>OY998256.1:35690000-38575000 GCA_963922045.1 Persicaria maculosa | reverse complement strand
GCCTTTATCGAGTGCTTTGTTGTTCGTTTCAGTCACTACATACCTTGATTTGTTTAGTCTTTGCTTGGTAGTTGATTTGCCCAAAGCGGATTGCCCCAACAAGCGTGACATACCAATTAGAGAGGGAGTGTGAGCGAAACACAATTGTGAGCTGTTTATAGTTTTACTAACCTTTAACATAGTTCCTTGTTACTTTTCTCTTTGTTATAATGTCTAATAGCCAGGGCAATGACTGGTTCAGTACTATCATGGAGAAGTTAGCTAAGATCCAAGAGAATATGGTGACCAATGAAGAATTGGTTAAGTTGGATAACAGTTTGACGGCACTAGAGCTTAAGCGTTTTGGCTCCAATATGGTGTTTGGACAAGGAGTCCCACCTAGAGATGACGTGCCACCAATTGAAAGGGAAGAAACTCATCCTATTCCTACTCAACTTAATATTTCTTCTAGCATAGATAATTCTCTTATTGCTGAAAATGTAGAGCATGTTGATAATAGTGATCAAGATCTTAATTTAATTGCCTATGATGATAATGTTTGCATTGAATATGAGCATGATGATTCTTTGATTGATAGTAAAATTTTAAGTGTTCAACCTAGTCCTTGTGAGGATAATCAAAGAGAGTATTTGTGCTTAGAAATAGGCAAAGTGTCTAATTTGATCATTGATGGTGAAAATTCTTCTACTATTGCTAGCATCGAGTTAATTGAAAATTCAGCCTTGAAAAAGGAAGAAAACTTGCTAGCATTGGATGAAAACTTAGGGATTATTGACCAAGCTAAAGTGCATATTACGTTAGAACATAATGATGATATGAAATTTGAATTATGCACTCATAAAGTTTCTTTTATTGATTTTGTAGATGAAGCTGAGATAATACCTAACAAGGAGTGGTCAATCCCTACACCAATCGTTCTTGAGATGGATTTCCATGGGCATATGGTGTTCGATCCAGGAGCTCGTGTGGCTGGATGTGCGGAATCATATACGACCTTGGATTCGAGGACGAATCCTTTTCAAGAAAGGGAGATTGATGCGGGACCATCCAAGACACCATCCAAGTCACCTTCGGACACATCTATACTTGGGGATGGACCTATGAGGATGGACCTATGATTCGAGCTCATGAGAATGTTGTCATCCTCAAGAGGAAGAAGAAGGCTCCACCTTGGGAGAAGATCCAAAGTGCGAATGACGTTTTACATTCGTTCATAGTCATTTGACAGCTTTTCGACGTCTCTGTAAAATGGGTCGTACGGATTCAATATTGATCGGATTGAGGCGTGCCATACCTTGTTGGAACGAGGACGAAGAGATCTACAACTTTGCTGTTGAAGGTTTTTCCAGATTCGTCCTATAGCTTGGCCGAAATCCACATTCTTTGAGCTGCTACTGGTTTTGACGGGATTTTGTTAAGTTTTGGAACATTATATTTATTTCCTATTTAGTAGTTCTTTTACTTAAGTTATTTTAGGAAACTTTAAGGTTATTTTTATTATTTCCATTAGATGTTAGTTTTATCTTATTTTATCATCTAGCTCGGCCCAACAGCCCTGCGTGGCCTATATATTCCGAGTTCTCTTATTGTAATTCAATTAGAACATTATGAATAGAATTTAGATCTCTCAAATTGTGGGAAACACATGGAGTGTCTTGTTGATCCAACTAGAGCTGTGCTCGTTGATCATCGAATTGGTTTGTTTTAGCTTGGTTTGCTTTGTGTTCATCAACTTCGCAAGACTTGGTGATCCTAGTATCCACAAGCCCCCTCCTTGTGCCTTCAAGTTGTCCGCTTGATTGTGTAGGGTTGTAGAGGCGGGTTGTGTAGTCATTGGTATTGGTTCCTACCCTCTGAGGAGGCCTGGGGTCTTTATCTTGTTCTGCATAGATCGACTCAGTCCATATCAGGTCGTGTCTTTCAATTCTTGTTATCAAATTTCGAGTCTTTATCCTTCTTATTCAGTCTTGCATCGAGTCTTGTCCATTCTTTTAGTGTTGACATCAATTACAACCTGTTCTTGGTGTTCTTGTCGAGTTCTTGATTGATCTTGCATGTTCTTGATCGAATCTTGAGAGTCTTGCATTGTTCTTGCTTATTCTTGCTGTGTTTCTTGAGTTCTTGTTTGAATCTTGATCATCTTGATTGAGTTTCTTTGAGTCCAGTTGCTGCGTTCTTGCTTTCTTGTTTGTTTCTTTAAGTTTCTTGCTTGTTGTCGAAGATCGGACCACCCTGCGGCTAACCCCGTATCAATATATATATCAAATAAAGGTAAAGTATATTCCAGTCTAGTTTGCAAATTCCGAAACGATATCCATACCAAATACTTTGAGATGATCTTATCGATACAGATGATCATCAGCAACCTAAAAGACACACTGAAGTTGAATCTCAATCACAATAAAGCATACATTGAAATCTTAAAAATGGAGGAATGAGTAGCGTGTAGTTATGGGACTCAAGGCCTTCTTGCCAATAGCCAGACAAGCTCTTCCATTCTCAAATGAACGAAAGCCACATCTAATATCTATAAAAACCAAAACTTGCTACAAGTGAGCTAAATAGCTAATATATATATATATATAGCAAAGATATCACTAATATAAATGCTCTCTGCGCAAAGTTAAATCAGTCCACTAACCAAGTATATGGATATCCAAACACTGAGTTTGATGAGTTAGACAATCAATAAAAAAAATTAAAAAACAGAACACAGTTGAACAAAAATAAATGAGGACCAAATGGAAAATTGAAGTTATGAGATTATAACAACAAGAAGGAAAAAAGAGCATAAATTACACCAGATAAAGAACAGAAAGATATACCATTAGATCTCCCCAAACACCAGCTTCTTCAACTGCTTCCCTTGCAATGGCTTCTTCTTTTGTCTCATTAGTCTCCCATCCTCCTTGAAAAATAATCAAAGGAACGCCTTCAAATAGACTGTGCTATGTGAATTAGTTTGTACGAATTAGTAAATCTTGTGTATATAGTATGAAGAAAGAAAGATATATCCTAAAATCTAAATGACTACCTCACAAATATCACATATTCACATGTGATATCCCAATAAATATAAATAATATATATTTATAAAAATAAAAAACTCACCAACAAGCTTTGGTCACGAGTGCTGATGTCACCATCCCAAGGTTCATAGCCATCAAGTATAGTATTTAAAACTGCTGTTCCACGAGAAGCAATTAAAATCGCATGATTTCGCACCCCAATAAGTCCACGAGTTGGTATTTATATTTCAGTAGTGTAGTCCCCTCGGAGATAAACTTGATAAATTCAATCTGTGCATCCAAATCAGATGATGGAGATAAACTTGATAAATTCAAATTAGATATTCAGATGATTACCAAAGAAAAGGAATTACAAATAAACATAATCATGTTTGGTACGATTGCCCATCTTCTTTATCTGTCAGGAATGATTTTAAAGATACATACATGCCAGGAATAACAAGGTGCAGTCACTTTCCTCAATCATAAACCGTAAAAGTGGAGTTAGATCTCGAGAGCATTATGCATAGAGAGAGGGAAAGTCATTATTTTCTGATAAAGAAAAAAACCACTAACAGAAACATGACCTCAAAATGTAATCCTATCATGCACTTCTCTTTTGCATTCATAAGTTGTAAGAGAGTAAAAGAATGAGACAGACATGTACTTTTACTAAGGGCATGTTTGGAAGTAGCGTTTTAGAGGGTTGGATAGGGCGTGAGATAGAGCGTGAGATAGAACGCTCTCCTTAATGGTGTTTGGCAGGTAACAACGTTTTCAGAAACGCTCTGCTTTCATCTCCCTTGAAAGCTTTGGAAGCGTTTAATCGGCCGCTCCAAGTTGAAAGCGTTCGATGAAATTGTAGAGCATTCGACGGTGAAAAATGGTCGGAATCCCTCTCCTTTTTTCAATGTCTGTCTTCGCAGAAGCTGTGGAGTGTGGTTGGCAATCTTCATTTTCGTCTTTGCTTAAGCTTTTGCAATCGATTCCATGAGAGTCCTGTAACGGCCCAGAATTATGATTTCCGGGTTACGTTTCAAGGGATGAAAACCCTTGTTCGGATCTTGCAATCCAGGTACGGGTCGAGGTTTCAAACTCATTTCAAAGGTCAGTAATAAAGAGGGATTTCAAACCCTAAAGTATCGTAGGGCCGTTAGGTACCCTTAACATGTCCTAAGACTAGGTCGTGAAATCCAATTCAAATGAAATAAAGCGGAAGCAAAGTTAAGATACAATGACACAACGGAATCTGGTCAAAACCAAATCATAAACAAGTGATTACCATTTGCCAAGTTAGAATATTAGTCAGGTTCTTTGATTCGCCCAAGGGTTTTCCGTCACATAAGCATGGAGCAACCAAGATCTGCGGAAATACCTTTAAAAGAAGAACGGGGAAAGGAGTCAGATCGAGCCACTCATGCGGGACCGGCAGTCCTCGCTGAGGCCACATAGTATGTGCTATACCTAATAAAGATGCTCTAATGCAATACGAAAGTCAAACACACTAGCATGCTCCTAATTCATAAAATGTGCAGAAATACTGTAAAGGGCCCAAGACAATGCCAACGGCATATCCCTCTCCTACCTCCGCCCCTTCCGATAGGTGGAGACTGGCCAGCTCGTGAATGCATTCATTCATAATAGGGCGGCACGCATGCCTAACCCGCTCCACAATAAAGCCCGCAGGCATATCATAATATAAGGAAGTCATGACTCGATTGACTCAGGGTACCCGATGAGGCTGGGCTACCCTATGACCCTAGCAAAGACTCTAGGACTATCACAGATAACGGCCGTTCTGTTTCAAACGCATAAAGTAAACAGATGCTCAATCAATTAGTGCAACCTAAACATGATACTACATGGCATGCTTTTATGCATATGCAACACCTAACATAAAATGCAACAACAGGCATGAATGTCCAACCTGAGTAAGCCCCCTAGGGAACTTACCTGAAGTCTTCACATCCAATTAACCAGCAAACAAGCCACTCAGATAATCATCCATCGGTCCACAAGCCACTCAGAGAACCATCCAATCACACTAGCAAGTAATAAGCAAGGAACAACTCATCAATACATACTTAATTAACACACAAGTAGGCTTTCCAGCCAACACAGGATTCAACAATATTTCATTCAAATAATCTGGCATTCTCATCATTCTCCATTAACCTTGTTCCAATCAAGCACGAAGCCTAGTCCAAAGCCTTACAAAGACCGTCATTCAAAACATCTTACTTCACATAAAACTCAGGTTTTACTTAACCATTTTCTCAAGTAATTCATAATTTATCAACTCTTCAAATACTCGACCAAATTCATGAGTTCTCAACACCAAGGATCAACAAGTCTTATTTATCAAACTCGCATAGTAATCATGCTCCACGGGTAAACCAAGTAAGTTGATATTTCAAGAGGTCACTTATAACCTTGAATATAAAAACTACTCAATATCAAAGCACTACAATCAAGCTTACAAGTATAGCAAGTTCTCAAGATAACTCTTACATCATTTTAATAATCATAGCCAATCATACTAAATTAAATCTAACTCGATTTGTATTCAGTCATAAGCTTTAATTAACAAAACCAGAGGTCGAAGTCTATTTTCATTAAACCTATTACCAAACTCTACCAAGACCTCATTTAACAAGTCCATTTCGTATTGAAAGACTTACACAGCTAAAGCAACACCTCAAGAATTCCTTTAAAGATTCACTAGTAACTGAGATGCTCAGGCAAGATCGCAACTAAAGGATTATAATCAATAAGTATACAAGTTCAAAGAACACTTAATAATTTAATTAGTCTTAACAGCTTAACTAGTCCCAATTCAACCAAAGTAGTCGCGTATAATTCTTGTAGTTCATATTCTCGTCAAAGTTCTTGTTAGACTTAATATTTTGGTAGGAACAAAACAATCAGCAGCACAATGATGATCAACAAAGGACAAAACACCAAAGTCAATTCCATTTCCACAACTCAAAATTCATCCCAATCGAGAACATAAAACCAAACCCACTCGACAGATCTTTAAGAACAGGGCTAAAATTAGATCTCAAAGAAGGAGCCTAGATTTATACCCATCCAATGGAGATCAATTTGAAAGAGGCGTTCGTGCTGCGCAGCGGAATCGGGTTGACCGGGTTCAGATTTCCCATCTGCAGCAGTGAGGCTCAACGTGGGAAGATGGAGGCTCACTTTTGGCAACGGGATCGTCTCCGGTGTGGGTGGCCCAAAGCATCGTCGACGGGAGCAGCGCGGACTCAGCCTCAGTCACGGCCATAGAAAGAGATAGGGGGGAGAGAGAGAGGCGGCGCACTTTGAACCCGAGATTTGGAGACGAGGGTTGTTGAGGCGGCAACAAAGCTTGTAGATCCGGGGAGGAGGGAGCTTCATTCGCGGCATTAGGGCGGCCTGAATCAGGGCTTTCGGCGGCTGCTAGCACTGGGGCCGTCTCGACAGCGAAACCAGGAGCGAGGGTCTGGGGAGCGAGAGAGAGGGCCGGACAAATGGACTCCGACGAGAGGAGAGGAGGACGGCGGCTCCGGCTGCAGATCTGGCGTCGTCAGTCACCACGGGAGCAAGGAGAGAGACGGGTGCTTGGGGCATCTGTCTCGAAAGTAACAGGGACGGCGAACAGGGCGAACGAATCAGCCCTACGTCGGTCGGAGTGGCTGGTAGCGGCTCGGAGGCTCGACGAGGCAAGGAGGCTAACGGCGGCACCTGTTCCGGTCGGCGGCAACCAATGAGTCCAGGGAGGCGGAATCAGGCAGGAGAGAGCGAAACAGGTTCGATAGCAAGGGAGAGAGATGGGATCTGGAAGGAGGGAGGGAACAACAAACCAGATCTAGGAGTGGAAGAGAGGAATGATGAACGAGGGAAGCCATTGATGGGGCTGGGAGCTCTCACCTGCTCAGATCTGTGTAAGGAAAGGAACAAGAGGAATGGAGCGGCTGGGTTTCTAATACGCTTAAAGTAGGGCTAAATTAAGTTACGAGAAATCGCAAAATTAATCCGCTATTTCTTAAGTTATATAAATATTACCACATTAAATACCAAATTTAACCCAATTAGATTCTGATATAGGAAAGCGGAACATATATGTTTTTAAATTGAATACAATTTTATGCCGGAATTAGCTCCGAATAAATAAAATTATTTTGGTCGAGGACGGAGGTTTTCAAAATTGTCGAAATCCCCTACATTTAATATCGAAATTAATTCATAATTTATAAAATAATATTTTAAAATTTTGGGTCTTTCAAGTCCCTCGACAAGGAACTTCGATCTCGCGGTAAGGTTTGAAAGCTTTGCAATCGATCGATTTCTCAACTTGCTTTTGAAAATCACTGATATCCATTTGTTGGCAGAGGCTCTTCGCAGGTTCCATTTCACTTTCTCCACCAAGCACGGTCGATTTCACGTTCTTCAGGTAATAGTGAAATTCCGCTTTCTCGCTCTTTGTTGCTTACTTGTTTTGATTCAATTTCGATTTGCATAACCCTAATTTTCGATTTACATAAAACCCTAACTTTGATTTTCATGGTCAGATGATTTGAATTACTTAATTAAGATTGAGTGTTGCTACATAAACAAACTAGAATGAAATTGAGTTTTCTAGAGGGATGAACAGAAGGGTAAATTACATGTGTAATTCTCAATATATTTCCATTATTTGGGGTTTTCTATGTAATTCTACATATATTTCCATTATTTGGGGTTTTCTAGAGGGATGGATAGAATCAAAGTATTGCTGGAATTTTTCCATTATTTGAGGTTTTAGAGGGATGAATCAAATTGGGTTTTCTAGAGAGATGAACAGAATCAAAGTATTGGTGGAATTTTCCCAATATTATGATAGTAGTACTGTATATGATACATTGCTAGCTATTTTTGTTGTGCATGTGCTTTGCACTCCAAATACTCCAAGTGTCCTTTTTTTCAGTTTAAATTGTACTGCATATTATGATAGTAGTACTGTATGATACATTGCTGGCTAGTAATCAGTTCATGTTTGAGCTAATTCTGTTTCATTCCATTCAATTACCACTGCATGCTATTTCATTCCATTCAATTGTATGATGCTACTTGCAACAAAAAAAATTGTATACGAAGAAAACCCATGAGAGTGTGTTATTGCTAGAATAAGAAATCTGTCATAATAAATTCCTTTCTTGTTTGTTTATAAATTACTCACTAAAAAGAGTGATTTTAGAGCCCTTTCTGATATTAAAAAAAAACATTTACAGTGTCAAAAATTAAATTTCTGGCTATTTGACAGATTTGTATATACACCCATGATTTCTGGCTATTTCTGGTTTATATGTACATGGCTGTTCTGCGGAATAGTGTTTTTAGAGGCCATGGTTGCTTCATTTTAAGTGCTGTGATTGACAGATCTCAACCCACTGTGCACATATGCAATATTTTCATCTCATCCTTCTAAGTTCTAACCTTTTATCTGACTTTATCACCCCATGGCATTTTTTTTAACATCACTTTGCAATTATTGATGTACTAATATGTGAACCTAATGATTCTTTTTATCCAGATTTTTATACATGGTCAATGAAATAAGGTTATACTCTATTGTAAAAAGGTTAAATAAGATGATTTGGGAAACAACCACTTCCTTCAATCCCCTGTTTTGCTTTAGGATTCATGAATGCATAGTGTAAGACTGTCGGTTTCTATAGAAGTTTGTTTTACTGCTCATCTTTTATCCAGGATCCATAAATAAGGTTTAACTTATCATGTGAAGAGATGTATTAGAAAATCCATAAATGAGGTTATACTCCATTCAAATTATACAAGCTGCTGTATATTTCCAGAAATCTGTTTTTACATAGAAAACAGATTTTTATGAATAGAAATCTGTTTTACAGAAATTTGTTTATACATAGAAAACAGATTTTTATGAATAGAAATATGTTTTTACAAAAATCTGAAATAAGCTTTAAAACAAAAATCTGAAAAAACAGATTTCTGTAAAAACAAATATTTGTGAAAACAGATTTCTGTAAAAATAAGTAAATCCCACCAGCAAATGAGGTGCTATTGTAATGACTAGTGTATTAGAGTTTGGTATATGTATAATGTATATGGATAAATGGATCTGGATTATTTAATACATTTCTGTAAAAAAACAGATTTTGTGAAAACAGATTTGAGCTTAACTCAACTCTCCTGAGGCTGAGGCTTTGGAAGCACTTCAGGTTAATGTACACTTGATCATACAAATCTGAATAAATTTGAGCTTAACTGTTGTGGTTTCTGACATTGAAAATTATGTGTTGATCAGCAAAGGGAAAACCCCTGTGAAGCACTGGAAATCGAGACGACAATCATGAGAGATGAAGGGTTTGAAGGGATTGATGCTGCTTCAGCTCCTGTGCCCTTCTAAACAAGTCTTTACCAATGGAGGGTTTGTAATCTACATTTACCGAAATCGATCTATATTGTTCTATATATAACAGTTGTGATACACAATAAGCCTTGAAGTATGGTTGGCACTAACAATGTAAACTACATAGTAAGTGTAAGGAGTTGGATACATTGAATGATTAATTAGTTCTCTCACAATCATTGATGGTTGTGGACATCGATATGGGTATTCTCGGAAAGTAACCATCGGATTCACGAGACATTGTTTTCATTACGAAAACAACGTTTCATGGGAATGTTATATCTATCTTGTTTGCATTGGTTTGGACATGATGAGTCCCTCTAAATTGATCACATAGAAAGACATTTCAAGAAACATCATGGGGCAATTGATCTTCCAGTGTAAGAACAACATGAAAGATATGTAGTGATGCACATAAAAATAAGCGGAAACTTACATGTTTTTATTACGAATCATCATGTCCAATTACTCGTGAGCTGAATATCATCGCAAAACCAAGCTCAATAAAAAAAATATCACCCCTATTGACAATGTACGATTTTGGTTTCATAGCCCGGGCTTGTCACTCGGCTATAAAATCATGTATTTTTTCTCTTTTATAAATGAACTTTATAGCCCAGTCAAAATATGATCGAAATCTAAAGTCATGCATAAAATAAAATAGATTCATTTTGATAATTTTACAATTTAATCTCCAGAAAACTTGGATAATCAATAGTCATGCCAAACAACATGTTCAATTTTAAGCTAGATTATAATCTTAAGCTAGATTAAAACTTTCAACTAGATTATAATCTTAAGTTAGATTATAATCTTAAGCTAGCTTAAAAAATATGCATGCCAAACATGCCCTAAGCCTACAGACTTACCCCTTTCTCACTGGGTTGGGCTACTATTTAATCATTAATGCAACCACAAAATACTGAAGACTACAAAGTCAACATCTACGCGCACATGTTTCATCACCACTTATCTATCAACTCTTATGTCCAATTTTCTTACTTTTTGTATCTTGCTGGTTTTAGGAGAAGGGGGAGGAGGTGAGGATCCATAGTACATCAGATACATTACTATCTTGCTCTTCTGTAATTTATTTCTATCTCATTTTTCTGTAGTTTATATATTCTCTTTCTTAATCAAAGCAAAATTAACAGCACCATATAATTGAGGAGAACCAAACACTCTTTAACATAGAATAGGATCTTTCCTTGTGACAAATCTAAATTTTAACATGTCATGAGTATCTCGTATATACAAAGTGCCAAAATTGCACAGTATTGCGTAAGTTGTTCAACTATAATACCATCTAATTAACGAAGATATTGCTGCATTCAATTTAGGGTGATTCCTTGGTCCCCTTCATTGAAACAACAATTGACGAGGATACTACCATATGCTTACAGCAAAATCATAACCTCAAAAAACAAAGCAAAAAGGGCAGCAACAAAATCGGAAAACCAGAAATAGCAGGACTGTCAGAGGAAGATAGAAAGAGAAGGCGAGAGAAGGCGAGAGAGGAAGAGAGAAGGCGAGAGAGGAAGACAGAGTTAGGGCAAGCTTACCTCGATGAGATAGCCAGAGGCGAAGATGGCGACCTTCCAGATGGTGAAGACCGCGGGAGGCGACCGAGAGACAATGGGAGATGGCGAGAGGCGTAATCTCGATCCCTTCTCTAGTTCTCTGAGCAAGCGACCTTTGGCGGTAGGCGAGGACGGAGCTGGTCGGCAGAGATGGTGAAGACGGTAACCTTTGGATGGAAAAGTCAATCTAGCTTTAGATTCCATTTCAATTTGGGCAATCGTTCGGGAATCTCCATCTGGAAGCTTGGGATTTCGTTTCAATTTGGGCGGAGCTTTGGTGAACCCTAGCTTCAATTACTTTCAGATTTTGCCTTTTTTTATTCCCTTTTCCGCCCCTCCTTATGGCCCGGATGTTTTTTTTTGTCCGTATGTTCCGGATGCTAGTACGGGTTTTTTTAATGATTGGTGGGGTGGGTACCAATTAGGCCGGATCTAAGGGCTTGATGACACGCCCGGGACATTATAGTAGTATAATAACCCAGATATTTTAGTTCCGAGTTATTTGATTTGTGTTGTGGTCAAATTCCCATGATATTTTAACCCGTGCGTGTCATATATCCGGGTTATATACCCTATAGCAGGCTATATTCGCATTTTTCTACTAGTGTTTTTGTTTGCTATTTCAGTATTTCTAATACGACGTTCATTACTTTTTTTGGCAAATTTGTTAGGCTAGACGAGCTTTACGAGCACTGAAAGGATTAGTAAGGCTCCGAGCACTTGTTAGGGGCCATGAAGTGAGAAAGCAAGCTGCTATAACTTTGAGATGTATGCAAGCTTTAGTAAGAGTTCATGCTCGTGTTCGAGCGAAGCCCATCTTGCTTTGGAAAGTCAAATAGTAGAACATAATTAAAGTCCAGCAGCAACGTCTACAGAAAGCTCATGTTCGAGAAATAGAGGTGATAATACACAATTTAACTTATTTTGTTTTTAGAATTACAGTCAATTAGGAATCTTTGGATAGCGTTATTTTTCCAGTAGTTAGATAATGTACTAGAGTCATTTGGACTTTTAACCTAACTTGCCTATCATTGACATCCTTTTTGTTTCATGAGTTATGTTCTTCCTTGTGGGCCTGCATTTGTCTTTCATTTGGATTTCCTTTTACATGAGAACAATGAGATGAATTTCAATCTTAAAAAAAGAGATGTGTCTTTTAGTTTTCAAGTATTTACAATAGAAAAATTTGGGCTTTGTAGTATAAAATTTACATAGAATTATTGGCTGACTAGAGAACAATGATATTGTTTCTTCATCTTGATCAGGTAAGGAAGCTTCGGTTTTTTTTAGAAGTAATTCTTTGCTAGTAAATGTCAAAAAAATTTTTATAATACCAACACTACCCCTGCCTTAATATTAAACGCTCCCCCGTTACCTATTACCCCTTCCCTGTGCGTTTTCCCTTTCTCCTCCAAACGTCGTCCCTTTCTCCTCCAAATCAGATTCGCTAGAGAGAATTCGATTTTAGCCGGAGAAGACAAGGTCCGGAGAATCCCGAAGCCGCGTTGTCGGATCTGCACGAGCCTTGCCAAGGGTTCCTACTGCGAGACAGCTCCTATACAGAGATTATCGAGAGCATTTCACCTGAATATCTCCAACCGACGATGAAGATCTGCGTCGATGGCCTCTCGTCGCCGTCGGTGGCGGTTAAGAGATCCGCCGCTGCGAAGATTTGCCTACTCACGAAGAACGGTTCGGATAATCGCTCGTTGATTGCTGAATCTGGAGCGATTCCGGTGCAGCGATCCGTGCAATCGAAGCCCTTGCAATCGAAACCCGGTTCTCAATTTCTCACTGAGCTCAACAGGGATCCGTGCAATCGAAGCCTGGTGCAGTGTCAGTGGCGGTCAATTTCTCTGTGCAGCGATCCGTGCAATCAAAGCCATTGCAAGCGATTCCGGTGCCGCGCTGCTCAATTTCTCACTCCGTCAAGAACAATAAGGCGCTGATTGCAGGCAAATAAAGGGGGAGAGATAGAATAATAGCAGTTACAGTGGTGAGATTTTTTGTTAACAAAAACATAATTGTAGTGTGGAAAACTAGTTGTAGATTTCCATAGAGATTGGTGGAGTAGAAACTGCACAAGCAATTGAATAAGATTGTTGATTATTTGTTTGCATTTTTTTAGCATTAATTTTGGTCTATTTGACCGGATTTATAGTCACCTAGAGATCATTTTTTGATGAACAATCATCCGAAATTGATTTTTTGCACTCAAACAAAAAAAATTGTATTTTTTTATGAAAATACGTTTGAGAAATGTGTAATAAGAGTTTGTGATTCCCTTGTCCTAGGGTTTTTCTTTGGTTACAGTGTCTATAACCCTGTTTTTATAGTGGTTACAGTGTATATGACCTTGTTTATATAGTGGTGACAGTGTTTATAACCCTGTTTTTATTTTGATTACAGCGTCTATGACCCTGTTTTTATTTTGATTACAGCGTCTATGACCCTCTTACTCATTCATATATTAGAGGAGAATTAATGTGTCACCACATGTATTTTGACTTCTCATAGGCCCTAAAGGGTTCGTGTCTCCCTTTGTCCTAGGGTTTTCTTTTGATTAAAGTGTCTATTACCCCGTTTTTATAGTGGTGGCAGTGTCTATGACTGTTTTAATAATGGTGGCAACGTCTATATGATTTTTCTTTGGTTACAGTGTCTATGACCCTGTTTTTATAGTGGTGATAGTGTCTTTGACCCTATTTTTGTTTTGATTACAGCGTCTGTGACCCTCTTACCCATACATATATTAGAGCAGAACTGTCACCACATTTATTTTGGCTTCTCATTAGCCCCTGTAGGGTTTGTGCTTCTCTTGTCATAAGATTTTCCTTTGGTTACAGTGTCTATGACCCTGTTTTTATAGTGGTGACAGTGTCTATGACCCTATTTTATAGTGGTGATAGTGTCTATGACTCTCTTACCCATTCATATATTGAAGGAGAACTGTCCACTTAATGTCTTTTGGCTTCTCATTAGCCCCTTTAGGGTTTGTGCTTACCTTGTCCTAGGGTTTTTCATTTGGTGACATCAATCATCTCTTAACGACGTACTGTACTTAACATTTTAGGGTTTAGGGTTTAGGATTTAGGGTTTAGGGCCTCCTTAAATCCTAAACCCTAAACCCTAAACCATACTATACATCACATGTTCTTTTGGCTTCTCATTAGCCCCTTTAGGGTTGGTACTTCTCTAATCATAGGGTTTTCTTTTTGGTTACAAGTGTCTATGACCTTATTTTAATAGTGATTACAATGTTTTGTCCCTTTTTTATAGTGATTACAGGGTCTATGACCCTTTTTTAACAGTGATTACATCGTCTATGTCCATCTTACCCATTCATATATTAGAGGAGAACTATCACCACATGAATATCGGTTTCTCATTAGCTCCTATAGGGTTTGTGCTTCCATTTTCTTAGGATTTTCCTTTGATTACAGTGTATATGAACCTTTTTTCATAGTGGTGACAGTGTCTATAAAGCTGTTTTTATTTTGGTCAACGTCTATAGGGTTTTCCTTTTGATTACAGTGTCTATGACCCTGTTTTTATAGTGGTGACAGTGGCTATGACACTGTTTTTATTTTGATTACAGTGTCTATGACCCTCTTACCCATTCATGTATTACCCCGTTCATGTATTTTGACTTCTCATAGGCCTTAAAGGGTGGCAACGTCTATATGATTTTTCTTTGGTTACAGTGTCTATGACCCTGTTTTTATAGTGGTGACAGTGTCTTTGACCCTACTTTTATTTTGATTACAACGTCTGTGACCCTCTTACCCATTCATATATTAGAGCAGAACTGTCACCACATTTATTTTGTCTTCTCATTAGCCCCTATAGGGGTTGTGCTTCCTTTATCATATGATTTCTCTTTGATTACAGTGTCTATGATAATGTTTTTATAGTGGTGACAATATCTATGACTTTATTTTTATTATGGTGACAACAGTAGTTACATTTTTTAATTTTTTTTTAATTATGGTGAAGCTACTTTAAAAAAATCTAGAAAACTAGAAATTAGAAATTAGAGAAGAACTGTCATCACATGTACTTTGACTTCTCATTAGCCCCTATGGGGTTTGTGCTTCCCATTTCCTAGGGGTTTCCTTTGATTACAGTGTCTATGAACCTTTTTTCTTAGTGGCGACAGTGTCTATAAAGCTGTTTTTATTTTGGTTACAACGTATATAGGGTTTTCTTTTTGATTACAGTGTCTATGACTTTGTTTTTATAGTGGTGATAGTGGCTATGACGCTGTTTTTATTTTGATTACAGTGTCTATGACCCTCTTACACATTCATGTATTAGATGAGAACTGTCACCACATTTATTTTTGCTTCTCATTAGCCCCTATAAGATTTCCTTTTGATTATAGTGTCTTTGACCACGTTTTTATAGTGGTGACAGTATCTATGACTTTATTTTTATCATGGTGACAATAATAGTTACATTTTTAATTTTTTAACGGAGATTATGCGAGTTAGAACAACTTCTATAATTGCGGGATAATTTCTGAAATTTTAGAAATTAACACAGGGGCATATTTTATAAAAAAACAGAAAGTCTAGGAGGTTTGGCGTAATTATTCTTCTTCTTCCCCCATCTCGAGCAGCTTCAACAGTGATTTTCGCCGATCTTTCGACGGCTCGTTCTCCTTACACAGAGCTCCGTTTGACGCGTATGACCTATCAAACTGACGAGTGCAATCTCTACTTCAGCATCGTTGTGTTTATTATGTCGAAGAATGATCTGACACACCGAGACGAGTGCTTGAACAGGGGCTGCTAAGCGGTTGTTTCACGGAGCTCCAAGGTGTCCAACAACGGCGGTTATCAATTTTGTATAAATTTGAGAGGGGTTTTTGCACGAAAACCATCATTGAGAGATGTAGAACGTGATTGAGTGGGTAGAAGGCTTAGATTTAGGGTCGAACGTGATTTAGGGTGCACGAGGAGCTTCGATTCGGCCTTCAATGGAGGAGGGCTCGGTTCTGAGGCTTGGGAGAGTGCAACAGCAGCAGGGGCGGATGGCGCTGGCGACGGTGCGGTGGTGGCGGCGCCGAGGATCAGTGGTGGTGCGGTGGTGGCTCGAGAATGAAAGTCAGATCTGTAATGAAACGCGTGTAATTGTGGGGAAATAGGGGCAGTGGTAAAATTGGAAATTGTGGACACTTACCTAATATTGTAACCCTTGTGTCCTATGGCTTAAAATTTGAACCCCAAATGACTACTTAGCAAAAAACCCCTTTTTTTATTTTTAGTTCCCTACTTAACTATTTGTCTTTGTAGAAAGGATGGTGTGACAATGTTGGATCAGTATAATGAATTCATGCAAAGTTGGTGAAGAGGCAAAAGGCCACAACTAAGTGGGAGAGAGCCATGGAATATGCACTGGCTCATTAGGTAATGCAACTACATATGCGAACATTACCATTTGTTGCCTTTGTCTCTAAGGGCTCGTTTGTTTAGATAACTAGAGAATGGAAAAGTAAGGTATTAAATTTTACACATAAAATGTATATAATTATCATTTTTTGTGAGCTTGGAGGAAAGGATAGGGGAGATTATTATCCCATCCTTGAGGTATTAGTTACCCTCCTTCAAATTAGGGAATAGAAGGATAACAAATTTGTATGAAAAATGGGAGAAGAAGGGGAATGATTAGAATAGTGATCAATGAATCTTAACTTAAATATGAACTATATTTATAAGGGTAATCATTACCTTCCCCTCTTACAAAACAAACGGGGGTAAATCTCATCTACTGTTTCCTGTATATATGCATATTGTTTTGGGACCTGCCATTATTTCAGGAAGACTAATCATGGTGTGGAAATTTGTGCAACAAGTTGTGTAAGAGCAAAGAAATCATAAAAAGTTGCTCTAATAACGCAAACAAGTCTTACTATGATACAATGCTCTAATGCAAAGAAGGTTGCTTTCCATTTTGCTTATGATAATTTTCTAGGTAGTTTGTTCCTTTTAAGATTGAATTTTAAGAATTTATTTTTGGATCAAGTAATGAAAATTTATTTACACTTTTATGAATGATTATACCTGTGATCTTTATTCTTTATTTTTATATAGGATACATTTTAGTTGATTGTGTGTAGTGATTGGTGAAAATGTGGAAATCAAGTTTGTGGTTTGTTAGTGCATGTATTGAAAACAGGTGGACTTTTAAGAAAATAAAATGGCTTTTGCAAAAAAAAAAAAAAAAAAACATTCAAGTAAGCTCGGACCTTCAAACACCATGCTATATATATTACTCCCTCCGTTTCAAAATACACGGTCTTTTATTTTTTGACACGTTTTTTAAGGAGCGAAAAAATCTATAAAATATTATTTTTTAATTAATTTTTTATATATAATTTGATACTTATTGCTAATAAGAATAAGTTATGTAAAAAGTTGAATTAATAAATTAATATTTTATAGAGTTTTTCACTCCTTAAAAAGCGTGCCAAAAATATAAGCTCATGTATTTTGGAACGGAGGGAGTATAAACTTCTCATAGTTCTTATGATAGACCAAATAGCCTGGATCTGATAAACTCCGGGCTTTAAAATTTGTGTCCAATTCCAAATAGCCCAAATATACCATGTCCGGGCGATGTTATGAAACAAATAACCCGGGCGTGTCAATTTATAGTCCGGTCTATATGCCTATTATCACACCACTCTGATGCCCGAATGGTATTTTGCCCATATCCGGGTTATATTAGGTGATATGCCTAGGCTAAAAAGTTATTTTTTTACTAGTGGCTAACTATATAAATGTATAATATTTTTTTTCTTTTTTCTTTATTTTGATTTTTCTAAATTTTTTTTAGAGCCATATATAATGAAGTACAATGTTATGAAATAAGAACCTACTACATAACATCACTTCTCTCTTAAAGCTTCCAACAATATGCATTAACCATAACTTCTCTTCTCTACTCAATTTGATCAATCCATTCATCAATTCTAATCCTAATTCCTGGATGAGTCAAGCTTATTATCGACTAGGGATAAATATTAACGTGGAGCTTCAAACAAAAGACATAACGTAGGGTGGATATGGATAATATGTGGCTAAGAAATAGTTGTCTCTATTACATGAAACTCATAAGCAATGAATGTGTATATAATCGGCCTCAAAATTAGATAACCATGTCAAAATTCAGAGATAATTGCATAAGAAGAGTAAATCACACAATAAAGTAGAGAAATATATGAATATCCCTATATGGCCAAAGATTCTCACTAGAATAACGTTTTGTTGGATTTCAGTAATGCATAGAAATGTAGATCATACATGCTCAATTACATTGACCTAAATATGTTTCACATAAAAAATAAAAAATTATAGGACAAGGCTAAACAATCCAAATATTCCCTGGAACTTATATGATTATGTGTAAAGAAGAATATGAAGACCAACTAGACTAGATGGTTGTTTAAACAATAACATACTTTATGCAATGAATGAATTTTTTTTGGTTTTATAACTGATATCGAATATTTTAGATAGACATTATAGATAGGTTTATTTGCATTTAAGTGTTTTATATTGCTCGTGTTTTGTCTTATTTACAATGTCTTGCATTAGGAGCATTCGAGTTCAGAATCTACGCTATTTTGTGTTTATTCTGTAGTTTTATAATCCGAGCTTGAAGGGAGGCTTGAGAGATTCAGAAGAGATGATTTTGGAGCATAAGAGAGGCTAAGGAAGGATCATCAAGGGAGCTAGGGAGCATAATGTTGAAGATAAAGAAGAATCGCGTAGCTAGAGTAGCGACGCCCATCGCTATTGCACCGGTTCCCGCCGATCCTGCGTGTTTTGCGAGAGCGATTTCTTCTGAAGATATTATTATTAGTTTATTATTATTATTTTCCCTAGGGTTTTGCACGACTCTATTTAGGTTATTTCTATTCATTTTATAGCAGTGGTGGAATATTGGGAGAGAAACAATAGAGAGAGATACGTTGATTATGAGTTGCTAAACTCATAGTTTCGCTTGTGATTCGAAGACAAGGTTGGATGAATTGTGAGGATTTGATTTCATATTGTTATTCATGATTTATTTCATTATCTTTGTTCTTCACTGATTTAGTATTTGCACATGTTCTCTCAATGACTGATCATTGATGTGAGCCTAATTCGCCATGTTTTATAGCTACTTTTATATCGTTTTCTGCATGCATTTCATACATTAGGGCTAGAATAGTACATAATCTAGGTAGTTTACACTTATTTGCCAAATTATGGAATCTACACCAGTTTCTGTTTAATTTCACAAATCGAAGCAATTTACAGCAATTCAGAGAAAGGAAGAAAAGCTCGAAGTCAGCTACAGAAGTCCAAGGTCAAGGAGCAGCGGAACAGGGCCAAATCAAGCTGAAAGCAAGGAAATCTATTCGACAACACGTTGGTCGATATCGACTAAACCTTATCGATATCGAGTAAAGCTACTCGATTTCCAGCAAAGTTGACCAGAATCGAGCAAGGCTAAGGAAGAAGAAGAACCGCTTAGTCGATATCGAGGAATCTCGATATCGAGTAAAACCCAAGTCGATTTCCACTTCTGGAGCCAAGATCGTCGAGCTGAGCACTAGGAGTCGACAAGTGGAGCTGGGAGCTGAAGATGTTCCTCCATGTCGAGGAACTTTACTCGATGTCGAGGAAAAGCCAAGTCGATGTGTCGTCCAGAAGCCGGAATCGAGTTACTGAGCGGAAGACGAAGAAAGTGCTACTCGATATCGAGGAACTCTACTCGATATCGAGGACATTCCAGAAGCCGACGTCGAGCTATCTGAATCTTGTTAAGTTTCTATCCAAAGTCCAATGGTGATATTTTTGAGATGAAATTCTATCAAGATCTATCAAGTGCTATCAAGTCAAGAGAGAAGATATTTTATCCACATTAGATATAGTCCTAGTTGATTTAATTATTTATTTCGATTATTTAATCTTTAGATAAAAGATAGATAGAATTAGATATAGATATAGTTTTCTTTCCTAGATTACCTTGGAATGAAGGCTATAAATAAAGCCTTAGGGGCTGATTTTCATTCATTCAATTCTAGTTTCAATTACATCAAGTAAGTAGGAGAGAGAGAGAGCTTGTGGCGAGAGGAGAAAAGGTGTTGAGAAACGGTTTGTCTTCGATCGGTTGTAACTTCTCTTTGGTTTATTTTAATGCAATTTATTTTTCTGAAATCTTTGATGAGTTTCTTGATGATGAAGAGCGAGTAGTCCACCCACTTCTAGGGTCGGGGTGAGCCCGACGGTAGCCATGTGAAGTGATGCGGTAAAGGTTTTGATCTTTTTATGCAATTCGTCTTCTATCCCTGAAAGCATGATTCTTTTGCGAAAGTTGAAGGTGATCCTTGTTAATGTTATTGAAGCGAAAGTGGTCGTAATACAACTTGGGTTAATTATGTGAAAAAGGTTAGTAACAATTAGGGTTTATGCGAAAGCCTCTATCTTCCTATTTGTTAATAACGAAAGTTATTTGATGAAAAGCATGATCTTTTATGCCTTTATGTGTTATTTTGCATGGTTATCATTGTGGTGTTGAAACCCTAATCTTGGAAGTCTTTAGTTTATTGAGTTAATTTCGTATTTACATTCGTTTTCGTTCGATAGAGTTAAAATTTAAAGTTTTTGTTTTATGTCGATCTCGAGAAGTTTTTGTCGATATCGAGGAGTTTGCTCGATATCGAGGAAGGGTTGTCGACATCGAGTTGCTTTTCTGAGTTTTGTTTCTGTTTGTCGAATTTGAGTTCTGTTCGTCGATATTGTTACTCGATATCGAGGAACTGTAGCCGATATCGACCAAAGTTTTGTGGTGTCGTTTTCTTTTCCGCTTTTCTCTGTTATTTCTGTCTTTCTGTCTATTTTTCTTATGAGATTTGCTGCTATCTGAGATCCGCTGACGTGCTTCCTCGAGGATCGATCCTGACTTCCCGCTGCTATATCAGGAGGAGGTTTTGTAATTATTTGCGTGGGCACGAATCTGGGTTGATCTATTTCATTATATTTTAAACTCGATTTCCTCCTAACAACAAATTGGCGCCGTTGCCGGGGAAGCAATCATTCGCGCCTTAGGTAGTTAGATCTCACGTTTCCCTTGAGTTACTTTGCAGGTGTATGCGTCGTTCTGGCCAAACACCTGAGTTTGATGCCTTAGACGATCCGGAACGCCTTATGCACGTCCACGCTAAATTAAAAAGAGCCATGGAAGCCACAGAAACACAGGAACAACTGATACAGAGGCTTAGGGCGGAAATAGAAGCCAACAATGCTGCTCTCGCCGCTGAGAGAGCACGCACTACGGAGAAAACGGAGCGAAGGAGGTAGGTGGAAGCTGAGCTTACCCAATACCCTACCACTGGAGAGGATTACATGCACCCGACTCTCGTCGTGCCTGAATCGGCCATTCTAATCCCTGAAAATAATTATGAAATTCGCACTCATTTCCTGATTGAAATTAAAAATAATGCTTTCTTTGGTAGATTTAATGAATGTCCTCTTCAACATATTACCAACTTTACTGATATGTGCCGTACTCTTGCTGAAGGTACCACTTTGGAATATGTCATGATGAAGGCCTTTCGATGGTCTCTGCCGGCCCAGAATTGAAGTGGCTTGAAGGTCTCCGTCCACGATCCCTCACAACATGGGCTGAAGGGAGGCAGGAATTTCTCAACAAATTCTTTCCTCCTGCCAAGACAGCGCTCCTTTGCCAAAAGATTACAGCTTTCAAAAAGAAGCATGGGGAGCCGCTAGCAAAAGCATGGGAACGATATAAGGATCTACTGCGATCTTGCCCTACACATGGACAGCAACCCTGCATCGTTCAGGAGATCTTCTTCAATTCTCTTGACCTGGCCACTAAGGATAAGATCAACACGTATACTCATTATGAGTATCTAACAATGCCGCCAGCTGAAGCATGTGCCACCCTCGACAAGCTGACCAACTACGACAACAAGTATGAGACTCCAATCAACTATGATGAGAACACCTATGCCTCGCCAGCCCCATCCATGCCCCTCTATGAGCCTTCTAAGGATATTGACCTAGATGTCAAGGAGCAGTACTACATAGATCAGAATCGCAAGCTCCTCAACCAAGTCAAGTATCTTTCTATCAACCAGCCCTGCATCGAATGCGGATCACAATAGCACACCACTATTGAGTGCCTACACACAGAGTAAATCAGGATGGCAGAAAACCACGAAGAGGTAGCTTACGCAGGGGGTCACAATCGCTATATGGGGGACCAAAGGTTTCAGCAACCACAATGGAACCAAGGTGCCCCTAGGAACCCCCCGCCATACAGAGCTCCAGGACATCCGGAAAGGGACCAGAAGAGGGATGACCGACAGACCATCCTTGAGGAAATACGAAGGAACCATTCAGACACCAAGCAGTCCTTCAATTCCGTCTATACTCAGATACAAGGTGTCAACGCTAGGCTTGAAGAAATGGATGTCTGGAGGAAATCGATTGATTCACAGATTGGCCAGCTAGCAGCAGGCGTCCCCAGACAGTCAGGTACGCTCCCTGGATCTTCAGAACCAAATCCCAAAGGGAAGACCGGGCATGTAGCTGCTGTGAAACTCAGGAGCGGGCACCAACTACACGAGCCAGAAGTCGGAAAGCATCAGGACAGAGCTGAACAACAACTCGATATCGATGAACAGCAAGTTGATGTCAACCAAAACTTGGTCGATATCGAGCAAAGTCAACTCAACATCGAGGAAAAACTTGGCCACGATTCATCTGCACAGCACATCAACTCGACATCGAGGAAACTGGTCGATATCGAGGAGAATCTTGTCGATGTCGAGGAGAACCAAGTCAACGTCGAGAAAGCTGTAACACCTCCGACATCTGTTTTGGCTCCGAACCAGAACAAAAAGCTGCCTTTCCCAACGAAATCTCCAAAGGATCCAGCCGAGAAGAAGTTTCAGCGCTTCATCAAGATGCTTCAGAGGCTCAATGTCACCATACCCTTCACAGAAGCTCTTAATGAAATGCCATCATATGTCAAGTTCCTCAATGAGATCCTAAGCAAAAAGCGGTCAATGGCTGAGATCACAGAGGAGTGCAGCCATATGGACATACATGAGAAAAGGCCAGATCCAGGTAAGTTTGCTATAACCATTGGATTTGGTCAATATAAATTTAATGCTTTATGTGATCTTGGAGCCAGTGTGAGTATAATGCCTTTAACAATATGGTCCAAGATTAAGATAGGTGCACTAGAGACCGTGGATGCTAAGCTTTATATGGCAAACAACACGGTGGTCATCCCAACAGGCATGGTGGACAATGTGCCAGTGCAAGTAGGTAAGTTCTTTGTCCCTGTTGATTTTCTAGTTATTGATATGGCGGAGGACCCTGTTTGTCCAATTATTCTAGGAAGGCCCTTCTTGGCGACGGTGGATGCCAACATAAGCGTAAGAAAGGGAGTACTCACTTTCAACATCAGAGATGAGGTAATTGAGTATTCTTTTAATAAAACTGGAAGGCACACAGGTCCCATGGAAGAGGTAAAGTCTATATCAGCTGGTTACATTACTTGCGGGGAGCCTAAGGTAAGAAATATGACTCCTGAAGAGCTGGAAAAGAGGGATATGGAAGCCCAGGTGGAGAAGATCATGGCCATCCTGAACGACGACAAAGATGATCTGCTCGACATCGACCAAGGTAAGTCGACGTCGACTAATTATTTCTCGGATGCCTTGACAGGATGCAAGTATGGGGTCGAAGTCCACCAGAGTTACTCGACATCGAGTAATTTGGTTGACATCGACCAAACTCAGAGCCCTCCACCAACAGCAGCTACGTCGAGCAATCCACTCGAAGCCGAGGATAACTCGACATCGACCAAATTGGTCGACATCGACCAAAACACTATTGCCTCGACTTCGCCTTCATCGACGAGCAATACACTGGAATCCGAGAATAACTCGATATCGACCAAATTGGTCGATATCGACCAAAATCCTTCTTCATCAACTTCTCCTTCCTCGACCAGCAGTCCACCAGACAAGTTTACTTCCTCGACATCGAGTAATCTTACTCGAAATCGACCAAAATCTATGGTCCCCGAATCCGATTCTGCGAAGGTAAGCCAAGGTATGGATCTTTCTTCTCCCATTTCAATTAAAGATTTATCTATACATGGGAGAGGTTTGTCTTGGTATGTGCGATTATGCAGGATTTCCAATGATGAGCCTAACAAATATGAACTTGGAGACAAAGTCTATGTCGCCAAATCAAAGGATCATTGGTTTCCTAACAAATTCAACAAGAAGAAGATAGGGCCATTCACGGTGAATAAGATCCATTCAGGTGGACTGCAGCTGATGGACAAGAATGGAGTCATGTTTGAAGCTCAAGCTACATGGGCCCTGCAAATGCCACCTTGAGCCTAAAAGAGAAGTCGGCCTAGCGACTATAAAATCTAGAGCTTGTAAATAGACATTTATTTTTTTTGAACTTTTTGGACATTCTTGCTTTTGTTTGTTTTTGGTTTTGAACTTTTAGTTTTTCTATTGTGGGTATTTGTCTTCTACATTTTTCAGGTCCATGGGGATAGAAGCAAGCTAAAATCGACCAGGACTAGGCCCAGCAGCATAGCACTCGATTTTGAAAGCCCTGCACATCTGTCTAGTAAGTTTCTTTCTTTACCCTTATTTTTTATATAGTGAGGACACTGTAATCTTTAAGTATGGGGTGGGGGAATGGCTTACTTTATGTATATTTGACCATATTTGACATTATGTGTGCATTTTTAAAGTTTATTTCATGAATTGCTTATACATGGCTATTTTGGAATTCATTATTGATTTATGTGCTTACTAGTGTAGTGCCCGTGCCTTGAAGGCACGGGATTTTGATCCATTTCAATTTGAAAATCACTCTATATATCTATTTAATACTATATTAATATATACTTGTTTACAACAAAATATGTATAAAATATTTTTTTAATTTATAAATTAGTTGCAAAGAGATATCATATAAATCTGAAAATAATTTAGTAAGGTAAAGTAGTAATAAACCTCAAATACATCACTTAATATAACTTGAAATACATATATAATTATTTTCATTAGGATAAAACTAAAAAAGAAAATATGAGTTGTCATATAATTGAAAAACTGAAAAGTCCCTTACATCAAAATAAAAACGATAATAATATAGAACGAAATTAAAAGAACATAAATTATAAACTAACGTTGCACTCCTTGTCTCCACAACAACATCAATTCTTCAATCAACGGTTGTAAGAAAATATCAATCAACTTCTTCTGATTATTTGGGCGAGGTACAATCGTTGATAAGAACATATATATGAGATTTTCAAGCACATTGAGGGTAGTCAAAGCTTTCTTCCACTAAGGTCAGATGTTATCTGAATTAAACCAAACTTTTATAGCATTAATACCAAAAGTTGAAAATCCCACCACTACTAATCACTACAGGCATATTAGTCTTTGTAATTTTGTCTATAAAGTTATCTCAAAAATAATCGCAAACCGCCTAAAGCCAATCCTTCCTAAGCTAATCAATCCTTTCCAAGGAGCATTTGTGGAGGGTAGATCAATTCAAGATAACATCCTTCCATACATTTCATAAACAAAAAGGAAAAAAAGGACTCATGGCTCTTAAACTAGATATGGAAAAAGCTTATGCTAAATTAAACTAGAACTATATTAAGGCAATGCTGTTTAAATTTGGTTTTCATGAAACTTGGATTAGCTGGGTTATGAAATGCTTAACCACTACCTCCTTCTCTGTCTTAGTCAATAACACTCCCGGTCCTCAATTTAAACCTAATAGAGGAATCCGACAAGGTGATGCCCTAGTCCCCTACCTATTCGTACTTTAATGGAAGGATTATCTAGGGAATTACATAAGGAAGCACTTCTTGAGGATGCCTTAATCGACATTAAACTGGCTAAAAATGGCACTCCCATACCTTTCTTAACCTTTGCCGATGATACAATCATATTTGCAAAAGCAGCCCATACCAGCTTAAATACAATTCAGAACATATAAAATAAATTTTCAAATTTAACAGGCTTAACCATAAACTACAATAAGAGCTTACTGCAATGCTCTAAAAAATGTTAATCCTAATTTGCCAAGGGATTTGGCAACCCATATGGGTATCCCAGTCTCAAAAACTATTGAAAAATACCTTGGAATCCCTCTTGTCAATGGTAGAATAAAAAATAGTGTATTTGATGAAGCAATCCAGAACATGAAAAAACAACTCTCAAAATGGAAAGCATCCACCCTTTCTCAAGCAGGCAGAACTATTCTAATACAATCAAACTTAAGCTCCAAAACAAACTACTTAATGCAAAACTTCCTACTGCCCAAAGGAGTTCTTAACAAATGGACTAAATCAACAGAAACTTCTTTTGGGATAAATCACCAGCAGATAAATACATCCCTCTAATCAGCTGGGATACCATCTGCAAAAGTAAATCGCTTGGAGGCCTAGGCCTTAAAAAAGCAGAGGAATTAAACATCGCCCTTCAAATGAAACTTCTTTGGAAAATATACAAAAATGAAAATAGCATATGGGTACAAATCATAAAGGAAAAATACCTCCAACAAGAAAGCATAAGGAGCTTCAACAAAAAAGATGCTTCATGGCAATTCGGAAGGCTTCTCACCCTAAGGAAAAAATTTGAAGAAGGACTCCTCTGAGTTGTTGGTAATGGTTCGGCTATAAACGTATGGGAAGACAACTGGATCCCATCTATCAGCCTTAGAGACTACAGAGGTACAAATGATCCTAACATGACAGTTGAATATCAATGACAGGAAGCTATGGAAGGAAGATGTATTAAGACAGACCTTCCCCCAAGGAGTCATCGACAAGATTCTGCAATTAAAAATCCCCTAGTGGCAGGCTCAAGACAACCTGATTTGGAGTCCCGACCCAGAAGGTAAATTCACTACCAGGTCAGTGAAGAAAATTCTGGCTACACAACCCCAAGATCATAACTCACAAAGCTGGATCTGGAAGCTTAGGGTCCCCCCTTGCATCAAAAACCTCCTATGGAAGATCAAGATTGATGGTCTTCCAACGACTGACAGACTTAATAGGTATGTTAACAGAGTCCCTAGCCAATGCTCTCTTTGTGGTCATGCAAATGAAGATGCTGCTCATCTATTCACCAAGTGCACCTACACAAGGGAAGTCATAGCCCAATATGAGCAGAAATCAGGTATGTACTTACACAACCTTAATCTCCATGGCCCACTGAGTGAAAATCTATATAGAATCAATACGTCTAACACTAACTTTATTGATCTAGCTTTTATATGGCAGTCTATTTGGAATGTTAGGAATAACAAAATTTTCAGGTCTAAAGATTCGACTGGAACCTCTGTACTGATCCAGATGATAAACCAGAGCATTACGGATTGGACCAAGGAAGATAACACAACACAAAACAACAATCAAACGCTATAAGAAGAGTGAGAGCCAGATGGACCAGACCTCCTAGGTCTATCTACAAGATTAATGTAAATGGTTCTTTTACCCAATCTGGCAAAAGCCAAACTGGGGGAATCATTCGTGATTCTGAAGGTAATATTATTGATATTTTTTCCAAAGAAGCTAATGTTGGATCAGCAATCCAAATAGAAGCCTCTGCCATGATTCTAGGTCTTCAAAGAGCAAGACAGAAGGGACTAAGAAAGATTATTCTGGAAAGTGACAATCAAATTCTGGTCAAAGCAGCCAACAGAGAACAGTCGACCAGATGGGAAATTCTTCATCAGATTGAAGAAATCCAAAGGCTTATAGCTGAATTCTTATTAGTGGAGATCAGACATATATTTAGAGAAGCAAACCATACTGCGGACTATATAGCCAAATCAGGTGTAATTATCCGGGAGTTAGGTTGCTTTATTAGGAACGATTCCCAATGTTTGCCTACTGTAAAAAAAAAGCACATTGAGGGTGGAAGAGTATAAGTGGTTATGATGATTAAAACTAAAAAGTTACCTACATCAAAATAAAAACGACAACAATATAGAACAAAATTAAAAGAACATAAATTAAAAACTAACGCTCAAAATGAAAACATTGATATATAATGCATAATAATGAAATCAAATTAAAAGAAAAGGAAAAACTAACATGTTTGAATTGATTGGAGAGATTCGATGAATAAATCTTTTTAATTTATAAAGGTTATGTACAATTAGAATAAAAGAACATAAATTAAAAACTTTAATCCAGATTTCATTCCTCAATCCAAAGACAAACTACCAAAAAAGAGGCGACAAAGGAAAAAAGTCTAAACAAATATATTTAAAATAGGAAAGAAATATATTTAAAATCAAAAACAGATATTTTAAAATTTTAACAATAATATTGACCAATAAGAAAATATCATTTGAATAAAAAATTCAACTTTAATTGTGGACGTGACACGTCAGCAAAATGCTAGCAGAATTAGTAATATTAATAGATATGCATGTTTTCTAAAGTTTATAAAAATAACCCCCATTGAAAATTTTGATAAATTTCATGGAAGCTTTATTGAACTCGACAATGCAAAATTGGATTCATTAGAGATATAGCATGAAATTGCCTAGTAAAGGGAAGTCACAATGAAGTGCATTATTTCGTGAAAACCATGAAAGGAGGTAAAATTTGAAGTTGCTTTTGACATGTTGCATGATAAGAGGATGGAGGACTTTATATTTCCATAAATGCTCATATTGTTTATATCTTAGCCTTACCTATGCTTATGCATCACAAAAGCCATATTATGCCTTATTTCATATATTGCTCCACATGATCTAAATATTTTCCATTCTTTACCCTATTTCCTATCCGGGGATTATGTTGAGAATGATGTTACATTATGGAGATTATTATAGGGTGTTTGTGTTGTTATATATCATATATGGAGTTTGGAAGGAAATTGTTTGAAAAATATGGAAAATTTAATGAGTGAAAGAAAATCCGATCACCTCAAGAGATAAAGATAGATCGACCCTGCTTACTGAGATAATAGTTCAATGAGATGGGACAACAGGTGAGGGCTCCGAAGCACTAAGTATCCGGGGCCATTCATGACACCCATGTTTGCGACTCGCGAGAAGGCAGTGCTGAGGTTAGGGAGGTAAAAACATTATATTGAAAAAAAAGCATTATGAAAGGCGATGATTCTTATGAAGAAGGAATGTGGAAATTTAGTTTGGAAAGTACTCCATTTCCCCGGATCATTAGCACCACATTGCCAAACATTGCCCACCTTTAGCCTTTTACCAATCTACTCCTTATTGAGCTTAAATTAAAGTTCTCTTGATTATTGTTGCTTTGTCACATGAATTGTTTTGCATAACCCTCCTTTTGTGAGTAGATGTTGCTTTTAATTGCACATTCATGGATTTGTGACACTAGTACCTTTTCGAGGATGGTAATTGATTGCAGGGTTATATGGTAATGAATCTAATATGTTGAGAGTTTTGATTTCTTCGCCTGAATGACAATTAAAAGTATTGCTTGAGGACAAGCAAGCTTAAGTATGGGGTGTTTGATGTGAGCCTAATTCGCCATGTTTTATAGCTACTTTTATATCGTTTTCTGCATGCATTTCATACATTTTGGCTAGAATAGTATAGAATCTAGGTAGTTTAAACTTATTTGCCAAATTATGGAATCTACACCAGTTTCTGTTTAATTTCACAAATCGAAGCAATTTACAACAATTCAGAGAAAGGAAGAAAAGCTCGAAGTCAACTACAGAAGTCCAAGGTCAAGGAGCAGCGGAACAGGGACAAATCAAGCTGAAAGCAAGGAAATCTATTCGACAACACGTTGGTCGATATCGATTAAACCTTGTCGATATCGAGTAAAGCTACTCGATTTCCAGCAAAGTTGACCAGAATCGAGCAAGGCTAAGGAAGAAGAAGAACCGCTTAGTCGATATCGAGGAATCTACTCGATATCGAGTAAAACCCAAGTCGATTTCCACTTCTGGAGCCAAGATCGTCGAGCTGAGCACTAGGAGTCGACAAGTGGAGCTCGGAGCTGAAGATGTTCCTCGATGTCGAGGAACTTTACTCGATGTCGAGGAAAAGCCAAGTCGATGTGCCGTTCAGAAGCCGGAATCGAGTTACTGAGAGGAAGACGAAGAAAGTGCTACTCGATATCGAGGAACTCTACTCGATATCGAGGAAATTCCAGAAGCCGACGTCGAGCTATCCGAGTCTTGTTAATTTTCTATCCAAAGTGCTATCAAGTCAAGAGAGAAGATATTTTATCTACATTAGATATAGTCCTAGTTGATTTAATTATTTATTTCCATTATTTAATCTTTAGATAAAAGATAGATAGAATTAGATATAGATATAGTTTTCTTTCCTAGATTACCTTGGAATGAAGGCTATAAATAAAGCCTTAGGGGCTGATTTTCATTCATTCAATTCTAGTTTCAATTACATCAAGTAAGTAGGAGAGAGAGAGAGAGAGAGAGAGAGAGAGCTTGTGGCGAGAGGAGAGAAGGTGTTGAGAAACGGTTTGTCTTCGATCGGTTGTAACTTCTCTTTGGTTTATTTTAATGCAATTTATTTTTCTGAAATCTTTGATGAGTTTCTTGATGATGAAGAGCGAGTAGTCCACCCACTTCTAGGGTCGGGGTGAGCCCGACGGTAGCCATGTGAAGTGATGCGGTAAAGGTTTGATCTTTTTATGCAATTCGTCTTCCATCCCTGAAAGCATGATTCTTTTGCGAAAGTTAAAGGTGATCCTTGTTTGTGTTATTGAAACGAAAGTGATCTTAATACAACTTGGATTAATTATGTGAAAAGGGTTAGTAACAATTAGAGTTTATGTGAAAGCCTCTATCTTCCTATTTATTAATAACGAAAGTTATTTGATGAAAAGCATGATCTTTTATGCCTTTATGTGTTATTTTGCATGGTTATCGTTGTGGTGTTGAAACCCTGATCTTGGAAGTCTTTAGTTTATTGAGTTAATTTCGTATTTACATTCGTTTTCGTTCGATAGAGTTGCAATTTAAAGTTTCTGTTTTTTGTCGATCTCGAGAAGTTTTTGTCGATATCGAGGAGTTTGCTTGATATCGAGGAAGGGTTGTCGACATCGAGTTGCTTTTCTGAGTTCCCGTTTCTGTTTGTCGAATTCGAGTTCTGTTCGTCGATATTGTTACTCGATATCGAGGAACTATAGTCGATATCGACCAAAGTTCTGTGTTTTCGTTTTTTTTCCGCTTTTCTCTGTTATTTCTGTCTTTCTGTCTATTTTTCTTGTGAGTTTTGCTGCTATCCGAGATCCGCTGACGTGCTTCCTCGAGGATCGATCATGACTTCCCGCTGCTACATCAAGAGGAGGTCTTGTAATTATTTGCGTGGGCACGAATCTGGTTTGATCTATTTCATTATATTTTAAACTCGATTTCCTCCTAACAACAATCATCTAGACAGAAACTGCATCGTTACTAGCGATTCCTTTCGTTTGATTGGTATCTTTGTAGCAAGCAAGGGAAATTGATCCCGTGAAAGCATCAATTGTCTCTACAGGATGACGACTATTGGTTTATACTGATTTCTATGAGATTAGGGTTAAGATCTCTACTATTTGCATTCTTTTGATTCCTAATTGCATTGAATTGATATTGCTAATTGGCCATGCACTTGGGTCTTTATGATGTTCTTTGTTGTATTACATTGAATGTAAGTGATTGTCCCTCTATTGATCAATCTATCTAAAGACAAATTGGCATAACTTTGAGAATAACAATTAAATCATTCCAATGATCATGAACCCCAACCATTGTCAAAAATTACATGTGAAGCGTTTCCATCATATTATTACTACTTTGCAATCATTACTTCTTTTGCTTATTTGTCTGTTTCAATTATTTGATACAACCTTATTGCTATTTGCTTGAGAATCATCATAAGAATTACAAATCAGTCTTCTATGTGGGATCGACTCCTTACTTTTCTTCTATACTAATCTTTTGTGTAGCATTGAGTTAGGATATTAATAGCATTTGGTGGACCAGAATCAACGACACAATTACACCTAGTTACAATTGCTCACCAATGACATTTTTTAATTTTTTTCTTTGATTTTTCTAATATTGAATAAAAGTAATAAAGATGAATACAATAAAATTAAACATGCTTGCTGATGCATAGTTTGACATTCATAATAGGTTGATTTTAGGCTCATTTGCATGACAGTATAGCCCTAATATTAGTTAATTGCATAGTTTGTGCTTAATTGTTAAAAGAGTCGGAAACTACGCTATTTTAGTGTTTTATGCAGATCCGAAGATTCGACGTGGTGGAAGACGAGACATGGAAACCAAGAGACAAGTCAAACCGGGAAATAACAAGGAAGAAGTGAAGCAAAGCCAAGATAAAGGAAGAAGAAAAGAAGGAAGGAAGCCCCATCCGCGAGCAACTCGCTAGGAGCCGCGACCAGCGGACCAAGACCTTCGAGGACCATCCTAGTGGACCCATCTGCGAGAAGAACCAAGGGAAAAATAATTGACCATGTCGAGATAAGTAGATGAAACCACTCTCATAATATTCACTCATTGCTAATGTGCTCACAAACATCAGCAAATTGCTTCACTGTGTTATTTCCCCCTCTTTATTCTGAATACTTGACAGGAAACATACTAAATACACTCTCTGTGGGTTCAACACCGGTACTTATTCGCTATACCAATGTTGAGTATTAAGTATTTATCTTTGGCGAGATCAACAATTGGTTTACCGCTCGTCAAATTTTGGTGCAGTTGCCAGGGAGCGTCACTATTTTAGTGTGTTTTCTTTGTTAACTTTTGCCGGGGACCTATCTAACGGTCTTCAGCACCCTGCTACTAATCTATGAAAATGATGAAACCACTCTCATAATAGTAGGACTCTTCGTAAACAACCAAGGTGCTCATCTACTAGAAAGGATAATAATGTGTGTTTTGGAAGGCGTAACTCCCGAGATACAAACATGCTTAATAGAAATGTCTCTAAGTGAACCAGAGGACCCATGGTGGTACATCATTGTCACCTTGGCACATCAAGTAGAAGAGAAGGAGAAAAATGCCAAAAAAATTTCTACCCAGGAAGGTGAAGAGGTCACAAAGTTGAAGCTACAACAATCGCTAGGAGAAAATTTTCACCAATATATCACGAGGGTAGAAGATGAGTTCTTTTTTGAGGAAGATATGATGGGTTGTATACTTGAGGGCATGACCATGGAATCGAGAAGGCACGCCGAATCCATAAACAACAGGAGCCTCGAAAGGTTCGAATTTCGAGGGCATCTATTTGGGTGTAAAATTTTGTCTTTCGTTAAAAAGATACCTTATGCACTTGTAAAATTATTTTTTTGAAAACTGTCATTTGATAGTTCGCATACCAAAAACGAGTACAAGTTAGGTGACAATAATTACAAACTAAGTGAAGTGTATGTAGGGTGCGATACATATCAAATACATCATTCTAGCATATTACAAATTCAGAAACCAGAGTATACAAATTCAATACAAAGGTCGAACTTGTGAGGTGCAATGATAGCCCACCAGTTTTCGCTAACACCGTTGAATGAGATCGTAATGCCTATGGCTTGATTGCTTCACTTGAAATCCGGCAAGCGACTTGATCTTCCTTGGTTAAGCTCTCGTAAATGAATTGTTTAGCTGCAAAATTAATCAATTCTAATTACGTGAGAAATGAAATCCTAGCAAGAAAAAAAATGAAAAATGAGGAAGCAAGTATATATTTGAGCTAATTTGCCTTAGGGTGCAATTAAATGAATGCTCATAATTCACAAAAAATAAACATGGGTTTGACTCTGTCTTTTATGGGTTGAAAAGGAGGCTAAAATGGCCCAACCCATTGCCTGGAATAGATAAATAAATAAACAATACCAGTAGTTAAAGGAAAGGTTGGAATCAGACCAAAAAGGCAAGAGATCAGCCAAATTAGCCAATAATTAATTAGCACTTATATGCTCTAAAGACAAAGGAAGGAAATCAGTAATACAAAGGCAGAAAAAGCAATCGTGTATTGTCTTTAAAAAAAGAGGGAGGAGGAAAATAGTACGCATAAAAATAAGGAAAGTACGAATCCATCTGCATCCTATTTTTTCCCGATAAAAGCTGCTGATTTTCTGGGTTACAAGAGGAGGCATGGATACAAAAAAAGGCAGAGGGAAAGAAAAAAAGCCGCCCTCAAAAAGCTGTCCAAACACGAGCTGCAGAGAAAAAAAAACAACACAACAAGCACATAAAAAAACGGTAGAAAGAAGAAAAGATGGAGAAAGCAAACAAGGTAGCCTTCTCTTTGCGTGGGGTTCCTATTGAGTCCTGAAGCCCCGGCCTTGCAAAACTCTTATGTTTCCGCTTGTAACATGGATTTCGAAGTCCTTAAATTGCACCAAATAAGGCCGAACTACTGTTGAAATTCACTCTCGAAACCCCATCCTTGCAAAGCTCTCAGTTTTCTCTCGTGGCCTGGGTTTCAGAGTCGTCAAATTTCCACAAAAAGAGTCGGAATGATGTCTAAATTGTTTCTTGAAACTTCGCCCTTGCAAAGCTCTCTGTAGATGTTTGCTGGGTAGATAGTCTTTGAGTTAGTCTCTTGCATAGTAGTTTGAATTCTTGGTGTACATGAGCTAGGAGAGTAGTTTGAGTAGGTTGGTGTACATGAGCTAGGAGAGTTTTTTGAGTAGGTTGGTGGGTATATGGGGCCATTTTGGGTATACGGTTTCCTTTTCATTATGAGACCCGCTGTTTGGTCTCATCTTTTGTATCTATGGTGTTTATCACCCTATCTCTATATTTACCTTTTCAGGGAATCATGTGTTGGCCTAAAAACAAGGCGAAAATCTGCACAAACCTACTCTCAACAACTGCTTGATAATAATACTAATCAACTAATCCAAACAACCAAGTCTCGAAATAAAAAAATTCAAGGAGTTGGTGAGGGGCTTGCAAACCATAGATTGCATCAACTTAAACAAACTAAATTTCAGCAGAAAAAAAATCAAGCACAACATGTGCAATCTCTCTATCGACAGTCTGAAACAATGCACATCAAGTGTGCAACCCGAATTTTATCCGAATCACCAAATTCGTGCACGAAGGGTGATGCAATCAAGAGTGAGCTTCTGTGGCTCAAACAATGATCTTGATCCAGGTGAGCTATCTAGATCGATTCGAGGGCTATTGGAGGAAGAACATGTCCTTCTTAAGAGAAAGAAGGCTCCACCATGGCAGAAGGTCCAAAGGTGCAAGGTGGGCTGAATAACACGTTTTGATTCGTTCATGTGGTTTGACAGCTTTTCGACATCTCAGTAAAATGGGTTGTTCAGAGTCCATATTTATCGGATTGGATCGTGCCATACCTTGTTGGAACGGGATCGAAAAGATCTACAACTTTTCTGTTGAAGGTTTTTCTAGAATCAACTTAGAAGTTGGCCGCAATTCATCATCTTTGCAGCTGTCACTGTTTGGCCGAATTTCTATATATTTATTTAACGAAAATTTCACGAGGTACCCATGGGATATTGCAATTTTCGCGAGGTATACATCTTTTTTCATATTTCGTGTGGTACCCCTAAGGTGTTGATTTTCTTTGCCTCGTGCCCTTCCTCGTTAAACTTAACAGATGACTCCGTTACTCCGTTAGTTTTCAATTTAAAAAGAATAAAAAGAAAGAATGGACAGAAACTCAGAAGAAGAGAAGATAGAGAGAGAGAGAGAGAGATCAAAAGCAAATCTGGCCCCGACGAGGATGACGAGGAGCGAGAGGAAGGTGATCCGGGAAGGGGAGGGCTGGTAGCGGAAGGCGGTGTCGGCGAGGGCAACGAGAAGAGGGGTGCAGGAGCGGAAGGCGATGAAGGTGTCTAGCAACGGCGGCGCGGAGAGAGCGTCTGGCGGTGGCGGAGGAGTCGTGGTGGGGGAATTTGGTGATGGCGAGCCTGTCTTTCCTATCGTTGCTATAATCCAGTAGCTTGCTTTCTCCGGTGGTACGGTGTCTCTGATTTCATTGATGAATATGAGATTCTGGGGTTCGGATATTGTTGTTCGGATTTTGTGGATTCGGCTTAGTTTTTGTTTGGATTGAGATTTTGTATACGATTTTGTTTGGGGCTGCTTAGATTAGGGAGGTTTGGAGACATTCTAGGCTCCAATTAGGGGCGGCTGCCGACGGTTTGAGGGTGAGGACGGAGATCAGAAGGGAAGCCAGTGAGGATTAGGCGAGGGAAGGAAGTGGTCCGGCGATGGTGGGCGGAGGTGGACGCCGGCGGTCTGACGGTGTGGTGATGGTTGAGGGCAAGCTGTGGAGAAGAAGGCGTCGGAGCTACTACAAGGGAGGTTCGATCGGGGAGGACGGCGGAGCGGCGCCAGCGAAGAGGAAGGGATGGAGATGTTCTTGGGCTTCTCTCCCGGTGGAGGCGGAGGAGGAGCTGAGGAGGAGGAACCCTTCCTTCTCTCCCGGCGTTGGCGAGCGTCTTCTCTTCTTTCTTTCACTTTCTGGTCGTTCATTCCTTCTTTCTTTCTTTTTATAATTGAAAATTAAAGGATTTGTTAAATTTAACAAAGAAGGGCACGAGGTAAAAAAAAATCAAAACCTCGGGGGTACCACACGAAATAGGCAAAATAGTTGTATACCTCGCGAAAATTGCAATACCCTGATGTCCACTAAAGTGACCATGTTTTTATACTTATTTCTACTTCTTATTCTATTATTCTGGGATGGGAATATAGCGAATTTATGTAGTTTATGCTTATTTATAAGAAACAGAGATCTACATAAGTTTTGGTTTAATATTACAGGATTTGAAGCCATTACGAGACGAAACCAAGAAGAGAGGACAAGAGCTGCATTTTACTCGATCTCGAGGAGCTTCCTCGAAATCGACTACCATTGAGAGCAGAACCAAGTCGAGAAACAGAAGAAGACAACAACTCGAGCATGACTTTACTCGACATCGACTTAACTTCCTCGACATCGACCAAGACCCAGAAGCACACCCGAGCTCGAGGAAGGAGAGGCTGCTCGAGAAGACAAGGACAAGCCAGGATCAAGCAATTTTCCTCGACATCGACCAAAACTGGTCGAAGTCGACCAAGCCAAAATCGGGTAGATGACTAGGAATCGACCAACCCAGCTGGAAGAAGAGGATGAAGGTCGATATCGACTTGACTTAGTCGATAACGAGTTGAAGCTGGTCGATGTTCACCCCTGGAGCCGAAATCGAGTTGTTGAGCTGAAGCCGAGGAATGTTGGTCGGTATCGAGTAAGGCTACTCGATATCGAGTTGACCCCCAGTGGTCGATTTCGAGCTAGCCCGAGTCTTGTTAAGGTTCTATCCCGAATCCAATGGAGATATTTCCGAGAGAAGATTCCCAACACATGAAGATTTAGATATTTTTATCTTTTTATCTTTTTATCTATCCTAAGGGTTGAACAATTAATTACCCTAGGATTTATCTAGTTTTACTTATTTAGATAGATTTATTTCCAAGTAGAATTTTATCTTTAGATATTAGATAGATATTCCTTCCTTGATTAGCAAGGATTGGAAGCCTATAAATAAAGCCTATAGGGCTGGTTTTTATTCATTCAATCATACAATTCAATTCTAGGGGAGGAGAAGTAGTGTGGAAGACGAGGGGAGTGAAGGAGCGAGAGCAAGTTGGCTTCGATCGGTTGTAAGCTCTGTTTAGTTTATTAATGCAAGCTTCTTTTTCATGAATGATGTCTGCGATTGCAATGAAAAGTGAGTAGTCCACCCACTTCTAGGGTCGGGGCGAGCCCAACGATAGCCATGCGTGTTTGAGGTAAAGATCCGACCTTTATTATGTTTTGAGCATCTACTACCTTTTATGAGTTTATTACCTATTTAATAGAGATCCATGTTAACAACTTGGATTATAAACATAAAATCGGTAGATACAATTAGGGTTTCTTGAAAGAGTTGTCTAATTGTTGGAAATGGCGAAAGCTTGATCCTTCGATGCAATTTACATGATTATCGTTATTTATCTTGCCTTATGCATGTTTGGTTATCGTTGTTGCAAACCCCGATACTGGAAGTTTTCTTTTACATAGTTTATTTCGAATTCCGCAAAGATTTGTTCTTTATTTTATTTTACTGTTTCTGCTTGACTTCGACCACCCCTTGGTCGACGTCTACTACTCATTCTCGATCAAGCAGATTGCTGTTGTTTCTGTCTCTGCAGGTTACTCGAGATCGACTAGATTTACTAGAACTACGACTAAAACTTACTCGACGTCGAGTGGACTACAAGCGCCATCAACAATCAGCTCCAGAACATCAATACAAGATTTGGAGAACTAGACATCTGGAAGAGGAACATTGAGACCCAGATGGGTCAATTCACGGCACAAATTCCACGACCGACCGGGCAACTCCCTGGGCAGACAGAACCAAATCCCAATGGGAAGATTGGACACGTCGCGGCTGTAAAGCTCAGGAGCGGGTACCAACTACGCGAGCCAGAGGTCGAAAAGCAGCAGGACGAGGCTGAGAAGCTACTCGACATCGAGCAGAGTCAAGTCGATGTCGACCAGACTACTCGACATCGAGTAGGGGTACCCGAAGTCGACCAGCTCCATACTGACAAGGAATCTTCTGCACAGCACTCCAACTCGAAGTCGACTCCAGTGGTCGATGTCGAGGAAGATCTAGTAGACGTCGAGGAAAATCCACTCAAAGTCGAGGACTCTACAACACCTCCGACATCTGTTCTGGCTCCTAAACAGAAGAAGACGCTTCCGTTCCCATCCAAGACGTTGAAAGATCCCACTGCAGGTAGGTTTAAACGCTTTGTTAAGATGCTTCAAGAACTGAATGTTTCAATTCCTTTTACAGAAGCTCTTCAAGAGATTCTTGCATATGTCAAGTTCCTCAAGGAGATCCTCGGCAATAAGCGATCAATCTCAGAAATCGCTAGCGAATGCAAAAGGATGGACTTCCATGAGAAGAGACCTGAACCTGGTAAGTTTTCTATTACTGTGGGATTTGGAAAATTTAACTATGAAGCCTTGTGTGATTTAGGAGCAAGTGTGAGCATCATGCCCTTATCAATCTGGCAAAAAGTGAAGATAGGATCTATAGAGCCTGTGGATGCCAAACTATACATGGCAAACAATACAGTGGTCATCCCTACATGTATGGTTGATAATGTCCCTGTCCAGGTTGGTAAGTTCTATGCCCCCACTTATTTCCTTATTATAGAATGTGCTGAATACTAGCCCTATTATTCTTGGTAGACCATTCCTAGCTACTGTAGATGCTAAAATCAGTGTAAAGCAGCGATTGCTCACCTTCAGGAGAAGGGCCAAGCACAAGAGGGCCCTATATTGACGGTCCTTGAGAGCAACCGGAGAAGTCGGCCTAACGACTTTGTTTGAATGAGGACGAAAAGTACTACAACTTTGTTGTTGAAGGTTTTTCCAAATTCAACCTAGAGCTTGTCCGAAAATCACCATCTTTTCAGCTGTCACTGTTTAGATGAATTTCCCTCTATTTCTTTAATTAATTTATTGTTTATGCATTATAATTATTTATGAAATAATTGTGGGAAGAAAAATATCTCTACGTTTTTTTAACCACTAAGTTTAGGTAATTTAGGGATTTATTTTAATTTCTATTTTATTTATTATTTTTATTAAAAATCAGCCATAGGATTAATAAACGAACGGCTGATTTCCATTGTAGAACGTACATTCTATTGAAGAAATTCTCTCTTTTGTGTGAAACACATTGAGTGAAAGTCGATCGATTTGTAGCTAGGCTCATCGATTGCAAATTGGTATCGTTTCAGCTTAGTTTTCCTTGTGTTTGTCAATCTCGTGAAGGTTTGGTAATCCTTGGTATCCACGAGCCCCCTCCTTGTGCCTCCAAGTTGTCCGCTTGGTTGTGTAGGGTTATAGAGGCAGATTATATAGTCATTGGTGTTGGTTCTTACCTTCTACGGGAGCCTAGGGTCTTCATTTTGTTCTATATAGATCGTTTCACCAATCTATCGTGTCTTGTTCTTGCTTATTTCGAGTCTTCTTTCATATTACAGCCGCACCATACCTTGTTATTGAGTTCTTGGCCAAGAAGAGTTTGAGTCTTGCATTGTTCTTGATTACCTTTCTTGAATTGAGTCTTGATTGTTGAAATCGGGCCATCCTACGGCTTAGCCCGTATCAACTTGTGTATCTCTAAAACAAAGGTCACAACTTGAAAGAAGAATAGTGGGGTTGAAGACAAAGTTAGGTTCGCGATCAAGATAAATACTCATTACAACTCCCCAAGCAAGCCGTAGTGACCTAAAGCACATGCATGTTCAGCTTCTCCCACACAAGCAAGTAAGTGACTCAAACCATCCATAACGAGCTAATGACTCCATGATGTCCGTGACGTGCACATAAATCGGAATGTTTAATATTTCATCATAGAAAATTCAAAGGATACACATGAACTTGATACGAAGCACAACATTGATCATTGAGTCCAGTCATGCCATAAGTTCACATTCAAATCCATGTTGCAAAGCACGAACTATGGAGACTTGATGCCTTTGCAGGCTACGTAGGAAACTCGGTAGAAAGCTAATGCCTACCGAGTCCAGTCACAACATGAGATTATATTAAGTTCAAGTTCAAGCAGAACTATGAGGGCTTGATTTCACTATAAAAGTTAATACGTTGGAAGCTCAATACAAAGTTGTTTCTCATGGAGTTCAGTCACAACCCAAATTATAAAAATAAATGAAAAAAAGTTCGATTAGAACTTCGATGACTTGATTCCGTCTCGCCGGATACGCAGGACGCTTGATTTAAAAACAATAGTCATTGAGTTCATTCACGACACAATTTCACATCAAGCCAAGGTGATGCGGGACCATCCAAGACACCTTCGGACACACCTATGATTCTAGCTCGTGAGAATGATGTCATCCTCAAGAGGAAGAAGAAGGCTCCACCATGCGAGAAGGTCCAAAGGTGCAAGCTTGGTTAATGACGTTTTTTAGATTCGTTCAGCACATTTGACAGCTTTTTGACGTCTCAGTAAAATGGGTCGTTCGGAGTCTTTATTTATCAGATTGGGTTGTGTCATACCTTGTTGGAACGACGACGAAGAGATCTACAACTTTGATGTTAAATGTTTTTCCAGATTCGACCTAGAGCTTGGTCGAAAATAACCATCTTTGCAAGTTGTCACTGTTTAGACAGAAATAAACTAAGTGTTGGAACTTTCTTCGTTACTATTTTTAGAGACATTCTTTACTTATGTTATTTTAGGTAATTTAGGGATTTATTTTAATTTCTGTTTAATTATTATTTCTATCTAAAATCAGCCCTTAGGGTTATAAGTAACGGCTGATCTACTTGTAAACATTAGACGTCTTCCATTATATGAAAATCTCAGTTTGTGTTCCACACAATTGAGAGTAAAGTCGATCGATTAGAAGTGTGGCTCATCGATTGCGACTATTGGTATTGATTTCAGCTTGGTTTGCCTTGAGTTCATCAACCTCGCGAGAGCTTGGTGATCCTGGTATCCACGAGCCCCCTTCTTGTGCCTCCAAGTTGTCCGCTTGGTTGTGTAGGGTTGTAGAGGCTGGTTATATAGTCATTGGTGTTGGTTCCTGTCCTCTATGGAGGCCTGAGGTCTTCATCGTGTTCTATATAGATCGACTCAGTCCACTATCGGTCGTGTCTTGAATTATCGAGTCTTGTTCTTCATAAATTTCGAGTCTTTACTTGTCTTTATCGAGTAGCCTGGGTTCTTGGTGTTTCTTGCGTCTTCTTGTTCAATCCTTGTTGCGTTCTTGCTTTCTTGATTGAGTCTTGAGTCTTTCTTTCTTCCGTTCTTTAAGTTCTAGTTTGATTGTCGAAGATCGGGTCATCCTGCAGCTAACCCCATATCTAATTGGCATCAGAGCTTTGGTTTCCGACATCAAAGTTGTGTCTTTTCTTTTCATAAACACAAAAACCACAAAAATAGTGTCTTTTCTTTGTTTTGGTCTTTTACTTCTTGAATTCTTGAATTTGATTGCATCTAACCTTGTTTGTTTGTGATTGTTGTGGTTGCTTTAGCCCAAACACAAGCCTAGCCGACACCCATTGGAGTCGACCAGCCCGTGAGTACATCCTCTTGTGCAACCCTAGTCGACGGCACCTAAGTGTCCCCATTGTCGAAGCTTGGCCAATTCCTACATTCACAAGAAACCCTAGTTTGTGTTTTCTATCTTTGGCCTATTTTGATCTATCTTGTTCTATTAATTTTTGCCTTATTAAATTCTGATTTTTGATAGATTTCATTGCTTTTATCTATCATAGATTATAGAAGGCATAGATAGATCCACTTACCAAAATTAGCCAAACCTCACATATTTCTATCTAGGGCTGAATTTTATTTTATTCACCAAATTTTCGAATTTCCCTTGCATTTGATTTCATTTTGGTGCATTATAGAGCTGCTGTAAAAAAAATCTGATCCGAAAATTCAAAAGAAAATGAAGAAAGAAAGTTGTTTGTTTGGTGTTCTTTGGAGATCTTGCTCATCTTTTCCAAGGAATCATCAAGGGACTACATTGGTGTTGAAATCAGCCCTAGACCAATCCATATTACCTCCTAAACACAACCTTCAAACCCTACCCTTGCAACTACAACATCCTTACTTGGGGTTACAATCAAAAGAGGTAAATTGATCAAAGGTTGATTCTTTCTTTTCTTTTCCACAAAAATCAGTCCATATTGTGTTTATATTTTCCATTGTCGACTCAAATCTGATATTGTCGAGTCCCTTTTGCTTTTGTCGAGCTACTGATTTGCTTGTGTCGAGTACTACACCCTTGTGTCGAGTGCTCCTTGCTCTTGTCGAGTCATTACAGCCCTTGCTTCATTCATATAACCCTTGATCTCATTGATATTTATACCTTGTGTTGCTAAGTCCTAGCTTGAGTGTTGATTGGCCCAAGGCGGATTGAAACAACAAGCGTGACATACCAATTAGAGAGGGAGTGTGAGTGATACACTAGTGAGTTTGTTTATATTTTACTAACCTTCACATAGTTCTTTGTTTGTTGCTTTGTGATGTCTAACTAGGGGAACAACACGATTACTGAAGCTGAGGTGATGAATTTTTGAAAGCCATGATGGAGAACCTGACTAAGATAAATGAAAGATTGATGGCACAAGAGCTTCGGTACGGCTTACCGGTACAAAGTGTTGATTGTTCTTACCCCGTGTTTAGTTCTTATTTTGGCTCTAACACGGTGCCCAGACAAGGAGTCCCACCTAGAGATGAAGTGTCATCTCATGAAAGGGAAGAAACTCATCCTATTCCTCCCAATAATTCTAATCAACCTAATGTTCCTTCTAGTATAAATAAAGAGAATGTTGAACATGATCAAGATCTTAATTTGCTTGCCTGTGATGATAATGATTGCATTGAATATGAGCATGATGATTCTTTGATTATTACTAATGTTATAAGAGTTCAACCTATGACTTGTGATGATAATCAAAGAGAAGATTTGTGTCATACTAAATGCTTAGAAAAAGGCAAAGTTTCTAATATGATGATCATTGTGGTGAAAATTGTTGTAATATTGCTAGCCTTGAAATGATTGAAAATCCAGCCTTGAAAAAGGAAGAAAACTTGCTAGCATTGGATTGAAATTTAGAGATAAATGAACAAGCTAAAGTGCATATTAAGTTAGAACATCATGAAGATGATATGAATTATGAATTATGCACCAATAAAGTTTATTTTCTTGGTTTTGTAGTGAGCTCTAATGGTCTACAAGTTGACGAAGCCAAGATCAAAGCGATACAGGAGTGGTCAACCCCTACAACAATCGGCCTTGAGAGGGGTTTCCATGGACATGTGGTATTCGATCCAGGAGCTTGTGTGAATGCATTTGCAGAATCTTATGTGACCTTCGATTCGAGGACGAATTCTTTTCAAGAAAGGGAGATTGATGCGGGATCATCCAAGACACTTCCGGACACACCTATAATTCGAGCTCGTGGGAATGATGTACTCCTCAAGAGGAAGAAGAAGGCTCCACCATGGGAGAAGGTCCAAAGGTGCAAGCTTGGTTAATGACGTTTTTTAGATTCGTTCAGCACATTTGACGGCTTTTTGACATCTCAGTAAAATGGGTCGTTCGGAGTCCGTAATTATCAGATTGGGTCGTGCCATACCTTTTCCGAACGAGGACGAAGAGATCTACAACTTTACTGTATAAGGTTTTTCCAGATTGGACCTAGAGCTTGGCCGAAAATCACCATATTTGCAAGCTGACACTGTTTAGACGGAAATAAACTAAGTGTTGGAACTTTCTTTGTTACTATTTTTAGAGACCTTCTTTACTTATGTTATTTTAGGTAATTTAGGAATTTATTTTAATTTCTCTTTAATTATTATTTCTATCTAAAATCAGCCCTTAGGGTTATAAGTAACGGCTGATCTCCTTGTAAACATTAGACGTCTTCCATTATATGAAAATCTCAGTTTGTGTTCCACACAATTGAGAGTAAAGTCGATCGATTAGAAGCGTGGCTCATCGATTGCAACTATTTGTATTGATTTCAACTTGGTTTGCCTTGTGTTCATCAACCTCGTGAGAGCTTGGTGATCCTGGTATCCATGAGCCCCCTCCTTGTGCCTCCAAGTTTTCCGCTTGGTTGTGTAGGGTTGTAGAGGCGGGTTATATAGTCATTGGTGTTGGTTCCTGCCCTCTACGAAGGCCTGGGGTCTTCATCTTGTTCTATATAGATCGACTCAGTCAACTATCGGTCGTGTCTTGAATTATCGAGTCTTGTTCTTCATAAATTTCGAGTCTTTACTTGTCTTTGTGTTCTTTCTTGTTGTTGATGTGCATATTTTTAGTTATATTTTCCCATGTGTTTTAGTGTCAATTTAAGTCATTTTCATAGAGTTTTGCATTGGGTTTAGTGTCTTTTGCATGTGTTTTCATATTTCACGAGAAATAGATGTCTTCACTAGTTTTTATGTGTTTTACAGAATTTTTGGAGCTGTTTAGGAATAAACTCTCAACATTGAAAAGAAGCGAAAGAGAATTTAGAGCGCATAGGAAAAAGAACGGAAGCAATCGGAGTTCTAACGAAGGAGATATGGGCATTTTTCCGAGCCGTGTCGACCCTGTACCGACCCCACCTGGGTCGGTAACGAGGCCATTTATGGACCAGCGAGACAGGATGAGCAACAGTGAGCATACCGAGGCTAAGGGGGGTCAGTACCGAGGTCCTCCTCTTCGGTATGGGCCGTCTGCGTGCTAATTTATCCGAAATTAGTTATTTTTATCCCATTTTCTTAGGTAGAATTTAGATAAAATTGATTTATTTCTTCTTCCTAAAATAGAATTAAGTTATTTGAGTATAAATAGAACATTATGTTGAAACCCTAAGGGGGAATTCTTTTGGAGACTTTCAGCCCTAGGGGGCGTGAGATACGTGGGAGAGAGACGTTGGTTTTGTGACAGATTTCAGCGACGATTTTTGACGTTTTGAAGTTTATGCAAGGTGTTTTCTTTCTTATTTCTTTTGTTTATGTTTTTCTTTCATGAATTGTGAGTAATTCTTCTCTTTTCTAGGGTTGGGGTGATCCCAACGATAGTTATGCTTGCAATTTTTCTATGAATTGATGAATTGATTGGTTTTATCTATTTTATGTGCTTAAGTACTCAATGAAAATTGGGGAAATTCCTTTTTGCAATTAAATTGAAAGATTGAATTGTGAATTGGATAGTATTTAGGGTTTTGAAATGAAAGTTTTGACAACCTAATTAAGAATTGATAGTAAAATTTATTAATTTGTGAAAATAAATTGATTGTCTTGCTAGGGTTGATGCAAGTTGACCTCTTTAATAGATAAAAACATGATTTTTATGTGATTCATTGTGATGCATGCATGATTGTTGTTGTGGTAATCCCCCCAAATCTCAGCAACTAGATATCTTTCATATTGCTTTTTATTCCCAAATTTCAGCAACTATAAACCCCCCAAATCTCTACCTTTTCATCGCTTCTTGCTATTCTTTGCCCTAAAACAACTAAATAAAGAACCGCTGACTCTCTCCCGTGGACGATCCTGACTCCCTATACTATAGCAGGTTCTTGACTATAAATTTATTTGGTCGAGAAACCCTCTCATCAGCTGTCGACATCGAGCAACCTTGGTTCTTGCTTTCTTGATTGAGTCTTGAGTCTTTCTTGCTTCCGTTCTTTAAGTTCTTGTTTGATTGTCGAAGATCGGGCCATCCTGCGGCTAACCCCATATCATAAGGTGAGGTTATTTGAAAAAAATTATGGATGCTCAGTGCTCTCGACAAGCTACTTGACATCAAGTTCTACAATGATTGAGTCTAGCCTCAACGCTCGAACAAGCTGCACGAACTATGGAGACTTGATTACGTCTCAAACGTATATATAGGAAGCTCAGCATAAAATAAATTGAGTTTAGTCACAATCCAAAGTCAAAGATACATTCCTTTGAACTACGAGTCATTTCATTCTGTCATCACGGATACGTAGGAAACCAATATCCAGGTTCAATCCCAAACCTCAAAGAAAAAAATTAAACTCGGTGATACTCTATCGAGTTGAAACCCAAACATACAAACCTAAACACATATATCCAAACACATAATCAAACTCAAGTTGGACACCGCAAGTCTAAACCAAATCAAATCCAAATATTGTACCATATAACAAACCAGGCACAAAGTCTAACCAAACCAACCCCAAATACAAAAACACTATATCTTCAAACTACATTGGACTTGATCCTTCCCATGAACATACGTAGGCAACCCTCATCAATGAGTGCAGTCCAAACCACAAACCCAAATCTTTGTCTTTTTAAAGTATCTATATAATTTAAAAAATCATGAGGACGTACATATAAGGGTTGAACTTTATAAATAAAAATTCAAATCAGAAGGTGTTATACGAGATTGTTCCTTTAACAATGTTTCTCTAACACCAATCATGGCTTACCTCAAACTACAAAAAATGCAAAATTGTCTATCAAATATTGTGTAGAACGTTGTGTCTTTGAATAATGAAAAACCCTAGATGAACTATCCTATTTATAACGTTAGGGTTGGAAAAATAAAACCTCAGAAATACCGGAAAAAATGTGATAAGAACGAATCTTAAAAGATAGGAATAAATCTCTTTGGATAGACTTTCAGAAGATTCACATGAATCCGACCTTATCCAACATTGGCGAGTGCCGACCCCTATCGACAAGCGTTGATCTTCATTGACAATAGGGTCTTTGATAGCTCAAACACTCGGTCAATCAAATAAAATCAAGACCCCACTATTCTATAGGGAGCCAGGTTCGTTCCACATAAGAGACGTCAGCGATTCTAGTTTAATCGGTTTCGAGGTTCGGGGAATAGCGGGAAAATGTGGTTGTCAACAAGGATGGAGTGGTTGATGTTGATTGGTGAGGTCAATGTTGACTAAGACCTGGTCGACGTCGATGGCTGAAGAGGAAAGTGGTGGTCGGTATCGAGTGGGGGCGTTCGTGTGTAAACTTTAAAACACGAAATAGGCAATAAAAGTGCAAACTTCCAAGGTAAGGGGTCACCACAATAATAAACATATGTGTAGATCACGAATCACATCAAAGAGCATGCTTTTCATCAAAGAATCAACTCTCGCAAATTCCAACAATTTAGGCAAATTGACTCTCATAAATAAACCTAATTGTTTCTACCTTTTTCTTAATTAGGTTTAATAGACTCACGAATATAGATCCTAATTACTATCCAAATTTTGCAACATGAATTCATTGAATTCTCGTCCAAGGGTACACACATAGGTAGACGATGATAGAAACACACAAATTCATGGATTCATTGATATTCACACATGCTATTGTTGGGCTCATCCCAACCCTAGAAGGTGGGAATTTAGAACAAAGACATGAAGAAAACAAACAAATTTTAAACTAAAACAAAACTTACAAAACTTTCCAATTGTCTCCTCTTCACATGCCCATAAAAGGCTAATCCAGAATGATTAAAACTTTATCTAACATTATCTAAACAACTAAACTTTATCTAATAAGGGAAATATATTGTTTATCTAAATCCTATCTAACTATAGAAGTCTATCTAATATATGGAAAGATATGATAAAAATCGTGGCTTAGCAATCCTCTCAAGATCCGGCCTTATCCATGCGCGTCTGCTGTATGCAAATCTTCAGGTCAACGTCGACCAGAGTGGTCGGCATCGACTACTCTTCAGCTCCAATTGACATCAGGTAATATGTTTGATGCAAGCTTCCTCTTAGATTCTAAGTAAGTATGTTCTATAGTCGACATTGAGCAGCTTAGTCGATGTCGAGTGCTTTAGTATATGTGGTCGGCGTCGAGCACTAGTCGACGGAAGGTCTGAATTTCAACCACTCTTCTTTTCATTCCAGTAGCTTCACTTTCTCAAATATTCAAAATCTTCAGTCGACGTCGGTCATGTCTAGTCGATGTATAGCACTCTCTTTCGTAGTCTCCTTCTGGGAATTGCAACAAATTTGCTTCAAATCCTGCAAAATCAAACCAAACTTGTGTAGACCTCCATATCTTACATTTGATAACATTCTACACAATTTCCTATCATTTTCAACCCAGAACATATATAGAAGACATAATTTGGAGTGAAAATAAGCACAAAACATGGTAAAAAACACAGACATCAAATCACTCATATTTAACAATTTCCATCCTTGTAATGGTACTTTTGCCATCAAATCTCTGCCTGTGTACAAAAGCAACATCTCACACAAAAGAAGGTTATGTAAAAATAATTTCCCGCAACATAGACACAATAATCAAGAGGACTTTTAGACTGAAAGAGAAGTTGAAAGGTAAAAAGCATAGTTATGGGATATTTGGGCTATGTGGTGTTTATAGTCCGGGGAGATATAAACTTCAATTTTCATGATCTTCTTCTTTAGCTTTGTGTTCTTTCTCCTTTCTTCATACCACATCCCTCATCCTCTCTTCATATCACTCATTTCTCTTTTCACTATATGCTTTTACCTCTTTATCCTTAGCACTGCCTTCTCGCGAGTCACAAATATGGGTGTCATGAATGACCTCGGATACTTAGTGCTTTGGACTCCTCACTTTGTTGTCCCATCTTGCTTGAACTAACATCTCAAGCAAGCAGGGTAGATCACTTTACTCCTTGATGACCAGATTTTCTTCTGCTCATTAAATTTTCCATTATAATCATCCAACCTGTCATGAAATTCAACATAATTTCCAGCACAAAATAACCATATAATCATCTCCATAAATAACTTCCATTCTCTTCCAAACTCCCCGGTTAGGTAATAAGGTAGAAAAAAGGGCAATAAAAAATGCTTGTGGAACAAATGAATAAGATGTATGGCTCAAATATGGGTAATCTTGTGAGGCTAATAAACACGGGTAGGATGTATAAATAAGCTCAAATGGAAAATAAATTCATCAATCCCCTTATCATTGCATATGTCAAAAACAACATCAATTTGCCTCATTTCATGGTTTTTTCACAAAAGAAAAATCTGGACATCATTGTGGCTTCCTTTTACTAGGAAATTTAATTGCAATATCTCCAATGGAATCCACCTTTGCATCGTCGAGGCTTGTCAAAGCTTCCATGACACTTTTCTTTGAACTCATAAGCGGGATGTGTCCTTCACAACTATTATAATATCTTCTTTGGATCATGAACATTAAGACCAAAAGAAAACATAATCCAAGATAATATCTAAAAGCAATACAAGAGTTCAAACCATGTCAAGTAATCCACGAAAATAAAAAATAATGTTGTGAGCCTATTTCGCCATGTTTTATAATTACTTTTATATCGATTTCTGCATGCATTTCATGCATTTGGGTTAGATTAATACATAATCTATGTAGTTTACACTTATTTGCCAAATTATGCAGTCTACACAAGTTTTTGTTATATTTCGCAGAAATCGGACGCACTTTGGAGCTTAAAGGAAAACTCATGAAGAAGCTAAGGATGGTGCAGCTTGAGAAAAGGCCATTTTTCGGCATTCATCATTCTGAGTCAAGTTCTGATGTTTTCATGAGAGTTGTAGCCCTCGAAAAGAGCTTTCCAACGCATGCTCATATTTGTCAATCTGACGAACGAGGACTCGGCAAAGTGCGTTTCAAGAACAGAGCAGGATGATGAGAAGATTGGTCAATATCGACCAAGCACACTTAATATCGACCAGATTTAGGTCGAAATTCTCCAAATCGACCCAGGGTTGGCCAGAATCAAGCAAGGTTGAAGAGCAGTGGTCGATATTGACTTAACCATGTCGATATCGAGTTCCCCATACCGAGTCATTATCCTGGAATCGAGTCAAGCAGCGGAGCAAAGGAAGACGTTGGTCGATATCGAGTACCTCAACTCAATATCGAGTAAAATCAACTCGATTTTGACCCTGAGAGCCGATATTGAGTGTCTGAAGCTGAAGACGGAAAATGCCAGGTCGATATCGAGTCATGCTAGTCAATATCGACTGGACCCACAGAGGCGGATTCCGAGCTTAACCGACTTTTTGTTAAGTTTCTATCCCGAATCTGATGGAGATATTTTCAAGAGCAAATTATATCAAGATCTATCAAGTCCAAGGAGAATTTATCCACAATTAGATATAGTTCTAGTTGATTTATTTATTTATTTCCATGTTTTATCTTTATGTTATAAGATAGATAGAATTAGATATAGATATAGTTTTCTTTCTTTGATTAGCGGGGAATGAAGACTATAAATAAAGCCTTAGGGGCTGAGTTTTATTAATTCAATTTCAGAGATACACAAGTAGTTACAAGTAGAGAGAGAGAGAGAGAGAGAGAGAGAGAGTTTGTGGCCGAGTGGAGTTGTGAAGCGAGAGCGGAATTGGCTTCAATTGGTTGTAAGCTTTGGTTGAGTTTAATGCAAGTTGTTTCTTTTCCATCAATAATGTCTGCGATTGCGATGAAGAGTGAGTAGTCCACCCACTTCTAGGGTCGGGGTTAGCCCGACGGTAGCCATGTAAGATGATGCGGTAAAGGTACGATCTTTTTATGCAATTCGTCTTCTATCCCTGAAAGCATGATTCTTTTGCGAAAGTTGAAGGTGATCCTTGTTTGTGTTATTGAAGCGAAAGTGATCTTAATGCAACTTGGACTAATTATGTGAAAAGGGTTAGTAACAATTAGGGTTTATGCGAAAGCCTCTATATTCCTATTTGTTAATGACGAAAATTATTTGATGAAAAGCATGATCTTTTATGCCTTTATGTGTTATTTTATATGGTTATCATTGTGGTGTTGAAACTCTGATCTTGGAAGTATTTTATTTCATTGATTTATTTCACAAAGTTCCGAGTTCTCAAATTTTTGCAGTCAATATTGAGTTGTCTTCTGTCGATTTTTCTTAGTCGATATCGAGTTGCTTTAGTCGATATCGACCAAGGTTCTGCACTTGTGTTCTGTTTCTGTTTTGAGTCAATATTGAGTCACTGTGGTCGATTTTTCTACTCAATATCGAGTAACAGCACTCAATATCGACCAAGTTTGCTGCTTTTCGTTTCTTTTCTGCTTTTCTCTGCTGTTTCTGTCTGTCTGCCTGTGAGATTCCTCCTCTACCTGAGATCCGCTGACACGCTTCCTCGAGGATCGATCCTATCTTCCCACTACTGCATCAGGAGGAGGTCTTGTAATTATTTGCATGGGCCTAAATCTGGTTTTATCTATTTCATTATATTTTAAACTCGATTTCCTCCCAACAACAAATTGGCGCCGTTGTCGGGGAAGCAATCATTCGCGCCTTAGGTAGTTAGATCACACGTTTGCCTTTAAGTTTTGATTTTGCAGGTGCATGCGCCGTTCTGGTCAAACACCTAAGTTTGACGCCTTGGACGACCCGGAACGCCTTATACACGTCCACGCTAAACTAAAAAGAGCCATGGCGGCCGCAGAAACACAAGAACAGCTGATACAGAGGCTTAGGGCATAACTAGCACCCAAGGATACTGCTCTCGCCACTGAGAGAGCACAGAGGGAATAAGAGGCAGAGCAAATAAGGCAAGCGGAAGCTGAGCTTGCCTAATACCCTACCACTGCAGAGGATTACATGCACCCGACTCTTGTCGTGCCTGAATCTGCCATTCTAATCCCTGAAAATAACTATGAAATTCGCACTCCTTTCCTTATTGAAATTAAAAATAATGCTTTCTTTGCTAGATTTAATGAATGTCCTCTTCAACATATTACCAACTTTACTGGTATGTGTCGTACTCTTGTTGAAAGTACCACTTTGGAGTATGTCATGATGAAGGCTTTTCGTTGGTCTTTGGCTGGTCCAGCATTCAAGTGGCTTGAAGGTCACCGTCCACGATCCCTCACAACATTGACTGAAGTAAGGCAGGAATTTCTCAACAAATTCTTTCCTCCTGCCAAGGCAGCACACCTCCGCCAAAAGATTACAGCTTTCAAACAGAAGCCTGGGGAGCCGCTAGCAAAAGCATGGGAACGATATAAGGATCTACTGCGATCCTGCCCTACACATGGACAACAACCTTGCATCGTTCAGGAGATCTTCTTCAATTCTCTTGACCTGGCCACTAAGGATAGGATCAACACGTATACTCATTATGAGTATCTAACAATGCCGCCAGCTGAAGCATGGGCCACCCTCGACAAGCTGACCAACTACGACAACAAGTATGGGACTCCAATCAACTATGATGAGAACACCTATGCCAGGCCAGCCCCATCATGCCCCTCTATGAGCCTTCTAAGGAGATTGACCCAGATGTCAAGGAGCAGTACTACAGAGATCAGAATCGCAAGCTCCTCAAGGAAGTCAAGTATCTTTCTGTCAACTAGCCTTGCATCGAATGCGGATCACAGCGGCACACTAGTACTGAATGCCCACACACAGAGCAAGTCAGGATGGCAGAACACCACGAAGAGGTAGCTTACGTAGTGGGTCCCAATCGCTATATGGGGGACCAAAGGTTTCAGCAACCACACAGATTATCCTTGACGAAATGCGCCGGAATCAGGGCACCATCAACAATCAGTTCCAGAACATCAATACAAAACTTGGAGAAATTGATCTCTGGAGGAAATCAATTGATACACAGATTGGCCAGCTGGCAGCAAGCGTCCCTAGACAGTCAGGTACGCTCCCTGGATCTTCAGAAACAAATCCCAAGGGGAAGACCAGACTCGTCGCATCTGTAAAGCTCAAGAGAGGACGCGAATTGCACGAAACAGAGACCGGAGAAGCAAAAGACGGCACTGCAGAGGAGGTTGATATCGACCAACACCTAGTCGATATTGACCACCATCAGGTCGATATCGACCCATCTGCACCAGCAAACCCGAAACCGACTCCAGTAGTCGATTTCGACCAACCACCGGTTGATATCGACCATACTGCAGTCGGTATCGAGTCCCCTCCAGTCGATATTGACTCATCTGCAGCACCTCCGATATTTGTTCTGGCTCCGAACCAGAAAAAAAAGCTACCTTTCCCCACAAAATCTCCAAAGGATCTAGCAGAGCAGAAATTCCAACGCTTTATCAAGATGCTTCAGAGGCTCAATGTCACCATACCTTTCACAGAAGCTCTTAATGAAATGCCATCATATGTCAAGTTCCTCAGGGAAATCCTAAGCAAAAAGCGATCAATGGCTAAGATCGCAGAGGAGTGCAGCCATATGGACATACTTGAGAAAAGGCCAGATCTAGGTAAGTTTGCTATAACCATTGGATTTGGTCAATATAAATTTAATGCATTATGTGATCTTGGAGCTAGTGTGAGTATAATGCCTCTGTCAATATGGTCCAAGATTAAGATAGGTGCCCTAGAGCGTGTGGATGGTAAGCTTTATATGGCAAACAACACAGTGGCCATCCCAACAGGCATGGTGGACAATGTGCTAGTGCAAGTAGGTAAGTTCTTCGTCCCTGCTGATTTCTTAGTTATTGATATGGCAGAAGACCCTGCTTGTCCAATTATTCTAGGAAGACCCTTCTTGGCGACGGTGGATGCCAACATAAGCGTAAGGAAGGGAGTGCTCACTTTCAACATCAGCGATGAGGTAATTGAGTATTCCTTTAATAAAACTGAAAGGCATACAGGTCCTATGGAGGAGGTAAAGTCTATATCAGCTGGTTACATTACTTGCGGGGAGCCTAAGGAAAGAAATATGACTCTCGAAGAGCTAGAAAAAAGGGATATGGAAGCACAGGTGGAGAAGATCATGGCCATCCTGAACGAAGAGGCTGAGAATCCACTCGACATAGATCCAGGTACGTCGATTTGGACTAACTATTTTTCGGATGCTTTGCCAGGTCTTAAGTATGGGGTCAATATCGACCCGGAGAAGTCGACAGAGCCACAAAGGCACTCAATATCGACTACCACAGGTCAATATCGACCACCCTATGCCGAGACAGCCCCACCATATATCGAGTAAAACGACTCGATATCGACTTGCCCAGGTCGATATCGACCAAACATTGCCGAGTCGATTCCTCCTGTTGAGCGGAAGCCAGCCAATATTGAGCCAGTCAACTCAATATCGAGTGACCTTACTCAATATCGACTTGACAAAATCGACCCATCTCCCTCCATATCGATTGAGAGTCCACCTGAAGAGCAACACAACTCGATATCGAGTAGTCTTACTCGAAATCGACCAGACCCTCAGGAGCTTCCGATATCCGATTCTACAAAGGTAAGCCAAGGTATGGATCTTTCCTCTCCTATTTCAATTAAAGATCTATCTATACATGGGAGAGGTTTGCCTTGGTATGTGCGATTGTGCAGGGTTTCCAATGATGAGCCTAAAGAGTATGAAGTTGGAGATAAGCTCTATGTTTCCAAATCAGAGGATCATTGGTTTCCTAACAAATTCAACAAGAAGAAGATGGGGCCTTTCACGGTGAACAAGATCCATTCAGGAGGATTGCAGCTGATGGACAAGAATGGAGTCCTATTTGAAGCCCAAGCTACATGGGCCCTACAAATGCCACCTTGAGCTTAATGGAGAAAGTCGGCCTAGCGACTATAAAATCTAGAGCTTGTAAATAGACATTTATTTTTGGACTTTTGGACATTGTTCCTTTTGTTTGTTTTTGGTTTTGAACTTTTAGTTTTTCTATTGTGGGTATTTCTCTTCTACATTTTACAGGTCCATGGGGATAGAAACAAGAAGCTAAAATCGGACCAGGGCCTTACAGCATAAGCACTCGATTCTTGACATCCTGTACATCTGTCTAGTGATTTTCTTTCTTTACTCCTATTTTTTTTATACATTGAGGACACTGTAATGTTTAAGTATGGGGTGGGGGAAGGGCTACTTTGTGCATATTTGACATATTTGACATTATGTGTGCCTGTTTAAAGTTTATTTCTCGAATTGCTTATACATGGCTATTTTGGAATTCATTATTAATTTATGTGCTTATATGCATGATTTTCAAAATTTAGAAAAATGACCCCCATTGAAAATTTTGATAAACGTCATGGAAGCTTTATTGAACTCGACGATGCAAAATTGGATTCATTAGAGATATAGCATGAAATTGCCTAGTAAAGGGAAGTCACAATGAAGCACATTATTTCTTGAAAACCATGAAAGGAGGTAAAATTTGATGTTGCTTTTGACATATTGCATGATAAGAGGATGGAAGACTTTATAGTTCCATATAATGCTCATATGTTTATATTCCTTAGGCCTTACCTATGCTTATGCATCACAACAGCCATATTATGCCTTATTTCATATTTTGCTCCACATGTTCCAAATATTGCCCATTCTTTACCTTATTTCCTATTCGGGGACTATGTTGAGAATGATGTCACATTATGGAGATTATTATATGGTTGTTGTGTTGTTATTATCATATTTGGAGTTTGGCAGGAATGTTTGAAATATATGGAAAATTGAATGAGTGAAAGAAAATCCAATCACCTCAAGAGATAAAGGTAGATTGACCATGCTCGCTAAGATAATAGTTTGAAGAGATGGGACACACAGGTGAGGAGTCCAAAGCACTAAGTATCCGGGCCATTCATGACACCCATGTTTGCGACTCGCAAGAAGGCAGTGCAGAGGTTAGAGAGGTAAAAGCATTATTATTAACAAAAGCATTATGGAAGATGATGAATCTTATTAATGCTTTGTCACATATGGATTGCTTTTGCATAACCCTCCTTTTGTGAGTAGATGTTTCTTTTTAGTTGCACATGCATGGATTTGTGACACTAGTACCTTTTCTAGGATGGTAATTGATTGCAAGGACATATGACAATTAATCTAAGATATTGAGAGTTTTGATTTCTTCCCCTGAATGACGATTAAAAGTATTTTATAATTACTTTTATATCGATTTCAGCAAGCATTTCATGCATTTGGGTTAGATTAATACAAAATCTATTTAGTTTACACAAATTTTCCAAATTATGGAGTCTACACAAGTTTTTGTTTATTTCGCAGAAATCGGACGCACTTTGGAGCTTAAAGGAAAACTCATGAAGAAGTTAAGCATGGTGCAGCTGGAGAAAAGGCCATTTTTCGGCATTCATCATTCTGAGTCAAGTTCTGATGTCTTCATGAGAGTTGTAGCCCTCGAAAAGAGATTTCCAACGCCTGCTGATATGCGTCAATCCGACGAACGAGGACTCGGGAAAGTGCGTTTCAAGAACAGAGCAGGATGCTGAGAAGACTGGTCGATATCTGATACGGGGTTAGCCGTTTGGTGGTCCGATCTTCGACAACAAGCAAGAACTAAACAAGAACAAGAACGCAGCAATGTAAGACTCCAAGAATTCGATCAAGAATTGATCAAGAACTCAAGAAAGACACGAAAACAGTAAGAACAAAAGAGAAAGACTCGAAATTGAATGCAAGAATGGAAAGACACGACCTGATATGGACTGAGTCGATCTATGCAGCGCAAGATAAAGACCCCAGGCCTCCTCAGAGGGTAGGAACCAATACCAATGCCTACACAACCCGCCTCTACAATCCGACACAATCAAGCGGACAACTTGAAGCACCAGAAGGGGGCTTGTGGATACTAGATTCACCAAGTCTTGCGAAGTTGATGAACGGCAAAGCAAACCAAGCTGAGATATGTATCAATCGATTGATCAATGAGCACAGCTCTAATTGAATCAACAAACACTCGAAGGTGTAAACACTCTTAATGAGAGAATTGTAATTATCAAAGTTCCAATCTGATTCAATGAAAGGTGCGGCCATATATAGGCCTTACAAGGCTGTTCTGGCCGGTTTTAGGAGATAGAAGATAGAATAAGATAGATCTAAATACTAATGGGCCTAATTAAATAAACCTAAGAACATAAGTAAATAAGTTTTTAAAACGAATAAATAATAAAAGCCCAATTCAGCCCAATAATGTTCATAAGCTGAAAATAAGCTCAACACTTAGTGAAATTTCGACCAAGCTGATGTTAGGGTGGCTCGGCCTCCATTTGTGCTCCAATGCACATATATGTCTTCAATGTAGGCTCGGGGAGTTGAACCTTGCTCGAGAACAAAGCATGACTCACAAAGTTGAATGAGTCTCTCTGAAGCTTCTTAGCTCTAGCTCGAGTCATTGGTCCTTCTCCAAGTATGATGGGTGTGTCTGGAGTTGTAGAAGATGGTCCCGCATCAACCTCCCCTTCTTGAAAAGGATTCGACCACGAATCCAAGTCTTCATCCACAGCGAAGTAAGGGATTAGATCCGCGACGTTGAATGTAGCGCTCACGCCCATGTCTCCAGGAAGCTCCAATTGGTAGGCATTGTCGCCCACTCTCTTCTTGATCCGAAATGGCCCATCACCACGCGGCGACAGCTTGTTCTTCCGAGCTTCTGGAAACCGCTCCTTCCTCAAGTGCACCCATACAAGATCTCCAGGCTGAAATGTGACCAAGCGACGTCCCTTGTTGGCCTTGTTAGCATTGTATTCAGCCTTTAGCTTCAGCTTCTCTCGAGTTCGTTCATGCAGCTCCTTAATGAACTCGACATGCTTACCTGCCTCAAATGATTCTTTGTCTCTCATAGGATATGGAGTAAGATCAAAAGGGGTTAGTGGATTAACACCATACACACATTCAAATGGACTGATTTTAGTAGCCGAATGCATGGTTCTATTATAAGCAAATTCCACATGAGGTAAGGCTTCTTCCCAAAGTTTCAAATTCTTCCTAATAATAGCTCTTAGGACAGTAGCAAGGGTTCTATTAGTCACCTCAGTTTGGCCATCAGTTTGGGGGTGGCTAGAAGTAGAGAATAGCAATCTAGTTCCCAATTTATTCCATAAAGTGCGCCAAAAATGACTTAAGAATTTCACATCCCTATCACTAACAATGGTTTTAGGCACGCCATGCAACCTAACTACTTCTTTAAAGAATAGATTAGCAACATTGGTAGCATCATCAGTTTTGTGGCATGCAATGAAATGAGCCATTTTAGAGAACCTATCCACTACCACAAATATAGAATCTCTCCCCTTCTTAGTTCTAGGCAACCCAACTATAAAATCCATAGAAATGTCTTCCCAAGGGGCTGAGGGGGTCGGTAGTGGTGTATAAAGGCCATGAGGCATAAGCTTAGCTTTGGCTTTAATGCAATCTATGCATCTCTTAAGGCAATGTTCTACATCCCTAAGCATATGTGGCCAATAAAAGTGTGATTTCAGGGTGTTATAGGTCTTATCTCTCCCAAAATGTCCCATTAATCCACCACTATGGGCTTCACTAACAAGTAATAATCGTAGAGAACATCTAGGAATACACACTTGATCTTTTCGAAATAAGAATCCTTCATGTATATAAAAGCTGTCATTAGGACCCTTTTCTAAGCATTTTCGAAAGATATCACCAAAATCCAAATCAGATTCATACAATTCCTTTATGTAAACAAAGCCTAAGACTCTAGAATCCAAAGTGGTTAAAAGAACATGTCTTCTAGATAATGCATCAGCTACCACATTGTCTTTGCCTTTCTTATACTTAATTACATAAGGAAATGTTTCAATAAACTCCATCCATCTACCATGTCTCCTATCAAGTTTATCTTGGCTCTTAAAGTGTTTTAAAGACTCATGATCAGTCCTAAGAATAAACTCACTAGGCCATAGATAGTGAGACCATGTCTTAAGTACTCTAAACAATGCATACAATTCCTTATCATAGGTAGAGTAATTAAGACAAGCACCTTTCAATTTCTCAGAAAAGAAAGCAATAGGCTTACCTCCCTGCATAAGGACTCCACCAATTCCGACTCCGCTAGCATCACACTCTACTTCAAAAGGCTGAGTAAAGTCCGGCAACGCTAATAGGGGTGCGTGAGTGAGCTTGTCCTTAAGTGTGTTGAATGCTTCCTCCTGAGCTGCTCCCCATGTAAACTCACTTCTCTTCTTAGTAAGCTCGGTCAGTGGGGCTGAGATTGTACTAAAGTCTCGCACAAATCGTCGGTAGAAGCTAGCGAGTCCTTGGAAGCTGCGTACATGTCCTATGTTAGTGGGTGTCGGCCACTCTTGGATGGCTTTAATCTTTGATTCATCAACACGCAGTCCATTAGAGCTCACTACAAATCCAAGAAAAGACACTTGTTCATTACATAATTCACACTTCTTTAAATTAGCATACAAGTGTTCAATTCTCAGCGTTTTAAGCACTTCTCTAAGATGTGATTCATGTTCATTAAGAGATTTGCTATAAATCAGAATATCATCAAAATAAACAACAACAAATCTTCCAATGAAATCTCGAAGCACATGATTCATTAAACGCATAAAAGTGCTAGGAGCATTAGTTAAACCAAAAGGCATAACCAACCACTCATATAAACCAAGCTTAGTCTTAAAGGCTGTTTTCCATTCATCCCCCTTTTTCATTCTAATCTGATGATAACCACTTCTAAGATCAATTTTAGAAAATATAGAAGCTCCATGTAACTCATCTAACATATCATCTAATCTAGGAATAGGGTGACGATATTTAATAGTAATGTTGTTAATAGCCCTACAATCTACACACATTCTCCATGATCCATCTTTCTTAGGGACTAATAACACAGGTACAGCACTAGGACTTAAGCTTTCTCTAATATAACCCTTATCCAACAGTTCCTGGACTTGGGTTTGGACCTCTTGGGTCTCAGTGGGATTCATACGATACGCAGGCCTATTAGGTAATGCAGCCCCTGGAATAAGATCAATTTGATGCTCAATTCCACGAATAGGGGGTAGACCTGGTGGTATGTCATCGGGAAACACATCCTTAAACTCCTCAAGAAGAGCGAGAATGTTTGATGGAAGAGAAGCTTTAAGCTCTTCACTCAACATGCTCAAGCTCTTGCAAAGGCGCATAAGCATAGTTCCACCATCCGCAAATTCGTCCAGGAATGTGCTTTTGGAAACCAAGAACACACTCTTAGCTCGAGTTTGAGGATCCACTTGGCTCGATTGAGCCTCCTGATCTAACTCACCTTTACTTACCTTCCGCTTCTCAATCTCATCAGCTACTTGTGTAGGTGTCATGGGTTTGAGAATGACATTCTTTCCCTGAAAAGTAAAGGTATAGCGATTAGTAAACCCATCATGAATAACCTTACGATCAGATTGCCAAGGACGGCCTAATAGAATATGACAAGCTTGCATAGGCACAATATCACATAAAACATCATCTTCATAATGTCCTAGTTTAATATGCACTTTAACTTGTCTATGAACTTTTAATAAGCCACAATCATTCATCCAATGCAATTTGTAAGGTCTAGGGTGTTGGACAGTAGGTAAATGCAATTTGTCAACCATTTCTTGACTAGCTAAATTACAGCAACTACCTCCATCAATGATCACATTTACAACCTTTCCTTTAACAAGACAACGAGTATGAAATAAGTTTTCTCTTTGATTATCTTCACATGGTGTAGGAACAACACTTAACACTCTCCTAACAATCAAAGATTCTCCATGTTCATATTCAACCTCATCATCATCATTTTCATAACAAACAAGGTTTAAGTTCTGATCATTGTCATTATTAGCATTCTCATCATGTTCATCACAAGAGTTTTCAGATTCATATTCTCCAAATTGATTAACCATGAGAGTTTTCTTATTAGGGCAATCCTTCATATAATGTCCTCTACCTTGGCATTTAAAGCATACAATATCTCTAGAACGAATGGTAGAAGAGTTAGGATTACTCCCTTTGGGACCAGTAGATGTCCCAGACGATTCTCGTCCATTCCATGGACCTTTACCCTTGTCGAGGGGCTGTTGGGGCTGTCGGCCCTCACTCCTCCATTGGGGCTGCTGAGCTCGCTCCCTAGAGCCCATCTCCGAGCGCCCTTGGGGCTGTTGGGGCCTGTTGGAACGCCACCCTTGTTGCTGGCCACTCGACACTCTATTAGCTTGGCTCTTGTAACGTTGTCCCTTTTCTACTTTCATAGCTAGATGTAATAATTCAGTAGGGGTAGTGTAGGGAAAATAATCAATTTCATGAGCTAAAGCGGGATGCAAGATCCTAAGGTATCTAACATTAGTTTTATCGTGAGTTTCTACCACATTAGCTCGAGCCATAGCTTCTTGCATAACATTAAATGTTTCCTCAACAGTTTTACTACCTTGTTTAAGGTTTTCTAATCTGTTTAATAGCTCTCTATCATAATGTTGAGGTACAAACCTATTTCTCATTACCACTTTTAATTGTTCCCAAGAAGCAATAGGTGCATCAAGGGATCTTCTTCTTTCCTTAACAAGATTATCCCACCAGATTAATGCAAAACCTTGAAACTCTAGGGAAGCTAGTTGTACTTTCTTAGGTTCTGAGAAATTATGACAATTCCAGATTTGCTCCATTTTAATCTCCCAATCAATATAAGCATCTGGATCAGTCTTACCATCAAAAGGAGGAATCTTTACCTTAACCTTACCTATACCGTCGTCGTCATTGAACCTAGGTGGTCGGTTCTGATTTCCCCTTTGATTCCGTCTCGGGCGTCGCTCCCAATACTCCTCTTCTTGGAAGTCGTTATCTTGCTCCGAGTAATAGAATTGCTCTTGATAGCCACGACCTCTTCCCCTTCCCTGTCCTTGACCTTGCACATTAACAAACCCATTATTCCGATCATTTCTCCCACCCCGTGGAGAGTTGTTTTCATTGAATAAAGGATTATCTAAATTAATATTGACATGAGGATTAGGATTAGGATTAGGAATAGGGTTAGGATTTACGACCTCTCTTTCGTCTTGATGTATCTCCACTCGGTCTTGCTGACCTCCTATGGTGTTTGAACCACTCGGCCTAGAGTTCTCCAAAGCTGTCACCTTGGCGGCTAGTTCAGCTACGGACTCCTTGTTAGCCATGGTGTTCATGATGGTAGTGATGTTGTTCATCATGATGGCGAACTGTTCGGGGGTTACAGTAGCACTTGAATTAGTGGTATTGTTACCACCATTGTTTCCCTGGTTATTAGACATTATAACAAAAGAAAAAGAAACAAAGAACTATGTTAAGGTTAGTAAAACTTATAAACAGCTCACAATTGTGTTTCGCTCACACTCCCTCTCTGATTGATATATCACGCTTGCTAGGGCAATCCACTTTGGGCAAATCAACTACCAAGCAAAAACAAGGCAATCAAGGTATGTAATGAATGAAACAACACAGAAGAGTACTCAACAAGGGCTGTAGAGCACTCGATGTAAGCAAACAACTCAATTCAAGCAAAACAGATGGGAATTTGCAAGAATTCAATTCGACACAACAAGGAGAGCACTTGATCAATCAAAATCAGTACTCGACACAACAAGCATCAACTCGAAATAGACTAATGAGTACTCGACAGTAGCAAGGGAGCACTCGACACCAACAAACAACACACAGCAGCACTCGATCAAGGAGTGAAAGAGCACTCGACACAAAAGAAGATAAGAAAGCAAAAGAAAATTTGGAAATTTACCTCTTTTGATTGAAAACCTTTAAGTTAGGACGTTGTAGTTGCAGGGTAGGGTTTCAATTTTTGTGGAGGTGTATGTGTTTGGGATAGGGTATGTCGACTAGGGCTGAGAAAAAGGGTTCACCAATTGTCCTTGGGAGCTTTCTTGCACTAGATCAAACAAACACTTTCCTCTTTTTTTTTTTTTTGACTTACTTTTGCCCCTAGTGAATTTTATCCTCCTAGGTCCAAGTTTTAAAATAAATTTCGAAACTGATTTTTTTTTTTTTTTTTTTTTTTTTTTTTTTTTTAACTTATGAAACTAATGCAAGAAAGAACTCTAATAATAATATAGGACTCGAAAATTCTGAGAATTGTGGTGAAAAGATAAAAAAGTTCAGCCCTAATGCAAATTTATAGATAGAATGGCTATTTAAGGTAATAGGATCTATCTTATGCCTTAATTAGATATTTGATAGATATAATGATTTTATCCACCAAAAATCAGAATTTAAAATAGGCAAGAGATAAAGGAAATAGATAAAAGATAGATAAAAGTTCCAAAGATAGAACAAGGGATAGAAAAGATAACAAACTAGGGTTCCTTGTGGTTTGATGGATTCGGCCAAAGCAAGGCTATGGGGACAGATTCTGCCGTCGGCTATGGGTGTTCACAATGGGATTGTGTGCACCTTTGGTCGACTCCACGGTCTCGGCTAGGCTTTGTGTTTAGGCTATGCAACCACAAACAATCACAAACTCAAGATTAGTAAAATAATCAAAAGAATGCAAGAAGTAAATAACCAAAACAAGAAAAGGACTCTTTTTTTTGGATTTTTGTGTTTAGGAAAAGAAAAGACTCAATCTTGATGTCGGAAACCAAAGCTCTGATGCCAATTTGATACGGGGTTAGCCGTGTGGTGGTCCGATCTTCGACAACAAGCAAGAACTAAACAAGAACAAGAACGCAGCAATGTAAGACTCCAAGAATTCGATCAAGAATTGATCAAGAACTCAAGAAAGACACGAAAACAGTAAGAACAAAAGAGAAAGACTCGAAATTGAATGCAAGAATGGAAAGACACGACCTGATATGGACTGAGTCGATCTATGCAGCGCAAGATAAAGACCCCAGGCCTCCTCAGAGGGTAGGAACCAATACCAATGCCTACACAACCCGCCTCTACAATCCGACACAATCAAGCGGACAACTTGAAGCACCAGAAGGGGGCTTGTGGATACTAGATTCACCAAGTCTTGCGAAGTTGATGAACGGCAAAGCAAACCAAGCTGAGATATGTATCAATCGATTGATCAATGAGCACAGCTCTAATTGAATCAACAAACACTCGAAGGTGTAAACACTCTTAATGAAAGAATTGTAATTATCAAAGTTCCAATCTGATTCAATGAAAGGTGCGGCCATATATAGGCCTTACAAGGCTGTTCTGGTCGGTTTTAGGAGATAGAAGATAGAATAAGATAGATCTAAATACTAATGGGCCTAATTAAATAAACCTAAGAACATAAGTAAATAAGGTTTTAAAACGAATAAATAATAAAAGCCCAATTCAGCCCAATAATGTTCATAAGCTGAAAATAAGCTCAACACTTAGTGAAATTTCGACCAAGCTGATGTTAGGGTGGCTCGGCCTCCATTTGTGCTCCAATGCACATATATGTCTTCAATGTAGGCTCGGGGAGTTGAACCTTGCTCGAGAACAAAGCATGACTCACAAAGTTGAATGAGTCTCTCTGAAGCTTCTTAGCTCTAGCTCGAGTCATTGGTCCTTCTCCAAGTATGATGGGTGTGTCTGGAGTTGTAGAAGATGGTCCCGCATCAGTCAGGGAGAGCTAGAAGTGGCGCATGGGTCAGCTTGTCCTTAAGCGTGTTGAAAGCTTCCTCTTGAGCTGGTCCATATGTGAATTCGCTCATCTTTTTCGTGAGCTCGGTGAGAGGTGCCGAGATGGTGCTGAAATCTCGTACGAATCGACGATAGAAGCTCGCCAATCCTTGGAAGCTGCGCACATGGCCGATGTTGGTGGGTGTTGGCCATTCTTGTATGGCCTTGATCTTTGCCTCATCGACACACAGTCCACTCGAGCTTACTACAAAACCAAGAAAGGACACTTGTTCATTACATAGCTCACATTTCTTTAAATTAGCATACAAGCGTTCAATTCTCAGCGTTTTAAGTACTTCTCTAAGATGTGATTCATGTTCATTAGAAGACTTGCTATAAACCAGAATATCATCAAAGTAAACAACAACAAATTTTCCAATGAAATCTCGAAGAACATGATTTATTAAGTGCATAAAAGTACTAGGAGCATTAGTTAAACCAAAAGGCATAACCAACCACTCATATAAGCCTAGCTTAGTTTTAAAGGCTGTTTTCCATTCATCACCCTCTTTCATTCTAATTTGATGATAGCCACTCCTAAGATCTATTTTAGAGAATATAGAAGCTCCATGCAATTCATCTAGCATATCATCTAATCTATGAATGGGATGACAATATCTAATAGTAATATTGTTAATAGCCCTACAATCTACACACATTCTCCATGAACCATCTTTCTTAGGGACTAATAACACAAGTACAGCACTAGGACTTAAGCTAACTCGAATATAACCCTTATCCAACAGTTCCTAGACTTGGGTTTGGATCTCTTGGGTCTCAGTGGGATTCATACGATACGCAGGCCTATTAGGCAATCCAGCCCCTGGAATAAGATCAATTTGATCCTCAATTCCGCGAATAGGGGGTAGACCTGGTGGTATGACATCGGGAAATGCATCCTTAAATTCCTCAAGAAGAGCGAGAATGTTGGATGGAAGAGAAGCTTTAAGCTCTTCACTCAACATGTTCAAGCTCTTACAAAGACGCACCCTTAGGCCGAGTTTAGGGATCCACTTGGCTCATCTGAGCCTCCTTATCTTACTCACCTTTACTTACCTTACGCTTCTCAATCTCATCAGCCACTTGTGTAGGCGTCATGGGCTTGAGAATGACATTCTTTCCCTGAAAAGTAAAGGAGTATCTATTAGTAAACCCATCATGAATAACCTTACGATCAGATTGCCAACGACGACCTAATAGAATATGACAAGCTTGCATAGGCACAATATCACATAAAACATCATCTTCATAATGTCCTAGTTTAATATGCACTTTAACTTGCCTATTTACTTTCATGTTTCCACAATCATTCATCAAATGCAATTTGTAAAGTCTAGGGTGTTGGACAGTAGATAGATGTAATTTCTCAACCATTTCTTGACTAGCTAAATTACAACAACTACCTCCATCAATGATCACATTAACAACCTTTCTTTTAACTATGCAGCGAGTATGAAACAAGTTTTCTCTTTGATTATCATCACAAGGTGTAGGAACAACACTTAAAACTCTCCTAACAATCAAAGACTCTCCATGTTCATATTCGACCTCCTCATCATCATTATCATAACATACAAGGTTTAGGTTCTGATCATTGTCATTAGCATGCTCGTCATGTTCATCACAAGAATTTTCAGATTCATATTCTCCTAAGTGATTAACCATGAGAGTTTTCTTATTAGGGCAATCCTTCATATAATGACCTCTACCTTGGCATTTAAAGCATACAATATCTCTAGAACGAAGGGTAGAAGGGTTAGGATTACTCCCTTTGGGACCAGTAGATGTCCCAGACGATTCACGTCCATTCCATGGACCTTTTCCCTTGTCAAGGGGCTGCTGGGGCTGTCGGCCTTCATTCCTCCATTGGGGCTGTTGAGCTCGCTCTCTTGAACCCACATCCGAGCGCCCTTGGGGCTGTGGAGGCCGAGATTGGCGCCATTGGGGCTGCTGGCCACTCGACATCTTGTTGCCTTGGCTCTTGTAGGGTTGTCCCTTTTCTACTTTCATAGCTAGATGTAGCAAATCAGTAGGAGTAGTATAGGGAAAATAATCAATTTCATGAGCTAAAGCAGGATGCAAGATCCTAAGATATCTAATATTAGTTTTCTCATGAGATTCTACTACATTAGCTCGAGCCATGGCTTCTTGCATAAGGTTAAATGTTTCCTCAGCAGTTTTGCTACCTTGTTTTAGATTTTCTAATCTGTGCAAAAGCTCTTTATCATAATGTTGAGGTACAAATCTATTTCTCATTAACACTTTTAATTGTTCCTAAGAAGCAATAGGTGCATCAAGGTTTCTCCTTCTTTCCTTAACTAGATTATCCCACCAGATTAATGCAAAACCTTGAAATTCTAGGGAAGCTAGTTGTACTTTCTTAGTGTCTGAGAAATTATGACAGTTCTAGATTTCTTCCATTTTAATCTCCCAATCAATATAAGCATCTGGATCAGTCTTACCATCAAAAGGAGGAATCTTTACCTTAACCTTACCTATGCCGTCGTCATCATTATACCTAGGCGGTCGGTTCTGATTTCCCCTTTGATTCCGTCTCGGGCGTTGCTCCCAATACTCCTCTTCTTGGAAGTCATCATCTTGCTCCGAGTAGTAGAAACGCTCCTGGAAGCCTCAACCTCTTCCCCTTCCTTGTCCTTGACCTTGCATATTAACAAACTCATTATTCCTATTATTTCTCCCACCTCGTGGAGAATTGTTTTCTTCAAAAATAGGATTATTGGTATTGAGATTAGGATTAGGAATAGGGTTAGGATTAACGACCTCTCTTTCATCTTGAGGCGTCTGATTCTCTTGACCAACAGCTGTAGTAGATCCACTCGGCCTAGCTTCTAAAGCTATCAACCGATCTAAAATGGCTGTCAAGGTGTTAGTAAGATTGTTGAGTTGCTCGGGTGTCACGGTTGCACTCGAGCTACCTCCATTGTTGGGGTTGTTCTCATTGTTAACCTGATTATTAGACATTGTAACAAAGAGAAAAGAAACAAGGAACTATGTAAAAGGTTAGTAAAAACTATAAACAACTCATAATTGTGTTTCGCTCACACTCCCTCTCTAATTGATATGTCACGCTTGCTAGGGCAATACGCTTTGGGCAAATCAACAACCAAGCAAAAGAACTAAGCAATCAAAGTATATGAATCAAGAGAATGAACAATAACACCACAAAGAGTACTCGACAGAAGCTGTAGAGAACTCGACAGAAGCTTTTCAGGACCTGTTTCGACAAGAGAGAACTCGATATGGACTGAGAGTACTCAACACACTGAAGAAACAAGAAAAAGCAACTCGATATGCAATAAAGAGAACTCGACCAGGTGGAGATCTCTTCGACACACACAAAAACAACTCGATATCCAGCAGAGAGTACTCGACAAAAGCTGTATGGTACTCGACACAAACTGAAATTAAGAGTAAATAAGGAAAAGAAAAGAAAGCTTGGAAATTTACCTCTTTTGATTGAAAACCTTTAAGTTAGGATGTTGTAGTTGCAGGGTAGGATTTCAATTTTGTGGAGGTATGTGTTTGGGGATATGGGTGTGTCGACTAGGGCTGAGAAATCACCAAAAAGTGTGGTCCTTGGAAGCTTTCTTGCACTAGATCAACAAACTCTTTCCTTTTCTTTTTTTTTTGACTTACTTTTGCCCCTAGTGAATTTAATCCTCCTAGGTCCAAGTTCAATCTCTTTTTTTGTTTGGAATCTGATTTTTTTTTTAAATATGAAACTAATGCAAGAAAAGACTCAAAATAAAGTATAGGACTCGAAAATTCAGAAGGTAATGGTGAAAGGATAAAAAAAATTCAGCCCTAAAGATAAATATATAGACACACTAGAGATAAATTTGGTAAGTATATCTATCTAAGCCTTTATGAGATATATGATAGATAAAAAGAATTTATTCTACCACAAATCAGATTTTTAATAAGGCAATTAAATAGATAAAGCAAAATATCTCCAAGATAAAAAAGATAAACCAAAGATAGAAAAGATAGCAAACTAGGGTTTCTCTTGTGGTATGTGATGGAACCGGCCAAAGCAAGGCTATGGGGACAGTTGTATGCCGTCGGCTAAGGTGCTACACAAGAGGATTGTGCACCACTTTGGTCGACTCCACGGTCTCGGCTAGGCTTTGTGTTTAGGCTATGCAACCACAAACAATCATAAACTTCAAGATTAGTGCAAGAATCAATAAAGAATGCAAGAAGTAAATAACCAAATAAAGGACTGACTCAATTTTTGTGTTTTTGTGTTTAGGAAAAGAAAAAGACTCAATCTTGATGTCGGAAACCAAAGCTCTGATGCCAATTTGATACGGGGTTAGCCATGAGATGGCCCGATCTTCGACAAACAAGCAAGAAACTAAAGAACGGAAGCAAGAAACAAGCAAGACTCAACAAGACTCAAAGAACGCAGCAAGAACAATGCAAGATTCGACCAAGATAGATCAAGATCGATCAAGAATGTAACAAGACTCGACAAAACAGTAGCAAAGACTCGAAATTGATATGAAGACGCGACCGATAAGGACTGAGTCGATCTATATAGAACAAGATAAAGACTTGATGATCCTAGTATCCACAAGCCCCCTCCTTGTGCCTCCAAGTTGTCCGCTTGGTTGTGTGGGGTTGTAGAGGCGGGTTATATAGTCATTGGTATTGGTTCCTACCCTCTTAGGACTGAGTCGATCTATATAGAACAAGATAAAGACCCCAGGCCTCCTAAGAGGGTAGGAACCAATACCAATGACTATATAACCCGCCTCTACAACCCCACACAACCAAGCGGACAACTTGGAGGCACAAGGAGGGGGCTTGTGGATACTAGGATCATCAAGTCTTGCGAAGTTGATGAACACAAAGCAAACCAAGCTGAAACGATACCAATTCACAATTGAAGAGCACAACTTTATTCAATCGACAACTCTCAATGTGTTTCACACGTTTTTGAGAAAGCAATTTGATTCATAAAAGTTCCAAGTTGTTCTATGGTAGAATCGGCATTATATAGCCTTTACAAGGCTGCTGGGCCGAAATCTCTAAGTAAAACAGATAAAAGAAGATAAAACTCTACTTAAGAAAATAATAGAAATAACCTCTAAAGTTTCCTAAAAATAGAAATATATGGAGCCCCAACACTTAGTTAATTCGGCAGCCCTATAACTAAGGTGGCTCGAGGTCTTCTTGAATCCCTATGCACATACAGGTCTTCAATGTAGGCTCGGGGAGTTGAACCTTGCTCGAGAACAAAGCATGACTCACAAAGTTGAATAAGTCTCTTTGAAGCTTCTTAGCTCTAGCTCGAGTCATTGGTCCTTCTCCAAGAATGATGGGTGTGTCTGGAGCTGTAGAAGATGGTCCCGCATCAAATGTTCTACATTCCTAAGCATATGTGGCCAATAAAAGTGTGTTTCAAGCATATGATATGTTTTATCTCTTCCAAAATGTCCCATTAAGCCTCCACTCTGGGCTTCATTAACAAGTAATAATCGAAGAGAACATCTAGGTATACACACTTGGTCTTTTCAAAACAAGAAACCATCAAAGAAGTAAAAATTTTCAATTGGGCCTTTATCTTGACATTTTCGAAACATATCCCCAAAACCAACATCATTTTCATACAATTCCTTAATATAAACAAAGCCTAAGACTCTAGAATCCAAAGTGGTTAAAAGAACATGTCTTCTAGATAAAGCATCAGCTATCACATTGTCTTTGCCTTTTTTATATTTGATCACATAAGGAAATGTCTCAATAAATTCCATCCATCTACCATATCTCCTATCAAGTTTGTCTTGGCTTTTAAAATGTTTCAAAGAATCATGATCAGTCATAAGAATAAACACTCTAGGCCATAGGTAATGGGACGAAGTCTTAAGAACTCTATACAATGCATACAACTCTTTACCATCTGTAGAGTAATTAAGACAAGCACCTTTAAGTTTCTCAGAAAAGAAGGCAATAGGCTTACCTTCCTGCATAAGCACTCCGCCAATCCAAACTCAGCTAGCGTCGCACTCCACCTCAAAGCGCCGAGAGAAGTCGGGTAGAGCGAGTAGAGAAGCCTGAGTAAGCTTCTCCTTGAGCGTGCGGAAGGCCTCCTCCTGAGCTGCGCCCTACTTAAACTCGCATCGCTTCTTCGTGAGCTCGGTGAGAGGGGCTGAGATGGTGCTGAAGTGCACACGAACCGCCTATAGAAGCTCGCCAATCCCTGGAAGCTGCGCACATGGCCGATTGTAGTAGGTGTTGGCCACTCTTGGATCGCTTTGAGCTTCGCTTCATCGACACGCAGTCCATTCGAGCTCACTATAAAACCAAGAAAGGACACTTGTTCATTACATAGTTCACATTTCTTTAAATTTGCATACAAGTGTTCTAATCTTAATGTATTAAGTACTTCCCTAAGATGTGCTTCATGTTCTTTAGGAGATTTGCTATAAATAAGTATGTCATCGAAATAAACAACAACAAATTTCCCTATAAAGTTTCTAAGCACATGATTCATTAGGCGCATAAAAGTACTAGGTGCGTTAGTTAAACCAAAAGGCATAACCAACAACTCATATAAACCAAACTTAGTCTTAAATGTTGTTTTCCATTCATCGCCTTCCTTCATTCTAATTTGATGATATCTGCTTTTTCAATCAATTTTCGAAAATATTGATGCACCATGTAATTCATCTAGCATATCATCTAAGCATGGAATAGGATGACGATATTTTACAGTAATGTTGTTAATAGCCCTACAATCTACACACATTCTACATGAACCGTCTTTCTTAGGGACTAATAACACAGGAATAGTACAAGGACTCAAACTTTCTCTAATATATCCCTTATCCAACAGTTCCTGGACTTGGGATTAGACCTCTTGGGTCTCAGTGGGATTCATACGATACGCATGCCTATTAGGCAAAGAAGCCCCTGGAATGAGATCAATCTGACGCTCAATGTCATGAATAGGGGGTAGACTTGGTGGTATGTAATCGGGAAATAAATCCTTATACTCTTCAAGAAGAGATAGGATGTGAGGAGGGAGGTTTGCTCTAAGCTCCTCACTCAACATGTTCAACCCTTTGCATAGGAGCATGAGGGTTGTTTCCCCATCTACAAACTCGTCTAAAAACGCGCTCTTAGAAGCTAATAGCACGTCCCTAGGCCGAGAGTGTGATGCCACTTGGCTCGACTAAGCATCCCTATCTAACTCATCTTTACTTACCTTGCGTTTCTTAATCTCAGCAGCCACTTGTATAGGCGTCATAGGATTGAGAACAACGTTCTTTCCCTGAAAAGTGAATGAGTAGCGGTTAGTAAATCCATCATGCAAGACCTTACGATCAAATTGCCAAGGACGACGTAATAAAATATGACAAGCTTGCATAGGCACTATATCACATAAAACATCGTCTTCATAATGTCCTAGTTTAAAATGCACTTTAACTTGTCTATTCACTTTCAAGTTTCCACAGTCATTCATCCAATGCAATTTATAAGGTCTAGGGTGTTGAACTGTAGGAAGTTGCAATTTATCAACCATTTCTTGACTAGCTAAATTAGAAGAACTTCCCCCATCAATGATCACATTAAAAATCTTCCCTTTAACTAAGCATCGAGTATGAAATAAGTTTTCACGTTGATTGTCATCACAAGGTGTAGGTACAACACTTAAAACTCTCTTAACAATCAAAGATTCACCATGTTCATATTCAACACAATCATCATCATCATAAGCAAGAAGGTTAAGGTTTTGATCATTTTCACCATTAGCATGCTCATCATGTTCATCACAAGAAACTTCAGATTCATATTCTCCTAGGTGATTAATCATGAGAGTTTTCTTATTTGGGCAATCCTTCATATAATGATCTCTACCTTGGCATTTAAAGCATACAATATCCCTGGATCTAGTAGTAGAGGGGTTAGGATTACTCCCTTTGGGGCCAGTAGATACCCCAAACGAATCTCGTCCGTACATAGGCGCCTTGTCTTTGTCGAGAGGCAGTTGAGGTGGTCGACTCTCCACTCGTCCTTGGGGCTGACTCGGCCTATCCCTTGAACCGCCTTCGAATGTGCCTTGGGGCTGCTGCACTCGGCCTTGGCGCCACCCTTGAGGTTGCCCACTCGACATTCTCCCACCTTGGTTCCTGTATCTAGCTCCTATTTCTACCTTTATCTCTAAATGCAAAAGCTCAGTAGGCGTAGAATAAGGAAAATAATCAATTTTATGAGCTAAGGCGGGATGCAATATCCTAAGAAACCTAGCATTTGTATCTTCATCAGGTTCAACTACATTAGCCCTAGCCATGGTTTCTTGCATTGCATTAAATGTTTCCTCAACAGCTTTGCTACCTTGTTTAAGATTTTCTAATCTTTGTCTAAGCTCTCTAGCATAGTGTTGGGAACAAATCTTCTCATCATTAGTGCTTTTAATTGGTCTCATGAAGCGGTAGGCGCATCAAGGGCCCTTCTTCATTCTTTAGCTAGGTTATCCCACCAAATTAAAGCAAAGCCTTGAAATTGTAAAGAAGCAAGTTGCACTTTCTTTGCGTCGGAGAAGTTATGACAATTCCATATTTGATCCATTTTAGTTTCCCAATCAATATAAACATCTGGATCAGTTTTACCTTCGAATTTAGGGATCTTTACCTTCATCTTACCTATGCCGTCCTGGTCAGGATCTCTATGTGCTCTATAGTGGTATCGACCTCCTCTATCGTTCCGCCTGTGACGTTGCTCCCATTTCTCCTCTTCTTGGAAGTCGTCATCAGCCTCAGAATAGTAGTAATCCTCCTAGAAGCCTCATCCTCTCCCTCTTCCTTGTCCCTAAGCATTAGCAAACCCATTATTTCTAACATACCTCTCCCTTCGTGGAGAGTCGTTCTCATTAAATAAAGGGTTATCTAAATAAGGATTAGGATTAGGGTTAGGATTATGTACTTCCCTTTCATCGCGAGGCGTATCATCACGCCTTTGATCACCTCGGCCTCCAACGGTGTTAGACCCGCTCGACCTAGCTTCCACATCCGCCAACCTTCCCATGACTGGCGTCAAAGTTGCCGCGATGGCAGCCATGTTGTTGTTCATGTTGTCGAGTATAGTGGCCAATTCGGGTGCAAGTGTGGAAGTATTGTTGGAGTTGTTTCCGTTGTTGCCATGGTTGGCATTGTTATCCTGATTATTAGACATCGCAAATAAAAGAAACAAAGAACTATGTAAAGGTTATAGAAAAATATAAACAATCTCACAAGTGTTTCGCTCACACTCCCTCTCTAATTGGTATGACACGCTTGTTGTTTCAATCCGCCTTGGGCAAATCAACACTCAAGCGAAAACCTAGAAATCAAGATAATAGATCGAGAGAATGAACGAGAACAATGGCAAGGCACTCGACAAACACAAAGGAGTACCTGACAAAGAAGGTAGAGCACTCGACAACGGACAAAAACACTCGACAAAGCAAGACAGGCACTAGAAATAGACAAAGAGTACTCGACAATAAGTAAAACTACTCGACAATAGGCCAAGGAGCACTCGATCAAGGAGGTCAGTACTCGACACTAACACAAAGCACTCGATATAAAGGAGAAAGTACTCGACAATGGAGAAAAACAAAAGAAAATAAAGGAAAATAGAAGAAAGCCTGGAAATTTTCCTCTTTTGATTTGAAAACCTCAAGTTAGGATGTTGTAGTTGCAAGTTAGGGTTTCAATTTTTGTGTTTTGGGAGGTATGTGAACAAAGGGTATGTCGACTAGGGCTCTGAGGAATTCACCAAATTTGGTCCTTTGGGAACTTTCTTGCACTAGATCAACAAATCTCTTTCTTTTGTTTTTTTGACTTACTTTTGCCCCTAGTGAATTTTATCCTCCCTGGTCCAAGCTTGAAAACTTTTTTTTTGAGATTTTCGAACTAAATTTTTTTTTACCTAATGCAAGAAAGAACAATAACAAAAAGAAGGACTTGAAAATTTAATAAAATAGGTGAATGAAATAAAAACTTAGCCCTAATGAAATATATATAGATGAGGGTTTGGTTATCTTTGGTAAGTGGATCTATCTAAGCCTTTTATAATTTATGATAGATATAATTGACTTAATCTACCACAAAAAATTCAGAAATTGATAAGGCAAGTAAATAGATAAAACAAAAGATCCAAAGATAGAAAATAACAAACTAGGGTTTCCTTTGTGTATGTGTGAATCGACCAAGCATCAACTATGGGGACACAAGAGGTTGTGCCGTCGACTAGGGTTTGCAGAAGGGGATGTGCACACGGCTTGGTCGACTCCAATGGTCTCGGCTAGGCTTGTGTTTGGGCTAAAGCAACCACAACAATCACAAACAAACAAGGTTAGATGCAATCAAATTCAAGAATGCAAGAAGTAAAAAACCAAAACAAGAAAGGACTCTATTTTTGTGGTTTTTGCGTTTATGAAAGAAAAGACACAACTTTGATGTCGGAAACCAAAGCTTTCATGCCAATTTGATACGGGGTTAGCCGTAGGATGGCCCGATCTTCAACAATCAAACAAGAAACTCAAGAACGGAAGCAAGAACAATAAAGAACGAAACAAGAATTGCAAGAATTGACTCGATATCGATTATAGATGCAAGAACTCAATCAAGATCGACCAAGAACATGCAAGACTCGACACAAGAATCACCAAGAACTCAAAAGAACTCAATGTCAACTAGAAAGAAAATAACAAGACTCGATAAAGATAATAAAGACTCGAAATTTAAGAACAAGACACGACCGATAGTGGACTGAGTCGATGCCAACACCAATGACTATATAACCTGCCTCTACAACCCTACACAACCAAGCGGACAACTTGGAAGCCCAAGGAGGGGGCTCGTGGATACCAGGATCACCAAGCTCTCGCGAGGTTGATGCACTCAAGGCAAACCAAGCTCAGATCAATTCCAATTTGTAATCAATGAGCCTTGCTACGAATCGATCGACTTTCACTCATGTGTTTCACACAAAAAGAGGTTTCTTTATTAATGAATTCGTGGTGTTCTATATTGTGGTGTTCGGCATATATAGGCCTTACAGGCTGAATTGGGCCGAAAATAATAAAAATAAGACTTAAAAGAATTAATAAAAATAACCTCTAAAGTTTCCTAAAATAACTTAAGTAATGAAAGTTGCTATAAATGGAAATAAATATAAGTGCCAAGACTTAAGCAAAATCGGCTCCTATGATGTCTAAAGAGGTTCGACATCTTTGACCCCTATACACATATAGGTCTTCAATGTAGGCTCCGGGAGTTGAACCGTGCTCGAGAATAAAGCATAACTCACAAACATGAATGAGTCGCGTTGAAGCTTCCTAGCTCGGGCTCGAGTCATTGGTCATTCTCCAAGTATGATTGGCGTGTCTGGAGTTGTAGAAGATGGTCCCGCATCAAGGCGGCTGATGAGCGCGAGCACGAAGCCCCGTCCGAACAACAACAAGCACTACTACATATAAGCCTCTAATGTATCACCAAAAAAATTACATTATCACTAAAATATGTTACATTAGAGGAAAAGGTAACACATTTTAGGGATTACATTTGCAGCCGTTGCATTTGCTCTAATGTAACATTTTTTACTTGCTAAGGTAACATTGTTTCATTGGTGAAACTAAATGTAACTAAGTGTTACATTTGATGACAAAACTATTACATTTGATTTAAATGTTACATTTTAGAATAAATGTTACCTTTGTAAGGTTTGTTACCTTTAATCAAATATGTTACATATAATGAATAATGTTACATTTAAAGAACTTAATGTTACTCTTAACTTCAACTATTATATTTAAATTAAATTTGTTGCAAAAGAAATGTACCTATTAATTATATTACAATAACATACATATATATTAATAATTATTAAGAATAACATTGAATAAATATTAAAAGTTACAACACGTGTATATACACTGATAATTGATCAAGAGTGCATGCTCCTAATCAACATCTTGGCTGAAGATAGGCTAGATACAAAAGTGAAGACCTTTCTAAATAAAAAAGTTGGTTTCTATTCCACTAACTATGCAAAATGATTTATGTGATGAAGCTAGGCTATTGACGCAACCTCATTCTTGAATTCTTGTGCTGCTTGACCAGAGGTTTAGAGCAACTTCTTCACATCTACTTGTTGTCCCGTTGGCCAAGTACCTTGTAGCTAGCCTTTAGAACAACATATTAAAGCCAAGGGATTTTGAATGCGCACATAAATATCTACATGAAGTGTAATAGAGAATCCTACCTTATAGACATTAATCCGCTTTCTTCAATTTTATTTTCATAAGAGAAGTTGTTAGATGCAACTTCAAGTTTTTTAACCCATATATGTTGCCACTTGATAAAAGTATATCTAGAATCGAGCCATGACATACCTGATTACCTTTTCTATTCTTAAATTTTTTCATCCTAGATTCAACAAGCCATTAACAACCTGAAATCAAAAGAAAAAGTGTGCAACAATTGAGTCAGGCACATGGAATTAGAAACTCATTTCCAAAAATAATGGAAGTTGTTTGTAACATAATGGCAGTTAAATATGAAAAATGTTTAGAAAAGACAAAACAACACTTGAAATCAAAATAGTATAGACCTCAATCACATTGTTCAGAATCTGTGGAGCAAGAATGCAAGTAAGATAAGACTTCCATCCATTTTCATAAAGTTCATATCATGTTAAAAAGTTAATGGAAAGTGGAAGACATTTTATTTCTTATTTTTCATAATTCTATTTGAAACAAGAAACCATGAACCGACCTTCATCTAATCTTCATTATCATCACATATGAGATAAAATTTACCCCACCCCCCCTAGGTTGACTTAGTCCACAAAATAAATGTGCATATTCTTGTGTCATGCAAAAGGACGGGATACAAAGAAAAAACTAATTAAGCATATTTAATATTTTTAAATACAAAATCCCCCACCCAATCAAATTATAAGCACAAGTGTAGTGTTTTTTAGGAGCCAAAAAATTAATTTCAATTGAAAGGATCTCTTTGAGTGAGATTAAGGCCTATTCAAAAGTTAGAATGACAAAGCACAACATGTAAAAATAATTTAATTCATTTTTATCATGAAATAAACACAAACTTTAACTCATAGAACATTACAACTATTGTGGAATCAAAGGCATCTTCTTCTCCCACCTTGAATTTTTTACATCAATGAGCACTACCATATCCTTGTCAAAACATCTTGGGAAAACCATGCCACTTAATTCATAAAAGTGCTTTGACATGCTTATAGTAAACTTGTATGTTGCAAATTCTATGAGAAACAAATAAGATGACTCATGTAGATGACAAGAAAAAACTGTCGGAAGTTGTGATGAAATTCTACAAGAAACTAGGTACACCAGCAACGAATATAGAGTAAGAGGAAACTCACCAATATTAGGCATTCTAACGAAAACATTCAACTCAAGTCAAGGGACTACAGGATATACTTGGAGAAGCCAGAACAGATCAGTAATGATACTACCGTCAATTAGTCAGCCCAACAGTCCACCACAGAAAAATTTCAGCTACACTTCATGAATGAATTTTATAGATTGTGAAATTCTTGGAGTTGAAAACAAACACAAGTGTAGCCCCTTTGCAATTGGGACTGGCCAAGACCAACACAAGGACAACGTACAGAACCACCAAAACACAATCCAAATCCAAGCGTAATAATGACATCCAAGAAACAAAAAAAAACCTTGTACCCCACCACAGTTCCTTAAAGTCATGAACCATATAAACAATCACAAATTTGTGAATCAATTCAGCTTAGTTCAAAAACATCAAGCACAAACACAAACTCAAACCACAATATCAGGCACTCTCAACTTCAACCAAGATAGAACTATAAATCATAATGCAAGATTAAGTGATTGTAAGTGGGGGACTAGAAATAAATCAATATCAGGAAGCACTCACACAAAGTCCATGCGTGTCTAAAATATGGAATGAAAAGAGATGGAAAGCTGCCAAATCTGGACCAAGGTGTTGGCAAACAACAATAAGTGTAGTCCGTAGCAGTAGTCTGGCAAACAAAGGCATATGCATTAGACTGTAGCCAAGGATGAATGTATGGAATTAAAAGAGATAAAAATGCAAGAAACCCAGGAAATGCATACATGAAAGAGCTTCAATTTCTAATAAAAATTAATTAATAAAAGATGGATTGGCGTCCATGAAAATGCAAGAAACCTGCATGGCCACCTTGCATAAAGAAGAAAAGCAAACTAGAAGAGGGATCAGGAGTTTAAAATTTTAAATTAGGCATGAAATGGGTTTGAAGTCATGAATATATATTCAAGGAAGGACCATGAAAGTTCATCATGAATTCCAGTTTATCTTAGCCCAATAGCTTATCTTATTTTCACTAAAATCTAGAAAAAAAATTATCAGGCAAAATCAAGAATAAGTATCGCAGTTAGCTTCAACCTAAACTAAAATCAACATCAGCTACAAAACTTTAGAGATAACCCTGACTCTTTGGTAGAGTTAGATCCAAACAGAAACACACCATGCTTAGGTGAGGCTTTCAATAAATTAGACTATTGATGCTCCTACTAGGATGATAGAAGGCAAAAAGGCCTATGGAAAGGTTTTTGAACCAAATCTTACAAATTCACGCATAACAAAACAACAGATTCACATATATACTCACCAAAACATCTTTTGAAAAATCAGCAACGTACCACACATCCCTATTTTTCGTCCCAAATTCTAATTTTTTCCCCAATTCAAACATAAAAACAACAATTAATAAAACTCCTAACCTTATTTCACAATCAAACTCAAAAGCCCCAAATCGATTTCTAGAGTTGGAGTTCTCACCTTAATTCAACAGAAGAAAGCTCGGTTCATGGAGGGTGGCTACTGAATCCGAGATAGGCTCAACTCTCGGTGAGCCATGTCGATATGTAGGGACCTACAAACATGAAGAAATACATAGAAGAGGTCGACGAATAGGGAAGAGAGAGAGAGATCCTCCCTGGAGCTAGAGAGTGGCCAAAGGTCGCAGTTTAGAATAGATGGGAGAGTAGAGGAGCTCACCTCTTCATCAACAGATGTCTTCTCTTCAACCTTCGATTCAATAGAGAAAGACGAGGGTTGAGAAAGGAGGAATCAAGATTAAGCAGCTAGGGGGCGAGTTCCTTTCTTATTTTTGACCTTCAATTAATGAACAAGCGCATAATATTTTACGGAGTAGGTTTTAGGATCCCCGAACTCGGGACCTCAATTTTGAAATCCCTCTTTCATTTTCAACTCCCTCCAAAAATTTTATTTTGTCCTTGAATTCCCTACTAAAATCCCATCAATTTCTTTTTCACTCCCTAATTTATAAAAGAGTAAATTGTAGATAACCACCCATAAATTATGGTGGTTTCACATAACCACCCACAAAATAAAAAATTACCTTAAACCACCCGTAAATTATATCCTTTTTCAAGAGGCCACCCCTTCCTATTGATTTCATTTATAAAGACGAAAATGCCCCCTATCTAGAACCACTTTCTAGATCTTATCCAACCTTTTGTTCGGCATTTGGGGGAGGAGATTGCCCATAGTCATTGCCTCTGTGCTCACCACTTCAAGCTTTGATTTTCTCTTCTCATGTAAGCCTTCCCATGTACTCTTTCCCATAGATGTTTTGTTCTCATGCGAGCTTTGATTTCCTCTGCTCACCACTCTTTAAGGTTTTCATTTTTTGTATTTAGGCGTTAAATTTAGGGTTTGTAATTTGTGCTTTTAGGGATTCAACTTTTCTATTCAGTAAGAATAAAATGCTTTGTTTATGGGTGATGTAGCACGAATTTGTGAAAAGCTTGATTCTTTTTTATGTTTCTTGTCTTTATTCGTCCAAGTTATGTCTTTTTGGAAGAATCTTTATGTTGTCTGCTATGTACTGTAAGTGGTCCCAATGAAGAGAGTATAGTGGCTGTTTGGTTGGTCAATTGATACATTTATTATGGTCTATTTATTTTACTTATGTCTACTTGTATAAGAATTTTTTTTATTAATCTTCGTGTATGTTTTTTTACTTGTAGGTAAGAGATGAGTTTGGTCCTAAAGGATCTTGAAAATGAGCAAGATTACAATGAAGAAGGCGAAGCAGAGGAGGGCATTGTGGTTGGATTAGATTCTTCCTCGGATACAGACTACAAGTTTACTGATAGTGAAGACGAGGACGATGATATATTCCAAGATAATGTGGATGTTTCAGTTGAAGAAGATTTTGAATTTTCTGTTCAACTGAATGAGATTGTGATGACGGGAGAATATGGACAAGAGTTGGAATTAGAAGACGAATCAGACAATCTGTTAAGTTTTAGTGATTCAGATGGTGAGAAAAAAGTAAGGTATCCCGAGTTTAACCCTCTTGCTGATTCAAAGAAAAAAATATTCTTAAAGGCAGGGATGAGATTTGGATCCAATGATATATTCAGACGTGCTCTTGTACAACATTCCATTGAAAATGGTGGTGAGTTCTATTATTTACATAATGATGGTACTAAGATATCAGCTTATTGCAAGTATAAATGTGATTGTGCTATGAAGCGTGGAAGAAAGAAGTGTGTTTGCAAGAAAATATATTGTGGCTTCAAAGCTTGTGCAAGAAGGATGGGGGAAGATGGCACTTTTCAGCTAAAGACATGGATGCCTGAGCATACATGCGGGTGGCAACATAATAATGCAAGGGTGACATCCAAATGGTTAGCCGAGAAGTACATTGAGCGTTACAGAGATGATCCTAAATGGAGACTAGAAGGTTTTATGGGAACTGTACTTGCTGATTACAAGGTCGAGATTTCATATATGCAAGCATGGAGGGCAAGGTTTCATGCATATGTGATGACTCAAGGTGATTGCAGTGCTCAATACGCAAGAATATGGGACTATGCAGCCACAATAATGAAGTGTGATCATGGCAGCACAGCATATGTCAAAATCAACCATGATGTAGTTGAGAGGCCATTGTTTCAAAGGCTATACATTTGCTTAAACTCTTGCAAGAAAGGCTTCATCATGGGTTGTAGGCCAATTATTGGCCTTGATGGTTGCCACCTCAAAGGTCTATATACAGGCCAGATTCTAACTGCCGTGGCTACAGATGGTAATGACAATATTTTTCCAGTGGCTTTTGCAGTAGTAGAGGCTGAAAGGAAGGACACATGGTGTTGGTTTCTAGAGAATCTTATGCAAGATTTGGGACAATTATCCTTGACATTCATGTCCGATAGGCAAAAAGGTATCTATTTAATTATTCATATGTTGGTTTGCATTTATTAGTCTTTTTTTAGGCATTCATTTATTAGTCTAGCTATTGAGTTGGATTATTAATTACTTGAGCTTATACCTTTGTAGGGGTTGTTGGAGGCTCTGAATTTAATTGCACCTATGGCTGATAAAAGGGTTTGTGTTCGACATTTGTACAACAACTTCAAAGTGAAATGGCTAGGAAAGGCCTTCAAAGATGCTTTGTGGGCTGCAGCAAGGGCAACTAATGTGGTTGATTTTGTGGAGACAATGACATACATAAATAGCCTAGATGGAAGAGCATATGCATACTTGATGCAAGCAGACCCTAATACTTGGGCAAGGCATAGATTCAAGTGTTATAACAAGTCTGACATGCTTTTAAACAATGTTTGTGACAGCTTCAACAACTACATCTTGAAAGTTAGGGACAAACCGATCCTAACCATGTGTGAGTGGATTTGACGATCATTGATGAAGAGATTTGTGTCTAAAAGATCGGGAATGGCTAGCTATGTTGGATTAATCACACCAAAGGCAAGAAAAAGGGTGGAGAATGCAAAGTTGGAAGCTTTGAGTAATTGCAGAGCTCATTGGGGAGGAAAAGATAGATTTGAAGTAGACCAATTTGGAAGAAAGTATGTGGTTGACCTTGCTCAGAGAAGTTGTAGGTGTAACAAGTGGGATTTGACGGGGATCCCTTGCCCACATGCTGCAGCTTGCATAATGATGCAGAGGGGAAATCTGGAGGATTTTGTAGACAAGTATTATAGTGCACACACTTACTTGAAGGCTTACGATCACACTATTGAGCCCTTGGTTGGTGAAAAGGAATGGGTTGTAACTGATCAAACACCACCTGCTCCTTCCTTGTTTATTGTGCAACCTGGAAGGCCTACGAAGTCTCATAGAATGGAACGAGGAGAGGATAAACCAAAGAAAAAAATTCGAACTTGTGTTAAGTACAACTGCAGCCATTGTGGGCAACAAGGACACAACAAAAAAAAGTGCAACAATCTACCGAAGGAGCCAGAGCCACCTAAATCGAACAACAAAGGAGGAAGGCCGAAAAACCTAAAAACAGTTAGGGTTGCCGGTAACTCTAAGACAAGGAATCATACGAAGGTTTAAGCTTATACCTCCCTTACTATTGACATCATGATATTTATTGAAATAGTTAGGGATGGTTGCGTTACAATTGATAGTGTATGATACTTATGAACAGGGTCAACATCATGTTGCTTCATCATCTCAGCTCAATGTGCCTAGAATTGAAGCAATTTATGATTTTAATACTCAAGTATGTGAATTTTTTTTTTTCAAAAGAGAAAGGCAGTCTTAATTTATGTTATCAAATTACACTCGTATTTGTTTAATATTTTAGGTGAATAAAAATGTTTACTAACTGGCTACATGAATTTTATTTTTGTGAAGAAGAACGAGTATATAGGTTCTCAATCACAACATTCCTCAAGTGCAGTTGCAATTATGCTTCAAATATCATCAAAACTTGGTCATGGAGTAAGCCAATCAGTTGAAGAAAGTCCCCAAGCTCACATAGGCACATAGCTAAAGCTCCATGGAAGCCATAGATGCATAGTTGCTGAAGATATTTTGTGCTGATTTTTGTCGTTGAACAGCATGCCTATTTGCTCTAGTCATTTTTATTTTGACAAACTTGAAATGAACTAGTTTTTTTTAGCATCTGTGGGTAGCTTGCGTATTTGTCCTAGCATGTTAGGGTAGGAAGTTGTTTAATGGCAATGTCTTTTTTTGGGGTCAAATTTTAATGGCAATGTCTAATATTACATTTATGTATTATATTAGCTTCCATTTACTGCTTGAAAGTTATCAAATGCAGATTGGATTAGGGGCATTTTTGTCTTTCAACAGAAAAAAATGGAGCTTTATAATGAGTGGGTGGTCTTCTGAAAACAAATTTAATTTATGGGTGGTTTATTGTAATTTATAATTTTACGGGTGGTTATGTGAAAAGTACCCTAATTTATGGGTGGTTATGTGTAATTTACTCCTTATAAAAGGCAGTCTAACAAACTTTTTTAATGTTGAAAATATCATAAATTTTTTAATGTTGAAAATATAATAATTTTGAATCTATTATATTTAAAATAAATTTAAACTAACCTACTAGTAAGACAATGCTTTTATTAAGGGAATTAATTGCATTAAGTTGTATTACTTATTTATTTCTAAAAAAATATTTAAATAATACATGATAAAATTTATTTAAATCATTTATTAATTTTAAAAAATTATTAAATTTTACATTTCATATAACAGTAAGAACATTAAAAATATAGATAAAATTATATTAAAAATATATTGCCTTTAAATTTTACAATACTCATAATATTATAAGTTTTATTCAATAAACAAATAGATGAATGAAAACCAAATTGTTTTTAAGTTTTACACCACTTATTGCTTTATCAAATTTATTAAATTTGATATTTAAATATATTAGTGGGAAAATAAAAAATAAAAAAAAAGAGATAAAAAAATGTGGAAAAATATTTCTTTTAAATTTTAAAATTTATGTTTAGTAATAAATATAATAGATTAGATCCATAAGTTAAATGAACAATCCGATACGAAAACTATAACTATTTAAATAATAGGGCAGAAACCCCTTGAATGGAATAGTAAAATAAATAAATATATTTTTTAAAGCATTAAATAAATTATATTTAAAAAAATATGTAAATAAAATTGTGTGATGTCTGTAGCACTGTAGCATGAGTTGGAGTGACTAGTAGTTGTAAAATTGACATTAAACATAGTTAATCTTCCTAAAAAAAATTCCACTATTAATTAGGCTTTTTTTAATATTTATTTTTATTATCATGTGTTACAATAGAATGGAAAATTTGTTGCATATCCAAAAGTGTTACATCAGTGTAAATAATGTTACATCCAGTGTAACGAATTTTGTGCTAATGTAACAACTTGATACTTAAAGTGAAAATATGTTACAATAGATACATATGGTAACAATTTACAAAAATGTTACATTAGGCCATGAAATGTAGTAGTGAAGCAGAGCTGGAAGTTCGACCGAAAAGGTAGCTGATCAGATTGTGGGGGAAAAGGTCGCTTTCTTTCCCTTCCCAAACAAGACCGAAGCCCTATATCACGGTCACAATTTGACTGGCCCCGCTTTTGAGCGCCTCAAGAATATGTTGAGAGAATCACGTGATGTCTTTGCATGGTCGCCGCAAGACCTGAAAGGTCTCCCGCGAGAAACTGCGGAGCATTCCTTGAGACTCAATCGCGAGGCAAAGCCAGTATGCCAATGAAAGAGGAAGATGGTCGCCGAGAAGTCAGAAGCAGCAAAGCAAGAGGTACACAAGCTTCTGCAAGCCAGATTTATTCGCGAGATTAATGATTCAACTTGGTTGTCAAATATGGTGCTAGTCGGAAAGAGTAGTGTCAAATGGAGAATGTGCGTGGACTTCAAAGATCTGAACAAAGCTTGCCCAAAAGTTAGCTACCCTTTGTCGTCTATCGATGAGCTAGTAGACACCACAGTAGGGCACGCCACGTTAAGCTTTCTGGATGCCTATTCCAGCTACAAGCAGATCAAAATGAGCCCTCGCGACGAAAAAAGCGCCGCCTTCATCACCAACTAGGGAACTTTTTGTTATAAGGTAATCCCATTTGGGCTCAAGAACGCGGGTGCCACGTTCCAACCAATGATAGAGAAAGTGTTTGTATCACAGATCGGAAGAAACGTTGCAGTTTACGTTGATGATATTGTGATCAAAAGCCCTACAAAGGAGGACCACTAAAAGGATCTACAGGAAACCATCGACATTCTAAGGAGGAATCGTGTTTGCCTGAATCAAGAAAAGTTTGTTTTTGGAGTAGATTTTGGAAAATTCCTGGGTTTCATGATAAGCCACCGCGAGATAGACATGAACCCTTCAAAAGTACAGACCTTCATCGATATGGCTCCTCCATAAACGCTGAACGACATTCAGAAATTGAACGGGCCAGTCAACTACTTGAGCAGATTCTATTCGCGATTAGTTGATCACTCCCTGCCCTTCTTCGAGCAGCTAAAAAAGAAAGGTCCAGTCGAATAGACTCCCGCTTTGGATAAACCTTTCAAAAGTATGAACGAATATTTGGCCACCTTTCCCACTCTTCATTTTCAACGCGAGCATGAAAATCTACTGCTATACCTCGTCGTCGGGTCCATAACTATCAGCACGGTGCTTACTAGGGAATCTAAGCTCCTTATCTATTTCGCTAGCAGGGTCTTGCAGTCAGCTGAATCCAGATACACCCTAATTGAAAAAAATGGTTCTATCTGTGGTTTTTGCTGCACGAAGATTGAGGCCATATTTTCAGGCTCACACCATCGAGGTGCTTTCCGACCTACCCCTCCACCAGATCCTACACTCACCATCCCTTTCAGGGAGAGTGGTTAAATGGGCAGTGGAGCTTTTCGAATTTGACGTCCATTTCAAACCCAGAAAATCCCGTTTGGCCCAGGCCTTGGCCGATTTTGTGGTAGAAGTAGTCTTTACGGATTCTCAGGATCGCGACGAGGAGGATTGGATCATTAATGTCGACGGATCAGTATCAGCAGGAGGATGCAGAGCCGGGGTTACCATCACGAGCCCAAGTGGGGAAATAATCGATCTATCTTTCCAGCTATTGTTCGAAGCTACCAACAATGAAGCAGAGTATGAAGCTTTAATCGCGGGTATTGGGAAGGCACTGATCAACGGGGCTCGACAAGTCCAGATTTTCACGGATTCAGAGGTGGTCGCTTGACAAGTTAAAGGAGAATACGAAGCAAAGACAGGAATGCTGCCTGAATATTTGGCACGCATACAAACACTCACTGCCACCTTCGGAAAGTGTTCCACTAGTACAAACCTACTAATTAAAAGCGGTTTTTTTACAGGGAGGGGCAGCGCTTATTGGGGTGATGTTAACTAAAGCGCTTTGAGCATTTGTAAGAGTGGAAATAAAAAAACGCTATTAAAAGGACACGGACAACGGTTATTTGTAAAAACTGCTGTCTTGCTTCTTTTTTTTTATTTTTTTTTAAATTTTACAAAAGACAGCGCTTTTTTAAAAAAGCGTTGTTAAAAGTATACGGACAGCGGTTTTTACATAACAAGCGTTGTCTATTGTTTTTTTTTTTAAATTGAAATCACAACAGTTATAAACCGTTGTCTAAGTATATTTTTTTTCCCGCAGCTAATTAATATATTAATCCAACAATACATCCCTGTTAATAATATGAACAATTGACCATTCCAGATTACCACATACCACAAATGGTGAGTTAATGAAATTCAAGAGAAGATGTAGTATAATTGGAAAACTTTGCTGCTGGTAGAACTCCCATAACTTGATCAAAAGGTTTAAATGGCTCCTCAAGGAAGAACGTAATTTCCAATTCAGCCAGATCTTTTAGATCAGATGCAAAAGGCGAATAATGATATGGGTAAAACCTATATCATTATTCCTGAGGAAAATGAGAATTCCTGAGGAAAAAAATATAAATATCATAATCAATGTAGAACTTTAGATGCTTAAGGCCACTGGAATAATTATAATAGAAATCTTAATATTCTTATGAAACTATAGCTCTAGAAGCAACAAAAAGTGAAGCGTATAAATGCTTTTATCAGCAACAAAGTATAGATCTCACCATTGCCATGAAGAAACACCTTGATAGTAATAGCGTTACACCCAGCACAATCCTTCTACATACTTTAAAACATGTTAATATGATATGAAGTCCCAAAGCTTTATTGGTATATACATTTAGATAATATTCAGACACCAACTATACCTAACTTTGCACAACAGAAATGTTAGTTTGAAAAGGTTAAAGCATGAAAGATCACAGTTTTGTCCATAGAAGCTTGAAGGTTCTCAAACTTCAATATTGAACTGAAGGGAAAAAATCATTCACCAAACTCTCAGAAGAAAGCCCTATATTGTTTGTTGGTATATACAACTCTTAGAATGTAATACATCCTTATGATTCATGTGATATAATGCCAAATGTGCATGCTCAAAAAATAGAATGAAGTCCAGGATTCACACTTTTACTGTTCAAGTAGAGGATTTGAGTTATCCACAAGAGCCATAAAACTTACAACATCTTTTCTAACTTTATCAATCTCTTTTGGATCTGAAGTGCAAAATTGCTCCATATAATATATTTCCTTGTAACCAGGCTCCCCTAGTTTGATCTGCACAAAGCAAACATAATGAGCATACAGTATGATGCGGATTGATGTCCGCATTTTTAGTCTTATTTTACATCATGTTTTCATTCTATCTAAGTCATTTTATTAGCTTTGGTGTTGGAAAAGTAAGAAAAATGTGTATTTATCCTTAATATTGCAAGATATGGAGTCTACACAAGCTTTGGTGTGATTTTATAGGTTTTGGAGTTGATTTAAAAGAGTTTCGACGCACTTTAGAGCTTAAGAAAAAATCATGAAGGCAATAGAGGAGCCAAGCAAAAAGGAAAAAGTGGTGCAGCTAGAGAAAAGCCTTATTTTCGCCATCCATCACTTTGATTCAAGTTATGGAGCCTTCATGAGAGTTGTAGTCCTTGAAAAGAGCTTTCCAACGCATATTCATATGCGTCAATCGGATGGACGAGGACTCGGAAAAGTGCAATTGAAGTCAGAGTCGAAAAGCTGGAGAAAAACAGAGGCTACTGCATTCGAACAGACCCTCGGCGCCGACACCCTGACCCTCGATGCCGACACCCAGCGAATTCCAGTAGCACTGCATTTGAACAGACCCTCGGCGTCGACACCTTGACCCTCGGTGCCGATACCCTGTGCACCAGGAGAAGTTTTTGCGGCCTGATTTTATTACTTAATGGGCTTTTTAATTAGGGTTTTCATCTAAATTCCTTTTAGGATCTTTTAGTTGGATAGACTTAGATAGGATATATTAATTTTCTAAGATAAAATCTCTTTCCTTGGAGATTAAGTCTTATATTTTTTTATCTTTAAATAAAGCCTACTAGGGGCTGATTTAGAGGGGAGGACACATTCAGCGTGAGGGCTGCGCGCAGCAGCTGTGGAGACGATTTTAGGGTTTTGTTTGGCGTTTGGGCGAAATCTTGAACGTGTTTTTTGCGATTGAGACGCTGAATTTCCAGGTTTTATTTAGTTTAATTTTAGTTTATGTTTTCTTCACTTTAATTCGTGTTTTCCATTGCCATGTTTGAATAGTTCTTTTCTCTTTTAGGGTTGGGGTGAACCCAACAATGAGCATGTGTGTTGATGAATGAATCTATGTTTATTTGATGTTTTTATCCTATTCTACCCTTGTGCTTAACCCTTTGATGAAAGTTTAAGGGAATTCATTGTTGCAATTTAATTGAAAGAGGAGATTGTTAACATTGATAGTAATTAGGGATCTTTGACGAAAGTAAAAGGGATCTAATTAAGGAAAGGTAGAAACAAATAGGTTTTATGTGATCGATCACCGCTATTATCTATTTGTTGAGTATGCGAAAGCTAACTCTTTATGATAAAAGCATGACCTTTTACATAATTCATTGATTTGCCCATGTGTTTATTGTTGTGGTGATCCATTGCCTTGGAAGTTTTCCCTTTTATTAATAAAAATTCAGATTTTATGTTCTTATCGTTGCTCATCTCTCTTCCATCTCTTTTGTTACTTTTAACCCGACAAAGCAACTAAATAAGAAGCGATGACTCTCTCCTGTGGACGATCCTGACTCCCTATACTATAGCGGGGTCTTGACTATAAATTTATTTGGTCGAGAAACCCTCTCATCAAATTGGCGCCGTTGCCGGGGAGAGATCAATCGCGCATTGTTTAGTTGTTTTTAGGGTTTGGGAATAGCCCATCCCTTTTCTTTTGTATATATTATTTATTTTATCTTTTTCTTTTAGTTAGTTTTTATTCTTCTTTTCTTTTCTTTTAGTAGTTTTTATTTTCTTGAACATCACACCTCCTACCCACCCGCCTCATCGACACCGACTTGGTGTCGAGCCTTTGTTATTTGATTTATGCTCCTGTTTGAGTTTTCAGGATAGGACACAATATGGAGGATGCACAAGAGTATTATGATTATCTAGAAGCAAGGGTCGAAAGGGCTAGAGCGGATGAAAGACAAAAAGCAAGGATGAAGGAGTATGCGATATTCTTTGCCGAGGTTGATGAGGATGATGAAGATTACTTTGACTTTGATAATTGGAAAGCAAAACAATCATCCGAGGATTCAACTAAAGCTCAAGAGTCATATGGGCCCTATCAACCAAAGAAGGGGTACTATGCTCAACACGACTATAGGGACCCATATGAGCCCTATCATCCATGGAGTGTCTCACAACGAAAGCTTACTCGGGAGGAAGAACTATCAAGGGAAAGAGACAAGCTAAGGAAACAAGTACGAATGCTTGAGATAGAACGAGAAAATGCCAAACTAAGGGAAGAGATACGCTTTCTCGAGGCAAACCCGCCTTGTCATCTATGTGGAACAAGGTCTCATCTTGGCCTTCCTTGCCCTATACGATGGTGGGGAAACAAATCAAAGCCATACCAAGAAGAGGAAGAGGAGCGCATATGAGGAAGACATGTTTGCTAAGCGCTTTCCAAGACAGTGTCTAGCAAGATCCTTGGAGGATGAGTGGGTTGAATGTTGGAGCGTCCACTCGGGAAGATTCAAGCTCATCCATAAGGAAAGGAAGATGGGCATAAAAAGATACAAGGAGCAAGAGCCATATCACTTGACAATCTATCCCGATGTACCACCGGAGGACGGTGTCCTACCGTCTCCACCAGCGGAACCACCGGATCCACCTCCTCCTCCTGATACGTTTGAGATGTCCGATCCTTCGCCCATGGGTTCAGGATCAAGAAAACCAAACTATTGATGGCCCGATCTTGCAATTATCCTTGCTAATCTTGATGTTTACAATCAATTACAATAAAGACTTTGAATTTATCACGGCGGAAGCAAGTAAGAAAAACAAAACAAAAGACAAAGGTAAAAACAATGAACAACGACGGCTAACACTTAGCCAAAATCCAGCACACAAACACAACAGTAGCAGCGACGGAAACAGTGGTGGCGACGGATGCTGCGCCCGCAGCATATATTGCAGCGGCCGCCGCAGCGACGGTTGCTGGGTTCTGCAGCAGCGACGGTTCTGGCAGCTTTGTCTTTGTTGAGTTTGACGTGTGTTTTGATGAATGAGTTTCTCCTTTGTGCGTGGTTTGAGATTGTGTTTAGATCTTGATTTGGTATCGGATGAGCAAGAACATAAATTAATTGCGAAGGCTTTTGGATTGGGAATCGAGGGAACCTTTAAATCCTTAAAAGGGTTCCTCAATTATAATTCCAATCTAATTTTTATTGAATGTAAAACATGAGTTTAAATAGACAATAGACCAATTCTATCTTGTGCAAAAGATAGAGTTTTGGTAACTAAAGATAAATCAAATAATCTAAAGATATGTAAATCTTTCCTAAGATAAGTAAAACTAACTAAGGATAGAAAATTAACAACTTGGTGGAAAAGGAATTACCTAGATGAGATATTTTCCTTCCACCTTATTATTTTCTAATTGCATAAAATAAATATATCTAATTAATTAAAATTCAAAATTAACTAAATAAATATGTGGAAATTCATCCAAACAGTGAATGCTGTAAAGATGATGAATTTCAGTCATTCTCAAGGTCGATTCTGGAGAAACCTTCAACAGCAAAGTTGTAGATCTTTTCGTCCTCGTTCCAACAAGGTATGGTACGATCTCATCCGATAAATATGGACTCCGAACGACCCATTTTACTGAGACGTCGATATGCTGTCAACCCATTAAGAACGAACTCAAACTTAAACATTAGCTCACCTTGCTCCTTTGGGCCTTATTCCATGGTGGAGCCTTCTTCTTCCTTTTGAGGAGGACATCCTTTGCCATCAATGGTCCTCGAATCGGTCTTGAGAGCTCGCCTGTATCAAGATCATTGTTTGACCCACAGAAGGCCATCTTGATCCACATCATTCTCCCCTTCTTAGCTTCGATTCATCCTCGAATCGAGTCGTTGATGATCAAAGGGGATGGAGCAACCACAAAAAAGGAACTTTCTTGACAATCAACTTGAGATGGTGCCAACAGAATTTGAGGCAAAGGAACTTAAAAAACAACACCTGTCATAGGGAAAATTGAGCAATCAAGAGGAACAATATCATTAGGCTCAATAACCCTATGAACTTCAGAATTCTCAACATTAGGAACATTCTCAATAGGTACAATAGCTAACTCAAGAGAAGTGTCCCCAACGTCCTCATCGTTGTCGTCAGAAGCAACTACCACATCTGGCGCAGCACTGGAGTCCACTTGCAGCGTAGATTCGGAGGTCTTCCCGGATGAGTCTCGCAGCATGTGACCCACCGTTGGAAAGCTCATCGAGTCAGCTTCGCAACAGGACTGAGTTGACTCAATTCCGAGGTCGGAGTCAACGGGAATCTGTGAAACAAAATCGTCGCGCTGTGCTGAATCCGGGGCAACGAATTCAACTATCGGCTCCTTAGGCTCAATAACCTCATCGTCGGTTGAGGAAACTATAACCGCTAGAGCAGGGGTGAAGGCTGAAACAAAAACTTGACGATAGCAATCTGATAAGTCCTCCTTCAAACCGTTCCTGAATTCGGCCCATATGGCGGAAAGGTCGGCCTGGAATTGTGCCTCTTCCTCTCGTCGTCGTGCCTCCTCAGTCTCTCGTTGTTGGAGAAGCCAAATCTGACGGAGACGTTGTTGTCGACACCTCTCCTCTTCAATTTCCGCTTGTCGTTGAAGCCAAAGGCGGCGCCTTTGTGCCTCTCGTTGTCGCTCTAAAGCTTGTTGTTGTTGCAAAGCTCGTCTCTGCAACTCTCGGCGACGTCGTTGTTGTGCATCCCATGGATCGGGATCATCATCCCAATGTCCCCAGATAATGTCAACCATTGAATCAAATCGTAAATAACATCAAGAAAAAAAACAAGAACTTGCGAAACCTACGGCTCTGGTACCACTTGATACGTTTGGGATACCCGATCCTTCGCCTGTGGGCTCAAGATCAAGAACCCAAACTGTTGATGGCCCGATCTTGCAATTATCCTTGCTAATCTCGATGTTTACAATCAATTACAATAAAGACTTATAATTTATCACGGCGGAAGCAAGTAAGAAAAACAAAACAAAAGACAAAGGTAAAAACAATGAACAACGACGGCTAAGACTTAGCCAAAATCCAGCAGACAAACACAGCAGTAGCAGCGACGGAAACAGTGGTAGCGACGGATGCTGCGCCCGCAGCATATATTGCAGCGGCCGCCGCAGAGACGGTTGCTGGGTTCTGCAGTAGCGACGGTTCTGGCAGCTTTGTCTTTGTTGAGTTTGACGCGTGTTTTGATGAATGGGTTTCTTCTTTGTGCGTGGTTTGGGATTGTGTTTAGATCTTGATTTGGTATCGGATAAGCAAGAACATAAATTAATTGCGAAGGCTTTTGGATTGGGAATCGAGGGAACCTTTTAATCCTTAAAAAGGTTCCTCAATTATAATTCCAATCTAATTTTTATTGAATGTAAAACATGAGTTTAAATAGACAATAGACCAATTCTATCTTGTGCAAAAGATAGAGTTTGGGTAACTAAAGATAAATCAAATAATCTAAAGATATGTAAATCTTTCCTAAGATAAGTAAAACTAACTAAGGATAGAAAATTAACAACTTGGTGGAAAAGGAATTACCTAGATGAGATATTTTCCTTCCACCTTATTATTTTCTAATTGCATAAAATAAATATATCTAATTAATTAAAATTCAAAATTAACTAAATAAATATGTGGAAATACTTCCAAACAGTGACGGCTGTAGATCTTTTAGTCCTCGTTCCAACAAGGTATGGTACGACCTCATCTGATAAATATGGACTCCGAACGACCCATTTTACTGAGACGTCGATATGCTGTCAACCCATTAAGAACGAACTCAAACTTGAACATTAGCTCACCTTGCTCCTTTGGGCCTTATTCCATGGTGGAGCCTTCTTCTTCCTTTTGAGGAGGACATCCTTTGCCATCAATGGTCCTCGAATCGGTCTTGAGAGCTCGCCTGGATCAAGATCATTGTTTGACACACAGAAGGCCATCTTGATCCACATCACCTCCCAGTCCGGATTGAAGAGAAAAAGGGAAGTAGGTCAAGCTAGAGACTTTAAATTTAGCGCTTACGGGAGGCAACCCGCTTTCTTGCTTTCTTTTCTTGCTTTTTGCTTTTGATTTTTAGTTAGGAGTTAGATAACCCAAGACTTACTGTTTTTGTTGAGAGAACAGGTCCTACAGATCCGCCATGGTGCATAGGAAAGAGCGGAAACATGCCATGAAGGAAATCGACGTGCTGAGAGGTATCGGCATCGATGCAGCCCCTGTCGACGTCGACCCCTGTGCAGATTTTTGAACTTCTCCAAATTGCTACATTTTTTCATCAATTTCCATGTGAGTTTCTTTTTCATATCCCTTGTTTTATTTTATTCCGTGAGGACACTGAAATTTTAAGTATGGGGTGGAGGAGATTCGAAATTCGCATGACCTAGTTTTGCATATTTGTGTCTTGACATTGTTTTTGTAAAGTTGTCTTTTATTTGTTTTGCTTATTTGTGTCTTTTGTCTTTTCTCTAGAGTCTATAAAATTGAAAAATCCAAAAAAAATTAGAAAATGTCAAAAAATCACAAAAATATATGTTCATTTGCTTACTTGTTCGTTATTTTGCATAGTTTTTTATGATGGATAACACCTAACTTAGATGTCCAGTGATGAAATCTAATAATTGAGCTTGATCATGTAATATCCTAAGGCATAGTTTGGATGGTTTAGCCTAAGTCGCTCAAAATGTTTTTATGTGAAATTTGACTTGCAAATGAAACTGAGCATATATAACTTTGGGATTTAGGTGATTGGAATCCAACATGTCCTAGTGAGTTCTTTTGCCTATGGGGAATTGTTCTTTATATATTTTCCTTTCTTTTTGATGTGTGTATTACTCTCCTTATGCATTACCTATTGATATTGCGATGTATATCTAAGTCTTGAAACCAATATGAGATAGCTAGTCATTGCGTAATTTGATCAAATGATAGAGGCACTCTTTATCAGCCATATTTTATCCTCTTTTACCTACCTTATACATGTTTCCTTTGCTTGCAACCATTTTGAGCCTTATAGCCTATTTTTGTAGCTCCACAAAAGTTATCTTAGCCAATGTTTAGCCTTACCTCCTTATCCGGGAATTAGGACTTAGCGTTGGTAACGATTGATGTTTGAGGAGTGGAGACACATGAGGTGGTTTAAGTGTAGATACATGTTTGGGTTGGTATTATACTCTTCTCGCCACTTTTGTTGTAAAAGGTATATTTGGCTCTTATATTTAAATAAATGCACATGAAAAAAAGAGAAAAAAAAGGAAAAGAAACAAAAAAAAACAAAAAGAGAAAAAGTAGTAGAATAAATGAAAAGTTGTGCATGAGCCAAATTTATCCTTATTTATTTAATGCGAGATATATTAGATATTTTGAGGTTTTTTTTCAAAGAGTTGTGCTATATTAGATGAGTTTGGAAGTGTTTATATATGATGGAGTTGTTTGGTTGAGTCGAGTTGGAAATTTAGGAGTCTTTGGTTCCCGGATTTTTAGCACCACTTTGCCTAAATGATTCCTACCTTTATGTTCTTACCAAGCCAAGTTACAACCTGGCCGAATGAGTCCTTCTTTGAAGGCCATTGAGCCAAAGTCCTCTTGATGGTTAATGCATGTTTTGACATCTCGGTGAATTGATTGGTGATATTAATTGCAATTTCTATGTAGCTTAATGTCATAAAGGATTGAGTTGAGAGATGTACTTCAAGCCTAAACACATTTGAAAGGAAGTGAAAACACATTATTTCCCTTGAGTGGTTGGATTCTAATTGCTTTGCCTAAGGTTACCTAAATATATGTGATGATGGTTCAATGCTTGTTCTTATTTGCACCTATGCTAAATTTGATGTTGCTTTTGACTAAGGCGAAAACTTGAAGGCATGTTAAAGGTTTTGATCAAAATTTGGTTATTGCTTGAGGACAAGCAAGTCTAAGTATGGGGTGTTTTGATGTCCGCATTTTTAGTCTTATTTTACATCATGTTTTCATTCTATCTAAGTCATTTTATTAGCTTTTGTGTTGGGAAAGTAAGAAAAATGTGTAGTTATGCTTAATATTGCAAGATATGGAGTCTACACAAGCTTTGGTATGATTTTATAGGTTTTGGAGCTGATTTAGAAGAGTTTCGAAGCATTTTAGAGCTTAAGGAAAAATCATGAAGGCAATAGAGGAGCCAAGCAAAAAGGAAAAAGTGGTGCAGCTAGAGAAAAGCCTTATTTTCGCCATCCATCACTTTGATTCAAGTTATGGAGCCTTCATGAGAGTTGTAGTCATTGAAAAGAGCTTTCCAACGCATATTCATATGCATCAATCGGATGGACGAGGACTCGGAAAAGTGCAATTGAAGTCAGAGTCGAAAAGCTGGAGAAAAACAGAGGCTGCTCTGTTCGAACAGACCCTCGACGCCGACACCTTGACCCTCGGCGCCGATACCCTGTGCACCAGGAGAAGTTTTTGCGGGCTTATTTTATTACTTAATGGGCTTTTTGATTAGGGTTTTCATCTAAATTCCTTTTAGGATCTTTTAGTTAGATAGACTTAAATAGGATATATTATTTTCCTAAGATAAAATCTCTTTCCTTGGAGATTAAGTCTTATATCTTTTATATTTAAATAAAGCCTACTAGGGGCTGATTTAGAGGGGAGGACACGTTCAGCGTGAGGGCTGCGCGCAGCAGCTATGGAGACGATTTTAGGGTTTTGTTTGGCGTTTGGGCGAAATCTTGAACGTGTTTGTTGCGATTGAGACGCTGAATTTCCAGGTTTTATTTAGTTTAATTTTAGTTTATGTTTTCTTCACTTTAATTCGTGTTTTCCATTGCCATGTTTGAATAGTTCTTTTCTCTTTTAGGGTTGGGGTGAACCCAACAATGAGCATGTGTGTGGATGAATGAATCTATGTTTATTTGATGTTTTTATCTTATTCTACTCATGTGCTTAACCCTTTGATGAAAGTTTAAGGGAATTCATTGTTGCAATTGAATTGAAAGAGGAGATTGTTAACATTGATAGTAATTAGGGATCTTTGACGAAAGTAAAAGGGATCTAATTAAGGAAAGGTAAAAACAAATAGGTTTCATGTGATCACCTCTATTATCTATTTGTTTAGTATGCGAAAGCTAACTCTTTATGATAAAAGCATGACCTTTTACATAATTCATTGATTTGCCTATGTGTTTATTGTTGTGGTGATCCATTGCCTTGGAAGTTTTCCCTTTTATTAATAAAAATTCAGATTTTATGTTCTTATCATTGCTCATCTCTCTTCCATCTCTTTTGTTACTTTTAACCTGACAAAGCAACTAAATAAGAAGCGCTGACTCTCTCCTGTGGACGATCCTGACTCCCTATACTATAGTGGGGTCTTGACTATAAATTTATTTGGTCGAGAAACCCTCTCATCACGGATCAAGATGGCTTATGTGGGTCAAACAATGATCTTTATCCAGGCGAGCTCTCAAGATCGATTCGAGGGCAATTGATGGCAAATAGCGTCTTCCTCAAATGAAAGAAGAAGGCACCACCATGGATTAAAGAAAAGATATCATTTTATTATTATTATTATTATTATTATTATTATTATTATTATTATTATTATTATTATTATTATTATTATTGTTATTATTATTATTATTATTATTATTATTATTATTATTATTATTATTATTATTATTTTTAGTTATTTCCATATTTAGTAACTCCTATGTAGTTGGAGCTATTTATGGATCTCTTATTTTTAGTAATACTTAGTTAGGTGAATAAAAGGGAAAAAGAAAGTTTATCTCTTCCAGATATTTTTCTTGTCCATTAAGTAGGAATATTTAGTTAGGATTATTATTAGGATTTAATATTTATCTAAGTCAAAACTCTATCTTTTGCAAAGATAGAATTGGTATAGTTCTCTATTTAAACCCTTGTATTTTCATTGATTTAATTAGATTGGAAATTATATTGAGGAACCTTTTTTAGGATTAAAAAGGTTCTTCAATCTCCTAATCCAAAAGTATTCGCAATCAATTTATGTTCTTGTTCATTCATCAATGATCCGATACCAAACCCTAATCCCAAACACAAAACCAAACACAAGAAAGAAGACAAAAGCGACGGCCGCTGCCAGCGACGGTTCCTCCGTTGCAGCGACAGTTTTTTTTCAGCTTTTGTCTTCTTTCTTGTGTTTGGTTTTGTGTTTGGGATTAGGGTTTGGTATCAGATGATTAATGAATGAACAAGAACATAAATTGATTGTGAAGGCTTTTGGAGTGGGAGATTGAAGAACCTTTTTAATCCTAAAAATGGTTCCTCAATATATTTTCCAATCTAATTAAATCAATGAAAATACAAGGGTTTAAATAGAGAAATATACCAATTCTATCTTTACAAAAGATAGAGTTTTGGCTTAGATAAATATTAAATCCTAATAATAATCCTAACTAAATATTCCTACTTAATGGACAAGAAAAATATCTAGAAGAGATAAACTTTCCTTTTCCCTTTTATTCACCTAACTAAGTATTACTAAAAATAAGAGATCCATTAATAGCTCCAACTACATAGGAGTTACTAAATATGGAAATAACTAATAATAATAATAATAATAATTAAATAATATCTGTTGTTTAATCCATGGTGGTGCCTTCTTCTTTCTCTTGAGGAATACACTATTTGCCATCAATTGCCCTCGAATCGACCTTGAGAGCTCGCCTGGATCAAGATCATTGTCTAATCCACATAATGCCATCTTGATCCACATCACAGTAGGAAATGATACTAAAGATCAATAATTTCCTGGACCAATTAATTAATTAGTTATCAAGACTAATGACTGAAGATAATGCTACTAGGCTTTGTTTGCATTTGCCTAGTATGGACGGTAAAACATCCCCTATATCACTCTATTGAGAGGCTGTATCGTGATGCAGCGCAGAAAAAGATGCTACCTATTATCCAAACACAAAATATTTGATATCTCCACTCCCTTGATGAATATCGGAAATGGTTTCAAACGCTTTGACACATAGCTTGTGTCAAAGGTCTTGAAGCTATAACTGTGTTGATGAAACACAAAACCTGTTTATGTGCATATTATTTTCGGATGTTATTATATGTTATTATTATATATTTCCAGATATTATTATATATATTATGCACTAACAAATGCAGCAAGAATTTCGAATGAAATCTCCTACCTTAAGCTGAAAGTTGAGAAGATCGAATCTGGTGGATCATGGCTTCGGAGTTTCCCAAAATAGAAGATTGTGAAGATTGTCATGATCTGTTCTAGCCGTTGAAGAAAAGAACCTTCTTTGAAAGAGGCGCCGATTTGATTTAATATAAAAAGGAGATGAAGAGAAGAAGACAAACACAGTCGTTAAACACAAGCATTCATTCGCACTCAAACCTTCAAAGTCAATCTGTCTTCTTTGTGTGCTATCTGCTAGTTGTTAAGAGTTGTATCTTTTGTTTCAAAGCATTTGAGAGTTACACAGTGAGCTTATAGGATATATTTCGAGAGAGTGCTATACTCGAGAGTTTGTAACTCAGGAAGTGGACACTAGGCGATTGATTCACGAAGTGTAAGAGGATTGTACTAGATTGCTGAGAGAGGTGGGGCTCTTCTAGATTGGTCTAGGACTCCAAGGGAACGTGAGTTGACTAGATTGCAATTGTATAGGAGAGAGGCTTCTCGGTGAGCTATTAGGATGCTAAGTCTTGTGAATCAATAAAGCCGGCTGAATCCTAGGGTTGTGGAAGAACCCTAGGCGGGGACGTAGGCCAAGTTCGAGCCGAACCTCCTTAACAATTCGTTGCGTCCTGTACTTATTGCTTTACCATATTTCCGCACTTGTTTCGAATTGTATAACTCTTTTGTTATTCAGGTTTTCCAGAGGAAAGAATTAAGTCTAATCTCAAAGGGTTTTGCAAGAGTTCCAAAAGTCTTGAGATTATCAGCGAAAAGTTGGCATACTCTATTCAACCCCCCTTCTAAAGTATCTTTATATTACTTTATTATACATTATCAAACCTTCAATTTTAATCAATAAAAGGTCGTGAAACACAACTAAGGAAATAAAAGCAACTTACATAGGGTCTTGTTAGATACACCGCAAATGGTGATTAAGGGTTTGCACGTTCTTTTGAACGTGCATGCACGTCCTTAACAATGTGCAAGTGTGGGACTGTGCACGTCGTTTGCAAACTAGGGTTTGCACGTCCTTAACAACGTGCACATTGTGCACGTCCTTAACAACGTGCACCTTTGCACGTCGTTAACGACGTGCACAATGTGCACGTTGTTAAGGACGTGCAAACCCTACTTAGGGTTTTAGGGTTTAGGGTTTACCGAGGGTTTTTTAGGGTTAATTGAAAGAAATTGAAGGGTTTAGCTAGTGGAAGGTTGAGGATTTAGGGTCTAAGTCATTCCGAGCATTGGTGAGTTTAATTTTCAAGTGATAATTGAAAGAAATTGAAGGGTTTAGCTGTGCAGGGTCATCCTGTGGCTGCCCCCCTCCCGTATGCGTGCGCAGCTGAATCTGCTCAGGATCAGCTCCGGCCTCGGGGTCCTCAGCGGGGGCGGGGTCGATGAGCGGCCCGCGTCTCGCGATCCACTGGCGCGTCAACCAAGTAACGGGAGGGCCGCCAGCGTGTCTGTATGAGGTCAGGGCCTGTGGGGTCAACTGGTAGTACTCAGCGACCGTGTGGATCAGCTCCGCCGGGCCAAGATGTGACAGACACGATAGACCCTCAATCGGAAGCTCTAGGAGGCAGGCAACGTCGTGCAGCGTGATGGTCATCTCGCCCCATGGAAAGTGGAAGGAGCTGGTCTCCGGGTGCCAATGCTTTAGGAACACGGTGGCCGTGAACTCGTCCACACCCTCCCAATGGAGGGCCCTCAGCTGCGGGATGCTCGATGGAATCAGATCCTGCCAACAGGTCCCCAGGCCCTCGAATATATACGGGTCAAACGGCAGACGAGCTGGTGCGGGGGAGGTCGAAGCCTCAACGTCGTGGGTGGCGGAAGTAGAAGCCTCGTGGACGCTTGAAGTAGATGCCTCGGCGATGGTGGGGGGTAGAGGAGCAGGCGGTCTACCCCTGTCGACTCGTCAACCTACAACTACATCAGTGACGCAGCTACTCAGTACATCGACGGGCTCCAAAGAAGGTTGTTGCCCCTCCGTCTGATCGCCAGAAGGCTGGAAATCTGGCAGACCCCCCAAGAAGCTGTCATCCTCGTCGATCGGGGGAGTCCCCATCGACTGCTGGTAGCACTCTGCAGACATCAATAGATCATCTAATGTATGTGTCTCACCGTAAATATCATGGAATACCGTCTCCTCCTCAATCTGGCTTACCGCTGCCCAGTCTCCTACCCTAACCTGCCGTAGGGTACCATCAGGCCTCAAGAGCCTCCCCGCCTGTTATTATGAAAGGTTTAAGAATATATTACTTCCTTTATTACTTATGCTAATTAGATGCAATTGGCTTTTAATTTCTTTTTAATTGCTTATAATGACTTTTCAATGTATGATAATGTCTTTTATTGGATTCTAATTACTTTTAATGTCTTGTAATGACTTTTAATGTCTTTTCATGTCTTTTTATGACTTTTCATGTCTTGTAATGTCTTTTTATTTATTTTAATGGCTTTTAATGAGTTTCAATTACTTTTAATGGCTTTTAATAGCTTTTAATGTCTTGTAATATCTTTTCATTTCTTTTAATGACATTTAATGAGTTTCAATGACTTTCAATGACTTTTAATAGCTTTTAATGTATTTGAATGTCGCCTAATGTGTTTTAATGACTTTTAATGCCTTTTAATTTCATTTACATATTGTACAAACTATATTATAAAACTATCAAATAATAATCTAAAGTATATAAACATACAACAATTTTATAAAACTATGAAACTATAATCTAAACTATAAACATATAATAAAAACAATAAATATTTCAAATTATTTAAACTATATTATACAAACTATATTATACAATAAAATATAAAACTATATTATAAAATTATAATACTATTAACATAAAATAAAATAAAATAAATAATTCAAATAACCTACCGGTGGGATCGGGACAGGCGAAACCTCCGTGCAACGCCGCTTCCGCGGCGGTAATATGGCCCGCGTCTCCGGCACCGACTCCGGCACCACCACCACCGCCACCTGCAGCTCTCCGGCCGCCACCGCCGCCGCCGCCGACCTCCGGTCCCAAGACGCACCACCACCACCCCCACCCTCCACCCTCTGCTCCTCCTCCGCCACCTCCTCAGCCTCCCCACCACAACCACCCTCCACCCCCCTCTACTCCTCATCCGCCACCTTCGGGAGCACCTCAGCCTCCCCACCACCACAAGCCTCCACCGCCACAACCTCCCCAACACTACCACCCTCCACCGCCACCCTCTATGCATCCACCGTGTCCATCTCCATCGAGTCCACCTCCGTCGTCGGCACCTCCGTCATCGGCACCTCCATCGACTCTACCTCCGCCACCATCTGGATGTCCGACTCTCTCTCCATCTCTTTCTCTCTCTCAGATTCTGGCTCTCTCTCTCTCTCTTTCTCTCTCTCTCTCTGTTCGTCGTCGGCGTCTCTCTCTCTATCTGGTTGGATCTGCAATGTGGAATGGGAACGACGAAGCACGTTTTTTCGATTTTGAGATGACGGGCATGCACGTTGAAAATGAGTGCAATATTGAACATCCAAATTGACGTGCAGTTTTGCACGTCCAAAATGACGTGCAATATTGCACGTCCATATAGACATGCAAAACTGCACGTTTCTTTTGACGTGCAATATTGCAAGTCCTTAACAACGTGCAAGCACGTTTTTTTTAAAAAAAAAACGTACCTGCACGTCCGGTGCAGGTGGGTTGCAAACGCACCTGCACGTTGTTAAGGACGTGCAAGCACGTTAAATCCGACGTGCATGCACGTCCTTAACAACGTGTGGATTTGTGGTGTATATAGCCGAAGCGTAAACTTTTCTAGCTAATGCATTTAGAAAAGCTTATTTGTAGACAAACTTTTTCCCTATTAAAATCAACTAACATAAACTTTTCTAATTCATTTAGAATATAATTGCTAGGAAAAATGTGACCCTTAAATTGAAAAAGGTCATTGATTAAGTTCATTATATTATCCTTCATTGTTAAAAGGGTACCAAGTTCGTTCACAAAATTATTTGTTTCACATTACCTTGCTCAAATAGCTACCATTCGGATCAATCAAATCGGTTAATATCATATTGTTTCTCGCTTCCAAGTTCAAAGAGAGTTTCAAAGCAAATCACATTAGTTTAAAAAACCCTAAACAAAACCTGATGGATTGTTGATATCAAGTTTAGAAAACCCCAATTCACAATTGAGCAAATCCCTAATTGAACTAAGGAGCTGCTTAACAGAAAGAAGTTCAAAAAACCCTAAAAATCAACATCCCTCATGGATTAGTGTTAGCAATTCAGACGAGAAAAAAGACAAGAACGCAATCAAAATCGCACCAATCTTCAGAAATCGCACCATTCGAAACAAAGAGGAAATCTTCAGAAATCGCACCAATCTTCACAAATTTCAGAGAGGAAATTGACCTACTGCTCGACGAGGACTGTTGGTGGCTAAAGCGACTCCGAAAAGGACCGATTGAGACGAGGACTGTTGGTGGATGAAGCAACGCTCGACGACCTACTGCTTGTCGATGGTGAGGCTTGTCGGAAGTAGGGCTAGTCGACAGCGACGGTGGTCGAAAGTTGTGCTGGACTGTTGGTCGGCCGGTCGACGGCTAACTGCAAGAAGACGATCGGAAGTAGCAAGTTGTTCAATTAGGGATTTGGATTTTGTCGATCTATAGCGGGGGCTTGAAAATCAGGCAACTATTTCCCTAAAAAACAATTATTTACATGGGTTTTTTTTCGAGATAGAGGGCAAGCAAATTCGATCGGGTTTTACACTTACACAACGCTTTTTAATATAAACGCTAATAGATGTTTAACTTAACAGCGCTTTTTCATAAAAACGCTAAGAGTAGTTTATCTTTAACATCGCTTATTTTATATAACCGCTATGCTTCCAAAAATATATTTAAAAAAGAAAATTTTAAATGCATTATCAACGGTTGTCTATAAAAAGCGCTATCCTTCCCATCAATTAACAACAGTTTTCAATAAGCGCTTTTAAATTTTCGCTATTAATTAATGATTTTGTACTAGTGTTCTATTTCCTCCATCCCTCGCAATCAGAATGAATGCGCCGATACCTTGGCCAGAATGGAGGCCACCCTGCCCCTAGGGTTCAGCGATCGCATGGTGATTGAACAAAAGCATGCCCGAGGAATCCACCAGGGGGTCTTCAGAAAATCCAACCTCGTAGACTGGCGAATACCTTTCCTAGAGTACATAACTGAAGGGGCCTTAGCAGGCGAGTTACAAGACAGCCAGAGCATCAGAAGAAGAGTGGCCCGTTTTTGCGTTAGAGATGGCCGACTATACAAAATGGGTTTTAACCTCCCGGATCTCCTCTGTGTCTCAAACCAAGAGGGCCTCAATCTCGTCTGAGAGCTGCACGCGGGCCTCTGTGGCAATCACCAAGGGTGGATAGCCGTGGCATCTAAAATCACACGTCTGGGTTACTACTGGCCCTCTCTCAGAGCATATGCTGAAATGGTTATTCACATATGTGACCCTTGCCAGCGGCATGCATCGCTCAATCATCGCCCCCTCATCCTTTGAAGTGCATATCTGCACCATGTCCGTTCGCGATGTGGGGAATGGATATTTTGGACCCTTTCCCAACAGCACTAGGCCAGTTGCGCTTCATCATCGTAATAGTCGATTACTTTACGAAGTGGGTAGAAGCCGAAGCCATGGCCACCATCACGGCAGAAAAAGTGCGCAAATTCCTCCGGAAAAAAATGATTTGCCGATTTGGGGTCCCCGAAGCTATCATCACCGATCATGGTCCCCAGTTTGACTGCGAGGGGATTCATGATTTCTATGCCGACCTCCACATCAACTTCCGATTCTTGTCGGTAGCTTACCCACAATCAAATGGACAGGCCGAAACCAAGAATCGCCAAATTCTAAACGCCCTTAAAGAAGAGATTAGGAACATCAAAAGGAGAACGGGCTGAGATCTGACCCTTGGTGCTATGGTCATATAGAACCTCAGCTAAGAGCCCTACGGGAGAAGTGCCATTTGCAATGGCATTTAGATTCGATGCAATCATCCCAATGGAATTACTAATTCCATCAGCTCGAATTGTCGATTTCAGCAAAGACGCCAACGACGAAGCCCACTGGCGCGAAGAAAGGAGGGACACCGCTTGCCTCAAAGCAAATGAATATCAACGCCGACTGCTGAAGGATACAACAAGCGTGTTTTCATACGCCCACTACAAAAGGGGACATGGTCCTCCGGCAAGCAACAACAGGAGGAAAACATGAACCTAAGTGGGAAAGTCATCCACAAAGAAGTAGGCAGGGATTCCTTCAAGCTTCAAAATTCGGAAGGTGCAATCCTCACAAAGTCATGAAACGCCAGAAATCTCAAGACTTATTTTGCGTAAAGGTTAAGGTATATTAGAAGTCTGTTGACTTAGATTCTCCATGTATAGGGGTTATCAGGGTTCCCGATTGGGTATACCACTTCATGCATAAATGAAAGCTCCAAACCCAACAATAATTGTCGATACGCAAAATTTAGCAATTGCATGTCTTTCAAACACGGAAGTGAAAGTAAGCCCCCAATGAGAATAAATTTAGCAATCACGTGTCTTTCGAACACGGATGTGCAAGTAAGTCTCCAAGGAGAATAAATTTAGCAATCGCGTGTCTTTCGAACACGAATGTGCAAGTAAGCCTCCAAGGAGAATAACTTTAGCAATCGCGTGTCTTTCGAACACGGATGTGCAAGTAAGCTTCCAAGGAGAATAAACCCAACAATCATTATGCTTTTCAAGCACGGATATATAAATGAACTTCCATTTTGTCTGGAAAACTAATGAAAGCAATATGTCTTACTCTACTCCTTCTTTCTTGTTCTGTGGTGATATTATAATTTTTGAATTCCCATCGATCACAATCAAATGGTTGTTAAGAACATGGTGCACTGAGATAAGCCGTACAAACTGTTTAATCTGAACTATAGCAAGCTTGGCGAAAGCATCTCGCCAACGCGCTTTTGTTAAAACCAACCTACAAAGAGAACCCAAAAGTATATACGCAACACGATTGCTACAAACAATTCCAAAGCACGGTACATAAACGTTTAACACAACAGGGTTCACACAACAAACGAGGGAACGACAAGCAAGGGAGTAATAAATAACCAAATTTCAGCCCAACATCATGAACTCGCTCATTCACTTCAAGAACTATTATGGTAAAGCGACTACTCCCCTCATATTTCAAAATAATAAGAGAACCCCCAACATTTAAGCCACTATCCACGGCGAAAGCACGCCAACCTTTAGAAAGGATATAATGGTTCTGGCTATCTTGGAAAACCCTCACTCAAAATTCTCGCCCAGTGGGAGAAACCAAGCAAACATGAGTCAATCTCTCGAGACCATACTGAGCACCAAAAGACTCAGGCAAAAGCTACATAACACCTAAGCAAAAATTAACCCAGAAAAACAAGAATTACGAAGGGAGGGTCAAGAAAGCTACCATGTATTCCCATTTTCTCTTCAGAATCAATGGAACGTAAAAAGTCATGACGGCGAGGATGGGGAGAAGTCATAATTCCTCACTTCAAAGTTACCAAAACGGAAGCAATCCGCAAGGACAATTGCCCAGGCTTTATCTAAACATCTAATATTTATTAGTAAATAAAGCAAATCATATATTGTATTGTCACGTCATAAAGAAACATCCGCATCCGTTCAAAGCGATCTTTTCAGAATTAGTTGCATGCCAAACAAATGGCAAAATCTCAGAGCATATCTCTGTTACCCGGAACACATGTATCGCATCAAGAAAGGTCACATTCGGGTCAGAGGTAAAGAGAACATGAGGTCCGAACTCACGTTTTAAATCATTAAATAAAAACATCATTACATAAACCCTTGCGATTAAATGTTGTAGGAGGAAATCGAGTTCAATAAATAAGAAATATAAATCAAACAGGATTAGGCCCACGCAAATGATTACAAGACCTCCTTCTGATGAAGCAGCGGGAAGTCAGGTTCAATCCTCGAGGAAGCTGGTAAGCGGATCCTAGGGGAGAATTTCTTCAAACTTTGCTTTGATGCACTTTCTCCTTTTAATAATTTCCACATCACTCACTCACTCTTTGTTTTTTTCCAATAATATGCTTTTACCTCTCTAACCTCAGCACTGCCTTCTCGCGAGTCGCAAACATGGGTGTCATGAATGGCCCCGGATACTTAGTGCTTTGGACTCCTCACATGTGTGTCCCATCTCACTGAACTATTATCTCAGTAAGCAGGGTCGATCTACCTTTATCTCCTGAGGTGATCTGATTTTTTTTTCTCACTCATTAAATTTTCCATATATTTCAAACATTCCTTCCGAACTCGAAATAATGATAACAACAACACAAACACCATATAACATCTCCATAATGTAACATCATTCTCAACATAATCCCCGGATAGGAAATAAGGTAAAGAATGGCAATATTTAGAACATGTGGAGCAATGACTGAAATAAGGCATATATATGGCTTTTGTGATACATAAACATAGGTAAGGCTAGGAATATAAACAATGAGCATTGTATGGAAATATAAAGTCATCTATCCTCTTATCATGCAACATGTCAAAAACAACTTCAAATTTTACCTCCTTTCATGGTTTTCAAGAAAATATGCACTTCATTGTGACTTCCCTTTACTAGGCAATTTCATGCTATATCTCTAATGAATCCAATTTTGCATCGTCGAGTTCAATATAACTTCCATAACACTATTTCTTTAGACAATTTACAAGCATTGTGAGATGTCTAATAAAACTTAACTTTGAGTTTAGTAATTAAGCACAAAAATTAAAAATTTACTCAAAATTCACCATGTAGTAGCAAAATCAAGAATAATGATAATGAGCTTTTCCCCCACCCCATACTTAGAATATACAGTGCCCCCACTGTATAAATAAAATAAAACAAGAGTAAAGGAAAGAACTCACCGAATAACGCGCTTGTAGGGTCGAAATTAGAGCTGTAGTAGATTGCCAGAAGTCGATATCGACTAGGTGTAGATCAATATTGAGCGCAATTCGTCGGATTCCAAGTGTGCAGCTGGTGGAAATCGGGTGGATAGGTCGATATCGCCCAACTTCACTCGATATCGAGTAAGGTGGGTCGAAATCGACTAGCTTCGCCTCCTCTGCTGCTGGGTCGATTTCCACCTCAGGGGTCGATATCGACTAAGGTCAGTCGATATCGACCAGGTTTCTTCACCAGTTCTGCTCGATTCCAGTTTTTCGACCTGTAAAATTTTTAGTTTCCGTACAAAGACAAGATTCCCACATGAAGTATTCAAGACCAAAAACAAAAACAAAAACAAACAAAACCAAAAACAAAAAGTTTCACCACATGAAGTATTCAAGACCAAAAACAAAAACAAACAAAACCAAAAACAAAAAGTTTCAAAGTCCCAAAATCCAAAAGTTTTATGTACATGCTCTAGATTTTAGAGTCGCTAGGCCGACTTTCTCCATTTAGCTTTAGCCTGACTCATCTTTTTTCAGAGGTATAGGTGGATCTGGTGGTTCCTTCGGTGGTGGGAAGCGTGAAATGTCATCCGGTGGCATCATGTGGAAAAGCTTAAACCTCCCAGAGTGAACGCTCCATGGCTTCACCCATTCATCTTCCTGGGCTCTAGCTGGCATGCACAAAGGAAGATATAACGAAAATATACATACCTCATCATCATACCTCTTCCGCTTTATTGGTTGATTTGTTTGCACATCTCCACCACAGCAAAACGGTGGAGTGGGAAGAGATATTTCCACCTCATCTTGTGGAATTTCATGCCACTTTGCGAGGACCCCATACTTGAATATGAACATCGGTTGCTCAAAATTGGCTGGGACGACCTTCACCTTGTACGGTAAAAGCGATCTTGAAACATCCTGGGCAACAACGTCCAACTTCTTCTTGAGGTTCTTCAAATGGTTTTTCAAAGACAGAGGGCGAAGTTGGAATTGAGATAGCGGAAGGACATACCTGGGTATCGACTAGAGATAGATCGATATCGACTGGAGATGGGTTGACATCGACTAGGTGTTGGTCAAGGTCGACCTCAGGTTCAGATTCTCCTTCTAGCAGGATTGGGGCTTCTGGCGGTGATTTTGACAAATCTTGTAGCTTCCTAAATGCGCGTACACCCTCAAGCCATACCTCCTCATCGACGATGTATAGCCATCTCAAATATTCCAATTCTTTTGCATACTGTCTCTCTCTTTCCCTTTCGAAATACTCGAAGGTGTCCTGCATATACCTGTAGAAGAAAACTCAAAGAAAACGTGAGATCTAACTACATAAGGCGCGAATGATTGCTTCCCCGGCAACGGCGCCAATTTGTTGTAGGGGAGGAGATCGAGAATTGCAAATAGAATGTAAAGAAAATAAGCAAACCGATTCCGTTCCGAGGAAATAATGTTCAAGAATTCCTCCTGATGTAGCAGCGGGAAGTCAGGTTCGATCCTCAAGGAAGCTGGTCGGCGGATCCTAGGCAGCGGCAAAATCTCACTCGATTTCGACTCCATGGAACAACTCGATATTGACTAGAGACTGTGGATATCGACTTAGTTCAGTCGATTTTGGGTAGTTCTCAGCAAGTCAGTCGATTTTTGGTCATGGTCACTCAATATCGACTCAACAGACTCAATATCGACTGGTCCTTCCTCAAAATCGACCTGTTCTGCAGAGACACAAACGAGCAGCGATCTTTCTGGATCGACAATCAGAAGTGATATCGACCTATAGGAGGTCAATACCGAGTAGGGCAACAGTAGGAAAAATAAAGAACAAAGCTTTTATAAATTTCGAAATTAACTTTATGTAAAAGAAAACTTCCAAGATCGGGGTTTGCAACAACAATAACCAAGCATGCATAAGGCAAGATATATAACGATAATCATGCAAATTGCATCGAAGGATCAAGCTTTTGCCTTTTCCAACAATTAGACAACTCTTTCAAGAAACTCTAATTGTATCTACCAATTTTATGTTTACAATCCAAGTTGTTAACATGGATCTCCATTGAATGGGTAATAAACACATAAAAGGTAGTAGATGCTCAAAACATGATAAAGGTCGGATCTTTACCTCAAATACGCATGGCTATCGTCGGGCTCGCCCCGACCCTAGAAGTGGGTGGAGTACTCGCTCTTCATCGCAATTGCAGATATTGTTGATTGAAAAGAAACTTGCATTAAATTAAACCAAACAGAGCTTACAACCAAAGGAGGCCAATTCCGCTCTCGCTTCACAAACTCCTCTTGGCCTCCACTCTCTCTCTCTCTCTCTCTCTCTCTCTCTCTCTCTCTCTCTCTCCCCCCTACTTCTTTCCTAAATTGAATGAATGAAAAAATTATCCCCATGGGCTTTATTTATAGGCTTCATTCCAAGCTAATATAGGAAAGAAACTCTATCTATATCTATATCTATCTATCTATTATAGAAGATATAATCCTACTAGAAATAATTAAATCCAAACTAGATAAAACATGATAAATCCTAGGGTAATTTAATTGTTTTAACCCTTAGGATAAATAAAAAGATAAAATCTCTCAAGTATTCATTCACAAGGAATCTCCTCTCGAAAATATCTCTATCGGATTCGGGATAAAACTTTATTTAAAACCCGGAATCGAATTGGTGACGTCACTGGGTGTGAGTCGATATCGACCAAGGTCAGTCGATATCGAGTAACGTTTCTCGGCTTTTCTTCTCTGCTACTCGATTCCGGCTCCTGGGACAAATATCGAGTGACTTTTTGGTCGATATCGAGTAGGATATGTCGATATCGAGTAGAGTCTTCAGCTCAGTCACTCGATTCCGGCCTCCTGGGACAAAATCGACTTGTATTTTGGTCGATATCGACCAAGTTAGGTAGATATCGAGTAGTCGTCTTCTCTGCTAGCCAACTTGATTCGATTTGGAGAATTTCGACCTAAATCTGGTCGATATCGAGTAGGCTTGGTCGATATCGACCAGTCTTCTCAGCATCTTGCTCTGTTCTTTAAACGCACTTTCCTGAGTCCTCGGTGGTCGGATTGATGCATATGAGCATGCGTTGAAACGCTCTTTTTGAGGGTTACAACTCTCATGAAGACATCAGAACTTGACTCAGAATGATGAATGACGAAAAATGGTCTTTTCCCCAGCTGCACCATCCTTAGCTTCTTCATGAGTTTTCCTTTAAGCTCCCAAGTGCGTCCGATTTCTGCGAATTTGAACAAAAACTAGTGTAGACTCTATATTTTGGCAATTAAGCATAAACTACATAGATTATGTATAAATCTAACCCAAATGCATGAAATTCATGCAGAAATCGATATAAAAGTATATATAAAACATGGCATAAAACACGGACATCATTAAACGAAACAAATTACATAAACTAGGATTAAGAGAGCACGGCACAAAAATAATTATCCAATTACACCATCATCCCAACACCATAAAGCCCTACTCATCCTCGAGAACAAGAGTCTTGAAACGACGCCCTCCCACATATTGAAAAAACACCATCGATGCTCCAACTCAAACACCATTATTGGTTGCAAATCTTCCCCAACCTTTAGACAACCACCAATGATTTAAGCAGCCCTTGGACACCTTAACACGAAAGTTTTCACCAGTTGCGGAGACTAAACAAAAATGGTCGGATACAACATGACCATACATTCTTTCAAAAGCACAAGGGAGAGGCTGCAAAGAAAAGAGCATTACTTCGCAAGAATTCAAACCCAAACAAATATACAACACAACGAACATGGATATCTTACCAAGCGATGGAGCCTTCCCTCTACATCAACACAACGGTAAAAATCTCGCATCTTTGAGTTGGGAGGCGCCATATCTCTACCAAGCAATAATAGTAAACAACAAATATATATACAAATTGCTATAAACACCACCCCTTTTATATACCAATGTTCTAAAAATCGCGCCTAGGCGCTAGGCAACCCACCTCCGCCTAGAGCAAAATGGCCGCCTAAGCGCGCCTAGGCGTCCATCTTGACCGCCAGGGCGCCGCCAAGGCGCTAGGAGGCCCCTCACTGACTAGGATCCGCCTAGCGCTTTTTAGAACACTGTTATATACAGAACAAAACTGGGCAAACCTGGAAAATTGACAAAGGCATTTATTACATGCCTTGAAACAGGAAGGAAGTCTGAAATCGGGATTTCCCAGGATATTCTGCATGGATTACACATGGCAAGAATCTCTTTGAAAGCCGACCAATTCCACTAGAGCTTTTCAAATCCGGAAACAGTCATTTATTACAAAAATATTCGGACCAAACCGCCCGATACCATTATAAAAGGGCCTTTCCTACAAAATGAAAGGCACGACCTCATCATAAACACAAACGCTTGCAAAACAAAGAGACATGGCAGCTAATACCATTGATCAAAATCCAAACAATCCTCTTGTTTTTGACATCTACCTAGTGGGGGACGAGCAATACATACGCATGATGTTACCATACTACTTCAGTGAACACTTCCAACCCCAGGTACCCGAGCAAATCATTTTATCCACCCGCATCGTTAAAGATTTCCCTATTCATATCATAGGAGGCGCTTACAGATCTCATTGGGTGGCGTGCGGGTGGAGAGACTTTGTCGAGACGCATGGCCTCGAGTTAGAAACATCAATAGTCTTCACCCACCTTGGCGAAGAAAGGTTTGAAGTCCATTTTTTGGACAAGGAAGGCTTTGGCATCGAGGAAGAGATTTATGACGATGGATACGACGGCCCAGCATCAAATGGTTTCCACTGAGTCCTAGTGATAGTTCGACGAATACTGTTTCTACTTTATGCTTTCTAATGTAACTCGAGCTATCAATAAAGAACCCCTTCCTAGGTTGATATAACCAGTGTTCCCTTTACAATGATATTGACAAATAAATCCTTAGCGTCCGACGACTTTGGAGATCGTTTCACAAATTGATTTCTTTTTTGCACATAATACGCTAGACATTACCTAATTCTCAAATTGATCTCCTTCGCATCCACAGACACTGGAAATTCTTTATTAAGTAGGTCTCTCCTTCGTGTCAAGTACGCTGGTGATTAACTAAGTTATCAATTTCATCCTCCTCGTGTCCGAGGACGCTAGAGATTTGATGTGGGACCATCTTCTACAACTCCAGACACGTCAATCATACTTGGAGAAAGACCTATGACTCGAGCCCGAGCTAAGAAGCTTCAGAGAGACTCCTTTATGTTTGTGAGTCATGCTTTGTTCTCGAGCACGGCTCAACTCCCGGAGCCTACATTGAAGACTTACATGTGCATTGAAGACTTACATGTTATTTCCTATTTTATTAAGTTTTCTACTTAAGTCATTTTAGGAAACTTTAGGGGTATTCTAATTAATTCTTTTAAGTTGTTATTTTTATCATTAGAATCGGCCCATTGGCCTTGTTAGGTCTATATTTGCCGATTCCTCCATTGTAAAACATTCACATTCAATTTTATAGAAAAACTCTCTTTTTGTGTGAAACACATGAGTGCAAGTCGATCGATTAGAAGCATGGCTCTTTTTGTGTAAAACATTCACATTCAATAGGTGATCCTGGTATCCACAAGTCCCCTCCTTGTGCCTCCAAGTTGTCCGCTTGGTTGTGTAAGGTTGTAGAGGCGGGCTTTGTAGTCGTTGGTGTTTGGTTCCAACCCTCTAAGGAGGCCTGGGGTCTTCATCTCGTTCTACCTTAGTTTGAATTAGTCCTTATCGGTCGAGTCTTTGATTAAATTTTGAGTCTTGCATCTTGTTCTTCAAGTCTTTGTTTCTTTCTTTGGTCGACATCGAGTCCAGCTTTTGTTCTTGATGTTCTTGTGTCTTCTTTAATAATCTTGTTGTGTTCTTGATTGATCTTGGTCGATTACATTGAGCCTTGCCGAATTTCTTGTTTTCTTTATTGAGTCTTGATAGTTCTTACTTCCGTTCTTTAGTTTCTTGTTTGATTGTCGACGATCGGGCCATCCTGCGGCTATCCCCGTATCAAGATTCTTCACTAAATAGGTCTCTTCGCCACGTCGAATACGCTGGAGATTAATTTTTAATAATTCCCTCCTTCACATAGAATACGTCGAGGATTACTTAATTCTCAGTTCGATCTCTTTCGCATACAAAACCGCCGGATATTATTTTTTAAATAGATCTCCTTCGCATAGAGAACGCTTGACACCACCCAATTCTCAATACAATCTCTTTAGCACCCAAGAGCGCTGGAGATTGCCTTAAGAAAGAAACTCATTCTTGGGGAAAACACCAGGGATTACCAAGTACTCGACTTCAAATTCCCTTGTGTCTGAAAAAGCATTGGAGATTGTATTCAGTGGCCGCCCTTCGATAGGAAAAACAAGTATCAATGGCTAAAATACAAAAACTCCATTAATACACTCTTCGCGACAAATCCAAACAATCAGCGTCGCATAAACATGTTGGTTTATTAATTATACACCAGCCAAAACCACCCAACAAAAGTAGCAGTATAGCCACACAAAAGGTTACAAGAGCGGAAAATTCTACACCGAACTGTAAAATCTAAGTCATCGTTTTGATCAGGACAATGATCCATAGCAACAACATCAAAACAAGAGTGTCCGTCATACTCAAAGATCAAGCGTGTCCCAATTCGAAGTTCATTCGAAACAACGAACTCGGGCCACCCAGTAGTAAGCCAATAGTTATTAGGCCCTAAGGGTTACACCCTCACCACGAATTCCTCATCAGCTCGCGTCCATAAATGCACAAAGCCAAGTGCATCATAACCATAATCACGGTACACATATGGTAAAGGCTGCGACAACAATAAAATCGTATCAGAAAAGCTCGAAAATATTATCAAGAAGTAAATCACACTATATAAACGCCCCTCCACAGCAATATCCCGGGTAAAATCCCTCACGCGAGGAACATTTGCACCTGGAATATCAACTGGTGTCGTATGCATCATCATCAAAAATGAACTGCAATAACAACCTTGGAATTTCTTATCTTTTTATACTAATCTCTACAAAGAATAATAACAAACGGCACCGTATACCGCCCAAGTTTACCACGAGGTCAACAAATATCAAAATAGCACAACAAGGAATACCTGATAAGTACAACCTCCCTCCACGCGGCAAAGAAGGTTACAAACAAACTTGATACACCGAGCTGCACGAAAAACATGGTAATGGCACGCACCTCTCTATTTTAGAACGATTCAAAGATAACTCTGCGGAACAACATCCATATCCACAATGCGCTGAACTAGTACAAATAAAGACAACACTGAGATCAAGTAACGCACGAATGAAATTACTTAAAATATAGTGCCAAGCTTTGACATGGCTTCAGGAGAAATCTCTCCAGGAGAAATCTCTCCAGGAGAAATCTCTCCACTAACCTTCATCATAAATACCATGCTTTTCCCAAATCCTAAATTCAATAGGATAATCCTTAGGGAAAGCCAACTACATATGCTCCCCTTACCATACATCTTTGTATAATTCGGGGACAAGATACTAGACCGAATCATTCTATGTTCTCCCTCGAACCAGGAATTCGTGGTACTACTCGAAAGAGACGAATGAGATTGGTTCTCTCTTTCAGAAGGTTGGAGATCTTTCACGTGTGCTAACAACCTCAGAATAGAGAGCTGCCTTACCATCGAATACCAAGGAGAATCTCACTTTAATGTGATAATAGATAAACCGGGCCCAGAAGAAAACGGAGATTTTTTGCCCACCTACTTGTGTTACGAATAAATATAACCATAAAGGACGCAATCGCCCTCTACTTTATTTCATCTCTAATAAATGGCCACTTTGTAAATTTGCCACTAGAATAACATATAATGCGTTCGCAAACCCTACTTTTTGTCATCTCACGATTCATTTCATAAAACACTCAATGACATAAGATGGATAATGGTGTCGCGCACTTATCTTTCAAGCAAGAGTATTAACAATAGCAGGTTAAACTCTATGTTGTAAAAAGTCAAGAACAAAGGGTATTTTGAATGAAATCCCTATACAGAAAACCTCGGTGTAGTGATGCATTCCATGATTACATTCACGAACCTAGCCGGGAAACCAAGGTAACAAAGGGTATTTTGAATGAAATCCCTATTCAGATAATCATATGCTTTCTGAAGAACGAACTGGATTGTACATCTGCGAGACACCCGCTTCGTTCCATACCCGTTTACCACTTCCAAAGCCACTGCCGAGTTATGAGCGAGTGAACGTCCTAGAATGAAGGTGCCTTGGCAGTCTGAGATAATGCCCCCAATCAAATGTTTCAAGCGCCCAACAATTATCTTCATAACAACCTTAAAAACTGTATTGCAACAAGATATCAGACGCCAATGTTTTATAGCTGTCGGGTTAGGTACATTATCCATAAGCGTGATGAACGTAGTATTGAGCCGTTTCAGTACCTTACCATTCTGGAATATCTCCCTGATAGCTTCACACGTATCCTTACCAACGATTTCCCAAGCATCTCGGAAGAACTGACTTCCAAACCCATCAAGTTCGGGAGATTTGTTGGCTCCTATACTCGTTATACTCCTCCTAATCTCCTCAAAGCTGGGTATAGAGGTCAGAGAGTCCAGAGCTGTTGCATCCAATTTCGCACCAGGAAGATTAGGATCAAAACTGGACACAGCTTCAGATTTAGAGAGAAGATCAGAATAATAGTGCAATATGTGCGCCTGTATCTCTTCCTCATCTTCAATTACTACCCCATTATCCTTTTTCATCACAAGGATAGCATTGCGCGACCTCCTTTCCTTAACATGACGATAAAACAACGAGGACGTCTCTTCTCCTATCGTAAGCCAATGGAGCTTAGCTCTCTGGGAAGTTAGGCTAAGCAGCCTCGCAATGTTGCTCTGAATTACAACCTCAATTTCCCTTATCTTGGACACAAGCCTTGGGTTATCCTTATCATCCTGAAGTTGCAATTGAAGCTCCTCTAGAATACCCTCTTGTAGTTTGATATCGGTTCCAGCTTTGGAAATCCCACTTTATCCCAAGGCTTTAATGCTTCCTTAACATTCTTTAACTTCTCCACTAGTTTCAGTTGCACAACTTGACAAGGGCTGCACAACTCGACACAAGCAAATCAGTAGCTCGACACAAGCAATAGGGACTCGACAATTTCAGAATTGAGTCAACACAAGCAAAGAGTACTCGACACAAGGGTGTAGCACCCGACACAATCAATAGGTAAGGAATAACACTCGACAATGGTAAATATAAACACAATATGGACTGATTTATGTGGAAAAGAAAAGAAAGAATCAACCTTTGATGATTTACCTCTTTTGATTGCAACCTAAGTAAGGATGTTGTTGTTGCAAAGGTAGGGTTTCATGGTTGTGTTTAGGAGGCAATATGTGTTGATTAGAGCTGAGTGTAGCACTCACAAAGCAGTTGTTAATGGGTAGTCTCAAATTTGCTGCGTGGAATATAGCGGGAATATTTGATCCCGTAAAAAATAATTTAATTACTACCTATTTCTTCGATAATTATATAAGCCTTATAGGGATATTAGAGACTAGATTACGGCACCGGAATTTTGAAGATGTTCGAAGGAGACTGATGAATAGCTGGCAGGTCGTTGTGAATGGCAGTACAGAGGAGAAAGGCAGAATCTGGGTTTCTTGGAATCCTAGTGTGTCCAAGGTTGATGCTGTCCGAATCAAAGATCAGTACATACATTGTGAAGTGGAGTCCTTGGACGGCAATTCCAAATTTGCTGCCACTTTTGTTTATGCTCATAATGACAAATCTGATATAATTCCGCTATGGAATGATATGAGATTTATGGCTGCTCAAACCCAATTCCCTTGGGTGGTATTAGGGGATCTTAACTGTATTTTGAAACCAGATGAGAAATGGCCTAGCAAGAAATCCCAAGGTGATGAGTTTGCTGAATTATAATCAGTGGTGGATGATTGCAACTTGGTCGACCTCCCCTTCACTGGTGCACATCTTACCTAGAACAACAATCGTAAAGGGGAGGCGAGAATTGAAAGGAAATTGGATAAGGTGTTAGTAAATGGTGAATGGATGGACAACTTTGAGAATACAAAGGCTATGTTTGATACTCCGGGATTCTCGGATCACTCTCCAGCTGTCGTCATACTTAGAACTGAGGCTACAAGGCGTAGATATCCTTTAAAATACAAAAACTTCTGGGGCAAAGAGCGGGAATTTGAGGCACTTATTCGGGCTGCTTGGACTGAAGATGTTGTGGGTTCAAGGCAGTTCAAGCTGGCTAAGAAACTGAAGAACGTTAAAGAAGCTATCAAGCCGTGGGACAAAACTTTGTTCCCTGAGCTACAAATGACAATCAAGGTGAATAAAGGGGTGTTACATGAACTCTAATTGAGGATACGAACTGAGAAGGATAACTACGCCCTTGGTGAAGAGATAACTGCTACTGAATCGACTTTGAGGTAGAATATTAGTCAACTGTTGAGTCTGACATCACAAAGAGCTAAGCTCCACTGGTTAACCATGGGAGAGGAAACTTCGTCCATGTTTTACAGAAGCGTGAGGGAAAGACAATGGAAAAATGCAATACTATTCATGAGGGATAACAATGGGCATGCTATAAAGGATGAGGAGGAGATTAGAAAGCACATCCTGGCATTCTTTAAGAGTCTTCTGTCAACTGCAGATCTGCATAGAGAGATGATGAACTTGCCTGCTGGTGCGGATTTTGCTGATGTGAGGGCTTTAGAACTGTGCTGCCTCTCTAGCTATGATGAAATTCGAAGGATGGTCTGGTCTATTGGGGCTAACAAGTCGCCCGGTCCGGACGGGTTCGGTAGTCAATTCTTTAAGGATGCGTGGTGCATTATCGGGGTGAATACATGTGAAGCCATAAGGGAGATATTTAGGCATGGGAAAATACTTAAGCAGTTTAATGCAACATTCATTTCTCTTATTTCGAAGGTGAAGAATCCCACTCTTGTGAAGGATTTAAGGCCTATCTCTTGTTGCAACACCATACTTAAAGTTTTAACTAAGATCCTTGCTGGCCGATTGAAGCACTTGCTGAATGGAGTTATATCCGATAGCCAAGGGGCTTTCATTCCTGGTCGGTCCTTGGCGCATAATACAGCAGTGGCCACTGAAATTGTGTATGGGTATGGAACTAAAAGAGTCTCGCCTCGGTGTACAATCAAAGTAGATTTACAAAAGGCGTATGACTACCTGAATTAGGAGTTTGTGAAGGAGATTCTTACTTATCTGAATCTGTCGGTCAGTCTTGTGAATCTGATAATGGAATGCAACTCAACACCGATGTTCTCCATCCTTATCAATGGTGCTCCGGAAGGTTTCTTTCCTGGGCGCCTTGGAATAAGGCAGGGAGATCCCCTTTCTCTATACATATTCGTCCTCTGCATGGAGATGCTTAGCAGGATGCTTAAGCAGTTAATAACTCTGAATTTAAATTCCATCCGAAATGTAAGCAACTTCAACTTGTTCATCTTGCATTCGCCGATGACCTGTTAATCTTTTGCCTTGGGGACATTAAATCAGTTGAGGTGATCAAGAGCTGTTTGGATCAGTTCTTTGCAGCCTCGGATCTGAGAGCGAATGTGGAGAAAAGCACGATTTACATTGCTGGGTGCTCAGACGAGGTTGCTGATAGCATAGTCCGACAATTGGGGTTTGTACGTGGGGAGCTTCCAGTCAAATACCTGGGCATGCCTTTGAGTTCGAGGAGAATCAAAACCAATGAGTATGGAGCGCTCTATGACAGGTTCAGCGGGGTATTCCAGTCCCGGGCTTCCAAGAAACTCTCTTACACTGGACGATTGCAATTAATTAAATCGGTATGTGCTGGTATTCATATATTTGGAACGAAAGCATACTTCTTCCAAGGGGGGTTATAGATAGAATTGAGAGTATGATGAGGAGATTCCTGTGGAATGGGAATTTGGAAGGAAAAAAACACCTTGTTGCTTGGACTGAAGTAACAAAGCCGGTGGATGAAGGGGGCCTAGGTATGCGTGAGCTGCACACTTGGAATAAGAGTATTCTAGCTAAGCTATGGGGGGATCTCATCCAGCAAAGGTTCAGCTTGTGGTTTCGTTGGTGCTCGTCGAACCATGTTCGGGATTCTCAATGGTGGGAGATCTCGCCTAGAGTCGATGACACTTGGCTCTGGAAGGGGATTTTACAAGTGAAAGAGGAACTCCGAATCTTGCTCATAGATCAGACTAGCCAAGCACCTCAGCTGGTCCGTGTAGTAGACGTCATTGGGCGCTTACCTTCCTCTAAAATGTATGATATCTTGAGAAACAGGGGGCAGATGACTGATTGGGGGAGTATAATTTGGGAAAGACCACAATGCAGAAAGTGGGCATTCATCACGTGGTTAGCAGCTCGGAAGCGCATCCAGACCAGGCATATCATCAAACATTGGATGGGGGTGGAGGCTGCTACCTGTTCGCTATGCAAGAGTGCTGAAGAGACGACTGAACACTTATGGTTTCAGTGCCCAGTGATTCACGAAGTACAGCTGATCGTATTCAATTGGTGTGGTATTGGATGTCGTCTGGAATCGATTGAAACTTGGCTCCATTGGTTTGCAAGTGTTACAACAAAGAAAAGGAAGAAAAAAGTCTATCAAATGAAACTTCTTAGCTTTCAAGCGCTGATTTATTTTACGTGGTTGGCTAGAAACAAACTTGTGTTCTGTCAAGAACCTTTTGATGTAACTAGGTGTGCAGCTAATATTATTGCTTGTTGTCGATCTCGTCTCTCCATGTGGACAAGTGCTCGTCCCATGGATATGCCGGATCGAACTCGAAGTGGATAGGAGTACAGTTAGGCCGGTGGGGTGGGAGGTTGAGGTGTGGGTATGGTAGACGGTATGGTTTAGCCTTGGGGGTTGTTTGCGTTTGTGGAGAGCTAGGAGTTGGTTGGAAGTGGTATAGAAGGGGTTGGGTATAGTTTTTTGTCACCCTTCTTAAGTGAGACCCGCCGTTTGGTCTCACCCTTTTGTATTCTGTTGTTCTCACCACATCTATATATTTACTCTTTCAGGAGCTGATATTCACCACAAAATAATGTCCCTTGATGTTTCTTGCACTAGATGAACATTAACCAAAAGATCAAAAAGTAACTTTCTTCTTTTCTCTTTTTTTTTTGAATTTTCGAATCTTTTTTTTTACACAGCTGTAGAATGCACGAAATTTAACTAAAAATGCAAGGGAAAATTTAGTTATTAAATTGGGTGAATAAAATTCAAATCAGCCCTAAAAGATAGAAATTTACTACGGTTTAGGCTAAATTTGGGAGATAGCTTTCTATCTTTTTATCTTGTGATCTAGGATAGGTAGAATGAATTAATCTCCTCTTCATCAAACAAATTCAGCAATAATATATGTATAGATGGAGATAAAATTGGTTCAAGATAGATCAAAGATAGATAGATTGATAGATAAAAGATAGAACAACTTAGGGTTAGGGTTTTCTTGTGTGTATGCCGATTTGAGTGCAACAATGGAGGCTGCACAAGGCTGAATTCGGCTGGAATTTGTACTGCAGGTCACAGCTAGGCTGTGTTTGGGCTTAGATGCAACTACAACAATCACAAACAAAGGTTAGTAATAATCAAAATCAAGAAATAGAAGAAAAAGACCAAAAATTGAAACAAGAATCTATTTTTGTGGGGGTTTTTTGTGTTTTTACGATGAAAAAAAGGAAAGAGACTCAACTTTTGATGTCGATAACCTAAGCTCTGATGCCAATTTGATACGGGAGGATTGACCGATCTTCGACAATCAAGACTCAAATTGATGCAATCAAGGATGAGCTTATGTGGCTGAAACAATGACCTTGATCCAGGTGAGCTATCAAGATCACTTCGAGGGCTATTAGAGGAAAATTATGTCCTTCTCAAAAGAACGAAGAAGGCTCCACCATGGAAGAAGGTCCAAAGATGCAAGGTGAGCTTATGTCCAACTTTTGATTCATTCATGAGGGTTTGACAAAATTTTGATGTCTTAGTAAAATGGGTCGTTCGGAGTCTATATTTATTCGATCGTGCCGTGTCATACCTTGTTGGAACGAGGACGAAAAGATCTACAACTTTGCTGTTGAAGGTTTCTCCAGAATCGACCTCGAGAATGGCCGAAATTCATCATCTTTGCAGTTGTCACAGTTTGGACGAATTTCTATATATTTATTTAATTAGTTTCGATTTAAACATTATAATTATTTAGGAATAATGTAAATTAGAATAATAGCTCTTAGTTGACTTTTCAATTAATTGATATTATTTCTAATTAGATTCTTTCTTAGTTTACAAGGGTAAAATAAAAGTGGAGAAGGAAAATATCTTAGGGGATTTTCCCTAACCACTAAGCTAGGTTTTTATCTATCTTTTATCTAGGACTTATCTAGTTTAATTATTATTTTAGGAAGTCAAATTATATCCTTTACAAGGAAGGATTGACAAGCTTTGTTATTCAATAAAAGTAGATGGGAAAATTATATTGAAGAAACTTTTTTGGCTAAATTGGTTCTTCAATCCCTTCCATCCAAAAGCTTTTGCCTTTCGACATTCATATTGTTGTTCATTCATCTGATACCAATTCAAACCCTAATCCCAAACACCAAACCAAACACATAGGAGAAACCCATCTTGAGAAACCGTTGCTAAACAGGAACCCCCGTCGTTGTAGGACGAAATCGTCGCTGCGGCAGCCGCTGCCCTAGCTGCTACGGCCGCAGAATCCATCGATGAGCCTAGCTACGAATCGATCGACTTTCTCTCAATGTGTTTCACACAAAGGAAATTTCATTCAAGAATAACGTGTGCTTCAACAAGATGATCAGCCGTCCTTAAATAAACCCTAAGGCTGATTTTTAATAAAAATAAAAAATAAAATAGATATTAAAATAAATTCCTAAAATATCTAAAATAATTTATGTAAAGAAGGTTACTAAAAATGGCAACAAAAGAAAGTTCCAACACTTAGTAGAATTTTGGCCTTCATAAGAAACAAAGCTCCAAGTCTTGGCGTCGAGGGTCATGGGGTCGGCGCCGAGGGTAACAGCAAGAGTAGAACATAAGTATGACTTCAATGGCTCCTCTTAAAGTTGAACCGCGCTCGAGAATAGGAGTGTCCGCAGGTGTCTTGGATGATCTGGCATCATACTAGGACCAACGACACGCGAAGGTAGTTTCAAAGTTTATTAAAACTAACATATTTCCTCGCTTTGGTGTTCCTAGAGTTCTTATTTCAGATGGTGGCTCACATTTCATCGAAAGAGGATTTGAGGCTCTTTTGGCTAAGTATGGGGTGATGCACAAGGTGGCAACACCCTACCATCCCCAGGCTAGTGCCCAAGTGGAGGTCTCTAACCGTCAAATCAAAGCCATCCTAGAGAAGACAGTCTCCTGCTCGAGGAAAGATTGGTCATCTAAGCTTGATGACGCGCTCTGGGCCTATCGGACGGCCTATATGACACCAATGCAGACGACTCCTTATAACTTAGTTTATGGCAAGTCATGCCATTTGCCCGTCGAATTGGAGCACAAAGCAATGTGGGCTCTCAAGGAGCTCAACATGGATCTCGACGAGGCAGGTAAGAAACACTTTATTGACTTGCAGGAAGTTGAGGAGTTGTGCCAAAGGCATACAAGAATGCCAAAATCTACAAGGACCGCATGAAAAGATGGCATGATAGGAAGCTAGTGCCCAAGACATATTTGGTAGGTTATAAAGTTTTATTATACAACTCTAGACTGCACTTGTTTCCATGGAAACTACGGACAGGATGGAGCGGACCCTTCACGGTTCAACATATCTTCCCTCATGGAGCAGTTGAGTTTAGACCTGTCAAAACATGACCCGTCCCAAAAAAACCGACCCGTACGCCCGATAATTTAACGAGTTTGAACCCGGTTTTTTTAACCCGGGGCCCGAAATCGACCCGAACCTGAATTACCCGGGATTTTTAGGGTCAAAACCCGGTAACCCGTTGGGTCAAAATCGACCCGGTGAGTCAGCAATATGGAGACGCCACAAATGCACTAGATTGACCCCACACAGATTCGTCATGCAATTGTATTCATTAAGGTCATTCATAAGTTAAATAACTTATTTATTTTGTAATTATAGTATGTTTAGAACAATTATTTGTATAAATATGTTTTTTTATGCTTAAAATATTAATATAATATTATTATTATAATGATATTTATAAATTTAATTATAATATTGTTATTTAGTTTAATTTGACATATTTATATTACAATATGAGGATGAAGGACTTTATATTTTCCATATTATGCTCATTTTATAATCCTAGCTATACCTATACCTATTTGCACCCCAAAAGTCGTATATGAGCCTTACATTGTCACTTTTGCTCCACATATGCTAAATATTGCATATTCTTTACCTTATTTCCTTATCTGGGGATTATGTTGAGAATGGAAGTCATTTTTGGAGATATTATATGGTGTTTGTGTTATTATTATCATCATTATTATAGTTTGGCAAGAAATTAAAAATTTATGGAAAATTTAATGAGAGAAAAAAAAAATTCGGTCACCTCAGAAGATAAAGGTAGATTGATCCTACCTGCGTTGAGATGTTAGTTCCGCAAGATGGGACACCAAGGTGAGGAGTCCGAAGTACTAAGTATCCAGGGGCCATTCATGAGACCCATGTTTGCGACTCGCGAGAAGGCAGTGCTGAGGTTAGAGAGGTAAAAGCATTATAGTGAAAAAAAGCATTGAGCGATAAGTGAAAGGGGAGAGATCTGATGAAGAAGGAATGTGGTATGAAATTTTGGAAAATACTCCATTTCCCTGGATAATTAGCACCACATGGCCAAATATATAACACCTTTAGCCTTTTACCAATCTACTCCCTTTTGAGCTCAAATAAAGTCCTCTTGATTATTGTTGCTTTGTCGCAGGGAAAAATTGTTTTCATAACCTCCTTTTGTGTGAGATGTTACTTTTCATTCACATGCACGAATTTGAAGACACTAGTACCTTTTAGAGAATGGTAATTGAGTGTTATTGGTAATATGAAAATGAATTCACTATGTTGAGTGTTTTTTCAGGTTTCCCCTGAATGATTATCTAAGTTATTACTTGGGGACAAGCAAGACCAATCAAACGTGAAGGAGTAAAAGAAGAACCTACTGCATCTGGGGTATTGGAGACCATGCTAGTGAGGTTTGCATCGCGTTGTTGATCGCGTATGCTTCCAGAACTCGCTTCGAATTCGAGGCTTCCTTCATACATTTCACCATCTTCAATCTGAGAGTGATGAGCTGATCATGAACAAAACCTGATCAAAAATCTTCCTCAAGCTCTAATAACATGTGGAAAGATGTAGATTCGACTTTACTCAACCGATAATGGAGAAAAGAGAAAACTAAACTGTTTTTTTTTTTGTGGAAGAAAGATTAATGAAAAAAATTCTTCTACAGAGGAGGCCACAACCCCTCTTATATGGTCCACATTCTAACTGAAAAAGGAGAGGTCCACGTGAAGCCGCGTCACATGCTCGGAAACTAAAACCAAACAAAACTAAACGATGTGTTTCAATCTAACAAGCAAAGCGGGAAGAGCAAACATCAAAATGACATGTTCCAAGCACAACCCACATTATCTTCAACCTCTGCACTCACACTTGTTGAACCCAAACATCTCTCTACAAAATATATCGAGTAAAGCTAGGAAGAAGAGCGTTCACTACTCCGCTCAATGGTAGCGCCCATAGGTGTTGCTCTTCTCAAACAGTGTTTGCAGGGCTGGTCATCTTCAAAAAGGACATTAGATACTCTCCAAAGGTGCAAAGTATGAGAGTTTGATTTTGGCAACACAATGGGGATTTGGATGGAGACTAAAGAAGGATGAATTTCAACACTTTAAGAAAGTAATTGGTTGTTGTGGCGGATGTGAATTCATCCAAATGGAAGAATTGGATAAAATGGTTTTCTTTGTGTCAGTCAAAACAACCAAGCATAATTGAATCTAGAGAGGAACACCGAACCTACATGGTGTGTGCTACCCCGATTTTAAGACTTCTAAGGATGGTTTGCTTATATTTTACCATAATGTCAACAACTTTATCTATCCAAAAGGATTAAAACATAAATATCTTTGTATGAGATATAATGACACAATTATTGTACCAACTAGTAGAACATTTGTACGAATCTTGATTTATGAGTATCAACTATATTCATCTGTTTCTGAGCTTGTGACTAGTTTCCTAAATAAGTTCTACATAATCATAATTATTTCACCATTTTGAAAAAAATATATATATAAATTGTCCTTTAATTTTCAACTATAGTTCTTGATGCGCTGCTATTCCCGATCCTTCGTCTGTGGGCTTAGAATCAAGAATAACGACTTGTTGATGGCCTGATCATGCAATAGCGCCTTGACTTCTCTTGAATTAAGAACAACTATTGAAGATATAGTAGTTGATAAAGCAACAACACAAAGCAACAACGACGGAGCCAGGAGAGGCCGCGGGAGCGGCCAAGGGAGCCGCGGGCGCGTCTACTGTTCACAGAGAGAACAGTGACGGTTTCTGGGTTCTGCTGCAGCGACGGTTTCTGGGTTGTTGCGACGGTTTGCTGCTTGGCTTCTTGTTGTGTTTGATCTTTATGTTGGATCTAGGTATCGGATGATTGTTTTGGATGAAAGTAAGACAAGAACTCGATGATAAGAAAACAAAGGCTTTTGGATTGATTAATCGAAGAACCGTTTAGCCAAAGGGTTTCTTCAATTTTATCATCAATCTAATTCTGTTGAATGAAAATGAAATGGCCAATAAAAAATAATAAAAATAGATAGAATCCTAGATGATGGATAAAAATCCTAAACTTAGTGATTAAAGAAAATCCCCTTAGGATATTTTCCTTCTCCAATTTTTTTTACCCTAGTAAAATAGGAAAGAAACTAATTAGAAATAAAAAGTCAACTAATAGATATTATTTTGACTTAAATTATTCCTAAATAAATATATGGAAATTTCGTATGTATGATAGAGGTGTAAAGATGATGAATTTTGGCCATTCTTGAGGTCGATTCTAGAGAAACCTTCTACATAAAAGTTGTAGAACTTTTCGTCCTCGTTCCAACAAGGTATAGCACGACCCAAACCGATAAATTTGGACTCCGAACGACCCATTTTACTGAGACGTCGAAAAGCTGTCAAACAATTCTAAACGAACCAAAACTTGGACATTAGCTCACCTTGTACCTTTGGACCTTCTTCCATGGTGGAGCCTTCTTCTTCCTCTTGGGGAGGAAATCATTCTCCTCAATTTGCATTCGACCCATCCTCGAATCGTTGTCAGGATCAAGATCGTTGTTTGACCCACAAAAGGTCATCTTGATCCGCATCAGTTCTAATTCACAAACCAATGGCTGGAGTCCTCACTTTAAGCGCCTAGCTAAACTAATCACAATTTAATTAAAACTCCAAAGGTTTTAATCTTATTTGACAAATGAACTGTCATGTTCAACTCCATACCAATTTTAATGGTATTTATAGCCATTGTCATATACTTCGCAAGTCAAATGAATAGAGGATATAACCATTTGCAATTGTAGTTGCCAAAATTATTGGCAAACAAGCAGGTAATAAAATCTCATATATTATCACCAAAGAATCCTAAATCAACCTACAATTAGAACATTTTAGCGGCCATTTAGCTACTGATTCTATGCCTCTAATGACAAGATTAATTTACCAAGAAAATAGTGTGTGAGAGAGAATTGTTGGTCACCAGAAGTTTTGTAGCTCCCTTAATTTGACACAATACATCATTTGTCTTTTTGATTTCTCTTTTACATCCCTCAATTTTAGGTTTAGTTTATATGATCAACTTCTAGATTCTCACTAATTAAGCTTCCAAATCTGGGCAAGTCCCTCAATTGGCGTCGATCTTAATCATCATCTTCTTATATGGTTCATGCGTACATTACATTCATAGATATTATCTCACATCAAATATTCATAGATATTATCTTACATCTAAGTTGTTACATTGTTGTTCTTGTTTAGGAAACTACAATTCATTTGATTGTACACCCATTTGAGGATCAAGATTAAAACTCTTTAGTTTATTTTGGTTGTAATTAATTAACCAATTAATAAAAATTTCATTTAATGAAAATATGACTTCTATGTTGGAGTCGAATATGTTTGCATCATGCATGTAATTAAGTTATACACAATGGTACAAGTTATTCATTTTGATTTATAGGAAGAAGTTTTTCTAATATCAAAGCTACATGAAAGTTTCTTAATTGCTTTTGTTACTTCAAATGATGGTTACAATTCATTAGTAAATAGTTATTATCAAGGATATTGTGACATTTTACCTTACTTGGAAGTCTTGCTACTATTGAATTGTATACTTAAGCTTCTTAAAATACAGGCTCAATCCAATACAAACGTCGATCTACACAAGAATTACATGCACCAAATGGATGAAAGAGAGAAAGATGCAAAGCCTCCAAAGGTGAAGTCCACACTTGATCTCCCAGGCCTCGAAGCTGCCGAAGAAGCAATTATCCGAAAGGAGGCAACAAGTGCATTCCCAACGCCAAAGAAAGGAACCAACAACAAATACAACTGCATGTGCTCGCCAACCACCCATGCTGGCTCCTTTCGTTGTCGACTCCACCGCAACGCTACCGCGACAGCTGGTGGTATGCGGCGGGGGTTTTCGGTTGGCTCCAACCTATCGGAGTTGGGCAAGAAAGACAAGCAACATGCTTCCCTCGTGTCACTCGTCAGAGAAGCTTAGTAAACTAGTGAGTTATTAAGATATATATCATGTATTGACAATTTATTTTGGACCTTAATTAGATGAGCAACCCATGTCATTAAGGTTTTGATCACTTGATCATATATCTCGCCTCCTAGGATTTTAGTACGTATGAGTACTTGCACCTCGGTTTAAGGAAGTAATATGAGGTTTGTTGTGTTATGTACATATAGAGAGGCCTTGGTTAACAATATTTTTGGTATAAGGACACCTTAATTTATTGTAAAATGATACCATGTAACTCGCTCGTCATTTATTTTGATGTACATATAAAATTATGTTTATTTTCTACGAAAAATGCTCTCAAAATTAAGATATCAACCGAGTAGGCTAAAATTTTAGAAAAGTTGTGCATGGAATGGAGGGCAAATGTGTATATCATAGAAATGAGTTTTATAGGTGTAGTAGCGGGTATTAGGAGAGCAATTGTGTAAATAGGCTACAATAAGCCTAAATCTGAAGCATTTCTAGAATATCATCGATACTTTATTACTTCAAAGTGACGACAAATTTCCGTAATTGCATGCAAAGCCAACTAGGGAGGGTGTTTATACAATTTGTTTATTAGTTGGCGCTTAGAGGACAAGGTAGTCTTCGCGATGACGTTTACTTGCGTTCAAATAATCAGTATTCAATCGTTGTCTTTAGAGAAAGCTTGTCAGATGATGTTCTATTCTAGATACATTCTTATCCGATCAAAGTTTTCTTCAAGAACTCAACTTTGAGCGCTTTATCTCAGGGAGAATCGCAGAGCTCTTCTTTCTCTCTCTAAAATTGGATCCCTTCATTGTGGGATTGTGGGGGGTATTTATAGAGCGATCAAGCTGACAGCTGGTTGGCAATTCACCCGAACCTGAAAACCCGACCAAACTCACCCGAACCCGAAACCGATCGGGACCCGAAAATCTGGAGTCATTCATAACCGTACCCGAACCCGAGACCGAACCCGACCCAAACGTGACCCGACCCGAAACAGACCCGAACACAAATAAACCCGACCCGACCCAAACCCGACCCGACTCTGAACCCGACCCGACTTTGAACCCGACCCGACTCTCAACCTGACCTGACCCAACCCGACCCGAATTGAAATGGTTATTTAACATCAACATTTTAATACTTGAATGTTAAATGTTTTTTTTATTTTAACACAAGTTTATGATTATACTTTAACATATAAAACACCAATTATTTTTTGTTAATTGTTATCATATGAATAAGAACCCAAGTAAAATAAATAGATAAGCAGATAAGTCAATGAGTCAAGTAAGTCAGCCGCCATACATCAAATCAAAACATCGATACATATTACGAGTCAGAAATCCTAAAAGTTCATTAATCGTTGCAGATGATATAGCGTGCAACCCAACAGCATATCCTTCCAACAACTACTAACAACCCAACAAAATATCCTTCTCGAAACCAACAACAATCAACAATACCTAAATGGGCCAAAAGCTAATAATAATAATGAAAAAAAACTAATGGGCCAAAAGCTAAAAATGAAATGGGCATTGAAAATGATATGAGTCAATGATATTGTCAAACCACAAATAAGTCCATGTGTAACTTGCTAGTTAAAATAAGGTTAAAATCTAAATGTACAATTAATTTGATTTAATTATAGCACCGATCAATTGGTTTAAATGTTTAAATAAGGACGATGTTGCCGAATATCGAATTTCCGATTATGACTTTTTTTAAAATTGGTCGACAACCGATGAGTCAATAACAATGAGTGTATTCAACCGAGTCAAAATTACATATTCATGTATTCAACCGAGTCAAAATTGTTTATTTTAAGTAAATTACATATTTAAGTATTCAAATGAGTCAAAATCAACCTAATTATCCAAATTCCAAACGGGTCGAATATGATTCGACCGAAAACTCAAACCAACTATACCGTTATACTCACTCCTGCCTGAAACCACCCCTGAAGAGGAACGTCTCGTTCATTTAAAACAACTGGAATTTCAGTTTTATTTAGATAAATATCTAACTAGGTGTAATGAAAAACGGAAATAAGATTACAGTCAATGAATCAGGATACATGTCTCGCGGGCTGTCGTCAGCTTGTGTCGTAAGGTGTTGGGTTGAGTCCCGCAACGAGCGCAACCCTCGTGTTTAGTTGCCAACGTTGAATTCGGAACCCTGAACAGACTGCCGGTGATAAGCCGGAGGAAGGTGAGGATGACGTCAAGTCATCATGCCCTTTATGCCCTGGGCGACACACGTGCTACAATGGCCGGGACAAAGGGTTGACTAATCTGGCTAACATTGAACTTGGTAAAACGAAATGGTTGAATAATTGAAAAATGAGATAATTCAGGAATACACATTGAATGCTGAGATTACGCATTGAATTTCTGGTAGTAGATCCATAATGAAAATGATTGCTCCAGGGGAATTTTCTGCAATGGGCGAAAGCCTGACGGAGCAATGCCGCGTGGAGGTAGAAGGCCCACGGGTCGTGAACTTCTTTTCCCGGATAAGAAGCAATGACGGTATCTGGGGAATAAGCACCGGCTAACTCTGTGCCAGCAGCCGCGTTATCAGTATCTTTCTAATTCTCGAAGAATGAGGAGCAAGGGGATTGATGGAGAAAGATCTCTTGTTCTTATTAGAAGATCGTAAATGTAGATCCAACTTTCGATTCACTCGTGGGATCCGGGCGGTCCGGGGGGGACCACTACGGCTCCTCTCTTCTCGAGAATCCATACATCCCTTATTAGTGTATGGACAGCTATCTCTCGAGCACAGGTTCAGGTTCAGTCCATCGGTCCACACAGTTGTCCATGTACCAGTAGAAGATTCGGCAGCCTGGCGAACCCGTAAATACTTCGGCAACGAAAAACGGTTGTGATAAGAAACGCTCAATTTTTCGTGCTCTTGCTACGGTTAAACGATCTTTTTCGGATAATTCGTCTAACCCAAGGATAGCTATAATGTCCTAAAGTTCTTTGTAACGTTGTAAAGTTTGCTTAACTCTTTGCGCAGTTTTATCATGTTCTTCGCCAACAATTCGGGGTTGGAGCATGGTTGACGTTGAATCTAAAGTGTCAACAATGAAAATTTCAATGATATTTGTATAAAATGAAAATTGTATTTGTATTGATTTATCCTAAAGATTTCATTTCAATTGAAATTTGGTTATTCACCATGTACGAGGATCCCCGTTAAGCATCCATGGCTGAATGGTTAAAGCGCCCAACTCATAATTGGCGAATTCGTAGGTTCAATTCCTACTGGATGCACGCCAATGGGACCCTCCAATAAGTATAAATCTATTGGAATTGGCTTTTAATCAATGAAATCTCATCCTCCATATATAACGTTGATTAATTCGAAACTCAAATAAGACCGACCCGCCTCTTGACCCGAAACCCGAACGAGACCGACCCAATTTGACCTGAACCCGAATGGGAATGACCCAACTTAACCCGAAACCCAACCAATCTAAAATTCATTATGACCGAACCCGACCCGACCAATGTCCGACCCGACCAATACCCGACCATAAATTTTACCCAAATTGACCCAACCCGAGCAAGCCTGACCCGAACCCGACCCGAACGACCGACTTGTCAGCTCTAGTTATATCTCCTCGGGACTTGATCGCGAAGATGAAATGACCGCGAGTGAGTCTCGATAAAAAACGATGGTTTTGCTTGGGCTTATTCTTGCCTTATTTGGGCCGATAATTCAGGGCCAAATTAGAGCCCAGAGATTTGGCCGATAGGGTAATTTAGAGGTGGTCCTACACATACTATAAAAGGAAATTTGGAGCCCTGATTATCTCATCATTATGAAGATAAGAATGAGATAATCAGGGCTTCAAATTTCCTTTTATAAGTGCTTTTGCCAAAGAGGGGTTTCCGAGACGGCGAAAAGAGAAGTTTGAAGGGTTTTCATCATTTCCGGCCACCCTCACTTGCTTCTTGTGCTTTTTCAGTCGTTTTCCCGGTAGCTTACCTACCCTATCTTGTTTTTGTGTCTTTTCTTACCTGCTATTTCTCTTGGGGGGCATTTTAGGAAACGGCATCAGGGTCAGAATGGAAACGAGTTTTCCGATATCGTAGTTTTTCTTCTTTCTTTTCTCCGGGGCGGGGTTTCTGGGTAACACCTCTATTTTTGAGGCTGGGGTGTGGTGGTTGGGGATCCCCCATTGGTGTTTCTTTTGCTCTTAGAAGTGCTAGCGGTCCCCAGGGAGGTGGTTTTCTTAGGAAAATGCTTCCCCACCGCCTATGGAGGGATATTTTTAGTGCAGGGGGAGGCAAGGGGTCACTGCTCTTTCGTTTTCCGAGGGTTGACTTGATGCGGGACCATCTTCTACAACTCCAGACACGCCAATTGTTGTTGTAGGAGGATGTGTCTAGTATGAAATATAATAAAATGTAAAGCAAACTGACTCCCTGTCTCAGCAAATATATACAAGACTTCCTCCCGTTGTAGTAGAAGGTAGTCAGGATCGTATCCACGAGGAAGCGTGTCAGCGCCCGCCTTTTCAATTCCAAAACTCAGCGAATTCGACCAGAAGAGTCCTCGACTTCGAGTAAAGTACTCGACTTCGACCACCCTGTCGACTAAAACAGAAAACAGAAAGCAACAGAAACCGAAAACAAAAGCAGAACTGGTCGACACTAGTACAGATTTGCCTTCTATCGGGTGTTTTTTAATGAAACAGACGGGTGTTATCGAACTCCTTTTATTCGCGTAGCTGACAGATATTTCTCGGGGGTTTTTAAAAACTCCCGAAAAAATCCGTTCGGTCAGGGGTTTTTTAAAAAACTCCCGAGAGACTCTTTTTCCCAACCAGCCCCCCAATCCCACATGTTGCGGGAGTTTATAAAAACTGCTGAAAGTATATGTCGGGAGTTTGTTTTAAAAACCCCCGAGAAATGTTGTAATTTTTTATAAAAAAAAAAGCCAGCTTCATGTCCAATTCATTGAACCTGTAGGAAGCCACGGTTTGAACCAAAGCAGAAAATAATGGAGACTCTACACCAAATACTAAAATAACAGCATCATGACCATATATTATACACCCTATATTGCAATTTGGCCAAAAGATGCCAAATATAAATACAAATGATAATCTGTCAACAAACAAACACATATATATATATATATATATATATATATATATATATATATATATATATATATATATATATATACATACATACACACACACACACCAAGTTAATGACATTACAGGAACATTGTGACAATCGTAGAGTTAAAGACAACAATAACAGCAAAGTAATGATTATAACTAATAACTTTATATCTCCAAACTACATACATATATATATCATTCTCTTGAACTCCTTGTAATAAAGAAAAATAAATCTTCAATAAAGTGATATACAAATAGACCAAAAGGATAGAACCTGTGGTGCAGAGCAGGGTAAGGATAAACACAACCAACCAGATGATTATCATTCTCCTGAAGTTCCCTATGCCTCCTACCATTCTCGCTAAGAGCATTGCTTGCCTTGTTGCTTTCACGCTCATGCCCAGCTTTCTCTTGCTTCTGTTTTCTGCACAAAAAGCAGCATTGAATAAAACAGCAATGGTGGCTGCATATGCATCTGGGTGACAAGGCCAATAAACTTAAGATTTTGCCAACCATCTATTGGTTAACACAACATGGTGAAGTATAATTTGGTTTTGCTTCACAATGACAAATATGAGCATTGTATAATTTACAATACAATGTATAAATGCCTTATACTAAATTTATTAAACTGTTAGCACTTCCCCTTCCACTTTGAAGAGTAGTATTTGAACTAACCCGTGCATAGAGGGAACGCTTGCAAAAGTAAAACTATAAAATCAAAATGCTTACTGTTTTCAGTAAAAAGCAAATAAAAACTCAATTCAATTATTAATTAAAGGTAATTTTAACAAAACAAGGTAATTAAAGATAAACATACTCGACGGGTGCTTTCAAATCCTTAAAATCTTTGCAGCTTCATCAAATTTATGTATTGCATCGCCCTCCACATCTTTGGCTTCCATGTACTCAACCTTCTTCATATCATATTTCATCCAAGGCATTTTCTTCTTCATCAAATCAGCCTTTAAGGGCAACAAAACAGGCAATAATCAGATTAAAGCTACAGAAGATAAACACTACAGTTAAAGAGACAAACCTTATCTAGAAGTTCATCTCTTTGACGAACTCGCTCTACATTTCTTTCTATCCCAGCATGGAGGCCCTTCTCTTGATTCAATGATTCTTTGATCCTGTCCATAGCCTTAAAAAGTATAATCATACAATCAAAACTTGATGTTGAAAAAAGAAAATTCCAAAAATGTGTGACAACTAATTTCAGGAATATGTTTGGTTAACAAACTCACATTCTGGAGCCTTCCTAGTTCTTCACTTCTCTGTATAAGAGCATCATGTTGGAATGGAAGTTGAGGATCACCAATGGCCTTTTCCATCTCACGGAGCATATCCACAGAGGTTAACTTATCAAACTCACAAACGCGATCTTGTGGCAAAAACTAAAACAAAAATGAAACACAGATGCCAACCAACGTGTCTTGAATCAACAATAGGTTATCCATAGAAAAGGCAGTTCATTACCAGTTCAATTTAGTTTGTCAGATCAGAAAGCATAAATACATCTAATTATAACACAATAGAAACAGGTACCACTTTATCCTTTACATCACCCAATTACATGTATATTTTCTAAACTAGTATATTCCTCATGCCATGCACATTATCATAGACCAGGTAGGACAATCGGATTACTGCAAGTTACTCTTTTTCACTAATAACGCTAGCACTGCACACCGAATCTTGTATCCACATACCTTGCATAAAAAAAAAGAAAGCAATTTGCTCAAAGGTGGTGTACTGCTCTCCATTTATAAAAAGAGAAAGCATGTTTATCTATAGTTGAAGTATGTGGGGATACAAACCTAGTGACGCTTTTCCAATTAAGAACCTATAAATTGTAATTATCCTCCATTTACAAACCCTATAACGATTGACAAGCACTATTTATCTAGAAAAGGTAGGGATACCCAAAGCTATGTCAATAAGAGTGCAAGGTGACAAAACAAGCAACCATTAACCACCAATCAATAATCGTGCAGACACATGGACACAATGTGAAATGCTTCTCTAGACCAAGTGAATGATCAATCTTAGTTATAAGCAATCAATCATGACTCACAATGGTCCAAGTAAAATAAGCCTAAGCTGCCAAATCATATGATCTCCCTTTGGATTCCTCAAAGCAAGTAAAACTCAATGTCGTTCAAAACAAGTACAAGTCTCTCAAAAATCATGTTCTCACAAATATAGACATTAACTAGATCAATAATCAAATTCCAACAAATTTACGGTAAACTCCAAGCTGCAAATTTTATCTAATAATAGATGAAATAGACGACAAACCTGCTGAGAAGTGCATTTGACAGGGGCAGAAGGAACAGAAACAACACTGTCAACCACAATAATCGATTCTCTCTAGTCACAAGGAGCAGCTCGGCAGCAATAGCAGCCACCGGTTGGGGCGAACAACTGCCAAACAAAAACCTAATAGGGTTAACAACCGCCGAACAACATGCAATCGCACAACAACCGTTGAAAAACAGCCGAAAAATGAATCAAACACAACGGGATCAGTGAACGAATACAGTGAACGAATTAAAAGAGGGTGAAGAGTGGAATCGAACGTACTGCAAATGGCGTGGGTGATCGAAGAGCTCGAACAACTATATCTGTAGCGGCCGACAAGGTTGAAGACGCTGCTGCGCGCACATCCCTGGTGATGCGAACCGCGAATTCGTTGAGCCTCCCCGCCGATCGTCCTCTTCAAGCATCGATTGATACAACGGCTCCAAGCTTATCTCGATCGATCATTTTTAGGGTTGAGTGGTTGACGATTAAGAATGCGAGGGTTATTGTACAGTATTTTTCGGGCCTTTTACCAAAAACATCCCGAGATAAATTGCATTTCTAGTGGGTTAAATAATAACTCATGAGAGAGTATATCGGATTTTTTATAGAAAAAATAAACACACATCTATCAGGAGTTTTTATAATAACTCCTGTGCGAAAATTAGCTTTCAGGAGTTTTATAAAACACCCGATAATTTCGTCCTGATAGATGTACAATTTGTACTAGTGCGATCTCGACAAACCTTCCTCGACGTCGACCAACCTTCCTCGACATCGACCAAGACTGCTCGATTTCGAGTAAAAACAGAAACTAAAAATCTCACCTTTTCGAATGGAAACGAATGCAAACTCGAAATTTTGGGAAAATAAAATCAATGAACTAAAGACTTCCAAGATCAGGGTTTCAACACCACAACGATAACCATGCAAAATAACACATAAAGGTATAAAAGATCATGCTTTTCTTCAAATAACTTTCGTTATTAACAAATAGGAATATAGAGGGTTTCGCATAAACCCTATTGTCACTAACCCTTTTTCACATAATTAATCCAAGTTGTATTATGATCACTTTTGCTTCAATAACACAAACAAGGATCACCTTCAACTTTCGCAAAAGAATCATGCTCATAGGAATAGAAGACGAAACCGCATCACCTTACATGGCTACCGTTGGGCTCACCCCGACCCTAGAAGTTGGGTAACTACTCGCTCTTCATCATCAAGAAAGACATTAATAATAAAAGGAACTAAATTGCATTGAATTAAATAAAAGCTTACAACCGATCGAAGCCAAAACGTCTCTCGACAACTCCAACTCCACTCGGCCTCGCTCTCTCTCTCTCTCTCTCTCTCTCTCTCTCTCTCTCTCCTACTCGATACCTCTCTCTATTGGCTTGTAGCTTGGATTGATTGAATGAATAAAATCCAGCCCCTAATGCCTTATTTATAGTGTTCTATGTAGCTATTCTAGGAAGGAACAACTATATCTAAATCTATCTAATAATATAAGATAAAACATTATGATAAAGGAAATAATATCTAAAAGGAAACTAGCACTAGTTGTAGATAAATCCTTCTTCTCTCGATAGAACTTGATGTTTCTTGATAGAATCCCACGAATCTTGGCTTGCAAGTAACCACAATGCTCGGATTTCTCCTCGATCTCGACTCGGACAGCTTTTGGAATCTCCTCGACGTCGACCAAGTTCCTCGACGTCGAGTAGAATTCTTCAACTCGAGTGGTCCTATGCTCAGCTCATGCTCGATCTCGTCCTCTGGAGCAAATATCGAGTAAAATTTGGTCGACGTCGACCAGTTTGGTCGACTTTGACTAAATCTGTGCGCTTTCAGCATTCTGCTCCGTTCTTGAAACGCACTTTCCCGAGTCCTCGTTCGTCGGATTGACGCATATGAGAATGTGTTGGAAAGCTCTTTTTGAGGGCTACAACTTTTATGAAGACATCAAAGCTTGATTCAGAACGATGAATGGTGAAAAATGGCGTTTTCTCCAGCTGCACCATGCTAAGCTCCAATGTGCGCCTGATTTCTGCGAAATATAACAAAAACTGCCTTCTTGCGAGTCGCAAACATTCCTTCATACCACATTCCTTCTTCCTTTGATTTCTCACCTTTCGCTCATTGGCTCAATGCTTTTTTCAATATTATGCTTTTACCTCTCTAACCTCAGCACTGCCTTCTCGCGAGTCGCAAACATGGGTGTCATGGATGACCCCGGATACTTAGTGCTTTGGACTCCTCGCATGTGTTTCCCATCTCGCTGAACTATTATCTCAACGAGCAGGGTCGATCTACCTTTATCTCTTGAGGTAATCGGATTTTCTTTCACTCATTAAAATTTCCATAATTTTTTCAATTTTCCTACCAAACTCCAAATACGATATATAATAACACAAACACCATATAACAATCTCCATAATGTAGCTTTCATTCTCAATATAATCCCCGGATAGGAAATAAGGTAAAGAATGGGCAATATTTAGATCATGTGAAGCAATAATATGAAATAAGGCTCAATATGGCTTTTGCGATGGATAAGCATAGGTATGGCTAATATATAACAATATGAGCATTATATGGAAATATAAAGCAATTTCATTCAGACATGTCAAAAGCAATTTCAAATTTTACTTCATTTCATGGTTTTCATCAAAATATGCACTTCATTGTGACTTTCCTTTACTAGGCAATTTCATGCTATATCTCTAATGAATCCAATTTCGCATCGTTGAGTTCAATTAAAGCTTCCATGACACTTATTCAAAAATTTTGAATGGGGGTGATTTTTCAAACTTTGGAAAACATGCATGTAAGCACATAGATCAAATGTTGAATTCCAAAATAGCCATGTATAAGCAATTCAAAAAAATAATGCACAAATAATGTCAAATAAAATAAAATATGCACAAAGTAAGCCCTTCACCCACCCCATACTTAAACATTACAGTGTCCTCACTGTATAAAAAGAAGGGTAAAGAAAGAAACTCACTAGACAGGCGTGCTGAACGTCAGAATCAAGTGCTGAATGTTGCTACAGAGGTGGTTGTCATCGACTAAGTTTGGTTGATTTCGAGGAGATTAGTCGACATCGACCAAGTCTACTCGAGATCAAGTGACTTGTTGCTTCCAGGGTGGCCTTCTCGACTACAGGCTCCTTTGTGCTCGATATTTTTTGTCGATGTCGAGTAACTTACTCGACTTTAAGTCTGCAGCTTCTTCTTCCTACAAGATTTGTTAGACGGAAACTATCCACAATAGAAAAACTTAAAAATAATGTCCAAAACCAAAAACCAAAAGCAACAATGTCCAAAAATCTCAAAAACTAAATGTCTATTTACAAGCTCTAGACTTTATAGTCGCTAGGCCGACTTCTCCATTAAGCTCAAGGTGACATTTGCAGGGCCCATGTAGCTTGGGCTTCAAACATGACTCCATTCTTGTCCATCAGCTGCATTCCTCCTGAATGGATCTTGATCACCGTGAAGGTCCCCATCTTCTTCTTGTTGAATTTGTTAGGAAACCAATTATCCTTTTATTTGGCAACATAGACTCTGTCACCAACTTCATACTCCTTGGGATCATCGGTGGAAATCCTGCATAATCGCACATACCAAGGCAAGCCTCTCCCATGTATAGATGAATCATTAATGGAAATAGGAGAAGAGATGTTAGTACCTTGGCTTACCTTCGCAGATTCGGATTTCGGGACCTCAGAGTCTGGTCGACATCGAGTAGGGGTACTCGTCGTCGAGGACTTACCTTCGTCGGGTGGACTGCTGGCCAAGGAAGGCGGAGTCGAAGAGGAATTCTAGTCGACGTCGACGAACTTACTCGACGTCGAGGAGTGCTCGGCTTCGGGTTGATTGCTCGATGAAGCTGTTGTTGGTTGAGGATTCGGGTTTTGGTTGATGTCGACCAAGTTACTTGACGTCGAGTAAATCTGGTCGACTTCGACCCCAAACTTGAATCCTGGAAAGGCATCCGAAAAATAATTAGTCGACCTCGACTTACTTTGGTCGATGTCGAGTAGATCCTCTGTGTCGTTGTTCAGAATGGCCATGATCTCCTCCACTTGGGCTTCCATATCCCTCTTTTCCAGCTCCTCGGGAGTCATATTTCTTACCTTGGGCACCCCACAAGTGATGTACCTGGGTGATATAGATTTGACCTCTTCCATGGGACCTGTATGTCTTTCAGTTTTATTAAAGGAATACTCAATTACCTCATCGCTGATGTTGAAAGTGAGCACTCCCTTCCTTACGCTTATGTTGGCATCCACCGTCGCCAAGAAGGGCCTGCCTAGAATGATTGGACAAGCAGGGTCCCCGGCAACGGCGCCAATTTGTTGTTGCAGGAGGATGTGTCAAGTATGAAATATAATAAAATATAAAGCAAACTGACTCCCTGTCTCAGCAAATAAATACAAGACTTCCTCCCGTTGTAGTAGAAGGCAGTCATGATCGTATCCACGAGGAAGCGTGTCAGCGCCCACCTTTTCAGTTCTATTAAAGGAATACTCAATTACCTCATTGGTGATGTTGAAAGTGAGCACTCCCTTCACACTTATGTTGGCATCCACCGTTGCGAAGAAGGGCCTTCCTAGTATGATTGGACAAGCAGGGTCCTCCTCCATATCAATAACTAAGAAATCAGCAGGGACAAAGAACTTACCTACTTGCACTGGTACGTTATCCACCATGCCTGTTGGGATGACCACCGTGTTGTTTGCCATGTATAGTTTTGCATCCACAGGCTCTAAAGCACCTATCTTAATCTTGGACTAGATTGATAAAGGTATTATACTCACACTGGCTCCCAAGTCACATAAAGCATTAAATTTATATTGACCAAATCCAATGGTTATAACAAACTTACCTGGATACGGCCTTTTCTCAAGTACGTCCATCTGGCTGCATTCCACTGCGATCTCAGCCATAGACCGCTTTTTGCTTAAGATCTCCTTGAAGAATTGACATAGGATGGCATCTTATTAAGGGCTTCTGTGAAGGGTATTGTGACGTTGAGCCTTTGAAGCATCTTTATGAAACGCTGGAACTTCTTCTCTGCTAGATCCTTTGGAGGTTTTGATGGGAAAGGCAGCCTTTTCTTCGTCGGAGGTGTAGAAGGGTGGTCGACAGTGGCAGAAGGCTGGTCGATGTTGACTAAGGTTTCCTCGACGTCGAGTACAGTGGTCGACTTCGGGGCAGACTTTTCTTTCTTGTTGATGTCGAGTTCCTGCTGGTCGATGTCGAGTTGATTTTGGTCGACGTCGAGTGGCTTGCTCGATGTCGAGTACTCCTCAGCAGCTCCTCCGTCTGCATCTTGCTCGGGCGTTTGCATTTGTTGCCCACTCCTTAGGTTCATTGCAGGAACCTGTCATGTAGATTTACCTTTAGGATTAGGTTCCAAGGATCCAGGGAGCGTACCTAATTGTTTGGGGACGGATGTTGCTAGCTGGCCAATCTGTGTGTCAATCGGTTTCCTCAAGATATCGATTTTCCCAAGCCTAGAGTTGACACCATGCAGCTGAGTGTGGATAGAATTGATAGATTGCTTGGTGTCTAAATGATTCCTCCACATCTCCTCAAGAATGATCTGCATGTCATCTTTCTTTCCTTCTCTGTCAGGGTGATCAGGGGCTCTGTAGGGAGGGTGGTTTTGATGATGGGCCTAGCGATAGTACCCCAGTTCTGGTTCTGATGTGGCCCTGAGTAGTGTCCCCCATCATCCCTTACCTCTTCGTGGGTCTCTCCTTGCTGTACTTAATCAACGTGTGGGCACGCAGTAGTGTTGTGCCTCACAGACCCACATTCCAAGCAAGACTTATCCTTAGACAAAAACTTAACCGGCTTGGTGAGACGGTGTACCTGATCATTGTGGAATTGCTCCCTGAAGTCTGGATCAACCTCCTTGGGTGGCACATACAATGGCATAGATGTGGCAGGCCTTTCATATATTTCGTCAGAAGCGGCCGCAGAAGTCCCATATGTGTTGTCGTAGTTCGCCAGCGTCTCAAATACCTCCCATGCTTGGCGTGGAGTGTATCCAAGGTACCCATAGGCGGTGTAGTTGTTGATCCTATCCTTAGTAGGTGATACGGGGTTAGCCGTGAGATGGCCCGATCTTCGACAAACAAGCAAAAAACTAAAGAAAAAAACAAGACTCGAACAAGAACTCAAGAAACGCAGCAAGAAACAATAAAGAAGACGCAAGAACTCAATCAAGATGATCAAGATCCTTCAAGACTCGACAAAACAGTAGCAAGACTCGAAATTAATAACAAGAATGGAAAGACTCGACCTGATAAGGACTGAAACGATCTATATAGAACAAGATAGAGACCCCAGGCTTCCGTAGAAGGTAGGAACCAATACCAATGACTATATAACCCGCCTCTGCAACCCTACCCAACCAAGCGGACAACTTGGAGGCACAAGGAGGGGGCTTGTGGATACTAGGATCACCAAGTCTTGCGAAGTTGATGAACGGCAAAGCAAACCAAGCTGAGATAGATACCAATTCGTGAATGATGAGCACAGCTCTAATCATCCAACAATCACTCAATGTGTTTCACACAATTTGAGAAGACTAATTCTATTCATTATGTTCCTACTGAATTACAATGTAGGAATTGAAATATATAGGCCTTAGATAAGCTGATAGGCCGAGTTTAATGATAGAAAGATAAATCTAACATCTAATTAAAACACCTAAAAACATAAGTAAATAAGGTCTTAAAAATAACACTTAAAATAAGCTCAATCGGCCCAATAGTAACTCTAAAGATGTTCCAACACTTAGCCATATTCCATTCCCGTCAAAACAGTGACAGACTTGCAAAGATGGTGATTTTCGGCCAATCTCGAGGTCAAATCTGGAAACACCTTCAACATCAAAGTTGTAGATCTCTCCGTCCTCGTTCCAACAAGATATGGCAGGCCTCAATCCATTAAAAATATAGAATCCGTACGACTCACTTTACTGAGACGTCGAAAAGCTGTCAATGTTCTGAACGAGAGTAAAACGCCAAGCTCCCACCTTTGGACCTTCTCCCATGGTGGAGCCTTCTTCTTCCTTTTTAGAAAGACATCATCCGAAGGTGTCTTGGATGGTCCCGTATCAATCTCCCTTTCTTGAAAAGGATTCGTCCTCGAATCAAAGGTCGCATTTGATTCCGCAAAGGCATCCACACGAGCTCCTGGATCGAATACCACATGTCCATGGAAACCCTTCTCAAGGCTGATGATGTAGGGATTGACCACTCCTCCAAGTTGGCATTTCAGCTTCATCTACAAAATCAAGAAAAGAAACTTGATTAGTGCACAATTCAGATTTCATATCAATGTCATGATGTGCTAACGTAATATGCATGTGAGCTTGGTCATTAATGCCTATGTTTCCATCCAATGCTAGCAAGTTTTCATCCTTTTGCAAGGCTGAATTTTCAATTAATTCTAGGCTAGCAATATTAGAACAATTTTTATCATCAATGATCATATTAGAAACATTACCATTTTCTAGGCATTTAGTATGACACAAATCATCTTTTTGATTATCATCACAAGGCTTAGGTTAAACACTTACAACCTTACTATCAATCAAAGAATCATCATGCGCAGATTCAATGCAAACATTATCATCACATGCAAGTAACTTAACATCTTGATTATTATTAACATGCTCTTCATGTTTATTAACATGCTCTTCATGTTTTCTTATTAGGGCAATCCTTCATAACATGTCCTCTACCTTGGCATATAAAGCAAGGAATGTATAGAGGTTCAAGAGTGGAAGAGTTAGGATTACTCCCTTTATGGCCAGTAGATGCCCAAGACGAATTCCTTTCGTACATAGGCGTCTCGCCTTTGTCGATGGGCTCCTGAGGCATTCGGCCTTCACTCCTCCCTTGGGGTTGGCTTGCCCTCTCCCTTGAGCCGCCATCAAACCTCCCTTGGGGCTGCTGCACATCGCCTTGGCGCCACCTTTGGGGTTGCCCACTCGCCATTCTACCACCTTGGCTCCTGTATCTAGCATTCCTTTCTACTTTCATAGCTAAATGTAAAAGTTCAGTAGGCGTAGAATAAGAAAAGTAATCAATTTCATGAGCTAAGGTGGGGTGCAATATTCTAAGAAACCTAGCATTGGTATCTTCATCATTTTCAACTACATTAGCTCTAGCCATGTTTTCTTGCATTGCATTAAACGTTTCCTCAACAGTTTTGCTACCTTGGTTAAGGTTTTCTAGTCGTTGTCTAAGCTCTGTAGAGTAGTGTTGGGGAACAAACCTACTTCTCATTTGTGCTTTTAATTGGTTCCAAGAAGCGATAGGTGCATCAAGGACTCTTCTTCTTTCTTTATTCAGACTATCCCACCAAAGTAAAGCGAACCCTTGAAATTCTAAAAAAGCTAATTGCACCTTTTTATGTTCAGAGAAGTTATGACAATTCCATATTCGATCCATTTTAGTTTCCCAATCAATATATGCATCTGGATCGTTGTTACCATCAAATTGAGGGATCTTTACCTTGATCTTACCTATGCCATCTTGCTCAGGCTCTCTTGGTGCTCGGTAGTGGTATCGACCTCCTCTATCATTTCGCCTAGGACGTTGCTCCCAATAATCATCCTCTTAGAAGTCGTCCTCATTCTCTGAGAAGTAGTACTCTTCTTGTTGTCGTCGTCCTTTCCCTCGTCCCAGCATATAAGCAAACTCATTATGCCTACCATGTCTCTCCCTTTGTGGAGAGATGTTCTTATCAAATAAAGGTTTAGCTATATGAGGATTAATAATACGGTACTGATTTTCATTAGGATTAGGAAGGGGGTTAGGATTAGTTACTTTCCTTTCATTGTGAGGACGCTGAAACTCTATCGCCTTCATTCCCTCATTTATCTTAGCTATGCTTGCATTCATCTTAGCCATGCTCTCCATGAAGGTAGTGTACCAGTCATTGCCCTGGCTATTAGACATCTCAAAGCAACAAACAAAGAACTATGTAAAAGTTAGAAAAATATAAACAGCTCACAATTGTGTTTCGCTCACACTCCCTCTCTAATTGGTATGTCACGCTTGTTGGGCAATCCGCTTTGGGCAAATCAACACTCAAGCAAAAACTCAACAATCAAAGTATAGATATGAGAGAATGAATGAAACAACAACAAGTAGTACTCAACAAGGGCTATAGAGCACTCGAACAACAGTAGAGAGAACTCGGCAGGGGCTGACATCTCCTGACACAAGCAAACTCAACTCGATATGGACAAGAGACTTCTCGAAACTTGAAGAAAAGTACTCGACACAAGCTGTAAGCACTTCGACAATGGTATAACAGTGCTCGACAGTAGCAAAATAGACAGACAAGGTACTCGATCAATGGAGAAGAGTACTCGACACAGCTGAAGAATAAGGGAAATAAAAACAAACTAAGAAAGAATGGAAATTTATCTCTTTTGATTGAAAACCTTTAAGTTAGGATGTTGTAATTGCAAGGTAGGGTTTCAATTTTTTGTGGAGGTAAAGTGTTTGGGGATATGGGTGTGTCGATTAGGGCTGAGAAATCACCAAAAAGTGTGGCCCTTGGGAGCTTTCTTGCACTAGATCAACAAACTCTTTCCTTTTTTCTTTTTTGACTTACTTTTGCCCCTAGTGAATTTTATCCTCCTAGGTCCAAGTTGAACCTCTTTTTTTTTTTGAATCTGATTTTTTTTAAAAATATGAAACTAATGCAAGAAAAGACTCAAAATGAAGTATAGGACTCGAAAATTCTGAGAGAATGGTGAAAAGATAACAAATTCAGCCCTAGGATAAATATATATAGACAACCTTTTAGATAAAATAGAAAAGTGGATCTATCTTATGCCTTAATAGATATATGATAGATAAAAGGGATTTATTCTACCAAAAATCAGATTTTATATAGGCAATAGATAATATGAAAATAGATATAGATAGATCAAATATTCTAAAGATAGAAAAGAGCAACAAACTAGGGTTTGTCTTTGTGTGGTGGTAGAGTCGGCCAAGCAAGGACTTATGGGGACAGCTAGGGCTGTCGTCGGCTGTTAGAGTACACAACAGGGGAGGTGCACACTTGTGGTCGACTCCACTGGTCTCGGCTAGGCTTTGTGTTTAGGCTATACAACCACAAACAATCACAAACTGAAGATTAGTGCAAGAATCAATAAAGAATGCAAGAAGTAAATAACCAAACAAAAGACTGACTCTATTTTTGTGTTTTTGTGTTTAGGAAAAGAAAAAGACTCAATCTTGATGTCGGAAACCAAAGCTCTGAAGCAAATTTGATACGGGGTTAGCCGTGAGATGTCCCGATCTTTGACAAACAAGCAAGAAACTAAAGAAACAAACAAGACTCGAACAAGAACTCAAGAAACGCAGCAAGAAACAATAAAGAAGACGCAAGAACTCAATCAAGATGATCAAGATCCTTCAAGACTCGACAAAACTGTAGCAAGACTCGAAATTTAATAACAAGAATGGAAAGACTCGACCTGATAAGGACTGAAACGATCTATATAGAACAAGATAGAGACCCCAGGCTTCCGTAGAAGGTAGGAATCAATACCAATGACTATAGAACCCGCCTCTGCAACCCTACACAACCAAGCGGACAACTTGGAGGCACAAGGAGGGGGCTTGTAGATACTAGGATCACCAAGTCTTGCGAAGTTGATGAACGGCAAAGCAAACCAAGCTGAGATAGATACCAATTAGTGAATGATGAGCACAACTCTAATCATCCAACAATCACTCAATATGTTTCACACAATTTGAGAAGACTAATTCTATTCATTATGTTCCTACTGAATTACAATGTAGGAATTGAAATATATAGGCCTTAGATAAGCCGATGGGCCGAGTTTAATGATAGAAAGATAAATCTAACATCTAATTAAAACACATAAAAACATAAGTAAATAAGGTCTTAAAAATAACACTTAAAATAAGCTCAATCGGCCCAATAGTAACTCTAAAGATGTTCCAACACTTAGCCATATTCCATTCCCGTCAAAACAGTGACAGACTTGCAAAGATGGTGATTTTTGGCCAATCTCGAGGTCGAATCTGGAAAAACCCTTCAACATCAAAGTTGTATATATTTCCGTCCTCGTTCCAACAAGGTATGGCACGCCTCAATCCGATAAATATAGAATCCGTACGACTCACTTTACTGAGACATCAAAAAGCTGTCAATGTTCTGAACGAGTGTAAAACGCCATGCTCCCACCTTTGGACCTTCTCCCATGGTGGAGCCTTCTTCCTTTTTAGAAAGACATCATCCGAAGGTGTCTTGGATGGTCCCATATCAGTAGGCGCATCCAGGCAGTTGAAGATGATCTCCTGGATGACGTAGGGTGGCTGTCCATGCATAGGGCAGGATTTCAGAAGCCTCCTGTAGCGCACCCAGACTTGTGCTAATGGTTCTCCTCACTTTTGTCTAAAAGTCGTGGTTTTTTGTCTAAGGGCGGCTGTCTTTGCAGGAGGAAAGAACTTGTTGAGGAACATGTCCTGTAGTTCATTCCAAGTGCGAATTGATCGTGCAGGCAATCCTTCCAGCCACTGTTGTGATATTCCTGCAAGCGACCAACGAAAAGCCTTTAGTGTTAGGTATTCAAGATTAGCACCATCGGCTATAGCTTCGCATAAGTCTATAAAAGTGGTGATATGTTCTAAAGGACATTCATTGATTCTTCCCCTAAATTGACTCCTCTTAATTTCAGTAATAAAAGAAGGGCGAATTTCAAAATTAATAGCAGGAAGAACGATCGGCGATTCTGGAACTTCCAGAGTAGGATGCAGATACTCCTTTGCGTTGGCTGGGATATGCCCTATCTGCTCCTCAAGTTCCCTTCTCGCGTTGACCTCGCGATCTACCCTTGCTTCCCACCGTTGTTGATTTTGTGTATGTTCCGCCTCTCGTCGGGCGTATTCAGCTTCTCTGGTGGTGAATTCCTCTATCTTTAAGCGGAGTTTCTCAAGCTCCTATACTGGTGTGAGCAGAGCCACATTCTCGTCGTTGGGATGAGTCATCATGAGTATCTTCCTTAGCCTTGGCTAAAGATGGAAAAAGCGTCCAGGCTCGAGAATTGGGTCTATGAGTGTGCGATCAGTTCTTCGCATACACCTGAAAAGCAAAAACAAAAAGAAACAACTAAAAGAAACTAAAAAGCAAAAACAAATAAAAAGAAGAGAAAAAGAACTAAAAAGGGCGCGATTGATGGCTTCCCCGACAACAGCACCAATTTGTTGTTGCAGGAGGATGTGTCAAGTATGAAATATAATAAAATATAAAGCAAACTGACTCCATGTCTTAGCAAATAAATACAAGACTTCCTCCCGTTGTAGTAGAAGGTAGTCAGGATCATATCCACGAGGAAGCGTGTCAGCGCCCGCCTTTTCAGTTCCAAAACTCGGCAAATTCGACCATAAGAGTCCTCGACTTCGAGAAAAGTACTCGACTTCGACCACCCTATCGACTAAAATGGAAAACAGAAAGCAACAGAAACCGAAAACAAAAGCAGAAATGGTCGATCTCGACAAACCTTCCTCGACGTCGACTAACCTTCCTCGACGTCGACCAAGACTGCTCGATTTCGAGTAAAAACATAAACTAAAAATCTCACCTTTTCGAATCGAAACGAATGCAAACTCGAAATTTTGGGAAAATAAATCAATGAACTAAAGACTTCCAAGATCAGGGTTTCAACACCACAACGATAACCATGCAAAATAACACATAAAGGCTTAAAAGATCATTCTTTTCATCAAATAACTTTCGTTATTAACAAATAGGAATATAGAGGCTTTCGCATAAACCCTAATTGTTACTAAACCTTTTTCGCACAATTAATCCAAGTTGTATTATGATCACTTTCGCTTCTATAACACAAACAAGGATCACCTTCAACTTTCGCAAAAGAATCATGCTCATAGGAATAGAAGATGAAATCGCATCAAAAGATTGTACCTTTACCTCATCACCTTACATGACTACCGTTGGGCTCACCCCGACCCTAGAAGTTGGGTAACTACTCGCTCTTCATTGAATTAAATAAAAGCTTACAACCGATCGAAGCCAAAACGTCTCTCGACAACTCCAACTCCACTCGGCCTTGCTCTCTCTCTTTCTCCTACTCGATATCTCTCTCTATTGGCTTGTAGCTTGGATTGATTGAATGAATAAAATCCAGCCCCTAATGCCTTATTCATAGTGTTCCATGTAGCTATTCTAGGAAGGAACAACTATATCTAAATCTGTCTAATAATATAAGATAAAACATTGCGATAAAGGAAATAATATCTAAAAGGAAACTAGGACTAGTTGTAGATAAATCCTTCTTCTCTTGATAGAACTTGATGTCTCTTGATAGAATCCCACGAATCTTGGCTTGCAAGTAACCACAATGCTCGGATTTCTCCTCGATCTCGACTCGAACAACTTCTGGAATCTCCTCGACGTCGACCAAGTTCCTCGATGTCGAGTAGAATTCTTCAGCTCGTGCTCGATCTCGTCCTCTGGAGCAAATGTCGAGTAAAATTTGGTCGACGTCGACTAGTTTGGTCGACTGCGACTAAATCTGTCCGCTTTCAGCATTCTGCTCCGTTTTTGAAACGCACTGTCCTGAGTCCCCGTTCGTCGGATTGACGCATATGAGCATTCGTTGGAAAGCTCTTTTCGAGGGCTACAACTTTCATACAGACATCAAAGCTTGATTCAGAACGATGAATGGTGAAAAATGGCGTTTTCTCCAGATGCACCATGCTTAGCTTCTTCATGACTTTCCTTTAAGCTCCAAAGTGCGCCTGATTTTTGCGAAATATAACAAAAACTTGTGTAGACCTCCATATATGGAAAATAAACATAAAATACACAGATTCTGTATTATTTTAACCCAAATGTATAAAATGCATGCAGAAAACGATATAAAAGTAAGTGTAAAACATGGCAAATTAGGCTCACATCACCAATCATACTTGGAGAAGGACCTATGACTCGAGCCCGAGCTAAGAAGCTTCAGAGAGACTCCTTCATGTTCGTGAGTCATGCTTTGTTCTCGAGCACAGTTCAACTCCCGGAGCAAACATTGAAGACTTACATATGTATTGGGATCCAAGAGATCGAAACCCCTAGCTCTTAGGATTGCCGAAATCCATTAAGACTTGGAACATTATATTATTTCCTATTTTAGCAACTTTTCTTACTTAATTTATTTTAGGAAACTTTAGGGGTAATTTTATTTTAAATCGGCCCATCAGCCTTGTTAAGGCCTATATATGCCGATTCCCCTCATGTAGAACACTTGACGAATTTATTGAATAGAAAACTCTCTTTTTGTGTGAAACACATGAGTGAAAGTCGATCGATTAGAAGCAGGGCTCATCGATTGCAAATTGGTATTGATCTCTGCTTGGTTTGCCTTGAGTTCATCAACCTCGCGAGAGCTTGGTGATCCTGGTATCCACGAGCCACCTCCTTGTGCCTCCAAGTTGTTCGATCGATTAGAAGCAGGGCTCATCGATTGCAAATTGGTATTGGTCTCTGCTTGGTTTGCCTTGAGTTCATCAACCTCGCGAGAGCTTGGTGATCCTGGTATCCACGAGCCACCTCTTTGTGCCTCCAAGTTGCTCGCTTGCTAGTGTAGAGTTGTAGAGGCGTGTTATATAGTCATTGGTGTTGGTTTCTACCCTCTACGGAGGCCTAGGGTCTTCATCTTGTTCTATATAGATCGACTCAGTCCATATCGGTCGTGTCTTTACTTAAATTTCGAGTCTTTATTGTTTCTTGAATCGAGACTTGTTTTCTTTCCATAGTCGACATCGAGTACTAGCGCTCTTGGTGTATCTTGCTGCTTCTTGCTTTGTTTCTGGGTCGATCTTGATCTTCTTGATCGAGTTCTTGTTGTTCTTGGTTATCTTGTTCGAGTTTCTTGCTTTCTTTATTGAGTCTTGATAGTTCTTGTTTCCGTTCTTGTCTTTGAGTCTTGATTGTTGAAGATCGGGCCATCCTGCTGCTAACCCCGTATCAAATTGGTATCAGAGCTTTGGTTTCCAACATCAAAGTTGTGTCTTTTCTTTTCATAAACACAAAAACCACAAAAATAGAGTCTTTTCTTGTTTTGGTCTTTTACTTCTTGCATTCTTGAATTTGATTGCATCTAACCTTGTTTGTTTGTGATTGTTGTGGTTGCTTTAGCCCAAACACAAGCCTAGCCGAGACCCATTGGAGTCAACCAGCATGTGCGCACCCTTGTGCATCATCCTAGTCGACGGCATCCTTGTCCCCATAGTCAAAGTTAGGCCGGCTCCTACATTCCACACACAAACCCTAGTTTGTCTATCTTGTTCTATCTTTGACCTATTTTGATCTATCTTGTTCTATCTATTTCAACTGCCTTATTAAAAATTCTGATTTTTGTGGTAGATTAATTCCATTATATCTATCATATATCATAAAAGGCTTAGATAAATATACTTACCAAATTTAGCCAAGTTCTATCTATATATATTTCATTAGGGCTAAGTTTTTATTTCATTCACCTATTTTATTAAATTTTCGAGTCCTCTCTTTTGTTGTTACTTTTCTTGCATTAGGTTAAAAAAAAAGGTCAGAAATTCTTCAAAAAAAAAGGCATTCAAGCTTGGACCTAGGAGGATAAAATTCACTAGGGGCAAAAGTAAGTCAAAAAAAAAAAAGATTTGTTGATCTAGTGCAAGAAAGTTTCAAAGGACCAAACTTGGTGAATCTAGAAGTCCTAGTCGACAGCCCTCTTATACACATTCATACCTCCACAAAACACAAAACTTGAAACCCTACCTTGCAACTACAACATCCTAACTAAAGGTTTGAAATCAAAAGAGGTAAATTTCCAAGTTTCTCTTCTTTTCTCTTAGTTTCTCTTCTTTTCTCTTATTTCCAACATCCTAACTAAAGGTTTGAAATCAAAAGAGTACCTATCTCCTGGATCGAGTACTCTTCTCCACGTCGAGTGCTACTGTGTCTACTGTTGAGTACTCATACCTCATATCGAGTGCTCTTGCTATTGCCGAGTGTGTTTTCGTGCGTGCCGAATGCTCTCTCTTGCTTGTCGAGTGATCTTGTTGTCTTGTCGAATGTTCTTGACACTTTGTCGAGTGCAACTTGTGTCGTTGTTTCATTCATTCTCTCATATACATATCTTGATTGCTAGCTTTTAGCTTGAGTGTTGATTTGCCCAAGGTGGATTGAAACAACAAGCGTGACATACCAATTAGAGAGGGAGCGTGAGCGAAACACTTGTGAGTTTGTTTATAGTTTTACTAATCTTTACATAGTTCTTTGTTTGTTTTATTTGCAATGTCTCAGCACGTAAACAACGAGAATAATGCCAACAATGGAAACAACGGCAACAACTCCAACAATACCTCGACCGTGTCACCCGAGATGGCCACCTTGCTCGACAACATGGCCACCATCACGACGACTTTGACGCAGGTCATGGGAAGGTTGGCGGCTATGGAGACTAGGCCGAGTTGTTCTAACACAGTCGGAGGCCGAGGTGATCAAAGGCGTGACGATGCGCCTCGCGATGACAGGGAAGTAAACAATCCTAACCCTAATCCTAATCCTAATTTAGATAACCCTTTATTTGATGAGAACGACTCTCCACGAGGGGAGATGTATGGTAGAAATAATGGGTTTGTTAATGCACAGGGACAAGGAAGAGGAAGAGGGAGAGGCCGAGGCTATCAGGAGGATTACTACTTCTTGGAACACGACGACGACTTCCAAGAAGATGAGCATTGGGAGCAACGTCACAGGCGGAACGATAGAGGCGGTCGATACCACTACTAGGGTTGCTCAGAATGTGGCCCGGCCCGAAAACCGAACCGAAAAAGTCAGTTTCGGGCCGGCCCGATATTTTACGGTTCGGGCTTCGGGCCAGAGAATTCCAAATTTCGGTTTCGGGCCGAAAACCGGAACTGAACCGAAAATTTCGGTTCTAGCCCGAAAGACCGAATATTTTTTTTTGAAATAAACCCTAGTTTGCTCCTGCTCCTCACACCGTCACATGTTTACAGTTACAGCCTCCCATTCTTCATTTTTCTATCTTTCCACATTCCGCCCAGACTACAGGCGACTCGGACTCACAACTCGCCACCGACTTCCTGCTGCCCTGCGCCCTTGCCCATCCGTAGCCCTGTCGTCAGTCGAACTCGCCGCCGCCGGAATCGCCATCTCCCGTAGCCACACGAACTCGCAGCAACAGCAGCAGCAGCGAGTCTCTCTCTAGCGCCTTGACGGCCTCCCGCAGCCTCATGAACTCGCAGCCTCACGAACCCGCCGCCGTAATCGCCATCTCCCGTGCGCAGCCTCATGAACTCGCCATCTCCTCTTCGTCGTTGTTCGGTGTTCGCTTTCATCTATTTGGTGTCGCTGTTCGGTGTCACTGCACCTCTTTGTCGCCTTCATCTCTTGGCTCGAGTCTCTCTCTAGCGCCTTAACGGCCTCCCGTCTCCTCTGTTGGTCGCCTCCCTCTCTGTGCCTGCATACAATTTTTTTTCAATCCGAAGTTCAATTTGTTTCAATTTTTAGTTCAATTTTTTAATCCATAATTTGCACTTTGCAGTTCCTCTATTCCCCTCTCAAACTCTTTCTTTTGATTTGATGAAGTCATTGTTCTCTTTTATCAATTTTTAGATGCTGATGATCGAGTTTTGACCCCCTTTTTCCTTTACGGTATAAACTTACACAACAATTCGGTTTTTCGGGTTTTTCGGGCCAAAAACCAAAAAAAACGTAACCGATTATTCGGTTTTCGGTTCGGGCTTCGGGCCACCCCTCCCAAAAAATCGGGCCGTCGGTTTCGGCCCGATCCGTTTGGGTCGGTTTGGTTCGGTTCGGGCCCCTGCCCGTTGAGCCACCCTAACCACTACAGAGCACCTAGAGATCCTGACTAGGACGACATAGGTAAGGTAAATGTAAAGATCCCTCAATTCAAAGGTAAAATTGATCCAGATATTTATATTGATTGGGAAACTAAAATGGATCAAATATGGAATTGTCATAACTTCTCTGACGCTAAGAAAGTGCAACTAGCTTCTTTAGAGTTTCAAGGCTTTGCTTTAATTTGGTGGGATAACCTAGTTAAAAAAAGAAGAAGAGCCCTTGATGCGACTATCGCTTCATGGGAGAAACTAAAAGCACTTATGAGGAGAAGATTTGTTCCCCAACACTATGCTAGAGAACTTAGACAAAGATTAGAGAATCTTAAACAAGGTAGCAAAACTGTTGAGGAAACATTTAATGCAATGCAAGAAACCATGGCTAGGGCTAATGTAGTTGAACCTGATGAAGATACAAATGCTAGGTTTCTTAGGATATGGCATCCCGCCTTACTTCATGAAATTGATTATTTTCCTTATTCTACGCCTACTGAGCTTTTGCATTTACCGATAAAGGTAGAAAGAGGAGCTAGATATAGGAACCAAGGTGGGAGAATATCGAGTGGCCAAACCCAACAATGGCGCCAAGGCCGAGTGCAGAAGCCCCAAGGACGGTCTGATGGCGGCTTTAGAGAGAGGACGAGCCAACCTCAGGGAAGGATGGAAGGTCGAGCACCCCAACAGCCTCTCGACAAGGGTAAAGCGCCCATGTACGGACGAGATTCGACTGGGGTATCTACTGGCCCCAAAGGGAGTAATCCTAACCTCACTACTACTAGATCTAGGGACATTATATGCTTTAAATGCCAAGATAGAGGTCATTATATGAAGGATTGCCCTAATAAGAAAACTCTCATGATTAATCACTTAGGCGAATATGAATCTGAAAATTCTTGTGATGAACATGAAGAGCATGCTAATGATGAAAATGATCAAAACCTTAACCTTCTTGCTTATGATGATGATGATTGCGTTGAATATGAACATGGTGAATCATTGATTGTTAGGCGCATTTTAAGTGTTGTACCTACACCTTGTGATGACAATCAACGTGAGAACTTATTTAATACTCGATGCTTAGTTAAAGGGAAGGTTTGTAATGTGATCATTGATGGTGGAAGTTGTTGTAATTTAGCTAGTCAAGAAATGGTTGAGAAATTGCAACTTCCTACAGTTCAACACCCTAGACCTTATAAATTGCATTGGATGAATGACTGTGGAAATTTGAAAGTGAATAGACAAGTAAAATGTATTTTAAACTAGGACATTATGAAGATGATGTTTTTTGTGATATAGTGCCTATGCAAGCTTGTCGTATTTTATTAGGTCGTCCTTGGCAATTTGATCGTAAGGTCTTGCATGACGGATTTACTAACCGCTACTCCTTTACTTTTCAGGAGAAGAACGTTGTTCTCAAGCCTATGATGCCTACACAAGTGGCTGATGAGATTGAGAAGCGCAAGGTAAGTAAAGGTGAGTTAGATAGGGAGGCTTAGTCGAGCTAAGTGGTTTCCAATTCTCGGCCTAGGGATGTTCTTAGGGAAGTACTTACTACACTAAGATTAGAACACTTGTATGCTAATTTGAAGAAATGTGAATTATGTAATGAACAAGTGTCTTTTCTTGGTTTTGTAGTGAGCTCGAATGGACTGCGTGTCGATGAGGCGAAGATCAAAGCGATCCAAGAGTGGCCGACACCCACCACCATCGGTCATGTGCACAGCTTCCAAGGATTGGCGAGCTTCTATAGGTGGTTCGTGCGTGACTTCAGCACCATCTCAGCCCCTCTCACATAGCTCACAAAAAAGCGGTGCGGGTTCAAATGGGGTGCAGCTCAAGAGGAGGCCTTCCGAACGCTCAAGGAGAAGCTCACTCAGGCGGCATTACTAGCTCTACCCGATTTCTCACGTCCCTTCGAGGTCGAGTGTGACGCTAGCGGAGTTGGCATTGGAGGAGTGCTTATGCAGGAAGGTAAGCCTATTGCCTTCTTCTTTGAGAAATTGAAAGGTGCTTGTCTTAATTACTCTACATATAATAAGGAATTGTATGCGTTGTATAGAGTTCTTAAGACTTGGTCCCATTACCTATGACCTAGAGAGTTTATTCTTAGGACTGATCATGAATCTTTGAAACATTTTAAAAACCAAGATAAACTTGATAGGAGACATGGTAGATGGATGGAATTCATTGAAACTTTTTCTTATGTGATCAAATATAAAAAAGGCAAAGACAATGTGGTTGCTGATGCTTTATCAAGGAGACATGTTCTTTTAACCACATTGGATTCTAGAGTCTTAGGCTTTGGGGAAAGCTTTCGAAAATGTTAAGACAAATGCCCAACCGAAAATTTCTACATATTTGATGGATTTTTATTTCGAAAGGATCAAGTGTGTATACCTAGATGTTCTCTGTGATTATTACTTGTTAATGAAGCCCATAGTGGAGGTTTAATGGGTCATTTTGGAAGAGATAAAACATATCATTCTCTTAAAACACACTTCTATTGGCCACATATGCTTAGAGATGTAGAACATTGCCTTAAGAGATGCATTGATTGTTTAAAGGCCAAATCAAAGCTTATGCCCCATGGATTATACATGATGCGGTACCATCTTCTACAGCTCCAGACACATCCATCATTCTTGGAGAAGGACCAATGACCCGAGCCCGAGCTAAGAAGCTTCAGAGAGACTCATTCAACTTTGTGAGTCATGCTTTGTTCTCGAGCAAGGTTCAACTGCCCGAGCCTACATTGAAGACCTATATGTGCATAGGGATTCAAGAAGAAGAACCACCTTAGTCATAGGAGCTGCCGATTTGACTAAGCGGTTAGGGTTCCTACTTATTTCTATTTTTAGCATTATTTTACTTAAAGTTATTTTAGGAAACTTTAGAGGTTATTTATTTAATTCCTTTAAATCATTGTTTTATCTTCTTTTATCTTCTCAAGAGCTTAGGCCGGCCCATGAACAACCCTAGACCTCTATATATTTCCGATTCAAGCATTGTAAACATTCAGACTTCATTGAATAGAATTAGTTCTCACAAACTTGTGTGAAACACATTGAGTGCTTGTCGATCAATTAGAGCCGTGCTCATTGATTGTCGAATTGGTATCTTGTCTCAGCTTGGTTTGCTTTGTGTTCATCAACTTCGCAAGACTTGGTGATCCTAGTATCCACAAGCCCCCTCCTTGTGCCTCCAAGTTGTCCGCTTGGTTGTGTAGGGTTGTAGAGGCAGGTTATATAGTCATTGGTATTGGTTCCTACCCTCTTAGGAGGCTTGGGGTCTTTATCTTGTTCTATATAGATCGACTCAGTCTTTATCGGTCGTGTCTTGTTATCAATTTCGAGTCTTTATTTCAATTTGTCGAGTCTTGCATCGTTCTTGATCTTTCTTTGCTGCGTTTTTTACTTTCTTGGTCGATCTTGGGCTGTTCTTGGTCAAGATCTTGCGTTTCTTTTGTTTCTTGTCGAGTTTCTTTAGTTTCTTGCTTGTTGTCGAAAATCAACATCTTTGCAAGTCTGTCACCGTTTTGACGGGAATGGATCCTATTGGGCCGAATTGGGCTATTTTAAGTGTTATTTCTAGAGACCTTATTTACTTATATTTTTAGGTGTTTTAATTAGATGTTAGATTTATCTTTTTATCATTAAACTCGGCCCATCAGCTTATCTAAGGCCTATATATTTCAATTCCCCCTTGGTAATTCAAGAGGAACATTATGAATAGAATTAGTCTTCTCAAATTGTGTGAAACACATTGAGTGATTGTTGGATGATTAGAGTTGTGCTCATCATTCACGAATTGGTATCTATCTCAGCTTGGTTTGCTTTGTGTTTATCAACTTCGCAAGACTTGGTGATCCTAGTATCCGCGAGCCCCCTCCTTGTGCCTCCAAGTTGTCCGCTTGGTTGTGTAGGGTTGTAGAGGCGGGTTATATAGTCATTGGTATTGGTTCCTACCTTCTACGGAAGCCTGGAGTCTCTATCTTGTTCTATATAGATCGCATCAGTCCTTATCAGGTTGTGTCTTTCCATTCTTGTTCATTATTTTCGAGTCTTGTTTATTTCTTTAGAGTTTTTGCTGCGTTCTTTAACTCCTTGATTGATCTTGCAGATTTCTTGATCAATTCTTGAAGTATTCTTGCTGCGTCCTTTGTTTCTTGCGTCATTCTTGAGTCTTTCTTTGAGTTTCTTGCTTGTTGTCGAAGATCGGACCATCACACGGCTAACCCCGTATCAAATTGGCATCAGAGCTTTGGTTTTCGACATCAAGATTGAGTCTTTTCTTTCCATAAACACAAAAACCCACAAACAGAGTCATTTTCTTGTTTTGGTTATTTACTTCTTGCATTCTTGAATTGATTATTGCACTAACCTTGTTTGTTTGTGATTGTTGTGGTTGCTTAGCCCAAACACAAAGCCTAGCCGAGATCGTGGAGTCGACCAAAGTGGTGCGCACAGCCCTTGTGAACACCCTTAGCCGATGGCATACCCTGTCCCCATAGTCGAGCAAAGCTTGGTCGACAGCCTCTATTCACACACAAAGAAACCCTAGTTTGTTTTTTGTTTTATCTTTGGAAATTTTGATCTATCTATATCTATTTCCTTTTATCTATAGCCTATTTTATTTCTGATTTTTGGTGGATTTAATTTAATTATATCTATCAAATATATCTATAGGCAAAAGATAGATCTTGTTACCCTATTTACCCAAAGTTGTCTATTTATTTATCTTAGGGCTATCTTTTTATTTTTTCACCTTTGTTTATCAAATTTTCGAGTCCTTTTCAATTTTATTGTGTCTTTCTTGCATTAGTTAAAAAAAAATTCAGTTTCGAAATTCATTCAAAAAAAAAGGATTGAACTTGGACCTAGGAGGATTAAAAATCACTAGGGGCAAAAGTAAGTCAAAAAAAAAAAAAAGAAGTATTGTTGATCTAGTGCAAGAAAGCTCCCAAGGACATTCTTTTGGTGAACCCTTCAAGCCCTTATCGACATTACCAATCCCCAAACACATTACCTCCACAAAAAAAAATTGAAACCCTACCTTGCAACTACAACATCCTAACTTAAAGGTTTTCAATCAAAAGAGGTAAATTTCCATTCTTTCTTAGTTTTCTTTTATTTCTCTCTATTGCAGCTACTGTCGAGTATTTTTCTCCTACATATTGAGTTGCTGCTTGTTGTGTCGATTAGAGCTCAGCCTTGTCGAGTTCTCTTCTTTGCATATTGAGTTGCTTTGCTTGTTTCTTCATTGTGTCGAGTACTCTTCGACCCATATCGAGTTCTCTCTTGTCGAAACAGGTCCTGAAAAGCTTGCGTCGAGCACTATTTTGGTGGTGTCGAGTACTGATTTCCCTTGATCAAGTACTCTCTTTGCTTTGTCGAGTACTACAGCCCTTGTTGAGTACTCTTGTGTGTTGTTTCATTCATTCTCTTGATTGCATACTTTGATTGCTTAGTTCTTTTGCTTGGTTGTTGATTTGCCCAAAGCGGATTGCCCTAGCAAGCGTGACATACCAATCAGAGAGGGAGTGTGAGCGAAACACAATTGTGAGGTTGTTTATATTTTTCTAACCCTTACATAGTTCTTTGTTTGTCTGTATTTGCAATGTCTAATAACCAGGGCAACGACTGGTTCAGTACCGCCATGGAGATCTTAGCTAAGATAGATAAAAGCTTGACGGCAATAGAGCTTCAGCGTTTTGGCTCTAATACGGTGTTCGGACAAGGATTCCCACCTAGAAATGAAGTGCCACCAATGGAAAGGGAAGAATCTCATCCTATTCCCCTTAATAATGTTATTCAACATCATGTTTCTTCTAGCATAGATGCTTCTTTTATTGCTGAAAATGTAGAGCATGTTGATAATAATGTTGATCAAGGTTTTAATTTACTTGTCTGTGATGATAATGATTGCATTGAATATGAGCATGATGATTCTTTGATTGATTTAAATGTTCAACCTATGTCATGTAATGTTAATCAAAGAAAAGATATATGTCATACTACATGCTTAGAAAAAGGCAAAGTTTCTAATATGATCATTAATGGAGAAAATTCTTCTACTATTACTAGCCTTGAATTAATTGAAAATTCAGCCTTGCAAAAGGATGAAACCTTGCTAGCATTGGATGGAAACTTAGGGATTAATGACCAAGCTCAAGTGCATATTAAGTTAGAACATCATGACAGTGATATGGAATCTGAATTATACACTCATAAAGTTTCTTTTCTTGGGTTTGTAGAGAGCTCTAATGGCCAAACGTTGACGAAGCTAAGACAATAACAAACAAGGAGTGGTCAATCCCTACAACAATCAGTCTTCAGATGAGTTTCCATGGGCATGCAGTTTTCAATCCAAGAGCTCGTGTGGATGCATTTGCAGAATCATATGCGACCTTGGATTCGAGGACGAATCCTTTTCAAGAAAGGGAGATTGATGCGGGACCATCCAAGACACATTCGGATGATGTCCTTCTCAAGAGGAAGAAGAAGGCTCCACCTTGGGAGAAGAAATGACGTTTTAGACTCTCGTTCAGAATTTTGACAGCTTTTCGACATCTCTGTAAAAGAAGTCGTACGGATTCAATATTAATCGGATTGAGACGTGCCATACTTTGTTGGAACGAGGACGAAGATATCTACAACTTTACTGTTGAAGGTCTTTCCAGATTCGACATGGAGCTTGGCCGAAAATCAATATCTTTGCAAGTCTGTCACCGTTTTGACGGGAATGGATCCTATTGGGCCGAATTGGGCTATTTTAAGTGCTATTTCTAGAGACCTTATTTACTTATGTTTTTAGGTGTTTTAATTAGATGTTAGATTTATCTTTTTATCATTAAACTCGGCCCATCAGCTTATCTAAGGCCTATATATTTCAATTCCCCCTTGCTAATTCAAGAGGAACATTATGAATAGAATTAGTCTTCTCAAATTGTGTGAAACACATTGAGTGATTGTTGGATGATTAGAGTTGTGCTCATCATTCACGAATTGGTATCTATCTCAGCTTGGTTTGCTTTGTGTTCATCAACTTCGCAAGACTTGGTGATCCTAGTATCCACGAGCCCCCTCCTTGTGCCTCCAAGTTGTCCGCTTTGTTGTGTAGGGTTGTAGAGGCGGGTTATATAGTCATTGGTATTGGTTCCTACCTTCTACGGAAGCCTGGGGTCTCTATCTTGTTCTATATAGATAGCATCAGTCCTTATCAGGTCGTGTCTTTCCATTCTTGTTCATTATTTTCGAGTCTTGTTTATTTCTTTAGAGTCTTTGCTGCGTTCTTTAACTTCTTGATTGATCTTCCCGATTTCTTGATCGATTCTTGAAGTATTCTTGCTGCGTCCTTTGTTTCTTGCGTCATTCTTGAGTCTTTCTTTGAGTTTCTTGCTTGTTGTCGAAGATCGGACCATCACACGGCTAACCCCGTATCATAGCCTATTAAAATTCTGATTTTTGGTGGATTTAATTTAATTATATCTATCCAATATATCTATAGGCAAAAGATAGATCTTGTAACCATATATATCCAAGGGTTGTCTATTTATTTATCTTTAGGGCTAGAATTTTTTATCTTTCACCATATTTCCATCAGATTTTCGAGTCCCCCTTTGTTACATAGAGTCTTTCTTGCATTAGTTTTAAAAAAAATCAGTTTGGAAATTTCAAAAAAAAAAAAAAGATTGAACTTGGACCTAGGAGGATAAAATTCACTAGGGGCAAAAGTAAGTAAAAAAAAAAAGAGTTATTGATATCTAGTGCAAGAAAGCTCCAAGGACACACTTTGGTGAATTCTACAGCCTATATCGACAGCCCTTCCTATATCCCAAACACATACCTCCACAAAAATTGAAACCCTATCTTGCAACTACAACATCCTAACTTAAAGGTTTTCAATCAAAAGAGGTAAATTTCCATTCTTTTTTAGTTTTTCTTTTATTTCTCTCTGTTTACAGCTTTGTCGAGTTGAGTATAGCTGTTTGTCGAAGCAATTCTCCTCTGTCGAGTTATTGAGTTAGTGTCGAGAAGATCTCAGCCCTTGCCGTGTTCTCTCTTTGTTGTGTCGAGTACATTGACCCCTGTCGAGTACTCTTTAGTTTGTGTCGAGTTGAATTCTTGCAAATACCCATCTGTTTTGCTTGAATTAAGTAGTTTGCTTACATCGAGTTCTCCACAGCCTTTGTCGAGTTCTCTTGATTATTTGTTTCATTCATTCTCTTGATTGCATACTTTGATTATTAAGTTCTTTTGCTTGGTTGTTGATTTGCCCAAAGCGGATTGCCCTCGCAAGCATAACATATCAATCAGAGAGGGAGAGTGAGCGAAACACAATTGTGAGCTGTTTATAGTTTAACTAATCTTAACATAATTCTTTGTTTCTTTTCTCTTTGTTATAATGTCTAATAATCAGGTTAACAATGAGAACAACCCCAACAATGGAGGTAGCTCGAGTGCAACTGTGACACCCGAGCAATTCAACAATCTTACCAACACCTTGACATCCATTTTAGATCGGTTGACAGCTTTAGAAGCTAGGCCGAGTGGATCTACTACAGCTGTTTGGTCAAGAGAATCAGACGCCTCAAGATGAAAGAGAGGTCGTTAATCCTAACCCTATTCCTAATCCGAATCTCAATGCCAATAATCCTATTTTTGAAGAAAACAATTCTCCACGAGGTGGGAGAAATAATAGGAATAATGAGTTTGTTAATATGCAAGGTCAAGGACAAGGAAGGGGAAGAGGCCGAGGCTTCCAGGAGCATTTCTACTACTCGGAGCAAGACGATGACTTCCAAGAAGAGGAGTATTGGGAGCAACGCCCGAGACGGAATCAAAGGGGAAACCAGAACCGACCGCTTAGGTATAATGATGACGACGGCATAGGTAAGGTTAAGGTAAAGATTCCTCCTTTTGATGGTAAGACTGATCCAGATGCTTATATTGATTGAGAGATTAAAATGGAACAAATCTGGAACTGTCATAATTTCTCAGATACTAAGAAAGTACAACTAGCTTCCCTAGAATTTCAAGGTTTTGCATTAATCTGGTGGGATAATCTAGTTAAGGAAAGAAGGAGAAACCTTGATGCACCTATTGCTTCTTGGGAACAATTAAAAGTGTTAATGAGAAATAGATTTGTACCTGAACATTATGATAGAGAGCTTTTGCACAGATTAGAAAATCTAAAACAAGGTAGCAAAACTGTTGAGGAAACATTTAATCTTATGCAAGAAGCCATGGCTCGAGCTAATGTAGTAGAATCTCATGAGAAAACTAATGTTAGATATCTTAGGATTTCGCATCCTGCTTTAGCTCATGAAATTGATTATTTTCCCTATACTACTCCTACTGATTTGTTACATCTAGCTATGAAAGTAGAAAAGGGACAACGATACAAGAGCCAAGGTAACAAGATGTCGAGTGGCCAGCAGCCCCAATGGCGCCAATCTCGGCCTCAACAGCCCCAAGGGCACTCGGATGTGGGTTCAAGAGAGCGAGCTCAACAGCCCCAATGGAGGAATGAAGGCCGACAGCCCCAGCAGCCCCTCGACAAGGGAAAAGGTCCATGGAATGGACGAGAATCGTCTGGGACATCTACTGGTCCCAAAGGGAGTAATCCTAACCCTTCTACCCTTTGCTCTAGAGATTTTGTATGCTTTAAATGCCAAGCTAGAGGTCATTATATGAAGGATTGCCCTAATAAGAAAACTCTCATGGTTAATCACTTAGGAGAATATGAATCTGAAAATTCTTGTGATGAACATGACGACCATGCTAATGACAATGATCAGAACCTAAACCTTGTATGTTATGATAATGATGATGATGAGGTCGAATATGAACATGGAGAGTCTTTGATTGTTAGGAGAGTTTTAAGTGTTGTTCCTACACCTTGTGATGATAATCAAAGAGAAAACTTGTTTCATACTCGTTGCATAGTTAAAGGAAAGGTTGTTAATGTGATCATTGATGGAGGTAGTTGTTGTAATTTATCTAGTCAAGAAATGGTTGAGAAATTACATCTATCTACTGTCCAACACCCTAGACCTTACAAATTGCATTGGATGAATGATTGTGGAAACTTGAAAGTAAATAGGCAAGTTAAAGTGCATATTAAACTAGGACATTATGAAGATGATGTTTTATGTGATATTGTGCCTATGCAAGCTTGTCATATTCTATTAGGTCATCCTTGACAATCTGATCGTAAGGTTATTCATGATGGGTTTACTAATAGATACTCCTTTACTTTTCAGGGAAAGAATGTGATTCTCAAGCCCATGACACCTACACAAGTGGCTGATGAGATTGAGAAGCGCAAGGTAAGTAAAGGTGAGTTAGATAAGGAGGCTCAGACGAGCCAAGTGGATCCCCAAACTCGGCCTAAGAGTGTGTTCTTGGTTTCCAAAAGCACATTCATGGACGATTATGCGGATGGAGAAACCATACTTATGCGCCTTTGTAAGAGCTTGAACATTTTGAGTGAAGAGCTTAAAGCTTCTCTTCCATAAAACATTCTCGCTCTTCTTGAGGAATTTAAGGATGTGTTTCCCGATGACATACCACCAGGTCTACCCCCTATTCGCGGAATTGAGCATCAAATTGATCTTATTCCAGGGGCTGGATTGCCTAATAGGCATGCGTATCGTATGAATCCCACTGAGACCCAAGAGGTCCAAACCCAAGTCCAGGAACTGTTGGATAAGGGTTATATTTGAGTTAGCTTAAGTCCTAGTGTTGTACCTGTGTTATTAGTCCCTAAGAAAGATGGTTCATGGTGGATGTGTGTAGATTGTAGGGCTATTAACAATATTACTATTAAATATAATCATCCCATGCTAGATGAATTGCATGGAGCTTCTATATTCTCTAAAATAGATCTTAGGAGTGGCTATCATCAAATTAGAATGAAAGAGGGTGATGAATGGAAAACAACCTTTAAGACTAAGCTAGGGTTATATGAGTGGTTGGTTATGCCTTTTGGTTTAACTAATGCTCCTAGTACTTTTATGCGCTTAATGAATCATGTGCTTCGAGATTTCATCGAAAAATTTGTTGTTGTTTACTTTGATGATATTCTGGTTTATAGCAAGTCTTCTAATGAACATGAATCACATCTTACAGAAGTACTTAAAACGCTGAGAATTGAACGCTTGTATGCTAATTTAAAGAAATGTGAGCTATGTAATGAACAAGTGTCTTTTCTTGGTTTTATAGTAAGCTCGAGTGGACTACGTGTCGATGAGGCGAAGATCAAGGCCATACAAGAATGGCCAACACCCATCAACATCGGCCATGTGCGCAGCTTCCAAGGATTGGCGAGCTTCTATCATCGATTCGTACGAGATTTCAGCACCATCTCGGCACCTCTCACTGAGCTCACGAAAAAGAGGAGCGAATTCACATGGGGACCAGCTCAAGAGGAAGCTTTCAACGCGCTTAGGGACAAGCTGACCCATGCGCCACTTCTAGCTCTCCCCGACTTCTCTCAACCCTTTGAGGTAGAGTGTGATGCTAGCGGAGTTGGAATTGGCGGAGTTCTTATGCAGGGAGGTAAGCCTATTGCTTTCTTTTCTGAAAAGTTGAAAGGTGCTTGTCTTAACTACTCTACCTATGATAAGGAATTATATGCTTTGTTTAGAGTACTTAAGACATGGTCTCACTATCTATGGCCTAGCGAGTTTATTCTTAGGACTGACATGAGTCTTTAAAATACTTTAAAAGCCAAGATAAACTTGATAGGAGACATGGTAGATGGATGGAGTTCATTGAGACATTTCCTTATGTAATTAAGTATAAGAAAGGCAAAGACAATGTGGTTGCTGATGCATTATCTAGAAGACATGTTCTTAACACTGGTTTCGATTCTAATGCTTTAGTTCGAAGACATGCTCTTTTAACCACTTTGGATTCTAGAGTCTTAGGCTTTGTTTACATTAAGGAATTGTATGAAAATGATCTTGATTTTGGTGATATCTTTCGAAAATGCTTAGAAAAGGGTCCAAATGACAGCTTTTATATACATGATGGATTCTTATTTCGAAAAGATCAAGTGTGCGTTCCTAGATGTTCTCTGCGATTATTACTTGTTAGTAAAGCCCATAGTGGTGGATTAATGGGACATTTTGGTAGAGATAAAACATATCATACACTGAAATCACACTTTTATTGGCCACATATGCTTAGGGATGTAGAACATTGCCTAAAAAGATGTATTGATTGCTTAAAGGCCAAATCTAAGCTAATGCCCCATGGCTTGTACACGCCACTACCTACACCCTCAGCCCCTTGGGAAGACATTTCTATGGATTTTATAGTTGGGTTGCCTAGAACTAAGAAGGGGAGGGATTCTATATTTGTGGTAGTGGGATAGGTTCTCTAAAATGGCTCATTTCATTGCATGCCACAAAACTGAGGATGCTACCAATGTTGCTAATCTATTCTTTAGAGAGGTAGTAAGATTACATGGTGTGCCGAAAACTATAGTAAGTGATAGGGATGTGAAATTCTTAAGTCATTTTTGGCGAACTTTATGGAATAAATTGGGAACTAGATTGCTATTCTCTACTTCTAGCCAATCCCAAACTGATGGCCAAACTGAGGTGACTAATAGAACACTCACTACTATCCTTAGATCCATAATTAGGAAGAATTTGAACCTTTGGGAAGAAGCCTTACCTCATGTGGAATTTGCATATAACAGAACCATGCATTCGGCTACTAAACTCACTCCATTTGAATGTGTGTATGGTGTTAATCCACTAACCCCTTTTGATCTTACTCCATATCTTATGAGAAAGAAAGAATCATTTGAGGCAGGTAAGCATGTCGAGTTCATTCGAGAGCTGCATGGACGGACTCGTGAGAAGCTTAAGCTAAAGGCTGAGTACAATGCTAACAAGGCCAACAAAGGACGTCGCTTGGTCACATTTCAGCCTGGAGATCTTGTATGGGTGCACTTAAGGAAGGACCGGTTTCCAGAAGCACGAAAGAGCAAACTAGCACCTCGCGGTGATGGACCATTCAAGGTGAAGAGGAGAGTGGGCGACAATGCCTATCAACTAGAGCTTCTTGGAGACATGGGCGTGAGCGCTACGTTCAACGTCGCCGATCTAATCCCTTACTTCGCTGTGGATGAAGACTTGGATTCGTGGTCGAATCCTTTCCAAGAAGGGGAGGTTGATGCGGGACCATCTTCTACAGCTCCGGACACACCCATCATTCTTGGAGAAGGACCAATGACTCGAGCCCGAGCTAAGAAGCTTCAGAGAGACTCATTCAACTTTGTGAGTCATGCTTTGTTCTCGAGCAAGGTTCAACTCTCCGAGCCTACATTGAAGACCTATATGTGCATAGGGATTCAAGAAGAAGAACCACCTTAGTCATAGGAGCTGCCGATTTGACTAAGTGGTTGGGGCTCCTACTTATTTCTATTTTTAGCATTATTTTACTTAAAGTTATTTTAGGAAACTTTAGAGGTTATTTATTTAATTCCTTTAAATCATTGTTTTATCTTCTTTTATCTTCTCAAGAGCTTAAGCGGGCCCATGAACAGCCCTAGACCTCTATATATTTTCGATTCATGCATTGTAAACATTCAGACTTCATTGAATAGAATTAGTTCTCACAAACTTGTGTGAAACACATTGAGTGCTTGTCGATCAATTAGAGTTGTGCTCATTGATTTTTGAATTGGTATCTTGTCTCAGCTTGGTTTGCTTTGTGTTCATCAACTTCGCAAGACTTGGTGATCCTAGTATCCACAAGCCCCCTCCTTGTGCCTCCAAGTTATCTGCTTGATTGTGTAGGGTTGTAGAGGCGGGTTATATAGTCATTGGTATTGGTTCCTACCCTCGTAGGAAGCCTGGGGTCTTTATCTTGTTCTATATAGATCGACTCAGTCTTTATCGGCCGTGTCTTGTTATCAATTTCGAGTCTTTATTTCAATTTGTCAAGTCTTGCATCGTTCTTGATCTTTCTTTGCTGCGTTCTTTACTTTCTTGGTCGATCTTGGACTGTTCTTGGTCGAGATCTTGCGTTTCTTTTATTTCTTATCGAGTTTCTTTAGTTTCTTGCTTGTTGTCGAAGATCGGACCATCACATGGCTAACCCCGTATCAATACACGCCACTACCTATCCCCTCAGCCCCTTGGGAAGACATTTCTATGGACTTTGGAGTTGGGTTGCCTAGAACTAAGAAGAGGAGGGATTCTATATTTGTAGTGGTAGACCGATTTTCTAAGATGGCTCACTTTATTGCATGTCATAAAACTGATAATGCTACTAATGTTGCAAATCTGTTCTTTAGATAAGTAGTTAGGTTGCATGGTGTGCCTAAAACAATTGTAAGTGATAGAGGTTGATGCGGGACGATCTTCTACACCTCTAGACACGCCTATCATACTAGGAGAAGGACCTATGACTCGAGCCCGAGCTAAGAAGCTTCAGAGAGACTCATTCATGTTTGTGAGTCACGCATTGTTCTCGAGCACGGTTCAACTCCCGGAGCCCACATTGAAGACCTATATGTGTATAGGGATTCAAGAACTCGAACCACCTTAGTCTTAGTCATGCCGAATTTTCCTAAGTGCGGAACACCTATGTTATTTCCTATTTTAGCAACTTTTCTTACTTAAGTTATTTTAGGAAACTTTAAGGTTATTTTTATTATTTTCTTGATTTGTTATTTCTTTTAATTCGGCCCAAACTCAGCCTTGTAAGGCTATATAAGCCGAGTTCTCCTATGTAGAACATCACACCTTCCATTATATGAAAATCAGTTCTTGTGCGAAACACAATTGTGAGAAAGTCAATCGATTCGAAGCAGGGCTCATCGATTGTAACTATTGGTATTGATCTCAGCTTGGTTTGCCTTGTGTTCATCAACTTCCTAAGACTTGGTGATCCTGGTATCCACGAGCCCCCTCCTTGTGCCTCCAAGTTATCCGCTTGGTTGTGTAGGGTTGTAGAGACGGGTTATATAGTCATTAGTGTTGGTTCCTACCCTCTACGGAGGCCTGAGGTCTTTATCTTGTTCTATATAGATCGACTCAGTCCATTATCGGTCGTGTCTTTCAATTCTTGTTCTTAATTTTTGAGTCTTTATTAATATTTATCCAGTCTTTGCATTTCTTTAATATAGTTGATCTCGAGTTCACTTTTGTTCTTGAAGATCTTGTCGAGTCTTGCATGTTCTTGATCGATCTTGAGCTTTTCTTGGTCGATTCTTTGTTTCTAGCTGCATCAATCTTGTTTCTTGTTTCGTTTATTTATGTTCATGTTGATTCTTGTTTAGTTCTTGCTTCCGTTCTTGTCTTTGAGTCTTGATTGTCGAAGATTGGGCCATTCCGCGGCTAACCCCGTATCAAATTGGTATCAGAGCTTTGGTTTCCGACATCAAAGTTATGTCTTTTCTTTTCATAAAAACAAAAACCCCACAAAAATAGAGTCTTTATCAATTTTTGGTATTTTGCTTCTTGTTTCTTGAATTTGATTATTGCACTAACCTTCCTTGTTTGTGATTGATTGTGGTTGCTAGCCTAAACACAAGCCTTAGCCGAGACCCATTGGAGTCGACCAAGCCGTTTGCGCATCCCTTGTGTAAACCCTAGCCGACGACGTCATTGTCCCCATAGCCGAAGCATTGGCCGATTCCTACAAGCATTCACACAAACCTTAGTTTATCTATCTTGTTCTATCTTTAACCTATTTTGATTTATCTATTTCAAAAGCCTTATAAAAAATTCTGATTTTTGTGGTAGATTAATTCCATATTATCTATCATATATCATAAAAAGGCATAGATAGATCTACTTACCAAAATTAACCGAACCTCATCTATATATATTGCATTAGGTCTAAGTTTTTATTTCATTGACCTATCCTTTTTACATTTTCGAGTCCTTATTATTGTTTATTTATCTTTCTTGCATTAGGTAAAAAAAAAACAGTTCGACATATTCAAAAAAAAAAGACATACATACTTGGACCTATGAGGATAAAATTCACTAGGGGCAAAAGTAAGTCAAAAAAAAAAATTGTTGATCTAGTGCAAGAAAGCTTCCAAAGGACAAAATTTGGTGAACCTTCAAGCCCTAGTCGACTACCTTAAACACATACCTCCCAAACACAAAAATTGAAATCCTACCTTGCAACTACAACATCCTAACTAAAGGTTTCAAATCAAAAGAGGTAAATTTCCAAACTTGCTCTTGTTTTCCTTTATTTTCTTTTGTTATTTGTCATTGTCGATTGCTTGATCCCTTGATCGAGTACTTTTGTGTCCATATCGAGTTGTTTCTTGCCGAGTCGAGTGTTGTGAAGTCTTGTGTCGTGTACTGCGAACTCCTCTTGAGTGCTCCTGTGTGACTTGTCAAGTACTCTTGACCCCATCGAGTGCTCTCTCTGTTGTGTCGAGTGCTTGCCATTCCTTGTCAAGAACTCTAGTGTCTTTGTCGACTGATCTTGACACTTTATCGAGTGCAGCTTGTGTCTTTGGTTTCATTCATTCTCTCATATACATATCTTGTTTGCTAGGTTTTAGCTTGAATGTTGATTTGCCCAAGGCGGATGGAAACAACAAGCGTGACATACCAATAAGAGAGGGAGTGTGAGCGAAACACTTGGTGAGATTGTTTATATTTTCTCTAACCTTTTACATAGTTCCTTGTTCGTTTTATTCGCTATGTCTAATCAGGTTAATAACAAGAACAGTGCCAACAATGGCAACAACGAAAACAGTACCTCAACCGTGACGCCTGAGATGTTCAATACTCTCAACACGACCTTGACGGAGGTGTTGAATAGGCTTGCGGCAATAGAGGCCCGGCTAATCGGTTCGAACACCATGGCCGGGCAAGGTAATCAAAGGCGTGATGATACGCCTCGCGATGAAAGGGAAGTACATAATCCTAACCCTAATCCTAATCCTAATCCTAATGTTGATGACCCTTTATTCTATGAGAACGACTCTCCACAAAGGGAGAGATATGGTAGAAATAATGGGTTTGGTAATGCGCAAGGACAAGGAAGAGGAAGAGGGAGAGGTCGAGGCTTCCAAGTGGAGTTCTACCAAACGGAGGACGATGATGGATTCCAAGAAGAGGAGTATTGGGAGCAACGTCCCAGGCGGAACGATAGAGGGGGTCGATACCACTACAGAGCACCTAAAATTTGAAGGTAAAACTGATCCAGATGTTTATAATGATTAGGAAACTACAATTGATCAAATCTGGAATTGTCACAACTTCTCCGACGCTAAAAAAGTGCAATTAGCTTCTCTAAAATTTCAAGGCTTTGCTTTAATTTGGTGGGATAACCTAGTTAAAGAAAGAATCAGAGCCCTTGATGCGCCTATCGCATCTTTGGACCAACTAAAAGCACTAGTGAGGAGAAGATTTGTTCACCAACACTATGCTAGAGAACTTAGACAACGTCTAGAAAATCTAAAACATGGTAGCAAAACTTTTGAGAAAACTTTTAATGCAATGCAAGAAACCATGGCTAGAGCTAATGTAGATGAACCTGATGAAGATACAAATGCTAGGTTTATTAGGATATTGCATTCCTCCTTAGCTCGTGAAATTGATTATTTTCTTTATTCTACGCCTACTGAGCTTTTTCATTTAGCGATAAAGGTAGAGAGAGGAGCGAGATATAGGAGCCAAGGTGGTCGAAATGCGAATGGGCAGCAACAAGGATGGCGTCAATCTCGGCCCCAGCAATTCAGCATCCTAGGCCTTATAGATTGCATTGGATGAATGACTGTGACAATTTGAAAGTAAACAGGCAAGTTAAAGTTCATATCAAATTAGGACATTATGAAGATGATGTGTTATGTGATATTGTGCCTATGCAAGCCTGTCATATATTATTAGGTCATCCTTGGCAATTTGATCGTAAGGTCTTGCATGATGGATTTACTAACCGATACTCCTTTACTTTTCAGGGGAAGAACGTTGTTCTCAAGCCTATGACGCCTATGCAAGTGGCTGATGAGATTGAGAAGCGCAAGGTAAGTAAAGGTGAGTTAGATAAGGAGGCTTAGTCGAGCCAAGTGGCTTCCAATTCTTGGCCTAGGGATGTTCTTTTGGCTTCCAAGAGAACATTTGTAGACGAGTTTCTAGATGGGGAAACAACTCCCATGCTCCTATGCAAAGGGTTGAACATGTTGAGTGAGGAGCTTAGAGCTACCCTCCCTCCTCACATCCTATCTCTTCTTGAAGAGTATAAGGATGTATTTCCCGGTGACATACCACCAGGTCTACCCCCTATTCATGGGATTGAGCATCAAATTGATCTCATTCCAGGGGCTTCTTTGCCTAATAGGCCTGCGTATCGTATGAATCCCAATAAGACCCAAGAGGTCCAATCCCAAGTCTATGAAATGTTGGATAAGGGGTATATTAGAGAAAGCTTAACTCCTTGTGTTGTTCCTGTGTTATTAGTCCCTAAGAAAGATGGACCATGGAGAATGTGTGTAGATTGTAGGGCCATTAATAACATAATTGTTAAATATCGTCATCCTATTCCACGCTTAGATGATATGCTTGATGAATTGAATGGATCCTCTATATTTTCGAAAATAGACTTAAAAAGCGGATATCATCAAATTAGAATGAAGGAAGGCGATGAATGGAAAACAGCATTTAAGACTAAGTTTGGCTTATATAAGTGGTTGATTATGCCTTTTGGTTTAACTAATGCACCTAGTACTTTTATGCGCTTAATGAATCATGTGCTTAGAAATTTTATTGGGAAATTTGTTGTTTTTTATTTCGATGATATACCTATTTATAGCAAATCTCCTAAAGAACATGAAGCACATCTTAGGGAAGTACTTACTACATTAAGATTAGAACACTTGTATGCAAATTTAAAGAAATGTGAATTATGTAATGATCAAGTGCCTTTTCTTGGATTTGTAGTGAGCTCGAATGGGCTGCGTGTCGATGAGGCGAAACTCAAGGCCATACAAGAGTGGCCGACACCCACCAACATCGGCCATGTGTGCAGCTTTCAAGGCTTGGCGAGCTTCTATAGGCGGTTCGTTCGCGACTTCAGCACCATCTCAACCCCTCTCACCGAGCTCACGAAGAAGCGATGCGAGTTCAAGTGGGGCGCAGCTCAGGAGGAGTCCTTCCGCACGCTCAAGGAGAAGCTTACGCAGGCTCCTCTACTCGCTCTCCCGGACTTCTCTCGGCCATTTGAAGTGGAGTGTGACGCTAGCGGAGTTGGAATTGGCGGAGTCCTTATGCAGGAAGGTAAGCCTATTGCTTTCTTTTCTGAGAAGTTGAAAGGTGCTTGTCTTAATTACTCTACTTATGATAAAGAGTTGTATGCATTGTATAGAGTTCTTAAGACTTGGTCACATTACCTATGGCCTAGAGAGTTTATCTAGAAGACATGTTCTTTTAACCTCATTGGATTCTAGAGTCTTAGGTTTTGTTTATATTAAGGATTTGTATGAAAATGATATAGATTTTGGGGAAAACTTTTGAAAATGTAAAGAAAAGGGTCCAATCGACAACTTCTATGTCTATAATGGTTTCTTTTTTCGAAAGGATCAAGTGTGTATACCTAGATGTTCTCTTCGATTATTACATGTTAATGAAGCTCATAGTGGAGGATTAATGGGTCATTTTGGAAGAGATAAAACAAATCATACATTAAAAACACACTTTTATTGGCCACATATGCTTAGGGATGTAGAACATTGCATTAAAAGATGCACTGATTGTTTAAAGGCCAAATCTAAGCTTATGCCCCATGGATTGTATACACCACTACCCACTCCCTTAGCCCATTGGGAAGATATTTCAATGGACTTTATTGTTGGGTGGTCTAGAACTAAGAAAGGGAGGGATTCTATATTTGTAGTGGTAGATCGATTTTCTAAGATGGCTCATTTTATTGCATGTCATAAAACCGATGATGCTACTAATGTTGCAAATCTGTTCTTTAGATAAGTAGTTAGGTTGCATGGTGTGCCTAAAACAATTGTAGGTGATAGGGATGTTAAATTCTTAAGTCATTTTTGGCGAACATTATGGAGTAAATTGGGAACTAGATTGCTATTCTCTACTTATAGCCACCCACAAACTGATGGCCAAACTGAGGTGACTAATAGAACATTGACAACCGTCCTTAGAACCATTATTAGAAAGAATTTGAAGCTTTGGGAAGAAGTCTTACCTCATGTGGAGTTTGCTTATAATAGAACTATGCATTCCTCAACGAAAATCACTCCATTTGAATGTGTCTATGGTGATAATCCACTAACCCCTTTTGATCTTACTCCATATCCTATGAGAGAGAAAGAATCATTTGAAGCAGGTAAGCATGTCGAGTTCGTTAAGGAGCTACATGAACGGACACGTCAGAAGCTTGTGCAGAAGGCTGAATACAACGCCAACAAGGCAAATAAGGGGCGGCGTTTGGTGACATTTCAACCAGGGGATCTCGTGTGGGTGCACCTTAAGAAGGAGAGGTTTCCAGAAGCACGGAAGAGCAAGCTAGCACCTAGAGGTGACAGACCATTCAAGGTGCTACGTCGAGTGGGCGAGAATGCCTACCAATTGGAGCTTCCTAGAGACTATGGCGTGAGCGCCACCTTCAACGTCGTGGATCTCATTCCTTACTTTGCTGTGGAGGAGGACTTGGATTCGTGGTCGAATCCTTTCCAAGAAGGGGAGGTTGATGCGGGACCACCTTCTACACCTCCAGACACGCCTATCATACTAGGAGAATGACCTATGACTCGAGCCCGAGCTAAGAAGCTTCAGAGAGACTCATTCATGTTTGTGAGTCACGCATTCTTCTCGAGCACGGTTCAACTCCCAGAGCCTACATTGAAGACCTATATGTGTATAGGGATTCAAGAACTCGAACCACCTTAGTCATAGTCGTGCCGAATTTTCCTAAGTGTGGAACACCTATGTTATTTCCTATTTTAGCAACTTTTCTTACTTAAGTTATTTTAGGAAACTTTAAGGTTATTTTTATTATTTTCTTAAGTTGTTATTTCTTTTAATTCGGCCCAAACTCAACCTTGCAAGGCTATATAAGCCTAGTTCTCCTATGTAGAACATCACGTCTTCCATTATATGAAAATCAGTTCTTGTGTGAAACACAACTGTAAAAAAGTCAATCGATTCGAAGCAGGGCTCATCGATTGCAACTATTGGTATTGATCTCAGCTTGGTTTGCTTTGTATTCATCAACTTTGCAAGACTTGGTGATCCTGGTATCCACGAGCCCCCTCCTTGTGCCTCCAAGTTGTCCGCTTGGTTGTGTAGGGTTGTAGAGGCGGGTTATATAGTCATTGATGTTGGTTCCTACCCTCTACGGAGGCCTGGGTCTTCATCTTGTTCTATATAAATCGACTCAGTCCACTATCGGTCGTGTCTTTCAATTCTTGTTCTTAAATTTCGAGTCTTTATTATTCTTTGTATAGTCTTTGCATTCTTTAATATATTCGATCTCGAGTTCACTTATGTTCTTGAAGATCTTGTCGAGTCTTGCATTTTCTTGGTCGATCTTGAGCTTTTCTTGGTCAATTCTTTGTTTCTTGTTGCGTCAATCTTGTTTCTTGTTTCGTTACTTTATGTTCTTGTTTAGTTCTTACTTCCGTTCTTGTCTTTGAGTATTGATTGTCGAAGATCGGCCCATCCTGCGGCTAACCATATATCGAAGATGTTAAGTTCTTAAGTCATTTTTGGCGAACCTTATGGAGGAAATTGGGAACTAGATTGCTATTCTCTACCTCTAGTCACCCCCAAACTGATGGCCAAACTGAGGTGACCAATAGAACCTTAACTACTGTCCTTAGAACTATAATTAGGAAGAATTTAAAGCTTTGGGAAGAAGCCTTACCTCATGTGGGTATTGCTTATAATAAGACTATGCATTCCTCAACGAAAATCACTCCATTTGAATGTGTATATGGTGTTAATCCACTAACCCCTTTTGATCTTACTCCATATGCTATGAGAGAGAAAGAATCATTTGAAGCAGGTGAGCATGTCGAATTCGTTAAGGAACTACATGAACGGACACGTCAGAAGCTTGTGCAGAAGGCTGAATACAACGCCAACAAGGCTAACAAGGGTCGGCGCTTGGTGGTGTTCCAGCCAGGGGATTTAGTGTGGGTGCACCTAAGGAAGGAGGGGTTTTTAGAGGCACGGAAGAGCAAGCTAGCACCTCGAGGAGATGGACCATTCAATGTTCTTCGTCGAGTTGGTGAGAATGCCTATCACCGGGAGCTCCCTGGAGACTATGGCGTGAGCGCAACCTTCAACGTCGCGGGCCTCATTCCCTAATTTGCTGTGGACGAGGAATTGCATTCATGTTCGAATCCATTCCAAGAAGGGGATGAATTGAATGAATCCTCTATATTTTCAAAAATAGACATAAAAAGCAGATATCATCAAATTAGAATTAAGGAAGGCGATGAATGGAAAACAGCATTTAAGACTAAGTTTGGCTTATATAAGTGGTTGATTATGCCTTTTGGTTTAACTAATGCACCTAGTACTTTTATGCGCTTAATGAATCATGTGCTTAGAAATTTTATTGGGAAATTTGATGTTTTTTATTTCGATGATATACTTATTTATAGCAAATCTCCTAAAGAAGATGAAGCACATCTTAGGGAAGTACTTACTACATTAAGATTAGAACACTTGTATTCAAATTTAGAGAAATGTGAATTATGTAATGATCAAGTGCCTTTTCTTGGATTTGTAGTGAGCTCGAATGGGCTGCGTGTCGATGAGGCGAAACTCAAGGCCATACAAGAGTGGCCGACACCCACCAACATCGGCCATGTGTGCAGCTTTCAAGGCTTGGCGAGCTTCTATAGGCGGTTCGTTCGCGACTTCAGCACCATCTCAACCCCTCTCACCGAGCTCACGAAGAAGCGATGCGAGTTCAAGTGGGGCGCAGCTCAGGAGGAGTCCTTCCGCACGCTCAAGGAGAAGCTTACGCAGGCTCCTCTACTCGCTCTCCCGGACTTCTCTCGGCCATTTGAAGTGGAGTGTGACGCTAGCGGAGTTGGAATTGGCGGAGTCCTTATGCAGGAAGGTAAGCCTATTGCTTTCTTTTCTGAGAAGTTGAAAGGTGCTTGTCTTAATTACTCTACTTATGATAAAGAGTTGTATGCATTGTATAGAGTTCTTAAGACTTGGTCACATTACCTATGGCCTAGAGAGTTTATCTAGAAGACATGTTCTTTTAACCTCATTGGATTCTAGAGTCTTAGGTTTTGTTTATATTAAGGATTTGTATGAAAATGATATAGATTTTGGGGAAAACTTTTGAAAATGTAAAGAAAAGGGTCCAATCGACAACTTCTATGTCTATAATGGTTTCTTTTTTCGAAAGGATCAAGTGTGTATACCTAGATGTTCTCTTCGATTATTACTTGTTAATGAAGCTCATAGTGGAGGATTAATGGGTCATTTTGGAAGAGATAAAACAAATCATACATTAAAAACACACTTTTATTGGCCACATATGCTTAGGGATGTAGAACATTGCATTAAAAGATGCACTGATTGTTTAAAGGCCAAATCTAAGCTTATGCCCCATGGATTGTATACACCACTACCCACTCCCTTAGCCCATTGGGAAGATATTTCAATGGACTTTATTGTTGGGTGGTCTAGAACTAAGAAAGGGAGGGATTCTATATTTGTAGTGGTAGATCGATTTTCTAAGATGGCTCATTTTATTGCATGTCATAAAACCGATGATGCTACTAATGTTGCAAATCTGTTCTTTAGATAAGTAGTTAGGTTGCATGGTGTGCCTAAAACAATTGTAGGTGATAGGGATGTTAAATTCTTAAGTCATTTTTGGCGAACATTATGGAGTAAATTGGGAACTAGATTGCTATTCTCTACTTATAGCCACCCACAAACTGATGGCCAAACTGAGGTGACTAATAGAACATTGACAACCGTCCTTAGAACCATTATTAGAAAGAATTTGAAGCTTTGGGAAGAAGTCTTACCTCATGTGGAGTTTGCTTATAATAGAACTATGCATTCCTCAACGAAAATCACTCCATTTGAATGTGTCTATGGTGATAATCCACTAACCCCTTTTGATCTTACTCCATATCCTATGAGAGAGAAAGAATCATTTGAAGCAGGTAAGCATGTCGAGTTCGTTAAGGAGCTACATGAACGGACACGTCAGAAGCTTGTGCAGAAGGCTGAATACAACGCCAACAAGGCAAATAAGGGGCGGCGTTTGGTGACATTTCAACCAGGGGATCTCGTGTGGGTGCACCTTAAGAAGGAGAGGTTTCCAGAAGCACGGAAGAGCAAGCTAGCACCTAGAGGTGACAGACCATTCAAGGTGCTACGTCGAGTGGGCGAGAATGCCTACCAATTGGAGCTTCCTAGAGACTATGGCGTGAGCGCCACCTTCAACGTCGTGGATCTCATTCCTTACTTTGCTGTGGAGGAGGACTTGGATTCGTGGTCGAATCCTTTCCAAGAAGGGGAGGTTGATGCGGGACCACCTTCTACACCTCCAGACACGCCTATCATACTAGGAGAATGACCTATGACTCGAGCCCGAGCTAAGAAGCTTCAGAGAGACTCATTCATGTTTGTGAGTCACGCATTCTTCTCGAGCACGGTTCAACTCCCAGAGCCTACATTGAAGACCTATATGTGTATAGGGATTCAAGAACTCGAACCACCTTAGTCATAGTCGTGCCGAATTTTCCTAAGTGTGGAACACCTATGTTATTTCCTATTTTAGCAACTTTTCTTACTTAAGTTATTTTAGGAAACTTTAAGGTTATTTTTATTATTTTCTTAAGTTGTTATTTCTTTTAATTCGGCCCAAACTCAACCTTGCAAGGCTATATAAGCCTAGTTCTCCTATGTAGAACATCACGTCTTCCATTATATGAAAATCAGTTCTTGTGTGAAACACAACTGTAAAAAAGTCAATCGATTCGAAGCAGGGCTCATCGATTGCAACTATTGGTATTGATCTCAGCTTGGTTTGCTTTGTGTTCATCAACTTTGCAAGACTTGGTGATCCTGGTATCCACGAGCCCCCTCCTTGTGCCTCCAAGTTGTCCGCTTGGTTGTGTAGGGTTGTAGAGGCGGGTTATATAGTCATTGATGTTGGTTCCTACCCTCTACGGAGGCCTGGGTCTTCATCTTGTTCTATATAAATCGACTCAGTCCACTATCGGTCGTGTCTTTCAATTCTTGTTCTTAAATTTCGAGTCTTTATTATTCTTTGTATAGTCTTTGCATTCTTTAATATATTCGATCTCGAGTTCACTTATGTTCTTGAAGATCTTGTCGAGTCTTGCATTTTCTTGGTCGATCTTGAGCTTTTCTTGGTCAATTCTTTGTTTCTTGTTGCGTCAATCTTGTTTCTTGTTTCGTTACTTTATGTTCTTGTTTAGTTCTTACTTCCGTTCTTGTCTTTGAGTATTGATTGTCGAAGATCGGCCCATCCTGCGGCTAACCATATATCGAAGATGTTAAGTTCTTAAGTCATTTTTGGCGAACCTTATGGAGGAAATTGGGAACTAGATTGCTATTCTCTACCTCTAGTCACCCCCAAACTGATGGCCAAACTGAGGTGACCAATAGAACCTTAACTACTGTCCTTAGAACTATAATTAGGAAGAATTTAAAGCTTTGGGAAGAAGCCTTACCTCATGTGGGTATTGCTTATAATAAGACTATGCATTCCTCAACGAAAATCACTCCATTTGAATGTGTATATGGTGTTAATCCACTAACCCCTTTTGATCTTACTCCATATGCTATGAGAGAGAAAGAATCATTTGAAGCAGGTGAGCATGTCGAATTCGTTAAGGAACTACATGAACGGACACGTCAGAAGCTTGTGCAGAAGGCTGAATACAACGCCAACAAGGCTAACAAGGGTCGGCGCTTGGTGGTGTTCCAGCCAGGGGATTTAGTGTGGGTGCACCTAAGGAAGGAGGGGTTTTTAGAGGCACGGAAGAGCAAGCTAGCACCTCGAGGAGATGGACCATTCAATGTTCTTCGTCGAGTTGGTGAGAATGCCTATCACCGGGAGCTCCCTGGAGACTATGGCGTGAGCGCAACCTTCAACGTCGCGGGCCTCATTCCCTAATTTGCTGTGGACGAGGAATTGCATTCATGTTCGAATCCATTCCAAGAAGGGGATGAATTGAATGAATCCTCTATATTTTCAAAAATAGACATAAAAAGCAGATATCATCAAATTAGAATTAAGGAAGGCGATGAATGGAAAACAGCATTTAAGACTAAGTTTGGCTTATATAAGTGGTTGATTATGCCTTTTGGTTTAACTAATGCACCTAGTACTTTTATGCGCTTAATGAATCATGTGCTTAGAAATTTTATTGGGAAATTTGATGTTTTTTATTTCGATGATATACTTATTTATAGCAAATCTCCTAAAGAAGATGAAGCACATCTTAGGGAAGTACTTACTACATTAAGATTAGAACACTTGTATTCAAATTTAGAGAAATGTGAATTATGTAATGATCAAGTGCCTTTTCTTGGATTTGTAGTGAGCTCGAATGGGCTGCGTGTCGATGAGGCGAAACTCAAGGCCATACAAGAGTGGCCGACACCCACCAACATCGGCCATGTGTGCAGCTTTCAAGGCTTGGCGAGCTTCTATAGGCGGTTCGTTCGCGACTTCAGCACCATCTCAACCCCTCTCACCGAGCTCACGAAGAAGCGATGCGAGTTCAAGTGGGGCGCAGCTCAGGAGGAGTCCTTCCGCACGCTCAAGGAGAAGCTTACGCAGGCTCCTCTACTCGCTCTCCCGGACTTCTCTCGGCCATTTGAAGTGGAGTGTGACGCTAGCGGAGTTGGAATTGGCGGAGTCCTTATGCAGGAAGGTAAGCCTATTGCTTTCTTTTCTGAGAAGTTGAAAGGTGCTTGTCTTAATTACTCTACTTATGATAAAGAGTTGTATGCATTGTATAGAGTTCTTAAGACTTGGTCACATTACCTATGGCCTAGAGAGTTTATCTAGAAGACATGTTCTTTTAACCTCATTGGATTCTAGAGTCTTAGGTTTTGTTTATATTAAGGATTTGTATGAAAATGATATAGATTTTGGGGAAAACTTTTGAAAATGTAAAGAAAAGGGTCCAATCGACAACTTCTATGTCTATAATGGTTTCTTTTTTCGAAAGGATCAAGTGTGTATACCTAGATGTTCTCTTCGATTATTACTTGTTAATGAAGCTCATAGTGGAGGATTAATGGGTCATTTTGGAAGAGATAAAACAAATCATACATTAAAAACACACTTTTATTGGCCACATATGCTTAGGGATGTAGAACATTGCATTAAAAGATGCACTGATTGTTTAAAGGCCAAATCTAAGCTTATGCCCCATGGATTGTATACACCACTACCCACTCCCTTAGCCCATTGGGAAGATATTTCAATGGACTTTATTGTTGGGTGGTCTAGAACTAAGAAAGGGAGGGATTCTATATTTGTAGTGGTAGATCGATTTTCTAAGATGGCTCATTTTATTGCATGTCATAAAACCGATGATGCTACTAATGTTGCAAATCTGTTCTTTAGATAAGTAGTTAGGTTGCATGGTGTGCCTAAAACAATTGTAGGTGATAGGGATGTTAAATTCTTAAGTCATTTTTGGCGAACATTATGGAGTAAATTGGGAACTAGATTGCTATTCTCTACTTATAGCCACCCACAAACTGATGGCCAAACTGAGGTGACTAATAGAACATTGACAACCGTCCTTAGAACCATTATTAGAAAGAATTTGAAGCTTTGGGAAGAAGTCTTACCTCATGTGGAGTTTGCTTATAATAGAACTATGCATTCCTCAACGAAAATCACTCCATTTGAATGTGTCTATGGTGATAATCCACTAACCCCTTTTGATCTTACTCCATATCCTATGAGAGAGAAAGAATCATTTGAAGCAGGTAAGCATGTCGAGTTCGTTAAGGAGCTACATGAACGGACACGTCAGAAGCTTGTGCAGAAGGCTGAATACAACGCCAACAAGGCAAATAAGGGGCGGCGTTTGGTGACATTTCAACCAGGGGATCTCGTGTGGGTGCACCTTAAGAAGGAGAGGTTTCCAGAAGCACGGAAGAGCAAGCTAGCACCTAGAGGTGACAGACCATTCAAGGTGCTACGTCGAGTGGGCGAGAATGCCTACCAATTGGAGCTTCCTAGAGACTATGGCGTGAGCGCCACCTTCAACGTCGTGGATCTCATTCCTTACTTTGCTGTGGAGGAGGACTTGGATTCGTGGTCGAATCCTTTCCAAGAAGGGGAGGTTGATGCGGGACCACCTTCTACACCTCCAGACACGCCTATCATACTAGGAGAATGACCTATGACTCGAGCCCGAGCTAAGAAGCTTCAGAGAGACTCATTCATGTTTGTGAGTCACGCATTCTTCTCGAGCACGGTTCAACTCCCAGAGCCTACATTGAAGACCTATATGTGTATAGGGATTCAAGAACTCGAACCACCTTAGTCATAGTCGTGCCGAATTTTCCTAAGTGTGGAACACCTATGTTATTTCCTATTTTAGCAACTTTTCTTACTTAAGTTATTTTAGGAAACTTTAAGGTTATTTTTATTATTTTCTTAAGTTGTTATTTCTTTTAATTCGGCCCAAACTCAACCTTGCAAGGCTATATAAGCCTAGTTCTCCTATGTAGAACATCACGTCTTCCATTATATGAAAATCAGTTCTTGTGTGAAACACAACTGTAAAAAAGTCAATCGATTCGAAGCAGGGCTCATCGATTGCAACTATTGGTATTGATCTCAGCTTGGTTTGCTTTGTGTTCATCAACTTTGCAAGACTTGGTGATCCTGGTATCCACGAGCCCCCTCCTTGTGCCTCCAAGTTGTCCGCTTGGTTGTGTAGGGTTGTAGAGGCGGGTTATATAGTCATTGATGTTGGTTCCTACCCTCTACGGAGGCCTGGGTCTTCATCTTGTTCTATATAAATCGACTCAGTCCACTATCGGTCGTGTCTTTCAATTCTTGTTCTTAAATTTCGAGTCTTTATTATTCTTTGTATAGTCTTTGCATTCTTTAATATATTCGATCTCGAGTTCACTTATGTTCTTGAAGATCTTGTCGAGTCTTGCATTTTCTTGGTCGATCTTGAGCTTTTCTTGGTCAATTCTTTGTTTCTTGTTGCGTCAATCTTGTTTCTTGTTTCGTTACTTTATGTTCTTGTTTAGTTCTTACTTCCGTTCTTGTCTTTGAGTATTGATTGTCGAAGATCGGCCCATCCTGCGGCTAACCATATATCGAAGATGTTAAGTTCTTAAGTCATTTTTGGCGAACCTTATGGAGGAAATTGGGAACTAGATTGCTATTCTCTACCTCTAGTCACCCCCAAACTGATGGCCAAACTGAGGTGACCAATAGAACCTTAACTACTGTCCTTAGAACTATAATTAGGAAGAATTTAAAGCTTTGGGAAGAAGCCTTACCTCATGTGGGTATTGCTTATAATAAGACTATGCATTCCTCAACGAAAATCACTCCATTTGAATGTGTATATGGTGTTAATCCACTAACCCCTTTTGATCTTACTCCATATGCTATGAGAGAGAAAGAATCATTTGAAGCAGGTGAGCATGTCGAATTCGTTAAGGAACTACATGAACGGACACGTCAGAAGCTTGTGCAGAAGGCTGAATACAACGCCAACAAGGCTAACAAGGGTCGGCGCTTGGTGGTGTTCCAGCCAGGGGATTTAGTGTGGGTGCACCTAAGGAAGGAGGGGTTTTTAGAGGCACGGAAGAGCAAGCTAGCACCTCGAGGAGATGGACCATTCAATGTTCTTCGTCGAGTTGGTGAGAATGCCTATCACCGGGAGCTCCCTGGAGACTATGGCGTGAGCGCAACCTTCAACGTCGCGGGCCTCATTCCCTAATTTGCTGTGGACGAGGAATTGCATTCATGTTCGAATCCATTCCAAGAAGGGGATGAATTGAATGAATCCTCTATATTTTCAAAAATAGACATAAAAAGCAGATATCATCAAATTAGAATTAAGGAAGGCGATGAATGGAAAACAGCATTTAAGACTAAGTTTGGCTTATATAAGTGGTTGATTATGCCTTTTGGTTTAACTAATGCACCTAGTACTTTTATGCGCTTAATGAATCATGTGCTTAGAAATTTTATTGGGAAATTTGATGTTTTTTATTTCGATGATATACTTATTTATAGCAAATCTCCTAAAGAAGATGAAGCACATCTTAGGGAAGTACTTACTACATTAAGATTAGAACACTTGTATTCAAATTTAGAGAAATGTGAATTATGTAATGATCAAGTGTCTTTTCTTGGATTTGTAGTGAGCTCGAATGGACTGTGTGTCGATGAGGCGAAGCTCAAGGCCATACAAGAGTGGTCGACACCCACCAACATCGGCCATGTGTGCAACTTTCAAGGCTTGGCGAGCTTCTATAGGCGGTTTGTTCGCGACTTCAGCACCATCTCAACCCCTCTCACCGAGCTCACGAAGAAGCGATGCGAGTTCAAGTGGGGCGTAGCTCAGGAGGAGTCCTTCTGCACGCTCAAGGAGAAGCTTACTCAGGCTCCTCTACTCGCTCTCCCGGACTTCTCTCGGCCATTTGAAGTGGAGTGTGACGCTAGCGGAGTTGGAATTGGCGGAGTCCTTATGCAGGAAGGTAAGCCTATTGCTTTCTTTTCTGAGAAGTTGAAAGGTGCTTGTCTTAATTACTCTACTTATGATAAAGACTTGTATGCATTGTATAGAGTTCTTAAGACTTGGTCACATTACCTATGGCCTAGAGAGTTTATTCTTAGGACTGATCATGAATTTTTGAAACATTTTAAAAGCTAAGATAAACTTGATAGGAGACATGGTAGATGAATGGAATTCATTGAAACTTTTCCTTATGTGATCAAATATAAAAAAGGCGAAGACAATGTGGTTGATGATGCATTATCTAGAAGACATGTTCTTTTAACCTCTTTGGATTCTAGAGTCTTAGGCTTTGTTTATATTAAGGATTTGTATGAAAATGATATAGATTTTGGGGAAAACTTTCAAAAATGTAAAGAAATATGTTGAGGTGTTGAGGTTGTTGCAGTTTCAAGGTGAGAACTTTCACCAATATTTTACCAGATTGTAGAGATATGTTGACATCCGTAATTCACGGGGTTATCAAGACATCATCCGAGATACGATTCTTTGCATAATTGACGGGATGACTGTTGAGACACGAGCGCTTGTTGAGTATATGAGTAACGGAGGCTTAGCACGGTTAGGTTTGTCGGGGTTGTGGGATTTTTTCTGTTACATGGGTTACCATGTTGCACAGGAAGAGTTGCTCACCACGTCTTATCCACCAATGGAGGACTTTGTCACACACATAGATGATGCGATCCAGACCCTTACACAAGTGTTGCAGGAGAATGCTGAGAGGATAAAAAACTTGGGGGTACAAATTAGCCAACTTACTCAAACATTAATCGAGATAATAGCTGACCAGATGGCCACCCCTCAAGTTGATAAGGAAAGCCAACCCATTCTGCCATCTCCTGAGACATTGAAGGATGCAAGAATGGAAGATCATGTCGAAGTCATTGTGCATAAATCATTCCCTCCTAGTTGGTTTCATTACAAGGAGGAATTGTTCATAGACAACGATAGTTTCTTTTTCGATGGAGAGGATGGTCCAGTGCTTCCTGACATGGAATCTCATGAGTCGACGCATGAGGTTTCAGATGTTGTGTCTCCTACTCCGTCCAATGAATTTAGTCTGATCTCCCCCGTAGATGAACCATGTCTAGAGCCACCTGCTGAGGCTCGAGAGGTAATAAAGGTAAAATTTTGCAATTTGGAAGGTAATGGTGATTATTTTGATCATTTTAATTGTTATTTTGAAAAGCCACCAGTGGAACTGAACTGGTGGTATCATATTCCTTCCGCAGAGAGTCATAACTTTGATAAATTGAAAATGTTTTTAACTTATATAATATTATATAATCTCAATTTACTAGTGTGTTATGACGTATTGGGTAAGATGTGTGCACAGGAATATGACAGACTGTTAAGTGCTTTGACAATGTCCGATAGGTAAGGATTGGAAGGCAATCCAAGGTATGAGGTTTTTTTTTTATATTTCCGTTTTATTTTTTAGTTATTTTTTATTTCCTTTTTATTGTTAGTTAGGATTATTTATATATATATATATATATTATTTCCGAAATTAAAAAAAACCATTCTTTCCCTTCTTTCACGCCCGAGAGTTCAGCCACCGCCATTGATGGACGGTTTTTAGTCGCATAAACCGTATCAAAATAAAACTCAAACCTACAAACTAGTACTAGTATAGCAAGTAAGTAAGAGGTCGATCCCACAGAGAATCAAGTATTTCTCAGCAATGTGTATTTACCAATTAGTAGAAGGGGGGTTTTGATTGATTGAAATAGAAAGAAAGCAAAATAAACTATAAACAAATTAATGCAAAGCAAGTGGGAGAAGATCGCTCTACCTACAACTATCCACTTTATTTGGTTGAATTGATATTGTAACTTCCTCTTGTCCTTTTAGGTTTCCTATGAATACCCTTGTCCCGACCTAATATAGTTACTAGTCCAATCAGTCCTAGAAACCCTTATCAATCGAACAGTCCCTAAAGAAGGATTTAACCCAATTGATAGCTTTAAGTTTAGAGATTAACCAAGGTATTTGCAGTCCCTAAAAAAGGATTTAACAACACATCCAACTTCCTACCCATCCAATTAGTTCAATCAACCATAAAGGGATAAGTTTGCCACTTGGGTTAAGGTTCACAATCAGGAATCTACAAAACCCTAGCAATTTAATTGATTCTACCAAGTTGATCAGACAAGATAAAATAAAACAATCAATCATTCAAGCACAAAGAAGTCGAAACATTCAATATAGGAAATAAGGAACAAGAATTAGAAACTCACAACTCAATCAAACAAAGCTTCAAATTGTAGACGAAACGGGAGAGTTTAGATCTCCATAAAAATAAAACAAAAGACAATTAGGGTTTAGGGTAAACTAACTCACTCGGCCGGTCACTGTTAGTCGGCTCCCTCTTTTCAGCCGTAAGAATGTATATATATATAGTGAAAGTTCCTAAAATATAATAATAATATAAAACTAATTTATCTATCTAATTAACCTAATTATAATAATGATAATAAAAATAGTAACATGGAGTGCTGAAGACCAACATCACTTGCAAGCCCAAAACCGAATCTCCTCCAATTCAAGTGTATTGCACACTTATTAGCTCGGCCTATCCTCCTTCCAAATTACAAAATAATCCCATATATTATGAGCAATCTTCAAATTCATACGATCCAGACCAAAAATACCTGAAATATATAAAAACACGAGTGTAGACTCCAAAAACCAAATAATACAAATTAAGCTATAAAATATGTAAAAATGCTCTAAATTAATATGCAAATCTATACTTAAAATAAGACTAAAATAGACTCTATCAAACTACCCCATGCTTAGACTTTTGCTTGTCCTCAAGCAATGAAAAACAAATATAGAATTAATCATCCCACAAATAAGATCTTCTTCATGTTGTAGTTTTAGAAAAGCAACATCAAGCAATATGAGCCATGAATAAGAGAACAAATATCCTAGCAAGTATAGGAGCGATCCAATAGTAAAGACAAATTTAATCCAACCTCACCGGGATAATGTGTTTCACTCAAGCTCTCATGTGTTTAGGCTTTAAAGTCCAACTCTCAACTCAATCCAAAATTCTCTATACACCGTGAATGTCATTACTTGCAAACAACATCATGAGGACTTTTATAGGGTTGTAATGGGGTTTTGGTAGGAACATAAGGCAGGGAAATATTTAGACTTGTGGTGCTAAAAATTCGGGAAAAGGAAACAACAACCAACCAGAACAACACCAAAACTTCCATACTTCGCAAACCATTCCAATAACATAAACTCCAATACACATCAATAAGCACTCTTAGATTTCAATAGCCATACAACTTATGCATTTTTTTATTTATTTGGATGATGACTTTTTTTCTTTTCTTTTATGCTTACTTTTGCCCCTAGGTGAATTTTATCCTCCCTAGGTCCAAGCTTACTAGACTTTTACTCCTAAGTGAATTTTATCCTCCTTAGGCCCCTAGTAACAAGTCATCTCTATTATACAAGAAGGGTTACCTTATTTTGGCTATGCCTCTCGCAATGTACAATCATACCATACATCATCTCCACTCAAAGCAACTCCAACATAAAGATTTTTCACCAATTCTCCTCCTAATTCCCGGATAGGGTCAGGCTAATCATTGGCTATGATATATTTTTGTGGAGCTAACAACAAGAATAGGCTTTAAGGTTCAGATTGGCTTCAAGCAAAGGATAATATGTAAGGGTAGATAAGGTATAATATGGCTAAAGAAAACATGCCTCAATCATTTAAAATTCACAAACAACAAACATGTGCAATACAGTATTGAAATAAGAAGCATATGGAGAGTATAATCACACAATAAAAGCGAAAGGGAATAATATATATATATATATATATATATATATATATCCCTATAAGGCCAAAACAAACTCACAAGGGTTATATTTTTTAGATTTCAATTAAACCTCAACTATGAATCATACTTGCTCAATTATATTCTCAAATCATGCTCCAAAATCATTTTCAAGCAATTCAATCAAATCATGGGATTTATACAATTAAGATCATAAAAATAAATTAGAAGACAAACTAAACCAAGATGGATATCGTTACTAACACCTAAATGCAATGAAATGCATAACAAAAATTGAAAAAAACAAAGGACTGAAAACTAACATATATATAAAGACAGAGCTACACTTGAATTCCCGCCCCATGCTTAAAATCTTACTTTGTCCTCAAAGTAAATAAAAAGATTAAAAGAAAGGTAGAGTAAACTCACAAAGTAATCAGGTATTCAGGAACAAGCTCTCAGCTCAAAAAGAGGTAATAGTGTAGCCTTCGAATAGACCCAAAAAAATCAGCAACTTCTCATAGTGGTAGGACCTATCAAACACCAAAACAGCAGCAAAACTAGATAGTAATCATCGGCAGATTAAGTTCAATAAAAGAGGAATATCAAAGAATAAAATTCAGCAAGATAGGTGACTATTCCTAAGTACTAACACCCTTAAAACATGAGAAAAGAGTAGAATTTACAGCCCTGGGTGTTTGAGCAGAAACTGTCAGCAACTCTTGGATGCAACTTTACGCTTCTGAACCGTCTTGGATTTGGAAAAATATGGGCATCGTCTCCTTTGCAAAAGGTCATGGCCAAGACACAAAACAAAGAAAACATACAAGACAATGCAGTCCAACTTTCCAAGGATAATAATATCATCCAAGTAAAAGCAATAACACAACCAGTATATCAAAAATCAGCTTATCAGTACCTACTCAATCACCTATGACAAATTTAAAACATGAATTTCAAGTGATTTCAGGGAAGAAGAACTAGCAAGCAAAGATTAAAACCTGGGCACCATCTCATAGTAATTAGGCTTGTCCAACTAAAAGCAATTAGAAATAAGAGCAAGAAGCCATATCCAAGAATTCCTTAAACAAGTATGACATGAGCCAACTCAAGCAACAACTAAGCAATCGAAGAAAAATCAGCCCTATAGATCATGCTCATCCCTATTTTGCAAGTAAAATCATGAAAAATCAATGGACTCATGGAGCAAGAGACAAGCAAAAGAAATCAATCGGAGCACCAACAATCCCGCAACCCATATCGAAGAACAATTAAGAAAGACACCATGTACTTAATTCAGAATCCCGCAACACAATTCAACCCTTCTACTAATTCAGAATAAGATTCACCAAATTCAGATTAGAATCTGATTATAAGTGACAAAGGGAATTGATTTCGAATCTGCAGACCGAGCGAAGATTTACGTCGAGGGCACGGTTTCAAGGATTGAAATCGAAACCGAACGCAGCAAGGACTGAGGCAGCGTCGGGAGGCGATAGCTGAGTACTGGAGCGTCGGGTGGAGGTGCGGTGGATGCTGCTGGGCTGTCGCCGGTGGTGTCTGTTGGCGGTCAGGGCTGAGAACGAGGAAAGAACGGGTGCGAGATATTTCAGCGATACTGGGAAGTCGCCGGAGGGGACATCCAGGCGAGGAAGCGGTGGCGGATGAAAGATCCGACGATTTCAGATGGCCGGCTTGGTGGTCGTTTCAGCGGCGGCCTCGCGTGCACCGAATGAGGAGGCGAGCGCAGAAGATGGTGGATGACAGAAGGAGGTTCGGCCGGTGTTGGTAGGGAGGGAGAGGCCACCGGTATGAGTATGAAGGACGGCGATGCTAGGCCGAGAAAGACGACGGCTTGCGAGAGCCATGGTGGCGGGAGGCGGCGCTCAAGCAGGGTTGAGACGATAGAGAGAAGGGACAGATAGAGGGAAACGTTTTTTTTTTTTACGAAAATATAAAAAATTATAGTATAAATTAATTCTAACTTAAAATAAAAGGGATAAAGGAAAAAACAAACATACTTTGGTTTTTATCCAACCTTTTTAAGATCAGACATTGTTAAAGCCCTCAGTAATTTATCAAACTCTTGTGCACATATACACATATCAATTAAGCATATAGAATATAATGATAAATTGAAATTATATACTATAGAAGTTAAAATCCTTTTCAATTTATCATGACTCTCTACCGAGGGAATGTGATACCACCAACACAGTTCCGTTGGTGGCTTCTCAAAGTAAAGTTCCCAAGGGTCTGTATATTCACCAAAATCCACAAAAGAGTAAAAAATATCAATACCTTGCTCAGGAGCCACAGAAATCGGCTCTGGACATGGTTCCTTGATTGGCAAGTCAGGGATGATTTCTTCCGATGAAATATGAGCAAAAACACATGGATCCTCATGCGTGCACTCATGAGACTCCATGTCAGGGAGCATCGGGCTCTCATCGATCAAACCGTCATTGTTTGTGTCTTGGCTTTCATCAACGAGGACTCGGGAAAGTGCGTTTCAAGAACAGAGCTGGGAGCTGAACATTTTACTCGATGTCGAGGAATTTACTCGATATCGAGGAAACACCTTGTCGATTTTCACATCCTGGAACCGAGATCGACGAAGAAGCTGAAGACGGACCAAGCCTTGGTCGACGTCGAGGAATTTACTCGATGTCGAGGAAAAATCCAAGTCGATTTTGCTGCTGGAGGCCGGAATCGAGTTGCTGAGCGGAAGACGAAGAAAGTGCTACTCGATATCGAGTAATTCTACTCGATATCGAGGAAATCCCAGAAGCCGACGTTGAGCTATCCGAATATCTTGTTAAGTTTCTATCCAAAGTCCAATGGTGATATTTTCGAGATGAAATTCTATCAAGATCTATCAAGTGCCATCAAGTAAAGAGAGAAGATATTTTATCTACATTAGATATAGTCCTAGTGATTTAATTATTTATTTCCATTATTTTATCTTAAGTAATTAGATAGATAGATATAGATATAGATAGGATATTCTTTTCTAATTAGAGAGGGAATGAAGCCTATAAATAAGGCCCTAGGGGGCTGATTTTTATTCATTCATTCAAAGCCGTCTTCGGGCGCAAGGAGGGAGGAGGGAGAGAGGGAGAGAGGAGAGAGAGAGAGAGAGAGAGAGAGAGAGAGAGAGGCGAGAAAGAAGGAAGAACGTTTGGAAGGTTTTGTAAGTTTAAGTTTTATTTTGAATGTTAAAGTTAGTTTCTTTTATTATGGGTTGTTTCTAATTTCCTTCTTCTAGGGTTGGGGTGATCCCAATATAGATATGTGTGTTTGATTTATAAATCCATGAATTTATATGTCTTTATCATCATCTACCTATGTGCTTAATCCTTTGCGAGGGTTGAGGAAATTCCTTATTCATGATATTGAAGCGAAAGTGATCTTATTATGAATTGGATAGTAATTAGGGTTTATTTGCGAGAGCCGACTAATCCTAATTAAGAAAAGGTAGAAACAAATTAGGACTTTATGCGAGAGCCTCTATCACCTAAATTGTTGGAATTTGCGAAAGTCGATTCTTTGATATAAAGCATGCATCTTTATGTGATTATGTGATCTGCACATATGTTTATTGTTGTGGTGATCCCTAACCTTGGAAGTTTGCATCTTTATTTGTTTTATTTTATTATTTTTATTCGGCACATATTCTACTCGATATCAAACCACCATTCTCTCTCCATCCCTCGACATCGACCCCTCTATTCTTTGTCGACAGCCACCCTCATCACCTTTTTCAGCTAACCCTGAACCCCAAAACACACTAAACCTAGAACCGCTGACGAACCTGGCTCCATTATCCTATAGCGGGGTCTTAACTACAAATTTATTTGGTCGAGAAACCCTCTCGTCACAAAGGTACGCTACAATCTATAAATGTTGTCAAGGCATGTGTTGATGATTTCTTCGCCGCTACTTCTGGAATGAAAGCCTTCCCAAACAAGAGTGCGCCTTGGTTGGAAATTCTCCCTTGGTGGAAAACTGTATTGCAAATGTATTGGGATTTTCCCTTAATTTCTCAGATTGGATAGATTGATATTGTTGGTGTCGTTGAAGATTCTCTTCGGTCAAAAACAGTGTATGCAATCAAAACTTATGGAGAGAGGGATACAGGAGATTTTTTAATAACGGCAATGATACATTGGGAAAACTCTTGGAAAATCATCAATTAGATTACTCTCTACGTTGCACCAATGCAATCATACACTGTCCGATACAAAATTTGCTCCGTATACATTACTACTTACTTCTTATTGGATCATCATCGTCAAATAGACCCTACGAAGGAAAGGGTAAGTTCAAATCCTAACGAAGGGAATGCACTTTTTTTTTTTTTTTGGTTTTTTTGGGTGAGAGGAATGCACTTTACCATAATTGCCAAATGTATTAGTAAACACTATCATAAAAGCGTAAAGTTAATATTATCACAAACTAAGTACCAAAAAAAAAAACTAAACACCAAATGCATTATATGTCTACCTGCCCTCCATCGTCATCTTCCACTACCCCAAATTTACACATGAAAACCCAACTTTCTATACCCTTTCGACTCAATTTCATCTAGAGCGACCAATTTCATCTAGAGCGACCATTGACGCCAGCACGTCCACCATGGGGTGAAATTACCTTACTACCACCACCACCACCACCCCCACCCATTTCGCTGTACATCATTCCACCACCTCCTCCACCACTGCCGTACACCTTCCCCTGGTGGCCGTTGTTGCTGCCGTTGTGCTGGTGGTGGCTCATCCCATGCCCCATCATCATCATCCCGCCATTCCCGTACATACCCCCGTCGCTCACGACGCTCTCCCCGCCGCCGTGGTCGCGGGGGTCCCTCCCCTGCATCGCCGTCGTCTTCTCCCCCTCCAGCTCCCGGAACCTCTGGAGGTACACCTTGAGGGGCTCCACGTAGTCTTCAAATCCTAGCGTCGTCATCGCCCAGAGGAGGTCGTCTCCGTTGATCGTCTTCCGCTTCTCCCGCTGGCACTTGTCGGATGCCTCCCCGGTGATGAAGCTTATGAACTCCGACACGCACTCCTGCACCGTCTCCTTCGCGTCCTTTGAGATCTTCGCGTTTGCCGGCAGCGCCTTCTTCATGATCCTGCTCACGTTCGCGATCGGCAGGAACTGGTCGTGCTCTCTCGATGACCCTCCGCCTCCCGACGGCGTTCCCTTGCCTCCGGAATCGTTGTCGGAATCCGCCATAAGCAGTGCTCAACTAAACTAACGATGGTTATATATTGGATCTAGTAACCGCTGAAACATTATCCAACAACATATGATCAGTCGTCGTTGCTGTATAACCGATGGTTTCCGGCACAATCAAGCAACTCACAAACCAGTTTATGGAAAGCGTGAACTCGTTTCCTTATATCTGAATCTATTATCAGCACAATCATTTTTTTTTTTTTGGTAATAATTATCAGCACAATCATATCCTATTTTGATCTGCCGTTATTGTATCGCAGATCGATGTTATCAGAAAACAATGGGATAAATCACAAGGAATAGTTGCCGAATTTGGTAAGCTAAGTTATTTCCTTAAATCTTAATTGATTTGATTAGGGTCGCGATCCATTTTGATCTGAACCTTATGAATGAAATAGCTTATAAAAATCGACCGGTATAAAAATCGACCGGTTTTCAGTGTGCATCGCAAACAACAAACAGCACAGACGATTAAGGAGAGAAACGGAGGTCATTTTAGCTAAGATCCGTTCAGCAAATATTCATTCAACAGAAATCAAAATTCGAAGTGAACAAACAAAATTAAGATCGTGGAAGACGACGAACCTCGTTATCCTAGCTGATCCTCCATAAGGATTAAGCTGCAAAAACAACAACGAGCTACAAATCAAAACACAAATCTGAACGAGCCGAAAAACCTGGAGATATGCGGATTTAGTTTTAAAGAATCAAGCGGAAGTTGGAGAAAACGGAGGGATTTTGAGGGTAATGGAGGGGAGATATTTGGTTGGGTTTGGGTCCGTTGGATTTGAGTGGGCGGTTGAAATAAAACGCCATCATAAGGGATACGTGGATGGTTCTCCACCTTCGTTTTCCGATAAGTGTTAGAGGAAAATGGGAGCGAAGAGCCCTTAGATCGGTCTTGATGGGAAGATCTGGACCGCTCATCTGGTAGCATATAGGCACGTGGGTAGGTGGAGTGTGGGGTCCACCCCTTTCGACGGGTTTTGCCCTTTGGGGTTTGGCTACAAGACCATCGCAATTAGGGGTGGGCACGGGACGGGATTGAGCCGGGACGGGACTCGTCACGCGAAATTTTTACGGGACGGGATCGGGATGGGATTGACACTTTTTTTTCGGGACGGGATCGGGACGGGATGGTGTCTGGACGGGATCGGGACGGGACGGGCCTTGTCCCGCTTATAAAAATAATAAAATATTATATAAATTTGCAAAGTGAAAAATGCTTTCATAATTCATTATTTTGTATAATATGTTGAATACGGTATTCTTCTCAACTGTATTATTCAATAATAATAATAGTAATAATATTATTATTAATATGAATATTATAATACTATTATTAATTCATACAATGATTGTATAATTAATTATAATGTTCAACATATTTGGATACATTATCTTACTAGATCAGGACGTAAAGGAATTGAGACGAGATTCACCAGATATTGTCTCATTATCGATTGATAGTTGGGAAGAATACAGTATTTAGCTATTTGCCTCTTTTAGCTCTAAATGGGTATAATAATAATAATAATAATCCCACGTTATAATTAAAATAATAATAATAATAATAATATTACTTATTTTTATTGTTATTATTATAAAATAATTATACTTTACAAGAAAAAAATATAATATGATATAATAATAATAATAATAATAATTTTATTATAAATTAATATTATTATTAAATTATATTATAATATTATATATTATTATTATTATTATTATTATTATTAATTGAAAATTATTATTATAGTTATAAATAATATTTTCTCAAATAATAATAATATTATTATTATAAACAAATATTATTATTATTATAAATGGAAGATTATGATTATAATTATAATTATAATATTTGCTCAAAATAATAATACTAATAATATATTATTATTATTCTATAATATTATAATATTATTATTATTATAAAAATTATTATTATTATTATTATTATATGCGGGACGGGACGGGATTTGCGGGATCCCACCGGGATCGTCCCGCATTTCGTCCCGCATAATTTTTGCGGGACGGGATCGGGACGGGATTCGCTATTTTGTCCTAAATCCCACCGGGATCAGGACGGGACCGGGACGGGATCGGGATTTGCGGGATTTGTGCCCACCCCTAATCGCAATAATGAGAAACTTTTTAACCCTATTTTTTCGTCATTTATTATACTATTTGTTAATTAAAACTTGTTATTTCAGTTTTTAAAAAAATAAATAAAAATAGTGCTACTTGAATTACCATAATCTTATTTTTAATTTAAAAATAAGAATAAATATAAGAGTTGAGGTGGTAATCAAGGCAATGATTACAATTGAATACCATTTAGTTGATAACCACTCTTACACTATAATGAACAACTAGTACAGTTCCCGCGCTATTACACGATTTATTTTTTAAATCATAATAATATGACAAAGTAATATTGTAAAATTTTAATAAAAAGCTAGAATAAGATTAAAAATGTATAATTTTATTGGTTGAAAAAACTACAATTAATGTAAACCATTTCTGTTTGGTTCAGCTGAAAAAGATATGCGGGAAGCACCCAAAGGTCCCCGGCTCGAATCACACCCTGGGTGGCCACTGGAGGGTTTACCTAGTTGTTAATTTCAGGGCCCATGGGATCATTCAGGTGCTAGTAGCCTCGGATACCCATGTAAATTCAAAAAACTACAATTAAATATAATGATAACACCTCCTTAAAAATGATTCTCACTTAAAGAAGTGTATAGATATAGATATTTTAAAATAATCTTATTAGAAAGAAAAAAAATTACTATCACTATAATATTACATAAAAGAGTTAACTAAATATAATTTTACGAAAATCTCTTAGATGAAAGAGACAATTTATAAAATATGTTCTCGTTCTTTTAATTTAATATAGTATATAAAGAATTACATATAGATATCGATTATTTATTAATTTAATATTTTGAACTAAACCGTTAAAAAATATAGAATATATTAAGGAAAAAACTATAATTAATGTGATGATGTCACCTCTTCAAACTTACTTTTTATTAAAATTATATATTAACAGTAATATTAATACTAATTCAATGTTTTGCATTGGACCACTGGTGAGAAAATGGAGTATATAATGAATTGAAAAAAATTACCAAAAATATCTTTGCATAAGGAGGCGACATGTGGTAGTAGGATTATGGGTTATATATATACATATACATATACATACATACATACATGAAAATTTGCTAAAATGACCCTCATATCCGGAAGGTTTGCATGAGTAACCCAATCCGGAAAAAATTTGCACAAAAGCGGATATCCGCTTGACAAGGGGAGCCGGTGGCCGGTCACCCTGTGGGGTACAGCTGGACTCCACTCTCCACTCTCGGTTTCATGTACAGTGAGAGAAAGAGGGAGGGAGGAAAAGCAAAGGCCAGTGAGAGAGGAGGGAAAAAGTACCTGCTGCGGTGGCAGAGGACAGAAGAGAGAGACGGAGAGAGAGGGAGAGAGAGAGAGAGAGGTTAAATATAAAAGTGAAGGCTGAGAGGACAGATCAGGGAGAGTGTTAGTTAGGGGGAAAAAGATTCTTTCAACTAAATTATAAGTTTAAGACAAAACCAATTGAAGAAGGGTCCGGGGGTTTATTTTAAGGATAACGTGTAAGCAACTGGACACGATTGTAACTACGAAAAACGGAGGTCATTAACTACCATTATCGAATGGAGAAGATTTATGGGAGAAGAAGATACTCTTTAATGCCATGTTGTTTTATGTGTGCCCAATATCGAATGGAGAAGATTTACCCATATTGGAATCGAATGGATAAGAGTGATTTCGTTATCTCCTGCCGACACTAGCATGCTTTACCCATATTGGAATCGAATGGATGAGAGTGACAGTGAGGGGGCATAAACATACTTATAATTATATGGTAAGTTGAAGAGAAAAACCATGTAATAACAATAAAGTGGGTGGAGGTGAATTCGTGGGCCGACTAGTAATCGGGTAGTTTTTACTGGACACAACATGAGTACGACATGACAGAAATTGAAAAATACTGGACACAATATGTCGGAGACAGATTCACTTGCATTAATCAAATACGAGACAGGAGCAAACATTTAAAAGATAGTAGGAGAGAGTAGCAACATAGAATATAGTGAAATGAAATTTACGGTAACAAGAAGTGAAATTGTGGCTGCGTGGTGAATCTGTATCCATCCCAATCGAAGTGTGGGCGCATATTGCGGGCACGATGATCAGACGTCTCGTCGCTCAGTGGGAAGTAGACCGTGAAAGTTCGGTCACTCCCATAACCGGACACAGCAAGGACCCTCCCGGCCCAAAACCCATCGTTGTCGCGGCAGTCGACACGGTCTTCGGGCATGTAGGCGTCGTAAGAAATACGAGGCAGCCGTGGACGAATTCGTTGCACCGGGATGACCTCCCTCAGCAGCTCTCTTCCGTTGTTGCGTAGGAGGGTCACATATTCGACCTCCCAGTGGTTTGGGTCCAGTTTGCGTACAAGGGTCGCCTCGTAGAACGACCCGAGCATTCCAGACTCACCGCCGATAATCTCTACTCTTTGATGTCGTCGGTATGACGGTGGCGACATTGGTCCTGCATAAAATAAAAAAATAAGGTAGTATAATGATACAAGTAGCACAACTGAAATCTACACGAATGAAGTGATCGACAAATCTCCATCGTCCGATTCGTCGGATGATATAACGATGGGGACAGGTCGGAAAGGGAGGCCAGATGAGGAGCTGCGGTGGTGTGAAGAGGATGCCATTTCGTTGAAGGGTTGTTGGAGAGGTTGTAAAATGGAAATGGGGAGTTGACTTCACCGATTTGTGGGGAGTATGGATGGTGGATGGCTATTATATAAGTGGGGTGTGTGGGAAATAGCAACATTGTTCAACGTGTGACCGTCGAGGGAAAAAAAAGAAACAAAAAACAAATGGAATTTAATTGCAGTGTTTTGTTGTTGTCTATAATTAACTTGGCAGTGGTCGTCTGTATACATGACACGTGTCATTTATGATATGACATTAATAAAGTGGGTTTACTTCTTGTCGTTAGACGGTACATGACACACCTTTAAACCAACTAGCCGGTTAATTAATACCGACTGGCCAACAAACAGTTTTCCACTGGACACATTTTGCAGGGGTTTTAGTAAATGTTTTACCGTTGTATAAAATTGGGTTTCCCACTCACGATTAATACTAACAAATGTAAAACCATAGAGAGAGGAGTATACCCATATTAATTTCAAACCACGAAATACATTTTCAAACAATATATTATGTTGAAAGCAATGAATAAAATTTTGACCCAACAATAACTTCAGAGAGACCAAGGGGGGGGGATCTTGCAGAGGGTAGAGAAAGACATTTGATAAGACAGGAGAGAGAGAGAGAGAGAGAGAGAGAGAGAGAGAGAGAGAGAGAGAGAGAGAGAGAGAGAGAGAGAGAGAGAGAGAGAGGGGCGGGAGTGAGATTAAATCTCCCGCCCTGTCATTTGCCCCTTAAGAGAATAAGAGGGAGAGGAGTGAGGAGGGGGAGTCCATAATCTCATTCACGCGCTTGACACCTACTGGGGTTAACTGGACAGACACCGACTTCTTGGCGGAAATGAGTAAGTCATCCTTCCATTTAGGTTATGCGATACGTCTCTCCGTACAATATGTTCTTCTCCCTGTAAAACTTAATGTCCCCCCCCCTCTAACTAATGGAACAGGGGAGAAATCGTCCGTGTGTATCATTGTATTGTTTGGCGGATGTTGGCATTGTGAAGAGGGCATTTGGGTCGTGAAGTCGTCGAGGAGTCAAAAGGCCGTACTAGTAGACGAAAGTATTGACTACGTCTCGCTGAAGAAACAACTGATGGCCAAGTTTAATGTCGATGGGAGGAGGCATGACGTCGAGCTCACATATGTAAAGCCGAAGAAGGAAGGGTGCAGACCTTTTTCCATTGGGGATGATGAAGACTTGCAGGCCTACAAGTTCGTAAACGGTCTTTCCGGTGAACGATTCTGGCCTATCGACCTCCATGTCTCCCTGGTACGCAAGGTTGGCGGCGATTTCACCACTACGGAAGGATCCACAACGGTCCATCCACTCGGGGGTGGCCCACACTTGACCCAAGAAGATCACCCACAGTTAAAAACGAAAACCCTCTTGGCAGGGGATGAAGAATTGGAAGTTGTGGTAGCACAAGGTGTCGATCCAGCAGGAAGAGGTGTCCAGTTCGAAGCTAAGAGTGTCCAGTTAGAAAGTTCACTTGTCCAGTTAGATAATCCACGTGTCCAGTTAGAACGAAGTGATGCGTTGTACAACGCAGTCGCTTATGGCCGTGGGAAGCAGATCATTTCTGTGAGTAGTGACGTCGAGGATGTAGTCAGCCCGTGGGATCACGAGGCGGAGCGAGCGGTAAGGGAAGTAGAGGACGCATACCAACGCGGAAAAGGGAAGACCGGAGCGTTTCCGACGACTGTGAAACTTGAACCAATAGAGTGGACGGGTCCCACTTATGGGAAATTTAAATTGCAGAAGCGCCGCCGCACGTAGCAGGGGCATAGGAACTTCCATTTGCGGGGCCTTTCACAATGAAGTAGATAGTACGCCCATTTATGTTAGACGTCTTTCGCAAAGAATTATGTTGCCTTCCTGCAACTTCGTATGGGGGGTTTTGTTCTAGTTTGTTCTAGTTCTAGTTTGTTCTATTATGTTAACGGAATGCCATATGACATTACCCCCTTTTGACATGACACTATCGGATTTTGGCATGACATTAGATTCATATTCACATGACATTAGCTTCATATTGACATGACATGTATCTCGATTGACATGTCATAATTAAAAACCAACGAATACAACAATCCAGCAATAAGTGCATAGCCAAATGTCTAAAACCAACAAACATAAGTGCATATCCAATTGTCTAAACCAACTAACAAGTCTACACAAACCAACAATGTATATAAAAGCAATGGGTGAGTTTTTTTAAGGATCGGATGGGGTTGTAAGACGTCCGTGAAACATGGCAACACAAAGGGATTGGCGATACGCCGCAATGAATGAATCGTCCAGGCCATGGAACTTGGTGTCGCCGGTCGCGAGGAGCTGCAGGTAACGGATGACATTTGGACCACAGTCGCCCCTACATCAAAATAACGAAAAATGCTCACACAACCTGTGCCAATGTTTTCTATATGAAGAGGCGATAATGACTTACGATTGTTTGTTTTGGGGAATCCCCGTCACCCTTTTGTACGCCAAGGGTTTCGGGACTTTGCCGACCCATTTGACTCGAAGTTCAGGGTGGCCGTTCATCAAAATGGGGAGAAGGTGGGTCACCGGCTTCAGGAGGCCCGGCATATGGCGCTCAGCGATGTGGCTTGTGTCGGGATCGTAGACGTCCAATGTCCACTCTGCGAAGTTGATGTCAAGGGCCACCCAGTGCTCGTTCTTCGGATTCCAAGGTGCCAACAACCGGTCGACATCGGCCCAACCCGTCGGAACATCTCCGGCAACTTGCCGTCGAAGTATTGGGTCACCGTGTCGTCCCTCTTCACCACCTCAAGGTCCCCCTTCGCGTCCTCCAGTTTCTTCTGCAGGAGATACCCCCAGAAGAAATCCAGAACGGCGACCCCTTCGTACTTGTCACCGGCGTTGATGTCCTTCCGCAGTAGGGCGCAAGCTTGCTCAATATGCTGGACGCAAGGAAAAATCATTAATTTGGAAGACCATATGAGGAAAAAGGTGATGACTCGAACCACAATGTGGGAACGTAAATAACCTCAGATGACACCCAGTTGGTCGGTGATTGAAGTGTCCCAAAGAACTGCTTCGCCAGTAGGTGCCTTCGACCGACCGGACGGGGTCACTTCGGTCCTTCATCCACGCAGCGAACGCATCAGCATCTGCCCTAGTCGCCATGCCTAGCTCGACGGCATCCATTGCCTTTTTGCCCACACGCAGCTTCTTCGCTGGCCGCGTTTCGTCCGCTTGGGACAACGTATCAGGATGTTGACGGGTGCTTCTTCTCGGCCGTATAGGGGCATCTCAGGCTCAGCCTCAACATCAGAACCGGGTGCCACCAACTCCTCCTGCAACTTGAAGCCCATTGCGTTTGACATGACAGTTAACACAAAGAACATGACATCAGTTATATATTAACATGACAGTCTCATGCGCAAACCTTGTCCTTGTCCTTCAACTTGTCCTCCTTCAACTTGGCCTTGGCCTTCAACTTGTCCTCCTTTCTCTTGTCCTTGCCCTCGTCCTTGTCCTTGTCCTTGTCCTTCAACTTGTCCTCCTTCAACTTGGCCTTGACCTTCAACTTGTCCTCCTTTCTCTTGTCCTTGCCCTCGTCCTTGTCCTTGTCCTTGTCCTTGTCCTTGCTCTTATCCTTGTCCTTCTCTGATCCCTGAACCTCAGCACATGACGTCTCAGTAAATTAACATGACATCCATTATGAAAAACATGACAGTCATTTGAAATGACATGACGATTATGATCTGATACCGGGAGAACCTTACCTCCTTTCCCAGAACTTCCTTGTCCTTGTCCTCCTCCTCCTTGCCCTTATCCTTGTCCTTCACTGATCCCTGAACCTAAGCACATGACCTCTTATTAACATGACATATACTGGAATTGGCATGACATGTATTGATACTAACAGGACATCCATTACTACAAACATGACATTAACAGGAAATGACATGACGATTCTGATCTAATACCAGGAGAACCTTACCTCCTTTCCCAGAACTTTCTCTCGCTCCTCCGACTCCCTAGTCCCCTTCCACTGCAGTTCCCTCCTCATGTTTTCAATCGCCTCCTCAAGCGTCGCCATCTTCGAGCTTACCTCCGCGGATATACTCCTCAGCATGTCGTCCATCTTTGCCACTAACCATGACTCTATCTCTAATAGGGTAGCTTCTGTCTGCGTGCCCTCCCCTGATTCTTGCGTTGACCCACTTGCTCCCTTTGGTTGTTTCTTTGGTGGGGGTTTGACATTTCATGATAAGAACGCCCGGACTATGTCGTCGAAGAAGTTGTCCCGCTTGTCGTGAGTGTTTCGGACATCGCGGTATAAACGGGTTGCTCTCTCCACATCATCGGGGAGTAGAAGAGGCCTCACGGCTGCAGGGTCATTGAAGTACCCGAGCTCCTTCGCCTCCTGCAGTCGGGTTTCGATTGAGGCATACTCGAGATTCGGGTCTCTAAACTCGTATCGCAGACAACTGGGGTACAGCTTCTCATCTATGACATTCGCGAATTGGTCGGCCATTGGAGTGAGGGCTTCGTACACCCATAGCTGCAATTACATATTGTCCAGTAAATAATCACTTCCTGTCCAGTCAATAAATATTAGACGCCTAGTAAACGAGTATACGGCGTCCAGTGATATCTGTGTACGAACCTGGAAGGCGAGAGGGAAACCCAGCAGGCAATAGGTCGGGCGTGCATTGGAGCTGCCCTCATCCCGTTGAAGCTTCCTCTCGATTTCACGGTTCAGGAACTCGTTCGTTCGCTCATAGCAAAGCCGACCCCAAGGAAACGCCAGGAACCTGTCAATGTCGCTGACAAGGTCGACCACCCACCCATGAATGTAGTTTTTGGTTTCCTTCCCGAACAATACTCCCTCGACCAGCATCAGCAGGACAAATTTTAACTTTCTGGTTGACGATTTCTCAGATGCCATCGCCACACGGAACTGTACCTCGAACTCAGACATCCTCATCTTTGAAACTCCAAAGAAATCATACACTGCCTTCTCAAACCCGTCGTCATCCTCGGGCTCTTCTCCATAGCCACAGTTGAGACCGGTGACAATGGCGAACTCAGCTAATGAGAACCTGACGACCGCATCATGGATCTTGTACCACGTTTCATTCTCCTTCTTCGTCTTCAATTGTCGTTGGAGAACATAGTGTACAAGCTGTCCCGAGAACTGGACCCTTGTGCCCAGTCTTGCAATGCCCCCCAACGGGCTGTCGGTCAGGCGCTTCCAATGGGACTCGCTCAACCGGTTGTCAATGTTTACCAGGAGCGCCATCCAGGCTGTGTACTCCTCTACGGCGTACACAGCCTGCATAGACTTCAACATGTCAGCCACACTGCAGCACAACAATCACAACTTACATTACTCGAACGAAAGCCATATTACCGCGCCGGATGTTTGAGTTGTACGGTCTACAATCTTCTTTACACTTCGCTGCGACATTTTTAATATTCACCAGATATCCTGCATAGTGGAAGACCCAAATTCAGTATTCTACACATCAATTCTTCTCCCTCAACCCACGGTTCCCTTCATATCAATATCAAATGTAACATGACACAAACACAAGTACACATGACACACACACATATACACATGACACATGGTTGTGAAAACATGACAACATACTTATTCAATCTGTCCATCTCCATTTGCACACAAGTCACCCTATTCCAGATAATGTCGATTCCACATAAACTTTTCGCCCTTTCTAAACTTTTCCCTAACCCTAATGCGCCGCATTTCATCCAATTTCCCCCAAACCTCAACGCATCTACAGTCATAAGCCCCATTTCGCCCAATTCCCCCCTAAACTGAACGGATCTACACTCACCCTGCTCCTGATAAGTTGGATTCAACAAGACAGTTGCCCAATTTCCCCATTCCCAAAAATCCCCTTCTCTCCCAGACGCGCAAACCCCAGTACCCAAACTTTCCACAAATTGTTTTTAACTTGACACTGGTTACTTCCTACATGACAGGGCGATATTGCGTACTGTCAACTCATTCGACCCCTTCTTCCCATTTTCACACAATCCAAACCAGTTTTGGTTCTTCTAATCGGTTCCTCCCATACGAATCGAAGCAAAACGTATTTAATCGGCATTGTGAGGGTTTACTTACTTCAAAGTAGGCCTCTTCGTCTCCTCTTCTGCACTGTCGTCTTCTTCCTCGCCTTTGCTTCTTCTTTTCCTCTCGCTCTGTCGTCTCCTTCCTCTTCTTCTTCCTTCTCTTCTTGTTTTCCTCAGACTTGCATGTGGAACTGTTGCCCTCTCCCTCTCTTCCTCTTTTGTAAGCCGTGAGAGGCAGTTAGGGGTCGACAATTTTCAATTGAAACTGCTTCCTCTCTCACTCATCCACTCTCTCTCTCCACAATAACTTCCCCCACTTCCACTCTCTCTCTCCACAATAACTTCCCCTTGCCTCTCTCTCTCCACCCCGCTTCCTCTCTCTCCTCCTTTACCTTCTCTCTCCTCTGTCCCGGTTATTTCCAACCGGCAAAGAGGCAATTTTTTGGTAGGGGGGGGGGGGGGGGGGTTTAACCTTTGCAATTGTTGTGGATAGTGGGTTAGTCTAGCAAACCATTTTGGGGCAAGGGTTATATACTTTAATTCCCTCCATACATACATATATATACACATACATACATACATACATACATACATACATACATACATACATACATACATACATATATATATATATATATATATTTATAGATAGATAAAAAAAACTAATCTGTAGAAATGAATAAATTTTATTAATTTAAAACAAAAGACACAACTTCTGTTATTTTATTTAACATGTTAATTTTTATTTTATTTTCTCAAAAACTAAATAGGATAGAAGTTGGGTAGATATAGAAAGAAAGGTAATGAAATAAAATTCATGTATTTTTTTAAAATGATATGTTAAATGAAAACTTTAATCTATTGTTAAACCAAAATCATACTTTGGATAATTTAATAAGATCATTATATTTTGATGTATATAAACCAAAATTTTGAATTGTTTTTATGTGTCTAAAGATAAATTAATAAAATTTAATGGGTATATATATAGGCAAAGGTTCAAATGTAAAATTGTCTTAGGGTGTAAAATTTGCTTAAGGTGTAAAATTTCTAATTATAACATATTGTTAATCAAAATAGAAAGCGGTCTACGGCTAAATATAACATTTTAATCAAAATCAAAAGGTTGGCATCTATTCCGTCGAAGAGAGAGAGGAAGAGCGAAGTTGGTGTTACCGGAGATTGAAGCATCGCCGTTGGTCGGATACATCTTGCTCCATCGAGCCAGTCCATGCAGTCGCAAATCACCTAGATCCATCAAGCCAGTCGCAAATCGTCGGAAATACCATGTCTCCATCGCTCCATTCGGTTTGAAGGTCTGAAGCCAATAAATGAAGAAGCAAGCGAGGAATTCGAGCGCTTCTCGGATGGTTACTTCTCAAATTCTTTTATGGTTTTTAATCCACTTGATAGCAAGTTTGGGAATTCGAAGTCTAGTAAGTTGCTTATGGATTTGGAGATTGAGCACGATAGATTTGGTCTTGAATTTTCTGAATTTTTGAGTCCCAAGTATTATGCACACAATCTGTTTGTAGAAATGACTAAGCGAAGTATGGCTCCAAAAACAGCAATTGAGATGGCCTCTCTTTACCTTTGTTTGTACTGTCTACTAAGTATGCAAAGATGCAAATTGATGTGATCCAAGGATATATCAAATAACTAAATGAATCTGTCAGCAAGTGTTGATGTTGTAGGTTCTTGTTTGTAACAAAAGGCAGCTGGTTGAAGCTATTTTCACTTGACTTTGAATTGGCTTCTCACCTTGGAGCTGGTTATTTTTTCACGTGAATTTTGTAGGTAGCTGATGGACAATCCTGTGTTGTTCGTTGCTGCAGAAGTCTTGAAGATTTCGATCGATCGATTTGCTCCTATGACAACTTTATGGATGGTAATTACTTGTAGTCGGTGCCTTCTCTCGTGTCCCTTTTTGATCAATCAACTGATATGCCATGCTAGTGATTCTTTTCTTACAAGTTAAACTTACACCTTTTCTTGTAACAAGCAATCTGAATCATTGATGGAAATAATAGATGAAAAGCTCTTGAAAAGAGCTTGGTGCAATGAGAAAGCCGCACCTGAAATCCTTCAGTTCCAGGCTGATTTGGTCCAGAGATCCAAAGAGCAGATAGAACTTGTAGTATCGCGTCTATTTACAACACTTCCTCAAGCATTAATTTCCCCTTTCTCTTTGTCATTGCCTCTTTTAAGTTTTCTAGGTTTACTAATTTTATGAGTGGAGACTAGGAAGATTTCATATCCTATACTACTTGTTCGTATCTGAACTGAAATTGGAACCTTTGGATAGAGGTCATACAGTGTACTCATTTATGAATCTCTTCTATTGTTTGCGATGAAATCGGAACGTGTTATGCTTCCAAATGAGGAGTGATGATGATACGGGATTAGCCGCAGGATGGCCCGATCTTCGACAATCAAACAAGAAACTAAAGAACGGAAGCAAGAACTAAACAAGACTCAACAAAGAAAGCAAGAAACACGGCAAGAAAGACAAAGAACGACGCAAGATCTTCAAGAACAAACAAGAACACGAGATCGACTAAAGACAGAAATAAAGACTCGATTGAAACAATGATAAAGGCTCGAAATTTATAACTTGACACGATCGATAAGGACTGAGTCGATCTATATAGAACAAGATAAAGACCTCAGACCTCCTCAGAGGGTAGGAACCAATACCAATGACTATATAACCCGCCTCTACAACCCTACACAACCAAGCGGACAACTTGGAGGCACAAGGAGGGGGCTCGTGGATACTAGGATCACCAAGTCTTGCGAAGTTGATGAACACAAAGCAAACCAAGCTGAGACAATAACTAATTTGCAATCGATGAGCTCCGCTTCTAATCGATCAACTTGCACTCGATGTGTTTCACACAATATGAGATATTTCTAATTCATTAAGTTCCAATTGATCTACAAAGGAGAACTCGGCTTAAATAGGCCTTAAGGGCTGAGTTTGGCCGAATTCTAGATAAAAGAAATAATTAAAATAATTCCTAAATAACTTAAGTAAATAAGGTCTTTAAAACAACACATAAGAAAAGCCCAAATTGGCCCACTTAGAATGTCTAGGTGTCCATGGTGTCGGCGCCGAAGCTTTGGTGTTGGCGCCGAGGGCTTCAATGCTCAATCATGTGCTTCAGGCATCGGCATCGACACCTCTGGTGTTGGCATCGAGACCATCAGCAAGGCCTATGCACATGTATGTCTTCATTGGTGGCTCTGGGAGCCGAACCTTGCTCGAGAACAAAGCATGACTCACACATGTGAATGAGTCTCTCTGAAGCTTCTTAGCTCGAGCTCGAGTCATAGGTCATTCTCCTAAGATGATAGGTGTGTCTAGAGCTGTAGAAGATGGTCCCGCATCAACCTCCCCTTCCTGGAAAGGATTCAACCACGAATCCAAGTCCTCCTCCACAACGAAGTAAGGGATTAGATCGGCGAGGTTGAATGTTGCGCTCACGCCATAGTCTCCAGGAAGCTCCAGCTTGTAGGCATTCTCACCAACTCGTTGTAGTACCTTGAAAGGTCCATCTCCTCATGGTGAGACCTTGCTTTTCCGCTCATTTGGAAACCTCTTCTTCCTCAAGCGCACCCACACAAGATCCCCATGATGGAATGTGACCAATCGGCGTCCCTTATTAGCCTTATTGGCGTTGTGCTCAGCCTTTTGCATAAGCTTCTGACTTGTCCGTTCATGTAGCTCCTTTACAAAATCGACATGCTTACGTGCTTCAAATGATTCTTTCTCTCTCATAGGATATGGAGTAAGATCAAAAGGGGTTAGTGGATTAACACCACACACATTCAAATGGAGTGATTTTCGTTGCAGAATGCATTGTTCTATTATAAGTAAACTCCACATGAGGTAAGGCTTCTTCCCAAAGCTTCAAGTTCTTCCTAATTATGGCTCTTAGGACGGTTGTAAGGGTTCTATTAGTCACCTCGGTTTGGCCATCAGTTTAGGGGTGGCTAGAAGTAGAGAATAGCAATCTAGTTTCCAATTTATTCCATAATGTGCGCCAAAAATGACTTAAGAATTTTATATCCCTATCACTAATAATTGTTTTAGGTACGCCATGCAACCTAACTACTTCTCTAAAGAATAGATTAGCAACATTGGTAGCATCATCAGTTTTATGACATGCAATAAAGTGAGCCATTTAAGAGAATTTGTCAACCACTACAAATATAGAATCCCTCCCCTTCTTAGTTCTAGGCAACCAAACAATAAAGTCCATAGAAATTTCTTCCCAAGGGGCTTAGGGAGTAGGTGTTGGCATATATAGCCCATGAGGCATAAGCTTAGATTTGGCCTTTAAGCAATCAATACATCTTTTTAGGCAATGTTCTACATCCCTAAGCATATGTGGCCAATAAAAGTGTGATTTTAAAGTATGATAAGTTTTATCCCTTCCAAAATGTCCCATTAACCCACCACTATGGGCTTCACTAACAAGTAATAAGCGAAGAGAACATCTAGGAATGCACACTTGATCCTTTCGAAATAAGAAACCATCATGGATATAAAAATTCTCGTTTGGACCATGTTCCTTGCATTTTTTAAAGTGTTCACCAAAATATAGATCATTTTAATACAATTCCTTAATATAAACAAAGCCTAAGACTCTAGAATCCAAAGTGGTTAAAAGAACATGTCTTCTAGATAATGCATCAGCTAACACATTGTCTTTGCCTTTCTTATATTTAATCACATAAGGAAATGTTTCAGTTAACTCCATCCATCTACCATGTCTCCTTTCAAGTTTATCTTGGCTTTTAAAGTGTTTCAATGACTCATGATCAGTCCTAAGAATAAACTCACTAGGCCATAGGTAATGGGACCAAGTCTTAAGAACTCTATACAATGCATACAATTCCTTATCATATGTAGAGTAATTAAGACAAGCACCTTTAAGTTTCTTAGAAAAGAAGGCTATAGGTTTACCTTCCTGCATAAGGACTCCACCAATCCCAACTCCGCTAGCGTCACGCTCGACTTCAAATGGCCGAGGGAAGTCCGGGAGAGCGAGTAGTGGTGCGTGTGTTAGCTTGTCCTTAAGCGTTTTGAACGCCTCCTTCTGAGCTGCACCACATTTGAACTCACTCCTCTTCTTTGTGAGCTCGGTTAGTGGGGCTAAAAGGGTGCTGAAGTCGCGCACGAAACGCCTGTAGAAGCTCGCTAGACCATGGAAGATGCGCACATGGCCGATATTCATGGGGTCGGCCACTCCTGGATCGCCTTGATCTTCGCCTCATCGATACGCAGTCCATTTGAGCTCACTACAAAACTAAGAAATGACACTTGTTCATTACATAGCTCACATTTCTTTAAATTAGCATACAAGTGTTCATTTTTCAATGTTTGAAGTACTTCTTTAAGATGTGCTTTATGGTCATCAGGAAATTTGCTATAAATAAGAATATCATCAAAATAAACAATAACAAATTTCCCTATAAAGTTCCTAAGCACATGATTCATTAATCTCATAAAAGTACTTGGAGCATTATTTAAACCAAAAGGCATAACCAACCACTCATATAAGCCAAACATAGTCTTAAATGTTGTTTTCCATTCACCGCCTTCCTTCATTCTAATTTGATGATAGCCACTTTTAAGATCTATTTTCGAAAATATAGAAGCACCATGCAATTCATCTAGCATATCATCTAAGCGTGGAATAGGATGACGATATTTGACAGTAATATTGCTAATAGCCCTACAATCTACACACATTCTCCATGATCCATCTTTCTTAACGACTAATAACACAGGCACAGTACAAGGACTTAAGCTTTCTCTAATATATCCCTTATCCAACAGTTCCTGGACTTGAGATTGGACCTCTTGGGTCTCAGAGGGATTCATACGATAGACAGGCCTATGAGGCAAGGCAGCCCCTGGAATAAGATCAATTTGATGCTCAATTCGACGAATAGGGGGTAGACCTGATGGTATGTCATCGGGGAACACATCCTTATACTCTACAAGAAGAGATAGGATGTGAGGAGGGAAGGTAGCTCTAAGCTCCTCACTCAACATATTCAACCCTTTGCATAGGAGCATGAGGGTTGTTTCCCCATCCACAAACTCGTCTATGAATGTCCTCTTGGAAGCCAAAAACACCTCCTTAGGCCGAGAATTTGAACCCACTTTGATGTGATCACACCTATGATCAATCAAGAAGAAAGACCTACCGAAGCTCCAAATGACACATCAAAGGAGCAACCTCTCGGTTCCATCACTAGAGCTCGGGCAAGACGTCTTCAAGCCGACCTTCTTCAAGGACTCTTAACCATTTCCATAAACTATGAAGATCAAGGCCAAGCATTCACAAGTTTACAACAAATGGAAGATCACAACCCGCAGCCCAAGAAGCCCGGAAATGCCTCGGTTCCCGCTATTGATTATGGAGGCAAATCTGATCCAAATTCAAACTTCTCATGCATTTAAAGGCACATTGGGAAGAGAAGACATCAAGGAATACATCCCCCATGCAGCTGGTGCTTTTGTGCAGAGAACAACTTCCAAGATTGCATTTAATGCAAGCCACCTTTTTCCCAAGCATGCACAAGTTGTCCACAAACTTGCTCTATATTATTCAGCCCTTGTAGCCATTAGGGGGCACGCCATTTTCTATCAAAAACCAGGTTTATATCCTTAGTTTGAAGCTTGAAAACTTCATCTCCTTCGTGAGTCATATCGAAGGTCCGATCTTGTATTTTCGGTGCGTAATATCCGTTTGTACTTGATCTATGTTCAAGAACTTGTGGTGAGTCATATCCACTTGTTTTTGTTCACCTATCCTTTATAAAATTCAGTTTGTTTTCCCCCGAATCTGAGTTTTATCATTATCCCAAAAATACCAAAAATATTCCACCGAAATCCATCTCTATCATCTATCTTCCACCGGCTGGTTCGAGGCTTGTTCCGACTTACTTTGTACTGAGATTTAAGGATCCTCAAGGGGAAACTCATCAAGTGTTATCAGAGCTATCTTCAAGGTAAGTTTCTCAAGCCAAAGGGGTACGAATTACCTCTCCATTTTCGGTTTGTTTTGCTTGATTTTCAGCCATTTCTATCCACCCTTCTTCCTGATTTTTCCATCCTTTTTCGATCATTTTTTTTCATCCTTTCTACCTTTCTATGTGTGTTTAAAGATCTGCCAAAAAAAAAAAATCAGATCTATTTGTTATTTCGGTTTTCAATGCTTCTATCTAGTGTTCTTGTATGTTTGCATGAACCTTCATCCTTCTTACCCAAAATCTTAACTTCACCCTCAAAGTGTTGCACCATTATTCTCCTAATGCTTTGCATAGTATATGGTGATGAGAAATTGATGGAATGTGCTTGATAAGTGTTTGAAGATTGAAGTAAGTTCTGATTTGCAAGTGTTGTTTGTGTTCTTTGATTCTGGAAAAAAAAAACAGAAAAAAAAAGAAGGAAAAGAAAAAGAGAAGAAGTCAGAAAAGCTCCAAAAGTTGTTCTATGTGCAAATTATGAGCATTTGAAGTGCAAGTTGTGTTGTTATTGTGCTCGAAAACAAGAAATTCTCATCATATTATTACTACTTATTGTTTTGATAATAATATTAATATGATTGGGTTATTGGAAACTAAACTGGTAGACGAAAATTTTGAGGAGGTGAAGCGCAGGCTCATGAATGGCTGGAAGGTCTGTGTGAATGGTGGAATTGAAGTCAAGGGTAGGATTTGGCTGACATGGAATCCGGACGTCTTCAGTGTGGATATTCTGGGAATTACTGATCAATACATACACTGTCTGGTTGAATCTGCAGACCACGATTTCAGATTTGCTGCTACTTTTGTTTATGCCTATAATACCAAAGCTGAGAGAGCCTGTTTGTGGCATGATCTGAAGGAGTTTGCTGATCATTTGACCCTTCCTTGGGTTGTTCTCGGAGATCTTAATTGTATCCTGAAAATTGAAGAAAAATGGCCTCAGCGTAAAGGTCAAGGAGATGAGTTTATTGAGCTGCAAACGGTGTTGAATGAGTGCTGCATTTTCGATCTTCCATATACAGGGGCAGAGCTTACTTGGAGTAACAAACAGAAAGGGGATCACAGAATTGAGCGCAAACTTGACAGGATTCTTGTTAATGGTGAATGGATGGATATGTTTGAGAACACTAAGGCCGTGTTTGATACCCCACTCGTTTCTGATCACTCTCCAGCTGTTGTGTTACTTAGGAATGATGTATGCAGATGTCGTTACCCATTCAGATATAAGAACTTTTGGGGGAAAGAAAAGGAATTTGAGGCCATTGTTCGTGCAGCTTGGAATGAGGATATGGTTGGATCTAAGCAATTTAAGCTTGCAAAGAAATTGAAGAATGTCAAGGAGGCTCTTAAGCCCTGGGACAAGGCCTGTTTTCTTGAGCTTCAAACCGTTATCAAGCTGAATAAGTGCACTCTCAATGACCTACAGATCAGGATTCGAACTGAGAAAGATAATGTTAGATTGGTGGATGAAATTGCAGCAGCCGAAGGAGCCCTTAGACAGAATGTGGCCCGCCTGATGAGCCTCTCCGCTCAAAGAGCTAAACTGCATTGGTTGACTATGGGTGAAGAGACTTCATCCATCTTTTATCGTAGTGTCAAGGAAAGACAATCGCGCAATGCCATCATTTTTATGCGTGATAGTGCAGGCAGGAGTTTAAAAGGAGAAGAAGCTATCCGCGCTCATATCCTAGTATTCTTCACTGAGCTGCTGTCTTCCCGAGTTAACTGTACAGTTGGCTTAAATATTCCTTCAGGGGCTGAGTTTTCTAGTGAGCATTCGGATTCTTTGACCAGGCTACCTTGTTATGATGAAATCAGGAAGATGGTTTGGTCTATTGGTGCCAACAAATCCCCGGGTCCGGATGGGTTTGGGAGCCAATTTTTTAAAGATGCTTGGAGAATTGTAGGTGTGGATACTTGTGAAGCTATACGTGATATTTTCAGAAATGGGCAGATCCTAAAACAATTTAATTCCACTTTTATTTCCCTTCTCCCTAAAGTCTCCAATCCTACTTGTGTGAAAGACTTGAGGCCCATATCGTGTTGTAACACGATTTTGAAAGTGGTTACCAAAATCATTGCTGGTAGGTTAAAGGGGCTGCTCAGTGATGTTATCTCAGATTGCCAAGGGGCGTTTATTCCCGGTCGTTCCATAGCTCAGAATTCGGCTGTTGCTACAGAAATTGTTTATGGCTATGGTACGAAGAGGGGCTCGCCTAGATGCACCATAAAGGTGGATTTGCAGAAAGCCTATGACTACTTGAGCTGGGATTTTGTTCAGCAAACTCTTGTCTACCTAAAGCTGCCTGAGAAACTTATTCATCTCATCATGGAGTGTGTTACCACTCCCACATACTCGATTCTTATTAATGGTGCTCCGGAAGGCTTCTTCCATGGTAAGCGAGGCCTTAGGCAGGGGGATCCTCTCTCCCCCTACCTCTTCGTATTGTGTATGGAGATTCTTAGTAGGAAGTTGCACCTTGCCACTGACGTTCCGGGCTTCAAGTTCCATTCAAAATGCAAGAGCATACGCCTCACTCATCTTGCGTTTGCTGACGACCTGCTGATATTTTGTCATGGAGATGTGCAGTCCGTTAGTATTATTAAGGACTGTCTAGATGATTTTTTTGCTGTTTCGGGTCTCAAGGCTAACATCGACAAGAGTACGGTTTTCCTTGCGGGCTGCTCTGAAGCTGTAGCTGCTGATATTGTAAACCGGCTTGGTTATGTTAGAGGTGACCTTCCTGTGAAATACTTGGGTACTCCTCTCTGTTCTAGAAGGATTCGGATTCATGAATATGGTGAACTGTATGGAAAGCTCAGCAAGGTTATAAACTCTTGGGCTGTTCGGAAGTTATCCTATGCCGGGCGTCTGCAACTTCTAAATTCTGTCTGTATGGGAATCAACAACTTCTGGAGCCAATCCCTCCTTTTGCCGACTGGGGTGATTAATACCATTGAAGGTATGATGAGAAGCTTCCTATGGAGTGGTAAACTGGATGGTCGTCGTCATCTTGTGGCGTGGGATGAGGTTACAAAGCCGAAGAGTGAGGGTGGGCTTGGTATTCGAGACCTTCAGTCCTGGAACAAGTGTATTTTTGCAAAGCTATGTGGAGATATTGTGAGCCAGAAACCTGGGATATGGGTTCGGTGGTGTAATGCTAACCACTCGACTGGTGCTCAAGTTTGGGAGGTGAGTACTAGGCTGCACGACACATGGCTTTGGAAAGGTATTCTAAAGGTGAAAGATGACATTAAACACGCAGTTTCCGAGCTTGACAGTGCTGGTTTTCCTGATCTCACCATGGTCTTGAATGACAAGGGCAACATCTCTTGCGCCAAGCTATATGAAAGGCTGAGACCGAGGGGACAAGAAGTTGATTGGGGCGGAATTATATGGGCTAAGCCGGTCTGCAGGAAGTGGAGTTTTGTGAATTGGCTTGCCATGAAAAAACGATTGCAAACTGGGCATATAACGAAACATTGGCTAGGCGATGATGCTGCAATCTGTGCGCTGTGTAAGGGAGAAGAGGAGACTACCGACCACTTATGGTTTAGCTGCCCCATTATTATTGCTGTACAACAGATTGTCTTCGACTGGGCTGGAATTGGGCGTCGCTTTGGCACCATCTCGAGCTTTCTTGAATGGTTTGCAGCTGAACCGCCTAGGAATCGCAAGAAGAGAGTGTTCCGCACCAAGTTACTTTGCTTACAAGCGCTTATTTATTTTACTTGGCTCGCTCGTAACAAACTTGTTTTTAACAATGAACCGTTTGATGGTGTTAGGTGTGCTAACCATATCATTGCTAGTTGTCGATCCCGGCTATCCATTAAGCATAGGATTGCTAATGGGTAACCTGGCTCGATAGAGACTTGATAGAGACTTGGTATTTTTTGTGAGATGTGGGTAGGTTTTTGTCGATTTAGGTGCTGGGTTAGGATTGGAGGTATAGAGGGGACTTTTGGTATAGTGTTTACCTTTTCCCATTCGAGCATTACTTACTTGATTTTGGAATTTGGTAAATACTCGCCTTTGGGCTTGCCTTGGCTTGTGCTTTTGATACTTTATGTGAGTTTCCAGGACAACATCACTAAGTTGCCTTGCCTCCGTGGAGATAGACCATGTTCTAGCAAGGAAGAAGCACCCTCACATAACTTACTTGAAGAAGTGTCATTTGCATACTTGTGTGCTTATAATCTGAGTTTTGACTGAAGTGAGATCACTTTCAAAGTGAGGGAGAGTTTCACCCCCAAAAGAAAAATTCATGAGTGAAAAGAATATGAGGGAGGTGAGAGAGAGAGATCTTTTGATTTCTAACCCTAACGTGTTTTCATATTTTTGTGATTTTCTCGGTTCTTCTTTGTTTTTCCTTTTTGTTTGTGCATTTTGTGTGTAGGAAAACATGTCTAATGCAGGAAATGAAGGAAGAGTTGTCACCCTAGCTGATTTGCAAGCCGCTCTTAGACAATCTAAGGAAGAAGATGTAGCTGCGAGACAAGAAGAGTATGAGAGGACTAGGGCTGAACTATTGAGAGTCCTAGATGAAAGGATTGATGAAAGAATTAGTGGTACTAGAACCAATGACAGAAATGATGAGCCACATGACACCGGTCATGAGAGTGAGCCCAATGGGACTCCACAAGGGCGTGGTCAAACAAGAGGCCCTCACAATGAGACATGGCCCCGACGACCACATAATTACCAAACTGATTTTGATGATAACATAAGTGTTAATGATCGCAGGGAGCATCAACGAACTCATTATGCTCAAGATCCACCACAACCGCAACAACCTCAACCATTTAGGATGCCCCGACGCAATCCACAAGCTCAACGTGCTAGATTTGATGGCATGTTTCATAGGAGGTACCAAAATGAGGAGCGTGAGTATCGCCAAGATATGGGGCGACATCAACACCATGGCGTAAAGCTTACCATCCCTCAATTTGCCGGAACTTCTGATGTTGAGGCATACATGGATTGAGAGTCTAAAGTTGAGTCCATTTTCGATTACTATGGTTATCATGATGCTCAAAGGGTGGCTGTTGCTACCCTTCATTTTTCAGATTTTGCATACTCATGGTGGCAAGAAGAAAAGCAAGAGAGAGCCTATATGGGATACCCTCATATCACCACTTGGGATGATCTCAAAACAACCCTAAGAGAAAGATTTGTGCCCGAAGATTATGTGGATCGTGTCCAAGTAAAATTGGAACGCATCAAGCAAGGCTCTCGCACTCCCGATGAGTTCTACAAGGAACTAAAGCAGCTTGTGTTTAGATCGGGAATCCGCTTTCCCGAGAGGTATGTAATCTCAAAATTTATTGGTGGGCTGGATTTAGATATTGCTTCACATGTTGAAATGCAACGTTTTGGCGCGGGAACTCAAGTTGAGGAGGTGCTGCATTACACTAACCAAGTGTAACAAAACCTTCAAAAGAGAAAGGGAACACATGGCTCTAAGCCTTGGAGCTCTAACCCTAGTGCAGGAGCTACCTCAAATCCACGTCACGTTGAGCCAAGGAGTGAGCCCCCTAGGCCATCCACACGGCGAGAAGCTCAACCCCCAAGCCAAGACCCAAGAAGCCATAAGCCTAATGTTCCGAATCCAAGGGGTGAATCTGAATCTCGTACTCGGGACCTCAAGTGCTTCAAGTGCTTGGGTAGGGGTCATTTCTCTAGGGAATGCCCTACTCGAAAGCAAGTGCTACTCAATGATCAAGGAGAGTATGAATCCGAGGAGGAGAGGCAAGAAGAGCCAACCTTAGGAGATGAGGAAGAGGAGATTCATGCTAATGCGGCTGTTGGAGAATGTTTTGTGGTGAAAAGAGCATTGATCTCCAATGATGCTCCTTTTTTGCCCACTCAAAGAGAGACCCTCTTCCATACTCGATGCCTCATCAAAGACAAGGTATGTAGTGTGATAGTTGATGGAGGATCTTGTTGCAATCTTATTGATCAAGAGTTGTAGATAGGTTTAACCTCAAATGCAGCCCACATCCGCAACCATTCACCTGGAATTGGCTGAATTCCAAGGCACCTCTAAGAGTAGACAAGCAAACCATGATTGCATTTGCAATTGGAGGGTATAAAGATGAGATCCTTTGTGATGTTCTTCCCATGATAGCGTGTCACCTTCTTTTAGGGAGACCCTGGCAATATGATCGGGGTGTCATCCACAATGGAGTCACCAATGAGCATAGATTCCAAATGGAAGGTAAGAAGATTACACTTCATCCGATGTCCCCTCATGAGATTGTGGCTGACCATGTAGCTAACTTGGAGAGAAGAAAGCAAAAGAAGAAACTAGCTATTGGTACAAATATGGCTAGTTCTCACTAGATTCTCCTAGCCAAGGCGAAAGAAGTGGAGTATGCAATTCAGGGGAGTAAAACATGTTTTCTTGTGCTTTTCAAAGATAATTTATTTATTTCTCAAGATTTGAATGATCTACCTCCACTTGTTTCTACTTTGTTGCAGGAATTTGAAGATTTGTTCCAAGAAGAAATTCCCAATGGTCTTCCACCATTAAGGGGAATAGAGCATCAAATTGACTTCATTCCTGGAGCAACACTACCTAATAGGGCTGCATACCACACTAATCCAGCTGAGACAAAGGAGCTTCAAAAACAAGTTCAAGAACTTATGGAGAAAGGCTATGTGCGTGAGAGCCTAAGTCCATGTGCAGTCCCCGTCATCCTTGTGCCTAAGAAAGATGGAACATGGCGCATGTGTGTTGATTGTTGAGCCATCAACAACATCACCATCAAGTATAGGCACCCCATTCCATGCCTAGATGATATGCTTGATGAACTTCATGGGTCCAACATGTTTTCTAAGATTGATTTGAAGAGTGGCTACCACCAGATCCGAATGAAGGAAGGAGACGAATCGAAAACAGCCTTCAAGACAAAATATGGTTTGTATGTGTGGTTAGTAATGCCCTTTGGTTTAACTAATGCTCCTAGCACTTTTATGCGCTTAATGAACCATGTTCTTAAAGCTTTCCTAGGTAAATTTGTGGTGGTTTACTTTGATGACATTCTGATTTATAGCCGCACATTACATGAGCATGTTGAGCATCTTAGGCTGATCTTAGGAGTTTTGAGGGAACAAAAATTATATGCTAACTTCAAGAAATGTCATTTTTGCTCGGATCATGTTGTTTTCCTTGGCTTTATTGTATGCAAGGCAGGATTGAAGGTTGATGAAGAGAAGGTCAAGGCCATCCAAGAGTGGCCTACTCCCACGACCATGACTCAAGTGAGGAGCTTTCTAGGGTTAGCGGGGTTCTACCGCAGATTTGTAAGGGATTTCAGCACATTGGCTTCTCCCTTGACCGAGCTCACCAGGAAGAATGTTCCATTTACATAGAATAAACCAAAAGAACAAGCTTTTGAAATTCTCAAGGAGAAACTAACTCATGCCCCTCTATTGGTCTTACCGGATTTCTCGAAGACCTTTGAGATAGAGTGTGATGCTTCCGGCATTGGCCTTGGAGGAATGTTGATGCAAGAAGGGCGCCCCATTGCCTTCTTTAGTGAAAAGTTAAGTGGCGCTTAGTTGAACTACCCTACCTATGACAAAGAGTTGTATGCTCTTGTTCGTGTGCTCAAAACATGGCAACACTACCTCTTGCCTAAGGAGTTTGTCATCCATTCTAATCATGAGGCACTCAAGTTCTTAAGAGCCCAAAGTAAACTAAACAAGAGGCATGCTAGGTGGGTTGAATTCATTGAAGCTTTCCCATATGTGATCAAGTATAAGAAGGGGAAAGACAATGTAGTGGCTGATGCACTCTCAAGGAGGTATTCTCTTATCTCTACCCTAGATGCTAAAATGTTGGGCTTTGCTTTCATGCGTGAATTATATGCTAATGATGCTGATTTTGGTGAAATCTATCACATTTGCATGGGTAAGGGTAGCCGTGATCAGTTTTACATGCATGATGGTTATCTCTTTAAGTGTGAAAAGCTTTGCATTCCTAGTAGTTCTATTCGTAGATTGCTTGTTCATGAGGCTCATGGAGGTGGTTTAATGGGACATTTTGGTGTTACCAAAACCTTGAATACTTTGAAAGAGCACTTCTTTTGGCCTCGCAGGCATAGGGATTCAGAGAAATTTTGTGCTGCATGTACTACTTGTTTAAGTGCTAAGTCGAAAATGAATCCCATGGATTGTATACTCCCCTACCTATTCCTCATGCTCCTTGGGAAGACATTTCCATGGACTTTGTATTGGGACTTCCTCGTTCCAAAAGGAGGAGAGACTCTATTTTTGTTGTGGTTGATCGGTTTTCCAAAATGGCTCATTTCATTGCATGTAATAAAACCGACAATGCTTCTCATGTGGCTGATTTGTTCTTTAAAGAAGTTGTTAGATTGCATGGAATTCCTAAGACCATTGTCTCTGATCGTGATGCTAAGTTTCTTAGTTATTTTTGGAAAACACTTTGGTCTAAACTAGGAACTAAGTTGCTTTTCTCTACATCTTGTAATCCTCAAACGGATGGACAAACTGAAGTTGTGAATAGAACTCTTGGTGCTTTGCTTCGATCTTTTTTGAAAACTAACCTTCGTAGGTGGGAAGAATGTCTTACTTTTGTTGAATTTGCCTACAATAGGTCAGTCTACTTGGCCACCAAGAAAACACCATTTGAAGTTGTGTATGGCAAGAACCCCATCACTCGTCTTGACTTGGTTTCCCACTCCATGAAAGATCAAGAAAGTGTTGAAGGAGCAGCCCAAGCTGAGCACATCAAGAGTTTACACGAGTCCACTCGTTTGCAACTTGAAAAGAGGACTGCCTAATATGTGCATCAAGCTAACAAAGGAAGAAAGGAAGTCCTCTTTGAACCGGGTGATCTTGTATGGATTCACCTTAGAAAGGATCGATTTCCTACATTGAGAAATTCCAAGCTGAAGCCAAGAGGAGATGGCCCATTTCAAGTGCTTGAAAGGATCAACAACAATGCCTACAAAATTGAGCTTCCTGGTGAGTATGGTGTTCATGATGTGTTCAATGTAGCTGACTTGTCTCCTTTTGTTGTAGGTGATGAGGAACAAGATGACGGATCTGATTTGAGGTCGAATCCTTTTCAAGGAAGGGAGGATGATCTGATCACACCTATGATCAATCAAGAAGCAAGACCTACCGAAGCTCCAAATGACACATCAAAGGAGCAGCCTCTCGGTTCCCTCACTAGAACTCGGGCAAGACGTCTTTAAGCCGACCTTCTTCAAGGACTCTTAACCATTTCCATAAACTATGAAGATCAAGGCCAAGCATTCACATGTTTACAACAAATGGAAAATCGCAACTCGCAGCCCAAGAAGCCCGGAAATGGCTCGGTTCCCGCTATTGATTATGGAGGCAAATCTGATCCAAATTCAAACTTCTCATGCATTTAAAGGCACATTGGGAAGAGAAGACATCAAGGAATACATCCCCCATGCAACTGGTGCTTTTGTGCAGAGAACAACTTCCAAGATTGCATTTAATGCAAGCCACCTTTTTCCTAAGCATGCACAAGTTGTCCACAAACTTGCTCTATATTATTCAGCCCTTGTAGCCATTAGGGGGCACGCCATTTTCTATCAAAAACCGGGTTTATATCCTTAGTTTAAAGCTTGAAAACTTCATCTCCTTCGTGAGTCATATCGAAGGTCTAATCTTGTATTTTCGGTGCGTAATATCCGTTTGTACGTGATCTATGTTCAAGAACTTGTGGTGAGTCATTTCCACTTGTTTTTGTTCACCTATCCTTTATAAAATTCAGTTTGTTTTCCCCCAAATCTGAGTTTTATCATTATCCCAAAAATATCAAAAATATTCCACCGAAATCCATCTCTCTCATCTATCTTCCACCGACTGGTTCGAGGCTTGTTCCGACTTACTTTGTACTGATATTTAAGGATCCTCAAGGGGAAACTCATCACACTTGGCTCGATTGAACCTCCTTATCTAACTCACCTTTACTTACCTTGCGCTTCTCAATCTCATCAGCCACTTGTGTAGGTGTCATAGGCTTGAGAACGACGTTTTTCCCCTGAAAAGTAAAGGAGTAACGGTTAGTAAACCCATCATGTATGACCTTACGATCAGATTGCCAAGGACGACCTAATAAAATATGACAAGCTTGCATAGGCACTATATCACATAAAACGTCATCTTCATAATGTCCTAGTTTAAAATGCACTTTAATTTGTCTATTTACTTTTAAGTTTCTACAATCATTCATCCAATGCAATTTATAAGGTCTAGGGTGTTGAGCAGTAGAAAGTTGCAATTTATCAACCATTTCTTGACTAGCTAAATTACAGCAACTTCCTCCATCAATGATCACATTAACAACCTTTCCTTTAACTAAACAACGAGTATGAAATAAGTTTTCACGTTGATTGTCATCACAAGGAGTAGGAACAACACTTAATACTCTTCTAACAATCAAAGATTCACCATGCTCATATTCAACACAATCATCATCATCATAGCATAAAAGCTTAAGGTTTGGATCATCGTCATTATTAGCATTGATGCGGGACCATCTTCTACAACTCCAGACACACCCATCATACTTGGAGAAGGACCAATGACTCGAGCTAGAGCTAAGAAGCTTCAGAGAGACTCATTCAACTTTGTGAGTCATGCTTTGTTCTCGAGCAAGGTTCAACTCCCCGAGCCTACATTGAAGACATATATGTGCATTGGAGCACAAATGGAGGCCGAGCCACCCTAACATCAGCTTGGTCGAAATTTCACTAAGTGTTGAGCTTATTTTCAGCTTATGAACATTATTGGGCTGAATTGGGCTTTTATTATTTATTCGTTTTAAAACCTTATTTACTTATGTTCTTAGGTTTATTTAATTAGGCCCATTAGTATTTAGATCTATCTTATTCTATCTTCTATCTCCTAAAACCGGCCAGAACAGCCTTGTAAGGCCTATATATGGCCGCACCTTTCATTGAATCAGATTGGAACTTTGATAATTACAATTCTCTCATTAAGAGTGTTTACACCTTCGAGTGTTTGTTGATTCAATTAGAGCTGTGCTCATTGATCAATCGATTGATACATATCTCAGCTTGGTTTGCTTTGCCGTTCATCAACTTCGCAAGACTTGGTGAATCTAGTATCCACAAGCCCCCTTCTGGTGCTTCAAGTTGTCCGCTTGATTGTGTCGGATTGTAGAGGCGGGTTGTGTAGGCATTGGTATTGGTTCCTACCCTCTGAGGAGGCCTGGGGTCTTTATCTTGCGCTGCATAGATCGACTCAGTCCATATCAGGTCGTGTCTTTCCATTCTTGCATTCAATTTCGAGTCTTTCTCTTTTGTTCTTACTGTTTTCGTGTCTTTCTTGAGTTCTTGATCAATTCTTGATCGAATTCTTGGAGTCTTACATTGCTGCGTTCTTGTTCTTGTTTAGTTCTTGCTTGTTGTCGAAGATCGGACCACCAAACGGCTAACCCCGTATCAAATTGGCATCAGAGCTTTGGTTTCCGACATCAAGATTGAGTCTTTTCTTTTCCTAAACACAAAAATCCAAAAAAAAGAGTCCTTTTCTTGTTTTGGTTATTTACTTCTTGCATTCTTTTGATTATTTTACTAATCTTGAGTTTGTGATTGTTTGTGGTTGCATAGCCTAAACACAAAGCCTAGCCGAGACCGTGGAGTCGACCAAAGGTGCACACAATCCCATTGTGAACACCCATAGCCGACGGCAGAATCTGTCCCCATAGCCTTGCTTTGGCCGAATCCATCAAACCACAAGGAACCCTAGTTTGTTATCTTTTCTATCCCTTGTTCTATCTTTGGAACTTTTATCTATCTTTTATCTATTTCCTTTATCTCTTGCCTATTTTAAATTCTGATTTTTGGTGGATAAAATCATTATATCTATCAAATATCTAATTAAGGCATAAGATAGATCCTATTACCTTAAATAGCCATTCTATCTATAAATTTGCATTAGGGCTGAACTTTTTTATCTTTTCACCACAATTCTCAGAATTTTCGAGTCCTATATTATTATTAGAGTTCTTTCTTGCATTAGTTTCATAAGTTAAAAAAAAAAAAAAAAAAAAAAAAAAAAAATCAGTTTCGAAATTTATTTTAAAACTTGGACCTAGGAGGATAAAATTCACTAGGGGCAAAAGTAAGTCAAAAAAAAAAAAAAGAGGAAAGTGTTTGTTTGATCTAGTGCAAGAAAGCTCCCAAGGACAATTGGTGAACCCTTTTTCTCAGCCCTAGTCGACATACCCTATCCCAAACACATACACCTCCACAAAAATTGAAACCCTACCCTGCAACTACAACGTCCTAACTTAAAGGTTTTCAATCAAAAGAGGTAAATTTCCAAATTTTTTTTTGCTTTCTTATCTTCTTTTGTGTCGAGTGCTCTTTCACTCCTTGATCGAGTGCTGCTGTGTGTTGTTTGTTGGTGTCGAGTGCTCCCTTGCTACTGTCGAGTACTCATTAGTCTATTTCGAGTTGATCCTTGTTGTGTCGAGTACTGATTTTGATTGATCAAGTGCTCTCCTTGTTGTGTCGAATTGAATTCTTGCAAATTCCCATCTGTTTTGCTTGAATTGAGTTGTTTGCTTACATCGAGTGCTCTACAGCCCTTGTTGAGTACTCTTCTGTGTTGTTTCATTCATTACATACCTTGATTGCCTTGTTTTTGCTTAGTAGTTGATTTGCCCAAAGTGGATTGCCCTAGCAAGCGTGATATATCAATCAGAGAGGGAGTGTGAGCGAAACACAATTGTGAGCTGTTTATAAGTTTTACTAACCTTAACATAGTTCTTTGTTTCTTTTTCTTTTGTTATAATGTCTAATAACCAGGGAAACAATGGTGGTAACAATACCACTAATTCAAGTGCTACTGTAACCCCCGAACAGTTCGCCATCATGATGAACAACATCACTACCATCATGAACACCATGGCTAACAAGGAGTCCGTAGCTGAACTAGCCGCCAAGGTGACAGCTTTGGAGAACTCTAGGCCGAGTGGGTCAAACACCATAGGAGGTCAGCAAGACCGAGTGGAGATACATCAAGACGAAAGAGAGGTCGTAAATCCTAACCCTATTCCTAATCCTAATCCTCATGTCAATATTAATTTAGATAATCCTTTATTCAATGAAAACAACTCTCCACGGGGTGGGAGAAATGATCGGAATAATGGGTTTGTTAATGTGCAAGGTCAAGGACAGGGAAGGGGAAGAGGTCGTGGCTATCAAGAGCAATTCTATTACTCGGAGCAAGATAACGACTTCCAAGAAGAGGAGTATTGGGAGCGACGCCCGAGACGGAATCAAAGGGGAAATCAGAACCGACCACCTAGGTTCAATGACGACGACGGTATAGGTAAGGTTAAGGTAAAGATTCCTCCTTTTGATGGTAAGACTGATCCAGATGCTTATATTGATTGGGAGATTAAAATGGAGCAAATCTGGAATTGTCATAATTTCTCAGAACCTAAGAAAGTACAACTAGCTTCCCTAGAGTTTCAAGGTTTTGCATTAATCTGGTGGGATAATCTTGTTAAGGAAAGAAGAAGATCCCTTGATGCACCTATTGCTTCTTGGGAACAATTAAAAGTGGTAATGAGAAATAGGTTTGTACCTCAACATTATGATAGAGAGCTATTAAACAGATTAGAAAACCTTAAACAAGGTAGTAAAACTGTTGAGGAAACATTTAATGTTATGCAAGAAGCTATGGCTCGAGCTAATGTGGTAGAAACTCACGATAAAACTAATGTTAGATACCTTAGGATCTTGCATCCCGCTTTAGCTCATGAAATTGATTATTTTCCCTACACTACCCCTACTGAATTATTACATCTAGCTATGAAAGTAGAAAAGGGACAACGTTACAAGAGCCAAGCTAATAGAGTGTCGAGTGGCCAGCAACAAGGGTGGCGTTCCAACAGGCCCCAACAGCCCCAAGGGCGCTCGGAGATGGGCTCTAGGGAGCGAGCTCAGCAGCCCCAATGGAGGAGTGAGGGCCGACAGCCCCAACAGCCCCTCGACAAGGGTAAAGGTCCATGGAATGGACGAGAATCGTCTGGGACATCTACTGGTCCCAAAGGGAGTAATCCTAACTCTTCTACCATTCGTTCTAGAGATATTGTATGCTTTAAATGCCAAGGTAGAGGACATTATATGAAGGATTGCCCTAATAAGAAAACTCTCATGGTTAATCAATTTGGAGAATATGAATCTGAAAACTCTTGTGATGAACATGATGAGAATGCTAATAATGACAATGATCAGAACTTAAACCTTGTTTGTTATGAAAATGATGATGATGAGGTTGAATATGAACATGGAGAATCTTTGATTGTTAGGAGAGTGTTAAGTGTTGTTCCTACACCATGTGAAGATAATCAAAGAGAAAACTTATTTCATACTCGTTGTCTTGTTAAAGGAAAGGTTGTAAATGTGATCATTGATGGAGGTAGTTGCTGTAATTTAGCTAGTCAAGAAATGGTTGACAAATTGCATTTACCTACTGTCCAACACCCTAGACCTTACAAATTGCATTGGATGAATGATTGTGGCTTATTAAAAGTTCATAGACAAGTTAAAGTGCATATTAAACTAGGACATTATGAAGATGATGTTTTATGTGATATTGTGCCTATGCAAGCTTGTCATATTCTATTAGGCCGTCCTTGGCAATCTGATCGTAAGGTTATTCATGATGGGTTTACTAATCGCTATACCTTTACTTTTCAGGGAAAGAATGTCATTCTCAAACCCATGACACCTACACAAGTAGCTGATGAGATTGAGAAGCGGAAGGTAAGTAAAGGTGAGTTAGATCAGGAGGCTCAATCGAGCCAAGTGGATCCTCAAACTCGAGCTAAGAGTGTGTTCTTGGTTTCCAAAAGCACATTCCTGGACGAATTTGCGGATGGTGGAACTATGCTTATGCGCCTTTGCAAGAGCTTGAGCATGTTGAGTGAAGAGCTTAAAGCTTCTCGTCCATCAAACATTCTCGCTCTTCTTGAGGAGTTTAAGGATGTGTTTCCCGATGACATACCACCAGGTCTACCCCCTATTCGTGGAATTGAGCATCAAATTGATCTTATTCCAGGGGCTGCATTACCTAATAGGCCTGCGTATCGTATGAATCCCACTGAGACCCAAGAGGTCCAAACCCAAGTCCAGGAACTGTTGGATAAGGGTTATATTAGAGAAAGCTTAAGTCCTAGTGCTGTACCTGTGTTATTAGTCCCTAAGAAAGATGGATCATGGAGAATGTGTGTAGATTGTAGGGCTATTAACAACATTACTATTAAATATCGTCACCCTATTCCTAGATTAGATGATATGTTAGATGAGTTACATGGAGCTTCTATATTTTCTAAAATTGATCTTAGAAGTGGTTATCATCAGATTAGAATGAAAAAGGGGGATGAATGGAAAACAGCCTTTAAGACTAAGCTTGGTTTATATGAGTGGTTGGTTATGCCTTTTGGTTTAACTAATGCTCCTAGCACTTTTATGCGTTTAATGAATCATGTGCTTCGAGATTTCATTGGAAGATTTGTTGTTGTTTATTTTGATGATATTCTGATTTATAGCAAATCTCTTAATGAACATGAATCACATCTTAGAGAAGTGCTTAAAACGCTGAGAATTGAACACTTGTATGCTAATTTAAAGAAGTGTGAATTATGTAATGAACAAGTGTCTTTTCTTGGATTTGTAGTGAGCTCTAATGGATTGCGTGTTGATGAATCAAAGATTAAAGCCATCCAAGAGTGGCCGACACCCACTAACATAGGACATGTACGCAGCTTCCAAGGACTCGCTAGCTTCTACCGACGATTTGTGCGAGACTTTAGTACAATCTCAGCCCCACTGACCGAGCTTACTAAGAAGAGAAGTGAGTTTACATGGGGAGCAGCTCAGGAGGAAGCATTCAACACACTTAAGGACAAGCTCACTCACGCACCCCTATTAGCGTTGCCGGACTTTACTCAGCCTTTTGAAGTAGAGTGTGATGCTAGCGGAGTCGGAATTGGTGGAGTCCTTATGCAGGGAGGTAAGCCTATTGCTTTCTTTTCTGAGAAATTGAAAGGTGCTTGTCTTAATTACTCTACCTATGATAAGGAATTGTATGCATTGTTTAGAGTACTTAAGACATGGTCTCACTATCTATGGCCTAGTGAGTTTATTCTTAGGACTGATCATGAGTCTTTAAAACACTTTAAGAGCCAAGATAAACTTGATAGGAGACATGGTAGATGGATGGAATTTATTGAAACATTTCCTTATGTAATTAAGTATAAGAAAGGCAAAGACAATGTGGTAGCTGATGCATTATCTAGAAGACATGTTCTTTTAACCACTTTGGATTCTAGAGTCTTAGGCTTTGTTTACATAAAGGAATTGTATGAATCTGATTTGGATTTTGGTGATATCTTTCGAAAATGCTTAGAAAAGGGTCCTAATGACAGCTTTTATATACATGAAGGATTCTTATTTCGAAAAGATCAAGTGTGTATTCCTAGATGTTCTCTACGATTATTACTTGTTAGTGAAGCCCATAGTGGTGGATTAATGGGACATTTTGGGAGAGATAAGACCTATAACACCCTGAAATCACACTTTTATTGGCCACATATGCTTAGGGATGTAGAACATTGCCTTAAGAGATGCATAGATTGCATTAAAGCCAAAGCTAAGCTTATGCCTCATGGCCTTTATACACCACTACCGACCCCCTCAGCCCCTTGGGAAGACATTTCTATGGATTTTATAGTTGGGTTGCCTAGAACTAAGAAGGGGAGAGATTCTATATTTGTGGTAGAGGATAGGTTCTCTAAAATGGCTCATTTCATTGCATGCCACAAAACTGATGATGCTACCAATGTTGCTAATCTATTCTTTAAAGAAGTAGTTAGGTTGCATGGCGTGCCTAAAACCATTGTTAGTGATAGGGATGTGAAATTCTTAAGTCATTTTTGGCGCACTTTATGGAATAAATTGGGAACTAGATTGCTATTCTCTACTTCTAGCCACCCCCAAACTGATGGCCAAACTGAGGTGACTAATAGAACCCTTGCTACTGTCCTAAGAGCTATTATTAGGAAGAATTTGAAACTTTGGGAAGAAGCCTTACCTCATGTGGAATTTGCTTATAATAGAACCATGCATTCGGCTACTAAAATCAGTCCATTTGAATGTGTGTATGGTGTTAATCCACTAACCCCTTTTGATCTTACTCCATATCCTATGAGAGACAAAGAATCATTTGAGGCAGGTAAGCATGTCGAGTTCATTAAGGAGCTGCATGAACGAACTCGAGAGAAGCTGAAGCTAAAGGCTGAATACAATGCTAACAAGGCCAACAAGGGACGTCGCTTGGTCACATTTCAGCCTGGAGATCTTGTATGGGTGCACTTGAGGAAGGAGCGGTTTCCAGAAGCTCGGAAGAACAAGCTGTCGCCGCGTGGTGATGGGCCATTTCGGATCAAGAAGAGAGTGGGCGACAATGCCTACCAATTGGAGCTTCCTGGAGACATGGGCGTGAGCGCTACATTCAACGTCGCGGATCTAATCCCTTACTTCGCTGTGGATGAAGACTTGGATTCGTGGTCGAATCCTTTTCAAGAAGGGGAGGTTGATGCGGGACCATCTTCTACAACTCCAGACACACCCATCATACTTGGAGAAGGACCAATGACTCGAGCTAGAGCTAAGAAGCTTCAGAGAGACTCATTCAACTTTGTGAGTCATGCTTTGTTCTCGAGCAAGGTTCAACTCCCCGAGCCTACATTGAAGACATATATGTGCATTGGAGCACAAATGGAGGCCGAGCCACCCTAACATCAGCTTGGTCGAAATTTCACTAAGTGTTGAGCTTATTTTCAGCTTATGAACATTATTGGGCTGAATTGGGCTTTTATTATTTATTCATTTTAAAACCTTATTTACTTATGTTCTTAGGTTTATTTAATTAGGCCCATTAGTATTTAGATCTATCTTATTCTATCTTCTATCTCCTAAAACCGGCCAGAACAGCCTTGTAAGGCCTATATATGGCCGCACCTTTCATTGAATCAGATTGGAACTTTGATAATTACAATTCTCTCATTAAGAGTGTTTACACCTTCGAGTGTTTGTTGATTCAATTAGAGCTGTGCTCATTGATCAATCGATTGATACATATCTCAGCTTGGTTTGCTTTGCCGTTCATCAACTTCGCAAGACTTGGTGAATCTAGTATCCACAAGCCCCCTTCTGGTGCTTCAAGTTGTCCGCTTGATTGTGTCGGATTGTAGAGGCGGGTTGTGTAGGCATTGGTATTGGTTCCTACCCTCTGAGGAGGCCTGGGGTCTTTATCTTGCGCTGCATAGATCGACTCAGTCCATATCAGGTCGTGTCTTTCCATTCTTGCATTCAATTTCGAGTCTTTCTCTTTTGTTCTTACTGTTTTCGTGTCTTTCTTGAGTTCTTGATCAATTCTTGATCGAATTCTTGGAGTCTTACATTGCTGCGTTCTTGTTCTTGTTTAGTTCTTGCTTGTTGTCGAAGATCGGACCACCAAACGGCTAACCCCGTATCAAGCATGCTTGTCATGTTCATCACAAGAATTTTCATATTCATATTCTCCTGGGTGATTAATCATGAGAGTTTTCTTATTAGGGCAATCCTTCATATAGTGACCTCTACCTTGACATTTAAAGCATACAATATCCCTAGATCTAGGGGTAGAGGGGTTAGGATTACTCCCTTTGGGGCCAGTAGATACCCCAGACGAATCACGTCCATACATGGGTGCTTTACCCTTGTCGATGGCCTGTTGATACTCCCTTTGGGGCCAGTAGATACTCCCTTTGGGGCCATTAGATACCCAGACGAATCACGTCCATACATGGGTGCTTTACCCTTGTCGATGGCTTGTTGAGGTGCTCGATTTTCAACTCTTCCCTGGGGCTGATTTTGTCGATCCCTAAAGCCCATTTCCGACCTACCTTGGGGCTGTTGGGGACGGTTTTGACGCCAACCCTGTTGCTGGCCACTCGACATTCTCCCTTGGCTCCTATATCGTGCTCCTCTTTCTACCTTTATTGCTAAATGCAAAAGCTCAGTAGGCCTAGAATAAGGAAAATAATCAATTTCATGAGCCAAAGCAAGATGCAATATCCTAAGAAACCTAGCATTTGTATCTTCATAAGATTCAACTACATTAGCCCTAGCCATGGTTTCTTGCATTGCATTAAAGGTTTCCTCAACAATTTTGTTACCTTGCTTAAGGTTTTCTAAACGTTGTCTAAGTTCTCTAGCATAATGTTGAGGAACAAACCTACTTCTCATAAGTGCTTTAAATTGAGTCCAAGAAGCGATAGGCGCATCAAGGGCTCTTCTTCTTTCTTTAACTAGATTATCCCACCAAATTAAAGAAAAACCTTGAAATTCTATGGAAGCTAGTTGCACCTTTTTAGCGTCAGAGAAGTTGTGACAATTCCAGATTTGATCCATTTTAGTTTCCCAATCAATGTAAGCATCTGGATCAGTTTTACCTTCAAAAGGAGGAATCTTTACCTTTACCTTACCTATGCCGTCCTCGTCAGGATTCCTAGGCTCTATGTATTGGTATCGACCTCCTCTATCGTTCCGCCTCGGGCGTTGATCCCAATACTCCTCTTCTTGGAAGTCGTCGTCGCGCTCCGAGTAGTAGAACTCCTCTTGGAAACCTCAGCCTCTCCCTCTTCCTCTTACTTGACCCTGGGCATTAGCAAATCCATTATTTCTACCATATCTCTCCCCTTGTGGAGAGTTGTTCTCATCAAATAAAGGATTATTTAAATTAGGATTAGGATTAGGGATAGGAATTCAGGCTTCCCTTTCATCATTAGGCATATCATCACACCTTTGATTACCTTGACCACCAAGGTTGTTAGACCCACTCGGCCTAGACTCCACAGCTGCCACTCTTGCACCTAAGGCCGCCAAATTCTGGTTGATTCCATTGAGAATGGCCACCAATTCGGGTTGTAAGGTGGAAGTGTTGTTGGGGTTGTTGCCGTCATTGCCATTGTTGGCATCATTGTTTCCTTGCTGAGACATGACAAAGAAAAGACAAACATGGAACTATGTAAAAGATTAGTAAAATATAAACAAGCTCACAATGTGTTTCGCTCACACTCCCTCTCTAATTGGTATGTCACGCTTGTTGGGGAAATCCGCCTTGGGAAAATCAACACTCAAGCAAAAACCTAACATTCAAAGTATATATATGTGAGAGTATGAACAAAGAACAAGCAAGGAGGGCTGTTGAGTACTCGACACAACAAAAATACTCGATACTGCAAGAGAAATAGTCGACAATAGGTGAGATCTACTCGACGTGGGTTCTGCAGTACTCGACAAAACAACAAAAGCACTCGAAATCAGAAGAAAGTGCTCGACAACAAGAGAAATCAAACCAAAAGCACTCGACACAAGAGAAAAGTGCTCGACAAAACTAAAGAGAAAAGAAAAACAAAGGAAAGTATGGAAATTTACCTCTTTTGATTGAAAACCTTAAGTTAGGATGTTGTAGTTGCAAGGTAGGGTTTCAATTTTGTGTTTTGTAGGAGGTATGTGTTTGAAGAAAGGTTATGTCGATTAGGGCTAGGAGAAATCACCAAAAATTTTGGTCCTTGGAGCTTTCTTACACCAGATAGATCAACAAACTCTTTTTTTTTTACTTACTTTGCCCCTGGTGAATTTTATCCTCCTAGGTCCAAGTTCAATCTCTTTTTTTTTTGAGAATTTCGAAACTGATTTTTTTTACCTAACGCAAGAAAAACTCTAAACAATGTAAAAGGACTCAAAAATCTGAAATAAAAGGTGAAAAGATAAAATTTGTAGCCCTAAAGATAAATATCTAGACAACCTTTGGATAAATTTGGTAAGTAGATCTATCTTAGCCTTAAAGATATATGTGATAGATAAAAGGAATTAACTACCACAAAAAATCTGATTTTTAAATAAGGCAATGGAATAGATAGAATAAGATAAATCAAATAAGCCACAGATAGAAAATAACAAACTAGGGTTTCTTGTGGTGTGATGGAATCGACCAAGCAAACTCGACTATGGGGACAAGGAAACTATCGTCGGCTAAGAGTGTACACAAGGCTGTGCGCACCACTTTGGTCGACTCCACGGTCTCGGTTAGGCTTGTGTTTAGGCTATGCAACCACAAACAATCACAAACAAAAGATTAGTGCAATAATCAAATAAAGAACAAGATGTAAAAGACCAAAATAAGAAAAGGACTCTTTTTTCTGGGTTTTTGTGTTTATGAAAAGAAAAGACTCAATCTTTGATGTCGGAAACCCAAAGCTCTGATACCAATTTGATACGGGGTTAGCCGTAGGATGGCCCGATCTTTGACAATTAAACAAGAAACTAAAGAACGGAAGCAAGAACTAAACAAGACTCGACAAAGAAAGCAAGAAACACAACAAGAAAGACAAAGAACGACGCAAGATCTTCAAGAACAAACAAGAACTCGAGATAATCGACTAAAGACAGAAATAAAGACTCGAAATTTATAACGTGACACGACCGATAAGGACTGAGTCAATCTATATAGAACAAGATAAAGACCCCAGGCCTCCTCAGAGGGTTGGAACCAATACCAATGACTATATAATCCGCCTCTACAACCCTACACAACCAAGCGGACAACTTGGAGGCACAAGGAGGGGGCTCGTGGATACTAGGATCACAAAGTCTTGCGAAGTTAATGAACACAAAGCAAACCAAGCTGAGACAATAACCAATTTGCAATCGATGAGCTCTGCTTCTAATCGATCGACTTGCACTCGATGTGTTTCACACAATATGAGAGATTTCTAATTCTTTAAGTTCCAATTGATCTACAAAGGAGAACTCGGCTTAAATTGGCCTTAAAGGTTGAGTTTGGCCGAATTCTAGATAAAAGAAGATAAAAGAAATAATTAAAATAATTTCTAAATAACTTAAGTAAATAAGGTCTTTAAAATAACACATAAGAAAAGCCCAAATCGGCCCATTTAGAATGTCTAGGTGTCCATGGTGTCGGTGCCGAAGCTTGGGTGTTGGCGCCGAGGGCTTCAATGCTCAATCATGTGCTTCAGGCATCGGCATCGACACCTCTGGTGTTGGCATCGAGACCATCAACAAGGCCTATGCACATGTATGTCTTCATTGGTGGCTATGGGAGCTAAACCTTGCTCGAGAACAAAGCATGACTCACAAATGTGAATGAGTGACTCTGAAGCTTCTTAGCTCGAGCTCGAGTCATAGGTCATTCTCCTAAGATGATAGGTTTGTCTGGAGCTGCAGAAGATGGTTCCGCATCAAATGATGTGAATTTAGTTGTTGAATTGCTTGAATATCATCATTGTTACAAGGCCAAGTTAGGTCATCAGGCCGGGTGAAGTGTTGGCCTCTCTATCTCTATGTTCCTAATCCTATGTCTCTTCTGATTGAATTTCTCATGGATGAAAAAAAAATTGCTAAATCTCAAGAGCTTAAAATTGCTAAGCCCTAACCTTATGTACATGTCTGATGGTTTTCACTTTCCTAGATTTCCATGCATTTTAAATTTTAGTTGTACAACTTGTAGTTGGAAGTTTATTAAAATAAGATATGTGATGTTCGCCACTACATAACGTGTTAAGATGGTTCCATCTCTTCTCAAAGTGAATGCTTTGGAGTTCATACATTGTTTGTGACTGATCAAGCTTTCTCCTTTCTTTATCGGAATTGTGGATCACATATATATGCTAATGTTTTACGTATAACAATTTCAAATTAAAGTGCATAACTAAGATTAAAATGTGCAGAATTAAGGTTAAAGAGTGCATAACTAAGATTATAATGTGCATGATTGACAAAACGGACTTATCGTATATCTGTTTTTTTTTATGTATAATAATTTCAAATTAAAGTGCATAAATAAGATTAAAATCTTCAGAATGAAGGTGATGCAGGACCATCTTCTACAACTCTAGGCACGCCAATCAATCCTGGAGACGAACCTATGACACGAGCCCGAGCTAAGAAGCTTCAAAGAGACTCCTTCATGTTCGTGAGTCATGCTTTGTTCTCGAGCACGGTTCAACTCCGGAAGCCTACATTGAAGACCTATATGTGTATAGGCATTGAAATGGTCAAACCATGTGGTTGCCGATTTTACTAAGTCTTGAACAATTATGTTATTTCCATTTTTAGTAACTTTTCTACTTAAGTTATTTTAGGAAACTTTAGAGGTTAAGTTTTTTTATTTCTTTTATTTATTTTTGACCCAAATCAACCTTGCAAGACCTATATATGCCGAGTTCGTCTATGTAGAACAATCACGAAATTCATTAATCAAGAAACCTCTTTTTGTTTGAAACACATGAGTGAAAGTCGATCGATTCGTAGCAGGGCTCATCGATTGCAAATTGGTATTGATCTCAGCTTGGTTTGCCTTGAGTTCATCAACCTCGCGGGAGCTTAGTGATCCTGGTATCCACGAGCCCCCTCCTTGTGCCTCCAAGTTGTCCGCTTGGTTGTGTAGGGTTGTAAAGGCCGGTTATATAGTCAATAGTGTTGGTTCCTACCCTCTGCGGAGGCCTGAGGTCTTCATCTTGTTCTATATAGATTGACTCAGTCCTTATCGGTCGTGTCTTGACTTAAATTTCGAGTCTTTATTTGCCTTTATCGAGTCTTGTTAAGTCGACATCGAGTTCTTTGAGTTCTTGGTGATTCTTGTGTCGACTCTTGCATGTTCTTGGTTGATCTTGATTGAGTTCTTACCTCTATAGTCGATATCGAGGCAGTTCTTACAATTCTTGTTTCGTTCTTTATTGTTCTTGCTTCCGTTCTTGAGTTTCTTGTTTGATTGTCGAAGATCGGGCCATCCTGCGGCTAACCCCGTATCAAATTGGTATCAGAGCTTTGGTTTTCGACATCAAAGTTGTGTCTTTTTCATTCTTAAACACAAAAACCGCAAAAATAGAGTCTTTTCTTGTTTTGGTCTTTTACTTTTTGCATTCTTGAGTTTGATTGCATCTAACCTTGTTTCTTTGTGATTGTTGTGGTTGCTTTAGCCCAAACACAAGCCTAGCCGAGACCATTGGAGTCGACCAAGCCGTGTGCACATCCCATTGTGCAAACCCTAGTCGATGGCACAACCTCTTGTGTCCCCATAGTTGATGCTTAGCCGATTCACACATACACAAAGGAAACCCTAGTTTGTTATTTTCTAGCTTTGGATCTTTTGTTTTATCTATTTACTTGCCTTATCAATTTTTGATTTTTGGTGGTAGATTAAGTCAATTATATCTATCATAAATTATAAAAGGCTTAGATCGATCCACTTACTAAAGATAACCAAACCCTCATCTATATATATTTCATCAGGGCTACAAATTTTATTTCTTTCACCTTAATTTTAAATTTTCGAGTCCTTTTCATTCATTGTTTCTTTTCTTGCATTAGGATAAAAAAAACAGTTCTTGCAATTCTTGTTTCGTTCTTTATTGTTCTTGCTTCTGTTCTTGAGTTTCTTATTTGATTGTCGAAGATCGGGCCATCCTACAGCTAACCCCGTATCAAATTGGTATCAGAGCATTTTAAACTAGGACATTATGAAGATGATGTTTTATGTGATATAGTGCTTATGCAAGCTTGTCATATTTTATTAGGTTGTCCTTGGCAATTTGATCGTAAGGTCTTGCATGATGGATTTACTAACCGCTACTCCTTTACTTTTCAGGGAAAGAACGTTGTTCTCAAGCCAATGAAGCCAACACAAGTGGCTGATGAGATTGAGAAGTGCAAGGTAAGTAAAGGTGAGTTAGATAGGGAGGCCCAGTCGACCCAAGTGGCATCACACTCTCGGCCTAGGGACATGCTATTGGCTTCTAAGAGCGCGTTTGTGGACGAGTTTGTAGATGAGGAAACAACCCTCATGCTCCTATGCAAAGGGCTGAACAAGTTTGATACGGGGTTAGCCGTAGGATGGCCCGATCTTCGACAATCAAACAAGAAACTAAAGAACGGAAGCAAGAAAGACTCAAGACTCAATAAAGAAAGCAAGAAACGAAACAAGACCACAAGAACTCAATCAAGAAGATCAAGATCGACCAAGAAAAAAAGGAAGACGCAACAAGAACTTAAAGATTGGACTCGATATCGACTATAACACCAAGATCCCAGAGGATGCTCGATGTCGACCAAAGAAAGAAACAAAGACTCGATGAACAAGATGCAAGACTCGAAATTTAATCAAGACACGACCGATAGTGGACTGAATCGATCTATATAGAACAAGATGAAGACCCCATGCCTCCGTAGAGGGTAGGAACCAACACCAATGACTATATAACCCGCCTCTATAACCCTACACAACCAAGCGGACAACATGGAGGCACAAGGATGGGGCTCGTGGATACCAAGATCACCAAGCTCTCGCGACGTTGATGAACTCAAGGCAAACCAAGCTGAGATCAATACCAATTTGCAATTGATGAGTCTTGCTATGAATCGATCGACTTTCACTCATGTGTTTCACACAAAAAGAGGTTTCTTGATTAATGAATTTCGTGATGTTCCACATTGCGGTGTTCGGCATATATAGGCCTTACAAGGCTGAATGGGGTTGAAAATAATAAAAATAAGACTTAAAAGAATTAATAAAAATAACCTCTAAAATTTCCTAAAATAACTTAGGTAACGAAAGTGGTTGTAAATGGAAATAAACATAAGTTCCAAGACTTAAGCAAAATCGGCTCCTATGATGTCTAAGGAGGTTCGACATCTTTTACCCCTATACACATATAGGTCTTCAATTTAGGCTCTGGGAGTTGAACCGTGCTCTAGAATAAAGCATGACTCACAAACATGAATGAGTCGCGTTGAAGCTTCTTAGCTCGGGCTCGAGTCATTGGTCCTTCTCCAAGCATGATTGGCGTGTCTGGAGTTGTAGAAGATGGCCCCGCATCAATCTCCCTTTCTTGGAAAGGAGTCGACCATGAATCCATGTCCTCGTCCACAGGGAAGTAGGGAATGAGATCCGCGACGTTGAATGTTGTGCTCACGCCATAGTCTCCAGGAAGCTCCAACTGATAGGCATTCTCAGCAACTCGACGAAGAACTTTGAATGGTCCATCTCCTTGTGGTGCTAGCTTGCTCTTCCGAGCCTCTGGAAACCTCTCCTTCCTTAGGTGCACACATACTAGATCCCATGGCTGGAACACCACCAAGCGCCGACCTTTGTTGGCTTTGTTAGCGTTGTATTCAGCCTTCTGCACAAGCTTCTGACGCGTTCGTTCATGTAGCTCCTTAACGAACTCGACATGCTTACCTGCTTCAAATGATTCTTTCTCTCTCATAGGATATGGATTAAGATCAAAAGCGGTTAGTGGATTAACACCATAGACACATTCAAATGGAGTGATTTTCATTGAGGAATGCATAGTCCTATTATAAGCAAACTCCACATGAGGTAAGGCTTCTTCCCAAAGCTTCAAGTTTTCCCTAATTATGGCTCTAAGGACAGTATTTAAGGTTCTATTGGTCACCTCAGTTTGGCCATCAGTTTGGGGGTCACTAGAGGTAGTGAATAGCAATCTAGTTCCCAATTTGCTCCATAAGGTTCGCCAAAAATGACTTAAGAACTTAACATCTCTATCACTTACAATTGTTTTAGGCACACAATGCAACCTAACTACTTCTCTAAAGAATAGATTAGCAACATTAGTAGCGTCATCAGTTTCATGACATGCAATAAAGTGAGCCATATTAGAAAATCTATCGACCACTACAAATATAGAATCTCTCCCCTTCTTAATTCTAAGCAACCCAACAATAAAGTCCATAGAAATGTCTTCCCAAGGGGCTGAGGGTGTGGGTAGTGGCGTGTACAAACCATGGGGCATAAGCTTAGATTTAGCCTTTAAAGAGTCAATGCATCTCTTAAGGCAATGTTCTACATCCCTAAGCATATGTGGCCAATAAAAGTGTGTTTTAAGCGTATGATATGTTTTATCTCTTCCAAAATGTCCCATTAAACCTCCACTATGGGCTTCATTAACAAGTAATAATCGAAGAGGACATCTAGGTATACACACTTGGTCTTTTTGAAACAAGAAACCATCAAATATGTAAAAATTTCCGGTTGGGCCTTTATCTTGACATTTTCGAAACATATCCCCAAAATCAACATCATTTTCATACAATTCCTTAAGATAAACAAAGCCTAAGACTCTAGAATCCAAAGTGCTTAAAAGAACATGTCTTCTAGATAAAGCATCTGCTACCACATTGTCTTTGCCTTTTTTATATTTCATCACATAAGGAAATGTCTCAATAAATTCCATCCATCTACCATGTCTCCTATCAAGTTTATCTTGGCTTTTAAAAAGTTTCAAAGATTCATGATCAGTCCTAAGAATAAACTCTCTAGGCCATAGGTAATGGGACCATGTCTTAAGAACTCTATACAATGCATACAACTCTTTATCATATGTAGAGTAATTAAGACAAGCACCTTTAAGTTTCTCAAAAAAGAAGGCAATAGGCTTACCTTCTTGCATAAGCACTCCGCCAATCCCAACTCCACTTGCATCGTACTCCACCTCAAAGGGCCGAGAGAAGTCGGGTAGAGCGAGTAGAGGAGCCTGAGTAAGCTTCTCCTTGAGCGTGCGGAAGGCCTCCTCCTGAGCTGCGCCCCACTTGAACTCGCATCGCTTCTTCGTGAGCTCGGTGAGAGGGGCTGAGATGGTGCTAAAGTCGCGCACGAACTGCCTGTAGAAATTCGCCAATCCCTGAAAGTTGCGCACATGGCCGATTGTAGTGGGTGTTGGCCACTCTTGGATCGCTTTGATCTTCGCCTCATCGACATGCAGTCCATTCGAGCTCACTACAAAACCAAGAAAGGACACTTGTTCATTACATAGTTCACATTTCTTTAAATTTGCATACAAGTGTTCTAATCTTAGTGTTGTAAGTACTTCCCTAAGATGTGCTTCATGTTCTTTAGGAGATTTACTATAAATAAGTATGTCATCGAAATAAACAACAACAAATTTCCCTATAAAGTTTCTAAGCACATGATTCATTAGGCGCATAAAAGTACTAGGTGCATTAGTTAAACCAAAAGCATAACCAGTAAATCATTCTAATTTGATGATATCCACTTTTTAAATCAATTTTTCGAAAATATTGATGCACCATGTAATTCATCTAGCAAATAATCTAAGCGTGGAATAGGATGACGATATTTTACAGTAATGTTGTTAACAACCCTACAACCTACAAACATTCTCCATGAACCAGCCCTACAATAACACACGAACAGCACAAGGACTCAAACTTTCTCTAATATATCCCTTATCCAACAGTTCCTGGATTTGGGATTGGACATCTTGGGTCTCAGTGGGATTCATACGATACGCATGCCTATTAGGCAAAGAAGCCCCTGGAATGAGATCAATCTGATGCTCAATGCCACGAATAAGGGGTAGACCTGGTGGTATGTCATCGGGAAATACATCCTTATACTCTTCAAGAAGAGATATGATGTGAGGAGGGAGGGTAACTCTAAGCTCATCACTCAACATGTTCAACCCTTTGCATATGAGCATGAGGGTTGTTTCCCCATCTACAAACTCGCCGACAAACGCCTTAGAAGCTAATAGCACGTCCCTAGGCTGAGAGTGTGATGCCACTTGGCTTGACTAAGCCTCCCTATCTAACTCCTGAACCGGTAAATATGTATAAAAGGGTGTAACCAAGTTACAAAAACACGGAGACCAAACCGAGGGTCTCGTGGGAAAATACATCCGCGTATACCTCTCAAAAAGTAACTCCATAAAAAACTCCGCAAAAAGATCCCCTCAAACCTCCTACCATCGAACCTCTCCGTACATCAAATCTCAAAGAGAAATCCCTGTACCTCATAGCCGTATAAGGCTTTTAACCCAAGTTCTTTCCACTCTAGACTTGCATTTACATTTAATTGCAATCCTATTTTGACAAGATTTTATAATCTCACTCACACATGCATTGACGTTGCACTGCTCACCCAAAAACACCACCCGGTTCCGGGTTCTCCACGTTAATAGACGAGTGCACATAGGACCAAGAGTTTGCCTTGAAACATAGCACTCTTTCGCACTTCAAGCGGCTCACGCTCGAACCATTGCATCCATTCCCGTAGTGTGTGAAACCGCACCCCAACACCCAACCAATCGAACACCTTGTTCTGAATTTCTTTGATTACTTTGCAACCGAACCAGAGGTGGTCCTTCGATTCTTCCTCTTCCTTGCACAGCGAACACCAAGCTGCATCCGGGCCCATCCAATGTTTCACAATACGCCCCGTCTGCAGTCTCCTCTTCAACGCAAGCCATGTGATGAATGACCACCGCTTCCATTGTGCTTGCTTCCATATGAACTCGGCCCAGGTGCACGGTTCACCATGCTCTCGAATGAGCTCGTACACCTTGGCGGTTGCCAAACCTCCAGCTGGGCGCATAAGTGACCCCCAGTCAACACCCCCTTGTGGTTGAACAAGCATTTGCAGCTCATCTCTCACGCCTAGGAGCTCTTTCCATGCCAAGAATCGTCTTTCTTCGGACCTACATCCCATATGGAGTTTCCATGAAGCATATTACAATTTGCCCATCTCACCCATATGCATTCCTTTTGAGAAGCAATATCACATAGAAGCTTAGCAAAGGTGCTCTTGTTCCAGGTTAAAACTTCCCTCATATCCAACCCCCCTTCCTCATATGGCATGGTAACTTCTCTCCAAGCTACAAGGTTTTTCCCCCCTTCATTAGTTCCATTCCATACGAACTGTCGCTGAATTTCATTGAGCTTAGCAATAACTCCCCGAGGTATTAGAACCGACTGGCTCCAGAAGTTAATCACACCTCCAAAGACAGCCTTTAACAGCTGCATCCTCCTAGCATAAGAGAGCTTCCGTGTAGCCCAGTTCTGCACATACCACTTACATTTCTCAGTCAAGTCACAATACTCATGGATGGAAATCCTTTTCGAGAGGAGTGGCATTCCCAAGTATCGCACTGGAAACTGCCCACGTTGAAAGCTCAATGCTTGGGTGATTTCTTCAGCAACATCTTCACCCACACCCGCACAATAAATGGTGTTCTTATCCATATTAGCTCGAAGCCCAGAAGCTTCAAAAAATCTATCCATCACCCTCTTGATCACCCGCACAGATTTCAGATCAGCTTTACAGAAAATCAGTAAATCATCCGCGAAAGCCAAGTGTACAAGTTGCATACTACGACACCTAGGATGGAATTTGAACTCTGGGGAGCTCGTCGCTTCAACCAGCATACGATTCAGAATTTCCATGCACAAGACGAAGAGGTACGACGAAAGTGGATCGCCTTGCCTGAGCCCTCGCTTCCCCTTGAAATACCCCTCCGGAGCACCATTGATGATGATAGAGAATGTCGTGGAAGTGACACACTCCATAATAATTGACACAAGCGGTTCCGGGAATTGTAGCTGTCTCAAAGTGTATCGAACGAAATCCCAGCTGATGTAGTCATATGCTTTTTGCAAATCGACTTTGATCGTGCAGTGTGGGGATACTCATTTAGTGCCATACCCCCTCACCACCTCCAATGCAACCGCATTGTTATGAGCCAGTGATCTTCCGGGCACAAGCGCTCCTTGACAGTCTGACACTAAGTAACTGAGCGAGCTCTTTATTCTACTAACCAGTATTTTACTCAGCATTTTCATTACTGTGTTGCGGCAAGAAATGGGGCGTAGGTCTTTCACAAAAGTGGGGTTGCTGACCTTTGGCAGAAGAGACACAAATGTAGCATTTAACTGTTTGAGGATTGCTCCATTTCTGAAAATTTCTTTCACAGCAGCACACACATCACCTCCAACTATTGGCCAACAACTCTTGAAAAACTGACTCCCGAAACCATCAGGACCCGGGGATTTGTTTGCTCCTATCGCCCACACTGATTTTCTGATTTCCTCATTCGTTGGAGGCATGTTCACTGCATCCTCTACTTTGACTACTGTTCCCTGTTGAATAGTCGGCATTGCAGCACTCACAGATTTCCTCATTCGTTGGAGGCATGTTCACTGCATCCTCTACTTTGACTACTGTTCCCTGTTGAATAGTCGGCATTGCAGCACTCACAGATTCAGTAGCAAGGGGACGCTGGAATGAGGCCAGAATATGTGCTCTAATCTCCTCTTCATATTCCATCAATTTCCCTGTATCGTTTTGCATAGTATGGATAGCATTACGAGCTTTCCTTTCCTTCATACTTCGATAGAACGGTGAAGAGGATTCCTCTCCCATTGTAATCCAATGGAGCTTAGCACGCTGAGTTACCAAGCTAATGTGTCGGGCAACGTTCTTTCGAAGCCTTTCCTCCACCTGTTTTTCAGTAGCAATCAACCCTGCATTTCCAACATCTATCTGATTGCAGCTGTAATTGTATTTCATGCAAGCTCCGTTTATCCAGTTTTATCTGCGTCTGGAGTTCCGGAAACCGAGCTCTGTCCCATGTCTTAAGATTATCTTTCACTCCTTTTAATTTACATACAAGCTGATATTGTTTGGTGCCCTCAAACTGCTGGTTCCAGGCATTCTGAACTAGTGTTGTGAACTCTGATTCCTTAGCCAAAAAATTCTTGAATTTAAACGGATACTTCCTTCTAACGCTTGCATTTCTGATGTTAAGTAAGGCTGGTGAGTGATCTGAGCAACCCGTGGTTCCAAAATGAGCACTCGTTTGGTCTAGTGTTTCTATCCACGTATCATTAACCAACAGTCTGTCCAGCTTTCGCTCCTTCCTGCTATCCCCACTCTGTTTGTTTGACCAAGTGTACAGCGCTCCAGTATATTTCAGATCAGAAAGTCCACATATCTCCATCTCGTTTATTAGTTCTTCAAATATATCTCTATGGGGGATTTTAACTGGCCACCGTTCCTCCATGCTCAGCACACAATTAAAATCACCCAAGACTGCCCATGGACCTGTCATAGTTGATGCAATGTCATGAAGCTCAGACCACATATCCTCCCTCTCTCTTCTTGTATTAGCACCATATACAAAGGACACCTCACAACTGAATTTTCCATCCACGGTCTGTACACCACAGTGAACTACCTGTTTGTGCATTTTCTTAACCAGCACAGTCATAATAAGGGTGTTCCAAGACAGCCATATTCTACCTTTCTCACTGCCCTGCCCATTAATCACATGTTTCCATCCATTCATCAATTTTCCCTTAACATCTTCAATATTTCTCTTCAACATCTTTGTTTCTAGGAAAGCAACAAGAGCTATATCATTTTAAAAAATATAGGAGGTGATGAGGCTATTTTTTATCTCATCATTGAACCCCCTAACATTCCAAGCCGCTAGTCTGACTATATCCATGAGCCACCTTTGATCGGGTGCTACGCCCAATTGGCTGCTGTCGTATGTTCTCATCCTCCTCCTTGCCGTCATTACTGTCGTCAGTGCTCTGAACAGTGAAATTCTTTCCCCCAATGTTCACAACTCTACACTGATTCTTCTCCTGAGTATTCACTTTTCCTTTTGCATCTTGTCTGACCTTTGCGGCATGTTTCTTCGCTACTTCTGACCATGAGCCCTTATCCTCATCACATTTTGCCGGTTCAGACTCCCCACTGCTGTTTGTTCCTTCTTTGCTGTCTGTACTGTCAGTGCTCGTTTTCTCCTTATCTGTCGATTGTTCCGCCTCCTGAGCAGGTGCCGCATTGGATTGGGAATTACTCTCATCCTGTGGTTGCCTATCTGCTCCTTTACCGTCATCCCCTTCATTCTTATCTATTGGTTTCCACACTAGCTTATGCTCCCTTCTAATTCTTACACCCTTCGATGTTCTGGGGGCTCTACACCTTTCCTGGCTGTGACCAAAATTCATACATTGCTTGCAGATCATAGGTGTCCATTTGAACACAATCTTTTGCATTTTGACTGTATCACATTCATCCTCTATCTCTATCTCCTTACGCAGTGCTTCCTTAGCTGACACCTCTATCAACATTCAAGCATAAGAGACCTTGAAGCACTCCTCAGTACACTCATCCATGCAAATAGGTTTTCCAATCGCACTTCCAATCTTACCCAGCACCTGAAAATTGAAGTAGCTTGGGTCTAAATCAGGAAGACAAACCCAAAGTGGCACCTTTTCAAATGCTTCCCAACTAACTGGCATCCCCAGAGTCCAACTCTTGAGCAGAATCGGTCTAGAGCCAGCAAAATGCCAAGGACCATGTGCTAGCACCCAATCCATGTCCTCAGTACACGAGAACCTGAACATGAACACTCCATTATCCTTGCAGCAGATCTTCGGCTCCTCTACCTTTCAGTTCTCTTTAACAAACCCACGCAGCGCTTGGTACCGGACGGGACTACCTGGAATAACCCCAATAAGCGTTGCTGCCCACTCCTTACGAGCCGCCTCGATGTCCTCTTTCAGGATTTTGACCTTCCCCTTTTGGATCTCCTCATGAAACCTTAGGGGTTCAGCTTTCCTAATGTTCCTATTATCGCTAAACAAACTCGCAAATGATTTCGTCTGCGCAAAACCCCCGAGATTCGACACTTCAGGCCTCGGCTCAGTCGGTGGATCCTCCTCCCCCGCTAGCCCTTTCCCTTTTTCCTCTTTTGTAAGTCGGCGACCCTCTTCCTGAGTTTCCTTCTCTGTGTCCATCTGCTGCGATTTCGGAGGTGACCCTTCCTTTTTCTTCGCATTTCCATCTGCCTGGATCCGTCGCGGCGGTGGGAACCCTTTTCCAACTCCGTGCCAGCCCTTCCGTATTTGCTCTCCGGCGCCGGCCGGCATGGTCACCGTGAGGGTAACCTTGGTGGCAGCGTCGGGCGTTTGCCCAAACCCTAGAAAGTACGGACACGGAATGTACGGTCAAACACTCTCAAACACTCAAGTACCCTCGATTAGCTTGGATCTCCCTATCTAACTCACCTTTACTTACCTTACACTTCTCAATCTCATCAGCCACTTGTGTAGGCGTCATAGGCTTGAGAACAACGTTCTTTCCCTGAAAAGTAAAGAAGTAGCGGTTAGTAAATCCATCATGCAAGACCTTACGATCAAATTGCCAAGGACAACCTAATAAAATATGACAAGCTTGCATAGCCACTATATCACATAAAACATTATCTTCAAAATGTCCTAGTTTAAAGTACACTTTAACTTGTCTATTCACTTTCAAGTTTCTACAGTCATTCATCCAATGCAATTTATAAGGTCTAGGGTGTTGAACTGTAGGAAGTTGCAATTTATCAACCATTTCTTGACTAGCTAAATTACAAGAACTTCCCCCATCAATGATCACATTACAAACCTTCCCTTTAACTAAGCATCGAATATGAAATAAGTTTTCACGTTGATTGTCATCACAAGGTGTAGGTACAACACTTATAACTCTCCTAACAATCAAAGATTCACCATGTTCATATTCAACGCAATCATCATCATCATAAGTAAGAAGGTTAGGGTTTTGATCATTTTCATCGTTAGTATGCTCATCATGTTCATCACAAGAATTTTCAGATTCATATTCTCCTAGGTGATTAATCATGAGAGTTTTCTTATTCGGGCAATCCTTCATATAATGACCTCTACCTTGGCATTTAAAGATTGGACTCGAAATCGACTATAACACCAAGATCCGAGAGGATGCTCGATGTCGACCAAAGAAAGAAACAAAGACTCGATGAACAAGATGCAAGACTCGAAATTGAATCAAGAGACGACCGATAGTGGACTGAGTCGATCTATATAGAACAAGATGAAGACCCCAGACCTCTGTAGAGGGTAGGAACCAACACCAATGAAAATATAACCCGCCTCTACAACCGTACACAACCAAGCAGACAACTTGGAGGCACAAGGAGGAGCCTCGTGGATACCAGGATCACCAAGCTCTCGCGAGGTTGATGAACTCAAAGCAAACCAAGATGAGATCAATACTAATTTGCAATCGATGAGCCTTGCTACGAATCGATCGACTTTCACTCATGTGTTTCACACAAAAAGAGGTTTCTTGATTAATGAATTTCGTGATGTTCTACATTGTGGTGTTTGACATATATAGGTCTTACAAGGCTGAATTGGGCTGAAAATAATAAAAATAAGACTTAAAAGAATTAAAAAAAATAACCTCTAAAGTTTCCTAAAATAACTTAGGTAAGGAAAGTTGCTATAAATGGAAATAAACATAAGTGCCAAGACTTAAGCAAAATCGGCTCCTATGATGTCTAAGGGGGTTCGACATCTTTGACCCCTATACACATATAGGTCTTCAATGTAGGCTCCAGGAGTTGAATCGTGCTCGAGAATAAAGCATGACTCACAAACATGATTGAGTCGCGTTGAAGCTTCTTAGCTCGGGCTCTAGTCATTGGTCCTTGTCCAAGTATGATTGGCGTGTCTGGAGTTGTAGAAGATGGCCCCGCATCAATGTTGAGTGAGGATCCTAGAGCTACCCTCCCTCCTCACATCCTATCTTTTCTTGAAGAGTATAAGGATGTATTTCCCGATGACATACCACCAGGTCTACCCTCTATTCGTGGCATTGAGCATCAGATTGATCTCATTCCAGGGGCTTCTTTGCCTAATAGGCATGTGTTCCATATGAATCCCACTGAGACCTAAGAGGTCCAATCCCAAGTCCATGAACTGTTGGATAATGGATATATTGGAGAAAGTTTGAGTCCTTGTGTTGTTCCTGTGTTATTAGTCCCTAAGAAAGATGGTTCATGGAGAATGTGTGTAGATTGTAGGGCTATTAACAACATTACTATAAAATATCGTCACCCTATTCCACGCTTAGATGATATGCTCGATGAATGACATGGTGCATCAATATTTTCGAAAATTGATTTAAAAAGCAGATATCATCAAATTAGAATGAAGGAAGGCGGAGAATGGAAAACAACATTTAAGACTAAGTTTGGTTTATATGAGTGGTTGGTTATGCCTTTTGGTTTAACAAATGCACCTAGTACTTTTATGCGCCTAATGAATCATGTGCTTAGAAACTTTATAGGGAAATTTGTTGTTGCTTATTTCGATGGCATACTTATTTATAGCAAATCTCCTAAAGAACATGAAGCACATCTTAGGGAAGTACTTACTACATTAAGATTAGAACACTTGTATGCAAATTTAAAGAAATGTGAACTATGTAATGAACAAGTGTCCTTTCTTGGTTTTGTAGTGAGCTCGAATGGATTGCGTGTCGATGAGTCGAAGATCAAAGCGATCCAAGAATAGCCAACACCCACTACAATCGGCCATGTGCGCAGCTTCCAGGGACTGGCGAGCTTCTATAGGCGGGTCGTGCGTGACTTCAACACCATCTCAGCCCCTCTCACCGAACTCATGAAGAAGCGATGTGAGTTCAAGTGGGCCGCAGCTCAGGAGGAGGCCTTCTGCACGCTCAAGGAGAAGCTTACTCAGGCTCCTCTACTCGCTCTACTCGACTTGTCTTGGCCCTTTGAGGTGGAGTGCGACGCTAGCAGAGTTGGGATTGGCAGAGTGCTTATGCAGGAAGGTAAGCCTATTGTCTTCTTTTCTGAGAAACTTAAAGGTGCTTGTCTTAATTACTCTACATATGATAAAGAGTTGTATGCATTGTATAGAGTTCTTAAGACTTGGTCCTATTACCTATGGCCTAAAGAGTTTATTCTTAGGACTGATCATAAATCTTTGAAACATTTTAAAAGCCAAGATAAACTTGATAGGAGACATGGTAGATGGATGGAATTTATTGAGACATTTCCTTATGTGATCAAATATAAAAAAGGCAAAGACAATGTGGTAGCTGATACTTTATGTAGAAGATATGTTCTTTTAACAACTTTGGATTCTAGAGTCTTAGGCTTTGTTTATAATAAGGAATTGTATGAAAACGATGTTGATTTTGGGGATATGTTTCGAAAATGTCAAGATAAAGGCCCAACCGAATTTTTTTACATCGTTGATAGTTTCTTGTTTCGAAAAGACCAAGTGTGTATACCTAGATGTTCTCTTTGATTATTACTTGTTAATGAAGCCCATAGTGGAGGTTTAATGGGACATTTTGGAAGAGATAAAACATATCATACGCTTAAAACACACTTTTATTGGCCACATGTGCTTAGGGATGTAGAACATTGCCTTAAGAGATGCATTGACTGTTTAAAGGCCAAATATAAGCTTATGCCCCATGGTTTGTACACGCCACTACCCACACCCTCAGCCCCTTGGGAAGACATTTCTATGGACTATGCATTCCTCAACCAAAATCACTCCATTTGAATGTGTATATGGTGTTAATCCACTAACCTCTTTTGATGTTACTCTTATGAGAGAGAAAGAATCATTTGCAGCAGGTAAGCATGTCGAGTTTGTTAAGGAGCTGCATGAACGGACGCGTCAGAAGCTTATGCAGAAGGCTGAGTACAACACCAACAAGGCCAACAAGGGGCGCCGATTGGTCGTGTTCCAGCCACGAGATCTCGTGTGGGTGCACCTAAGGAAGGAGAGGTTTCCAAAGGCACGAAAGAGCAAGCTAGCACCTCGAGCAGATGGACCATTCAAAGTTCTTCGTCGAGTTGGTGAGAATGCCTATCAGCTGGAGCTTCTTGGAGACTATGGCGTGAGCGCAACATTCAACATCGCGGATCTCATTCCCTAGTTCGATGTGGACGAGGATTTGGATTCGTGGTCGAATCCTTTCCAAGAAGGGGAGGTTGATGTGGGACCATCTTCTACAACTCTAGATACGCTAATCATACTTGGAGAAGGACCTATGACTCGAGCCCGAGCTAAGAAGCTTCAGACAGACTTCTTCATGTTCGTGAGTCATGCTTTGTTCTCGAGCACGGTTCAACTCCCGGAGCCTACATTGAAGACTTATATGTCTATAGGCATTGAAATGGCCGAACCACCTTGAACCATATGGTTTCCGATTTTACTAAGTCTTGAACAATTATATTATTTCCATTTTTAGTAACTTTTCTACTTTAGTTATTTTAGGAAACTTTAGAGGTTAAGCTTATTTATTTCTTTTATTTATTTTCGGCCCAAATTAGCCTTGCAAGGCCTATATATGCCGAGTTCCTCTATGTAGAAAAATCACGAAATTCATTAATCAAGAAACCTCTTTTTGTGTGAAACACATTAGTGAAAGTCGATCGATTCGTAGTAGACCTCATCGATTGCAAATTGGTATTGATCTCAACTTGGTTTGCCTTGAGTTCATCAACCTCACGAGAGCTTGGTGATCCTGGTATCCACGAGCCCCCTCGTTGTGCCTCCAAGTTGTCTGCTTGGTTGTGTAGGGTTGTAGAGGCGGATTATATAGTCAGGGGTGTTGGTTCCTACCCTCTACGGAGGCCTGGCGTCTTCATCTTGTTCTATATAGATCGACTCAGTCCTTATCGGTCGTGTCTTTACTTAAATTATGAGTCTTTATTTGCCTTTATCGAGTCTTGTTATTTTCTTTCTAGTCGACGTCGAGTTCTTTGAGTTCTTGGTGATTCTTGTGTCGAGTCTTGTATGTTCTTGGTCGATCTTGATTGAGTTCTTGCATCTATAGTCGATATCGAGTCAGTTCTTGCAATTCTTGTTTCGTTCTTTATTGTTCTTGCTTCCGTTCTTGAGTTTCTTGTTTAATTGTCGAAGATCGGGCCATCCTGCGGCTAACCCCGTATTATAATGTTAAAAGTGTATAACTAAGATTATAATGTGCATGATTAACAAAACAGACTTATCGTATCATATAAAATTTCAAATCAAAGTGCATAAATAAGATTAAAATGTGCAGAATTAAGGTTAAAAAGTGCATAACTAAGATTATAATGTGCATGATTAACAAAACAGACTTATTGTATATGTATTTTTTACGTATAACAATTTCAAATTAAAGTGCATAAATAAGATTAAAATGTTCAGAATTAAGGTTAAAAACTGTATAACTAAGATTATAATGTTCATGATTAACAAAACGAACTCATCGTATATCTGTTTTTTTTACGTATAAAAATTTCAATTTAAAGTGCATAATTAAGATTTGCAGAATTAAGGTTAAAAAGTGCATAACTAAGCCCGATCTTCGACAATCAAACAAGAAACTCAAGAACAGAAGCAAGAACTGAACAAGACTCAACAAGAAAGCAAGAACTTGATCAAGATTGATCAAGAACGACCAAGAACGCAGCAAGAAACAAAGGACACGACACAAGAACAAAGAAAGATTCGACAAGATTAATAAAGACTCGAAATTTATGTAAAGACACGACCGATAAGGACTGAGTCGATCTATATAAAACAAGATAAAGACCCTAGGCCTCCTTAGAGGGTAGGAACCAATACCAATGACTATATAACCCGCCGCTACAACCCTACACAACCAAGCGGACTACTTGGAGGCACAAGGAGGGGGCTCGTGGATACTAGGATCACCAAGTCTTGCGAAGTTGATGAACACAAAGCAAACCAAGCTGAAACAATACCAATAGTTGCAATCGATGAGCCATGCTTCTAATCGATTGACTTTCTCTCAATTGTGTTTCACACAAACTGAAATTTCATTCATAATGGAAGACGTCTTATGTTTTACAAGGAGATCAGCCTCTATTTATAACCCTATGGGCTGATTTTAGATAGAAATAATTATTAAAGAGAAATTAAAATAAATCCCTAAATTACCTAAAATAACTTAAATAAAGAAGGTTACTAAAAATAACAAAAGAAAGTTCTTTATTCCCGTCAAAACAGTGACAGCTTGCAAAGATGTTGATTTTCGGCCAAGCTCTAGGTCGAGTCTGAAAAAAACTTCAACAGCAAAGTTGTAGATATCTTCGTCCTAGTTCCAACAAGGTGTGGGACGACCCAATCCGATTAATATTGAATCCGTACCACTCATTTTAATGAAACGTCGAAAAGCTGTCAAATATTCTGAACGAGTCTAAAACGTCATTTGCACCTTTGGATCTTCTCCCAAGGTGGAGCCCTCTTCTTCCTCTTGAGAAGGACATCATCCGAAGGTGTCTTGGATGGTCCCGCATCAATCTCCCTTTCTTGAAAAGGATTCGTCCTCGAATCCACGATCGCATATGATTCTGCAAAGGCATCCACACGAGCTCCTGGATCGAAGATCATATGTCCATGGAAACTCGTCTCAAGACCGTTTGTTGTAGAGATTGACCACTCCTTGATGGTTAGTGTCTAAGCTTCGTCAACTTGTAGGCCATTAGAGCGCTCTACAAAATCCAGAAAAGAAACGTGATTAGTGTATAATTCATATTTCATATCATCTTCATCATGGTCTAACTTACTATGCACTTTAGCTTGGTCATTAATCCCTAAGTTTCCATCTAAATCTAGCAAGTTTTCATCCTTTTTCAAAGCTGGATTTGCAATTAATTCAAGGCTAGCAATAGAAGAAGAATTTTCACCATCAATGATTATAGGACAAATTTCGCCTTTTTCCAAGCATTTAATATGACACAATTCTTCTCTTTGATTATCATCACAAGGCTTAGGTTGAACACTTAAATTCTTACTAACAATCAAAGAATCGTCATGCTCATATTCAATGCAATCATCTTTATAGGCAAGTAAACTAAGATCTTGATCATTATTAACATGCTCATCATTTTCACCACTAGAATTTTCAGATTCATTATCGCCTAGGTGATTAATCATGAGAGTTTTCTTATTTGGGCAATCCTTCATCACATTTCCTCTACCTTGGCATATAAAGCAAGGAATGTACATAGGTTTAAGAGTAGAAGAGTTAGGATTACTCCCTTTAGGGCCAGTAGATGCCCCAGACGAATCACGTCCGTTCCAAGGCACTTTGCCTTTGTCGATGGGCTCCTGAGGCATTCGGCCTTCACTCCTCCCTTGGGGTTGACTTGCTCTCTCCCTTGAGCCGCCATCAAACCTCCTTTGGGGCTGCTGCACATGGACTTGGTGCCACCATTGTGGTTGCCCACTCGACATTCTACCACCTAGGCTCCTGTATCTAGCATTCCTTTCCACTTTCATAGCTAAATGTAAAAGTTCAGTAGGCGTAGAATAAGGAAAGTAATCAATTTCATGAGCTAAGGCGGGGTGCAATATTCTAAGAAACCTAGCATTTGTATCTTCATCATGTTCAACTACATTAGCTCTAGTCATGGTTTCTTGCATTGCATTAAAGGTTTCCTCAACAGTTTTGCTACCTTGCTTAAGATTTTCTAATCGTTGTGTAAGATCTCTAGCATAGTGTTGGGGAACAAACCTACTTCTCATAAGTGCTTTTAATTGAGTCCAAGAAGTGATAGGTGCATCAAGGGCTCTTCTTCCTTCTTTATTCTGACTATCCCACCAACTTAAAGCGAACCCTTGAAATTCTAAAGAAGCTAATTGCACCTTTTTATGTTCAGAGAAGTTATGACAATTCCATAGTTGATCCATTTTAGTTTCCCAATCAATATATGCATCTGGATCGGTGTTACCATCAAATTGAGGGATCTTTACCTTTACCTTACCTATGCCATCTTGCGCAGGCTCTCTAGGTGCTTGATAGTGGTATCGACCTCCTCTATAATTTCGTCTAGGACGTTGCTCCCAATGATCATCCTCTTGGAAGTCGTCGTCGTCCTCTGAGAAGTAGTACTCTTCTTGTTGCCGTTGTCCCTGCATATTAGCAAACACATTATTCCTACCATGTCTCTCCCTTCGTGGAGAGATGTTCTTATCAAATAAAGGTTTAACTATACATGGTGCTGATTTGCATTAGGATTAGGAAGGGGATTATGATTAGTTACTCCGCTTTCATTGTGAGGCGCTTCAGTACGCCAGGGATTACCTTGCCCGAATACCATGTTAGAGCGAAGACGCTGAAGCTCTGTCGCCTTCATTCCTTCATTTATCTTAGCTATGCTTGCATTCATCTTAGCCATGTTCTCCATTAAGGTAGTGTACCAGTCATTGCCCTGGTTATTAGACATTGCAAATAAAGACAAACAAAGAACTATGTGAAAGGTTAGTAAAAATATAAACAACCTCACAATGTGTTTCGCTCACACTCCCTCTCTAATTGGTATGTCGCGCTTGTTGGAGCAATCCGCTTTGGGCAAATCAACACTCAAGCAAAGAACTAAGCAATCAAAGTATATGAATCAAGAGAATGAACAATGACACAACAAAGAGTACTGGACAGGCAGTTTCAAGCACTCGACACAACAATAGAACTCGATCCAAGCAATTTCAGAACTCGACAGTAGCAAGGACCACACAAAGAACACTCGATGTGGGGGAAAGAGTGTTTGACAGACTCCAACAAGCTCTCACAAGGATGTAAGAACTTGACAAAAGCACAATCAACTCGATATGGCACTCAAAATCAGAAGTAAAGTGCTCAACACAAGCTAATCAACTCGACAACACAAAGAGAACTTGACAAAGCACTCGAAAACAGTAGCAAGTGCTCGACAAAACTGAGAAAGAAAAGAAACACAAGGAAAGCAAGGAAATTTACCTCTTTTGATTGAAAACCTTTAAGTTAGGATGTTGTAGTTGCAAGGTAGGGTTTCAATTTTGTGATTTGATGGAGGTAATGTGTTTTGGAAAGGGGTGTGTCGATTTAGGGCTAGAACAAAGATCACCAATGGGTCCTTGGAGCTTTCTTGCACTAGATCAAACAAACTCTTTTTTTTTACTTACTTTTGCCCCTAGTGAATTTTATCCTCCTAGGTCCAAGTTCAATCTATTTTTTTTTTGAATTTTCGAAACTAATTTTTTTTATCTAATGCAAGAAAGACACAACTAGGTATGAAGGAGTCGAAAATCTGATTGTAATGGTGATAAAAGATAAAATTATAGCCCTAAAGATAAATAAATAGACATACTAGAGATAAAATACGAAAGTAGATCTATCTTAGCTTTTTTAAGATAGTTGATAGATAAAATGGAATTAAATCTAACAACTTTAAAATCTGATTTTTAAATAAGGCAATGGAAATAGAGATAACAAAATATCTTAAAGATAGATCAAAAGTTCCAAAGATAGAAAAGTAACAAACTTAGGGTTTCTTGTGTGTGGAGGACTGGTTTCGGCCAAGAAGAAACTCTGGGGACAAGGAATTGCCGCCGGCTTGGGGTGTTCACAAGGGGATGTGCGCATCTTTGGTCGACTCCACGGTCTTGGCTAGGCTTTGTGTTTAGTCTATGAAACCACAAGCAATCACAAACTCAAGATTAGTGCAATAATCAATAAAGAATGCAAGAAGTAAAAGACCAAATAAAGAAAAGACTCTATTTTTGTGTTTTTGTATTAAGGAAAAAGAAAAGACTCAATCTTGATGTCGGAAACCAAAGCTCTGATGCCAATTTGATGCGGGGTTAGCTGCAGGATGGCCCGATCTTCGACAATCAAACAAGAAACTCAAGAACGGAAGCAAGAACTGAACAAGACTCATCAAGAAAGCAAGAACTCAATCAAGAATGATCAAGAACGACCAAGAACGCAGCAAGAAACAAAGGACACGACGCAAGAACAAAGAAAGACTCGACAAGATTAATAAAGACTCGAAATTTATGTAAAGACAAGACTTATAAGGACTGAGTCGATCTATATAGAACAAGATAAAGACCCTAGGCCTCCTTAGAGGGTAGGATCCAATACCAATGACTGTATAACCCGCCTTTACAACCCTACACAACCAAGCGGACTACTTGGAGGCACAAGGAGGGGGCTCGTGGATACTAGGATCACCAAGTCTTGCGAAGTTGATGAATACAAAGCAAACCAAGCTGAAACAATACCAATAGGTGCAATCGATGAGCCATGCTTCTAATCGATTGGCTTTCTCTCAATTGTGTTTCACACAAACTGAAATTTCATTCATAATGGAAGACGTCTTATCTTTTACAAGGAGATCAGCCTCTATTTATAACCCATGGGCGGATTTTAAATAGAAATAATAATTAAAGAGAAATTAAAAGAAATCCCTAAATTACCTAAAATAACTTAAATAAAGAAGGTTACTAAAAATAACAAAAGAAAGTTCTTTATTCCCGTCAAAACAGTGACAGCTTGCAAAGATGTTAATTTTCGGCCAAGCTCTAGGTCGAGTCTGGAAGAACCTTCAATAGAAAAGTTGTATATCTCTTTATCCTTGTTCCAAAAAGGTATGGCACGATCCAATCCGATTAATATTGAATCCGTACGACTCATTTTACTGAAACGTCAAAAAGCTGTCAAATATTACGAACGAGTCTAAAACGTCATTTGCACCTTTGGATCTTCTCCCAAGGTAGAGCCCTCTTCTTCCTCTTGAGAAGGACATCATCCGAAGGTGATGCCGTGCAATTATCGATGACTCCTGGTGACATTGAGGACAACATGAAGGTTCCATTCGATGGTCCTGTCACTCGTGCAAGGGCCAAGAAGATTCAAGCTGCAACTAAAGCCTTTCTTGTCCATCACCATGGAACTTTAGAGCAAGGGTTCAGGCCACCCTGGATCACTTGGCTCAAGGTTACACCACCAGCACAGAAAGTGAGTTTGCGTCCACACACGGAGCTCATGAAGACTCGTCTGCACCCACCATGAGCCAACCATACTCGGCATGGTCTTGGGACACTCGACATTACCATGGGCCGAGTGGGCCTAGGTCCTTGTCGACAAAGATGGGCCGAGTTACTCTTGTGCATGGGCCGAAATATCTTAGTTAATTAATTATGTTATTATTTTATGCAACTTAGATAAATAAGGTGGAATTAATTATATCTCTTCTAGATATAATCCTTGGCCACCAAGTTATGAAACATTTATCCTATTAGGAAATATTTATCTTAGGGTTATTTTATTTATCTCTAGATATAATAAATCTATCCAAACCCCTTTCCTTTGCAAGGAAGGATTGGTTAGATCTCCCATAGCTTTTCTATATATTCATGTTATGCACTTTTGAATTAATCAGATTGAATTAGAATTGAGAAACCCCTTTATAGGATTAAAGGGTTCTCGATTATCAATCCAAACCACTATCGTTACTTTTATATTGTTACCGTCGGCCTTCACAATCACCATCACCATTCATCTGGTTCATCATCAACCGAACCTATACCCATCACCATCACCAGTACCTTGTTCTTGACCGATCAAATTCTAAACCCAAGGAAGCCGTCGCAAGAGAGAACCCGGGACTTGGTGACGCTCGCATCTCGGCTCGCTCCCTGTGAGCGCGGCTCCATCGTCGCCGCGCGCGCCAGCCCCTGCGCTCGCTAGTCTTCGCTCGCGCAACCCAGCCTCTTGCTCCACGACTCCACGCTCTCGATCGCGCTTGCGTCCGCCCTCGCCACCAGCGATCGTTACCGATGCTTAGCTTCCGCACACCCTGAGGAGACCTGCTCCTGTGTGCTCAGTCCTGTGTCCAGCGACGCCCCAGTCCGCGCATCCAGTTCCGCGAACACCGGCTCCCGCTCGCGCGCGCTCGCCCCAGCCCTTGCTTTCTCGTTGTCTCGCCTCTTGCGCGCATCGTCCTCGTACAATCACTCTCTCTTCGCTTTCCTTGTTTCTGTTTTGACGCAATTTTGTTAGATTAGATTTAATTAAGTTATCACTGTTACTTTCAGTTAGTTTAATTCTTTAGTTTAAATTGCTTCCATCGATATAGGTTAGTTGTTAATTTTCTTAAGTTAAGAATTGTTGCTTTAGGTAGTTATTAATTCGTTTAGTTAATTTGTTAACCAGGAGATATCGGAAGAGCATTGCAAGATCGGGCAAATATACGGCGTGATTCTTGATGTTGAGCCCACAGGCGAAGGATCGGGGATTCCAAACGTAAGTGGTATCGGATTTCAGGTTAATGCAAGTTCTTTACTCTCTTGATTTCTTAATTGAGTGATTTATTTTTCGTGCCTAATTTTTTTCACCATAGCCGCTGCATAAAAGTTACATCTTTATTATTCACCCATAAAAATTGGCACTTTATTTTCGTTATTCTTTGTTTGGATCTTTAATTTCGAAGATATTGAGTTCTTGACTGCAAGTTTTAATCTTTTATTCCTAGTTGCTACATATCATGCATATGACTGTGATTCTTGGATTAAAAGCATTATATAAACTTGCACCACTAAAGAACCCTAATTTCTCCAGTTTCTAGCCTATTTCCCTTATTTTCCTTATTTTTGCTTACTTTTAGATCATCGTAGCTTGTTATTTTAATTTTTTTTCTCTTGCTCTTCTTTTCGGTTACTGCACATATATTACAGCAGCCTTTTATTAGTTAAAAAAAAAACAAAAACAGAAAAGCTGAGAGCTTCAAAAAAAAATAATAAAATAAAATAAAACAAGAGCATTCTTTCATCTTACATTGTTGAGTTAGTAACTCTTCTTTGTTATTTCTTTCTTGCTACATGTTAGATGATCGGATCGGTTTTAAGCATTATAAAGAACCCTACTACTTTGTGTGATTTTGTGCTGTGCCGACACTGGAGCCTTGGTCACACCCATCTTTCTCTGAACCGTGTTGCAACCGTCAGATAATAGTTGACGGAGTGTGTGCACTTGATTGCCCTTGTGATTGCTATTGTCGATTATTACACATTCATATTATTCAAGCATCACATTGTAGTTCTTATTCTATACACATTAAGTCGCTTGTTTATACTTGCTATCCTTGATATCCGACTTGTGGCTGATTTAATTTGCAATTTTGATTATTACTTGCTGTCTTCAATATTGCAAAATTCTGTGTCCAAGGGAATTGCTTGAATATATTGCCTTGTTTTTCTCGCTCTTTGATTTCTAAAACTTGAATCACTCTTAGGAATCACTAGAGCTTGCATTACTTGGTTTATGGTCTTTGCTTCATTTACTTGTTGCTCTTCTGATATTGTAGGACCATGTCGAACGATAGCGACCCCAACCCTTCCCCTACTCCACCTACTACCATTTCGGCTTATGAGATGCAGTTTATTATTGACTCTGCTGTCCAATCCTCTACCCTGGCTATGCGTAAGGAACTAGCAGAGGCTGCAAATCGTCGAGCTGTCGAACGTGCAGAGGATCGCATATATTACTCTGACCTCATCAAACAGGTAGTCACTCGGCAATTGGAGGAGGCAAAACAGGCGGAGGCTTCTGGATCTACACCTCCCTCTGGAGGTAAGCCGCCTCCACCACCCCCAGATACCACATCTCCTTCAGGTAATGTCCCACCTACAGGTAATACTCATCCTATAGGTAACTTTTCTTCTGCTTGTCAACCACCCCCTTCTGGTCAATTACATTTTAAGCTTAAGTCTAATACTCCTAACCCTTTCAATGGAGAGAATGACAACGATCATCTAGCGGGCTTCAATGGCAACCAGGATCGCCATGAGCACACCCCACCACGGCATCAGCAAGGGAGGACAAATCAGCGTCATCAGCAGCCGCTGCACACCCGTTCTAACTGGGATGACAGCCGCAGCAATAATGATCTTTATGAGACGCCGCATTTGGAGGATGCTTACCATGAGGTAAATCCTAACTTTGATGATTTACCCCCTCCTAATTTTGGTCATCCTAGATTTGATAATGCTCAAGCTATTCAGAGACGTGATGCTAAGCTTAAGTTAGAAACCTTTGATGGTAACACTGATCCTTAAGATTATCTTGTTTGGGAAATCATACTGACTATCTGCTTGAACATTTATGCTATGAGGAAACGGAGAAGTTGGAAGTTGTTATATTGCATTTAGTAGGTAAAGCTCGCACCTGGTGGTTCCGCACTCGTGAGATGCGCCATCGTCAGGACAAGCAACCTGTTGAAACCTGGCCACAACTTCGCTATCTCCTGAAAAAGAGACATGTGCCTGAGGAATACACGGAGTCCATGAGGATGCAACTCGCATCCTGCCGCCAAGGGACTCGCTCTCCTAATGATTACAGAGATGAGCTTGAACGACTCTCCCATCAGGCTAATGTTTATCTTACTGAACGTGCTTTGTGTACTCAATTTCTTGTTGGTCTTAATATTTCTATTAAAAATCCTTTATCTATCCATTCCATTAGAGATATTAACACTTTGTCTCATAAAGCACAGCTTCTGTATGAACAACAGCAATAGCAGCTACGGCAACAGAGGACTAGATTCGACCAGACCTCTCAAGGTCGTAGGTTTGTTCCCTTTAACCCTTCTAGTCAAGCTCAACCTTCTACTTCTAACCCTTCTATGCAGCAAAAGGGAGTTTCCAACTCACCTCAACAGGGTTATCAGGTTGAAACTAGAAGAGTTGCTGCACCCTCTACAGATCGCAACAAAGATATCCGTTGTTTCACTTGTGGTGGTTCTGGGCATGTCTCTCACAATTGCCCTCAGAAAAAGAAGGTTCTTCTCAATGATTTGGGAGACCATTACTATGAGGAGGAGACTGTTGAGGACCATGTAATTTCGAGTGAAGTGGAGGAGGACCAGCCGTCTGAGCCTATTGAGGAGATCGATACTTCAGAGTACGACAACTTGCTTTACATTATCAATCGGCGGGTCCTACACATTGAGGAATCTCCCATGGCTGATCAAAGGGAGAACATCTTCCACACTAGGTGTGTGATTCACGAGGTTACCTTAAGCGTCATCATCGATGGTGGGAGTTGCTGCAATCTCATCAGTGAAAAGGTAGTGGATTTCCTCCATTTAACTACTACTCCTAGAGCTACTCCCTATGGATTAAATGGCATTACTGATGATGGATCTGATATAATGGTCAACAAACAATGTTTAGTTTCCCTTTCTATTGGATCATATCATGATAAAGTATTATGTGATGTTGCTCGCATGGATTGTAGTCATATATTATTAGGTCGTCCTTGGTTATATGATCGTTTTGTTCTTCATGATGGTCGTGTGAATACATATGCCTTCACTTTTGATGGGAGGAGAGTTACTCTCCTACCCCTTTCGCCACAAACTATTCTGAAGGACCAGGTTCGCAAGAAGCAACAGCAGGACGCTCAGAAGGAGGCCCAAAGGAAGGAGAAGCTCAAGGAGAATTCGGCCATGCAGCCCGCACCCGCTGCCCATCCTGCCGTGCCCGCGGCCTCCACAGCGGCCCCCGCGGCTCCCTCGGCTCGCTCCCTGTGAGCGCGGCTCCATCGTCGCCGCGCGCGCCAGCCCCTGCGCTCGCTAGTCTTCGCTCGCGCAACCCAGCCCCTTGCTCCACGACTCCGCGCTCTCGATCGCGCTTGCGTCCGCCCTCGCCACCAGCGATCGTTGTCGAGGCTTAGCTTCCGCACACCCTGAGGAGACCTGCTGCTGTGTGCTCAGTCCTGTGTCCAGCGACGCCCCAGTCCGCGCATTCAGTTCCGCGAAACCCCGGCTCCCGCTCGTGCGCGCTCGCCCCAGCTCTCGCTTTCTCGCTGTCTCGCCTCTTGCGCGCATCGTCCTCGCACAATCACTCTCTCTTCGCTTTCCTTGTTTCTGTTTTGACGCAATTTTGTTAGATTAGATTTAATTAAGTTATCACTGTTACTTTCAGTTAGTTTAATTCTTTTGTTTAAATTGCTTCCATCGATATAGGTTAGTTGTTAATTTTCTTAAAATAAGAATTGTTGCTTTAGGTAGTTGTTAATTTGTTTAGTTAATTTGTTAATCAGGAGATATCGGAAGAGCATTGCAAGATCGGCAAATATACGGCGTGATTCTTGATCTTGAGCCCACAGGCGAAGGATCGGGGATTCCAAACGTATCAGAAGGTGTCTTGGATGGTCCCGCATCAGTTTTGGTTAAAAAACTTGATATCCTGATAGCAATACACAAGTCTATTTCACACAACCTACTATACTAGAGTGCCAAAATGCACAGGATTAACCAAGCAATTCCAATGCATCTAATTCTCACCTTTAGTGACACAAGATTCAGAATACTTATTTGATGGCTGCAATTTATGAGTTATTCTAGTAACACAGTTATGATATGAAAACTAGAATGACAGTAAGTATTCCAATGCAGCTTTCACTAATGAGTAATCGGCCAAATTTACACAACATACAACCAACTTCACATTTAACTTGAGGCCTTGATCAAAATGACAGATCTGAAAAGTCAAGCTTCTAATCTTCTCAACCTTCTAAAAAATCCAGTTTATACGAATATCCATCTAGACTCCATTAGCAAACACTAGACGACCATTTCACCTTCATTAACACTCGCTGCTCTTAAGAAAAAAGAGTAGCAGAAACTAAACCTCAGCTTTTTAAGATGATTTTTTGGTGAGCTTCAACACACCAGCAACAGGAGGACAAGTCATTGTCCTCCTAACAGCCTTGAAATGCTTCCCAATAGTTTTTTCTAGATATATAAATCCATTGCTTCAGAAATCTAGTGAACTAGAAGATTCATAAACGATATGGAGTAGGAATTTTATGGTTAACTCTCATTTCTAGTAGGAATTTTGTAATGCCCAAGTTCCAAGTATGGGATTATAAGGATACATCTTCCTCCTGATCATAGCACTTGCAAATGCAATAGGATTGAATTAAATTAATCGTATCGATGTATAGTAATGTAGCCCGCACCCTAGGACTTGAACTACTCTGTAAGAAATGAATGGGCAGCAGAGATTCTTGGTTTCAAAGACATTAACACTTATCAGCTTATCACATCAACCAAGCAAAACAAAAAGAAAAAATTCAAACGCATCAACATTTCACTACCAGGACAAGGAACATTCCAACAGCAATACCAGCCAAGACAACAACCAATGGTGTGTGGCTTTGTTAATTGTCCTTTAATTAAACAATCATTCTCTTTATTCAATAAGAAGAAATAGACACCCAACCATAAATCTCATAAAATTTCAGGAACTTCACTGAGGAAAAAGATCAAATAGGTGGTGTGCATAACCAACCACAACATATAATCACATATATACCTTCAGAAAACGAACAGGCAGATCATACCTTCAGAAGACGAGGATGGAGTCGTCGGTACAAGCAATTGTGAATGGCGGCCAGTGTCGAGAAGAAGACGCTGCCTCTGATGCTTGAGACCCTCGCGATAGAGTGGCTCATCTGCCGCTATCCTCGGAATCATAGTAGAGCAGAGAGAGGATTGATCGATGGATCCATGAAAGCAGAAGTGAAATACGCAATAGGTCGTTGCGATTCAAGAAGAAATCCGTCCCCATTGGCGTCGGTTCTCTAAAATTCGGAAACCTTCCTAGTGCGGTTCAGAACAAGCGATCTCCAAAGGCGATTAGGTGTCGGAGGTCAGTCTCTCCAGAACTTACCGTCGGCGGCAAGTAAGGTCGGAGGGAGGCACGTTGATGGCGTCGGCGGCTGGTGAGGTCAGAGAGATGGGAACTCGGGAGGGATGGAGTAGCGACCAAGGAAGGTCGGGTGCGTTTCTCTCTCCTTTGTGCGGGTTTCTCCATGTTTTGTTCAGATGTGTCGGTTCGTAGATTTTTTAAAACGGACCGGTTCATCTTTTTTTTTTTAAATACAACTCGCGCGTCCGATTTTGCACTAAAACCAAAATTTTACACATTAAGGATTTTACACAATAAGACAATTTTACATTTTAACTCATATATATATATATATATATATATATATATATATATATATATATATATATATATATATATATATATAAGGTGTGGTTAAAATGAAAAAGGGGCTTAAAATGAAAATAAGTCTGAAAGTGAAAATATAGTCAATAAGGATACGCTGACACGGGTTTGCCATTAAAAAACCGACCCGCGCTGAACACAAAAAAAAAAAAAACCGGGGTGAACAAAAGCCACAGACCAAAGAATAACAACTCGTTCCCATGGCTCCATCGTGGTTCTCTCCCTTCTCCTTCTACCTTCCTTCTGCCCATGGCTCCATAGTTGTTCACGATCTGATGGAAGCGGATCTCGGTCGCGTCTTCAACTTGCTCACCGGAATAAAGAACCCTGGGATGAAAACCCCAAATTATAAACCCCGAGTCACTACTACATATAAAGCCCTAATGTAACATTTATTATGTAACATTTTTAAAAATTGTTACCATAGGTATCTATTGTAACATATTTTAACCTTTATAAACAAAGTGTTACATTAGCACAAATTCTGTTACACTGGATGTAACATTATTTAAAATGATGTAACACTTTTATGGATGTAACACATTTTACATTTTATTGTAACATTATCTAAAATGATGTATACTTTAATTTTTTCAAATGTCTATGTCGGTTTTTTTTACTCTATTTAATTTGTTTTAACTAAATTTGAGTTGAAGATTCTAATTGTATTTATTATCTCCAAGAGTGTAGTTGATTACCTTAGATCTAAAACATTTAAAGAGGATTTCAAAAAAAAATTTGGGATATTTTGGTAAAAATAAAATATTCATGTGACAATATGTATTTTATTCATATATTTTGAAAAATAAATTATATTTAAATATAATATTAATTCATTTTACTGCTATATTCCACGACTTTATAGTTTATATATATATAGGTAAAGGTTCAAATGAAAATGGGGCTTAAAATGAAAATATCCTTAAAGTGAAAATGGGCCTTTTGTATGCGTTTTTGGGTCGGGAGACTGCAGTTGTGGTTTATCTGGGCCGAACAATCCTCCCTCGCTCTCTCTCCCAACTCTGAGACCTTGCATCCATGGCGGTGGATGACGGTCTTGCCCTATATCGCCCCTCGTCTTAGCTTGTCATCCTCCCTCACTCCTCCCGTCGTCCGTCGTCGTCCTCAGGTCTATGCCTCGCGCCTCTTCTCTCGCCCTCGCTCGTCACCTCTGTTGCGGCTCGCCGGATGCTGCTCAGTCCCCTCTTCCAAACGACGATCAAAGAGCCTACTTAGTACCTTACAGGTATTTATCTCTTTCCATCACCTTCCTTGAACGTTCAGTTGAAATTGCTCCTTTTTGTTTGAAAGCATTAGATTCGGCACCTGCTCGATTTCTTAATTGGGAGCGGAAGGGGTGTATTCGAGGTGATGATCAATGTTGTATTGCCTTTTGATTTTGGATTTTTGATTCTTGATTTGTTTCAAAATTTGGAATCCAATCCACATGACTGCCTTGTCAATTTGGGACTGTGAGGGACGGGGTTTGGGAATGGTTGATTTTGCTTATGAGAGTCAAATTTTGGGAGAGATCTACTTGGTTTGCAAGTTTTGAAAGGAAAGCACTGTGATTTGTAAATGACAATTGATCAAATTGCAGAGAAAAGGTCTCTAAAAGACTTAAGAAACAAAACATCAAACAATAGCATTTCAAAAAGAACAAAGAACCATTACAAGTTTAAGGTCAAAATAGAATACCTCGGTGGTTTAGAGTTCATTGCCACTCTAATCTCAAGCACTGTCAAGATGCGTCTTTAATGGAATCTTCTCCTAAGCTGCTAAAAGATGGTGAATATAATAATTTAACTATTATATTTACCATATCTTTGTTATTAACTCGGTTGTGTGGTATGCACTGCTTACTGCTGCTCATTTTCATGGCAACACAACATTGGCGATCTGTGATTGTGAAAAATTGATGGAACTAATGTGAATTCCTTGGAAGAATGGAGACCCATGAGAAACAACACAACCGAAAAACTCATCGGATGCATCTTGATTGAAGTAAAAAACATGGTGCATTCTTTTGTCACAGGTGACAAGTCTACCATTGGCTTCCCACCAGTTCATGCTCTATTGAACAACATAGTTGCATACATTAAACCCTACGATTTTAACAATGCAACATGCATCAAGGAAGAAGAGAGGGACGAAACATGTGGTGTTCATAGTGAAAAACTTGCACTTGCTTTTGCTCTTGTTAGCAGCCCCATCCAAGGCCAGCCTATAAGAATCATGAAGAACTTCAGAATGTATGCAGATTGCCATAATACATTCAAATTTGTCTCTGTATCATATGCCTGTGAAATAGTCTTGACTGATTCAAAGTGTTTGCATCGTTTCAAAAAGGGGTCTTGTTCTTTTTTATTTATTGCTAAACATTGAAGGTACTTACTGCATACTCTGTATCAGCGATTGACTTCTTGTATATTTTACTTTTTTAGATGCTGAATTAACCAACTATTTTATAGTTTATTTCTGTATGCAAGCTTTCTTGAAGTTTCTATATGAAATTCACTATTTTTCATCTTGTAGAGTGCTGGGTTGCAAGCTATTGATAAAATTGTTCCAACACTTCCACATGCTTTTTTAATGTTATATGATAGAGTACAAGTATTCGATTTCTATCTCTGATCTAGTACTTATTGAGCTTTAAAAGCCTATTAGCTCAACGGTAGAGCGATGTGCTTATGCACAAATACGCGGGTTCGAATCCCGCATAGGCTAAAGTTCATAATTTCGGTAGTTTGCATACTCTGATTTTTTTCCCACTAGCATTTGATGTTTATGAGCACTAAAATCTGATTTTTTAAGCACTTAAGTTTCCGCATTGTACTTTTAATTTTAGACATCTACGTTTTAGCACTGTAATCTATTTTTTTCAACACTATGATTTGATTTTTATGAGCACTGAAATCTGATTTTTAAGCACTTATGTTTCAACACTGTGATTTTTATGAGCATTGAAATTCAAGCCTGCTAAAATGATTTTGAAGGGAGTTCTTGGTTCCGTTCACCTCAGCTTCATCTTTCCTCTAGGCTGTTTGAGGTAGTGTTGTACTCGTACCGGATTTGCACTCAAGTTGTTCCCAACAAAAGAGTCTTTCTCCTGCAGATCCCAGCAGTCAAGGGGCTTGCACAATCCAAAATCTGAAAGTTTTATATGACCGTATCTATCAAGCAGCAGGTTGTCAGGCTTGATGTCCCTGTTACATGTATCATGAAAAGTTAGTTATTTTTAATTAATTTCATGTTCATCAAAGTAATAGAAAGATGTCCAAAATTCTGTCTGTGTCCAGCAGAGAAAGTTGACCATATAGCTAAGAAGTTAATCAAACAATGTATGCATGGGTTTAAATAATATAATGTGCATCTTCAATATTCTAAAATGCAAAAATAATAAATCGAAGTGCATAATGAAATATTATAAAGTGCAAATATAAGATTATAAAATGCAGCAATAAGTGCACAAATGATTTTTTTTGTCTTTATTTTAAAAACTGAAAATTTGAGATTGCAAAATATAAAGTGAACAAATAATACAATAAATGTTATTGTTAATAAATTTTGCTTTATTTTAGAAAGTAAGTGCAAGAATAAAAATGATAAAGTGCATGAATAAGATTATAAAGTGCACAATTAAGATTATAAAGTGCAAAAATAAGATGATAAAGTGCAAGAATAAAATCATGAATTGAAGTGTATGAATAATAATATGAAGTGCATGAATAAGACTATAAAAGTATGAAGTGCACAATTAAGATTATAAAGTGCATAAATAAAATGATAAAGTGCACATTGATTCAGGCACTTGTTTTCTTGTTGCACTCAGCTATTAAGCTTTCCTGGTCATTCCCATTCCCCAATCAGGCAGTGTCATGACTGATTCACTTGATGATGATTCTGATTCACGGTCATGGCTCCCAGACAATTTCTGTTACTGCAATTCTACAGTGGTCACTGATAAGACTGATACTGGTAACTTTGGTGATTCTGATTCTCGGTCATTGAACGCAGCTCCTCAAATTCCTTCGTTCTAGGTAACTTTGCTGGCCATTTTCCTCCACACAGCAGAGAACACAATTTAAATCCCTAAGAAGAACCCATGGTGTTCGAATCTGACCCGCAATACTTGTATTTCATTCCAAACACACTCATGCTCAGCCTTATAATTTGCAGATGATAATGAAGAATCAGCAGATGCAATTACCTTGGTGCTACCCTCACTATCATTCTGCCCCTTCACAGTACTTCCTTGCCTTTGTGTCTGAGTGCTACATTCAATTTGATTTTATGCTGTCACCGACTTCTCAGTAGTATTTTGGTCACTCAAAGCACCAAATCGATTGCTTCCTTGATCTCTTTTCTCCTTATCAATGCTCGCTACTGTCACCCCTTTCTTTTTTGCTGCTTTCTTATTAGGCGTTTGGGACAAGTATCTCCACTAACAGCTTAGTTGATGCAACTTTAGGCTGTTTCAACTCCCAAAAATAATTCAACTCTAAAAAATTAGATATCGACTAACTTAGTAGTTAAAATTAGCTTGAATTTTAATATATAGATCCAGGTGGAATTGAACCACCAACCTCCTGAACAATAATTATTCAGACGCTCTTCCTTTGCACTAATATATCCTTTTTAAATCCTTCTCAAGATTGTGGTTGTTTATTTCTAACTTTGCACTAATATATCTTATTACAAAATTATGCAAACAATGAAAATTATGCACTTTAGCCTATGCGGGAATCGAACCCACATCTTTGCACATAAGCAATTGCTCTTCCATTGAGCTAATAGGCTTTTAAAGCTTGATAAGAGCTAATGTGCTTTTAATATTGCACTCTTCAGTTTTATAGTTGCACTTTTTCAAACTGAAATTGCACATTTAAGTTGTAAAATTAGCATAGACTTGAGCATTTTCAAATTACAACATCAGCGCTTCACTCACATATGGCAATAGAATTTCAGGCTTTGAAATTCAGCTGAAATTGCACTTTTTCAAACTGAAAATGCTCTTTTTCCAAATGAAATTGCACTTTTCAGACACATTTAAATCAGAACTAATACATTCATTCAGGAAACAATGAAAGCAGAAGCTTTGACAGACCAAAATCAACTTAGAATTCAGATTGTTTTATGAATGAGCGAGTATTCAAAGTTGACAGCAGAAGCTTAATATACCCAAGTGTCCTAACTCTTTGGTGACATTTAACAAAACGTGCAAAATAAAGGCACATTAAGGTAAATGCTTCAACCTTAACTTGAAGCAAACAACCAACTGGAGCAACATATACCATAGCTAGCAAACTAGCTACTTCAATTAGATGAAGGGAGGGAATAGAAGGGCTAGGGAGAAGAAAAGATCAGAAGCCAACTAGTAGACATATGCACACTAATCTCAAACATGAGCAAAAAGGATAGCAACTAGTAGACACACTTTCCTGGAATGCTAAGCAAAATGAACCAGCAGTTCCTCCTTTATATGATGACTGTATCTTGAAACAACTTTTGTAGGCAAATCACAGGCATGCTAGTCAGAGCTAACCAGTCATTCAATCACAGGTTGAATATGTATTCACAACCACGGATCAAACATCAACAGAAGATTCTACAAACAAAATGTTCAAAAACTGGAAACTTAGCCACTAATCAGCTCAGATTAAAAACAAGAGTGTCAAGGAAAGAATCTGTAAAGACTAACTCTCTCACACTAAATTAAGAATTCAGGAACAATCCAGGATCAGAACTAAAAACGAGAGGATATTATGATGTGAAATTGAAGAGAGATTGAAGCCATGGAGATCTGCCTGCAAGGATTGAAAGAAAAAGATGCAACAGCCACTGACGGCTTCTCCTGCGAGCTGTGTGGCCTTGGCATGAGTTGCTTCAAGGCCTCTAGAGGGAAACTCATGTTGGCTAAAAATGAACTCAAAGGACAAAGATGCAACATTTCAACTATCTAGAACAGAAAACTAAATACTAAGAGAATTTATATTCAGAAGAAAACAAAGGTAGGCACATGAACAATATCTCTCACCATCAGTTTGTGAATTGTGTCTGATGCCAGATCCATTAGTCATAGTGACAGCTCCTTCAATCACAAAAATAAACCTGATATGATCATAATATGGCTTGCTCAGAACAAATATTTGGCTTGTGAGAAAAATGATCCCATTTTCTAATAAAGGTACTTCTCTTCAACAATGAAGAAGAAATATGAAATTTTCCATTCTAATCAATGATTCTCTAAATCAAGCAAATCAATCGATAGACATGAATTGAGAGGATTACAGGAAATAGAAACTGACCTTGTCAAAGGGTGAACCATTAATCGGAGCAAGTATCAAACGAAGCCTAAGTTGTGACCTAAATACGAATTCCTCAAATTCAGAATCGTAGAACAGTAGAAAAGGGGGGAAACGAGAAAGAAGATACCTGATTTTGAAGAGGCGGAAGACGACGAGGGTGTGGAGGTCGTAGGAGAGGAGGATGTCGTCCTCAGAGACGCGGAGGACGCAAGAGAGCCAAGAGCTGCAACTGGAGGCGCTATGTTGAAGTTGAATGAGCTGAGGCGAAGAGGGAGAAGAAGGAGCGTGAGAGGGAGAGGCCGAAGCATCTGAGTCGCCATGGTTGCGAGTTAGGGTGAAGGATCTAAGCCGGAGAAGACGTCCTGGCATTCGAGATCAGAGAGAGACGCGTGCCAAGGGCAGGCGAGAGGAGGGAGAGGAAGAACTGATCGAAGAATGGGTTTTTTTGGGGCCGGTCCGCTTCTTTTCTTTTTTCTCTTTTTTCCGGTTCACACCGGTTCAGTTGTTTTTTAAAAAAAAACCGGGACGCGCGTGTTTTAGACCCCATTTTCACTTTAAGCAAAATTTTCATCTTAAGCCCCTTTTTCACTTTAACCTCACCCTATATATATATATATATACATCTTAAGCCCCTTTTAAAAAAAAGGGGCTTAAGATGAACAATTTGCTTAAAGTGAAAATGGGGTCTAAAACACGCGCGTCCCGGTTTTTTTTTTTAAAAAACAACTGAACCGCTGTGAACCAGAAAAAAAGAGAAAAAAGAACAGAAGCGGACCGGATCTCCTTCCTCCAGTTCTCTCCTCGCCGCGAGACTCAAATCTCTCAAAGATCACACCCGGCGATTCTGTCATTGAATGACTGAATGAATCGATTTCATCTGTCATTGAATTTGGGGATCTTTTGGTGGCGAATGGATTTTGCAGGTACATGGCTTTTGTTGAGTATGAAGGTCTAGATTTGTGGTTTTCTGGATTCGTTCAATTAGGGATCTCACAGTGTCAGGTTTGTTTGCTGCTTCTCGTTTCGCCTTCTTCAATCAATCAGTCGTCGATTTCTTCGATTTCATCTTCTCACTGAGGTAAGGCAATCTGTGTATACAACGTTAGCTCTTCAGCAATTTAATTTCGCTGGGTAGTTACAATATCTATCGTCGTTCGTGATTTAGGGTTTTAGTTCTGGTTGGATTAGATTCGTTCTGCATAATCCAACTACCTATGCCTCATTTTTCATTAGGGGTTTTTCTGGGATTGATACTTTATTGGGCTAAAGATAGATAGTGGACCTCTGTTCATTGGAAATTGATTAGAAGTAATCTTCTCTCTCATTCTCTATAGCTGGCGTGATCTGTTTGATTCAAGCTGCATCTTTTTCAGTTTCAGTATGGGATTGACTTGAGTCTTGTATTAGATCTGGACTTATCCATATACTTTGCATCACTATTTGCTTTGTGGATACTAGTATTTAGTTAAAGTTAAGTTTTTTCAAGACATCTGGACATTTGAGAGATAATGCAGCCATGATAATGTTTTTTTAATCAGTAAAGATGGGAAAAAAATATAGTGAAATAATGTTTGATGTTTCATGGTCCCCCTTGCAGAAGACGGGTATTGAACTAGTGCTTCTGTTGATTCCATAGCTTCTTGTTTAAATCACTGATGTTTCTAGGCATGGAGTATTCCATAGCTTCTTGTTTGTCACTTTATTTCCTCTCGTTAGAATGATTTTTGGGATGGATAATGTCTGATAGTCTCATTGGTTGAACAAATTATTGTTGGCAATGGTTAGAATCTTTGCCTGTCATCAAGCTTGAGATAGTCAATATTTCTTACGAATGTTAATTGTTATGTGCCAGGTGGTTTTTGATTTGAATGAAACACTGGTTTGCGCATATGAAACATCTAGTTTACCTCCTGTTATTGTTACTGAGGCCAATGATGCCCGCTTAAAATGGTTTGAGCTGGAGTGTGTCTTCAAACAAGGTTTATTCTATTTTAACCACTTTGCTTGAATTTTTCTTTTCTTTTTGTGAAACATTGTTGCTCGTAAAAGAAAAAAAGCTTGATCTTGCTATTGCAAAATTCAAGAATATGAAGGGAAACCTTGAGTCAGTTTTGTTAGTGTCTGAACGTCCAGGATTGCATGAATTATTAGAACAGCTGAGCGAATTTGCTTATCTGCAGATCAAAGACTCTTTATTTGGTTTTAATTTTTGTTGAGATATATTTAAATGAGTTCCCATAAAATTCTGATTCATTGTAGTGTACGTGCTTAGAAAATTTTGGGTTAATAGGGGGTATTTAAAGTCTTACATTAGCTAATCTGAAACAAAGCAGTGGTCTTTTAAAGTTGATGGAGTGCTATATTACAATGAGCAAATCAATGTTGTTTGTTACTTTTTCGCCGGATAAATCTCTAAGCATCGCTCAATTACATTTCTTTGTTAGATTAGATGAATCTCTCAGGACCCTTCAATTAGCTTTCATTGATAGTCCTGCAACCTCAGCCTCTATAAGCATAAAAGATTGTTGATTTATCTAATTCTTATGCCTCTGACTTTTTTTCTTTTGCTCAAATAAATCTCTGTTCTAGCTTATACTTAAAAGTGCATGTTAGTTTTGCACAATATTTTTATAAAATTGCACTAATGTATATTATTTTTGCACTTTTGAAACTTATATGATAAGGTACGAGTATTTGATTTTCTATCTCTATTCTAGCTCTTATCAAAGCTTTAAAAGCCTATTAGCTCAATGGTAGAGGGATGTGCTTACGCACAAATATGTGGGTTCGATTCCTACATTGGCTAAAAACATTTTATTCACGCACTTCATATTATTATTCATGCACTTCATCACTTTATTCTTGCACTTTGTCATTTTATTCTTGCACTTAAACATTTTATTTATGCACTTTATAATCTTAATTGTGCACTTCATAATCTTATTCATGCACTTCATATTATTATTCATAGACCATCATTTTATTATTGCACTTTATCATTTTATTTATGCACTTTATAATCTTAATTGTGCACTTCATAATCGTATTCAATCGCTTCATATTATTATTCATACACTTAATTATTTTACTCTTGCATTTTATCATCTTATTTATGCACTTTATCATTTTATTCTTGCACTTAAACATTTTATTTATGCACTTTATAATCTTAATTGTGCACTTCATAATCTTATTCATGCACTTCATATTATTATTCACAGACCATCATTTTATTATTGCACTTTATCATTTTATTTATGCACTTTATAATCTTAATTGTGCACTTCATAATCGCATTCATTCGCTTCATATTATTATTCATACACTTCATTATTTCATTCTTGCATTTTATCATCTTATTTATGCATTTTATCATTTTATTCTTGCACTTTAAAATCATATTCATGAACGGGGACAAAAAGAAGGCAATCATATTCATGAATAGGGGCGCAGTGTTGATCTCTATCACTTGACATTATAGAATATAAACTTTATATTTGAATAAGCTAAATCGTTATTTACTTCCAATTTGATCCATCTTATTCTAAACTTCTAATTAGATTATATTATATCTAATGTCAACAAATTCCAGGAGTTTAATATCTATGAAAAAGTCTTTGTTTTCTTTTTCAATCACTTTAGATTTACCTGGATGCTTTTGAAGAGATCAGTTTAAAAGGGAGAATTGCATAGGAGCATAGAAAAAGTGCTAGTGAGAATGAGGTATGGATACTTGAAAAATGCATACTTGACTTTGTTCCATCAAATGAAATTCAATGATAGATAATTGATATTATCTCAAAGTAATGCAAATGGAAATGACGAGCAAGAACCTCAGCAACAGTAAATCTAAGTTTTGCTTCATCTAGCTCTTTTGTGCTCCCTTAGGAGAGATCCATATAGACTGAAAGTTGAAGTGTGCCCCCCTCCTTCACCACCTGAAGCCATAGAAATTCGCAATTTTGAGGCAGAAGACATGCTGATAGCCATTTGGCAGCTGCCACTTTCACCCGTCTCACCCAAATTGAGTGGTCGGACTTGTCAATTTCATCCCCTCAAATTAAATTGAACCTCCACACACCCACCCAGACGCACAGGTTAGTTGATGCAGATACAATGGAGAAGCTGAGAGAGATGGTGATAGAAATGGCAGCCGCAAATCATAATAAGCCTCTGTCGTCTTCCCAAGTTGCCCACATTCAACAGCAACTCCACACAGCCTTCCCAGCTAGTCTTCACACTCCCCACCACCTCCCTTATGTTGCTGTCAGTATCCCTCTTTCTTCTTCTTTCTTGATTCTTCCATTCATTTTCTATGCTTGTATATCTACCTTGTTTCAGATCAATTTGCGTGCCATTTTTTATTCGGGTCTCAAACATTCAAACCAACATCAATGCAATTACATGTACTGGCTGCTTCAGTTGATCAGTACAGATATATTATTATTTAAAACACATAAACAAAGAAGCCTACAATATCCTTAATAGGCAAGCAACCAATATTTTCACCCTATGCCAGTAAACCATCCCTCCAACACCACCTACTAACAGTAGGAAGAAAAGAAAAGAAGCAAATCCACTGATGATTAGAAGAAACCACTCCTCAAATAGAAAATAGAATTGAAGCTGCACACACATATTTATAGGTACTAGTAGACATGAAAAAGGAATGGGTAGCTGCACAGAAAGCATGGCAGCAACAGTGAGAATCTCCTATGAACATCCAAATTTTTTTGTGCACTTTATGATCTTATATTTGCACCTTACAATTTTATTTTTGCACCTTATTCATGAGGAGAAACATAGTAAGAGATAAACATAGATAGCCTATGCGGGATTTGAACCCGCATCTTTGTGTGTGGGCACATTGCTCTACCATTTTGAGCTAATAGGCTTTTAATGACAAATTGCATATATTAATACAATTTTAGATACCAAATGTGCAACCTGAACTCTATTAAGTGCAGAAATAAGACATAATAGTGCACTTTTAAATACCAATTGTGCAATCTAACCTCAATTAGTAGCAGCCAAAGTAAATGAACATGAGCAGTACATTCAGAATATTGATTATATGAATCTTTTCCATACAAATTCAATAAACCAGGCAGAAGACAGATCAGAAAGCAATGATATACCAAAGTCTAGAACGCAATGCCTTGACAACCTACTTTTGACCTTTTTAATAAGAGAGGATGATGAGTTTTGTAGTTTAGGTGATGTTTTGATCAATGAAATAGATGTAATGGGCGATTTATTAATCTGCATTTATACAATAAATTACAGAAAATCATTCATGCTTAAATGCCTATGACACATGCCTTAACAACCTACTTTTGACCTTTTTATTTAGAAAGGAATTCCCCATAAGCTTTTTGTGCAGATAGTAGTAAAGAGGCCCAGAGAACACAATGTGCAGTATCAAAGCTGTGATGATCCCCTTTGCATCCCACACTGAGAGACTCTTTAAACATGGGATTATGTAGAAAGCTAAGGCTCCCATAAAAGCTTGTAGGATCAAAAAATTGTTCTTGTGGTTAAGCGAGCATGGAAATAGAATCAATACTCAGAAGTGAGAGGACAAAAGATATATGTACCTTTATCCAGCAATAACAAAAGGAATTCAGATTGTTGACAGCAATCCAAACCGCCACCAATCATCATCATTCACTAGTTGTTCACTTCTCGAAAGATTCTTAGAGCCTCGAGTGATATGCTCTGCTGTTGATACGGGGTTAGCCGCAGGGTGGTCCGATCTTCGACAACAAGCAAGAACTAAACAAGAAACAAGAAAGACTCAACAAGACTCAAAGAACGCAGCAAGAACAATGCAAGATTCGACCAAGATAGATCAAGATCGATCAAGAATGTAACAAGACTCGACAAGATTTCAAGAACAAGGGCTGTAATTGAAATCGACAATAAAGAAATAACAAGACTCGATGCAAGAACTGATAAAGAATGATAAAGACTCGAAATTTGATAACAAGAATTGAAAGACACGACCTGATAAGGACTGAGTCGATCTGTATAGAACAAGATAGAGACCCCAGGCCTCCTCAGAGGGTAGGAACCAATACCAATGACTACACAACCCGCCTCTACAACCCTACACAATCAAGCGGACAACTTGAAGGCACAAGGAGGGGGCTTGTGGATACTAGATTCACCAAGTCTTGCGAAGTTGATGAACACAAAGCAAACCAAGCTGAGATAGATACCAATTCGTGATCAACGAGCACAGCTCTAGTTGGATCAACATCACTCAATGTGTTTCACACAAATTTGAGAGAACTAATTCTATTCATTGAAAGCTTAATGTTTACAATGTATGAAATCGAAATATATAAGCTATGATAAGGCCTGATGGGCCGAGTTTAATGATAGAAAGATAATATCTGACATCTAATTAAAACACCTAAAATCATAAGTAAATAAGATCTCTAGAAATAACACTTAAAATAGCCCAATTTCGGCCCAATAGGAACACTAGGCGAAATGGGGTTCCAACACTTAGTAAAATCCCGTCAAAACAGTGACAGCTTGCAAAGATGTGCATTTTCGGCCAATTTCGAGGTTGAATCTGGAAAAACCTTCAACAGAAAAGTTGTAGATCTCTTCGTCCTCGTTCCAACAAGGTATGGCACGCCTCAATCCGATCAATATTGAATCCGTACGACCCATTTTACAGAGACGTCGAAAAGCTGTCAAGTTGCTGAACGAATGTAAAAACGCCAAGCTTCCACTTTTGGACCTTCTCCCATGGTGGAGCCTTCTTCTTCCTCTTGATAAGGACATCATCCGAAGGTGTCTTGGATGGTCCCGCATCAATCTCCCTTTCTTGAAAAGGATTCGTCCTCGAATCCAAGGTCGCATTTGATTCCACAAAGGCATCCACACGAGCTCCTGGATCGAATACCACATGTCCATGGAAACCCTTTTCAAGGCTGATTGATGTAGGGATTGACCACTCCTCGATGGTTATTATCTCAGCTTCATCTACAAAATCAAGAAAAAAAACTTTATGAGTGCATAATTCATATTTTATATCATTATTATGTTCTAACGTAATATGCACTTTAGCTTGGTCAATGATCCCTAAGTTTCCATCCAAAACTAGCAAGTTTTCATCCTTTTCCAAGGCTGAATTTTCAATTAACTCAATGCTAGCAATAGTAGAAGAATTTTCACCATCAATGATCAAATTAGACACTTTGCCTATTTCTAAGCACAAATCCTCTCTTTGATTATCCTCACAAGGACTAGGTTGAACATTTAAAACTTTACTATCAATCAAAGAATCATCATGCTCAGATTCAATGCAAACATTATCATCATAGGCAATTAAATTAAGATCTTGATCACTATTATTATCAACATGCTCTACATTTTCAGCAATAAAAGAAGCATCTATGCTAGAAGAAACATGATGTTGAATAGCATTATTAAGGGGAATAGAATGAGTTTCTTCCCTTTTAATTGGTGGAACTTCATCTCTAGGTGAGACTCCTTGTCCAAACACCGTATTAGAACCAAAACGCTGAAGCTCTATTGCCGTCAAGCTTTTATCTATCTTAGCTAACTTCTCCATGACGGTATTGTACCAGTCGTTGCCCTGGTTATTAGACATTGTAACAAAGAGAAAAGAAACAAAGAACTATGTTAAAGGTTAGTAAAAAATATAAACAGCTCACAATTGTGTTTCGCTCACACTCCCTCTCTCATTGGTATATCACGCTTGCTAGGGCAATCCGCTTTGGGCAAATCAACAACCAAGCAAAGAACAAAGCAATCAAAGTATATGAATGAAACAACACAGAAGAATACTCAACAAGGGCTGTAGAGTACTCGACAATAGCTTGTAAGCAATTGATTCAAGCAAAACAGATGGGCAATTGCAAGGAATCAACTCGACACAACAAGGAGATCACTCGGCAGGGGCTGAGATCACTCGACACAACAAGGAGATCACTCGGCAAGGGCTGAGATCACTCGACACAACAAGAGAGAACTCGCAAGGGCTGAGATCTACTCGACTCAAACAACTCAGCAACTCAATATGCAACAAAAGAGAACTCGACAAAGCTGAGCTCTACTCGACTCAAATACAGCAGCACTTGAACACACAAATAGTGCTCGACACAAGAGAAAAATAAGAAAAATAAAAGAAAGCTTGGAAATTCACCTCTTTTTGATTGAAAACCTTAAGTTATGATGTTGTAGTTGCAAGGTAGGGTTTCAATTTTGTGGAGGTGTATGTGTTTGGGGAATAGGTATGTCGATTAGAGCTGAGAGAAGGGTTCACCAATTGGTCCTTGGGAGCTTTCTTGCACTAGATCAACAATAACTAACAAACACTTTTTTTTTCTTTTTTTTTTGAATTTTCGGACTGATTTTCTACTGTTTTTTTTTTTTTTTAATCTGAAACTAATGCAAGAAAAGACTCAAAATAAAGTGTAGGACTCAAAAATTTGAAGAAGAATGGTGAAAGGATAAAAATTCAGCCCTAATGCAAAATATAGATAACAAATGGCTAATTTAGGTAATAAGATCTATCTTGTACCTTTTTAGATAGTTGATAGATATAATGGAAATTAATATCCAACAACTTAATAAAATCTGATTTTAGGCAATGGATATAAGATAAATCAAAATTCCCAAAGATAGAATAGATAAACAAAAGGATAGAAAAGATAGAACAAACTAGGGTTTGTGTATGTGGAGGACTGATTTTCGGCCAAGCAAAGGCTATGGGGACAGCTTGCTGCCGTCGGCTCTAGGGTGTTCACAAGGGGTTGTGTGCACCTTTGGTCGACTCCACGGTCTCGGCTAGGCTTTGTGTTTAGGCTATGCAACCACAAACAATCACAAACTCAAAATTAGTGCAATAATCAATTAAAGAACAAGAAGTAAATAACCAAAACAAGAAAAGGACTCTTTTTGTGGATTTTTGTGTTTAGGAAAAGAAAAGACTCAATCTTGATGTCGGAAACCAAAGCTCTGATACCAATTTGATACGGGGTTAGCCGCAGGGTGGTCCGATCTTCGACAACAAGCAAGAACTAAACAAGAAACAAGAAAGACTCAACAAGACTCAAAGAACGCAGCAAGAACAATGCAAGATTCGACCAAGATAGATCAAGATCGATCAAGAATGTAACAAGACTCGACAAGATTTCAAGAACAAGGGCTGTAATTGAAATCGACAATAAAGAAATAACAAGACTCGATGCAAGAACTGATAAAGAATGATAAAGACTCGAAATTTGATAACAAGAATTGAAAGACACGACCTGATAAGGACTGAGTCGATCTGTATAGAACAAGATAGAGACCCCAGGCCTCCTCAGAGGGTAGGAACCAATACCAATGACTACACAACCCGCCTCTACAACCCTACACAATCAAGCGGACAACTTGAAGGCACAAGGAGGGGGCTTGTGGATACTAGATTCACCAAGTCTTGCGAAGTTGATGAACACAAAGCAAACCAAGCTGAGATAGATACCAATTCGTGATCAACGAGCACAGCTCTAGTTGGATCAACATCACTCAATGTGTTTCACACAAATTTGAGAGAACTAATTCTATTCATTGAAAGCTTAATGTTTACAATGTATGAAATCGAAATATATAAGCTATGATAAGGCCTGATGGGCCGAGTTTAATGATAGAAAGATAATATCTGACATCTAATTAAAACACCTAAAATCATAAGTAAATAAGATCTCTAGAAATAACACTTAAAATAGCCCAATTTCGGCCCAATAGGAACACTAGGCGAAATGGGGTTCCAACACTTAGTAAAATCCCGTCAAAACAGTGACAGCTTGCAAAGATGTGCATTTTCGGCCAATTTCGAGGTTGAATCTGGAAAAACCTTCAACAGAAAAGTTGTAGATCTCTTCGTCCTCGTTCCAACAAGGTATGGCACGCCTCAATCCGATCAATATTGAATCCGTACGACCCATTTTACAGAGACGTCGAAAAGCTGTCAAGTTGCTGAACGAATGTAAAAACGCCAAGCTTCCACTTTTGGACCTTCTCCCATGGTGGAGCCTTCTTCTTCCTCTTGATAAGGACATCATCCGAAGGTGTCTTGGATGGTCCCGCATCAGCTGTTTTTTTGTTATTTTTCAAATCCCACCCGGTTTCCGGTCAAATTCATCAATCAATCAAGCAAGAAATCAAGAGCTTACAAATTTCAGAAAACCTAGTTCCTAAAAGAGACGATGAGCTTTAAAATACTATTTTTACCCCTTGAAACATCAAGCATTTCGCAATTGTTACCAAACATATAAATGCACAGATCAAATTGCTACCAAACATACAAATGCACAGAAAATAAAAAAATCTTCACCATTTTTTCCAAAATATCAGTTGCGGGGATACACAGAGATCTAAGAAGTAATAAATCAAGTATCGAAAATCAAAAGGCGATACAACACCGAGCTTCATCACCTAGAACGCACCAACTCCGCTCCTGATTAAGAAATCGAACAAGTACCAAATCTAATGCTTTAAAAAAAAGGAGCAATTGCAACTGAACGCTCAAGGAAGGTGGTGGAAAGAGATAAATACCTGCAAGTACTAAGTAGGCTCTCTGATCGTCGTATAGAAGAGGACATTGAGCCACAATGGACGAGCCGTGACAGAGGGCGACTGAGCCGCCGGCGAGCCTCTACACCTCGTGGATGTCTTCGCTGAGGCCATAGCCTATGACCTATCTAACAGCAAAAGAAACTGAGAGAGAGATACTGGTTAGGGGTTTCAGGGACAATCAACATCTAGCAACTCGAATCAAACTATTCGAAGTTAGAAAGAGACCTAAACTGCTCACCTTTTTCTTCACCTGGTGCCCTAACAGCGAAATCAGCCCCCCGAACCCCGAGATTCACTGGTGGCGCTTCCAGATCTGAATGGGTGAGTGGCGGTGCATCAAGGGAAGGACGATGAAAGTGAGAGCAGAGGAGGAAGAAAAGGGAACCAGTACAGGCCAGTGCGGCCCAATATTTTTTTTAAATCAACCCGCGTCCAGATCAGATCCATTTTCACTTTAAGCAAAATTTTCATTTTAAGCCCCATTTTCATTTGAACCTTTACCTATATATATATATATATATATATATATATATATATATATATATATATATATATATATATATATTACATTATATTCATTATTTTAGCTATAGATTGAATTTGATATATTAGTACTAATAAATTTAAAACATAAAATAAATAAATATTTAACAATTGTTTATCCATTTATTTATTTTGTATTTTAAAGATATTTATTAAAATATAAATTTAATAACCTTTTCAAAACCAAATAATAATATAAAAATCAATATATTTTCACCTTAATTTATCCTTTTTATTAGATAAAAATTATTATATTTTTAAAGTAAAATGTAATCTAAAAACTTAAAAGTATAAAATTAATATATAATCTAAAAACCTAAAAGTAATATATTTTCTACATTATTTTATCTATTTATTTATTAAATAAAATTATCATAGTATTAATTTATAACCTAAAAATAATTTATTTTCCATATTATGTTATATATTTTGTTAATGATATCACTAATATATGTATATATAAAATTGTATAAAAATTATTAAACTTAAAATAACTTTACACTATTCTAAAAAATTACTTTATACCTCGTCTATTTAGATAAACTAATTATATTATCAAAACTTTAAATAAATTCATTCCTTTTGTTTTAACTTCCTAGGGGATGTTTTGGCTGTAATTTTTTTTTCGCCCATGTTTATTTGGCGGAAACGTTTTCCGCTCAAATTTTTAGTGAAATTTTGTAAGTTACTCCTGAACCCTAAATCTCTCTTTCATTCTCCAAGATGAGTGCCGCTCTCCCGTTCCTCCAGATCTAAGAGCTCCGTCTTTCCTCTCCTCACCGACACCTTCTTTTTGGTTTCTCTATGAAATACGACTCCCTCTTGCTCAACCTCTGTCCATGGTGCGTTCTAGAAAAATACTTCACGTGGTGAGGACTGAGGACGTCGTGATCCCTCGCTCCTCGATGATGGGCTTGCTCAGTCGCTCGCTCTATGAAGACTATGTTGTAGGCGAGGCAACCATTGGAACGACTGGGACTAAGAGCGATGGTAAGTACTCCTCACTCTCTGCTGCTTCGTTATGAGCGACACTCCTCTTTCCTCCCTGCTCCGATTTTGTCAGTGTAATTTCACTCTTTTGTTTGAAATTGATTTAGGGTTCTACACCGCCACCTTTAAAGCTAAGCCAATCTCTAAGGCATATTGAAGGGTTTGCACTCGAATACTCTCAGGCGAAGTGGGTGACATCGAAGGCCAAGGGGAATACCCGAGGCTGCTTTTTGAAAGAACGGAGATCCGTAGCTTTTGCTAATTGAAGAACAAACAGGTTCCCTCTATTTATTTTCTACTAATTTGTCTTTAATTTAGGCTGATTTTGACGATTTGGGTTACGAAATTTAACTAGGGCGGAATTTGTTGATTTCCAAACTACGACCCTTTTTGTTTGGGGCAATCAACAGAGAGGGCAAACGACTCTAGAGTTCGGAGAATCTGAAAAGGGGGCCAATGGAGTCCAGACCAAGGCAATTGGAAGGGATGGCGGTGCTAATCAGTTATGTTCTTTCCCTCCTTTCAACTGGGAGCCGAATTAAATTTTTTTTCAATCTTTGAATTCGGCTGATTTTTTGCAATTTAGATTACTATTGTCCCAAATTTTGGATCATCCGTTTTGTCTTGATTGCTTCTCTTTATTCCTGCAATAGGTAAATTTTGGGGTTTTATCTGCAGTTGGTAAATTGCTTTTGATTTGTATGCATGAACTAGTTGTGAAGGAGGCTATATCAAAAAAGTAATGGCTGCTATATTTATGGCTAGTCAGTTGTTCAATAAGTGTGCTCTCGGTTGTGCAATTTTCCTACTTTAGCAATGTTATATCCTCATCCTTCATTCGTTGTTATTCTCTTTTATTTTTCTTTTCTATTGCTGCTTTTCTTACGTTCTTCAACTTCTTTTACTTGCTTCATGTGATTGTATTATGTTGAATTTGATTTTTTTAAGATACCTTATTGATCCCACTTAATGTATATATTGATGGTTAGGGTTTATATGCATTGATGAATTTCTGAGGGAAATTATTAGTCCCCATTAATGAATTGCAGGGGAAATAGAACTTAGGAAGGAGAATGGCCGGTGTGGGATTTGAAGAAAGAGGGTTGATGTCCAATGATGTGGGGTCTATATAAGGAGATCAGAGGAGTGATGTGCGTCACATTTAATCCCAAAATCTGAAGAAAGACAGAGAATCCATTGAAGAAGAAGCAAGTGGGCATGGGTTCAGTAAACAGTTTACTTGTACGAAGCCACTTTCACTAGACAGTTAAGTCGTACCCACAGGACACGTGTTGGAAGTTACTGGACATTCCTCTGGTCGGATATAAAATGGGTAAGTGTTTTCTCTATGTATGATAAGTGTTGTTTATATGTAATTATTGTAGTAAATTTTTTTTTCTGTCTCCCTATGTAATGCAACAGGGAAAAAATCATCAGTTTGTATCACTGTATTGTTTGGAGGATGGTGGGCGTGTGAAGGTGGCACTTGGGTCTTCACGGGGTCAAGGAGCGAAAAAGCCGTGATGGTGGACGAATGGATTGACTATGTAAATCTGAAGAAACAGCTGATGGACAAGTTTAATGTCGATGGGAGGAGGAATGATGTGGAGCTCACATATGTAAAGCCCAAGAAGGAAGGGTCCAGGCCATTTGCTATCGGGGATGACGAAGACTTGCAGGCCTACAAGTTTGTAAACGGGTTGTCTGGAGAACAAAATTGGCCTATCGACCTCAATGTCTCCCTGCGACGCAAGGTTGGTGCAGACGTGGCAAAAACACAAGGATGTTGTAGTGCCGTTAACTGGTCCGCCCGTAACCCAATAAGATCACCCAAAGACAGATCCCCCCTTGGGGCTTGACGGAGAAGACGAAGATTTGTGAGCAAAAATTGTCCAGGTAAACCAAACGGATGTCCAGTTGGACTCATCGGATGTCCAGTTAACCCAAATAGCCGTCGAGTTACAAGAAACTTCTGACCAGTTAGGGATAAGTGAGGAGTTGGAGTTGGAGTTTGCGAAGAGGGAAAAGAATGCCGACGCAGTTAAACGTGGGAAGCATGTCATTTATGTTAGCAGTGACATGGAAGATGGAGCCATTGACCTTGGTAGCTCCTCCGACGAGGATGATACAATCCCAAAAGTGGTTAAACGTGAGCACGGTAGTTCTGGTCCGACAAAGTCTTGGTCATGGGATTATGAGGCAGAGCGAGTGGTGAGGGAAGTCGAGGAAGCATACGAGAGGCGAAAATGGAAGTCGAGAGCTTCTCCGAAGCCTGCTGAAAGTGAACCAATGGTGGCGGGGAACCCATTGGATCCCAGCCAGTGCGGTATTAAGCTCCGAGAGGGACAAATATTTCGAAGGAAGGAGGATGTGCAGGAACTCGTAACGTGGGCGGGTCTAACTCGCTACTTCACGACGAAGGTGAAGAAGTCAACGACGATCTTGTATATTGTAGGGTGCGCTGCTTCCAATTGCAAGTGGTCATGTCGGGCTTCGACTTACAAGGATACGGAGTTATGGATGATCCGAAAGCTTGTGGACGAGCATACGTGCGGGCTGAACGAGACGGTCAGGCAAAAACGCAGTGCAACATACACGCGGCTGGGGCGGCGCCTTGTCGACAGGTATGTGACCCAATACGTAATACTTAACTGGACTCTTGCCTAAATTACACTGGACATATATAGATATAAACTGGACATACTTCGGTAGTAACTGGACACACAACAATTATAACTGGACACCAACCGATATACACTGTACATACGTTAATAAAAACTGGACACACAACTATTTTAACTGGACACACGTGTGTGAATAGGCAAGTGCAGTTTCGTAGGGTCAAAGACGCCCCTGGTTCCGGAGCAAGTGCAGTCCATGATGAAGTCGCAGCTGGGGGTCACATGCAGCTACTGGAAGGCGCGCCGAGCCCGGTTGATTGCGAGGGACAACGTGTACGGAACGGACGAGGAAAGCTATCGGAGAATGTACTTGTACATATACATGCTGGAGCAGGCCAACCCTGGGACGTACACGAGGATAAAACGCGACACGGAGGGGCGATTCAAGTATGCGTTTGTAAGTGTTGGAGTGTGACGGAGGGCTATCCCCCACCTACGAAAGGTCAGTCCTTCCGTAAATGGAACATGACGCGCATTTACTTTCAACATGACGCTTACATTAATAAGACATGACATATGTTTCATTACACATGACACCTCTAACGCCTCAAGATGTTTCTTCTCCAGGTTATATCGGTGGACGGGAGCTTCTTGAAGGGGAAATTTCGAGGGTTCTTGCTATTTGCTACCGCACAAGACGCTGACCCACACATTTACCCCATCGCCTTCGCCATGGTTGACGGCGAGAATGATGGGTCTTGGGGGTTCTTCTTCAAGCAGATGTTGCGGGTCGTTGAAGACACGACTGATCTGGTCTGGGTATCTGACTGCCACATCAGCATCCTGAAGGGCATACGGGATAGCTACATATTCGCGAAGCACGGCATATGCACATGGCACTTAGTTCAAAACGTCCGTTTCCGGTTCAAGTGCGGGGGCATGCAAGACGAATTTATGACGGTGTGTAGGGCTTACACGTACGAGGAGTTCCAGGCGTTGTACGTGGAGTTCTGTGCACGGGTTCCCGGAGCGGGCCAATATCTTAAGGAGGCGGGGTTCAACAACTGGGCAAGGGCTTTCTACATCGGGAATAGGTACAACATCCCAACCACTAATAACTCCGAGTGCTTGAACTTGGTGTTCAAATATCCTCGGGATTTGCCGCTAACAACCCTTGTAGATGCCATCCTGGAGACCGTCGGCACGTGGTTCGCCAAACATAGGAAGACAAGCGCCGAGCAGGGAAAAGTCGTAAGCGACTGGGTTGGTAACGCCATCAGAGCAAACTTCGTGTAGTCCCTTTCCATGGTCGTTAGACAGATGAGTCCTTATGAGTTCGAGGTACGCAAGGGAACCTCCACCTGGCTTGTAAACCTAACGGGACGTTTATGCAGCTGCAGACGCTTCAACGTCGACCAGTACCCATGCTCGCACGCAATCGCAACATCCCAATTGCACGGGGTGGATGTGTACTCGCTCGTCAACGACTTCTACTAGGTAGACGCGTGACGTGTGTGCTACAAGGACGTGATCTACCTAGTCCCATCGTGAGACACTTGGAGGGTACCCCAGGCAATCGCCAATGAGGCTTGCCTCCCCCCTCTTATCAAGGTACGCCCTGTGATAGTGTCTATTTTAGTCATGTTTTAAGTAGATATTTGCATATCATTTTATAGCATTTTTACATGTTTTATACTTAATTTCTATTATTTGTTATTCTGAGTCGACACTCGTATTTTATTACAATTAAGGTATTTTGGAAGAGAATTGAAGATATTTGAAGTTATAAAGTAGCCGTGAGCACAAGAGGGGGTCAATTCTAAACACTTTCATGAGAAGGATTGGGCTAGTCTTGCATCAGGGTGGTAAGGCCGAATGACAAGGAGGTGAATATTAAGTCGGACCGATGGAGCTGTCTATACACAAGCAATTTTAGGCTGCATATTAGTTAAAGCAAAACACGGAGAGTGGAGGAGCCCACATGATTTACAAGTGTTGCTAGCCTGTTGCGCTCCATGTTAGCATTAATTATTATTATATATTTAGAATTAGTTTAGATATATTAATATTATATAGATTAGGTTTAGTATATTATATATACTTTCATACGAAAGAATGCAGGAGAGGGGGCCGACTAGACGGCCGACCGACTCTAGTTTACCTCTAAACCCTAATTGTCTTTTGTCTTATTTTTGTAGAGATCTAAACTCTCCCGTTTCGTCTATAGATTGAAGTTTTGGTTTGATAAAGTTGTGAGATTTCTATTCTTGTTCTATTCCTATTGATTCGTATTGATTCTTTTGTGAATATCGTTGATTTCTTCTAGTCCGTACAACTAGTTGAGCTTATTGCTAGGATTTTGTAGATTTTTCGTAGCGAACCTTAATCCATAGTAGCAATCATGCCTTTTTAGGACTCGGAGGACTAAACTGGTGTGTAGAGAATCAATTATTTGTTGAATGCTGACTTGTAGCTTGGTGTTTCATGTATCTTGGTTAATCCTTAATCTTAATGCTACTATTAGGTTGAATCTTGACTGTGTTAGAGTTATCTAATTGGTAAGGGTTACTAGGACTCGTAGGACTAGTAATTTACACAAGATCAGGACAGGAACACTAATAGGATGAAAAGAGAACTTCAAGAAGAATCAAGGATCAACTAGTCAAATTAAAGTGAATGTTTGTAGATGAAACCCTATTCTTAATTGTTATCTCCATTAATTTGTTTATAGTTTATTTTATTTTCTTTCTTATTCTCATCACATCAAAACCCCCTTTTCTATTAATTGGTAAATAGATTTAACTTAGGAATAACTTGATTCTCTGTGGGATCGACTCGTACTTATCACACTACATTAGTTAGGTAAGTTCGAATTTATTTTGATACGGTTTACGCGACCAAAAACCGTCAATCAAATTGGCGCCGTTGCCGGGGAAGAAGGTCTGTGAAATCCGTCATGTACCCTTAATGCTTCCTTGGTGGCTCCGGTGGAGTGGTGGTGTGGCTCCGGGGGAAGGGGAGATCTGGTGAAGATGCTTCTGGGAAGGAGAGGAAAGGTGATGGAATAGTGGTTATCGGCGGCTGACGGAAGGAGGAGACGGGGGTAAGGAGGGGAGGTGACGGTGAGACGATACGGCTAGGAGGATGAGAGGAATGGGCGGTGGCGGAGGGACGCAAGCCAGGAGATGGGTGGGTTTTCTGGCCGGTGATGGTAAGGCAGCGCTCAAGTGGGTTTCAGGACGGAGTGCAAGGCGGACCTTTGGTTAGGGTTCCGTCAGGACAAGATATGACGAGATGGTGAGGAGCGGCGCTGAGCGGGCTTGAGTCTTGAGATGGGCAGAGAACGAAAAGAATGAGGGAGACGAGAATAAATTTTATTTTTTTTAACGAGAAAATAAGAAAAATATAAAAATTAATCCTAAGGAAAAAGAAAAACCCTAACTGATTATTTTTATGTCATTAGCATGGCTTATTCTTAATCTCAAATCCTTACCAATAAGACATCGTCAAAGCCCTCAGTAGTCTGTCATATTCCTGTGCACACATCTTACCCAAGACGTTATAGTGTTGTGAGCTGAATCTGCCATGTTTTACAGTAACTTTTATATCGTTTTCTGCATACGTTTCATGCATTTGGGCTAGGATAGTACAAAATCTATGTAGTTTATGCTTATTTGCAAAAATATGGAATCTACACCAGTTTCTGTTTAAATTCGCAGAATTCGAGGCAATTTACAGCAGTTCTGAGAAAGGAAGAAAAGCTCGGAAATCAACTACAGAAGTCTAAGGTCAAGAAGCAGCGGAACCAGGACGAATCAAGCTGGAGCCAAGAGTTACTCGATATTAAGGACCTTACTCGATATCGACCAAAAAGTCCGAGCAGTGCTGGTCGAGTAGGAGCTGATCGAGGAAGCTGAAGACGAAGCCAACCCGACTTCGGAGCTCTACTCGATATCGAGTAGTTTACTCGATATCGACAAACTTTGAGGAGCCTTGCCCTGAGTCAAGGAGCCATGCCAAGTCGAGAAGCCGAGAGCTGGAGATGCCGGGCACTAGTTACTCGATATCGACGAGTTTGCTCGATATCCACAAGATCAGCACCACATGTCCGATCCGGATCGAGAACCAGCTGCTCGACAACACCAGGCCAGCCAAAGTCGACATCACCTACTCGATATCGAGTACTTTGCTCGATATCGACAAAACCTAAGTCGCCTGTCCGAGCTATATCGAGCACCAGCTACCCGAGATGCCTAGCAAGCTGTAGTCGACGACACAAGTTACTCGATATCGAGTACTTTACTCGATATCGAGGAGATCTATCCGGAGCCGCGTTACGCGGTTTGCTGTCCGTGTCGAGCTGGGATTACTTGGAGCCGAAGGAGTCCGAGTCTATCCACATCTATCAAGTTTTATCAAGATCCATCAACACCATGGAGGATTTACCTACTTTATATTTATTTCCTTTACGGATCCTTTATTCCATTTATTTATCTTTAAGTAAGTAGATATTTATATATAAATATAGATAGTATCTTCTTTCCTAATTAGAGAGGGAATGAAGCCTATAAATAAAGCCTTAGGGGCTGAGTTTTAGTCATTGAATTTCAGAGAGATCAAGTGAGTAGTAGTAGAGAGAGAGAGTTTGTGGCGAGCAAGGCGGAAAGGCAAAAGCGGATTTGACTTGTTCGGTTGTAAGCTTTCTTTTTAGTTTTATTCAATGCAAGTTGATAATCAAAGAGAAGATTTATGTCATAATAAATGCTTAGACAAAGGCAATGTTTCTAATATGATCATTGATGGTTCAAATTCTTCTCCTATGACTAGCCTTGAATTAATTGAAAATTCAGCCTTGAGAAAGGAAGAAAACTTGCTAGCATTGGATGGAAACTTAGGGATTAATGACCAAGCTCAAGTGCATATTCAATTAGGACATCATGACATTAATCTGAAATCTGAATTTTGCACTAAAAAAGTTTCTTTTCTTGATTTTGTAGATGAAGCTGAGACAATAACCATCAAGGAGTGGTCAATCCCTACAACAATCGTTCTTGAGATGAGTTTCCATGGGCATATGGTTTTCAATCCAGGAGCTCGTGTGGATGTCTTTGCGGAATCATATGCGACCTTGGATTCGAGGACGAATCATTTTCAAGAAAGGGAGAATGATGCGGGGCCATCCAAGCCACCTCCGGACACACCTATGATTAGAGCTCGCGAGAATGTTGTCATCCTCAAAAGGAAGAAGAAGGCTCCACCATGGGAGAAGATCCAAAGGTGCAAATGAAGTTTTATACTCTCGTTCAGAATTTTGACAGCTTTTCGACGTCTCTGTAAAATGGGTCGTACGGATTCAATATTTATCGGATTGAGGTGTTCCATACCTTTTTGGAATGAGGACGAAGAGATCTACAACTTTGCTTTAAAGGTTTTTCCAGATTCGACATAGAGTTTGGCCGAAAATCGCATTCTTTACGGGATTAAAGAACTTTCCTTATTGCTATTTTTAGAGACATTATTTACTTACGTTATTTTAGGTAATTTAGGGAGTTATTTTAATTAGTCTTTTATTTATTATTTTTATCTAAAATCAGCCCTAGGTTTTCTATATATTGACGGCTGATCATTGTAGAGAACTTACGCTTCCATTGAATAGAAATTTCCTTTGTGTGAAACACAATGAGAGAAAGTCGATTGAATAGAGCTGTGCTCTTCAATTGCAACTATTGGTATTGATCTAGCTTGGTTTACTTTGTGTTCATCAACTTCGCAAGACTTGGTGATCCTAGTATCCACGAGCCCCCTCCTTGTGCCTCCAAGTTGTCCGCTTGGTTGTGTAGGGTTGCAGAGGCGGGTTGTATAGTCATTGATATTGGTTCCTACCTTCTACGGAAGCCTGGAGTCTCTATCTTGTTCTATACAGTTCGACTCAGTCCATATCAGGTCGTGTCTTTCAATTCTTGTCATAAATTTCGAGTCTTTCTTTAATCCTATTGTTGCGTTGTGTCCTTTGTTCTTGTCGATCTCGAGTTCAGCTTTGATCTTGGGATCTTTGTCGAGTCTTTCATCTTTCTTGTTGAGTCTTGCTGCGTCTTTTATAGTTCTTGATCGATCTTGATTAAGTTCTTGTGTTTCTTGTTCAGTTCTTGAAGTTTCTTGCTTGTTGTCGAAGATCGGACCATCACACGGCTAACCCCGTATCAGTTCTATAGCATGTTTTGCTTGTTTAGCCTAATCGCCTTAAAATGTTATTCTTATGAAGCATGATTTGGTGATGTAATTGAGCATGTATGATTGAACTTGAGTATGATTGAAATCCTACACAATATGACCCTGTGAGATTGCTTTTTAGCCTTATTGGAATCATATAATTCCTTTTGCTTGTATGTGTGATTTACTCTCCTTATGTTTCTACCTCTTGATATTGACTTCATTATCTATTGTCACGACCGACTCACATGTTTGTTGCTTGCGGAATTTTATGCTTTTATGTTTAATATTTGTTATTAGTTGCTTATTGAGTGTTTAGTGTGAAGTAAGGTGGCAATGGTTGAGACACTTAGTAATCGGATCAATGCATGACACCCATGGGTATGATTCGCACAAAACGGTGTTAAAAGCTACCCATTAAGGAAGGAAGCTTGATCATTGAGTAATCGGGTTCATTCATGATACCCATGTTTACCACTCACGTCAAAAGATGTTCAAGTGGACTTTATTCAAGTAAGTTGAGGTGTTGATAGACTGGTGCCATTCATGACACCCATGCTTGCGACTCGCGTAAGGAAAACACCATGACCAAAAGATAGCAAAGCACAAAAGAATATAATATAAAAAAAGCCAAAAAGAAAAACCAAGAAAGAAAAAAAAAGAATAAGAAGAGAGATTTGCTAGAGCCAAATTACTTATTTTTATTGCTTTTCCGTAAGTAATGGCATTTCGGTGGAGATTTGGTGATATTTTTGTCAATTTTTATGAGCTTAGTTGCATTCTGGATTGATTGAGAGTTGAATTTAAAAGCCTAAACACATGAGAGTGTGAGTGAAACACATATTTCTAGTGAGGTTGGATGATTTCTCTTCTATACTTCACTAAATGCATGCTATGATGTTTATTTACTTGATGATCTTGTGTTCATTTAAATTTGATATTGCTTTTGATAAGGCGAATGCATGATGAATATGTTTGTGGGATGTTTAGTGATGTGGGACGAATGGCGTTAGCACTTTCGCCCTTTACCAAATAGTAATAATATCCAAACATAAACACACAATGAATAGATTAGGCAACCAATCACTTGATAAACCAAATAACTACTAGTATAGCGATTAAGTCTGGTGTTGAACCCACAAGGAGAAGCGATTTCCTATTCAATAACTCTAGACAAGCACTCTTAAAGCAAAGCAATGATCTTTGAAATAGCAAATATGTAAAAGTAACCAGATTGCAAATCACAAAGCAAATTGATATCAAAATAGAAAGAACATTTCGCCTGTAATTCTCTGACAATGGTTGGAATTCATGGTCCTCGGCTTGATCTATAAATTATTCATATTCTTAGGTCTACTTGACTAAAGTTGAGAGATCCGCAAAGATTCACTCATCTTATTCAATATCACTAAAGAATAGCATTACGAACTCAAGCATTCAAGACCAATTGGCACATTGACTCTACACAATCAAGATAGATAGGCGCATACCAAACTCAACCTAATTGCATATCCTCAACATATATCAAATGAAATCATCCACTACAAAGACAAAGAGACATCACTATCATCAATACCTTTGTTTGCTATCGAGAAAACAACAACGAATTCATAGCTAGAGATGCAATTCCTAACATGTTGATCAGGCATAGAAAGAAACACAAATATAAATTAAGCACAAGATGATAACTAAGAACATGAATAATCAAATCAAATCAAATCCTCACAATCAAAACAACCATGTCTTCCAATCACAGGCGAAACTATGAGTTTAGCTACTCATAGGCCAATTCTCTCTCTCTCTCTCTCTCTCTCTCTCTCTCTCTCTCTCTCTCTCTCTCTCTCTCTCTCTCTCTCTCTCTAATTGTGTTCATCGTCTCACAATAACGACTCTCTCTCTCTCTCTCTCTCTCTCTCTCTCTCTCTCTCTCTCTCTCTCTCTCTCTCTCAAACAACCTAAATAAGCCTCCCAAAGTTCGGCAAAACCCTAGAAGAAATAATAGGAAATAATATAAAATGATAGTCTTCGAATCCAAAACCGCGTTTCCGGGATCTGGGCTAACGGCGGGCGCCGTGCAAGGGGCGGCGGGTGCCGTCTCTGCAATGCTCAACGTTCCTCAAATTCCTTTAACGAATTCCAATGTCGTGCCTCCTTGCTCCTCCTTAGCTCTTCTATGGCCCCCATATGCTCCAAAACATGCTTCTTAAGCTCTTCCCAAAGTCCATCCAAGGTTGGAATGTAATTCTGCAGAATAAACACTAAAAATGTAAAGATTCCGAACTCGAATACTTCACAATCAATGAACGGAACTAGACTCAAAATATAGCAAAACCAATACCTAATAGCAATAAGAAACAAATATAATGCCTATATGAAATATGCATTATCAAATCCCCCCACACTTAACTCTTGCTTGTCCTCAAGCAACCATAAGGAAAAACATCATCTACGCATCCCACATGAAATCTTTCGCAACTTAACTCATCAAAAGCAACATCATCAATAGTGAAAATATAACCAAACATATAAATGTCATAACATGTATGTATGGGATCAAGTTGCTTGCATGCTCAAAAATCAACCTTACCAAGGATAAAAATGTGTATCACTCACTCTCCTGTGTTTAGGTTTTATACACACACACCTTAATTCGATATACAAGCATCAACTCAAATATTGACATTTATATCACAAAATCTCCACCGAATACGTCAATGCAAAAATAAGGACATAAAGAGGACTTTTGCTCAATGGAAACCTTCATAGAAGATTCCATTCGGCGGGGTTGTAATGGGGCTTGGAGAAACATAAGGGCAATGAATTGTATTTAGTCATGTGGTGCAATAAATTTCGGGAAAACAAGATTCCAAAACTCCCAACATAACACAAACCAACTCAATAAATCAAGGTCACAAAAGCACAACATCTCTCAATATCATCAAAATAACTCCAAAAATCTCACATCTCATCATCTTACATATCATGCAATCCCAACACCCAACCACTGTATCTCATAACCAACATAAATCCCAATTCTTCCTCATTATGCAAACATAAGATAAATGGCTCTTTAATTTTTTTTTTCAATTTTTTCGGATTTTTTTTAACTTACTTTTACCTCTAGGTGAATTTTATCCTCCCTAGGTCCAAGCTTTTTCTTTCTTTTTCTTGAGCCAAAATACATGAAAATCAAATGCATAAACATGAGTGATACGGGGTTAGCAGTAGGATGAACCGATCTTCGATAATCAAACAAGAAACTCAAGAACGGAAGTAAAAACAATAAAGAACGAAACAAGAATTGCAGGAACTGAGTCGATATCGGCTATAGATGCAAGAACTCAATCAAGATCGACCAAGAACATGCAAGACTCGACACAAGAATCACCAAGAACTCAAAAGAACTCGATGTCAACTAGAAAGAAAATAACAAGACTCGATAAAGATAATAAAGACTCGAAATTTAAGAACAAGACACGACCGATAGTGGACTGAGTCGATCTATATAGAATAAGATGAAGACCCCAGGCCTCCGTAGAGGGTAGGAACCAATACAAATGACTATATAACCGCCCCTACAACCCTACACAACCAAGCAGATAACTTGGAGGCACAAGGAGGGGGCTCGTGGATACCAGGATCACCAAGCTCTCGCGAGGTTGATGAACTCAAGGCAAACCAAGCTGAGATCAATACCAATTTGCAATCGATGAGCTTTGCTATGAATCGATCGACTTTCACTCATGTGTTTCACACAAAAAGAGGTTTCTTGATTAATGAATTTGTGATGTTCTACATTGTGGTGTTCGGCATATATAGGCTTTACAAGGCTGAATTGGGCCGAAAATAATAAAAATAAGACTTAAAAGAATTAATAAAAATAACCTCTAAAGTTTCCTAAAATAACTTAACAAAGGAAAGTTGCTATAAATGGAAATAAACATAAGTGCCAAGACTTAAGCAAAATCGGCTCCTATGATGTCTAAGGAGGTTCGACATCTTTGACCCCTATACACATATAGGTCTTCAATGTAGGCTCCGGGAGTTGAACCGTGCTCGAGAATAAAGCATGACTCACAAACATGAATGAGTCGCGTTGAAGCTTCATAGCTCGGGCTCGAGTCATTGGTAGTTCTCCAAGTATGATTGGCGTCTCTAGAGTTGTAGAAGATGGTCCCGCATCAACCTCCCCTTCTTGGAAAGGATTCGACCACGAATCCAAGTCCTCGTCCACAGCGAAGTAGGGAATGAGATCTGCGACGTTGAATGTCGCACTCACGCCATAGTCTCCAGGAAGCTCTAGCTGATAGGCATTCTCACTAACTCGACGAAAAACTTTGAATGGTCCATCTCCTCGTGGTGCTAGCTTGCTCTTCCGTGCCTCTGGAAACCTCTCTTTCCTTAGGTGCACCCACACTAGATCCCCTGGCTGGAACATCACCAAGCGCCGACTGCACAAGCTTTTGACGCGTCCGTTCATGTAGCTCCTTAACGAACTCGACGTGCTTACCTGCTTCAAGTGATTCTTTCTCTCTCATAGGATATGGAGTAAGATAAAAAGGGGTGAGTGGATTAACACCATAGACACATTCAAATGCAGTGATTTTCGTTGAGGAATGCATAGTCCTATTATAAGCAAACTCCACATGAGATAAGGCTTCTTCCCAAAGCTTCAAGTCCTTCCTAATTATGGATCTAAGGATAGTAGTTCAGGTTCTATTGGTCACCTCAGTTTGGCCATCAGTTTGGGGGTGACTAGAGGTAGAGAATAGCAATCTAGTTCCCAATTTGCTCCATAAGGTTCGCCAAAAATGACTTAGGAACTTAACATCTCTATCACATACAATTGTTTTAGGCACACCATCCAACCTAACTACTTCTCTAAAGAATAGATTAGCAACATTAGTAGCATCGTCAGTTTTATGACATGCAATAAAGTGAGCCATTTTAGAGAATCTATCGACTACTACAAATATAGAATCCCTCATCTTCTTAGTTCTAGGCAACCCAACAATAAAGTCCATAGAAATGTCTTCCCAAGGGGCTGAGGGTGTGGGTAGTATCGTGTACAAACCATGGGGCATAAGCTTAGATTTGGCCTTTAAACAATCAATGCATCTCTTAAGGCAATGTTCTACATCCCTAAGCATATGTGGCCAATAAAAGTGTGTTTTAAGGGTGTGATATGTTTTATCTCTTCCAAAATGTCCCATTAAAACTCCACTATGGGCGTCATTAACAAGTAATAATCGAAGAGAACATCTAAGTATACACATTTGGTCTTTTCGAAACAAGAAACCATCAAAGATGTAAAAATTTTAGGTTGGGCCTTTATCTTGACATTTTCGAGACATATCCCCAAAATCAACATCATTTTTATACAATTCCTTAATATAAACAAATCCTAAGATAAAGCATCAGCTACCACATTGTCTTTGCGTTTTTTATATTTGATCACATAAGGAAATGTCTCAATAAATTCCATCCATCTACCATGTCTCCTATCAAGTTTATCTTGGCTTTTAAAATGTTTCAAAGATTGATGATCAGTCCTAAGAATAAACTCTCTAGGCCATAGGTAATGGGACCAAGTCTTAAGAACTCTATACAATGCATACAACTCTTTATCATATGTAGAGTAATTAAGACAAGCACCTTTAAGTTTCTCAGAAAAGAAGGCAATAGGCTTACCTTCATGCATAAGCACTCTGCCAATCCTAACTCTGCTAGCGTCGCACTCCACCTCAAAGGGCCGAGAGAAGTCGGGTAGAGCGAGTAGAGGAGCCCGAGTAAGCTTCTCCTTGAGCGTGTGATGTGATCACACCTATGATCAATCAAGAAGCAAGACCTACCGAAGCTCCAAATGACACATCAAATGTGCAGCCTCTCGGATCCATAACTCGAGCTCGGGCAAGACGTCTTCAAGCCAACCTTCTTCAAGGACTCTTAACCATTTTCATAAACTATGAAGATCAAGGTCAAGCATTCACAAGTTTACAACAAATTGAAGATCGCAACCCGCAGCCCAAGAAGCCCGGAAATGCCTCGGTTCCCGCTATTGATTATGGAGGCAAATCTGATCCAAATTCAAACTTCTCATGCATTTAAAGGCACATTGGGAAGAGAAGACATCAAGGAATACATCCGCCATGCAGCTGGTGCTTTTGTGCAGAGAACAACTTCCAAGGTTGCACTTAATGCAAGCCACCTTTTCCCAAGCAAGCACAAGTTGTCCACAAACTTCCTCTATATTATTCTAACCTTATAGCCATTAGAATGCACGAAATTTATCCTCAAAAACCAGGTTTATATCCTTTGTTTGAAGCTTGAAAACTTCATCTCCTTCGTGAGTCATATCGAAGGTCCGATCTTGTATTTTCGGTGAGTAATATCCGTTTGTACTTGATCTTTGTTCAAGAACTTGTAGTGAGTCATATCCACTTGTTTTTGTTCACCTATCCTTTATAAAATTCAGTTTGTTTTCCCCCAAATCTGAGTTTTATCATTATCACAAAAATACCAAAAATATTCCACCGAAATCCATCTCTATCATCTATCTTCCACCGGCTGTTTCGAGGCTTGTTCCGACTTACTTTGTACTGAGATTTAAGGATCCTCAAGGGGGAAATCATCAAGTGGTATCAGAGCTATCTTCAAGGTAAGTTCTCATGCCAAAGGGGTACGAATTACCTCTCCATTTTCGGTTTGTTTTGCTTGATTTTCAGCCATTTTTATCCATCCTTATTTCTGATTATTCTCCAGTCTTTTTCCCTCATTTTTTTCATCCTTTGTACCTTTATATGTGTGTTTAAGATCTGCAAAAAAAAAAAAATCAGATCTATCCATTGTTATTTCGGTTTTCTATGCTTCTATCCAGTGTTCTTGTGTGTTTGCATGAACCTTCATCCTTCTTACCCAGAATCTGAACTTCACCCTCAAAAGTGTTGCACCATTATTCTCCTAATGCTTTGCATAGTATATGGTGATGGTCTATTGATGGAATGTGCTTGATAAGTGTTTGAAGATTGAAGTAAGTTCTGATTTGCAAGTGTTGTTGTGTTCTTAAATTCTGGAAAATAGAAAAGAAAAAAAAAACAGAAAAAAATAAAAGAAAGGAAAAGAAAAAGAGAAGAAGTTAGAAAAGCTCCAAAAGTTGTTCTATGTGCAAGTTGTGAGCATTTGAAGTGCAAGTGTTGTTGTTGTTGTTCTCGAAAATAAGACATTCTCATCATATCACTAGCTACTCCAAGCCTTGTTCCTTGCCTTGTCTAAACCTTGTTTACCCTTTCCCATTCGAGCATTACTTACTTGATTTTGGAATTTGGTAAATACTCGCCTTTGCGCTTGCCTTGGCTTGTGCTTTTGATACTTTGTGTGAGTTTCCAGGACAACATCACTAAGTGCATTGCCTCAGCGGAGATAGACCTTGTTCTAGAAAGGAAGAACCATCCTCATATCGCTTGCTTGAAGAAGTACCGTTTGCATACTTGTGCGCTTACAATCTGAGTTTTGAGTGAAGTGAGATCACATTCAAAGTGAGGGAGAGTTTCACCCCCAAAAGAAAAATTCATGAGTGAAAGAATATGAGGGAGATGAGAGAGAGATCTTTTGATTTCTAACCCTAACGTGTTTGCATGTTTTTGTGAATTTCTCGGTTTTTCTTTGTTTTTCCCTTTTGTTTGTGCATTTTGTGTGTAGGAAAACATGTCTAATGCAAGAAATGAAGGAAGAGCTGTCACCCTAGCTGATTTGCAAGCCGCTCTTAGACAATCTAAGGAAGAAGATGTAGCTGCGAGACAAGAAGAGTATGAGAGGACTAGGGCTGAACTATTGAGAGTCCTAGATGAAAGGATTGATGAAAGAATTAGTGGGACTAGAACCAATGGCAGAAATGATGAGCCACATGACACCGGTCATGAGAGCGAGCCCAATGGGACTCCACAAGGGCGTGGTCAAACAAGAGGCCCTTACAATGAGACATGGCCCCGACGACCACATAATTACCAAACTGAATTTGATGATAACATAAGTGTTAATGATCGCAGGGAGCATCAACGATCTCATTATACTCAAGATCCACCATACCCACAACAACCTCAACCACTTAGGATGCCCCGACGCAATCCACAAGCTCAACGTGCTAGATTTGATGGCATGTTTCATAGGAGGTACCAAAATGAGGAGCGTGAGTATCGCCAAGATATGGGGCGAGATCAGCACCATGGCATAAAGCTTACCATCCTTCAATTTTCCGAAACTTCTGATGTTGAGGCCTACATGGATTGGGAGTCCAAAGTTGAGTCCATTTTCGATTACTATGATTATCATGATTCTCAAAGGGTGGCTGTTGCTACCATTCATTTTTCAGATTTTGCATACTCATGGTGGCAAGAAAAAAAGCAAGAGAGAGCCTATATGGGATACCCTCATATCACCACTTGGGAGGATCTCAAAGCAGCCCTAAGAGAAAGATTTGTGCCCGAAGATTATGTGGATCGTGTCCAAGTCAAATTGGAACGCATCAAGCAAGGCTGCCGCACTCCTGATGAGTTCTACAAGGAACTAAAGCAGCTTGTGTTTAGATCGGGAATCCGCTTTCCCGAGAGGTATGTAATCTCAAAATTTATTGGCGCGGGAACTCAAGTTGAGGAGGTGCTGCATTACACTAACCAAGTGTACCAAAACCTTCAAAGGAGAAAGGGAACATATGGCTCTAAACCTTGGAGCTCTAACCCTAGCGTAGGAGCTACCTCAAATCCACGTCACATTGAGCCAAGGAGTGAGCCCTCTAGGCCATCCACACGGCGAGAAACCCAACCACCAGTCCAAGACCCAAGAAGCAACAAGCCTTATGTTTCGAGTCCAAGGGGTGAATCTGAACCCCGTACTCGGGACCTCAAGTGCTTCAAGTGCTTGGGTAGGGGTCATTTCTCTAGAGAATGCCCTACTCAAAAACAAGTGCTACTCAATGATCAAGGAGAGTATGAATCTGAGGAGGAGAGCCAAGAAGAACCAACCTTAGAAGAGAAAGAAGAGGAGATTCATGCTAATGCTGCGGTTGGAGAGTGTTTTGTGGTAAAGAGATCATTGATCTCCAATGATGCTCCTTCTTTGCCAACGCAAAGAGAGACCCTCTTCCATACTCGATGCCTCATCAACGACAAGGTATGTAGTGTGATAGTTGATGGAGGATCTTGTTGCAATCTTATGGATCAAGAAGTTGTAGATAGGTTTAACCTCAAATGCAGCCCACATCCGCAACCATACACCTTGAATTGGCTGAATTCCAAGGCACCTCTAAGAGTTGATAAGCAAGCCATGATTGCATTTGCAATTGGAGGGTATAAAGATGAGATCCTTTGTGATGTTCATCCCATGACAGTGTGTCACCTTCTTTTAGGGAGACCATGGCAATATGATCGTGGTGTCATCCACAATGGAGTCACCAATGAGCACACATTCCAAATGGAAGGTAAGAAGATTACACCTCATCATATCTCCCCTCATGAGATTGTGGCTGACCATGTAGCTAACTTGGAGAGAAGAAAGCAAAATAAGAAACTAGCTATTGGTACAAATATGGCTAGTTCTCACCAGATTCTCCTAGCCAAGGCGAAAGAAGTGGAGTAGGCAATTCAAGGGAGTAAAACATGTTTTCTTGTGCTTTTCAAAGATAATTTGTTAGTTTCTCAAGATTTGAATGATCTACCTCCACTTGTTTCTACTTTTTTGCAGGAATATGAAGATTTGTTTCAATAAGAAATTCCCAATGGTCTTCCACCATTAAGGGGAATAGAGCATCAAATTGACTTCATTCCTGGAGCAACACTACCTAATAGGGCTACATACCGCACTAATCCAGCTGAGACAAAGGAGCTTCAAAAACAAGTGTGCAAGAACTTGTGGAGAAAGGCTATATGCGTGAGAGCCTAAGCCCATATGCAGTCCCCGTCATCCTTGTGCCTCAGAAAGATGGAACACGGCGCATGTGTGTTGATTGTCGAGCCATCAACAACATCACCATCAAGTATAGGCACCCCATTCCACGCCTAGATGATATGCTTGATGAACATCATGGATCCTACATGTTTTCTAAGATTGATTTGAAGAGTGGCTACCACCAGATCCGAATGAAGGAAGGAGACGAATGGAAAACAGCCTTCAAGACAAAATATAGTTTGTATGAGTGGTTAGTAATGCCCTTTGGTTTAACTAATGCTCCTAGCACTTTTATGCGCTTAATGAACCATCTTCTTAGAGCTTTCCTAGGTAAATTTGTGGTGGTTTACTTTGCTGACATTCTGATTTATAGCCGCACATTACATGAGCATGTTGAGTATTTTAGGTTGATCTTAGGAGTTTTAAGGGAACAAAAATTATATGCTAACTTCAAGAAATGTCATTTTTGCTCGGATCATGTTGTTTTCCTTAGCCTTATTGTATGCAAGGCAGGATTGAAGGTTGATGAAGAGAAGGTCAAGGCCATCCAAGAGTGGCCTACTCCCACGACCATGACTCAAGTGAGGAGTTTTCTAGGGTTAGCGTGGTTCTACCGTAGATTTCTAGGGGATTTCAGCACATTGGCTTCCCCCTTGACCGAGCTCACCAAGAAGAATGTTCCATTTACATGGAATAAACCACAAGAACAAGCTTTTGAAATTCTCAAGGAGAAACTAACTCATGCCCCTCTATTGGTCTTACCAGATTTCTCGAAGACCTTTGAGATAGAGTGTGATGCATCCGGCATTGGCCTTGGAGGAGTGTTGATGCAAGAAGGGCGCCCCATTGCTTTCTTTAGTGAAAAATTGAGTGGCGCTGAGTTGAACAACCATATCTATGACAAGGAGTTGTATGCTCTTGTTCGTGTGCTCAAAACATGGCAACACTACCTCTTGCCTAAGGAGTTTGTCATCCATTCTGATAATGAGGCACTCAAGTTCTTAAGAGGCCAAAGCAAACTAAACAAGAGACATGCTATGTGGGTTGAATTCATAGAAGCTTTTCCATATGTGATCAAGTACAAGAAGGGGAAAGACAATGTAGTGGTTGATGCACTCTCAAGGAGGTCCCTAGATGCTAAAATTTTGGGCTTTGCTTTCATGCGTGAATTATATGCTAATGATGCTGATTTTGGTGAAATCTATCACATTTGCATGGATAAGGGTAGTAATGATCAGTTTTACATGCATGATGGTTATCTCTTTAAGTATGAAAAGCTTTGCATCCCTAGTAGTTCTATTCGTAGATTGCTTATTCATGAGGCTCATGGAGGTGGTTTAATGAGACATTTTGGTGTTACCAAAACCTTGAATACTTTGAAGGAGCACTTCTTTTGGCCTCGCATGCATAGGGATGTAGAAAAGTTTTGTGCTGCATGTACTACTTGTTTAAGTGCTAAGTCGAAAATGAATCCCCATGGATTGTATACTCCCCTGCCTATTCCTCATGCTCCTTGGCAAGACATTTCCCTGGACTTTGTATTGGGACTTCCGCGTTCCAAAAGGGGGAGAGACTCAATTTTTGTTGTGGTTGATCGGTTTTCCAAAATGGCTCATTTTATTGCATGTAATAAAACCGACAATTCTTCACATGTGGCTGATTTGTTCTTTAAAGAAGTTGTTAGATTGCATGGAATTCCTAAGACCGTTGTCTCTGATCGTGATGCTAAGTTTCTTAGTTATTTTTGGAAAACACTTTGGTCTAAACTAGGAACTAAGTTACTTTTCTCTACTTCTTGTCATCCTCAAACGGATGGACAAACTGAAGTTGGGAATAGAACTCTTGGTGCTTTGCTTCGATCTTTGTTGAAAACTAACCTTCGTAGGTGGGAAGAATGTCTTGCTTTTGTTGAATTTGCCTACAATAGGTCAGTCCACTCGGCCACCAAGAAGACACCATTTGAAGTTGTGTATGACAAGAATCCCATCACTCCTCTTAACTTGGTTTCCCACTCCATGAAAGATCAAGAAAGTGTTGAAGGAGCAACCCAAGCTGAGCACATCAAGAGTTTACAAGAGTCCACTCGTTTGCAACTTGAAAAGAGGACTGCTCAATATGTGCATCAAGCTAACAAAGGAAGAAAGGAAGTCATCTTTGAACCGGGTGATCTTGTATGGATTCACCTTAGAAAAGATCGATTTCCTACATTGAGAAATTCCAAGCTGAAGCCAAGAGGAGATGGCCCATCTCAAGTGCTTGAAAAGATCAACAACAATGCCTACAAAATTGAGCTTCCCGGTGAGTATGGTGTTCATGATGTGTTCAATGTTGCTGACTTGTCTCCTTTTGTTGTAGGTGATGATGAACAAGATGACGGATCTGATTTGAGGTCGAATCCTTTTCAAGGAAGGGAGGATGATGTGATCACACCTATGATCAATCAAGAAGCAAGACCTACCGAAGCTCCAAATGACACATCAAATGTGCAGCCTCTCGGATCCATAACTCGAGCTCGGGCAAGATGTCTTCAAGCCGACCTTCTTCAAGGACTCTTAACCATTTCCATAAACTATGAAGATCAAGGTCAAGCATTCACAAGTTTACAAAAAATTAAAGATCGCAACCCGCAACCCAGGAAGCCCGGAAATGCCTCAGTTCCCGCTATTGATTATGGAGGCAAATCTGATCCAAATTCAAACTTCTCATGCATTTAAAGGCACATTGGGAAGAGAAGACATCAAGGAATACATCCCCCATGCAGCTGGTGCTTTTGTGCAGAGAACAATTTCCAATGTTGCATTTAATGCAAGCCACCTTTTCCCAAGCATGCACAAGTTGTCCACAAACTTCCTCTATATTATTCTGACCTTATAGCCATTAGAGGGCACGAAATTTATCCTCAAAAACCAGGTTTATATCCTTTGTTTGAAGCTTGAAAACTTCATCTCCTTCGTGAGTCATATCGAAGGTCCGATCTTGTATTTTCGGTGAGTAATATCTGCTTGTACTTGATCTTTGTTCAAGAACTTGTGGTGAGTCATATCCACTTGTTTTTGGTCACCTATCCTTTATAAAATTCAGTTTGTTTTCCCCCAAATCTGAGTTTTATCATGATCACAAAAATACCAAAAATATTCCACCGAAATCCATCTCTATCATCTATCTTCCACCGGCTGGTTCGAGGCTTGTTCCGACTTACTTTGTATTGAGATTTAAGGATCCTCAAGGGGAAACTCATCAGTGTGGAGAAGGCCTCCTCCTGAGCTGCGCCCCACTTGAACTCACATCGCTTCTTCGTGAGCTCGGTGAGAGGGTCTTAGATGGTGCTGAAGTCGCGCACGAACCGCCTGTAGAAGCTCGCCAATCCCTGGAAGCTGCGCACATGGCCGATTGTAGTGGGTGTTGGCTACTCTTGGATCGCTTTGATCTTCGCCTCATCGACACGCAGTCCATTCGAGCACACTACAAAACCAAGAAAGGACACTTGTTCATTACATAGTTCACATTTCTTTAAATTTGCATACAAGTGTTCTAATCTTAATGTAGTAAGTACTTCCCTAAGATGTGCTTCATGTTCTTTAGGAGATTTGCTATAAATAAGTATGTCATCGAAATAAACAACAACAAATTTCCCTATAAAGTTTCTAAGCACATGATTCATTAGGCGCATAAAAGTACTAGGTGCGTTAGTTAAACCAAAAGGCATAACCAACCACTCATATAAACAAAAATTAGCCTTAAAAGTTGTTTTCCATTCATCGACTTCCTTCATTCTAATTTGATGATATCCGCTTTTTAAATCAATTTTCGAAAATATTAATGCACCATGTAATTCATTTAACATATCATCTAAGCATGGAATAGGATGACGATATTTTACAGTAATGTTGTTAATAGTCATAAAATCTACACACATTCTCCATGAACCATCTTTCTTAGGGACTAATAACACAGGAACAACACAATGACTCAAACTTTCTCTAATATATCCCTTATCCAATAGTTCCTAGACTCGGGATTGGACATCTTGGGTCTCAGTGGGATTCATACGATACACATGCCTATTAGGCAAAGAATCCCCTGGAATGAGATCAATCTGATGCTCAATGCCACGAATAGGGGGTAGACCTGGTGGTTTGTCATCGGGAAATACATTCTTATACTCTTCAAGAAGAGATAGGATGTCAGGAGGGAGGGTAGCTCTAAGCTTCTCACTCAACATGCTCAACCCTTTGCATAGGAGCATGAGGGTTGTTTCCCCATCTAAAAACTCGTCTACAAACGCGCTCTTAGAAGCTAATAGCACGTCCCTAGGCCGAGAGTGTGATGCCACTTGGCTCGATTGAGCCTCCCTATTTAACTCACCTTTACTTACCTTGCGCTTCTCAATCTCATCAGCCACTTGTGTAGGTGTCATAGGCTTGAGAACAACGTTCTTTCCCTGAAAAGTAAAGGAGTAGCGGTTAGTAAATCTATCATGCAAGTCCTTACGATCAAATTGCCAAGGACGACCTAATAAAATATGACAAGCTTGCATATGCACTATATCACATAAAACATCATCTTCATAATGTCCTAGTTTAAAATGCACTTTAACTTGTCTATTCACTTTCAAGTTTCCACAGTCATTCATCCAATGCAATTTATAAGGTCTAGGGCGTTGAACTGTAGAAAGTTGCAATTTATTAACAATTTCTTGACTAGCTAAATTACAACAACTTCCCCCATCAATGATCACATTACAAACCTTCCCTTTAACTAAGCATCGAGTATGATATAAGTTTTCACGTTGATTGTCATCACAAGGTGTAGGTACAACACTTAAAACTCTCCTAACAATCAAAGATTCAACGCAATAATCATCATCATAAGAAAGAAGGTTAAGGTTTTGATCATTTTCATCATTAGCATGCTCATCATGTTCATCACAAGAATTTTCATATTCATATTCTCCTAGGTGATTAATCATGAGAGTTTTCTTATTTGGCCAATCCTTCATATAATGACCTCTACCTTGGCATTTAAAGCATACAATATCCCTAGATCTAGTAGTAGAGGGGTTAGGATTACTCCCTTTGGGGCCAGTAGATACCCCAGATGAATCTCGTCCGTACATAGGCGCCTTGCCTTTGTCGAGAGGTTGTTGAGGTGCTCGACTCTCCACTCGTCCTTGGGGCTGACTCGGCCTATCCCTTGAACCGCCTTCGAACCGGCCTTGGGGCTGCTACACTCGGCCTTGGCGCCACCCTTGAGGTTGCCCACTCGACATTCTCCCACCTTCGTTCCTTTATCTAGCTCCTCTTTCTACCTTTATCACTAAATGCAAAAGCTCAGTAGGCGTAGAATAAGGAAAAAAATCAATTTCATGAGCTAAGGAGGGATGCAATATCCTAAGAAACCTAGCATTTGTATTTTCATCAGGTTCAACTACATTAGCCCTAGCCATGGTTTCTTGCATTGCATTAAATGTTTCCTCAAGAGTTTTACTACGTTGTTTAAGATTTTCTAATCTTTGTCTAAGCTCTCTAGCATAGTGTTGGGGAACAAATCTTCTCCTCATTAGTGCTTTTAATTGGTCCCAGGAAGCGATAGGCACATCAAGGGCCCTTCTTTGTTCTTTAACTAAGTTATCCCACCAAATTAAAGCAAAACCTTGAAATTCTAAAGAAGCTAGTTGCACTTTCTTAGCGTCGGAGAAGTTATGACAATTCCGTATTTGATCCATTTTAGTTTCCCAATCAATATAAACATCTGGATCAGTTTTACCTTCGAATTGAGGGATCTTTACCATCACCTTACCTATGCCGCCCTGGTCAAGATCTTTAGGTGCTCTGTAGTGGTATCGACCTCCTCTATCGTTCCGCCTGTGACCTTGCTCCCAATGCTCCTCTTCTTGGAAGTCGTCATCAGCCTCAGAATAGTAGTAATCCTCCTAGAAGCCTTGGCCTTTCCCTTTTCCTCTTCCTTGTCCCTGTGCATTAGCAAACCCTTCGTGGAGAGTCGTTCTCATCAAATAAAGGGTTATCTAAATTAGGATTAGGATTAGAGTTAGGATTATGTACTTCTCTTTCATCTCGAGGCATATCGTCATGCCTTTGATCACCTCGGCCTCCAATGGTGTTAGACCCGCTCGACCTAGCTTCCACAGCTGCCAACCTTCCCATGACTTGCGTCAAAGTTTCCGTGATGGTGGCCATGTTGTTATTCATGTTGTCAAGCATAGTGGCCAATTCGGGTGCAAGTGTGGAAGTATTGTTGGAGTTGTTTCCGTTGTTGCCATTGTTGCCATTGTTGGCATTGTTATCCTGATTATTAGACATCGCAAATAAAAGAAACAAAGAACTATGTAAAGGTTATAGAAAAATATAAACAATCTCACAAATGTTTCGCTTACACTCCCTCTCTAATTGGTATGTCACGCTTGTTGTTTCAATCCGCCTTGGGCAAATCAACACTCAAGCTAAAACCTAGCAATCAAGATAATAGATCAAGAGAATGAATGAGAACAATGGCAAGGCACTCGATAAACACAAAGGAGTACTCGACAAAGAAGGTAGAGCATTCGACAATGGACAAAAACACTCGACAAAGCAAGATAGGCACTCAAAATAGACAAAGAGTACTCGACAATAAGCAAAACTACTCGACAATAGGCCAAGGAGCACTCGTTCAAGGAGATCAGTACTCGACACTAACACAAAGCACTCGATATAAAGGAGAAAGTACTCGACAAAACCAATAAACACACAAAGAGCACTCGACTGCAAGGAGAAGTACTCGACAATGGAGAAAAACAAAAGAAAATAAAGGAAAATAGAAGAAAGCTTGGAAATTTACCTCTTTTGATTTGAAAACCTCAAATTAGGATGTTGTAGTTGCAAGGCAGGGTTTCAATTTTTGTGTTTTGGGAGGTATGTGAACAAAGGGTATGTCGAATAGGGCTATGAGGAATTCACCAAATTTGGTCCTTTGGGAACTTTCTTGCACTATATCAAAAAATCTTTTTTTTTTGACTTACTTTTGCCCCTAGTGAATTTTGTCCTCCTAGGTTCAAGCTTGAATACTTTTTTTTTTGTTTTTTTTTTTAGATTTTCGAACTGATTTTTTTTACCTAATGCAAGAAAGAACAATAACAAAAAGAAGGACTCCAAAATTTAATAAAATAGGTGAATGAAATAAAAACTTAGCCCAAATGAAATATATATAGATGAGGGTTTGGTCATCTTTGGTAAGTGGATCTATCTAAGCCTTTTATAATTTATGATATATATAATTGACTTAATCTACCACAAAAAAAATCAGAAATTGATAAGGCAAGTAAATAGATAAAAAAAAAAAGATCCAAAGATAGAAAATAACAAACTAGGGTTTCCTTTGTGTATGTGTGAATCGGCCAAGCATCAACGATGGGGACACAAGAGGTTGTGCCGTTGACTAGGGTTTGCACAAGGGGATGTGCACACGGCTTGGTCGACTCCAATGGTCTCGACAAGGCTTGTGTTTGGGCTAAAGCAACCACAACAATCACAAACAAATAAGGTTTGATGCAATCAAATTCAAGAATGCAAGCATCAACTAAGGGGACACAAGTGGTTTTTGTGTTTATGAAAGAAAAGACACAACTTTGATGTCGGAAACCAAAGATCTGACGCTAATTTGATACGGGGTTAGCTGTAGGATGGCCCGATCTTCGACAATCAAACAAGAAACTCAAGAATGGAAGCAAGAACAATAAAGAACGAAACAAGAATTGCAAGAACTGACTCGATATCGACTATAGATGCAAAAAATCAATCAAGATCGACCAAGAACATGCAAGACTCGACACAAGAATCACCAAGAACTCAAAAGAACTCGATGTTGACTAGAAAAAAAATAACAAGACTCGATAAAGATAATAAAGACTCGAAATTTAAGAACAAGACACGACCGATAGTGGATTGAGTCGATCTATATAGAACAAGATGAAGACCCCAGACCTCCGTAGAGGGTAGGAACCAACACCAATGACTATATAACCCGCCTCTACAACCCTACAGAACCAAGCGGACAACTTGGAGGCACAAGGAGGGGGCTCGTGGATACCAGGATCACCAAGCTCTCGCGAGGTTAATGAACTCAAGGCAAACCAAGTTGAGATCAATACCAATTTGCAATCGATGAGCCTTGCTACGAATCGATCGACTTTCACTCATGTGTTTCACACAAAAAGAGGTTTCTTGATTAATGAATTTGTGATGTTCTACATTGTGGTGTTCGACATATATATGCCTTAAAACGCTGAGTTGGGCCGAAAATAATAAAAATAAGACTTAAAAGAATTAATAAAAATAACCTCTAAAGATTCCTAAAATAATTTAAGGAAAGTTGCTATAAATGGAAATAAACATAAGTGCTAAGACATAAACAAAATCGGCTCCTATGATGTCTAAGGGGGTTCGACATCTTTGACCCCTATACACATATAGGTCTTCCATGTAGGCTCCGGGAGTTGAACCCTGCTCGAGAATAAAGGATGACTCACAAACATGAATGAGTCACGTTGAAGCTTCCTAGCTCGGGCTCGAGTCATTGATCCTTCTCCAAGTATGATTGACGTGTCTGGAGTTGTAGAAGATTGTCCTGCATCAATGAGGGACTGAATAAGCACATAACATTACATCTTCTAAAAAACCATAAACCATAAAATCACACTTTAGCTTCATTCTCCTCATTCTCCAAAATAGATTCCATAACCCGCTCTGAAATACCCCAAAGTATTTTTGGGTATTTCAATTTTAATGAAAATAAATAAATAAATTTCTCTTTATATTAAATTTGGTAAATAAGTTGAATTTAAATTTTATTAGTTCACATAAAATACCTAAATGAGGCATCTCACAACAGCACTCTGAATTCACGGGAAGCACACAGGAGTCGGGAGAGCAGATTCGTTTTTATAAAATTCTATCTTTAGGTTAACTACATGATAACTATCAATCTTTCAACCTAATTTACCAACTTAAAATCTCTATCTTTAGGGATCCGATTAGATCAGAATGAAGAGGATATTGCAGCCTTCCATTCTATCCATCACGTTTACTCCAACTCCCTCCCCATCAGTCTCTACAAACACCCGAACACCCACCGTAAATCACAAACCACAACTATCTCCGACAACCCTCGACCACGATTCCGGCGATCCCAAGGCCAACGACCACCACCCACACGTTCTAAAACCACCCAGGAGACAAACTTGGACGTCCCGACACAGCAGCTCGCCAGAAAGTGCCCGGAATCGCCGCCGGAAGTTTCTGCAAAACTGTGTTCGACAGCCCTTCTGGCGAGCCACTCCACCGCAAACACAGTGCTCCGATGTCTCCGATTTCAATATCAGCGTGCTCTCTGCATCACCCTCTATCGATCTCAACTATTCCCTTGCTCAGAAACATTTCGAGGCGCTCACACTACAACCCCGAAGTTGACTGGTGAGCAGTTTTGTCTCTGTGCAGAAAAAACGTGGTACCTGTACGTTTTTCTTTCTTTCCTTCCATCCAAGAGCTGTTATCTCATCAAAATCATTCATTTTCAGATTCATACCATACCAAGGGATCGTAGACTCGAAATTTGGACGCTTTCGAGTCTCGTTTGGGTAAGATCCGCTCCAATCTTCACAAGTTATCAAGTTTCGATTACGTAATCGATCTTATGCTAACCAATATCTCTTATTCAATCAGTTGACATCCGTTATTGGCTCCTGAGATTGTTTGGGTACAGATTTGGGTTTCTTTCGGAAGAAATGAAGGGTATGTTTTCACTTTTTAAAAGTTACGGGGCCGTTTTCGTAATTTATATAAAGTTACTAACACCCTTTTTAAATTCTGTAAAATCTCAGGCCTAATATCAAATTATTTTCCTCAATCACGAATAAGCATTTCGTCGGATTAAGGCAAGTAGTTTGGTTCAATCAGTGCATTTCTGCAGTTTCGTGCCTTTTTTCGCAATTATTGTCTTTTTGTGTCCCTAATAAATTCCATGCTATGAGTTTGTGATAAATATGCAAGTTAGTTCAGTTTGTTGCTATTTATGAACCCCTAAATCTGACATAGCATGAAAACTCGGGTAATTATAGTTTGATCCCATCATTTGAGAAAATTATATTAGATGCCCGAATTTCCTAAAAAGCATGAGTTGTCCATTTTGTTCCTTCATGCTAGTTAAGTATGGTTTATTATTGGTTTTGAATATCCATGCTTGTCAGTTATATTATTTCGTGCACTTTATATATCTAAAGTGTACATTATGCCTTTTGTGGTCACCTAGGATGTATTTGTGAATTGGTACTTATACCAGTTGTATTATTATTGTTGTTGAAGTATTGTTATTATGATGTGTTTTAAATAATGAAAAAAGGGTAAAGTCAGGTCAAGGTTCGGTTATACCTTGCTCTATAAACGTCTCATGAGATGCCCCTTCGAAATTGCAAATCTCTCGAATGGGTACATCTACCTAAGGGTAGTAGGTCATCCGCCCAGTATATGCGGCCGAGGCCGGTATCACTTGTCCTAAGTAAACAATAATGGTGTGTATAATTGTGTTATTACTATTATTGTGTTGTACTTTACTAATATGTGACCCACTTTCAGTGACGTATATCATATTCTTTCCGTACTCGGGATATGATTCCTCAGGATCTTCGGATCCGCATCCCATTTATCAACCCCTAAATCTAACATAGCATGACAACTCGGATAATTATAGTTTGATCCCATCATTTGAGAAAATTATATTAGATGCCCGAATTTCCTAAAAAGCATGAGTTGTCCATTTTGTTCCTTCATGCTAGTTAAGCATGGTTTATTATTGGTTTTGAATATCCATGCTTGTCAGTTATATTATTTCGTGCACTTTATATATCTAAAGTGTACATTATGCATTTTGTGGTCACCTAGGATGTATTTGTGAATCTATATCTATATATATTCTTAATTTAGAAGACTTTCTGCCTACGTGTCAGTCTCTCCTTAATTCTCTCCCTTCCACCAATCATGTTTTTTCACCCTTCTTTAATTATTTATTCCTTTAATTTTTTATTTCTCCCTTTATCTCTTTAAATCAATCACATTTTTTTCTTTTTAATATATTTACTAACTATCTATATCTATTAATATTACTAATTCTGCTAGCATTTTGCTGACGTGTCACGCCCACAATTAAAGTTGAATTTTTTATTCAAATGAGATTTTCTTATTGGTCAATATTATTATGGAAAACTTAAAATATTTGTTTCCTATTTTAAATATGATTTGAATCCATTCCTTTTTTTTTTATTTTCGGTTATATTGCCGTAAATATTGAGACATGTTTCCATTTTTTTTTCCGATTGCAATATATCTATTAATATTACTAATTCTGCTAACATTTTGCTGACGTGTCACGCCCACAATTAAAGTTGAATTTTTTATTCAAATGAGATTTTCTTTTTGGTCAATATTATTATGGAAACTTTAAAATATTTGTTTCCTATTTTAAATATGATTTGAATCCATTCCTTTTTTTTTATTTTCGGTTATATTGCCGTAAATATTGAGACATGTTTCCATTTTTTTTTCCGATTGCAATATATCTATTAATATTACTAATTCTGCTAACATTTTGCTGACGTGTCACGCCCACAATTAAAGTTGAATTTTTTATTCTAATGAGATTTTCTTATTGGTCAATATTATTATGGAAACTTTAAAATATTTGTTTCCTATTTTAAATATGATTTGAATCCATTCTTTTTTTTATTTTCGGTTATATTGCCGTAAATATTGAGACATGTTTCCATTTTTTTTTTCCGATTGCAATATATCTATTATATATCTATCTATTATCTATCTATCCATCTATTAATATTACTAATTCTGCTAGTATTTTGCTGACGTGTCACGCCCACAATTAAAGTTGAATTTTTTATTCAAATGAGATTTTCTTATTGGTCAATATTATTATGGAAACTTTAAAAGATTTGTTTCCTATTTTAAATATGATTTGAATCCATTCCTTTTTTTTATTTTCGGTTATATTGCCGTAAATATTGAGACATGTTTCAATTTTTATTTTCCGATTGCAATATATCTATTAATATTACTAATTCTGCTAGCATTTTGCTGACGTGTCACGCCCACAATTAAGGTTGAATTTTTTATTCAAATGAGATTTTCTTATTGGTCAATATTATTATGGAAACTTTAAAATATTTGTTTCCTATTTTAAATATGATTTGAATCCATTCCTTTTTTTTATTTTCGGTTATATTGCCGTAAATATTGAGACATGTTTCCATTTTTTTTTTCCGATTGCAATATATCTATTAATATTACTAATTCTGCTAGCATTTTCCTGACGTGTCACGTCCACAATTAAAGTTGAATTTTTTATTCAAATGAGATTTTCTTATTGGTCAATATTATTATGGAAACTTTAAAATATTTGTTTCCTATTTTAAATATGGTTTGAATCCATTCCTTTTTTTTCGGTTATATTGCCGTAAATATTGAGACATGTTTCCATTTTTTTTCTCCGATTGCAATATATCTATTATATATCTATCTATTATCTATTATCTATCTATCTATTAATATTACTAATTCTGCTAGCATTTTGCTGATGTGTCACGTCCACAATTAAAGTTGATTTTTTTATTCAAATGAGATTTTCTTATCGGCCAATATTATTATGGAAACTTTAAAATATTTGTTTCCTATTTTAAATATGATTTGAATCCATTCCCTTTTTTTATTTTCGGTTATATTGTCGTAAATATTGAGACATGTTTCCATTTTTTCCCCGATTGCAATCTCTTTTCGGTTATATTGCTGATGTTCCACGCTCACAATTAAACTTGAATTTTTTATTCAAATGGTATTTTCTTATTGGTTAATATTATTGCTGAAATTTTAAAATATCTGTTTCCTATTTTAAACATATTTGTTTCCTATTTTTATACTAAAATATTATTTAATTTGATATGTTGTATGTGATCTATTTTAATCGTCTACGTACATTGAACATTCGTCAATTCTTGGCTGATTTTATTCTTGGATATTGAAATTGTTGATTTATCATTTTTAACCGATTGCAATATTTCCCACAATGTCTACATACAACGAACATGTAATAATCAATTTGCAAATATTCGATTTCAAAAATTAATTATAAAAATCAATTAGAGCCAAATAAGTGTTATTTTATAATTTAATATTTTAGACATCTTAAATGACTATCGAAAAATAAATAATATTTTAAGACTCACAAGCATTACTAATGCTTATTTTACATCTTGGATGAGGCTTCTTAGATCACTTTTCTACCTTTAAGGATCTTTTTTTTACCATCTTACCTTTATTTTCACTATTAATTTCTCTATCTTTCTAACCATCTTTCTCATGAAAATAATCAATAAGTTATGCACATCTACATATTTAACTTCAAAATTATTCACACAATCATGTGCTTATGATTTTTTAATATTTGTACGGGAGCTTATATTTTACTTTTTTAGATCTATGCTAATGATAATAATTATATATTTATTTCAAATTATATTAGATGGTGTGTTTGGGTATTATTACTACTTTACCTTATTAAATCATTTTCAAAATTTGTATTGTATCTCTTTCCAACTAATTTATAAATTATAAAAAAATATTGTATACATATTTTTGTTGTAAACACGTATATATATCTATATAGTATTATATAGATATATAAAATGATGTTCAAATTAAAATGGATCAAGCTCCCGTGCCTTCAAGGCACGGGTATTACACTAGTATATTCTTAATTTAGAAGACTTTCTGCCTACGTGTCAGTCTCTCCTTAATTCTCTCCCTTCCACCAATCATGTTTTTTCACCCTTCTTTTAATTTTTTATTTCTCCCTTTATCTCTTTAATCAATCACATTTTTTTTCTTTTTAATATATTTACTAACTATTGGGCTTAATTCAAAATATTCAATTCAATATAATATAACTATCTATATATCTATATATCTATATATATTCTTAATTTAGATGACTTTCTGTCTACGTGTCAGTCTCTCCTTAATTCTCTCCCTTCCACCAATCATGTTTTTTCACCCTTCTTTAATTATTTATTCCTTTAATTTTTTATTTCTCCCTTTATCTCTTTAAATCAATCACATTTTATTTTCTTTTTAATATATTTACTAACTATTGGGCTAAATTCAAAATATTCAATTCAATATAATATAACTATTGGGCTTAATTCAAAACATTGAATTTAATAAAATTTAATTCTTATGATTAATCTAATGCATATGATGATGTGACATAACCAATATAATTTTAGATATTGACTATGCCACATCACATTTAAACAAAGTCACAATGATATTATTATTATTTTTATTTTGTGATTTAAAATATCTATATTTTATATGCTATTTTGAATGAGATTTAAAAAAAATTTGAAATACTTAAGACGCATACATGATAAAGATTTTTATGATTTTTATCTTTATTTTTATTTATACTTGATAAGATAATTTTTTTATTAAGATTTAAAAAAAATCGCGCAATGGCGCGGGAATTATACTAGTTGGTACTTATACCAGTTGTATTATTATTGTTGTTGAAGTATTGTTATTATGATGTGTTTTAAATAATGGAAAAAGGGTAAAGTCGGGTCAAGGTTCGGTTATACCTTGCTCTATAAACGTCTCATGAGATGCCCCTTCAAAATTGCAAATCTCTCGAATGGGTACATCTACCTAAGGGTAGTAGGTCATCCGCCCAGTATATTCGGCCGAGGCCGGTATCACTTGTCCTAAGTAAACAATAATGTTGTGTATAATTGTGTTATTACTATTATTGTGTTGTACTTTACTAATAGGTGACCCACTTTCAATGACGTATATCATATTCTTTCCGTACTCGGGATATGATTCCTCAGGATCTTCGGATCCGCATCCCATTCAAACACTCGGTCCTTTTGGATCATCCTGTTATGTTAATGTTTTTATTTAATGAAACGAGTCAGATTCCACATGAATAGTTACTCCTAATTTATATTTTAGTCTACAATCACCAATACCCTGTTATGGTCAATGGGTGGTAGACGGAGTCTTGAACATTTTACTTTCTGCTACTTGCTAGTCGTAAAATGACTAACCGTCCTACTTTTCTCCTTTGGACGGCTGGGGTCCCTGGTTTGCATACTACACCTCAGCCACTAATCCGCAGGTTTAGGTAAAAGGTCTTGAGGCGCTGAAGAATAAAGGATTTCATTGCTTTCAATTTATTGTGTTTTTGACTTAATGATACGGGGTTAGCCGCAGGGTGGTCCGATCTTCGACAACAAGCAAGAAACTTAAAGAAACAAACAAGAAAGCAAGAACGCAGCAACTGGACTCAAAGAAACTCAATCAAGATGATCAAGATTCAAACAAGAACTCAAGAAACACAGCAAGAATAAGCAAGAACAATGCAAGACTCTCAAGATTCGATCAAGAACATGCAAGATCAATCAAGAACTCGACAAGAACACCAAGAACAGGTTGTAATTGATGTCGACACTAAAAGAATGGACAAGACTCGATGCAAGACTGAATAAGAAGGATAAAGACTCGAAATTTGATAACAAGAATTGAAAGACACGACCTGATATGGACTGAGTCGATCTATGCAGAACAAGATAAAGACCCCAGGCCTCCTCAGAGGGTAGGAACCAATACCAATGACTACACAACCCGCCTCTACAACCCTACACAATCAAGCGGACAACTTGAAGGCACAAGGAGGGGGCTTGTGGATACTAGGATCACCAAGTCTTGCGAAGTTGATGAACACAAAGCAAACCAAGCTAAAACAAACCAATTCGATGATCAACGAGCACAGCTCTAGTTGGATCAACAAGACACTCCATGTGTTTCCCACAATTTGAGAGATCTAAATTCTATTCATAATGTTCTAATTGAATTACAATAAGAGAACTCGGAATATATAGGCCACGCAGGGCTGTTGGGCCGAGCTAGATGATAAAATAAGATAAAACTAACATCTAATGGAAATAATAAAAATAACCTTAAAGTTTCCTAAAATAACTTAAGTAAAAGAACTACTAAATAGGAAATAAATATAATGTTCCAAAACTTAACAAAATCCCGTCAAAACCAGTAGCAGCTCAACGAATGTGGATTTCGGCCAAGCTATAGGACGAATCTGGAAAAACCTTCAACAGCAAAGTTGTAGATCTCTTCGTCCTCGTTCCAACAAGGTATGGCACGCCTCAATCCGATCAATATTGAATCCGTACGACCCATTTTACAGAGACGTCGAAAAGCTGTCAAATGACTATGAACGAATGTAAAACGTCATTCGCACTTTGGATCTTCTCCCAAGGTGGAGCCTTCTTCTTCCTCTTGAGGATGACAACATTCTCATGAGCTCGAATCATAGGTCCATCCCCAAGTATAGATGTGTCCGAAGGTGACTTGGATGGTGTCTTGGATGGTCCCGCATCAATCTCCCTTTCTTGAAAAGGATTCGTCCTCGAATCCAAGGTCGTATATGATTCCGCACATCCAGCCACACGAGCTCCTGGATCGAACACCATATGCCCATGGAAATCCATCTCAAGAACGATTGGTGTAGGGATTGACCACTCCTTGTTAGGTATTATCTCAGCTTCATCTACAAAATCAATAAAAGAAACTTTATGAGTGCATAATTCAAATTTCATATCATCATTATGTTCTAACGTAATATGCACTTTAGCTTGGTCAATAATCCCTAAGTTTTCATCCAATGCTAGCAAGTTTTCTTCCTTTTTCAAGGCTGAATTTTCAATTAACTCGATGCTAGCAATAGTAGAAGAATTTTCACCATCAATGATCAAATTAGACACTTTGCCTATTTCTAAGCACAAATACTCTCTTTGATTATCCTCACAAGGACTAGGTTGAACACTTAAAATTTTACTATCAATTAAAGAATCATCATGCTCATATTCAATGCAAACATTATCATCATAGGCAATTAAATTAAGATCTTGATCACTATTATCAACATGCTCTACATTTTCAGCAATAAGAGAATTATCTATGCTAGAAGAAATATTAAGTTGAGTAGGAATAGGATGAGTTTCTTCCCTTTCAATTGGTGGCACGTCATCTCTAGGTGGGACTCCTTGTCCAAACACCATATTGGAGCCAAAACGCTTAAGCTCTAGTGCCGTCAAACTGTTATCCAACTTAACCAATTCTTCATTGGTCACCATATTCTCTTGGATCTTAGCTAACTTCTCCATGATAGTACTGAACCAGTCATTGCCCTGGCTATTAGACATTATAACAAAGAGAAAAGTAACAAGGAACTATGTTAAAGGTTAGTAAAACTATAAACAGCTCACAATTGTGTTTCGCTCACACTCCCTCTCTAATTGGTATGTCACGCTTGTTGGGGCAATCCGCTTTGGGCAAATCAACTACCAAGCAAAGACTAAACAAATCAAGGTATGTAGTGACTGAAACGAACAACAAAGCACTCGATAAAGGCAAAGAGCACTCGACAGCAGCTGTAAACAATAGATTCAAGCAAAACAGATGGGTAATTGCAATGAATCAATTCGACACAACAAAGAGATCACTCGGCAAGGGCTGAGATCACTCGACACAATACAAGAGAGAACTCGGCAAGGGCTGAGATCACTCGACTCAATCAAAGTAAGCAACTCAATAGAAGAGAAATTGCTCGACACAGCAACTATGAGCACTTGATCAACAAAATCAGTACTCAACAGAAACAAAAGAAGAAAGAAATACAAGGAAAGTATGGAAATTTACCTCTTTTGATTGTAACCCCAAGTAAGGATGTTGTAGTTGCAAGGGTAGGGTTTAAAGATTGTGTTTAGGAGGTAATGGGATTGGTCTAGGGCTGATTTCAACACCAATGTAGTCCCTTGATGATTCCTTACAAAAGATGAACAAAGAGCTCCAAAGAACACAAATCAAACAACTTTCTTTCTTTCTTTTTTTTTTTTTTTTTTTTGGTATTTTCGGATCTGATTTTTCTTCTTTTTTTTTTTTTTTTTTTTTTTTTTTACAGCAGCTCTATATGCACGAAAATTAAATAAAATGCAAGGGAAATTCGAAAATTTGGTGAATAAAATAAAATTCAGCCCTAGAATGGTAGAAATAGGTGAGGTTTTGTTATCTTTGGTAAGTGGATCTATCTTATGCCTTTAGATATACTTGATAGATATAATTGAATTATTCCACCAAATAAAATCTGATTTCTCAATAAGGCAAGAAAATAGATAGAATTAAAATATCTCAAAGATAAAATAAATAACCCAAAGATAGAAAATGATAGAAAAGATAAACAAACTAGGGTTTGTTCTTTGTGTGGTGGTAGAGTCGGCCAAGCAAGGACTTATGGGGACAGCTAGGGCTGCCGTCGGCGGTTAGAGTACACAACAGGGGCTGTGCACACTTGTGGTCGACTCCACTGGTCTCGGCTAGGCTTTGTGTTTAGGCTATGCAACCACAAACAATCACAAACTCAAGATTAGTGCAATAATCAATTCAAGAACAAGAAGTAAAAGACCAAAACAAGAAAAGGACTCTTTTTGTGGGTTTTTGTGTTTATGAAAAGAAAAGACTCAATCTTGATGTCGGAAACCAAAGCTCTGATGCCAATTTAATACGGGGTTAGCCGCAGGGTGGTCCGATCTTCGACAACAAGCAAGAAACTTAAAGAAACAAACAAGAAAGCAAGAACGCAGCAACTGGACTCAAAGAAACTCAATCAAGATGATCAAGATTCAAACAAGAACTCAAGAAACACAGCAAGAATAAGCAAGAACAATGCAAGACTCTCAAGATTCGATCAAGAACATGCAAGATCAATCAAGAACTCGACAAGAACACCAAGAACAGGTTGTAATTGATGTCGACACTAAAAGAATGGACAAGACTCGATGCAAGACTGAATAAGAAGGATAAAGACTCGAAATTTGATAACAAGAATTGAAAGACACGACCTGATATGGACTGAGTCGATCTATGCAGAACAAGATAAAGACCCCAGGCCTCCTCAGAGGGTAGGAACCAATACCAATGACTACACAACCCGCCTCTACAACCCTACACAATCAAGCGGACAACTTGAAGGCACAAGGAGGGGGCTTGTGTGATACGGGGTTAGCCGTTTGGTGGTCCGATCTTCGACAACAAGCAAGAACTAAACAAGAACAAGAACGCAGCAATGTAAGACTCCAAGAACTCGATCAAGAATTGATCAAGAACTCAAGAAAGACACGAAAACAGTAAGAACAAAAGAGAAAGACTCGAAATTGAATGCAAGAATGGAAAGACACGACCTGATATGGACTGAGTCGATCTATGCAGCGCAAGATAAAGACCCCAGGCCTCCTCAGAGGGTAGGAACCAATACCAATGCCTACACAACCCGCCTCTACAATCCGACACAATCAAGCGGACAACTTGAAGCACCAGAAGGGGGCTTGTGGATACTAGATTCACCAAGTCTTGCGAAGTTGATGAACGGCAAAGCAAACCAAGCTGAGATATGTATCAATCGATTGATCAATGAGCACAGCTCTAATTGAATCAACAAACACTCGAAGGTGTAAACACTCTTAATGAGAGAATTGTAATTATCAAAGTTCCAATCTGATTCAATGAAAGGTGCGGCCATATATAGGCCTTACAAGGCTGTTCTGGCCGGTTTTAGGAGATAGAAGATAGAATAAGATAGATCTAAATACTAATGGGCCTAATTAAATAAACCTAAGAACATAAGTAAATAAGGTTTTAAAACGAATAAATAATAAAAGCCCAATTCAGCCCAATAATGTTCATAAGCTGAAAATAAGCTCAACACTTAGTGAAATTTCGACCAAGCTGATGTTAGGGTGGCTCGGCCTCCATTTGTGCTCCAATGCACATATATGTCTTCAATGTAGGCTCGGGGAGTTGAACCTTGCTCGAGAACAAAGCATGACTCACAAAGTTGAATGAGTCTCTCTGAAGCTTCTTAGCTCTAGCTCGAGTCATTGGTCCTTCTCCAAGTATGATGGGTGTGTCTGGAGTTGTAGAAGATGGTCCCGCATCAACCTCCCCTTCTTGAAAAGGATTCGACCACGAATCCAAGTCTTCATCCACAGCGAAGTAAGGGATTAGATCCGCGACGTTGAATGTAGCGCTCACGCCCATGTCTCCAGGAAGCTCCAATTGGTAGGCATTGTCGCCCACTCTCTTCTTGATCCGAAATGGCCCATCACCACGCGGCGACAGCTTGTTCTTCCGAGCTTCTGGAAACCGCTCCTTCCTCAAGTGCACCCATACAAGATCTCCAGGCTGAAATGTGACCAAGCGACGTCCCTTGTTGGCCTTGTTAGCATTGTATTCAGCCTTTAGCTTCAGCTTCTCTCGAGTTCGTTCATGCAGCTCCTTAATGAACTCGACATGCTTACCTGCCTCAAATGATTCTTTGTCTCTCATAGGATATGGAGTAAGATCAAAAGGGGTTAGTGGATTAACACCATACACACATTCAAATGGACTGATTTTAGTAGCCGAATGCATGGTTCTATTATAAGCAAATTCCACATGAGGTAAGGCTTCTTCCCAAAGTTTCAAATTCTTCCTAATAATAGCTCTTAGGACAGTAGCAAGGGTTCTATTAGTCACCTCAGTTTGGCCATCAGTTTGGGGGTGGCTAGAAGTAGAGAATAGCAATCTAGTTCCCAATTTATTCCATAAAGTGCGCCAAAAATGACTTAAGAATTTCACATCCCTATCACTAACAATGGTTTTAGGCACGCCATGCAACCTAACTACTTCTTTAAAGAATAGATTAGCAACATTGGTAGCATCATCAGTTTTGTGGCATGCAATGAAATGAGCCATTTTAGAGAACCTATCCACTACCACAAATATAGAATCTCTCCCCTTCTTAGTTCTAGGCAACCCAACTATAAAATCCATAGAAATGTCTTCCCAAGGGGCTGAGGGGGTCGGTAGTGGTGTATAAAGGCCATGAGGCATAAGCTTAGCTTTGGCTTTAATGCAATCTATGCATCTCTTAAGGCAATGTTCTACATCCCTAAGCATATGTGGCCAATAAAAGTGTGATTTCAGGGTGTTATAGGTCTTATCTCTCCCAAAATGTCCCATTAATCCACCACTATGGGCTTCACTAACAAGTAATAATCGTAGAGAACATCTAGGAATACACACTTGATCTTTTCGAAATAAGAATCCTTCATGTATATAAAAGCTGTCATTAGGACCCTTTTCTAAGCATTTTCGAAAGATATCACCAAAATCCAAATCAGATTCATACAATTCCTTTATGTAAACAAAGCCTAAGACTCTAGAATCCAAAGTGGTTAAAAGAACATGTCTTCTAGATAATGCATCAGCTACCACATTGTCTTTGCCTTTCTTATACTTAATTACATAAGGAAATGTTTCAATAAACTCCATCCATCTACCATGTCTCCTATCAAGTTTATCTTGGCTCTTAAAGTGTTTTAAAGACTCATGATCAGTCCTAAGAATAAACTCACTAGGCCATAGATAGTGAGACCATGTCTTAAGTACTCTAAACAATGCATACAATTCCTTATCATAGGTAGAGTAATTAAGACAAGCACCTTTCAATTTCTCAGAAAAGAAAGCAATAGGCTTACCTCCCTGCATAAGGACTCCACCAATTCCGACTCCGCTAGCATCACACTCTACTTCAAAAGGCTGAGTAAAGTCCGGCAACGCTAATAGGGGTGCGTGAGTGAGCTTGTCCTTAAGTGTGTTGAATGCTTCCTCCTGAGCTGCTCCCCATGTAAACTCACTTCTCTTCTTAGTAAGCTCGGTCAGTGGGGCTGAGATTGTACTAAAGTCTCGCACAAATCGTCGGTAGAAGCTAGCAAGTCCTTGGAAGCTGCGTACATGTCCTATGTTAGTGGGTGTCGGCCACTCTTGGATGGCTTTAATCTTTGATTCATCAACACGCAGTCCATTAGAGCTCACTACAAATCCAAGAAAAGACACTTGTTCATTACATAATTCACACTTCTTTAAATTAGCATACAAGTGTTCAATTCTCAGCGTTTTAAGCACTTCTCTAAGATGTGATTCATGTTCATTAAGAGATTTGCTATAAATCAGAATATCATCAAAATAAACAACAACAAATCTTCCAATGAAATCTCGAAGCACATGATTCATTAAACGCATAAAAGTGCTAGGAGCATTAGTTAAACCAAAAGGCATAACCAACCACTCATATAAACCAAGCTTAGTCTTAAAGGCTGTTTTCCATTCATCCCCCTTTTTCATTCTAATCTGATGATAACCACTTCTAAGATCAATTTTAGAAAATATAGAAGCTCCATGTAACTCATCTAACATATCATCTAATCTAGGAATAGGGTGACGATATTTAATAGTAATGTTGTTAATAGCCCTACAATCTACACACATTCTCCATGATCCATCTTTCTTAGGGACTAATAACACAGGTACAGCACTAGGACTTAAGCTTTCTCTAATATAACCCTTATCCAACAGTTCCTGGACTTGGGTTTGGACCTCTTGGGTCTCAGTGGGATTCATACGATACGCAGGCCTATTAGGTAATGCAGCCCCTGGAATAAGATCAATTTGATGCTCAATTCCACGAATAGGGGGTAGACCTGGTGGTATGTCATCGGGAAACACATCCTTAAACTCCTCAAGAAGAGCGAGAATGTTTGATGGAAGAGAAGCTTTAAGCTCTTCACTCAACATGCTCAAGCTCTTGCAAAGGCGCATAAGCATAGTTCCACCATCCGCAAATTCGTCCAGGAATGTGCTTTTGGAAACCAAGAACACACTCTTAGCTCGAGTTTGAGGATCCACTTGGCTCGATTGAGCCTCCTGATCTAACTCACCTTTACTTACCTTCCGCTTCTCAATCTCATCAGCTACTTGTGTAGGTGTCATGGGTTTGAGAATGACATTCTTTCCCTGAAAAGTAAAGGTATAGCGATTAGTAAACCCATCATGAATAACCTTACGATCAGATTGCCAAGGACGGCCTAATAGAATATGACAAGCTTGCATAGGCACAATATCACATAAAACATCATCTTCATAATGTCCTAGTTTAATATGCACTTTAACTTGTCTATGAACTTTTAATAAGCCACAATCATTCATCCAATGCAATTTGTAAGGTCTAGGGTGTTGGACAGTAGGTAAATGCAATTTGTCAACCATTTCTTGACTAGCTAAATTACAGCAACTACCTCCATCAATGATCACATTTACAACCTTTCCTTTAACAAGACAACGAGTATGAAATAAGTTTTCTCTTTGATTATCTTCACATGGTGTAGGAACAACACTTAACACTCTCCTAACAATCAAAGATTCTCCATGTTCATATTCAACCTCATCATCATCATTTTCATAACAAACAAGGTTTAAGTTCTGATCATTGTCATTATTAGCATTCTCATCATGTTCATCACAAGAGTTTTCAGATTCATATTCTCCAAATTGATTAACCATGAGAGTTTTCTTATTAGGGCAATCCTTCATATAATGTCCTCTACCTTGGCATTTAAAGCATACAATATCTCTAGAACGAATGGTAGAAGAGTTAGGATTACTCCCTTTGGGACCAGTAGATGTCCCAGACGATTCTCGTCCATTCCATGGACCTTTACCCTTGTCGAGGGGCTGTTGGGGCTGTCGGCCCTCACTCCTCCATTGGGGCTGCTGAGCTCGCTCCCTAGAGCCCATCTCCGAGCGCCCTTGGGGCTGTTGGGGCCTGTTGGAACGCCACCCTTGTTGCTGGCCACTCGACACTCTATTAGCTTGGCTCTTGTAACGTTGTCCCTTTTCTACTTTCATAGCTAGATGTAATAATTCAGTAGGGGTAGTGTAGGGAAAATAATCAATTTCATGAGCTAAAGCGGGATGCAAGATCCTAAGGTATCTAACATTAGTTTTATCGTGAGTTTCTACCACATTAGCTCGAGCCATAGCTTCTTGCATAACATTAAATGTTTCCTCAACAGTTTTACTACCTTGTTTAAGGTTTTCTAATCTGTTTAATAGCTCTCTATCATAATGTTGAGGTACAAACCTATTTCTCATTACCACTTTTAATTGTTCCCAAGAAGCAATAGGTGCATCAAGGGATCTTCTTCTTTCCTTAACAAGATTATCCCACCAGATTAATGCAAAACCTTGAAACTCTAGGGAAGCTAGTTGTACTTTCTTAGGTTCTGAGAAATTATGACAATTCCAGATTTGCTCCATTTTAATCTTCCAATCAATATAAGCATCTGGATCAGTCTTACCATCAAAAGGAGGAATCTTTACCTTAACCTTACCTATACCGTCGTCGTCATTGAACCTAGGTGGTCGGTTCTGATTTCCCCTTTGATTCCGTCTCGGGCGTCGCTCCCAATACTCCTCTTCTTGGAAGTCGTTATCTTGCTCCGAGTAATAGAATTGCTCTTGATAGCCACGACCTCTTCCCCTTCCCTGTCCTTGACCTTGCACATTAACAAACCCATTATTCCGATCATTTCTCCCACCCCGTGGAGAGTTGTTTTCATTGAATAAAGGATTATCTAAATTAATATTGACATGAGGATTAGGATTAGGAATAGGGTTAGGATTTACGACCTCTCTTTCGTCTTGATGTATCTCCACTCGGTCTTGCTGACCTCCTATGGTGTTTGAACCACTCGGCCTAGAGTTCTCCAAAGCTGTCACCTTGGCGGCTAGTTCAGCTACGGACTCCTTGTTAGCCATGGTGTTCATGATGGTAGTGATGTTGTTCATCATGATGGCGAACTGTTCGGGGGTTACAGTAGCACTTGAATTAGTGGTATTGTTACCACCATTGTTTCCCTGGTTATTAGACATTATAACAAAAGAAAAAGAAACAAAGAACTATGTTAAGGTTAGTAAAACTTATAAACAGCTCACAGTTGTGTTTCGCTCACACTCCCTCTCTGATTGATATATCACGCTTGCTAGGGCAATCCACTTTGGGCAAATCAACTACCAAGCAAAAACAAGGCAATCAAGGTATGTAATGAATGAAACAACACAGAAGAGTACTCAACAAGGGCTGTAGAGCACTCGATGTAAGCAAACAACTCAATTCAAGCAAAACAGATGGGAATTTGCAAGAATTCAATTCGACACAACAAGGAGAGCACTTGATCAATCAAAATCAGTACTCGACACAACAAGGATCAACTCGAAATAGACTAATGAGTACTCGACAGTAGCAAGGGAGCACTCGACACCAACAAACAACACACAGCAGCACTCGATCAAGGAGTGAAAGAGCACTCGACACAAAAGAAGATAAGAAAGCAAAAGAAAATTTGGAAGTTTACCTCTTTTGATTGAAAACCTTTAAGTTAGGACGTTGTAGTTGCAGGGTAGGGTTTCAATTTTTGTGGAGGTGTATGTGTTTGGGATAGGGTATGTCGACTAGGGCTGAGAAAAAGGGTTCACCAATTGTCCTTGGGAGCTTTCTTGCACTAGATCAAACAAACACTTTCCTCTTTTTTTTTTTTTGACTTACTTTTGCCCCTAGTGAATTTTATCCTCCTAGGTCCAAGTTTTAAAATAAATTTCGAAACTGATTTTTTTTTTTTTTTTTTTTTTTTTTTTTTTTTTTTAACTTATGAAACTAATGCAAGAAAGAACTCTAATAATAATATAGGACTCGAAAATTCTGAGAATTGTGGTGAAAAGATAAAAAAGTTCAGCCCTAATGCAAATTTATAGATAGAATGGCTATTTAAGGTAATCGGATCTATCTTATGCCTTAATTAGATATTTGATAGATATAATGATTTTATCCACCAAAAATCAGAATTTAAAATAGGCAAGAGATAAAGGAAATAGATAAAAGATAGATAAAAGTTCCAAAGATAGAACAAGGGATAGAAAAGATAACAAACTAGGGTTCCTTGTGGTTTGATGGATTCGGCCAAAGCAAGGCTATGGGGACAGATTCTGCCGTCGGCTATGGGTGTTCACAATGGGATTGTGTGCACCTTTGGTCGACTCCACGGTCTCGGCTAGGCTTTGTGTTTAGGCTATGCAACCACAAACAATCACAAACTCAAGATTAGTAAAATAATCAAAAGAATGCAAGAAGTAAATAACCAAAACAAGAAAAGGACTCTGTTTTTTGGATTTTTGTGTTTAGGAAAAGAAAAGACTCAATCTTGATGTCGGAAACCAAAGCTCTGATGCCAATTTGATACGGGGTTAGACGTTTGGTGGTCCGATCTTCGACAACAAGCAAGAACTAAACAAGAACAAGAACGCAGCAATGTAAGACTCCAAGAACTCGATCAAGAATTGATCAAGAACTCAAGAAAGACACGAAAACAGTAAGAACAAAAGAGAAAGACTCGAAATTGAATGCAAGAATGGAAAGACACGACCTGATATGGACTGAGTCGATCTATGCAGCGCAAGATAAAGACCCCAGGCCTCCTCAGAGGGTAGGAACCAATACCAATGCCTACACAACCCGCCTCTACAATCCGACACAATCAAGCGGACAACTTGAAGCACCAGAAGGGGGCTTGTGGATACTAGATTCACCAAGTCTTGCGAAGTTGATGAACGGCAAAGCAAACCAAGCTGAGATATGTATCAATCGATTGATCAATGAGCACAGCTCTAATTGAATCAACAAACACTCGAAGGTGTAAACACTCTTAATGAGAGAATTGTAATTATCAAAGTTCCAATCTGATTCAATGAAAGGTGCGGCCATATATAGGCCTTACAAGGCTGTTCTGGCCGGTTTTAGGAGATAGAAGATAGAATAAGATAGATCTAAATACTAATGGGCCTAATTAAATAAACCTAAGAACATAAGTAAATAAGGTTTTAAAACGAATAAATAATAAAAGCCCAATTCAGCCCAATAATGTTCATAAGCTGAAAATAAGCTCAACACTTAGTGAAATTTCGACCAAGCTGATGTTAGGGTGGCTCGGCCTCCATTTGTGCTCCAATGCACATATATGTCTTCAATGTAGGCTCGGGGAGTTGAACCTTGCTCGAGAACAAAGCATGACTCACAAAGTTGAATGAGTCTCTCTGAAGCTTCTTAGCTCTAGCTCGAGTCATTGGTCCTTCTCCAAGTATGATGGGTGTGTCTGGAGTTGTAGAAGATGGTCCCGCATCATTGTGGATACTAGGATCACCAAGTCTTGCGAAGTTGATGAACACAAAGCAAACCAAGCTAAAACAAACCAATTCGATGATCAACGAGCACAGCTCTAGTTGGATCAACAAGACACTCCATGTGTTTCCCACAATTTGAGAGATCTAAATTCTATTCATAATGTTCTAATTGAATTACAATAAGAGAACTCGGAATATATAGGCCACGCAGGGCTGTTGGGCCGAGCTAGATGATAAAATAAGATAAAACTAACATCTAATGGAAATAATAAAAATAACCTTAAAGTTTCCTAAAATAACTTAAGTAAAAGAACTACTAAATAGGAAATAAATATAATGTTCCAAAACTTAACAAAATCCCGTCAAAACCAGTAGCAGCTCAAAGAATGTGGATTTCGGCCAAGCTATAGGACGAATCTGGAAAAACCTTCAACAGCAAAGTTGTAGATCTCTTCGTCCTCGTTCCAACAAGGTATGGCACGCCTCAATCCGATCAATATTGAATCCGTACGACCCATTTTACAGAGACGTCGAAAAGCTGTCAAATGACTATGAACGAATGTAAAACGTCATTCGCACTTTGGATCTTCTCCCAAGGTGGAGCCTTCTTCTTCCTCTTGAGGATGACAACATTCTCATGAGCTCGAATCATAGGTCCATCCCCAAGTATAGATGTGTCCGAAGGTGACTTGGATGGTGTCTTGGATGGTCCCGCATCAATGTGGTTCAGGCTAAGTACACCACAATAGAGAAAGAATTTTTAGCTGTGGTTTTTGCTTTTGGAAAATTTCGTTCTTATCTTGTTGGTTCTAAAGTTATTGTCCATACTGACCATGCTGCTCTTCGATATTTAATGACAAAGAAGGATGCAAAACCAAGGTTGTTACGATGGGTGCTCTTACTTCAAGAATTTGATGTTGAGCTAAGTGACAAGAAGGGCATAGAGAATTCAGTCGCCGATCACCTATCCAGGCTCCCCAAATACATGCTAGAGGAAGCCTAGGACGCCACACCAATCGACGACTCTCGCCCAGACGAGCACCTAATGCAGACTGACACTGTCTTCCTCGACATCGAGCAAGCCTCCTCGATATCGACCAAAACAGGTGAGTTATCAGGTGAGTACTCTTCTTTGCATGGTTTTGAGCTGCAGGGGTACTCGATATCGACCACACCTTGGTCGATATCGACAAAGGCCAACGCGACGGACCACCAGGAGCCGAGCACAGCACAAACAGACAGTACCGCTGTACTCGATATCGAGGAAAACTCGTCGATATCGAGTAAAGCTGACCACCAGAGGCTGTGCACACCACCAGGCAACACTACAGACTCCTCGATATCAAGTAATATTACTCGATATCGACTAGCCCCAGGTGAGATTTCAGGTGAGGTTCTTCGAATAGATTCCGGTGAGGATTTCTTCTTTACACCTCCTACTAGTCCTATTCATGATAAATATGCTATAAAAGGATCAAAGGTACCCTGGTATGCGGATTTCGCTAACTACCTTGTAGGAAATGAGATTCCGTCAGGACTATCCTCACAGGCAAAGAAGAAATTCCTCCACGACGTCAAGCAATACTATTGGGATGATCTTTACTTGTTCAAACAAGGGAAGGACCATATCTTCAGACGTTGTATTCCGGAGGAGGAGGTGGAAAGTGTCATTCGCCATTGCCATACTCTCCTTACAGGCGGACATGCAAAAGGCTTCAAAACTGCATCTAAGGTACTTCAATGTGGTTTTTATTGGCCTAATCTTTTCAGGGATGTACAGGCTTATGTCACTTCATGTGATGAATGCCAAAGATCGGGCAACATTACTTGGAAGAATGAGACACCACTCACAGGGATTTTGGAGGTTGAGCTATTTGATGTGTGGGGAATTGACTTTATGGGACCATTCCCTACTTCAGGACCCTACAAATACATCCTCGTGGCGGTCGACTATGTCTCTAAATGGGTTGAGGCTATTGCAACTAGGACCAACGACGCGAAGGTAGTTTCAAAGTTTGTTAAAACTAACATATTTCCTCGCTTTGGTGTTCCTAGAGTTCTTATTTCAGATGGTGGCTCACATTTCATCGAGAGGGGATTTGAGGCTCTTTTGGCTAAGTATTGGGTGACGCACAGGGTGGCAACACCTTATCATCCCCAAACTAGTGGTCAAGTGGAAGTCTCTAATCGTCAAATCAAGGCCATCTTGGAGAAGACAGTCTCTCGCTCTAGGAAGGATTGGTCATCTAAGCTTGATGATGCGCTATGGGCTTATAGGACGGCTTACAAAACACCGCTGAGGACAACTCCTTACAACTTGGTTTATGGCAAGTCTTGCCATTTACCTGTCAAACTGGAGCATAAGGCAATGTGGGCCCTCAAGGAGCTCAACATGGATCTCGATGAGGTAGGTAAGAAGCGCTTTATTGATTTGCAAGAGTTAGAGGAGCTAAGATTAAAGGCATATGAGAATGCTGAAATCTACAAAGAGCGCACCAAGAGATGGCACGATAAGAAACTGGTGCCAAAGACATATGAGGTAGGTGACAAAGTGCTTTTATATAATTCTAGACTGCGTCTATTTCCAGGAAAGCTCAGGACAAGATGGAGTGGACCTTTCTTGGTTCACCACATATACCCTCATGGAGCAGTGGAGTTAATTGGCACTGACAGAACCACCTTTAAGGTAAATGGGCACATGGTCAAGAAATATTATGACAAAGAAGACCCGGAAGAGGAGATTCGCGCCACCCTAGCGTTAGTCAAAGCCTAAAAGAGGGAAGTGGGTCGAGCTAACGACTTGAACCTTAGCGCTTACGGGAGGCAACCCGCTTTTCTTACTCTTTCTTTTTCTATACATTTTATTTTATTTTATTTTCTTGAAATTCGTGCATAATCTCTTCTCATGGTTACATTCAGGCATTCAAGGTGGTTCTATATCAGTCAGGTTCGTCTAAATCGGGTTAGCCACTCAGGTAAGTGGGAGGTTTCAGGTAAGTTTCCTTTCTTTCTAAAAAAATATATAAAAAAAAAACAGGTAATTTTTATTCAGTTTTTAGATTTTCTAGATTTTTTTACTTTAAATTTCGGAATTTTTTTTTATTTAAATACCCTTACCTTGGAACCTTCTTCTCCCTCTGCCTTCCTCGACCTCGACTAATCTGACCTAGCCGCCGCCTTCATCCCCCATCATCCCCCTACTCTCGCTCCCCCGCTCCCCGTCTCTCGCTTTTTGCCCAGAAACCACAGGCCTCCCACCACAGATTCGGACTTCCCACACAAGATCCGCCCTTCTTGGCCTCGCATCGCCCTCCCCGAGAACCTGTTCGCCTGATCTGCCCAGCGCCTTCACCGTTTCCGGCCTTCCTTGCACCAGATCCGACCGCTCTTCCCGGAATCCGAACATCCCGGCCCCAGATCCACCGTCTCCGAGTACCCAGCGACACCGTTGAAGCTTCACCGCACTTCCCCCATTCTTGACCACTGCCTAGAAACTTCGCCGATCCACAGCCGCCATCCGTCGCAGCCTCCCCCGTCGCGGATTGCCCAGATCTACAATCCGAACACCCTCATAGCACCACATCCGGCCTCCCTTCACCATTTCTGGCCACCTCCCTTCCCATTCCGGCCCACTGAGCCCCGCCGAGCCGGATACCAAACCACCCAGATCCCACTGAGCCACCCACACCCAGATCTGTTCCCCTGCGCAAGAAATCGCCGCCCCACTGTGTGTTTTTTTTAGAACTCTAAAAATTTCCCCCTAATTACTCTAATTACAGATTTCAACCCATCTTTTGCAACTCTTCTGGTATGATTTCTCTCTCTTCTCTTTAAATTTCAGATTATTACACCTTTGAGAACCTAGGAAGAGATTGGAATTTGAGTTGTGTGTTGAATGTTTAGGGTTTGAAATTTGTGTGGAAAATTGTTATTTATGATTAGGGTAGGTTATTTTTGTAAATATTTATATTTGGTGGGCTGATTTTGTATATATCTACATATTTTCCATACTTAGTTCATTTATATTATCAAATGGAATCCATGAAATTTATGGAATTATAGCATGCTATATTTGGGAAATTTCTTGAATTTTGGGGCTTTATTTAAATTCATATATATGTCACATTATTGTTTCTTTATATGAATTATTTTGTGATTTGATAATATAAGCTTCCATATGCTTCCTTTGTATATTTTTAGGTTAGTTCATGAACTAAGTATGGGGTTATTTTATTTGACTAGGTTATCTTATAAAGGGTATTTAAATTTTGCAGGAATGGATAACCTATGGATTGAGGATGAGGACATGTTTGAGTTGGCTCAGGATATAGCAGCACGGGCTGAAAATGCCCGTTGGTATGACCAACCCACCATGGAGCAGCTGGGAATGCAGCACTGGATGGTCCAGGCATTTGGGTGGCTTGATGCAGACCGCTTATTAGAGCCCCTAGACTTCCATTACCCGGTCCTGACTAGAGAGTTCCTAGCCACTCTCCGCCGAGTACAAGACTCGCCTGCCTCAGAACAGCGGGTCCACTTCCAGCTGGGCAACACTCCCTACACCAGATCTTTAGAGGAGATCAGCGAAGCTTTCTCCTTCACCCACACCACCGAGCCATTCCACATCCATGACACAATGGTGATGTGGCGTTACTTGACTGGAGTGTTGCAGCCGACCAGGGATACCACCCACACCTCCCGCATTGCCAATCCACTTTTTGCTACCATCCTGAGGATTCTGGCTAGCACCATATGGGCACGACCAGAGCTGCGGCGGCCTGTCCATCCAGAGATTGAGTGCTTCAGACGGATGCTGTTCCAGTCTGAACACTTGCTGCTCGCCCACGCTTGGCTCCAGCACTGCATCCTCCGCCGGAACGACCCCACAGGAGCCATTTATGACGGGTGTATGGTGGCTATCCTGGCTCGCCACCTGGGTGTCCCAGTCGAGAACTACACTTCTTGGCCAGTTATGAGGATCAACTTTGCGTCCCTGCAGAAGGGACGTATCATTTCACGTCGCAACTACACTTGGGTCCACCACACATACCATAGGGTCCATACAGAGTTCGTAACTGGTACACCACTTGGACAAGGGTGGAGTATCACCCAACTATCGACCCAACCGCCGATCCTACACTGAGGGATGGGCCCATTTTCACTGACGATGACATGGATGAGGATGATGCTAACGACGAGGCTGACAGTGCCCAAGCCTCTCATCACTCTCACCATTCTCACCATTCTCACCAGTCCCCACAACAGCTCCATTCCCACCATTCCCATCACTCCCAGCAGCCGCACCAGACTAGCGGACCTTCTGATGGCATCATCGCGCGATTAGATGCCATCCAGGAGCAGTTGATCAGCTTGACCCTAGGCCAGAACGAGCTTCGGACAGCTGTAATGGAGCACTTTGATAGACAGGACCAGCGGCCCTGGCCATACCCGCATGAGTACTTCCAGCAGAGGCCCAACTTTCAGCACGACGGTCCTTCTCAGCAGCAGCCTGGTAGCTCTTCCAATGGAGGAGCTCCTGACTATCAGGTTGGCTCATATTTTCCACACTATGGTCCGCCACCACTAGCTCCTCCCTGACAGCTCTGTGAGTTTCTTTTCCCCTACCTTTGATTTTATTTATTTAACAGTGAGGACACTGTATGTTTTAAGTATGGGGTGGGAGTAAAAGACTGTATTGAGGACTTTATGTGGTTATGTGCTTCCAGAACTTTATTTGTATTTTTTAAGTCTTATTTCATGGTTTGTACCGAATTTTTAGGACATGGCACAACTTTTGTATTAAAGTTATTAGTTGCATATTATTTGTTCCTTTTGCATGTTTAAGTTTTATGCATTTTTGTCATACTCTAGTCTTGGTTTTAGTCACATATAAAAAAAAATTGAAAAAATGTCGAAAAAAAGAAGAAAAAAAACGCATGTCTAAATTTTTGCATTGTCTTAGTTTTTATTCCTTAACTTAGATGTCCTATGATGATAAATAATGACTGACTTGATCATGTAAATCCTATGGCGTGTTTGGAAGGTTTAGCCTAAGTCCTCGAAATTGTTTTTATGTGGATTGTGAACTTGTGATGAAATTGAGCACATATGATCCTAAGCTAAAGGTTGAAATCCAACAAAAATTGTCCCAGTGAGAATTTTTGCCTTATAGGGAGAACATTAAAAATCCCTCTGCTTTCTTGAGTGTATTTACTCTTCCTATGCATCTCTAAATGTTGTGATAGTTATTCAAAGCCAATGCATTTATATGTTTATGTGAATAAGAATTAAATGATGGAGGCACCTTTTAAGCCAATTTTATCCTCTCTTTACCTACCCTGCATTATCCTTGCTTGAAGCTAGAACATTAGCCTGAGACTTTTATTATAAACTCCACAAAATTATCCTTAGCCAAATTGAGCCTGACCCCATTTGGGAATTAAGACTTAGAGTTGGTTGAAATAATGGTTTGTGGAAGAAATGAGCTTGTGTTTCATTTCAAGTGAGGAGGATTTTTGAACTTATTGAGATATGGGTTGGTTTTATATTTTTATCTTGCTATGCATACTATGTAAAAGGATCTTTGGCTCACCCTATAAATGCACTAGTCTTATTTTATTTTATTTTCGTTTCAAAAAAAATCGAAAAAAAAAGAAGAAAGAAAAGTTTGTGAATAAAGTGCATGAGCCAAATTTACCTTATTTCTTTCATTTTCACAAGATTCATACTTTGGAAAGGTTAATTAAGTTTGAAAGGCTACATACTTCATTGAGATAAGTTGGAGAGTTTGGTTGGTGCATATGATTGAGAATTATGATTTGGTTGAGTTGTGTTGGAGATTTAGGAGTCTTGGTTCCCGAATTTTATTAAGCACCACATGGCCAAATAATTCCATACCCTTTTATTTCTTATCAAGCCCCATTACAACCCCGCCGAATGGAATCTTCTTTGAAGACTTCTATTGAGCGAAGTCCTCCTGATAATTTTTGTTGCATTTACATAATTGGTTGCGAAGTGGATTTATATTTAAATTGCAATGTTTATGAGATTTTATATGGAATTGAGTTGAGAGTTGATCTTCATAGCCTAAACACATTGAGAGTTGAGTGTAAACACTTTACCCTTGTAAGGTTGGATTTATATTGCCTATGCCCATGGATCGCTCATATATGTGTGATGACGTTAAATTCACTTGTCTTACATTGCTGCTACTTGAGATGTTGCTTTTGACAAAGGCGAAGACTTGAAGGATGTGTTGTAGGTATTGGTTATTGTTTGGTTATTGCTTGAGGACAAGCAAGTCTAAGTATGGGGTGATTTGATGTCACTAAAGTAGCCATGTTTTTATGCACATTTTAGTTCCATATTCTATACACTTTGCATATTTTGGGTTGGGAATATGTCGAATTTATGTAGTATATGCTTATTTGCCAGAAATGGAGATCTACATAAGTTTCTATTTAATATTGTAGAATATGGAGCCATTTCGGGAGAAAACCAAGAAGCAAAGACGGAGCCTGAAGAGTTCTCGATATCGACTTCATTTCGTCGATATCGACAAACCATGTCCGGACACACCCTGATCGAGGAGCACCATGTCGAGAAGCCAAGGAACAAAGTTACCCGACTCCAGCACACTCCTCAATATCGAGTTAGTTACTCGATATCGACAAGTGAAGACCAGCCCGGAGTCAAGGAGAGCCTGATCGAGGATGCCGCAGAGAGCTACTCGACTTGACCAGACAACCGACGCTGAGCAACACCAGTCCTCGATATCGACGAAAGTCCTCGATATCGACAAGACGAAGTCACATTTCCGAGGAGTGTGGAAGAGAGCTACTCGACAACACCAAGCTAGCCAAGTCGATAAACCAAGTCTCCTCAATTTCGAGTTAGTTACTCGATATCGACAACCCCGGAACCGCTTACCCGAGCCATGTCGAGGACCTGCTACCCGGGATGCCGCTGAAGCTGAAGTCGACGTCCATTTTCCTCGATATCGAGGAGTTTACTCGATATCGAGTTGAAAGATCCCGAGCTGCGTTACGCGGTTTGAGCAGTCCGACACGGTTTTGGATTCCTTGAGGCTGAAGATGTCCGAGTTCTATCCAAGTCTATCAACAACTATCCATGGAGAAGAAGAATTATCCACATAAAGATATTTTAGTCTTTTAGATATAATTTCCTTTTTGGATTTTTTTATGTTATTCCATTTATTTATCCTTAAGCTTTTAGATATAGATATTTAGATATAGATAGAGATTTCTATCCTTGAATAGCAAGGATTAGAACCTATAAATAAAGCCTTAGGGGGCTGAGTTTTATTCATTCCATCACACAACAACTCAATTTCAGAGATACAGTTACACATAGAGGTTTTAGGAGTTCAAAGGTTTTAGGGTTTTGACATTCTGCGAAAGTTGAGTGCCGGGATTGTAAAGACTTTGAATATGGTTTATTGCAAGTTAATTCTTTCAAATCAATGTATGCGATTGCGATGAGGCGCGAGTAGTCCACCTACTTCTGGGGTTGGGGTGAGCCCAACGAGAGCCATGTCGGTGGATTAGCGATTGCAAAAGGAGGTATTTTATCGTTATCTTAATCTATTCCCTGTGTGCTTCATCTTTGATTGAGAAATTGAAGAACTCATGTTGTGAAACTTGGGTAGTAATTAGGATTTCTATTCGAAAGATTATAAATGCTAATTATGAAAAGGAATAGATGCAATTAGGATTATTTGTCGCGAGATTTATATTCCTACTTGTCGGATTAGGTGAAAGCCTTTTCCTTTATCGATAAAGTCACCGCCTTTTATGATTTATGTTCCACTTTCATGGTAATCGTTGTCGGAAACCCTAATCTTGGAAGTTCTTTTTAATTCATCAAATTACCAACCAAAATTGCTTGTTTTTACTTTTCTGCCCTCCTCGATATCGACTAAGTCTAGTCGATATCGACTACTAATCCCCGATCCCAGATCGCCATAGCCTCTCATGTGCAAGTACTCGACAAGACCATCCTCGACATCGACAACTTTACACGATATCGAGTAGAGTTTCCTCGATATCGACAAACACCTGCGACTGCTGCTGCGCTGCTCGACTTGTCCGATCTTCTATCGACTAACCCTAGTCGAGATCGATAACCTGTGGTCGACTTCTGTTCGTGAAATTCCATCGCTGCCTAGGATCCGTTGACCAGCTTCCTCGTGGATTCGAACCTGACTTTCTCTTACTACATTGGAGGGAGTCTTGAACATTATTTGATGGGATTCGATCGGTTTGCTTTACTTTATTTACTTACTGTTTGCATTCTCGATTTCCTCCTACAATATAGGCTTAATACTAGAACGATCAGCGAGTTGTATAGTAACACCAGTTTCAAATAATGAATCGAGACCCAAAAACATGTACAAGTTATAAGACATAACATTGATTGAAGCACCTACATCTAACATAGCTTTGGTGTACCTAGCATTACCTGTTGCACATGGTATAGTAAACATACCTGGATCTCCGCACTTTTCTGGCAATCGTTTCTGAAGCAAAGCAGAAACATTCTCAATTAAACTTACCTTTTCTTTCTTTCTCATCCTTTGTTTGCGCTTCATCGTGCATAGCTCTTTCAAGAATTTCGCATAGCGAGGCACATTTTTAATTAAATTGAAAAGTGGAATATTTACCTCACAATGAGCAAATGTGTCGTAAAGAATTTGTTCATCTTCCCACTTACGATTGAATCTTAAGGAATGAGAAAAGGGTGGTGCAGGTCTTGAAACCTCAGAAGATCACTCTTTAGAAGATTTTTTTGGGGGATTGATCAACGTCAGAATTCGGATCCGTCAATGGAGGTAGAGGCGGGCGCCCTGGTGAGGGGCGGTGGGGGCCGTCTATGCAGTGCGTCTCCAATTCCATCTTTTCCTCCTTATTTCCCAAATCAACTTCCTCTCTAGGCCTCTCTTCCACATTCCTTGTGGGTATATTCACTTGTTTACCTCCTCTAAGGGTCATGGCGCTAACAATCTTCTTCGGATTAACTACCACCTGTGATGGAAACTTTCCCGAATCTTTCGCTTTCAATTCACCAATCCCCTTAGCCATTTGACTCAGCAACTTTTCTTGAACACTCATCTTGTCCAATAATAACCTCAATGTCTCATCTCTGTCATCTTGTTGAGTGTTTCTAGAACAATTCTCATATTGTTCTCTCTAAAAAGGAACTTGTTGCCGCTGGCCTCTTTCGTTGAATCCATTTTGGTAGTTTGAATTGTAGCCCTGATTGTAATTGTTACCAAAGTTGCAGCGAGGTCCATAATCCATAGCATTCACTTCAGCTGTGTCCTCCTGAATCAAGGGACACTTATCATTCAGATGAGTTGGGTCTCCACAAACACCATAAGGTCTAGGTTGATGGGATTGATTCATTTCCATAGCCATCTTGTTCACGATCTCCATAAGCCTATCTGATGCAGTACAAATGGCGATGACTCCTGGTGACATTGAGAACAACATGAAGGTTCCATTTGATGGTCCTATCACTCGTGCAAGGGCCAAAAAAATTCAAGATGCAACCAAGGCACTTCTCATTCGTTACCAATTAAGGAACTATGGTGCAAGGGTTCAGGCCACCCTGGATCACATTGCTCAGGACTAGACCACCAGCACAAGAGTTGAGCTTGCATCCACAAACAGAGCTCATGAAGACTCGACAACACCCACCTTGACAGGACCCTACTCGACACAAGCATGGCCCACTCAACACACACACACACACACACACACACACACACACACACACACACACACACACACACACACACACACACACACACACACACACACACACACACACACACACACACACACACATATCGAGTGCCCTTGGTCCATACCGAGTTGTCTTTTGGCCCATGTCGAGTTCCCTCTTGTGGTGGGCCGGATTTATGTTATTATTTTAGATATATTTATTTTATTAATTTAGGAAATAAAGTGTGGGAGAATTATATCTCATCTAGATTGATTCTTAACCACCAAGTTTTATTTATCTATCTTTATTAGGTTTTATCTATCTTAGGATATTTTATCTATCTTTTATCTAACCAAAGCTCTATCCTTTGCAAGGTAGAATTGGTTAAGGTGTTATATTTAAACGCGTTGTATGCTTTGAATTTAATTAGATTGGAAATTATATTGAGGAACCTTTATAGGATTCAAGGTTTACCCAATTCCCCGATCCAAAGGCTTCCAATTCCCTTATGCTTGGTAACAATCGGCAATCACAAAAACCCCTTTCCAAATTCAATCGGCAGTCACCCCAGACAACACAAACACAACCCAAACCCAGAGATCGTCGAATCAGTGGAGGCAGAACCGTCGCAGAAGACTCGGCGCTTGGTGGCAGCGCATCCAGCTTCGCTCCAGCGAGCGCAGGCCTCGGCCTTCGCGTGTCCAGGCGCTCGGCTCCATCCGAGCATCCCGCGCGCTCGCCTTCGCTGCTCCTTCTCGCTTCCCTTGCTTGATTTCTGTCGCTATTTGTTGCTTCCAAGTAGCTGAATTTGTTCAAGTATAAACTGTCGTAATTTCATAATATTACTCATCAAGTTTAATTTGTTCCAAATCAGGAGATATCAAAGAGCATTGCAAAATCGGGGCAAATATACGGCGTGGTTCTGGATTTTGAGCCCACGGGCGAAGGATCGGGGATTCTAATCGTATCAAGTGGTATCAAGTGGTATCGGATTCTCAGGTGTATGCAAGTTCTTTACTCTCTTGATTCATTATGTTGAGTGATTATTTTCGTGCCTTATTTTTCACCATTACCACTGCATAAATTTTAGTTTTTTATTATTCACCCTAAAAATTGGCACTTTATTTAGGTTTATTTCCTTGTTGGATCTATAATTTGGAACATATTGAGTTTTTGGTTGCAAGTTTTGATTTTTATTCCTTGATTGCTACATATCATGCCTATGAATGTGATTCTTGGATTAAAATATGGTTATGAACTTGCACCACTAAAGAACCCTAACTTTCCATATTTTTATCCTATTACCCTTTTCCTTTAATTTTGCTTACTTTTAGATCATCGTAGCTTAGTTTCTTTTTACTTTATTTTTGTTCTCATTTTTTGTCGCCTTTACAGCCCTACACTACAACGACAGTAGCTAGTCAAAAAAAAAAAAAAAACGAGAGCAATTCTTACAAAAAAAAAAAAAGAATAGCATACATTTACATTGTTTGAGTTAGCAACTCTTGCATCTTGTTATTTCTTTTTATTAGCTACTTCAATTGATGATCTATTTGGTTTCAAGCATCTTAAAGAACCCTATTTGTGTGATTTTGTGCTATGCCGACACACGAGCCTTGGTCACACCCATCTTTCTCTGAATCGTGTTGCAACCGTCAGTTAATAGTTGACGGAGTGTGTGCACTTGATTGCCCTTGTGATTGCATTAATAATACTACCATATTGCTGATTTTTAGTGCATCACATTGAATTACTTATTCCATACACATTAGCCGCTTGTTCATACTTGCTATTCTTATTATCCGACTTATGGCTGATTTTATTTGCAATTTGATCATTACTTGCTATCTTCAATATTGCATAATTCTGTGTCCAGCAGTCCAGGGGAAGTTGCTTTAATACCATGCCTTGTTTTCTCGCCTAATTGATTTCTAAAACCTAATCACTCTTTGAATCAAAAGGGCTTGCATTACTTGGTTTCTGGTCTTTGCTCCTTTTACTTGTTTCTCTTCTGATTTGTAGGAACATGTCTAAGGACGATAATTCTTCCCCTCCCCCACCTGGAACCATTTCTGATGCCAATATGAACTTCATCATTCAATCCGCTACGAAGGCTGAAGTGGACCAGCTGATGGCCATCCTCGATGCCCGTGATACTCGTTGGGATAAGCGTTTTAACAACGCTATGGATCAACAGCGCGCCCAGATCTCTACCCATACCATCTCCGAAGTAATGCGAACCCTCGAAGAGAATAAACGGAATGAGGCTTCTGGTTCTACACCTTCGGGCGCTAATACACCCCCTTCTGGTCAAATTACACTTTAAACTTAAATCTGCGACTCCTAATCCTCTTTCTGGTGGAAATGACGACAATGATCCGTTATCATCTTTTAATGGACAACATAAGGAGCAGTAGAATCGGCAACAACAACAACACTAGATTCATACAAACCCTCTGTTCATAAAAGGTAATTGGGAGGATAGTCGTAGCAATGCTGATTTGAATGACATGCCACATCTGAATGACGCTTATCAAGAGGTAGATGCTAATCTTGATGATTTACCTAACCCCAATTTTGGTCGTCCTCGATTTGATAATGCACAGGCTATCCAAAGGCGAGATGTAAAAATTAAATTAGATACTTTTGATGGTGCTAATGATCTTGAGGCATACCTTGCTTGGGAGGATCATACTAATTATGTGCTTAATCATCTTCGCTATGATGAAATAGAGAGGTTGGAGGTTGTTACTTTACACTTGACAGGTATGGCTTGCTCTTGGTGGTTTCGCACTCGTGAAATCCGTCGTCGCCAAGGTAAACAACCTGTTGAAACTTGGCCTCAACTTCGCATGCTGCTTCCAAGTAGCTGAATTTGTTCAAGTATAAAAATGTCACAATTTACGAATATTACTCAATATTTTAATTTTTCCAAATCAGGAGATATCAAAGGGCGTTGCAAGATCGGGGCAAATATACGGCGTGGTTCTGTATTCTGAGCCCACATGCGAAGGATCGGTGATTCCAAACGTATCAAGTGGTATCAAGTGGTATCGGATTATCAGGTGTATGCATGTTCTTTACTCTCTTAATTCATTATGTTGAGTGATTGTTTTCGTTCCTTATTTTTCACCATTCCCGCTGCATAAAGTTTAGTTTTTTTTATTATTCACCCTAAAAATTGGGACTTTATTTTGGTTTATTTCCTTGTTAGATCTATAATTTGGAAGATATTGAGTTTTTGATTGCAAGTTTTGATTTTTATTGTTTGATTGCTACATATCATGCCTATGAATGTGATTCTTAGATTAAAATATGGTTATGAACTTGCACCACTAAAGAACCCTAATTTTCCAGATTTTTAGCCTATTACCCTTTTCCTTTAATTTTGCTTACTTTTAGATCATCTTAGCTTAGTTTCTTTTTAATTTATATTTGTTCTCATTTTCTGTTACCTTTACAACCCTACACTACAGCGACAGTAGCTAGTTAAAAAAAAACCGAGGGCAAATCTTACAAAAAAAAAGAATAGCATACCTTTACATTGTTTGAGTTAGTAACTCTTGCATCTTGTTATTTCTTTTTATTAGCTACTTCAATTGATGATCTATTTGGTTTCAAGCATCTGAAAGAACCCTATTTGTGTGATTTTGTCCTATGCCGACACATGAGCCTTGGTCACACCCATCTTTCTCTGAACCGTGTTGCATTCGTCAGATAATAGTTGACGGAGTGTGTGCAATTGATTGCCCTTGTGATTGCATTAATAATACTACCATATTGCTGATTTTTAGTGCATCACATTGAATTACTTATTCCATACACATTAGCCGCTTGTTCATACTTGATATCCTTGTTATCCGACTTATGGCTGATTTTATTTGCAATTTGATCATTACTTGCTATCTTCAATATTGCATAATTCTGTGTCCAGGGGTAGTTGCTTGAATATTGTGCCTTGTTTTCTCGTCTAATTGATTTCTAAAACCTAATCACTCTTAGAATCAAAAGGGCTTGCATTACTTGGTTTCTGGTCTTTGCTCCTTTTACTTGTTTCTCTTCTGATTTGTAGGAACATGTGTAAGGACGTACAATAATTCTTCCCCTACCCAACCTAGCACCATTTCTGATGCCAATATGAACTTCATCATTCAAGCCGATACGAAGGCTGTAGTGGACCAGCTGATGTCCATCCTCGATGCCCGTGATACTCGTTGGGAAAAGCGTTTTAACGACTCTATGGCTCAACAGCGCGCCCAGATCTCTACCCACACCATCTCCGAGGTAATGCGAACCCTCGAAGAGACTAAATGGAATGAGGCCTCTGGTTCTACACCTCCGGGCGGTAAGACACCCCCTTCTAGTCAATTACACTTTAAACTTAAATCTGCGACTCCTAATCCTTTTTCTGGTGAGAATGACGACAATGATCCGTTATCATCATTTAATGGACAACAACAACATAAGGAGCAGCAGAATCAACAACAACAACAACAACAACACCAGACTCATGCAAACCCTCTGTTCATAAAAGGTAATTGGGAGGATAGTCGTATCAATGCTGATTTGAACGACATGCCTCATCTGAAGGACGCTTACCAAGAGGTAAATGCTAGTCTTGATGATTTACCTAACCCTAATTTTGGTCGCCCTCGATTTGATAATGCACTGGCTATCCAAAGGTGAGATGTCAAAATTAAATTAGATACTTTTGATGATGCTAATGATTTTGAGGCATACCTTGCTTGGGAGGATCATACTAATTATGTGCTTAATCATCTTCGCTATGATGAAACAGAGAGGTTGGAGGTTTTTACTTTACACTTGACAGGTATGGCTCGCTCTTGGTGGTTTCGCACTCGTGAAATCCGTCGTCACCAAGGTAAGCAACTTGTCGAAACTTGGCCTCAACTGCGCTATTTGATGAAAAAGAGACGCGTGCCAGAAGAGTACACAGAGACGATGAGGATGCGTTTGGCTTCATGTCGACAGAGATCTCACTTCCCTATGGAATACAGAGACGAGCTCGAACGCCTCGCTCATCAGGCTAATATTTATCTTACTGAACGTGGTTTATGTACTCAATTTCTTGCTGGTCTCAATACGTCTATTAAAAATCCTTTATCTATTCATTCTATTCGAGATATTAACACTTTGACTCACAAAGCATAGCTTCTACATGAGCAACTGCAACAACAGAGGGCTAGGACCGAGTAATCTTCACAAGGTCGCAGGTTTGTTCCTTTTGCTTCTTCTAGTCAATCCACATCTTCTTCTAACCATTCTATGCAGCAAAAGGGAGTTTCTAACTCACCTAAACAGGGTCTTGAAGTCCAAACTAGAGGGGTTGCTGCACCTTCCAAAGAATGCACCAAAGAGATCCGTTGCTTCACTTTTGGTGGTTCTGGACATGTCTCTCGCGATTGCCTTCAGGAAAGAAAGTTCATTCTCAATGATCTTGGAGGCCATTACTATGAGGAGGAGACTGTCGAGGAACCCATAATTTCAAGTGAAGTGGAGGAGGACATGGCTCAGGATCACAATGAGGAGATCGACCCTTCAGACTTTCAGGACGCTCTCTGCCTTGTTAATCGCCAAGTCCTACACATTTAGGAGGCTCCCATGGTTGATCAAAGCGAGAACATCTTCCACACCAAGTGTGTGGTTCGCGAGGCTACCTTGAACGTCATCATTGATGGAGGGAGTTGCTGCAACCTAATCAATGAAAAGGTAGTTGGTTTCTTACACTTGGCTTCTACTCCTAGAGCTACTCAATATGGTTTGAATGGGATAAATGATGAGGGATCTGATATTATGGTAAGTAAACAATGCTTGGTTTCTATTTCTATTGGTTCCTATCATGATAAAATTTTATGTGATGTTGCTTGGATGGATTGTAGTCATATTTTACTTGGACGTCCTTAGTTATATGATCGCCTTGTTATTCAAGATGGTCATGTGAATACAAATTCCTTCACTTTTGATGGGAGGAGAGTTACTCTCCTACCCTTGTCTCCTCAAGCTGTTTTGAAGGAACAGGTTTGCAAGCGACAACAACAAGATGCCTATTGTGAGCCGAATCTGCCATGTTTTATAGTTACTTTTATATCGTTTTTTGTATACATTTCATGCATTTGGGCTAGAATAGTACAGAATCTATGTAGGTTATGCTTATTTGCCAAATTATGGAATCTACACCAGTTTCTGTTTAAATTCGCAGAAATCGAAGCAATTTACAAGCAGTTCTGAGAAAGGAAGATAAGCTCGAAAGTCAACAGAACCAGAAAATCAAGCTGGAAACAAGGAAAACTCGAGGCAACACTTTGGCCGATATCGACTACACCTTGTCGATATCGAGTAAAACCAAATCGATTTCCAGCAAGGATTGACCAGAATCAAGCAAAGCTAGAAGACAGAAGCACAGCTTACTCGATATCGAGGAATCTACTCAATATCGAGGAAAGCTCAAATCGATTTCCACCTCTGAAGACGAGATCGACGAAGCTGAGCACTAGGAGTCGACGAGAGGAGCTGGGAGCCGAGCAAAGCTATTCGATGTCGACGAAATTCGTCGATATCGAGGAAACTGACAGCACATGTCCTAGCCAAGATGAGGAGAGGTTGCTCGAGGAAGCTAGGCCAGCCAAGTCGACAACCGAAGTTACTCGTTGTCGAGTAAATTACTCGATATCGAGGAAAAATGCTCTGGGCCGCGTGACGCTGTTAGGCTGTCCGAGTCGAGTTGGGCTGTTGAGATCTGAATCTATCCAAGTCTATCAAGTTTTATCAAGGATTCATCCAAGAAGAGAGATATATCTACCACATGAAGATATTTTAGATATTTAATTATTTCCCTTTAGAATTAATGTTTTATCTTTATTGAAGCGAAAGTGATCTTAATGCAACTTGGGTTAATTATGTAAAAAGGGTTAGTAACAATTAGGGTTTATCCGAAAGCCTCTATATTCCTATTTGTTAATAACGAAAGTTATTTGATGAAAAGCATGATCATTTATGCCTTTATGTGTTACTTTGCATGGTTATCGTTGTGGTGTTGATACCCTGATCTTGGAAGTCTTTTAGTTTATTGAATTTATTTCATCAAAATCTGCGTTCTGAGTTCGAAAAGTTGCACTTTTAAGTTTCTGTTGCTTTGTCGATTTCAAGGAGTGCTTTGTCGACATCGAGTAGTTTTACTCGACATCGAGGACATCTTGTCAAGATTGAGTTACTGTGTCTGAGTTTGCTTTCTGTTTTCGAATTTGAGTTTCTGGTGTCGATTAGTTTTAGTCGATATCGAGGACTTTTAGTCGATATTGAGTAGTTTCTGTTGCTTTACATTCTTTTCCGCTTTTATTTGTTATTTCTGTCTTTCTATTTGCTTTTCTGTCTGTGAGATTTACAGCCACCTGAGATCCGCTGATGTGCTTCCTCGTGGATCGATCCTGACTTCCCGCTGCTACATCAGGAGGAGGTCTTGTAATTATTTGCGTGGGCACGAGTCTGGTTTGATTTATATTTCTATATTTTAAACTTGATTTCCTCCGTACAACAAATTGGCACCGTTGCCGGGGAAGCAATCATTCGCGCCTTTTGTAGTTAAATCTCACGTTTTCTTTGAGTTACTTCACAGGTGTATGCGCCGTTCTGGTAAACCACTTGAGTTTGACGGCTTAGATGAACCGGAACGCCTTATACACGTCCACGCTAAACTAAAAAGAGCCATGACGGTCGCAGAAACACAGGAACAACTGATACAGAGGCTTTAGAGGGAACTAGCCGCCAAAGATACTGCTTTCACCACTGAGAGAGCAGGCAGGGAACATGAAGCTGAGCGAAGGAGGCAAGCAGAAGCTGAGCTTGCCCAATACCCTACCATTGCAGAGGATTACATGCACCCAACTCTCGTCGTGCCTGAATCGGCCATTCTAATCACTCAAAATAATTTTGAAATTCGCACTCACTTCCTTATTGAACTTAAAAATAATGCTTTTTATGGAAGATTTAATGAATGCCCTCTTGAACATATTACCAATTTTTCTGACATGTGTCGTACTCTTGTTGAAGGTACTACTCTGGAATATGTCAAGACGAAGGCTTTCCGATGGTCTCTCGCTGGTCCCGCATTGAAATGACTGGAAGGACTGAAACCACGATCCCTCATGACATGGGCTCAAGTAGAGCAGGAATTTCTCAACAAATTGTTTCCTCATGCCAAGACAGCACTTCTCCGCCAGAAGAATACAGCTTTCAAACAGAAGCTTGTGAAGCCGCTGGCAAAAGCATGAGAACAATATAAGGAACTACTGCGATCTTGCCCTACTCATGCACATCCACCCTATGTCATTCAGGAGATCTTCTTCAATTCTCTTGACCAGACCACTAAGGATAGGATCAATCAGTATACTCGATATGAGTATCTGACGATGCCAACAACTGACGCATGGGGTGTACTCGACAAGCTCACCAACTACGATAATAAGTATGGGGCTACTACAAACTATGATGAGAGCTCTTATGCCAGGCCAGCCCCATCCATGCCCCTCTATGAGCCCTCTAAGGAGATTGGTCCAGATGTCAAGGTGCAGTACTACAGAGATCAGAATCGCAAGCTCCTCAAACAAGTAAAGTATCTTTCTGTCAACCAGCCTTGCATTAAATGCGGATCACAGCAGCACACCACTACTAAGTGCCCATACACAAAGCAAGTCAGGCTGGCAGAACAGCACGAAGAGGTAGCTTACGCAGGGGATCCCAATCGCTACATGGGGGACCAAAGGTTTCAGCAACCACAATGGAACCAAGGTGCCCCTAGGAACCCCCCGCCATACAGAGCTCCAGGACATCCGGAAAGGGACCAAAAGAGGGATGACTTACAGACCATCCTAGAGGAAATGCGGAGGAACCATTCAGACACCAAGCAGTCCTTCAACTCCGTCTACCCTCAGATACAAGGTGTCAACTCTAGGCTTGGGGAGATTGATATATGGCAGAAATCAATGGAGACACAGATTGGCCAGCTAGCAGCAGGCGTCTCCAGACAGTCAGGTACGCTCCCTGGATCTTCAGAACCAAATCCCAAGGGGAAGACCGAGCACATCGCTGTTGTAAAACTCAGGAGCGGGCACCAACTATGCGAGCCAGAAGTCGGAAAGCAGCAGGACAGAGCAGATCAGCAACTCGATATCGATAAACAACAAGTCGATGTCGACAAAACTCTGGTCGATATCGAAGAAGGCCAACTCGATGTCGAGGACAAATTGGACCACCCTTCATCTGCACATCACAGCAACTCGACATCGAGAAAAGTAGTCGATATCGAGGAGAATCTTGTCGATGTCGAGGAGAACTGGGTACGTCGAGAAAGCTGCAACACCTCCGACATCTGTTCTGGCTCCGAACCAGAAAAAGAAGCTGCCCTTCCCAACCAAATCTCCAGAGGATCCAGGAGAAAAGAAATTTCAGCGCTTCATCAAGATGCTTCAAAGGCTCAACGTCACAATACCTTTCACAGAAGCTCTCAATGAAATGCCATCCTACGTCAAATTCCTCAAGGAGATTCTAAGCAAGAAGTGGTCAATGGCTGAGATTACAGAGGAGTGTAGCCATATGGACATACTTGAGAAAAGTCCAGATCCAGGTAAGTTTGCTATTACCATTGGATTTGGTCAATATAAATTTAATGCATTATGTGATTTTGGAGCTGGTGTGAGTATAATGCCTTTAACAATATGGTCCAAGATTAAGATAGGTGCCCTAGAGCCTGTGGACGCTAAGCTTTATATGGAAAACAACACGGTAGTCATCCCAACAGGCATGGTGGACAATGTGCCAGTGCAAGTAGGTAAGTTCTTTGTCCCTGCTGATTTTCTAGTTATTGATACGGCGGAGGACCCTGCTTTGATACGGCGGAGGACCCTGCTTGTCCAATTATTCTAGGAAGGCCCTTCTTGGCGACGGTGGATGCCAACATAAGCGTAAGAAAGGGAGTACTCACTTTCAACATCATCGATGAGGTAATTAAGTATTCTTTCATTAAAACTGGAAGGCACATAGGTCCCATGGAAGAAGTAAAATCCATATCAGCTGGTTACATCACATGCGGGGAGCCTAAGGTAAAAAATATGACTCCTAAAGAGCTGGAAAAGAGGGATATGGAGGCCCAGGTGGAGAAGATCATGGCCATCCTGAACAACGACACAGAGGATCTGCTCGACATCGACCAAGGTAAGTCGACGTCGACTAACTATTTTTCGGATGCCTTGACAGGACGCAAGTATGGGGTTAAAGTCGACCAGAATTCCTCGACATCGAGTAATTTGGCCGACATCAACCAAAATCAGAATCCTCCACCAGCAGCCCCCTCTTCGAGCAGCCAACCAGAAGCCAGGAACTCCTCGACATCGACCAAATTGGTCGACATCGAGCAAAAATCTTCTGCCTCGACTTCACCTCCCGCGACGAGCACTCCACTGGCAGCGAAGGACTCCTCGATATCGTCCAATTTAGTCGATATCGACCAAAACTTGCCTTCCTCGACTCCACCATCCTCGAGCAGCAGCCAACCACCTGAAGAAAACAACTCGATATCGAGTAATTTTACTCGAAATCGACCAAATACTGAGGTCCCAAAATCAGTTTCTGCGAAGGTAAGCCAAGGTATGGATCTTTCTTCTCCTATTTCCATTAAAGATCTGTCTATACATGAGAGAGGTTTGCCTTGGTATGTGCGCTTATGTAGGATTTCTAATGATGAGCCTAAGGAGTATGAAATTGGAGACAAGCTCTATGTTTCCAAATCAAAGGATCATTGGTTTCCTAACAAATTCAACAAGAAGAAGATGGGGCCTTTCACGGTGAACAAGATCCATTCAGGAGGATTGCAGCTGATGGACAAGAATGGAGTTTTATTTGAAGTCCAAGCCACATGGGCCCTGCAAATGCCACCTTGAGCTTAATGGAGAAAGTCGGCCTAGCGACTATAAAATCTAGAGCTTGTAAATAGACATTTATTTTTTGGGACTTTTGGACATTGTTGCTTTTGTTTGTTTTTTTGGTTTTGAACTTTAAGTTTTTCTATTGTGGGTATATCTCTTCTACATTTTTCAGATCCATGGAGGATAGAAGCAGCCGAAATCGACAAGGGCCAGCTGCAAAGCACTCGATTTTTGACATCCTGCACACCTGTCTAATGAGTTTCTTTCCTTACCTTTTTTTTTATATACAGTGAGGACACTGTAATGTTTAAGTATGGGGTGGGGGAAGATCTTACTTTGTGCATATTAGATATATTTGACATTATGTGTGCATATTTAGAGTTTATTTCTTGAATTGCTTATACATGGCTATTTTGGAATTCATTATATATTTGTGCATATTTACCATATTTGACATTATTTGTGCATTATTTCTTGAATTGCTTATACATGGCTATTTTGGAATTCATTATATATTTATATGCTTACATGCATGTTTTCCAAAGTTAAAAAAATGACCCCCATTGAAAATTTTGAAAATTTTGATTAGTGTCATGTGATGAAGGGAAAACGAGTGGTGCTTATCAACAAGTTTAAATCGTTCAGCATATTTGACAGCTTTGCGACGTCTCTGTAAAACAGGTCGTTCGGAGTCAATATTGATCGTATTGGTTTGTGCCATACCTTGTTGGAACGAGAACGAAGAGATCTACAACTTTGCTGTTGAAGGTTTTTCCAGAATCCACCGGGAACATGGCCGAAAATCAACATCTTTGCAGCTGTTCATTTTTTGGACGAAAATAATTATCTTTTCCTATTTAATTTATCATTCTATCTTTATATTTATTTAGGCATAATGTAAATTAGAATAATATCTATTAGTTGACTTTTCAATTGATTGATATTATATCTAATTAGTTTTTATATTTATTTTCTAGGATAAATAAAGTGGAAAAGGAAAAATCTATCTTTAAGATATTTCCTTGGCCACCAAGTAGTTTGATTTTATCTAGGATTATGTTTTCTATTTAAGACGTTTTTATTCATTCAATAAAATCAGATATTAGAATTGAATTTTTGACAAAAAGTCAGATTTGGAGAGTTCTCCTAGGGAGGAACCGAGTTCCCCTGCGTGGGATAGGTTTCGATGTGTTGTTCTTAGCTTGGTTTGTCTTGTGTGTGTCGATCCTCTTTGGTGGGTTGGTGCTACCACATGTTTGGTGCTTTCCTCCGTTGTTTGCTGAGCCCTGTGCTTGTTGATGCTTTTCACCTCCAGCCATGAAACTTCCTCCTTTGCAGGGCCAAAAGAGAAATCCAAAACCTCATCTCCTATGGTGAAGGTGAGCGACCTATTCTTGACACCAATTCGGGCATCTGCAGTAGCTAAGAATGGTCTACCTAGAATAATAGGGCTAGTAGGATCTTCAGCACAGTCAATGATAAGGAAATCAGCTGGAACAAAGAATTTACCAACCTGGACGGGGACATTTTCAACTATACCTGTAGGGATGACCACTGTATTGTTAGCCATGTATAATTTAGCATCCACAGGTTCTATGCATCCTATCTTGACCTTCCGCCAGATTGATAAAGGCATGATGCTCACACTTGCTCCTAAATCGCATAGAGAATTATATTTATATTGTCCAAAACCCACAGTAACAGAAAACTTATCAGGGTCAGGCCTCTTTTCAGGGAAGTGGAGTACTTTGCATTCGCCTGCGATCTCTGAGATGGATCGCTTCTTGCTCAGGATTTCCTTCAGAAACTTGACATATCCAGGCATCTCTTGTAGGGCTTTTGTAAAAGGAATAGAAACATTCAGTTCTTGCAGCATATTAACAAATCTGGTAAACCTACCTACAGTGGGATCTTTCTGTGCTTTTGAAGGGAAAGGCAGTGGCTTTTTCTGCTTCGGAGCCAGATCAGCTGTCGGAGATGCTACAGAGTCTTCGACCTCGGCTTGCTGCTCCTCGATCTCGACCAGAGGCTTGTCGACATCGACTAGGGGCTTGTCGACCTCGAGTTGGGTTGTCGACCTCGGGTTGTTGGTCTGCGCAGCGGAGTCCGAGCTCAGCTTCTGGTCTTGGTCGAGTAGAGGCTTGTCGATGTCGAGTACACCCTCCTCGAGATCGACCAGGTTCTGCTCTGTCTCGAGTTGCTGCTCTGCGTTGCTTTGCTGTTTTCCGACCTCTGGCTTGTGTAGTTGATGCCCACTCCTGAGTTTGATAGCTGCGACATGTCCGGTTTTCCCTTTAGGATTTGGTTCTGTTTGCCCAGGGAGCTTGCCGGACGGTCGTGGGATCTGCGTAGCGATTTGACCCATCTGGGTCTCTATTCCTCTTTTCCAGATGTCCAGTTCCCCAAATTTGGTGGTGATGCTCTGGAACTGGTTGTTGATGGTGCCCTGATTTCGTCGCATCTCCTCAAGGATCAGCTGTAGATCATCCTTCTTTTGATCCCTTTCTGGATGTCCTGGAGCTCTGTAGGGTGGGGGGTTCCTAGGAGGACCTTGGTTCCACTGAGGCTGATAGAACCTTTGATCTCCCATATAGCGATTTGGACCCCCAGCGTAGGCTGCTTCCTCATGTGTCTCTGCCATTCTGACTTGCTCAGTGTGTGGGCACTCAGTAGTGGTGTGCCTCTGTGATCCGCATTCGATGCAAGCCTGGTTGACAGATAGATATTTGACCTGTTTGAGGAGCTTGCGATTCTGGTCCCTGTAGAACTGCTCCCTGACATCTGGATCAATCTCCTTTGCTGGCTCATAGAGTGGCATAGATGGTGCTGGTCTGGCATAGGCGTTCTCATCATAGTTTGTAGAAGTCCCATACTTGTTGTCATATGCCGTGAGCTTGTCCAGCACACCCCATGCGTCAATTGGTGGCATCGTCAGGTACTCATATCGAGTGTACTGATTGATCCTGTCCTTAGTGACTTGGTCAAGAGAGTTGAAGAAGATCTCCTGAATGACATAGGGTGGCTGTCCATGAGTAGGGCAAGATCGCAGTAATTCCTTGTACCTTTCCCATGCCTTTGCTAGCGGCTCCCCAGGCTTTTGTTTGAAAGCTGTGATCTTTTGGCGGAGGAATGCTGTCTTGGCAGGAGGGAAGAATTTGTTAAGAAACTCTTGCTCTACTTGTGCCCATGTTGTAAGGGATCTTGGTTTCAGTCCTTCTAGCCACTTCAGTGCAGGTCTAGCGAGCGACCAGCGGAAAGCTTTCATCTTGACATATTCCAGAGTTGTACCTTCAGCAAGAGTACGGCACATGTCATGAAAATTGGTAATATGTTCAAGAGGGCACTCATTAAATCTTCCATGAAAAGCATTGTTTTTAAGTTCTATAAGAAACTGAGTGCGAATTTCAAAAGAGTTTTCAAGGATTAGAATCGCCGATTCAGGCACGACGAGAGTTGGATGCATATAATCCTCTGCTGTAGTTGGATATTGGGCAAGCTCAGCTTCTGCCTGCTCCCTTGCTGCTTTCTCTTGCTCCTTCGCTGCCCTTTCATTGGCGATAGTGGTATCCTTTTCGGCTAGTTCCTTGTAAGCCTGGCAATCAGTTGTTCTTGTGTTTCAGCGGCCGCCATGGCTCTTTGTAGTTTAGCTCTGATGTGTAGAAGGCGCTCTGGTTCGTCTAAGCCGTCAAACTCAGGTGGTTGACCAGAACGACGCATACACCTGTAAAGTAACTCAAAGTAGATGTGAGATTCAACTACCTAAGGCGCGAATGATAGCTTCCCCGGCAACGGCGCCAATTCGTTAGTAGGAGGAAATCGAGTATGCAAATAAAATATAGATAAATCACAGCAAACCAGATTCCGTCCCTTGCAAATAATTACAAGACCTCCTCCTGATGTAGCAGCGGGAAGTCAGGATCGATCCACGAGGAAGCGTGTCAGCGGATCCTAGGTAGCGGAGGAATCTCACGGTCAGAAGTCGACAACAGGGTCCTCGATCTCGACTAAGGGTTAGTCGACAGAAGATCGGACAGTCGAACACAGCGCAGCAGCTCGGCAAAGGGTGGTCGATCTCGACCAGAGGGTACTCGATATCGAGTAGGCTTCTCGTCGACTTCGGGTTGGCTTGTCGATTCCTGCACAAGTAAGCTACGACGACTCTGGGTCGAGGATCAGTAGTCGAGATCGACCAGGGCTTGGTCGAGGTCGACGAGGGCAGAAACTTAAAACGAAAACGAAAGAAAGTAAAAACAAATGCTTTGGGGGATTCGACTAAACTTAATGTAAAAGGACTTCCAAGATTGGGGTTTGCAACGACAATAACCAAGCATGCATAAGGTAGAATCAAACATATAATCATGTAATTCGCATTAAAGGACTAAACTTTCGCCTTTTCCAACAATTAGACAACTCTCTCAAGAAACCCTAATTGTCTCTACCGATTTTATGTTTATAATTCAAGTTGTTAGCATGGATCTCCATTAGATGGGCAATAAACACATAAACAAGTAGGAAAATGCTCAAAACATGATAAAGGTCGGATCTTTACCTCAAATATGCATGGCTATCGTCGGGCTCGCCCCAACCCTAGAAGTGGGTGGACTACTCGCGCTTCATTGCAAACTCAGACATCATCGATTGAAAGAAAACAACTTGCATTAAACTAAATTCCAAGACTTTACAATCCCGGCAATCCAACTCTCGTTGAACGCCAAAACCCTAAAACCTTCGAACTCCTAAACTGTCTTTGTGGAACTACTTGTCTTGCTCTCCAATTGAATGAATAAAACTGAGCCCCATGGGCTTTATTTATAGGCTTCATTCCCTAGCTATTCTAGGAAAGAAGATATCTATCTATATCTAAAACTTTATCTAAAACTTAAAAAGATAAATAAAAGCTATAATGGAATTAAATCTAAAATAGGAAAATATATCTAAAGGTCTTCAATGGATAGAACTCTCTTCTTCATGATAGATGTGGATAAATCGGATAGACTTTGGCAACTTCGGCTCCAAGGATTCTGCACCGAGTAGGACTGCATCACGCGTCACGCGGCTTCGGGAATCCTCGTCGACCTCGACAAGAGCCTTGTCGACCTCGAGTAGGAAAGTTGTCGACTGGCTTGGCTTGTCGTCTCGGTTGGCTAGTCCTCGACAGGCTCGGACATGGATCCTGGTGCTCATCGACCTCGAGTAGTTCTTGTCGACATCGAGTAGAGTGGCCTTGCCGACTAGGTCTTCTCGGGTGGCTCTCCTCGACAGGCCTGGATCTGGTCTCCGGCCTTCGTCGATCTCGACTAAGAGTCCTTGAGATCGACTAGGATTGGTCGAGGATGGCTCTCGGTGGTGGTGTCGAGGGTGGCTTGTCGATCTCGACCAGGTCTAGTCGAGATCGAGTTGAGATGTGCTCGGCTTCTCGGGCAGCTCCTCTCCTTGTCGACTCCGGATGTGGCACTGGGCTTCGTCGATCTCGACCAGGGCTTGTCGAGATCGAGTAGACTTTCGGAGCTGGGCTGGTCTGGCTCTCGATCAGGCTCTGTCGACAAGGCTTGCTCGGCTATGCTCGTCGAGATCGAGTAGGGTTTACTCGAGATCGAGTAACCTTGGCTTTTGACTCGATTCGACTGGTTCCGTTGCTGTTTCGACCTTGGACTTCTGTAGCTGTTTTCCGAGCTTTTCTGACCTTCCTTAGAGTTGCTGTAAAATGTCTCGAATTCTGCGATTTAAACAGAAACTGGTGTAGATTCCATAATTTGGCAAATAAACACTAACTACACAGATTCTGTACTATCTTAGCCCAAATGTATGAAATGTATGCAGAAATCGATATAAAAGTCACTGTAAAACATGGCAGATTCGGCTCACAACACCCAGGATTCAGCATAGCGCGCCGAAATTGTTTCACAGATTCCCGTTGACTCCAACCTCGGAATTGAGTCAACTAAGGCTTGTTGTGAAGAGTACTTGACGAGCTTTCCAACAGTGGGTTACACACTGCAAGACTCCCCTGGGAAGGCATCCGAATATTTTCTACATGCTTGCTGTCATATGTTGCATGATGTTTTGGGCTCTTCTGACGACAACGAAGGGAAAGTTGGGGACACTTCTCTCGAGTTAGCTATTGTACCTCTTGATAATGTTCCTAATGTTGAGAATTTTGAAGTTCATGGGGTTATTGAGCCTATTAATATTGTTCCTTTTTATTGTTCATTGACAACTATGACAGGTGTTGTTTTTGGGGTTTCTATACCTCGAATTCTGCTGGCATCCATTCCACCCACCCTTCCATCCTCATGTATGAAGGTTGCTTCTCCTTCCCCTTTTCTCATCAATGACTCGATTCGAGGACGAATCAAAGATAAGAGGAGGAGAATGATGCAATCAAGGATGAGCTTTTGCGGCTCAAACAATGATCTTGATCCTGGCGAGCTATCAAGATCGATTCTAGGGTTATTGGAGGAAGAGTATGTCCTCCTCCAAAGGAATAAGAAGGCTCCGCCACGGAAGAAGGTCCAAAGGAGCAAGGTGAGATTATACCCACGTTTTGATTCGTTCTTAATGGGTTAACAGCATTTTGACGTCTCAGTAAAATGGGTCGTTCAGAGTTCATATTTATCGGATTGGTTCGTGTCATACCTTGTTGGATCGAGGACAAAAAGATCTACAACTTTGTTGTTGAGTGTGTCTCCAGAATCAACCTCGAGAATGATCGAAATTCATTATCTTTGCAGCTGTCATTGTTTGGACGAATTTCTATATATTTATTTAATTAATTTCGATTTTTAACATTATATTTATTTTGGAATAATGTATGTTAGAATAATATCTATTAGTTGACTTTTCAATTAATTGATATTATTTCTAATTAGTTTCTTTTATATTTTATGCATTTAGGAAAATAAAGGTGGAAAGAAAAATATCTCTTCTAAGATTTTCCTTAACCACTAAGCTAGCCTTTTATCTATCTTTTATCTAGGATCTATCTATCTTAGTTAGGAATTATCTACTTTAATATTTATTTATCTAGGCCAAAACTCTATCCTTTGCAAGGAAGAATTGGCATGCTTGTTATTTAAACACATTATTCACATTCAATAAAATTAGATAAGAAAATTATATTGAAGAAACCTTTTTGGCTAAAAATGTTCTTCAATCCTCCCATCCAAAAGCTTTGTCTTTCGACATTCATATTATTGGTCATTAATCTGATACCAATTCAAACCCTAATCCCAAACACCAAACCAAACACAAAGGAGAAACCCATCTTGAGAAACTGTCATTAAACCAAAGTAGTCACCGTCGTTGTAGGAAGAAACCGTCGTTGCGGCGGCCGCTGCCCTAGCTACTGCGGCCGCAACATTCGTCGCCATTGCTGCAGCGTTTGTCTTGTTTCCTCTGTTGTCTTTTTCCTTAGTTCTTATTTGTTTGCTTTTGCTTTCTGTCGCATTAGTCCAAACTCTTATTGTAATTGATTGTAAACATCAAGCGAAGTTAAAGAATAATTGCAAGATCGGGACAAACTCAAGTCGTTGTTCTTGATTTCGAGCCCACAAGTGAAGGATCGGGAACACCAACGTATCAGATCCACCACTTTAGGGACAACGTGCAGCTCTTTGTCCCATGGTGCCGTAGGTAAAGCAGACAATCAAACGATCTGGGCAGGAAGCAACATAGGGACCTCTCTCAAAGCACCCATGGCAAGTGATACTCCTCACTCGCGCATCTCCTCCATAAGCATTATGAACTGGTGGCGGGGTACTCTCGATGTAACTCCATGATATCCTCCTCTAAAGCCTCCTCTCCTAGACCATTCGTCTTCGCGAGCATCAACTAGCCTCACCCTCTTCGCCTCAGGGAGAGTTCTGAACCGGTAAATATGTATAAAAGGGTGTAACCAAGTTACACAAACACGGAGACCAAACCGAGGGTCTCGTGGGAAAATACATACGCGTATACCTCTCAAAAAGTAACTCCACAAAAAGGTCCCCCCAAACCTCCTACCATCGAACATTTCTATACATCAAATCTCAAAAAGAAATCCCTATACCTCATAGCCGCATAAGGCTCTTCACCCAAGTTCTTTCCACTCTAGACTTGCATTTACATTTAATTGCAATTCTATTTTGACAAGATCTTATAATCTCACTCACACATGCATTGACGTTGCACTGCTCACCCATAAACACCACCCGGTTCCGGGTTCTCCACGTTAAGTAGACGAGTGCACATAGGACCAATAGTTTGCCTTGAAACATAGCACTCTTTCGCACTTCAAGCGGTTCACTCTCGAACCATTGCATCCATTCCGGTAGTGTGTGAAACCGCACCCTAACACCCAACCAATCGAACACCTTGTTCTGAATTTCTTTGATTACCTTGCAACCGAACCAAAGGTGATCCTCCAATTCTTCCTCTTCCTTGCATAGCGCACACCAAGCTGCATCCGAGCCCATCCAATGTTTCACAATACGCACCGTCTGCAGCCTCCTCTTCAACGCAAGCCATGTGATGAATGACCACCGCTTACATTGTGCTCGCTTCCATATGAACTCGCCCCAGGTGCACGGTTCACCATATTCTCGGATGAGCTCATACACCTTTGTGGTTGCCAAACCCCCAGCTGGGCGCATTAGTGACCCCCAGTCAACATCCGTTTGCGGTTGATCAAGCATTTGCAGCTCATTTCTCACGCCTAGGAGTTCTTTCCATGCCCAAGAATCATCTTTCTTCGGACCTACATATCATATAGAGTTTCCGTGAAGCATATTACAATTTGCCCATCTCACCCATATGCATTCCTTTTGAGAAACAATATCACAAAGAAGCTTAGCAAAGGTGCTCATGTTCCAGCTTAAAACTTCCCTCATATCCAACCCCCCTTCCGCATATGGCATTGTAACTTCTCTCCAAGCTACCAGGTTTTTCCCCCCTTCATTAGCTCCATTCCATAGGAACTGTCGCTGAATTCCGTTTAGCTTAGCAATCACTCCCCGAGGTATTAAAACCAACTGGCTCCAGAAGTTAATCACACCTCCAAAGACAGCCTTTAACAGCTGCATCCTCCCGGCATAAGAGAGCTTCCGTGTAGCCCAGTTCTGCACATACCGGTTACATTTCTCGGTCAAGTCACTATACTCATGGATGGAAATCCTTTTCGAGTGGAGTGGCATCCCCAAGTATCGCACCGGAAATTGCCCACGTTGAAAGCTCAAGGCTTGGGTGATTTCTTCAGCAACATCTTCACCCACTCCTGCACAATAAATGGTGCTCTTATCCGTATTAGCTCGAAGTCCCGAAGCTTCAAAAAATCTATCCAGCACCCTCTTGATCACCCGCACAGATTTCATATCAGCTTCACAGAAAATCAGTAAATCATCCGCGAAAGCCAAGTGTACAAGTCGCATACTACGACACCTCGGATGGAATTTGAACTCTGGGGAGCTCGTTGCTTCATCCAGCATACGATTCAGAATTTTCATGCACAAGACGAAGAGGTACGGCGAAAGTGGATCGCCTTGCCTGAGCCCTCGATTCCCCTTGAAGTACCCCTCCGGAGCACCATTGATGATGATAGAGAATGCCGTGGAAGTGACACACTCCATAATAATCGACACAAGCGGTTCCGGGAATTGTAGCTGTCTCAAAGTGTATCGGACGAACTCCTAGCTGATGTAGTCGTATGCTTTTTGCAAATCGACTTTGATCGTGCAACATGGGGATACTCTTTTAGTTCCATACCCCCTCACCACCTCCAATGCAATCGCATTGTTATGAGCCAGTGATCTTCCGGGCACAAACGCTCCTTGACAGTCTGACACTAAGTAACTGAGCGAGCTCTTTATTCTACTAATTAACCAGTAGTTTACTCACCATTTTCATCACTGTGTTGCAGCAAGAAATGGGGCGTAGGTCTTTCACCAAAGTGGGGTTGCTGACCTTTGGCAGAAGAGACACAAATGTAGCATTTAAATGTTTGAGAATTACTCCATTCCTGAAAATTTCTTTCACAGTAGCACACACATCACCTCCAACTATGGGCCAAAAACTCTTGAAGAATTGACTCCCGAAACCATCAGGACCCGGGGATTTGTTTGCTCCTATCGCCCATACTGATTTTCCGATTTCCTCATTCGTTGGAAGCCTGCACATGTTCACCGCATCCTCTTCTTTGACTATTATTCCCTGTTGAATAGTCGGCATTGCCGCACTCACAGATTCTGTAGCAAGAAGACGCTGGAATGAGGCCAGAATATGTGCTCTAATCTCCTCTTCATCTTCCATCAATTTCCCTGTATCGTTTTGCATGGTATGGATAGCATTATGGGCTCTCCTTTCCTTCATATTTTGATAGAGCAGTGAGGAGGATTCCTCTCCCATTGTAATCCAATGGAGCTTAGCACGATGAGTTACCAGGCTAATGTGTCGGGCAACATTCTTTCGAAGCCTCTCCTCCACCTGTTTTTCAGTAGCAATCAACCCTGCATTTCCAACATCCGATTGCAGCTGTAATTGTACTTCGTGCAAGCTCCGTTTATCCAGTTTTATCTGCGTCTGGAGTTCCGGAAACCGAGCTCTGTCCCATGTCTTAAGATTATCTTTCACTCCTTTTAATTTACATACCAGCTGATGTCAGGGAGAGTTGTAGAATATGATGTCTCGGACAAGATCCTCTACTGGTCATACATGAATCTGACCTCCAGAAATCGATCAAAGCTAACTGCTCTCAAACTGGACCCATACAGAAGAACGACATGTGGCTGTCTGCATCTCCGAAGGGCAATACTCTCTCAGCATCAGGGCTCTAAAGGCATCATAAGTCCACTCAGCCCGATCCGGCTTATACACGGACCATTTGTTGAATGCATCCCTCCGCAAAAGACCGGCGGTAAGTCTCTGTGTCTCAGATGCTGGGACACCAAGATGGTCGAACAGTCCATCCATCTCATTGAACCATCTCTCAACATCATTTCCAATCTCTCCAATAAAAATCGCTGGGCGGTACCGAGTCAGCGTCTTGACCCAGTTGATACGCTTCTTAAGGCGTGCATCGGCTACGTGCTCGACCAGCTGAACTATGACATCGGACATTGGTGCCATAGATTGAGCTCCTCCTTGTAGCTCACTCAGAATGTCATGCAGTGCAGCATCTAGCTGAGTAATAGACGTCTCTGGTGAAACCGGAGCTCTATCATCAACCGGCGGTGGCGAAGCTCGCTCCTCCGCGCGATTAGCAACAACTCTCTCCTCAGTGCGATTAGTGCGATCAACAACAACTCGATGAGGGGAACGTCCCTTGCCGCAACGTGCCCTACCCCCTCTCCTGATCAGACCACCTCTCGTCACGACCATAATTGCTACATGAACGGTTAATTTAAACACTCAGCATAGAAGCACTCAACGATTAATATGATCCTCTTCGAGGAGGATCACCCTCATGCCTAATTGAATATATAACAATACAAGCACAGAGACGATCTATGTCGTCCATCGAGAGACGGCTAACCAGAGAGGCAAAGCCTCACGGTCTTCTAGCCCCTGCTACTCCAACCTTCGTGCTCCTTAGAGTCTTCTAGACCCATCTAGTATTTTGCCAACCGTTCCTTGAGTTCTACATTCATAAGGGATGTCTATTGCTTGGGTCTATATCCACGAGTTTGATTCTATAGGTTAGCCTACGGTTAGGTCCAATTAAATTAATTTTGCCCTTTTGAAAACGTTTCCAAAACTATTTGAAGTCGTTGGGCTCTTTTTCAAAACCATCTTCAACTTATCATACTCGGATTGTAAAACCTAGCTCTGATACCACCTTTGTGACAACCCGAGATTAGAAATCCCGAGTTATGTTTCGAAGGAAAGAATCCTTCGTTAGGATCTTGGGGTCGTAGTACATGTTGAAGGTTTGAAATCAAGGATTAGTGCTTTAAAGTGGGATTTCACACCCGAAACTGTAAGGACAATTGGAATCCTCGGGGTAAAACCCATGTACATATCCTAAGTCTAAGTCTCAAAAAATCAATTTGTCATGCAAACCCAACATAAATCTAAAAACGATACATAGGGTGCCACGGTAGAGCCGGGTCAAAACGTAATCCTGCTAATTCCAAATCCCAAAAAAATCATGAATGTTTGGTGAAGCCAGAGTCTTAGGGCACTCTCTCTCTCTCTGCCATGCAAAAGAATCCCGCTCATAGAGTCAATCAACATTAACAATCATAAATATAACATCTACCTAAAAAAATAAAGGGAGCATAGGATCAGATTGAGGCCCATATGGTTGATCCCCCATATAAGCAGACACATACACTCAGCCTAATATCAAGGCTTTAAATGCAGGATGGGAATATCAACACGCAAAACATGCTCGCTGCTTATATAGATGCAGAATATTAAGTAGGGCCCTAGCAAAGAATGTCAAGCGGCATGTCCCTCTTCCAACCATCGCCCCCCTATCCAATAGGGCGGAGACTGGCCAACTGATGAATGCATTCCATTTCTTTTTAATTGGATCAAGCCCGTATTGAAGCCCAACCCAAAGCATGTTTAACATAATCATTATATATGTGGTCTTGTGAATGAAAAATAATAATGCTGATAATAATAGAGGTGTAATTGTAAATTTATTACCAATGACACGAACGACTTAGGACGAGACCCGATGGGACTAGGTCGTCCTATGATCCTAGCAAAGACTCTAAATACTTCACAGATAATGATCGTTCTATTGAAACCAAAGAAGACTATTGAAACCATTCCCTTACCTATCACCAAAGAACACTATTGAAACTAAGTTGTTCGTCAAAGTTTCAAGCTTGGAGAAGTTGGGACGTCGATCGTTCAACGTCTTCGATCGGATTCGTGTTCGGTGATACACGGCGCCCGGCGCCCCCTAAACGGCGCCTGCCGCCATTGCAGAGAGTTCATTTTTTGTCGTTATTGTGGTTTTTTCCCTCAATCTTGTGAATTATGTCTCGTGCTCCTACGATGGAGGTCCCCATATATTTGTCTAGAGTTAAAAAGGAGCGTTGGTTCCAGCTAAGGGATGTGACTTATCAGCCAACTCGATGCTTTCATCTGGAGACGTTGCAAAGGCTTGGTCTTCGTGGTCCAGTATCTTTGTCACTGGAGAAGGGAGGTCTAGCCAACTTTGTTTCGATGGGCGTGCCAACCTATCCTATTTTGGTGTGCAAGTTCCTTTCGACTCTGGATTTGCGTTCCGATAGGAACATCTGTTTCATATTATTGGGTATTGAATGCTCGATTCAGAAAGAATATCTATCCCTTGCTTTGGGGATGCATGTACCTTGGTCTACTCCTTGGCGCCGCAGCTTGTCTTCTACCACACCTGCTGAGACTTTGGCTATAGTTTCAGGACATTCTGGAGGGCCTGAGGACTTTCACGATTATTTGATTACACACTCTGCCCTTTGCCTATGCCATAGGGTGTTGAGCCATGCGTTCTATGGTTCTGCTGATCCGACAATTGTTGCCAAGAGAATGTGGATGTGGTTATATTGTTTGACGCCAGAGGCTGAGTGTATACCAGATTGGATAGAGTTGTTTCTAGCTGCATACACAGAGGCACTTTGGAGGAGAGATGATATGAGTGCCCATGTTGTTACTTTTGATGGATTGATTACTCTTATAGCACGCTATATGGGTATGGATTTGAGCTCTCCGCAGCCCTTGACATCGCCTTTCTATTATGATATGTCGACTTTACTGAGCGCTCGTCTGGTTGAAAGGGTAGTCCACCCAAACAACATCGAGTGTTTCCATTGGTTATCTGGCATGAATGGTGAGCACCACCAGTATCTTCCTGCACATCTTCTTGTCGGTTCGACTTTCGCTGCATTCTATATTCGTCTTGTTCCAGCGTCTGCTGGAATGGTTGTGGACCCATCTTCTTCCAGTAGATTCCTTCTGGGTGATGAGGCTAATGATGATAATCTTGACATCCCCACTGAAGGCAGTTCTTTGTTTGAGCTTATTGCAATTCTAGACGATCGCCTGACAAGCATGGAAGATCAGCATTCACGGAGCTTTCGTGAGCTACATGAGCATCAGTTGACATTGGCCAAGAAGCTAGAAGAGATCCATACTTGTCTCTTAAATCCCTGGGCGTAGATATTACAACAATTGATTCAACGATCTGGAACCAAGACTCCGCCTTCACAGTAATTGGTTAGTCATTTGCTTCCTTCAAACCCTTTATTTTCTTTTTCATTGTTCCTTGTTGTATGTTTATGCATTGAGGACAACGCAACATGTAAGTGTGGGGGGAGAAGTGAAGTGAATTAGTTAGTTAGTTTAGTTCATGTTTAATTTTTTTATTTTATGTTTCGATTTTTAGTTGTTTTATTTTAGATTTTATTATGCTATTTGTTTAAGAAAATGTCAAAAAAAAAAAAAAAGTCAAAAAATCAAAAAGAAAAAATTTTGGTCACATGCATTGCATATTGTGTTATCAAAGATACCCATCTAATTTGAGTTTGTCATATTGAACTTTATACGGGCATGATCTTAAAAATCCCATGGAATTCTAGAATAATTTGACCTTGTCTTTAAATTTGGTTTTTATGTGAAATATGATTAGGCATAGGTAATTGAGCAGGTATGATCTAAGCTTGTGAGCATGGTTAGCATTCCACGAAATTTGTCCTTGTGAGATATTTTTGGCCTTATAAGGAATACATCTATATTCTTTTTACTTTTCTTGTGTGGTTTACTCTTCCTATGCATTTATTATTGAGTATTCCCATGATTATCTATTTTCAAGACCGATTATATACGTGTTCATTGCTTGATCAGTTCAAATGATAGAGGCAAATTTTTAGCCACATTTTATCCATGTCTACCCTATGTTATATCTTGCTTTGAAGCCAATTTGAGCCTTTAGCCTATTTTATTGATCGCTCCACAAAATTATATTATTCCTAGCCTATGATGAGCCTTACCCTCATTCCGGGGAAATTGAGATTTTGAGTGGGTTATGGAATCTATTTTGGAGTTGAGGAGAAAAAAGCTAAAGTGTGAGTTTTATGGTTTATGATTTTGAGAAGATGTAATGTTATGTCCTTATTAGTTCGCTCATTTTTATGCATTTGTTCCTACATGTATTTCGGCTCTATTAAAAAAAACAGTTAAAAAAAGGGAAAAAAAGAGAAGAATAAAGAGCCAAATTTATTTATTTTTGCATAATGAGGAAGAATTGGATTTATGTTGGTTAAAAGTTAGATTGGTTGGACGTTGTAGATTGCATGAGTATGTGATGATGATGATGATGATGATATGAGTATGAGTTTATTGATATATTTTGAGAGTTGTGTTATATGGAGGATTTTTGGAGTCGTTATTATGTTTTGAGAGATGTGTGTATGTGAGCTTGAGTATTTTTGATTTGGTTTGTGTTATGTTCGAAGTTGTTGGAATCTTATTTTCCCGGAATTTATAGCACTACATGACCAAATACAATTCCTTGCCCTTACGTTTCTTTAACAAGCCCCATTACAACCCCGTCGAATGAAAACCTTCTATGAAGGTTTCCATTGAGCGAAAGTCCTCTTGATGTCCTTGTTTTTGCATTGATGTATCCAGTGGAGATTTTGTGATATATATGTCAATATTTGAGTTGATGCTTGTATATGGACATGAGGTGAGTGTATACTTAAAGCCTGAACACATGAGAGTGATAGATACACATTATCCTTGGTAATGTTGATTTTTGAGCATGCAAGCAACTTGATACCATATATACATGTTATGACGTTTATATGCCTTGATTATATTTGCACTATTTATGATGTTCTTTTGATGAGTAAAATTGTGAAAGAATCTCTTGTGGGATGCATAGATGATGTTTTTGTCTTATGGTTGCTTGAGGACAAGAAAGAGTTAAGTGTAGAGGGATTTTATATTGCATATTTCATATAGGCATTATAGGTATTCCTTATTGCATTTAGATAGATGTTTTGCATATGTTTGAGTCTAGTTTCGTATATTGCTTGTGAAGTATTTGAGTTCGGAATCTACGTCTTTTTAGTTTTTATTCTGCAGAGTTACATTCCGACCTTGGACGGATCTTAGAAGAGCTTAAGAGACATGTTTTGGAGCATATGGAGGCTGATGAAGAGGCTAGCGAGGAGCAAGGAAGCACGGCATTGAAGAGAATCGAGGAAAAAGAGGGAATCCCATCACTGAGATCCGCCGCCTCTTGCACGGCGCCCGCCGTGGGCCGATTTCCAGTGATTGCGATTTCGGATCCAAAGATTATATTTCCTATTATTTTACTATTATAATTCTAGGGTTTTGCCGACTTCTTAGGAGTCATTATTAGGTTATTTCCATTAGTTCGAGAGAGAGAGGAGATTGTGTGTGAGACTATGAACACAATTAGAGAGAGAGAGAGAGAGAGAGAGAGAGAGAGAGAGAGAGAGAGTTGACCTATGAGTTGCTAAACTTATCGTTTCGCTTGTGATTCGAAAACATTGTTGTGTAGATTGTGAGGATTGATTCTATTATTTTGTTATTCTTATTCCTATTTATCATCTTGTGCTTATTGTTTATATTTGTGTTCCTTTCTATGATTGATCACCATGTTAGGAATTGCATCTTAGCTATGAATTCGTTGTTCTATTCTTGATAGCAAACGAAGGTATTGAAGTTGTGATATTTTTTTGTCTTTGTAGTGGATGATTTCAATTGATCTATGTTGGGGATATGTTGATTAGGGCTGATTTAGGGCTGATTTAGGGCTGTTTCGGTTTGTCTTAATTGCATTGAATCAATATGCTAATTGGTTTAATTACTTGAGTCCTTAATGCTATTATTTAGTGATATTGAATAAGATGATTGTATCCCTGCGGATCTCTCAACTTTAGTCAAGTAGACATATGTTTATGAGTAATTGGTATATCAATCGTAGGACCATGAATCTCAACCATTGTCAGAGAATTACAAGTGAAATATTTTCTCTACCTTATTATAAATTTATTTTGCAATCATAAAGTTGGTTACTTTACATCTTGGTTATTTGTCATAAATCATTGATTGGTCATGAGAATTATTGTTAAGAGTTATTAAATAGTGAATCGCTTCTCCCTGTGGTTCGACACCGGACTTCATTGATATACTAGTAGTTATTTGGTTGATCAAGTGATTGATTTGCTAATCTATTGGTTTTGTGTTTGAGTTTTGATTTTATTACTGTTTGGTAAAGGGCGAAAGTGTCAACGACGTTCGTCCCGCATCAATATTTTAATAGGTAAACTTTGTAATTAAATAGATCTCCTCCCAAACATATATGTATCTTGACCGTAATGTATTCTTTGCAAATAACAAAAGCTTTGTTTCTTTTTTTTTTATCTTTGCCTCAAGCTAAATAAAAACAAATCGAGCCTGCTATTAGCCCAAATTCGATATGGCTTTGATTGACCCCAATTGCAGATTTTGCCCAACCCGATTTGATAGCAAGTGGATCCCCTTTTTTTTTAACAGACACACGCCTTTTTGGGGGAGAGGGGTGGGGGGATTTGCATAACTAGCATGTTTTTCTTGTGACTTTGCACAAATGTAGCTTTTTTGGGAAAATTATAAAAGTAGCATAGATGTCATTTTGGGCAAATAAAAAAGTGGAAGAGAATAGCTGGTTGAAGGTAAAAATAAGTAGAAGAGAGAGGACTTAGAAGGAGAGAGAGGACTGAGCAGGAGAGAGAGGAGGTTTTGGTGGGAAATTTTGGCACCAAAACGAGGGGTGACAAGACACCAATTATTACAAGGAAAAAGGGGATTTGATAGGGATTTTCCCTCCAATTCGCAAAATATAAAAAGAGGGGAGGGGAGAAGACATTCAATTTCTTCCTCCCCTGGACAAAAGGGCTTGAGAAGAAGGCCATCATTGAAGCAAATTCGTCGGCCTGAACGTCCAGTTGCAGAGCACTTGTCGGCCTCATTCCTTGTTCGTGTTGGTGTTCCGAAACTTCCGTGTCACTTTGGTTTATGAGAAAATCTAATTCTCAGTTGTAATGGGAAGGCGTCTCTCTTGTTTCTCCTCATGTTTTGCGAAAAGTAGATACTCATGAACCATAGTGCTGATCCCACTTTTCATTTTCAGGGGAAAACACCAGAGTATGCGTCACTCTCGTCTTCAACAGTCGTTGGAACTAGTGACATGCATATGTATGTAGGTGACAAGGGTAATGGTCCGGAGGTGATCCACTTGGGTGAGGTGATGGAGGCCATAGGGAAGAGTAAGGAGCTGGGTGCGGTAGACATTAATGACAGAGGTTTTGGAACTAGTGACAAGCATATGTATAAAAGGGATAAGGGTAAGGGTCTGGATGTGATCCAATTGGGTGACACAGACTACTCCTCAGATGACACGGTAAACTGCCAAGGTGACATGTATCAGGGGTTGGAGGTCATATCCATAAGCAATCAGGAGTAGGATGAAGACGAAGATGTCGGAGTGAAGCGGGAAGAAGTCTGGGATGATTTTGAGAGGCAGAGTGTCGAGGACAACCCGTGTATGAGGGTGTCGATGGAGAGGAACAAAGTTGATGATGAGGTGATGAGGGAACTTGAAGATTGGGTTTCGAGGTCCAGCGTATCACCAACTACGTTGGAGAACGTTCAAGCTATGGTGGAGAGAGCAACGCCTCGCACCCAAGATCCACGACGCAACATGACAGAACTTTCAGATGGACAATTATTCGCATGGAAGGCTGATGTGCAGACAAGTCTTACGTGGAATGCGGTGGAGAAGTGCTTCGAGTTTGTTGTGAAGAGGTCGACCATTAAAGACAATCCTTGGCACTTGTGTGAATTTGATGATTACATGACAAAACTTTTGGAGGGACAATTATCCGCATCAAAGGCTGATGTGCAGACCTGCCTTGGCACTTGTTTCAATTGATGTTTACATTTCTGAGTGTTTATGCTATCCGCATAAGGAAATCACCCTTGGCACTTGTGTGAATTTGATGATTACATTTATGAGCATTTATGCTACCTCGATAAGGAAATCACCATTGTCACCTGTTTAGAATCTCGTGTCACCTGAATTATTTATCGTGTCACTTATTTGAATCTGATGGTACGTTGATAACCAAAGTTTCGAGCATAACAACATAGTCAACTACCGACCAACAAATATCATAAAAATATCATAAAATTCTACAAATTATGACCACCAAACATTATAAAGAAAGCAACAAAGTTCATAGCCACATACTACAATAACAACCTAGTCAACTACCGTCGACAATTATACGTTTGGAGGAACAAAGTTCATAACAACCTACGACAATAACAACGATGTTTATAACAACATACTACAATAACAACAAAGTTCATAACAATGGTCATCCAACAGAGGAAGCCATCGTTGTCGGACACGGATACAAGTCTCAGCTCAATCGCGTTCGCGCCTTCGACAACCTCTTTCCCTTTTCGGCCCCACTGTTTCTTCGGAGGGGGGGGGGGACTTTACTTCTCCATCACCTCCTAGACTCCTCTTACTCTTCTTGCCTCGAACGGGCTCTACTTTTGCATCCCCTGAGATCTGGCAATTGGTTAGGATGTTTCAACTGTCATTCCGATAAATTTTGTAATCCCGTGTCACCCAACTAAATAAATCGTGTCGCTTGACGTAAATAACCTTGTTACTTGACTACTACATATTCAAATATGACAATTCCAGTTTGTATTAACCCGTGAATCTTAAGCGAAAATTCTCTGTGAACTAACAACCAATTTACCTCCTCTTCCTGTCTTTCTAGTGGTAGCTGGTCATCCACTATAGGTGGTCTCTCCGTCTCCCCGGCCTTAATGTGGTTCTCCTCAGCCTCCCAATGTTTGCCCCTCATCCTCTCCACGGACATCTCTCATTTGTGGTTGCAACCCTCTTGGACCCTCTTGCTCTTTTTGCCTTAAACGGCCTCGACTTTTGCAGCCTCTAAGATCTAGCAAATGGTAAGGATGTTTGGACTGTCATTCCCATAATTTTTTTAATCTTGTGTCACCCAACTAAGTAATCTATGTCGCTTAACATAACTAACCTTGTCACTTGACTACAATATATTCAAATATGACAATCCTAGTTTTCATTAACCCTTGACCCTTGAGAGAAAATACCATGTGAACTAACAACCGATTTACCTCCTCTTCTTGTCCTTCTGGTGGTTGGTCATCCACCTTAGTTGGTCCCTCTGTCCCCCCAGCCTTTTGGTGGTTCTCCTCAGCCTCCCCAAGTTTCCCATCATCCTCTCGACGGACATCTCTCATCGGTGTCTGCACACCTCTTGCATTCCAATGGGTATCTCGCATCCCATTCACAACACCTTTCATGACCTTCATCTGAACCACACAGTACATAAATGAGGGGTGGTTCGCCAATGTTATTCGTAATTGGAGGAAAATTTACCCGTGTCACTTACTAAATATACCGTGTCGCTAGTCTATTTCCTCCTGTCATCAATGGTATTCATAATTAGGGCAAAATATTTTAGGCGAGACACATACCTTGTCATCCGTGCTCCGCATCCATGTTGACATAGTTTTCAGCCTCTCCAACATCAGTTCAAGTGTCTTCCCCACCTTATCTTCCCAGGCTTCACTGGTCCCATCACGTTTTCCCGAACTTGGTCCGGGCTTGCCTCACTCACACCCATGTCCCCAGCCCCTTTATCTTTCAATCAATCAGCCACACAACCCCAATCCCCAAAACCACACTCCCCATTGCCATAAACCACCATCACAAGGCCAAGAGTATAAAAACATAAATCGACTCCCTTGTCACCTAATTCGAAACCACTATCACTCGATTCGAAACCCCTGTCACCCAATTTCACTTTCAAACAATTAAAAACCAAATCAAACACGGTTCAAACCTCAATCAATCGTCTTCTACCTATCCCATATCCCAATTTCCAGTCCAAACATTGCCACCCTCTTCGTTCATCCCAAACCCTAACCGACGATTTCACATTCCACACTCGCACAAGGCCAAGAGGATAAAAACATAAATTGACACCCTTGTGATCCGATTCGAAACCACTGTCACTCAATTCGAAACCCTTGTCACCCTATTTCTCTTTCAAACAACCAAATACCAAATCAAACACGGCCCAAACCTTAATCAATTCTCTTCTACCTCTCTCATATCCCAATTTCCAGTCCAACCATTGCCACCCTCGTCGTTCATCCCAAACCCTAACCAGCGATTTCACATTCCACACTCACAGAAAAGTGAGAAAAGAAATGAGGGTTTCAAGGAGACGGAAAGGGGGGGGGGGCTTACCTCTTCACTTAGACGCCGTCGTGACCTTCTTCTCTCCTCTCTGGCGACAACTTCGTCCCCAACCTCTTACATTTTTCGATTCACCGGACTGTTCTCCTTCTTCTCTCCATAAGCCGTCGCTTCTCCTCCCTTGAAAACTACTCCCTTTTCCGCCCATAAAGCCTCTCCTCCCATCCTTTTATTTTCATTTTTATTTGTATAAATAAGGGCAAAATCAGGTTAAGGGGAGAGTTTTTTACCTGCACTTTTGTGCAAATTTTGGCCAAAATGTGCTAGTTGTGCAATATTTCAAGGAGTAGTGCTAGTTTTGCCAACTTTTTTTTGTACTATCTACTACCATTTCCTCTTTTTTTGTTTCTTTTGTTCATCTCTTTCCTGGCGACAAAACAGAGAATCATCTCTTTCCTGTAACCCACTTTCTCGGAGCTCTGGCCTTGGGCAATTGAAACGAAGGGGAGCAGAGCAAAGGCGACACAAAGGCAAGGCGAGGGCGGTGCGAGGGTGCGAAACTGTGACGCCAATCAGGTATGCTTAACTTTTTTTTTTAAACCCCCAACGTCAAATCCGCCTACTTGGCTTACTGTTTAGGCGATTTGTACCCAAAAATCTCAAACTTCTAGTCATGGTGGTTTCAAGGGCTCGTTCGGTTCAATAAGAGAATTGAAATTTTCAGGAAGTTACTTTGAGTTTCCAGAAAGTTTAATTGATGGGAATTATGAAAATGTGTTTGGTTGATTTTTTTATTTTATAGGATTAATAGGGGGAATTGAAAATTTTCAAATATAAAATGGTGGAAGTTGAACTTATGAACTAGGTAGGTGAACTTCCTCCAAATAGGAGGAATTGAACTTGCTAGGAAGTGAAATTCCTGGATTTTCATCATTCAAAAATATTAACCAAACGCATATATTTCTCCGACTTCATGGGAATTTCTACTTCCTGGGTTTTTTAGTTGTCAACCAAACACGCTCCAATTGGAGGTCCAATTTCCAGTTTCGATCGATTTTTTCTTGACATTGTAATTTTAGGGTTTTAATTCGCACGATTTGGGGCTTTACGAATTCAGGTCGACCGGTAGAGAGCGGGAAGTCCCGTCTTCGAGCAATTGTAAGGAAGAGGAACGTAGCAGGCAAAATCAGGTATGCTCAATCTCTCCCAAAGCCCTCAAACTCAATCGTTGACTTACTTTTTGTTTCCAGAAACTTTGCCCTTCAAATGCAGATTCTGAATCAAACTTATCTTCTGATTGAATGCTTGATCCTTTTTTCCTCTGGGTTTTTTGCCATGTTCTTTTTTTTTTTTGTTTGAAATTTGCAAGTTTGGGGATTTTGGTTTAGAACAGCCGAGGGAGGAAAAGGGCTGTCGATTGATATATATTTTCTTTGAAACTTATCAGTTTGCCACTGTGAATCCTAGCTTGATCAGGAGTTTAATTTGATGTCGCTTTTATAATATCTTCCAACAATCTTTTTTATTTCCTGATAAAGTTCCTGCACAGTTTTGCCTTGTTTTGAATTTCTTGTGATTGGCATGTTTTAGAAAGATTTTAGCAGCACTTCGCCCTCAATTTAGAGTAGTTTGATGAATCCGGAACCCATGCCACAAGCGGAAGTGATGCAATTAAAGATGAGCTTCTGTGGGTCAAACAATGACCTTGATCCAGGCGAGCTATCAAGATCGATTTGAGGGCTATTGAAAGAGAAGCGTGTTGTTCTCAAAAGAAAGAAGAAGGCTCCACCATGGAAGAAGGTTCAAAGGTGGAAGCTTGGTCACGTTTTGGTTCGTTCTTAATGGGTTGACATCATTTTGAGGTCTCAGTAAAATGGGTTATTCGGAGTCCAAATTTATCGGATGGGGTCGTGCCATAGTTTATTGGAACGAGGACGAAAAGATCCACAGCTTTGCTGTTGAAGGTTTTTCCAGAATCAAATTCAAATTCGCCGAAATTCATCATCTTTGCAACTGTCACTGTTTGGACGAATTTCTATATATTTATTTAATTATTTTCAGTTTTACCTATATTATTAAGATATAATTATTTTATGTAATTAAGAAAATAATGTGGGAAGAAAAATATCTAGTTAAATTCCTTAACCACCAAGCAAGTTTAATCTATCTTTACTTAGGTTTGTTTTATCTTACCTAAGATTTATCTATCTTTAAGATTATTTATCTATATTTTATATAGCCAAACCTCTATCCCTTGCAAGGTAGAATTGGCAAAGCTCTACTATTTAAACACTTGTTATGCTTTGATTTTAATTAGATTGGAAATTATATTGAGGAACCTTTTTAGGATTAAAAGGTTTCCTCAATTCCTCAATCCAAAAGCCTTCACAATTTCTTATGTTCTTATTGTTCAAATTCCGAAAGATCCAAACCCTTGCCTACATTCAATCACTGGGCCAAACACAATCCCAAACCAAACACAAAGGAGAAACTCATCCTGAGAAACCGTCGCTAAACCAGAGTTCCTGTCGCTGAGTCTGCCCAGAACCGTCGCCAGCGTCCGGTCCGCGTTGCGGCCATCCCAATGACCGTCGCTGCTGCTGTGTTTCTGTCGCCATTGCTAGGTGGTTTTGATAATTATTCCGTGTTAATTTTGTCGCTATTTAATTATACAATCATAGTTGTTTTTTTATTGTAATTAATTGTAAACATCAAGACTATAGCAAGGATAACTGCAAGATCAGGACAAATCTACGTCGTTGTTCCTGATTCTGAGCCCACATATGAAGGATCGGGATTCGCAAACGTATCAAGTGGTACCAGAGCCGTAGGTTTCACAAGTTCTTGTCTTTTTCTTGATGTTATTAATCGTTTGATTCAATTGTTTGCGCTATCTGGGGCGATTGGGATGATGATCCCGATCCCTTGGATGAGTTCTTTGCTTTGGAACGTTCTGCACAACAACGACGCCACCGAGAGTTGCAAAGATGAGCTTTGCAACAACAAGTCGTAGAGCGACAACGAGAGGCTCAAAGGCGCTGCCTTTGGCTTCAACGACAAGCGGAGATCGAAGACGAGAGGTGTCGACAACAACTACGACGTCGCCGTCAGATTTGGCTTCTCCAACAAAGAGAGGCTGAGGAAGAACGACGACGAGAAGCTGAGGAAAAACGCCGAGAGAGGGAGGCTTGGATTGTGGACTTCCAAGTTCGCTACAGTCAAGCATTTCCTCCACCTTCCAAACCATCTTCCGACAATGTTGTTGCCTCAACAAATGAAAAGGTCGTGGACTTTGAGACCAATGACGCAGCCCAGGTTGTGAACGAAGTCGTTGCCCAGAAGACAACTCAGCGCGACGATTTTGTTTTGCAGATTCCCGTTGACTCCGACCTCGGAATTGAGTCAATTTGGTCTTGTTGTGAAGTTGACTCGACGAGCTTTCCAATGGCAGGTCACATGCTGCAAGATTCCCCAAGGAAGACCTCCGAATTTGTGCTGCAAATGGACTGCAGTTCTACATAGGATGTGGTGGATGTCTCAATTATTGACGAAGATGAGGTAATTGAGAAAATTTCTCTTGAGTAAGCTATTGTACCTCTTGAGAATATTCATGAAGTTGTCAATGCTGGAGTTCAAGTGATTGTTGAGCCTCTTCAACTCGAAGATGATGTCCGTTCATTGATAGTGTCTAAAAGTGTTGTTTTTGGGGTTCCTATACCTCAAATTCTTCTAGCACCCATCCCACCACCCACCCCTCCATCCTCATGCATGAAGGTTGCTGCTCCATCCCCTTTGTGCATCAACGACTCAATTCGAGGACGAATCGAAGATAAGAGGGGGAGAATGATGCAATCATGGATGAGCCTCTATGGGTCAAACAATGACCTTGATCCAGGCGAGCTATCAAGATTGATTCTGATGCGGGACCATCTTCTACAACTCCAGACACACCCATCATACTTGGAGAAGGACCAATGACTCGAGCTAGAGCTAAGAAGCTTCAGAGAGACTCATTCAACTTTGTGAGTCATGCTTTGTTCTCGAGCAAGGTTCAACTCCCCGAGCCTACATTGAAGACATATATGTGCATTGGAGCACAAATGGAGGCCGAGCCACCCTAACATCAGCTTGGTCGAAATTTCACTAAGTGTTGAGCTTATTTTCAGCTTATGAACATTATTGGGCTGAATTGGGCTTTTATTATTTATTCGTTTTAAAACCTTATTTACTTATGTTCTTAGGTTTATTTAATTAGGCCCATTAGTATTTAGATCTATCTTATTCTATCTTCTATCTCCTAAAACCGGCCAGAACAGCCTTGTAAGGCCTATATATGGCCGCACCTTTCATTGAATCAGATTGGAACTTTGATAATTACAATTCTCTCATTAAGAGTGTTTACACCTTCGAGTGTTTGTTGATTCAATTAGAGCTGTGCTCATTGATCAATCGATTGATACATATCTCAGCTTGGTTTGCTTTGCCGTTCATCAACTTCGCAAGACTTGGTGAATCTAGTATCCACAAGCCCCCTTCTGGTGCTTCAAGTTGTCCGCTTGATTGTGTCGGATTGTAGAGGCGGGTTGTGTAGGCATTGGTATTGGTTCCTACCCTCTGAGGAGGCCTGGGGTCTTTATCTTGCGCTGCATAGATCGACTCAGTCCATATCAGGTCGTGTCTTTCCATTCTTGCATTCAATTTCGAGTCTTTCTCTTTTGTTCTTACTGTTTTCGTGTCTTTCTTGAGTTCTTGATCAATTCTTGATCGAGTTCTTGGAGTCTTACATTGCTGCGTTCTTGTTCTTGTTTAGTTCTTGCTTGTTGTCGAAGATCGGACCACCAAACGGCTAACCCCGTATCAAATTGGCATCAGAGCTTTGGTTTCCGACATCAAGATTGAGTCTTTTCTTTTCCTAAACACAAAAATCCAAAAAACAGAGTCCTTTTCTTGTTTTGGTTATTTACTTCTTGCATTCTTTTGATTATTTTACTAATCTTGAGTTTGTGATTGTTTGTGGTTGCATAGCCTAAACACAAAGCCTAGCCGAGACCGTGGAGTCGACCAAAGGTGCACACAATCCCATTGTGAACACCCATAGCCGACGGCAGAATCTGTCCCCATAGCCTTGCTTTGGCCGAATCCATCAAACCACAAGGAACCCTAGTTTGTTATCTTTTCTATCCCTTGTTCTATCTTTGGAACTTTTATCTATCTTTTATCTATTTCCTTTATCTCTTGCCTATTTTAAATTCTGATTTTTGGTGGATAAAATCATTATATCTATCAAATATCTAATTAAGGCATAAGATAGATCCGATTACCTTAAATAGCCATTCTATCTATAAATTTGCATTAGGGCTGAACTTTTTTATCTTTTCACCACAATTCTCAGAATTTTCGAGTCCTATATTATTATTAGAGTTCTTTCTTGCATTAGTTTCATAAGTTAAAAAAAAAAAAAAAAAAAAAAAAAATCAGTTTCGAAATTTATTTTAAAACTTGGACCTAGGAGGATAAAATTCACTAGGGGCAAAAGTAAGTCAAAAAAAAAAAAAGAGGAAAGTGTTTGTTTGATCTAGTGCAAGAAAGCTCCCAAGGACAATTGGTGAACCCTTTTTCTCAGCCCTAGTCGACATACCCTATCCCAAACACATACACCTCCACAAAAATTGAAACCCTACCCTGCAACTACAACGTCCTAACTTAAAGGTTTTCAATCAAAAGAGGTAAACTTCCAAATTTTCTTTTGCTTTCTTATCTTCTTTTGTGTCGAGTGCTCCCTTGCTACTGTCGAGTACTCATTAGTCTATTTCGAGTTGATCCTTGTTGTGTCGAGTACTGATTTTGATTGATCAAGTGCTCTCCTTGTTGTGTCGAATTGAATTCTTGCAAATTCCCATCTGTTTTGCTTGAATTGAGTTGTTTGCTTACATCGAGTGCTCTACAGCCCTTGTTGAGTACTCTTCTGTGTTGTTTCATTCATTACATACCTTGATTGCCTTGTTTTTGCTTGGTAGTTGATTTGCCCAAAGTGGATTGCCCTAGCAAGCGTGATATATCAATCAGAGAGGGAGTGTGAGCGAAACACAACTGTGAGCTGTTTATAAGTTTTACTAACCTTAACATAGTTCTTTGTTTCTTTTTCTTTTGTTATAATGTCTAATAACCAGGGAAACAATGGTGGTAACAATACCACTAATTCAAGTGCTACTGTAACCCCCGAACAGTTCGCCATCATGATGAACAACATCACTACCATCATGAACACCATGGCTAACAAGGAGTCCGTAGCTGAACTAGCCGCCAAGGTGACAGCTTTGGAGAACTCTAGGCCGAGTGGTTCAAACACCATAGGAGGTCAGCAAGACCGAGTGGAGATACATCAAGACGAAAGAGAGGTCGTAAATCCTAACCCTATTCCTAATCCTAATCCTCATGTCAATATTAATTTAGATAATCCTTTATTCAATGAAAACAACTCTCCACGGGGTGGGAGAAATGATCGGAATAATGGGTTTGTTAATGTGCAAGGTCAAGGACAGGGAAGGGGAAGAGGTCGTGGCTATCAAGAGCAATTCTATTACTCGGAGCAAGATAACGACTTCCAAGAAGAGGAGTATTGGGAGCGACGCCCGAGACGGAATCAAAGGGGAAATCAGAACCGACCACCTAGGTTCAATGACGACGACGGTATAGGTAAGGTTAAGGTAAAGATTCCTCCTTTTGATGGTAAGACTGATCCAGATGCTTATATTGATTGGGAGATTAAAATGGAGCAAATCTGGAATTGTCATAATTTCTCAGAACCTAAGAAAGTACAACTAGCTTCCCTAGAGTTTCAAGGTTTTGCATTAATCTGGTGGGATAATCTTGTTAAGGAAAGAAGAAGATCCCTTGATGCACCTATTGCTTCTTGGGAACAATTAAAAGTGGTAATGAGAAATAGGTTTGTACCTCAACATTATGATAGAGAGCTATTAAACAGATTAGAAAACCTTAAACAAGGTAGTAAAACTGTTGAGGAAACATTTAATGTTATGCAAGAAGCTATGGCTCGAGCTAATGTGGTAGAAACTCACGATAAAACTAATGTTAGATACCTTAGGATCTTGCATCCCGCTTTAGCTCATGAAATTGATTATTTTCCCTACACTACCCCTACTGAATTATTACATCTAGCTATGAAAGTAGAAAAGGGACAACGTTACAAGAGCCAAGCTAATAGAGTGTCGAGTGGCCAGCAACAAGGGTGGCGTTCCAACAGGCCCCAACAGCCCCAAGGGCGCTCGGAGATGGGCTCTAGGGAGCGAGCTCAGCAGCCCCAATGGAGGAGTGAGGGCCGACAGCCCCAACAGCCCCTCGACAAGGGTAAAGGTCCATGGAATGGACGAGAATCGTCTGGGACATCTACTGGTCCCAAAGGGAGTAATCCTAACTCTTCTACCATTCGTTCTAGAGATATTGTATGCTTTAAATGCCAAGGTAGAGGACATTATATGAAGGATTGCCCTAATAAGAAAACTCTCATGGTTAATCAATTTGGAGAATATGAATCTGAAAACTCTTGTGATGAACATGATGAGAATGCTAATAATGACAATGATCAGAACTTAAACCTTGTTTGTTATGAAAATGATGATGATGAGGTTGAATATGAACATGGAGAATCTTTGATTGTTAGGAGAGTGTTAAGTGTTGTTCCTACACCATGTGAAGATAATCAAAGAGAAAACTTATTTCATACTCGTTGTCTTGTTAAAGGAAAGGTTGTAAATGTGATCATTGATGGAGGTAGTTGCTGTAATTTAGCTAGTCAAGAAATGGTTGACAAATTGCATTTACCTACTGTCCAACACCCTAGACCTTACAAATTGCATTGGATGAATGATTGTGGCTTATTAAAAGTTCATAGACAAGTTAAAGTGCATATTAAACTAGGACATTATGAAGATGATGTTTTATGTGATATTGTGCCTATGCAAGCTTGTCATATTCTATTAGGCCGTCCTTGGCAATCTGATCGTAAGGTTATTCATGATGGGTTTACTAATCGCTATACCTTTACTTTTCAGGGAAAGAATGTCATTCTCAAACCCATGACACCTACACAAGTAGCTGATGAGATTGAGAAGCGGAAGGTAAGTAAAGGTGAGTTAGATCAGGAGGCTCAATCGAGCCAAGTGGATCCTCAAACTCGAGCTAAGAGTGTGTTCTTGGTTTCCAAAAGCACATTCCTGGACGAATTTGCGGATGGTGGAACTATGCTTATGCGCCTTTGCAAGAGCTTGAGCATGTTGAGTGAAGAGCTTAAAGCTTCTCTTCCATCAAACATTCTCGCTCTTCTTGAGGAGTTTAAGGATGTGTTTCCCGATGACATACCACCAGGTCTACCCCCTATTCGTGGAATTGAGCATCAAATTGATCTTATTCCAGGGGCTGCATTACCTAATAGGCCTGCGTATCGTATGAATCCCACTGAGACCCAAGAGGTCCAAACCCAAGTCCAGGAACTGTTGGATAAGGGTTATATTAGAGAAAGCTTAAGTCCTAGTGCTGTACCTGTGTTATTAGTCCCTAAGAAAGATGGATCATGGAGAATGTGTGTAGATTGTAGGGCTATTAACAACATTACTATTAAATATCGTCACCCTATTCCTAGATTAGATGATATGTTAGATGAGTTACATGGAGCTTCTATATTTTCTAAAATTGATCTTAGAAGTGGTTATCATCAGATTAGAATGAAAAAGGGGGATGAATGGAAAACAGCCTTTAAGACTAAGCTTGGTTTATATGAGTGGTTGGTTATGCCTTTTGGTTTAACTAATGCTCCTAGCACTTTTATGCGTTTAATGAATCATGTGCTTCGAGATTTCATTGGAAGATTTGTTGTTGTTTATTTTGATGATATTCTGATTTATAGCAAATCTCTTAATGAACATGAATCACATCTTAGAGAAGTGCTTAAAACGCTGAGAATTGAACACTTGTATGCTAATTTAAAGAAGTGTGAATTATGTAATGAACAAGTGTCTTTTCTTGGATTTGTAGTGAGCTCTAATGGACTGCGTGTTGATGAATCAAAGATTAAAGCCATCCAAGAGTGGCCGACACCCACTAACATAGGACATGTACGCAGCTTCCAAGGACTTGCTAGCTTCTACCGACGATTTGTGCGAGACTTTAGTACAATCTCAGCCCCACTGACCGAGCTTACTAAGAAGAGAAGTGAGTTTACATGGGGAGCAGCTCAGGAGGAAGCATTCAACACACTTAAGGACAAGCTCACTCACGCACCCCTATTAGCGTTGCCGGACTTTACTCAGCCTTTTGAAGTAGAGTGTGATGCTAGCGGAGTCGGAATTGGTGGAGTCCTTATGCAGGGAGGTAAGCCTATTGCTTTCTTTTCTGAGAAATTGAAAGGTGCTTGTCTTAATTACTCTACCTATGATAAGGAATTGTATGCATTGTTTAGAGTACTTAAGACATGGTCTCACTATCTATGGCCTAGTGAGTTTATTCTTAGGACTGATCATGAGTCTTTAAAACACTTTAAGAGCCAAGATAAACTTGATAGGAGACATGGTAGATGGATGGAGTTTATTGAAACATTTCCTTATGTAATTAAGTATAAGAAAGGCAAAGACAATGTGGTAGCTGATGCATTATCTAGAAGACATGTTCTTTTAACCACTTTGGATTCTAGAGTCTTAGGCTTTGTTTACATAAAGGAATTGTATGAATCTGATTTGGATTTTGGTGATATCTTTCGAAAATGCTTAGAAAAGGGTCCTAATGACAGCTTTTATATACATGAAGGATTCTTATTTCGAAAAGATCAAGTGTGTATTCCTAGATGTTCTCTACGATTATTACTTGTTAGTGAAGCCCATAGTGGTGGATTAATGGGACATTTTGGGAGAGATAAGACCTATAACACCCTGAAATCACACTTTTATTGGCCACATATGCTTAGGGATGTAGAACATTGCCTTAAGAGATGCATAGATTGCATTAAAGCCAAAGCTAAGCTTATGCCTCATGGCCTTTATACACCACTACCGACCCCCTCAGCCCCTTGGGAAGACATTTCTATGGATTTTATAGTTGGGTTGCCTAGAACTAAGAAGGGGAGAGATTCTATATTTGTGGTAGTGGATAGGTTCTCTAAAATGGCTCATTTCATTGCATGCCACAAAACTGATGATGCTACCAATGTTGCTAATCTATTCTTTAAAGAAGTAGTTAGGTTGCATGGCGTGCCTAAAACCATTGTTAGTGATAGGGATGTGAAATTCTTAAGTCATTTTTGGCGCACTTTATGGAATAAATTGGGAACTAGATTGCTATTCTCTACTTCTAGCCACCCCCAAACTGATGGCCAAACTGAGGTGACTAATAGAACTCTTGCTACTGTCCTAAGAGCTATTATTAGGAAGAATTTGAAACTTTGGGAAGAAGCCTTACCTCATGTGGAATTTGCTTATAATAGAACCATGCATTCGGCTACTAAAATCAGTCCATTTGAATGTGTGTATGGTGTTAATCCACTAACCCCTTTTGATCTTACTCCATATCCTATGAGAGACAAAGAATCATTTGAGGCAGGTAAGCATGTCGAGTTCATTAAGGAGCTGCATGAACGAACTCGAGAGAAGCTGAAGCTAAAGGCTGAATACAATGCTAACAAGGCCAACAAGGGACGTCGCTTGGTCACATTTCAGCCTGGAGATCTTGTATGGGTGCACTTGAGGAAGGAGCGGTTTCCAGAAGCTCGGAAGAACAAGCTGTCGCCGCGTGGTGATGGGCCATTTCGGATCAAGAAGAGAGTGGGCGACAATGCCTACCAATTGGAGCTTCCTGGAGACATGGGCGTGAGCGCTACATTCAACGTCGCGGATCTAATCCCTTACTTCGCTGTGGATGAAGACTTGGATTCGTGGTCGAATCCTTTTCAAGAAGGGGAGGTTGATGCGGGACCATCTTCTACAACTCCAGACACACCCATCATACTTGGAGAAGGACCAATGACTCGAGCTAGAGCTAAGAAGCTTCAGAGAGACTCATTCAACTTTGTGAGTCATGCTTTGTTCTCGAGCAAGGTTCAACTCCCCGAGCCTACATTGAAGACATATATGTGCATTGGAGCACAAATGGAGGCCGAGCCACCCTAACATCAGCTTGGTCGAAATTTCACTAAGTGTTGAGCTTATTTTCAGCTTATGAACATTATTGGGCTGAATTGGGCTTTTATTATTTATTCGTTTTAAAACCTTATTTACTTATGTTCTTAGGTTTATTTAATTAGGCCCATTAGTATTTAGATCTATCTTATTCTATCTTCTATCTCCTAAAACCGGCCAGAACAGCCTTGTAAGGCCTATATATGGCCGCACCTTTCATTGAATCAGATTGGAACTTTGATAATTACAATTCTCTCATTAAGAGTGTTTACACCTTCGAGTGTTTGTTGATTCAATTAGAGCTGTGCTCATTGATCAATCGATTGATACATATCTCAGCTTGGTTTGCTTTGCCGTTCATCAACTTCGCAAGACTTGGTGAATCTAGTATCCACAAGCCCCCTTCTGGTGCTTCAAGTTGTCCGCTTGATTGTGTCGGATTGTAGAGGCGGGTTGTGTAGGCATTGGTATTGGTTCCTACCCTCTGAGGAGGCCTGGGGTCTTTATCTTGCGCTGCATAGATCGACTCAGTCCATATCAGGTCGTGTCTTTCCATTCTTGCATTCAATTTCGAGTCTTTCTCTTTTGTTCTTACTGTTTTCGTGTCTTTCTTGAGTTCTTGATCAATTCTTGATCGAGTTCTTGGAGTCTTACATTGCTGCGTTCTTGTTCTTGTTTAGTTCTTGCTTGTTGTCGAAGATCGGACCACCAAACGGCTAACCCCGTATCAGATTCGAGGGCTATTTGAAGAGAAGCGTGTCATTCTCAAAAGAAAGAAGAAGGCTACACCATGGAAGAAGGTTCAAAGGTGGAAGCTTGGTCGCGTTTTGGTTCCTTCTTAATGGGTTGACAGCATTTCAACATCTCAGTAAAATGGGTCGTTCGTTGTCCATATTTATCGGATGGGGTTGTGATATACCATGTTGGAACGAGGACGAAAAGATCTACAACTTTGATGTTGAAGGGTTTTCCAAAATCAAACTCGAATTTGGTCGAAATTCATCATCTTTGCAGATGTCATTGTTTGGACGCATTTCTATATAGTTATTTTCATTATTTACCTATCTTTAAGATTATTTATCTATCTTTTATCTAGCCAAACCTCTATTCTTTGCAAGGTAGAATTGACAAAGCTCTACTATTTAAACACTTGTTATGCTTTGATTTTAATTAGATTCAAAATTATATTGAGGAACCTTTTTAAGATTAAAAGGTTTCCCCAATCCCCAATCCAAAAGCCTTCACAATTTCTTATGTTCTTATTGTTCAAGTTCCCAAAGATCCGCGGCCATCCCAGCGATCGTCGCTGCTGCTGTATTTCTGTTGCCATTGCTGGGTGGTTTTGATAATTATTCGAAGTGTTAATTTTGTCGCTATTTAATTATACAATCATAGTTGTTTCTTTTATTGTAATTAATTGTAAACATCAATACTATAACAAGGATAACTGCAATATCGGGACAAATCTAAGTCGTAGTTTTTGATTCTAAGCCCACGGGCGAAGGATCGGGATTCGCAAACGTATCAGAAAGCTCGCAAGGTTTGCAAGGGCGGGGTTCCGAGAATCGTATGAAAAGGCTAATTTTAGCAACATCTCGTCCAATTTAGGGGAATTTTGTAGTGCTCGAAACCCAGACCACAAGAGAAAGCTTGCAAGGTTTGCAAAGCCATGGTTTCGAGAACCAAAAGAGCCTAGATGAAAGCTCCTACCTTGCTTTGTGATTTCTGCAATTATGTGCTCTCTCTTTTTTCTTTTCTGTATGCTCAGCCGTATATGTCAGCCTTGTGTGTGTTTTCAACTGCACTAGGTCAACTTTTATAGGGGAAAAGGAAGAAAGTGAAGATATACATGTTTCCTTTTTCATGTACCGTCACTATCTTTTCTTTTCCTTTGATTTTGTTAAGCATATATCCCTGTGCACATGAACTTTCCTGTAGAACCTTAGTTGAGAAGGGCTTGACTTTTCTTAATGATTCTTCCCTTTATGATAAACCTATTTTGGGCTAATATTATATTTATCTATTGATGCAATTTTTCCTTATTGCCATTTCACTCACTTTGCCAATGCCCGTCGAATTTTTATTTTATTTTTTTGAATGGGTTGGGCCTTGCTCTTGCAAATTACTTTGGCTAGGCCTCCAACTTGAACATTCCTCTAACTCATCTTTTTTCTTTTTCTTTTGCAGTAGGAACTCGAACAGATCAATGAACAAGACAGCTTGATTGCAAGGAACTTTGCCGCCAAAGCAACTTTTTTCTATAATTTGGACAGGTTCACTTAGTTTCCTCTCATTGTATGTTGAGTTTTCTATATAGTTCTGTTTACAAATTTGTAGTGCACTTAGCATATTGGATTTGACACGTAATGCTTACCGTGCACAATTTATTTGTTTATACTTGCTATTATCGACTTGCACTTATTTCTGAATTGTCGAATAGAGGCTTGCATGAATACGAATGCCTATGAAGTATCTTTCTTGAGTTATGAAATGCAAATTTTTTTCCTCTTTTTTTTCTTTTTTTTTACTCTCAAACACATACATAAAAGTATAATCAATAGGATGCAGATCAAGCGTTTAGTCGTCTAGGTCCATGGGCTGCAGATGCGGCATAAAGCAATCGTGAATGCGAGGCCGCAAGTGGTAGATGGAAGGGTCGATCTCTGGGGTATCCACACCAAGGACCGCCTCATGCTAGACAAACCAGGGACTAGGAGCAACAAAGGCAAGGCTAGACAAGTGAGTCACGAGGACAAGGGTTAGAACGCAATCCCATGGGATCCTCGCCAAGGATGTGATGAGTCAAGGTGGGGAGAGACAAGGATTCACCCATGGGGGGACATTTTTTGTGGTGAGGAACACGCCTAGCATGGGCTATGATCGCGTCCACAAAATGGGAAGAGGGTCAGAGGTGGGATGCTGCAGTCGTGCCCGACGTCCTAGAAAATGCGGTCACAACTATAGCTTCGAAGCCAGAAATGAAGAATGACTTCATGGACAATGAGGGAGAAAGCGTGGGTGATCAAAAACCCAAGCCAATGGTCAAGGGGATCACAAGATACGAAGGGTTGTTGAGATACAAAAGCTTGTGAGTTCATTAAAGAGGGCACACGGAAATGGTGATTGGTGCATTGTGTTAGCATGAGGTTTGATCTGTAATAGCATGCGTGGACAAAAGTGGGCCCAAGGAATCAAGCAGATCGAAAGTGTTGACCAAAACCATGAGACCACAAGCAAGCTGGAGGTGGGACACGTCATTAGATTGACCAAGGCCATTAGCGATTAGGAGGAAACACTAAACAAGGCTGACCAAAATGAAAAAGGAAAAAGAACAAGCTGAGGTGGATGGCAAAACAAGTATGGGTCAGTTTGGGGAGACATCCGAATGAGCAATTGGCAAGTGTCGGTCAAACCCCATATGTTGACCAAGTGTTGACCAGACCAAGCGTGTTGACCAGTGGCAAGAGTTGACCAGAAACAAAGCCAATGACGCCGAACCCAATGACAAGATCAACAATGAGTGAGCAGCTATAAGTGAACCGTAAGTGGGCCCTAATATCGTCGGACAAGGGCCCAAGGCCAGGAGCTCAAGGCTTCACCAGCGAGCTGAGTAGTACTTCGGCGACCCCCTTTTGTTGTTTTTTTTAGACAAACAGATAAGTGAAAGAGATGAGAATTTGTGAGCAAGGGAGGAGATTGGGTGAGAGTGGAGTTGACGTGGGCGGTAAGCAAAGTACGGAACCCATGGAAGCCTCAGGGAAAAGACAAAGGTCATCATTTCCCAGCTGGTTTCTAACATTCCACTCGGAAGGGATGATAAATAGTGCCGAATATACCAAATCAGGCGGTGTATGGTCGAATTTGGCTTGAAACTATAGGGATCAGAAACATCCAACAATGGTGATGTTATTTGTGGAGGATGCTTCGCCAGATGTGAAGTCGATGCCAAAAGATCTGAGCTTTCTCCTTTTTTTTTGAGGGAAAGTGGATGAGTTAGAAACTCAGATTTAAGGGAAGGGGGTGTTACCATGGAAGAAGATCAAGCGAGGGGACTGACGAAGGGGGGAAACCAGAGGAAGGGGAGAACAAGGCTCTGATCTAAAAGCGTGAGAAGGAGGAGAGGTTGTGATGGACCTTAGAAACAAAAGTCAGGCCATTGGAGATAAAAAAAACCTTAATACAAAGCCAGATCCGAGAGCCAGATTTGGCCTCAAGGACCTTAGATCTAGCCCCATATCGTAGGAACTAGGGCACCTTCGGCCAAGGAAGAGTTGATGACTCGGTGGAGCATTAATGGAGCGGCGGGTGGATTTGGATCTGAGCAGTAGACCACTGGTAGCCTTGGATTTCTTTATCGTTTTTTTTTTTCTTTTGGATTCTTGGATTTGTAGATCCGAAAGAAAGGGTGGGTTCAGTGTTTGAAGGAGATGGGTGAAAGGTGGGGTGGGTATGTTGTGGAAGGTGTGAAGCAAAATGGGGTCAACAAGGGATGACGGTCGGGGAGGTGTGAAGCAAAATGGGATTGGTCAGATATGAAGTTTTTCCGGCAGCCCTTGGCTTCGCCCAAGTGGGATAGAGGGTAAATGACAGCTCTTAGATTCGTCACAAGATGACGGTGGATGTAGGTAGTAATGGGAGATGGAGATATAAAGGATACAATGGCCGGCATTCACCAATACTGGTGGAGCTGCTGGTGGTTTTCCAAATATTTTCATGGGGAGCTCTTGAGGAAGAGAGGATGCATTGAGGAAAATTTTCCTTCCTTTGAGAGTTTCTCTCTCTAACCACTCTCTTCCGACTTCAAGGGGAACTCTTTTTCTCAATTTAGGGATATGAATCCATTGAATCCAGGTAATTGAATTAGGTTTTCGTTAAAAATATATTCAATTCCTTCCCATTTGTATATTAGGTTTTATCTTCAAATTGTCACCGATGCTTATGATGATGCAACTGTTATCCAGTTATCATCACCTTCTTGCTCTAATTCGTTTGTTTGCTCCTTATGTTTTGGTGTTCTATATTCTACTCCTTGGTGGATGATCCGGTGCCTGGCATCAATTGTCCTATACAATGGCAGAAGTTAATTGCGGCGGTGCGTTTGCAGATTTCGAGCTCTCGCTCTCTTGTTGTAGTGGTCTCTCCCCTTCTCAGGTTCTCTCTTAACCGAACTCGCAATTTTGCGTAGATTTTCCAAATTGATCCAGTTTCTCATTTGTATCCAATTTGAGCTGGAGGCTGAATTGTTCTTTCATTTTGATAATTAATTTCTTCATTTTTCTCTTATAACGTGTTTGAAAATAATTGTTACTTGTTTGTGTGCCGATGGATGAAGGTGAATGTGCATTTCTCAAAGGAGTATGATAGAATTACACATCCAGATGTCAATCTAGAGAACTCCATCGCCTAGGTCAATAGTGATTTGTTTTGTTTTTTTTTATTATTTTGGATTTATTTTTGGTTCTTGTTTTACCCAAATTAACTGGATTTTATATTCTCATTCTTCAATTGTTGGTGATATTAATACTGTACCCCAACTGCAAATACATAATCTAATTCTCTTCCTATCAACCCATCACATAAACATAAAATGTTAGAGCTTATTTTTGATATTTATAATTCTTTACATATTTTTGTTTTCAGCAACGCTACTAGATATGGAATCAGAAGGTTTAAAGCACTCCATCCTTATATAATTGGCGCAAATTCTGAGTATGTGTTCTTTTTTCATCGATTTGAATTTATTATGAGTAATGGCTATTATGATTGGTTTCTCAGTGTATTATGAAATTTATTTGGCTTTTATTGTGATGTCGATTTCCTTTTTCTTCTTCTCTAGAGAATTTACCTCCTCTAATTTGTAATGTTTCACCATTAAGTTCTCTCAGTGCACCTTGATATACTTTATTTTTGCATCACATTGTTACAGTTTGGAGGATTCTCTTTGTGCAATAATAGTGGTGTGTGTAACCAACTCTCCAACGTTGTCCTCAAACTGGGTTTGACCGAATATAGGTTTCTTTCTACTCCACAAATGTGTGCTCATTTATGCTTGCATTGCACATGCATATGATATGTTAATTTTTTTTTTTGATTGCAACATGAATTTTTTCATAATTATACGTTTTTTCATATTGGATGAACTTCCACTCAAGAGTTTTCGCATGTGACAGTAGGCTAATTAACATCTCCCCTTCTTTTTCTTCTCAGGACTTTTGTGGGTACAAACTTAAGTCCATTATGGGAGAAGTTTTTAGTTCCCTCAGAAGGTAACCTTCTGACATTCATTTGATGTTGATCTCAATTAAAGTGATGATGAACTGCTAAGATACAAAGCTGAAAAGCATTAAAAGATTTGATTTATTTTCATCTCTGTATAGCATTAAAAGGTAACCATATGATATCGGTCAAGCTCAGCTTTGATATTTGTTTGGTTTTCAACCATAACCTTTGCTTTCAACATTCAAATTCCTCTTTTTTTTTTGTTTGTTGCAAGTGGGTTCTTTTTTATTTCTCTTCTCGCCCCTGGATCCATGTAACCATTACTTTCTTCAATTCAATTCAATTCCTCGCCACCTCTCTTATCCTCTTCTTTATTGTCTTGGTCGTTGATTCTCTGTTTTACTCTGTTCATTCTTAACCCTTCTATGTTGGTTTTTAATTATGCCTAATTCATCGTCCTACTTTTTTTGTCAAGGCATTTGAAGTGATAGAAGACTGCATTTTGAATTATGGGCTAATTCCTGTTGCAGTCAAGAGTCGAACGTATAGACTCTTTTGTAGTATCACTAGTAGAAAAAGGGCATTTGGCGACGGTGAAATTACCACGGTTCCGTGTTTCTTCGAAGTAAATTTGAAAACTTGTAAATTTACCTCGGTTCTGAAGGGAACCGTGGTAATTCAGCATTAAAACATTCCCACACACCGTGGTAAATATGGAAATCGGACTTATTTACCACGGTTGTCTTCTGAACCGTGGTAATGCAGCATTAAAAATTTACCACACACCGTGGTAAATATGGAAATTCGACCTATTTACAACAGTTGTCTTCGAAACCGTGGTAAATTATGAATTTTATTTTTTTTTTTGTTTTTTAGACGAAACAAAATTACCTTATACCGCAGTAAATCTGCAAAATTGACAAAATTACCACACACCGTGGTAAATTATGAAATTATTTTTTTTTTGTTTTTTTTAGACGAAACAAAATTACCTTATACCGCAGTAAATCTGCAAAATTGACAAAATTACCACACATCTTCGGATTACGAGGTAAATTTACCAAATTTCACACTTCCGCCAAAATAATTCCCGCGTTCTAAATTCAATTAAATATATAGCTTTTAAATATTCAATTGGGGTTTTATATTTACAAAAAATCTGAATTAATGAAACCCTAACCTAACCCTCGTATCTCAGTCGATCTCCGTTGGAAGAGATAGAGCTTGGAGGAGATCAACTGCCATCGATCGCTTCTTCACTCTCGTTCCTCGCCGAAATTCATCGACGCCGCCCAGCAATTACATTGGAGAGATCGAGTGCTTGTTCTTCACTCCCGTTCAGCAGTCGTTCCCGTTCACTCCCGTTCAGCAGCCCTCATATCTCCATTGTTGCCGGAATTCGTTCGTACTGTCCGGGTATGGTGCTAAATTCAAGCTCTTTATGGTTCACAAAGTTTCAATATCTGAATCCCACCCTAATTTATACTACAAATCCTCTGCTTTCTACTTAATCCAAACCCAATTTTGGTAATTTAGGGAAATCCAGAACGGTAAATCTTTTCGGTGCCGGTGATCACGGATCGTCGGATTCGGTGTGCTGCCAGTGGTCACCTGTTTATCCTGGTATGATGCTCAATTCCAGTTCATTATGGTACAAAAAGCTTTCCTCTGCTTTCTTGTTAATCCGACCCTAATTGGCCTTGTTATTGTGCTGATTGGCCTTGTTATTGTGCTGTTCAGCAGATGAACTGTTGAACTTTCTCTTGTTATCATGTTCCTTTCCTTGTTATTCCTGTTGAGAATTCGATATCTAGTCTCGATTTCGGCAAGTTTGTTCATCTCATCATCATCGCCTGGAACTTGAATGTTTAGATCCAATTCTGTCTGCTTCTTGTAGATTTTTTTGTTAGCCAAGATGTCAAATTATGTTGCTCAATACACAGATTGAAAATGGTCTCTAGGAGCCAATTCAATTAAGTTAGATGCTTTAATTCAGTTGGTTACAACTGTGGTAGTCACTTGGTCCCCTTGAATTACATATAACAAGTAACAACAATAACAACAACAAACCCAATGTAGTCCTGCTAGGTAGTTTCTAGTGACCCGAGTGTTGCCCTGAGAAAAATGAAGATAAAGAGTACTGCACACATATATATGAAGATAAAGAGTAATTTAAAAACAATGAAACTCAAGGTCAGTTAGCTGTGTTGTACACATACTGCACCCAATGTAGTCCCGCTAGCTGTGTTGTACACATACTTTCCCCGGCTAGGTGGTTTCTAGTGACCCGACTGTTGCCCTGAGAAAAATGAAGATAAAGAGTAATCTAAAAACAATGAAAAACAAAGCTATAGGATGAAAACGAGAATGAAAATGAAAGCGGCAACAGATACTTGGAATCTATATACAAAATTACAAATCAAACTCAAGGTCAGTTAGCTAGAAATAAGATGCTGGATTGAAGCAAGCACACTGCAGACATATATATACAAAAGATGGATGAACCTGACATGTATTTGTAGAGATTAAGGAATTAACCTTGTTATTTAATTGTTTTATCCACAAACAAAGCATTTGAAATTCCAAACAAACGTTTTGTCTGGTAATCAAATTGATAAAGAGATTAAAAAAGCAACAGATTTATAACCGTCAAGACACAAACAAGACCCAAACTGATGCTGAATCAACCTCCCTGCAGCAGTCATAGCCACTAGGATTCAACAACAGGAAAGGAAGCTCACTAACCTATTCTTCACTCCAGTCAAAAGTTGACTTAAATGCTTTGCTGCTTCCCATTCCCCTCCACCTTCATGCTTACAGCTCGCGTCGGCTAATTTCAATTCCTCACGAACAGTCATATTGTCTGCCAATCCTCCATCGTTTACAGAATCCGATTACTGGAAAGATTCAGGAGTTTCTTCAAGGGTTTCAGGTGCAGAAGGTCTTCTCATGGTAGTAATATTTATAGTTAGTAATAAAAACAACAAGTCCAGCAAAAGCAGCTGAGCAGCAGTTGCTCTGTATACGAGGATGAAACTGTTCTGATTCCTCGTTAGCTTTGTAAATCCCCAAAATTGGCTTGTACAGCAAGAGATAACAGATGGATCAACGCCACTAGACAAGTGATTCTGTAACCTCATTCGAGCTAAGGAAAGAAATGCATCTAGATTCGACTTCCATTAGGCAAGTATTCGTAAACAATGAGCTTTTCGTCTCCTTCGATGACGCAGCCTAATACCTTCACCGGATTTCTGTGCTGCAATTTGGAGATGAGCAAGTTTTCATTTAAGAGTTCATCTATGCCTTGCACTGAGTGATCTGAGAGACATTAAGTTGAATGTGAATCTGAAATGGTCTTCTTGGTGCACATTTGTTCAAACTTGAAAGACCAAAAAGTAACACACCATAAATTTGAACATTACAAATTTAATAAGCAGATGCAACAGTTCAATGTAACCTCACTGAAGAGTTTTGTTTTTTTAATACAACAGTTCAATAATAATCATTACTATTTTTTTAGTAGCTACACTTTTTACTAGACAAAGTGAAAAATAATACTACTAATCTAGAACACCATATATACTCCGTATTATTTTAAAAACAACAAATAAAAAGAGACAAGAGTTAGGTAGCGCCGTACGGACTGGCTAATTCGATCTTATTTGCCGCCAGAGAAGATGGTGGCAAGGATCTCATTCTTCTTGGCCCCCCTGGGTGTCGGCAGGTTACTGTAGGATGGCGCCGGCTGCGGCTTGGTGGGTACTCCGTTGTTGCTGGAGGTGCTACTGCTACTACTACTCATCCTCGATTGACGGCTGCGGCTAGGTAGGACGTTGAGGCCGGTTGTGTTCTGATCACTTCAGTTGGGAGCTTCAAGGAGAGTGTGTTTGTTGGGGCAAAAGCCATTTCATCTTTTCAACTATATATATTGTAGTAAGTTATATATATATATATTCTTTTAAAACGGAAAAAAATTAGTAGAGACGGATGAGATAATAAGGTGCAAAAATGAAAATCAATTTCTAATTTTGAGAAAAAATATATATTTTGGGGTAAATTTTATAATAGAAAAGCTATTGGAATTTGACCAAAAAGAATTCAAAATATATAACTTATAGTATTTCTCTATTTTGGAGATTTTCTGGGTGCCATAAGTATATACATGTATGGTAATCCACCTTCTTTTTCTTAACAAATTCACTTATTTTGAAACATAATTAAATGCATCCAAAAAATTATTGGTCATATTAAAGATTATCTTACAATTGCTGGTTGCTTTTTTGTTTTTTAAGGTACTAAGTCGAGTCCAAACATAGGTGTAGTTTTATTGGAAGAACACCTGCCCTTCATTCTCAGTGGTTATTCTATTATAAGAGCTCTTTGTTAGTAAGTCCTAATTCTCCGCATTTTATCATTCATCTAAGAGTTTTTATCTATTTTTTTTTGGGAAAGTAATTAGATGTTACTAGTTATGCGCTCATGCTTGTTTAGTGATAGTTACACGTGTTATTCATAGGAAATCGATTCATTATGATGGATAGAAAATGGATGATTGCAAATCGTTTGACCGATGAATATGATAGAGGGGTTAAGGAATTTGTAACGGTAGCTGAAACGCATTATGGAAAGCATAGTAAACTGATACCATGCCCGTGTGTAAGGTGTGGAAATATTGACCGAGCTAATGGTAGCAAAATATATGATCATCTTATTGAGTATGGGATTGATAGAACTTACACACGATGGATTTTGCATGGTGAAATCGATAACATCGGCTTACAGAATATAAGTGATGATGAGGTTGAGGAGGGTGATAGATTAGAAGCTATGATGGATGCTGCGCAAGACAATTTTCATGGATCAGTAGATGAAATTGATTACTTGTTAGCTGCTGCAAAAAAACCATTGTACGATGGTTGTTCGACATTTTCAGAATTATCAGCTATCTTAAAGTTATATAATCTCAAAGCGGGTAATGGGTGGAGTGATAAAAGTTTTACAGCATTGTTAGAGCTTTTGAAAGATATGCTTCCACAAGACAATGTGCTTCCTAGTCGAACTTACGAGGCCAAAAAGATTTTGTCAACCATGGGAATGTCTTATGAGAGGATACGTGCTTGCCCTAATGATTGCATTTTGTATCGAAAAGAAAACACTGGATTAGAGAGGTGTCCGAAGCCGGGTTGTAACGAATCAAGATATAAAAGAGATAAAGTTCCTCGTAAAGTACTTTGGTATTTTCCAGTTATACCAAGACTTAAACGCATGTTTAGAATAGTAGAAGATGCCAAGAATTTGATATGGCATGCTAGTGGTAAGTCTAAGGATGGTAAACTTAGGCACCCAGTAGATTCCCCACAATGGCGCTATATAGATAGAAAATTTGGTGAGTTTGGGAATGAAAAGCGAAACATACGGTTTGCACTTTCCACTGATGGAATGAGTCCATATGGTACTCTCAGTAGCATTTACAGTGTGTTGCCCGTTCTGTTGGTAATTTATAATCTACCTTCATGGTTATGCATGAAGCGCAAGTATATGATGTTGTCGTTGTTGATCTCAGGGCCAAAACAGCCGGGTAACGATATAGATGTTTATTTGGCACCTCTTATCGAAGAACTGAAATTATTATGGGAAAGTGGGGTTGAAGTCTTTGATGCAAATACAGAAGAAGTGTTTATCTTAAGAGCTCTTTTCTTTTGCACAATTAATGATTTTCCGGCTTATGGAAATCTTTCTGGATACAGTATCAAAGGTCACCATGCTTGCCCTATCTGTGAAACGGATACTAATTATTATCAGTTGCCAGAGTCTAGGAAGCCTGTGTACTTGGGATACCGTAGGTTTCTTCCTGTTGACCATCATTTTCGTAGGCAGAAAAAGAATTTTAATGGGTTTCAAGAGGAAAGGATAGCTCCAATACCTTTGAACGGTCAAGAGGTGTACGAAAGAGTGAAAGATATTGAAGTATCATTTGGGAAAAAGAACGAATTTGGAAAGAAGAACATAGTAAAAGTTATAAATGGGTGGAAAAAAAGTCAATATTTTTTTCCCTCCCATATTGGAGATTCTTATTTGTGAGACACTGTCTTGATGTGATGCACATTGAGAAGAATGTTTGTGATAGTATTGTTGGCACACTACTCAATCTTCCCGAGAAGACAAAGGATGGAATCAAATCTAGACGTGATTTGGAAGCAATGGGCATCAGAAAGGAATTGTTCCCGAAAAAGAAAGGAAACCGCATGTATTTGCCTCCTGCATGTTATACTCTGTCTAAAAAGGAAAAGACTGCTTTTTGTGAATTTTTGGCAGACGTTAAAGTTCCTAGTGGATATTCTTCTAACATTAGAAGTCTTGTTTCGATGAATGATCTGAAACTCGTGGGCCTAAAGTCTCATGATTGTCATATTTTAATGCAAGAGTTTTTACCGATAGCTCTACGCCCTATTCTGCCAAAGAATGTTCGATTGGCAATCACTAGATTATGTTTTTTCTTCAAAGCAATCTGCAGCAAAGTGATTGATGTCAATCATCTACAATCGTTACAAGATGATATTGTTATTACTCTTTCCAAGCTTCAGATGTATTTTCCTCCATCATTCTTTGATATCATGATCCATTTGGTTATTCACCTAGTCAGAGAGGTTAGATTGTGCGGTCCAGTATATTTGAGATGGATGTACCCATTTGAAAGGTACATGAAAGTGTTGAAAACCTATGTAATGAACAAAAATCGTCCGGAGGGATCGATTGTTCAACGTTACATAACTGAAGAGGCAATTGAATTCTGTAGTGAATATTTATCTAATGTCGAAGCCATTGGTCTGCCTAAATCGCAACGATCAGATGCAATGGAAGGAGAAGGGATTACAGGAGCTAAATTAGTGGCCATTTGTCGTGCTACACGAAATCAAGCACACCTTTATGTCTATCATAATGATGTTGAAGTTGGACCATATGAAGAGGAGCACAAGAATATTTTGAGAGAAGGAAATCATAGTAGAAATGAAAGTTGGATTGTGACTGAACACAATCGCACCTTTGTTGCATGGTTTGAAGAAAAGATATCAACAGAATTGAAGAAAGGGACAAATTCTGTCTCTGATCATTTAAGATGGTTATCTTATGGCCCTAGGGATGAGGCTTTACATTTCACATCATATATCATCAATGGTTATACGTTCTACATAAAGGAGCATGATGATAACAGCCTACTACAGAACAGCGGGGTTACTCTTACAGCAGAAGCACTCCATGTTTCGAGCACGAAAGATAAAAATCCAGTGTACACAGACATGCAGTATTATGGGGTGATTGAAAAGATTTTTGAGTTGGATTACACCACATTTCGATTGGCGGTATTTGATTGCAAGTGGCTCAATAATAACGCAGTCAAGGTTGACCAGTTAGGTTTCACTCTTGTGGACCTTAATAGGTATGGGCACAAAGAAGATCCATTTATATTTGCATCACAAGCAAAGCAAGTGTTCTACGTATCAGATCCATCAGACAAAAAGTGGTCGATTGTTTTAGCATCGCGAAGACGGTTCTTTAGTGATGAGCTTGAAAATGAAGTGGAAGATATTAGCTATAGCAATGCCGATTGAGTAGCTCGAATGTGACCTGAATTGATTATGAAGCTATTAGTGTCATGGTATAATGATCGATCTGAAACTAAAATGGCTTAATTTGATTACTATCTCTCATCTTTAATTGAAAGATCTTGCAGCCTTTTAGGTTACTTCTTTTATTAGTTTTCCGGATACTCTTATTAGTGTAGGCAGGCCAATCGCCACTGATAGTAGGTTCGTTCCCTTGTTGAATGTAGACAAGGTTTATACCTTCTTTTCATCATGAATTGATGCCATATACTTATTGGCTTTCAGCCTTTCACTAATGTTTGTTCACTAGATGGGGTTTATACCTTCTTTTCATCATGAATTGGTGCTATATACGTATTGGCTTTCAGCCTTTCACTAATGCTTGTTCAAACTCATTTTTACTTTATTATATATTATTTCCTTGTGTAAATGTGTGTTATGATTTTTATGTATATTTATAACTTTGTTTTGTGAGATAATTGCTCCTTGTATATATCTGGTTTCTAATTTAGATTATAAAATTTACTTTGGCATGCAGTTTAATCCGCCATCCGTGGAGTTGGTACCACATTATACACAGGCCATGATAGATGAAATTCGAGATCAATGGGCAAATTTTGTTCAAAACTTTATGTAGTACGTATATGTAATGCGCAGATGGTAGGGTAGGGTACGGAATGTAGGTTTCTTTATATTAGTCAAATTTTATTAGCTAGTTATGCATTTTTTTGAATTAAGATGTTAAACATGATTAATTTTATATATATATATATATATATATATATATATATATATATATATATATATATATATATATATATATATATATATACACGCTACTAATGTTTTACCATTTCTTACAGTGTTGTAGTTTTGTTTTTATAGTTTGTTATTGTAATATTGATTGATTATCGACAGGAAAATAGGAAAATATAATGCTATATAAATATTATTACAGAACCCAGAAAATGTAATTTACCACGGTTCAATTTAAATGTGTAGTAAATTTGCATAAATGAATGTTACCACGTCAACAAAATTACCACGGGTGATCAATATTACCACGTAAATAATTTTACCACATATATCAAATTTACCACGGTTCGTCCACTTTAACCATGGTGCGATTTTACTTCGGTTGAGCAACTTTACCACGGGTAAACCAAGATAAGAAGTCAAGACTAATTTACCACGGGTTGTCTTATTTACCACGGTTCGAGCACTTTTACCACGGTGCGATTTTACTTCGGTTGAGCATCATTACCACGGGTGAGACAAGATAAAAGGCAAGACTAATTTACCACGGGTTGACTTATTTACCACGGTTCGACCACAGCCACTTTTACCACGGTTCAGAACCGTGGTAAATAATGCACACGGAACCGAGGTAAATTTGGCTTTCTGTACTAGTGATATATGAGTGCTTTGGAATTGTGGAATGATTTTATGGCGTTCTTTGCAACATTTACAATCGTGTGTACACTGCCTCTATGAAGGCGCGTAAATGTGCGCCTAACCCACCTAGTATATAATGTAAATGTCAAACAAATTAATGATATAAAATACGTGCTTCTTTCATCATATTGAATTGTGTAATTGTATAAAATATATTTGCCTTTTGGTTTAATCTCTTTGCCATTTGTATAAGTGGTTTGGTTATTATTTTTGTAATTCCAGTTACTTTTTTTTTATTGTCGAGAGAATATATTGATTAGATGTATTTTTATGACTTCAGTCATAATATTTTTTTTTAAAAGGGCGCTCCTCTTGATAATGATTTATAATTATTGAAAGGACATCATTAATTTAATCGAAATAAGTATTTCCTCCGTTAATAAAAACTTGACATTTTATTATTCGTGCACGCTTTTTTATATGTTAAAAACTATATAAAATATTAACTTTTTAATAATTTAATACTTATTAATATTAAGTATGAATTTATAAAAACAAATATAAAAAATATTTATATTTGATAAAGTTTTTAGCATTCTAAAAAAGCGTGTATGAATATTAAACGACAAGTTTTAATTAACATATCAAGTAGTAAATTTATAAATTTAGAGTTTGTAGCCTTCAATTATAGGAGAATGAAAGGTCCTTCTGGATGGAAAGCGTCATTTAGACATGTTTTTTTTTACAGTAGGCAAGAAGTAGATCGACTATTCGATCTTGAAACCAATCCAAAGGATGGTTCGATAAACCCTACGTAGAGGGTTGCTAGTAAAAAAAAAATATGAAGATTAATTAAACGCTAAAATTACACGGAAAATGTAAAAGCGCAATTGCCCATGAGTGACAAGTTGCAAGCATGCATGGAACATGAATGTGTAGTTTTAATCTTCACAACTACGAGTGAAGGAGAGATGGCAGATTGCTCAGGAGGATCAAGGAACCTGATTCGGCAGAGCTCTGCTTGCGGGTGCAGAACCCGCAAAAAACCAAACCGAGATCCCACCTGAAGAATAATTGGTGGGGCAAGCAAGAACGCACATGTTGTTGTCATCGCCGGCGGCAAGAACTGCAGTCTCGGCGGCAGCGACAAAGGCGGAAGGAGGAGGGCTGATTTTTTGAAAGCTTGATTGGTTGTTGATGAGTGAACAAAATTTCTTCAAACTCTGATTTGTATCGGTCCCCAAGGACCAATTAAGGAGGGCTGATTTTTTGAAAGCTTAAGAAAGAGAGTCATAACAGGGAAATTGGGGTTAAAGTTTGATTTAGGGAGAGGGTGTCTTGTTAATGTAAATTATGTCAGTGCATGGCGGATGAAGAGGCTGGGCGGTAAGGAGGTGCAGGGGCCATCAAAGACAACATGCAAGGAGAGTCGACCCAAAGATTGAGGTGGATAGAGAGGGTAACGATGGGGAGGGAGTGGAGGAGGAGGTCTCCGGCGGAAAATGAGATTTGGGCGGCCAGGAAGACGAGTGGTGTCACCTAGCCGGCGCCGCAGGGGTCCATCACGGCCACAAAATGAGCGGGGAGTGTTGTGTTTCCCTCCTATATGGGGGAAGAGTCCAATGGACTATTTACCATATGGTTTTTACCATGTGAAGTTTTACCCTCCTCCTTTTATAAAAGGGGATGTCTTTCCATTTGGGAAAGTAAGAGAGAGAAAACAAAGAGTGAGAAAGGGAGAAAAAAGAGGGAGCTTGGAGAATTTTCGTATGCAACTATTCAGCCCAATTTGAAGTGCCCCGATCGACGACCAAACGACCTCCGATTGGGACGATTTTCTGGTATGTTGTTCACCTCATCATAGGCTTCATTTTGTACGGTTGGATCGTCGTTTTGAGCCTCCAATCTCATATCCCCATTGCTAGTGTCCTCTCTTGGGTTTTGTTGATTTCCACCAATTGGGTGATGAAATTTGGAGATTTGGCCAAGCTTGTTGATGCTTGATGATGTTGTATGCCTCTAGCTTTGTCTAGGGAAGATTGTACCCACTTGTTATTGTTGATAGTGGAAGTTTCTAGCTCCCGTGGTTTTTCCCCGTTTTGGGGTTTTCCACGTAAATCTGGTGTTCTTTGTGCTTGGTTATTTATCTTCTGTTTGTGTCTGATTGTTGGTTTGGGTTGCTTGAGTTTGGCTCTCTGGTTTACAGTTCTTGTCCATCCCGATTCGTGTGTGTTAAAAGGGTTTGTCTGACGTCCCTTGCTTCCCGGCTCAACAGACTGGTATCAGAGCATTTGGTTTAGGATGGAGGAAAAGAGCAGTTTTCAGGGAATGATTGTGTTGAATTCAGGCAACTACTCAGATTGGAAGATAAAGATGGAAGATCTTTTGTATGTGAAAGATTTGTATGAGCCGATTGTGCACAAAGAGATTCCAACGGGTGTCGTTGATGTTGAATGGAAGATTCTGAATCGAAAAGCGGTAGCTACGATCAGACAATTTGTTGATGTGAGTGTGCTCCAGCATATTGCCAATGATACGAATGCTTATGAGTTATGGTATAAGCTTGAGGGGATGTATGAGAGGAAGAACGCTCTCAACAAGGCGTCATTGATGAGAAAGCTTGTGAAGTTGGAGTACAAAGATGGTGAGAGCATTGTTGTGCATTTGAGCACATTTCAGGGATTTGTGAATCAGTTAGCTTCTGCGAAAATGTCGTTAGATGATGAGTTGCAGGCTCTACTACTTCTCTCCTCATTGCCGGATAGTTGGGGCACACTTGTCGTGTCACTTAGTAATTCCGCTCCGGAAGGCAAGCTGACTATGGAATGTGTGAAAGCTAGTCTTTTGAACGAAGAGACTAGAAGGAAGGAGATGGGTGTCTCCTCACAGTCAGAGGCTAATGTGACGCAGGGTTCTGGTAACAACAGAGGAAGGAGTAAGCAACGACAGCAGCAGAACAGAGACAAGTCCAAAGGGAGATCGAAGTCTCGAAGCAAGTACATTTGCTATTATTGTGAGAAGCCGGGTCACATTCAAAAGTATTGCCGAAAGTTCAAGAGGGACAAAGGCAAAGAACCTGAGAAGTGGGAGACGTCGAAAAATCAAGAAGATAAAGACACCGCTGCTCTTACAATCAGTGATGACATAGTGGAGTTGTTTGTGGCGGCTGATGAAGGTTCCTTGAATCTTGCAAGTGATGAGTGCACTTGGATTGTTGATTCAGCTGCTTCATATCACATTACTCCACAAAAGGAGTACTTCTCATCTTACACTTATGGAGATTTTGGCCGTGTGAGGATGGGAAATGATGGTGTGTCCAATGTTATTGGCATGGGCACAATTTGTTTGTTGACATCCACTGGTTGCAGTTTGATTTTGAGAAATGTTCGCCATGTTCCTGATATCAGATTGAATTTGATATCTTCTGGGATACTTGATGATGATGGGTATGCTCAAAATGCACAAGGCGGTGTTTGGAAGTGCTCCAAGGGAAACTTGATTGTAGCCCGGGCAAAGAAGCAAAATACCATGTATGTGATGCAAGCCAAGATTTGCAAAGAAGAAGCAAATGTGATTAATGATGGTGCCAGTGAGCTTTGGCACAAGCGGCTTGGACACATGAGCGAGCGGGGTTTGCAAATGCTTGCCAAGAAGGACATTCTCCCGGATATGCAAGGTATTTCTCTCAAACCTTGTGTTGATTGCCTAGCTGGAAAGCAACATCGAGTAGCATTTCATACTCGACCTCCATCTAGAAGAAAGCATGCATTAGATCTTGTTCATACTGATGTATGCTCTATGGATTGCAAGTCACATGGTGGTGCACAATATTTTGACACTTTTATTGATGACTATTCTAGAAAATTGTGGGTTTTTGTGTTGAAAAGCAAAGATCAGGTTCTGACAGTTTTTAAGGAGTTCCAAGCCAGAGTTGAACGAGAGACTGGTTTGAAGTTGAAGTGTGTCAGATCAGATAATGGTGGAGAGTACAGGGGTCCGTTTGAGCAGTATTGCAAGAGTCAGGGCATCAGGCTTGAGAAAACAGTTCCGAAGACGCCACAGCTGAATGGGCTTGCAGAGAGGATGAACAGAACCATAGCAGAAAGAGTCAGAAGTATGTTGTCGACTGCAAAGCTGCCAAAGTCCTATTGGGCGGAGGCAATGTTGACTGCTGTGTATCTCATCAATCGCTCGCCTTCAGTTCCTCTTGATGGTGATGTTCCACGGAGGGTTTGGACTGGAAGAGATGTTTCGTTCCAGCATTTGAGAGTCTTTGGATGCCTAGCATATGTTCATGTTGCTAGAGATCAGAGATCCAAGCTTGATAGCAAGACAAAGCCATGCATCTTCCTAGGGTACTCAGAGGATGAATTTGGGTACAGATTGTGGGATCTTACAGACAAGAAAGTGGTCAGAAGCAGAGATGTTGTGTTCATGGAAGACAAGACTATTGATGACTGGAAGCTCCAGCGACCGTCGTCTTCCTCTCCTGCTCCAGTCACATTTGATCCCGTTTTTCCTCAAGTTGTGCAGAGAAGTTCAGTTCAGAATCAGCAGGAAGATGAGAATGATGATGGTGATGTTGATCCACCAGAAGTTCCACAACCTCAACAAGAGGAGCCCCCTATCCAACCTGAAGTTGAGTTGAGAAGATCCACCAGAGAGAGACAGACTTCCTCCCGATACTCAACCAACGATTATGTGTTGTTGACTGATTCAGGAGAGCCTGAATGCTATGAGGAAGCTATGTCAGATGTGCATCAGAAGGAGTGGTACAATGCCATGCAGGATGAGATGAGTTCCTTGCATGAGAACCACACCTATGACTTGGTGAAATTGCCTAAGGGCATGAAAGCTCTCAAGAACAAATGGGTTTTTCGTTTGAAGTCTGGAGAAGATGGTACACCTCCCAAGTTCAAAGCCAGAGTTGTGGTGAAGGGTTTTGAGCAGAAAAAGGGTGTAGATTTCGATGAGATTTTCTCTCCAGTTGTGAAGATGTCATCCATCCGGGTTGTTCTAGGCATGGCTGCTAGCATGGACCTAGAGGTCGAGCAGCTTGATGTGAAAACCGCCTTCCTTCATGGTGATTTGGAAGAAGAAATCTACATGGAGCAACCTGAAGGTTTTGAAGTTAAGGGAAAAGAGAAGATGGTTTGTCGTCTCAGAAAGAGCTTGTATGGTCTGAAACAAGCACCTCGGCAATGGTACAAGAAGTTCGAGTCTTTTATGATCGACCACAAATTCCACAAGACACATGCCGACCACTGCGTGTTTGTGAAGAATTACGTCGAAGGTGACTTTCTGATTCTCTTGCTTTATGTGGATGATATGCTTATTGTTGGTCGGGATACCAACAAGATTGCTAGTTTGAAAACTGCGTTGAAGAAGTCCTTTGCTATGAAGGACCTTGGCCCTGCAAGAAATATTTTGGGTATGCAGATTACCCGTGACAGAAAGAATCAGAAGTTGTGGATATCGCAAGAAAGATACATTGAGAAGGTGCTGCAAAGATTCAACATGGACAAGGCTAAACCCGTGAGTTCTCCACTTGCAGTGAACATGAAGCTGAGTTCTGATCAGTGTCCTACAAGTGAGAAAGAGAAACAGGAGATGAAGAAGGTGCCTTATGCTTCAGCCGTTGGTAGTCTGATGTATGCCATGGTTTGCACTAGGCCAGACATCGCCTATGGAGTTGGGGTTATCAGCAGGTTCATGAGTAATCCTGGAAAGGAGCATTGGGCAGCTGTGAAATGGATTCTCAAGTATCTCAGAGGCACTTCGAGAGTGTGTTTGTGCTTTGGTCCTGGAAAACCTATGCTTGATGGTTTTACAGATGCAGACATGTCAGGTGATATTGACACGAGCCGATCCACATCTGGATATCTGATTACATTCGCAGGGGGAGCAGTCTCATGGCAATCGAGACTGCAGAAGTGTGTTGCTTTGTCAACGACAGAAGCAGAGTATATGGCTGCAGTTGAAGCTGGCAAGGAGCTGATATGGATGAGAGACTTCCTAGAGGAGTTGGGAGTGGAGCAAGCTAGCTACCCACTCTATTGTGACAATCAGAGTGCCATCCACCTTGCCAAGAATGCCGCCTACCATTCTCGAACCAAGCACATCCGAAGAAGGTATCATTGGCTTCGAGAAAGAGTAGAAGATGAAGATTTTGAGCTCATGAAGATCCATACAAATGACAACGGATCAGATATGCTGACGAAGACTTTGTCAAAGGAGAAGCTCATCAAGTGCCGCTCAAAGGCGGGCTTGCTCGAGCCCCCCATATAGGATTGAGGGGGAGCTATGTTGTGTTTCCCTCCTAAATGGGGGAAGAGTCCAATGGACTATTTACCATATGGTTTTTACCATGTGAAGTTTTACTCTCCTCCTTTTATAAAAGGGGATGTCTTTCCATTTGGGAAAGTAAGAGAGAGAAAACAAAGAGTGAGAAAGGGAGAAAAAAGAGGGAGCTTGGAGAATTTTCGTATGCAACTATTCAGCCCAATTTGAAGTGCCCCGATCGATGACCAAACGACCTCCGATTGGGACGATTTTCTGGTATGTTGTTCACCTCATCATAGGCTTCATTTTGTACGGTTGGATCGTCGTTTTGAGCCTCCAATCTCATATCCCCATTGCTAGTGTCCTCTCTTGGGTTTTGTTGATTTCCACCAATTGGGTGATGAAATTTGGAGATTTGGCCAAGCTTGTTGATGCTTGATGATGTTGTATGCCTCTAGCTTTGTCTAGGGAAGATTGTACCCACTTGTTATTGTTGATAGTGGAAGTTTCTAGCTCCCGTGGTTTTTCCCCGTTTTGGGGTTTTCCACGTAAATCTGGTGTTCTTTGTGCTTGGTTATTTATCTTCTGTTTGTGTCTGATTGTTGGTTTGGGTTGCTTGAGTTTGGCTCTCTGGTTTACAGTTCTTGTCCATCCCGATTCGTGTGTGTTAAAAGGGTTTGTCTGACGTCCCTTGCTTCCCGGCTCAACAGGGAGCACCGGTCAGAGCGAGGCAGTGAGTGAGTGGGTTGGATGTTGCGGGGAGCCATGGTGAGCAGGCGGCCGGAGGAGGAGGCCAGGGAGCAGAGGGTTGCAGATCTGTTTAATTGTGGCGGCTAGGATTGAAAAGGAGTTTTTGGAGAGAAGAGTTTTTGGTAGATATATACCAAAATCTATGTATTATTAACTTACGTCATTTAAACATGTTAAAGGGATAAAGATGGATAATACTTGATGCTTAATTTGTATCCTCGGTTCCGGCAACAAAAGCATACGTTGTCATGAATGAAATAAAAGAAGCACTTAATCTTAGCAATCAACATATCAAAATTAATGACAATTTATATGTCATTAATTAATGTATTGAAGGGCGACTGAAAATGTCTTTAGGATATTGAGACAATTATCTCGGACTCCTATTTGGACCTACTAATATGTAATCACTATTTTTAGGTACTCTTATTTGGACAAATATTTATACAAATACGTATAAAATGGTACATGATCACGTTAACTTTAAAATTGCTCAAAATTCTTTATGAAACAATGATAAAATCGAAAGATATCAATCTGGAAGATTAATTTCTCTTGAAACTGCATGGAGAATTTTTTATTTATTTATTTATATGATAGCAAATATAGCTTACTAAGCTTGCATCAACTGCTTCCTATTGTGTTTTGTTTGTTAATATAGGTAAAACTTATCGAAAGTCACCCCCAAAAACAATTACCCCCCCCCCCCCCAAATTTCATTATTTCCACAAATATCCTGTAAAAGTATATCGAGGATTTCCATATTTGTTTTTTTTTTTTGTCGTTGATGCTTCATCCCAAATAAATAAGGTAGTTTGTTTCAATAATTTGGCTATACTACTTTGCTTGGAAATCTTACGTGTAAATGAATTATCATCTTCCATTGGTATTTTAAATCTAGATGTTTCATCCCAAATAAATAAGGTAGTTTTTTTCAATAATTCGGTTATACTACTTTGCTTGGAAATGTTACATGTAAATGAAGTATCATCTTTTATTTGTATTTTAAATCTAAAATGTGCAATTCTTATGGTAGAAATATTTGATGCAGCAATTCCAGAGGTAGCAGCTAGTAGAACTATTTTTCCCATTGATCATACATTTGCATATAAAGCACAATATCATAAAAATGTTTTTCCAATAACTCTAGGACCATCTATGAAGAAAGCACCTAATTTTTTTTCCTTTTACATGTTGAATTATACATTTGTAAGCAATACGTTGATCATTATTTAATGATTTTGAAGCCTTTTTGTATATTGAAGGAATAGGAACATTCAATGCATCACTAATATCTCATGTTATTTTAAGTGTTTTTTTTTTTATTTTGTGTGATTTCCAAGATTATCAGATTTTAATGTTTTCCCCATACCTTTTAAATGTTTTTCAATTTCTCTATATGTTAATCGTAAAACTTGAGTATCATATTCTTTGTATTGTTGTTTGAAATCTTCAGATAGCGATTCAAAATATTTTTCAAATAAGCTATTTGGATTTGGTGGTTCACACAAAAACTAGTAGAGTTGAAAATAGGTGATGTAATGTGTTTGGCATTTGCACTTGCGCATTGCTTCATCCAAACACGATTCAACGCAATTACTATCTTCTAAAAGTCCATGTTTTAATAATGTTTCTTGAAATGTGTTGTATATATGTCCATTAATAGTTAATAAATCTTTGAATGATGAAGGATTGCAAGGTTTTTAGGTATGCTAACCTACTAATTGAAAATTTGACTTCTTTTGGTCTATATTTTATTTTTCGTATTCCATACATAATATTCTAGAAATATTCTAGAAATTCAGAGTATAAATATTTTTGTTCTTTTTCATTATTTTTGTTGTTCTAAAAAAATTGTGTTAGCATATTATTTAATCGATGTTCGTCTGAGGCCAAATTTTTAAGATTTAATTTGATGCAAAACTAATAAACTTGGTAGATGTATTTGTTTACTTTGATTCACACAATTTCAGTGAGAGAGTTATATTGGCACCTAAGAACGATGATGTAGATCATATTAATGAAATGTTAATTAATGAATTTAACGGAACACCTATTATTTATACAAATTTTGACTATGTAATTGATGATCATTGTAATAATTATCCTATTGAATTTCTCAACACATGCATTACGTCCAATTAGTATGAGTCTTCACAAACTTATTATAAAAAATATTGTCATGTAATATTAATACGAATTTAGATCCACCATCAGGATTATACAATGAAACAAGGTTAATTTACATAATTTTTTAAATAAATTTAAGAGAATGTGAAATAACAACAAAGTATTACAAAGGTGAACAAGTGTTCATTACAAGAATAACATTAAAAAACACCTTCAATGAAATATCCATTCAATTTTCAAAAAAAAAAAATTCTCAATTAAGTTATGTTTAGCATTGAACAAGTAATAATATGTCTACATCAACCTTGCTTTTCACATGGATAAGGCAAATTTGCTAAAATAGCCCATTTCGGTGAAACCCTTGCACACATAACCCCATCCGGAAAAAATTTGCTAAAATCCGGATATCCGGATTTTTGCGTCAACCGGTAGCAGGTAAGTGGGGAGGGGGACTGGACAGTGTGAGTATGACAGCTGGACAACTGAGAGAGGGAGAGAGAGAGAGACGGAAAAGCGAGGAAAAGACAGAGAGAGAGAGTCTGTGTGAGAGAGAGAGAGGGTGAAAATCCCGATCAATATTGAAAAGACAGGTAGAGAGAGGGAGAGAGATGGAGCAGCTGTATACAGTAAATCGGAGGGAGGCAATTGTTCCCGCCCAGGGATGGCGCCAAAAAAAAAAAGGTAAAAGGGAGGGATGAGGGGGAGGGTATATAAGCTTTGAAAAATGTCTGAGGGAAATCATTAGCTCCCATTAATGAATTGCAGGGGAAATGGAACTTGAAGAAGGGGAATGGCCGGCGTTTGATTAGAAGAAAGAGGGTAGGTGTCAAATGATGTGTGGTCTATATAAAGATATGAGAGAAATTCTGGGCGTCACTTTTATTCACAAAATCTGAAGAAAGAGAGAGAATCCATTGAAGAAGAAGCAAGTGGGCCTGGGTTCAGGTAACGGTTTACTTGTACGAAGCCACTTTTCACTGGACGGTTATATCGTACCCACTGGACACGTGTTGGAATTTACTGGACAGTCCTCTGATCGGACATAAATGGGTAAGTGTTCTCTCTATGTTTGGTAAGTGTTGTTCATATGTAAATACCGTCGATACAAATTAATTTGTGCCTACCTATGAAATGCAACAGGGGAAAAATCATCAGTTTGTATCACTGTATTGTTTAGAGGATGGTGGGCGTGTGGAGGCGGCACTTGGGTCTTCACGGGAACAAGGAGCCAGAAAGCCATGGTGGTGGACGAAAGGATTGACTACGTAAAGCTGAAGAAACAGGTGATGGACAAGTTTAATGTCGATGGGAGGAATGATGTGGAGCTCACATATGTAAAGCCAAAGAAGGAAGGGTCCAGGCCGTTTGCTATCGGGGATGACGAAGACTTGGAGGCCTACAAGTTTGTAAACGGGCTGTCTGGAGAAAGAAATTGGCCTATCGACCTCAATGTCTCCCTACGACGCAAGGTTGGTGGAGACGTGCCCGAAGCACAAGGATCGACAACGGATGACTCAGACGGTGGTGGTTTGTCTCCTGCAGGCTTGGAGGATGTTGTTGTGCCGTTAACTGGTCCGCCCGTGACCCAAGAAGATCACCCAAATACAGATCTCCCCGTGGGGCTTGACGGAGAAGACGAAGATTTGGGAGAAAAAATTGTCGAGGTAAACCAAACGTATGTCCAGGTGGAATCATCGGATGTCCAGTTAACACAAATAGCTGTCCAGGTGGAATCATCGGATGTCCAGTTAACACAAACAACTGTCCAGTTAAAAGAGACTTCTGACCAGTTAGGGATAAGTGAGGAGTTAGAGTTGGAGTTTGCGAAGAGGGAAAAGAATGCCGACGCAGTGAATAAAGGGAAGCAGATCATATATGTCAGCAGTGACATGGAAGATGGAGCCATTGACCTTGGTAGCTCCTCCGACGAGGATGATGCAATCCCAAAAGTGGTTAAAGTTGAACACGGTAGTTCTGGTCCGACGAAGTCTTGGTCATGGGATTATGAGGCGGAGCGAGCGGTGAGGGAAGTCGAGGAAGCATAAGAAAGACGAAAATGGAAGTCGACCACTTCTCCGAAGCCTGCTGAAAGTGAACCAATGTTGGCGGGGAACCCATTGGATACCAGCCAGTGTGGTATTAAGCTCCGGGAGGGACAAACGTTTCGGAGGAAGGAGGATGTGCAGGAACTCGTAGCGTGGGCGGGTACGACTCGCTGCTTCACGACGAACGTGAAGAAGTCAACGAAGACCTTGTATGTTGTAGGGTGCGCTGCTCGCAACTGCAAGTGGTCATGTCGGGCTTCGACTTACAGGGGAACGGGGTTATGGAAGATCCGAAAGCTTGTGGACGAGCACACGTGCTCGCTGGACGAGGCGGTCAGGCAAAAACGCAGTGCGTCATACACGCAGCTGGGCCGGCGCATTGTCGAAAGGTATGTGCCCCAATACGTAAAACTTAACTGGACTCTTGCCTAAATTCCACTGGACATATAGATATACACACTGGACACACAACACTAGTAACTGGACACACAACTGCATTCACTGGACACACAACTTTAGTCACTGGACACACAACTTTCTTAACTGGACACACAACTATTGTAACTGGACACACAAATATAGTCACTGGACACACAACTGTCTTAACTGGACACACAACTAACTTAACTGGACACATGTGTGTGAATGGGCATGTTCAGTTTCGGACGGTCGAAGAAGCCCCTCGATCCCGATCAAGTGCAGAGGATGATGAAGTCGCAGCTGGGGGTCACATGCAGCTACTGGAAGGCGCGCCGAGCCAAGTTGAGTGCGAGGGACATAGTGTACGGAACGGACGAGGAAAGCTATCGGAGGTACTCGTACATGTACATGCTGGAGCAGGCCAACCCTGGGACGTACACGAGGATAGAACGCGACGCGGAGGGGCGATTCAAGTATGCGTTTGTGAGTCTTGGAGCGTGTCGGAGGGCTATCCCCCACCTACGGAAGGTAAGTCCTTCCTTACATTGAACATGACGCTCATTTACTAGAAACATGACGCCTATACGAATATCACATGACGTCTGTTTGCCTAGACATGACAGCTCTAGCTCATCAAGATGTTTATTCTCCAGGTTATATCGGTGGACGGGAGCTTCTTGAAGGGGAAATTTTGAGGGTGCTTGCTATTTGCTACTGCACAAGACGCTGACCACCACATTTACCCCGTAGGCTTCGCCATGGTTGACGGCGAGAATGATGGGTCTTGGGGGTTCTTCTTCAGGCAGATGTTGTGTGTCGTTGAAGACACGACTGATCTGGTGTGGGTATCTGACCACCACATGAGCATCCTGAAGGGCATACGGGATAGCTACATCTTCGCGAAGCATGGCATATGCACATATCACTTATTTCAAAACGTCCGTTTCCAGTTCAAGTGCGGGGGCTTGCAAGACGAGTTCATGACGATGTGTAAAGCTTACACGTACGATGAGTTCCAGGTGTTGTACGCGGAGTTCTGTGCACGGGTTCCCGGAGCGGGCCCATATCTGAAGGAGGCCGGGTTCAGCAACTGGGCAAGGGCTTTCTACACTGGGAACAGGTACAACATCACAACCACTAATAACTCCGAGTGCTTGAACTCGGTGTTCAAATATCCTAGAGATTTGCCGCTAACAGCCCTTGTAGATGCCATCCTTGAGACCGTCGGCACGTGGTTCGTCAAACATAGGAAGACAAGCGGCGAGCAGGGGAAAGTCGTGAGCGACTGGGTTGGTAACGCCATCAGAGCAAACTTCGTGCAGTCCCTTTCTATGGTCGTCAGACAGCTGAGTGCACATGAGTACGAGGTACGCAAGGGAACCTCCACATGGCTTGTAAACCTAGTAGGACGTTTATGCAGCTGTAGACGCTTCAACGTCGACCAGTACCCATGCGCGCACGTAATGGCAGCATCCCAATTGCACGGGATGGATGTGTACTCGCTCGTCAACGACTTGTACAAGGTAGACGCGTGGCGTGCGTGCTACAAGGACGTGATCTACCTAGTCCCGTCGCGAGAGAATTGGAGGGTGCCCGAGGCAATCGCCAAGGAGACTTGCCTCCCCCCACTTATCAAGGTACGCCCTGGCAGGCCGAAGACATCTAGGTACCCGTCTCAGTGGGAAAGGAAGTTCCCGAAAAGGCGCCGCACATAGTGAAGAAAAAGGTGGTATGTTGGCATGACGAGTACATATTTTGGCATGACAGATAATGGGGTAGACATGACGGATAGCTATTTTGACATGACATATTTTGTGTAAGACAAGCCAGTAGGTATTTCACGCGGTTTGTAGGCAGGGCTAACTTATTCGGAAACTTTATCGCTCCCCCTTTTACATTGAAGTATGGACGTCGCCCGTGTTTTTTTATTAAGGCTTGTTGGGCCTGGGTGCAGCTATGTCATTTTGTACTTGACATGCAGTGATATAAACTTGGCAGGAGATATTTTGGACATGACATGTTTTAATTGTGCATTTTCAGTGGAAATGTGGATGACGTAAATATATAACTGTCAACCATTGTACGACCTACATAGTTTCAAAAACAACAAGACATCATAGTTTTAAAACCTGAGCCCTAGGTTTCCCAAAATGACATACCGTCGATGCCAAAGTCAACCAAATTAAATCCTACGAAAGCATAACTGTTCAAGCCACCAACAACATTTGCAGACAACAGTACAAACAACAATGTTCTTGTAAAAAAAGGACGGAGCCAATGACTACTGAGGATCGGGCCTGGGACAGAAGCCACGGTGGTAGATGGCGACACATAGGACTAGGCGGTAAGCATCGATAAAGGCGTTGTCCACCCCTTTGAATGCGCGGTCGCCTGATGCGAGCATCTGCAAGAAACGGAGAGCGTAGGGGCCGGAGTCTCCTCTGTGTCGCAAAAAGTATGTGTCAAACCTAATGCGCACTAATTACAATATAAATCAGAAGATGGACTATGACGACTTACGATTGCATGTTCTGAGGGATCCCCTTCACACGGTTGTACTTGAACGGCTGGGGCAGTTTCCCTGCATGCTTGGCGTGCAGCTCTTGGTGGCCATCCATCAGCGGGGGAAGGGTGTGCGTGATGGGCTTCAGAAGGCCTGGCAAATGTCGCTCAGGAGTGAGACGAGTGTCCGGATCATACACACGGACAGTCCATTCGGCCAGGTCGATCTCAACCGCTACCCAATGGTTGTCCTTCAGATTCCATGGGGCCAACACACAGTCGACGCTTGCCCAAGGCTTCGGACACCTCTCCGGCAACATACCGCTGAAGTAGTACTCCAACTCCTCGTCGACGGGCATGCCGGTTTGTCTCTGCAGCAGGACCCCGAAGTAGGGGTCGACGACTGCGACGCCTGCGTACTTCGACTCGCTGGCTACCTCCTTTTCGGAGGATGCCGCATGCTTCGTCGATATGCTGCAAACAAGGAACACGTGTCCAGTCAACCACAAAAATGTCAAGTTATCGGAGAACGGATGGCCAAAATTTACCTATGAGCCCACCACTTTCATTGGCGTTTTTAGGTCCCCGAAGAAATCCCTCTCAAGGCGGGTGCCCAGCATTGTACGTGCGGGTTCAGTCCCTTGGGCGTCGTCGGTGGTCATCCACTCGGTGAATGCGTCCACGTCAGCCCTGGTCATCAGGCCCAAGGCCACGGCGTCAACCCCCACAATCACCTTCTTCCCCTTGGCGGCCCGCGGCTTCTTCTGCCCCTTCGTCACGTCCTCAACCACCTCCTTATCCTTGTTCCCCTTGTCGACACGCGGCTTCTTCACCGGCTGAGTAACTTCGTGGCCCTCTAACGTAGCAGGCGCTCGCCTCACCCTTCCGCCCTTACGCTAAAGGGGAAGTACGGCCTCCTCCTGTGCCTGTGCCTCCTATGGTTGATTACATGACACAAGGGTAAAATAACATGACACATAACTGTTTTTGACATGACAGTTTCATTAACACGTCCTACCTCAGGGGTTGCCTTTGTCGTTGGTGCTTCTGGCTCGGAGATGGTTGACTTGTCCCCATGCCCTTTGGCCACAGTCTTAGACCCCTCAGCTAAGACCTCATCCTCAGTAGTCCGGTCCTCCTACATTACAACAACAGATTTTTGACATGACGACTAACAATCTTCACATGACACTAGGCAGCAGATGGCTTACCTCAGCGGTTGTGACATTGGTAGTGGCTGCTACTGCCTCAAGCCCGGCAGCCCCTACCATTTCAGTTGGCCCTGTGCTATCAGTCTCACCCTGCGCAAATATACGAAGGAACTTAGACTCGACACCATTATCAACAGTCACATCGCAGTACGACAGGGATAACTAACCTGTGTGGTGGGTGTTTCTTTGGGGGGTTCTTGTGGATCAGCATCCTTCTCCATTTGGGTCTCCCCATCAACTGGTCCCTTACTCTTACCCATCTCCTACAGATTATGAGTTAGTGTGACCGTCATTCACAAAATTTACATCACGGTTTCAGTTAGGGTACTTACCTCAGAAGTTGTCTTGGTGGTTTCATCTTCACCTTCATCAGTACCCGATTTCTGACCCATTTCCTTAACAGTATCCTCAGCCTACGCAATTATGGGAAAGGTATGTTACCATGACGCCTATATTGTTATACATGACGCATATATTGTTATACATGACGGTCAGGGATACTGACATTACAAATTGAACATCTTACCTCCTTTGGTTGCAACTCAACATCTTCGGTTTCCTCACTGTAAGTTCCATGCCTGTCCTGCGAGTGTGTCACCTCGTCCTCACCTCGCTTCTTCCCCCTCACCTCCCTTCTCAGCTCCTGCATCGCTGCCTCAATCCTTTCCATCCTCTCGTTAAACGTTGCCAATAAGATCGTCCCCAAATCATCCATCTTTGACAAAATCCTTGACACATCCACTTCGGAAGCCGTCGTACTTCCCTCACCCTTCGTGCCTGACCCAGATGCTTCCGTCGTGCTCGGCGCATGTTTGGCTTTATACTCCACCACGAGGTCGTCGAAGAACTTATCCGGCTTCTCTGTCGCGTACATGGCGCCAACAATAACCCCCTTCCTGACCTCCTCGGCATCCGGGAGAAGGACTGTCCGAACAGCGTCCACCTCGTCGAACATGCCCAACTCTTCCTTCGACTGCTGGATGAGGGAGGCAAGAGAATCGTACATCATGTTGTGCTCTTTCGACTTATATCTCAGGCACCGAGGGTAGGTTGTGCTTGTGCTTGTGCTGGTGTCAGCAAATTGTCTTGCAACTGGCCGCAGAGCCTCGTACACCCACAACTACAAACAAACAAAACAAACCAGGTGATGACATGTCAACACTTTGCATTTAATCGTGTCCTGTTACCAGGAGGCAGTGTCCAGTTTAAATCAGTATTTGTCATGTGAGATTTATGTCCATACCTGGAATGCAATGGGGAAGCCGCCTAACAAGCACGACGGCCGAGAGCTGCTGACCCCGTGCTGGAGCTTGCGCTCAACACACCGGTAGAGGAAATCGTGGGTTCGTTCGTAGCACAGTCGCCCCCACGGGTAACGCAAGAACGCCTCGGTGTCAGACACCATGTTTACAACCCACCCGTGAATAAAGTTACGGGGTTCCTTCGCAAACAGCACCGCCTCCACCAGCAATATGAGCGCGAACTTAAAGCGCCTTGCAGCCGAACGATCTGACTTCATCGCCACTGTGTACTCTGTCTCGAAGGCCTCCATCCTCATCTTTTCCTTGCCTAGGAACTCGAAGCAGGCAGCCTTGTCCGCCGCAGTGTCCACGGTCCTCGCCACGTTTGCCGAGCAATTCAGTCCGGTCACTAGCGCGAACTTCGCAATGGAGAACCGGACTATGGACCCCTGGATCATGTACCACGTTTCTTTTTCCTTTTCCGACCGCAGCTGCCGCTGCAGGACGTAGTGGACTAGCTGGGCGGAGAACTCAACTTTGGCCCCGAGCCTCGCAATGCCGCCAAACTGGCTTTCACAAAGACGCTTCCAGTCTGACGGGCTCAGGTACTGGTCTAGCTTTGCAAGGACATTGGGCCTGGCATATTGATTGCACCTACATTTGAAATGCTTGTCCTCGGGGACAGCATATATCGCCTGCACAGTGGGGTGGAATGTTAGACCGACTCATCTGTAAAACACTCTACCCTTGATCGACACTAGCCAAACCATACCTCGCCAGTTGTCGGTGTCTCCGTTACCCTTCTTTCTCCTGAATCACTCATGTTGTAGTTCGATACCCTGCAGGTTGGGGAGCAATACTTTAGCATTCTTCAAACATTTGCAGATTTTCATCACACAAGTCACAATGCACATGACATTAAGTTCATATAACATGTCAAGTGACAATTTTAACATGTCAAGTGACCATTTTCACATGACAGACACCATATCTTTCCTGCACTTATCACAAATGCCAGTAACTTTCTAGCCTCACCATATCTTAGCTTATACTTATCACCTGAGCATTATAACCATTTTATAGCTTCCACAAAATAGAAGCCGCGCAATTTTGCAATTAAACATGACAGCAAACCTATTAAACATGGCAACTAAATATTAAAAACATGACAGTTAACAATGTAACAACATTTACATTCAATAACTTGTTCCTGATTTTTTTAAACAACATTTAGGTTCCCCGATTTCCCTCTATCTATCCTATTTCCCCAATCTCACCAATTTCCCCAATTCCCACATTTTCCCCAATTTCACCAATTTCCCAAATATTCACACAATACATGTATCGATTTCCCCTAATTTGCTTCCTCCTTCAAGCCCTTTACCATATCATCACCACAATGGTACTTCCATTCTCTCCCTAACTCGAACACCCCCGTTCCCACATTTCCACCCATTGTTTTCATACTAGACGCCTGTTACATCCCACATGACAGGGGCGGATACTCCACCCGTTATTTCATCCAATTGCAAACCATGGCAAACAAATTAGGGTCTTCAAATGGTCCCTCATCCTTTCAATTTCTGCAATCAGTACAAAATCGGTAGGGTTAGGGTTTACTTACTTCAAATCGGTCGGTCTCTCTCTTCTAAACACCCACAGGGTCGTCTTCTACACGCTTCCTTTACTGGCTTGCAATCCGGCGCCGTCTTCTCCTCCGCACTCCCAGGTTCGTCTTCTTCTTTTGCCTTCTTCTCCTCTCTCGTTTTCGTTTCAAAAATGGCGGTTTCGTGCCTTCTCCACTCCCTCCTCTCTCTCTCTGTTTTCCACAGCCAAGATGTGACAGGTTTTTAAAAATGCCCTCTCTCTCCTCCTCCCTCCCTTCTTTATTGACTCCTAAATCCCGGTTTCCACACCCCTTTCCCAACCGGCTACCTTCCCCTTTTTTTTTAGGGGGGGGGTCTAACCCTTGCAATTAGAACCGGTTAGTGGGTTAGGCTAGCAAACCAAACCGGGGCGGGGGTTACTTCCTTTAATTCCCTCCATGGATAATTATATGTTGCAATTTCAAGAGTCCATAAACAAAGCTATATTAGTAGACCTGTCAAACGGGTCATTCGGGTCGAGTCACTTCGGGTTTCGGGTAAAACGGATCTCGGGTAAAACGGGTTCCGGGTTTTTCGGGTTGACTCGAACCCGGGTTTGACCGGGTTTCGGGTCATTTCGGGTCGATTTCGGGTTTGTCAATTTTTTCTTTTTTAAATTAAAAAAATCATAATTTGATAATTTTGTGATAAATTTTAATTATATATAAAAAAATTTAATTATATATAACTATAAATCAACCGGGTCACTGGGTCAATCAGGTAAATCGGGTCAAAATTACCGGGTCAATCGGGTCACCGGGTCGAAACCCAAAAAAAATTAAAATGTTGTTTCTTTTGAAATATTAAAATAAGCTCATATAATATAAAAACATGTATAAATATTACTATATAGATTTATTTATTTTACATTCCCTTAAAGTTAGTTTTTACTTATCTTTAAGTAACTAATTAAAATATTAATTTGAATATGCAGGACCACATAAGTTACCATAGAAAATCAAATATAGCGTACCTTTCAAGATCAAGCCAAAACATTTCCAACCACTTAATGTTTAGATTAATGTGTTATTTTTGTAGTAATTTTCAATTATGTGATGTCCATGTTTTATGCTATGTTGTTGTGCTTATTTTCGCTCCTTATTCTAATTATTTTACATAAGTTTTGGTTTAATTTTGCAGAATTTGAAGCCATATCGGAGCAAAACCAAGAGCAAGGATCGATTGCAAGAAAGCACTCGATATCTAGTGGATTCACTCGATATCGACTGGAGAGGAGCTGAAAATTGGCTAAGTGTTGTGTAACGGATCGGGATTATGATTTCCGGGTTACATTTCGAGGAATGAAACACCTCGTTAGGATCTTGCGCCCCGAGTACAGGATGATGGTTTGAAATTCCATCTTAACGTTTTTAAGTGGGATTTCATACCCAAAATTCGAAGGGATTGTTGGAATACCCGGGGAAGTCCCTTGTACCTGTTGTTGGACAAAAATGCGCGAATAATCGTACAACACATTTTATTTGATTTTTAATATTTGAGTTCGACCCCTTTTGGTTATCCTCTTGATTCGAAGTCGTATCGATACCAAGATTTGAATGGTTTTGGTGATTTGGGCTGCACCCGTATTTAGCGGGTTGCCTACGTATCTCTTGGAAGAGAATCAAGCCTTACGTAGTTCAAAGTGTTTTGGATTTTGTGTTTGGTTTGTTTTGGATTTGATTTCGTTTTCTTATATGCATCAGAGGATGAAGTTCAAACCCACCTTCTACGAAGGGTAGCTCGAACAACACTCCACCCGAGTAACCTGAGCCCACCTTCTCGGAAGGGTAACTCAAGTAACCCGCCTATCATTTGCATAGAAAACGATTTGATTTGGAGTTTGATTTGTTTTAATTTGATATTTGACTTAAAAGTCAATTTGGGGGTTGTGATTGAACTCGTTCGTGAGTTTCCTACATACCCTTTTAGAAAGGATCAAATCACACGTAGTTCTTGAAAATGACAAATTTGAATTTGGGTTTTTGAAGTTTTGGTCGTGACCGAACTCGACGAGCGGAAGCTTTGTATTGAGTCGGAGGAGACACTTTGGATTTTGATGGGAAATTTGACATTTGGGACGACTAGAGTCGACAAATGAATTTGAGGATATTTGGTTGAAGGCTTGGGTGTGACTGGACTCGATGAGAATTTGATTTATACCGAGTTTCCTACGTATCCACTTGTTTGGTGGAATCAAGTCACCGTAGTTCGGGACAAAGAGAAGTTTTGTATTTGGGTTTGATCATAAGATCATTTGAGAGTGGTAATTGAACTCGACGAGCAGAAGCTTTGTATCGAGTGAGAACGGACAATTTGAATTTGTTTTTGGCGATTGAACTCGACGAACCTTGTCTTTGTATCGAGTGTCCTACGTATCTCTTAGAAGAGAATCAAATCACCCGTAGTTCTAAATATGAACTGATTTACTTTGGTGGGATTTAACCTCATATTCATTTGAGAGTGAATTTAGAGGTCGACGACTGTACCCGATATATTTTTAGGATTTAATATCGAGTTACCTACGTAGCCGTTTTTACGGCGTCAAGTCTTTACGTAGTTCTTTTGAGAAAATGATTTAATTTTGGGAAAGGTGACTGAATTCAGTATATGTTAAATTTTATACCGAATTTCCTACGTAACTCGTAAAAGAGTATCAAATCTTACGTAGTTCTGAACGGAAACCAAGCTTGATTTGGTTTTAAAAGTTTGATCGTTTGAAGATCAGGATTGAACTCGACGAGCTCGTAGCTTTATGTCAAGCTTCCTACATACCCGTTTGAACGGGATCAAATCTTATGTAGTTTTTTACGAGCCAATTTAATTTGTTTGGATTTGACCTCATATTCATTTAAAGGGAATTTGAGGCGGACGACTGTACCCGATATATTTTGAGAATTTAATATCGGGCTACCTACGTAACCGATTTTACGGTGTCAAGTCTTTACGTAGCTCTACACGAACCGAGTTTATATTTGGTGAAACTCGATTTGAGGTTTTGACTCCGTCTTTGTTTAGAAGCCGACTTGAGATTGACCCACTCGAATTAATTGGCAAAGAATATTTGACGAGCTTAATTTTATATTTTGATCAAACTCGAATTTTTAATTTGTGTCAATTATAATTCATTTATTTTAGTGGGTAGGTTTTGTAATTAAACAAAAATTTTCTCAAAATCTTCCAAGCATGTAAAATTAAGCCTTAAGGACCTAAGGTAGTTATGTTATTCTTTCATTCTTTTTTACTTAAAGAAAGAAAGAAATGCAAATCCCGTTTTTTTTTAGCAGCCTGGCCCGAGTCTTTCAGATTGGAGCCCAATTGATTTTAGTCAATTTTTTTCAATCAACTGAGCCCAATTCATTTTCTTCAACCCCTCTTTATCGTTTAGCCGATGAGTGATGAACCAGCAGCCTCCATTTCCACATACCGTGCTCGATTTTATTTCCTTTTTTGCATTCGACGTTGTTGGCAAGAGAAGTGCACCCTCACAGCCTCGCAATGGAGAGCACAGGAAAGCGGAGGTTATCGACCGACACACTTCACAATCCTTGCACAACCGGCGCTTTTGCAAATTGAAGAACTGGACGGCTGTGCAGTGAGGCATTCTTCGAAGAACGAGAACGAAGGCCGGCTCTCGAGAAGAAGAAGTTCAGGTTTGTTCTCCTCCTTTTCCTTGCAATTTGTCCTTAATTTGACCCGATTTGGATGGTTTGGGTTTTGGAGGAAATTAGGGTTAATTTTGATTTGTTATTTGGGGATTTTTGATTTGGACAATCGGAAACGAAAGAGAGGGCGAGGAAGCAACGCGAGGACTGTAGCCGGTAGGTGGTGGCCATGAAAGGCGATCCGGGACCGCAATTTGAGTGCGGCTGATTTCAACCCGAGGACACTAGATTTAGGTACGTTCTAGTATTTTTTTTCCTTTGAGAATATCATCCCGAATTTCTGTTTGGCTTGACGTCAGATTTTGAGTTTGCTTTGCTTCTACTGCTAATTGGGTATTTGATTTTTTTTCTTGACCGTATTTGAAATCTCTGAAGCATTTAGGAGTGAGCCAGAGAAGAAAGCTTCCAACTCAATATGTTAACTTCCTTAACCACTGTAAACTCAAACTTCAAATTAGGTTCAGCAACTTAATTGATTTTGCCCCAATTTAATTTGATCAATTCTTTTCCTTGAAAACTTGATGCCTCTCTACTGAAGTTTCTGTCAGAGATATGAGATTTCAATTGGCATGATTTTGTGCTGTTGCCCTAGACATTTGTCCCATATTCAGTTTCATTTGTGATTTTCCCATGGAATTCGGCAATTCATTGATTTTGAATTCCGGGCAGAATCCGGTAGCCTTTCGGCGCTATGAGCCGATCCACGCCGGGATCGAATGTAGCGGCGAAAGAATGTACTTTCCAGCCGACTACGAGAGTATATGCTCTCAACCTATTACGTGATGGTCTCTAGGCGAAAGAAAATACTTTCAAGCCTATGACGAGTCCAAACACTAGGTGAGAGCATGTGAACCCAAGGTTTTGATCCTCCATTTTTCTTAACTCTTTTTACCTACAAGTAAAGATGAAACAACAAGGAGAAACAGATCTTCTACCTTTTGCAGTAAACGATTCTCTCTTTTTTTTAACTGCTTGTCTTTTCTTTTATGTATTTTTGCAGGTTTGAGCCCTTTCAAGATGAAAGAAGGAAGCCCGTTTGGAGGAGGAAGAAAGCCAGTACTGTAGGAAGGAGCCAGACGGAAAGAGAAAAAGCCCCTCCTGAATTCACTTTATAGCCTTTTATAGGAGAAATGGAATAGGAGAAATTGGGGAAGTTAATTAAAAAACCTCTTTTCATCCCACGTACTGCAGTTATCCTTTGTTTTGTTAACTGCAATGTAGTTATGCTTTGTTTTGGTAACTGCAATGTAAAGCAGTTAGAACTACTAGTTGTGATGGGCTAATTGGGCCCTTTTATATGTTTTAGGCCTGAACCCGATTTGCAAGATCCATTTCCGACTTTTATTACATTTAATAAAATCATCAGTTTTCTCAATATATAAAGAATATGAAGACTTTGCTTATGAAATCATGAATCATGAATTCATATAATTCGCAAAAATTTAACTTCCAACAGTTGCCCCCCGAACTTTGTACGTTTGAGATGTCGAAATCGTTCAAAGTTCGTTATTGTGCTATATATGCACCATGCTTGTTTCCTGCGGACTCTACTTAAGGAAGCATTTTTATTTGATTTATAGTCCGAAGAAAATTTTGGAACTTTCATTGTTGTTCCTATGAAAATTGATCACAAATGAAGAGCAATCCTGCTTAGGACCTGCTTGAATCAGTGTGATATAAACTGATATGGGTATATAAGAGTCGGGAATATTTTCCGTCTCTAAATTTGATTTTTGCTTTTCTAGCATTTCAATCAGTCTAGCTTTTGAGCTTTCGAACCGATTGGATTTTTGGCTTGACTCATATTTGGCTTTGACTTTTGCCTATTTGGTCTTTTAACTTTTGACTAATTTGGTTTTTGGCTTTTGGTCGGAGATTTTCGACTTTAAGCTTGAATTTGGATTTGAAGGTTTTCTTGTGAGGGACAAGAATTTGGCTTTGAAGACTTGAAGTCATGAGTTTGAACCATTGTCTTTTGACCGCTTTCAGTTTGATTTTCGGTCTTAGACTAAATTTGGTTTTGACGACTTGGTGTCGTAGACTTGTGCTTTTGTAACCTTTATGGTTGAAGCTTTGTGATCAAAACATCATATGAGATGATTTTGAAATATGAATACCCATACCATTTGAAGCCAAGACATTTGATGGTTTTTTTCTTTGAGTTTTTGTTTTGAGATTTGGTTTGAATTTTAGGGGCTTTGAATGACCGTACATCTGTAGATAGTGTAGGCCAATTTTTTTGTTTGAGGGTTTTGAGAGGCTTAGGCCTTTTTGGCTTTGAGAGAGAAGGAAACATTGACCATTTGATTAGTCAAGTTTGGAGGCAACTTTTGATTTAGGGTTCCTTGGAAGGAGAATTTGATTTATGAGACTTGAATTGACTACCACATTTGGACGTGATGATAAAATTCGGAAAATTTAGGCATAGGCCTTTTTGTTTATCTCTTTTTGTGAGAATGTCTTTGAAAGACAAAAATTTTCTCTCTCGCTTTTTCTTTTGCCTCATTTTCAGTATAGGCACAAAACATGCAAGTCTTTAGACCATACTTGATTTTTCCCTTTGTAGTTGAGACAATGCTCATTTGAGTACAAAAACAGAGGATTTGATTTTCTTCTTCTTCATTGTTGAGAAAAGAAGATGATTTGTTTGTTTTTGTGGCTGCACCTAGCACTTTGACTAGCTAGACTGCCTACGTACCCCCTTTGTGAGAGATCAAGCCGCTCGTAGTTCTTTGTGAACCCTTTTTCATGTAGGCTTCCGGGTTGTTTGATTTTCGGACTAATTTCAAGTCCTTTTTTCCATATGCATCACTCGAACTATTTGAGCACACCTTCTAAGAAGGGTTTTCCAAATATTTCGATTATCATTTGCGAACCGGGATTTCTTTTCCTTTTTTTTTACCGCATCATTCAGATCACTCGGGCCCACCTTCTGGGAAGGGTTTCCCGAATAATCCGACTATCATATGCGAACCCGGAATATTTTTTTTTTGTGCGACTGAATTTGACACATATATTTTTTATGTCAAATTTCCTACGTACCCCTTGTTGGGATCAAGTCTTAACGTAGTTCTAGGCAGAACTATTTATTTTTCCGCCTAGGAGACTACTTGATCATTTTGACACCCTTACTTGGCTTTAGGTGTCCATGATTTGGTTGAGCTTATGGACGAGAACTTTTGACTACCTCTTCCAGAGCTCTTGCTTTTAGTCCTTTTCATTTGGACCTTCTTGCTTTTAGGCTCATCAACTTTTCCGAGCCTTTCAAATATCGGAGCTTTAGATTCTCCAATTGTCGAGGCTATGTTAAGCCTTTGAAACACCGAAGATTTGGATTCTTCACTTGCCATGGCCATATCAAGCCTTTGAAACACTGAAGATTTGGATGCTTCATTTGTTGAGGTTGGCTCGAGTCTTTCGAATACTGAAGATTTCGATGCTTCACATGTAGATGCTAGATCAAGCCTTTTAAATACCGAAGATTTAGGAGTTCCACTTGAAGCTGTCTCGAGCCTTTCAAATGCGGACACTCTAGGCTCTATCACACTTGCGGTTAGAACACCCTCTTCGTATGAGATTTGGAAATTTTTGACACAAGCCTCCTCAACGAGTTTTTGTGGCTTTTTACCCTTGAAACAAGGTTTTAGCTTCTGCACTTGAACGTTATGATTCTTGTGTGCTTTTGAAGCTTCACCGAATTTTAATTCCTTTCCCTTGGATTTCTCTTTTGATTTTGAGGAGGGAATTTGATGCTCGGAGCGAAGAGTAATCTTTTTAACTCCTGCTCCATTTTTGCACAAGTCATCAGCCCATGAGACCATACAACATTGAGCGATGTCGTTGGCTTTAAAGGAATCTTCTTTTGAAGTGTCATCTTTTACCAACACTTTGAGAGGCAATGAAACCGTGGGGCTGCCCCCAGTTTCAACAACCATAAAAGATGCTTTTTCTGTTTGAGAAGACATTTGGAGTGAGGGAGTGCACTCTACAGCGTCTACCATTGAAATGGTATTTGATGAAGCTGCTTGATTTGAGGATGTTGCCCCATCGGTTTCAATTTCTCCTTTGTTAATCATGTCCTCTATAATGTCTTTGAAGACGTAGCAATCCTTGATTGGATGACTAACGAGTTGATGATACGAGCAGTATTTTGGATCACTTGTCTTGCCAACTTCTTTTGGCCTTTTTGGCTCCGGGAGTGTTAACATTTTAGCACTCACCAATTCATCGAATATCCCTTGCACATCATCATCGTCAAAAGGATATTTCTTTTGCCTTCTTTCATGAAGGATGAGTCTGTTGGCTGGCTCCTTGGCTTTCTCTTTTCTTTGAGCTTTAGAACCATTTCCGTTACCAGACTCTCGATCATGTTTGGCGAAAGTCGCCATAGACTCTTCTTCTTCTTGTAGCTCATTGCCATCATTTTTGTTAGCCCCACTATCTTGAGGCCATTTCGATTCTCGTGCTAGCTGTTTTTCAACATTGCACGCTTTAGACACCAACTCATCAAATGAACGAGGCTGGCACTTCCAACATGTACCGCTAATTCCGGTATTAGGTTGTTGGTGCACATTTGAACACAAGCTTGTTCGCTCAATTTTTCATGGCATGGGAGTCTCATGCTCCTCCACCTGGCGATGAAGTCATTAGAGAGCTCATTAGACCTTAGATAGGTGTTTGCAAGATCCATAATGGAAACTCTTGCTTTCGAGGTCACAAATTGAGCTAGGAACTCTTTTTGTAGATCTTCCCATATTTGAATCGACCCTGGTTGAAGTTGAGTGTACCAAGTGAATGTCGATCCCTTCAAAGATTGGACGAATTGCCTAATTAATAAGGCATCGTTTAAGGCGGTTTCACCACAAGCAGAGTAAAAATGAGCTAGGTGCTCGTGGGGTGAACCGTGAAGGCCATCAAACTTTTCAAAGCTTGGTCTTTGGTAGCTTGGGGGAAATGGCACCGAATCATAGTGTGTCGGATATGGCTTTTTATACCCGAGCACTTTTGGATTTTGTGATGCATATGCTTCTTTTATCCCTTGAGCGATCATCTCTTTGATTTCTTGTGGAGAGATCGATGTGCTACCGCTTGAACCTTCACCATTTGGCCTTGATTGCTCTTGTCTATTTGCTTGAGCTTGAATATTGATTCGAGCGAGAAGTGATGCAATTTGCGCATCTTTCTCCTCAAGCTTTCTTTGCAACTCTTGAAGCTGCTCCTCGACACTTTGTGTGCTGGTAGTCAGTACCGGCATCACTTTTTGTCCATCTTTTGAGATGTTTTCTTGAGATTTAACAATTGAAGTATTTGAACTTGTTAACTTCAACCGGTCTTTCTCTCTTGCATTATCTTTAGAGACTGAACATGCTTCTTGAACCTCCTTGCCCTTTTTGGATTTTAAAGGCTTAACCTTTGTGACTATGGGTTCCGTCTCTTCCGAGTATGAGGTCATGTTGACTTGTACAACCTCTTTTGGATAGATAGGCATAGAACCAATGAGGATCTCCCTTTGCGAAGCCACTAAGGGAATTTGACCTGCCCCCTGCGATATAAGAAGATCCTTTGCAAGGGTTGCATTGGCTTGCTTCTAAAGTTGATGAACGAGCTAGCACAGGAGGAAGTCTTGTCTTGCCGCGTTGAGATCCACACTTGCGTCCCCTTCTCTTCATGGATTTGTTTGCCTTCTTGGCTAGAGAGATAGGTTGTGCGAACGTTGCGATCGTCCCTTTATTCTTTTTGGTGACATGAATGATGGGCCTTTGAGAGACCTCATTAGTTGGCTTTGAGCCATTGTAAACACCTTCCTGCATTTTGAGCTCTTGGCAGTTAGGATGGTTGTTGAGCTTGCTATCGTCGAGTCGGGTGATCTTGAGCTTCCTGCCCCCATGGCTTGGAAGGGCTTTAGGCTTCATGCCCTCATCCCTTGAAAGTGTTGTAGGAGACTTCGACACCCACTTGGCGATGGTCTTGTCCTCCGGAGCTTGAAGAGTTCCAAAGGTGTTGCTGACCGGGATCATTGCAGACATTGAGTCCCCGGTGATGTGAAGGTGAGCTTCAAATGATCGTTTCTTGATCCAAAGACCTCCTTTGAAGATGAAGGTTGTTGGAAGCTCGTTGAAGGTAACAATTGCTTTTGGTGCCATTTGTACCTTTCAGAACTATACAACCATGTATTAGTATAAATGCAACTAAGAGATGAAAAGGTAAAAAGGGTCCCACCGGGCGTGCCAAAAATATGTTGGACAAAAATGCGCGAATAATCGTACAACACATTTTATTTGATTTTTAATATTTGAGTTCGACCCCTTTTGGTTATCCTCTTGATTCGAAGTCGTATCGATACCAAGATTTGAATGGTTTTGGTGATTTGGGCTGCACCCGTATTTAGCGGGTTGCCTACGTATCTCTTGGAAGAGAATCAAGCCTTACGTAGTTCAAAGTGTTTTGGATTTTGTGTTTGGTTTGTTTTGGATTTGATTTCGTTTTCTTATATGCATCAGAGGATGAAGTTCAAACCCACCTTCTACGAAGGGTAGCTCGAACAACACTCCACCCGAGTAACCTGAGCCCACCTTCTCGGAAGGGTAACTCAAGTAACCCGCCTATCATTTGCATAGAAAACGATTTGATTTGGAGTTTGATTTGTTTTAATTTGATATTTGACTTAAAAGTCAATTTGGGGGTTGTGATTGAACTCGTTCGTGAGTTTCCTACATACCCTTTTAGAAAGGATCAAATCACACGTAGTTCTTGAAAATGACAAATTTGAATTTGGGTTTTTGAAGTTTTGGTCGTGACCGAACTCGACGAGCGGAAGCTTTGTATTGAGTCGGAGGAGACACTTTGGATTTTGATGGGAAATTTGACATTTGGGACGACTAGAGTCGACAAATGAATTTGAGGATATTTGGTTGAAGGCTTGGGTGTGACTGGACTCGATGAGAATTTGATTTATACCGAGTTTCCTACGTATCCACTTGTTTGGTGGAATCAAGTCACCGTAGTTCGGGACAAAGAGAAGTTTTGTATTTGGGTTTGATCATAAGATCATTTGAGAGTGGTAATTGAACTCGACGAGCAGAAGCTTTGTATCGAGTGAGAACGGACAATTTGAATTTGTTTTTGGCGATTGAACTCGACGAACCTTGGCTTTGTATCGAGTATCCTACGTATCTCTTAGAAGAGAATCAAATCACCCGTAGTTCTAAATATGAACTGATTTACTTTGGTGGGATTTAACCTCATATTCATTTGAGAGTGAATTTAGAGGTCGACGACTGTACCCGATATATTTTTAGGATTTAATATGGAGTTACCTACGTAGCCGTTTTTACGGCGTCAAGTCTTTACGTAGTTCTTTTGAGAAAATGATTTAATTTTGGGAAAGGTGACTGAATTCAGTATATGTTAAATTTTATACCGAATTTCCTACGTAACTCGTAAAAGAGTATCAAGTCTTACGTAATTCTGAACGGAAACCAAGCTTGATTTGGTTTTAAAAGTTTGATCGTTTGAAGATCAGGATTGAACTCGACGAGCTCGTAGCTTTATGTCAAGCTTCCTACATACCCGTTTGAACGGGATCAAATCTTATATAGTTCTTTACGAGCCAATTTAATTTGTTTGGATTTGACCTCATATTCATTTAAAGGGAATTTAGAGGCGGACGACTGTACCCGATATATTTTGAGAATTTAATATCGGGCTACCTACGTAACCGATTTTACGGTGTCAAGTCTTTACGTAGTTCTACACGAACCGAGTTTATATTTGGTGAAACTCGATTTGAGGTTTGGACTACGTCTTTGTTTAGAAGCCGACTTGAGATTGACCCACTCGAATTAATTGGCAAAGAATATTTGACGAGCTTAATTTTATATTTTGATCAAACTCGAATTCTTAATTTGTGCCAATTATAATTCATTTATTTTAGTGGGTAGGTTTTGTAATTAAACAAAAATTTTCTCAAAATCTTCCAAGCATGTACGTTCCGAGCCTTAAGGACCTAAGGTAGTTATGTTATTCTTTCATTCTTTTTTACTTAAAGAAAGAAAGAAATGCAAATCCCGTTTTTTTTAGCAGCCTGGCCCGAGTCTTTCAGATTGGAGCCCAATTGATTTTAGTCAATTTTTTTCAATCAACTGAGCCCAATTCATTTTCTTCAACCCCTCTTTATCGTTTAGCCGATGAGTGATGAACCAGCAGCCTCCATTTCCACATACCGTGCTCGATTTTATTTCCTTTTTTGCATTCGACGTTGTTGGCAAGAGAAGTGCACCCTCACAGCCTCGCAATGGAGAGCACAGGAAAGCGGAGGTTATCGACCGACACACTTCACAATCCTTGCACATCCGGCGCTTTTGCAAATTGAAGAACTGGACGGCTGTGCAGTGAGGCGTTCTTCGAAGAACGAGAACGAAGGCCGGCTCTCGAGAAGAAGAAGTTCAGGTTTGTTCTCCTCCTTTTCCTTGCAATTTGTCCTTAATTTGACCCGATTTGGATGGTTTGGGTTTTGGAGGAAATTAGGGTTAATTTTGATTTGTTATTTGGGGATTTTTGATTTGGACAATCGGAAACGAAAGAGAGGGCGAGGAAGCAACGCGAGGACTGTAGCCGGTAGGTGGTGGCCATGAAAGGCGATACGGGACCGCAATTTGAGCGCGGCTGATTTCAACCCGAGGACACTAGATTTTGGTACGTTCTAGTATTTTTTTTCCTTTGAGAATATCATCCCGAATTTCTGTTTGGCTTGACGTCAGATTTTGAGTTTGCTTTGCTTCTACTGCTAATTTGGTATTTGATTTTTTTTCTTGACCGTATTTGAAATCTCTGAAGCATTTAGGAGTGAGCCAGAGAAGAAAGCTTCCAACTCAATATGTTAACTTCCTTAACCACTGTAAACTCAAACTTCAAATTAGGTTCAGCAACTTAATTGATTTTGCCCCAATTTAATTTGATCAATTCTTTTCCTTGAAAACTTGATGCCTCTCTACTGAAGTTTCTGTCAGAGATATGAGATTTCAATTGGCATGATTTTGTGCTGTTGCCCTAGACATTTGTCCCATATTCAGTTTCATTTGTGATTTTCCCATGGAATTCGGCAATTCATTGATTTTGAATTCCGGGCAGAATCCGGTAGCCTTTCGGCGCTATGAGCCGATCCACGCCGGGATCGAATGTAGCGGCGAAAGAATGTACTTTCCAGCCGACTACGAGAGTATATGCTCTCAACCTATTACGTGATGGTCTCTAGGCGAAAGAAAATACTTTCAAGCCTATGACGAGTCCAAACACTAGGTGAGAGCATGTGAACCCAAGGTTTTGATCCTCCATTTTTCTTAAGTCTTTTTACCTGCAAGCAAAGATGAAACAACAAGGAGAAACAGATCTTCTACCTTTTGCAGTAAACGATTCTCTCTTTTTTTTAACTGCTTGTCTTTTCTTTTATGTATTTTTGCAGGTTTGAGCCCTTTCAAGATGAAAGAAGGAAGCTCGTTTGGAGGAGGAAGAAAGCCAGTATTGTAGGAAGGAGCCAGACGGAAAGAGAAAAAGCCCCTCCTGAATTCACTTTATAGCCTTTTATAGGAGAAATGGAATAGGAGAAATGGGGGAAGTTAATTAAAAAACCTCTTTTCATCCCACGTACTGCAGTTATCCTTTGTTTTGTTAACTGCAATGTAGTTATGTGATGTCTCCAAAGTAGCCATGTTTTTATGCATATTTTAGTTCCACATTCTTTACATTTTGCATATTTCGGGTTGGGAATATGTCGAATTTATGTAGTATATGCTTATTTGTTAGAAATGGAGATCTACATAAGTTTCTGTTTAATATTGCAGAATATGGAAACATTTCGGGAGAAAACCAAGAAGCAAAGACGGAAGCAGCAAGTCCACTCGATCTCGACTAAGGTCTCATCGAGATCGACAAGTGCCAGACCCCATTCCCCGAGCCATGTCGAAGAGATGCTGCTCGACAACACCAGGCCAAGCCATGATCTACTCGAGATCGACAAAGACCTTGTCGAGATCGAGGAAGCCCAGAAGCCCGTGTCCAAGCATGTCGACAAGAGGCCACTCGACAACACCAAGCTGGCCAAGTCGATGATCCGTTGTCGTCGAGATCGAGGAGCCTCATCGAAGTCGACAAGCCCACATCCGAGCATGTCGAGAAGGGTTGCTCGGCAACCTCGGAAGACCAAGTCGAGAACACATTACTCGTCGAGATAGACGAGCTCTCCTCGAGATCGAGTACGGTCAGAGTCATGACTGAGCCACATCGAGGACCTGCTAGCCGAGACGACGAGCCAAGCCAGTCGACCATAATCCTACTCGAGATCGACTAGACCCTTGTCGAGATCGAGTAGACCTCCAGAGCCGCGTTACTCGGTTTGACCAATCCTACTCGACTTGGGGTTGCTTGGGCTCGAAGACTGCCGATTCTATCCGAATTTATCAAAATATATCATGAAGAGAGAGATTTATCCACATGAAGACATTTAGATATATTTAGATTTAATTTCCTTGTTGCTTTTATTTATCCTTAAAGCGTTTTAGATAAAGTTTTAGATTTAGATATAGATATTCTATCCTTGAGTAGCAAGGATTAGAAGGCTATAAATAAAGCCCATGGGGGCTGAGTTTTAATCATTCAATTTCAGTCAGAGACAAGTAGTTTCACATAGAGGTTTAGGAGTTCGAAGGTTTTAGGGTTTTGGCGTTCAACGAGAGTTGGATCGCCGGGATTGTAAAGTCTTTGAATTTAGTTAATGCAAGTTATTTTCTTTCAATCGATGATGTTTGAGTTTGCGATGAAGCGCGAGTAGTCTACCCACTTCTAGGGTTGGGGCGAGCCCGACGATAGCCATGCATAATTGAGGTAAAGATCTAACTTTTATCATGTTTTGAGCATCTCCTACTTGTTTATGTGTTTATTGCCCATCTAATGGAGATCCATGTTAACCACTTGGATTATAAACATAAAATTCGTAGAGACAATTAGGGTTTCTTGAAAGAGTTGTCTAATTGTTGGAAAAGGCGAAAGCTTGTCCTTGATGCAATTCACATGAATTTCTGTTTATCTCTGCCTTATGCATGTTTGGTTATCGTTGTTGCAAACCCCAATCTTGGAAGTCCTTTTTATACAGTTTTAGTTCAAAATCCCAAAGCCTTTGCATTTATTTTCTTTCGTTTTTATCCTCTGTCTACTCGAGATCGAATAGCACTACTCGATCTCGACTACTGATCCTCGACCCAAAGTCGTTGTAGCTTCTCCTGTGCAGGTACTCGACAAGGCAAATCGAAGTCGACAAAGGCCCTACTCGATATCGAGTAAGCCTCGTCGAGATCGACCACCGTCTGCCGAGTTGCTGCTGCTGTGTTCAACTGTCCGATCTTCTGTTGACTAACCCTAGTCGAGATCTAGCACCTGTTGTCGACTTTTGACCGTGAGATTTCTTCGCTACCTAGGATCCGCTGACACGCTTCCTCGTGGATCGATCCTGACTTCCCACTACTGCATCAGGGAGGAAGTCTTGTAATTATTTGCAAGGGACGGAATCTGGTTTGCTGTGATTTATTTCTATTTTATTATTGCAAGTCTCGATTTCCTCCTATCAACAAATTGGCGCCGTTGCCGGGGAAGCTATCATTCGCACCTTAGGTAGTCAGTTCTCACTTTTTCTTTGAGTTACTTTACAGGTGTATGCGCCGTTCTGGTCAACCACCTGAGTTTGATGGCTTAGATGAACCAGAGCGCCTTCTACACATCAGAGCTAAGCTACAAAGAGCCATGGCAGCTGCAGAGACACATGAACAGCTGATCGAGAGGCTCACGAGGGATCTAGCCGCCAGAGATGCTGCTCTCGCCACTGAGAGAGCAGGGAGGGAACAAGAAGCTGAACGTGCAAGGCAGCTGGCAAATGAGCTTGCCCAATATCCAACTACAACAGAGGATTGTATGCATCCAACTCTCGTCGTGCCTGAATCGGCGATCCTTATCCCTGAAAACTCCTTTGAAATTCGCACTCAGTTTCTTATAGAACTTAAAAATAATGCTTTTTATGGAAGATTTAATGAGTGTCCTCTTGAGCATATTACCAATTTTCATGACAAAAACCGTACTCTTGCTGAAGGTACAACTCTGGAATATGTCAAGATGAAGGCTTTCCGCTGGTCTCTCGCTGGGCCTGCACTGAAGTGGCTCGAAGGGCTGAAACCAAGATCACTCACAACATGGGCCCAAGTAGAGCAAGAGTTTCTGAAAAAATTCTTCCTACCTGCCAAGACAGCACTTCTCCGCCAGAAAATCACCGCCTTCAAACAAAAGCAAGGGGAACCGCTGGCAAGGGCATGGGAACGCTACAAAGAACTACTGCGATCTTGCCCTACTCATGGACAGCCACCCTACGTCATTCAAGAGATCTTCTTCAACTCTCTTGATCAAGTCACCAAGGACAGAATCAACCAGTATACTCGCTATGAGTATCTGACGATGCCGCCAGTTGACGCATGGGGTGTGCTAGACAAGCTCACTAATTATGACAACAAATATGGGTCTACTGCAAACTATGAGGAGAACTCCTATGCCAGGCCAGCACCATCTATGCCACTCTATGAGCCAGCAAAGGAGATTGACCCAGATGTCAGGGAGCAGTTCTACAGAGACCAGAATCGCAAGCTCCTCAAGCAAGTCAAATATCTATCTGTCAATCAGCCTTGCATCGAATACGGATCACAGAGGCACACCACTACTGAGTGCCCACACACTGAGCAAGTCAGAATGGCAGAGACACATGAGGAAGCAGCCTACGCTGGGGGTCCAAATCGCTACATGGGAGATCAAAGGTTCTATCAACCTCAGTGGAACCAAGGTCCTCCTAGGAATCCCCCACCCTACAGAGCTCCAGGACATCCAGAAAGGGATCAAAAGAAGGATGATCTGCAGCTGATCTTTGAGGAGATGCGTCGGAATCATACACAGAACCTGCAGGCTACAAACACCATCAACAATCAGCTCCAGAACTTCAACACAAAATTTGGAGAGCTAGACATCTGGAAGAAAGGCATTGAGACCCAGATGGGACAAATCGCTGCGCAGATCCCACGACCTTCCGGACAGCTCCCTGGGCAAACAGAACCAAATCCTAAAGGGAGGACCGGACACATCGCAGCTATCAAACTCAGGAGTGGGCATCAGTTACACGAGCCAGAGGTCGGGAAACAGCAAAGCAAAGCAGAGCAGCAACTCGATGCAGAGCAGACCCAACTCGACCTCGAGGAGCCCGTACTCGATCTCGACAAGACCCTACTCGACACAGACCAGAAGCTGAGCACGGATTCCACTGCGAAGCCTAGAAATTCGAGGTCGACAACACAAGTCGAGATCGACAAGCCTCAAGTCGAGATCGACAAGCCCCTGGTCGAGATCGAGGAGCAACATCTGGCCGACGTCGACGACTCTGCAACACCTTCGACAACTGATCTGGCTCCAAAACAGAAGAAGCCCCTGTCTTTCCCTTCAAAAGCTCAGAAAGATCCCACAGCAGGTAGGTTTACCAGGTTTGTTAATATGCTGCAAGAACTGAATGTTTCTATTCCTTTTACAGAAGCCCTGCAAGAGATGCCTGGATATGTCAAGTTTCTAAAGGAAATCCTGAGCAAGAAGCGATCTATCTTAGAGATCGCAGGCGAATGCAAAGTACTCCATTTCCCTGAAAAGAGGCCTGACCCTGGTAAGTTTTCTGTTACTGTGGGTTTTGGACAATATAAATATGATTCTCTGTGCGATTTAGGAGCAAGTGTGAGCATCATGCCTCTATCAATCTGGCGGAAGGTAAAAATAGGATGCATAGAACCTGTGGATGCCAAACTATACATGGCGAACAATACAGTGGTCATCCCTACAGGTATAGTTGAGAACGTCCCTGTCCAGGTTGGTAAATTCTTTGTCCCAGCAGATTTCCTTATCATTGACTGTGCTGAAGATCCTACTAGCCCTATTATTCTTGGTAGACCATTCTTAGCTACTGCAGATGCCAAAATAAGTGTCAAGAATAGATCGCTCACCTTCACCATAGGCGATGAGGTTTTGGATTTCTCTTTTGGCCCTGCAAAAGAGGAAATTTCATGGCTGGAGGTGAAAAGCATCAGCAACCACGGGACCAAGCAAACAGCGGAGGGAGGTGCCAACACTGTACTCGAGATCGACAAAGCCTGCTCGATCTCGACAAGGCTTCTACTCGATCTCGACAAGCCCTTGTCGATGTCGACCACCACTGCTGAGCCAGAGACTTGCCAAGAGCCTAAGTATGGGGTCCCTGTACTCGAGGTCGACCAGCTGTACTCGATCTCGACTAGCCCCAAGACCAAAGTTTCCTGTTTTGGGTCCGAAAAGGTAAGTTCAGGTATGAATTCTACTCCCCCTCAGTCCATAAAGGAATTTTTTTATAAATTAAGGGGAGGTAAGACCCAGTGGCAAGAAAATCTGCGAAAGCTAAAGGCTGGAAGGAAGAGAAAGAAAGAGAAGAGAGATGATGCAAGCAACCACCTATCAGCTGAGCTTGCATACTACCATCAGGACCTAGATGATCCAGGAGAAGGGCCAAGCATGAGCACGCCCCACAATAATGGTCCTTGAGCGCAAACGGAGAAGTCGGCCTAGCGACTCTAAAATCTAGAGCATGTATATAAACTTTATGAATTTTTGGGATTTTTGAACTTTTTAGTTTTTGGTTTTATTTTTGTTTTTGGTTTTATGTCTTTTAGAATAGTTCAAGTGGATAGTCTTGTTTTTTGCGCAATCTAACACTTTTAGGTCGGCAAGCATATAAAGAATCGCGAAAAGTGGAATAAAGAGGTCCCTGAAAACCAGTCAAAATCGACGAAGGCCAAGTCGACGACGACAAGGAGGAGAAGCCCAGAAGTTACTCGACCTCGAGTAGACGTACTCGACATCGACGAGCCAAGACACTCCTCGACTTCTGAAAACCACTGGACGCAGAAAAGCTACTCGAGATCGAGTAGGATGTACTCGATATCGACAAGCTTGTCTACTCGACATACACTGATTCGCCTTCCTCGATGTGTTATCCTGTGAGTTCCTTCCTTTACTCTTGTTTTTATTTAATTTTATACAGTGGGGACACTGTAAATTTTTAGTATGGGGTGGGGGAAGGGCTCATTATCATTATCATATGTGTTAGTCTTGCTTTTTGGTTTTACATGGTGAAATTTTAAATTTTTTATGTTATGCATTCATGTTTAAATTTTATGTTTAAATCTTTTGTCATAATTTAGTCTTGATTTTTGCATAAGAAAAAAAAAAGAAAAAGATAAAAATAAAAAAAAAATTAGAAAATGTCGAAAAATGAAAAAAATATGCATGTTTAAATTTTGCATTGCTTTAGTTTTTATACCCTAACTTAGATGTCCTATGATGATAAATAATAATTGACTTGATCATATAAACCCTATGGCGTGTTTGGAAGGTTTAGCCTAAGTCCTCAAAATGGTTTTATGTGGATTGTAAACTTGTGATGAAATTGAGCACATATGATCCTAAGCTAAAGGTAAAAATCCAACAAAACTTGTCCTAGTGAGAATTTTGGCCTTATAGGGAGAACATTAAAAATCCCTCTGCTTTCTTGAGTGTATTTACTCTTCCTATGCATCTCTAAATGTTGTGATAGTTATTCAAAACCAATACATTTATATGTTTATGTTGATGAGAATTAAGTGATGGAGGCACCTTTTAAGCCAATTTTATCCTCTCTTTACCTACCCTACATTATCCCTGCTTGAAGCCAAAACATTAAGCCTGACCCCCATTTGGGAATTAAGACTTAGAATTGGTTGGAATGATGATTTGTGGAAGGAATGAGCTTATGTTGCATTTCAAGGAGGATCAATGGAAATTATTGAGATATGGGTTGGTTGTACACTTTTATCTTGCTAGGCATATTATGTAAAAGGATTTTTGGCTCACATTATAAATGCACCTCTAGTATTATTTTATTATTTTCGTTTCAAAAAAAAAATCCGAAAAAAAAAGGGTACATATGTTAGTAAATAAAGTGTATGAGCCAAATTTACCTTATTTCTTTCATTATTTTGCAAGATACATATTTTGGAGGAATTTAGAAAGTTTGAAAGGTTATATACTCCATTGAGACAAATTTGAGAGTTTGGTTGATGCATATGATTGGGAAGTTATGGTTTGGTTGTGTTGGAAGATTTAGGAGTCTTGATTTCCGAATTTTATTTAGCACCACATGGCCAAATAATTCCATACCTTATTATTTCTTACCAAGCCCCATTACAACCCCGCCGAATGGAATCTTCTTTGAAGACTTCTATTGAGCGAAGTCCTCCTGATAATTCTTGTTGCATTTTCATAATTGGTTGCGAAGTGGATTCATGCTTAAATTGCAATGTTTATGAGATTGTGTATGGAATTGAGTTGAGAGTTGTTCTTCATAGCCTAAACACATTTGAGAGTTGAGTGTAAACACATTATTCCTGTAAGGTTGGATTTATACTGCCTATGCCTATGGATCGCTCATATATGTGTGATGACGTTAAATTCACTTGTCTTACATTGCTACTACTTGAGATGTTGCTTTTTGACAAAGGCGAAGACTTGAAGGATGTGTTGTAGGTCTTGGTTATTGCTCGGTTATTGCTTGAGGACAAGCATGTCTAAGTATGGGGTGATTTGATGTCTCCAAAGTAGCCATGTTTTTATGCATATTTTAGTTCCACATTCTTTACATTTTGCATATTTCGGGTTGGGAATATGTCGAATTTATGTAGTATATGCTTATTTGTTAGAAATGGAGATCTACATAAGTTTCTGTTTAATATTGCAGAATATGGAAACATTTCGGGAGAAAACCAAGAAGCAAAGACGGAAGCAGCAAGTCCACTCGATCTCGACTAAGGTCTCATCGAGATCGACAAGTGCCAGACCCCATTCCCCGAGCCATGTCGAAGAGATGCTGCTCGACAACACCAGGCCAAGCCATGATCTACTCGAGATCGACAAAGACCTTGTCGAGATCGAGGAAGCCTAGAAGCCCGTGTCCAAGCATGTCGACAAGAGGCCACTCGACAACACCAAGCTGGCCAAGTCGATGATCCGTTGTCGTCGAGATCGAGGAGCCTCATCGAAGTCGACAAGCCCACATCCGAGCATGTCGAGAAGGGTTGCTCGGCAACCTCGGAAGACCAAGTCGAGAACACATTACTCGTCGAGATAGACGAGCTCTCCTCGAGATCGAGTACGGTCAGAGTCATGACTGAGCCACATCGAGGACCTGCTAGCCGAGACGACGAGCCAAGCCAGTCGACCATAATCCTACTCGAGATCGATTAGACCCTTGTCGAGATCGAGTAGACCTCCAGAGCCGCGTTACTCGGTTTGACCAATCCTACTCGACTTGGGGTTGCTTGGACTCGAAGACTGCCGATTCTATCCGAATTTATCAAAATATATCATGAAGAGAGAGATTTATCCACATGAAGACATTTAGATATATTTAGATTTAATTTCCTTGTTGCTTTTATTTATCCTTAAAGCGTTTTAGATAAAGTTTTAGATTTAGATATAGATATTCTATCCTTGAGTAGCAAGGATTAGAAGGCTATAAATAAAGCCCATGGGGGCTGAGTTTTAATCATTCAATTTCAGTCAGAGACAAGTAGTTTCACATAGAGGTTTAGGAGTTCGAAGGTTTTAGGGTTTTGGCGTTCAACGAGAGTTGGATCGCCGGGATTGTAAAGTCTTTGAATTTAGTTAATGCAAGTTATTTTCTTTCAATCGATGATGTTTGAGTTTGCGATGAAGCGCGAGTAGTCTACCCACTTCTAGGGTTGGGGCGAGCCCGACGATAGCCATGCATAATTGAGGTAAAGATCTAACTTTTATCATGTTTTGAGCATCTCCTACTTGTTTATGTGTTTATTGCCCATCTAATGGAGATCCATGTTAACCACTTGGATTATAAACATAAAATTCGTAGAGACAATTAGGGTTTCTTGAAAGAGTTGTCTAATTGTTGGAAAAGGCGAAAGCTTGTCCTTGATGCAATTCACATGAATTTCTGTTTATCTCTGCCTTATGCATGTTTGGTTATCGTTGTTGCAAACCCCAATCTTGGAAGTCCTTTTTATACAGTTTTAGTTCAAAATCCCAAAGCCTTTGCATTTATTTTCTTTCGTTTTTATCCTCTGTCTACTCGAGATCGAATAGCACTACTCGATCTCGACTACTGATCCTCGACCCAAAGTCGCTGTAGCTTCTCCTGTGCAGGTACTCGACAAGGCAAATCAAAGTCGACAAAGGCCCTACTCGATATCGAGTAAGCCTCGTCGAGATCGACCACCGTCTGCCGAGTTGCTGCTGCTGTGTTCGACTGTCCGATCTTCTGTCGACTAACCCTAGTCGAGATCTAGCACCTGTTGTCGACTTCTGACCGTGAGATTTCTTCGCTACCTAGGATCCGCTGACACGCTTCCTCGTGGATCGATCCTGACTTCCCACTACTGCATAAGGAGGAAGTCTTGTAATTATTTGCAAGGGACGGAATCTGGTTTGCTGTGATTTATTTCTATTTTATTATTGCAAGTCTCGATTTCCTCCTATCAACATTATGCTTTGTTTTGGTAACTGCAATGTAAAGCAGTTAGAACTACTAGTTCTGATGGGCTAATTGGGCCCTTTTATATGTTTTAGGCCTGAACCCGATTTGTAAGATCCATTTCCGACTTTTATTACATTTAATAAAATCATCACTTTTCTCAATATATAAAGAATATGACGACTTTCCTTATGAAATCATGAATCATGAATTCATATAATTCGCAAAAATTTACCTTCCAACACCTGTCATAAGTCTAAGCGTGGAAAACCAACAGTCATGCAAATAGCATAATCAAGGTGTAATACAAGAGGGTGCCACGGCAGAGCCGGGTCAAAACCAAATCAATAAGCGTATTTATTGAAATCTAAGGTTAGACAATTTCTTTCCAATCGTCCAAGAGAGTTCCCACGTCATAGAAGCAAGGAACAATCATGCTGCAAAACAAACCTAAAAAAATATGTATGCGGGGCGGTGTCAGATCGAAGCCCTACGCAATATAATCCCAAACAAGCAGACGCATACACACGCTAGTCCTAATAAAGATGCTTCTAGATGCAAGGCGGAATATAAACACACTAACATGCTCCTAAGATCAAGTGCATAAATATAATAAAACCTTAGCACCGAATACCAAGTAATATATCCCTCTCCTACCTCCACCCCCTTCCGATAAGGGCGGAGACTGGCCAGCTCGTGAATGCATTCCATTATAATCGGGCGGCACGCATGCCCAACCCGCCCCACAAGAAAAATAAAGCCCGCAGGCATCTTTCACAATCATGCTCATAATATAAGTAAAGGAAGTTCCATATGACTCGATTGACTCAAGACGGGACCTGATGAGACTGGACCATCCTATTGATGCATAACAATTGGCTAGGCCGGCCAATTGCTAAACTAAAAACGTCGATCTTGCTTTAGCTCTTGTATTGCGTCTCTTCGAAGCTGGCTCGTAACCGATTGAGCGGAATTGAGCGGAAACAGTTGCCAAATCAACTAATTAGCAAATGCTAATTAATTACTCCTTCTTCAATTGCTTTGGTCAAGAATTGCGGCTCCAATTGCAATCCAACAGTAGGATGGCTTCGAATTGGAAATTGCTTCACATTAAAAGGCAATGGCGGTGGGGATTTAGTTAACAAGTGTGTTAACCAATTTGGTCAACAATGGTTGCGGAATGTATATATTGAAACAATTCCGATCGAATAACAAAAGTGAATTGCAACGTGATTAGTTTTGTGGATCGGACGATAGAAAGTATAAGAACGGGATGCGGGTTTGGATTGATAATCGAAGAACCCTTAATCCATAAAGGGTTTCTTCAATTCTATATTCAATCTGATTAATTCAAAACGGAATACAATATTTAAATAGATAAATAACTAGGGTTTGGTTGGCTTCGGATTGCTTTACCAAACTATATCCTAACTAAATAAAACTTAATCTAAAATCCTAATATAGAAAATAATAAAATATGATAATTAAAAAAGCTTAAATGATATACTCTCCTAACCATTTTATTTGACCTAACTAAGAAATAATAAAATAAGCGATTCTATAATTAGACTCCAACTAACATAGGAGTTACTAAAAATAGAATATATATAAAAAATAAGAAATATAAATAATAAAATAATTAACGCCGTTTTTTCAACGACTCCCAAGGTGAAGCCTTCTTCTTCCGCTTGAGGATGACACCATTCTCCTCCATTTGAAATCGACTCGTCCTCGAGTCGTCGCCTGGATCAAGATCGTTGTTTGATCCGCAGAAGGTCATCTTGACCCGCATCATTCTCCCCCTCTTATTTTCGATTCGTCCTCGAATCGAGTAATTGAAGAGCAGTAGGGAAGGAGCAACCACCAAAAAGTAACTTCCGTGATAATCAACTTGAGATAGTGCCAGCAGAATTTGAGGCAAAGGAACCTCAAAAACTAGGGTTGTGTATCGGTCTAAAACCTAACCGAGCCGTGCCGAACCGAACCGAACCGAAACCGAAAATCTCAAAATTTCAAACCGAAAGCCGAACCGAAAGTATTAGGTTCGGTTCGGTTATTTACCGGTTTGGTTTGTGTTCAGTTCGGTTTTAACATAATGGAACCGAATTTCCATTTTAAAAAATTAAAATATACAAATATATATACACTATGTATTAGTATATATATATATTAGTAAGTACAGTATGTGTGTATTAGTGTATACAATGTATTTTTACAGTATGTATGTATTCGTATATATATGTATGTACAATATACACTATGTATTAGTATGTATAGTATGTATGTATTAGTATATACCATGTATTTTTACACTGTATTAGTAAGTATGTGTGTATTAGTAATTATGTGTGTATTAGTGTATACAAATATATATACTGTGTATTAGTAAGTATGTGTGTATTAGTGTATATATAAAGTATACAAATATATATACTCTATATTTATGTAGTGTATAAAAAAAATTCGGTTTAACACAAACCGAACCGAAACCGAAGACAAACCGAACCGAAAAATGAAAATTCTCGAACCGAAAGTCGAACCGAAAAACTTCGGTTAGGTTCAGTTAGGTTCGGTTTGTGTTGGTTCGCCCCAAAAATTCGGTTTGGACCGAATCATGCACACCCCTATCAAAAACAACACCTGTCATAGGGATCATCGAGCAATCAAAAGGAACAAAACAAACGGCTCAATAACCCTATGAACTCCAGAACTCTCAACATTAGGAACAAGTGTGTTAACCAATTTGGTCAACAATGGCTGCGGAATGTATATATTGAAACAATTCCGATCGAATAACGAAAGTGAATTGCAACGTGATTAGTTTCGTGGATCGGACGATAGAAAGTATAAGAACGGGATGCGGGTTTGGATTGATAATCAAAGAACCCTTAATCCATAAATGGTTTCTTCAATTCTATATTCAATCTGATTAATTCAAAACGGAATACAATATTTAAATAGGTAAATAACTAGGGTTTGGTTGGCTTCGGATTGCTTTACCAAACTATATCCTAATGAAATAAAACTTAATCTAAAATCCTAATATAGAAAATAATAAAATATGATAATTAAGAAAGCCTAAATGATAGACTCTCCTAACCATCTTATTTGACCTAACTAAGAAATACTAAAATAAGCAATTCTATAATTAGACTCCAACTAACATAGGAGTTACTAAAAATAGAATATATATAAAAAAATAAGAAATATAAATAATAAAATAATTAACGCCGTTTCTTCAACGACTCCCAAGGTGGAGCCTTCTTCTTCCGCTTGAGGATGACATCATTCTCCTCCATTTGAAATCGACTCGTCCTCGAGTCGTCGCCTGGATCAAGATCGTTGTTTGACCCACAGAAGGTCATCTTGACCCGCATCACCTATGATCCCTAGCAAACACTCTAGTTACTTCACAGATAACGGCCGTTCTGTTTATATACGCATAAAGAAGTAGAATGCTCAACGGTCAATGCAACCTAGCATGGTACTACATGACATGCTGATTATGAATGCAAGCACCTAGTATGCACATGGGTACAAGCAGAGAGTTCTTTTTGGAATATGAGTGAGCTCATATAGGAACTCACCTGGAAGTGCAGAACAGCAAAAGGCAACAATTAGGTATACAGAAAGCCAACATGTCACAGATGATCACCTAATACATATATAAGTAATATAAATAATTCTACTTCTAATGTTACTTAAAGCATATAATATCACACACAAGAAATCAAATTTATTCACCAAGTTAGGCAAGGTAAGTCTTTTTCCCAAGATTTCCCAAAACTCTTTTAAAACCTCAAGTTACATCTAATCACCATTCAAAAAGCTTTCTCAAATCATCCAAAAAATCCATTTATAAAAGATTACCTCATCAACTTATTTTATTACTATTTCAAGACAAATCCGACAAGGTTAGTATATGTCCAAAATCCTCTTTCGAAATTTATTAAATCAATTTCCATTTATCAAATCAATTCCCAACTTTTAAACCTTTTCCAAATTCTTTTTGAAATTCAAGTCTCGTAATATTATTTTTTTTAAATCTCAATGATAATATTACTAAATATATTATATACCATTTACTTAATATATTTTATATCAAAATATACATAAGTCCTAAAAATCCTTATTCCATTCAAACACATTTTACCCAAAGAATTAAGCCCCAAAGAAATAGGCCCAATCTTCCTTAAAATTTCGGATCCAATCAAGCCCAACCCCTTTGAGAATCTGATTTCTTTTTAAAAGCATGAACCGGGCCATTAAAAGAAGGGATTTTTTTGGTAACCGTCCAAAATAAGGGGGTTGTTTTGCAAAATGTCCATTTTCATAATGGCTTTTGCAAAATGTCCTAAATTGACATTTTTACCCCTAGCTTCAATACCCTTGTTTTTCCTATTGCACCAGGACAACCCGATTTCTTCTACTTCACGGAACGACGAGCAGGAACGCCAGTTTTTTCACCAGGCCTCCCCGATCTCCCTAATTTCAAAGATTTCGATCTCGATCTGAAGTAGCAACGCCAATTTCTTCATCAGGCATCGTCGATTTCGCCATCAGTCATCAAACCTGAACGAATTTGTGCTCGATTATAGCACTGTAATCCCGAATTCAGATTTCAAAAGAGGTAAATATCGAATTTGTGCTCGTTTGTTGTTTGAGACGTGAATATTGTCATTGATTTTGATCTTAGTTGATGATTTTCATCTCAATAGCAAATTTGGTGATTTTTGTACTGTAATCCCGAATTCTATTTTGATACATGTGTTTGAATAACAATGGATTACTGTCATCACAGTAGCTAAATCTAATTTGATTATGATAGATGTGTTTGAATAAAATTGGATGCCTGTCATCACAGTAGCTAAATTTGATTTTGATCTCAGTTTGAATAAAATTGGATGCCTGTCATCACAGTAGCTAATTGCAATTTGATTACAATAGCTATGTTTGAATAAAATTGGATGCCTGTCATCACAGTATTTGAGTTTGATTTTGATCTCAGTTTGAATAAAATTGGATGCCTGTCATCATAGTATCTGAGTTTGATTTTGGTCTCAGTTTGAATAAAATTGGATGCCTGTCATCACAGTACCTAATTGCAATTTGATTATGATAGCTGTGTTTGAATAAAATTGGATGCCTATCATCACAGTAGCTAAATTTGATTTTGATCTCAGTTTGAATAAAATTGGATGCCTGTCATCACATTAGCTAATTGCAATTTGATTATGATAGTTGTGTTTGAATAAAATTTGATGCCTATCATCACAGTATCTGAGTTTGATTCAAATTATTCCATCAGATTATATGTATTAAACTTTAGAGATGTCACCAGGGAACAGGTATAATGGATGTCAATCTGCTAACAGTAAAATTTGGAGGAGAATGGAAAATTGAAGAAGATGATTTAGTGTTTGTTGGTGATGTGTCATCAAAAGTGATTGTCATCAATCAGCCTATGAGTATGTATGAGATGAAGACTGAGATAATCAACAGATTCATCAACAGTGACAGTTTGGCTCCTAATCTTCAATTCAGTCATTTGCATCCTTTCAAGAAAACTATGGAGCCTTTTTTGATTGAGAATGACAGTGATTTGAGGAGTTTCTTTCAAATGAGTGAAGTGAAGGAAGTGAATTGGACATTGCCTTTATATGCTACTGTTGTAAAGAAAATCATTGAAGATCGGGTTACACACTCTATGAATGATGAAAATCAGTTGGTTTTACATGCTGACAGCTATTTCAAGGATACATATGTGATGGAAGACAGCTTCTGTGTGCAGAATGATGATGTAGACTGCATAAATAATGCCAATGATACAGATGATAATGGAGATGATACCGAGATTGAGAGTGGCATCAGTAGCACTACAATGTCCACAAATTATGCAGAATCTATAAGTTCAAGAAAGGGGGTCATTATTATAGTTGTGGGATAACTGTTCAGAACAAAAGAAGATCTGAAAGATGTTATTGCTTTGTTGGCTGCACAAGAAACGTTTGCTTACAGGGTGAAAAAGACAACACCAAGTTAATACATAATAGTTTGTGTTGATAAGAGTTGCGATTGGAAAATTCACAGTGCCATATTAACTGGGTCAACTATATTTCAAATTTTGAAATACAATCAAGAACATAGTTGCAATTTGGAAGTAAGGATTGGAAAACGTCGTGCTCCTAACTACAAACTTGTTGCTGAAAAGATCAAACCAAGGTGAAATATACTGTAATTCCTTCCTGTAATCACTCCTCCTCTGATATTTTATTGACTCTTTTACATCATATGAACAGATATGAAGACATCAAAAAGGGGTCAACTCCAAGTCAAATTAGAAACATCAAAAGAACTAATTTCAAAATAAATGTGAGCTACTGGAAATCATGGAAAGCTCGTGATGCAACAATAACGATGGTAAAGGGGTCATCAGAAGGAAGCTATGAATTATTACCAGCATATTGTTGTGTCCTAAAGCAACATAATGCTGGAACTGTCACCTTCATTCAAGTTGACTCCCAATCAAGGTTCAAGTATTTGTTCATTGCATTTGGACAATGTATCCGTGCATTCCCAATTCTGCGAAAGGTACAAATTCTTACATGCCTTTTATGCTGGAACTGTCACCTTCATTCAAGTTGATTAATTTGTATGCTTGTCATCAATGGATTTCTCATATTTAATCATAACTGCTACATGCCTTTTATGTAATCTCGAGTACAATTGTTGTTTGAGATGGGAATATTATCATCAATTTTGATCTCAGTATCTAAATTACATGCATGTCATCAAAAGTGAGCTTGATTACTGTAACCAAATATTTTCCAATATTTTTTAGATAAGTTTGATACCTGCAAAACTGTAATCAGACTCAATATGACAGGTACTAGTGGTAGATGGTACATTTCTAAAAGGAAAATACAGAGGGACTCTTCTCACAGCTTCTGCACAAGATGCAAATCATCAAATATACTCTATTGCCTTTGCAGTGGTTGACTCAGAAAACAACGCCTCTTATGAGTGGTTCTTCAACAAGCTAGCAATAGTCATCCCATCAAGTGAAGAGCTAGTTTTTGTTTCTGACCGTCATCAAAGCATTGCAAGAGCGTTAGAGTTGGTTTACCCAAATGCTAAACACTATTACTGCAGATGGCACTTGAAGCAGAATATAATGTCAAAATTCAAGAAGAAGAGTCTGTGTGAGTGGTTTGAACAAGCTGCAAACAGTTACATAGTATCAGAATTCAACACTTACTTTGAATGCATTACTAATGCCAACAGCAAGATGAAGACATTTCTTGAAGATCTGAAGTTTGAGAAATGGGCAAGAGCTTAGTCAAAAGCTGACAGGTACAATATGATGACTTCAAAAAATGCAGAGACAATCAATAGTGTATTCGGTGAAGATAGATCATTCCCAGTTATAGAACTACTGAATGCAATCAGAGAGAAACTAACAAAATGGTTCAATGACCGCAGAAAAGAATCTGAGGATAACAGCTTTGAGCTTCCAAAAAAAATCAGTGATACAGTGTACATAAGATGCAGTGAATCAGGAATGTACACTGTCAAACAACTGAATGACTTCCAGTTTGAAGTTGTTGGTGGCATGAATAGGGTTCTTGTTGATATGAATCAGAAATCTTGTACATGTAAGGTATTTGATTACGACAAGATACCTTGTGTACACGCGCTTGCTGTCATCAGAGAGAAAAAACTGGCTGTTTTGAGGTATATTATCACTTATTACACAAATGAAGCTTGGACCTTGGCTTATCAAGAGACAATATATCCACTGTTACCAGAAGTAGAGTGGATTGTGAGACATCAAACAGTAGAGATGTCACCCCCATTGGTGCGTAAAAGATGCGGCTGACCTCAAAAAAAAAAGGAAGCCTTCAGCTGGAGAATATAGATGAAAAGGATCAAAGAGTCATCAGACCAGCTAGACAATTTATGCTACATTGAGTTTTAGTACATTTTATGTTTTTGTTCTTATTATATTGAATAGAATGTTAGATGTAACCTGTTTCTTACACTGTCACCAGCTTTTATATAAACTATCACCAGCTTTTAGTTTCTGTTCAAAATGAAACAAATTTATTCAAGTGTTGTTCACTACATATAATCTGCCAACAAAGCACTTGAGGTGTAACCACAAGCTCTGTCACCACAATTGAAAAAAGTGTAAAGGAGTATGTCACCAGAAGGACATGTGGTATGTCACCAAAGAAATGGTGTCACCAACCCTAGGACAATAGAAGAAAATACCCAAAAGGGGATAATACTAAACAAAGCTACATGTGGTTTACAATAAAAAAAATAATAAAAAAACAGTGGGGAAAATGGTGTCACCACACTGAAAACAGTTTCAAAAATTCTGTCATCAGAATGGATGGTGTCACCAAAAGAACAACCCTAGGACAAGGGAAGCAAATACCATAAAGGGGATAATTCTAAGCAAAGCAACATGTGGTTTAAAACATAAAAAATAAAAAAAAATAAAAAAAAAAGTGGGGAAAATGATGTCACCACACTGAAAACAGTGTCAAAAATTCTGTCATCAGAATGGTTAGTGTCACCAAACACTAGCAGGGGTAATGCTAAGCAGTTCAATTAATAGAGATGCATCTTCTATCACCAAAGGCAACCACTAGCACACGGAAAAACAATGTCATCAGCACTGTCACCAGGGTAAAAACAGTGAGCCTGTCACCAGAAATCATCAACTTTGAAAGTAAATTGAAATTATGGAGACTTAACAAATATAAAAGGCATAATACATAAAATGATTAAAAGGAACATAGATATTAATATGAAAACATTCATTCCAAAATACAACTAACTTGGTTCAAGTATTTCAAAGTGTCACCATGCAACTTACATCAACTAAACATCCCATAATTAGATAAGTAAATGTATTTAGAAATTTCAAAGCTACACTGTCCCAACTACATAAACTTATGTGATAAACTAAACAAATGTCCATTGCTTGGCGAAGAGATCAGCTGCAATCCTCTCACGATAGGCCTAAACATAGTCGTCATTGATAAGATCCATGTCACCATCAAATACAAGGTGCTTAATGTGCTTTATGGTGTAAACCCCACAGCTACCCCTACATAATAAACACACAAAGAAAAAGTGAGCAGATGTAATCTAATGAAACAGAAAATAAATAAATAAAAAGAATAAAAAAATGGCAAACAGAAGGTACCCTTCTTCATTTTGTTTCAAACCCGATACTCTCTCAACAACAAAGGGAGTGTCATCAACATCAGGAGACAGACCACTCTTCATCATTAGAATAGGAAGCATTTGGCAAGTCTTAGCAAGCTTCTGAGCTATAACTTCCTCTTTGTAGTAATTACACTGGGAGTCATACACAATAATGTGCTTCGAATCCAACTGAATCTCAAGTGCAACCCAATGCTTGTTATCAATATTAAAAGGGGTGTAGACCTTCTTGACACCTTCCCAAGGCTTCCCACAAGAAGGAGAGAGACCAATGAAATACTTGTAGAAAGACTCATCAATTGTAGGGGGCTTTGTAATTAAATCAGGATCGTACGCCCCAATCTTGGTAATAAAAATGTTGTCTAATATAAGACTGCTTGAATGTTGATCAGGAAAGTCGTGAAGGCGCTTTCTCAAATGATAAAGTGATTCATCAATATGCTGTGAAAAAAAAAGAATAATTCCTAACTGTTACCACACTACTGTCACCAACTGTAATCAACAAGAAAAACACATGTACATAGGACCAAATAACACAAATATGAACTTACAACATCAAGAAGCCAACTGCCCTTCCCCACCAACTCAGTGAAAAACGACTTGTTCATGTCAGCAGTAAACCCATAAATCATCCCATCATGCCTACAAAAACACAAAAAAATATAAAAATAAAACCAAAGATAAATAAAATTATAATAGGAAGTAGAAATATAAAAAAGAGAAGATAGATAAAAAAACAGATAATTACCCAAGAGATCTAAAGCCAGTATAAAAATCAGTACGAGCCTCTTTGGTTAGAAAAGAGTTAGTTGGTTCTTTTGGAAGGTGAGGCTTCTTTGGTTTACACGGATTTGTATAAGGAGTATGGATTGCAGGGGCAGTTTTCCCAACCCTATGGGAACGCCGTAACGGAACATCTCCTGGAACCTCTTCTTCTTCATCTGACGGTACGAGCTGCATAAAATCAGTGATGTTATGAAGTACACTCTCTGTAGCAGAAACATTAACATCAGCAGCAACACTTTCATCATTCGCATCAGATGAATAACCAAGAATGACACCAACACTAGAACTATCATCAACTGCATCATTTGAAGCACCAACAGCAGTATCATCTCCAACAATGTCACCAGCCACCACTTTTGTCACACTACTGTCTTTATTGAACTCAAGTGAAGAAAGAACAACCGTAGGAGCAACAATGTCACCAGAAGCAGAACTGTCATTAATTTAATCAGTCGAAACAACAACAACAGTATCAGCTCCAACATTATCACCAGGCACATCTTTTGGCACATTAATATCAGCAATGCACTCCTGTGAAGAAAGAACAACTTTAGGAGCAATAGAAAGAGCAATATTGGTGGAATCTGATAGAATAACTTCAGTGGGAGCAACACTAGAATCATCAGTTCCATCTGTTGAGATAATGACTAAAGTAGGAGTAACAAAGCCACTGTCATTAATTTCATCAGTAGAAGCAGGAGGAGAAGCTTCAATTCCACCATGTGACACAACAGTTGGAGGCACACCACTATCAACAGGAACACCACTAAGATTAAGCTTATCATCTGAAACACCCACTTCACTTGAGACATACACATCAAAAAGAGGAGCAGCAATGTCACCAGTTTCAGCCAGAGAAGCAAGGACTTCAGCAGTAGCAATAGCACTGTCATCAACAATCTTATCAAGAGAAGGGAGAACCATGTCATCAGCAGAAGGAAGAACCATGTCATCAGCTTTCTCCAGTGACTCCAGATCTGTCCCATCAGCAGTGCAATCAACATCACCCTCTATTGAAGTTGATGCATTATTTGATGGACGAACACAATAATCTGCAGGGTCGGACTCGTTGGAAGTATCGTTGTCATCGATTTCATTTAAACAGCTAAAAGGATACCCATGCTGAGAAATCTGAGAGCTAATCCCAACCATTTCAGGCTTGAGAGATGCATCCAATTCTTCACGAAACTTTTTTAGAGTGGCTTCACTATCATCATTAGAACGATAAGATTCTAGTGAAGCAATTCTCTGCTCAAGTCCAAGGATCTTAGAAACACACTCCTTCAACTGTGATTCAATCTTGTCAAAGGATGCCTTAAAAGATTTGGTAATTCCTTCAAGAAATTCAGCTTTTCCAACCAAATCTTTGGCCCAACCAGGAAGATCATCACTTGCAGGAATAGAAGAGGAAGGCAAATCAGGTGCAGAATCAGACGGAGGGGCACTAAACTTACCACCTGTAGGAGGAACAGGTCTAGGTAGCTTAAACTTGGATTTCTTTGGCTTGTCTGCATGAGCTGGAACTTTGTCACCCTTTTTTGCTTCTTCTTTACTCTTAGAGGGAGATTGGCTCTTTGAAGATTGCCGAGATGGCATCACTCGTTGCTTCTTCTTCATAGGCTGATCAACAGCAATAGAGCTTCTCAACTCTCTCTTCTTCACCACAGGAGCATCACTGCGCTTGGACCGTGTAACCACTACTTGCTTGAGAGGAACAGGACTGGCAGCAGTGTGCGTGGACCGTGTCACACCTGCCTTCTTGAGAGGGACAGGACTCTCAAAGTCAGACGTGGCATCAGTGGTAATTAACTTCTTTTTCCCCAATGGTGACTTTTTGACTAAGTCCTTCTTTTGAGTAGGAAGTTTAAGAGAAGGGAGAGTTGCTTCAACTCCACCATGAAATATGGGACCACCTGATTGCCTAACAACATGAGCTTCAAGACGTAACTTTCTAGCAGATACTACATCACTGTCATCAGTACCCAACCCAACGAAAGAAGAAACAAATGAATCAATGGCGTCATCAGAGACTTCATCAGAAAACGAGAGTTGAGGGTCATTCATAAACTCGGCATAAATAGGATAGACAGTAACACCCTAGCAAGAGAACAAGAAACAACATTACACAATGACAGTTAGGAAATGGAATAATGAACTGATATAAAAATAATAAAACACAAGAAGAAAAATGATGCTTACCAAATCTTTTGAAAAAAAATCAGCACACTTGTCATAATTAATGCAGAAATCAACATTTTCACTATACCAAACAATAGAGGCAGGTAATCCTTCACAAAATGCAAAGTTACAACATGTCATCGAAGAAATTTGAGGAATTGCTTCTAAAATCCAAACCTGAGATCAAAACAACAATAAGGACAAAAATTAGAATAAAAGAACAATAATATAAAAATAATAGGCATACACAATAAAAATTGGAACTTAAAAGTAAGTAGAAGGGAACTACCTGAAATGTCAAGGGATAACCGAAAACATTGTAGCCAAACCTCTCACCTTTGTTGGCTTGTTCTGATCACATGCCTTTCTTCAAAAAAGACAATGTTTCCAAATAGACATGACGTCCAAAAGAATAATGCGATAATCTGACCAAATCAGAAACAAGATCAACATATTGTTGACGGACAATATAGTTTTTCCTCTGGGGAGCAAAACACCCTCAATCAGTAATAGGTATGCTAAGGATAGTTTCTTCTGAGACAGTTTTGGTTCCTTTTTAAAAATTGCAATAAGACCATCCAAACTGCACTCAGAAACACCCAAAAACTCCTCCATATCAACTTGAGGAGAGGCAGACTTATCAGAACCATTATCTTCACAAACCAACCCGGTTACACAGCAAAACTTAGCAAGCGAGAACCTTAACAAATGTCGTCCAACTTTAAACCACATTTCATTGTTTTTCTTAGTCTCCACTTCATGTAGCAGCGTCTGATGAGCAAGTTGTGAATAGAAATACAGGCGATCACCAGCACGCACAATTGACCCAAAACAGCCATAAATGAGGGCAGCCCAATCAGATGAAGACAACCCCTCCCGAATGATATCAATAATAGCAGGCTTTGAGTATACATTAAGATGTGCACGAAAACGCTTCTTCTCAGGGACAATGAACTTAAATCCAGCAGATTCAGGAGGAAATGATGTCTCCAAAGGAGAAGGTTCACTAAAGAGCACAATATCTTTACCTGAAAAACATATCAAATTCAAACATAAATAAATAAAAATGAAATGTCACCATATGGAAGATAATGTCATCACAAGAGAAAAATAACAGACCCTAACCAAAGAGACAAACTACTACCACCAATCATGAGAAATATCAAATACATAAATACACAAAAGAGAAAGAACAAGGGCATATAACAGACTGTAATCAAACAAATAAACTACTGTCACCAATCATAAGAAATATATCAAATACATAAATACACAAAAGACAAAGAACAAGGGCATCATAAAAAACAGTGTAAAGAATCCTGTCACCACAAGAACATGTGGTGTACAGTATGGTTTAGGGTTTAGGGTTGAGTCTTTAGGGTTTAGGGCCAAGGCCCTAAACCCTAAATCCACCCTATACCCTAAAATGTTATGTACAGTACTTCAATAAGAAATGAGGGGTGTCACCACACGTAAAGGTGTCACCAAAAGGACAACCCTATGACAAGGGAATCAAATACCCTAAAGGGGCTAATGCTAAGCAAATACTCTGTCAGCAAGAGTAATGGTGTCACCAAAAGGACAACCCTATGACAAGGGAATCAAATACCCTAAAGAGGCTAATCCTAAGCAAATATTCTGTCAGCAGAAGTAATGTTGTCACCAAAAGTAACGGTGAAACCAAATGGATACCCCTAGGACAAGGGAAGCAACAACCCTAGGGGCTAATGCTAAGCAAAGATACATGTGTACTGTAAAGAATCCTGTCATCACAAGGACATGTGGTGTACAGTATAGTTTAGGGTTTAGAGTTGAGTCTTTATTAAGAGATGAGGGGTGTCACCACATGTAAAGATGTCACCAAAAGGACAACCCTATGACAAGGGAATCAAATACCCTAAAGGGGCTAATGCTAAGCAAATACTCTGTCAACAGGAGTAATGGTGTCACCAAAATTAATTGTGTCACCAAATAGATACCCCTAGGACAAGGGAAGCAACAACCCTAAGGGGCTAATGCTAAGCAAAGATACATGTGTGGTGGAAAAGAATCATGTAACCAGAAGGAATGGAGTCACCAAAATGGATACCCCTAGGACAAGGGAAGCAGCAACCCTAAAGGAGCTAATGCTAAGCAAAGCTTAATGTGGTTTAAAACATTAAAACAGTGGGAATATATGGTGTCACTAAAAGGATAATTCTAAGCAATGAATGGTCTCCCACCATGAATGGACATAGAACAGACTATAACCAAACAGATAAACTACTGTCACCACGCATGAGGAATAGATGAAATACATAAATACTAAATTCAAAACAAAATCAGTCCAAGGAAGAAATAATGCATCATATCACAAACTCAGAAACCTTATAGAAAACACAAGAATCAGAAAACAGACAGAATAATGGCTTACAACATCCTGGAACCAAAACGGGAAACTACTGTCACCATGCATGTAAAGCTGATCAAACAACTGTGCATAAATCCTAAATTTGAAACGAAATCAGTTCAAGAAACAAACAATGCATCATATCACAAACTCATAACCCTTACATACAAATAAAAGCAAAACACAAACCCTAACCGTTGCTTAATAGGATAAAATCACAAAAACAAAACCAAATTAAACAACAAACTGACGACAACTAGAGAAGAACATGCGGGAAATGGAAGGAGATGTCCAAATGCAAACAGAAATTGCAAAACCCTAAACAGAAACTGAGTTTATTTGAAACGACAGTGAGCAGTACCTAATGACGCCGCCATTAGAAGCACGAAGAGCAACACGAAATCGGAATGGGAGATGAAAGCAGCAGAGCAACCGGCGAGAATTAGAGAAACGGAGGAAGGAAAACCGACGAGGAGTGAAACGGCGTGGAATCGTCTGGAAGAGAGACAACGGACGAAGTGGAGAGCCGGAGAGGACGGGAATGATGATGGAAAAGTAAAAACCGCACTGTAACTGACATTGTTTGAAATATAAGGGCAGGGGCATTATGGGGTTTTCAAAAAAATTTAGGACATTTAGCGAAAACTGTTTTTAAGTGGACATTGTGCAAAAGGAGGTTGATAAAATGGACATTTGGCTAAATTTCTTCTAAAAGAAGGAAGACCAGGCTGGTTCAAGGAAAAGAAAAAGAAGACCCGAACCGATCTTCCTCCCTAGTCCAGAAATTAGGCCCTGGCGGAAAATGGAAGGAGGAGGGCGTTCCTTCGCCGGCGATTCCGGGGCTCAAATCCTCACCAGATCTCTCTTTCCCGACCACCCGAACATGAAAGGTTCCAAACGAAAACAAAGGAGAGGGAGAAAGGGCTCACCGAGGGGATGGGATATGACGGGCACGTCGGAGGCTCGTCGGAAGTCGATTTGGGGCTTGCCGGGGCTCGAAGTGCTCTTGTTGGCCTAGAACGAGAGGAATGAGTCATAAAGCGGGTGGCTTTATGGAGTTTATGATCGGGAAAGAGAGGGAGAAGCTCACCAGGGATCTCGAATGGAAATAGGGGAAGGAGAAAGAGGCGTGGCGGTGTCGGCTTCGTTGGCTCCGGGATCCTAGGCGGCCGCTTGGCTCAATTCGTCGGACGTCGGAGATCGGAGGATGGTGGAGGAGTAGTGAAGGGGAATGGCTTTTTTGTTTGAATATTATGCTTGAGGGGTACTTGGGTTTCACTTTTAAAGAGGGAAGAGAAGGGTTCAAAGCTGCAGGATTGAATCAAGGGGTGGGATTATCGCTTTTGTGGCTTACTGCTATTGCTGTAGTTCTTGTAGAGGAATCGGTCAAAGGTTGTGGAGTGGGTTGGCAGCTTGCCAAGAAAAGGGGAAACAATGGTGGAATGACGGAGAGAATGGAGAAGATGTTTGCCCATTTTGGTAGGAGTAAGCATGGAAAGGGGCTTCAGTCTTGGCTCATCCGAAAAGCAAAAGTGAAGAAAACAACAAGTGGTCCCAATATGACTCCCAAATACCCAAAACAAAATTTTGAAACCCGCTTTTCAATCTTATCCCGACTCGTTCACAATAAATTTTAAAATTTCCAATCCGAATTTAATAATGAAATCCCTGAAAAGTGGAATAAAATTTATTTTGTATAAATTTAAAAATTGGGTCGGAATTCGCTCCAAGAATTTCAATTGCGATTTAGTAAATTAAAGACGAGTTTTCCTTGAAACATCTGAATTAAATCCGATTTAAATTCATTTTTCCAAAAGTTATGATTCTAAAATCCGGACCTTTACATCATCCACCTCTAAAAACAAGTCTCGTCCTCGAGACTAGAACTAAAACAAAGTAGGGGATAAAGTTTGAAATTGATGAGTCCAAGGACCATGTCCAAGGATCTTGTAATCCTCTCGATTGCGTCTTTCTGGAATCTCACATCCTAGTCACGGTTGTGACATCTCCAATTGGCCTTGACAAGTATGCAATAAGCGCCCCTATCACAATATCATCACTAGGTCTTAGCAAGAAACTTACAAGAGCCCTCATAAAATGATTGTATCCACTTCGTGAAGTATCATAGAGTTGCTCGGGTTTGAAAAGTTTCAAAGGGGATTCCGCAATTGAAAAAAATTGGCCTCAAAATCGTTGAAATTCTCGATCGTGTTCGGTCTTCCCAAATCCAAGTTAGTCGTTTTGAAACTCTTTCAAAACCCTTTAAATCCCAACTTGGTCAAGCAAATTCAGAACTCAAGAGGTGGAATCATCCACCTCTAAGGGCTAATCCCATATTCTCTTCCTAGGTTCCAATCTCAAAAGCAATTCCAAGCTACGAATTTCTAGCCATTATCAGAATCAACATAACCACGGCCAAAAACCGTAACATGAATAGCCATTACCAACATTTTCGCACACCAATATATTGGAACGTCACACTTAACATTAGCATTTCATGTACTAGGTGTCAACAAACAAGAATGCATCAAGCAGGAATGTCATTTTTGAAAGGGTAGACACATCAAGCCTCAACCTTAGCAAATCACATAAGCATGGTTTCCTTCTTACCACTACCAACATATCAGAATTTGTCACAAATGGGTGTCAATCTAATAGAAGGGCAGCAAGTCAGCATAACAAAATTTATTTCAACAAGATTCAACAAGCCAAGATACCCACCATTTTCATAGCCAAGGACCTAGTTGGAAATCAATTTTGAAATAACAATGCATAGAGATGTCAACACAATCATGTTTCAGCAATTTAAGTTCAAGTTGTCAATCATAGAATCTGTCATGCTCCCACGGTTCGGTAATAGCAAGGTCTAACACCGTAGCAAGCAACAAAATATTATCAAGGCAACATTTAACTTAATAGGTCATCGCATACCAATATACCAGGATAACATGCATCCTCATACTATTGACTCTACACTCTACTATCACTTAATTCCTAAGTATTTCATATCAGCATATAACATGATTTCACGCTAGGTTTATACATCATTATCTCTCATTGTTAAAAAACGGTCACATGTCATAAATCCTAAGATATTATCATGCTCAACAAGTATTGCAAAATATCAGGTATCGACATAGCAAGACAAGTTACCACATAACCTCATGCTAATAATAATTCGAGCAAAGGTAATATCATGCCAGCATCGCAATATCATATTGTCACATATTATCAGGGCACATAATATCATTATTACTAACACAAGTCAGGATTTCAACAGGTATAATTCACATTCCACGAGTAAAAGAATTTAGACAAGGCCTACCGACACAGAACACCAATCACATCACAAGGTCAGTCACATAGGAACACCAAAGCATTGAAATTCATCCTCATAAGTAGAAGTTAACTAGCTAACGTCTACCACTAGTTCATCATTCAAGGAATCAATATGTCAGTTCTAGGACCTGGGGTTTATGGGTCCACCGTGCTCCCGATGTGCCGCTCCCGTGCTATTTGGCTAAACGTGCTCTTTTCTACGCCATCGTTCGTCAAAGTATTGCAAGCAAATTTTTAGTTAGCGGAGATAGGTGAGAGAAAAGGAGGACAACCCGGACTCCCACGGAACCAAATACATACCAACTGATGATGATACGACGAAAAACAAGATCCCGACCTAAGAAGGAGTATGATGCCCTTATGGAACTTTATGAGGTTACGAGTGCAACAAGCAAAACACATACCAATCATGGAGTAACAGATGGGGGCACTATCATGGACCTATCTAAATGAAAGATGTTAACAGATGGGGGCAACCAAAACCATGATCGGGTTCTGTATGGGGCATAAGAGACTAGCTAGCAACTTTTCATTTCATATATCAGACAAGCTTGATATGTATAAGAACCATGTATACACGGATGCATAATAGATTTGTGCGACATAAAGCTCATGCAAAATCTAGTAAATAGCACGGAGCATTACATGTAGGGTAAATTGTTCGTGATAGGTACACATAAGCAGGTCATAATTAATGTGGGATCATATGCAGACCTATTGAGATGTTTCATATCATTTGGACTAGTACCGTGAAAGGATCATATAAAGCCGCATAGAAACCATGTCATGCAACAACAACGTTCTTATGATAAGGTAAGTGTGGGATGTCAGCATATAATGAGCTATGGTTGGACAGCAGTCCTCCATGATACTAGTAATATCTGGTCAAGGATTTAAGGAATGAGCGCAATCAAGGATAATCGTTGAGGAATAATTTAACACCAACATAACATTTCACGTATATATGCACCTACCATGTCGTAGGGTATAACACGCAAATAGATAGTCAATTGCTAATTAACACATACATATCCCACCAAAATATGAATTTATCCAATTAAGCATCGGAAGAGCATTATGTGATAAGGACAGCAATTCAGATGAGAACACTCATAAGCATGCCATTAATCATACTTAGAATGAGATAACTCTTTGGAGGCATAGCATTCTAACTGACTGACAATATCTAACATGCTTGGACAATCATAAGATCATGTAGAGAGAGTATAGCAAGGCTATCACAACCTATGACAAGAGTGGTTGCATGAGATGCAAGTTGAGCATGCGATCGTACAAGTCATATCTCTGCAGACATATATTTTACAAGGTACTACATGACAGTCACAGATGTATATGAATAAGATGCGTCGAGCAACTCCACATAATAGTGGGACGTGTCATAGAAGTTTAAGCAAGACCACTATTGCACCCAATCGTTAGCACATATAAAAGGAATATAAGTAGTTGTGATGAAGGAGTCATGCGCATATCATAGTGCGAAACAGAACAATGCTCCTAAGATATCATGTTTCAAGGGGATGGTAAGCTACATTATGTATGCAAAGGTAATCATGCGAGTGCCTTATAGCTATCGTGATATGTGTGTGGACATGCAAGGTGCCAGATTATTCATTTGCAGAAGCATTAAGAATGTCAGGGGACATACAGAAACAACATCGAGTGATGAGATGATAGGCACACATTGATACTCACCTAATGTTTAACATGCGTTGAAAATAGGCAATAACTGGGTCTATAAATTCCTAATTAGTTAAAAAGATCGCACATTAGAGATGTTGGAAAGACTACAAGACCTTGTGAAGTCTATTCCACGAAAGAGCAGATCATAATGCAAGTAAGGCATGAATACACAAAAACCATAATTCATGGGTCCTATAAGATATATTTTAACACGATAAGATGCATGGCTATGCAGCATAGGTTACTTGTCCAATTGGCAACTAGCACGAATGCATTTAAGGGGTCAACCAATTGTAACGTGACCATATGAGAACAAGGGGGGAATATGGAAGAAACGACAACATGAGCTTAAGGCAGCACGACTTCACATGAATATAAGGCATGCAAGTACACATGTATAGATTGACAGTATATAACCAGGGCACGTATTTAACACAAGGATATATCAAGTCACATCGTGATCCTACGTGATGCTAGAGATACATGGTAAGGCATGGGTATCTTTACAGAGTGAACAAGAGAACATCACGGACGATAGATTATAAATCATCCTAGGAATGAACCGTCATAGGAGTACATGAAATGGTACAACAACTATCACAACATGGGACAATCATATTCATGTGATGAAGCAAGCATGACAATTTACCACTCAGCGAGTCATATTGGAATTCATAAGCCCTATAGGATACTACCAGCATATATCGAACATGAGTACAATCAAGGTACTTTGACTAGACTCACCCTAGCATTAAGGTGTCCTGTATATGCGAAAACATGATACTAACTCATGATTCGTACATACATTCATTTGATTATCACAACAATTTGCAAAGAGCCAAATAAGCCACACTGTAATGATTTGGAAGCATGACAGGCATATAGCGGAGTATAACATGGGTCTAAAGCAAGATAGCTAAGTATGGATAGGATGATAGACAGTTACGGGTCCATGCAAATATTTAAATGGTACATGCACAAAATATCAAGCCATATGTTCAGGGAAGTACGAGAGGATACCACCGAGCAAAAGAAAACATCATGGGAATAAAAAAAGGTAAGCATGCTATGGTTTAGCGGTCATAAAGGCACAAGGAGTAGCAAGAGTGACACTAACATGCTAAGGGTCACACTATCATGATCCTAATCCAGGAGAGAGAGAGAGTGTGTAAACATCATGCGGCATGCCAGGTCATATATTCATGAAAATATGTGAGAAGCATGGAGATCATCATGGCATGACAGTTAGGTAAGCATGCTGGAAATTAGGCATCATACGAGGTAGATTGAACATCAAGTTGTAACACGCATTCATCAAGTAAAGACTCACTCTAACAGGATATTAGAATGGAACGATCACACTATCATGATCCTATTTACGTAGAATTATGTAGCTCCCTAACATATGACACATACATTCAAGCATTAGTATAACAATGTACATACTAAGTAGATCAAGCTGGGATGATATGGGGGCATAACAGATGTAACACAGACCTAAACAATGGCTAAACATGGACATCAAGACATGTAGGCATAATTTCACACTAAGGATCAATCTATAGGCCTAAGGGTAGTACGTATAGAATCATGCAACCATGGATGAAGCAACCAAAGTAACCCGGCAGAGATCTACAAGGGCGACTCTGACTCATTCCCATTGACTTCATGACTCATTTCCCGTTGACTCCATGACTCATTTGCCGTGGAATATTCGTGTAACTCTCGAGTAGGGTAGCAAAGGGCTCAAGTAAACCACGTACTCCAATACAACCTCAAATGTGGTTATTCCTCCCTATTTCCTGTATATCACACCGACATCGCAAGAAAAGCTCAATAAAGACGTTTAGTAAGGTCGGGAAAAGAAGACCGAAGAAGGAAATAGTCAGGCTTAAGAGGTCAAAGGCGATCCCACGAGGACAAGAATCCCGACTCTATAATGACAGAAGGTCTCCCCTGCTATTCCATTCACAAAGGCATTTAACATATGATTCATAGTCAAGAATATCAACCAGGTCTCCAATTTAAGCATACAACACTCAGCACAGAACAATCAACAATCAAGTTATCTTATGGCCGCCCTTCGAGGGGTGACTGACCGGAGGGGCAAAACCTCACGGTCTCTACCTAACTCGCCACTCCAGCCACTATGACGTAATCCTTTGGAAACTTGTAGGCCCATTTGTATAGAACAAGCTATATTTTTGCCTACCCGTTCCCAACTACATCTAATAGGGATGGTCTAGAGCCTTTACTACCCCTTCGTTTCCCTTTGTTTGATTACCGGATTTATTGAGTCAAGTTCATATTTAGTCAATTTGAGTTAGCCATATTAAAGTCATTTTGCCCTTTCTAAAACATTTTGAAAAACCATTTGAAAACCTTGGGCCATTTTCAAAACCGCTTCAACCTATCATACTCGGTTTGTAAAACCTCGCTCTGATACCAACTTTGTAACGGCCCTGGATTATGATTCCCAGGTAAAGTTTCGAGGGATGAAATCCCTCGTTAGGATCTTGCGCCCCGAGTACAGGTTGAAGGTTTGAAATTCCATCTTAACGTTTTTAAGTGGGATTTCATACCCAAAATTCGAAGGAATCGTTGGAATCTCCGAGGAAGTCCCTTGTACCTGTCATAAGTCTAAGCGTGGAAAACCAACAGTCATGCAAATAGCAGAATCAAAGTGTAATACAAGAGGGTGCCACAGCAGAGCCGGGTCAAAATCAAATCAATAAGCGTATTTATTGAAATCTAAGGTTAGACCATTTCTTTACAATCGCCCAAGAGAGTTCCCAAGTCACAGAAGCAAGGAACAATCATGCTGCAAAACAAACCTAAAAAAATATGTATGCGGGGCGGTGTCAGATCGAAGCCCTGCGCAATATAATCCCAAACAAGCAGACACATACACATGCTAGTCCTAATAAAGATGCTTCTAGATGCAAGGCGGAATATAAACACACTAACATGCTCCTAAGATCAAGTGCATAAATATAATAAAGCCTTAGCACTGAATACCAAGTGGTATATCCCTCTCTTACCTCCACCCCCTTTCGATAGAGCGGAGACTGGCCAGCTCGTGAATGCATTCCATAATAATCGAGCGGCACGCATGCCCAACCCGCCCCACAAGAAAAATAAAGCCCACATGCAACTTTCGCAATCATGCTCATAATATAAGTAAAGGAAGTTCTATATGACTCGATTGACTCAGGACGGGACCCGATGAGACTGGGCAATCCTATGACCCTAGCAAAGACTCTAGTTACTTCACAAATAACGGTCGTTCTGTTTACATATGCATAAAGAAGTAGAATGCTCAACGGTCAATGCAACCTAGCATGGTACTACATGACATGCTGATTATGAATGCAAGCACCTAGTATGCACATGGCTACAAGCAGGGAGTTCTTTTTCGAATTTGAGTGAGCTCATTTAGGAACTCACTTGGAACTGCAGAACAGCAAAAGGCAACAATTAGGTATACAGAAAGACAACATATCATAGATGATCACCTAACACATATATAAGTAATATAAATAAGTCTACTTCTAATGTTACTTAAAGCATATAATATCGGGTAAATTGCAACTAATATCCCAATCTATAGGGATAGTTGCTTATAATACCCTAACCTTGTAAAATTTCACAAAATATCATAACATAAAAATCACTCACATCATACACAAAATATCATACCATTAGTTGCACTTTACACCCTAGATGAGATTATTAAATTTAAAAAATCACTCACATCATACACAAATTACAAAAAATCACCCATATACATAAAATATTTTCAATAAACTACTAATATATTTTAAAATTTGAAATTAAAAAAATCTCTTTTAATGTAAGGCCATCCAACCCACCATCCAAAAATAATTATAACTGGTATATAAAATCTACTCCTTTAAAAAATATAATATAATTATTTTAGCATTTAGTCATTTAATATTTGAATATAATTACTCAAAATAATTAATTATTTATCTTAAACATAATACTTTTACAAAAATAAAATAATGTAGATTTTAATAAATAGATGGTATGAGATATGATAACCATTTGTAATAAATAGTTACATAATAAAGGTATATTAAAAATAATATGGTAAAATTATTATTTTTTTACCATATTATTTGAATATATCTTCATTATATAATTATTTATTGCAAATGGTTATCATATCTTTTACCATTTATTTTTTTAAATCTACTTTGTTTTATGTTTGTAAAACTATTACGTTAAACATTTCTTATAGAATCATTTGTTTAATACCATGGAATTTATGTGTGATACATTATAAGATGTTATGTATTATTTTTAGTATATATAACACATTATTAACCAAAAAGACAGTATATATCGTATCAAATAATATACAGGGAATATATAGATGTACAAATCGACATGTATCAAGACAGACTTATATATAAATTTAGATTTTAATTATAATGTATGTTTTTTAGTTAAATAATTAATTATTTTGATTGATTATATTAAAATTTTAAATGAGTAGATGCTAAAGTAATTATATTTTAAAGGAGTAAATTTTATACATCTATTATAATTATTTTTGGATGGTGGGTCGGGTGGGGTTAAATTGTAACAGATTTATTTAATTCTCTTTTTTTTTAAATGTATTAGGGGTTCATTGAAAATAGTTTATGAATATGGGTGATTTTTTATAATTTTTGTTTGATGTGGGTAATTTTTTAATTTAAGAAACTCATAGGGTGTTAATTGCAACTAATGGTATAGGTTAGGATATTTTGTGAAATTTTACAAGGTTAGGATATTGATAGCAACTATCCCTAAAGGTTGGGATATTAGTTGCAATTTACCCTATAATATCACACACAAGTCATCAAATTTATTCACCAAGTTAGGCAAGGTAAGTCATTTTTCCAAGATTTCCCAAAACTCTTTTAAACCTCAAGTTAGATCAAATCACCATTCAAAACGCTCTCTCAAATCATCCAAAAAATCCATTTATAAAACATTACCCTTTCATCAACTTATTTTATTACTATTTCAAGACAATCCGGCAAGGTTTGTATATTTCCAAAATCCTCTTTCGAAATTTATTAAATCCATTTCCATTTATCAAATCAATTCCCAACCTTTAAACCTTTTCCAAATTCTTTTTAAAATTCAAGTCTCGTAATATTATTATTTTTAAATCTCAATGATAATATAACTAAATATATTATATACCCTTTACTTAATATATTTTATATCAAAATATACATAAGTCCTAAAAATCCCTATTCCATTCAAACACATTCTACCCAAAGAATTAAGCCCAAAAGAAATAGGCCCAATCTACCTTAAAATTTCAGATCCAATCAAGCCCAACCCCTTTGAGAATCTGATTTCTTTTTAAAAGCATGAACCGGACCATTAAAAGAAGGAAGACCAGACCGGTTCAAGGAAAAGAAAAAGAAGACCCGAATTGGTCTTCCTCCCCAGTCCAGAAATCAGGCCCTGACGGAAAATGGAAGGAGGAGGGCGTTCCTTCACCGGCGGTTCCAGGGCTCACATCCTCCCCAGATCTCTCTTTCCCGACCACCCCAAACATGAAAGGTTCCAAACGAAAACAAAGGAGAGGGAGAAAGGGCTCACCGAGGGGATGGGATATGACAGGCACGTCGGAGGCTCGTCGAAAGTCGATTTAGGGCTTGCCGGGGCTCGAAGTGCTCTTGTTGGCCTAGAACGAGAGGAAGGAGTCATAAAGGGGGTGGCTTTATGGAGTTTATGATCAGGAAAGAGAGGGTTACCAGGCGTCTCGGATGGAAAGAGGGGAAGGAGAAAGAGGCGTGGCGGCGTAGACGTCGGTGGCTCCGGGATCCTGGGCGGCTGCTTGGCTCGGTTCGTTGGACGCCGGAGCTCCGAGGATGGTGGATGAGTAGTGAAGGGGAATGGCTTTTGTGTTTGAAGATTTTTCTTGAGGTGTACTTGGGTTTCACTTTTAAAGAGGGAAGAGAAGGGTTCAGAGCTGCAGGATTGAATCAAGGGGTGGGATTATCGCTTTGGTGGCTTACTACTGCTGCTGTAGTTCTTGCAGAGGAATCGTTCAAAGGATGTAGGGTTGGCAACTTGCTAAGAAAAGGGGAAACAATGGTAGAATGAGGGAGAGAAGGGAGAAGGTGTTTGCCCATTTTGGTAGGAGTAAGGCTGGAAAGGGGCTTCGGTCTGGGCTCATCCGAAAAGCAAAAGTGAAGAAAACAACAAGTGGTCCCAACATGACTCCCAAATACCCGAAACAAAATTCTGAAACCCGCTTTTCGATCTTATCCCGACTCGTTCACAATAAATTTTAAAATTTTCAATCCGAATTTAATAATGAAATCCCTGAAAAGAGGAATAAAATCTATTTTGTATAAATTTAAAAATTGGGTCGGAATTCGCTCCAAGAATTTCAATTACGATTTAGTAAATTAAAGACGTGTTTTCCTTGAAATATCTGAATTAAATTCGATTTAAATTCATTTTTCCAAAAGTTATGATTAAAAAATCCGGGCCTTTACATGTTGAACAAGTAAGCTACAGTAATTTCAGTCGATATTGGCCCTTGAGATCGACTGAAGCACTTGACATCTACTAGAGTATTGGACGTCTAGTGGAGGTTACTCGATGTCTAGTGAAGATTTGTGATGCGGGGCGAACGTCGTTGGGACTTTCGCCCTTTACCAAATAGTAATAAAAATCCAAACTCAAACACAAAACCAATAGATTAGTCAATCAATCACTTGATAAACCAATAAACTACTAGTATAGCAATTAAGTCCGGTGTCGAACTCATAGGGAGAAGCGATTCACTATTCAATAACTCTTAACAAGAACTCTTTTGACCAAACAATAATTTAGGACAAATAACTAAGATGTAAAGTAACCAACTTTATGATTGCAAAGTAGATTGATAAGAAGGTAGATGAAATATTTCACCTGTAATTCTCTGACAATGGTTGAGATTCATGGTCCTAGGATTGTTCTTATCAATTACTCATAAACATATGTCTACTTGACCAAAGTTGAGAGATCTGCAGTGATACAATCATCTTATTCAATATCACTAAGGAATAGTGTTGTAGGAGGAAATCGAGTTCAAAATATAATAAAATAAATCAAACCGGATTATGCCCACGCAAATGATTACAAGACTCCCTCCCGATGTAGCAACAGGAAGTCATGATCGATCCTCGAGGAAGCAGGTCAGCGGATCTCAGGCAGCGGAGAAATCTCACGAGCAGAAATCGACTTTAGGGGTACTCCACCTCAACTAGGGGTAGTCGACAGGGGCCAGGCAAGTCGAATCCGAGCAAGGCAAAGTCACTGCTTTTGGTCGACCTCGAGGAGGCAACTCGACGTCGAGTAGAACTTGGTCGTAGTCGAGTAAGGTTGGTCGACTTCAAGTTCCTGCAGAGATGCAAGCGATAGCGATCTTGCTCGATCGAGAATCAGTAGTCGACGTCGACCAAGGGGTGATCGAAGTCGAGCAGAAATCGTAAAATAAAATAAAGAACAAAGCTTTTCGGATTCGGAATAAAATATGTAAAAGAAAACTTCCAATATCGGGGTTCGCAACAATGATAACCAAACATGCATAAGGCAAGATAAATAACGATAATCATGCAAATCGCATCGAAGGAGCAAACTTTTGCCTTTTCCAACAATTAGACAACTCTTTCAAGAAACTATAATTGTATCTAAAAATTTTATGTTTATAATCCAAGTTGTTAACATAGGTAATAAACACATAAAAGGTAGTAGATGCTCAAAACATAATAAAGGTCCGATCATTACCTCAAACATGCATGGCTATCGCTGGGCTCGCCCCAACCCTAGAAGTGGGTTGGCTGCTCGCTATTCATCGCAATCGCAGACATCATTGATGAAAAATAAACTACTTGCATTAATAAACTAAACAGAGTTTACAACCGATCGAAGCCAACTTGCTCTCGCTCCTTCACTCGTCTCGGCCTCCACTCTCTCTCTCTACTCTACCTCTTCTCCTTCTCTAGAATTGAATTGTATGATTGAATGAATAAAAACCAGCCCCATAGGCTGTATTTATAGGCTTCCAATCCTTTCTAATCAAGGAAGGACATTCTATCTATATCTCTATCTAACATAGAAGATATAATTCTACTTAGGAAATAAATAAATCTAAATAAGTAAAACTAGATAAATCCTAGGGTAATTAATTGTTCAACCCTTAGGATAGATAAAAAAGATAAAAAGGAAAAATATCTAAATCTTCATGTGTTGGGAATCTTGTCTCGGAAATATCTCCATCGGATTCGGGATAGAACCTTAACAAGACTCGGACTAGCTCGAAATCGGCCACTGGTGGTCAACTCGATATCGAGTAGGCTTACTCGCTATCGACCAACATTTCTCGGCTTCAGCTCGGCAACTCGATTCCAGCCTCCAGAGTGAACATCGACTAAACTCAACTCGATATCGAGTAAGTCAAGTCGATATCGAGTTCTTCCTTTCTTCTTCAGCTTCTCGAGTCGATTCTGGGACACTGCTCGATTTTTGGATTGGTCGACTTCGAACAAAGTTGGTCGACATCGAGTAAAGTTAGCTTCTCTTCACAGCTCCTCGATCTGGTTCTCTTCCTCGAGCCCGGGTGTGTTTTTGGCCTGGTCAACCTCGAGTAAGTCTACTCGATGTCGAGTAAAGTCCTGCTCGAGTTGTCTTCGTCTTCTTTCCTCGAGTTGGTTCTGCTTCAGCTGTGGTCGACTTCGAGTAGCCTTAGTCGACTTCGAGTAGCCTTAGTTGACTTCGAGTAGATCCCATCTTTTGGTTTCGTCCCGGAATGGCTCCAAATTCTGTAATATTAAACCAAAACTTATGTAGACCTCTATTTCTTGCAAATAAGCATATACTACATAAATTCAACATATTCCCAGCCCGAAATATGCAAAGTACATAGAATAAGGAGCAATCCTAAATCAGCCATAATCGACAAATCCACAACATAGATCAATTGAAATCATCCACTACAAAGACAAAGAAATATCACTACTTCAATACCTTCGTTTGCTATCAAGAACACAACAACGAATTCATAGCTAAGATGCAATTCCTAACATGGTGATCTATCATAGAAAGGAACACAAATATCAATAATAAGCACAAGATGATAAATAGGAATATAAATAACTAATAGAAACAATCCTCACAATCTAAACAACCATGTCTTTGAATCATAGGAGAAACTATGAGTTTAGCAACTCATAGGCCAAATCTCTCTCTCTCTCTCTCTCTCTCTCTCTCTCTAATCACACCCTCTCTTTTTTTTGGATGAATAATGGAAAATAACCTAATAAAGCCTCTCAAAGAGTCGGCAAAACCCTAATGGAATAATAATAAAATAATAGAAAATATAATCTTTGGATCTAAAATCGGGAACGCTGGAAACCGGCCCACAGCGGGCGCCGTACAAGAGGCGGCGGGCGCCACCATCTCAGTGATGGGATTCCCTCTTTTTCATCGATTGTCTTCAATGTCGTGCTTCCTTGCTCATCTCTAGCCTCTTCCTCAGCTTTCATATGCTCTAAAACATGTCTATTAAGCTCTTATAAGATCCCTCCAAGGTCGGAATTGTAACTCTGCAGAATAAACACTAAAAAGGCGTAGATTCCGAACTCGAATACTTCACAAGCAATATACTAAACTAGACTCAAACATAAGCAAAACTCCTATCTAAATGCAATAAGAAATACCTATAATATATGCCTGTATGAAATATGCATTATCAATTTGCAACACTTAGCAGCTGAAGAGAAGAGAGCACTCGAGATCTACTACCCGATATTGAGTGAAGTGTACTCAACATCGACTGAACCTCGTCGATGTCGACTGAAACCCTAATGGGCCGAAGATGAGTTTTGAAGAATCCGAATTGAAGAAGAGTTACTTAAGCACGAAGAGAATATCTTTTGTCTTACCTCTTAAACTTCTATCCTTATGGGTGAATGTCTATTTACCTTAGGGAATTTACTTATTTAGATATTATTTTATTAATTCAAGTTTTAGTAGGATTAGGATTATTTTCTTTGGCTAGCAATGATTAATTTACTATAAATAAAGCCTTTGGGGCTATGTTTTGAATTATCCATCAGCACTTGAGCAATCAAGTTAGTAGTTAGAGAAAGAGAGGTCGAGAGTGGAGAGAGAGATTGGAGTTTTCTGTTGTATTCTTTTGCAATTTCAATTCAAACTTATTTTCGTATGTTTATGATGATGTCTATGATGATGAGGCGTGAGTAGTCGTCCCACTTCTAGGGTTGGGGTGAGTCTGACATTAGCCATGTGAGTATGCTTGAATTTATGGTTTTCTTTTGAGTTTATCTTCTTCTATCTCACGCTTAATCCACTACGAAAGTATAGGAAAATTCCTTATTTATGATTATGAAGCGAAAGTGAATTAATTGTGATTTTAGATCGTAATTGGGATTGATTTGCGAAATTCGATTAAACCCTAATTATGAAAAGGATAGAAACAAATAGATTTTCATGCGAGAACCTTTATTTATCTATTTGTTGATTGCGAGAGCTTTCTTATGATGATAAAAACATATACTTTCATAATTCTTGTTATTAGCATGCGTGGTTATTATGCCTTGCCTTAGAAGATTTCTATATTATTTTTGAAAAACCCCCTTTTGATATTTTTTATCATTGGTTCCTATTCATTCTTTCATCAATTTCGACCTTTTTTTGTCGAACAAAGTTACCGTTTTTCCTTTTTTTGTACTCGACATCGACTCATCTAAGTCGACATCGAGTGGCACTTACTCGACATCGACTGCCCAAGTTGACGTTGATCTGTTTGTTTGTGTTTTGCAGGTACTGTTGAGGAGAAATCGACTGCCCTAGTCGATATCAACTAAATCGAGCGTTATCGAGTGAATTCTGGTCGATATAGAGAGGTAATTGTTGGACTACTTAGGCGATCGCTTACTAGCTTCCTCAAGGATCGATCCTGATTCCCTTCCATTACAACCGGGAGTCTTGTAATTTATCTTTGCTAGGACTAGGAGTTGCTTGAGATTATTACACACACACACACACACACACACACACACACACACACACACACACACACACACACACACACACACACACACACACACACACACACACACACACACACACACACACACACACACACACACACACACACACACACACACACACACACACACACACACACACACACACACACACACACACACACACACACACACACACACACACACACACACACACACACACACACACACACACACACACACACACACACACACACACACACACACACACACACACACACACACACACACACACACACACACACACACACACACACACACACACACACACACACACACACACACACACACTCTTACACTTTACTCCCCTAATATTATGTAATATGAGGTATATTGTATTTATATTATCAAAATTATATGTATTATTGTATATTATTATATGGTTTTTTTAACTAGATATACGGCGCGGATATCTTCACCGATAATTTTTACTATATCCACCGCTAATCACCGCATATCTTGGCGGTGGCCTTAATGACGTATCTCACTAGCCACCGCAGTGTATAACGGTGGATATGATCCGGTATGAGAACCGTTTCAAGTCACCGTCAATGTCTACAGTGGCCTAAAAAATAATAAAAAAAATTGTAAATAAAATTTAATTTAGTTTTGGAAAAAAAAATTGGAAAAAAGCCACCGTAACTTGTGACGGTGACCTTAATTAATTTAATTTTTTTAACTTAATTACATAGTTTACACCGGGTGTCAAAAGTAAAAACTTACATTTCCAATCAAAATTTCCCACATGTTACTCTCTCTGTTTAATTTTCCTTCCCTCTCTGTTTAATTTTCCTTCCCCAGGCTCCAAAACACAGAGTACAATTTATATGCATTAAAAAAAAGTAGGTAAAATTGCAGGAAATATCCCCACCTTTTGGGGTAGTTGCACTAAACAACCTGAACTTTTCAAATTTCGTGTAATATCCTATACTTTAGGGTAAGTTACTTTAGGTATCTCACACCTCCCCCATCGATGACAAAATCTGGTTGTGGAGTATGACATGTCAATTTGAGGATGACATGACATGTTCACACATGTTCACACATCATCCTTTGATTCATCATCCATGGTTTCTGTATTCAACTTGCATGAAAAAGTTCACTTAATAAATATTTTTTCTTTACCTCTTATTGAATTCGAGTAGGAATGTCATTATCTTATATATTCCAATCCATATCTTTTTTTTCAAATTATGGCAAAAAGTAATGACATTAGGCTAAAATTAATCCAGCAAAAAAAAACCAACATTTTACTGTGATGGCCTTTACTGTCATAAGAGAGAAACAATCCAGCAAAAAAAAATTGCCAATCAATATCTCATTTTTCCAATCAATAATCAAGCAAAAAATACTAAAAAGGAAAAGAAAATGTGGATATATCATCAAATCCAGCAACAAACACAAAGGGTACCTGTCAACATTGATAACAAATGAGGTTAGAAGACAATTTACCTGTCATAACTGTAACATCAATTGGATCATTCCAGCGCCATATGTGAACTCTCAGTTTCATCAATTGGATCATTCCAGCGGCATATTACAAGGTTCTTACCTGCGCAACCCACATGTTTCCGATGTAGGGCATAACCGAGGCCATAACAAGTACAATAGAACTTTATTATTAATCTCATCAATGTAATGAAATCTGGTTAAAAAAAATGGTAAAACACAAACATGCATGCACCATTTTATTTTTCTCAAACAAAGCATGAAAAGTGGGCAACCAAAAAGTCTTTGTTGTATATATATGAGCAGCAATCACGTTGGAGAATACAGTGAGGACTATCATTAAAATGCTTAAGCAAAAAAAAACTGATTCTTCATTAAATATGAAAAGCTTCAATAAACAAGAATTTCCCATTCCTAATTCTTCTTCAAACAAGAAAAGGATTAGTTCAACAATTGCCCTTTTGAATGTTCAAAAGGACAATTGTTGAACCAGATTGACATGTCAAACTACCCTTAAATCCCCCCTATTTGTCTATGATGTGTGAACATGTCATGTCATCCTCAAATTGACATGTCATACTCCACATCCAGATTTTGTCATCGATGGGGGAGGTGTGGGATACCTAAAGCAACTTACCATAAAGTATAGATATTACACGAAATTTAAAAAGTTCAGGGTGTTTAGCGTAACTACCTCAAATGTGGGGATATTTCTTGCAATTTTACCAAAAAAGTAATACTAAATGACGTTTCCACTTTCTATCTACCCCCTCCCTCCTTCCTCACCAAAATCCTTTCACCATGACCTTATCAAATTGAAATATCGACATCACCACCATAATCAACTTCAACAATTGAAAATATTGATAAAGACAACACCACTTTTCAAATTTAATTGTTCATCAAATCAATTCAAATTACAGAAAAATCAAGTTCAATCACATAGAGTTGGGTGTAGATGGGGAATAAGATTTATGATGGGGTGGGTTTGGGAGTAGGATCTGGGCTGAGATTGAGCGCGAACAGGGGCGGAGGGAGAGGGGGCATGCGGTGGCTCGAGCCCCCCTGAAAAAATACAAAAAAAAAATTATATATATGTATATACTATATATATAGTAAAAGAAGTTTGATTAGGACAAGACTTCATTATGACACAAATAGTAGTAGATTGGGAGGAGGACTGTGAACACCAGGGTTTGATTCCCCTTCCCTTCTCAATTTTCAATTTTTTTCCCAACCTTCCCTTTTCATTTTTCAATTTTTTTTAAACTTCTAAGCAATCTCAATTTTCAATTTTTTTCCCAGCTTTTCCTTCTCATTTTTCAATCAATTTTCAATTTTTTTTCCCAGCCTTCCCTTCTCATTTTTCAATTTTTTTTAAACTTCTAAGCAAGGGCTCACTACAATAACAGTGCTAATCAATTCAAAATTGTGCATAAATCTTTCCAATCTTGGCTGTATAAATACCCAACTAGCTTATTCTCAAACCTAACAAGACAGCACCTGCATTACCCACTGCTCACTACTCGCTCCTCCAGTTGAGTCGCTGGTCTCTTGAGATTTTTTTGAGCCCCCCGGCATGATTCCTGGCTCCGCCCCTGAGCGCGAGAGAGGGAGTTGTGGGTTCGACGGTCGTGTGTAAACGTAATATCCTCATTTTTTCTACAAAGCCAATTTTTTTGCATCTCATAGGTTGCAACTTTTTTTTCCCCTAGGGTTGTAATTTCACTCACTGTAACAAGTTACGGTGGGTATATTTTATTTTAAAAAAAATAATTTAAATTTTTTTTACAAATGATTTAAAATTTTTTAAAAATAATTTAATTTAGTTAGGCCACCATAACAGGTTGCGGTGGCTTGAATACGGTCCCACCCACCGCACCATACAGCGGTGGATTCGGATATCTGTCATTAAACCCATCGTCACATGATACGGTGATTAGCGATAGAAATATTAAAAATTAGCTGTGAAGATATCATCCATATAAATATTATATATTATGGGTGTGTATCGGAGTACAAAAAAATGTTAAATTTAAGTAAAAACACCTATTTAATTTTTAAGCAGTTAAAATTGTTCTTTGGGGTACAAAAAATATGAAAAAACAGTTTAAAAAGAGAGTTAAAAAATAAGCTCCTTTTCGGTGCTTTTTTTTAGGTGTTTATTTGGCAAAAGACGTTTTTACCCATTTTCTTTTATCTTATTTGGTTTGAAAGTACCACAATACCCCTAATAACAACCAAATAAATTTCACTTTTTACAAATAAACTGTTTTTCGCCCCATATAATGATTATCTTGTTGTTTAAAATTTTAACTACTTTTACCAATAATTTATAAATTTTACCCTTTTTATAATTTTAGTCAGTTTATTAATCCGTCTCATGAATCCTATATATATCTACAAAGTCACTACCACGTGCAAAAGGTCGGATTAAAGCACGCGGTTACGGCTAGTAAAAGGTGAGAAGGTTTTCATTGCAAATTAAACGCCGCGTATAGCGGAATAATGGCCAGATACACACAACTTTGAATATTTTTCTCCTGCTCAGCTCAAAATCAGTAAAGTGGACAGCTCCTTGCCTCCTCCCTTAAACATTGTGCCATCTACTCTTCGCTTCCTCGAAGACCTTTTCGGCGAATTTATCCTTAATTCTCCACTCTCTCACCCGTTCTCAGCGCCTTGAAGGTTCCGACCAACTGTTCGAAGCTCAAGCTGTTCGATCTACGAACTGCTCACGCTGTAGCCGCGCCGCACAGGTGAGTTGCGCCGTCCATTTTCGATTCTTACTCTTCTTCTTGCTAGCGGTTCATTTCTGATAGTGAAAGGCATAATAATTTGAGCACCCAGGGTTCATCTTTGGCTCTGATCCATGAAAACCTTACTTTGCTGAGTTTGTTCTTATGGGAAGGAGTGACTTGACAATCAAAATTTGAGGACCGAGGGTTTCGTATTTCATGAAAACCCTAGCTTTCTTGCCCTGTTCACGGTGTTAGTGTTTGCTTCTGATGTTAATTTTCGAAATATGGTTGCCTGTTTACTTGATTATGTTCCGTAACTTTGGGAAAAGAGGTGATTAAAGAGTGCCGCTTGGCTGTAAAATCTAGCCGCTGTTTCATGTTCCACTGCAATCATAGAAAAGAAAAACCTTTAAGGTGACGGGACTAAAGATGTTCTTTCAGATCAGATCTCTACCTACATTGGTAGTTTTCAATCAATCTCTAGAATCTTCAATTTTATTCACCAAAAAGTTTGCCAACTGTGCTTAGAATCTCTGCTTTGATGATATCACCAGATGCCTTCTTGAACACTTCCTATCTAACTAGGCAGCATTGAGAGTTTGAGAACTACCACGAGAGATTTAAGTCTGTTGATGCAGTGTCACTCCATTATTGGTGTCTTAAATTGATCACTGTGTTGGTCATCTTCATAGATGATGGGTTTCTTTTTCTGAACAAATTGATAACCATTAGACAAGTGGAGCATATGCTTTTTACTTCTGATTTCTTTGTTGACAGTTGATTTTACTTTTAGATTGAAATTGTTAATGTGAAAGAAAATTCAAAAGATTATGCTGAAGGTGATGGTACCTTTATGTATTTTCAGGTTGAGGGATTATGCTTGTTGCATACGTGCAATGGTTGGAGTACGATCTATTTAGGTATATTGAGGCTTTTTCACTTCCAGTCTTTGTTACAACATTGATTTTGGAACAAAGTAGCAATTTGGAGTATATATAATATGTAAAATTATTTACATGTTCTCTCTACCTGTATAAATCTGAAATGTCTTCAGATGTATTTTAGTAACGATTTCCTATGATCCCTATCTGCCTTATTATGGATTTTTGCATGTAAATATTATCGCTAGAGAAGGTCTGCTGACTATACCCTCCCTTTTAGACTTTTAGTTTTAGTGAGTGATGGATTTTGATTCACATTATAACTAGTGCTGACATAAGAAGCATAGTGCTGAAAATAATAAAAATACAAATTGGAAAGTTTTGTCCTTTCTGTAGTCTTATTAAGTTATTAATCTCTCTTTTCTCTATCCTAAACATTGCTAGTTCATCTCGGCTAAAAGGACTAGGTCTATATGATGTTTGTTAGTTGATCTTGATAGGCATTTGATTTATGATATGTGGGAGGTTCCCAGGAATGCCTTAGTCAACCAGTTGTTTCTTCCTGTATTAAGTTTGTTGCATCCTTTTTAGCTTTACTCCAAGTTTTCTTTGTTTATTTACTTTCATCGTCAGTTGGGCTTTTCTCATTAGATCTTTATTCATTTGTTTTCCATCATGATAACGCAGGTTCAGATATGCTGCATGTGTTGTGAGGAAAAAATTGTCTTACCCGCCTTTTGCATAATTCATAGCTATGCTTCCCTCTGGAGCCAAAGAAAACCAACTCCGTGAAAGCAACAACCAAAAAGTACACCCGCAACCAATGGACGAAGCCGTTAATCAGAGTCCAGAAGCTATAGATGCACTTATTTCCAGACTCTTTAATAACATTTCCTCTTTGAAGTCCGCATACATTGAGCTCCAAGCTGCACATACCCCTTATGATCCCGACAAAATCCAAGCTGCTGACAAACTTGTTATTGCAGAGCTGAAAAACCTTTCTGAACTGAAGCACTTTTACAGGGAAAACAATCCAAGGCCTTTGTGTGTGTCCCCTCAAGACTCTCGCTTAGCTGCTGAGATTCAAGAGCAGCAGAGCTTGTTGAAGACTTATGAGGTCATGGTGAAGAAATTCCAGTTTGAGATTCAGAATAAGGACTCTGAAATACAACAGCTGCATCAGAACATTGAGGCAGCAACCCAAAAGCGAGACAAACTAGAAAAGAATCTCAAGGTCAGAGGCTTGTCAACCAGGGACTCGGAAATGCCACATGAACAGAACCGATTCTTCTCTCTTGATCTGACACCTGAATTATTCACCTCCAGTGTAGATGCTGCTTACAAAGCCATCCATGACTTCTCGAAGCCACTGATCAATATGATGAAAGCTGCCAAGTGGGACCTTGATGCTGCTGCCCAATCAATTGAACCCAGTGTGGTTTACGCAAAGAGAGCCCACAAGAAGTATGCTTTTGAATCCTTCATCTGCCAAAGAATGTTTACTGGGTTCCAGGATGAAGCTTTCTCAGACAAGCCTGAAAATGCTGAAGTGAATAAAGAAAGTTTCTTCCATCAGTATCTTGCTCTTAGAGAAATGGATCCATTGGATGCACTTGGCCAAAACCCCGACTCCATTTTCGGGAAATTCTGCAGGAGCAAGTATCTAGTGGTGGTTCACCCAAAGATGGAGGCTTCTTTCTTCGGCAATCTGGATCAGCGTAACTATGTGATGGGTGGTGGTCATCCAAGAACACCATTCTACCAGGCCTTTCTGAAACTGGCGAAAACAATCTGGCTGCTCCATAGACTGGCTTATTCCTTTGATCCAAGTGTGAAGGTCTTCAAAGTGCAACGTGGCAGTGAGTTCTCAGAGGTTTACATGGAATGCGTAGAAAAAAATCTGGTGATGGATGAAGGTGATCAAAAGCCGCTGGTTGGTCTCATGGTCATGCCTGGCTTTTGGGTTGGTGGCACTGTAGCTCAGAGCAGAGTCTACCTTACTGGAATGAAGGTTGCTGGGTGAGGTATCCACTCCTGATTCTATATGTTAATCTTGTGTGCCGATGTGGTCTTTCGGTATTGTTATATAATGTCACTGAACTAGCAATGTGTTCGATTCTATGACGTTGTTTGTTGTACTCTCAATTTCTCCATTAAGTATCGCTTTTGTGTATTTCAGCTCGTTCCCGTTATGCTGTCCTTGTGCATGCAAAAGTTTGCGTAAGATGTTTGGGATCTTGTTGATGAGCACTACATTTTTATGGGTTGAACATGGTTAAATATCCTGTCTAGATATCCTTCCAGTACTTCCTGTATTGCTTCTTTTGCTTTTGGACCCTTTACGCGTTCAAGAAGGATGGGATCTCCTATCCTCAAAGGGACATGACCCCTAAATTTCTCTCTCTATTCCTAACTAGCCTGTGCGCAGGATTTTTAAAAATCATATAAAAAGCACCAATAATATTTATCGGATGTTATAGTATTACATACATATGATGCATGAAATTTATACATTACTAGTGTAGATTCCGTCCTGTGTACGGAGAATACATTAATATAATATTATAAATAATTTAGATAGATTTTAATAAATAATAAAATAATAATCTAAATATAAATTATTGTTCTGCCAAAAAATAATATAGATAAAAATAAAATTAGTTCGACGGGTTATAAAAAAAAATCTAAATATCTTTTATCTAGATTATCTCAAAATATAAATAAAGTTCACATTTATAAGGTAATTTTTTTAATCTACCATTAATTGAATCCCATTTCATTTAAAAATATTTTAATATTGTTTTTTTATTTTATATATATATAGGGGTGCGCTCCGGTGAAAACCAAAATTACGGTAAAAACCCGTGAGGACCGGCTTTTTAGCCCGGTTCACTTGCTTTATAGCCCGGTTATGAATAGAACCGATCTATAAAGACATAAATTTTAGCCTGCTTTTGAATAAAACCGAGCTATACAGTTACTATGTAATTTTAAAACATGATTTTTTTAGCACGATTTTTAGGCTTGATCGAACTATAAAGTCATGTGTTATTTTAAAATTGGAGTTTTTAGCACGGTTTTTAGGTTGAACCGAGTTGTAAAGTCACCGTGTGATTGACGTTTTTAGCACGGGTTTCAAATAAACCAAGATATAAAGTAGTCCTCACGGGTTTTTAACACAATTTGAGGTTTTCACCGGAGTCAATCCTTATATATATATATTATATTATAATTATTACGTTAGTTTACTAAAATATCTATCCACTGATGCATTGTGGCTACATAATATATATATAGATTGTGACTTATATAACTTTCCATAAACTATGATATCATATTATTTTACTCATTTTTTTCATAGAATCAACCACAACGCGCCACATAGGATTATTTCCCCTAGATTCAACCACAGCGCGCCACATAGGATGCTATGCATCGGTTTTAGTATATGTACTAGCGTAGTGCCCGTGCGTAAAGCACGGGATTTGTAAAATATATTATATTTTATAGAAGATATGACCATAATTTATTTACATTATATATTAGATATATTATACTATTATAATAATATGAAAACAATATAGCAAAATAATATAAATTTGGATAAAAAAATATAATGCTTATATTATATCAATATATAATATATGTGGCAAAATGTCAATGTCTCACCTTCCTAGAAGGGTCGGGTTTGAGATTTGAAATGCCCAGGACATGATATAAAAATGTGGCCCTCTACTAATATTTTTTTGCTATGTTATTGGATTGGAAAGTAAGACTAAATAATTTGATAGTTCGACTACAAAGTTTAGGTGAATAGGGTTTTAATAACTTTTGGATGGAGAGCACGTAAAATGTCGAATACATCAACGGATGAACTGCATGTACAAATGGACGCTGTAAAATGTAAATGTAAATGGATTAAATTGGATGAGTATGAACTATGGACCACTTTGTAATTGGATCGGTCTTTCAAGGTTTTAAAAATTAAAAAAAGAAAAAGAAAAAAAAGAGGAGAAAATGATGAAAAGACAGCACCAGTGCAACGACTCCTTTCTTCATCCTTTCTTCCAGTTCCAATTCAGTTATCCTCTTCCTTTCAGTTTCTACCTAAAAAGTGAAATAGACCCTTCATCAATTTCGATTCGAAATCGATCCTTCCGATATGCCGATCTGAAAAATCAAAGAAAGACGACTCCTTTCTCCCTAGCCCCAATTCAGTCATCCTCTTCCTTTTGAAACCCTAAAATAAATTTATATGGTCTGTCCTCCAAAGCTTTCATAAAATCCAGAGATTCGACGTTATTCTTGCAATTAACCTTTGTCAATTTTGATTTGAAAAAGATCCTTCCTCAATTTCGATCTGAAAAATTAAAGAGAGACAAAAATCGAACACCGACATTACACTCTGGGATGAAGGTAACGATTCTTATTTATTTGTTTTCTCCTTAACTTTACCAAAGATTCATACCATGCTCGAACCATTCATGTCTTTGCATTTTATTTTGTCGAAGCATCACCCCTCTTATAATCGACTCAAAGGCAGTTGCATGATTGAGTGGATTTGGAGTAGCTTTGCTGTCACTAAGGAACTTGATTAGATTCGTATGGTAGGTAGTAGATTATTAGTTTTTGGGGGTTGAGATTGGTAATAGTTTATAAAATTCATCTAAACTTGCTTCATCTATACATGTAGGATTGAATTAAAGAAGATCATATTAATTTTCTAATTGAAATCGATAAAAATTGGACAGGAAAATGAATCAAAGAAGTTGGATAGGTATCCTTGCTATCGGGTTTGTGAACTTGTATGTGCAAAAACCGGAGCTAAAGATGCAACTCGATGGTGCTAGAAGTTGCCCACATCCTGTTTCACTGTTTACATGTTTGGCTGTTTACATTATTAAGGGCATTGCTTTTATAGTTTTATGTTGTTTGGCATTTAAAATACACAAATGATGAACCTGAGTTTAAGCCTATTAGCTCAAAATTGGAAGAGTGTTTTCATAAATCACAAAGATGAGGGTTCAAATCCCGCATAGGCTTCGTATACGTGATGTTAAAGTATCATAGGTAAAATTAGTCTAAAATGAGATGGAGATGAGGACTTGTGACTGCATGATCTATAGGCTTTAGCTCTTCATTAGGGATGTTGACTTCATGAGTGAGGTAAAAATGTTTCTATTTTGAAGTTGTTATGTTTTACTAGATACTTGGTTCCGTAAATGATAAATATATATGGTATGCAGTTTTAAAAGATGGTATTGTGAATCTAAAATCAATCAAATTCATTTAATGAGTTGATTAAAAAGTGAAGTAAAAACTATCAGGGCATCAAGATGTTGAAATTTGGGATTTTATAAAGGCACTGAAAGGAAAAAGCTCTAAAAATGTGGATTTTGATTTACCTTTAACAAATATACTGCAATCTGAATTTTGTCATTATAATTTATAATTGCTGAGTGACTTAACAAAAGCATGTGAAAGATTCGCAAAAGTATACATAAAAAACTGCTTCTGAATGGAGTATACACTGACCTGAAAAGAAAAGAACAAATGGTGAATTTGATTATCATATGTGAAGGAATCTGAAGTAGTATAAAGGTAATACTTGTTCAAAATAATAATGTAAATTGAGATGGCTCCAAGGAAATGTGCTTACATGATCGCTAAAAGATCCTAAGTACCACTTTCAACGATCCATTCTGGTTTCATATTCCTATTCTCGTTATGCATTATTCTACTTATGAAAACATGAACCTAGTAATACATGCAGAAGGTGATTTGAAAGACATGAAAAGATAGGGAAGGTGATATCAAGAGGGTGCAAGAAGGGGAAAGCAATGGAGATTGTGATCCTGAAATAGATAAATGTAAAAACATTAGATAAATGTAGTTTAGTGAAATTTATTTAGTAGTAACATATTGATTTATTATTTTCTGGCTTTAAAAAATCTTGGATAAATAATAAGCTGTAAATTTGGAGAAGTTGTTATGATTTGGTCAACAAATTCAAAATATTTTTATTAATAAAAATGATTTTAAGTATATTTATTTTAAATATATATGGGGGTAGGTTAAGCGAATGACTGTCACGTGGCACTTTCAATGTGAGGCTGGCACGTGTATCCTTCGCAGCTGTTTTAGTATTATATTAGATATATACAAAGATAGATTGTAAAACTACATAAACCCATCTTTCCATAGAAACACCCTAAGTAAACTCATCTTATTTTTCAAATGTTATTATATTAATCAATGCGTTTTAAATGATGTATAAAACTCAAACAATCACAAACTCAAGATTAGTGCAATAATCAATAAAGAATGCAAGAAGTAAAAGACCAAACAAAGAAAAGACTCTATTTTTGTGTTTTTGTGTTTAGGAAAAGAAAAAGACTCAATCTAGATGTCGGAAACCAAAGCTCTGATGCCAATTTGATACGGGGTTAGCCGTGAGATGGTCCAAGCCACCTCCGGACACATCTATGATTCGAGTTCGTGAGAATGAAGTCATCCTCAAGAGAAAGAAGAATGCTCCACCATGGGAGAAGATCCAAAGTTGCAAATGACGTTTTAGACTCTCGTTCAGAATATTTGACAGTTTTTCGACGTCTCTGTAAAATGGGTCATACGGATTCAATATTTATCCGATTGAGGCGTGCCATACCTTGTCGGAACGAGGACGAAGAGATCTACAACTTTGCTGTTGAAGATTTTTCCAGATTCGACATGGAGCTTGGCCGAAAATTGCATTCTTTACAAACTGTCACTGTTTTGACGGGATTAAAGAACTTTCCTTATTGCTATTTTTAGTGACATTATTTACTTAAGTTATTTCAGGTAATTTTAGGAGTTTATTTTAATTAGTCTTTTATTTATTATTTTTATCTAAAATCAGCCATAGGTTTTCTATATATTGACAGCTGATCATTGTAGAGAACTCACGCTTCCATTGAATAAAAATTTCCTTTGTGTCAAACACAATGAGAGAAAGACGATTGAATAGAGTTGTGCTCTTCAATTGCAACTATTGGTATTGATCTAGCTTGGTTTGCTTTGTGTTCATCAACTTTGCAGGACTTGCTGATCCTAATATCCACAAGCCCCCTCCTTGTGCCTCCAAGTTGTCCGCTTGGTTGTGTAGGGTTGCAGAGGCGGGTTATATAGTCATTGGTATTGGTTCCTACTTCCTACCTTCTACGGAAGCCTGGGGTCTCTATCTTTATATAGATCGACTTAGTTCATATCAGGTCGTGTCTTTCAATTCTTGATATTAAATTTCGAGTCTTGCATTGTTTCTTGTTCATCGAGTCCTGTTCTTGCTTTGTCGATCTCGAGTACATTCTGTTCTTGAGATTCTTGTCGAGTCTTTCATAAATCTTGCGTCTTTCTTGCTGCGTTCTTGCTTTCTTGATTTGTTTCTTGAAGCTTTCATTGTTGCGTCTTTAGTTCTTGTTCAGTTCTTGCTTGTTGTCGAAGATCGGGCCATCTCACGGCTAACCCCGTATCATGAACAATCAAAGAACAGGATACCAAAAGGGTGCTAGGGTGGGTCGAGGTGGTGTGGTCAAGGCGACTCCGTATTCGGGATAGAGTTTCCTTGGAGTTCGTCAACACTACCCACATGAGATAGAGTCCTGCTGTACCGCAGGCCCGCGGTGCCACTTTTCGGTGGTGCTTGGCTTCGTTCTTTGACGGCTTCTTCGGCTTCTTGGGAGTTGGTCTTCTTGAGTCATCTTGTTGTAGAGCTTCTTGTGCTTGTTTCATTTCGCTTGTTTTCTATATTTCTGTATTGTTAGGTTGTATGCTTGACGGTTCGCCGTCTGCCAACTTTGTAGGCCTCTCGTTGAGTCAGGCCTGTCTGACTTCGAATTTTTACCTAATAAAAAAAAAGGTGCTAGGGTCCTCTTCTGGGCAATTCGAAAGTTTGCTCGTTCACCGCCTGCCGGCATCCATTCAACAAACTTTCTTGGGTAATTCTTTCCACACCTCATGTTCGACATACACATCGCTCTGGTGTTATAAGTGTAAAGACCGGGAAATTTTAGAATATTAAATTATTAAAATAGTGATTTATAATCATTCCGATTCCTAAGATTTGGGAGGTTTGGAATTTCAGTCCTTGAGCTATTGGTTTTATTCTAAATATTTCAAAACGAGTGCCGACATTATTTAATTGAAAATTTAAAATATGTTATACTCTGCTTTTATATACTGAAAATTGAAAAAATAATGTTCGTATTTCATTTATTAAATTCAGATTTGGAAAATTGAGGAGTATTTTAAACGCGTCGGGATAAGGTCGAGTGTGAGCGGGTTTCAGATTTATATTCCGGGTATTTGACGTTTGGAGTTTTGGGACCATCTTAAGTTGCATTCTTTTCCTTCCTACCTTCAATTTCTACAACAAGCTCACCCTTTTGCCCCCTTGCTTGCACGCCAACTGTTCACCTCCCTCCCAGTTGATTTCAGATTTTGCAGCATGCCTCTGCCTCACTCTCTCTCACAACAGTCCACAAAAAGAAAAACCCATCAGAAGAAACCCAAAATCGATCCACTATTTCTCGCATCTCTGTCCTCTGCATAAAGCAACCCACTTACCTTGCTTGCTGAGCCACCACCAAATGAGTCTCCGAGACCCACCCCACCATCTCGTCCCCTACTTAAGAGCCATCGCCACCTCTATCCGTCGAGCCGCCACCACAGATACTCCTCCTTTCCCTGTTCCACCGAGGAGAGCAGCCGAGCCACTGAGCATCAGCCCCACCTCCATTCTCCCTCTCCATCAAGCCCAGCAGCAGCTCTGCACTGCTCTGATGTCCGAAGACGCCCAGAAACCGCCCAGGAGCAGCCTAGCGCCGCTGCGCCACCCTTTTTCCTCCTTCTTCTTCCCTGTTCCGTCCTCAAGATCGGTGATGACTCTCCCTCTCATTTTCGATCAATTCTCCCTTAAAGGTCCTCTTTTAATTACTTATCTCTCGTCCTAGGCCAAGATCTATGCATCTCCGACTCCGACGAGGCCGAATCTAGCCACATCAAACGTTTTCTGGCGAGGATCAACTCTCTCGGTAATCTCTCTATTTCTTCCTCTCCTTCACGCACGTTTCATTTTTGTGGATTGGGTAGAGGTCGGAATCTGGTTTCGCTCCGATTGGGTGAGGTTGGGTCGAGAACGCGTCGCCGGCGGGATTTACTCTTTCTTCTTCTTCCTCCGTTTTCCTTCGTCTGTGTCAGGCTTCGTTCCTTTTTGCTTTGAAGAGACGAGCTCCTCTTTCCTCATTTTGATTCTGGGGCCTTGGTGTCGGGAAGGTGAGTGAAGTGGCCAGAGCAAGGTCGCCGGCCGGCCGCACCTTTCTTTCCTCCTCCTTTCTCCCGTTTTCAAACGCGGTAGGGAAGAAGAGATGATGATGCGGGACCATCTTCTACAACTCCAGACACACCCATCATACTTGGAGAAGGACCAATGACTCGAGCTAGAGCTAAGAAGCTTCAGAGAGACTCATTCAACTTTGTGAGTCATGCTTTGTTCTCGAGCAAGGTTCAACTCCCCGAGCCTACATTGAAGACATATATGTGCATTGGAGCACAAATGGAGGCCGAGCCACCCTAACATCAGCTTGGTCGAAATTTCACTAAGTGTTGAGCTTATTTTCAGCTTATGAACATTATTGGGCTGAATTGGGCTTTTATTATTTATTCGTTTTAAAACCTTATTTACTTATGTTCTTAGGTTTATTTAATTAGGCCCATTAGTATTTAGATCTATCTTATTCTATCTTCTATCTCCTAAAACCGGCCAGAACAGCCTTGTAAGGCCTATATATGGCCGCACCTTTCATTGAATCAGATGGGAACTTTGATAATTACAATTCTCTCATTAAGAGTGTTTACACCTTCGAGTGTTTGTTGATTCAATTAGAGCTGTGCTCATTGATCAATCGATTGATACATATCTCAGCTTGGTTTGCTTTGCCGTTCATCAACTTCGCAAGACTTGGTGAATCTAGTATCCACAAGCCCCCTTCTGGTGCTTCAAGTTGTCCGCTTGATTGTGTCGGATTGTAGAGGCGGGTTGTGTAGGCATTGGTATTGGTTCCTACCCTCTGAGGAGGCCTGGGGTCTTTATCTTGCGCTGCATAGATCGACTCAGTCCATATCAGGTCGTGTCTTTCCATTCTTGCATTCAATTTCGAGTCTTTCTCTTTTGTTCTTACTGTTTTCGTGTCTTTCTTGAGTTCTTGATCAATTCTTGATCGAATTCTTGGAGTCTTACATTGCTGCGTTCTTGTTCTTGTTTAGTTCTTGCTTGTTGTCGAAGATCGGACCACCCAACGGCTAACCCCGTATCAAATTGGCATCAGAGCTTTGGTTTCCGACATCAAGATTGAGTCTTTTCTTTTCCTAAACACAAAAATCCAAAAAAAAAGAGTCCTTTTCTTGTTTTGGTTATTTACTTCTTGCATTCTTTTGATTATTTTACTAATCTTGAGTTTGTGATTGTTTGTGGTTGCATAGCCTAAACACAAAGCCTAGCCGAGACCGTGGAGTCGACCAAAGGTGCACACAATCCCATTGTGAACACCCATAGCCGACGGCAGAATCTGTCCCCATAGCCTTGCTTTGGCCGAATCCATCAAACCACAAGGAACCCTAGTTTGTTATCTTTTCTATCCCTTGTTCTATCTTTGGAACTTTTATCTATCTTTTATCTATTTCCTTTATCTCTTGCCTATTTTAAATTCTGATTTTTGGTGGATAAAATCATTATATCTATCAAATATCTAATTAAGGCATAAGATAGATCCGATTACCTTAAATAGCCATTCTATCTATAAATTTGCATTAGGGCTGAACTTTTTTATCTTTTCACCACAATTCTCAGAATTTTCGAGTCCTATATTATTATTAGAGTTCTTTCTTGCATTAGTTTCATAAGTTAAAAAAAAAAAAAAAAAAAAAAAAAATCAGTTTCGAAATTTATTTTAAAACTTGGACCTAGGAGGATAAAATTCACTAGGGGCAAAAGTAAGTCAAAAAAAAAAAAAGAGGAAAGTGTTTGTTTGATCTAGTGCAAGAAAGCTCCCAAGGACAATTGGTGAACCCTTTTTCTCAGCCCTAGTCGACATACCCTATCCCAAACACATACACCTCCACAAAAATTGAAACCCTACCCTGCAACTACAGCGTCCTAACTTAAAGGTTTTCAATCAAAAGAGGTAAACTTCCAAATTTTCTTTTGCTTTCTTATCTTCTTTTGTGTCGAGTGCTCTTTCACTCCTTGATCGAGTGCTGCTGTGTGTTGTTTGTTGGTGTCGAGTGCTCCCTTGCTACTGTCGAGTACTCATTAGTCTATTTCGAGTTGATCCTTGTTGTGTCGAGTACTGATTTTGATTGATCAAGTGCTCTCCTTGTTGTGTCGAATTGAATTCTTGCAAATTCCCATCTGTTTTGCTTGAATTGAGTTGTTTGCTTACATCGAGTGCTCTACAGCCCTTGTTGAGTACTCTTCTGTGTTGTTTCATTCATTACATACCTTGATTGCCTTGTTTTTGCTTGGTAGTTGATTTGCCCAAAGTGGATTGCCCTAGCAAGCGTGATATATCAATCAGAGAGGGAGTGTGAGCGAAACACAACTGTGAGCTGTTTATAAGTTTTACTAACCTTAACATAGTTCTTTGTTTCTTTTTCTTTTGTTATAATGTCTAATAACCAGGGAAACAATGGTGGTAACAATACCACTAATTCAAGTGCTACTGTAACCCCCGAACAGTTCGCCATCATGATGAACAACATCACTACCATCATGAACACCATGGCTAACAAGGAGTCCGTAGCTGAACTAGCCGCCAAGGTGACAGCTTTGGAGAACTCTAGGCCGAGTGGTTCAAACACCATAGGAGGTCAGCAAGACCGAGTGGAGATACATCAAGACGAAAGAGAGGTCGTAAATCCTAACCCTATTCCTAATCCTAATCCTCATGTCAATATTAATTTAGATAATCCTTTATTCAATGAAAACAACTCTCCACGGGGTGGGAGAAATGATCGGAATAATGGGTTTGTTAATGTGCAAGGTCAAGGACAGGGAAGGGGAAGAGGTCGTGGCTATCAAGAGCAATTCTATTACTCGGAGCAAGATAACGACTTCCAAGAAGAGGAGTATTGGGAGCGACGCCCGAGACGGAATCAAAGGGGAAATCAGAACCGACCACCTAGGTTCAATGACGACGACGGTATAGGTAAGGTTAAGGTAAAGATTCCTCCTTTTGATGGTAAGACTGATCCAGATGCTTATATTGATTGGAAGATTAAAATGGAGCAAATCTGGAATTGTCATAATTTCTCAGAACCTAAGAAAGTACAACTAGCTTCCCTAGAGTTTCAAGGTTTTGCATTAATCTGGTGGGATAATCTTGTTAAGGAAAGAAGAAGATCCCTTGATGCACCTATTGCTTCTTGGGAACAATTAAAAGTGGTAATGAGAAATAGGTTTGTACCTCAACATTATGATAGAGAGCTATTAAACAGATTAGAAAACCTTAAACAAGGTAGTAAAACTGTTGAGGAAACATTTAATGTTATGCAAGAAGCTATGGCTCGAGCTAATGTGGTAGAAACTCACGATAAAACTAATGTTAGATACCTTAGGATCTTGCATCCCGCTTTAGCTCATGAAATTGATTATTTTCCCTACACTACCCCTACTGAATTATTACATCTAGCTATGAAAGTAGAAAAGGGACAACGTTACAAGAGCCAAGCTAATAGAGTGTCGAGTGGCCAGCAACAAGGGTGGCGTTCCAACAGGCCCCAACAGCCCCAAGGGCGCTCGGAGATGGGCTCTAGGGAGCGAGCTCAGCAGCCCCAATGGAGGAGTGAGGGCCGACAGCCCCAACAGCCCCTCGACAAGGGTAAAGGTCCATGGAATGGACGAGAATCGTCTGGGACATCTACTGGTCCCAAAGGGAGTAATCCTAACTCTTCTACCATTCGTTCTAGAGATATTGTATGCTTTAAATGCCAAGGTAGAGGACATTATATGAAGGATTGCCCTAATAAGAAAACTCTCATGGTTAATCAATTTGGAGAATATGAATCTGAAAACTCTTGTGATGAACATGATGAGAATGCTAATAATGACAATGATCAGAACTTAAACCTTGTTTGTTATGAAAATGATGATGATGAGGTTGAATATGAACATGGAGAATCTTTGATTGTTAGGAGAGTGTTAAGTGTTGTTCCTACACCATGTGAAGATAATCAAAGAGAAAACTTATTTCATACTCGTTGTCTTGTTAAAGGAAAGGTTGTAAATGTGATCATTGATGGAGGTAGTTGCTGTAATTTAGCTAGTCAAGAAATGGTTGACAAATTACATTTACCTACTGTCCAACACCCTAGACCTTACAAATTGCATTGGATGAATGATTGTGGCTTATTAAAAGTTCATAGACAAGTTAAAGTGCATATTAAACTAGGACATTATGAAGATGATGTTTTATGTGATATTGTGCCTATGCAAGCTTGTCATATTCTATTAGGCCGTCCTTGGCAATCTGATCGTAAGGTTATTCATGATGGGTTTACTAATCGCTATACCTTTACTTTTCAGGGAAAGAATGTCATTCTCAAACCCATGACACCTACACAAGTAGCTGATGAGATTGAGAAGCGGAAGGTAAGTAAAGGTGAGTTAGATCAGGAGGCTCAATCGAGCCAAGTGGATCCTCAAACTCGAGCTAAGAGTGTGTTCTTGGTTTCCAAAAGCACATTCCTGGACGAATTTGCGGATGGTGGAACTATGCTTATGCGCCTTTGCAAGAGCTTGAGCATGTTGAGTGAAGAGCTTAAAGCTTCTCTTCCATCAAACATTCTCGCTCTTCTTGAGGAGTTTAAGGATGTGTTTCCCGATGACATACCACCAGGTCTACCCCCTATTCGTGGAATTGAGCATCAAATTGATCTTATTCCAGGGGCTGCATTACCTAATAGGCCTGCGTATCGTATGAATCCCACTGAGACCCAAGAGGTCCAAACCCAAGTCCAGGAACTGTTGGATAAGGGTTATATTAGAGAAAGCTTAAGTCCTAGTGCTGTACCTGTGTTATTAGTCCCTAAGAAAGATGGATCATGGAGAATGTGTGTAGATTGTAGGGCTATTAACAACATTACTATTAAATATCGTCACCCTATTCCTAGATTAGATGATATGTTAGATGAGTTACATGGAGCTTCTATATTTTCTAAAATTGATCTTAGAAGTGGTTATCATCAGATTAGAATGAAAAAGGGGGATGAATGGAAAACAGCCTTTAAGACTAAGCTTGGTTTATATGAGTGGTTGGTTATGCCTTTTGGTTTAACTAATGCTCCTAGCACTTTTATGCGTTTAATGAATCATGTGCTTCGAGATTTCATTGGAAGATTTGTTGTTGTTTATTTTGATGATATTCTGATTTATAGCAAATCTCTTAATGAACATGAATCACATCTTAGAGAAGTGCTTAAAACGCTGAGAATTGAACACTTGTATGCTAATTTAAAGAAGTGTGAATTATGTAATGAACAAGTGTCTTTTCTTGGATTTGTAGTGAGCTCTAATGGACTGCGTGTTGATGAATCAAAGATTAAAGCCATCCAAGAGTGGCCGACACCCACTAACATAGGACATGTACGCAGCTTCCAAGGACTTGCTAGCTTCTACCGACGATTTGTGCGAGACTTTAGTACAATCTCAGCCCCACTGACCGAGCTTACTAAGAAGAGAAGTGAGTTTACATGGGGAGCAGCTCAGGAGGAAGCATTCAACACACTTAAGGACAAGCTCACTCACGCACCCCTATTAGCGTTGCCGGACTTTACTCAGCCTTTTGAAGTAGAGTGTGATGCTAGCGGAGTCGGAATTGGTGGAGTCCTTATGCAGGGAGGTAAGCCTATTGCTTTCTTTTCTGAGAAATTGAAAGGTGCTTGTCTTAATTACTCTACCTATGATAAGGAATTGTATGCATTGTTTAGAGTACTTAAGACATGGTCTCACTATCTATGGCCTAGTGAGTTTATTCTTAGGACTGATCATGAGTCTTTAAAACACTTTAAGAGCCAAGATAAACTTGATAGGAGACATGGTAGATGGATGGAGTTTATTGAAACATTTCCTTATGTAATTAAGTATAAGAAAGGCAAAGACAATGTGGTAGCTGATGCATTATCTAGAAGACATGTTCTTTTAACCACTTTGGATTCTAGAGTCTTAGGCTTTGTTTACATAAAGGAATTGTATGAATCTGATTTGGATTTTGGTGATATCTTTCGAAAATGCTTAGAAAAGGGTCCTAATGACAGCTTTTATATACATGAAGGATTCTTATTTCGAAAAGATCAAGTGTGTATTCCTAGATGTTCTCTACGATTATTACTTGTTAGTGAAGCCCATAGTGGTGGATTAATGGGACATTTTGGGAGAGATAAGACCTATAACACCCTGAAATCACACTTTTATTGGCCACATATGCTTAGGGATGTAGAACATTGCCTTAAGAGATGCATAGATTGCATTAAAGCCAAAGCTAAGCTTATGCCTCATGGCCTTTATACACCACTACCGACCCCCTCAGCCCCTTGGGAAGACATTTCTATGGATTTTATAGTTGGGTTGCCTAGAACTAAGAAGGGGAGAGATTCTATATTTGTGGTAGTGGATAGGTTCTCTAAAATGGCTCATTTCATTGCATGCCACAAAACTGATGATGCTACCAATGTTGCTAATCTATTCTTTAAAGAAGTAGTTAGGTTGCATGGCGTGCCTAAAACCATTGTTAGTGATAGGGATGTGAAATTCTTAAGTCATTTTTGGCGCACTTTATGGAATAAATTGGGAACTAGATTGCTATTCTCTACTTCTAGCCACCCCCAAACTGATGGCCAAACTGAGGTGACTAATAGAACCCTTGCTACTGTCCTAAGAGCTATTATTAGGAAGAATTTGAAACTTTGGGAAGAAGCCTTACCTCATGTGGAATTTGCTTATAATAGAACCATGCATTCGGCTACTAAAATCAGTCCATTTGAATGTGTGTATGGTGTTAATCCACTAACCCCTTTTGATCTTACTCCATATCCTATGAGAGACAAAGAATCATTTGAGGCAGGTAAGCATGTCGAGTTCATTAAGGAGCTGCATGAACGAACTCGAGAGAAGCTGAAGCTAAAGGCTGAATACAATGCTAACAAGGCCAACAAGGGACGTCGCTTGGTCACATTTCAGCCTGGAGATCTTGTATGGGTGCACTTGAGGAGGGAGCGGTTTCCAGAAGCTCGGAAGAACAAGCTGTCGCCGCGTGGTGATGGGCCATTTCGGATCAAGAAGAGAGTGGGCGACAATGCCTACCAATTGGAGCTTCCTGGAGACATGGGCGTGAGCGCTACATTCAACGTCGCGGATCTAATCCCTTACTTCGCTGTGGATGAAGACTTGGATTCGTGGTCGAATCCTTTTCAAGAAGGGGAGGTTGATGCGGGACCATCTTCTACAACTCCAGACACACCCATCATACTTGGAGAAGGACCAATGACTCGAGCTAGAGCTAAGAAGCTTCAGAGAGACTCATTCAACTTTGTGAGTCATGCTTTGTTCTCGAGCAAGGTTCAACTCCCCGAGCCTACATTGAAGACATATATGTGCATTGGAGCACAAATGGAGGCCGAGCCACCCTAACATCAGCTTGGTCGAAATTTCACTAAGTGTTGAGCTTATTTTCAGCTTATGAACATTATTGGGCTGAATTGGGCTTTTATTATTTATTCGTTTTAAAACCTTATTTACTTATGTTCTTAGGTTTATTTAATTAGGCCCATTAGTATTTAGATCTATCTTATTCTATCTTCTATCTCCTAAAACCGGCCAGAACAGCCTTGTAAGGCCTATATATGGCCGCACCTTTCATTGAATCAGATGGGAACTTTGATAATTACAATTCTCTCATTAAGAGTGTTTACACCTTCGAGTGTTTGTTGATTCAATTAGAGCTGTGCTCATTGATCAATCGATTGATACATATCTCAGCTTGGTTTGCTTTGCCGTTCATCAACTTCGCAAGACTTGGTGAATCTAGTATCCACAAGCCCCCTTCTGGTGCTTCAAGTTGTCCGCTTGATTGTGTCGGATTGTAGAGGCGGGTTGTGTAGGCATTGGTATTGGTTCCTACCCTCTGAGGAGGCCTGGGGTCTTTATCTTGCGCTGCATAGATCGACTCAGTCCATATCAGGTCGTGTCTTTCCATTCTTGCATTCAATTTCGAGTCTTTCTCTTTTGTTCTTACTGTTTTCGTGTCTTTCTTGAGTTCTTGATCAATTCTTGATCGAATTCTTGGAGTCTTACATTGCTGCGTTCTTGTTCTTGTTTAGTTCTTGCTTGTTGTCGAAGATCGGACCACCCAACGGCTAACCCCGTATCAGATGAGCAGTGAACCAGGTCCTCCTCCTTTCTTTTATTTTGTTTTAGTTGAACTGAGTTTGGGGCTGGGAGAGTTGAGTTGGGCCGGGTTTCAGACTTGGGTCCGGGTTATGTTGTGAGGATCCGGGTTGGGCTTTGATTTGGGTCGGGTAGCAGATCTGGGCTTCCTTCAGTTGGGCTCGAGTAGCAGATCTGAGTGTTGTTGTTTTATATGATTTATCTACCTTGTTATATTATCATATGTTATACGATATGAATTGTAACTTATTTTGGTTAGCCTATTATTATATAATCTTATTTTTGGAAATATTACTTCTGATTAAAATTATTATTATATGTTATAAAATGGGTTAAAAGTGACATTATTTGGAATATGTATTTAGTGATGTTTTAAAAGACGATTTTGGAAACTATGAGATGATTTATTGTTGTTAATATGTAAATATGGTTGTTAAAATAGAGTTGTTTTGGTGATTTAATATCATAATTTATTTATATAAAGGTTTTGAAATAAAATGCCGGAATTATTTCTATAATATGATTTTGAGAGACTGGTTTTAAAGTTTAAATGTTTAATGTCAGAATTTGGTTTAAGTATGACTTTAAAGGAATTGTTGATTTTCTTAGCTGATTTAACTTAATATTTAAGAGTTGGAAGGTTTGGGGAAGAATGATTTTGGTTGATGTTGATCATATCGGAAAGGTTTTGGAAAACGGTTTTACTATCGGTTGGTTTTGAGTATGTTGAGAACTTGGGTTTCGTGCGTATGAATGTTGGTCCGGTGGCTTATGGAAATGGCTTGATGATAGGTGTGTATTGCTTTTGGATTGCTTTGGACTTGCATTTGGGCCCTTGCTTGTGTTATCCTGCTGTTCTGCATCTTCAGGTAAGTTCCCTAGGAGGCTTACTCAGGTTGGACATTCATGTCTGTTGTTGCATTTTATGTTAGGTGCTGTATATGCATAAAAGCATGCCATGTAGTATCCTGTTTAGGTTGTACTAATTGAATGAGCATCTGCTTACCTTATGCGTTTGAAACAGAACGGCCGTTATCTGTGATAGTCCTAGAGTCTTTACTAGGGTCATAGGGTAGCCCAGTCTCATCGGGCGCCCTGAGTCAATCGAGTCGATATGAGCATGATATGATAGCCCAGCATCATCGGGCAATTGATGAGATGATATGATATGATGATGCCGTGGTTTGTGCACCACCACGAGGAAATTGTTATGCTATAGCCTGAACTGGCCAGTCTTTGCAATAACGGGAAGGGGTGCAGAGGTAGGAGAGGGATATGTCATTTGGCATTGTCTTGGACCCTTTATAGTATTTCTGCACATTATTATAACTAGGAGCATGCTAGTGTGTTTGATTTTCGTACTGCATTAGAGCATCTTTATTAGGTATAGCACATACTATGTGGCCTCAGCGAGGACTGCCGGTCCCGCATGAGTGGCTCGATCTGACTCCTTTCCCCGTTCTTCTTTTAAAGGTATTTTTTGCAGATTTTGAGTGCTCGATGTCTATATGAAGGGGTTCCATTTTTGCGAATCGAAGAACCTGGCTAATTCACTAACTCGTTATAAATGGTAATCACCCACTTATGATTTGGTTAAGGGTACCCAACGACCCAACGATACTTTTAGGGTTCGAAATCCCTCTTTATTACTGACCTTAAAAATGAGTTTGAAACCTCGACCCATACCTGGATTACAAGATCCGAACAAGGGGTTTTATCCCTTGAAACGTAACCCGGAAATCATAATTCTAGGCCGTTACAATAAGCTCCACAAGGCCCATGTGTCATCATCTCATGAACTGCATCATGTAAGGCTTTATCATTATCTGGATCAGGGATTTCGGCAGATATGAGACGATCAATATCTTCAACCGATGAGACCTTTGATTCAGGATGCAAAAATAACACAATATGTGCATGTGGATGGCCACGCTTTTGAAACTCTATGGTATAGATCACTATAGGAACAAAAATGACATAAATCAGATGCTAAAATACATTAGTAATAGGTTAGAGCGGAAGAATTTCATTATCTTATAATGAATGTACACAAGCTCAATATGACTGTAGATAAAATACATCATGTAAGGCTTTTCGATCACTAAACTGTTTGACCAAATTTTCTCAGCTTTTAATATGAATATATATCATAATCTTTAGTGTCATTAAATTCCTATCAAGATCAAATAATTCAGCTTAGATCTATTAAATATCATTGTAAAAAAAATCTGTCATACTTCAGAACGTAGTGCTTTATTAACCTTATATATATTTGATGCCCTTACAATTATTTCATGGAAAACATACCTTTTTGATATTTAACCAAAATCAGATTGATGAGGATGGCTTTAGCAATGACAGACAAACCGACTTTTAAAATCTGATTGAGTAAAATACCTTATATCAGATCGAGTAAAGTATCAAATATGCTTTCAAAATCTGTCAAAGTTTTCTCTTTTCTACCGGAATAGATATTTTATCCACATTCTCTTATTTGCCTGGATTTTCAACACATATTTTTCCTCAAAAATAGCATCTGTCATTGCTGAATATTTTGTTTTCATCTATGATTCTCAGACAAAATTGAAAATTATTTCTACTGTATGAATGCAGTCATGCATTTCGTTTTTCATTCCAACCCATCAGATAAACTTGATTTACAGTCCTGAATTGAGGTGATTTAATTTTTTCATTTCCTTTTGACTCATTTAGCATATATTATGTCCATCTGAATTTGATTTTGAATTCCTTTCTCATTGAACATATTATGAATCTGATTTCACTCACTTTATCTTTAAAAATATGTAAATCCATATTAAAACAAAATTGATTTCAGTTTAAATTACAGATTTTTCCACAAGACTTTATTTTTGTCTGTCATTGCTAAAGCTATCCTCATCAATCTGATTTTGGTTAAATGTCAAAAAGGTATGTAATTAGATTTTATAATTGTAAGGGCATCAAATATATACAGGTTAATCTGGTTGGTTTACAAAATCTGAAAGTTTTATAAAATCTGGCTGTTTTATAAAATCTAGCTGTTTTAAAAATCTAACTGCTTTAAAAAATCTGTTATATTACTCTCAATTCAGCTGTGACTTCAGATTTGAATATGACTGATTTTTCTTATAATAAGGTCAAAGTAAAAGATTATGAATTGAGCATAATCTAGGACAGATTTCTTGAATAACACAATTATCAAACCAATTTATAGAATATCATAAATCTATAACATATTTGAGGTGATAATGTGTGTGATGTGATCACACCTATGATCAACCAAGAAGCAAGACCTACCGAAGCTCCAAATGACACATCAAATGAGCAGCCTCTCGGATCCATAACTCGAGCTCGGGCAAGACGTCTTCAAGCCGATCTTCTTCAAGGACTCTTAACCATTTCCGTAAACTATGAAGATCAAGGTCAAGCATTCACAAGTTTACAACAAATTGAAGATCGCAACCCGTAGCCCAAGAAGCACGGAAATGCCTCGGTTCCCGCTATTGATTATGGAGGCAAATCTGATCCAAATTCAAACTTCTCATGCATTTAAAGGCACATTGGGAAGAGAAGACATCAAGGAATACATCCCCCATGCAGCTGGTGCTTTTATGCAGAGAACAACTTCCAAGGTTGCATTTAATGCAAGCCACCTTTTCCCAAGTGATGCAGATCAAGATGACCTTTTGTGGGTCAAACAATGATCTTGATCCAGGCGAGCTCTCAAGACCGATTCGAGGGCTATTGATGGCGAAGAGTGTCATCCTCAAAAGGAAGAAGAAGGCTCCACCATGGAACAAGGTCCAAAGGAGCAAGGTGAGCTAATGTTCAAGTTTGGGTTCGTTCTTAATGGGTTGACAGCATTTCGACGTCTCAGTAAAACGGATCGTTCGGATATCATATTTATTGGATGGGGTCGTGCCATACCTTGTTGGAACGAGGACGAAAAGATCTACAACTTTGCTGTTGAAGGTTTCTCCGGAATCAACCTCGAGAATGACCGAAATTCATCATCTTTACCACTGTCACTGTTTGGACGAATTTCCACATATTTATTTAGTTAATTTCGAATTTTAATTAATTAGATATATTTATTTTATACAATTAGGAAATAATAAGGTGGAAGGAAAATATCTCATCTAGGTAATTCCTTTTCCACCAAGTTGTTAATTTTCTATCCTTAGTTAGTTTTACTTATCTTAGAAAAAATTTACATATCTGTAGATTATTTGATTTATCTTTAGTTACCAAAACTCTATCTTTTGCACAAGATATAATTGGTCTATTGTCTATTTAAACTCATGTTTTACATTCAATAAAAATTAGATTGAATAGAATTGAGGAACCCCTTTATGGATTAAAGGGTTCTTCGATTTCAATCCCAAAAGCCTTCTAAGCTCTTGTGTTCTACGACACTTCATCGTCATCACCGTCACCCTGGTTCAACATCATCGAGCCCAACCAAACACAATCCTAGAACCCAAGCCGACGCTACAAGGAAGCTCGACGCTTGGTGGCAGCGCGTCCGGTCTCCTGCACTAGGCGCTCACGCCCCTGCGCTCGTGCGCGTTCCAACCGCTCGCGCGCTCCTCGTTGACATCCTCGCTCTCGTGCGCGCAGTCGCCCTCGCTTCCGTCGAGTGCTCCCGTGTCCTCGCGTCTGACCTCCGCTTCCGGCAAGCGCGGTCCCTGAGACGCCCGGCTTCAGCAGCCCCGGATGGTCCTCGCGCAATTCCAGTCCATCGCTTCCTTTGTTTCCCTTTCGTGTTGACTAATTCATTAGTTTAGATTAATTAGTTTATTTGCCATCGATGTTAGTGTTGGACTTTCTTAAGTTAAGAACTTTGGTTTAAATTAGTCTATTAAGTTTAATTAGTTTAATTCAATTGTTAATCAGGAAATCAAAGAGCATAAGCAAGATCGTTCTTTTAGTTTAGCAATTGGCCGGTCTAGCCAATTGCTATACATCACCAAGCATGCACAAGTTGTCCACAAACTTCCTCTATATTACTCAGCCCTTATGGCCATTAGGGGGACGAAATTGATCATCAAAAACCAGGTTTATATCCTTTGTTTGAAGCTTGAAAACTTCATCTCCTTCGTGAGTCATATCGAAGGTCCGATCTTGTATTTTCGGTGCGTAATATCCGTTTGTACTTGATCTTTGTTCGAGAACTTGTGGTGAGTCATATCCCCTTGTTTTTGTTCACCTATTCTTTATAAAATTCAGTTTGTTTTCCCCCAAATCTGAGTTTTATCATTATCACAAAAATACCAAAAATATTCCACCAAAATCCATCTCTATCATCTATCTTCCACCGGCTGATTCGAGGCTTGTTCCGACTTACTTTGTATTGAGATTTAAGGATCCTCAAGGGGAAACGCATCAAGTGGTATCAGAGCTATCCTCAAGGTAAGTTTCTCAAGCCAAAGGGGCACGAATTACCTCTCCATTTTCGGTTTGTTTTGCTCGATTTTCAGCCATTTCTATCCATCCTTGTTTCTGATTATTCTCCAGCCTTTTTCCATCATTTTTTTCATCCTTTGTACCTTTATATGTGTGTTTAAGATCTGCAAAAAAAAAATCAGATCTATCCATTGTCATTTCGGTTTTCTAGGCTTCTATCTAGTGTTCTTGTGTGTTTGCATGAACCTTCACCCTTCTTACCGAGAATCTGAACTTCACCCTCAAAAGTGTTGCACCATTATTCTCCTAATGCTTTGCATAGTATATGGTGATGATCTATTGATGGAATGTGCTTGATAAGTGTTTGAAGATTGAAGTAAGTTCTGATTTGCAAGTGTTGTTGTGTTCTTGGATTCTGGAAAATAGAAAAGAAAAAACAGAAAAAAAAAGAGAAAAGAAAAGAAAAAGAGAAGAAGTTAGAAAAGCTCCAAAAGTTGCTCTATGTGCAAGTTGTGAGCATTTGAAGTGCAAGTTGTGTTGTTGTTTATCTCGAACACAAGACATTCTCATCATATCACTAGCTACTCCAAGCCTTGTTCCTTGCCTTGTCTAAACCTTGTTTACCCTTTCCCATTCGAGCATTACTTACTTGATTTTGGAATTTGGTAAATACTCGCATTTGGGCTTGCCTTGACTTGTGCTTTTGATACTTTGTGTGAGTTTCCAGGACAACATCACTAAGTGCATTGCCTCAGCGGAGATAGACCTTGTTCTAGCAAGGAAGAAGTACCATCACATCGCTTGCTTAAAAGAGTGCCGATTGCATAATTGTGTTCTTACAATCTGAGTTTTGAGTGAAGTGAGATCACATTCAAAGTGAGGGAGAGTTTTACCCCCAAAAGAAAAAATTCATGAGTGAAAAGAATATGAGGGAGGTGAGAGAGAGATCTTTTGATTTCTAACCCTAACGTGTTTGCATGTTTTTGTGATTTTCTCGGTTCTTCTTTGTTTTTCCTTTTGTTTGTGCATCTTGTGTGTAGGAAAACATGTCTAATGCAAGAAATGAACACCCTAGCTGATTTACAAGCCATTCTTCGACAATTTAGGGAAGAATATGCAGCTGATAGACAACAAGAGTATGAGAAAACTAAGGAAGGCATATTGAGAGTCATAGATGAAAAGCTTGATAAGTACTGGGGTAAGGGTTATTTTTCTAGAAGATGTCGTACTCGAAAGCAAGTGCTACCCCACGATCAAGGAGAGTATGAATCTAAGGAGGAGAGCCAAGAAAAGCCAACCTTAGAAGATGAGAAAGAGGAGATTCATGCTAATGCTGCTGTTGGACAGTGTTTTGTGGTAAAGAGAGCATTGATCTCCGATGATGCTCCTTCTTTGCCCACTCGAAAGCAAGTGCTACTCAATGATCAAGGAGAGTATGAATCTGAGGAGGAGAGCCAAGAAGAACCAACCTTAGAAGAAAAAGAAGAGGAGATTCATGCTAATGCTGATGTTGGACAGTGTTTTGTGGTAAAGAGAGCATTGATCTTCAACGATGCTCCTTCTTTACCCACTCAAAGAGAGAGCCTCTTCCATACTCGATGCCTCATCAAAGACAAGGTATGTAGTGTTATAGTTGATGGAGGATCTTATTGTAATCTTATTGATCAAGAGGTTGTAGATAGGTTCAACCTCAAATGCAGCCCACATCCGCAACCATACACCTTTAATTGGCTGAATTCCAAGGCACCTCTAAGATTTGATAAGCAAGCCATGATTGCATTTGCAATTGGAGGGTATAAAGATGAGATCCTTTGTGATGTTCTTTCCATGACAGCGTGTCACCTTCTTCTAGGGAGACCGTGGCAATATGATCATGGTGTCATCCACAATGGAGTCACCAATGAGCACACATTCCAAATGGAAGGTAAGAAAATTACACTTCATCCTATGGCCCCTCATGAGATTGTGGCTGACCATGTAGCTAACTTGGAGAGAAGAAAGCAAAAGAAGAAACTAGCTATTGGTACAAACATGGCTAGTTCTCACCAGATTCTCCTAGCCAAGGCAAAAGAAGTTGAGTATGCAATTCAGGGGAGTAAAACATGTTTTCTTGTGCTTTTTAAAGATAATTTGTTTGTTTCCCAAGATTTGAATTATCTACCTCCACTAAGTGTTTCTACTTTATTGCTTGAATTCATTGAAGCTTTCCCATTTGTGATCAAGTACAAGAAGGGGGAAGACAATGTAGTGGCTGATGCACTCTCAAGGAGGTATTCTCTTATCTCTACCCTAGATGCTAAAATGTTGGGCTTTGCTTTCATGCGTGAATTATATGCTAATGATGCTGATTTTGGTGAAATCTATCACATTTGCGTGGATAAGTGTAGTAGTGATCAGTTTTACACGCATGATGGTTATCTCTTTAAGTGTGAAAAGATTTGCATCCCTAGTAGTTTCATTCGTAGGTTGCTTGTTCATGATGCTAATGGAGGTGGTTTAATGGGTTATTTTGGTGTTACCAAAACCTTGAATACTTTGAAGGAGCACTTCTTTTGGCCTCGCATGCATAGGGATGTAGAGAAGTTTTGTGCTGCATGTACTACTTGTTTAAGTGCTAAGTCCAAAATAAATCCTCATGGATTGTACACACCCCTGCCTATTCCTCATGCTCCTTGGGAAGACATTTCCATGGATTTTGTGTTGGGACTTCCTCGTTCCAAAAGAGGGAGAGATTCTATTTTTGTTGTGGTTGATCGGTTTTCCAATATGGCTCATTTCATTGCATGTAATAAAACCGACAATGCTTCTCATGTTGCTAATTTGTTCTATAAAGATGTTGTTAGATTGCATGAAATTTCTAAGACCATTGTCTCTGATCTTGATGCTAAGTTTCTTAGTTATTTGTGGAAAACACTTTGGTCTAAACTAGAACTATGTTGCTTTTCTCTACCTCTTGTCATCCTCAAATGGATGGACAAACTAAAGTTGTGAATAGAACTCTTGGTGCTTTGCTTCAATCTTTGTGGAAAACTAACCTTCGTAGGTGGGAAGAATGTCTTGCTTTTGTTGAATTTCCCTACAATAGGCCAGTCCACTCGGCCACCAAGAAGATACCATTTGAAGTTGTGTATGGCAAGAATCCCATCACTCCTCTTGACTTGGTTTCCCACTCCATGAAAGATCAAGAAAGTGTTGAAGGAGCAACCCAAGCTGAGCACATCAAGAGTTTACACGAGTCCACTCGTTTGCAACTTGAAAAGAGGACTACCCAATATGTGCATCAAGCTAACAAAGGAAGAACGAAAGTCATCTTTGAACTGGGTGATCTTGTATGGATTCACCTTAGAAAATATCAATTTTCTAAATTGAGAAATTCCAAGCTGAAGCCAAGAGGAGATGGCCCATTTCAAGTGCTTGAAAAGATCAACAACAATGCCTACAAATTGAGCTTCCCGATGAGTATGGTGTTCATGATGTGTTCAATGTTGCTGACTTGTCTCCTTTTGTTGTAGGTGATGATGAACAAGATGATGGGTCTGATTCGAGGTCGAATCCTTTTCAAGGAAGGGAGGATGATGTGATCACACCTATGATCAATCAAGAAGCAAGACCTACCGAAGCTCCAAATGACACATCAAATGAGCAGCCTCTTGGATCCATAACTCGAGCTCGGGCAAGACGTCTTCAAGCCGACCTTCTTCAAGGACTCTTAACCATTTCCGTAAACTATGAAGATCAAGGTCAAGCATTCACAAGTTTACAACAAATTGAAGATCGCAACCCGCAGCCCAAGAAGCACGGAAATGCCCCGGTTCCCGCTATTGATTATGGAGGCAAATCTGATCCAAATTCAAACTTCTCATGCATTTAAAGGCACATTGGGAAAAGAAGACATCAAGGAATACATCCCCCATGCAGCTGGTGCTTTTATGCAGAGAATAACTTCCAAGGTTGCATTTAATGCAAGCCACCTTTTCCCAAGAATGCACAAGTTGTCCACAAACTTCCTCTATATTACTCAGCCCTTATGGCCATTAGGGGGACGAAATTGATCATCAAAAACCAGGTTTATATCCTTTGTTTGAAGCTTGAAAACTTTATCTCCTTCGTGAGTCATATCGAAGGTCCGATCTTGTATTTTCGGTGCGTAATATCTGTTTGTACTTGATCTTTGTTCAAGAACTTGTGGTGAGTCATATCCACTTGTTTTTGTTCACCTATCGTTTATAAAATTCAGTTTGTTTTCCCCCAAATCTGAGTTTTATCATTATCACAAAAATACCAAAAATATTCCACCAAAATCCATCTCTATCATCTATCTTCCACCGGCTGATTCGAGGCTTGTTCCGACTTACTTTGTACTGAGATTTAAGGATCCTCAAGGGGAAACTCATCAGTGTGTTCTCTCCCACAAGAGCTACACCAGTAGATTAACATAGCCCGATTTCTTCATTCTGAACATCTACTGAACTACAATGAATATGTTTATGGTTCTACAAATTATGTGAATGTTACATGAACTGAAATATTTGAATATAGAGGAGATGACAAAAAAAACTAAATGTCTATACATAAATTTAACTACCAGGCTAGCAAGCAGATTGTCATCCGCTTGCTAGCCTGGTTCGTCAATGCCAGAGCTTTTTACGCCGAGATTGGGAGATCCAATTGAGGCATGTCTTCAGGGAAGCGAATTTTGTCGCCGACTCCCTCGCATCTTTTTCATTTTCTTTCCCGGTTGGGATGCATGTTTTTATGGTTCCGCCGATAGGTAGTGTGGCGCTTATTGATGAGGACATTCGGGGGAGGGCCATTCCCCGGGACATTCCGATGTAGGCCACGGTTATTTATTTATCGAGAGCGTGCTCTCGACTTTTCTACCAAAAAAAAAAAAATTTAACTATGTTGAAAAATGCTCAAGGATTTGGCGGAGCAGATATTTAATTTTTTTGATCATGGATAAACCAATCTAACATGTATTCAGCATAAAACCCATGGAAATAAAATATGTAATATGAATGTTTTATAAAATATGGCTGTAATCTGATTTTTAATCTGAATGTTTTATAAAATCTGTAATCTGATTTTTAATCTGATTTTTTTTAATAAAATCTGTAATCTGATTTTTAATCTGATTTTTTTTAATAAAATCTGTAATCTGATTTTTTAATCTGAATGTTTTATAAAATCTGTAATCTGAATTTTTAATCTGAATGTTTTATAAAACCTGTAATCTGATTTTTAATCTGAATTTTTTTATAAAATCTGTAATCTAATTTTTAATATGAAGTTTTTATAAAATCTGTAATCTGATTTTTAATCTGAATGTTTTATAAAATCTGAATTTTTAATATGAATTTTAATCTGAATTTGTAATCTGATTTTTAATCTGAATTTTCAATCTATCTTATAAAGCATGACTAAATTCATACGGTGCGTAGAAATAATTTCTATTTTTTTCTTCTGAGAATCATAGATGAAAACAAAATATTCAGCAATGACAGATGTGATAAAAAAATCAGCTGAATCTTTTAGCCGAAGGAGGAATATTATAAGATAGATTGAAAATATATATTTTTTAAAATCGGTTACATTTTGTGGTTTGCTTTCATACAGTAAACCAAAAATGTCAAATTTGAAATTATAAGGATAGACTGAAAATCAGATCTAAATATTCAGCAGTGACAGATCTGAACATCATAAGATAGATTGAAAATATATCTTATAATATTGTCTACCAAAAAAAAAATTCTATCTTATAATATTCAGCAATGACAGATATGAAAATTCAGCAATGACATCTATCATACAACAAACCAAAAAATCAGTTACTGTCATAAGCTGAAGGAGGAATATTAGATCTGAAATTTAGAATATTACATATGAATTTTTTGAAAAATCAGTTACAATTTTTTTAAAAAAAAATCCAGCCAGAATAAATGAGCAAAGTATGACATCCAAGGAAAGAAGTGAATACTGTTACTGTCTTACAATCAGATTTCTTAAGAAATAACAGTAACATTTTTTGTTCTTTTTGAGGGAAAAATGCGTTGAAAATCCAAGGAAAGAAGTGAATTTGACTTGTAAGTTGGTTAGTTGTTTCTGATTAGTGATAATGAAAGTGACAAGCATGAATTTTTAAGTACAGATTTATGAAGGTAAATTCAAGTATGATTTAGCTTTTTTCCTTTTTTTTTTTATCATATGCATGTTACAAGATTATCGTGTTCGATAACTATTGTAGCTGACTATTATTAGAAAATGATTGTAGTGAAAACTAATAGAATGGAATAAGAGCTATTGTACCCTCGTTCTATTGCGACTTGTGATATAATTTTTTAGCCTTGAAGCTCAAATGGTAGAGCTATGTGTTTTTACACATCGGTGTGAGTTCGAATCTCACATAAGCTTCAAAAAAATATCATTAAAGCTTGAATAAATAATGTAAAACACCAGCTGAAATAGAACATTAGGAAAAACTTTCTTCCGAATATTGTGTAGAACTTAGTTCAACAAAAATCACTTTAAGAATACTAATCCAATACATGTAAATTACTTAACACCATGTTTACTAAGCCAACGATATAGCAAAAGTAGAACTCTTGGACATCATCATATATATAGCAGAACATCAACATGTTGACTGGAAATCAGCATCATCTTCAAAATATTGGACACCAGCACACCTCAAGGGTTGATAAGTCATACATCACTAGTTTGAAGGAGTTTAGCACAGACATCATAGTCATCACACTAGAATCAATAAGATAAGGCTTAGTGTAGGAAATAATTGTTAGGTGGTTAAACTTGAAAATGGATAATATTAAGAATGTTAATAACTTAATATCACAAAACTTGTTGCAGAATGTTAAGCAAAGAACTTTGTTGAGCTAGAGCATTCATTTTGTTAACCTGTACATATATAACATAAATGTGAAATCATCTTACTACAAATCATCCAAATCTGACAAGATACATCAATGCTTGAACTAATGAACAGTAATAGACACAAAAGTACAATTATACAATAACAGGAAGAAAAGTAATACAGTATGAAATAATAGGTAGAAAAGTAATCTGAAAAAAATGATAATATATATTAAAGAACCATCCTACTATAAATCATCCAAGCATAATAAAATACAATGATAATGGGCAGAAAAAGTAATATGGAATTATATTATACCTATGTAAGATGAAATAATAGGTCGGCATGGCTGCTGCAAACACATAATTCAAGCTGTAAAAAAATGACAGCAACCTAGATGCTTACAACTTCAAAAACAGATTAAAAATGGCAGCTGTAAACAGGGAATTCAAGCTGTAAAATATTGATTTGAATGTAAACTATAGGGGTGGGCATGGGACGGGACGGGACGGGATTGGGGTAATCCCGCGTCCCGTCCCTCGTATTTTTTGCGGGACGGGATCGAGACGGGACGGGACTTGTCCCTCTCATAATACTATATAATTGCTTTACAAAAAATTACTTTACAAAAACAAAATCTCGTTCACTATAATACTAGACTACATTTTTGTTTTAGCAAACACTTGTAATGTTATATTTTTTTTGAACTGACTATTAGGTGTTCTATTTGTATATTTGATTATTGTATATTTATATTGCATGTTATTATGAAAAAAAAAAACTAATATCCAGTTTTTATAACTATATTACACGAGTTTGCTGTATTAGACTACATATTATATTTGATTTTTGTTTTAGCAAAAACTAATAGCCACTGTGATGCTACTATATTACGGAGTACATGTTATTTTTCGATCAGTTAATGCCTCAAATTTGTTTGAACAGCCACTGTTATACTATTAGACTATTTGGTATTCTATTTGTATTATTGTATATTTGATTATTGATGAACACATTATACATATAATTTTATGACTTTAATGTTGGGTTTAAATAAATTTTAATACATATAATATAAATATATTCTTAAATGTTTTTTATTAATTTTAATTATATATATATATTTAATATATATGCGGGATGGGACGGGATTTGCGGGATGAGAACTCTTCGTTCCGCATCCCGTCCCGCGTATTTTTTTCGGGACGGGATCGAATTTTTTTTTCCCTAATCCCACCGGGATCGGGACGGGATACGAGACGGGACGGGATTTGCGGGATTTGTGCCCACCCCTAGTAAACTATGCATATCCTTTTACAACTTCAAAAACACAAAAGTTGCTGCTGTAAACACAGAAATTTGTCACTTTGCTGTAAAAAAATCTGCATTTTGTCACTTTACTGTAAAAAATCTGCATTCTTTAAAAAAAAATCTGCATTCTTCTTTAAACTAAGAAGCCACATATCGAGAAAGTATATTTGATGCATTATGCCTGCATACTAAAAAACTGCATTTGGTTACTTTTCTTTCAAAATAGATGCTGTTAAAAAATCTGTGTTTTTCACTTTGTTGTAAAAAATATATGTTGTTAGTATAAAATGATTCAAATAGCGATTTGAATAAAAATACAAAGAAAAACCAAACATACCATGAACTAGGGGTGGGTACGGGACGGGATTGAGCCGGGACGGGACTCGTCCCGCGAAATTTTTACGGGACGGGATTGACACTTTTTTTTCGGGACGGGATGGTGTCTGGACGGGACGGGATCGGGACGGGACGGGCCTTGTCCTGCAAATAAAAATAATAAAATATTATATAAATTTACAAAGTGAAAATTGCTTTCATAATTCATTAATTTGTATAATATGTTGAATACGGTATTCTTCTCAACTATATTATTCAATAATAATAATAATATTATTATTATTATTATTATAATACTATTATTAATTCATACAATGATTGTATAATTAATTATAATGTTCAACATATTTGGCTACATTATCTTACTAGATCAGGACGAAAAGGGATTGAGACGAGATTCACCAGATACTGTCTCATTATCGATTGATAGTTGGGAAGAATACCGTATTTAGCTATTTCCCTCTTGTAGCTCTAAATGGGTATAATAATAATAATAATAATAATAATAATAATAATAATAATAATAATAATAATAATAATAATAATAATAATAATAAATCTGGGTAAATCATTTTATTAATAATAATAAAAATAAAATAATAAAAATAAATAATAAATAATAATAATAATGCCACGTTATAATTAAAAAAAAATATTATTATTATTATTTATTTTTATTGTTATTATTATAAAATAATTATACTTCACAAGAAAAAAAATATAATATGATATAATAATAATAATAATTTTATTATAAATTAATATTATTATTAAATTATATTATAATATTATATAATAATATTATTATTATTATAAATTGAAAATTATTATTATAATTATAAATAATATTTGCTCAAATAATAACAATATTATTATTATAAACAAATATTATTATTATTATAAATGGAAGATTATGATTATAATTATAATTATAATATTTGCTCAAAATAATAATACTAATAATATATTATTATTCTATAATATTATAATGTTATTATTATTATAAAAATTATTATTATTATTATATGCGGGACGGGATTTGCGGGATCCCACCGGGATCGTCCCGCGTTTCGTCCCGCATAATTTTTGCGGGACGGGATCGGGACGGGATTCGCTATTTTGTCCTAAATCCCACCGGGATCGGGACGGGATCGGGACGGGACCGGGACGGGATCGGGATTTGCGGGATTTGTACCCACCCCAACCATAAACTAATCTAAAATAAAAAACTTTGGATTTGAATTGTCCACCGGTGTTTGTTTATTTATTTATGAACAAACACCTTCAATTACTCAAATCACTAAATCATACAACAAATGCATCTAGTTATATTTCATCCATTCTAACCTATTTAAAATACTCAAGGTCCTAGTGAAGTATTGAAATGCATCTACTATAACAATTGCATCTAGTCATCTACTCGAATTTTCCACCACTCTTTTTTTATTTGATAATGAAGTACTGAAATGCATCCGGTTAGCTCAAAACAAAGTCAGCTATTGTCTTGCATTTGATCAATCATCGGGAAAAATAGGAAAAACCAAGCTCGATCTGGACAAAGTCATAAGCAACAGAATCACTCATAAATCTAGATTTCAAATGGATTTACCCATCTTTAGGATCAATAAAATTATAGATTTTTAGGACAAGTTGTTACAATTTACTTGGTTACTTTACAATTCCTTAACTGCTTTGATAATCCACCAATAAGTGACATTAAAATTAAAGTCACATACCTATCCCTAGATCTGGATGGATTATTGCCATCAATTCATGAAAATTGACAATATCGCAAATCAAAAGGAACAAAAATTAACAGAAAATATAGAAAGCACTTTAGAATCCAAGTCGAGATTGAGAGAAAGGGGATTTGAGAGTTCAGCAGCAACGACAAACTTATGGGTGAGCTCGATTTCCATTTCCAAGTAGAACCCAAATCTGATTTCAGTAGCAACTCAATCATTCAGTAGTGCTTGTATGTAAAGGTAATGTTCTATCAGTAGCAACTCAATCAAGCAATTCATGAATATTGAAGATTGATGTTTGATACAAAAGCTAGCTCAATCAAGCAATTCATGAATATTGAATATTGCAGACTGAACTATACCACTATTAAATACAGAAATACCCCAAATTATTTTTGGGTCATTTCTTATTTTTGTTTAATTAAATAAGTTTATATTATATCAAACCATAGTTTATATCCGGTGAATTTGGTCATTTAATAAATTCACCTAAGATATATGGTATGAATTAGAATAATTAAATTATTCTAAAGAGAATAATATATGATGGATTTAATTACATAAATAATCTAAATCCTCTTATTATTTAATTTATAAAGTTAAATTACATAATATTCACCCTTCTAAAGTTGAAACACGTATGTTCTATTTACATCTGTATCCGCTTATTTTATTTATTTTCCTTAAAATATATTCTATACCCTTAATCTCTATCTTAATTGATTCTTAATCCTAAAGAATCAATAATCTATCATTTATCTAACCCTAATTCAGCCGTATAGATACACGTCAAATGTTAGGGTTTTCCACAAACCAAAAACGCTCACCCTCGTCGCCTCTCAGCATGACCGTCTCCCCTCCTCTCCCAAATCTCCCGTGAGCCGTGAGCCGACCTCCGCTATACAACCACCACAACCGGCGACCTGAGCCACGAGCCAACCACCGCCTGGCCATCGCTTTCGTCGCTGAGCCATTGTAGTCGCAACCCTTGCCCGAAGATCGCCAGGGCCAAGCATCGCTGCCTTCGTCCCTGATTGCTGCTAGCTATCGCTGCCGAAGCCTCAATGCAATCGCCTCCAATCATCGCCTGACCTCGCCCTTCACTGTCGAACCCATCGCAGTGCAGTAGTGCCGGAGACCGCCCACGAACAACCACTGAGCCTGCCACCAATTGTGGCTGCCTTCACCTTCGATCACTGCCCATTGCCTCCGATCGTTGCCTTGCCGCTTCCCATCACCGCCTGAGTGACAGCCTTCGATCGCTTCTTGCACCGCTAGCCATCGACGCCGGAGGAAGAGTCGCGCCAGCCATCGCCGCCGAGGGAAGAGCTTCTTCTTCGGTACGTACAACCGGTTGAAACGAAACAGAGATTTCAATTTCTTTTCTCAAAATTGCAGAAACCACCCTCAGTTCATGTTTATTTAATATTTTGACCTCAATTAATTAAAACCATAGTTTTAACCCGAGTTAATTCTTGCCAATTTCTGCGACACCGGTCAATCCCGAAGCACCCACGCTAGATCCCGCTCCTCGAGGAATTTATATTGGTATAAATTCTTAACTTTATAGAATTAATTCAATTTCAAATTGAGTTAAGTAAAGTTAATTGTATCAAATATCAATATTAAATATTCCTTTTCCGTTGGATTCAATAGGTGCTAAAATCTCGCATTGTTGTCGTCAACCGATCGTCGAAGGTTAAGGCAAGTGATTTCGTTCAAACGCCCTTTGCGTGTTTCATGATTCTTTTGATGTGCCTTTTAAATTCTTCTGTCTCGAATGCGGTCTTGTGGCCAATTTCCTTGCCAATTTCGATAAATTGCATACCCGTCTGCTTGATGTAATTTATCTTTTTATTCATAAATTGGCATGAGTTAAATTAATGGGCAATTATTAATTATTAGTGATATGCGTATTAAATATGATTGTTTGTTTATAACTCGACATAAGTGAAAGTTGCCCATTCTTTTCTTCCTAATTGCATGATATTCTGCTTGCTCTTTCACCCAAAACAATGTTTATTGATATCAAGACTCTTTTAAGCATCAAGTCCTCATCCCCGGCCCCGCTTAAAAATGACAATAAATAACCGTGTTTTTTTTATTACTTATTGGAACATATGCATCCTGAACAAATCTTTTAATATATATCTTTACCCTTTTGCAAGCCATTTTATCACTGCTTCCAGATTTTATTATCGACAACAAAAGATAACCATAATGAGTTGGCAACATTGTTCTAAATGTTCATGTCAATGAGAAGGAAATAATTATGAGTTGTATCAGAATACAAAACGAACACCAAAGCACAAGGTAGATGCCTTTTACCAGAGCACAATGAAAACCCATATATGCTAAATCTAACACCAAAGCACAATGAAAATAGAAAAAGAAATGAATCTACGCAAATAGACGTGTGCACAACTGCACATAAAGATCACGGTATCGATTTCAAGCATCTCATATTCCTCTAATAAAAGGCAATCAAATCAAACCAGAAGACACAAATCAAAGGCAATGAAATAAATACCTTCTTCTTCAATGTCTTCTTGAATTAATGGTTGGAGGTATCGTACTATCGGAGCATTGATCGAAACCCTAGAGTTGAAAAGTTTAAACAAATTAGGTTTGTAGTAAATTCTTCAAATTAAACAGGGAATCGCAAATTCCAGCCTCCAAGTATAATGTAAAGGGCAAAAGCAAGAGCAAGTCATCCACCACCAAGATAGCAGAAAAATAGAAATCGCAAGCTATACAGGCAGAACGGAATAGGCACAATGAAAAGAGAAATACCAAAGTTGCCAGGGGTTGACGGAGTATCCATAGCTGTCACCGTCTTGTGCGCGTTGCCGTTCCAAGGGAGGGACATGAAGCCCTAAATTAGGAGAAAGGGGGAATTGAAGTGCGGGGAATGGGAGTCCGGGTCGAAGAAATTGTACAAGAGAAATGCAAACATATGTGGAGAGAGAGACAAACCAGATGTCGAACTGGTCGGCTAGGCAATCGCCACCAGCGTCACCCCATCCCCGTCAGGGCTCCCTAATCCGGTGAAATCACCACCAACGCCACCCCCATCCCTGGCATGGGGATCCAAATCCGGTGACCCAACCGACATTCCACTGGACGAGGAAGACAAAGATGACCAGTTGAAGAAGAAGCTCTTCGCCGCTCTTTCCTTTGCAGTACCTAGGGTTTCAAGGACTATGATGGCAAGAATTACTGCCACCGACCACTCGTGACCGCAGATTTGTGATCGCCGCTTAGCAGAGGTTGTTCAGATCTGGAAACTGTGTTGTTGAGGGTATTGTGTTAGTGGGAGGGATTCAAGGAACCATAAGAATGTGGGAGTGTAAAGGAGGAATTAAAAAGCAATTACCTCGTCGTCATCATCATCAGTGTGACAATATCCGGCGGTAAGGACATCGTGTTCAGACCAGGAACCACCCTTCCTCCTCGGGGTCGCCTGCTGGTCAGCAGAAACAGTAGCCGAACCGGATTGAGCCATTCTTTGCTCAAAAACACTAATCGCCTGGTCTCCATCTTCGGCGGTAAGCACATCGTCTTCAGATGCGGAAGCACCCTTCGTCGCCGTGGTCGCCTGCTTTCCAGCAGATCCCCTCTTTCCCCTCTGGAGCTCGCCCTAATCACCTCCCGTTGGTCCCCTTCACCAGATCCCCTCTGGAGCTCGCCCTCCTACATAGCACTCCCGCTCTCTCCCGCGCCGGAACCACCTTTCCTCCTCGCGGTCGCGTGCTGGGCAGCACCACCGGATTCAGCCATTCTTGCCCTCAAAAACCGTAATCGAGGAAGGAAAAGGGAAATTGGGACAAAATAAAAGAAAAAAAAAATTCTCTTCAAAAAAATGCTTGGCTGACACGTGGCGAATTGCTTTCCAAAGAATATGCTTTTGCTATTATATTGTAGGGATTTTTTTTAAAAAAATTAATAATTAAAATTTGAAAAAAAAATGGTAAAGGGTGCAATGTTATAAAGTCATTAAGAGGTGGATGTTTCATCTCCTCTAACTTCCCACACTTTTTCCCTTACCTTGTAATCTTCTATATATATATATGGGTCTTTAGAACCCTAAGAGCACTTTTAACAGTGCACTGTTCAAGATGCTTAATGGGAAAATATTAGTAAAATATTGAAGGAGGGGGGTGACGGATGCTTAAAGGATGCTAATTAAGCATCGATGCTTATGGGTATAATAAATGGTGGGGGGGGGGGACGCGTGTCACGCTTTCATTGGCGGTGGGAAGGAGCGGTTGAGATTGAAGAAAATCAACAACTTAGATTTAATCTAGCACATTTTAATCACATTCAAATAATGTTGTTTTCGCTATTTAAAATGTAAATTTTTTTTTAAAAATATTACCATAATACTAGATTCATTTTTCTCTACACATAGACATCAATTTTGAATATGTTTCGACATATTTTGAAAAAAATGATTTCTTTCGATATAATTATATTATCAGTAAATTGGATCTTGGGCGTTCGGTGCTCGATTACTTATTATCTTTTGTGTAATTTCCTTTTGTTTAATCAGTGGAGTTTGTTATTTTATTTTAAATCTCAAAAGTGGATCGTATATACTTTTACTTATCATTTTATAAATGATCTAAATTTTATAATTAAAATTTAGTAATTATATACTAATATAATAATATAATAATATTATAAACATGCTGGAAATAATTGTTATAGAAGGGTATATTCGTAAATTGAATTGGTAAAAAAAAAGATGGATTGTGGGATGTTAGGGATGTTAATGTTAAAATGGAAAAAATGAGGAAGAGATGCTATGCTGATGTGGTGGAGAGAGATGAATAAAAAAATAGTAATTTTAGTATCTTGAATAGTAACTGATAAATATGGCCTAATAGAGTACACAGACAATTGGTTTCTCTCTTCATTCTGCCTTCTCTTTGCTCTCTTTTTACCGATATTCTAACACGTTATCAGCACGAACCTCTACCCAATATACCTAAATCGATTGCCTTGCCAAATCATTGTCAATACAAAGATTATTGATTTTGTGCAGGGAACTAACTTTCAGTAGCCAATTCCACCGCCACCTTCAATCTTCATCGATCTCCCCAACGGGTTGCAAGGCGCTCTGGACTGCAAGGCAGAGGAGAAGTGCGCGAATCGGGTTGGGGACACCACCCGCGCACCATTGATTACGCCTTTCAAAGGTGCTGCTTGGCTGGATCTTGGAGGCCACCGCTGCTCGTGGGTGATCCTCCCCGGCTTCCGGTGATCGAAATATGCGCCAACCTCATCGGCATCCCTTCGATCTTCAGGACATTATAATCTTTATTTATTCTTTAATTTCCTTCTTTGATTAATTTCATTATTCTGATCGAAAGGTTTGCCTGTAGAGGCTTAAAACTTCCCCGATCGATCGATCGATCGAAAGGATTGCTTGCAGGTTGATCGATAGGGGCTTAAGATCGAGGATAATTGGTAGGCGGCGCTGAGTAATTCCGATGAGGAAGAAAGGTGGCGCTCCAGAAGATCAAGGAAGATGATATCCTCCTCAACCTCGATCCCCTTATCCATACGTTGCCGGTACTTACGCCTGTCTTGCTCGAACTCAAGAGACACGCCCGCAAAAGTTTTCTCCTTCGATCGATCTCCAATAGATCGGAATCCACCGATCCATGTTCTGGTAGCGTCAGAACGACGGTGATGGAGGCAGAGTAGTCGCCAAGCCTGGTGCAGGGGATAGTCGGAAGTCGGAACGAAGCGTCGATCTTTGCAAACGTACACAACGAGGAAGACGAAGGGTGTGGTTCCAAATTTAAAAATCCAGCCCCGGAAATCTCAAAAATCGCATATCACCCAATACTTTTCTGATAATTATAGAAAAGAGCTAAACTTCTAGGGTTGCAAAATTTTGTCCTAGTGAAGGTTCCGATATCCATCCCCGAACTCATGAGATTTAGCTCATTAAATAGATAAACACATTCCCCAAAGAGGATGTGTATACAACCCGAAGTAGAAGTGGATGAATAAATTATAAAATAAATGTATCATGTAGATAAATCAATATAATCTCCTGAAGTAGATTAATGTACACGTCTCCCGAAGTAGGCAAATAGATAAATCTCATCCCTGCAGAGATGATCGAGCTGATAAATTTTGGGGATGTGTAGACATAAGTTATATGAACCCCACTTATCCCTCGAAGTGGATATAAACTAATCTCAAACCAGGAAATTGGTAAATTACTTGATCGTGATCAATAAATCTCATCTCCGTAGCAATGAAACAATAAATCTCGTCTCATAGTGATGAAACGATAAATTTCATCCCCGTAGTGATGAAATTATATTTATTATTTATGTTTAGTTCATTCATATGCTTGTTATTTTATTTTATTTATTTAACCTATGTTTATTTTTCCTCATCTCCCAAAGTAAATGAACGGACTCATTTCCCGAAGTAAATGAACGGACTCATTTTCCAAAGTAAATGAATAGACTCATTTGCCGAAGCAAATGAACAGAATCATTTCCTGAAGCAAATGAACGGACTCATTTCCCAAAGCAAATGAATGGACTCGTTTCCCGAAGTAAATGAACGTATTCATTTTCCGAAGTAGAGGGATAGATAAATCACACCCTCGTAGGGATGAATCGGTAAACGCCATCCTTGTAGTGATGATTTGTATAGCCAGAGAAACAAATCAACTCTGATCCTTAATGTTTCTTCATCAGTTTCCCGCAGTAAACGATAAAATTGCATATAATTAAGAATACCACCTCCTCACGTAGGTGATTAAAAGGTCTTAAAGATCTATGTTAAATTTTCTTGTTACTCGAAGTTGACATGAATTTTATTTACTTATTTAAGATTATTTGTTGTTGATATACATGTTTCTTAATATACTTTACTCTTTAGTATTATCTTTTACGTAGTTTTATTATTATTATTATTATTATTATTATTATTATTATTATTATTATTATTATTATTATTATTATTATTACCTTAATCCATTATATTGTGAGTTTTTTCAACACCTATTTTGTGGGCTTGAAGTTCTTAAACTCAATGGTTAAACAACCCAGTAGATTGTGACACTTATCTCGCTAAGAGTTCAAAGTCTTGATACCATTTGTAAACAATCCAGCAGATTGTGAGTTTTCATCAAAATCTGCATAAGAGCTTGAAGACTCGAATTTCAGATTCTTATAAACTCTAGAAGAGATATGATCTTATTTTAAGCATTTGTACTCGTGAAGAAGTACATGGAATATGGGTTTTGGCATATTCAGAACTATTTTCAGTTTGTTAGCATAACCAATATAAATAACCACAAAACGTGATCTGGTTTACAAGGCCACTTCCTGACAATCCTCTAAGCATGACCCGTAGCATGTCCCTCTCGTAGAAGGTGTAAAAGAGGTAAAGGTTAAGCGCGCAACTGATGTTATTGTTGTGGCTTATAACTAGGTTATCTTTGTACGATTCATTTATAATGTCTTGAAGAACATTATGAATAAAGTTAATATAGTTGGTCGTTAGTTTCATACATGCAGTATGACACCAACAGAAGTTCTGAAAATACCCAGTTAACGACATCTGATTAAATAAATTGATCACCATGTACAAAGTTCAATGATTAAAATGTTTTACCATTAAAACTTATGATGTCAATAACTAAGAGTTATCTGATGATAAAATCTTATTCTTTGTGGTATTTGGTCGCTCAAGTTAAACGATGATTTGCAAGATCATTGAAATTCACATGAATACCCACCAAAAGGACTAGAAGATCCTAGGACCGGAAGATCCTCAAAAAGGGAGACCATTCATGTACGGTTTGTTCTCTTGGCAAAATAATGACAAGACCGTCTACAATAAATAGTAAATGCAAAGTCTCTTATGTCTCTTGACCGAGTTCAATGAGACAACTACGAACATAAAAGATCGACATATGGATCAATGTTATTCCAGTATAGATGCCTTAACACATTGGTCATATGAAAAGGTAGAGAATGCTTGTGGAGCATATAGTAGCTCACAACGACCTAGAAGAGTCGTTAGTCAAATATGCCCATGCAATTTTGCATTTCGAATTTGACGCAAACTTCTCCCAAATTATCTCCAGAAGAGAGTATATGTTCCGAGACCTCCTCCACAATTAACTAAAAGACCACAAAGAAGTTGAATGTTTATTAATTTAAAATATTTAAAATAAATTGTTAATCAATTTGGCGATTAAAAAATTATTAATTTAATATTTTAATTATATTTGATAATTACTTTCAATAATTCAAAGTCTTTAAATGAATTTTTTTTCAAAATATTTAAAGAAAAAAAAATTTACAGAAAAATTCACAACTTAAAAATATTTTCAAAAATATTCAAAATTTGCAGGGAGATCAGAGAAACCTGATTTGAGACCGCGTTTCATTCACAAGATGTATGTTTCGGAAGTGGAAAAAAAACAAACGAAAGAAACGCAGTTTAAAACCGCGTTTTATAATTAATTTGGGATAAAACGCGGTTTGAAACCGCGTTTATTCCCATTTGTATTTTTAAATTAAAAAATATATTTAAAAAAATGAATTAAACGCGGAATTAGTCTGTGTTTCATGTGTAAACCCTACCGCCCATGTGCTCTCTCTCTGGCGCCGGCTCTGCGCTCCCTCATCCATGGCGCCTCACCTCCTCCCTGACTTTCATCGCCGATGGGAGACTGAGGTCGAGACGAGAGAGAGAGGCGGTCGTGGAGGCACCGGTTGTGGAATTGGCACTAAGAGACCTCGAGCGCCTTGCTTCGCCAGACGGCCGCCGAATCGAATATCGGATCGGACTGACGGTAGCACAACGTAGACCTACTTCACCGGACGACCGATTCCCGACGCGGCTGAAGTACTCGCCGCTCCCCTGGCTGGTCCCGGACACCATAGAACCTTCAGGGCCGCCGCCTCGAGATTCGTGTTCAGCGGCTTCAATCGACCTCAACTCGGAGCGAGTCTCGGAAGAGCTGGGATCGAGTTAGGGATCCATAGTCAATGTATCGATACAATCTGTCTCTAAAGGGATTGATCGGTAGAGGGATTTTCATAATTTCTTCTGCTAGTGGGAGAGGTAGAACATAACATAGTTTCTCCGCCCACCATTGTTTTCCTATAATGAAATCACTAACATAATCATTTAGGTTTATATTGTGCTGAGCGTCAATTCTATCGATAAGTGGAGTCGCTGTTACCCAATCATCTGTCCAAAACTTAATTGATTTTCCATCCCCAATGAGATGAGACCTGATTTGAACATCGGAATCAGTGGGTTTAGTTTAGACCATTGCCAGGAGGCACTACCTTTCCTACTATAGGAAAGTATGTGGCATTATTTTAAGTATTTGTACTGTATAATTTTGACCCAATAATTATCTAGTTCTGCTAGGATTTTCCATAGGAGTTTTAGTTGGAGTGCTTCATTCATTTCTCTAGTTTTTCGTATTCCTAGTCCCCCTGCCACTTTTGATTTACAAATGTTCTCCCAGCTGATGAGTGGGTTGTTGATGTGCTCTAGCCCCCGTAGGATACGACTCCGACGTCGCATTAATAAAGCATTTTATTATAAAAACATATATCTATTTTAAGCATTATTATTAATAAGAGGTGTGAAATTCCTTTACATAGGAAGCCCAAACCATTAGTTATTTAGGCCCATTAGTAATTAGGGTTTAGTAGTATTATATTTAAATACTCTATTAGGTTGTCAATTATAGAATAGAAGAAAGAAGATAAGAATAAGAGACTGTATTCAATCGTATATTCAGGGGATCCACCAAATACAATATATAGGAGTAACTTCCTTAGACTCCAAGAACAAGATCTTAACTAAAAGATAAGACTTATCTTGTACATCCACAATTAATATATATTATAACACTCCCCCTTGAATGTACAATCTTTATTCAGCTGACTGCCTCGTTAAAAACCTAGCTAGGAAAACCCAATGGGACAAAACCATAGCTTAGGGAAAAAGAGTGCAGCCTCGTACGCTCTGGTGGTACCGCCTCGTTAAAAACCTTGTCAGGAAAAACCCTATGGGACAAAAACCTGATCGAAGGAAAAAAGATTGCGGTGCGTACATTTCTCCCCCTCATGTAAGCTTATCTCTCTTCAAGCTGCGCATTCCCATCTTGTATATGAAACCTTGGAATGCTTTCACGGGCAATGATTTGGTAAACAAATCTGCTATGTTGTCACTTGATCGAACTTGTTGCACATCAATCACACCCTTTGATTGAAGCTCGTGAGTGGAGAAAAACTTCGGAGATATGTGCTTGGTTCTATCTCCTTTGATGTATCCTTCCCTGATCTGGGCAATGCAAGTTGCATTATCTTCATATATCACCGTTGGCCTAGGCATACTCGACTTCAATCCGCATGATGCTTGAATATGATTGATAAATGATCTTAACCATACACATTCTCTACCAGCTTCATACAAAGCAATCAACTCTGCATGGTTTGATGATGTGGCTACTAGACTCTGCTTTGTTGAACGCCATGAAATAGCTGTTCCGCAAAACATAAACACGTACCCTGTTTGGTACAAAGCTTCGTGTGGATCGGACAAGTAACCTGCATCAGAATAACCCACTAAACCTGCATTTTGTGAAAGATTAGATCTTTGAAAATACAACACCATATCAATTGTTCCTCGTAAATAACGTAGAATTTGTTTGACACCATTCCAATGCCTTTTTGTGGGGTTTGAGCTATGTCTAGCTAGCAAGTTTACTGCAAAAGCTATATCCGGTCGGGTATTATTGGCTAGATACATTAATGCTCCAATCGCACTGAGATATGGTACTTCAGGACCCAATATCTCTTCATTATTTGATCTAGGGCGGAAGGGATCCTTGTCTACGTCAAGTGATCTTACTACCATCGGCGTACTTAATGGATGTGCTTTATCCATGTTAAAACGTTTTAGTAACCTTTCCGTGTAACTTGATTGATGGATAAAAATTCCACTCCTTGTATGCTCAAATTGCAGGCCGAGACAAAATTTTGTCGTTCCTAAATCCTTCATTTCAAACTCCCTTTTCAAATAATCTGCAGCTTGTCGGATCTCTTCTGGAGTTCCAATAATATTTAAATCATCAACATACACAGCTATGATCACATAACCCGACCTTGTCTTCTTAATAAATACACATGGGCTTACTTGATCATTCACAAAGCCTTCAGGGATTTTCATGTATATGTCTGACTGCTTTAGCCCATATAATGATCTATTTAGTTTAATGGAATACATGTGTCGGGACTTGGACTTTAATGCTTCAGGCATTCTAAATCCTTCAGAGATTTTCATGTATATGTCTGTATCCAGTGATCCATATAAGTAGGCAGTTACTACGTCCATTAGTTGCATTTGTAGTTGTTCCCTAACAGCCAAAGCGACTAGGAATCTCAACGTGGTTGCATCTACAACTGGTGAGTATGTCTCCATATAATCTACCCTAGGCATTTGGGTGAAACCTTGTGCAACCAGCCTAGCTTTATACCTTCCCACTTCACCTTTCTCATTCCTCTTTCGTACAAACACCCATCTGTAACCCACTGGTTTCACATTTTCTGGTGTTAGTGCTACAGTCCCAAAAACACTACGTTTACTTAATGAATTAAGTTCTGCCTGAATTGCCTCCTTCCAATTATTCCAATCATCTCGACGTCTACATTCTTCCATTGTTCGAGGATCATTATCATCTTCTTCCATGACTGTAAGTGCAACAAAATAAGAAAAGATATCATCTATAATCTCATCTTTTCGATACCACCCTAATCCGGTGTATGCATAATTCAATGACATCTCAAAATCATTATCGTCTTTGTTTATACAGTTTGGATCTTCTATAGGGATCTCTTCTGGAGATTTATCCTCATTAGTGTTCATCTTTGGCACATTAATATCTTTTCTCTTTCGTGGGTTTGAATCCTTAGATCCAAGCGGCCTCCCACGCTTCCGACGTATTTGAGAAGTCGTTGCCATATGTTGGTTTGTGGTTGCTTTTGGAATGTCCAAATGAATAGGTGCATTTTCAGCTGGTATATGTGACTCTGTCACTTTCTTAACATCCGTGAATACATCTGGGAGTGTGTTTGCTACATTTTGTAAGTGTATGATCCTTTGAACTTCAAAATCACTTTCACCCGTTCTTGGATCTAAATGTGAATGAGAATCCACACTCCAAATAATGTCTCCCTGAATTACTTTCTTTTCTTCTCCCCCTAGTTTTGGGAACTTTGTTTCATCAAAATGACAGTATAAGTATCGGGCCTTGAATACATCACCTGTCATAGGCTCCAGGAATTTAATGATTGATGGGGACTCAAACCCTACGTATATTCCTAGCCTTCTTTGTGGTCCCATTTTAGTTCTTTGTGGAGGAGGAATTGGGACATATACTGCATAACCAAACACCTTCAAAAATGAAATATCTGGTTCTCTTCCGGAGATCAATTGTAATGGGGAGAATTTATTGGTAGCGGTGGGTCTTAGACGTATTAAAGCTTCTGCGTGCATAATTGCCAATCCCCAAGACGATGAAGGCAATCTCGATTTCATCAATATTGTTCTAGCTATCATTTGTAACCTCTTAATCAACGACTCTGTCAGGCCATTTTGTGTATGAGTATGAGCTACTGGATGCTCAACTACAATGCCAATAGATTGACAATAATCATAAAAAGATTTTGAGGTAAATTCTCCAGCATTATCTAGCCTGATTCTCTTAATTTGGTGATCTGGAAAATGAGCCCTTAACTTAATAATTTGGGCTATTAACCTTGCAAATGCAACATTCCTTGTTGACAACAAACTTACATGGGACCAACGTGTCGAATCTATTAATGCGACACAACCACCACAATCAACCAACCAGTTCGAAACCGCTTCCAGATCGATCGCTAAATATGCCAGAAGCAAATGCTACCTCATCACGTAGAGGACGTGGAAGAGGATGTGGGTAATATCGTGGTCGCGGTCGTGGTCGTGGTCACGGTCGTGGTCGTGGTTATGGTAAAGGCCATGAACAAGACCAGGGACAAAAGCAAGGTAACGCATGGTCCAATCATGATGTTTAAAAGAAGCATGGAAACAAATTCAAGAAGCAAAATCAACATGAAAGGCATTCTCAAGTTGATAAATCTGCGCCTCAAACTGAAAACCTCTACTATAGATGTGGAATAGCAGGACACTGGTCGCGCACATGTCGTACTGCACCACACCTGGTTGAATTATATCAAAAGTCTTTGAAGGCAAAAGACAAAGATGTAGAGACAAATTTTGCAACTGTCAAAGGTTCAGGAAAGACCCATCTGGAGGCTGCTGATTTCTTCAAACAAGTTAATGAAACCAAAACGGTTCCTGAGAGAGTCCAACTATGACGACGATGATGATGATCTCCTAAATGAGTGGAAGCTGTCCTTATTTAAGTGTTATATTTTGGTTTATTATTATTGTTCTTCTTAGGATTATTTTATTACGGTATTTTGATGATCTCGGCATTTAAGACTAGTTGATTATTAAAGTATTTTTGCTTCAAATCGTTATGGAATTAATTACTCCGTATTGAACTATTTTGGTTTTGGACTAGTTAATGGTTACTGCATTTGATATTTTGCTTTTGTTTAAGGCTATTTTGGTTACGGCATTTGATATTTTGGTTACGTCATATTTAGCCTTTGTTTATGTTTTAAGACTATTATGATTATTTTTCAAATCTTTATGGAGCGTGGACTTGATATTTTGCCTATTGAATTATTTATTATGAATTTGATATTTATATATGTTCGTGTGTATATATAGATATGGATCGATATAACGAGACTCTAAATGACGGGGAACTGTGCCTTATCGACAGTGCCACTACTCATACTATTTTGAAAAGTCCAAGGTTTTTCTCCAACCTACAAATGATGGAAACTAGTGTAAACACAATCTCAGGGAAGAGTAATCTAATTGAAGGCTCTAGAAGAGCTTCAATCTTGTTACCCGGAGGAACAAGGATACTCATTAGAGATGCCCTATATTCAAGTAAATCGCAAAGGAGTTTACTCAGTTTCAAAGATATTAGAGAAAATGGTTTTCATATAGAAACCATGAATAACAATGGCATTGAGTATTTGCTTCTTACATCTTGTGAGAATGATGATAAGCATATCTTAGAAAAAATGGGTATGCACACATCTGGTTTATATGGGACACGAATCCACCCCATTGAAACTCATAATGTTACTAACCAAAAGTTGGTTAAAAAGGAAATTTTCTCTTTATGGCATGATAGACTCGGTCACCCAGGAGAAACAATGATGCGTCGAATTATTGAAAATTCGCATGGTCATCCATTAAAGAACTTGAAGATCTTTTCAAAGGATGATTTGACATTGACCATCCATTAAAGAACTTGAAGATCTTTTCAAAGGATGATTTGACATGTAATGCGTGTTCTCTGGGCAAGTTAATAACAAGACCCTCTATAACAAAACTGAATGAGGAATCTCCCATGTTCCTTGAACGGATTCAAGGAGACATATGTGGACCTATCACACCACCTTGTGGACCATTCAGATATTTTATGGTATTAATAGAAGCAACTGAATATGTCTTGAACCCTTTTTCTCTATACTGCTGCTGGAGTACGAGATTTGAAGCATGGAATGTAGAGAGTGTTTTCTCCAACTCATCTGAATCTGTGATAGTTTCTCCCCATAAATCTAGGATAGAAGTAATGCGACACAACTCCGAGTTGTAGTCATGAACCTTCTTAAAATCCTGTAATCGAAGGTGCATAAATTCATACCTAGTCCGAGGTAAGGTAATAGTCTTCTGGTGTTCAAATCGATCTTGCAAACTCTTCCAGAGTTCGTGTGGATTTTTAATCGTTAGATATTGGGCCTTCAAATCCTCATGAAGGTGGTGCCTTAGCAGAATCATTGCTTTTGCTTTATCCTGATCGGATGTTGTCGACTTTTCTTTGATTTTTTCTCCCAAATTGTGGCTAGCCAGGTGGAGTTCCGCATCAAGTACCCATGTCAAATAGTTTCTTCCGGAAACATCAAGGGCAGAGAACTCCAATCTTGCGAGATTCGACATGTCTGGTATGATAAGAATATAAGTATATGATATATATGCATATAGAAACTATATATGTAGAGATAAAACTTTGATAAACGTTAATCGAATGTACTGATATGCAATGAAACGATGCATATATGTTGTAGCATGCTATATAAGAATAATCAATTGATCAAGCAATTAATTCATGGATGATATAACACTAATCATTAACTTAAGCCAAAAGGGATATCGAAATAGATATATAACAATTAGATATATATGCGGCACAACATAGGCTAATGAATATGCGATTAACCACGGCAAACATAAACTTCAATATATATATATATATATAGGGTCGCGCTCCGGTGAAAACCAAAATTGCGGTAGAAACCCGTGAGGACCGGCTTTTTAGCTCGGTTCACTTGCTTTATAGCCCGGTTATGAATAGAACCGACCTATAAAGTCACAAATTTTAGCCCGGTTCTAAATAAAATCGAGCTATAAAGTCACTATATAATTTTAAAACATTAGCTTTTTAGCACGATTTTTCGGTTTGACCGAACTATAAAGTCATGTGTTATTTTAAAATTGGAGTTTTTAGCACGGATTTTAGGTTGAACCGAGTTGTAAAGTCACCGTATGATTGAGGTTTTAAGCACGGGTTTCAAAAAAAACGAGATATAAAGTAGTCCTCACGGGTTTTTACCACAATTTGAGGTTTTCACCGGAGTCAATCCCTATATATATATATATATCAACGGCAAGGAGTAGCATCAGATTTGGGATGAACGACGGCAAACATGAATATAGTTAACTGCGTAATCAACTTTTACCGAGGATATGAAGAAGAAGACAAGATGGCGTAATCGACTTTCTCAGAAGAAAAATTAGAACAAGAGAGATCAATTACAATAATTAATTTCGAGAGTTCATAAATACGGAGAACAGAGATCGAATTTTCGCCATGAACAATTATCGTGAATGGAGAGGGGGTGAAGCACGTACCGGATCAAGGCCAAAGAGCAAACCCTCGTGCTGATAACGTATTATAGAATAGAAGAAGAAAGAAGATAAGAATAAGAGATTGTATTCAATCGTATATTCAGGGGATCCACCAAATACAATATATAGGAGTAACTTCCTTAGACTCCAAGAACAAGATCTTAACTAAAAGATAAGACTTATCTTGTACATCCACCATTAATATATATTATAACAGTCATTTATTCTGACGTCAAATTTAGAGGATTGTAGAGCATTGAGTTGAGACTCCCCCTTTGCTCCCTGGCGTCAAACCCTATCTTTCTTTTGCTACTGATTCCTGCTGAATTCAATTCGGATCTTCAATCAAAGGTTCTCGCTTAAATTGATTGAAGATCGAAATCTCATCATCGTTTGGAAGAGATTCGTAGGTGCCGCTCACCACCACCGTTCCGCTTTCGTCCTACACATCGCACCACCATTGCCGTTCGAGACCCACCCGTCTCACGAAGGCCCTTGAGTAATTGAAAATTCCGGATGCTCTCGTTCTGAACGCGGCTTAATTAATTTAGCCTTTGCTAATTATTTAAGCTATCATCAATCGGCAATTGTTCCACCGCTTCAATTGGAATTTGGATTCAACCAGAGGAATTTGGAAATGAAAAGTCAACGCAGATTCAAGTAGGTGGTTGTTCGATCAGTGCAAGTCCGACCTGAGATCACTGCCGTCGCTTCGGAATCAAAACCGAGTCGAGTCCTAGTACAGAGCACGGGTGATCGAATCGACTTACCTATTAACAATCGAACTATTGGGCGTTGTACTCGCTCAACCCGAGTCGAGTACGTATCAGCTGTGTTGTGCATCTTTGTTTCAGAAGAAAGTTCTCTTGACTTGATCTAATTGTTTATGAACCGCCACTGGGAGCATTAAACTCTGCATTGCATATAGAGGTTTCGACGACAGGTTAGAAGCTATAAGTGTGGCTCTACCGTGTTGTGATAGAGCATTAGCCCTCCATTTGCAGTGGTCTTTAGACTTACAAATCATTTCTCCGAAAGTTTCCTTGGTAACCCTTCCATTTATGATCGGGCAACCCAAGTACTTTTCCAGATTTCGTTCTAGGGGTATGTTAAGAATGCCTTCTAGGTAATGTTATTAGGATCGGGATTCTAGGATCGAATCCAGCAAGGTATGTGGATTGGATCGTATGATCCCATTAAGGGATCGTAAGATCCTCGAAATATAATAAAATAATATAAAATAAATAAATAAATATAACAAAGTAGCTTAATTTAAAGTTTTAGAATGAGGAAAAAAAATGTTAGTCGCACAATATATTTTGGTTTCAAGAGATAAAAAGCTACATTTACGACCATAGACATTATCATATTGATTAAAAGACTCAAAAACAATTGTCTCTAAGTCATTTTTCACGTTTTATACATGAATGTGTACATTTAAACTCCCTAAAATCAACATAGGAAACAAAATAAATGTTTTAAAAATACATATTGATAATAAAAATAGGATCTTTAGAGTCGAGTAGGATCGTAAGATCCTATAGCTCCAATAAGATTCTAAAGATCCTATCGTAGATCCTACAAAAAAAAAGATTCTATGCATAAATCCGGATCGGGCTCCTGAGTAGAATCGTAGAATCTTAGGATTCTAAAGATCCGGATCGAAATTCTAATAACAATGCTTCTAGGTCTCTTGCTCTTGATCTAATGATTCCCGGTGTATAAAATGTCAATCATGCCTCTTTATGTATCCTAAAACTTGATCTATTTTATATTACTTTACACCGGCAGGCATCTGTTGGTGCATTGCCTCCACCTTCATCTTTTGCTCTTACTTCCAAGGAGAAGGGAGTGCCCAAAAAGCAAGTTTTGCAAAAAAAATCACATGGAATACTAAAGGCAGGAGAAAATATTCTGCATTTTGGCAAATAGCACTACAAAAAAAAAAAAACAATTTGGCATAGGCAAAATACCGTGGCAAAAATTGGATTTGCTATGGCAAAAGATGGCTAGCAACGGCTCTAGCGACGGCAAGTGAGGCGTAACCAAACCTGCGGTGGCAAAAAACTGTAGCAACGGCAACAGCCGTGGGTAATAACTAGCCACGGCTAAACGACCGCAAGTTGCCGTGGCTAAGTTATTGAGGGGAAATTAAAAAAAAAACTGCTTTTTAGCCCGGACTCTTTAGGCCCGGGCTAAAAAGTACCATATTTTTTTCAAAAAAAAATACACAAATAATTATTCGTGTATTATATTTTCTTCAAGCCCAGCCTAAAAAAGTCTAATTTGATTCTTTCTAAAACCAAGTATAAAAATTTAATTAATTATGCAAATTTACATATACATACTACATAATTATACAAATTTACATACATAATACACCAGGCAATCTAAGGCGCATTTACATGTTACTAAATACATGACCCAATTCAATATGACTGCATATAAAATTCAGTTTTTCAATTTTTTATACAGGGAATTTTTAATTTCATGGATGCCATTTTCATGCTATTTTTCTGGGTCCTACTCATGCATGTCTCAAATTTTTTCTATCCGTATTTTTTGCAGTGTGATGAGTTTCCCCTTGAGGATCCTTAAATCTCAGTACAAAGTAAGTCGGAACAAGCCTCGAATCAGCCGGTGGAAGATAGATGATAGAGATGGATTTCGGTGGAATATTTTTGGTATTTTTGTGATAATGATAAAACTCAGATTTGGGGGAAGACAAACTGAATTTTATAAAGGATAGGTGAAAAAAAAAAGTGGATATGACTCACCACAAGTTCTTGAACAAAGATCAAGTAGAAACGGATATTACGCACCGAAAATACACGATCAGACCTTCGATATGACTCACGAAGGAGATGAAGTTTTCAAGCTTCAAACAAAGGATATAAACGTGGTTTTTGATGATAAATTCCGTGCCCTCTAATGGCTATAAGGTCAGAATAATATAGAGGAAGTTTGTGGACAACTTGTGCATGCTTGGGAAAAGGTGGCTTGCATTAAATGCAACCTTGGAAGTTGTTCTCTGCACAAAAGCACCAGCTGCATGGGGGATGTATTTCTTGATATCTTCTCTTCCATACTTTTAAATACATGAGAAGTTTGAATAGCGGGAACCGAGGCATTTCCGGGCTTCTTGGGCTGCGGGTTGCGATCTTCAATTTGTTGTAAACTTGTGAATGCTTTACCTTGATCTTCATAGTTTATGGAAATGGTTAAGAGTCCTTGAAGAAGGTCAGCTTGAAGACGTCTTGCCCGATCTCGAGTGATGGATCCGAGAGGCTGCTCATTGGGAGCTTCGGTAGATCTTGCTTCTTGATTGATCATAGGTGTGATCACATCATCCTCCCTTCCTTGAAAAGGATTCGACCTCGAATCGGACCCGTCATCTTGTTCATCATCACCTACAACAAAAGGAGACAAGTCAGCAACATTGAACCATGAACACCATACTCATCGGGAAGCTCAATTCTGTAGGCATTGTTGTTGATCTTTTCAAGCACTTGAAATGGGCCATCTCCTCTTGGCTTCAACTTGGAATTTCTCAATGTAGGAAATCGATCTTTTCTAAGGTGAATCCATACAAGATCACCCGGTTCAAAGATGACTTCCTTTCTTCCTTTGTTAGCTTGATGCACATATTGGGCAGTCCTCTTTTCAAGTTGCAAACGAGTGGACTCGTGTAAACTCTTGATGTGCTCAGCTTGATGCACATATTGGGCAGTCCTCTTTTCTTCCTTTGTTAGAGGAGTGATGGGATTCTTGCCATACACAACTTCAAATGGTGTCTTCTTGGTGGTCGAGTGGACTGACATATTGTAGGCAAATTCAACAAAAGCAAGACATTCTTCCCACCTACGAAGGTTAGTTTTCAACAAAGATCGAAGCAAAGCACCAAGAGTTCTATTCACAACTTCAGTTTGTCCATCCGTTTGAGGATAACAAGCAGTAGAGAAAAGTAACTTAGTTCCTAGTTTAGACCAAAGTGTTTTCCAAAAATAACTAAGAAACTTAGCATCACGATCAGAAACAATGGTCTTAGGAATTCCATGCAATCTAACAACTTCTTTAAAGAACAAATCAGCCACATGTGAAGCATTGTCGGTTTTATTACACGCAATAAAATGAGCCATTTTTGAAAACCGATCAACCACAACAAAAATAGAGTCTCTCCCCCTTTTGAAACGAGGAAGTCTCAATACAAAGTTCATGGAAATGTCTTCCCAAGGAGCATGAGGAATAGGCAGGGGAGTATACAATCCATGGGGATTCATTTTCGACTTAGCACTTAAACAAGAAGTACATGCAGCACAAAACTTTTCTACATCCCTATGCATGCGAGGCCAAAAGAAGTGCTCCTTCAAAGTATTCAAGGTTTTGGTAACACCAAAATGTCCGATTAAACCACCTCCATGAGCCTCATGAACAAGCAATCTACGAATAGAACTACTAGGGATGCAAAGCTTTTCATACTTAAAGAGATAACCATCATGCATGTAAAACTGATCATTACTACCCTTATCCATGCAAATGTGATAGATTTCACAAAAATCAGCATCATTAGCATATAATTCACGCATGAAAGCAAAGCCCAACATTTTAGCATCTAGGGTAGAGATAAGAGAATACCTCCTTGAGAGTGCATCAGCCACTACATTGTCTTTCCCCTTCTTGTACTTGATCACATATGGGAAAGCTTCTATGAATTCAACCCACCTAGCATGTCTCTTGTTTAGTTTACTTTGGCCTCTTAAGAACTTGAGTGCCTCATGATCAGAATGGATGACAAACTCCTTAGGCAAGAGGTAGTGTTGCCATGTTTTGAGCACACGAACAAGAGCATACAACTCCTTGTCATAGGTAGGGTAGTTCAACTCAGCGCCACTCAATTTTTCACTAAAGAAGGCAATGGGGCGCCCTTCTTGCATCAACACTCCTCCAAGGCCAATGCCAGATGCATCACACTCTATCTCAAAGGTCTTCGAGAAATCTGGTAAGACCAATAGAGGGGCATGAGTTAGTTTCTCCTTGAGAATTTCAAAAGCTTGTTCTTGTGGTTTATTCCATGTAAATGGAACATTCTTCTTGGTGAGCTCGGTCAAGGGAGAAGCCAATGTGCGGAAATCCCTTACAAATCTGCGGTAGAACCCCGCTAACCCTAGAAAACTCCTCACTTGAGTCATGGTCGTGGGAGTAGGCCACTCTTGGATGGCCTTGACCTTCTCTTCATCAACCTTCAATCCTGCCTTGCATACAATAAAGCCAAGGAAAACAACATGATCCGAGCAAAAATGACATTTCTTGAAGTTAGCATATAATTTTTGTTCCCTCAAAACTCCTAAGATCACCCTAAGATGCTCAACATGCTCATGTAATGTGCGGCTATAAATCAGAATGTCATCAAAGTAAACCACCACAAATTTACCTAGAAAAGCTCTAAGAACATGGTTCATTAAGCGCATAAAAGTGCTAGGAGCATTAGTTAAACCAAAGGGCATTACTAACCACTCATACAAACCATATTTTGTCTTGAAGGCTGTTTTCCATTCGTCTCCTTCCTTCATTCGGATCTGGTGGTAGCCACTCTTCAAATCAATCTTAGAAAACATGTTGGTTCCATGAAGTTCATCAAGCATATCATCTAGGCGTGGAATGGGGTGCCTATACTTGATGGTGATGTTGTTGATGGCTCGACAATCAACACACATGCGCCATGTTCCATCTTTCTTAGGCACAAGGATGACGGGGACTGCACATGGACTCAGGCTCTCACGCACATAGCCTTCCTCCATAAGTTCTTGCACTTGTTTTTGAAGCTCCTTTGTCTCAGCTGGATTAGTGCGGTATGCAGCCCTATTAGGTAGTGTTGCTCCAGGAATGAAGTCAATTTGATGCTCTATTCCCCTTAGTGGTGGAAGACCATTGGGAATTTCTTCTTGGAACAAATCTTCAAATTCTTGCAACAAAGTAGAAATAAGTGGAGGTAGATCATTCAAATCTTGAGAAACAAACAAATTATCTTTGAAAAGCACAAGGAAACATGTTTTACTCCCCTGAATTGCATACTCCACTTCTTTTGCCTTGGCTAGGAGAATCTGGTGAGAACTAGCCATATTTGTACCAATAGCTAGTTTCTTGTTTTGCTTTCTTCTCTCCAAGTTAGCTACATGGTCAGCAACAATCTCATGAGGGGCCATAGGATGAAGTGTAATTTTCTTACCTTCCATTTGGAATGTGTGCTCATTGGTGACTCCATTGTGGATGACACCACGATCATATTGCCATGGTCTCCCTAAAAGAAGGTGACACGCTGTCATGGGAAGAACATCACAATGGATCTCATCTTTATACCCTCCAATTGCAAATGCAATCATGGTTTGCTTGTCTACTCTTAGAGATGCCTTGGAATTCAACCAATTCAAGGTGTATGGTTGCGGATGTGGGCTGCATTTAAGGTAACCTATCTACAACTTCTTGATCAATAAGATTGCAGCAAGATCCTCCATCAACTATCACACTACATACCTTGTCGTTGATGAGGCATCGAGTATGGAAGAGGGTCTCTCTTTGCGTGGGCAAAGAATGAGCATCATTGGAGATCAATGATCTCTTTACCACAAAACACTCTCCAACAGCAGCATTAGCATGAATCTCCTCTTCTTTATCTTCTAAGGTTGGTTCTTCTTAGCTCTCCTCCTTAGATTCATACTCTCCTTGATCATTGAGTAGCACTTGTTTTCGAGTAGGGCATTCTCTAGAGAAATGACCCCTACCCAAACACTTGAAGCACTTGAGGTCCCGAGTACGGGGTTCAGATTCACCCCTTGGATTCGAAACATAAGGCTTTGCTTCTTGGGTCTTGGACTGGTGGTTGGGTTTATCGCCGTGTGGATGGCCTAGAGGGCTCACTCCTTGGCTCAATGTGACGTGTATTTGAGGTAGCTCCTGCGCAAGGGTTAGAGCTCCAAGGTTTAGAGCCATGTGTTCCCTTTCTCCTTTGAAAGTTTTGGTACACTTGGTTAGTGTAATGCAGCACCTCCTCAACTTGAGTTCCCGCGCCAAAACGCTGCATTTCAACATGTGAAGCAATATCTAAATTCAGCCCACCAATAAATTTTGAGATTACATACCTCTCGGGAAAGCGGATTCCCGATCTAAACACAAGCTGCTTTAGTTCCTTGTAGAACTCATCAGGAGTGCGGGAGCCTTGCTTGATGCGTTCCAATTTGACTTGGACACGATCCACATAATCTTCGGGCACAAATCTTTCTCTTAGGGCTGTTTTGAGATCCTCCCAAGTGGTGATAGGAGGGTATCCCATATATGCTCTCTCTTGCTTTTCTTCTTGCCACCATGAGTATGCAAAATCTGAAAAATGAATGGTAGCAACAGCCACCCTTTGAGCATCATGATAACCATAGTAATCGAAAATTGACTCAACCTTGGACTACCAATCCATGTATGCCTCAACATCAGAAGTTCCGGCAAATTGAGGGATGGTAAGCTTTACACCATGGTGTTGTTGATCACGCCCCATATCTTGGTGAAACTCACGCTCCTCATTTTGGTACCTCCTATGAAACATGCCATCAAATCTAGTACGTTGAGCTTGTGGATTGCGTCGGGGCATCCTAAGTGGTTGAGGTTGTTGCGGGTGTGGTGGATCTTGAGCATAAGGAGCTCGTTGATGCTCCCTGCGATCATTAACACTTATGTTATCATCAAAATCAGTTTGGTAATTATGTGGTCGTCGGGGCCATGTCTCATTGTGAGGGCCTCTTGTTTGACCACGCCCTTGTGGAGTCCCATTGGGCTCGCTCTCATGACCGGTGTCATGTGGCTCATCATTTCTGCCATTGGTTCTAGTACCACTAATTCTTAGATCAATCCTTTCATCTAGGACTCTCAATAGTTCAGCCCTAGTCCTCTCATACTCTTCTTGTCTCGCAGCTACATCTTCTTCCGTAGTTTGTCGAAGAGCGGCTTGCAAATCAGCTACACACAAAATGCACAAACAAAAGGGAAAAACAAAGAAGAACCGAGAAAATCACAAAAACATGCAAACACGTTAGGGTTAGAAATCAAAAGATCTCTCTCTCACCTCCCTCATATTCTTTTCACTCATGAATTTTTCTTTTGGGGGTGAAACTATCCCTCACTTTGAATGTGATCTCACTTCACTCAAAACTCAGATTGTAAGAACGCAACTATGCAATCGGCACTCCTTTAAGCAAGCGATGTGAGGATGCTTCTTCCTTACTAGAACATGGTCTATCTCCGCTGAGGCAAGGCAACTTAGTGATTGATAGAGTCTATTTTAGTCATGTTTTAATTATAGTTTTGCATATTAATTTAGAACATATTTTACATATTTCATAGTTAATTTGTATTATTTACTTTTCGGAGTCTACACTAGTATTTTTATATATTTCAGGCATTTTCGAGCTGGATCGTATAAATTTGGAGGCGGATGTATGAGATTATTTTGTAATTTGGAAGAAAAGATGGGCCGGCGCAAATTTACCAGTTGAGCCGATGAATTCATACGGGAGAGCCCACACACGCCAAACAGGAGTCACACGGACTAGTGCGGCTACGCTCCACATTACTGTTATTATTATCATACATGTGATGAATTAGATTAGATAGAAAAATCAGAGTTATATTATTATATATTTATATTAGATTAGATAGATTATGCTTATAGCACTATATATACATTCATTCATAAGAACAGAATGGGAACAGAGGCCGAAACGTGACATACGGCCGTGACCGACTGCTTCCTTCTTAACCCTAAGTATGTTTTGTTTTATTTTTATGGAGACCTAAACTCTCCCGTTTCGTCTACAATTTGAAGCTTTGTTTGGATTGATTGTGAGTTTCTGAATCTTGTTCCTTATTTCCTATATTGAATGTTTCGACTTCTTTGTGCTTGATTGTCTATTGTTTTATTCTATCTAGCCTGCGCAACTAGTTAGAATCAATTCAATTGCTAGGGTTTTGTAGATTCCTGGTTGCGAACCTTAACCCAAGTGGCAAACTTATTCCTTTAGGGCTGGTTGAACTAATTGAATGAGTAGGAAGTTGGATGTGTTGTTAAATCCCTCTTTAGGGACTGCAAATACCTTGGTTAATCTCTGAACTTAAAGCTATCAATTGGGTTAAATCCTTCTTTAGGGACTGTTCGATTGATAAGGGTTTCTAGGACTGGTTGGACTAGTAACTATATTATGTCGGGACATGGGCATTCATAGGAAACCTAAAAGGACAAGAGGAAGTTACAATATCAATTCAACCAACTAAAGTGGATAATTGTAGGTGAAACTATTTTATTAATCGTTATCTCCATTAATTTGTTTATAGTTTCTTTTATTTTCTTTCTTGTTTCAATCACCCAAAACCCCCGTTTCATACTAATTGGTAAATAAACTTAACTTAGGAATAACTTGATTCTCTGTGGGATCGACTCGTGCTTACCACACTACATTAGTTAGGTAGGTTCGAATTTATTTTGATACGGTTTAGGCGACTAAAAACCGTCCATCAAATTGAAGTTACAATATCAATTCAACCAACTGAAGTGGATAATTGTAGGTGAAACTATTTTATTAATCGTTATCTCCATTAATTTGTTTATAGTTTCTTTTATTTTCTTTCTTGTTTCAATCACTCACAACCCCCGTTTCATACTAATTGGTAAATAAACTTAACTTAGAAATAAATTGATTCTCTGTGGGATCGACTCGTGCTTATCACACTACATTAGTTAGGTAGGTTCGTATTTATTTTGATACGGTTTAGACGACTAAAAACCGCTCATCAAATTGGCGCCGTTGCCGGGGAATCAAGTTTATTTCTTTGTTTTGTATATTTATTGATTTTTGTGCATATATCTAACCCGTTGTGAGCCTATCTTATGGTTCACAACACCCTTGCTACTAACTTTTTCAAGATGTTGAGATTAGCGCAGTTTAAAGGTGAGAACTTTCAGCAATACTTCACTAGATTGCATGAGTATGTTGACGACCTTGGTTCATGGGGTTATCAATTCAGCATCCGAGATATGATTATTTGCATACTTGATGGGATGACTGTTGAGACGCGAGCACTTGCTGAGTACATGAGTAACGGAGGCCTGAAATGGTTAGGAGGATTGTCGGGGTTGTGGGATTTTTTCTGTTATATGGATTACCATGTTTCACAAGAAGTCTTGCTCACTACGTCTTCTCCGCCGATGGAGGACTCTGTCACACACCTGGAGGATCCATTGTACACTCTTACTCAAGTGGTGCAGCAGTTAGAGGAAAGAAAAATGAGCCGAATCGGAAAATTGGAGGAGCAAATGAGCCGCTGTAAAAACTTGGAGAATCAGATGAGCCAACTCATTCAAATTTTAAGTGCAAAAGGTGAGAAAGAAAGGAGCTTCGAAGAAGAAGAGAAATTGGTTGCAGACAACGATAGTGTCTTCGACGATGGAGGAAAGGGTCTAGTGCTTCCTGACTTGGAATTTCATGAGTCGACGCATGAGGTTACATGTGATGTGTCTCCTACTCCATCTGCACCATCCATTCTGAGCTCGCCCATTGATGAACCAAGTCTAGAGCCATCAACTGAGGCTCAAGAGATAATAAAGGTAAACTTTTGCAATCTTGAAGGTAATGGTGATTATGTTGATCCTTTTGATTGCTATTTTAAAAAGCCACCAGCGGAACTGTGCTGGTGGTATCATATTCCTTCTGCAGAGAGTCATGATAGACTCTTTGATAGATTGAAAGGGGTCTTATGTTCCACATTTTATGCTTTCAATTTATTGTGGTATGATATGCCTTGTAAGATGTGTGCACAGGAATATGATAGGCTATTGAGGGCGTTAACAATGTCCGATCTTAGAGTGGTTGGTAGAAACACGGTATGTTTTTCTTTATCCCTCTTATTTTAAGTTAAGATTAATTTTTTTTTTCCGTAAAAAAAAAAAAAAATTGTCTCCCTCGTTCTCTCTTTTCCCTCGACCTATCTCAAACCCAGCGCCGCCCTCCGTCCTCGCCTCTCCTCCTCTCTATTTCTCTGTTCACCCGGCCGTTAGCAGCCGCCATCGCCCCTCGTCTCGGTGCCCTCTTCCTCTCCACTCCAGTTCAACTCCGGCCATCTGAGGTTGTCGGCGATACACCGCTCAGCGCCGTCCTTTACCACCGTCTTTCCTCCTCACCGGGATCCTCCCTCGAGCCGGCTTTCTTTTCCATCTCTCTCCACTCGCCCTCGTCGGATCTTTCACCCGCCACCACTGCAATCCGCCACCGCTCCTTCGCCCTCCTTCGCCCGCACTCCGTCCTGAGGCCCAGTGATCGCCAGACTACCCGCCTGCGAGGCCGCCGCTGAACCGACCACACCCCTGTTCTCCTCTCTTTCGCTGTGCTCCTCGACCGCCAACCGTCGCCATCGCCAGACCATCCTTTTCCGCCTCTGATCGCGAACTACACAGCTCCAGTACTCAGCCATCGCCGCCCGACGCCGCCTCAGTCCTTGCTGCTACCGGCTTCGATTTCAATCCCTGAATCGGTGCCCTCGACTTCAATCTCCGCCCGGTATGAGCAGGTTCGAAATCAATTTCCCTGTCACTTGTAATCACATTCTGATCTAAATTTTGTGAATTTTGATTCTGAATCTGTGTTGCGGGATTTTTGTTACTCTGATTGATTTCTTTTGCTTGTGTCTTGCTCCCTGTGTCCATTGATTTTTCATGATTGTATTCGCAAAATATGAATGAGCATGATCGATAAGGCTATCTCTATTTTACTGGTCAAGTTGTTAACTCTTATACTTGATTTGGCTCATGAATTGGCTTAAATTGATCAGGAAAGTTTATAGGGATGTTAATGTTACTACTGATAGGGATGGTGCCCATGCTTCAATTTATGCTTACTAAGTTCTTGCTCCCTGAAATCACTTGAAATTCATGTTTTAAATTTGTCATAAGTGATTGAGTAGGTACTGATAAGCTGATTTTTGATATACTGGGTTGTGTTATTACTTTTACTTGGATGATATTATTATCCTTGGAAAGTTGGACTGCATTGTCTTGTATGTTTTCTTTGCCTTGTGTCTTGGCCATGACCTTTTGCAAAGGAGACGATGCCCATATTTTTCCAAATCCAAGACGGTTCAGAAGTGTAAAGTTGCATCCAAGAGTTGCTGAAAGTTTATGTTGAACACTCAAGGTGGTCCTATAACTATGAGAAGTGCTGAATTTTATGGTCTTAAGCTTAATAATTTGTCTCGAATGTCTGATTACTTTGTGAGTTTCCTCTACCTCCTTTATTCATTTTTTTTATTTACTTTGGGGACAAAGTAAGATTTTAAGCATGGGGTGGGGAATTCATGTGTAGCTCCGTCTTTATATATATTTTAGTTTTCTGTTTTTTTTCAATTTTTGTTATGCATTTCATTGCATTTAGGTGTTATTAACGATACCCATCTTGGTTTAGTTTGTCGTCTAATTCATTTTTATGATCTTAATTGCATAAATCCCATGATTTGATTTAATTGCTTGAAAATGATTTTGGAGCATGATTTGAGAATATAATTGAGCAAGTATGGTTCATAGTTGAGGTTTAATTGAAATTTAAAAAAATATAACCCTTGTGAGTTTATTTTGGCCTTATAGGGACTATTCATAATTATTTCCCTTTTGCTTTTATTGTGTGATTATACTCTCCATATGCTTGTTATTTCAATACCGTATTGCACATATTGTTGCTTGTGAATTTCAAATGATTGAGGCATGTTTTCTTTAGCCATATTATACCCTATCTGCCTTACATATTATCCTCTGCTTGAAGCCCATCTGTGCCTTCGAGCCTATTATTTTTGATAGCTCCACAAAAATATATCATAGCCAATGATTAGCCTGACCCTATCCGGGAATTAGGAGGAGAATTGGTGAAAAATCTTTATGCTGGAGTTGCTTTGAGTGGATATGATGTATATATGGTTGTACATTGCGAGAGGCATAGCCAAAATAAGGTAACCCTTCTTGCATAATAGAGATGACTTATTACTAGGGGCCTAAGGAGGATAAAATTCACTTAGGAGTAAAAGTCTAGTAAGCTTGGACCTAAGGAGGATAAAATTCATTTAGGGGCAAAAGTAAGCATAAAATAAAAGAAAAGAAGTCATAATCCAAATGGAAAAATTGCATGAGTTGTATGGTTATTGAAATCGAAAGTGCTTATTGATGTGTATTGGAGTTTATGTTATTGGAATGGCTTGCGAAGTATGGAAGTTTTGATGTTGTTCTGGTTGGTTGTTGTTCATTTTTCCCGGATTTTTAGCACCACAAACCTAAATATTTCTCATGCCTTATGTTCCTACCAAAGCCCCATTACAACCCTATTAAAGTCCTCATGATGTTGTTTGCAAGTAATGACTTTCACGGTGTATAGAGCATTTTGGATTGACTTGAGAGATTGACTTTAAAGCCTAAACACATGAGAGCTTGAGTGAAACACATTATCCCGGTGAGGTTGGATTAAATTTGCCTTCACTATTGGATCACTCATATACTTGCTAGGATATTTGTTCTCTTAGTCATGGCTCCTATTGCTTGATATAGCTTTTCTAAAACTATAGCATGAAGATCTTATTTGTGGGATGATTAATTCTATATTTGTTTTCTTTGCTTGAGGACAAGCAAAAGTCTAAGCATGGGTAGTTTGATAGAGTCTATTTTATTCATGTTTTAATTATAGTTTTGCATATTAATTTAGAGCATATTTTACATATTTCATAGTTAATTTGTATTATTTACTTTTCGGAGTCTACACTAGTATTTTTATATATTTCAGGCATTTTCGAGCTGGATCGTATAAATTTGGAGGCGGATGTATGAGATTATTTTGCAATTTGGAAGAAAAGATGGGCCGGCGCGAATTTACCAGTTGAGCCGATGAATTCATATGGGAGAGCCCACACACGGCAAACAGGAGTCACACGGACTAGTGCAGCTACGCTCCATGTTACTGTTATTATTATCATACATGTGATGAATTAGATTAGATAGAAAAATCAGAGTTATATTATTATATATTTATATTAGATTAGATAGATTATGCTTATAGCACTATGTATACATTCATTCATAAGAACAGAACGGGAACAGAGGCCGAAACGTGACATACGGCCGTGACCGACTGCTTCCTTCTTAACCCTAAGTATGTTTTGTTTTATTTTTATGGAGACCTAAACTCTCCCGTTTCGTCTACAATTTGAAGCTTTGTTTGGATTGATTGTGAGTTTCTGAATCTTGTTCCTTATTTCCTATATTGAATGTTTCGACTTCTTTGTGCTTGATTGTCTATTGTTTTATTCTATCTAGCCCGCGCAACTAGTTAGAATCAATTCAATTGCTAGGGTTTTGTAGATTCCTGGTTGCGAACCTTAACCCAAGTGGCAAACTTATTCCTTTAGGGCTGGTTGAACTAATTGAATGAGTAGGAAGTTGGATGTGTTGTTAAATCCCTCTTTAGGGACTGCAAATACCTTGGTTAATCTCTGAACTTAAAGCTATCAATTGGGTTAAATCCTTCTTTAGGGACTGTTCGATTGATAAGGGTTTCTAGGACTTGTTGGACTAGTAACTATATTAGGTCGGGACATGGGCATTCATAGGAAACCTAAAAGGACAAGAGGAAGTTACAATATCAATTCAACCAACTAAAGTGGATAATTGTAGGTGAAACTATTTTATTAATCGTTATCTCCATTAATTTGTTTATAGTTTCTTTTATTTTCTTTCTTGTTTCAATCACCCAAAACCCCCGTTTCATACTAATTGGTAAATAAACTTAACTTAGGAATAACTTGATTCTCTGTGTGATCGACTCGTGCTTACCACACTACATTAGTTAGGTAGGTTCGAATTTATTTTGATACGGTTTAGGCGACTAAAAACCGTCCATCAGTGATGCTGTCCTGGAAACTCACACAAAGTATCAAAAGCACAAGCCAAGGTAAGCCCAAAGGCGAGTATTTACCAAATTCCAAAATCAAGTAAGTAATGCTCGATGGGAAAGGGTAAACAAGGTTTAGACAAGGCAAGGAACAAGGCTTGGAGTAGCTAGTGATATGATGAGAATGTCTTGTTTTCGAGAACAACAACAACAAAGCACTTCAAATGCTCACAACTTGCACATAGAACAACTTTTGGAGCTTTTCCAACTTCTTCTCTTTTTCTTTTCTTTTCTGTTTTTTTTTTCTATTTTCTAGAATCCAAGAACACAACAACACTTGCAAATCAGAACTTACTTCAATCTTCAAACACTTATCAAGCACATTCCATCAATAGATCATCACCATATACTATGCAAAGCATTAGGAGAATAATGGTGCAACACTTTTGAGGGTGAAGTTCAGATTCTGGGTAAGAAGGATGAAGGTTCATGCAAACACACAAGAACACTAGGTAAAAGCATAGAAAACCGAAATGACAATGGATAGATCTGATTTTTTTTTGCAGATCTTAAACACACATATAAAGGTACAAAGGATGAAAAAAAATGACAGAAAAAGGCTGGAGAATAATCAGAAACAATGATGGATAGAAATGGCTGAAAATCGAGCAAAACAAACCGAAAATGGAGAGGTAATTCGTACCCCTTTGGCTTGAGAAACTTACCTTGAAGATAGCTCTGATACCACTTGATGAGCTTCCCCTTGAGGATCCTTAAATCTCAGTACAAAGTAAGTCGGAACAAGCCTCGAATCAGCCGGTGGAAGATAGATGATAGAGATGGATTTCGGTGGAATATTTTTGGTATTTTGGTGATAATGATAAAAATCAGATTTGGGGGAAAACAAACTGAATTCTATAAAGGATAGGTGAACAAAAACAAGTGGATATGACTCACCACAAGTTCTTGAACAAAGATAAAGTACAAACGGATATTACGCACCGAAAATACAAGATCAGACCTTCGATATGACTCACGAAGGAGATGAAGTTTTCAAGCTTCAAACAAAGGATATAAACCTGGTTTTTTATGATAAATTTCGTGCCCTCTAATGGCTATAAGGTCAGAATAATATAGAGGAAGTTTGTGGACAACTTGTGCATGCTTGGGAAAAGGTGGCTTGCATTAAATGCAACCTTGGAAGTTGTTCTCTGCACAAAAGCACCAGCTGCATGGGGGATGTATTCCTTGATATCTTCTCTTCCCAATGTGCCTTTAAATACATTAGAAGTTTGAATTTGGATCAGATTTGCCTCCATAATCAATAGCGGGAACCGAGGCATTTCCGGGCTTCTTGGGTTGCGGGTTGCGATCTTCAATTTGTTGTAAACTTAAGAATGCTTTACCTTGATCTTCATAGTTTATGGAAATGGTTAAGAGTCCTTGAAGAAGGTCGGCTTGAAGACGTCTTGCCCGAGCTCGAGTGATGGATCCAAGAGGCTGCTCATTTGGAGCTTCGGTAGATCTTGCTTTTTGATTGATCATAGGTGTGATCACATCACAGTGGCACTGCATATCTCAAATCTTTATACAAAACCCATTTAAACACTAAATTTTAATTAAATAGATGATATGTTATCATTTGGGAGATATGGAAGACAAATACAATATCTAGTGTTTGTAGTGCACTGGAAAGTTAAAACGGTAAGCAAAATCAGTTGCTTGAAGGCATAAACATCTCTTTTCTAATGATTGTTTTTAGCTCTTTTTTGCACTACTACTTGCATAAAAAAACATTTGTTTCTAAGGCATATCAAAAACCAAAAGAAAAGATTTCTGGAAATCAAATGATATTACTAATATAGTTATATGATACAAGTGCAAAGCACATAGGAGAAAGAGGAAAACACTAAAAAAATGGCATGCAAAAAAAACATGGGTTAAGAACATAGGGGTGTGCTGTGCAGCCTGTGCTTTCAAGAATAATAGCAAGATCAAAATTAAAATGGGGTAAAACTATTCATTTACTAGGGGCATTTGGATGGAGAACTGTATGGAGGAAAATAGAAATAGTTGATATCATATATATGAATCATGAGCAAAGTATTATTAATTTATTATAAGAATATTAAGAGCGGATATCACCTGAAGTCATTTTCTATGGAACAACACGAGTGAATGAGAGCAGCTCCAAATGAGTGAATGTCACAAACAATCCCGACCAATTTATACCTAGCTCTTCAACAGCCTTGGATTTTGTTATCATGGCATCCTAACATTGTCAAATATAATTAACACACAACAGGAACTACTAGAAAAGATAAAATATGATTTGAAATCTAGATTAATTTCAGAGCACATTTGGTTTCAAGCAAGGCTGTCCCAATTATGCTTTACCTATTTTGCAGAGTGTTTAGCGAAGCTGAACTCATATTCTTTCAGCTTCTTTGAGTATTCCGCATATAACTCCGCTTCATTCTCCACATAATGAGCTTTATCCTGGTCCAAGAGTAAGTGCTCTTTGAATGATGAAAGTTCATAAGGGGGAGCAACACTGCATTTTCCCCATTGTTATAACCTGTTACAATGACAATGTTTCATAAACAAAGCCCCTCAACAAACATCTCAAGCATTTCAATGGAGAATCTGTCTACTTGAGTAAAAGCCAAAGAAACCACTGCATTTCCCATTGTTATTGCAGTCAAGTTACCCATATATAATGACAAGGTTCCAATCAAAGACATATTTGACAGCCAAAGAAAATAAAGGACGGTTTCTATGAACTCCAACCCTAGAAACAGTAGAATGGAATTGCAATTCAGAACCTAGAGAGGATCTGTGACTCTTGAACTTAAACCCTAGAATCTGTTTGAATAGCGCAAAAGAATGACAGACAGAGGGCAAAGTGAGTATAATCATCGCCCAACACTCAATTTGAAGAAATCGAAACTATACCTTTCAGGTTGAGGAAACGAGAATCCAGAAGAAGAGATCTCAAGATTTGAGAGATATTTTGAGGCTACACCGGCGAGGTATCGTGCTCTTGGTTTCGACATCGGAAGGCAGCTGATCTCAAGAGATCTCGAGATCTGAGATTCGGCTTTGGGAGATTTGAGATCTGAGATCCGGCTTTGGGAGATTTGAGATCCGAGATCGGCTTTGGGAGATTTGAGATATGAGATCCGGCTTGAGAGATTTGAGATTCGGCCTCCCATGAAGAAGAGAGGCGTGAGGAAGCAGAAGCATCATCTGAGATCCAAGGGGGAGAGATATTGAGAGGAAGAACGACAAGAGGGAGATGGAAATCGGGTTCATGGGAGGCGGAGGAAACGTGGAAGGAATTAGGTTAGATTTCAGACGAGGGAGATGACATTGAAATATGTAATGATTTTTATTAACAAAAAAAAGTACACTTTGCCACGTGAACTCACTGCCATCACAAATACTACCTAGTTGTAGCAAAATTTGCCACGGAAACCCATTTGTTGTAGCAAATTTCGACAGCCACAGACTAGCCGTAGCTATGCCATGGCAAAAAATGACTCAATGGCCACGGCAAATCCATGCCGTTGCTAACAAGCGTGGCTAATTTTTTTTTTTTTTTTTTTTGTAGTGTAGGCTACAAAGCTATGTGAACATGAGGTTGTACAAAGGCATACCAATTGAGAGATGTAATTGCAAGATGACGAGATATCATTGCTTTATCCACATTTTGTTTTTTGAATGACTTCCTTTAGCAAGGAAGCTTAATTCCAGTGTATTTACTGTATTTGGAACAACTTATAATCACTAAGTATGCTTTACAAAATTTAGTCTAAGTAGTGAAAAAGTTCCACTTTCTCAATCGCCAAAGAACTTAATATTGCCTACTATTGATGAAAGTTATTATGAAAGAGCTTGTAATATATAGGGTCTACCATGATGTCATCACACCTATGATCAATCAAGAAGCAAGACGTATCGAAGCTCCAAATGACACATCAAATGAACAGCCTCTCGGATCCATAACTCGAGCTCGGGCAAGACGTCTTCAAGCCGACCTTCTTCAAGGACTCTTAACCATTTCCATAAACTATGAAGATCAAGGTCAAGCATTCACAAGTTTACAACAAATTAAAGATCGCAACCCGCAGCCCAAGAAGCCCGGAAATGCCTCGGTTCCCGCTATTGATTATGAAGGCAAACTTGAACCAAATTCAAACTTCTCATGCATTTAAAGGCACATTGGGAAGAGAAGACATCAAGGAATACATCCCCTATGCAGCTGGTGCTTTTGTGCAGAGAACAACTTCCAATATTGCATTTAATGCAAGCCACCTTTTCCCAAGCATGCACAAGTTGTCCACAAACTTCCTCTATATTACTCAGCCCTTGTGGCTATTAGGGGGCACGAAATTTATCATCAAAAACCAGGTTTATATCCTTAGTTTGAAGCTTGAAAACTTCATCTCCTTCATGAGTCATATAGAAGGCCCGATATTGTATTTTCAGTGCGTAATATCCGTTTGTATTTGATCTTTGTTCAAGAACTTGTGGTGAGTCATATCCACCTGTTTTTGTTCACCTATCCCTTATAAAATTTAGTTTGTTTTTCCCCAAATCTGAGTTTTATGATTATCACAAAAATACCAAAAATATTCCACCGAAATCCATCTCTATCATCTATCTTCCACCAGCTGGTTCGAGGCTTGTTCCGACTTACTTTGTACTGAGATTTAAGGATCCTCAAGGTTAAACTCATCAAGTGGTATCAGAGCTATCTTCAAGGTAAGTTTCTCAAGCCAAAGGGTTACGAATTACCTCTCCATTTTCGGTTTGTTTTGCTCGATTTTCAGCCATTTCTATCCAACCTTGTTCCTGATTATTCTCTAACCTTTTCCATCTTTTTTTGTTCATCCTTTCTACCTTTATATGTGTGTTTAAGATCTGCAAAAAAAAAATGATACGGGGTTAGCCGCAGGGTGGTCCGATCTTCGACAACAAGCAAGAAACTTAAAGAAACAAACAAGAAAGCAAGAACGCAGCAACTGGACTCAAAGAAACTCAATCAAGATGATCAAGATTCAAACAAGAACTCAAGAAACACAGCAAGAATAAGCAAGAACAATGCAAGACTCTCAAGATTCGATCAAGAACATGCAAGATCAATCAAGAACTCGACAAGAACACCAAGAACAGGTTGTAATTGATGTCGACACTAAAAGAATGGACAAGACTCGATGCAAGACTGAATAAGAAGGATAAAGACTCGAAATTTGATAACAAGAATTGAAAGACACGACCTGATATGGACTGAGTCGATCTATGCAGAACAAGATAAAGACCCCAAGCCTCCTCAGAGGGTAGGAACCAATACCAATGACTACACAACCCGCCTCTACAACCCTACACAATCAAGCGGACAACTTGAAGGCACAAGGAGGGGGCTTGTGGATACTAGGATCACCAAGTCTTGCGAAGTTGATGAACACAAAGCAAACCAAGCTAAAACAAACCAATTCGATGATCAACGAGCACAGCTCTAGTTGGATCAACAAGACACTCCATGTGTTTCCCACAATTTGAGAGATCTAAATTCTATTCATAATGTTCTAATTGAATTACAATAAGAGAACTCGGAATATATAGGCCACGCAGGGCTGTTGGGCCGAGCTAGATGATAAAATAAGATAAAACTAACATCTAATGGAAATAATAAAAATAACCTTAAAGTTTCCTAAAATAACTTAAGTAAAAGAACTACTAAATAGGAAATAAATATAATGTTCCAAAACTTAACAAAATCCCGTCAAAACCAGTAGCAGCTCAAAGAATGTGGATTTCGGCCAAGCTATAGGACGAATCTGGAAAAACCTTCAACAGCAAAGTTGTAGATCTCTTCGTCCTCGTTCCAACAAGGTATGGCACGCCTCAATCCGATCAATATTGAATCCGTACGACCCATTTTACAGAGACGTCGAAAAGCTGTCAAATGACTATGAACGAATGTAAAACGTCATTCGCACTTTGGATCTTCTCCCAAGGTGGAGCCTTCTTCTTCCTCTTAAGGATGACAACATTCTCATGAGCTCGAATCATAGGTCCATCCCCAAGTATAGATGTGTCCGAAGGTGACTTGGATGGTGTCTTGGATGGTCCCGCATCAATCTCCCTTTCTTGAAAAGGATTCGTCCTCGAATCCAAGGTCGTATATGATTCCGCACATCCAGCCACACGAGCTCCTGGATCGAACACCATATGCCCATGGAAATCCATCTCAAGAACGATTGGTGTAGGGATTGACCACTCCTTGTTAGGTATTATCTCAGCTTCATCTACAAAATCAATAAAAGAAACTTTATGAGTGCATAATTCAAATTTCATATCATCATTATGTTCTAACGTAATATGCACTTTAGCTTGGTCAATAATCCCTAAGTTTTCATCCAATGCTAGCAAGTTTTCTTCCTTTTTCAAGGCTGAATTTTCAATTAACTCGATGCTAGCAATAGTAGAAGAATTTTCACCATCAATGATCAAATTAGACACTTTGCCTATTTCTAAGCACAAATACTCTCTTTGATTATCCTCACAAGGACTAGGTTGAACACTTAAAATTTTACTATCAATCAAAGAATCATCATGCTCATATTCAATGCAAACATTATCATCATAGGCAATTAAATTAAGATCTTGATCACTATTATCAACATGCTCTACATTTTCAGCAATAAGAGAATTATCTATGCTAGAAGAAATATTAAGTTGAGTAGGAATAGGATGAGTTTCTTCCCTTTCAATTGGTGGCACGTCATCTCTAGGTGGGACTCCTTGTCCAAACACCATATTGGAGCCAAAACGCTTAAGCTCTAGTGCCGTCAAACTGTTATCCAACTTAACCAATTCTTCATTGGTCACCATATTCTCTTGGATCTTAGCTAACTTCTCCATGATAGTACTGAACCAGTCATTGCCCTGGCTATTAGACATTATAACAAAGAGAAAAGTAACAAGGAACTATGTTAAAGGTTAGTAAAACTATAAACAGCTCACAATTGTGTTTCGCTCACACTCCCTCTCTAATTGGTATGTCACGCTTGTTGGGGCAATCCGCTTTGGGCAAATCAACTACCAAGCAAAGACTAAACAAATCAAGGTATGTAGTGACTGAAACGAACAACAAAGCACTCGATAAAGGCAAAGAGCACTCGACAGCAGCTGTAAACAATAGATTCAAGCAAAACAGATGGGTAATTGCAATGAATCAATTCGACACAACAAAGAGATCACTCGGCAAGGGCTGAGATCACTCGACACAATACAAGAGAGAACTCGGCAAGGGCTGAGATCACTCGACTCAATCAAAGTAAGCAACTCAATAGAAGAGAAATTGCTCGACACAGCAACTATGAGCACTTGATCAACAAAATCAGTACTCAACAGAAACAAAAGAAGAAAGAAATACAAGGAAAGTATGGAAATTTACCTCTTTTGATTGTAACCCCAAGTAAGGATGTTGTAGTTGCAAGGGTAGGGTTTAAAGATTGTGTTTAGGAGGTAATGGGATTGGTCTAGGGCTGATTTCAACACCAATGTAGTCCCTTGATGATTCCTTACAAAAGATGAACAAAGAGCTCCAAAGAACACAAATCAAACAACTTTCTTTCTTTCTTTTTTTTTTTTTTTTTTTTTTTTTTTTGGTATTTTCGGATCTGATTTTTCTTCTTTTTTTTTTTTTTTTTTACAGCAGCTCTATATGCACGAAAATTAAATAAAATGCAAGGGAAATTCGAAAATTTGGTGAATAAAATAAAATTCAGCCCTAGAATGGTAGAAATAGGTGAGGTTTTGTTATCTTTGGTAAGTGGATCTATCTTATGCCTTTAGATATACTTGATAGATATAATTGAATTATTCCACCAAATAAAATCTGATTTCTCAATAAGGCAAGAAAATAGATAGAATTAAAATATCTCAAAGATAAAATAAATAACCCAAAGATAGAAAATGATAGAAAAGATAAACAAACTAGGGTTTGTTCTTTGTGTGGTGGTAGAGTCGGCCAAGCAAGGACTTATGGGGACAGCTAGGGCTGCCGTCGGCGGTTAGAGTACACAACAGGGGCTGTGCACACTTGTGGTCGACTCCACTGGTCTCGGCTAGGCTTTGTGTTTAGGCTATGCAACCACAAACAATCACAAACTCAAGATTAGTGCAATAATCAATTCAAGAACAAGAAGTAAAAGACCAAAACAAGAAAAGGACTCTTTTTGTGGGTTTTTGTGTTTATGAAAAGAAAAGACTCAATCTTGATGTCGGAAACCAAAGCTCTGATACCAATTTGATACGGGGTTAGCCGCAGGGTGGTCCGATCTTCGACAACAAGCAAGAAACTTAAAGAAACAAACAAGAAAGCAAGAACGCAGCAACTGGACTCAAAGAAACTCAATCAAGATGATCAAGATTCAAACAAGAACTCAAGAAACACAGCAAGAATAAGCAAGAACAATGCAAGACTCTCAAGATTCGATCAAGAACATGCAAGATCAATCAAGAACTCGACAAGAACACCAAGAACAGGTTGTAATTGATGTCGACACTAAAAGAGTGGACAAGACTCGATGCAAGACTGAATAAGAAGGATAAAGACTCGAAATTTGATAACAAGAATTGAAAGACACGACCTGATATGGACTGAGTCGATCTATGCAGAACAAGATAAAGACCCCAGGCCTCCTCAGAGGGTAGGAACCAATACCAATGACTACACAACCCGCCTCTACAACCCTACACAATCAAGCGGACAACTTGAAGGCACAAGGAGGGGGCTTGTGGATACTAGGATCACCAAGTCTTGCGAAGTTGATGAACACAAAGCAAACCAAGCTAAAACAAACCAATTCGATGATCAACGAGCACAGCTCTAGTTGGATCAACAAGACACTCCATGTGTTTCCCACAATTTGAGAGATCTAAATTCTATTCATAATGTTCTAATTGAATTACAATAAGAGAACTCGGAATATATAGGCCACGCAGGGCTGTTGGGCCGAGCTAGATGATAAAATAAGATAAAACTAACATCTAATGGAAATAATAAAAATAACCTTAAAGTTTCCTAAAATAACTTAAGTAAAAGAACTACTAAATAGGAAATAAATATAATGTTCCAAAACTTAACAAAATCCCGTCAAAACCAGTAGCAGCTCAAAGAATGTGGATTTCGGCCAAGCTATAGGACGAATCTGGAAAAACCTTCAACAGCAAAGTTGTAGATCTCTTCGTCCTCGTTCCAACAAGGTATGGCACGCCTCAATCCGATCAATATTGAATCCGTACGACCCATTTTACAGAGACGTCGAAAAGCTGTCAAATGACTATGAACGAATGTAAAACGTCATTCGCACTTTGGATCTTCTCCCAAGGTGGAGCCTTCTTCTTCCTCTTGAGGATGACAACATTCTCATGAGCTCGAATCATAGGTCCATCCCCAAGTATAGATGTGTCCGAAGGTGACTTGGATGGTGTCTTGGATGGTCCCGCATCAAAAAATCAGATTTATCAATTGTTATTTCGGTTTTCTATGCTTCTATCTAGTGTTCTTGTGTGTTTGCATGAACCTTCATCCTTCTTACCCAAAATCTGAACTTCACCCTCGAAAGTGTTGCACCATTATTCTCCTAATGCTTTGCATAGTATATGGTGATGATCTATTGACGGAATGTGCTTGATAAGTGTTTGAAGATTGAAGTAAGTTCTGATTTGCAAGTGTTGTTTGTGTTCTTTGATTTTGGAAAATAGAAAAAAAAAACAGAAAAAAAAACAAAGAAAAGAAAAGAAAAAGAGAAGAAGTTAGAAAAGCTCCAAAAGGTGTTCTATGTGCAAGTTGTGAGCAGTTGAAGTGCAAGTTGTGTTGGTGCTGTGCTCAAAAACAAGACATTCTCATCATATCATTAGCTACTCCAAGCCTTGTTCCTTTCCTTGAATAAACCTTGTTTACCCTTTCCCATTCGAGCATTACTTACTTGATTTTGGAATTTGGTAAATACTCGCCTTTGGGCTTGCCTTGTCTTGTGCTTTTGATACTTTATGTGAGTTTCCAGGACAGCATCACTAAGTTGCCTTGCCTCAGCGGAGATAGACATTGTTCTAGCAAGGAAGAAGCATCCTCACATCGCCTTCTTGAAGAAGTACAGTTTGCATACTTGTGTGCTTACAATCTGAGTTTTAAGTGAAGTGAGATCACATTCAAAGTGAGGGACAATTTCACCCCCAAAAAGAAAAATTCATGAGTGAAAAGAATATGAGGGAGGTGAGAGAGATATCTTTTGATTTCTAACCCTAATGTGTTTGCATGTTTTTATGATTTTCTCGGTTCTTCTTTGTTTTTTCCCTTTTGTTTGTGCATTTTGTGTGTAGGAAAACATGTCTAATGCAGGAAATGAAGGGAGAGCTATCACCCTAACTGATTTGCAAGCCGCTCTTAGACAATCTAAGGTAGAAGATGTATTTGTGAGACAAGAAGAGTATGAGAGGACTAGAGCTGAACTATTGAGAGTCCTAGATGAAAGGATTGATGAAAGAATTAGCGGTACTAGAACCAATGTCAGAAATGATGAGCCACATGACACCGGTCATGAGAGCGAGCCCAATGGGACTCCACAAGGGTGTGGTCAAACAAGAGGCCCTCACAATGAGACATGGCCCTGACGACCACATAATTACCTAACTGATTTTGATGATAACATAAGTGTTAATGATCGCAGGGAGCATCAACGAGCTCATTATGCTCAAGATCCACCACTCCCACAACAACCTCAACCACTTAGGATGCCCCGACGCAATCCACAAGCTCAACGTGCTGGATTTAATGCCATGTTTCATAGGAGGTACCAAAATGAGGAGCGTGAGTATCGCCAAGATATAGGGCGAGATCAGCACCATGGCGTAAAGCTTACCATCGATCCCTCAATTTTTCGGAACTTCTGATGTTGAGGCCTACCTGGATTGGGAGTCTAAAGTTGAGTCCATTTTCGATTACTATGGTTATCATGATGCTCAAAGGGTGGCTGTTGCTACCATTCATTTTTCAGATTTTGCATACTCATGGTGGCAAGAAGAAAAGCAAGAGAGATCCTATATGTGATACCCTCATATCACCACTTGGGAGGATCTCAAAACAACCCTAAGAGAAAGATTTGTGCCCGAAGATTATGTGGATCGTGTCCAAGTCAAATTGGAACGCATCAAGCAAGGCTCCCGCACTCCCGATGAGTTCTACAAGGAACTAAAGCAGCTTGTTTTTAGATCGGGAATCCGCTTTCCCGAGAGGTATGTAATCTCAAAATTTAATGGTGGGCTAAATTTAGATATTGCTTCACATGTTGAAATGCAGCGTTTTGGTGTGGGAACTCAAGTTGAGGAGGTGATGCATTACACTAACCAAGTGTACCAAAACCTTCAACGGCGAAAGGGAACACATGGCTCTAAACCTAGGAGCTCAAATCCTAGCCCTGGAGCTTCATCAACTCCACGTCAAAATGAGCCTAGAAGTGAGCCCCCTAGGCCATCCACACGGCGAGAAGCTCAACCCCCAATCCATGACCCAATAAGCCACAAGCCTAATGTTCCGAATCCAAGGGGTGAATCTGAATCTCGTACTCGGGACCTCAAGTGCTTCAAGTGCTTGAGTAGGGGTCATTTCTCTAGGGAATACCCTACTCGAAAGCAAGTGCTACTCAATGATCAAGGAGAGTATGAATCTGAGGAGGAGAGTCAAGAAGAGCCAACCTTAGGAGATGAGGAAGAGGACATTTATGCTAATACGGCTGTTGGAGAATGTTTTGTGGCGAAGAGAGCATTGATCTCCAGTGAAGACAAGGTATGTGGTGTGATAGTTGATGGAGGATCTTGTTGCAATCTTATTGATCAAGAAGTTGTAGGTAGGTTTATGATGAGAGGGTTTCTCAACCAAATAAAATTGTAGTCAAGACCCCCGCTATAGTATAGGGGAGTCAGGTTCGTCCTCAGGAGAGAAGTCAGCGGTTCTAGGTTTAGTTGGTTTAGGGGTTCGGGAATAGCGGGAAAAGGTGATGAGGGATGCTGTCGAAGTCTGCTAAGAATGGGTCGATGTCGAGGGATGGATAGGGAATGGTGGTTGGTGTCGAGTGGAATCTGTGCAGAAACTTCAAAATAACAAAAATAGAATAATAAAAGTGCAAACTTCCAAGGTTAGGGATCACCGCAACGATAACTAAACACATAAAAGATAAGATAGAATAGTTATGTAATCACATCAAATGAGTAAGCTTTCGCCTTTTCCAACAATTAGATAACCCTTTCAAGTAACCCTAATTGTATCTACCAATTTTATGTTTATAATTCAAGTTGTTAACCTGAATCTCTATTCTTTCGAGTAGGCAATAAACATATAAAAGGCAGTGGATGATCAAAACATAGTAAATATCAAAATTTTACCTTAAGTGTGCATGACTATCGTCGGGCTCACCCTGACCCTAGAAGAAGGAAATTAGAAAGCAAACATCATAAAATAAACTAACTTTATCATTAAATTCAAACTAAAACTTACAAAACCTTCCAAACGTTCCTCCCTTTTCTCTCTCTCTCACCTCCTCTCTCTCTATCTCTCTCTCTCTCTCTCTCTCTCTCTCTCTCTCTCTCTCTCTCTCTCTCTCTCTCTCCTTGCGCCCGAAGACGACTTGGCTTGAATTTATGAAAATCATCCCCCTATGGCCTTATTTATAGTGCTCTATCTAGCTATTCTAGGAAGGAATATCTATCTATATCTAAAAACTACCTATTTAAAAGGATACGATAAAACATAATTGATAAAGGAAATACATCTATAATGAAACTATATCTAAAGTGGATAAATCCCTTCCATCTTGATAGATCTTCTCTTGAATGGATAGAATTCCACATCTCTTGGCTTGCAAGTAACTCTATCTTCTCGGACACAACTCGATCTCGGACTCGGACTCGACTGAAATGTTTTCGACGTCGACCAAGTTTCCTCGACGTCGAGTAGAATTCTTCTCCCGGGGTTGCACTCGAGCTCGGCTAGGATTCTGGGCTCGTCGACTTGTCCTCGACGTCGACCAAGACTGTGTTGCTCGAGTGACTCTGCTCGACTCTGTGTAACTTTCTAGCTCCTGGTGTACTCGATCTCGACCAAGTTTGGTCGACGTCGAGTAGAACTAGTTCACTCTCAGCATTCTGCTCTGTTCTTGAAACCCACTTTCCCGAGTCCTCGTTTGTCGGATTGACGCATATGAGCATGAGTTGGAAAGCTCTTTTTGAGGGATACAACTCTCATGAATACGTCAAAGCTTGATTCAGAATGATGAATGGTGAAAAATGGCGGTTTCTCCAGCTGCATCATCCTTAACTTCTTCATGACTTTCCTTTAAACTCCAAAGTGCGTCCGATTTCTGCGAAATATAATAAAAACTTGTGTAGACCTCCATAATTGGCAAATAAACATATACTACAGATATTTTGTATTAGTTTAACCCAAATGCATGAAATGCATGCAGAAATCGATATAAAAGTAAGTGTAAAACGTGGCAAATTAGGCTCACAACAAACACCCCATACTTATGCTTGCTTGTCCCCAAGCAATACTTTTAATTGTCATACAGGGGAAGAAAACAAACTCTCAACATCTTAGATTCATTCTCATATGTCCCTGCAATCAATTATCATCCTCGAAAAGGTACTAGTGCCACAAATCCGTGCATGTGAATAAAGCAACTTCGCACACAAAAGGAGGGTTATGCAAAAACAATTCATGTGACAAAACATTAATAATCAAGAGGACTTTAATTAAGCGCAATAAGAAGTAGATTGGTAAAAGACTAAAGGTGGGATGTATTTGGCAATGTGGTGCTAATAATCCGGGGAAATGGAGTATTTCCAATTTGAATTTCCACATTCCTTCTTCCTTGATATTTCTCACCTTTCACTCAATCGCTCATTGCTTTTTTTCAATATTATGCTTTTACCTCTCTAACCTCAGCACTGCCTTCTCGCGAGTCGCAAACATGGGTGTCATGAATGGCCCCGGATACTTGGTGCTTTGGACTCCTCACCCGTGTGTCCCATCTCGCCAAACTATTATCTCAGCGAGCAGGGTCGATCTACCTTTATCTCCTGAGGTGATCGGATTTTCTTTCACTCATTAAATTTTTCATAATTTTTTCAATTTCCTACCAAACTCCAATAATGATAATAACAACACAACACCATATAATAAATCTCCATAATGTGACATCATTCTCAGCATAATCCCCGGATAGTAAATAAGGTAAAGAATGACAATATTTGGAACATGTGGAGCAATAATTGAAATAAGGCATAAATATGGCTTTTGTGATGCATAAGCATAGGTAAGGCTAGGAATATAAACATATGAGCATTATATGGAAATATAAAGTCCTCCATCCTCTTATTATGCAACATGTCAAAAGCAACTTTAAATTTTACATCATTTCATGGTTTTCAAGAAAATAATGCATTTCATTGTGACTTCCCTTTAATAGGCAATTTCATGCTATATCTCTAATGAATCCAATTTTGCATCGTCGAGTTCAATATAACTTCCATATCAAAAAATTTCAATGGGGGTGATGTGGGTGATGTTTATGAACTTTGAAAACATGCATATAAGCACATAAGTAAAATATGAAATCCAAAGTAGTCATGTATAAGTAATTCAAGAGATAATCTTTAAATATGCACATATAATGTCAAATATGGTCAAATATGTATAAAGTAAGCTCTTCCCCCACCCCATACTTAAACATTACAATGTCCTGACTGTATAAAAACAAGGGTAAAGAAAGAAACTCACTAGATAGGTGTGCAGAACGTCGGAATCGAGTTCTGATATGGCTGCAGAAGTGGTCGATCTCGAGGAAGAGTAGTCGACGTCGACTACAGCTACTCGACATCGAGTACACTGAAAGTCTCTAGGGTGATCCTTGTCGACCACAGGCTCGTTTCCTCATGATGGGTAGTCGATGTCAGGTAGAGTACTCGACGTCGAGTACTTCTGCATCGTCTTTTACTTGCAAAACATGTTAGGAATACAATATCCACAATAGAAGAATCCAAAAAAAATATTTAAAACAAAAACCAGCAGTATCTAAAACTCTAAGAAATAAGAAATAGCGGGTTGCCTCCCGTAAGCGCTAAAATTTAAGTCTTTAGCTTGACCTACTTCCCTTTAAGCATTAGCCTGGCTCATCTTTTTCCGGAGGTATAGGTGGATCTGGTGGTTCCTCCGGTGGTAGGAAGCGTGGGATGTCATCCGGGGGCATCGTATGAAGAAGCTTGAATCTCCCCGAGTGAACGCTCCATGGCTCCACCCATTCATCTTCCCTGGCTCCAGCTAGCATATATAAAGGAAGATATAAAGAAAGTGATGCGGGGCCATCCAAGCCACCTCCGGACACACCTATGATTCGAGCTCGCGAGAATGTTGTCATCCTCAAAAGGAAGAAGAAGGCTCCACCATGGGAGAAGATCCAAAGGTGCAAATGACGTTTTATACTCTCGTTCAGAATTTTGACAGCTTTTTGACGTCTCTGTAAAATGGGTCGTACGGATTCAATATTCATCGGATTGAGGCGTTCCATACCTTTTAGGAACGAGGACGAAGAGATCTACAACTTTGCTATTGAAGGTTTTTACAGATTCGACATGGAGTTTGGACGAAAATCGCATTCTTTGTAAACTGTCACTGTTTTGACGGGATTAAAGAACTTTCCTTATCGCTATTTTTAGAGACATTATTTACTTATGTTATTTTAGGTAATTTAGAGAGTTATTTTAATTAGTCTTTTATTTATTATTTTTATCTAAAATCAGCCCTAGGTTTTCTATATATTGACGGCTGATCATTGTAGAGAACTTACGCTTCCATTGAATAGAAATTTCCTTTTTGTGAAACACAATGAGAGAAAGTCGATTGAATAGAGTTGTGCTCTTCAATTGCAACTATTGGTATTGATCTAGCTTGGTTTGCTTTGTGTTCATCAACTTCGCAAAACTTGGTGATCCTAGTATCCACGAGCCCCCTCCTTGTGCCTCCAAGTTGTCCGCTTAGTTGTGTAGGGTTGTAGAGGCGGGTTGTATAGTCATTGATATTGGTTCCTACCTTCTACGGAAGCCTGGGGTCTCTATCTTGTTCTATACAGATCGACTCAGTCCATATCAGGTCGTGTCTTTCAATTCTTGTCATAAATTTCGAGTCTTTCTTTAATCCTATTGCTGCGTTGTGTCCTTTGTTCTTGTCGATCTCAAGTTCAGCTTTGATCTTGGGATCTTTGTCGAGTCTTTGATCTTTCTTGTTGAGTCTTGCTGCGTCTTTTATAGTTCTTGATCGATCTTGATTAAGTTCTTGTGTTTCTTGTTCAGTTCTTGAAGTTTCTTGCTTGTTGTCGAAGATCGGGCCATCCTGCGGCTAACCCCGTATCAGAAAGTTCACATACCTCATAATTGTCTCTCTTCCGCTTCATATGTTGACTTGGTTGTGCATCTCTACCACAGTAGAACGGTGGAGCGGGAAGAGATATTTCCTCCTCATCCTGTGGAGCTTCATGCCACTTTGCTAGGACCCCATACTTGAATACGAACATCGGTTGCTCAAAATCGTCGGGGGATGGCCTTCACCTTGTAAGGTAAAAGCGACCTTGGAACACCCTGGACAACAATGTATGCTTTCTTCTCTTCTAGTGCTATTTCGTCTTGGGATCCTTCATATGATTCATCAATGATGAGAGGGTTTCTCGATCAAATAAATTTGTATTCAAGACCCCGCTATAGGATAGTGGAGTCAGGTTCGTCCACAGGAGAGAAGTCAGCGGTTCTAGGTTTAGTGTGTTTTGGGGTTCAGGGATAGTAAGAAAAGGTGATGAGGGTGGCTATCGACAAAGAATATAGGGGTCGATGTCGAGGGATGAAGAGAGAATGGTGGTTTGATATCGAGTAGAATATGTGCCGAATAAAAATAATAAAATAAAACAAATAAAGATACAAACTTCCAAGGTAGGGATCACCACAACAATAAACATATGCGCAGATCATAAATCACATAAAGATGCATGCTTTATATCAAATAACTTTCGTTATTAACAAATAGGAATATAGAGGTTTTCGCATAAACCCTAAGTGTTACTACCTTTTCTTAATTAGGATCAACCAACTTTTGCAAGCAAAGCCTAATTACTATCCAAATTCATAATTAATTCACTTTCGCTTTATAATTGCAAATAAGGAATTGTCCTCGACTGTCGCAAAGGATTAAGCACATAGGTAGATGATAATAAAGACATACAAAATCATGAATTTATAAATCAAACACACATGTCTATATTGGGATCACCCCAACCCTAGAAGAAGGAAATTAGAAACAAAACATAATAAAAGAAATTAACTTTAACATAAAATAAACTAAAACTTACAACCGTTCATCTCCTTCCTTCTCCTTCTCTCTCGCCTCTCTCTCTCTCTCTCTCTCTCTCTCTCTCTCTCTCTCTCTCTCTCTCTCTCTCCTCTCTCACCTTCTCTCTCCTTGCGCCTTAAGACGACTTGACTTGAATTAATGAAAACCAGCCCCTTAGGGCTTTATTTATAGGCTTAATTCCCTAACTATTCTAGGAAAGAAATTATATCTATATCTATATTTATCTATCTAATAACATTAAGATAAAACATGGAAATAAATAATTATATCTAAAAGGAAATAAGACTAATGTGGATAAATATCTTCTCCCTTGACTTGATAGATCTTGATGGAATTTGATAGAATTTGATCTCGAAAATATCTCCATTGGCTTCGGGATAGAAACTTAACAAGAAGTCGGTTACCCTCGGAATTATCTTCTGGAATCAACTCGATATCGAGTAGGATTGCTCGATATCGACTAGCACTTTCTTCGTCTTCTGCTCAGCAACTCAATATCGGCCAACATGATGTTTGTCGACTTGGTTTTTACTTGATATCGAGTAGATTTCCTCGATATCGAGCAACGTCTTCTGCTCCTAGCTTCACTCGTCGATCTCGAACACGGACAACTTCTGGAATCTCCTCGACGTCGACCAATTTACTTGATGGCAAGTAGATTTCTTCAACTTGAGTGGTCTTGTGCTCAGCTTGTGCTCGATCTCGTCTTCTGGAGCAATTGTCGAGTAGAAGTTGGTCGATTTCGACCAATTTGGTCGACTTCGAGTAACTCTGTCGCTTTCAGCATTCTGCTCCGTTCTTGAAACGCACTTTCCTGAGTTCTCGTTCGTCGGATTGACGCATATGACCATGCGTTGGAAAGATCTTTTTGAGGGCTACAACTCTCATGAAGATATCAAAGCTTGATTCGTAACGATGAATGGTGAAAAATGGTGTTTTTTCCAGCTGCACCATCCTTAGCTTCTTCATGACTTTCCTTTAAGCTCCAAAGTGCGTCCGATTTCTGCGAAATATAACAAAAACTTGTGTAGACCTCCATATATTGCAAATAAACATAAACTACACAAATTATGTACTATTCTAACCCAAATGTATGAAATGCATGCAGAAATTGATATAAAAGTAAGTGTAAAACATGGCAAATTAGGCCCACATCAATCAACAATAGGTAGCAAAGTAGGAATGAAATTCGAGGAAGGACATACCTGGTTGTCGACATCGAGTGGGTCAATTGGCTCGTCGGGAGGAGGGCTATTTCCCTTAATCGTGCCTCCTTCATTGCAAGCCTACTTCTCCGTCTCAAATCTTGGAACCATTCTTCCCATTCGGGATTCCCTTCGACAAAGTCTTCCAACTTTGTACCTAAGCATTGAAAATCAATAAAGCACAAATTAGTGGCAAAAGCTTGGCACCTAGTTGGTACCGGTGAGGTGGGTGGTAGTAGTGTATGTGATAGTAACAATAAAAAGGGATGGGCTATCCTAAACCTTAAACACAACTAAGCTAGGTGCGATTGATATCTCCCCGACAACGGCGCCAATTTGATGAGAGGGTTTCTTGATCAAATAACTTTGTAGTCAAGACCCCCGCTATAGTATAGGGGAGTCAGGTTCGTCCTGAGGAGAGAAGTCAACGGTTCTAGGTTTAGTTGGTTTAGGGGTTCGGGAATAGCGGGAAAAGGTGATGAGGGATGCTGTCGACGTCTGCTAAGAATGGGTCGATGTCAAGGGATGGATCGGGAATGGTGGTCTGTGCAGAAACTTCAAAATAACAAAAATAGAATAATAAAAGTGCAAACTTCCAAGGTTAGGGATCATCGCAACGATAATTAAACACATAAAAGATAAGATAGAATAGTTATGTAATCACATCAAAGGAGTAAGCTTTCACCTTTTCCAACAATTAGATAACCCTTTCATGTAACCCTAATTGTATCTACCAATTTTATGTTTATAATTCAAGTTGTTAACATGAATCTCTATTCTTTCGAGTAGGCAATAAACATATAAAAGGCAGTGGATGATCAAAACATAATAAATATCAAAATTTTACCTCAAGTGTGCATGACTATCGTCGGGCTCACCTCCACCATAGAAGAAGGAAATTAGAAAGCAAACATCATAAAAGAAACTAACTTTATCATTAAATTTAAACTAAAACTTACAAAACCTTGCAAACGTTCCTCCCTCTTCTCTCTCTCTCTCTCCTCCTCTCTCTCTCTCTCTCTCCTCTCTCCTTGCGCCCGAAGACGATTTGGCTTGAATGTATGAAAATCAGCCCCCTAGGGCCTTATTTATAGTGCTCCATCTAGCTATTCTAGGAAGGAACATCTATCTATATCTGAAAACTTCCTATCTAAAAGCATAAGATAAAACATAATTGATAAAGGAAATAGATCTATAAGGAAACTATATCTAAAGTGGATAAATCCCTTCCATCTTGATAGATCTTTTCTTGAATGGATAGAATTCCACATCTTTTGGCTTGCAAATAACTCTATCTTCTCGGACACAACTCGATCTCGGACTCAGACTCGACTGGAATGTCCTCGACGTCGAGTAGAATTCTTCTCCCGGGGTTGCACTCGAGCTCGGCTAGGATTCTGGGCTCGTCGACTTGTCCTCAACATCGACACAGTCTTGGTCGACGTCGACCAAGACTGTGTTGCTCGAGTGACACTGCTTGACTCCGTGTAACTTTCTGGCTCCTGGTGTACTCGATCTCGACCAAGTTTGGTCGACGTCGAGTAGAACTGGTTCGCTCTCAGCATTCTACTTTGTTCTTGAAACGGGTTTTCCCGAGTCCTCGTTTGTCGGATTGACGCATATGAGCATGCGTTGGAAAGCTCTTTTCGAGGGCTACAACTCTCATGAAGACATCAAAGCTTGATTCAGAATGATAAATGGTGAGAAATGACGTTTTCTCCAGCTGCACCATCTTTTAGCGTCTTCATGACTTTCCTTTAAGCTCCAAAGTGCGTCCGATTTCTGCGAAATATAACAAAAACTTGTGTAGACCTCCATAATTGGAAAATAAACATATACTACACATATTCTGTATTATTTTAATCCAAATGCATGAAATGCATGCAGAAATCGATATAAAAGTAAGTCTAAAACATGGCAAATTAGGCTCACAACAGTTTAACCTCAAATCCAGCCCACATCCGACACCATACACCTTGAATTGGCTGAATTCCAAGGCACCTCTAAGAGTAGACAAGCAAACCATGATTGCATTTGCAATTGGAGGGTATAAAGATGAGATCCTTTGTGATGTTCTTCCCATGACAGCGTGTCACCTTCTTTTAGGGAGACCTTGGCAATATGATCGTGGTGTCATCCACAATGGAGTCACCAATGAGCACACATTCCAAATGGAAGGTAAGAAGATTACACTTCATCCGATGTCCCCTCATGAGATTGTGGCTGACCATATATGTAGCTAACTTGGAGAGAAGAAAGCAAAAGAAGAAACTAGCTATTGGTACAAATATGGCTAGTTCTCACCAGATTCTCCTAGCCAAGGCAAAAGAAGTGGAGTATGCAATTCAGGGGAGTAAAACATGTTTTCTTGTGCTTTTCAAAGATAATTTGTTCGTTTCTCAATATTTGAATGATCTACCTCCACTTGTTTCTACTTTGTTGCAGGAATTTGAAGATTTGTTTCAAGAAGAAATTCCCAATGGTCTTCGACCATTAAGGGGAATAGAGCATTAAATTGGATTCATTCATGGAGCAACACTACCTAATAGGGCCGCATACCGCACTAATCCTGCTGAGACAAAGGAGCTTCAAAAACAAGTGCAAGAACTTATGGAGAAAGGCTATGTGCGTGAGAGCCTAAGTCCATGTGCAGTCCCTGTCATCCTTGTGCCTAAGAAAGATAGAACATGGCGCATGTGTGTTGATTGTCGAGCCATCAACAACATCACCATAAGGTATAGGCACCCCATTCCACGCCTAGATGATATGCTTGATGAACTTCATGGATCCAACATGTTTTCTAAGATTGATTTGAAGAGTGGCTACCACCCGATCCAAATGAAGGAAGGAGACGAATGGAAAACAACCTTCAAGAAAAAATATGGTTTGTATGAGTGGTTAGTAATGCCTTTTGGTTTAACTAATGCTCCTAGCACTTTTATGAGCTTAATGAACCATGTTCTTAGAGCTTTCCTAGGTAAATTTGTGGTGGTTTACTTTGATACATTCTGATTTATAGCCGCACATTACATGAGCATGTTGAGCATCTTAGGCGGATCTTAGGAGTTTTGAGGGAACAAAAATTATATGCTAACTTCAAGAAATGTCATTTTTGCTCGGATCATGTTGTTTTCCTTGGCTTTATTGTATGCAAGGCAGGGTTGAAGGTTGATGAAGAGAAGGTCAAGGCCATCCAAGAGTGGCCTACTCCCACGACCATGACTCACGTGAGGAGTTTTCTAGGGTTAGCGGGGTTCTACCGCAGATTTGTAAAGGATTTCACCACATTGGCTTCTCCCTTGATCGAGCTCACCAAGAAGAATGTTCCATTCACATGGAATAAACCACAAAAAACAAGCTTTTGAAATTCTCAAGGAGAAACTAACTCATGCCCCTCTATTGGTCTTACCAGATTTCTCGAAGACCTTTAAGATAGAGTGTGATACATCCGGCATTGGCCTTGGAGGAGTGTTGATGCAAGAAGGGCGCCTCATTGCCTTCTTTTGTGAAAAATTAAGTGGCGCAGTGTTGAACTAACCTACCTATGACAAAGAGTTGTATGCTCTTGTTCATGTGCTCAAAACATGGCAAAACTACCTCTTGCCTAAGGAGTTTGTCATCCATTCTGATCATGAGGCATTCAAGTTCTTAAGAGGCCAAAGCAAACTAAACAAGAGACATGCTAGGTGGATTGAATTCATAGAAGCTTTCCCATATGTGATCAAGTACAAGAAGGGGAAAGACAATGTAGTGGCTAATGCACTCTCAAGGAGATATTCTCTTATCTCTACCCTAGATTCTAAAATGTTGGGCTTTGCTTTCATGCGTGAATTATATGCTAATGATGCTGATTTTGGTGAAATCTATCACATTTGCATGGATAAGGGTAGTAATGATCAGTTTTACATGCATGATGGTTATCTCTTTAAGTGTGAAAAGCTTTGCATCCCTAGTAGTTCTATTCGTAGATTGCTTGTTCATGAGGGTCATGGAGGTGGTTTAATGGGACATTTTGGTGTTACCAAAACCTTGAATACTTTGAAGGAGCACTTCTTTTGGCCTCGCATGCATAGGGATGTAGAAAAGTTTTGTGCTGCATGTACTACTTGTTTAAGTGCTAAGTCGAAAATGAATCCCCATGGATTATATAATCCCCTGCCTATTCCTCATGCTCATTGGGAAGACATTTCCATGGACTTTGTATTGGGACATCCTCGTTCCAAAAGGGGGAGAGACTCTATTTTTGTTGTGGTTGATCGGTTTTCCAAAATGGCTCATTTTATTGCATGTAATAAAACCGACAATGCTTCACATGTGGTTGATTTGTTCTTTAAAGAAGTTGTTAGATTGCATGGAATTTCTAAGACCATTGTCTCTGATCGTGATGCTAAGTTTCTTAGTTATTTTTGGAAAACAATTTGGTCTAATTAAACTAGGAACTAAGTTACTTTTCTCTACTTCTTGTCATCCTCAAACGGATAGACAAAATGAAGTTGTGAATATAACTCTTGGTGCTTTGCTTCGATCTTTGTTGAAAGCTAACCTTCGTAGGTGGAAAGAATGTCTTGCTTTTGTTGAATTTGCCTACAATAGGTCAGTCCACTCGGCCACCAAAAAGACACCATTTGAAGTTGTGTATGGCAAGAATCCCATCACTCCTTATGACTTGGTTTCCCACTCCATGAAAGATCAAGAAAGTGTTGAAGGAGCAACCCAAGCTGAGCACATCAAGAGTTTACACGAGTCCACTCGTATGCAACTTGAAAAAAGGACTGCACAATATGTGCATCAAGCTAACAAAGGAAGAAAGGAAGTCATCTTTGAAGCTAAGAGGAGATGGCCCATTTCAAGTGCTTGAAAAGATCAACAACAATGCCTACAAAATTGAGCTTCCCGGTAAGTATGGTGTTCATGATGTGATGCAGATCAAGATGGCCTTTTGTGAGTCAAACAATGATCTTGATCCAGACAAGCTCTCAAGACCGATTCGAGGGCTATTGATGGCGAAGAGTGTCATCCTCAAAAGGAGGAAGAAGGCTCCACCATGGAACAAGGTTCAAAGAAGCAAGGTGATCTAATGTTCAAGTTTTAGTTCGTTCTTAATGGGTTGACAGCATATCGACGTCTCAGTAAAATGGGTCGTTCGGAGTCCATATTTATCGGATGAGGTCATACCATACCTTGTTGGAACGAGGACGAAAAGATCTACAACTTTGCTCTTGAAGGTTTCTCCAGAATCGACATCGAGAATGGCCGAAATTCATTATCTTTACAGTTGTCCCTGTTTGGACGAATTTCTAGATAATTATTTAATTATTTTCGAATTTATTTAATTAAATTAGATTTAATTATTTTATGAATTTAGGAAAATAATGTGGAAATAATTATATCTCTTCTAGATATAATTCTTGTCCACCAAGTTGTTAATTTTCTATCCTTAGTTAGTTTTACTTATCTTATGAAAGATTTACATATCTTTAGATTATTTGATTTATCTTTAGTTACCAAAACTCTATCTTTTGCACAAGATAGAATTGGTCTATTGTCTATTTAAACTCATGTTTTACATTCAATAAAAATTAGATTGGAAAATTATATTGTGGAACCTTAATAGGATTTTAAGGTTTCTACAATTCCTCCAATCCAAAGGCTTTCTATCCCCTTTGTTCTTAGTTTACTCGACAACACAAGATCCCCCACAAACACAATCAAATTCAATCGGCAAAACACACGTCCAAACACAAGAGCAAAAACTGTCCAAAAACCGTCGCAACAGCAGGCCAGAACCGTCGCGCCAGCCGCTGGCCGCGGCCGCAGTAATATCTGCTGCGCCCGCAGCATCCGTCGCCACCACTGTTGCCATCGCTGCTGCTGCACCAGTTCTGTCGCTGTTTTACTTTTTGCCTTAGTTTTTATTTGTTTGTTTTCCTTTCTTTCACAATAGTTTCAAGTCCTTATTGTAATTAATTTTAAACATCGAGAATAGCAAGGATAATTGCAAGATCGGGCCATCAACAGTTTGGGGTTCTTGATCTTGAGCCCACAGGCGAAGGATCGGGTATCCCAAACGTATCATGATGTGTTCAATGTTCCTGACTTGTCTCCTTTTGTTGTAGGTGATGATGAACAAGATGACGGGTCTGATTCGAGGTCGAATCCTTTTCAAGGAAGGGAGGATAATGTGATCATACCTATGATCAATCAAGAAGCAAGACCTACCGAAGCTCCAAATGACACATCAAATGAGCAGCCTCTCGGATCCATAACTCGAGCTCGGGCAAGACCTCTTCAAGCCGACCATCTTCAAGGACTCTTAACCATTTCCATAAACTAAGAAGATCAAGGTCAAGCATTCACAAGTTTACAACAAATTCAAGATCGCAACCCGCAACCCAAGAGGCCCGGAAATGCCTCGGTTCCCGCTATTGATTATGGAGGCAAATCTGATCCAAATTCAAACTTCTCATGCATTTAAAGGCACATTGGGAAAAGAAGACATCAATGAATACATCCCCTATGCAGCTGGTTCTTTTGTGCAGAGAACAACTTCCAAGATTGCATTTAATGCAAGCCACCTTTTCCCAAGCATGCACAAGTTGTCCACAAACTTTCTCTATATTCCTCAGCCCTTGTGGCCATTAGGGGGCACGAAATTTATCATCAAAAACCAGGTTTATATCCTTAGTTTGAACCTTGAAAACTTAATCTCCTTCGTGAGTCATATAGAAGGCCCGATCTTGTATTTTTGGTGCGTAATATCCGTTTGTACTTGATCTTTGTTCAAGAACTTGTGGTGAGTCATATCCACCTATTTTTGTTCACCTATCCTTTATAAAATTCAATTTGTTTTTCCCCAAATCTGAGTTTTATCATTATCACAAAAATACCAAAAATATTCCACCGAAATCCATCTCTATCATCTATCTTCCATCGGCTGGTTCGAGGCTTTTTTCGACTTACTTTGTACTGAGATTTAAGGATCCTCAAGGGGAAACTCATTATACCATAAGCACCATTTGCTTTCTGCCAAATCAAATGACATATACAAAAGCAAGTGAATTTGGATTTTCAATGCTCTGAAAGTTGTATGAACTGATTTTTTCATTATGAGCACATTGGATTTCTGTTGAAAGATATGTTTGGACATTGTCTCTGTTATGTTAGGAGCATCCTGATTTGGGAAACTAACAAACCATTCAAGTGGGTGAAGTGATACTGACTCGCGATTTGACCGAGATTCAGGTATCTCTTAACACCTTCTAACTAATTTAAGTGTTCTTGTTGCTCTTCTATTTTCATATATTTATTGGTCTGTCATTTTATTTTTGGCTCTGTTTTATATATATATATATATATATATATATATATATATATATATATATATATATATATATAGGGGGGGATATCACCTACAAAGTGATAGCTTAGGTGAGCAATGGGAAGGGGAAATAATGACCCTTGGATTCAATCGGACAGTTACTATTACAAAATAATTAAACGGATCACGTGACCATGAAATAATTAACCCTTGACCTAAAACGCTCTCTTCTTGAGGCAATTTTGGCTCCACCGCCAAGCGCCAACAAACGCTATTCTCCTCAATCGGGATGTTCTTCTTCCATGGATTCCCACTAGTTACCGTCTCCACCCTCGTCAGGCCATCACCAGCCTTTTTCATCATCAACCTTTCTAAGGTTTCACCGCCATCACTTGTCGCCGACCACCGTCACCACCTCGATGCCCACCGTTGGATCAACTCCTATTGTGCGCCATGGCCACCACCACTAACCAATCTAAAATTTACTTAAACCCATGGCCATCGATACTTAAGTTTTGATTTCATCCGCTGCTTCGATGTCTCCATCCTTCTTCTGCGCTCCTGTTTCCGTCGCTTCGTATTTGGATTCCGCCATGTCCGAGTTTTCTCGACGAATTTGTCGCCGCCCTCCTTGGCGGTGTTCTTCGACCACCCGACTACCGCCATCCCTGATACCACCACCGCCACTCGCCGGTCGCCTAACTCGAATCCATTGGCCGCCACCATGGCCACACGGCGCCACCGCCTCATCTATCTCTTCTTTGGGTTGTTTTGCCGTCTGCCTGCTCACACCGCCTTCTCCCTGTCCGGTTGGTTTACTGCGGTTTTAGAAACAAAACATAACACTACAACATGTTCAAATTCCCCCTCCCTCTCCCATCCCATCTGTTCGTTTCAGATTCCCCACCTCTTTCTCTTGCTTTGAAGTCGAAGCTGCCAATAAATCTACCAGACCACCCCATCGTTACCATCTTCAAGTGCTCTTCTCCTCCTATGTCCTCCATATTATTGTTATTGGACCTTAGAGAACAGAGAATGTCACAGTTGCCACCAACCATCACCACATCCAGTCACCGTTGCAACCTCCACGACGGAAATTCAAAGGTCTTGTTGGTTAAGGTGCAAAATAGTTGTTACTTGTTTGATTTATGTGGATTGTTTTGTAAAATTTGGCGAATTCATGCCATGGATTTTGGTAGTGTTTTGTGACTAGTGGTGCGACGGGACTAGGCCGTGCTGGTCAATCACAAAATAAAACTGATACTTTCAACAAAATAGAATTTTGAATCAAAATCAGGGATGCGACATGTAGACTTTGCCCATATTTGAAAGGGAGAAGAATGATCAGGCTGTAATCCCTTCATCGTTTAAAGTTGTCTTTGTAGTTGCATATGTTTAGGTGCCCAATTATTTGATTTCCAATCTTGCTCAAGGAGGAGATTAGATAGAAAGAGTAAAGACTATGTCGATCCCGCTGCAACAATGGTGTCTTCAAATCTTGATGTATGTGAATCTTTGAACCTAGTAACAGAGGTGAAAGAAGAGAGAGATTAAGTGGGAGGAGGCAATGAAAAGACACAATTAGACTTGTTAAAATTTTCTCTTTTTTATTCCATTACTAGTGGTATCAGCGTGCTTCGCACGCCAGTTTTATTTTACTTTTAAAAATTAATAAATAATAATTTGTACTCAGTAATTAAGTATGAAGTTTTTAATTTTTTTTTTTAAATAAACTTGCGAAAACAACCTACGAAGTAATTGATTACACCAAAGAAGGGCAAAAAATCAGATGGAACTTGACAACATTTTTCATATTTGAGCATGCCAAGGATAGCTGTATAAGGGTTGAAAGTTATCTTGCTCATAGTCTGCCGAGTCTATTATGGTAGCTCCTGTATGCATATTAAAAAAGTAAAAGAAATTTTGGTTACAGGCTGTGGAAAGAAATTAGGAGTTTAAGTGTGGTAGTTAACAAATGGAATAATAACAATTAATACTGTGAGGAATCAGCAATAACTATCTTAACTTTTAATTGTATATATTCATTCTGATTTTTTGATTTTATTCCCTTTAAGAAGGAAATAAAAGGAAAAGAAGAAAAATGCATTCCTAAAATCTGAACTAACTTCCTGTTGCCAATTTGTTTGTAAGAGTAAAAAACTAATTTAAGTCAATTCAAAGTATAGTTTTTCCATTATTCAAGATTTAAAAGAGATTTTACCAAGCATGGTCACATTTAATTTAGCACGAAATCATCAAACTAATGCCAATCAACCAAAATTTCAAAGAAAGCCGTCAAATTAAGTTTTGATCAATTGGTGATCAACTGCTTTAATGAACTACAGAGTTTAATATTATCTCAACCATACTTTCCACCATGATTGATACATATGCCAATTAAATACTCTGTGACTTCAACTCTCACCCCAGAGTTAAATGAATTCAAACATACGTCAATCTACAAGGTCAATGTCTTCTACCACCACTATCTTTATTTTTCAAGCTTGTTATATCCTCATCTGTCATAGGCTATTTTTTAAGCATTGTTATTGCATTCAACTGAACTGCTTTATACCTGATGGGTTCTCAAAATCTTTGGATAGCTCATTTCTAAAACTTGAATTAACCCTTCTAAGGTAGGCTAATTCTTTTACATCATTTAATCCACTTAATTGTAAGCTAACATGAAATCGGGTGATTATGTAACTGTACTTAATAGGTGATTTTTTTTTAAAGAATTAGATGAAACCATACCTCAGAGGCTTGTGTTTGGCTTTCTGAATGGGACTCCATGGAAGCAAACATGTAAGCGAGATCTTTTGTGTAGTCTGAAGCTCTTTATTTTAGACGCATTAATTTGTCAACTTTCATCTCTAGCTCATGTGGTCCCTTTATCGAATTTTTATCATCTGAACAGGACCTCAAAGATGAAGCTTGATCATTTCTTTCGTGTTAAGATTCGATGAGCTGAAACCTTGATACTTCTCTACACCTAGCTAGTCCCAACTTCATTAATAATATGCATATTAGGCTCCTAATTCGAGAAGATACATCCAAATTCAAGGTGAAATGGCGAAATTTTGCACCATATCCAAAATTCAATAATAAATTTAAATTTATTAATCGTAAAAACATATACCAAAATTTAAACTGTATTTTTAACTTGCAAATCTAAATTGAAATATAAATAGACAAAATTAAGCCCAAAAATGGATTCACAGGAACTGGAACTCTAAAAATACTTACCTTTTCAATGGAAGAATTGACAGTTAGAAGAAAATCGAAAAAATAAATCAATTCATATATTCCTATGATGTTAAGGAATGTAATGGAAACAATCAATACAAACATGGAATAAAGAACGTGCAAATTGTAGGAGAGAGTCAGTACAACCAAATAAAGAATTAGCTCCTTTCATCAAAGGCAATGTCACTGGGTGAAGTGATAGCAATTCTTATCTTCAAAATAAGTCATTGGTCAGAGGCTCAATGTTGGTCCAATAGTGTAATTTATCCCAAAAATTCACTCTCATAGTGATGGTTTTTAAGGCTTAAAAAATCATGGAATAAAGAAAATGTAGTATCTTCACTTAAATTAAACCTGCAACTGCAATTTTCAAATTCATATGAAACGTCTCATCTAAACATCTTCATAAGTGAAACATCATATTTTCGATCTCAAAAAAAAAAACATCATATTTTCTCATCTCAAGTGTAAACTTAAGTTATATACCATATTATTTTCCACATATAGAAAACAAACACTGACATTAGACAATATATGTATCTCCAAAACAAAGTCAAAGAAACTATTACAGTAGTATTCACATAAACTCCTAGAAATGCAAGCATAACACTAACCTAATTCACATTTGTATAGCATTGGTAGTCGAACTCGAATCCTTGAGCATAATTGTATCCCAATACAATTAAAGGACTATGTCAGTACAATTGTATCCCAATAACCCTAAACCTCTTTCCCTTTCACAAAATTTTTCCAAAAACCCCTGATTTTTTCACAAAAATCTCCCAAAAACCCCTAAATTCCCCAAACCCTAAATCAATAGCCGAAATCGAAACGGATAACTTACCAATAGAGCAAACGAAGTCTTCTAGATCGGCATTGTCGGTGTCTACACACTTTTAGTAAGAAATTATACTGTTTGGCGCAAATAAAAATTAAAATTTTCCATAATTTTCCTAGTGAAAGTAAAAAACAAGTGATATTTGCTCGCTAAATGATTGTTTCAATGACAAAAATATTCCTCATAAAAGATGATCATATAGCGAGGAATTGAACCTTTTCTCGTTAATAAATTTGAGTAATTTTCTCTATTTTTACCCAAACCAACACCGACCAAATGATATTTCCTTGTTCATTAAAATATTTAGTAACAAACTTTTTCCTCGATAAAATTCTTTAGTGATGAATTAAAATCTCAATCACTAATAAATGAAAATAGAAAATGTCCCAAGGATTGAGCCTTGCTAGTAAATGTCCAAAATATTTTCATAATACCAACATTACCCCTGCCTTATAATCCCCTCTCCCACAATTCCCGTCTCCCTCCCTCGCGCGAGCAGTTTTGCGGTTTCTCCTTCCAACGTCTCTCTCTCTCTCTCTCTCTCTCTCTCTCTCTCTCTCTCTCTCTCTCTCTCTGGCGATTCGGTTCCAATGGTTCTCTGGTGATCTCCGTGCACATTTCTACTCTTTGTCGTGCTTTTTGACTTGCTATCGGCCCTGCTGTTCGACTGTCTATCCTCGTCGTTTCTGCACTTTTTTGCTCAACGTTTCGGTTCTCTGATCATCTTCTTCTAATGGCTTCATCAGGTACTTTCTTTGACTCTCCTGCTTCTATGTTCTCGACATCAACCTCTCATGTTGTTTTCTTTGAGTTGTGGAGATCTAGTTTCCTTCAATTTCAAGCAATTTCTGCTCTTCGTTTCTTTAGTTTAGCCCTTTCCTCCCGCTTTAGGGTTTGTTTGTTAGTTCAGTTGTTGTCTAATGGCTATCAGTTTGTGCTATGGTTATTGTCCCTTCTTCTGATTTCGTTTCCATTACTGCATTTGTGGCATTTTTTGTTTCTCTTTGTTTTCTGATGATTGGTTACATTCTGGTGTTAGGGTTACAATTTATGGATTATTTGTTGTCAGGGTTGCATTTTATTACTTGTTTTAATGGTTGGTTACAGTCTTGTGACAGGGTTACAGTTTTTTAATTGTTTTGGTGACATAGATAAAGTTCATTACTTGTTTTGATGGGTGGTTACAGGCTGGTGACAGTGTTACAATTGATTCATTGTTACAGTTTGTTGCTTTGTTGGTGATAGGGTTGCATTTTATTACTTGCTTTAATGGTTGGTTACAGTCTTGTGACAGGGTTACAATTTATTAATCGTTTGGTGACAGGGTTATAGTTCATTACTTGTGTTTATGGTTGGTTACAGTCTGGTGACAGGGTTACAATTGATTTATGGTTACTGTTTGTTACTTGTGTTGGTGACAGGGTTCCATATGACATTCTGCTTGTTGTGTGTTTGCAGTTTTTGGTGTGGTGACGATATTAGTTTTATGTGGTGTTTCAATTTGTTAACTGGTTTTTGGTGACAGAATCTTATTTGTTGTGAAACCTAATGTTTACACTATATCTATGCTATTTAGGTAAAGAAATGTTGTCCATCAAGAAATTCCTACTGTGGATCTATCATCTGTTATTCAACCTGCTTCCTTCAAGTTTATTGTTCCCAAAGAACGACGTTTTCGCGGGCATATTAATGTGTATTCAAAGCCTACATTGATCAAAGTTCTTAAGAATGGTGTGTCTCCTGATGACTGGATTTCTCTTATTGATAGTTGTTTAGGTCCAATTGTACGGGCTGGTGATCGTCTATATTTTCATCATCAAGTTGTGCATCATATGCTCTTACATGAAGTTGAAACTTCTAAAGTTAATGAGATTTGGTTCCAAGTTGGGAAACATTTGCTTAGGTTTTCTCTAGCTGAATTCTGTTGTGTAACCGGTTTGAGTTGGAAAGAACCTGGTGATGACATGTCTCCATCTCCTCATGTGGATATGGAGGAGTTTTTGGGTGTATCATAATGCACATTTAATGGTCTTCTTCAAATTTTTCTCAAGGAGCCAACTCAGTCTCCCAAGAAACTTTCCATGGCGTACTTGTTACTGATTGAGGGTGTGTTGTTCCCTCAACGTTCTAAAGCTCTTGTTCGTCAATCTTATGTGGACCTTGTCTGTGATTTGGATCGTTTAAAACTTTATCCCTTTGTTCGGCTTGTGTTTCTCGAAACTCTTTCTTATTTGAAGAAATGTACGAGGTCTGAGCTAATAAAAAAGGGTGCAAGGTTTGGTTATAATCTGCTCGAATATCCCATAGCATTTGAGGTATTTCCCTTTCCTTTCCTTTTATGTTCCTAAGCTTTTTCCTTCTTTTTATTATTCTTTGCTTGTATTTCTGTTCTTACTGTTGCTTTCTTCTCAGGTTTGGATTTTAGAGGCAATCCCTAAGATTACTGGCATCTGTAATTGTCACTTTGTATTCTGTGATGAATTACCAGCATCTCTTGTCTAGTATACTAGTGAACGTGATTACAACACTACATATGATAGGTGTTCTGAAGTTTTCTCCAAAGATTTGGTAAGCATTCTTTCTTGTCTCATCTTTTATTATTTTGATCTCAGTTTCCCTATTCCATTTTTTATATTTGTTGCCGTTTAATTGTATTTTTTGTTCTCTTTATAGTGGACTATCTACTCTTTGTATGCGTCGTTTATAGATTGCCCTGGCCTCTCCTTTTCTGATGAAGTTTCTGGTGACAGTGTAGATTCTTACGTTTCTTATTTTGTTGGTGTGTATGCTGATGACAATGATGTAGTTTCTCCAAGGAATTTACGCATCCAAGCGTATCGGCTCAGGCAATCAGGTGGCTGTCTTCTTAATGGTGGTGTGGAACCTATTATCCCTTCTACTAATATTCCTACTAGGATGAAGGACATAGTTAGAGCCCCACCTTTGAGGAAAAAGGGGGTGTTGAGACCACCAGTTATCACAGATGGTAGTTCTGACATTGAGAGTCCCAAGAAGAGGTTGGTTACACGGTCAATGGGCAGTGGTGACAGTCCTCTTCCTGTGAAGAAGGGTAAGATGGTGAGACGCACTCCTGCTGCTGATGAGTCTGTCAAGAAGAAGAGGGTTTTGAGAAGTTCTGCTACACTAGATCAACCTATTAAGACGAAGGCAAAGATGGTGCCATCTCGGAAATCGTCAAGGACTGAGTCTCCTGCCAAGGGTGAAGTAGAAGCACCGTGAGGTGACAAAGGTGTAGATCATGGTGACAAGCCCAGAAGGTCCAAGTTGAAGCTTCCTAGATCTATCCCTCCCAAAGGTGATGAGCTTATGTGATGATCTTCCTTGGTTGACAAAACAGTTTGTTACTAAAGCTGATTTTGAAGAAGTTGTTAGTTCATTCAAAAAATCATTTGAGTCTTATGAAGCTCAATTGCAAGAGTGTGTTTCTAGGATTCTTGTCCTTGAGGAGAAAGTGCATTACCTTGAAGCACGTGTCTTCCACCCCAGTGATGACAGTGAGGCTACTCTAAAAAGGGGACGTAAGGCATTGGATGATTCTATAAAGGATGTGATGGTTGGGATTATGGAAGGCTGCTCTCAGTTGTCTGACCATGGGCATCATTTTGAGGGGTTGGTTGAATGTGATGACAATGAAGGTGATGACGCTGATTTGTCCGATGATTCCCCAACTCCAGAGTATATTATTGTTAAGTCAACTAAGGAGTCAACTTCAGTTGATGTTGATGTTGTTTTCACTGATGATGACACTGGTCTTGTGGGTTCAAAGGAAACACTTTATGACAATGTTGTCCCTTCTCCTGGTAGTGCATCTCCTTCTCTCAAGATTGATGATAGTGTTGTTGCTCCTACTAAAGTCATTGTATCAAAAGATGTACCTGTTAACAGTTCTATCCCTCTTACTGAAGTTGTTCCGTCATATGAAGGAATCCTCAATTCTAGTGCAGCCATTACTGAAAAAGTTGTTGATTCTTGTTCTGCTGCTCCTACTGAAATCCTTCCTTCGGCTGATGAAACTGTTGATTTGAGTGTTTCTCCAACTGAAGTAATTGGGTCAGTTGAGACTGTTTCTGCTAGCTCAGTTCCTTCTACTCAAATTCTTGATTCACATCCAATCAATGAGGATATGGTTGCTTCCAAAGAGGTTCCTGGTGACAGTGCTATTCCCACTCCTGTTCTCCCTTCCTCTACTGATTCTCGTGATAACAGTGGTGGTGTTGCAACTCTTGTGCTTCCTTGCTCCACTGATGCACCTGATGACAATGGTGCTGTTGGTTCCAAAGTTGTGGTTACAACTAATTTGAATGATGCTAGTAGTTGCCCTGCTCCTGAAGTTGGTGGTGGAACAGTTGATCATGGTATTGGCATCATACTTGGATACAATTCTGATGTCCCAGAGGGTGTGCCTGCTGAAAGTGGTGATGCAACTGGTGTTATTGATGATAAATGCAGTCTATTTCATAACATTAATGACGTTGCCTGCCCTATTCCTTCAGATGGTGAGGATGATGTTGAAGTTCCGCTAAGGCGTTCTTATAGGGCGTTGAAATCTGCTCCTGCATCCCATACTCCTTACACAAATCCTTGTAAACTGAAGAAACCTCGCCTTCCTAAAGTACCTAAACATTCCATTCTCAGCTCCGAGGAGCGTGTTGAATTTTACACCACTTTTCGAGATCTTGGGTAATTATCCACTTTTGATATGTGTTTTCTTCTTCGTACTACCACTTCTTATAATAATTTTATTTAACTTGTTACCTTACTTTGTAGAGGTGATGGAAAAGTCAGTGGATGTGAGATTGATATGAACAAGGTGTTTTTCACTGAATTATCGGGGAGGATAAAATGACTTCGTGATATTGTAAGCTCATATTTACATGTCTTGTTGTTGTTGCTTATATTTTGGTGCCATCAGTTTGGTGACAGTTAGGGTCTATTATGTTTTCTTTAACAGCACATAGATGAAGCACTTCATCATTTTAGAAAGCGTCTTCATGATTGTCCTGATCTAAATCCCACCAGTGTTGTATTAGACACCATTTTTTTCCCTAAGATTGCGAATTGTGATGTTGATGTTTTTAAAAATGGTGATGCAATTCCGGAGGAATTATTCCATTACTTCCTTGGTCTTTATCCTGACAATTATTGGAAGACTTGGAAAGGGGCTAAGAAGGTTTACGCTCCATTCAATCTTGACAACATGCACTGGGTAGCCGTTGAAATTGAGTTGGACTCCAAGATGATTCTTGTTTATGACTCCCAGTGTGGTTTCACTAAAAATGAAGAGTTGCTTTCGAAGTTTGCTAAAACGTGTGAAGTGCTTTCTATTCTATTGAGCAAGAGTGGTTTTTTCCTAAGATAGATGACACTCCCTTTGAAGTGCACAGAGTAGATGACTTGCCTCAAAATGAAGACGGGTACCTTCTGTTTTCCATCTTGTTGTATTTTGTTACGTGACATTTTATCTGTCCACCTTTTGTCTCTTATTGTTTGTTTTTTGCTTCTTATGTAGGGGTAGTTTTGGTGTCTACGTCATCAAGCACATTGAGTCTCTGGTTTTTGGTGGTGACATATCAGCTTGTGAATGATGAGTATGTTAATGCTTATAATGAGAAGATTGCATATGATCTCATGAAGAAGCAGTGGACATTTGTTTAGTTATGAACTTTAAGTTTGTGTTAGTTGCACTATGTGGTGACAGTTTATTTGGTGAATGTTTAGATTATATTTTGTTGTTTTAGCAGTCGTGGTGACAACCCATGGTGACACTCAGTTTGTGTTAGTTAGACAATTTATCTGGCGACACTTGAATTTGTGATAGGTTATTGTATACTTTGTCGATGTAAAAGTCGTGGTGACAGCCCATGGTGACACTTAGATTGTGTATTTGTAGGCTAATGCTCTAGTAATTTATATGTTCCTTTGAATCTTTTATTGTTTTATCCCTATTATATGTTACAATAGTCTATAATTCCACTTCAATGTCAATGTTTTATTATTTTTGGTGACATCTTCAAAGTTTTCACTTGGTTACAGTGTCCATGGCCATCTTTTCGAAGTGGTGACAGTATATGTGACCCCATTTTTAGGTTGGTTACATCGTCTATAAGGTTTGCTTTGATTACAGTGTCTACGTCCTACTTTTCATTGTGGTTACAGTATATATGACCCTATTTTAACGGTGGTTACAGTGCTTATGACTCTCTTACCCATTCATATGATGAAGGAGAACTATGCAGTTTTATTATTTTTGCCTTCTCATTAGCCCCTTTAGGGGTTTTGCTTACCCTTGTCCTAGGGTTTTTCATTTGATTACAACAATCATCGCTTAACGACGTATTGTACGTAACATTTTAGACTTAACCCTAAACCCTAAACCATACTGTACATCACATGTTCTTTTGTCTTCTCATTAGCCCCTTTGGGGTTTGTGCTTCCCTAATCATAGGGTTTTCCTTTTGGTTACAGTGTCTATGTCCATGTTTTCATAGTGGTGACAGTGCATATGTCAGGGTATATGTCCCTGTTTTAACAGTTGTTACAGCATTTATAAGTTTTTCCTTTGATTACAGTGTCTATTCCCCTTTTTTCATAGTGGTGACAACGTCTATGTCCCTGTTTTAACGGTGGTTACAGCGTCTATATCTATCTTAACCATTCATATGATGAAGGAGAACTGTCCATCACATGTCTTTTGGCTTCTCATTAGCCCTTTTAGGGATTTTGCTTACCTTGTCCTAGGGTTTTCAATTTGATTACAACATTGATAACTCTGTGTTTATTTTGATTACAGTTTCTATGACTTTGTTAGTCATTGATTTATACATCTTTGCAAAACTGTAATGATAGAAGAAGAAAAAACTGAAATATGGTGACAGTTTACATTCTGTTTAGTGTAATGACCTGTTTACAGTGACCAATTTATTCAATATAAGAACACGGTAAAGTAAATTTTCTTGTCTTCCTTGATGCTTTGCCTCTGATCTCTACCTCTTATGAATCCTCTTTGATGCTTTGCCTCTTATTTCTCTAGCTGAAGGCTTTCTTTTCTTTTGAGGGCGACCACATCTTTTACGTATCATTGGTGGGTGACATTTCTATCTTTTGATGTCCTCTGGTACAACCCACTGCTCTTCATTTGGAGTAGGATATATTGTCTCATGATAAGCAAATTTTCAAGCTTCAGTTTTGTAGTAGCTACTAATATACCTCAGAACACTCAGTTTTTTGTCCCTGATGACAGCAAGAGCATGTACCAAAGGTATCTTTTCATAATCAAATACCTTGCATGTACAAGAGTTCTCATTTAAATCAACCATAACCCTTTTCATCCCACCGATAACCTCACACTGGAATTTATTGAGGTGCTTGACAGTATACATTCATGCATCACTACATCTTATGTACACCATATCACTTATATTAGTTGGAAACTCAAAGCTGTTGTTTTCAGATTCATTTCTGCGCTCATTGAACCATTTTGTTATCTTCTCTCTGAATGCATTCAGTAAGCATATAATTGGGAATGATCTATTGATGTGAGCCTAATTCGCCATGTTTTATAGTTACTTTTGTATCGATTTCTGCATGCATTTCATACATTTAGGATAGAATAGTATAGAATCTATGTAGTTTATGCTTATTTTTCAAATTATGGAATTTACACCAGTTTCTGTTTAACTTCGCAAAAATCGAGGTAATTTACAACAGTTATGAAAAGGAAGGAAAAGCTCGAAGTCAACTACAGAAGTCCGAGGTCAAGGAGCAGCGGAGCCAGGACAAATCAAGCTGGAAGCAAGAAAATCGACTCGACACAATCTGGTCGATATCGAGCAAGCTTAGTCGATATCGAGTCATCTAGTCGATTTCCACCAAAGTTGACAAGAATCAAGCCGAGCTGAGAAAGTTGGTCGATATCGAGTTCCTTTAGTCGATATCGAGTCAACACACTAGGAATCGACGAAGCAAGCTGGAGTTGGAACATCAAGTCAATATCGAGGAACTTTACTCGATATCGAGCTGACCCTCAGAAGCCGAAATCGAGTAGTCCGAGTCTTGTTAAGTTTCTATCCAAAGTCCAATGGAGATATTTTCGAGACCAAATTCCATCAAGATCTATCAAGTGCTATCAAGAGGAGAAGATATTTACCTACATTAGATATATTTCCTTTAGAGATTTGTTTATTTATTTCCATGTTTTAAATCTTTAGATAAAAGATAGATAGATATAGATTTAGATATACTTTCCTTCCTTGATTAGCAAGGATTGAAAGCCTATAAATAAAGCCTTAGGAGCTAATTTCCATTCATTCAATTCTAGAGAAGGAAAAGAGGTAGTAAGTAGATAGATAGAGAGAGCTTGTGGCGAGAGCAAGGTGGAAAGGCGAGAGCGGATTTGGCTTGTTCGGTTGTAAGCTTTCTTTTTAGTTTATTTTAATGCAAAATTATTTCCTTTTATTATTGATGTCTTTCTTGATGATGAAGAGCGAGTAGTCATAACAAATTCAGATTTTATAGGAAGGGTGTTAGAGAGAGAAAACTGGAGAGAGAAACTCTCTTTTGAGGGTTCCTCTTCTCATGGTTTCTCTTCTCATTTTGGCCTTTCCTCCAATTTCCTACCCTCGTGCTTTCGATCTTTATGGGTTTGTATGCAAACTCTAATTTATTGGGTAGAATAATGGGGTTTTATTGCAAATCTGTAAGGGGATTTCGTGATGATGGGTGAGGTTTTTCAGCGAGGTTGGATCTCTCATTGTTGATTTCGGGTGTTGGGTCTGAGATCTAGTCTTCTTCTCGATCGTTCTTCCTTGTTGCCGTTTTGAATGGCTTGGGGGTTTGGGTGTGGCCGTTTCTGGCGGATTTGGCTCGGTCTTGGCCCAGATCTATTGTAGATCTGGTCTGGCTTGGCTCTTCTCGGTCGGATCTGCCCTTTCCCTCTCGTCCCTTCCTGTTCCGAGCCCGGATCTGTTGGGTTACGGTGTGCTGCTCGGGTTTGTGACTGTTTTGCTTCACTTATCTTGTTGACGGGGCCGGCTGGGAGGTTCTGAGGTGTGGGTAATCTCGGGTGTGGAGTGGTCAGTTGGTGATGGAGCCTTGGAAGTGTGATTGGGTTCTGCCTGACCTGGCGGATTATCTCTTTGTTTCTTCCCGGCGGCGGCGCGTCGTCAATTGGATCTGTAAAGGTTAGTCACATCGTCTGGGCAGTCTCCTGTCCGATGGATCTGGTTGTTTGGTTTCCGATGTTGGGATTCGGACTATGTGGGTCTTGGATTTTCTCTCCGACTTGCTTCAATCTGTGGTCTGAACTTCGAATTTATGAGATTTCTACTAGTTGAGGTATTTCGGTTCAATGGGTGGTCTTGTGTGTTCGGCAGTCCTTGGTGGTTGGTTTCGATGGAGCTAGGCCGGATGCGGGTTAGGTTGGTGGTTGGGATTTGGCCCCATTTGGCCGGATCTGGCTTCACTGTCTCAGATCTTCACCTCCCTCTCCCTTCGATTTCATTGTGTGGTTGTTTTTTTCTCTCAGTTCCGTGGGCGCTGTCCTGGTGGGCTGTAGCTTAGGGGCGGTCCGGAGACGTGAACCAGTGGCGACGGGACTCGTGAAGCATTGGGTCCCCCTGGTTTGGCCGGACTGCAGTTGTCGGCTGCCGGTTACTCGGTCCTTGCGGTTGTGGGGGTGAAATGGGTTTCACCTTGTGTTGTTTGAAGGGTGTGGGTGATGTGGGTTTGTTGACGTCTGATCTGTGTGGATTTGTGGTGTTTTTATTTTGTTTGGTTCGGGGGCTGTGTTCTGAGGCATGTACTCCGGCTTTCATCGTTCTATTCTGCTCTTGGTGTACTTCATTTTAAAAATCTAGGCTGAACGCACAAGCTGGCTGAGGGGTGTGAACAGTGCCGCTGTGGTCCTCGGTGTTTCAAGCATGGTGTGTTAGCTTGTACTACTGGGCTGGAATCGGTGATGATCGGGTCCTCTTCATCCCCGTCTCGCTGCTGGGCTCGCTCAATTTTAATGGTTGGGCTAAACATGCAGCGGGTTCTGGTGGCGGGCTGTTGGTTGTTGGGTGATTCCGGTGGTGCCGGCGGCCTTGGGTGGTGTTCCCCAGTGAGCTGGTAACGTGTGGTAAGTGAAAGGGATTGGTCAAAGTTGGTGTGGGCCCCCTTGACATGAGTTAAAGCTGCAATTGCTTTTTCAGCCTTGCTTTTGTCTTTCTTGGGGCTTAACGTGGCGTGCAAATGTGGAGAAGCAAGTGGTTTTTTTGAGTGGTATTATACTTTTGTGGTATTTTATTCTCTTGTGAGATCCGAAATTGGTGGGAGAAACTTGTGGGTTAGTGGCGTAGAATCATTTTTGGTGGGATTGAAAATTGTGGTAGCAACTTGTGGACTGATTGTATGGGTCCCATTTTTTATTTCCGTAAGACCCGGGGTTTGGTCTTACGTTTTCTTGTACTCCTGGCTTTTTCCATCATCTATATATTTACCTATTCAGAGAGCGAGTAGTCACCCAACTTCTAGGGTCGGGGTGAGCCCGACGGTAGCCATGTGAGGTGATGCGATAAAGGTTTGATCTTTTTATGCGATTCATCTTCTATCCCTTCGAGCATGATTCTTTTGCGAAAGTTGAAGGTGATCCTTGTTTGTGTTATTGAAGCGAAAGTGATCTTAATACAACTTGGGTTAATTATGTGAAAAAGGGATCGTAACAATTAGGGTTTATGCGAAAGCCTCTATATTCCTATTTGTTAATAACGAAAGTTATTTGATGAAAAGCATGATCTTTTATGCCTTTATGTGTTATTTTACATGGTTATCGTTGTGGTGTTGAAACCCTGATCTTGAAAGTCTTTAGTTTATTGATTTATTTCATCGAAAATCGTGTTACGTGTTACGAAAAGCTTCGAATTTTAGTTTCTGAGTTAGTCGATTTCGAGCAGGTTTTGTCGATCACGAGTTGTTTACTTGATATCGAGTTGATTTGTCAAAATCGAGTTGCTTTGTTTGGTTTTGATTTCTGTCCATCGATTTCGTGCACTATTGGTCGATTTGCTTAGTCGATATCGAGGAACAGTGGTCGATATCGACCAGTTTTCTGTGCTTTCCTTTCTTTTCTACTTTTTCTCTATTATTTCTGTCTGCTTGTGAGATTCCTCCGCTACCTGATATCCGCTGACACGCTTCCTCGAGGATCGATCCTGACTTCCCGCTCCTACATCAGGAGGAGGTCTTGTAATCATTTGGAAGGGACGGAATCTGGTTTGCTTTACTTTACTTATATTTTGAATTGCAAGTCTCGATTTCCTCCTACAATAAATTGGCGCCGTTGCCGGGGAAGCAATCATTCGCGCCTTAGGTAGTTAGATCTCACGTTTTCCTTTAAGTTTTGATTTTGCAGGTTTATGCACCGTTCTGGTCAACCACCTGAGTTTGATGACTTAGACGATCCGGAACACCTTATACACATCCATTCTAGACTGAAAAGGATCATGGCAACTGCCGAAACACAAGCTGAGATGATTGAGAGGCTTCAGAAGGAACTAGCCGCCAAGGATACTGCTCTCACCGCTGAGAGAGCATGCACTACACAAGAAGCTCAGCGAAGGAGGCAGGTGGAAGCTGAGCTTGCCCAATACCCTACCACTGCAGAGGATTACATGCACCCGACTCTCGTCGTGCCTGAATCGGCCATTCTAATCCCTAAAAATAATTTTGAAATTCGCACTCCTTTCCTGATTGAGATTAAAAATAATGCCTTTTACAAAAGGTTTAATGAATGTCCTCTTCAACATATTACCAAATTGACTGATATGTGCCATACTCTTGCTGAAGGTACCACTTTAGAATATGTCATGATGAAGGCTTTTCGTTGGTCTTTGGCCGGTCCAGCTTTGAAGTGGCTTGAAGGTCTCCCTCCACGATCCCTCACCACATGGGGTGATGTAAGGCATGAATTTCTCAATAAATTCTTTCCTCCTGCCAAGTGAGGGCTCCTCCGCCAGAAAATTACAGCTTTCAAACAGAAGCCTGGGGAGCCGCTAGTAAAAGCATGGGAACGATATAAGGATCTACTGTGATCCTGCCTTACACATGGACATCCACCCTATGTCATTCAGGAGATTTTCTTCACTTCTCTTGATCTGGCCGCTAAGGATAGGATCAACCAGTATACTCATTATGAGTATCTAACAATGCCGCCAACTGAGGCATGGGTTACCCTCGACAAGCTCACCAACTACGACAATAAGTATGGGACTCTGACAAACTATGACGAGAACGCCTATGCCAGGCCAGCCCCATCCATGGCCCTCTATGAGCCTTCTAAGGAGATTGACCCAGATGTCAAAGAGTAGTACTACGGAGATCAGAATCACAAGCTCCTCAAGCAAGTCAAGTATCTTTCTTTCAACCAGCCATGCATCGAATGCGGCTCACAGCGGCACACCACTACTGAGTGCCCACACGCGGAGCAAGTCAGGATGGCAGAAACTCACGAAGAGGTAGCTTACGCAGCGGGTCCCAATCGCTATATGAGGGACCAAAGGTTTCAGCAACCACAATGGAACCAAGGTGCCCCTAGGAACCTCCCGCCATACAGAGCTCCAGGACACCCGGAAAGGGACCAGAGGAAGGATGATCTACAACTCATCCTTGACGAGATGCGCCGGAATCAAGGGACCATCAACAATCAGCTCTAGAACATCAATACAACATTTGGAGAGCTAGATATCTAGAAGAGGAACATAGAGATCCAGATGGGTCAATTCATGGCACAATGTCACCATACCCTTACAAAAGAGAAGAAGTTTCAGCGCTTTTAATGAAATGCCATCATTTGTTTTGGCTCCGAACTAGAAAAAGAAGCTGCCTTTCTCGACAAAATCTCTAAAGGATCCAGCAGAGAAGAAGTTTCAGCGCTTCATCAAGATGCTTCAGAGGCTCAATGTCACCATGAAATGCCATCATATGTCAATTTTCTCAAGGAGATCCTAAGCAAAAAGCGATCAATGGCTGAGATCGTAGAGGAGTGCAGCTATATGGACACACTTGAGAAAAGGCCAGATCCAGGTAAGTTTGCTATAAACATAGGATATGGTCAATACAAATTTAATGCTTTATGTTATCTTGGAGCTAGCGTAAGTATAATGCCTCTATCAATATGGTCCAAGATTAAGATAGGTGCCCTAGAGCCTATGGATGCTAAGCTTTATATGGCAAACAACATGGTGGTCATCCTAACAGGCATGGTGGACAATGTGCCAGTGCAAGTAGGTAAGTTCTTTGTCCCTGCTGATTTTCTAGTTATTGATATGGTGGAGGACCCTGCTTGTCATATTATTCTAGGAAGACCCTTCTTGGCAACGGTAGATGCCAATATAAGCGTAAGGAAGGGAGTGCTCACTTTTAACATCAGCGATCAGGTAATTGAGTAGTCCTTTAATAAAACTGGAAGGCATACATGTCCCATGGAAGAGGTAAAATCTATATCAGCTGGTTACATTAGTTGCGGGGAGCCTAAGGTAAGAAATATGACTCCTGAAGAGCTAGAAAAAAGGGATATGGAAGCCCAGATGGAAGAGATCATGTCCATCCTGAACTAAGAAGCTGAGAATCCACTCGACATAGACCAAGGTACGTCGATTTGGACTAACTATTTTTCGGATGCTTTGTCAGGTCTTAAGTATGGGGTCAATATCGACCCAGAGAAGTCGACTGAGCCAGAAAACAACTCGATATCGACTTCCACAGGTCGATATCGACCAGCCCTTACCGAGACAGCCCCACCAGAAATCGAGTAGAGGAATATCGAGCAGCACCACTCGATATAGACCAATGTTGGTCGATATCGACCAAACCACGCCGAGTCGATTCCTGCTATCGAGCAGAAGCCATCCGATATCGACCAACCTTGGTTGATATCGACCAACTCAAATCAACAAGTCTTCCTCCATATCGATCGATTGAGATTCCACCAGAAGAGCCGAATTCCTCGATGTCGAGCAGCCTTACTCGAGATCGACCAAAACAGGAGCTTCCGACATCTGATTCTGCAAAGGTAAGCCAATGTATGGATCTTTCTTCTCCTATTTCCATTAAAGATTTATCTATACATGGAAGAGGTTTGCCTTGGTATGTGCGATTATGTAGGATTTCCAATGATGAGCCTAATAAGTATGAAGTTGGAGACAAAGTCTATGTCGCCAAATCAAAAGATCATTGGTTTCCTAACAAATTCAACAAGAAGAAGATGGGGCCCTTCATGGTGAACAAGATCCATTCAGGCGGACTGCAGCTGATGGACAAAAATGGAGTCATGTTTGAAGCACAAGCTACATGGGCCCTGCAGATGCCACCTTGAGCTTAAAGAAGAAGTCAGCCTAGCGACTATAAAATCTAGAGCTTGTAAATAGACATTTATTTTTGGGACTTTTGGACATTGTTGCTTTTGTTTGTTTTTGGTTTTGAACTTTTAGTTTTTCTATTGTGGGTATTTCTCTTCTACATTTTTCAGGTCCATGGGGATAGAAGCAAACTAAAATCGGATCAGGACTACAACATAGCACTCAATTTTTGGCGATCTGCACACCTGTCTAGTGAGTTTCTTTCTTTACCTTTGTTTTTTTTACAGTGGGGACACTGTAATGTTTAAGTATGGGGTGGGGGGAGGGCTTACTTTGTGCATATTTGACATATTTGACATTTTGCGTGCATGTTTAAAGTTTATTTCTTGAATTGCTTATACATGGGTATTTTGGAATTCATTATTGACCGCGTTCCCTATATACACCGCAAATGACGCGTCGGATTGGACGTTGCAGCAACGTTGGATTAGACGTTGCTATAACGTCCAATTTGACGTTGCATTTGACTGTAAAATTTGCCCAAGGGAAGAGGATCCGACGTTGTAACAACGTCGGATCGGACGTTGCAATCTGGATCCAAATGGGCTCCGTCGGGCTTTGCAACATTCATTTGGACGTTGCAAGAACGTCAGATCCGACGTTGCAAATTGGGCTTTGCAATGGAAAAATCCCCAAGGCAAAAAATGGGCGGGCATAGCAACGTCCATTCCCATTTTGATGTTGTTAAAACGTTATATTTGACGTTGTCACAACGTCATATTTGACATTGTTACTACTTCCAAATTTCCCCATTCAGCCACCCCTATAAAAGGGACCGAAGTTGAAAAATTCGACATAACAATTCTACATTCTCATTCCTTCCACAGTTTCATTCCCGTCTACATTTTCAATCCTTCCATGGAGCCGGTTACATCTGGAATAGAAGGTGCCACCTCCAGCATTGATTTTGTAGTCACAAGGGTTCAGTACCCAATGCCCCTAGAGGAGTCCAAATGTGCTTGCAGTAGTCCAGAATACAGTGGCATGCATCCATGCGCGCTCTTTCGGGTCATTTGTGAAAATGAGAATCACATTTCCGCACCCTTACAGCTCGGGTGTCGGGACTGCAATGATTTTCATCCAGGCATTCGTGGAGCGTATGAGTGCAAGGTTGGAAATCTTCTTCTTCAACATATCCGGTCATTTTCCCCCGATGTAAACAGACATGACCACGTTGATGTGGCTCAAATGGCAGGGATACTTGTGAGGGAAGCAAGTACGGAGGTTGGATGCTTTCCATTCAACGAGTTAAAGATTAACATCATTCTGAAGACGAATTAAGAATAGGCTGGTCGATTTGAAGAAAAAATTATGTTGTTATCCATAGTGTATTTGTTAGTTTTAGTAATGCCTCGATGAGTAATGTAATCTGTTAGTTTTAGTAATGCCTCGATTTGTAATCTAATCGTTACCTGACCGTTATCTATGAAGTGAAGCGTCTGCATGTGATTGTTTGTTGTTGTGAACGTCGTTGTTTTGAATGGGTAGAAACCATTGAAAATAATAACGCAAACAACACGAAGTACAAAAGTATAGTATACCGACAAAATACGAAATGTATGTCATAAATAGACGGACTATAATGTATCTACTGCAGAGATCGAATGTAGCTCATGAAATGCTCATACATCTGGTCTAGCTGGGGATGCCCGACCAATGCCTGAATGGCCTGGGTCATCTCGTCGACCCGGGCCTGGCGCACAGCAGTCTCAGCATCAACCTCATCCCCATCTGGTCCGATGTCGTCGTTTGGGTGGGTAGGCGCAGCTGGAGGAGCACCAGGTAGTACCACTGTCGTGGGCAACACATGACCTCGACTCTGCGACTGGAACCAAGCGAGCTAGTCAGCTGAGACGCCTCCTTAACAGCTCTCGATCATCCTCCGGTGACCGGTGACAGGGTAGAATCTCTCATTGTCCTGATCTGCCCAACGGTGGTGCTACATGCCGAACGTCACGATGTAACGCCTCTGCAGGCGAAACAGGCGCTGCACAAAGGACGGAGGGATGACGGCCAATGGCTACTCCTGCACGCGGCCGAACTGTCGGAGCACCCTATCTGGCATGTACGGCTCAAAGATGCCACCGAATCTGAGGGTGTCTTAATAGGTGGAGGAGCGAAACTGACCTGCGAAATCCAGGTCTCTGCAGAAAGGCATCCACTCGACCTATGTTCAAAAAATGATATAAGGGAAACAATCTTACTCGACATATGCAGTTAAAATCAAAGAAAGTGAGAAACAGGTTACCTGATCGATGGTCATGCGCTTAAGCTGTGCTCGAAGCCTCTTCTCCCTCTTGTGCCTAGCCTTGTCGTTCCCCCTCTTCTCGGCCTTCGACGGGTCCAACCGTGCCATGTATCGGGGATCATCAGCAGGTGCATCATTGTCCGAGCGAAGCGGACCCGCAAAACAAGGGAAGTACGACCAGATCCAAGCCTGAAAATTATAAACCATTAGAGCACTTATTAAATGTAACTCGCAAGCAGAGGAACATATTTACAGTATTAAAGAAACATGTTACCTGCAACAGTGCAGCACACCCATGTAGGCCCTTGGCATCGCCTCTCGTTTCTCCCCTAATCCCCGGTAAAGGAAGGCAAGCACTCCTGCTCCCCAAGCTAGTCTCCCGGAATGCGGAAAATCCTAAACTATCCCGAACAACGAAAAGTGTACACGACTCTGGGACTTGTCGATGAAGAGCGTCGCACCCAGCAGCGTAGCTGATGCGGGACCATCCAAGACATCAAAGAAACCTTCGGATGATGTCTTTCTCAAGAGGAAGAAGAAGGCTTCACTATGGATCCAAAGATGCAAATGACGTTTTAGACTCGTTCAGAATATTTGACAGCTTTTCGACGTCTCAGTAAAATGAGTCGTACGGATTCAATATTTAATGGATTAAGACGTCCTATACCTTGTCGGAACGATGAAGAAGAGATCTACAACTTTGTTGTTGTAGGTGTTTCCAGATTCGACATGGAGCTTGGCCGAAAATTGCATTCTTTGCAAACTGTCACTGTTTTGACGGGATTAAAGAACTTTCCTTATTGCTATTTTTGGAGACATTATTTACTTAAAGAACTTTCCTTATTGCTATTTTTAGAGACATTATTTACTTAAGTTATTTTAGGTAATTTTAGGAGTTTATTTTAATTAGTCTTTTATTTATTATTTTTATCTAAAATCAGCCCTAGGTTTTCTATATATTGACAGTTGATCATTGTAGAGAACTCACGCTTCCATTGAATAGAAATTTCTTTTGTGTGAAACACAATGAGAGAAAGTCGATTGAATAGAGCTGTGCTCTTCAATTGCAACTATTGGTATTGATCTAGCTTGGTTTGCTTTGTGTTCATCAACTTCGCAAGACTTGGTGATCCTATTATCCACAAGCCCCCTCCTTGTGCCTCCAAGTTGTCCGCGTGGTTGTGTAGGGTTGCAGAGGCGGGTTATATAGTCATTGATATTGGTTCCTACCCTCTTAGGAGGCCTGGGGTCTTTATCTTGTTCTATATAGATCGACTCAGTCCTTATCGGTCGTCTCTTTATTACAATTTCGAGTCTTTCATATTATTCATCGAGTCTTTATTGTTCTTGTTGCTGTCTTGCGTCATTCTCGGAGTTCTTGATCAGATCTTGGTCGAGTTCTTGAAGTCTTGCTGCGTTCTTTGTTATTTCTTGAGTCTTTCTTTAGTTTCTTGCTTGATTGTCGAAGATTAGACCATTACACGGCTAACCCCGTATCAAATTGGCATTAGAGCTTTGGTTTCCGACATCAAGATTGAGTCTTTTTCTTTTTCTAAACACAAAAACACAAAAATAGAGTCTTTTCTTTATTTGGTCTTTTACTTCTTGTTCTTGAATTGATTATTGCACTAATCTTGAGTTTATGATTGTTTGTGGTTGCATAGCCTAAACACAAAGCCTAGGCGAGACCGTGGAGTCGACCAAAAAGGTGCACACAACCCTTGTGAACACCCCCTTAGCCGACGGCAATTCTGTCCCCATAGTCAAGACTTGGTCGACATTCACATAACCACAAGAGAAAACCTAGTTTGTTACTTTTTTATCTTTGGAATTTTGATTTATCTTTTATCTAATTCCATTTATCTTTTGCCTATCAAAAATCAGATTTTAATTGTTAGATTTAATTCCATTATATCTAGCAATTATCAAAAAAGGCTAAAGATAGATCTTGTTACCATATTTATCCTTTTGGGCTAAAATTTTTATCTTTTCACCTTTCTATCTCAGATTTTCGAGTCCTACTATGTACTTAGAGTCTTTCTTGCATTAGTTTTTTTTTTTAAAATCAGTTTCAAAAAAAAAAATAGATTGAACTTGGACCTAGGAGGATAAAATTCGCTAAGGGCAAAAGTAAGTCAAAAAAAAAAAGTATTGTTGATCTAGTGCAAGAAAGCTCCCAAGGACCACTTTTGGTGAATTCTACCTAGCCCTAGTCGACAACCCATCTTTCATACACATACCTCCCATAAAACACAAAATTGAAACCCTACCTTGCAACTACAACATCCTAACTTAAAGGTTTTCAATCAAAAGAGGTAAATTTCCATTCTTTCTTAGTTTTTATTTTATTTTTCTTTTATTTACAGCCTTGTTGAGTTAATTGTTGGTTGTGCCGAGCACTTCTCCTCATTGTGGAGTGCTGAGTTGATAGTGTCGAAGAGATCTCAGCCCCTGCCGAGTTCTCTCTAGTGTTGATCGAGTTGCTTTGCTTGTTTCTGCCTTGTGTCGAGTACTCTTCCTCTAAATCGAGTATTCTCTTGTCGAAAACAGGTCCTGAAAGCTACGTCGAGTGGAGTGCTTGCTTTTTCAAGTACTGATTTGTCTTTGTCGAGTACTCAGCCCCTTTGTCGAGTACTTCTTGTTGGTTGTTTCATTCATTCTCTTGAATTCATATACTTTGATTTCTTAGTTCTTTGCTTGAGTGTTGATTTGCCCAAAGCGGATTGCCCCAACAAGCGTGACATACCAATTAGAGAGGGAGTGTGAGCGAAACACATTGTGAGGCTGTTTATATTTTTACTAATCTTTCACATAGTTCTTTGTTTGTTTTTACTTGATATGTCTAATCAGGTCACCATGTTCAACACCATGATGGAGAACATGGCGAAGATAAATGAGGACTTGGAGAGGGCAAATAAAAGATTGGCGGCCCTAGGTTATCAAGTTATCCCTGTATTTAAAGTGCCATCTAATGAAAGGGAAGAAACTCATCCTATTCCTCCTAATAATGCTATTCAACATCATGTTTCTTCTAGCATAGATGCTTCTTTTATTGAGCATGTTGATAATAATGATCAAGGTTTTAATTTAATTGCCTGTGATAATAATATTTGCATTGAATCTGAGCATGATGATTCTTTGATTGATTTAATTGTTCAACCTATCTCTTGTGATGATAATCAAAGAGAAGATTTATGTCATACTAAATGCTTAGAAAAAGACAATGTTTCTAATATGATCATTGATGACGAAAATTGTTCTAATATTGCTAGCCTTGAATTAATTGAAAATCCAGCCATGACAATGGATGAAAACTTGCTAGCCTTTAATGGAAACATAAAGATAAATGAACAAGCTATAGTGCATATTGAGTTAGAACACAATGAAGATGATATGATATATGAATTGTGCACTAATCAAGTTTGTTTTCTTGATTTTGTAGATGAAGCTGAGACAATAACCATCAAGGAGTGGTCAATCCCTACAACAATCGGTCTTGAGATGAGTTTCCATGAACATATGGTCTTCGATCCAGGAGCTCGTGTGTATGCATTTGCGGAATTTTATGCGAGCTTGGATTCGAGGACGAATCCTTTTCAAGAAAGGGAGATTGATGCGGGACCATCCAAGACATCCAAGACACCTTCGGATGATGTCTTTCTCAAGAGGAAGAAGAAGGATCCACCATGGATCCAAAGATGCAAATGACGTTTTAGACTCGTTTAGAATATTTGACAGCTTTTCGACGTCTCAGTAAAATGAGTCGTACGGATTCAATATTTATCGGATTAAGACGTGCCATACCTTGTCGGAATGAGGACGAAGAGATATACAACTTTGCTGTTGAAGGTTTTTCCAGATTCGACATGGAGCTTGGCCGAAATTGCATTCTTTGCAAACTGTCACTGTTTTGACGGGATTAAAGAACTTTCCTTATTGCTATTTTTGGAGACATTATTTACTTAAAGAACTTTCCTTATTGCTCTTTGTAGAGACATTATTTACTTAAGTTATTTTAGGTAATTTTAGGAGTTTATTTTAATTAGTCTTTTATTTATTATTTTTATCTAAAATCAGCCCTAGGTTTTCTATATATTGACGATCATTGTAGAGAACTCACGCTTCCATTGAATAGAAATTTCCTTTGTGTGAAACACAATGAGAGAAAGTCGATTGAATAGAGCTGTGCTCTTCAATTGCAACTATTGGTATTGATCTAGCTTGGTTTTCTTTGTGTTCATCAACTTCGCAAGACTTGGTGATCCTAGTATCCACAAGCCCCCTCCTTGTGCCTCCAAGTTGTCTGCTTGGTTGTGTAGGGTTGTAGAGGCGAGTTATATATTCATTGGTATTGGTTCCTACCCTCTTAGGAGGCCTGGGGTCTTTATCTTGTTCTATATAGATCGACTCAGCCCTTATCGGTCGTGTCTTTATTGTAATTTCGAGTCTTTCACATTATTCATCGAGTCTTTATTGTTCTTGTTGCTATCTTGCGTCGTTCTTGGAGTTCTTGATCAGATCTTGGTCGAGTTCTTGAAGTCTTGCTGCGTTCTTTGTTATTTCTTGAGTCTTTCTTTAGTTTCTTGCTTGATTGTCGAAGATCGGACCATTACACGGCTAACCCCGTATCAGTAGCAAAGAAAGAAATGGCGAGGTCGTGCTGCCACTCTACGCTTTCTGGCACTACGCCAGCTAGGGTACGGTCGGGCCACTGATTCCGACGGTAGCCGTGCCTCTCCTCCCACCAAGCCGTCAACTCCGGGACGGCCGCTCCGCAAGCCGTCCTATGCTTCTTCAGCAGGGCCGGGGTCTAACCAAATAACTCCTGCAGTAGAGGCTCCAGCTGTAGTGGAAGATAGTCAGGGAGAGGCTCGCAAGGCAGTCCCTCGATCGGCAGCCCCATCAGACAGGCGACGTCGTGGAGGGTGATGGTCATCTCGCCCCATGAAAAGTGGAAAGAGTTCGTCTCCGGCTGCCAGTGCTCAATGAACACAGTCAACAACTGGGCATCCACACCATCCCAGTTCAAATCAAGCAGCCCCAGCAGACAAGACTGAGCATCCGCCTGCACCCATGTCCCAGGACCCTCGTACATGTAGTACCTGAATGGAAGGAGGTGTGAAGCCCGATGATGAACCTTCAGCAATTGATGCCGATAGGTCGGGTCCGTCCATAGCCAGTGAGCCCTATGGTGCCTAAACGAGACCAAAATATCTCCTGGAGGCAAGTCGCCATCGGGGAGCTCATCGTCCCCATGACCGTCCTCCCCCCCCCCCCTCCTGCTCGCCCCCTCCTCCTCGCCCCCCTCCTCCTCGTGAGCCTCCACCCCATCCCCGGGCGCCGCACCCTGTGGCGCATGGGGCGGCCCCTCACCAGGCACCTGAGGCCTGAGGGTCCTCTTCATCCTCCTCGTCACTCTCATCATCGAGGTCCTCCTGCTCGAACTGAAGATCCTCCGCTATATCCTCTTGCTTCTCTTGTGTGTCATCCGCCACCACAGCAGGTGTGAAGCAGTCAGTTGATGCTGCGATGACCGCAGCCCAAGCAGCGTCTCCATGAGCGTGTTCGGAGGTACTGGCAACAACCCTAGGATCTGACGTCGTCTGCGATGACGGAGCTACTGCCAATAGCCCTTGTGCTGAGGGCACCACAGAACTCAAGCCGAAGAACGTACCATCAGTGTCTGAAGCTTCCTCCTGTCTCCGCTGTGTCGGGGTTGTATCAGGATCAACCGTCGTATCTCTCACGGTCAAAGTCTCCTGCTCCGCAAGAGCCATGAGATCTGACACTGTCTGCGAAGAGGAGTCATTGATGATGACCTCCTCCAAATCGGCGCTCTCTACGGCATGTGAAGGCGCATTGTGGTCTTGCCCGAGAACGATGCGAACGGTCCCGTCATCCCGTCTCATCCGAGAATCCTATTAAATTTTTGAACTACTTTGTAAATATAGTTTTTCATTTAAGTTGAATTTCATATTCGTTTCTATGATTTCTTATTGAACATGGTATTTTGTAACAATTTCTTCTAATACATATTATTTTGTAACATTTTTTTTCTATAATTTCGCTTTAGACATTAAAGTAGTTCTTTTTTAAATAAGGTTAACTTATCCGATTCATATCATAAAGTTATACGTTATAAAATTCAACAATTAAACAACAAAATAAAATGAAAAATTGAATAAATTCATACTAACCGATTTCTTCTAATACATATTATTTTGTAACAATTTCTAACCGATTTTTTCTTTTTATTTCGTTTCTATGATTTCTTATTGAACATGTTATTTTGTAACAATTTCTTCTAATACATATTATTTTGTAACAATTTTTTTTCTATAATTTCTCTTTAGACATTAAAGTAGTTCTTTTTTAAATAAGGTTAACTTATCCGATTCATATCATAAAGTTATTCGTTATAAAATTCAACAATTAAACAACAAAATAAAATGAAAAATTGAATAAATTCATACTAACCGATGGCGTACTCGTCAGGGGAGATACCTCCTGCGTCCGCCTCTTCCGGCCAGCACCGGCTCTCCCACCACCGCCACCACCCCCATCACCGGCGGTCCTCCCGGCGCCACCACGGCCACGACCACCACCACCACCAGGCCCAGCGCGGGATCCACCCACCCCTCGGCCACCTCCTCCAGTCCCTGGGCCGTCATCGGCGCCGCGCCCCACACCTCGGCCACGGCCTCCTGGCCCTATGCCCCCATCCTCGCCGCCCCCAACACCTCGGCCACCGCCGACTGTCCATCAGCCGCCATCATCGCCGCGCCTCACACCTCGGCCGCCTCCTGGCCCTATGCCCCCATCACCGCCACCTAATCCGAGATGACCCCGCCCAGCACCTCCTCGACCGCCTCCACCCAAGGACACCATCTCCTCTCCCGCACCTCGCCCAGATCCGCCCTCGCGGGCGCATCCTTGGCCTCGTCCCCGGGATCTCACCATCGATCTGGCCTGAATCGGTCACTCTCTCGCACCCTCGGAGGAATCGGTCGCTCTCTCGCTCTCTCGGAGGAATCTCTCTCACTCCCGAATCGCTCGCGTGTGGAGGAAGAAGCACAACGTCGGTGTCGATGTTGCGCTTTATATAGAAAGAAGCACAACGTCGAATCCAACGTTGTGCACAGTTGGACAACGTCAAATCAGACGTTTTGGGTTCGAACCCCTTCAACTTACAACGTCAATTTTGACGTTGTAATTCAAATTACAACGTCAATTTGGACGTTGTAGTTATCTTTTTTTTGTGAATTGAACTTGGCATATTTAATAAATAAATAAAATACATTATTTTCACATTTTAGTTCGTTGAAATTAACTTGGCATATTTAATAAATAAATAAAATACAATATTTTCACATTTTAGTTCGTTGAAATTGAACTTGACATATTTAATAAATAAATAAAATACATTCCGTCGTATTAATGTAGGTACAGTAAAATAAAATACATAAATAAAATGATAATACATATTTAATTATGAAAATGATAATACATATTGTACATACGCTGGTCTCCAGGCATCTCCATCTCCCAAAAACCCTTCCGGCATAGTCAAATATGAAAATGATAATACATATATTACATACCCCGATCTCCGGTCATCTCCCCCTTTGAAAATACATATATTACATACATTACATACGATGAGTCTACAACTACGTGGTGCTAACGGTACTGGGTGTACAACTACCAACGGACTCATCTAGACTGGTAGAGATGTCGATTTGTACCTCGATGAATGCGTACGATCGTAACCTATCGTTTCCCGGACCCACCACCCTCTCAATTACGTACGCCGTAACTTCACGGATACAATGCCGACATACATCAGTGTAGAACATGTCCAGCATTTCCGTAATCCTTTTGCCCATTTCGGATAGGTAGGCCTCTCGGTCGTTTCTATAAATCATGGCGTCGTTGTGGCATCCGAACTCCCACGACACTGATCTCCTTGAGCCACTCTCACATGTGATGCGGAAAAGGCAGCATGGGAATGCCCCCTTGTACTTCCGGTGTTGGCAGTTGCAGTCGCTGACATCGGGTGGATAACGGTGTTTCGTCCCTCTAATCTGATAGCTGATCCCCTCCGACGTTTCTTCATCTTTTGTGAAGTAAGTGGGGAGTCTATGATTGGGGGCCGACATTAGGTAGTAATAGTGTGGAAGGGTTTGTGGTGGATGGATTGTGGGTGTGGGTGTGTGTGGCTTTTATAGGCACTTCAGCAGTTCAGCTTACAACGTTCAATCTAACGTCGCATAGGGTTTTGTAACGTTGGAAGAAATGTTGCATAGGGGAACCCTAGGGGTGGGGTTTAGAAACGTTGGATTGAACGTCGCATAGGGTTAGAAACGTTTGATTAAACGTTGTATGGGGTTAGCAACGTTGGATTTGACGTTGCATAGGGCTGCCCTATTCCAACCCTATGCGTAGGGTATATGCTAGGGTTGGAAGGGTTGATAGCAACGCTGGATTCAACGTTGCTAGGGTATAGCAATGTTTTTTTTCTGACGTTGCAGGTTGACCTTATTATTTTGTCGATGTCGAGTTAATTAAACCGATATCCAGTGATTTTGAAAGTGAATATGAACATATAGAGTTAATATTTCGATCTTCTTAGTAGGTTCCATTCAAGCGAATATGAAAATGATTCATATGGTAATGTTTCAATCTTCTTAGTAGGTTCTATTCAAGCGAATATGAAAATGATTCACATGTTAATGTTTTGATCTTCTTAGTAGGTTCCATTCAAGCGAATATGAAAATGATTCACATGTTAATGTTTCGATCTTCTTAGTAGGTTCCATTCAAGCGAATATGAAAACGATTCATTTGTTAATGTTTCGAATTTTAATATCAAGGAGAGTACATAGAGTTCACATCGAATGCGCATTACCGAATATATAACTTATATAATAAATATAAAGTTGCCCCAAATCGAACATTGAATACACAAAATTAATTGGATCAGTTGCTTCCAACAGACTCAGCAGGTCCCGCTGGTTGAATCTCAATCAGCGCTTGCTGGAACGCGTAAGTCTCCTTAGTTTCTTAAGCGGGCCGCGCTACTAAGTCAACTACGTACTCGGCAATGCTGTGAATACGCGCCCGACTCACATCGCTGTAAAGACTTTTGATGTTATCCTTTGTCTGGGCCAACACGCGAGTATAGTACGACTCAGGGTCTTGGTCGGACTCCATACAATGGAAATACACCTCCCTTGACATCTCAGACCGGCAATGACACTACACAGAAATTAAACAGCATGGAAATAAAATGCGATATTTCCTGTGCTTACAGTTGCAAATGTGACGTTCAGCCGGCACACTGTACCTCGTCACTCTAATAGTGTAATGGGTGCCATCCGAGAACTCAACTGTCTTCACGAAACTGTACGGATTTGAAGGCATGGTAGAGGGCTTTTTGGGTGTTGAGTGTTTGGTGTGATAAAGTGGAGGGGGGGGGGGGGACCGGATGGGCCTTATAGGGTGGCCCCAATTAAAACTTTGAAATAGACGTTGTAATTGGGAACATTCCCCAAATACAACGTCTGAATGGACGTTGTAATTGGGAACATTCCCCAAATACAACGTCTGAATGAACGTTGTAATTGGGGAATGTTCCCAATTACAACGTCTGAATAGACGTTGTAATTGGGAATATTCAATCCCATTACAACGTCCATTACGACATTCTAATTTGGGGATGTTCCCAATTACAATGTCCATTAAGACGTTGTATTTGGGGAAGGCTCCCAATTAAAAAGTGTGATATGACGTTGTGACGACTGACACATAGAACGCGTAATTGACGTCATGTATGGTCCCCCTCTTATGCCCTTATATACCTCCACCATCAGGCCGAATGAATGCATCCCTTTACCTCACAATTCAAGACAATAGTTATTATTTTATTCGTAGATTTGAAAATGTCATCCTCAGAAAGTGAAGAAGCGATGGAGGTGGCACGAGTCGTCCCCCCCCCCCCCCCCCGCACGACGAAGCAATGTCGTCCCACAGGTAAAATCCTTTGGCTGTATTATCTGTCTCTATGTATTTTTCAATTATCATGTTTGGCAATCCTGGAACGAAATGGTCGACCATTTCAAGCAACTCGTCTTGAAGAACAACATGGTCTTAGTAATCAAGCGATCGTGGTTGACCGCTTCAAACCGACCGGGTGGTGTGTTGTTAGCGTGCGAGCAATATGGGGTGTTTCGCAGAAGGGGGAAGCAGATTCGCAACACGCAGAGCAAACTAAGCAACTGCCCGTTCTCCTTACTCGATCATGAGGGGGGACCGAGTATGTGGACGATGACCGTGCAAAATGAAACGCACAACCATGGACTCCCTCAACGATTGAAGGGTCATGCTTACGCGGGAAGGATGACACCAGGGGAGAAGAAAATGTGCAAGTGGATGAAAGACATAGGAACTCTGCCGAAGGCCATCTTGTACGGGCTATGACAAGCAGATGTGAATAGCGTGACCTCAGCGCGATCACCGGAGAACACCCTCAACAAGCTCGCCGTTGAAGAGAGAGGAAATCGAACGATGACCCAAGATACCCTCCATCGCCCTTGTCGTCTTATCTTGGCACATGACCTTCACATGCTGATGTCCACTAAAATAGCCATGTTGAAATACACATTTTAGCTCCTTATTCTATACACTTTGCATATTTCGAGATGGGAATATGTTGAATTTATGTAGTATATGCTTATTTGCAAGAAATGGAGATCTAAATAAGTTTTGGTTTAATATTACAGAATTTGGAGCCATTCCGGGACAAAACCAAGAAGCAAAGACGGAAGCTGAGCCTTACTCGATATCGAGTACTTTTCCTCGATATCGACCAAAGAGATACGAGCAAGGACTGGTCGAGGAGGAGCTGATCGAGGAACTGAGGACGAAGCCAACTCGAGTTCAGGACCCTACTCGATATCGAGTAGTTTACTCGATATCGACCAAGCCTTGAAGCCGCACCTGGACTCGAGGAAACAACACCTGATCGAGAAGAAGAAGACCAAGAGAACTCGAGCAGCACTTCCTCGATATCGAGTAAATTGCTCGATATCGACAAGACCAGAAGTAGTTGTCCGAGCCAAGTCGAGAAGGGTTACTCGAGCAAGCCAGCAATCCGAAGTCGACGACACATTTCCTCGATATCGAGGAAATTACTCGATATCGAGTAAAATCTTCTTGGGCCGCGTTACGCGGTTGGGCTGTCCGAGTCAAGTTGGGCTTGCTTGGGTACAAAGATGTCCGAATCTATCAAGTTTGATCAAGATCTATCCATGGAGAGAGGATTTATCCACACATGAAGATATTTAGATATTTAGATATATTTCCTTTTATGATAAATGTTCCTTTTATTAAAGTTTTATCTTTATAATTAGATAGATATGTCATTCCTTGATTAGCAAGGATTGGAAGCCTATAAATAAAGCCCATGGGGCTGGTTTTTCATTAATTCAATTCAGAAGCTAGAGAAGTAGTTCCACAGAGAAGTTTAGGAGTTCAAAGGTTTTAGGGTTTTGGCGTTCAGCGAAAGTTGGAGTGTCGGGATTGTAAAGACTTTGAATATAGTTAATGCAAGTTTCTTATTCATCAACAATGTCTGCGATTGCGATGAGGCGTGAGTAGTCCACCTACTTCTAGGGCTGGGGTGAGCCCGACGATAGCCCAGCGTGTTTGAGGTAAAGATCCGACTTTTATCTTGTTTTGAGCATCTACTACCTTTTATGTGTTTATCACCCATTCAATGGAGATCCATGCTAACAACTTGGATTGTAAACATAAAATCGATAGATACAATTAGGGTTTCTTGAAAGAGTTGTCTAATTGTTGGAAAAGGCGAAAGTTTGATCCTTCGATGCAATTTACATGATTATCTGTTTTATTCTGGCCGTATACATGTTTGGTTATCGTTGTCGCAAACCCTAATCTTGGAAGTTCTCTTTCATTCATCAAGTTAAGATTCGAAATTTGCTTATTTTCTTACTTTCTGTTCTTCCTCGATCTCGACCAACTTTGGTCGATATCGACTACTGACCTTCGGTCCTAGATCGCCGTAGCTTCTGAACTACAGGAACTCGACCAAGACTTCCTCGACGTCGACAAAGTTTAATCGATATCGAGTAAATCTACTCGATATCGACAACATCCAGTAACTGCTGCTACTCTATTCGACTTGCCCGATCTTCTGTCGACTAAACCTTAGTTGAGATCGAATAATCTATAAGTCGATTTCTGCCGTGAGATTCATCCGCTGTCTAGGATCCGCTGACACGCTTCCTCGTGGATCGATCCTAACTTCCCACTGCTACATCAGGAGGAAGTCTTGTAATCATTTGCAAGGGACGGAATCTGGTTTGCTTTGCTTTATTCGTATTTTATTTGCATTCTCGATTTCCTCCTACAACACATGTCTCCCTATGTACACCGAACGACCAAATGACGCACCTCACGAGGCCATACTAGGCATGGCATGCATCGGGAACCAAGATCATTTCGCAGCGGTGAGTATGATCTCGCTCCAACCATAAATTAACTATCATTAATTACCCCACTTGACATTATACTATACTTTTTGCCCTTTTTGCAGATATGGTTACATCCCAACGCCCCTTTACATCCTCCAACGCATGAATGGACGGCATACCATCACCCGAGCGTCAACGGATGGGATACTCCCTTCCAAGACCAATTTGTTGTTATGAAGACGTAGAAATAATATAAAAAAGCAATCATTCAACCAAAATAATCATCAGTTGGCCCCATATCTAAAATTACAAACGGGTTTTAACGTTACATTTCAACAAGGGTTGTTGTATTAAACGGAACAACTAACGACCGACTCTTCAGGAATGTTTGGGTATATCTGAATCTGCACCTGCTGGAACACATATGTCGTCATCCGATCTTGGGCAGGGCGCACTACTGTATCAACTGCATACTGTGCTACTCTGCGATAGCGCGACGGAGACATGTCGTCGTACAAAACGATCAGGATATCCGTTATCCGCTCAATCATCCGTGTATAGTACGATGCAGGGTCGTAGTCACACTCCTAACACCCGAACTGCAACTGTGTTGACATCTCCAGGATGCGGGAAACCTGCAAAGAAATTAGATTGCATCGAAAATAATGTGTATAGTTCATATGCTTGCAGTTGCAAGCATCCTCCTTAGGCGGACGAGGGTGTCTCCCCACTTCAACAATGAAACGGGTTCCATCATTGAACTTGGCATATTTGACAAAGGAATTTGGGCTTGATGCCATTACGTGTGTTTCGTGTATGCCAATAACGCAAATGTTGATGTATTTACAGATGGCCTAATTAGCAACGTCCAATTAAACGTTGTTATGGGAGTTCACATAACACAACGTTTAATGTGACGTTGTAACAACGTCCAATTAAACGTTTTTGCAACGTTCAATGTAATGTTTCAACAACATCATATTTGGCGTTGTATTAAGGAAGCCTCATAAAAAACGAGAAAGGATTTCCCACTATAAATTACGCCATACGAGGGTCAAAATTACAACATCTCGTTTGACGGAAGAAGAGATGGTGGCCAGTAACACACCAAGACCTTTCTTCTCGGTCACAGGGAGCGGCCCTAGGGATTTTTTCTGGTGGATAGAAGACGTCTCGCTCACACAAATACTAGTACGCCCCCTTCGGTCTCACATCCGATTTACAACGATCCCAACTCACTACATAGATCTTGACATCTGCAGCCTCTGCCTTCCAACTTCGAGGAAAAATACGGGCTGGGGGTGTCGAAAGAATAACGGTGACTAATAGGCCCGGGAGGAGAGGCACCAGCATCCGGGTAGAGCGCAACAGCTCCGGGGCACTCTGGCTCGCACAAGGATGGAATACGTTCGCGAGATCGCGTGGCGTGCGGGTAGGCGCGGGTTTGATGTTTAGCTACTTAGGCAACGCTCGCTTCCGGGTCGTCGTAGTGCCGCCGGAGAATGTTTCACCGTCAGAGGAAGAGAACAACAATGATTACCTCTGAGGTGGAACATGGCGGCGACCCGAAAAAACTTCTTAACTAAGTTATTTTTGTTGTAATCTTCTATCATTAATATGAGAACTGAGGCAGTCTAAACGTTTTCAAGTAACGTGTTTTTCCCTGAAATAACCACAAATCATATTTGAAAACCCTCCGCGAGGGGCAAAACGCCCCAACAAAATAAAAGATGCAGACATCGCACTATGTTTTCGCCAACATACTACCCAACAAAAACAAAGATAATAGAACTTCAAAGTTGATCCAAGTGTTGTTGTTAACAACGTCAGACTTAACGTTGTATTCATATTGCAAAGTTGTATTGAACGTTGCTGTCTGGCCCGACGAGGCCCACTTTAGCAACCTCGGATTAGACGTTGCTAAAGTGTCCGACCCGCCCAACTTCCTTCAATTCACAACGTTGTGTAGGACAAATGACAACGTCAAAACGAACGTTGCTGCAACGTGAAGTCCAACGTTTTTAAAACGTCACATTCGACATTTCATTAACAACGCTAATCGTGGATTTGCGGTGTATATATGGAGACCCTTATTGATTTATGTGCTTATATGCATGTTTTCCAAAGTTTATAAAAAATGACCCCATCGAAATTTTGAGATTAAATGTCATGGAAGCTATATTGAACTCGACGATGCAAAAGTTGATTCATTAGAGATATAGCATGAAATTGCCTAGTAAAGGGAAGTCACAATGAAGTGCATATTTTAATTGAAAACCATAAAAGGGGGTAAAATTTGAAGTTGCTTTTGACATGTTGCATTATAAGAGGATGGAGGACTTTATATTTCCATATATGCTCATATTGTTATATCCTAGCCATACATATGCTTATTCATCACAAGAGCCATATTATGCCTTATTTCATACATTGCTCCACATGTTCTAAATATTGCCCATTCTTTACCTTATTTCCTATCCGGGGACTATGTTGAGAATGAAAGCTACATTATGGAGATTATTATATGGTTGTTGTGTTGTTATTGTCATTATTGGAATTTGGAAGGAAATTGTTTGAAAATATGGAAAATTTAATGAGTGAAAAAAAAAATCCGGTCACCTCAGGAGATAAAGGTAGATCGACCCTTCTCGTTGAGATAATAGTTCGGCGAGATGGGACACCAATGTGAGGAGTCCAAAGCACTAAGTATCCGGGGCTATTCATGACACCCATGTTTGCGACTGGCGAGAAGGCAGTGCTGAGGTTAGAGAGGTAAAAGCATAGTATTGAAAAAAGCATTGAGCGATGAGAGAAAGGTGAGAAATCAAAAGAAGAAGGAATGTGATATGAAAGTTTGGAAAGTACTCCATTTTCCCGGATCATTAGCACCACATTGCCAAAAAATGCCCACCTTTAGCATTTTACCAATCTACTTCTCTATTTGAGCTTAAATTAAAATCCTCTTGATTATTAATGCTTTGTCTTACGAATTGTTTTGCATAACCCTCCTTTTTTTAGTAGATGTTGCTTTTTAATTGCACATGCATGGATTTGTGACACTAGTACCTTTTCGAGGATGGTAATTGATTGCAGGGACGTATAAGAATGAATTTAAGATGTTGAGAGTTTTGATTTCTTCCCCTGAATGACAAATAAAAGTATTGCTTGAGGACAAGCAAGCTTAAGTATGGGGTGTTTAATGTGAGCCTAATTCGCCATGTTTTATAGTTACTTTTGTATCGATTTCTGCATGCATTTCATACATTTAGGCTAGAATAATACAGAATCTATGTACTTTATGCTTATTTGTCAAATTATGGAATCTACACCAGTTTTTGTTTAACTTCACAGAAATCGAGGCAATTTATATCAGTTCTGAAAAGGAAGGAAAAGCTCAAAGTCAACTACAGAAGTCCGAGGTCAAGGAGCAGCGGAACCAGGACAAATCAAGCTGGAAGCAAGAAAATTGACTCGACACAATCTGGTCGATATCGAGCAAGCTTAGTCGATATCGAGCAAGCTTAGTCGACATCGAGTCATCTAGTCGATTTCCACCAAAGTTGACAAGAATCGAGCTGAGCTGAGAAAGTTGGTCGATATCGAGTTCCTTTAGTCGATATCAAGTTGGCCATATCAAGTCAACACACTAGGAATCGACGAAGCAAGCTGGAGCTGGAACATCAAGTCGATATCGAGGAACTTTACTCGATATCGAGTAACCACTTAGTCGATTTTCACTTCCTGGAGCCGAGATCGACGAAGAAGCTGAAGACGGAGAAACTCTGGTCGATATCGAGGAAACTACTCGATATAGAGTTGACCCCCAGAAGCCGAAATCGAGTAGTCTGAGTCTTGTTAAGTTTCTATCCAAAGTCCAATGGAGATATTTTCGAGACCAAATTCCATCAAGATCTATCAAGTGCTATCAAGAGGAGAAGATATTTACCTACATTAGATATATTTCCTTTAGAGATTTATTTATTTATTTCCATGTTTTAAATCTTTAGATAAAAGATAGATAGATATAGATTTAGATATACTTTCCTTCCTTGATTAGCAAGGATTGAAAGTCTATAAATAAAGCCTTAGGGGCTGATTTCCATTCATTCAATTCTAGAGAAGAAGAAGAGGTAGTAAGTAGAGAGAGAGAGAGAGAGAGAGAGAGAGCTTGTGGCAAGAGCAAGGTGGAAAGGCGAGAGCAGATTTGGCTTGTTCGGTTGTAAGCTTTCTTTTTAGTTTAATTTAATGCAAAGTTATTTCCTTTTATTATTGATGTCTTTCTTGATGATGAAGAGCGAGTAGTCACCCAACTTCAAGGGTCGGGGTGAGCCTGACGGTAGCCATGTGAGGTGATGCGATAAAGGTTTGATCTTTTTATGCAATTCATCTTCTATCCCTACGAGCATGATTCTTTTGCGAAAGTTGAAGGTGATCCTTGTTTGTGTTATTGAAGCGAAAGTGATCTTAATACAACTTGGGTTAATTATGTGAAAAAGGTTTAGTAACAATTAGGTTTTATGCGAAAGCCTCTATATTTCTATTTGTTAATAACGAAAGTTATTTGATGAAAAGCATGATCTTTTATGCCTTTATGTGTTATTTTACATGGATAACGTTGTGGTGTTGAAACCCTGATCTTGGAAGTCTTTAGTTTATTGATTTATTTCATCGAAAATCGTGTTATGTGTTACGAAAAGCTTCGAATTTTAGTTTTTGAGTTAGTCGATTTTGAGCAGGTTTTGTCGATCTCGAGTTGTTTACTCGATATCAAGTTGATTTGTCAAAATCGAGTTGCTTTGTTTTGTTTTGGTTTCTGTCAGTCGATTTCGTGCACTGTTGGTCGATTTTCTTAGTCGATATCGAGGAACAGTGGTCGATATCGACCAGTTTTCTGTGCTTTGCTTTCTTTTCTACCTTTTCTCTGTTATTTCTGTCTGCCTGTGAGATTCCTCCGCTACCTGAGATCCGCTGACACGCTTCCTCGAGGATCGATCCTGACTTCCCGCTGCTACATCAGGAGGAGGTCTTGTAATCATTTGCAAGGGACGAAATCTGGTTTGCTTTCCTTTACTTATATTTTGAATTGCAAGTCTCGATTTCCTCCTACAACATCTATCCAAACCAAAGGCATTATTTAATGATCATGCATTTCTCCATCTTGCTGTTTGTATTACTGATGCAACCAAAGTAGCTGTTGAAATCTTCTTCTGTGTAACTGTTTGGTGCGCTTTCAAACAACTGACATAGTATATTCTTCTTGAATTTTGCCATTATATTTTGCTTCAAGTGCCATCTGCAGTAATAATGCTTAGCATTCGGGTAAATCAACTCTAAAGCTCTTGCAAGGCTTTGATGACGGTCAGAAACAAAAACCAGCTCTTCACTTGATGGGATGACTATTGCTAGCTTGTTGAAGAACCACTCCCAAGAGGCGTTGTTTTCTTAGTCAACCACTGCAAAGGCAATAGGGTATATATTTGCTGATTTGCATCTTGTGCAGAAGCTGTGAGAAGAGTCCCTCTGTATTTTCCTTTTAGAAATGTACCATCTACCACAAACACTTGTACAATTGAATTGTATTCAGTAATTATTTGGTGACAGTAATTTTTTCTTATGAAATGAATATGTACCTTTCGTAGGATTGGAAATGCTCGGATACATGGTCCAAAGGCAATGAACACATACTTGAACTTTCAGTTGCTATCAACTTCAATGAAGGTGACAGTTGTAGGATTTGATTGCTTCAGGACCCAACAATATGATGGAACTAATTCATAGTTTTCTTCTGCCGTCCCCATTGTCATCTCCATTGCTCAATCACAAGCCATCCAAGATTTCCAGTAGCTAACATTCTGTTTGAAATCATCCCCCATCGTGTTTCTAATTTGTCTTGGAGTTGAACCCTGTTTCTCATCTTCAAAATTGTATATATTATGTAAAACATTGAATAAAATATGAAATGAAGCATGATTACAGTGACTAAAAATATAAAATATGTAATGAAGAACTGATTGTAGTCAGGTCACCTGTGTTTTATCCTTTGAGCTATGACTCTGTAATTTAGAGGGCGTTGCTTTCCTATTCGTACTTCCATGCTACAGGTATGCTTCTTAAAGTATTTTTTAATTATAAATGCAGTTGAACCACCCACTATGGCGCCATGAATTTTCCAAGTGCAGCTCCCATCCATACACACTATTCTGTAATAACATGGTGTTGACTTCTTCACTTTTAAGCAAACACCTCTTGTGCAGCCAACAGTTCAAAAGTATGTTTGAGATCTTCCTTTGTTCGGAACAGTTGTTCCAAAAATATAAGAATTTCTCTCTTTCTTACACTTATAGGTGTTGTTGTATATTTTGTAGACATTGTACTGCCACTGATGCGACTTTTAATCCATGTGTCATCTCCATTACCATCCATATCACAGCCATCATTTATGCATTCTACATCTTCATCCTGCACATCAAAGTCCTCTTCCATATTATTTGTACCCTTGGCAGAGCTGTAAGCCTGTAATGCCAATTTATTTTCATCATGTATAGATTCTATAACCTGTTTTTCAGTGATTTCCTTCACAGCTGTAACATATAAAGGCAATGTCCAATTCACTTCCTTCAATTCATTAATTTGTAAAAAACTCCTCAAATCAGTGTCATTCTCTATTGAAAATGGCTCAGTAGTTTTCTTGAATGGATGCAAATGACTGAATTGAAGAGTAGGAGACAAATTGTCACTCATTTTGAATCCGTTCAGTATCTCAGACTTCATCTCATACAGAGTTACAGTGTGCCCGATGACAATTACCTTTGATGACACATCCCCAGCAAAAACTAAATCACCATCTTCCAACTTCCATTCTCCTCCAAATTTTACTGTTAACAGATTGGCCTCCATTGTACCGGATCATTAGTGACACGTATTAAATTTCATAAATACAGTGATTACCGGTACACAGATGCACTCAAACTCAGATATCAACATGTAGGTTACAGTGTAATTTTGGTTACAGCAGGATAATCACAACACCAGCATCTTACATCAGCAACTACATCAACAATATAATCTAGGTTACAGTTCTATAATCACAACACCATCAACGTAGATCAAAATCGCCATCTGATGTCAAAATCGATTATAGTTGTTAACTTTCTGTTAATGTAATCAATTGTTCTCCAAATTGTTGTCCAAATCCACAACTCAGACAACAATTGTGCTCCCAATTACAGTACTATAATCAAAGCAGAATACATATTATAGATTATAAGAAAATTACCGGTTGAAACTTGATTTTTGGCTGACAGTGCTGTTTTCGAACAGATTTCTCTTCAGATCTGATTGAAGAGCTCCTAATCGTCAACAATTGGGGCTGAAATCAACTGTTGTGCTCGAGATTGAAAGCCAGATTGAAATCATGCCTCGCCTCTGCCCGTGCTGTGTCTCGTTCCATGAAAATGAAGAAAGAAACTGGAATAAGGAGGCAGGGGCAAAATTGGAATTTTTGGACACCCTCCTAATTTTTCCCCTTTTTTGTCCTAGGGCTTCATTTTTACCCAAAATATGGACATTCACCAGAAAAACCCCTAATAAATTTGGCGAGGAATTTAAATTTTTTTATTAATGAATTAGAGTACTTTTATCTATTTTCACCCAACCCAATAGCGACGAAAATGGAATTTTCTCGTTCATTAATATGTTTAGCGAGAAATTCATTCCTCGAAAAATACATACTTTTAGCGAGAAATTATAATATTTATCGGTAATAAATTTTTTGAGTTTTAGTAATATACACGAAACTTATAACGACAAAATATGAAATTCCTCGATGTTTGTATTTTTGGCGATGAAAATATTCCTCGATAAATGTTCCAAATTCATCACTAATTTTCTTATGCTTTAGGCGACCACATTACCATAACAATCAGTGATGAATAAAAAAATTTGTCGCTAAATGTCACCTTTAGCGAGAAATATGGGCTCCTCACTAAAGTATGCATGCCCTTGTACGAGGAGCGATCATGTTCGTTTCCAAATGCCACATTTACCGAGGAAAAATAATTCGTCGCTAATATTTTGGTCGCTAATAGGGATTTCTATTGTAGTGATATCGGACCGAGCCATGGATCGAAGCTCTGCTGTGAAGGGGCAAGTAGCACCCAAGCGGCTGTCTTCGAATGACAAGGGAGCCAGGAGAGACTGTCAGGGGCGCCATGGATGAGGGAGCGGAGGGGAGGCAAGCACAAGGGTGGCAGGGCTTATACAAATGAAACGTGGACTGATTCCGCGTTTCATTCTTTTTTTTTTAATATATTTTTTAATTTAAAAATACAAATGGGTATAAACGCAGTTTCAAACCGCGTTTTACCCAAAATTAAATATAAAACGCGATTTGAAACTGCGTGTCTTTCCTATGTGTTTTTTTTTTCACTTTCAGATTTTACATCTTGTGAGTAAAACGCAGTCTCAGACTGCGTTTTATTGACATGTCTGCTAACTTTGCATATTTTTGTAAATATTTTCAAGTTGTGAATTTTTCTATAAAATTTTATTTTTCTTTGAATATTTTGAAAAAAAATTCTCTTTAAATTAAATTGTCAATAAATTTGAAAATTAAAAATATTATTAATTTCATTTGTATTTATATTTTATAATTAATTATAATAATTTAAAATGTTTAAACTTACTAGCAAATTAATCCAGGAACTAAAAAAAATTTTAATTTTATAATTATATTTAATAATTTAAAATATTTTAACTAAATTGTTAATAAATTTAATAGTTGAAAAAATTATCAATAATAGTATATAATTATATTTTATAATTAATTTCAATAATTTTAAATATTTTTTAATTAAATTGTTAATAATTTTGAATCTTTTAATTAAAATTTATTAAGGAAAATAAAATAAATAAAATGATTTATTAAACCGGACATGTTTCATCATTTTATTGGATTCAGATATGGGTATGTGCCAAATATATCGAGGCACCCCAAATTTGGAGAGGTTGTTCACAACGGTCGGATTCCCAAAATATGATAAAAAAAGTGAAATCGAGAGGGGAGCTCCCATCTAATGTGGCTCGTTCGACCTGGCAGCATTCATGAGTCGCCCGTTCAACTGTCCTGTTCAAAAGGCCTCATCTCGTGAAGCCCAGCTCTACCACTTTTCTTTTTCAAGGGTTTTCTTGTGAGGACTTTTACTACTGGCCAAAACAAAAGCGATTGGCCTTGCTCTTTTTGTTTCGCCAATGTGAAGACTCGCTTCACTTATTCACAAAATGCGCTTCACTTATTCACAAAATGCCTTGCACATACTCCTTGATCTCATTAGAAAATTCAATAGAAAGACTGTGAGAAAATTTAATAGACAAATGTACTTCTCAAAAAGTCTTGCATCCGTTGATACCCACAGCAAAGAGTAGCTAATTGTGTAAAGACTCGGATTTTCAAATCCTAATTTTTCGGAAAAAGATGATTAAAAATGAATTTAAGTCGACTTTAAAACTCGTTAAGCGAATTCCGACCGTAATATAAAATTGGGGAATTATTAGTAAATACCTCACTTTGATAATTGGTTTGCAAAAATACCTTGTTTTGAAAACAATTGCATCCACATTTGAAAATTTGAAAAAATACTTTATTTAATTATCAAAACTACCCACCACTCTAAAAAATAAGGAAAAAAAGTTTAAATATTTTTGGTATTTTATATTTTTTTTATATTTTAAAATTATATTAAATAATAATAATAATAAATCTGGAATTAAAAAAAAAATCTCAATCTCAATCCCTACTAGACCGAGTGGAAAAAAAATGACGCCATCAAAAAAAACCTAAAAGGTTGAAATACAACGCGCTTCACGCGCTCTTCGATCCGCCTCCTTTCTGTCCTCGCCGACAGCCGCTTCTTCCGCCTCCTTTCAGATCCACCGGTTGGTGAACCACCCCTACCCTAATCGAGTGCTCCTTTGGCATCCATGGGAGGTAGCTCCCTCTTCATGGGTCTGTGTCCAATCTCCATCTTATTCTACTCGATCCTGCTCCTTGCAAAGTTCTGGTGGCGGGGCGGTTTTCGTCATGCAGGCGGATTGCCACTCGACCGATCTACCCCTAATTAATGATAAAGTATCCTTTGGCAGTGGGATTATGACCCACCTTGTCGATCTGGGGTGTCTAGGCGGTGGGTCTATGCTTTTGGTAGGCGCTCTCGGTTCATCCGGTGGAGGGGCTGGGTCTTCTCCATGAACGTCCACTCGTCCTGTGGTTTATCTTCTCTTTACCTAATGATTTCTTTACCCCAGGTAATTTATAACCTTGTTTTGTATTACCTGCAATTGAGCAATTGGGGCTCCCTTACTTCGTATATCAACCCTAGTCGAGTCTTTCGTGAGAAAAAATAGGAATATGTACCACAATGAAAGGAGGAACGACGTAATTTATGGAAAATGGGGCCGGTGTTTTCACTAGGGATTCCGATGGAAGCACATATGCAAGCAACTGGGGAAATGAGTTGGAAGAAGATCAGGTCTCATCGGAGGAAAAATTTAGGGTTTCTCTGGATGGAAGAGTCAATTTTCCGAGGATCTGTATATGAGAGGAGGTTTGTAAGATGTATAGAGATGCAAAGACTCCATCTTGCAATGGCGAAGGTGATCGATTCCCAATACTGCATTGCAGTAGCTTAAGCCCTAGGCCTTACTTGTATGTTGGTGGAGATGACCAGGTTAGAAACCTGGACATATAATCTCCAAAGGCCATAAGAACTATGTGTTGATACTTAATTTGCAATTGGGTATCAGGTAACAATATGTCAGATGTTAGTTTTGATGCAAGGTATCGGAAAACCCGATTTGATTTATATAAATGTGGCTGGCATTCAGTTGGCCGGGAAGCATGCGTCTAAAGCTAGAGAGCTAAAGCCATCCGATTTCGAGCCCAGAGAGAAGTACTAGACAAGGTTTCCACCTGAAGGATCAAAATCGACGCTTCCACATCAACCAAAGGACTTCAAGTGGAAGGATTACTGTCCTATGGTGTTCAGGTGGTTTACATTGGAATTTCATTACCTGTTTTTTGGAAATTATTGTCTGTGGATTTCATCTTCATTGTTGTTTGAATTTGTGCAGATACTTGAGATTGTTGTTTAGAATCGATCCAGCTGAATACATGCTGGCGATTTGTGGGAGTGATGCTCTAAGGGAGTTCTCTTTGCCCGAGAAGAGTGGAAGCTCGTTTTATCTAACGCAAGATGATCGTTTTATGATAAAGACAGCCAGGAAGTCCGAAGTTAAGGTTAGATGGAAATTCTTGATTTAGTGTAGTTCATTTCCATGGAATTTATTTCGAATCTTTGCTAAATATGATGCTGGTTATTCATCATACTAGGTTCTTATACGAATGCTTTCGAGCTACTACCAACTTGTTTGCAAGTACAAAAATACCCTAGTGATAAAGTTCTTCGATCTGTTCGTTATAAGCCTAATCTCACCATCGAAGGAAGCTCGTGTTAACATGGCTTGTGTTAGGAAAGCATGGGAAGATTAGACTTTGTTTGTTGTCGATTTTGCAGGGGACAAGAAGCTTGGTAAGGCGAAACAGGGCCTTGCTAAGAAGGCTGCAATACTGCTCATGGCTGCCTATGACGGGTTTTCGGCCCTTGAACTGTGCCTACACTATTTCCGCAACTAAGGTGGATGATATGGTGTTCTCGTGTACGATTAGCAAGCTGAATATCAATGAGATCTCCGGGTTGATTAGGTTCTTTTTGGAATTATTTTTTGTTTCCTGTAGAAGTTTAAGTCGCATGAAATTTTGCAAGTTATGTAAGGAGAAGATGAGGGTAATGCTATGTCTTTGTGGACATGAATGGACATAAGTTTTGATACAAGTTATGTAAGGAGAAGACGAACTTGCATATTCATCGTGTTCTAGATATTAAGACACCAAATGCAATACTCAGAGAAAACAATGTGCCAAAACTAGATTGTTAATTAGCCAGATGATCCCATAAACTATCGTTGTTCATATCCATGACTGCAATGACAATCAATCGATTTCACACATGCTGTCAATGTTCATAATTGGCATTGTCAACGTTGATATTCATTCTGTCAATTTAATACTATTATGGTTTCAAGAAATATAATGACAATACTTTTGTAAATATGACTAATAATCCAGTAGATATGATTTACCGCATCTTTAGTCAATATCTCCCCAATTATAGATTCAATCCTGTCAACATAAATCTATAGTCTTGTCACTATAAACATTAATCCTGTCAGTGTAAATAAATAACTTTGTCATCTTGGATATGCCTTTAATTTATAGTTATGGTATGGATAAAATCATATCTTTATTTTCTTCCGTATTATGGACTCCATCCTGTCATTATTAGTTATTTGGTTTGTCATAAAAAACATATATCCTGTCAAAAACAAATATATTCTTGTCAATTTTTTATTCTCTTAATAAGACAATGATTTTTATCCGGTTAGTTTTATTATTCTTAGATTTCCGAGAAAAATATATTAAAAACATTATTTTAATATATATTTTATTTTATTTATATATTTTTTACTTTTCTTTTAATTCATGATTCTCCTTTAAATGATTTTTACATTTAAATTTAAAAGTAAAATCAATAATTAATTTTTAGCACAAATGACCTATTTTTTAGCACAAATAACCCACCTATTCTATTTTTGCTATTCTAAAAAAATGGGTATACTTTTGCAAACCGAACACCGATTTGGTGTATTTATGCAAATCGGCCTATAAAATTTGAGGAACGATTTCCGTTCTTTTATCTTGAAAATTCAAAATAATTATCGGATGACGATATCCTTTATGCTTTTAAAAAAAATCTAATTAATCGAAATGGTGAGAGTCGGAAAAACTAACATTCGAAAACTAATTTCGGGATTCGAAATTCACAGATTCGGGATTTATTTTCGGATATTTGTTTATCCAATTCAACACCAACTCCCTCACCTCACCTTGCCTCTTCAAAGGCCATCCCTCTCCCCGTCACTCTTCATTCACATGACCCTCATCACCCGGATCACCATCGCTTTCACCAACTCCCACTCCCTCCAAACCTTTGCTGATCAATACCACCATCGTCACCTTCTCGTTCCTCACTCACGCCACTCCATCACCAATTCTGACCACCATTCCCATTGTCACACCATCATCGCCAAACATCACCTCTGCTTCACCGAGATTAAACCGTCATTCCCACACCTCGTTCCTCCTTGCCTCTTGAAGAGTAGCGGCATCAGCATCATCCCGCTACCTTCATCGACGCCCAGCGCCACACCAGAGCCACCTAGGAGCCACCAGCGCGACCGACGAGCCACCGAAGCGCAACGTCCCCTGTTCGAGCGCGAATAATGTTCAGGTAAGCCGTTCTCCTTTGTTTCCAATCTAAACCACTCTCGAGACCTACCATCACGCTCACCCATGTCCGACGCAGGTCCGATGAGCCATCGCGAGCCTCCGACGATGCCCAAACCTCTGATTGAAGCTCCGACGTCCGCGAAATCGCCTCGGTGAGCTCCTGTAGCTTCGTTCCCTTCCTTGTTTCGAATTCGTGCGTTGTTCAATGGTTAGATTAGTTGGGAGTGAGTGAGGGCTGAGTGCGGGACGATCAGGCAAGCTCGAGAGCTCCGGTGAGCTTGGGAGAGGTCCAGTGAGGTGAGTGAGTGTTCGGCGATGAGCGAGGTTGAGGGAAGCTGTGTAACGAGGGTAGGGCCGGACCTGAGATTTTTAATGCCTGAGGCGATTTTTCAAAATAAGGCCCCTACTAAAAAATATATATCATTGGTTAAATATATCAAAGTTCTAAAATAAAGTGCATCACCAACAAATTTCAACAATATTGATGTTCAGCATGGATATTCATTCCAAAACTAAAACACATACATAAGGCCTTATTAGAAGTGGGCTTGAATTTTTTTTTCGGGTGCTATTAGAAGTGGGCCTTTATTAGAAGTGGGTCTGAATATTTTTTTTGATGTCTAAAAAATATGGGCCTGAATGAACTTTCTGTAATTGAATTTACTGATCCTATTCCGTTTTTCTCAAATATATAGATGTATATGGCCATATGGGCCTTTTGCTGGAAGTGGGCCTGAGGCGACGGCTTGTTGGGCCTCGCCTCAGGTCCGGGCCTAAACGAGGGTACGAGGCCGGGAGCAGCAAGTGCGAGCGGAGACGAGTGAGGAGGCTAGGACGAGCGAGGGCCGAGCAGCCGGCCACGAGCAAGGTCGAGCTGTGCGTCGACGTCGAGTAGCGCGAGGAAGCTTCGGTGCCATGGCGGGCGGGAACCTCCGGTTCGAAGTGAAGAAGAAGGCATGGCTATGGGCCCCTCCTTATTATATTATATATTTTGTTTAGTAATGAACCGGTAGAGATTGGGATTACCGGGTTGGGATTTATTTAGCGGGTTTGATTCGGTTCGGTTCGGGTTAAACCGTTAATTTATTTATCTATTTAACGACAATTAAAATATATTATAATATTATTTGAGGAGTTCAAAGATAAAATATTATTTCGGGAGTTTTATAAAGGGTTGGTTTTATCAAATAACAAATGGGTTGGAATTATTTCATAAAGGATTTAGAAATACTCTCTGAGGGTGTTTTCTTAATTGGTGTTTTAAAATATTATATCTATAATAATAAATTGAGAAAGGAATTTAACGAATTTTTTTTCAAAATATTCGCTCAAAAATAAATAATTAACAAAATATTCACACTTTTAAAATATTTACAAAAATATTCATTTTTGTCAGATTGTGCAGAGAAACGCGGCCTGATTTCGCGTTTTATTAACAAAAGTAAGAAATTTGAAATTGAGAAAAAATGGAATAAAATTAATGAAAGAAACGCGGTTTTAACCCGCGTTTCTGAATAATTTTATCGGGGAAATAAAATTTACATACTCATTATTAGTCTCCTTTTTTTTTCCTTTTTTTTTTTTAGGTTTTGCAGGTTGAACGGAGAGGAAGAGAAGAGGTTGGAGGCTTGGAGCAAGGTCGAGTGCTGAGCCTGTTGGAGGCAAACGGAGCCGACGTCGGAGGCGGCGGTGCAGACCACGAAGCAGCAGGAGGGCAGCGGCGGCGGCGGATTTGTCTCCCCCGTCTGCATCCGTCTTTCCAACGGGTCTGGCCGGCCGGAATCCGAACCAACACCTCTCTCCTCCCTCCTCCTCCGATTGTCCCGAATCTCTCCGACTGTGCCGGATCTGTCTTCGATTAAGCAACTCCAGACTCCGATTCGAGCCCCCACTCCCGACTCCAATTCCTCCGGCAAGAGCGACGCCTCCCATTCCCGACTCCGATTCCTCCGGCGAGAGCGACAGCTCTGTCTCCTCCACTGCATCCGTCTCTCCGATGGAGAAGGTCGGAATCCTTCAATTGTTGTTGCACTTGCAGATTGGTCGATGAATTGAGCGAAGAAGATGATGAACAGGCTCCCCTCTTTCAAGTTCCAAGCGCCCAGTTGCAAAAAAATAAAAATAAAAATAAAAATCATAAAGACACGCGGTTTGCCACCGCGTTTTTATTTAAAAATAACAAAAATATATGTATATTTAACCGATAATAAAGTTAATGATAGAAACGCGGGTTGAAACCGCGTTTCTTTCATTAATTTTATTCCTTTTTTCCCAATTTTAAATTTCTTACTTTTGTTAATAAAACGCGGAATCAGGCCGCGTTTCTCTGCACGATCTGACAAAAATGAATATTTTTGTAAATAGTTTGAAAGTGTGAATATTTTGTTAATTATTTATTTTTGAGCGAATATTTTAAAAAAAAATTCGAATTTAGCGAGTATTTTCAAGGGTCGGAATTCTTAACTGTTTAATTTGAATTTGAAACAGTTTTGAAACTAACACGGGAATAAGACTTATTCGATGACTAACTAGCATGATAATATGAGTGTTTGACTAACGACATGATATGTGTGACTAATAGCATGACTTGCGGTGATTTACTATATGAGATTAAATGTTAGTGTTGAACAAATATGCGCAATAATCGTACAACACATTTTATATAATTTTTAATATTTGAGTTCGACCCCTTTTGGTTATCCTCTTGATTCGAAGTCGTATTAATACCAAGATTTGAATGGTTTTGGTGATTTGGGCTGCACCCGAATTTTAGAGGGTTGCCTACGTATCTAATGTAAGAGAATCAAGCCTCACGTAGTTCGTAGTGTTTTGGATTTGGTTTTGTTTTCTTATATGCATCATAGGATGAAGTTCAAACCCACCTTCTACGAAGGGTAGCTCGAACAACACTCCAACCGAGTAACCTAAGCCCACCTTCTCGGAAGGGTAACTCAAGTAACCCGCCTATCATTTACATATAGAAAACGATTTGATTTTGATCTTGATGTGGAGTTTGATTTAATTTGACTTGAGATTTGACTTAAAGGTCAATTTGGGGATCGTGATTGAACTCGTTTGTGAGTTTCCTACGTACCCTTTTGGAAGGGATCAAATCACACGCAGTTCCTTTGAGAACCATTTGATTTTTTGGTTTGACGATTGAACCAGACGAGCTTTAGCTTTATGTCCGGTGGCCTACGTATACGATAACTCGGAATTAAATCAAGCGTAGTTCTATACGAACTATGTTTTGATTTTGGGAAAGGTGACTGAATTCAGTTTATGTTAAATTTTATACCGAGTTTCCTACGTAACTCGTAAAAGAGTAACAAGTGTTACGTAGTTCTAAACGAACCGAGTTTACATTTGGTGAAACTCGATTTGAAATTTTGACTCCGTTTTTATTGAAGCCGGTTTGAGATTGACCCACTAGAATCAATTGACAAAGAATATTTGACAATTCTGATTTTATATCTTGATCAAACTCGAATTCTTAATTTATACCAAAAATAATTATTATATTTTATTGGGTCAATTGTGTAATTAAACACATTTCAAATTCCGAATTTGATCGGTCATGTACACCTCTTTTAAAGACATGTACATTTAATATGGTCATGCAAACAATTCACATCCGAATGAAAGCACATATATGCTTCTTTAGATTTTGATACGGGCCCGAGTCCAATTCAAATTTTATTAACCTAAAATTAATTCAGCCCAAGTGTAATTTATGAAGCTATATTTAGCATCTTCACTCGCAGAACCTCGGTAGCACTCCGCCTCCCTCTCTCACCTCAGTTCACACACTTTAACATTTTTCTAATGAAAGTGATAGTCTGAGAAGGTCAACAACGGAAGACATCAAGGACCAGATCCCTTTGAGAAGATCTGGAAACGTTTTTAAGGGTTGAAGCTAACGGGAGACTTCGCCTTGATTTTTATTTTTAGATCGTTTGGACAGAGGCAAAGACAACCAGATTCGAGGCAGGGCCGAAGGGCTTTCGAATGCAGATCTGAGAGTCTCGGTCGATTGAAAAAACAAAATAGGTTTGCTCTCCATTCTTTTCCGTAATCTGTCTTTAATTTGGGCTGATTTTGGTTTGGGAAAATCAGTTGATGACTTTTGATTTGGGAATTTCTTTTTGTTATGGGGAATCGACTGAGAAAGCAAGCAATTCCAGAGCAATTGGAAGGGATGGCAGCGCTGCAAGGGTCCATCCCAGCCTCAGATTCGCCATGGTTAATCCGAGAGCGAACATAGGCTCGACCTCTCCAATTAGGTATGCTCGACATCTTTCTTTTCCTTCCGACAATTAATGTCCTTGACTTATCAGTAGTACTGATTTGTTAGATCTACTGATTTGGATTTCATTTTGTGCTTTGATGCTGGATCAACATGTTAATTTTGAGACGAAATTTGAGTCTCAATCTCTTGATTTCAATCACTGTTTCCCCCTTTCTTTTTTTAATCACCAATTTAGACTAGTTGTAATTTGGTAGCAACTGTAGACAATTTAGGTGTTAGCCTGCTAATTGCAATTTGGTAGGCAATTAAGCATTTTTGTTTTGATTCAATGCTAGCTAGGAACTGATTGTAATTATCCAGTAACCAAAACCATCTGGGAAAATTCGGCAGCATTTCGCATATGGTTAGGGCGCTATCAGGACTCTGAAACCCATACCACTTGCGTAAAGCATGAAAGCTTTGCAATGGGAGGTTCGAGAGTCCATTTCGATAGCACCTCGACATGATTTGGAAGCAGTTTGGTGACTCCTAAACCTATACCACTTGCGTAAAGCATGAAAGCTTGCAAGGGGGGTTTCAGAAGCCATTAAAACTACCTTTTGCTTCTTCTGCTGCTGATGATTTTTTTTTTCTTGTGGTTGCAGGTGTCTCTCCCAGAACTGAAAAAGCCAGGAGGAAGAAGAAAAAGCTTGCAGATGCTTCTTCTCTTTTGCAGACAAAGTGCCAGGAGAGAACCACTCTCTTTGTCTTGTAGTTTAATAGCTCCACCAGGAAGAAAAGCCAGTCGGGAGAACAAAAATTGTAGTTATCCTCCTTTTTATAGGGTGGATGAACAGATGAAGGCAGTTATCAGATCCCCACTACATCACTTATTCTGCAGTTTCTGTTTTTTACACATTTAATTTTTTCCTGTAACCTCCAACAACTCCTCTTTTCTGGATTGGGCTTTCTTCTTCTTCTTTTTTTAGCCCGTATTGGGCTTGTATTGGAAATTTGAAGATCCAACTTTAAATTGCAAGCCAAGATATTTACATTTACGAAAATTAATCACATTACTTTATAGACTTAAATTGAAAACGTTATATATGAAATCATGAATCAATAAAATTCATGAAATTTTACCCTCCAACAGTTGCCCCTCCCCCCCCCCCCCCCCGAACTTTGTACGTTTGAGATGTCGAAAACGTTCAAAGTTCGTTATTGTGCTGTATATGCACCATTTTTGTTTCTCATGGACTTTGCTTAAGAAAGCTTTTTGTTTGATTTGTAGTCCGGAGAAAATGGAAACTTGCATTTATTGTCTTCGATAAAAATTGATTATGGGGAGCAACTTCTCCAAGTGATTCCTTATGGTAAATACGATACAATCTGATATGGGTAGGTGAAAGTCGGAAAAATTCTCTGTCTCTAAATTTGATTTCAGCTTTTCTAGTTTTTAACCAGTTTGCTCTTGAACTTTTAAACTGATTGGAATTTTTGGCTTGAGTCATATTTGGCTTTGTCCTTTGCCGATTTTGTCTTTTGACTTTTGGCTAATTTGTTTTTTGGCTTTTGGTTGGAGATTTTTGACTTTAAGATTCAACTTGGATTTGAAGATTTTCTTGTAAGAGACGAGAATTTGGCTTTGACGACTTGATGTCGTAGGCTTGTGCTTTTGTAATCTTTGTGGTTGAAGCTTTGTGATGAAAGCATCAAAGAAGATGATTTCGAAATCTATACCCATGCCATTAGAAGCCAAAATATTTGATGGCTTTTTTCCTTTGAATTTTTGTTTCAAGTTTTGGGGGCTTTGAATGACCATACATATATAGATGATGTAGGCCATTTTTTGTTTGGGATGATTTGAAGGGTTTTGAGAGGCTTAGGCCTTTTTGGATTTTGAGAGAAGAAAATACATTGACCATTTGTTTAGTCAATTTTGAAGTAAATTTTGGGTTGATCTTCCTTGGAAAGAAATCTGATTTATATGACTTGAATTGATTGCCACATTTAACCATCATAATCAAAGTAGGAAAATTTAGGCATAAGCCTTTTTGTTTGTTTCTCTTTATGAGAACGTCTTTGAAAGACATTTTTTTTCTTTTTTTTTCCTTTGCCTCATTTTGAATATACATGCACGAAATGTGCAAGTCTTCGGACCATATTTGATTTTTCTCCTTGTAGTCGAGACAACGCTCATATGATCACATAAGCAGAAGATTTGACTTATTTTTCTTCTTTGTTGAGAAAAGAAGATGATTTGTTTGTTTTTGTACGATTATTGCGCATTTTTGTTCAACCTCAAAATTTTATGCTTTAAGCAAGTGGGTCAATCGGTTACTGCTGAAATGGACTCTCAAAATAATTGTACTACACTCCACCCGTGTAACCTGAGCTCACCTTCTAAGAAGGGTAACTCAAATAACCGCCTATCATTTGCATAGAAAACGATATGATGTGGTGTTTGATTTGACTTAGTGGTTTGACTTAAAGGTCAATTTGGGGATGGTGGAATTTGATTTTGATTGTTGGTCGTGACCAAACTCGATGAGCGAAAGCTTTGTATCGAGTTATAATGGACACTTTGGTTTTGATGGAAAATTTGATATCTGGGACGACTAGAGTCTACAAATGAATTTGAGGAGATTTGATTGAAAGTTTGAGTGTGACTGGACTTGGTGAGAACCGAGTTTTCTACGTATCCACTTGTTTTGTGGAATCAAGTCATCGTAGTTTGGAACAAAAAATGAATTTTGTATTTGGGTTTGATCGCGAGATCATTGGAAAGTGGTGATTGAACTCAACGAGCAGAAGCTTTGTATCGAGTCAGAATGGACAATTTGAATTCGTTTTTGGCGATTGAACTTGACGAGCCTTGGCTTTATGTCGAGCTACCTACATATCTCTTAGAAGAGAATCAAATCATCCGTAGTTCTCAAACGAACCAATTTAATTTGTTTGGTTTTGACCTCATATTCATTTAAAGGAAATTTAGAGGTGGACGACTGTACCCGATATATTTTTAGGATTTAATATCGGGTTACCTACGTAGCCATTTTTACGGCGTCAAGTCTTTACGTAGTTCTACCCAAGACCAAGTTTATATTTGGTAAAACTTGATTTGAGACTTCGACTCCGTTTTTGTTGAAGTCGATTTGAGATTGATCCACTAGAATTTATTGACAAAGAATATTTGACGAGGTTGATTTTATATCTTGATCAAACTCGGATTCTTAATTTATGCCAATTATAATTCTTATATTTTAGTGGGTAAGTTTTGTAATTAAACAAAATTTCTTCAAAATATGCAAAGCATATTCGGGTGATAGTTGTAGACATATACGATATACATTACATTCCTTTTGTTTCACAAATTGATCCCCTTAATTTGCATTGCCGAACCCAGCCCAATGTACCTCAATCTTTGTTTGTGCGTATTGCTACAAACCGGGTTTAAATAATTAACCCAGCTCATCCACCCCTTATACTTATAATTTTAGAAGCAATGTCTTCACAAAAAATTGAGCCACGTGTCAACCCCTTGAGCAACATAAGAAACTACTTTCTTCACCCACGTTCTTTCAACTGATCAAATCCCGTTCCATTTCTCATCTCCTTCTCGCATCTGAAACTCTCCTCCGCTCGCAAGTTACAACTGTATTGCCTCTCTTCTTAGTTCCTCGATTGAAATTGGAGGCGAAGGTTGACATCAGGGGTTGACGGGTTGTTCTAGGCTTTGCCATCAAACAAGGATAAATCTGCGATTGGGAGATTGAATTGGAGACGGATCAAGGGAGAGAGAAGAGATTAAGGGGCTGCCCATCGACAGTTGACGGCGGCGTAGAGAGGAGAGGAGGTGGCGCCGGAAACCTAAATCGGCAGCACCACCCTCCTCTCGCCGAGCCTGGCCACCGGACTTCCTCCGCCGACAGCCGTAGAACCACCAGAGACCACCAGCGCCGCCTCCATTCGCCTCCCTCTTTGGCTGCTCCATCAACCTCCACTCACAGCGGCCAGTTGTTCCATTTTTCCGATCCCCAGTCCGCCCTTTCCACCGCCAAGAGTCTGCTCGCCTCTCCAGACTTCCTCCAGCGATTTCCTGCCGCGCCGGCCTACCCCTCCCAAGCCAGGCCACTACCGCTTGCTCCTGCTAGGTAAGTATCTTCGGCCACTATCCATGGTTTTGAACCCTGAATTTATGAGTTGTTGTGTCTTGGAGGATCAATTATGTATGAGGTTTGTGCTAGATTGAGTTTGTCCGAACTAGACTAAATTGAGGTTGTGCTTAGTTAATGTGGGACTGATTGAGACATCTATTGATTTTCTTGCCTGAGTAATTTGTGATGTCCCTAATGTGGTAAGTGTAGCCTCACCTAACTCTACAGGGCAAGCGGCGATTGATTTTCGTGATTGAGGATTGCGAAGATCGCTGCTAATTAATGTATACAGTTAAGCGATTCGTTGATTTCTTGGGGATTTGCATGATTTAGGTTAGAGGTTGTGTTAAATTTATTGCGGATTTGCATGATTTTGCATGAGTTTGAGGTTAATTTTATGGTGGAATGATTTGATTGCACAAAATTGCAATGTTGGGTAAACTCACTTTTAAGAATTGTTGTAGACTAGATTTGTTCTCCGGATGCAGTTTTGATTGATTCATCTTTGTTTGATAGTGTTGTTTGATTGATTTGCCTTTGTTGGAGGCCTTAATTTTTATTTTGTTGTTTTGATTTAGTTGATTACTGTGACAAGTGATAACTCCACTCCCACGATGAAAATCAGAAATGGTTTCAAAGGCTTTGACACATAGCTTATGTCAAAGGTCTTGAAGCTACAACCGTGTTGATGAAACACAAAACCTGTATTATGTGCTTATTATTTCCGGATGGTATTATATGTTATTATTATTTATATTGCCAGATATTATTGTATATTATGCACTAACATATGCATCAAGTTTTTCGAATTATATCTCCTTCCTTAAGCTGAAAGTCGAGAAGAATCAAATCGGAGATTATGGCTTCAGACTTTCCCAATATAAAAGCTTGTGAAGATTGCCATGATCGGTCTAGCTCTTGAAGAGAAGATCCTTCTTTGAAGATGGCGCCGATTTGTTCAATATAAAGGAAATGAAGAAGGGAAGACAGACACACAATCGTTGAACACAAGCATTCATTCACACTCAAGCATTCAAGCCAATCTGTCTTCTTCGTGTGCTCTCTACTAGTGGTTAAGAGTTGTATCTTTTATTTCAAATTATTTGAGAGTTACACAGTGAGCTTATATGATATATTTCGAGTGAGTGTTATACTCGAGAGTTTGTAACTCAGGAAGTGGACACTAGGCGATTGATTCATGAAGTGTAAGAGGATTGTACTAGATAGCTGAGAGAGGTGGGGCTCTTCTAGATTGGTCTAAGACTCCAAGGGAACGTGAGTTGACTAGATTGTAATTGTATAGTGGAGAGGCTTCTCGGTGAGCTATTAGGATCCTAAGTCTTGTGAATCAATAAAGCCGGTTGAATCCTAGGGTTGTCGAAGAACCCTAGGCGGGGACGTAGGCCAAGTTCGTGCCGAAACTCATTAACAATTCGTTGCGTCCTTTACTTATTGCTTTACCTTATTTTCGCACTTGTTTCGAATAGTATAACTCTTTTGTGATTAAGGTTTTCCAGAGGAATGAATTACGTCTAATCTCAAAGGGTTTTGCAAGCGTTTCAAAAGTCTTGAGATTATCAGTGAAAAGTTGGCATACTCTATTCAACCCACCTTCTAGAGTATCTTTATATTACTTTGTTATATATTATCGAACCTTCAATTTGTATCATAGCTTTACTCACTGCTTTTGATCTAACAATCTTGTGAGTTTTGATCATGTCTAGTGAAGCAAGCGGAGGATTTGCACAAGGAAGGTCTACCAGTAGACCACCACTTTTTGTAGGAAACAACTTCGTCCACTGGAGGTCCTTGATGAAAATGTTCATTATAGATCAAGATCTGAAACTTTGGAACATTATATAGACTGGTCCGAAGGTTCCAGTGAAAGATGTACCAAATGGAACCAAAGTCGCGAAGACCGAGGTTGAATTTATCCAAGCGGATCTTGAACTTGTCTCCAAGAACTACAAGGCTATTAACTTACTATACTGTGGCCTTAACACTGATGAGTTTAACCGTATTTCATCTTGTAGGTCGGCGAAAGAGATTTGGGACAAGCTGGTTGTCACCTACGAAGGAACCAATCAAGTGAAGGACATCAAGATCAGCATTTTCCTTCGAAAGTATGAACTCTTCAAAATGAAGCCAGATGAGTCTATCAAGGCTATGTTCACACGGTTCACGGAAATCACAACAACCTGGACTCTCTCGGCAAGACCTTTGAGAATGTTGAGAAAGTGAGGAAGATATTGAGGTGCTCCCAAAAGACAAATGGGGTCCGAAAGTGACAGCCATAGAAGAAGCCCAGAATCTCACTACTCTACCTCTTGATGATTTGCTTGGGAAGCTGATTACACATGAGATGATTCTCAATGAAGACGATGGAGAACTTCCAACAAGCACTAAGAACTTTGCACTTAAGTCTAAGAAGGATGAGCCCAAAGATGCATCTGATTCTGAAGATGAGGATGATGATGAGGATGATCCCTTTGCTCTCATTACAAGGGGTCTTTCTCGAATCCTCAAGATGAAGAAGCAATTCAACAACATGGATGGATCAAAGTCTTCTAAATTTCGAGGTAAGCCTCAATACAAGAAATATGACAAGAAGACTAAACCTTTGTCTTGTTTTGAATGTGGTGAAACAGACCATCTTGTGAAAGACTGTCCTCAAAAGACGAAGAGCCAGTTCAAGAAAGGTGATAGATGGAAAAAGCAAGCCATGGTGGCAACTTGGAGCGATTCTGATACAGACTCCGACGATGAGAAGGCCAATGTCTGTCTTATGGCCTCAGGAGATGAATCCCACGATGAGCAGCTTGAGGTAACTGTAAGAGAGCTTATAGCAAGTCCAAAAGGGGTATTATCGAAATTCCTTTCTAATATGATTGCCAATGAAGAGAAACTTATTGCCCAAACTAACACTCTTATTAAGAAAACTGTGGACCAGGAAAGAACTATTGAGGATCTGTCTATGAGGGTCAAAAGTCTTGAAACTTCTTATTCAGGTCTTGACATTGAAGTCAAGACTCTTGACTCAGAGAAATATGAATTCAAGCAAGATCTCTCCTCTCTAAGAAATGAACATCGTGACTTAGAGAATTAGAAGATCTCCCTGAATAAAAAGATTCAAGACCAACAGACAGCCCTCATGAGTTTTACTAAATCCAAAGGCACTCTTGATAGGATGTTGGGTGAGCAACAAAGTTCTCTAAACAAAAGTGGTATTGGTTACAATCCAAGGTTTTTAAAGAAGCAACACATTACCGCTTTTGTAAAGGCAAAAGGAAGCAGAACCTCTCCTATATGTCACCACCATGCGAGAAAGGGACATGTAAAAGAGACCTGCCCCTATAGAAGAAATGATCTACATATCATTCGCAATACATTTCCTGTTCACTTGAGAAAAGAACGGATAACGCAAGTTTGAGTCCCCAAAGTCACTATTTTACCAAATATGGTTTATCCCAATAATGGATCTAAATTTGCTTATTGGTCTAGCCACAAAGGTTGATGTTTGTCTTGCAGGAGATCACCAAGGTGAAAGAGCAAAAATGGATTATTGATAGTGGATGCTGGAGACATATGAGTGGGAAGAGGTCTCTCTTCCATGATCTAAAGAAGCAATCCACTGGAACAATCACTCTTGGTGACAAAGGAAAGTGTGACATCGTTGGTATTGGTAGTGTCGGGAGTGATCCTAACCATAGTTATTAAAAATGTTTATCTTGTTAATGGTTTGAAGTATAATTTGCTAAGTGTTTCTCAACTATGTGATAGTGGTAATAATGTTGGATTTAACAAGAAAAGATATCTAGTGCGCAGAGAAGATACAGGTGAAGTAGTTGTAACTGCCTATCATTATAACATCATCTATGCTGTGAATGCTGAGCAAGTGGCACAAGGAAGCTTAACCTGTCTAAAGGCTTTGACGGACGATCCAAAGCTTTGGCACAGGAGACTCGTTCATGTGAGCCCACATACACTACAGAAGCTTGTGTCCAAAGGGCTTGTAAGAGGACTACCTGAGATGGACTTCAAAGGTATTGATATGTGCAAAGCATGCACACGAGGTAAACAAACACATAGCTCTTTCAAACCTAAAAAGATTGTAAGTACTTCTAGATCCCTTGAACTTTTACATATGGATTTATGTGGTCATATGTGAGTCAAATCTCCCAATGGTAAAAAGTACATGCTTGTTGTTGTTGATGAATTTTCGAGATATACTTGAGTTGCATTTTAAAAAGAAAAATCAGAGGCCTTGTTTGAGTTTTCAAAACTTTGTAAGGAGTTGCAAGCTTTAAGAAACGAGCCCATAGTGTCAATTCGAAGTGATCATGGTAGGGAGTTTGATCAACTTCAGGTTGATTTGTTTTGTGCTAAATATGGCATCTCCCATAATTTTTCTGCTCCTATGACACCTCAACAAAATGGGGTTGTGGAACGAAAGAACCGCACCCTAGAGGACATGGCCAGGACTATTCTTTTAGAAAATGCATTACCTAAAACCTATTGGGCTGAAGCTGTTAACACAACTAACTATATTTTGAATCGTTGTCTTATTCGTTCCATCTTAAAGAAAACTCCTTATGAACTTTCCAAAGGCCGCAAACCACTTATATCATATTTTAAACCCTTTGGCTGTACTTGTTTTGTTCATAACAATGGAAAAGATAACCTTGGGAAATTTGATGCGCGTAGTGATGAAGGTATATTTCTTGGCTACTCCACAAGTAGCAAAGCATATAGAATCTTCAACAAAAGGACCAAGTTGGTTGAGGAAAGTATACATGTTATATTTGATGAATCCAATGACGGTTCTTTAAGTGAAAGTGTTGCAGATCTAGATCTTAACAACCATACAGAGAATGAGGATGGTGATGATATTGCTACTAAGAACACAGAGAAGAGAAACATGCAGGATCAGATTCTTAACACTGAAGAATTGGCCCAAGGTGTTAAAGCTCCGTCCAAAGCACCTGGCGACCAATCCAAAAGTGTTGAGACTTCAGAAACTGCTGTAACTGAACCTAACAGATCCACGAAGTCGGATGTACCACAAATCAATCCTGTTTGTGTGACGCATCATGGAGCTGATACTAGCAAGAGAAAGTTCAAATACTCCTCATCACACTCATTAAAGGATATCATCTCTGACCTTACATCTAGTGTTCAAACTCATTTTAAACTTAAAGATCTTTGTGCTTTTCACGCGTTTGTTTCTCTTATAGAACCAAAGAAGGTAGATGAGGCCCTTCAAGAGCCAGACTGGATCATTGCTATGCAAAGTGAGCTTAACGAATTTGAAAGGAACAAAGTCTGGACCTTGAAGCCTAGGCCAAAGCATCAATCAGTCATTAGCACACGTTGGGTATTTCGGAACAAGCTAGATGGGAATGGTAAGATCGTGAGGAACAAAGCAAGGCTTGTTGCTCAAGGCTAAAATCAAGAGCAATGTATTGACTACGAGGAGACTTTTGCTCCCATAGCCAGGCTTTAAGCCATTCGCATATTATTAGCATTTGCATCTTTTATGGGCATCAAGTTATATCAAATGGATGTCAAGTGTGCTTTTCTCATTGGTTTCTTAGAGGAAGAAGTCTATGTGGCTCAACCCCCCAGGTTTTGAAAGTTTGGAATTTCCTAATCATGTTTACAAACTAGACAAAGCGCTATATGGTTTGAAAAAAAGCCCCAAGAGCTTGGTATGAGCGCTTGTCAAAATATCTTTTAGAAAACTATTTTAAAAGGGGGTTGATCGACAAGACTCTTTTTATTAAGACCAAAGGAAAGGACATTTTGATTATTCAAATATATGTTGATGATATATTGTTTGGAGCTACTAACACATCTTTGTGCAAGGAATTTTCTGACATCATGTGCAGTGAATTTGAGACGAGCTTGATGGATGAACTCAACTTCTTTTTGAGATTACAAGTTCATCAATCTAAGAAAGGGATAAAGCAAGCACACTAAGGATCTCTTGAAGAAGTTCAAGATGGATCAATCCAAAGCAGCCAAGACACCCATGAGCTCAACCTTGTCTCTAGATCAATACAAGACCGGAAAGAGTGTCAATCAAAAGGAGTGTCGAGGGATGATTGGATCTTTATTATATATTACTGCTAGTAGACCTGACATCATGTTTAGTGTTTGCCTGTGTGCTAGGTTTCAAGCTGACCCTAAAGAATCTCACCTTGTAGCTGTGAAGAGGATCTTTCGATATCTCAATGGCACTAAGGAGCTTGGCTTGTGGTATCCAAAGCAAAGAGATTTTACACTAATTGGGTATTCTGATGTAGACTTTGCAGGCTATAAGGTGGATAGGAAGAGCACGTCGGGATGTTGCCAGTTCTTAGGAACATCCTTGATCAGTTGGCACTCAAAGAAACAAAACTCAGTTGCTCTATCCACTGCCGAAGCCGAATACATTGCAGCTGGAGCATGTTGCTCCCAAATCCTTTGGATAGCTCAACAAATGAGAGATCTTGGCATTAACCTCAAAGGCATTCCCATTAAGTGTGACAACACAAGTGCCATCTCCATTACAAAGAATCCTGTTCAGCATTCAAGGACCAAACATATTGATGTAAGGCATCATTTCATTAGAGACCATGTCAAAAAAGGTGATGTGTCCATATCCTTTATTTCAACTGATTATCAATGGGCTGACATTTTTACTAAGCCTTTGGTAGAGGACAGGTTCACCTTCATTAGACGTGAGATCGGAATGCTTAACAGAGATGCATTTTCGTAGGGGGAGCTTTCCCTTTACGAAAGATAAATTCTACTCAGTATCAAGATCTTTGAGATTCATGTCAAAGTTTGTGAACTGAATGGTAGAGTACATTTAACAGATCATATATTTGATTAATATCTTTTTAGATATTTGATCAAATTTAGTTTTAATGGTTTTTAACCTTCTATATACATTACACATTTTATTTTCCAAAAATCTTTTATCCGAGTATATTTATTTATGGAAAATATTTTTCGAAAATATTCCTTCTTGAATTTAAAATGTGACAAGATGGTTTGAATTTTGAATTATCTGGGAAAACAGATCTTTTCAAAATGGCAGTTGTGTTATGATTATTACTCTTGGAGCCATAAACCCGTCCCATCAACTTACCCCTCTCACCCTTTTTAAACCACACATTTTACCCTAACTATTCCTCACCTCTCCAGAATTACCTAAACCCTCGATCTATTAAACTTCTCCTTCAACCTTTCTCTGAAAGCATAGCCGAATTCCATCCATGACACCCAAATCCAAGAAAACATCCACACCCAAACGCCTTGGCGCTACCCCCAAAGGACGCCATGCATCTCTTGTGATCTCCCCTCAACCCGAACCCTCTCCTCAAGCTATTATCCCAGCCATTGTCCCGAGCACCGTCCCTGAGAGCACCATTGCTGAAATCAAGCGGTCCTGAAGCGACCGAAGAAGAAGTCTCTCAGTTCCAAGCAAAAAGGAAAGAGAAAGATCATTGATGAGGAAGATGAGGAAGAGAAGGATCTTGATGCGATTCTAGAGCGAGATGCTGCAAAAGAGGCCGAGGAAGAGGCCCAGAAAATGAAAAAGGCTGAGGAAGAGGCTGAGATAACAAGGAAAGAGGCCGAGAAAGAGGCCCAAAGAGCAGCAGAAAAGGAGGTTCCCACTGAAGAGGAACCAAAGGAAGAGGTAGAGGAGGTCGGCGAGACTGCAGACGACGACGAGGAAGCTGAGGGAGACGATGCTGAAGTGTCCGCTGAGGACTCGGGGTCTGAGGAAGAAGAGGAAGAGGAGCCAGAACTTGTTCCCTATCCTACTCCTCCTCCTCCTCCCCCGTCTCCGAAGAAGCGCAAAGCCACTAAAGCAAAGCCTCCATCTCCCAAGCGCACAAGGAAAGGCACTCTCAGAAGCCTTGACGTGCGTGTCAAGAAGCCTGCTCCCACAAAAGCTCAAAGGAAGAACGCCGATCCGCCTGCAATTATCCAGGTAAACCAATCCTTACCCTCCTTCTGGTTTGAGAATGATGAGATGGCTGGAAAGTGGGTAGATGAGTTTAGAACTCGTAAGATTTGTTGTTCCGATTTCATTGATCTTGATTTTTTGGAAGCTTTGAACCTACCCTGCATCTCTCTCCTCAAACAAACCTCTGCCTGGACCCTTCTGAGCCTTGAATCCGTATACTACCCCCAACTCACCCATCTATTTTACATAAACCTCAAAGCCAAACACAATGTTGATGGTTGGTCTTTGGAATCAGTTGTCAAGGGAGTTAGAATCAACTTCAACTCCATTGACTTCGATGATCTCCTTGGCCTTCCTAAACCTTGTCCACTCTCTCCTGAAACCCGCATAAAAGAACAATGCGTTTCTCTTGCCCGATCCATATACTTGCTCCCCGAAACATCCAACAACACCACCAAACAACTTACCCACTCGTCCCTTACTCTCGAGGAAAAAATCATATTCAACATCATTGTGAGATGCCTCTTACCCCGAATCAACTCTAGCTCCCTACTCACTGACAACGCTATGGTCCTTTTATACCGACTTTTGAATGGCCATGATCTTGATTTGGCCAATACCATTCTAGGATCTATGGCTCACACTCGCAGAGCCAGAAAAGGAACTCCCCTCCCCTTCGCAAACCTTTTAACCCATGTCTTCAAAGCTTCTGAAATCGATTTCAAAAATGAAGAACAACAACATCATATGGGTAAATTCGACTCCAAGAGCTTTGAGAAGATTGGCATCACTCAGTCCCCCCAAGGGACTTGGAGTCTTACCTCTCCCTCAAAAACTCTTCCCACTACCTCTGCCATTGATGAGCGCATGGAAAACCTGGAGTTGGGTTTGGAGGAAGTTCGCCTGTACATCAAGGAGCTGTATCGAGAGTTTTCGCTAGAGATGAGCGGGGTGGCTAAGTTGTTGCATGAGCTGAAGTTGCTGTTCACGGATGGTGCTCTTGATGATGAATCCTAAATCCCTACCCTACCCTAACCCTTAATCTAAACACTGCTGGTTTTGGTTACTGTTTTAAAACTTTTGGTTACTGTTTTATCCTCCTCCCTATGTTGAAAGACAAATGGGGGAGATGGTTTGATGGTTTAGACTTTGAAACTGCTGTCAACCAAGGGTCTTGGAAGACATTGTTTTGTTTTACTTTGTTGGATGTTTCTCTTTGGCTTTAAAAACTTATGATCCAACATTTGTCTAACCCATGCAGGTACTTAGTCCGATTTTGCTTATGATATATTTGCTTGACTAAGTTGCAGGGATGCACAGGTTTTGTCTTTCATCAAGGGGGAGATTGATAACTCCACTCCCTTGATGAAAATCGGAAATGGTTTCAAAGGCTTTGACACATAGCTTATGTCAAAGGTCTTGAAGCTACAGCTGTGTTGATGAAACACAAAACCTGTATTATGTGCTTATTATTTCCGGATGATATTATATGCTATTATTATTTATATTGCCAAATATTATTGTATATTATGCACTAACATATGCATCAAGTTTTTCGAATAATATCTCCTTGTTTAAGCTGAAAGTCGAGAAGAATCAAATCGGAGATTATGGCTTCAGAGTTTCCCAATATAGAAGATTATGAAGATTGCTATGATCGGTCTAGCCGTTGAAGAGAAGATCCTTCTTTGAAGATGGCACCGATTTGTTCAATATAAAGGAAATGAAGAAGGGAAGACAGAAACACAATCGTTGAACACAAGCATTCATTCACACTCAAGCATTCAAGCCAATCTGTCTTCTTCGTGTGCTCTCTGCTAGTGGTTAAGAGTTGTATCTTTTATTTCAAAGCATTTGAGAGTTACACAGTGAGCTTATAGGATATATTTCGAGTGAGTGTTATACTCGAGAGTTTGTAACTCAGGAAGTGGACATTAGGCGATTGATTCACGAAGTGTAAGAGGATTGCACTAGATAGCTGAGAGAGGTGGGGCTCTTCTAGAGTGGTCTAGGACTCCAAGGGAACGTGAGTTGACTAGATTGCAATTGTATAGGAGAGAGGCTTCTCGGTGAGCTATTAGGATCCTAAGTCTTGTGAATCAATAAAGCCGGTTGAATCCTAGGGTTGTGGAAAAACCCTAGGCGGGGACGTAGGCCAAGTTCGTGCCGAACCTCGTTAACAATTCTTTGCGTCCTTTACTTATTGCTTACCTTATTTCCGCACTTGTTTCGAATTGTATAACTCTTTTGTGATTCAGGTTTTCCAGAGGAAAGAATTACGTCTAATCCCAAAGGGTTTTGCAAGCGTTTCAAAAGTCTTGAGATTATCAGAGAAAAGTTGGCATACTCTATTCAACCCCCCTTATAGAGTATCTTTATATTACTTTATTATACATTATCGAACCTTCAATTGGTATCATAGCTTTACTCACTGCTTTTGATCTAACAATCTTGTGAGTTTTGGTCATGTCTGGTGAAGCAAGCGGAGGATTTGCACAAGGAAGGTCTACCAGTGTTGAACGAAAACCTCATTTATCTACACCGCACACAAGCCCGCAAGTCAATCTGTCTTCCTCGTGTACTCTCTGCTAGGTGTTAAGAGTTGTATCTTTTGTTTCAAAGCATTTGAGAGTTACACAGTGAGCTTATAGGATATATTTTGAGAGAGTTTTATACTCGAGAGTTTATAACTCACGAAGTGGACACTAGGCTATTGGTTCACGAAGTGTAAGAGGATTGTACTAGATAGCTCAGAGACCTATCATCTTAGGAGAAGGACCTATGACTCAAGCTCGAGCTAAGAAGCTTCAGAGAGACTCATTCGCATTTATGAGTCATGCTTTGTTCTCGAGTATGATTCAGCTCCCAGAGCCACCAATGAAGAGATACATGTGCATAGGCCTTGCTGATGGTCTCGATGCCAACACTAGAGGTATCGATGCCAATACCTGAGCACATGTTTGAAGCAATACAGCCCTCGGCGCCAACACCTTCACTTCGGCGCCAACACCTTGTGTAGTTTAGACATTGGCCGAATTGGGCCTTTTATTAAGTGTTATTTTAAGACCTTATTTACTTATGTTATTTAGGAGTTTTATTTAATTCTTTTATTATTATTTTCGGCATCCTTGGATCTATATAAACCGATTCCTTCTTTGTAATTCAGTTGGAACTTATTGAATAGAATTTAGATCTCTCAAATTTTGTGAAACACATTGAGTGCTTGTTGATCAATTAGAGTCGTGCTCATTGATCACGAATTGGTAACTGTCTCAGCTTAGTTTGCTTTGTGTTCATCAACTTCGCAAGACTTGGTGATCCTAGTATCCACGAGCCCCCTCCTTGTCGTCTTTATCCACGAGCCCCCTCATTGGTATTGGTTCCTACCCTCTAAGGAGGCTTGGGGTCTTTATCTTGTTCTATATAGATCGACTCAGTCCTTATCGGTCGTGTCTTTCAATTCTTGCAATTAAATTTCGAGTCTTGCATCTTTCTTTAATCGAGTCTTGTCTTTAGTTCTTTTCGATTTCGAGTTCAGCCCATGATCTTGAGATCTTTTCGAGTCTAGGTTCATTCTTGGTCGATATTGGCTGTTCTTGATCGATTCTTGATAGTTCTTGGTGCGTTTCTTTGAGTCTTTATCGTTTCTTGTTTGATTGTCGAAGATCGGGCCATCCTGCGGCTAACCCCGTATCACTGGTGGTTCATATGGAGAGGTCAAACCCCTTACAAAACCGATCCGGATCATGAAGAGAAATGGTAAAGGAGGCCCGTCCTTGGATCTGAAGAACAGTGGAGAGGTGAAGGCAAATAGGGAAATCGCATTGAAAGCGCCCTCAGGTGAGGCAGGTGGGAATGGAGTTAATGCTTCGGCTCCAGATCCGAAATTTATTGAGAAAGGAAAGGCGATTGCCTCTGATTCTGAGGGTATAAAGGCTGGATCTGCTGCGAATCCAGTGTCTGCTGGTGCTAGCCCTTCCTCCTTTTGTGTCGTTCTTGGATGCGGTGAAGAGAAGCTTTGTGTCTAGTGATAAGCGACCTGCTGCAAATGGTACGGTGAACCCGTTTCGGAATAATAATAACGTTGCTCAGGCCAGGCAATTGGAGAAACACTCAGATGTTTCGCGTGGGCGAGTCCAAATGCGCCCAGAAGATATCACTAATGCGAAGAAGGAATGGGGTGCTGTCCTTATGGGTGTTGTCACTGGGAATAAAATCCAGTATGAGAAAATGAGAGATTTCGTTGCAGCTGAGTGGAAGGTTCAGAGTCCCAGAGTTTTTTTGAAACACAATGGTATCTTTGTTTTCAAATTTCATACTGAGGAGGACATGGATTGGGCTCTGAGGTCAGGACCTTGGTATGTGGACGGGTCTAGACTGCTGATTCTTAAGAGTTGGACGACTGGTATGGCTATCTCTTGGAGTTCCTTTGAGAGTATACCAGTGTGGGTGTGCCTTCCGGATCTAGATCCGATTTATTTGAACTGCAATGCCATTGGTCGTATTGGGTGTGCCATTGGTGAACCTGTGTGTATTGACGATAGGACAGCGAATGGGGATTGCATCTCTTATGCACGACTGCTAGTGGAAGTATCTGCTAAGGAGGCTCTTCAAAGAAGCATAGAAATAGTAGATGTTGAGGGGAAACTGATTGTTCAGAGAGTGGTGTTTGAGTGGTTACCTAAAATTTGCAAGTTGTGTTGCAAGTTTGGGCATGAGCAGATTCGATGTCCGTCAGTGATTCAAAAGAAAGTATGGGTAAGGAAGGAGGCTGAGTTGGTTAATCCGGGGGTTGTTTATGATAATGCAGATGGAAATAGGGATGAGGGCAAGTCTGTGTTGCCCGTGGAGGTTACATCTCCCACAAATGGTGAATTGCAAAATAAGGCAGGGAGCATTGATATTGACGGTTCAAGCAAATCGGCTGAAGTAAGCCTGATAGCAAGGAGGGAGACGACAGAGGATGGTAACAGCGGTGGGAAGGTTACTGTGGATTTGAATTCAGCAAATTTGACAGTACACAAAGAAAAGGGTAAAGGGGTTGCTCTGAGAACTGATAAAGGAACTGATGGTTTGAAATCTGAGGTGTAGAGAAACATATCTGGAGAGGAGGCCACTAAGGATGATGATTGGGTGAGTCCCAGTGGTAGAAAGAGAGCAGTGAGGAAAAAACAAATTGAACGCTCCATGGCAGCAGTTCAGTATTTGAGTATTCGTCGGATGGGAATAGATTCCTGTCGCTGGGGAACAATGATGGTTCTGATTTCTATTAGTGTAGCACTCATGAAGTTGGTGATGATGAATAGAATCCGATTTGGTGCTTGGAACATATGCGGTCTGAATGATCGTGTTAAAAAATAATATCATCACTAACTACTACTGGGATAATGATTTCTCTCTTGTTGGGCTGCTAGAGACGAAAGTGCTTGCTAAGAAGGTGAATAGAGTTATAAATTCTTTGATGTTTGGCTGGAAAGTGGAGGAAAACAGTTGCTGTAGTGAGAAGGGGCGCCTTTGGATTACATGGAATCCGAATGTACTGTCTGTTCAGATTGTGGTTAACCACAAACAGCTGATGCACTGCATTATGGAGTCTCGAGATGGGAAATATCGTTTTGCTACGACATATGTATATGCGGAGAATTACAAAAAGAACCGTGTAGATTTGTGGGCTGAGTTGTATAGGATTGCAGGGCAGACAGATCTTCCTTAGGTTGTTTTAGGGGACTTTAATTGTATCTTGGAGGTGGAAGACAAATGGCCTACTTATGCAGCAGAACATGACAACTTTGAGGAATTGGAGAACTTAATGTTCCACTGCAGTTTGGTGGACATGGAATATATAGGGGCAAGACACACATGGCATAACTGGAAGGAAGGTGAGGACATGATTGAGAGGAAGATTGACCGGGTGCTCGTAAATGAATTATGGAGGGACAAGTTCGAGAATGTTCAAACGCTGTTTGATGTCCCCCTCTGCTCAGATCACTCTCTTTCCATGGTAACTATGAGAGGAGAGATAGGGGCCCGTTGGTTCCCATTCAAGTTCAAGAACTTTTGGTGTGGGGAGAATGGTTTCAAGCCGCTTGTACTAAGTGCTTGGCAAGAACAGGTTGTGGGATCGAAACAAGTTATTTTGGCAAAGAAGCTGAGAAATGTGAAGGAAGCGCTCAAATCATGGGACAGAGCTGCATTTCCAGATTTACAGGGTCAGATTAAACTGAACAAGGATTGTCTCCGAGAATTACAGATTCAATTGATTATAGATAAAGGAAATGTTAGCCTTTTAAGAAGGGTTGCAGCTGCTGAGAAAGAGTTGAGCGAGAATGTGGGGAGGCTTGTTAGTCTTACAACCCAAAAAGAAAAAATCCATTGGATTACGATGGGAGAAGAAACCTCTTTCATGTTCTATAGAAGTGTGAAGGCTAGGAGGGTTGTAAATGCTATATCAGTTATGAGGAATGATCGAGATGAACTACTTGAGGATGAAACTCAAATCCGGTAGCACATTGTCTAGTTCTATGAGCAACTGTTTGCTACTGAGCCAGAAGCACACCGATTTCCAGATATTAAAAGAGGTGCAGTTGTCAGTACAGATGCAAGAACGGGGCTAATTAGTGTGCCTTCTAAACCGGAGATAAAAACGGCTTTATGGTCTATAGGCATCGACAAGTCTCCAGGACCGGATGGATTCAGAAGCCAGTTTTTCAAGAAGTGTTGGAGTATGGTTGGACGGAATTTTCAGAGAGCGGTGGTAGAGGTATTTGAGAGGTGTAGTGTTCTCAAACAATTGAATACCACATCTGTTTCGCTCATACCAAAAGTCAAGAATCCCACTTTTGTCAAAGACCTCTGTCCGATTTCCGGTTGCAACACATTCATGAAAGTTGTAAGCAAGGTGATTGTTGCACGGATTAAGCCGCTGCTGGCTGATCTCATAGGAGATAATCAGGGAGCCTTTATACCGGGAAGATCTCTAGCTCATAACTGTGCAGTAGCACTTGAGATTCTGAAAGGGTATGGTACTATGAGCATTTCCCCTCGCTGCACAATGAAAATCGACTTATAGAAAGCGTATGACTATGTTCGGCGGGATTTTATGAGGTTTGCTTTGGACTAACTGGAATTCCCCAGGAAACTCATTGATGTCATCATGTGTTGTGTGTCCTCCACTTCCTTCTCGATTTTGATTAATAGCACACCGGAGGGGTTTTTTAGAGGAAAGAGGGGTCTCCGGCAGGGTGATCCGTTGTCGCCGTATTTGTTTGTGATTTGCATTGAAATATTAAATAGAATGATTTGTGAGGCGGGCGAGGACCCGAATTTCAACTATCACCTGAAGTGTGAGCGGCTACAGATTACCAATCTGACCTTTGCAGACGATCTTCTGCTGTTCTTTAGGGCTGATCCTGGGTATGTACGCATACTTTAAACCTGCCTGGACAGATTCTTTGAGCCGTCTGGTCTTCGAATTAATGTTGCAAAAAGTACTCTCTTTGTGGGAGATGTGTCAGCTGTGGCGGCCTTGCAGCTGTCTGAGCAGCTAGGGTACTAGCTTGGGCAGTTTCCCATGACTTACCTGGGCACTCCACTGCATTTGAGACGTGTCAAGGTGGATGAGTATAGGGGATTGTTTGAGAAGGTTGAGAGTAGATTAAATGTGTGGGTCACAAAGCACATTTCTTATGCTGGGCGGATGCAGCCGATCAAATCTGTTTTTCAAGGCGTGTTTGCTTTCTGGGGGCAAACCGCTATTCTCCCCAAGGGGGTCACACACGCTATAAATGGTATCTATCGCCGCTTTATATGGCATGGGAACACGACAGGTACTAGATGTGTGGTGGCTTGGGATCCTGTTACCAAGCCATATGCGGAAGGGGGTTTAGCCATAAAGCAACTCGATTTGTTGAATAAGAGCAGATTTGTTCGCCTCCTTGGTGATATAATCTTTGATAAGGATTGTATCTGGACAAAATGGGTGAAGGATGTTCACCTTGGGCATCATGATATGTGGAGGGTTCAGCAGAAGGTGTATGATTCTTGGCTATGGAAGTCCTAAGTATAAGGGATGAGATGAGTAGTGGTGGGATCTTGGGTCGGAATTTGGACATGGGGTCGCTGCTAAACAGCAAAGGCAGCATTGACGGCCGGAAGATATATGAGATGACTCGCAGAAGAAGCCCTCGGGTTGATTGGGGAGACATGTTATGGAACGGTGCCCACTCGAAGAAGTGGTCATTTGTGGTTTGGATGGCCGTTCACGGTCGGTTGCAGACCGGACGGATTGTCAAGCACTGGATGGGTCTAGATGTTGTTGTGTGTCCGCTTTGTAAGCAAGCCGAGGAATCGAAGAGTCACTTGGGGTTTGGGTTTCCTAAGATTCTAAACACTAGAAGCATAGTGTGGGCGTGGATTGGATTGCCGAGTAGGAGTGGTAGGATTAGAGAATGGCTTGATTGGTTCGCTAAAGAGAGTCCCACGGTGCAGAAGTCCCTAGTGTTCCGTGCAAAATTGCTAGTTTTCTGTGCCTTTGTCTACTTCACTTGGATTGGGAGGAATGAGGTAGTCTTTGGGGGGAGGGGAGACTTGTACGTCTCTGGCATGGGCCCATCGGGTGATGAACAATTGTAAGTTACGAATTTCCTTGAGATGCAAGTGCAAGTCATCCAAGGAAAAAGGGTGGATACAAAGAATCACTAGATAGTTAGAGAATTTCGTAGGAGATTGGATGGTATAGTGATTTGAGGGTATACTTTTGGAGAGACATTGTTTTCCTTTTGGCTTTCTTAGAGGGAGATGATCACACCGGGTAGTTAGGTGTGGATGGTGTTAACCACTTTAGGCAAGCTCCATGGTTGCCCCCCTTTTTGTAATTACGTATTACTTTCTATATATTTACCACTTCAAAAAAAAAATTGGATTGTTGCTTTGGGATGTACATGATTTAGAGAAGGACAAAAGCAAACAGCTTATGGGAGGGTTTGTTAAATACAATAGGAATACCAAAACTTAAAAATTTCTATAAAGTAATACTCCGTAGTCTATTAGAGGTCAAATTAAGTGGAATAATTTGGCTCTGATTAAATTACACACGACATCAAAATGAGTAAAAACGGAAATTATTTATTTTTTTGTAGCCCGTCTCAAGGCATAGCGTGAAATCTATTATGATTATTAAAATCAATTTTCAATATTAAATACAGGGAATAAAAAATATATATTCGATGCCCAACCCCTAATATATTTGAGCCCGGAAAAGAGCTTTGACAAGGGTTTTAAGCTCAAAAGGTTAGAATCCCGAACAAGATGTGTTCAATAAATGTTTGTTTTGATTTATAGTTTGCTTTCTATTGTTTCTCTAAGTCAATCCATTAAAATATTAGGGGAAATCAATTCAGAACCTTTAGGAGTTTGCCTTGGACATTGGTCAGTTTATATTTGTTATTCATCAACGTCGTGCAAGACTTCATTGTTGAAATATTTTTTTTTTTTGCAAAATATTTAGATAACAAGGCATAAATTATTTACTCCATTGATAAAAATTTTAAAATTGAAGATTATAAATTATTGATCAAATTTCATCATAAAATATTAGTGTTATTTAAGTGAAATCGAATGTTACAGTATTGTGAGTTGGGGTAAGTTAGTTTTGGGCTATGTTAATTTCGGTTTGGTTTGTTCCATTTGGCTATAGAATCCACAGAAAACAATTTGTATCTCACTAACAGTATTGTTTCTATCTTTTCCAATGCCTCATGCTCCGGTATTTGATCCATCAACAGTTTAACGAAATCATATGGAGTCAGCTCGCAATCCACATGGAGCTCCAGGTGCCAACTTTGTTACAATGCCAACTTCCGTTGATCTGTACCAATAGTATAAGTAGGTGTTCTTTCATTTCTCTCTCCTAATTAGATAGTGCTCATGATGTTCAAGTGAAGTGCCCTATAAGAAGATTGCAATTTGGATGTGGATGATTGACATTGCAATATTGTTTAGTGATGTGTTGGGCATACTATTAGACTGAATGTGATGCTGTTATCTGAGCGATCGTGTCTCCCCACCAACTAAGATGATTATGTCACAAGTTTTCAATTGGTTTGATACTTGAATTGATAGATAATTGAATGATTAGTGATCAAATGTTTGATGTTGCCTGTTGTCTTCTTCCTAAATTTCGTTTTTCAGTTGAGAGGTTCTGCCCTTGGCATGTTTAGTAATCTTTAATACCCCCTTTTGTCATTGGAATGTGTGGTAATGAGTGAAATGACTGATGGCAGTTGATACATACGATCTTTGTTTCCATGGGTAGTGTGTTGATCGGAATACTGGACTTGGACCGCGACAAATGTGGTCTTGATTTAAAACTACCAGCTCCTGCCAAAGAACCGTGTGCTTCTGGTGCTAATGGAGGGGATGTTGTCTCACAACTAAGTAGGGCCTTTGATGAGTCTTTACAAGTTAAAGATATGGATGTAGAAAATAGTGTTGATTCTCTTTTGGATACAAATGGTTGAAGTAATTTGGCAATAACGGTGATGAGTGAAAGAAGTGTTGTGTGGGAACATGGGCGCAACACATCATAATGTCCCCCTTTAACTTCTGTGAAGTGCTTGTGCAAGTGTGCCACATTTCCTGTGACGGATCAAGGGGTGAATGAGGGAAGACATTGTGCATAAAAAGTCTTTTTCCATCAATTTCACTGTCAAATGAGTATTATGCCGATCTAGAAAAGTTGCACATCATTCGAAACAAAGCCGCTCTTTTGAGCACTTTGGGTGAAGACCCCTTTCATTATTTCAATTACAATGTTTATTAGATGGAATTTCATGTAAGTTATCTAGTGGGAAAATATGTGATACTTTCATCTATCGACATATAAATTTTTGTTTGTGTTGCTCGTCATTTGAGGCTTATACTCCTAATTTGCCTTGGTGTGTCTGAAAGAAGTCGAAAAAAATTCAATCTAACCAATTTCATCCTTCACAACACATTTGAATATTGCTCAGGGTTAATCTTATGTCAACTTCATTCAAAATTTTAATACTTTATTTATACAGAGTTTATGCAGTTATGCCTTTAAACCTACATTATCTTTTTATCAAATAATTTAGATCAATTTGAGAGGTGTAATATGATGTGTAATATAAAAGTGTACGTCATACAGGACTAAATTCGGTTTTTTTAGGCCAAGAACTACAATGTCAAGAGCAATGTGGAACAACTGATTTACTATTGTCAAATTCAAAGTACTAATTGTTGAGAAAAAAAAACTTCATCATGTCAACTAAAGATTTTGAACAATGGCACAGTGAGGAGACTAAGCAAAATGGTATGCTAGTGGAAAATTGATTTGTATTTTTTTTTTTGTAGTTTTGGTAGAGGTTAAGTGAAAAATTGATATGTGTTGAGTATTTTGTGTGGTGTGTCAAATTTGATTGAAAATATTCTGAAAATAAACCCGAACAAGGTTCGAGAAAAGTACTAGTTTGGTTCAAGACAAAAGCACGTATCTTCCTCTTCCGTTCATCTTGCTGAAAGTGCTAAACTGAGGAGGCTTTGAGCCTCCTCAGTTTAGCACTTTCTTAAAGCATAAAAGCTTTGAGCCTCTGGATAAAAGCATAAAAGACAAAACCCGAACAAGGTTCGAGAAAAGTATTAGTTTTGTTTTGTTCAACTGACTGAATCCATGTAATTTTGCTGAAAGTGCTAAACTGAGGAGGCTTTGAGCCTCTGGATAAATTTTGGCAGAGTTTCGCTCCGATTTGGGACAAATTTGGGACTCCGGAACCCAGCCACTTGCTTAAAGCATAAAAGCTTTGCAACAGGGGGTTTCGAGAGTCCATTTCAGCAGCATTTCGGCTTGGTACGATTATTGCGCATTTTTCTTCTTTGTTGAGAAAAGAAGATGATTTGACTTCTTTTTCTTCCTTGTCCCTTTTCGGATTTCTCGAGCCTAGAATTCTGACTGGCCAAATTCCAAAACCCTAAAATCACAATTAAAGAAAATCAGTTGAATGTGAAAATTGAACATTCAATTGAAAGGGAATTCATTTGGGAATGTGAAATTCAAGTCGAGAATTGTGTAAAGGCGAGATTGGATAACAAAATCAAGGGCTAAAACTAAAACACACACACACACACACACACCTGAGCTGTCTTCGGTTCGTTCCGAACTGAGAAAGCTCGTCCTGCGTTGCCCTCGCCTCACCCTAGCGCGACTCAGCCCGCTCTTGCCCATCTCTCCTCCATTTCGATTGACCCAGGCCGGAGCTCCAAAGCTGTGGGTAGAAGACTCACTGCTACCGAAGAGCGCCTATGGCGATTTCCTATCGTTTGGTGGAAAGATGAACGGAAGAGGAAGATACATGCTTTTGTCTTGAACCAAATGAGCTGGGTTAATTATTTGAACCCGGTTTGTAGCAATACGCATAAACAAAGATTGAGGGACATTGGGCTGGGTTCGGCAATGCAAATTAAGGGGCTCAATTTGTGAAACAAAAGAAATGTAATGTATATCGTATATGTATACAACTATCACCCGAATATGCTTTGCATATATATTTTGAAGAAATTTTATTTAATTACAAAACTTACCCACTAAAATATATGAATTATAATTGGCATAAATTAAGAATCCGTGTTTGATCAAGATATAAAATCAACCTCATCAAATATTTTTTGTCGATAAATTCTAGTGGGTCAATCTCAAATCGACTTCAACAAAAACGGAGTCGAAGTCTCAAATCAAGTTTTACCAAATATAAACTTGGTTTTGGGTAGAACTACATAAAGACTTAACGCCGTAAAAACGGCTACATAGGTAACCCGATATTAAATTGGTTCATTTGAGAACTACGGGTGATTTGATTCTCTTCTAAGATACGTAGGTAGCTCGACATAAAGCCAAGGCTCGTCGAGTTCAATCGCCAAAAACGAATTCAAAGTGAAATAACTAGAGCATTTGCTAGGGTCATAGGACCCTAACAAATGCTCTAGTTATTTCATATGAGTCATGACCCTAGCAAATGCTCTAGTTATTTCATATGACCCTAGCAAATGCTCTAGTTATTTCACAGATAACGGTCGTTCTGTTTACAAACGCAATGAGTAAAAGAATGCTCAATCATGAGTGCAATCCTAGCAGGATACTATGATACGGGGTAAGCCGTAGGATGGCCCGATCTTTGACAATCAAGACAAAAGTTCAAGAACGGAAGCAAGAACAATGCAAGAACACCAAGATCCAACAAGAACTCGATGTCGACCAGACAAAGAAAGCAAGACTCGAACAATATTAAAGAACTACGGCTGTAATCGCAAGAAAGGGAATGAGATCTGCGACGTTGAATGTAGTGCTCCCCCAATAGTCTCTAGGAAGCTCCAACTTGTAAGCATTCTCACCAATCCGCTGTGACACCTTGAATGGTCCATCTCCCCGCAGCGAGAGCTTGCTTTTCCGTTGCTCCGGAAACCTCTCCTTTCTTAGGTGCACCCACACAAGATCTCTAGGCTAGAACACCACATGCCACTTGCCCTTGTTAGCTTTGTTGGCGTTATACTCCTCCTTCTCCATGAGCTTTGTTGGCGTTCATGCAACTTCTTAACGAACTCGACATGCTTTCCTGCATCAATAGATTCTTTCTCCCTCATAGGATATGGGTTAAGATCAAGAGGGGTTAGTGGGTTAGTACCATAAACACATTCAATTGGAGTTAACTTGGTCGAGGAATGCATGGTCCTATTATAGGCAAACTCCACGTGAGGTAAGGCTTCTTTTCAAAGCTTCAAATTATTCCTAATAATGGCTCTAAGGATGGTGGTTAAGGTTCTATTGGTCATCTCAGTTTGTCCATCGGTTTGGGGGTGACTAGAGGTAGAAAACAACAACCTAGTTCCCAATTTTCCCCATAAAGTTCGCCAAAAATGACTTAGAAACTTAACATCCCTATCACTAACAATGGTCTTAGGCACACCATGCAACCTAACTACTTCCTTAAAGAATAGATTTGCAACATAAGAAGCATCATCAGTCTTATGGCATGCAATGAAATAAGCCATCTTAGAGAATCTATCTACTACCACAAATATATATAGAATCTCTCCCCTTCTTAGTTCTAGGCAATCAAACCATAAAATCCATAGAAATGTCCTCCCGAGGGGCTGAAGGGGTGGGTAATGGCGTGTATAACCCATGCGGCATTAGTCTAGATTTGGCCTTTAAACATTCAATACATCTCTTAAGGCAATGTTCTACATTCCTAAGCATATGAGGCCAATAAAAATGTGTCCTAAGTGTATGGTAACTCTTATCTCTCCCAAAATAACCCATTAATCCTCTACTATGGGCTTCATTAACAAGTAATAATCGTAGAGAACACCTAGGAATACACACTTGATCAATCCTAAACAAGAATCCTTCAAAGATATAAAATTTGTCGATAGGACCCTTAACTTCACATGTTCGATATACCTCTCCAAAATCCGCATCATCTCTATACAATTCCGTAATGTAGACAAAGCCTAGAACTCTAGAATCCAAAGTTGTTAATAAAACTTGTCTCCTAGATAAAGCATCAACAACCACATTATCTTTGCCTTTCTTATACTTCATCACATAAGAAAATGTCTTAATGAATTCCATCCACCTGCCATGTCTCCTATCTAGTTTATCTTGACTCTTAAAATGCCTCAATGATTCATGATCAGTCATAAGAATAAACTCTATAGGCCATAGGTAGGGGGACCATGTCTTAAGTACTCTAAATAATGCATAAAGCTCCTTACCATAAGTAGAGTAGATTAGACATGCACCTTTCAACTTTTAGGAGAACAATGCAATTGGCTTACCTTCTTGCATGTTGGGAGCCTAATTTGTCATGTTTTACACTTATTTTTATATCGATTTCTGCATACATTGCATGCATTTGGGTTAGAATAATACAGAATCTGTGTAGTTTACACTTATTTGCAATATATGGAGGTCTACACAAGTTTTGGTTATATTTCGCAGAAATCAGACGCACTTTGGAGCTTAAAGGAAACTCATGGAGAAGCTAAGAATGGTGCAGCTGGAGAAAAGGCCATTTTTCACTATTCTTCGTTCTGAATCAAGCTTTGATGTCTTCATGAGAGTTGTAGCCCTCGGAAATAGCTTTCCAACGCATGGTCATACGCGTCAATCCTACGAACGAGGACTCGGGAAAGTGCGTTTTAAGAACAGAGCAGAAAGGTGAGAGATTTACTCGATATCGAGTACTTCTACTCGAGATCGACCAAAAATGTCCAAGGAGTGCCTGGTCGAGGAGGAGCTGATCGAGAAGCCGAAGACGAAGACATGCCGGGTTACACTCTAATCGAGATCAAGTAAACCTACTCGAGATCGAGGAACCCGGAAGCCGGCACCCGAGCCATGTCGAAGAGAGGTTGCTCGACAACACCAGAAGACCTAGTCGACGAGCCACCTTTACTCGAGATCGAGTAAGGTCCTCGAGATCGACCAAGCCTAGGAGCCATGTCCGAGCCACATCGAGGACCAGCAACCCGAGACGCCGAGCCAACCAAGTCGACGTCAGTTCTACTCGATCTCGAAGAGGCTTGGTCGAGATCGAGGAGCCGCGTCCCGAAGCCACGTTACGCGGTTTGAACTGTCTGTGTCGAGTTGGGAGTCCTTGGAGCCGAAGGAAATTAAGATTGCCGAGATACATCAAGTTCTATCTTTGGAAGATAAGATCTATCAACAAGAAGATATTTTACCTATTTAGATTTAATTTCCCTTTTAGATTTAATTCTTTAATTGCTTTTATTTATCTTTTAAGCTTTTTAGATATAGATAGATATCTTCTATCCTTGATTAGCAAGGAATAGAAGGCTATAAATAAAGCCTTAGGGGGCTGGTTTTCATTCATTCAAGTCAAGTCGTCTTAGGGCGCAAGGAGAGAGAGAGAGAGAGGAAGGAGAGAGGAGGAGAGAAAGAGGAGAGAGAGAGAGAGAGAGAGAGAGAGAGAGAGAGAGAGAGAGAGGAGGCGAGAGAGAAGGAGAAGGAAGGAGACGAACGGTTGTAAGTTTTAGTTTATTTTATGTTAAAGTTAATTTCTTTTATTATGTTTTGTTTCTAATTTCCTTTTTCTAGGGTTGGGGTGATCCCAACATAGATATGTGTGTTTGATTTATGAATTTATGAATTTGTATGTCTTTATCATCATCTACCTATGTGCTTAATCCTTTGCGAGAGTTGAGGAAATTCCTTATTTGCAATTATGAAGCGAAAGTGAATTAATTATGAATTTGGATAGTAAGTAGGCTTTGCTTGCGAAAGTTGGTTGATCCTAATTAAGAAAAGGTAGAAACAAATTAGGTTTTTATGCGAGAGCCTCTATCGCCTAAATTGTTGGAATTTGCGAAAGTCGATTCTTTGATATAAAGCATGCATCTTTATGTGATTTATGATCTACACATATGTTTATTGTTGTGGTGATCCCTAACCTTGGAAGTTTGCATCTTTATTTATTTTATTTTATTATTTTTATTCGGCACATATTCTACTCGATATCAAACCACCATTCTCTCTCCATCCCTCGACATCGACCCCTCTATTCTTTGTCGACAGCCACCCTCATCACCTTTTCCTGGTATCCCTGAACCCCAAAACACACTAAACCTAGAACCGCTGACTTCTCTCCTGAGGACGAACCTGACTCCACTATCCTATAGCGGGGTCTTGACTACAAATTTATTTGGTCGAGAAACCCTCTCGTCAAATTGGCGCCGTTACCGGGGAGATATCAATCGCGCCTAGTTTAATTGTGTTTAATGTTCAGAAAAGCCCATCCCTTTTTCTTACCCTATCACATACCCTACCACCACCTACCTCACCGGTACCAACTGGGTGCCAAGCTTTTGCCACTAATTTGTGTTCTTGATTGTGATTTCAATGCTTAGGTACAAAGATGGAAGACTTTGTCGAAGGGAATCCTGCATGGGAAGAATGGTATCAAGATTTGAGACGGAGAAATAGGATCGCAGTGGAGGAGTCACGATTAAGGGAAATAGCTCGGCTGGAAGACGAAATCCGAAGGCTTGAGGCTTCCATTCAGTCTAAAGGACCATCCCCTCCTCTCGACGAGCCAATTGACCCACTCAATGTCGACAACCAGGTATGTCCTTCCTCGAATTTCATTCCTACTTTGCTACCTATTGTTGATGAATCATATGAAGGATCCCAAGAAGAAGAAGCACTAGAAGAGAAGAAGTTGGACATTGTTGCCCAGGGCATTCCAAGATCGCTTTTACCTTACAAAGTGAAGGCTATCCCCGATGATTTTGAGCAACCGATGTTCATATTCAAGTATGGGGTCCTAGCAAAGTGGCATGAAGCTCCGTATGATGAGGTGGAAATATCTCTTCCCACTCCACCGTTTTGCTGTGGTGGAGACGCACAACCAAGTCAGCCTATGAAGCAGAAGAGGTATGATGATGAGGTATGTATAGTTTCTTTATATCTTCCTTTATGCATGCCAGCTGGAACCCGGGAAGATGAATGGGTGAAGCCATGGAGCGTTCACTCGGGGAGGTTTAAGCTTCTTCACATGATGCCCCCGGATGACATTCCACGCTTCCCACCACCGGAGGAACCACCAGATCCACCTATCCCTCCGGACAAAGATGAGCCAGGCTAATGCTTAATGGAGAAGTCGGCCTAGCGACTCTAAAATCTTGAGCTTGTAAATAGACATTTTTTTTGGGACTTTTTGAGACTTTGTTTCTTTTGTTTGTTTTTGTTTTTTGAACACTTTTAGTTTTTCTATTGTGGGTATATGTCCTCTATACTTTTCAGGTCCATGGATAGAAGCAAGCTATATTCAGACTCGGCCCAGGCGATTCTTTCATTCGATATCAAGAGACCCTGCACACCTGTCTAGTGAGTTTCTTTCTTTACCCTTGTTTTTATACAGTGAGAACACTGTAATATTTAAGTATGGGGTGGGGGAAGGGCTTACTTTGTGCATATTTGCCATATTTGAGATTATTTGTGCATTATTTCTTTGAAATGCTACATGGCTATTTTGGAAATCATTATTGAATTATGTGCTTATATACATGTTTTCCAAAGTTTGAAGAAAAAGGACCCCCATTGAAATTCTTGATTAATGTCATGGAAGCTTTAATTGAACTCGACGATGCAAAATTAGATTCATTAGAGATATAGCATGAAATTGCCTAGTAAAGGGAAGGCACAACAAAGTGCATATTTTCTTGAAAACCATGAAAGGAGGTAAAATTTGAAGTTGCTTTTGACATATTGCATGATAAGAGGATGGAGGACTTTATATTTCCATATAATGCTCATATTTTGATAATCCTAGCCTTACCTATGCTTATGCATATCACAAAACCCATAATATGCCTTATTTCATATATTGCTCCACATGATCTAAATATTTTCCATTCTTTACCTTATTTCCTTATCCGGGGATTATGTTGAGAATGATGTTACATTATGGAGATTGTCAAATGGCGTTTGTGTTGTTGTTATCATTATTGGAGTTTGGCAGGAGAATGTTCGGAATATATGGAAAATTTAATGAGTGACAGAAAATCCAATCAAAGATCGACCCTGCTCGCTGAGATAATAGTTTGGCGAGATGGGACACCAGGTGAGGAGTCCAACGCACTAAGTATCCGGGGCCATTCATGACACCCATGTTTGCGACTCGCGAGAAGGCAGTGCTGAGGTTAGAGAGGTAAAAGCATTATTATTGAAAAAAGCATTATGGAAGGTGATGAATCAAAGGAAGAAGGGATGTGGTTAAGAAAGTTTGGAAATACTCCATTTCCCCGGATCGTTAGCACCACATTGCCAAAATTTGCCCACCTTTAGCCTTTCACCAAATCTACTCCTTATTGAGCTTAAATTAAAGTCCTCTTGATTATTAATGCTTTGTCACTTATGATTGTTTTTTGCATAACCGTCCTTTTGTGAGTAGATGTTGCTTTTATTTGCACATGCATGGATTTGTGACACTAGTACCTTTTCAAGGATGGTAATTGATTGCAGGGACATATGAGAATGAATCTAAGATGTTGAGAGTTCTAATTTCTTCCCCTGAATGACAAATTAAAAGTATTGCTTGAGGACAAGCAAGCTTAAGTATGGGGTGTTTGTTGTGAGCCTAATTTGTCATGTTTTACACTTATTTTTATATCGATTTCTGCATACATTGCATGCATTTGGGTTAGAATAATACAGAATCTGTGTAGTTTACACTTATTTGCAATATATGGAGGTCTACACAAGTTTTGGTTATATTTCGCAGAAATCAGACGCACTTTGGAGCTTAAAGGAAACTCATGGAGAAGCTAAGAATGGTGCAGCTGGAGAAAATGCCATTTTTCACCATTCTTCGTTCTGAATCAAGCTTTGATGTCTTCATGAGAGTTGTAGCCCTCGGAAAGAGCTTTCCAACGCATGGTCATATGCGTCAATCTGACGAACGAGGACTCGGGAAAGTGCGTTTTAAGAACAGAGCAGAAAGCTGAGAGATTTACTCGATATCGAGTACTTCTACTCGAGATCGACCAAAAATGTCCAAGGAGTGCCTGGTCGAGGAGGAGCTGATCAAGAAGCCGAAGACGAAGACATGCCGGGTTACACTCTACTCGAGATCGAGTAAACCTACTCGAGATCGAGGAACCCGGAAGCCGGCACCCGAGCCATGTCGAAGAGAGGTTGCTCGACACCACCAGAAGACCTAGTCGACGAGCCACCTTTACTCGAGATAGAGTAAGGTCCTCGAGATCGACCAAGCCTAGGAGCCATGTCCGAGCCACATCGAGGACCAGCAACCCGAGACGCCGAGCCAGCCAAGTCGACGTCAGTTCTACACGATCCCGAGGAGGCTTGGTCGAGATCGAGGAGCCGCGTCCCGAAGCCACGTTACGCGGTTTGAACTGTCCGTGTCGAGTTGGGAGTCCTTGGAGCCGAAGGAATCCAAGATTGCCGAGATACATCAAGTTCTATCTTTGGAAGATAAGATCTATGAACAAGAAGATATTTTACCTATTTAGATTTAATTTCCATTTTAGATTTAAACGGTTGTAAGTTTTAGTTTATTTTATGTTAAAGTTAATTTCTTTTATTATGTTTTGTTTCTAATTTCCTTCTTCTAGGGTTGGGGTGATCCCAACATATATATGTGTGTTTGATTTATGAATTTATGAATTTGTATGTCTTTATCATCATGTACCTATGTGCTTAATCCTTTGCGAGAGTTGAGGAAATTCCTTATTTGCAATTATGAAGCGAAAGTGAATTAATTATGAATTTGGATAGTAAGTAGGCTTTGCTTGCGAAAGTTGGTTGATCCTAATTAAGAAAAGGTAGAAACAAATTAGGTTTTTATGCGAGAGCCTCTATCACCTAAATTGTTGGAATTTGCGAAAGTCGATTCTTTGATATAAAGCATGCATCTTTATGTGATTTATGATCTACACATATGTTTATTGTTGTGGTGATCCCTAACCTTGGAAGTTTGCATCTTTATTTGTTTTATTTTATTATTTTTATTCGGCACATATTCTACTCGATATCAAACCACCATTCTCTCTCCATCCCTCGACATCGACCCCTCTATTCTTTGTCGACAACCACCCTCATCACCTTTTCCTGCTATCCCTGAACCCCAAAACACACTAAACCTAGAACCACTGACTTCTCTCCTGAGGACGAACCTAACTCCACTATCCTATAGCGGGGTCTTGACTATAAATTTATTTGGTCGAGAAACCCTCTCGTCATTGCATAAGAACTCCTCCAATCCCAACTCTGCTAGCATCGCATTCCACCTCGAAGGATCGAGTTAAGTCAGGCAATGCAAGCAACGGAGCTTGTGTTAGCTTCTCCTTCAAGGTGCGAAAGGCTTCCTCCTAAGCTGCGCCCCACTTGAACTCGCTACGCTTCTTTGTGATTTCCGTGAGAGGGGTTGCGATGGAGCTGAAGTCGCTCACGAAACGCCTATAGAAGCTTGCAAGTCCATGAAAGCTCCTGACATGGCCGATTGTGGTGGGTGTCAGCCACTCTTGGATAACTTTGATCTTGGCTTCGTCAACTTGTAGTCCATTGGAGCTCACTACAAAACCAAGAAAAGACACTTGATTATTGCACAATTCACATTTCTTAAGATTTGCATACAAGTGCTCTAACATAAGTGTAGAGAGTACTTCCTTGAGGTGTACTTCATGTTCCTTAGGTGATTTGCTGTAAATAAGAATATCATCAAAATAAACAACAACAAATTTCCCTATAAAGTTTCTAAGCACATGATTCATTAAACGCATGAAAGTACTAGGAGTGTTAGTTAAACCAAAAGGCATGACTAACCATTCATAGAGTCCAAATTTAGTTTTAAAGGTGGTTTTCCATTCATCACCTTCCTTTCATTCTAATTTGATGGTAACCACTTTTTAAATCAATTTTAGAAAATATAGAGGCACCATGCAATTCATCTAACATGTCATCTAAGCGAGGGATAGGGTGACGGTATTTGATAGTAATGTTGTTAATAGCCCTACAATCTACACACATTCTCCATGAACCATCTTTCTTAGGGTAATAACACAGGAATAACACAAGGACTGAAACTTTCCCTAATGTATCCATTATCTAACAATTCTTGGACTTGGGATTGAACTTCTTGAGTTTCAGTGGGATTCATGCGATAAGCAGGCCTATTAGGCAATGCAGCCCCTAGAATGAGATCAATTTGATGCTCAATTCCACGAATAGGGGGTAGACCTGGTGGTATGTCATCGGGGAAGACATCCTTATACTCTTCAATAAGAGATATGATGTGAGGAGGGAGGGTAGCTCGAAACTCCTCACTCAAAAGATTTAACCCTTTGCATTGGAGCATGAGGGTCATTTCCCAATCTAAAAACTCATCTACAAATGCTCTCTTGGAGGCCAAGAGGACATCTTTAGGCCGAGTAGGGGTAGTGTGTTGGCTCGACTGAGCCTCCCTATCTAACTTACCTTCACTTACCTTCCTCCTCTCAATCTCATCGCCCACCTGTGTTGGTGTCATAGGCTTGAGGACGATGTTCTTACCCTTAAATCCAAAAGAGTAACGGTTAGTGAAGCCATTGTGTAAGACCTTATGATCAAATTGCCAAGGACGACCTAAAAGAATATGACAAGCTTGCATAGGCACAATATCACACAAGACTTCATCTTCATAATGTCCTAGTTTAATATGCACTTTAGCTTGCTTGTTAACCTTTAAATTTCCACAGTCATTCATCCAATGCAATTTATAAGGTCTAGGGTGTTGCACAGTTGGAAGTTGTAGTTTATCAATCATTTCCTGACTAGCCAAATTACAACAACTCCCACCATCGATGATCACATTACAAACCTTGCCCTTAACTAAGCATCTAATATGAAACAAGTTTTCTCTTTGATTATCATCACAAGGTGCAAGTTGAACACTTAAAACACTCCTAACAATCAAAGAATCTCCATGCTCATATTCAATGCAATCATCATCATCATAAGAAAGTAAGTTAAGGTTCTGATCATCATCAACATGCTCATCATTTTCATCACAAGAATTTTCAGATTCATATTCGCTAGGTGATTAATCATGAGAGTCTTTTTATTAAGGAAATCCTTCATAACATGTCCTCTACCATGGCATTTAAAGCAAACAATGTCCCTAGATCTAAGAGTAGAGGGGTTAGGATTACTCTCTTTAGGGCAAGTAGATGCCCTAGACATGTTCTTGGTGACCATAGGTGCCTTCTCTTTGTCAAGTGGCTCTTGAGGTGCTCATCCTTGGCTTCCTCTCTCCCTAAAGCCGTCGTCCATCCTCCCTTGGGGCTGCTGCACTCGACCTTGGCGCCACCCTTGAGCTTGGCCAATCGACATCCTTTCGCATTGGCTCTTGTACCTAGCATTTCTTTCCACTTTCACAGCTAAATGCAAAAGATCAGCAGACGTAGAATAAGAAAAGCAATCAATTTCATTAGCTAAGGCAGGATGCAAAATTCCAAGAAACCTAGCCATATTGTCTTCGTCATTTTCAATTACATTGGCTCTCGCCATGGTTCCTTGCATCGCATTAAAAGTTTCTTCAACACTTTTACTACCATGTTTAAGATTTTCTAATCTTTGTCTATGTTCATGGGAGTAGTGTTGGGGAACAAATCTTCTCCTCATTAGCGCTTTCAATTGCTCCCAAGAAGCAATAGGCGCATCTAAAGCTCTTCTCCTTTCTTTAACTAGGTTATCCCACTAAATTAATGCGAAACCTTGAAATTCAAGATAAGGAAGTTGTACGTTTTTAGCATCGAAGAAGTTATGGCAATTCCATATTTGATCCATCTTGGTTTCCCAATTAATGTATGCATCCAGATCGTACTTGCCATCAAATGGAGGAATCTTAACCTTCACCTTGCCTATGCCATCCTGCTCAGGCTCCCTAGGCACTCGATGGTGATGTCGACCTCCTCTATCATTCCTTCTAGTACGTTACTCCCAATGGTCCTCTTCTTGGATGTCATACTCGTCCTCTGAAGGGTCGAATTCTTCTTGTTGCATGCGACATCTTCGTCCCTGTGCATCAGCAAACACATTATTCCTACCATGCCTCTCCCTAATTGGAGAGGGGTTCTCATCAAATAACAGATATCACTCTACACTCCCTCTCTTATTGGTATGTTATACCTGTTGTTTCAATCCGCCTTGGGCAACTCAATACTCAAGCTAGGACTTAGCAACACAAGATATGTAATTGCAACAAGATCACAAATATGGGGTGAATCAAGGCTGCACAATCGATAAAGCAAGTAAACGCACTCGACAATGTCAAAAAGTACTCGACACAAGCAAGAAGAATAGGTATAGACCTCGACAATGTCAAGGTAACTTGACAAGGGTGATTGCACAATGAGCAAGGGCTCGACAGTGGCAATATAACTCAATTTATGGACTGAATTGTAGAAAAGAAAAAGAAAGAAACAACCTTTGATCAATTTACCTCTTTTGTTTGTAACCCCAAGTAAGGATGTTGTAGTTGCAAGGGTAGGGTTTCAAGTTGTGTTTAGGACAATGAAGGATCGATCTAGGGCTGCTGATGTTCACCAAAGTTGGTCCCTTGAAGTTTCTTGCACTAGATCAAACAACAACTCTCAAGATCAATCAACAACTTCTTTCTTCGTTTTTTTTTTGAATTTTCGAAACTGATTTTTTTTTCGACTTTCTACAGACTAATGCAAGAAATCTGAATAAAATTTGAAGGGAAAATGAAAATTATAAAATAAAGGTGAAGGGAATAAAATTCAGCCCTAGAATGATAGAAATAGGTTAGGTTTTAGCTAAATTAGGCAACTATCTTCTATCTAACTTCTTTATGATTTAAGATGGATATAATTTCCTATTTGGAATTTCAGAAATTAATATGCCAAGATAGATAAAAATAAGATAGAAATTAGATAGATAAAAGAAAGATCAAAAGATAGAACAACTAGATTAGGCTTCCCTTTTGGCCGATTACGGTTTGTGCAACAAGGAGGCAGCACTAGGGTGGTCGGAAATTGCTTAAAGGGAGGTCACGGCTGGATGTGTGTTTAGGTTAAGAGCAACCAACAACAATCACAGACAAAAGGTTAGTAATAATCAAAATCAAGACAATAGAAGTAAAAGACCAAAAATTGACAAAGACTATTTTTGTGGGGGTTTTTTGTTTTTATGATGAACAAAAGAAAAGAATCAACTTTTGATGTCAATAACCTAAGCTCTAATGCCAATTTGATACGGGGTAAGCCGTAGGATGGCCCGATCTTCGACAATCAAGACACAAATTCAAGAACGGAAGCAAGAACAATGCAAGAACACCAAGGTCCAACAAGAACCAGATGTCGACCAAACAAAGAAAGAAAGACTCGAACAAGATTAAAGAAGTGCGACTGTAATTGCAAGAAAGACTCAAAAATTGAACAACAAAGACTTGATAGATTGGTGAAACGATCTATATAGAACAAGATGAAGACCCTAGGCTTCTGTAGAAGGTAAGAACTAACACCAATGACTATATAACCCGCCTCAACAACCCTACACAACCAAGCGGACAACTTGGAGGCACAAGGAGGGGGCTCGTGGATACCAGGGATTACCAAGCTTCGCGAGATTGACAATCACAAGGCAATCCAAGCGGAAACAATACCAATTTGCAATCGATGAGCCTAGCTACGAAGCAATCGACTTGCACTCAATGTGTTTCACACAAAAGAGAGTTTTCTTCAATGAAATTGTACGTGAATTCAACAATGGAGGATCGTCCCTTCTTATAACCTAGGGGCTGATTTAGAATAAAAATAATAAATAAAAAGAGTAATTAAAATTAAATCCCTAAATTACCGAAAATAGCTTAAGTAAAGATGGTTACTGAAAATGGCAATAAAAGGGAGTTCAACACTTAGTGAAATCGGCCCACTCCTAAGACTAAGATGATTCGGCCACTTCAAGTCTTGAGCATAAATATATCTTCATTGGCTCCTCTTGAAGTTGAACCGGGCTTGAGAAAAGGGCATGACTCACGAACATGAAAGAATCTCGTTGAAGCTTCTTAGCACGAGCTCAATTCATAGGTCCATCCCCAAGTATGATGGGTGTGTCAGAAGGTGTCTTGGATGGTCCCACATCATACTACATGGCATGCTTCATATGCGTATGAACACCTAGTATGCACATGGCTACAAGCAGAGAGTACTTTTCGAATTTGAGTATGCTCATATAGGAACTTACCTAGAAGTGCATAATAGCAAAAGGCAACAACTAGGTATACAGAAAGCAAACATGTCACAGATGATCACCTAACACATATATAAGTAATATAAATAAGTCTACTCCTAATGTTACTTAAAGCATATAATATCACACCCAAGTCATCAAATTTATTCACCAAGTTAGACAAGGTAAGTCATTTTCCCAAGATTTACCAAAACTCTTTTAAAATCATCTTTAAAGAAATAACTATCAAATTACTTGCCCAAAATCACTTATAAAACATCACCTTTTAAAATCGACTCGTTACTTATTTTATCAAAATAATCTCGACAAGGTTAAGGTATTTTTGAAATTCCTCTTTTAAATTTAGTAACTCAATTTCCATCTGATGTATAGCAATCGGCTAGACGAGCCAATTGCTAAAAGAAAAGCTCGGTCTTGTATAGCTCCTTGCTTTCTCTTGAATTGATGTCGAGGGTGGATAACGAATTGGACTCACATGCACCGACTTGCTTGATTAATTAGGCTAGATGGGTAATCAACCTCTCCGTTCACGTGGACTTTGATGATCGTATAGAATCGGTAAATTAATTAATAAATCATCAATGCACTTGCACCGGTCAACCACGTCTGTCGCACTCCTAGTTGCCAATTGAACTCACGTATCAATTGCCAATTAACAAGGATGTTAATTCAATTGAGTCAACAATAGCGGCTATACTTGAATTAGCCGATTGAATTGCAAAGTAATTTTCGATCGGATTGGTAGAAAGCGTAACAAATTGGACGAGAGTAGCTAGGGTTTTGGGATTGATAATCGAAGAACCCTTAATCCATAAAGGGTTTCTTCAATTCCATATTCAATCTAATTTTTTTGAAGGTAGAAAAGAGTTTAAATAACAAAGTATGCCAATTCTATCTTTTGATAGAGTTTTGGCTTAGATAAATAAATATTAAATTCTAATAATACTAATAAATAAATCCTAGATAAATATTTCTACTTAGTGGTCAAGGAAAATATCTAAAAGGATAGACATTCCTTTTCCACCTTTATTCACCTAACTAAGTATTACTAAAAATAAGGCATTGTTGGACACACAGAAGACCATCTTGATCTGCATCACCATCTACCAAAACCACTCCCAACCCTTGAAACCTTTTCCAAATTCTGTTCTTTTTTTTTTTAAATCCAAGTCCAATAATATATTATAAATCTCAATAATTTCAAAAGATCATAATATATATATATATATATATATATATATATATATATATATATATATATATATATATATATATATATTAAATCTCATCAATCATATAATATGATATTATATCCCACCTATTTAATATTTTCATAAAACATATTTAAGCCTTTGAAATCCTATCTTTCCCATATAAACACATCTTGTTCATAATTTCTGGCCCAAAAGAAAAAAAACCCAATTTGATTTTAAAATCCAGATCCAAGCCCAATTGCAAATTTGATTTTGGTTGGAATGAACCAAACTGGTTTTGTTTTAAAAAATTAACCCCTGAACCGGTTCAATTAAAAGGAAACAAAACCCACCCAGCTAGCACTGTTCATCATGTCTACCATCTCCGTTCGATCTGGCGGAAAGGATGAGAGAACAGAGCTCTCGGTTGAGCTCTAATCGCTCTCACCCGCTCGCTACCTCACTCGATCATAACTCCAAAGGACAGACAAGGAGAAACCAGGGAAAGGAAGGAGGAGCGGAGCTCACCAAGAAGGAGGTGCGAGGGTGTCGAAGGTACGTCGGAGGTTCAATCAGATGTGTCGGAGTTTAGTCAGCGAACGATAAGGCCTCGGAAGGGTGGGGGAGGTTAAAGGCGGGTTCTTTCGCAGCTTGGAATCGAAAAGAAAGGGAAGATAGAACTTACCACGCTCGAACTCGGAAACGGGGGCGACACTCTTGTGTCTCCGGGGCCCTTCGGCGACTGTTGCTCATGCTGGTGAATCCGAGGAGCTGTGGAATGAAGCTCTGTCAGTGACTTGAGGTGGTAGGAGGAAGAACAGATTGGGTGGAGTTGTGGGAGCTTCTCGGAAAAATAGGGGGAGGACTAGAGGAGCTGCGGTTGTGGCGGTGGTCTGGTGGCGACGGAGACTGGTGGTTGGCCGGAATTCAGCGAGAGGAGGAGGAGCCGTTGGTTGGTTTCTGAAGAAAAGAAAAGAGAAGGGAGTGAGCTGAAATTTGGAAGACAATAGAGAGGTGGTATTTGGGTTTCAATGCAAAAGGAGATGGGGGATGTTTCTTTTAAAGGGAATAGGAGAGATTGCAGTTCAAATGTAATCAAATGGCAGAGAGTCTATCTTGGTGTTTGGTGTGGGATTTGTGGAATGGATTGTGGGGTCTTTGATTCAAGTTAAAGGAGAGGATAGCTACAGTGTGATTCAAACAAGGCAAGGAAAGAGTGGAGTGTTGCCTAGCCCAAAGAAGGGTGGAGCAAGCTGGAGGGCTAGGAAGGTGTAGCTGCTATAATCTGGAGGAATTTTTTATCTGGAGGTGAAAGACGGATTCGATTCTTAAAGTTAAATTTTTGGCCGGAATCCGCTTTAAGAATTTCAAGTTCGATTTATTAAATTTAGAACGAGTTTTCCTTGAAATATCCGAATTAAATCCGCTATAAATTCATTTTTCATTTGTTTTTCTAAGAGGTTAGAATTTAAAAGTTCGAGTCTTTACATCATCCACCTCTAAAAACAAGTCTCATCCCCAAGACTACACCAAAAACAAAGTAGGGGATGACGTTTGAAATTGATGAGTCCAAGGACCATGTCTAAGGATCTTGTAATTATCTCGATTGCGTCTTCCGAGTTTCTCACAATATCCTAGTCACAGTCGTGACATCTCCAATTGGCCTTGACAAGTATGCAATAAGCGCCCCTATCACATCCTCGCTTCGACTTTTCGGAAGTACAACAACTCTAAAAGTTCTACAATACCATCATTAGGTCTTAGCAGGCACCCTAGAAGCGCCCTCATAAAATGCTTGTATCCACTTCGTGAAGTATCATAGAGTTGCTAGAGTTTGAAAAGTTTCAAAGGGGATTCTGCAATTGAAAAAGATTGGTCTCAAAATCATTGAAATTTTCGATCACGTTCAGTCTCTCAAAATCCAAGTTAGTCTTTGTTAAAATCGGTCAAAACCTTTCAAATCAAGCAAACCTCTCAACTTCAAAACCATTCTAAAGCTTTTCAAAATCCGAGTTAGTCGTTTCCAAACTCTTTCAAAACCGTTCACATCCCAAGTTAGTTAAGTTAAGCAAGTTCAGAACTCAAGAGGTGGAATCATCCACCTCTAAGGGCTAATCCCAAATTCTCTTCCTAGGTTCCGATCTCAAGAGGAATTCCAAGCTACGAATTTCTAGCCATTATCTGAATCAACATAACGAAGACATGCCACCTCATAAACAACTAACCACCGAGATTGGCCACGCCAAAACCATAACATGAATAACCATCCACCAAGATTGCTGCATACTAGTATATTGGAACACCACCACTCAACATTAGCATTCCATGTTCTAGGTGTCAACAAATAAGAATGCATCAAGCTGGAATATCATTTTTGAAAGGGCAACATACAACCACATGAAGTCCCAACCTCAGTAAACAACATCAGCATGGTTTCCTACTTACCACTACCAACACAGCAGAATTTGTCACAATAAAAGTGTCAATCCAATAGGAAGGCAACAAGTCAACACAGCGAAGTCCATTCCAACAAAATTAAGCAAGCCAAGATATTCACCATTTTTATAGCCAAGGACCTAGCTGAAAATCAATTTTGAAATATCAATGCATAGAGGTATCACCACAATCACATTTTAGCAATTTAAGTTCAAGTTGTCAACATAAAATCGGTCATGCTTTCATGGTTCAGCAATAGCAAAGTCTAACAAAATAGCAGCACAAAATAGCATCGCGACAGCATTTAGCTTAACATGACATTGCATACCATTATATCAGGATAACATACACCTTACACTATGGACCTTACATGCTACTGTCACTTAGCCTTCAAGTATTTCACGTCAGTACAACATAACATGATTTCACACTAAGTTTATACATCATTATCTCTCATTGTTAAAAAACGGTCACATGTCATAATTCCTAAGATACTATCTTGCTCACCAAGTATTGCAGAATATCAGGTGTCGACGTAGTAAGACGAGTGACCACATAAACTCATGTGAATAATAATCAGATCAAAGATAATGCCAAGCCAACATCGCAATGACATATTGTCATATATTAACGGGGTACATAAGATTATTATTACTAAACACAAGGTCAGGATTTCAGCATGTATAATTCACATTCCACGAGTAAAAGAATTCATGCAAGGCTTACCGACACAGAACACCAATCATATCACAAGGTCAGACACATAGGAACACCAATCCAAGGCACCAAAAATCATTATCATACGTAGAAGGTAACCAGCCAACGTTCACCTGCCCACGCCATCGTTCATCAAAAGTGTAGCAAGCAATTTTAAGTTAGTGGAGATAGGGGAGAGACAAGGAGGAAAACTCGGACTCCCCGCAGAACCAACCACAGATCAACTGATGATGACACTACAAAAAACAAGATCCCGACCCAAGAAGGAGTATGGTGACCTTACGGAACTCTATGAGGTCACAAGTGTAGCAAGAAAAACACATACCAATCGTGGAGTAAACTAGTCACATCATTGAACACTAACATGTACCTACCTTGATGAAAAATATTAACAGATAGGGGTAACCAAAAGCATGATCGAGTTCTATATGGGGCATAAGGGACTAGCTAGAAACTTTTCATTTCATATATCAAACAAGCTCGGTATGTTTCAGAAACATGTATACATGAATGCAGCGATATGTTTGTGCGGCATAAAGTTTATGCAGGATCTAGTAAACATTTCAGAGCATTACATGTAAGGTAATCACATCTTATAGCATTGACGTTCTCATGGTAGGGTAAGTGTGGGATGTCATCATGCAATGAGTAATGGTTGGAGAGTAAGTCCCCCATGATACTAGTATTGTATCGACAAGGAATAAGGGCGAATCAAGATAATCATTTAGGAATAAATCACCAAAAGCACATTTGACGTATATATGCATCTACCATGTCGTAGGGTATAACACGCAATGAGATACTCAATTGCTAATTAACACATATCCCACCAAAATACGAATTTATCCAATTAAGCATCGGAAGGGCATTATGTGATAAGGACAACAATTTAGACGAGAACACTCATAAGCATGCCACTAATCATACTTAGCATGAGATAACTCTGTGGAGGCATAGCATTCTAACTGGACTAACAATATCCAACATGCTTGGGCAGTCATAAGATCATGTAGAGAGAGTATAGTAAGGCTATAACAACCTATGACAAAAGTGGCTGCATGAGATTCAAGTTGAGCATGCGATCGTACAAGTCATATCTCTGTAGGTATAGATTTTACAAGGTACTACATGATAGTCACAGATGATTTTGAATAAGACGCATCGAGCAACTCCACATAATAGTGGGATGAGTCATAGAAGTTTAAACAGGACTACTATTGCACCCAAACAGTAGCACATATAAAAGGAATATAAGCGATTATGATGAAGGAGTCACGCACATATCATAGTGCGAAACAGGACAATGCTCCTAAGGTATCATGCTTCAAGGGGGTGGTATGCTACATTATATATGCAAGGGTAATCATGCGAGTGCCTTATATCTATGGTGATCTGTGTGTGGTCATGCAAGGTGCCAGATTATTCATTTGCGGCAGCCTTGAAAATGTCAGGGGCATGCAGAAACGACATCGAGTGATGAGATGATAGGCACACATTGATAATCACCTAATGCTTAACATGTGTCGTAAATAGGCACTAACTTTACAACTGGGTCTATCAATTCCTAAACAGTTAAAGGATCGCACATCAGAGATGTTGGGAAGAATACAAGACTTCGTGGAGTCTATCATACGGGAGAGCAGGTCATAAAGTAGGTAGAGCATGAATACACACAAGTCATAATTCATGGGTCCTATAAGATATAGTTTAACATGATAAGAGGTGCAGCTATGTAGCATAGGTTACATGTTCATTTAAGAACTAGCATGAATGCATTTAAGGAGTCAACCAATCCTAACGTGACTATACGAGGACAAGGGGGAAATATGGCGGAAACGACAACATGAGCTTAAGATAGTACGGCTTCGCATGAATATAAAGCATGCAAGTACACATGTATAGATTGACAGTATACAACTAGGGCATGTATTTAACATAAGGATATTTCAAGTCACATCGTGATCCTACATGATGCTAGCGAGACATGATAAGACATGGGTATCTTTACAGAGTGAACAAGAGAACATCACGGAAATCAGGAAGGTAAGCATGATGTGGTTTAGTTGTCATAAAGGCACGAGGAGTAGCAAGAGTAAGACGAAAATGCTAAGGGTCACACTATCATGATCCTAATCCAACAGAGAGAGTGTAAACATCATGCAAGTTCGTAACTTGTGACATATCCATTCAATCCATCATTAGTATGACGATGCGGGGAACCAATGAAGTCATGTTGCACATGCCTAGGGTATGACAGAAATACAACGAAGCATGAGATGAGACCAAAACAAGGTGGCCAAGCATGGGTACATAATGGCATACAACCACAAATCCACATTAAGGATCATCATCATAATGTATGCTAGGAATACCACATCATGTCGAGTCATGGATATACGAAACCAGGAATTATAGTGGTGTATGAGAAGTATGGAGCTCGTATGAATCAGGTTGGACATCATGGCATGGCAGTTGGATAAGCTTGTTGGAAATTAGGCGTCATATGAATCAGGTTGGACATCAAGTTGTAACACACACCCATCAAGTAAGGAACTCACTCTTTCTTGAAAAGGTAAATAAATATATGTGGTGAGTTACCAAGTTACAAAAGTACAAGACCATACTACGGGTCTCATGTAAGAATCAAGGAATCAACAACAAAAGGATTCCTTAGTGATATCCCAAAAAACATCCACACTCGGCTACGTATACCACTACTTCCTCTCCGCAAATCACATCCACCAAGCTATACATAAAGACTAGTGTTCCCAACATAGCTTTCGATCCAGCCTTTTAACTAGCGAGTTGCACTTCCACTTAGCTAAAAAGCGGGATCGACAGCTGTTCAAAATATGTGTTGCATAAACCTTGGGGTAAAATGGTTCCCCGCTAAATACTAACATGTTTCTATACCACCATGTAAAATAGATAATTGCTTCAAAAACTAAGAGCTTAGCTTGGAAAAATGGCAACTTCTGAATCTTCATAGGCTCTGTAGCAAACCATTCCAGCCACTCTCGAACGTTGGTATGTCGACACCCAATGCCCATCCACCCTAAAACAAGGTTCACCACCTCTTGGATGGCCAAGCATTGAAACCACAAATGCTCCTCTGATTCTTCTGCAACTTTGCAAATCATACACTCCGCTGCTTCCACACCCTTCCAGTGCTTTACCTTTCTGCCTGTGCTGAGCCTGCTGTTTGCTGTGACCCACACTACAAAAGCCCATTTCCAACACTGTAGTCTTCCCCAAATCATGACACCCCCGCTAACCTCCTCATTTCTGTCCCGCATCATGTGGTAGAGTTTGGAGATGGAAACACTTCCATTCGGCCCCAAGTATACCCCAAGATCAGGCACCTGTTGACCATCCACGTTCAGCAGCCCTTTCAGGATATCAGAAAGGAACGATCACACTATCATGAGCCTAATTGCAGAGAGGACATCAATCGTGTGATTTCCTAACATATGACACATACATTCATGGACTAATATGACAATGCGATATACCAAATAGATTATGCTGGAATTATATAGGCATAAAATGTAACAGGAATCTAAGCAATGGCTAAACATGGACATCCCGATCCCGACATGTAGGCATAATTTCACACTAAAGATTACTTTGTATGTCTAAGGGTAGTGGGTGTAGAATCATGCAAGCATGGAAGAAGCAACTAAAGTAACCCGACAGAGATCTACAAGGGAGACTCTGACTCACTCCCATTGACTCCATGACTCATTTCCCGTGGATTATAACTACAAAAAAAAAACATATTAGCCACGACCGGTAGCAACGGCAAGGGTTTGCCGTGGCTATTGGGCAGATTTTGGCTATAGCATAGCAACGGAACATGTACCGTGGCTGAAATTTGCCACGGCAACGGTTATCCCGTTGCTAATCCCACTCTAGACGGCGATGCCATCAAAATATTAGCCATGGAAGGGTCATGTCGTGGCAAAAAAATGAAGTGGAGCAGAAAATTGGCCACGCCTCGTAGCTAAACCTAAGCCAAACACAACTTTAAAAAAAAAGTTTCTTTAAACTTTGAAATGTACAGTAAAAATCCAAAATCCCCATTTCATTTTTAGTGAACCACGAACTCCACATCCTCTCTCTCCCTCTATGCTGGTGCCAAAGTTTGCAGATCGAAGGTCGCCGGAGCCATGCCGTGTTCGCCCCGGTGGGGAGATGACCTTCACTCGTGTGTGTTTGTCTTCTCCACCCACAAATTAGCTCATTGCCGACTTCTCCACACCATGACTCCCTATGCGGTCGTTCACCTGTACTCCCTCTGTGCTCGTTCACCTGTACTTGATCTGTGCTCGTTCATCGTGTCTCCGAGATCCATCATGAGGTATCTCTTGAAACCCCTTTAGGGTGTTTGGTTAGGGTTCAATTTGGAGAAAATGGGTTTGCTCGAATTTGTAGGGTTTGGTTAGGGTTCGCTCTATGCTCGTTCATATGTACTCGCTCTTTGCTCGAATTTCTAGGGTTTGTTAGGGTTCAATAATTTTAGGTGGAATTGTGAAAACTGCCCTGAAGTCAATGAGTCATCTCTAAGGCATTTCCAATTAGTTGGGTCTCCTCATAGCAGTACATGGCGATGCGGTGAAGGGCCTTGACCTTCTTTTCTGGCTGCAATAAAGTTCTGTCTTATATGGTATTTAACCCACGATGGAATTTGGTTTCACTGATGATATTTTTTAGATCGCCCTGGGTTTAATTATTGTTGGTCGCCTTTCTTCCTCAATATACTGGGGCAATAGTGCTGCTTCGGTATCTTTTGTGTTGTCGCTTTCATTCTATTCTTTTCCAGCTTGATGCATTATAAGAGGGATCCTTTTCTTGGTTTTACTTTATCTTCTTACTATGGGTATGTCTTGACAATATTAGGTGAGAATAGGAATTATTCTAGGCTTCTGAACCTTCCTTTGATGGAACTGAATAGTTCCTTGAATGCATATTATTCTTGAACCCTTGGATAAGTATTTTCTCATGTCTATTTATTTATGTTTCATTCTTGAATTTTTTAAGGAGTATTGCTTAATGTCCACAATCTTAGGTGGGGTTGTTCTCTCACACATCTGTGAAGTGTTTGTCCTTGGAAGTGGAAAAATATCTGGAATTGGTTGATCAGGAAAATTCACTCTAGCTTGGATGTGTTTTACTTGATCGGTTTCTTTGTAACCACTAGTATCCTTGTTTATAAAGATTATGCTTCCTATTTTAAACTGGTTCAAATGTTCTTACTTGTGAATCTTTGCATGCTTTAAATTCTCATGCCATCCTTGTGTGCATGATTCTTGTCTATGCTTGTTTTACTTGTCACCTTTGTGTGACAATTTTCTCTTCTTTGGAGGATAAATATTTCTAACTATTTTTCTTGAACAGTTTGGATCCTCGGAAAGGATCTCAAGTTGTTCGATGCCAATGGTTCTGGGAATCAAATGGGAAGAGCAGCCTTTGTTGTCAAATCACCCTTACGTTGATAAGGTATTTCTAATCTCAAAGGCTTGAATTTCTGGATTTTTTTTATAACTATAACTGATAGATTTGAGTTTAGGGATCTGTTACACTGGAAACCACTCAAGCAAGAATCTTGCGATGAGGAATCTATGACTCTTATTTAATAAACTTTTGGATGAATGTAGAGACTCTAGCTACGACCATATATAGGCCTCTACTAACCTAGAAAACTCCTAATAGGATAAGGCTTATCAATCTTAACACTAGAATCAGAAAACACATGATGATAGCATAAACTGCCCTAGAAAATAAGGATTTATTTCCTGAAATAAAAGATAATAGACTCAATTAATTAATAAGATAATAGACTAACTTGATAACTTATTTTTAGGATTCCTTCTTATCTGGATCATAGGAATAATAGTCTAGACCCACTCCCATCCCAATCTTGAATGTAAATCTACGTGCAAGTGCAAACCACACTATCTCAACTGAAAATGGGTTTGGAGGATTTAATAGCTGATTGTCCTTTGTTAGACAGCTATTTAATAACTGATTTTTGGTCTTTTTCTATGCTGTTATTACCAGTGTTGGTCAGCTATTCGTTTTAACTCATGACTGGGATGTGTTGTACGAGGCTACCTTTGAGGATCCTCTAGAAGATTTTGACGTACGTAAGTACTTATCCAATAAACCTACTTGGATAGTTTGTCTTGAATATATATACTGAATTATTATGAGGCAAGTCGATGTTGCTCTTTCTGGTTTGCAAATGATCGTTGACTTCATTACACTTATTGACGATCTTTTATTTATGTATATAAAATGACCATATTATAAATGAAACCGGTCAATGTCATCTAGGAATTCAGCAGAGAGAAATCCTCTAGTATCATTATCAACCAAGAAATTAAACTCCAGATAACGCAATACTGAAAGATGTCTATTTGGCATGAATTAAATAGCACTTGGAGTCTTGTTAGACCTTTATGCTATACTATGGATAAACTGTTGATCTCAATTGTTGCTTCTCGTAATTATGTCGTTATTCCTCATAGAAAATTAGGTTGGGAGTCTAAGCAAGAAGAGGGCCACTTGGATGCTATGCTGAGATGTGAGCTCTTAGATGCACTTGCTAACTTTGGTGATGAGACTACCATAGATGAAGCCGTCGGGTGTTCTAATGCATTCGTAGAAGACAGAAACTCACTTCTCCCACCTGATATGAGAAAGGTCAGTTTTGACTGAACTGATTAGTTATCTAACTTATCTTGTGTTAGTAAAAATCACAAATTGATCCATAGAATTCATCAAACACATTGAAAATCAGAGTAGAAAACTCATCTGAAAAACCAAATTGTTGTGGCGTGGTATATATCCGAACCCACTGCCTTAGAAGCGATTTCGCCCCGACCACGGTGCAAGTCGGTTTTTTGGCATCGCCCCCCAAGGTTACACAGCGCCCTTCAAAAGCGTGCACTCGCAATCGAAGAGATGGAATCAACCAGGAACTCAGAACTTTTCTCATGGAGGAGAGGAGGAAGAAGAAACCGTTCGTCTCTACTTCTAAAACCTAAAACCTCCTTTTTATGATGATGGGAACGTGTGTTGGAAAAACACCCCCGCTCTCCCACCAAAACATAGTTAGTTGAGGAAAACCCTCAAAACCAGTTAAAATCCCTTATTTCCCTTTTTATTTTAAATATTGATAATATTGCAGAAAATAACGCCTCTTATAAAACCTTATTCAAGCATTATATCCAACAATCCCCCACAAATGCGAGGAAATAGGTTTTGTAAAACAACTTTGAAAACAACGTTCTGAGCTGGTTTTATGGAGAAGATACTTAAATGTTGGTGAACAAGTCTTGAACCAAACACATAGTGAAGCTGAGTGCCTCGCTTGTCATAGAAGTGAACGAATCTTGAACTTCCAGACTCGCGAGTTGACCTCAACAGCACATACCTTCACCACGATCCTGGTGATTCCGCGATAAGATCCTCAAATATGTATGTGGTCATCTCATACCTTGGGTGCTGAAGAGTGCTCTAGAAAGACCACCCTAGTCTTCCATAGAAGGTGACCAACCCCTTCACACTCTCGTAGGTAGCTCCATCAAGTCTATCTCACATAGACCACCCTTATTAGGGCTATGGAACCATTAAGAGCCTTACGCTCATCCTCTTCTATATTCGGTGAATCCATCAAGTCCTTCTCAATAGGACCACCCAACTCTGGGCTATGGACTCATTAAGAGTACATGACTCAACCTTTCTCAATACACCTATCATGGGAATGAAACGTGGCGTATCTCTTCTCATATGGGTTTGAATCTCATTCCCTTAGACAACTCAAGGGCTAGTCTCTCTTAACCCCTTTTGTCAATAGACCATCAAGTTCCTCTCGGACCTCACATTCTCCAAATAGATGACACCATTCGCAATCAGCTATCTCATAGCTTCATGTCGAATCTGCGTGTGTCTCTTCTTGCTAGTTTATGTATTGCTACTAGCTACACAAAAAACAAATGTGAGTCACAATGTAGAGAATTAGATAGAGCTTTATGCCCCCTCAAAGGTAAGTAAGCCAGAAACATTCTCAACCACTCAATCTCTTGTCCAGCTAAATCTAGAACTATGATCTCATATACATTTCATAGTCGATCTAGCAAACATGACAATTTTGATGATTTGCACAATATAGCACACCACATAATGTCAAACAAAAACCATTAGTGGAGCTAAAATCACCATAATTAGAATGTTTGATCATACTGGCATAACGATAAAGTTATCAAACTTTTTCAACATTTCTCTACATAATGGAATGAAGCAATTTCATTTTTTTCTAGTTTCTTTAACACTTAGAAATACATCAACTTCACCCACACATAATGTCAAAGCGAGAGGAAATAAACTTCTTAGTTTCATTTATCATATGCATGTTAGTGCCAAATATCATCCCATATCCACATAAAGGTACATAACCAATGTAACACATCTTGGTATAAAAACATGCATTATATACGCAAAACCAAAATTCTCTTTTCTTGGAACCACATGCCCGTAGGCTGTTCCCCATATCTCTTTCTCTAGATCGTCATATAAAAAACAGTTTAGCATCCATTGATGCACTGCCAATTTCTAATTAGATGCTAAAGCAAATAATAAATATAAATGACAATCGTAATCATTAGAGAATATGTATTAAAGAAATCAATTTCATATTTTGTATGAATCCTTTAACCACTAGTCTTGCCTCAAACCTTCTAATAGAACCATCTGTTCTAAAATTCCTTTTAGAGATCCTTTTACACTTAATGGTTTTGATATCTCTAGGCAAGTCAACTAGTTCCCAAGAAGGGATACACATAATAGATTCCAATTCAATGTCTATAGCATCTTTTAGAAGAAACTAACATAAGATGGACTCATAACCCCTTTATGTGTTCTAAGTTCATCTTCTAACTTAAGAACATAAATAAGAGGTACATCACTTTCAATCACATCAATGAGTTCATCTAACAAAGTTGTCTCAAACTTAGACTCACATCAGCTAGTTCAGTTATATGTCTATTACTCCTCTAAGCTCATTAGATTCATTCTCATCATTTGAATCAAGTAAAGACAAAGATATAGACATAAGCACACATACAAGAATACTATTATGATTTTACTTAAAAGTAAACATCGCTAAAAACTCAGCATCATGATATTCACACGTATTTATATAATCCAAGCACATAAGCAATGCAATTGTTCTTATAATAACCAACAAGTATATATATAATCAACCATATTAGATCCAACATCATCTCACTTAAAGGAAGATACAACCACTTTAGTCAAACACCCCCACATTTCTCATATACATGACTAGATAGACTCTTAAGTCATTTCCAAACCTTAAGGGGTTTTGTCTAACTTCTCTCATGTGGTATCTTATTTCCTACAAGAGAAGGATCTAAATAGTTTGGTTCTAATCAAGTTGGTTTGATATCTCATAGGTATATATCAAGAACAATTCTTCCGACTACATCTTTGATCTTAACCAATGCATGCAACTTGATATGTCTAAAGATCATCTAATGTGATATGACACCTTTACCACCCTTGCTCAGCTCATGCCCAATTGACAAAATAGGCCAACTTGAATGACCCTTTGTAAAACCGGAGTGACTACTCGATCTCTCGGTACATCACGACAATTGAGCATCTTGACCTCTTGCCTCTAGCAACCATAGCCAATGATTGTGGCTACCGACATCTCAATGTCGCTCCGCATCCAACCACATCATGAAACCACACAAGTTATTACTAGGATTTATACAATTAGACCACAACATAAAATATAAATTCCCACATATTGCACATGAAAGCATGCTTTTGTCAACATGTAATAATCCACCAAAACTTTCACACGTATGGTCTAGATAGAATTTACAAGGTAATTAAGCAGGTGTTGAGCACATATATATTCCTGTCATTGAATTGAAGATAGCATACATATGCACTCTAGAGATATCGTCACAACTCACGATCGAATAGACCGAGTCAACTAACCAAGTAACGATCCTCGTATCTCAAAGCAATAGTCCGATCAACTAAAGGACGGAATAGATGATGAGCCATATATAAGCTCAAAGCGCACAAAGATATAGACGATGGATCAATATCAATTCACACATGATTATTAATTAATATACTCAAAACAAGGTTAATTAATTCATGTCGAACCTGTACGAGGAGTGCCTCACGCCCTCACCCCACCATGCCATTATTACCTAGCTCGTCGTAAATTCACCGGCTCAACTTGCCGTAATTCAAACCCCAAAGTCATAGGGTCCTCCATATCATCAACCCTTGACTCTTGGCAACCTCATAGCTTTCCCTAGTCATCTGTCAAAAGCAATTAATAGTACACCAAATCAATATATTAATATATTAATATAGTGCACTAATTTACTTCCAGCAGAACTCATCCGCTTTGTTCATCCGCTTTGCCTCCCAGATCCGTTGTCGGACGAAGATCCAATCAGCACCCAACATTAGAGCTTCTAAGGATCAGATTTCAAATCCGTCAATTTCCATGCCTAATTCATACGCAAGTTCCCAATTTAGGGCCTAATTGAAAGCAAAAACGCCAATCGAAGATCCAAGCTCGTCTCCCTCTTCAGTTTCTCCTGGTCGGACCGCTTAGCGACCACCAGTGCTTCTCCTTCTTCCCTCCTTGCTTCTACTGCCACCTTGACCATCAGCCTTTGCCGGCGCCGTCGCCTCGCCCTACATGCTTCCTCACTCCCATCGGCAGAGGTAAGGTCATATATAACAACTGTCATCAGACCTCGGAATCTCTGGCGCTCGTCGCTCTTTGCGTGTGAACAACGGCGACGGACGGATTTCCGCCTCCTTGCCTGAGTTGGTGGAATCGGTAGCGGGCGAGTCACATATCGGTTCGGTTTTCCCAAGGCGAGATCCTAATAACTTGCCGGTCCTTTCTCCGCGGCGATTATATCGGAGCTTCCGTTGTACAAATCCTCAGCGGCCGGCTTATCCGTCGCCTCTTCCGGATCTGCTGGCGATGACCAGGTTTCGGCTTCCCGACCATGGCTGCTGCGTAAATGAGTTGCAGTCCTTCCTCCTGGCGGGGTTTACTCCGGTGGAAGACGACCCGAGCGTACATAGGGTCCATTGGAGGCCGAACTCTAAGACCTTGATTTTTGAGGTACCGGCATCATGGATGCTCCGGATTACCTCAATTAAAAATGACGTACTCCTGGAAATTTTCCCAATCGGAAAAGATGGACAATAGATTAATTCAACCGATTAATACTAACACAAATCGCTTCTAAATTGTTAGTAAAAATCACAAATTGATCCATAGAATTCATCAAACACATTGAAAATCAGAGTAGAAAACTCATCTGAAAAACCAAATTGTTGTGGCGTGGTATATATCCGAACCCACTGCCTTAGAAGCGATTTCGCCCCGACCACGGTGCAAGTCGGTTTTTTGGCATCGCCCCCAAGGTTACACAGCGCCCTTCAAAAGCGTGCACTCGCAATCGAAGAGATGGAATCAACCAGGAACTCAGAACTTTTCTCATGGAGGAGAGGAGGAAGAAGAAACCGGTCGTCTCTACTTCTAAAACCTAAAACCTCCTTTTTATGATGATGGGAACGTGTGTTGGAAAAACACCCCCGCTCTCCCACCAAAACATAGTTAGTTGAGGAAAACCCTCAAAACCAGTTAAAATCCCTTATTTCCCTTTTTATTTTAAATATTGATAATATTGCAGAAAATAACGCCTCTTATAAAACCTTATTCAAGCATTATATCCAACATCTGGTAGCTGCGTGCTTTTTGCTAAACTATTGTGTTCACATGATGAAAATGAATGATCAGGATTAAAACAATTTTGGATGAATTTTTAATTAAAAAAATTAATAGGACCCGTGATTTGGGTGCCGCACTCTCGGTTTTCTGTTTGTTACTCACGCTCCAAATCTCACACTGTGTATTTTGGGTGAAGTTGCCCTTTATTTGAAATTGTGTGGGGCCCAGGAGATTAAATTTTTTTTTTGGATGAATTTGGTTGCAGTGGCCGATTTTAGGAAATTGTGTAGAGCCTAGCTGCCTAGATGAATTTCAATTTGTTTGGTCAGATATTCATTGAAAATTTGAAATTGACGCATTTAATTAATATCGATGATTTCTCAATTAAAATCGATATTTTTTTTAAATTTATGATATTTATTTTTGGTTATATTATACGATATATATGAATATTATTAATACATATGAATAATTTAAATATTTATTAATATACATACGAATAATTATCAACGACTTTCATTCAAAAATTCAATTGCTTCTAAGAAACATTTATCATGATAAGTCATCTGATTGTATCATTCACATTTTCTCAACGACTTTAACTCCAGAATTCAATTGTTTCTACGATTAATTTATCAAGTATTAATGAATAGTATGATTATTTCTATGAATAATTTGTCATATATAAACGAATAATTAAGTGAATAATCTCACAAATTGATAATTATTATACTATACAAAAAATAATTATATATATATGGATAATGATTCTCAATTTACCGAATAATGATTCCAAATATTTATTTTTTATTTTCTATTTTTTTAACTACATAGCAAATTCAAACAATTGGGCTTCTATATACGAATAATATATTTTATATATACGAATAATCTAATATATCCAACATAATTTAATTTTGTGAATAATCAATTGAATTCATATGAATAATTGTTTATATATATAAGAATAACACCATTAAATTATCTAATAGATAATTATTTCAAACTTCTTTGTATATACGAATACTCTCTGTGGTCTCACCAAATAATGTAGATTTTTTTATTACACTTTTAACCACTTAAAAACTGATAAATGCATAAACAATTGTTTTCTTACGTACGAATAATCTCTCACGTTTAATCGAATAATTATCCTCTTACATAAAAATAATCTTTCTAATTTAACCGAATAATATAATTTCATCACAATTATCTTGTGAACAAATAAAAAAAAAACACAAATACAAAAAAAAAGGAAACAAAATAAATAAACGCGTTAAATTCTTTATAATTTCATCACAATTATCTTTGAATAATTTATAAATAAACCCATCAAATTCTTCCTATTAAATACGAATATTCTTTGTAATCTCACCGAATAATGTACAAATGTGTTGAATAATTTTTCTAACTTCACCAAAACAAATAAACATACAAAAAAAACGTGTTTTTATATACGAATAATCTATCTAATTTAACTGAATAACAAACGATTGTGACGTACATTATTCGAGTATGAAATGAAATTATTCGTATATAAAAACGGTTTTATTCGTAGGCAACACTGATATTATTAGTATATATACGAATAACTAGTTGATTAAGTAAGAGTGTAATATAAGCCTTAATCAACTAGTTAAATTATATTCCAACAACTGGATAAAATTCGATTGCAATAAAATAATACCAGTACTACGTATAGAAAAGCTTATATTGCAATGATTTAAAAAAAAAAAGTCTAACGTAATTTGGAGGGGTTGTATATTTAGGAAAAAAAAACAAAGAGCGGTTGTACGAAATATTAATTAAGCGTGGAGGTGCGTGAGTTGGGAAAAAAAAAAAAGGAAAGGCGTGACCGCGTGGGGCTTCTTCCACTATGGCCCACCCAATTTTTTTGTTTTTTTAAAAAGCCTCATAATCGGTTAATCATAGCCATTGATTTTTTTGGATTTGTGGTTTAGATTTGTTCTTAGTTCTCATGTTAAGAGGTGTTCCTACCGAAACCACCCCTATATATATATATATATATATATATATATATATATATATATATATATATATATATATATATATATATATATATATATATATATATATATATATATATATATATATATATACACACACATTTAATTGATCAAAATGAGATGTCGGCGGCCGGCAGGTTTGCAATGTTGTTGATGTGGCATCTTTACTTAATGCAACCTCGGTCATTCCTACTTTCTTGTCCAACAATGTCTGGAAGGATCCAAGGTTCTTCTCTTCCACTTAATGACACTTAATTTTGTACCAAAATCCTCCTCAATCAGCCTCTAATTAATTCTCCAAAACCTGCAGCCAGTTTGGTGATATTTATCAAGAGGAGTACTTCATTAAAACATTGAAGAATGATGTAACCATAGCCATATTAGTTTTTGATTAAATATATACAAGTTAACGACTTTTAGATCGGTTTTTTACTTATAAGTACCTGTTTTTCTCTGATGGTGTATTATTTTCTATGCTATCTTTTAGTTTTGAGTTTATATAGCCAATAGAACAATACGTTTTTTCAATAAATTCTAACCGTAGGGGTATGATCTTCTCTATTTGCTCTATCTTATGGTAATCTTTAGGATATGATCTTCACTTTTGAGTACTTGCACCTCATATATTTTTATCTTATATGGTGTCTAGGTAGTGAAGCAACCCTCGGCTTCTCCTTAATGAGACAAGTCATCATGAAAACGAATATACTCATGTTTTGGTAATGCCTCTATCCTTGTAGAATCAACTCATTGCTTGCATTGCCAAGTAGTTTTTATGTATGGATGTTGTCATATTTATTGCACACATACTAATCTAAGGAATTATGTCAAATAGTTTAAGACAAATGTCATCGAGTAAAATTATGGCAAGTAGTTTGATTAAATATCATTTTTATTTAGTAAAATGCTTGCCTAGCATGACCGAGGAGTATGCTCTAGTATAAATAAGGTCAGAAAAGTATAATCATAAGTAATAAGTGGATGGTTTGTGTTAGCGAGAGTGATATTATCTCTCATTTCTTGAGTCATAAAATCCATTTATCATGCAAATCCGCAAAATTCTAAAACCATACATAATGTTGCCACATCGGAGCCAGGTTAAAACATAATCCAAATATTCAAATCCAAATCGTTAATAATTTAGTGAAGTCAGAGTCTCAAATCTCTCTTGCCATCATGTCAAACCCCGCGGTCATGGAGCCAAATCGGCATCATTATACATATATGACATGCCTAAAAAAATAATACAGGGCTTGGGATCAGACTGAGGCCCACACACAAGACTAGGTCCTACTATAATCATACCATATACGTTATTCCTAATATCATGCTTCTAATGCAGGACATGAATTTAAATCACATAAGCATGCTAGCAGTTTATATATATGCAGAAAGCGATTAATGGACCCACACAGAATGCCAAGTAGCATGTCCCGCTAGGCTCCTAAGGAATCATGTAGCAACTCACCATCAAAAGAGCTACCTCACCTCAAGGTGCAGGCCAACCCCACGTGATGAGCCTACTAACTATGAAGGGGAGACAAGCTATGACAACTATATAAGGCCTAATGCTCTAAGAGTCCTATGACACTTACTACCAAAAAGCCTACCACATCATCGAGAGCAGGCAACTTTCTGTACCAAAAAGCCTACCACATCATCGAATGCAAGCAACTTTCTGTACCAAAAAGCCTACCGCATCATCGAGTGCAAGCAACTTTCTATAATAAGCGTCAACTAAGATGACAAGGATAAAGATAAAGATCACAACAGGTAATACCTATAACGACCGTTCTGTCTACATACGCATACAGAATAGGAATGATCATCCGTTCGTGCAACCTAACATGATACTACATGGCATGCTCTTATGCATATGCAACACCTAGTGTATCCTATGATTACATGCACATGAGAATCAATCTGAGTAAGCTCTATGAACTTACCTGGCGGTGCAGAACAGCAAGGCAAGCATTACGATAGATTAAAAATCACCTCGTAAGCATAAAAATCGTATAAGTCTATATTCACATATGCAACCACACACAATCCTAATAAAATTCACCTAATCAAGGATCTCGTCGTTATACTTCAGTATCATCATATCATCATCATTCAACTTATCTCAGAATTCAATGTACGCCATCTCACATCTTATCTCGTATCTCACATATCATCCTTTATCTCATCAATCAATTCGTAACATGTAGCATAGTATACCATTATCTCAGGTATTCATACTTCTCATCATATAATATAACATCATGCTTTCATATATTGACACATCATAATCTCATCTAAATCATATATCATCGCATGCTTCATAATATATTACTCATATAACACATCGAAGCATTATCACATATCATATTTTATACTTAACAATCATATCAACTTCATAACATCATGCTTGAATTCAAAGGTCATAATATTCATCATATCACATATTTCATATCATAATCACACATATATAAATCATCAAGTCAAACAACCATTTAGTCAAGGTAAGTCAACTCCCCAAATTCCCTAAAACCCTTACAATCTCAAGTTAGCTTCAATCACCGTTCAAACACCTTCCCAAATCATGCTTGACCCAAAATCCATTTACAAAACATTATTCCTTTATCAACGTATTTCCATAAATCCGACAAGTTTAGGGTATCTCCAAAATTCATCTTTTTAATTTATTAAATCAATTCCCGACCTTTCTGAAAATATTACCCAATTCCTTTCTCAATTTAATTTCAAGAATTGATATTAATTTCCATATATTTTCCAAGCCCATAATATATTTTTAAAATACCCTTGTTATATATTTTATTTTATAAAATAACCTAATCATTTTTATTAAAAAAAACAGCCCCTTTAAAACACCAAAACCGACCCCTTTATTTAAAAGCCAAAACCGGACCCAATTGTAAAACAGCTCAAAATCATTTGTTATTAAAACATCCAATTCCAGCCCAAAGAATTAGGCCCAAACCATCCCATTCTCTTCCTCATTCTACCCAAAATCAGAATTAAAAGGAGGAGGGGACCCAGCTGATGTGGCAAGGGGGACCCACGGGTGTCTCCATCTTCATCCAATTTCCCCCAGTGCGGATCACCTGTAACCCTCGGTGTTACACTCGGTGCATCACTTAATTATTTCGGGTATAAATTTACATTGAAAAAAATTAAAAAAAATATATTTTTAGATTCTATATTAAAAAATCATATTTTGGAAATTTTGAAAAAATATTTTCTCAAATAATCTATATTTTATTTATCTATATTTTTAAAATGTAAATTTTTTAAATATAAATTTATGAGCATATTAATATAAGGGTATAAAACCTAAAAATATTTTTTTGAATTTTTTTAATGTAAATTTATACCCGAAATAATTAAGTGATGCACCGAAGGTAACACCGAGGGTTGCAGGTCCCCTGTACGTTCTTCAGAGCTCTGGCCGGCGGTTTTCCTCTTCCTCCGACCTAGCTAGCGGCGGCGCATTCTCATCTCATCCTCAGCTCTCTAGCATCACCCTTTGGCTTGCTCGCTCGCACCGCTCACAGCCCTCCACACTCGCTCTCATCCTCACGCTCTCTCGCGCTCTCCCTTTCTCGCTCTCATCTCACGCTTTCGCCACCCCTCAAACTCGCCGGAGCTTTCTTCTCTCGCTCTCTCTACCTCTCTCACGCCATCCCAAAAGGAACAAACAGAAACGAAGATAAGGAGAAAGGGGAAGGGGTTTCATGCGCTCACTCAGAGGAGGTTCAAGGACGTCGGAGATTCGTCGGGATTTCGATGGGCTCGCCAGAGTTCGATTGGGCTTGCCGAAGTTTCGAGAAGGCTCTCCTGGGTCCTAGGTCGGAGACGGAAGTGAGAAAAAGGGGAACTTTCGTAGGTTTGATCGGAAAAGGAAGGTGGCGGCTTACCGGCGTGCTCGGACCAAAAAAGGGGCGAGAAGGCGCGGTGGCTTCGGCGTCGGTGACTGGCAACTGGCTCATGGGCTCGGGCTTCGTCGGTCCTCGGAGGTAGCTCGGAAGAGGCTCAATGAGGCTCGGGCTTGTGCTTGTGGTGGTGCTCGGGTTTGGATGAAGAACAAAGCCGGTAGAGTTGGCGGGGCTGTGGGTGGCGCTTGCTTGGAACAGAGAGCCACAAGGGGTGTGGGTTTGGGTTTCCGTTTAGAGGAGAGGAGCAGGTTTGTGTTTTGTATTGTGTGGTGTGAAGTGGTGACTGGTGACAGTGGCGGAGCCAGAATTTCGGGCATGTGGTGCTAAACGTTAAGGAGGTGGGATTTAAACCCAAAACCTTTTGATTCTTCTTACTTTCTCCCTTTCTTTCCTTACCACTTGAGGTAGATAGCAATTTTTTTTTAAAATATCATTTAAATGTATTATATTATCTTAAAAATACTAAATATATGCAATTTTTTTTTTCCGAGCCATGTGGTGCTCGAGCACCCCCCAGCTCTGACACTGTCTGGTGAGGATAAGGTCAAATTTGAATTGAAAGAGATGAGTTGTTGGGGTTTGAGGTAAATGGCGTGGGAGCATGGGAGGTATTTGGACCAAAGGCTTAAAATGGAAAAATGACATGCTAGAAGTAGACCTGAGCAGACATGTGCTAACTCGCCCGGTCCGCCCTGTAAAATATGCAGGCTTGGGTAAGGCAATTGGACCAAACAGGTCGATAAGCCCGGCCCGATTGGCCCATAGGGCCGGAATTGGGCTAAGGGTTAACCCCAAATGGGCCAGTAGGCCCGATCCGCTGATGTGAGCCTAATTTGCCATGTTTTACACTTACTTTTATATCGATTTCTGGATGCATTTCATACATTTGGGCTAGAATAATACATAATTTGTGTAGTTTATGTTTATTTGCAATATATGGAGGTCTACACAAGTTTTTATTATATTTCGCAGAAATCGGACGCAATTTGGAGCTTAAAGGAAACTCACGAGGAAGCTAAGGATGGTGTAGCTGGAGAAAAGGCCATTTTTCGGTATTCATCATTCTGAATCAAGCTTTGATGTCTTCATGAGAGTTGTAGCCCTCAAAAAGAGTTTTCCAACGCATGGTCATATGCGTCAATACGACGAACGAGGACTCGGGAAAGTGCGTTTTAAGAACAGAGTAGAAAGCTGAGAGCTGTCACATTTACTCGACATCGACCAAATTGGTCGAAATCGAGTAAGCCAAATCGAGCTGAAGACTCCGGAGTCGACGAGCAAGCTGGAGCTGAGACATTGCAACTCGATATCGAGGAATTCTACTCGATATCGAGGAAGACTTGGTCGATTTTCACATCCTGGAGCCGAGATCGACGAAGAAGCTGAAGACGGACCAAACCTTGGTCGATATCGAGGAAATTACCCGATATCGAGGAAAACCCAAGTCGACTTTGCTCCTGTTGGCCGATATTGAGTTACTGAGCGGAAGACGAAGAAAGTGCTACTCGATATCGAGGAAATTCGAGAAGCCGACGTCGAGCTATCCGATTCTTGTTAAGTTTCTATCCAAAGTCCAATGGTGATATTTTCGAGATGAAATTCTATCAAGATCTATCAAGTGTCATTAAGTCAAGAGAGAAGATATTTTATCCACATTAGATATAGTCCTAGTTGATTTAATTATATATTTCCATTATTTAATCTTTAGATAAAAGATAGATAGAATTAGATATAGATATAGTTTTCTTTCCTAGATTAGCTTGGAATGAAGGCTATAAATAAAGCCTTAGGGGCTGAGTTTTATTCATTCCATTTCAGAAGGAGAAGTAAGTAGTTATATAGAGAGAGTAGGAGAGAGAGCTTGTGGCGAGAGTAAGGTGGAAAGGCGAAAGCGGATTTGGCTTGTTCGATTGTAATCTTTCTTTTCAGTCCATACAAACTTTTGGTTTTTGCGAAGAAGTGAGGTTAGTGGTTGAGATAAATTGGAAAACCCTTCCATAAACCTTCTATAATATCCCGCAAGTCCTAGAAAACTGCGGATCTCCTTCACATTCTTCGGTTGAGTCCAAGATTTCACCGCATAAATCTTCTCAGGATCTACCATAACTCCATCCTGTGAAATAATATGACCTAAGAAAGCAACCTTCTTGATCCAAAAGTCACACTTTGACATCTTCGCATATAGCTTGTGCTTCCGCAATATGGACAAAGCGATCTGCAGATGTTCAGCATGAGCCTTCTCGCTTGGTGAATAGATGACTATATCATTGATGAATACCACCACAAACTTATCTAGATACTCATGAAAACAACGATTCATCAATTCCATAAACATAGCAGGAGCATTTGTTAAACCAAATGGCATCACTACAAACTCATAGTGGCCATAACGTGTTCGAAAAGCTGTCTTTGGAATGTCTTCCTCTCGAACCCGGAGTTGGTGAAATCTAGATCAGAGATCAATCTTAAAGAACACTTTAGCTCCTTGTAACTGATCCAGTATATTGATATTTATGTATGGTTTGGATGATATTTACTCAACTTCTTATTTCTAATAATCTTCTCCCTGTTAGGGAGACTAACCATATAAGGGTTCTCTAAGGACACACTCTCTAACTTAAGCCTATCAACAACACATTCAGAAATAAAAGAGTGTGAAGTACTAGAGTCGAAAAAAATATCAATAGGCTCAGTATGCAAATAGATAATACCTTGGGCCATTGGAGCTATGGGTTCGGCTGTCTGCCTCATTTCATACCAACGATGTTCTGAATTAGAAGTACCAGCTGCATTACTTCCTTTGTTCATAGTAGTTTGTGTTCCGGCAGGAGTTTGGGTCTTCGACTGATACGTATGGAATCCCCGATCCTTCGCATGTGGGCTCGGGATCAAGAACACCAACTTGTTGATGGTCCGATCTTGCAATTATCCTTGCTATTATCGATGTTTACAATCAATTACAATTAAAGCTTCGAATTTATCACGGCGAAAGCAAGTAAGAAAAATAAAACAAAAGAGAAGGGCAAAAGAAATAGCGACGACAAACACTTGGAAAAATTCAGCAAAGCAAACACAGCAGCAGCGACAGATATGTGAAGGGCTGCGGGCGCGGCCAGGGCGCAGCCTGGGCTCTGCAGCGACGGTTCCTTTTGTTTTGGCGACGGTTCTGCAGCTTGGATTTTCCCATTGTGTTTGGCTTGTGATTTGCGTGTGTTTTATGATGGAATGGTGTTTGGATCTTTGTTTGTAAGTAACTAAGAACATAAGAGAATGTGAAGGCTTTTGGATTGGGTAATTGGGGAAACCTTTTAATCCTAAAAAGTAGGGGTGGGCACGGGACGGGACGGGACGGGATTGAGCCGGGACGGGACTCGTCCCGCGAAATTTTTACGGGACGGGATCGGGACGGGATTGACACTTTTTTTTCGGGACGGGATGGTGTCTGGACGGGACGGGATCGGGACGGGACAGGCCTTGTCCCGCAAATAAAAATAATAAAATATTATCTAAATTTGCAAAGTGAAAAATGCTTTCATAATTTATTAATTTGTATAATATGTTGAATACGATATTCTTCTCAACTATATTATTCAATAATAATTATAATATTATTATTAATATTAATATTATAATACTATTATTAATTCATACAATGATTGTATAATTAATTATAATGTTCATTATCATACTAGATCGGGATGGAAAGAAATTGAGACGAGATTCACCAGATACTGTCTCATTATCGATTGATAGTTGGGAAGAATACCATATTTAGCTATTTGCCTCTTGTAGCTCTAAATGGGTATAATAATAATAATAATAATAATAATAATAATAATAATAATAATAATAATAATAATAATAATAATAATAATAATAATAATAATAATAATAATAATAATAATAATAAAGCGGGCATTTGTTATAAAGCGGGCATTGCAGTTCAGAAGGAAGCTCATACAGGTATGAGCAGTGATGACGGTGTTGAGCTGAGGCCGGGTGATCTGCTTGTTTATGGATGGGACAAGGGGAGAGACACTTGTATCGATGTGGTCGGGGCTTCACCGTTCACGACTAGAGCCAATGACTCATTTGTACTTGGCAAGGCGGTCTCTCAAGCCACTGAAAGGAAGAAGAAGAAGTACGCTCATGTTTGTGTTGTTAAAGGGTATGGCTTCATGGCTTTTGCGTTCTCTACATTTGGTGAATTGGGTGTCGATGCTATTGGTTTTTTAAAACGGGTTCAGTTGGTTATGAGAAGCCACGGGTCGTCATCCGTTAATGGCGATTTCATATTTCATAGAGTTGGTTTTACTATTCAAAAAGGTGTTGGAGCTCAATTTGTTACGAGGCTCCCATCTAACTTTGTGTAAGTCATTTCTATAATAATAATAATAATAATAATAATAATAATAATAATAATAATAATAATAATAATAATAATACTTATTTTTATTGTTATTATTATAAAATAATTATACTTTACAAGAAAAAAATATAATATGATATAATAGTAATATAATCAAAAAAACAATAATAATTTTATTATAAATTAAAATTATTATTAAATTATATTCTAATATTATAAAATAATAATAATATTATTATAATCAATTATTATTATAATTATAAATAATATTTGCTCAAATAATAATAATAATATTATTATAAACAAATATTATTATTATTATTATAAATGGAAGATTATGATTATAATTATAATTATAATATTTGCTCAAAATAATAATACTAATAATATATTATTATTATTCTATAATATTATTATTATAAAAATTATTATTATTATTATTATTATTATTATTATTATTATTATTATTATTATTATTATTATGCGGGACGGGACGGGATTTGCGGGATCCCACCGGGATTGTCCCGCGTTTCGTCACGCATAATTTTTGCGGGACGGAATCGGGACGGGATTCGCTATTTTGTCCTAAATCCCACCGGGATCGGGACGGGACCGGGACGGGATCGGGATTTGCGGGATTTGTGCCCACCCCTACTAAAAAGGTTCCTCAATTATATTTTCCAATCTAATTCAAATTTAAGGGAATGCAAAGGTTTAAATAGAAATTATGAACCAATTCTATCTTGTGCAAAAGATAGAGCTTTGGTAGATAAAACTAGATAAAATAACCCTAAGATAAATCAAACTAACTAAAGATAGATAAATAAAACTTGGTGGGTAAGGAATTTAATTTAATAACATAAATTTTCCTTCCCACATTATGTTCCTAATAATTAAATCTAATTTAATAACATAAATTCGAAATTAAATAAATAATTATGTGGAAATTCGTCCAAACAGTGACAGCTGCAAAGATGATGAATTTCGGACAACGTCGAGTTTGATTCTGGAAACACCTTCAACAGAAAAGTTGTAGATCTTTTTGTCCTCGTTCTAAAAAGGTATGGCACGACCTCATACGATAAATATGGACTCTGAACGACCCATTTTACTGGGACGTCGAAATACTGTCAACCCATTAAGAACGAACCAAAAACGTGTCCAAGCTTGCACCTTTGGACCTTCTCCCATGGTGGAGCCTTCTTCTTCCTCTTGAGGATGACATCATCCTCCTCCATTTGCATTCGACCCGTCCTCGAGTCGTCGTCAGGATCAAGATCATTGTTTGAGTCACAGAAGCTCATCCTTGATTGCATCATTCTCCCCCTCTTATCTTCGATTCGTCCTCGAATCGAGTCGTTGATGAGTAGCGGGGAAGGAGCAGCAATCTTCAAATATCATGATGGAGAGGTGGGTGGGATAGTTGCCAGAAGAATTCGAGGTATGGAAACCTCAAAAACAACACATGTCATAGCGGTCATTGAACAATCAAAATTAACAATGTTAATAGGCTCATTAACCCTATGTACTCTAGAATTCTAAACATTTGGAACATTCTCAAGAGGTACAATCGCTAACTCAAGAGAAGTGTTCCCAACGTCCTCATCGTTATGATCAGAAGCTATCACATCATCTGGCACAACACTATAATCCACTTTCAGCACATATTCGGAGATCTTCCCGGAGGAGTCTGGCAGCGTGTGACCCACCGTTGGAAAGCTCGTCGAGCCAGCTTCGCAATAAGACTAAGTTGACTCAATCCCAAGGTCGGAGTCAATGGAAATCTGCGAAACAAGTTCGGCACGCTGTGCTATTTTCGGGGCAACGAAACCAACAGAAGGCTCCTTCATGCCCTTCATGAACTTGGCCATCAATTCCTCCATGGCCTCTTTGCATATAGCCATCAATTTGGCATATAGGTCGGCTTGACGTTGTGTTTCTTCCTCTCGTCGACGTGCCTCCTCATCCTCTCTTTGTTGGAGAAGCCGAATCTGATAGCGTTGTCAACACCTCTTATCTTCGATCTCCGCTTGATGTTGAAGCCAAAGGCGGTGCCTTTGAGCCTCTTGTTGTCGCTCTACGGCTTGTTATGGTTGCAAAGCTCGACTCTGCAACTCTCGTCGGCGACGTTTTTGTGTAGCCCATGGATCGGAATCATCGTCCCAATCACCCCCAGATAGCCCAAACCATTGAATCAAATCGTAAATGACATCAAGAAAAAGACAAGAACTTGCGAAACCTATGGCTCTAGTACCACTTGATACGTATGGAATCCCCGATCCTTCGCCTGTGGGCTCGGAATCAAGAACACCAACTTGTTGATGGCCCGATCTTGCAATTGTCCTTGCTATTCTCGATGTTTACAATCAATTACAATTAAAGCTTCGAATTTATCACGACGGAAGCAAGTAAGAAAAATAAAACAAAAGACAAGGGCAAAAGAAACAGCGATGACAAGCACTTGGAAAAATTCAGCAAAGCAAACACAGCAGCAGCGACGGATCTGTGAAGGGCCGCGGGCGCGGCCTGGGCTCTGTAGCGACAATTCCTTCTGTTTTGGCGACAGTTCTGCAGCTTGGATTCTTCCTTTGTGTTTGCCTTGTGATTTGGCGTTTGTTTTGTGATGGAATGGTGTTTGGACCTTTGTTTGTAAGTAACTAAGAACATAAGAGAATGTGATGGCTTTTGGATTAAGGAATTGGGAAAACCTTTTAATCATAAAAAGGTTCCTCAATTATATTTTCCAATCTAATTCAAATTCAAGGGAATGCAAAGGTTTAAATAGAAATTATGAACCAATTCTATCTTGTGCAAAAGATAGAGTTTTGGTAGATAAAACTAGATAAAATAATCCTAAGATAAATCAAACTAACTAAAGATAGATAAATAAAACTTGGTGGGTAAGAAATTTATCTAGATGAGATATTTTCCTTTCCACATTATTTTCTTAATAATTAAATCTAATTTAATAACATAAATTCGAAAATAACTAAATAATTATGTGGAAATTCGTCCAAACAGTGACAGCGGCAAAGATGATCAATTTCGGCCGACTTCGAGTTTAATTCTGGAAAAACCTTCAACAACAAAGTTGTAGATCTTTTCGTCCTCGTTCCAGCAAGGTATGACACGACCTCATCCGATAAATATGAACTCCGAACGACCCATTTTACTAGGACGTCGAAATGCTGTCAACCCATTTAGAACGAACCAAAAACGTGTCCAAGCTTGAACCTTTGGACCTTCTCCCATGGTAGTGCGTTCTTCTTCCTCTTAAGGATGACATCATGCTCCTCCATTTGCATTCGACCCGTACTCGAGTCGTCGTCAGTATCAAGATCATTGTTCGACCCGTCCTCTGATACCACTTGATATGTTTGGGATGCCCGATCCTTTGCCTGCGGGTGCAGGATCAAGAACCACGCCGTATATTTGCCCGATCTTGCAATGCCCTTCCAATATCTCTTGATTGATCAATTAATTAAACTAATTAAGAAACTAATTATAGCGACGAAAATAACTTAACAAATTTAAACTTAACAAATAGCGACACAAATAACAAGGCAAGGGAAGCGAGGGGAGATCCGGGTGCGCAACACCGTGTGCGCGGAGACGAGTGTGTTCGCCGATAGTGAAGCAAAGACAACGGGAGCGAGGTGCCAGCGATCTCGGACACGCAGGGGCTATGCTCCTCAGGGCGTGCGAGGATCCGGAGTCTGCGAGCGAAGACGCGAGTGCTAGCGAGCGTGAGAGCGAGCGAGAGTGTCGGGGATGCCGAGCGAGACACACGGGTGTCCGGGTGGTGCTCGCTGGGATCGAGCGAAGCTAAGCACGAGCGAGAGCGAAAGCGAGGGCGCTCCTGGGCGCCAGGCGCCAAAGCCCAGGGAACCGGTGCCGAGGACCCAAGCGCCAGGTCTTCTTCTTCCTTTGTTGCGACGAATCTTGCTAGGGTTTAGGTTGTGTTTGGTTTTGGTTATGGTTGTGAACGAAGGTGATGATGGTGATGGTTATGGTGCCAGATGACATAGATCACAAGAGCAATAAACTTTTGGGTTGAAATCGAAGAACCCTTTAATCCACAAAGGGGTTCCTCAATTCTATTCAATCTGACTAATTTAATGAAAACTACAATGTTTAAATAGAAAAGCTAACAACCAATTCTATCATGCAAGATAGAGTTTAGGTTGAGAAAAGATATAATTAAAATCCTAAAGATAAGTAAAACTAAATAAGATAGAAGTTGCATAACTTAGTGGACAAGAATTTATCTAGAGGAGATATAATTCTTCCACTTTATTAAATCTAATTACATAAAATAATAAATAATTAATTAAATGGATGAACCGGCCCACACTAGTACAAAACTGAGATTTTATGCCATAATTATTTATGCCGGAGGTTCAATTTGCAAAATAAAAACCTTAAAATGATTTTATTTTATTCTCCTAAATACTGAAAAATAAATATATGGCGGATATTACAATTTAGGTCCGGCATAAATGACAACGAAATATTTAAAGGCCCTAGTTATTTATGCCGGACGTGTCAAATTTTTTATCCGGCATATATAATATGGGAATTCGGCATAAAAAAGCGAATGAAATTACCTAGATAATTTTTATACCAAATATAAATATCCGGCATAAATAAGCGTTTTATTTTCGGCATAAAAAAATTAATATTTTTTGGAAAGGAGAAGCGCTCGCTGTTCTCTCCCAACCCAAACCCTCGAAACAGTTCTTCTGAGTTCTTCACTCCTCGTCACAGACCTCAGTCCCTCAAACCAGCCGGCGGCCCTCCACTCCTCGTCGTCGGCGGTCTTCACTGTGGCGGTCCTCGTCGGGATCTTATTGGCCGCTCCTCTTCGGCGGCCCTAATCGAGCAATTTGCTCCGGGCGGCCCTCAGTTCCTCGACCTCTTTGCTCCTCTTCATTGAAGCACCGACGACCCTCCCATGCCTCTTTGTTGAAGTGTCGGTGGCCCTCCCAGGACTCTTTGTTAAAGCACCGGCCCTAATTCGCCGTCGTTGCTCCTGCTCAGCCTCGCCGCCTCTCCTCTACTCAAACCTAACTCTGTCCCCGTTGCTCCTGCTCAGCCTCTCCTCCCGAACGTTCTCTGAAGTAAGTGAACCTCGCTCTTGTGTTGTCTAAATCCATGTTGAATTAAGCTAGTTTGTGGCCATAAATTACAAAGTAGTATATTAGGGGTTGTTAGTAGAACGTGAGTTCAGATGAAGAAGAGAGAGACTAAATGTCAATTGATTCAACCTTAGGTTTGCAGTGGGTTTAGATGAGTCAAAATTGCAGTGCTCTCTCTGAAATAAGTCGCAATTGATTTAACCTTAGGGTTTGTAGTGGGATTAGATGAGGAAGAGAGAAAAATAGATCAAAAGAAAAACAGGTCTGCATCTGTTTTGGAAAAATAAAACAAACTGAAATATGATATTTAATAGGTCATGTTTAGAAGAATGGAAATGGACTGTGATAGATGAAATGATGCAGTTTTGAAAAGAATTCCCCCAAGCCTTAAATTTTAAAAGAAGAATGGAAATCAAATAATCCGATTATCCCCTTTGTGCTTAGGGTTTGTAGTGAGATAGCTGAGCGGGTTTGCATTAAATTATCAATGCGGATTTGCTGTGATATCTCAATTATTTTATTTCCTTGCATCAATTCTTTTTTTCTGGATCCATCTTTTTTTTATGAGATTGGGTGATTTTGAAATCAGGGTAAATTCAAGCTCAAGCTTCAATTGGGGTTTTAAATTGACAGAAGAAATAAATGTACATTTCCTAATGCATATTCAAAGTAAGGTACTACAACATGGTTAACTCTAAGATTGGAATGTTTATGTGCATATATGCATGGATATATGTAGACAATCTTTTTTGTTTTAAAGGCAACTTTAGATATGTTGGGAAATATATACCGCTATAAATTTGAGATATGGGCCATTAGGACTTCGGGCGGGGGTTGGGCAATAAATGCCGCTATAAATTTGAGCTATGAAAATGGCACGGAGAGCCGGTATTTTCAGTCTCTTTTTTGCATTTATTTTTCCTTACAAACGTGGAAAGATTCTCATCAAACATCTGAGTGTTTGCTGCTATTTTCAGTTCCAAAGACATAGCTATGCCAAGCTTAAGTGGTTCCGTAATGGGAAGAAGGGATATGGGCTGCAGGTTCTTGAAAATATTTCTGAAGGAAGTTTTCTTATTGAGTACGTTGGAGAGGTAATAATCTTGACTTTATGATGTAAACTTACTGTGGATTGATAAGATAATACCAGCACTGATTTGTATATTAAAGGATTTAAATTTTGTTGCATATGTACTTCTATCAGTGACTAGAATTTTTGTTGCAGAAAATTTGGTGTCTTACATGATTGACCGAGGATAGTCACAGAACAGGGGTTTTGGTTTATTTGTTGCCTGTTTTCATTCTGATGTTGAATGGTTACTCTATTTTTCACGTGTTTTACATGATCGAAGGAGGAGGATAGTCACAAAAGCAGGGTTTTTAGTTTATTTATTGCCTGTTTTCGGGGCTGATGTTGACTAGTTACGCTGTTTCTCACATGTTTATCAGGTACTGGATTTGCCAGCTTACGAGGCACGACAACGAGAGTATGCTTCTAAAGGGCATAAACATTTTTACTTCATGACTTTGAATGGCAATGAGGTAGTGCATGAATTATGCATCCTTGATTATTTAGAGCCAAGTCATTCATTACAGTAGATGGTTCTTATTATGAATATCTCTAGCAATTTTAATCATGAAGAATTTTGTAGTGACGTGATACATGCTTTTGCATTATACTTTGCACAGAAGCTCTATGATCCCTATTGCTCCAGTGTGCTTCATTTATGCCTTAAAAAATACATATGAAGAGCTATTGTGTATCTAAAGCTTTGCTATATGTGCATCAGCTTATGTGCTCTTCTATTTCAGGTAATCGATGCTTGTGCCAAAGGGAATTTGGGTCGATTCATTAACCATAGTTGTGATCATAATTGCCGAACGGAGAAGGTGAACTTATTTTGAGTTTAGCCTTAATTTTCTCCCCTTCCACTTACTTTTTGTTCTCAAATGGCCAAAATTCTTTGAATAGTCATTTGAGCAATGATGATGTTATTGGTAGAGGATATTTATTTACTGATTTTATTCATGATTCTACTGCTCCAAGCTTCCCGCTGAGAACTCATTAATTCTTTTCTTTTAATACCCCTAGATGCTTGGCATTAATCGTGATTACACTCGAATTCGGAAAAGAGCTGATTGAGATATGGCTTCAAAAAAAAGAGATTGAAGCTTGTCACATATCATTATATATGAGGTTACTTTCGTTTTACTTTATCAGGGATATGTACCCGGATGTAACCATGCACTTACTTTGGTTTTACTTTATCAGGGACAACTTTTGTTTTAGCATGTTTGCATTTTAGTTCTAAGGTTGATATATCATATGATGTACCCTGAATGTGATGTTGGTGGGTCAACTTAAACAATGGATTTGTAGTGGTTGTTGCTGTGGTTTGGATGATATTTATGTATGGTTTGGATGATATTTATGTATGTTTTTATGACATTTAACAGGGGGTTTATATTGATATTCTAAAAGTGCTCTTGCAAAATGACATTAAACTATACATCTCGGAAAATCGTCCGTTATAAAAGGTCATATTATATACCGGCCAGAATTTAAAAAAAACATTAGTATTTATGACGGACCTGGATATTTTACACCCGACATAAATAGCTTGAGGTTTTTTTTAATAAAAAGATCAACTTCATTTATGCCGGATATTTCTATTATTTATGCCGGATATGTCTTATTATTTATGCCGGATATTGCTGTTATTTATGCCGGGCGTGTGATTTTTTATATCCGGCATAAATAAGTGTATGTTTAAAAAACACCAATATTATTTATGCCGGGCGTGTAGTATTTAGATCCGGCATAAATAAAACGCCCCCTTTTTTATTACATTTACCTATAGCCCAGAGATAACTTTTCGAATATCCGGCATAAATAGCCCAAATATCCGGCATAAAATCTAGTTTTTGAAGTAGTGCCAAGCACAAGAGGAACTCGACATGAGCTTTGGATCCACTTGACATGGCACTCGACATGAGGGTGTACCGAGTGCTGACCGAGTGTGTGCTGAGTGAAGTCTTCATGGTGGATGTTGATGAGTTTTCATGAGCTCTGCCTGTGGACAGAAGCTCATCTCATGTGCTGGTGGTGTAGTCTTGAGCAAAGTGATCCAGGGTGGCCTGAACCCTTGCTCCATTGTTCCTTGGTAACGGACAAGAAGGGCTTTGGTGGCATCTTGAATTCTCTTGGCCCTTGCACGAGTGATAGGACAATCGAATAGCACCTTCATGTTGTCCTCAATGTCACAAGGAGTCATCGACAATTGCACTGCATCATTCTCCTCCACTTTATTTCCATTTGTCCTCAAATCGTTGTCAGAGTCATCGTCAGGCACAAACAAATATAGGTCTGCGACGTTGAAGGTCGACTGAACACTGTACTTGTTGGCAGGGAGATCCAGCTTGTAAGCATTAGGACCCATGTTCTGAACCACTTGAAATGGTCCATCTCCCCTAGGATCCAACTTAGATTTCCGTTGTTGGGGAAATCTTTCGTTCCTGAATGCAGCCACACAAGGTCCCCAACGTTGAAATGCACATCCTTGCGATGCTTGTCCTTCGCTGCCTTGTATTGCTCAGTTTTCCTTTCCAGCTGCGCCTTGGTTCGCTCATGCAAGTGCTTGATGAAGTCCACTTGCTTAGCTTGATCCATGCTCTCTTTCTCCTTGAGAGGTTGTGGCATCATATCCACTGGGGTGAGTGGATTTCGGCCAACTTAGAATTTGATTCCGGAAAAACCTTCAACATCAAAGTTGTAGATCTTTTCGTCATCATTCCAACAATGTATGGCATGACCTCATCCGATAAATATGGACTCCGAACGACCCATTTTACTAAGACGTCGAAATGATGTCAACCCTTTAAGAACGAAGCAAAAACGTGTCCAAGCTTGCACCTTTGGACCTTCTCCCATGGTGGAGCCTTCTTCTTCCTCTTGAGGATGACATCTTGCTCCTCCATTTGCATTCGACCCGTCCTCGAGTCGTCGCCAGGATCAAGATCATTGTTTGAGCCACATAAGCTCATCCTTGATTGCATCATCGACTTGAGAGGTTGATTGTTACGCGACTGTTGAGGTGGTCCAGCTTGCCTCTGATTTCAAGATTTTGGTTCAGTAGTTGATGCATGGTGAGAACCAGATGGATTCTCACTAAACTTCTTGCAGAACTTGATTATGTGCCATGTCTTGCCACACCCTTGGCAAATCCGCATACTCTCTTTGCAATTTGGTTTGATATGACCCATCTTCCCACAATTGTGACAGATAATAGGATTTTCATTTAGGTTTCTGGGAAGTCTTCTAGCCTGTCTTGATGGAGTATTGCTTGAACCTATGCCCCAAGATAGAGAAGATGATGCATCTCTCTTGGTTCCCGAGTGTCTCTAGTTGCCCTACTTACGGTTAAAAAACTCATGATTTCTTTTCCCTTCATCCAATGTGGCCTCAACCTTATAGCCATCATTGATATATTCATCTAAGGGACGATGACTCCCATGCAACATATGAATCTTCATACGATCAGGCATAAATTCATGGAAATATTGTATCTTATCTACCTCAGTTGGAACCAAATCTCCAGCATAGGGCAATCGTTCAAAGAACCGAGTTACCAGTAGTGACATCCTCATTCCCTGGGTATTTGGAGATATAAACTCCTATCTCTTCTCAATTCTCAGAGATGGGGCAAAGTTGTTGTTTGTAATGATCTGCTTGAAAGCATCCTAGGTTGGGTTAGCCTCCCATGCTAATCTGGTTGCTTTCCACCATTGTCCAGCTTCGACCTTTAAATGGAGAGTTGTAATATTAACCTTGTTCTTATCAGTGCATACGAGTCCACGAAACAACTTCTCAATGTGAATTAGCCACTTCACATCCTTGTAAGGGTCACCAGTACCATCATAGTCATCAAGATGGTTTGAGTTGATTGCTTTTAGGGCACGAATATAAGAATCGCCTTGGCCTGCAGTTTGAATTGGTGCAACAATAGGGATAACAGGATCAACAACCCTGGCTGGTCTACCATGTGGTGGAGGCATAGACACTGCCATGATTTGTGCAACTGCATCATCAACCATGTTTCGCATAGCTTGCAACATCTCTTCATTCAAGCCATCTCTTGTGATTTGAGATGACTTACCTAGATTGCTTCCCCTAGCATTTACAGATTCTTCAGTGGATTTAGTAGAGGCCTCCTCCCATTCATCAACATGGGTTGGAGTGAGTCCTACCATACGGGAAGGTATGGAATTAGTTTCTCGTCTCCGAACTCTACGTGTGTTCATGATCTACACTTCAAGAAAATATTGTACAGAACATGCTCTAGGCCAGAGATAAATATGAATAAGGATTATTAGACATAAATCTTGAGGAAGGTTAGGACACCTGAGAGTTGATTTAGAAGGATTTATAAAATATGATAGATTTAAAAGATTTTAAAATTAAATAAATGGGCGAAGAAAATCTTATGCAGAGGTAAAATAATTTTGTATTAAAATTTACAAAAAATTCATAACTTTATTTTATAAAATATTTATGTATATAATAAAAATAATTTTTTTTAAATCTACAGATATTTAATAACTCTATTTTAAAAATAGTAATTTTTTTTATCCTTAAGTTTAAAAATTGATTTTAAAAACCGACGCTCTAATACCACCTTCTATAACACCCCTTTCTGTAAACGAGGGAATGTTGCAGCGCCAGTAATTATGCAGACTTTAATGGTTTCATAATTACCTTAGGCTTAGAGGGAGATGCAACCATACTCCCATAAACAAGATGATAAATAAATAATTTAAAAGAATAACAGCGAAAGTAAGGAATATATATTTTTTATTACAAAGCAATTGTTATTGCTTCAAAACTGTACATATATGTGTGTTCAACATATCCAACAAAAGAAACTAAATTAAACCAGAAAACTCTTTTACCAAAAGATGTAATTATACAATAAAGGCTTGAAAATCTTTATTCCTTCAACTTCAACTCCTCAAGGCTTTTTTCCATGACTTGCAAAATTTAGTCTGATGTACATCGCATGCAAGCAAAGCACACCAGACAACCATTTCACAGCACGTTCGGTTAGTTCGGTGAAGAACTAGCAAATGAAAAGGAATGGAATTTTTTTTTTGTGGATCTCTGGACACTTGAAAGAAATATGAAATAGGGTAGTCCAAGAACATTAAATATCTGAGAAATTGAATCTATAAGGTATCATATTTCCAAAAGGATGGAAAATGATATCTGAAAAGAATAGTGATCATCCTTATACACACACACATATCACTTGTACAAAATTAGGATATAAAATATTTCATTTAGAACACGTGGTACTGGCTCTATCGTACACTGGTAAGACGGCCTAGATTACCCACTTGGGTAAACTGTATCCATTTGAGAAATATGTAGTTCGAATGGGCATTTCATGAAATGTTTATAGAGCAAGGCTTAGCAACCTTGACCTGACTTTACCATTTTAATAATAATTTTATTTATAATCACATCACACACTATCGCAATTAAAATCACAAGTTCACGTCTCGGTGATCAACTCATTTTTATCCACTTTAGAACATTCAAGAATTAAAGTGGATGAAGTAAGCAAAATGACTAGTATGGATATTTCAAGAAAATCTTAATATCACATACTTATAACTTAGCATGAAAGAATAAAGAATAATTCATGCTAAAAAGGAATTTTTGGCCTTTTATGCAATTTAACAATTAAACATAGCCCAAATTTCTAAACATGCCTTAGAGTGCAATCATAAATAAATTACAAGAATAAATGGATTTTGTAATTTATTTTCAAGAATAGGCATGTTTGATTTAAATAAATGGTATAAATTAAAATGAAAGGCAAGAAACCGTAAATGAATAAATGAGACAAAGTCACTTGCCTTGGATATAAACCCGAACTTTGAGGATAATAAAGATTCGGATTAACCAAGAGATTTAATTCTTTCCGAAGACGCAAGATCATGATTTGTAAAGGCTCGGATTTTCAAATCCTAATTTTTCGGAAAAAGAGAATTAAAAATGAAATTAAATTGGTTTTAAAACCCGTTTAGCGGATTTCAGCCGGAATATAAATTTAACGAATAGTTTCCGTCCTTTTACCTCGGAAATTCAAAATAATTATCAGATGGCGATATCCTTTTCGATTTTAAAAATCTAGTTGATCGAGAAAGCGAGAGTCGGGGAAACTAACATTTGGGAACTAATTTTTGGATTCGAAATTCGCGTATTCGGGATTTATTCCGGGTATTGTTTTAATCAATTTCACACTCTACCCTCACCGACTCCCTCCTCCCTTGCCCTGCAACCCGAGCCCATCCAATGCCTATTTCACCTGCCCACCATCACTGTCATCATCATCGTTCTTCACAGACTCCCTCCCTCACTCTCCTGCTCCCATCGGTGCACCATTCCTGCTCCATTTTCATCCTTCACCATCATCATCGTCGCCACCATTCCATCACCACTATCTTGTCCTCCTTCTTCCCTCCTTCCACCTTAAGCCACCAGCGGAAGGTCCATGCACCCCTCGGAGCCACCACCAGCAGTCGGAGTAGCCTAGAAGCTCCCCAGCGCCGCTGCAAGCCACTAGAACTCCATCGCTCCGTTCGAGCACGAACAATTTTCTGGTAAGCCGTTCTCCTTCGTTTCTAATCCAAATCACCCCTGAGCTCCTCCATCACACTCACCCATGTCCGACGCAGTTCCGACAAGCCATCGCGAGCCATCGACGACGCCTAAAACTCTGATCAAGAGCTTTGAAGTCGCGAAATCCCTCGGTAAGCTCCCGCCTTTTCCTTCCTCTATTTCAATTCGATTCTGACCGGGATCGGGCTGTGGGCGAGTGTGAGTTTGTGTGAGCTGAGTGCGGGATGTGGTCACAGCTCGTGAGCCCCGACGAGAGCTCCGACGAGTTCGAATTGGTCATAGGCAAGCGTCGGCGGGAGAGAGAGTGAGGCGAGAGTGTCGAACAGGGGCGATGAGCAGGGGAAACCAGCAAGGCTGAGCAGAGGCGAGAGCAGCTGGGCGAGTCCAGGCGAGCGGAAGGCAAGGCTGAGCGAGGACGAGAGCGCGAGCCGGCTTTGATCGGAGTGGTGCATGCGGGAGATCTCCATTTGATTTTGGAGGAAGAAGACTCCCGTGGGGCTTACCTCACTTATATTTATACTATATTAATTGTTTGATTAACCGGTTGGAGATTTATATTTTTGGGTTCGGTTCGGTTCGGTTCGGTTTGGTTTGGTGTGATTCGGTTTGGGTTTATCCGCTTATTAAAATTAGTCAATGGTATATAAAATAAAATATACTATTACTCGGAAAGTGGTTTAATAAATAAATTGAAAAAGTAATTTTAGCGAGTAGTTTTCAAGATTCAAAATTCTTAACTATTTGACAAGGATTTTGAAATGGTTTTGGGACTAACTTGGGAACCCGACTTGTTCGATGACTAACTAGCATGATGATATGATCGTTTGACTAACGACATGATATGTGTGATTAATAGCATAGCGTATGATGATTTATTTTAAGAGATTGAATATTGGTTGCTTATGATGATGATGATATATATCCTTATGGAAAGTATGAGTATGAAATTATAATATGTGAATTTGGCTATGAATGATATAGAGGTTATCTTAAGCTGATGAGATGACGGATTATATATGTTGAACGGTATGAGATGGGTGATTGATCAGGATGAACTGGAAGTATGATGGATGCGAACTTGTTTATTTATCCGTTTGTATGAGTGTGTGATATATGTGTTCAGAGAGACTATAGAAGTTTACTCAGTATATTCTCGTTATGTAATTAGATGATATTCTTTGATCGTGACTACTGTGTGCTGGATTCTTCTTTTGCTGATCTTCTAGTGAGGTAAGTACCTCCGGGGCTTACTCAGTAACCAGTACCTCCTGCCTGATGTGTCATATAGCATGTAGGTGTTGTATATGCATAAAAGCATGTCATGTAGTATCATGCTTAGGACTTGCAATTACGAATGAGCATTCTTATTCTGTATGCGTTTGAATACAGAACGGCCGTTATCTCTGAGTCGTAGAGTCTTTGCTAGGGTCATAGGACAACCCAACATCATCGGGTTTTCCTGTTAGAGTCTGATTGATTATATATTTAAGGTGCGACTCGACCGTGCGTCCTACCTCTGTTGTGGTACGGACATGTATGATGTAGCTGGAGATCTGGGATATGCCACTTGGCATTATATGTGGATCCATTTAATCGTTTTCTGCATATATATAAACTGTCAACATGCTTGTGTGAGTTAAATTCCAGCACTGCATGAGAGCATTCTTTATTCTAGGTATAGGCGTATTATATGTCCTCAGCGCGGTCAGAGGACCCGCGGGCGGACTCTTGGCCTGAGTTGGTGGTATAGTTTCAGGAACCCGATACACTGCTTGATTTTGGTGATGTTATGATGGGGTCCATTCATATGGCGGAGAGTGAGTGTTTGAAACCTGACTTCACCAGATTCATGTTTTTTGGATTTCTCCCTACTTATACTCTGTTTTGACCCAGCTCTGTCGTGGCGCCCGTTGTATCATTTTTAGAACTTATGTCATTTGCATGAAAAAGGGTTTCCGTGTTGTTGACTTAGGACAGGTACATGGGTTTACCTCGGGGTCTCCAACGGACCTTCCGAATTTGGGTCCGAAATCCCGCCTTAAACTACAAATCTTCGGTTTCAAACCTTCAACTTTACTCGGAGTGCAAGATCCGAACGAGGGGTTTTATCCCTGGAAACGTAACTCGAGAATCATAATCCCAGGCCGTTACAAATGTTGTATCAGAGCCTAGGTTTTACAATCCGAGTACGATAGGTTGGAGTGGTTTTGAAAATCTCCCAATGATTTCAAACGTTTTAGGAAAATATTTTCAAAAGGGCAAAATGAATTTAATTTGACTTAAACCTAAATGAATAAAGGGAAACAATCTCGTGGGTAGAGACCAAAGCGATATACATCCCTTATGGATGTAGAACTCGGAGAACGGTAGGCAAAATACTAGCTTTTATTTACATATAGGCCTAGAAGACTCTAAAGAACACCACGAGGGTTGGAGTGTTAAGATAGGAGGCCTTGAGGTTCTTGCCCCTCCGGTCAGCCGTCTCTCGAAAGACGGAATATATCGTCTCTATGCTTATGTTTATATATATATATATATATATATATATATATATATATATATATATATATATATATATATATATATATATATATATATATATATATCGTCTCTATGGTCATTTCATGCAGGGTTGGTATAACAACTATCTCCTCACATACATTCATATTCGCATAGTAAGACTAGGACGTCACGCAATCATATAAGGGACTATAACTGGGAGGCATAAGTCCTACACGATACTAGCAATACTCATTAAACATGTACACTACTATGAGGTCCAATTAGGTTCATCTGGCATGCTAAGTCATCCAATTCATGTTTTAAACATGCAACGAGAGTTGACCACGCTATCATGGACCCAGTTAATAGGGAGACAATAATCACGGTATTTCAATACATACGGCACATACATCCACTCATAATTGCAACCATGCAAGGTATCAGGTAAGTCATGCTGAATTATACCAATATAACATGTCATTAAATCACAAGGAGGTTATCATTATAACTTGATAGAATTCTCTAAGGGCAATCACCGACTCACCACATCATTTCTCCGTGGGACGCTATTATGACTCGCTTGGTAGGACACAAGGACATTCACGCCGTTTCCGAGAGGCGAGGGTAGAACTCGGTCTTAGACTCGTGCGGCAAGAAGACAAAGTTGACTATGACGAGGATCGAAAGGGATGACTCCATGAGGTAACTCATTTCTATCTCGAAACTACTTCAATCATCACCCCCACTAACATACTCAGGTAACCCTAACATCCGACAGGATTTCCGAAGGTATTTAGTTGACCAACCCAAATTTCCCATGGAAGACACCGACCTCAGGTACGAGACTCGATAGCAGCATAGATAGTGGAACACCAAACAGGACTCGAAACAGGGAGAGCATACGCTTCTAGACCCTTACTAACATGCCTAGATGTTTTGGTGGGAAAGATGACGAAATCGGAATCATCAAGGGGGTTGAGTTATGCAAGGGCTATTCCGACAAGACAGGAATTCCGATTACATAGGAACAAGGTTTTCTCCCGCTATCCGGTTTGCACAGTTATTCAACACATGATTCAAGTCAAGGCATACTGATTAGTTCTCTTACCTAAGCATAATAGCACTCAACACGGAAGCATTCAACGAGATAATATGATCCTCTTTGATGAGGACCGCCCTCGGGCCCAATTGCATATATTCACATATATATATATATATATATATATATATATATATATATATATATATATATATATATATATATATATATATATATATATATATATATATGTGAATATATGCAATTGGGCCCGAGGGCGGTCCTCATCAAAGAGGATCATATTATCTCGTTGAATGCTTCCGTGTTGAGTGCTATTATGCTTAGGTAAGAGAACTAATCAGTATGCCTTGACTTGAATCATGTGTTGAATAACTGTGCAAACCGGATAGCGGGAGAAAACCTTGTTCCTATGTAATCGGAATTCCTGTCTTGTCGGAATAGCCCTTGCATAACTCAACCCCCTTGATGATTCCGATTTCGTCATCTTTCCCACCAAAACATCTAGGCATGTTAGTAAGGGTCTAGAAGCGTATGCTCTCCCTGTTTCGAGTCCTGTTTGGTGTTCCACTATCTATGCTGCTATCGAGTCTCGTACCTGAGGTCGGTGTCTTCCATGGGAAATTTGGGTTGGTCAACTAAATACCTTCGGAAATCCTGTCGGATGTTAGGGTTACCTGAGTATGTTAGTGGGGGTGATGATTGAAGTAGTTTCGAGATAGAAATGAGTTACCTCATGGAGTCATCCCTTTCGATCCTCGTCATAGTCAACTTTGTCTTCTTGCCGCACGAGTCTAAGACCGAGTTCTACCCTCGCCTCTCGGAAACGGCGTGAATGTCCTTGTGTCCTACCAAGCGAGTCATAATAGCGTCCCACGGAGAAATGATGTGGTGAGTCGGTGATTGCCCTTAGAGAATTCTATCAAGTTATAATGATAACCTCCTTGTGATTTAATGACATGTTATATTGGTATAATTCAGCATGACTTACCTGATACCCTGCATGGTTGCACTTATGAGTGGATGTATGTGCCGTATGTATTGAAATACCGTGATTATTGTCTCCCTATTAACTGGGTCCATGATAGCGTGGTCAACTCTCGTTGCATGTTTAAAACATGAATTGGATGACTTAGCATGCCAGATGAACCTAATTGGACCTCATAGTAGTGTACATGTTTAATGAGTATTGCTAGTATCGTGTAGGACTTATGCCTCCCAGTTATAGTCCCTTATATGATTGCGTGACGTCCTAGTCTTACTATGCGAATATGAATGTATGTGAGGAGATAGTTGTTATACCAACCCTGCATGAAATGACCATACCCTTAGCATGATTTTTAGTGTACATCTTAGCATGCTTGCCTCAATCCCGCAATATTATTACTTGCTTATGTGTGTATCTAAATTTAGTGATAAGTCATGCATATGATACCCTGTGATGGTTGATAGGTCTTGCATAACTTATGCCATATATGTCCAATGTCAGCCTGTGCATACTTGTTCTTAGTCTGTCAAGCATGATTGGTGAATGAAATGATAGGTTGCTAGCTTGTTCTGCGCACATATAAAGATGATTATATGAACGTGTTATCAATGCATAAATCGATATTCCTTGAGATACGTGGATACTAGTGTAAAATAATGTGATGATATCTCTTGATTTTTATGTGTTTGGGTGCCACAATTATAAGGACATCGTTGTAACTCTCGGGTTGGGATCTTATCCTTGGTCTCATCGTCCCTAGTCTTGGTCCATGTCTGAACCCTTAAGAAAGTTGTGTTGTCCGCCCTTGTCTCTCCCATATCTCCGTAACTTCTAACCCTTGCGATCATTCGATGAACGTCGACATGCAAGATGGGATCGACGACCAAGTGGCACCGGAGCGGCGCAGTGGAAGCGTGGTGGGACCATGACCCATAGGCCACAAGATAGACGTCGCCAAAGGTATACAAAGGATGAACACATCTCGAAGATGGTAGTCGCGAACGTGATTCTCTTAGATGACTCAAGGAAGGGCGTTCTTCATTCAAATCGTGAATTCTTCTATATCAATTGGAATGGGCATAGTGCAATAGGCCTAGAGCTGACATAAATGGGCGTGTGATGCCTGATATGCTAAACTGGTGGCAAGTGATTGTCTAACTAACTTATTTCTATGATGGTGTGCCTCGATACTTGGTGTACTGATTTCCTGGTAAATAGATTATGCGTTATATATATGGTAGTGCTTTCTTCTTGAGGTTGAGTCATGAGATTCTTCGGTGAGACGGGTCGAAAAGTGGCAGGTGGATTGAGGTCTTCGGATTGGGTATTTGGTTGTGTGAGATAGGGTGCAGGAATGATGCGTAAGCTTGGGTAGGGCCGAGTGAGTTGGGATGTGTCAAAGATAATGGTCCGTGAGTATAGATGAGCTTCCATGTAGGTCTTAGGTAGGGAGTGGGGCTAGTATGTCGGGATTTTGAGGGACATATCCTAACTAGAAGTGGCGGTAGGTAGTGGGTGTGTGGTGTGAGCGTTTAGGATAGGAGGTTAGCGGTTGAGATCTAGACTAGTTCCATGAGGTTGACCTTAAGAGCGGGTGTGAGTATAGGCAGTTGACATAGTTCTAGAGGTGGATGAGAGAGCTAGGAGTGGATCGGGAGGATTGTTGAGGGGAAGTGTTGTGAGGTGGGTTAGTATGCCCAGGGGATGAGTAGGTAAAATCAGTGGTTTCTCTTTGAGGATAGGCGCTGGTGATAAGGATCTTGGAAATTCATGGTTGGGAGTAGCACGAGGTGGATTTTTGCATAAGAGTTGGTCGAGAGTGACAGGTGTGAGATGATTAGTATGAGTTGGATTCTTAGAGGTGGATGGTTAGTGAGATTGGCTAGTGGTATCTCTTTGATTTCGTGCTTATGCTTGGTAGTTGTGTGCAGATCCTTGGTGATATGATATGATGAGCCTCGTTGATGTGATGATGTGCTAGATATGTTATGGTATGCGACCATCCTTGATGTGTTATGTCCTACTATAAACGTGAGATATGATTGCTATTCTATATACGATGCATGATGATAGAAATGATAGAAGCTGAATTATTGAAATTTGATTCTGACTTGGAACCTAGGAAGAGAATATGGGGTTAGCCCTTAGAGGTGAATGGTAGGATGAACTGAGAAGTTGGAAATGATTATGATTAACGTCGAACTTGAAATTTTGAATGGTGTTTCAAAAGAGACTAACTTGGATTTTAAGAAACTAATGTGACCCTAGTTTTCATTATAACGCCCCACAAAGTGGATACAAGTATTTGAGTTATGATATGGCCAAGGAGTCGGAGTAAGGATGTGACAGGGGCACATATTACTTTCTTACTACGGTCTATTAGGGATATTATGATCACGGCAACGGTACTATGAGGATCTCATAGGGGCACTTATGAGGTATTCACGGGATCAATGACATGATCCTTATACTCACCGATTTCAAACTTTATCCCCTGTTTTAAAATAATTTTAGTCTCGGGGACGAGACTTGTTTTTAGAGGTGGATGATGTAAAGGCTCAGATTTTCAAATCCTATTTTTTCAGAAAAAGAGAATTAAAAATGAAATTAAATCGGTTTTTAAACTCCTTTAGCGGATTCTGACCGGAATATAAATTTAACGAACAATTTTCATCCTTTTACCTAAAAAATTCAAAATAATTATCGGATGGCGATATCCTTTTCGATTTTAAAAATCTAGTTGACCGAGAAAGCGAGAGTCGGGGAAACTAATATTCGGGAACTAATTTTGGGATTCGAAATTCGCGTATTCGGGATTTATTCCGGGTATTGTTTTAACCAATTTCACACTCTACCCTCACCCACTCGACTCCCTCCTCCCTTGCCCTGCGACCCGAGCCCATCCCCTGCTTATTTCCCCCCGTCACTTTCACCTGCTCACCATCACTGTCATCATCATCGTTCTTCACCAACTCCCTCCCTCACTCTCCCGCTCCCATCGGTGCACCATTCCCGCTCCATTTTCATTCTTCACCAACATCATCATCGCCACCATTCCATCACCACTATCTCGTCCTCCTTCTTCCCTCCTTCCACCTTGAGCCACCAGCGGAAGGTCCACGCACCCCTCGGAGCCACCACCAGCAGTCGGAGTAGCCCAAAAGCTCCCCAGCGCCGCCGCAAGCCACCGGAACTACATCGCTCCGTTCGAGCGCGGCATGAAAGACTCCGCAAGCCAAGGTATTTGCAGTCCCTAAAGAGGGATTTAACAACACATCCAACTTCCTACTCAGTCAATTAGTTCAACCAACCCTAAAGGAACAAGTTTGCTACTTAGGTTAAGGTTCACAACCAGGAATCTACAAAACCTTAGCAATTGAATTGATTCTAACTAGTTGCACGGGCTAGATAGAATAAAACAATCAAATATGCAAGCACAAAGAAGTTGAAACATTCAATATAGGAAATAAGGAATAAGAATTAGAAACTCACAATCAATCCAAACAAAGCTTCAAATTGTAGACGAAACGGGAGAGTTTAGGTCTCCATAAAAATAAAACAAAACATAGTTAGGGTTAATAGGGGAAAACAATAGTCGGCCGATCCTCCTGTTCGGCCTCCAACTGAATGCATATATAGTGTTGCATTCCAATTCTCTCTATCGTAAAATAAATATATAATAATATAAAATATCTAAATAATCTAATTCATTCTATCTAACTAAACTATACGGAGTATATGTCTAATATCTAAAGTAGAATCTATAGTGAAGCTGCGGCATGTCTCTCCACCGATTCAACAGGCGCCATACGCACTTATTAGCTCGGTCCATTATCCTTCTAAATTGCAAAATAATCCCATATATTATGAGCAATCTCCAAATTCATACAATCCAGTCCAAAAATACCTGAAATATATAAAAACCACTAGTGTAGGCTCCGAAAACTAAATAATACAAATTAACTATAAAATATGTAAACATGCTCTAAATTAATATGCAAATCTATACTAAAAAAAGACTAAAATAGACTTTATCAAACTACCTCATGCTTAGACTTTTGCTCTGAATAGGTAGATATATAGATGTGGTGGGAACACCAGTTACAAAATGTAAGACCAAACAGGGGGTCTTACGTAAGAAGGGATCCAAAAAACTCTACCCAAAAGCCCTTCTATACCGCTATCTATCAAACATCCCCTATAGCTGCATCCTCCAAAAACTACTAACATCACCCCAACTCACAAGTAGAACACAAAAAAGAACTACCTATTGCCCCTTCGATCCAATCTATTCATGCGAGATGCAATGTTCGTCATGGATAGACGGGATCGACAACTTGCAATAATAAGTGCTGCGCATCTAGCAACATCGAATGGTTCTTGATTAAATACAAGCTTGTTTCTATGAAGCCAAGTAAAGTAAATCAAGGCTTGGAAACTCAGCAGTTTCATATGAAATACCGGGTTCTTCCTAGCCTTCCTCGTCCCTTCATTGAACCATTGAAGCCATTCTTCCAGCCTACCAAATCTTCTCCCTATGCCACTCCACCCGAACACAATCTGTTGGACTTCCTATATGACCGGGCAAGAAAACCAAAGGTGCTCGACAGTTTCTTCGGCTCCATGACAAAGCACACATGTAGCAGCTTCCACGCCTAACCAGTGCTTGGTTACATTACCTGTCTGGAGACGCCTCCTCGCCGCTAACCATGTTATAAACGCCCATTTCCGGCTTTGCGGTCTTTCCCAGATAATACACCCCCATCCTGTCTCTTGTCCTCTATGCTTGAGTACATCATACAGCTTAGCTGTTGAAAAACCCCCACCATCACTTAATATGCTGTCCAACGTAGGCGTATGCGCTTCATTCTCCAGAAGTAAGGCTCTAATCTCCTCCTTTACCTGTAGTATCATCTTCCATAGCCAAGAATCATGTAGTCTAGATGACACATTCCACCAGCTAGCATCTCGGAAGTGATTAGAAGAGCACCAACGCAGCCAGACACTTGGTCGTTGCTGGACAAGGTCACCCCAAAGTTTCGCAAGGATGCTCTTGTTCCAAGCTTGGAGATCTCTCACGCCAAGGCCTCCTTCTTCAACCGGTCTTATGACTTCCTTCCAGGCCACTAGATGTCTTTTCCCTTCAAGATTGCCATTCCACAAGTATCTCTTCATCATCCCTTCAATTCTGTCAATAACCCCCCTTGGGAGAAGTATGCATTGGCTCCAGAATGTATGGATCCCAAAGCATACTAATTTGATTAGTTGGAGCCTTCCAGCATAGGAGAGTTTTCTAGATGCCCATGAATGTATAACCCCACTGAATTTGTCATACAAAGCCCTATACTCATGTATCTTGATTCGTCTGGAGCTTAACGGCATTCCGAGGTATTTAACCGGTAATTCCCCACGGACAAATCCCAATTGTCCGATGATATCAGCTTCAACGTCTTCAGAACAGCCCGCCACATAAATTGTGCTCTTGTCTAAGTTAGCCCTCAATCCAGACACAGCAAAAAACCGATTCAAGCAGCTGTTTATAACCTCCACAGATTTAACATCCCCATGAAAGAAATTCAGCAGATCATCTGCAAAAGCGAGGTGTACAAGCTGGATGTTCTTGCACTTAGGATGGAATTTGAAATCTGGACTGGACGTGGCTTGGTGCAGCATACGGCTAAGTACTTCCATGCACAGCACAAAGAGGTAGGGGGAGAGGGGATCCCCCTGCCTAAGCCCCCTCCTACCAGGAACGAACCCTTCCGGCGCACCGTTAATTAGAATCGAGAAGCTGGGAGTTGTGACGCACTCCTTAATCAGATTTACAAGGTGTGTAGGCAGCTGCAAGTAACAGATCGTTTCCTTAATAAAATCCCAGTTCATGTAGTCATACGCTTTTTGCAAATCGACCTTAATGGTGCACCTTGGTGAGCCCCTTTTGGTTCCATAACCATAAACAATCTCGGTGGCTACAACAGTATTGTGAGCCAAAGAACGCCCGGGGATGAAAGCACCTTGGCTATCCGATATAACCTCACTGAGCAAATTCCTCAATCGTCCAGCAATGATCTTAGTAACCACCTTTAAGATGGTATTACAACATGAAATGGGTCTCAGATCTTTGACAAAAGTAGGATTCTTCACTTTCGGAATTAAAGAGATAAACATGGCATTAAACTGTTTGAGCAGCTTCCCATGTCTGAAGATATCCCTCACAGCTTCACAAGTATCCACTCCCACAATACTCCCCGCGTCTTTGAAGAATTGACTCCCAAAGCCATTCGGTCCAGGAGATTTGTTAGATCCGATCGACCATACTTTTCTTCTAATTTCATCATAGCTGGGAGGACTGCACAATTCTAACTCACGTTCAGCAGCAAACGTAGCAGCAGGAGGGATGTTGAGTGGTTCCCGATTGCCATCAGAAGTGGAGAGTAGCTGGATAAAAAAATCCAGAATATGCTTCCTTATATTCTCCTCTTCTTCTATGATGAAACCATTATTATCTCGCATAATCATGATGGCATTTCTCGACTGTCTCTCCTTGACGCTCCGAAAGAACATCGAGGACATCTCCTCTCCCATAGTTAACCAATGAAGCTTGGCTTTCTGAGCTGTTAGACTCAACAATCGACTGATATTTTTTTTTCCAGATCTGTTTCTGCAGCAGCAATTTCGTCACTTAGAGCAGCATTATTTTTCTCAGTTCGAATCCTCAGCTGCAGCTCATACAGAGTACCTTTGTTAAGCTTTATCACTGTCTGTAGTTCAGGGAAAAGGGCCTTATCCCACGGTTTGATGGCCTCTTTGAAATTCTTTAGCCTCTTAGCAAGCTTGAATTGTTTGGAACCAATCACCTCTTCAGTCCACGCAGCACGAATCAAAGGTTCAAACTCCTTCTCCATACCCCAAAAGTTTTTGTATTTAAACGGATACCTGCGCCTAGCCCCTTCATTCTTGATGGTAACGACTGCTGGTGAGTGGTCTGAGACCCCAGGTGTATCAAATAGGGCCTTGGTCTTTTCGAATTCATCCATCCATCCCACATTCACGAGAACTCTGTCTAATTTCCTCTCGATTCTCGCCTCTCCATTCTGTTTGTTACTCCAGGTAAGATTAGCACCTGTGAAAGGCAGATCAAAAATGTTGCAGTCTTCTATGACCGATTGCAGTTCAGAGAATTCGTCATGCTGAGCTTTTTTGCAAGGCCATTTCTCCTCCGATGTGAGTATACAATTCAGATCTCCTAACACAACCCAGGGAACATTCATATTCGCAGCCATTCCTCTCAAATCATTCCAGAGTGGGACTCTATCAGATTTGTCGTTTTGAGCGTATATAAACGTAGCAGCAAAACTAACTTTCTTATCCACTGTCTCCACCAGGCAATGAATGTACTACTCTTCCACTCTAACTATTACCACGCTAAATACCTATGGATTCCACGTAACCCAAATCCTGCCCTTAACATCCCTGCTTCCATTCTCACACACTTCCCAATCTTTCATCAACCTACCTCGCACATCCTCATAATTTCTGTGTAATAATTTAGTTTCAAGCAGCCCTATAAGGCTTATTTCATTATCATAACAATAACTAGTAATTAGATTATTCTTTACGGGGTCGAATATCCCCGCTATATTCCAAGCTCCAATTCTGAGCTTATTCATCAGACCTCTGCTTGTGAGTGCTACTCTCACTGTTAACATTTTTCAGTTCACACTCTTTCAGCAGCCCCTCAAGCTGTAACTCTTCATCAGTTTGACCCAGAATAGCAAACAGAGACTGAGATATCGCAGAGCTTTCATCAACAATGCATTTGCCTTTGTCAACTCTAGAAGTAGGTGATTTCCCACTTCTCCTACCAACCACTTTACACCAACTGTCCTTCAAATTATCACAGGACTACACCACTGGCTGGGAACTAATTACATTGTTCATATTCACCCCACCAGTCTTACTAGCCACACCATTAATAGCCTGTTGTCCTACATTCCTACTATCTCCCAATCCACTGTCACACTTTCCTTCAACAACCACATTCAATGCATTAGTTTCTTTAAGTGCATTCAATACCTGAACTATATGATCAGAGATGCCAACCGGAATCCATATCGAGTTACTTTTGGCTCTATCCAACCATTCTCCTTGTTTCCTCTCAATTCTGTCAATTCTCTGTCCAGTCCTAACCCCAAACACCACTGTTTTAGCCCGCTGGAACCTATTCTCACGCATACTGCTCACACGCTTGCGATGTTCACACCATTCATCATCATGCCCAAATTTTTTACACAAGCTGCATTTCACAGGTAGCCACTTGAACACTATCTGTTGCTGATATGAAGACCCATCTGGATTCTCAATTTCCACAGTCGTCAAACTCGCCTCATCAACCGACACATCAATTAGCATACGCGCAAACGAGAGTCTTTCACCTCTAGCTGTTCTTCCATCTATGCAGATCGGAGTACCAATGGCACTCCCTAACCGACTCAGAGTCGTATTGGTGAGAATCATGGGGTCAGGATTTGGGATACACACCCAACACGGTATCTTATCAAACGCTTCCCACGAGATCGGCATCCCCATTGCCCAGCGTTTGAGGATGAGTGGCTTGGAGCCTTGGATGCTCCATGGCCCGTTGGCAAGAACCCAGGTTAAGTCACTTTCCTGCTTGAATCTGAAAACAAACACCCCATTGGCTTTCCTGAACATAGTCGGCTGCTCCACCTCCCAGTTCGAGTCCACAAAATCCTTCACAACTCCATACGGCACTTGATTACCAGCAATAACCCCTATCAGCATCGCTGCCCAGCATCTCTTCGATTCACCAATATCCTCCTCTCTGATCTTAAGCTTCCCCTTTGTAACATCCGGGAAGAACGTGAGCTTTTCAGCAGCAGCAATCTCTCGGTTCCCAGGCGCCTTCGGACGAATCTGGTCGAGAATCGCTTTCTTCTTCAGTGCGAGACTCCTCCTTAGGGCTTCCGTAAAGGACAAATGTTCCATTTCCATGGCCTCTATCGGAGTAGGATTCACCTCCCCCGACTTGGATCCACTCACCTTTTCCTGAATAGGCACCTGTCCCTGAGTCGACGTCTCCGCCGTCACCGTCTGCTCTCCCAGGTGTGCTAAAGCCTCAGACCCTTTCTTCGAAAACCCTAAACCACTGCCCTTACCAGCCGAACCCCCCCGACCGGATCCGGCTCTACCACTCTTCCCCATTCCCAGACGGTTGCCGGCGCGGCCACCGAGAGGGTTGAGCCGGTGGCAGACCGAACGCGAGAATCGAACACTCACCTCACGAAAATCGCCTGTACGGACGCAAAAGAGAGCTTTTTTTAAAACATTTGTTTTCTTAGACTTTTGCTTGTCCCCAAGCAAACTAACTCAAAACAAAGACAAGACTCAAAATGAAAGACAAGAGACTCAAAGAAATTTTTATGAATGATCACTCATCAGTATGGTTGTCATGGCTTCAGAAGTATTTATTACGTTAAGCTCAAAATATTTATGACACTAAGAGACCCACATCAAACCTTTCATACTCATTGTTTTAAACTCCAATTAGGTTCAAGGGATTCTTGCATTCAGAATGTATTGAGCAATCAAATTCATTAAGCACTTAAAAATTGTCATAAACACCCATAGATTACTAGGCTTTTTCTACTTCGGAATTTCAATAAAGCTCATCTTTTTTTTCCTTTGTCTCCAAGTGTTTCTAATTAGTTTTCTTCCTCCTTGCGTGAATTTTATCCTCCACAAACAGGATCGGTTACTAACCGTATTTTTTTTCAATATTCCTATTAGTGTCGAGTGAATTTTATCCTCCTCGAACATTTCTATCAAGCTTGGTTTATTGATGATTCTTTTCACTCGAGTGAATTTTATCCTCCTCGAGCGGTGCAAGTGAATTTTATCCTCCTTACACTCATCAACCCAACATATATATTAAACACATCAAACATATATATAACTGAATATATATTAAACAGATCAAACATATATAACCGAATTTACTAGTGCTTTTCATCAGGGGTTTAGACATACACAATAGAAACATATAAAAGTTTTTAAAAATTGCTCTAAACTGAACATCCAACCAATAATCAAGTTATAACTAAAGCTCATAATTCAGATTGTCTATGGGAATCCCACAAATGTCTTTATTCAATTAAAATACAATTTTATTAGCTCTTAAGCCATGAAAAAACATATATCATCATCGAGGTCATACCAATCATAGAAACAACTTCTTAACATAACTAAACAAAAAAAACTTAATAAAAAAATGAAGACTCAATAACTTATATGAGACCATGGGATAATTTTCAAATATCCTATGATGCAACCTAAAATGCAATGAAATAGATAACAAAAAATGAAACAGAAAACAAAAAAAAAACTAACACATATATAAAACACGGAGCTACGCTTGAATTCCCGACCCCATGCTTAAAATCTTACTTTGTCCTCAAAGTAAAGAAAAAGAAAGAAAGAGGTAGAGGAAAATCACAATGAAATCAGACATTCGGAAAAACATGTAGCTCAAAAGGAGAGGTACTGGTGTTGTAGCCACTGAACATACCATAAAATTCAGCATTTCTCATAGTTATAGGACATGTCTAATACCAAAACAACAGAACAAACCAACAAAACTAGAATAGAAATCAGCACCAGATTCAATTTAGTAACAAAGGAATATCAAAAGTAGAAAATTCGGCAAGATAATTAACTATTCCTAAGTACTAACACCCTTAAAACATGAGAAAAGAGTAAAAATTACAGCCTTGGGTGTTTGAGCAGAAGCTTTTAGCAACTTGGATGCAACTGACATTGTAAACCGTCTTGGAGTCAAAAAAATATAGACAGTCTCCTTTGCAATTTGTCATGGCCAAAACAAAAGACAAAGAAAACACACCACAACCAAATACATTCCAACTTCTAAGAAAACTATCATCCAAGAATGAAAAACAAAAAAGACCAGCCAAACCAAAATTAGTCCCTGCAAGTCATGCTCAATCACTTATATCAAACTAAAAAAACATGGAGTTCAAGTGATTTCAGGGAGCAAGAACTAGCAGACAAAAATAACAAGGGGCACAATCTGAATGCATAGAACCAAAAACTCTCAGCTACCAGATTAATTACAGAGTTAGTTAAACAATAATGAGTAGCTAAACATCATATCCAAGCACAGATTCTCAGCCACGCCAACTTCCTCAATTAATAAAAACTCAACTGAACAAGTATTTAGCCTCATAACCACGAGTAAAACCAATTCTAACTCTTGCAATCATGCTCAGCCATACACATCAGTAAAAATCAATGAATATAGGTGACTTTAGGGAGCATGAAACACACAAGAATTAAAAGAAATAAGCATACTATACCACATATACCAGGATTCAAATTTATACATGCCTATTCAACCATCAAAGGAGTGGCCCGATCAAATCGAACAAACACTCAACTAATCAACTAATTCTGCGATATCATATCAGATCATCAACAATCCCGTAACCCATGTCAAAGAACAAATCAAGCAGTAACAATCCCGCAACACAAATCAACCCTGCCACTAATTCATAATCAAAATTCAACAAATTCTGAGTAGAATCCGATTACAAGTCACAAGGGAAACCTGCACATACCGGTGGAGATTGAAATCGAAGGCAAGCGCATCCGGGAGTAGCAGCGGGGCCTTTGAGCAGCACTTGCGTGAGAGGCTAGGATTCCGACTGCGATGCAGGGGCACCGGTAGCGGAGGGGAAAGGCGGCGGCAAAATCAGGGACGGTGGATACGGTTCACGGTTGCGGCGGTGGACTACCCGGGATGAGGGGAGGCGCCATAGCGGTGTATCGCCGACAGCCTCAAATGGCTGGAGTTGGACTGGAGTGGAGAGGAAGAGGGCGCTGAGACTAGGAGCGGTGGCGGATTATTGACGGCGAACAGCAACATCGGGGAATTGGGGTGGGCAATTGAGGATATCTGGTGGTTCTGGTGATGAGGGGAAACGACGGTGAAGAAGGGCAGCGGTGGGAGGCTGGCGGCTGGCGGAAGAAGAAAGGAGAACAGAGAGCCGTTTTCTTTTTTCTCTCTTTTTTAGTGATTTTTTTTTCTGATTTTTTTCTTTTTAAATAAAGAATGAAATTTATAACCCAAAAAAAAATCCTAACTAGACCGGAAAAATAAAATAAAAGTAAAATAAAATTTTAAAGATACTAATAAAAATTATTCCGATCTCAAAGATACCAATAAAATTTTAAAGATACCAATAAAAAAGAATTAAAAAAAACATACCTTGATTCTTCCCAACCTATCTAAGATCGGACATTGTTAACGCCCTCAGCAATTTGTCAAACTCTTGTGCACATATATCAATTAAGCATATATAATATAATGATAAAATGAAATTATATACTATAAAAGTTAAAATCTTTTTCAATTTATCATGACTCTCTACCGAGGGAATGTGATACCACCAACACAGTTCCGCTGGTAGCTTCTCAAAGTAATGCTCCCAAGGGTCTGTATGTGCACTCATGAGCCTCCATGTAAGGGAGTATCGGGCTCTCATTGATCAAACCATCATTGTTTTTGTCTTGGCTTTCATCAACTTGAGGAATAAAGCATTGCTCTACTACCAACTCACTCACCTGTCGATTAAATTGGTTCAGTTGTTCCTCAAATCGCTCCATCCTTTTAAGCACCTGCTCCAATATAACCTGGCGTGCGAAAGCTTCTTCCTGCTCCACTTGGTGACACATGTAGTAGAAAAAATCCCACATCTATGATAAGTCGAAATTTGCCAAGCATTCGTTACTCATAGACTCGGCAAGTTCTTTGGTCTCAGGAGTCATGTCCTCAAGTACAAAAACAATCATATCTTGCAAGCTATCTTGGTAACCCCTTTCATAACAGGCGTTCAATAAATTATTCACTCTTGTAAAATATTGGTGAAAATTTTTGCCTTGATGCTGCATTAATCTCATCTTAAAATGTTAGTAGTAAGGGTGTCGTGAACCGTAAGATAGGTTCACAACAAAATTAATTATATACAATAATCGGCAAACACACAGAACAAATAAATAAACTTGATTCCCCGGCAACGGCGCCAATTTGATGGACGATTTTTAGTCGCGTAAACCGTATCAAAATATATAAAACTCAAACCTACAAACTAGTATAGCAAGTAAGTAAGAGGTCGATTCCACAGAGAATCAAGTATTTCCCAGCAAAGTGTATTTACCAATTAGTAGAAAGGGGGTTTTGGTTGATTGAAATAAGAAAGAAAACAAAATAAACTATAAACAGATTGATGCAAAACAATTTAGAGAAGATCGCTCTACCTACAACTATCCACTTTATTAGGTTGAATTGATATTGTAACTTCCTCTTGTTCTTTTAGTCTTCCTATGAATGCCCTTGTCCCAACCTAATATAGTTACTAGTCCAACCAGTCTTAGAAACCCTTATCAATCAAACAGTCCCTAAAAAAGGATTTAACCCAATTGATAGCTTTAAGTTCAAAGATTAACCAAGGTATTTGCAGTCCCTAAAGAGGGATTTAACAACACATCCAACTTCCTACTCAGTCAATTAGTTCAACCATCCCTAAAGGAACAAGTTTACTACTTAGGTTAAGGTTCACAACCAGGAATCTACAAAACCTTAGCAATTGAATTGATTCTAACTAGTTGCGCGGGCTAGATAGAATAAAACAATCAAATATGCATGCACAAAAAAGTTGAAACATTCAATATAGGAAATAAGGATCAAGAATTAGAAACTCACCATCAATCCAAACAAAGCTTCAAATTGTAGACAAAACGGGAGAGTTTAGGCCTCCATAAAAATAAAACAAAACATAGTTAGGGTTAATAGGGGGAAACAATAGTCGGCCGGTCCTCCTGTTCGGCCTCCAACTGAATGTATATAGTGTTGCATTCCAATTCTCTCTATCGTAAAATAAATATATAATAATATAAAATATCTAAATAATCTAATTCATTCTATCTAACTAAACTATACGGAGTATATGTCTAATATCTAAAGTAGAATCTATAGTGAAGCTGCGGCATGTCTCTCCTCCGATTCAACAGGCGCCATACGCACTTATTAGCTCGGCCAATCATCCTTCCAAATTGCAAAATAATCCCATATATTGTGAGCAATCTCCAAATTCATACGATCCAGTCCAAAAATACCTGAAATATATAAAAAAACACTAGTTTAGGCTCCGAAAACTAAATAATACAAATTATCTATAAAATATGTAAACATGCTCTAAATTAATATGCAAATCTATACTAAAAACAAGACTAAAATAGACTTTATCAGTAAGCTCCCGCCTTCTCCTTCCTCTATTTCAATTCGATTCTGACCGGAGTAGGGCTGTGGGCAAGTGTGAGTGTGTGTGAGCTGAGTGCGGGACGTGGTGTCGGCTCGTGAACCTCGACGAGTGCTCCGACGAGTTCGAATTGGTCATAGGCAAGCGTTGGCGGGAGAGAGATTGAGGCGAGAGCGTCGAACAGGGGCGATGGACAGGCGAAACCAGAGAGGCTGAGCAGAGTACGTGTGAGTAGAGGCGAGAGCAGCTGGGCGAGTCCGGGCGAGCGCGAGGCAAGGCTGAGCGAGGACGAGAGCACGATCCGGCGTTGATCGGAGTAGTGCCGGCGAGAGATCTCTATTTGATTTTGGAGGAAGAAGACTCCCGTGGGCCCTACCTTACTTATACTTATACTATATTAATTGTTTGATTAACCAGTTGGAGATTTATATTTTTAGGTTCGGTTCGGTTTGGTTCAGTGCGGTTCGGTTTAGGTTTATCCGCTTATTAAAATTAGTCAATGGTATTTAAAATAAAATATAATATTACTCGAACTTGAATATTTAAAGGGAATTTGAAAAATAATTTCAAAGATCGGAAATTGGTTTAATAAATAAATTGAAAAAGTAATTTTGGCGAATAGTTTTCAAGAGTCGAAATTCTTAACTATTTGATAAGGATTTTGAAATGGTTTTGGGACTAACTTGGGAACCCGACTTGTTCGATGACTAACTAGAATGATGATATGATCGTTTGACTAACGACATGATATGTGTGACTAATAGCATGACGTATGATGATTTATTTTAAGAGATTTAATATTGGTTGCTTATGATGATGATGATATATAATATGTGAATTTGTCTATGAATGATATAGAGGTTATCTTAAGCTGATGAGATGACGGATTATATATGTTGAACGGCATGAGATGGGAGATGATTGATCAGGATGAAATGGAAGTATGATGGATGCGAACTTGTTTATTTATCTGTTTGTATGAGTGTGTGATATATGTGTTCAGAGAGACTATAGAAGTTTACTCGGTATATTCTCGTTATGTAATTAGGTGATATTCTGTGATCGTGACTATTGTGTGCTGGATTCTTCTTTTGCTGATCTTCTAGCCAGGTAAGTACATCCGGGGCTTACTCAACAACCAGTACCTCCCGCGTATGTGTCATATAGTATGTTGGTGTTGTATATGCATAAAAGCATGTCATGTAGAATCATGCTTAGGACTTGCACTTACGAATGAGCATTTTTATTCTGCATGCGTTTGAATACAGAACGGCCGTTATCTGTGAGTCTTAGAGTCTTTGCTAGGGTCATAGGACAACCCAGCATCATCGGGTTTTCCTGTTAGAGTCTGATTGATTATATAATTATGGTGCGGCATGACCGAGCGTCCTACCTCGGTTGTGGTACAGACATGTATGATGTAGTTGGAGATCTGGGATATGCCACTTGGCATTATATGTGGATCCATTTAATCGTTTTCTGCATATATATATATATATATATATATATATATATATATATATATATATATATATAACTAGATCGTCCTCAGGTATACCGGCCATGTTTTGGACAACTGCGCTTAAGCCTCTTGAATCTCTAAACATACTAGTACATGATCTCTATAGGTGATTGCTCCATACTAGACAACTCCTTCTTGAGTTTCTTGAGGCGAGTAGCAAGAAAATACTTTTGACGGAAACCTTTCTTTAATTCTACCCAAGTAGTAATGCTTTTAGGGGGAAGGTAATATAACCAATCACTAGCTGAATCGTATAGGGTAAAGGGAAACACTCTAAGCATCGATTGGTCATCAGTTAGGCCTTGAGGTCTGAGTCTATCGCAGAAACTAGCAAACTCTGCTAGGTGTTTATTTAGTTCTTCCCCATGCCTCCCATGAAAATTAGGCAAAATATTAGACCAATTTGATTTATATTCAAACTTGGAACCCCTCAGGGAGAGCATGAAGTCTGATTGCAAGTGGTTGTGTAGTCAGGTCAGTCTCCTTCTTGGCGGAATTATGATGTTGCCATCAATATTGTTGTTCTCTTCCATCTCCATTTCTTGATTAAAATCAAGTCTCCTTTTCAAGCTAGATAGAGATCTCTCAATCCCAGGATCAAAAGAAAAAGGCAATGCATTAGTCGAACGGGTCTGAACCGTACAAAGTAGGTCATACCTAAAGAAAAATAAAGACTGAAATAAAAATAAAGATAAAGAGAAATCAACAAAAGAAATACGAATAATGACGTCCCCGGTAACTGCGCTAAGCTTTGGTGGCGCTAAGATTTGTCATTGGCGCTCAGTTCCACCAAAAGTAAATATCCTTACTAAATGCTTAACCAAAAGATTAGTACAGCAGACAAGTAAGGAGTCGATCCCACATAGAAGACTACTTCGTAGATTTTTATGCTGATTTATTAAGATAATAGCAAATAGGTTGTAGCAAACTAATGAAATAGCAAGATAAACTATATTAAATAATGATTGCATAGTAATTATTGTACGATAGAGAAACACCTCACCTGCAATTCTTGACAATGGTTGGTGTTCATGATCCTTGGGTTGATTTTAATATTATTTATAAGGTTATGTCGACTTACCTGGGCTAGATTGTTCCGCAAAGATTCAATCACTTATTCAATGTGGCATCACTAAAAAATAGCATTAACGAATCGACTACTTAAAACCAATTGGCACATCAATTCAATGCAATTAGGAATTAAAAGGAACAACTAAATTAACCCTAATTTCATCTACTCGACATAGATCAATTGTTATCATCCACTACAAAAGCAATCGAAACATCATTGGATTAATGAATTTGTTTTCTATCGAGAAACCAACAACGGATTCATAGCATAGATGCAATTCCTAACATGTTGATGAAGCATAGAAAGGAACACAAATATATATCAATGAGAATTAGATGATAAATAACCTTATATACTAATTGAAATCAAATCCTCACAATTCATCCAACCATATCTTCGAATCACATGCGAAACTATGAGTTTAGCAACTTATAGTCAAATCCGCTCTCATCTCTCTATTGTGTCATCTCTCTCTCAACACATAACCTCCCACACACAGGTGGAATAGAATGAAAATAACCTAAATAGAGTCGTGCAAAACCCTAGGAAAATAACAATAAAATAATAATAATAATAATAATAATAATAATAATAATAATAATAATAATAATAATAATAATAATAATAATAATAATAATAATAACAATAATAATAATAATAATAATAATATCGTCTTGGAATTGAATTGTTCCAGGCTTGAGCCAAATGTCCTGCTTGTGAGAAGGGCATTTTGGATTCGTGGGGGGATCACGCCCTTGCTTGTGCTGCTGACATTGGTGTTAAACACCGTCATAATATGGTGCGAGATGCTTTATATGATGAGTGCTTGAAGGCTGGGATTTCTGTGCGTAGAGAGGCGTCTACGGGTATGACTGATGACAGGGGAGGTGAGCTTCGTCCGACTGATATTTTGTTTTACAACTGGTTCTAGGGAAAAGACACTTGTGTTGACATCACGGGTACTTCTATCTTTAGCAATTCTGGTCTTTCAGTTTTCATCCCGGGTAAGGTGGTCAGGGTGGCTGCTGAAAACAAAAGGAAAAAGTATGAGAAGGTTTGTGGAGACAAGGGTTATCACTTTCTGCCGTTTTCCTTTTCTACTATTGGTGACTTAGGAGATGAGGCCATGGGACTTCTCAAGCGGATATGTGGGGTTGCTAGAGGGCTACCTGGGTATAGTAGGGATACGTGTCATGTTTTGACTAGAATTGCCTTTAGCATTCAGAAGGGTTGCGGAGCTCAGCTTGTTAGCCGGCTCCCATCCAATTTTATGTAATTACTAGTTGACATAATAATAATAATAATAATAATAATAATAATAATAATAATAATAATAATAGAATCTTCGGATGAAATCGTCAATTGTTGAATACGGGACACCGACAGCACTGGTGGAAAAGCGGCGGGTGCCGCTCCTCTGGCTCCGCGATTCTTCCTTTGCTTCAACATTGTGATCTCTTTCTCCCTTGATGCTTCTTCATTGACCTTCCTTATGCTCCAAAATCAGTCTTTAAGATCTGCCAAGTCTCCCATCTAGCTCGGATTGTAAAACTGCAGAACAAATGCTAAAAAGTTGTAGATTCCGAACTCGAATACTTCACATGAAAGATGATGGAAATAGAACAAAACATATGAAATATGACTACTTAAATGCAATAAGACCTACCTATAATTCCTATATAAAATATGCATTATCATTGACCCGGCGGGATCCAACTCCGTATCTAGCGCAATGAAGTCTGTTGGGATGAAGAACTTCCCCACCTTGATGGGGACATTATCCATAATCCATATGGGTCACACTCATGTATTGTCGGTCATAAATAATTTCATCTCGACCGGCTCCAATGCTCCTAGCTTGACTTGGTGTCATATAGAGAGCGGCATAAGACTTACACTAGCTCCCAAGTCACACAAGGCTTGTAACGATGATTTCCAAGCCCAATTGAGATGGCGAACTTCCCTGGATCAACCTTCTTTTCGGGGAAGTCCATCTTGTTGCATTCCACCACAATATCCACTAGAGACATGTTGTTGCTCAAGATCTCCTTCAAGAACATCACATAAAGTGCTTTGGTGAGGGGGATAGTAACGTTGAGGTCTTTGAAGCATCTTAATGAATCGCTTAAACTTCCTATCAATGGGATCTTTCGGCATCTCGGAGGGGAATGAGAGTGGTACTTTAGGCTTAGAAACAACCTTAAAAGCTGTAGCAGGGGTCGACGTCAAGGCAGGGGGGTCGACGTCGATGGCTTCTTGGTGCATGACGGGTTTTACTGAATAGGTGGGTCGACATCGGCCCTGTGGCGATCGATGTTGATGGGCTCTGTACTTCCAGTAGCTTTTTTAAATGGTTCTGCAGCCTTCAGGGGGTCGACGTCTACCTTAGGGTGTCGATGAAGAGGGCGTTTCTAGGCTCGCCATCTTCTTTTTGTGAGTTCTCTAAGTCTAGTAACTCGCATCTAGTCCTTAGCTTAAGGGCAGCAACATGCTCAATTACAGGGCCCTTAGGATTACCTGCTGTTTGGCCTGGTACGGTGTCTGGTTGCCTTGGAATTTGAGCCGCCAATTGACCCACTTGGGTCTCTATATTCCGCCTCCATATGTCTGTCTCCCCAAAGCGAGCATTGAGACCTTACAATTGATTTTGGACAGTTGAGTTGACAAGATCATTCTTTGCTTGGTTCCACCTCATCTGCTCAAGGATCATGCTCATATCATTGCGTGGTTGCTCACGCTTCTAATGGTCTGAAGCTTTATAGTAGTTGTGTCCGCCATAGTTTTGTTTGGGTTGCCGATTGCCTCAATTATTTTGGTTTCCTCCTTGGTTAGGATCTCCCATATAGTGAGCCTCTTCATAGGTTTCGAATAGGTGTGCTTGATCGGTGTGAATGCATTGAATCATGGTGTGGGATGTAGATCTACACTATATGCAACCTTGATTTGCCAGTAGATGTTGCACATGCATTTGTAGCTTCCTCATGATGTCCACTAAAATAGCCATGTTTTTATGCACATTTTAGCTCCTTATTCTATATACTTTGCATATTTCGGGCTGGGAATATGTTGAATTTATGTAATATATGCTTATTTGCAAGAAATGGAGATCTACAAAAGTTTTGGTTTAATATTACAGAATTTGGAGCCATTCCGGGACGAAACCAAGAAGAGAAGAAGGAAGCTGAGAGTTACTCGATTTCGAGGAGCCTTCCTCGACATCGAGCAAAAATGAGGGCAGAGCCTGATCGAGGAAAGAAGAAGAAGAAAGCAACTCGAGCTACGTTTTACTCGATGTTGACACATTTGCTCGACATCGACCAAACCCAGAAGCTGCCCAAGTTCGAGAATCAGAGGAGAAGCTGCTCAAGAAATCCAAGTGAAGCCGAGATCGACAAGCCAACTCGACGTCAACCAAATTGGTCGAAGTCGACCAAAAAGTTCTCTGGGCCGTGAGTCCGTTGGGCCTATCCGAAGTCGAGTTGGATTGCTTGGATGCGAAGGAAGACCGAATCTATCAAGTTTTATCAAGATATATCAAAGGAGAGAAGATTGTTCATTAATATTAAGAGATATTTAGATATTTCCTTTTAGATTAATGCTTTATCTTAATTTAGTTTTATCTTTAGAAAGTAGATATAGTTTGCTTTCCTTGATTAGCAAGGATTAAGCCCTATAAATAAAGCTCATGGGGCTGATTTCCATTCATTCAATTTCAGAGAAGTAGTTCAATACACAGTTTAGGAGTTCAAAGGTTTTAGGGTTTTGGCATTCTAGGAAAGTTTGAGGGCCGGGATTGTAATGACTTTGAATATAGTTTATGCAAGTTTATTTTACATCAATGATGTCGATTCCTATGATGATGCGTGAATAGTCCACCTACTTCTAGGGTTGGGGTGAGCCCAACGAGAGCCATGTTAGTGGATTAGCGATTGCAAAGGAAGGTACTATATCGTTATCTTATTCTATTCCATGTGCTTCATTTTTCATTGAGAAATTGAAGAACTCATGTTGTGAAACTTGGGTAGTAATTAGGATTTTTTTTCGGAAGATAATAAATTCTAATTATGAAAAGGAATATATACAATTAGGATTATTTATTGCAAGATTTAAATTCCTACTTGTCGGATTGGGTGAAAGCCTTCTCCTTTATCGACAAAGTCACCATCTTTTATGATTTATAATTCCGCTTTCATGGTAATCGTTGTTGCAAACCCCGATCTTGGAAGTTCTCTTTCATCCATTGTTTAAACTCGAAGTTTTGCATTCGTTTTGTTGCTGTTCTTCCTCGATTTCGACCAAATCTGGTCGACCTCGACTACTCACCTTCGATCAAGCAAAGATCGTCGTTGCTTCTGTCTCTGCCGCCAACTCGATATCGACCAACTTCCTCGACTATGACCAGTTCCTCGACGTCGAGTAAACAACTCGAGATCGACCAACACACCAGAGTCTTCTGCTTGATCAGATTCGACTTGCCTGGCCCCTGTCGACTAACCCTAGTCAAGGTCGAGCACCCTGAAGTCGATTTCTGGCCGTGAGATTCTTCCGCTGCCTAGGATCCGCTGACCAGCTTCCTCGAGGATCGAACCTGACTTCTTTTTGCTACATCGGGAGGGAGTCTTGAACATTATTTGTTGGGAACTAAATCGGTTTGCTTTACTTTATTCGTATTTTATTTGCAATCTCGATTTCCTCCTACAAAAAATTGGCGTAATTGCCGGGGAAGCAATCATTCGCGCCTTAGGTAGTTAGATCTCACGTTTTTCTTTAAGTTTTGATTTTGCAGGTGTATGCGCCGTTCTGGTCACCCATCTGAGTTTGATGCCTTAGACGATCTGGAACGTCTTATACACATCTATTCTAGACTGAAAAGGATCATGGCGACTGCCGAAACACAAGCAGAGATGATTGAGAGGCTTCAGAGGGAACTAGCCGCCAACAACCATGCTCTCACCGCTGAGAGAGTACGCACTGAGCCGGAAGCTGAGCGAAGAAGGCAAGCAGAGGCTGAGCTTGCCCAATACCCTACCACTGCAGAGGATTACATGCACCCGACTCTCGTTGTGCCTGAATCGGCCATTCAAATCCCTTAAAATAATTTTGAAATTCTCACTGCTTTCCTGATTGAGATTAAAAAATAATGCCTTTTACGGAAGGTTTAATGAATGTCCACTTGAACATATTACCAATTTTTCTGATATGTGTCATACTCTTGCTGACGGTACTACTTTGGAATATGTCAAGATGAAAACTTTTCGATGGTCTCTTGCCGGTCCAGCATTGAAGTGGCTTGAAGGAGTGACTCCACGATCCCTCACGACATGGTCTGAATTAAGGCAAGCATTTCTAAATAAATTCTTTCCTCCTGCTAAGACAGCGATCCTCCGCCAGAAGATTACAGCTTTCAAGCAGAAACCTAGGGAGCCGCTAGCAAAAGCATTGGAACGATACAAGGATTTACTTTGATCCTGCCCTACACATGGGTAGCCACCCTATGTCGTTCAGGAGATCTTCTTCAATTATCTTGATCTGACCGCTAAGGATAGGATCAACCAGTATACTCATTATGAGTATTTGATAATGCCACCAGCTGACGCATGTGCTACCCTCGACAAGCTTACCAATTTCGACAATAAGTATGGGGCTCCGACAAACAATGACGAGAATGCCTATGCCAGGCCAGCCCCATCCATGCCCCTCTATGAGCCTCCTAAGGAGATTGATTCAGATGTCAGGGAGCAGTATTACAAGGATCAAAATCGCAAGCTACACAAGCAAGTCAAGTACCTCTTTGTCAACCAACCTTGCATCGAATGCAGCTCACAGCGGAACACCACTACCGAGTACCCACATACAGAGCAAGCCAGGATGGCAGAAACTCATGAGGAAGTAGCTTATGCAGGGGGTCCCAATCGCTAAATGGGGGACCAAAGGTTCTGTCAACCACAACAGAACCAAGGTGCTCCTAGGAACCCCCCGCCATACAGAGCTCCAGGACATCCGGAAAGGGACCAGCGAAAGGATGATCTACAGATGATCCTCGATGAGATGCGCAGGAATCAAGGCACCATCAACAATCAGCTCCAGAACATCAATACAAAATTTGGAGAGCTGGACATCTGGAAGAGGAACATAGAGACCCAGATGGGTCAATTCGCGGCACAGATTCCACGATCAACCGGGCAGCTCCCTGGGCATACAGAACCAAATCCCAAGGGGCAGCACGGACATGTCGCTGCTGTAAGGCTACAGAGCGGTCACAAATTGCACGAGCCAGAGAAATGAGAAGAAAAGGACAAAATTGTCCTCGACAATGAGCAACAGCAACTCGATGTCGACCAATTGGTCGATGTCGACCAAAATCAACTCGACGTCGAGAACCAGCCTGGCTAAGATTCGTCTGCACTGCACTCCAACTCGAAGTCGACTACAGTGGTCGATGTCGAGAAGAATCTTGTCGATGTCGAGGAAAATCATGCCGATGTCGAGGAGTCTTCATCACCTCCAGAAGCTGTTCTGGCTCAGAAAACTAAGAAGAGGCTCCCGTTCCCTTCTAAGAACCGGAAAGATCCAACTGATGGTAAGTTTAAGCGTTTGGTGAAATTGCTTCAGATTCTAAATGTTACTATTCCTTTTATAGAAGCACTTCATGATATGCCTGCCTACGTCAAGTTTCTCAAGGAGATTCTTAGCAACAAGCGATCAATGACTGAGATTGCTAATGAATGCAAGAAGATGGATTTCCCTGAGAAGCGACCTGACCCAGGTAAGTTTACTATCACTGTTGCACTTGGTCGATATCGTTTTAAGGCACTGTGTGACTTAGGAGCAAGCGTAAGCATCATGCCCCTATCCATCTGGTCAAAGGTAAAGATAGGCGCCTGGAACCTGTGGATGCCAAGCTCTACATGGCAAACAACACGGTGGTAATCTAATGCGGGACCATCCAAGACACATTCGGATGATGTCCTTCTCAAGAGGAAGAAGAAGGCTCCACCTTGGGAGAAGATCCAAAGGTGCAAATGACGTTTTAAACTCGTTCAGAATATTTGACAGCTTTTTGACGTTTCAGTAAAATGAGTTGTACGGATTCAATATTAATCGGATTGAGACGTGCTATACCTTGTCGGAACGAGGACGAAAAGATCTACAACTTTGCTGTTGAAGGATTTTCCAGATTCGACCTAAAGCTTGGTCGAAAATCAACATCTTTGCAAGCTGTCACTATTTTGACGGGAATAAAGAACTTTCTTTTGTTATTTTTAGTAACCTTCTTTATTTAAGTTATTTTAGGTAATTTAGGGATTTATTTTAATTTCTCTTTAATTATTATTTCTATCTAAAATCAGCCCTTAGGGTTATAAATAGAGGCTTATCTTCTTGTAAAACAAAAGACGTCTTCCATTATGAATGAAATTTCAGTTGCTGTGAAACACAATTGAGAGAAAGTTGACCGATTAGAGCAGAGCTCATCGAATGCAATTACTGGTATTGTTTTAGCTTGGTTTACTTTGTGTTCATCAACTTCGCAAGACTTGGTGATCCTAGTATCCACGAGCCCCCTCCTTCTGCCTCCAAGTTGTCCGCTTGGTTGTGTAGGGTTGTAGAGGCGGGTTATATAGTCATTGGTATTGGTTCCTACCCTCTTAGGAGGCCTGGAGTCTTTATCTTGTTCTATATAGATCGACTCAGTCCTTATCGGTCGTGTCTTTCAATTCTTGCATTCAATTTCGAGTCTTTATCAATCTTTATCGAGTCTTTCTTGTTCTTGTTGCTGTCGACATTGAGATCTCTTGAGTTCTTGATGTTCTTTGTTGAGTCTTGATCGATCTTGGTGTTTCTTGATCGATTTCTTTAAGTATAGCTGATGCGTTCTTGGTTTCTTGAGTCTTTCTTTGAGTTTCTTGCTTGTTGTCGAAGATCGGACCATCTCACGGCTAACCCCGTATCAAATTGGTATCAGGGCTTTGGTTTCCAACATCAAGATTGAGTCTTTTTCTTTTCCTAAACACAAAAACACGAAAATAGAGTCAGTCTTTTGTTTGGATATTTACTTCTTGCATTCTCTATTGATTTGGGCACTAATCTTGCTAACCCCGTATCATAATCCCCACAGGTATTGTTGATGATGTTCCTCTTAAGGTTGGTAAATTCTTTGTCCCTACAGATTTTTTTATAGTAGAAATGGCGAGGACCCAGCTTGCCCCATCATCCTTGGGCGACCATTCCTAGCAACAGCAGATGCCAACATTGGTGTCAAAAGGGGACTTCTCACCTTCACCATTGGAGATGAGATTATTGAATACTTTTTCAATCCTGACACGGAAGAGGTAATGGAAATAAAAGCTATTTATTCAAAATTCAATGTTATCTCTTGCAATGAGCATGCAGGAAGACTTTTGGCACAAGAAGAGGCTGTTATAAAGGCATAATCCACGCTAGAGAAGGAACTAGTTGTTGCGGAGTCAAGCGAGGAATAGTTCTTCGACGATGCATTATCAGCGGAGCTGAACAACTCACTCAAAATCGAGCAGATCAAGTCGACATTGAAAAGTCTACTCAACTTCGAGGAAACTTACCCGACTTCGACTTCGACCAGTTCTTAAGGAAAGGTAAGTCCTCAAAATCTCCTCGATGACGAGCAGTTATCCTCAACATCGACTACCTTTGTCCCTGCAGGAACACCCGAAGTCGAGAAGGACAACTCGACCACAACAATTTTATTCGACGTCGAGCAAGCCTACTCGACATCGACCAATTCTGCAACACAGGTGAATTCTGATTTTTTACTCGATTTCGATTATTCTAACTCGATGTCGAGCAGTTCCTTGCAGCTGTACAGCCCTGTGTCCGATTCAGCGTTGTCATCGATGTATGCTTGGTCGATGCCAACTCCTGTAGCTGATTTGGATGCTTCTGTCATGAGGATTGAGACGGATTACCTAGGGGAGATCATGAAGACAGAGGAAGTAGAGCCCATCTTGATTCCACAAGGCCCTTCTCCGGTGCTGAAGCCCTTACCTAACACCCTTAGGTATGAATTCCTTGGTCCTGACTCTACTTTTCCTGTGATTATCAGTGCTGCATTAAACACACAGGAAGTAGACAAGCTAGTAGAAGTCCTCCGCACTCACAGGAAAGCCATTGGTTATTCTCTAGAGGACATAAAAGGTATTTCACCCATTACTTGTATGCATAGAATTCTTTTGGAAGATGATCACAAAGCAACAATTGAGCATCAAATGAAGCTTAACCCCAACATGAAGGAGGTGGTCAAGAAAGAGATCATGCACATGCTAGACGCAGGAATCATCTATCCAATCTCCAACAGCAAGTGGGTAAGTCCAGTTCATGTTGTCCCTAAGAAGGGTGGAATGACCGTTGAGGAAAATGAGAAGGGAGAGCTTGTTCCTAAAAGAATCACTACCAGCTAGTGGATGTGCATAGATTACAGAAAGCTCAACACCGCCACCGGGAAGGATCATTTCCCGCTCCCCTTCATTGACCAGGTACTCGAAAGGTTAGCTAAACATGATTACTTTTGTTACCTGGATGGATATTCTGGTTTTTGCCAGGTTCCTATTCATCCTGAAGATCAAGAAAAGACCACCTTCACTTGCCCCTATGGAACTTTTGCATATAGGAAGATGCCCTTCGGCCTTTGCACTGCCCCTGCCACCTTTCAAACATGTGTGATGGCCATCTTCTCCGACATGATAGAGGACATAGTGGAGGTATTTATGGATGATTTCTCTGTTTATGGTACTACTTTCGATATTTGTCTCTCTAATTTGCACAGGGTACTCAAGCGTTGCGAAGAGACAAATTTGGTTCTCAACTGGGAAAAGTGCCACTTTATGGTAAGAGAAGGAATCGTGCTAGGCCACAAGGTATCTAAGAAAGGTATTGAGGTGGACAGGGCCAAGATAGAACTAGTGGATAAATTGCCCCCACCATCATCCATCAAAGAGATAAGGAGTTTCCTTGGTCATGCAGGTTTTTATAGAAGGTTTATTCAAGATTTCTCTAAAATTGCCAAACCATTAACTAACCTTCTCATGAAAGATGTTAAGTTTGTGTTTTCTAGCGAATGTCTTGAAGTCTTCAACAGGTTAAAAAAAGCTCTTATCTCCGCTCCAATTATTCAATCGTCGGATTGGTCACTACCTTTCGAAATCATGTGTGATGCCAACGATTATGCCGTGGGAGCAGTTCTAGGACAGCGAAAGAAAAAGAAACTTCATGCCATCTACTATGCAAGCAAGACTCTTGATGTGGTTCAGGCTAAGTACACCACAACAGAGAAGGAATTTTTGGCTGTGGTTTTTGCCTTTGAAAAATTTCGTTCTTATCTTGTTGGATCTAAAGTTATTGTCCAGACTGACCATGGTGCTCTTAGATATTTAATGACAAAGAAGGATGCTACACCAAGGCTGTTACGATGGGTGCTCCTACTCCAGGAATTCGATGTTGACCTAAAGGACAAGAAGGGCACAGAAAATTCAGTCACCGAACACTTATACAGGCTCCCCAAAGACATGCTAGAGGAAGCACGGGACACCACACCTATTGATGACTCTCGCCCCGACGAGCACCTGATGCGAACGGAAACAGACTTCCTCGACGTCGACCAACCTTCCTCGACATCGAGTAAATCTTGTGAGTATTCTTCCTTGCATGGTTTTGAGCTACAAAGTTACTCGACATCGAGCAAAATTTACTCGACGTCGACCAAATCCAACTCGACGGACCACAAGAAGTCGAGCACAACACCAGCAGACCCTGCACTTTCCTCGACATCGAGTAGCCTTACTCGAGGTCGACCAACATCTGGTAAGTCTTCAGGTGAGATTTTCCGTACAGATTCTAGTGACGATTTCTTCTTTACCCCTCCTACTAGTCCTATACATGATATATATGCTATAAGAGGATCAAAGGTACCCTGGTATGCGGATTTTGCTAACTATCTTGTAGGAAAAGAGATTCCGTCAGGCTTATCTTCATCGGCAAAGAAGAAGTTCCTCCACGGCGTCAAGCAATACTATTGGGATGACCCTTACTTGTTCAAACAAGGAAAGGACCATATCTTCAGACGTTGTATCCCGAAGGAAGAAGTAGAATGTGACATTTGCCATTGCCATACTCTCCCTACAAGCGGACATGCAAAAGGCTTTAAAACTGCATCTAAGGTACTTCAATGTGGTTTTTATTGGCCTAACTTTTTCAGGGGTGTGCAGGCTTATGTCACTTCATGCGATTAGTGCCAACGAGGGGGTAACATTACTTGGAAAAATGAGACACCACTCACAGGGATTTTGGAGGTTGAGCTATTTGACGTCTGGGGAATTGACTTTATGGGACCATTCCCTGCTTTAGGACCTTACAAATACATCCTTGTGGCGGTCAACTATGTCTCTAAATGGGTTGAGGCTTTTGCAACTAGGACCAACGACGCGAAGGTAGTTTCAAAGTTTGTTAAAACTAACATATTTCCTCGCTTTGGTGTTCATAGAGTTCTTATTTCAGACGGTGGCTCACATTTCATCGAGAGAGGATTTGAGGCTCTTTTGGCTAAGTATGGGGTAACGCACAGGGTGGCAACACCTTATCATCCCCAAACTAGTGGCCAAGTGGAGGTCTCTAATCGTCAAATCAAAGCCATCATGGAAAAGACAGTCTCCCGCTCAACGAAGGATTGGTCATCTAAGCTTGATGATGCGCTATGGGCTTATAGGACAGCTTATAAAACACCGCTGCGAACAACTCCTTACAACCTCGTTTATAGCAAGTCTTGTCATTTGCCTGTTGAATTGGAGCATAAGGCAATGTGGGCCCTCAAGGAGCACAACGTGGATCTCGACGAGGCAGGTAAGAAACGCTTTATTGATTTACAGGAGTTAGAGGAGCTAAGGGTGAAGGCATATGAGAATGCCGAAATCTACAAGGAGCGCACCAGGAGATGGCACGACAAGAAATTGGTGCCAAAGACGTATGAGGTAGGTGACAAAGTGATTTTATATAATTCTAGACTTCGTTTGTTCCCAGGAAAGCTCAGGACAAGATGGAGTGGACCTTTTATGGTTCACCACATATACCCTCATGGAGCAATAGAGTTACTTGGCACTGATGGAACCACCTTTAAGGTAAATGGGCACAGGGTCAAAAAATACTATGACAAAGAAGACCCGGAAGAAGAGATTCGCGCCACCCTAGCGTTGGTCAAAGCCTAAAACAGGGAAGTAGGTCGAGCTAACGACTTAAACCTTAGCGCTTACGGGAGGCAACCCGCTTTTCTTACTCCTTTTTCTTTATTTCTATTTCTATTTTATTTTATTTTCTTGAAATTCGTGCATAATCTCTTCTCGTTGATAAATTAAGGCATTCACGGTCTACTCGACATCGACCAACCTTGGTCGACGTCGACCAAAATTCAAGGGTGGTTCACTACATATCGAGTTCTTCTAGTCGAGATCAGGAGGAGGAATTCTTTTTCCTCGATGTCGAGCTACTTCCTTAACATCGACTAAGCTCAACAGGTAAGGGAGATTTCCTTGACGTCGAGTTGTTTACTCAACGTCGACCAAGGCTTCAGGTATGTTTTCTTTCTTAAAAAAAATATATAAATAATATATAAAAAAAATAAAAAAATAAAAATCAATAATACTTACAGTTTTATTTCGGTTTTATTTTTTGCTTTTCTTTTTTCCCCTTATTTAAAGCCTCCATGGAAACCTCTCTCCCTCCTTCCGCTTTCTCGACCTCGAAGAACCCTAGCCAACCCCACCACCATCTTCTTCCTCTCGCTCCCCTCCCTCGAGCTCTCGCAGCACCCTGCCGGCTACACAGCCAAGATTCGGCCGCTCCGAGCTCACCAATGCACACCACCGCCCTGCCAAACCTGAGCCGAAGCCCCCATTGCTTCTCTCTCGCTCGCACCACTGTTGCCCAAAACTGCCGCCGGCCGCCTCCATTCCCCACATCCGGCCACCCTTGCCCGATTCCAGCCTCCTCGAGCCCGGATCCAGCCACCCCGAGCACCAGCAGCCCCCGCCGAGCCCAGCCTTCCCTCACCCGCGCCTCTAACAGTTCAAAACTGCCGACCCTGTTGGTTGCTTGAACAAAACCGAGAACACCACCCTTAATTTTCTCTATTTATAAATTTCTTCCCCCTGTTTTAACTTAAAGGTATGATTTCTCCCTCTTTTCTCTCTAAATTTCAGATTATTTATTTTTTGATGAGAACCTAGGTAGAGATTGGATCTTGAGTTGTGTTTTGAATGTTTAGGGTTTGAAAATTGCACGGGAAATTGATATTTATTATTGAGGGTTGTTATACCGGTTATATATGGAAATTTCTAAATTTTATGGGCTGATTTTTATTTATCTAAATGATGGTTATACTTAGTTCATATATATTGTCAAGGAAATTCATGAAATTTGAGATTTATTTAAATTCATATATATGTTGCACTTCTTGTTTCATTATATGAGTTGTTACATTATTTGATGATATGAACTTCCTTATGCTTATTTATTATTTCTTATATGGTAGTTTATGAACTAAGTAGGGGGTTGTTATATTTGTTAGATATTATCTTATAAGGGTACTTTATTTTGCAGTTTATGGTTTAGAACAAAATACCCAGAGATGGATCATTTGAGGATAGATGATGATGAGACACGCCAGCGAGCAGAGGATCTAGCAGAGTGGGCTGAGAACGCCCGTTGGTATCACCAGCCGAGCATGGAAGAGCTCGACACGTACTTCTGGATGATTCTGGGATTTGGCTGGATAGATGCTGAGCGGTTGATTGAGCCGCTTTACCACCACTACCCGACGCTGACAGGAGAGTTCCTAGCGACTATTCGGATTCCCGATTCCCCGGCCTCTCACCATCGGGTCCGCTTTCAGCTGGCCAACATCCAGTTCAGCCTTACTCTGGAGGAGTTGAGCGCAGCTTTCGACTTCCGTCACACCACCAACGCATTTCACATATAAGACACCAATGTGATGTGGCGTTACCTGTCTGGCGAGCTGGTGCCTACCATTGCCACCACTTACACCGCCAACATCGCTAGTCCTCTCTTCTCTAGCTCATGTCGGCCCAACCAGCATGAGCTAGAGTGTCTGCGGCGGATGCTTTTCGAATCTGACCCCTACCGCTTGCTTTCGGACGGCTACAACACTGCATTACACGTCGGAACCTCCCGCGAGTGGCCATTTATGATGGTTGTATGGTGGTTGTCCTAGCCATCCACCTCCAACTTCCCATCCACCGGTATAATGCTGGAATGTGATGCGCATTGATCTGACGTACCTGTAGAAGGGACATATTATAGCATGCCGCAAAAGGAGATGGATCCATTACTCGTCAGGGGTAACAATCCGTTAGGATCTGATGGACCTATACCATGTCCGCGATTGGTTCACAACATGGTAAGGGATCGATTACCACCCTGCCATCAACCCAGCCGTCGTCCCTACCCTACGGGACCATCCTCTCCTCTATGACCACCCCAACTCTATGATAGTAGACCCCCAGCCAGCTCCTGAGGATGGTGAGGATGACGGGGATGATGACAACGAAGAGGCCGACGGCCCACAAGCCTCTCACCACTCTTACCATTCCCACCAGCAGATCCCCTCTCACCATACGCAGCAGGCTCACCATGCTGGGGGGTATCCAGATGAGTTAGTTGTTGAGATGTGTTAGATGCGGCAGTTCTAGGAGGCCATGTTTGACCAGATGACCTCCTTGAACCTCAGGGTAGACACCAACGACCATCGCCAGGAGCAGTTCTACTCGGCTTCCATGGATCACTATTCCATGCTCAGAGATCTCTTCGACGGCATGGATCAGTGCCTCTGGGGTTGCCCATCCCGGTTCCAGCAGCAGGGGAGTACTCATGACCCTGAGGGGTCTTCACAGCAGCAGCAGCCTAGTAGCTCTTCCCATGAAGGGGCTCCTGATTACCAGGTCGGATTCCACCTCCCCTACTACGGTCCACCGCCCCACCAGTGAGCAGCTCTGTAAGTCTTTTCCCTCCCTTTGGTTTTCATTTTATTGACAGTGAGGACATTGTCCCTTTTAAGTATGGGGTGGGATTAAAGATTATGTTTATGACATTTTTTCCTTTCATTTTCTCCCGGATTGTATTTTAAAATTTTATTGTATGGTTTGTATCGGATTATTTAGGACATGGCACAACTCTGTATTGAGTTAGTGGAACATTTTGAATATCGTATTTGCATGGTTAAATTCTATATTATTCAAATGATGCATTCTTTCAAGAAGAGTTGTAAGGATATTGCCCAAGCTTGCAAAAAGTTCAAAGAAGAGAGTCATGGAAGCCAAGGCAACACTCGACGATGCAAATGATGGATTCGTTAGAGATATTGCACAAGATTGCCTAGAAAAGGGAAGTCTCAATGAAGTGCGATTTTTTATGGTAAAACCACAAAAGTGAGGTAAATTGATGTTGCTTTTGACATTATGCACAATAAGAGGATGGAGGATTTTAAATTTCCATATATGATGCGGGACCATCTTCTAGAGCTCCACCTGACACACCTATCATTCATGGAGAAGAACCAATGACGCGAGCTCGTGCTAAGAAGCTTCCGAGAGACTCATTCAACTTTGTGAGTCATGCTTTGTTCTCGAGCAAGGTTCAACTCCCCGAGCCCACATTGAAGACTTACATGTGCATAGGCATTGATGATGGACTCGATACCAACACTAAAGGTGTCGATGCTACAGCCCAAGAACATGTTTAAAGTCTTGCAAGTCCATTGGCACCAAGCCCATCTCGACAGATCTACTATTGGGCCAAATTGGGCTATTTTAAGTGTTATTTCTAGAGACCTTATTTACTTATGTTTTAGGTGTTCTAATTAAGTTATTAGTTTTATCTTATTCTATCTAAACTCTATCTAAAATCTGCCCAGCAGCCTTAGCATAGTCTATATATTTCGATTCCTAGCATTGTAATCAATTGGATTTTAATGAATAGAATTAGTTCTCTCAAAGTTGTGTGAAGCACTTGAGTGCATGTTTGGCCGAACTAGAGCAGTGCTCGTTGGTCATCGAATTGGTTTGTCTCAGCTTGGTTATCTTTGTGTTTATCAACTTCGCAAGACTTGGTGATCCTAGTATCCACGAGCCCCCTCCTTGTGCCTCCAAGTTGTCCGCTTGGTTGTGTAGGGTTGCAGAGGCGGGTTATATAGTCATTGGTATTGTTTCCTACATTCTACGGAAGCCTGGGGTCTCTATCTTGTTCTATATAGATCGCATCAGTCCTTATCAGGTCGTGTCTTTCAATTCTTGTTATTAAATTTCGAGTCTTGCATCTTCTTTATCGAGTCTTGTTCTTTCTTGTTCGATCTTGCTTGTTTCTTGATCGAGTTCTTGAGTTTCTTGCTGCGTCAGCCTTGTTTCGTGTCTTTCGTGCTTCCGTTTCTTTAGTTTCTTGCTTGTTGTCGAAGACCGGACCACCTCACGGCTAACCTCGTATCAAATTGGTATCAGAGATTTAGTTTCCGATATCAAGATTGAGTCTTTTTTCTTTTCCCTAAACACAAAAACACAAAAATAGAGTAAGTCTTTTATTTGGTTATTTACTTCTTGCATTCTTTATTGATTTTTGCACTAATCTTGAAGTTTGTGATTGTTTGTGGTTGCATAGCCTAAACACAAGCCTAGCCGAGACCGTGGAGTCGACCAAGTGGTGCGCACATCCCCTTGTGAACATCCTAGAGCTGACGGCAGCAAGCTGTCCCCATAGCCTTTGCTTGGCCGACCCATCACACACACAAGAAACCCTAGTTTGTTGCTTTGTTCTATCTTTGGAACTTTTGATCTATCTATATCTACTTCTATTTATCCATTGTCTATTTAAATTCTGATTTTGGTGGATTTAAATCATTATATCTATCAAATATCTATTAAGGCAGAAGATAGATCTTGTTACCATATTTATCCAAAGGTTGTCTATTTATTTATCTTAGGGCTATAATTTTATCTTTTATCACCTTTGCATTTAGATTTTCGAGTCCTTTACCCATCATAGAGTCTTTCTTGCATTAGTTTAAGAAAAAAATCAGTTTCGAAAATTCAAAAAAAAAAAAAGATTTATCTTGGACCTAGGAGGATAAAATTCACTAGGGGTAAAAGTAAGTCAAAAAAAAAAAGAGAAAGTGTTTGTTTGATCTATTGCAAGAAAGCTCCCAAGGACATATTTTCGGTGAACATCTCAAGCCCTAAATCGACAGCCCTTCTACCTAAACACATACCTCCCACATATCACGAAATTGAAACCCTACCTTGCAAATACAACATCCTAACTTAAAGGTTTTCAATCAAAAGAGGTAAATTTCCAAGTTTTCTTTTATTTTTCTTATTTTCTCTTTGTGTCGAGCACTTCTCTCCTGTTTCGAGTGCCTTTTACTGCTGTGTCGAGTTGTTATTGCTTGTGTTGAGTACTGATTTTGCTGATCGAGTGCTCCTGCTTGTGTGTCTCGAGTGATCTCAGCCCTGTCGAGTTCTCTCTTTGTCATATCGAGCACTGTTTTTCTTGAATCGAGTTGCCTTGCTTCTGTCGAGTTCTCCGCAGCCTCTTGCCGAGTTCTCTTTGTGCTGTTTCTCTTTCATTCTCTTATATTCATATACTTTGATAACTTAGTTCTTTTGCTTGGTTGTTGATTTTCCCAAAGCGGATTGCCCTAGCAAGCGTGACATATCAATCAGAGAGAGAGTGTGAGCGAAACACAATTGTGAGCTGTTTATATTTTTTTACTAACCTTTACATAGTTCCTTGTTTCTTTTCTTAGTTACAATGTCTAATAATCAGGTTAATGAGAACAACCCCAACAATGGAGGTAGCTCGAGTGCAACCATGACACCCGAGCAGTTCAACAACTTGACTAACACCTTGACAGCCATATTAGATCGGTTGACAGCTTTGGAAGCTAGGCCGAGTGGCTCTACTACGGCTGGTGGCCAAGATAATCCTAGGCGTGACGAGCCGCCTCGCGATGAAAGGGAAGTCAATAATCCTAACCCTAATCCTAATCCTAATCTTAATGTCAATAACCCTATTTTTGAAGAAAACAATTCTCCACGAGGTGGGAGAAATGAAAGGAATAACGAGTTTCTTCATGTGCAGGGACAAGGACAAGGAATGGGAAGAGGACGTGGCTACCAAGAGCAATCCTTTTACTCGGAGCAAGATGACAACTTCCAAGAAGAGGAGTATTAGGAGCGACGCCCGAGACGGAATCAAAGAGGAAATCAGAACCGACCACCTAGGTACAACGATGACGACGACATAGGTAAGGTTAAGGTAAAGATTCCTCTTTTTGATGGTAAGACTGATCCAGATGCTTATATTGATTGGGAGATTAAAATGGAACAAATCTGGAACTGTCATAATTTCTCATATACTAAGAAAGTACAACTAGCTTCCCTAGAATTTCAAGGTTTTGCATTAATCTGGTGGGATAATCTAGTTAAGGAAAGAAGGAGAAACCTTGATGTACCTATTGCTTCTTGGGAACAACTAAAAGTATTAATGAGAAATAGATTTGTACCTCAACATTATGATAGAGAGATTTTGCACAGATTAGAAAATCTAAAACAAGGTAGCAAAAATGTTGAGGAAACAATTAATCTTATGCAAGAAGCCATGGCTCGAGCTAATGTAGTAGAATCTCATGAGAAAACTAATGTTAGATATCTTAGGATCTTGCATCCAGCTTTAGCTCATGAAATTGATTATTTTCCCTATACTACTCCTACTGATTTGTTACATATACCTATGAAAGTAGAAAAGGGACAACACTACAAGAGTCAAGGCAATAAGATGTCGAGTGGCTAGCAGCCAGGGTGGCGCCAATCTCGGCCACAACAGCCCCAAGGGCGCTCGGAAATGGGCTTTAGAGAGCGAGCTCAGCAGCCCCAAGGGAGGAATGATGGTCGACAGCCCCAACAACCCCTCGACAAAGGAAAAGGTCCATGGAATGGATGTGAATCGTCTGGGACATCTACTGGTCCCAAAGGGAGTAATCCTAACCCTTCTACCCTTCGTTCTAGAGATATTGTATGCTTTAAATGTCAAGGTAGAGGTCATTATATGAAGGATTGCCCTAATAAGAAAACTCTCATGGTTAATCACTTAGGAGAATATGAATCTTAAAATTCTTGTGATGAACATGGCGAGCATGCTAATGACAATGATCTGATCCTAAACCTTGTATGTTATGATAATGATGATGATGAGGTCGAATATGAACATGGAGAGTCCTTGATTGTTAGAAGAGTTTTAAGTGTTGTTCCTACACCTTGTGATGATAATCAAAGAGAAAACTTGTTTCATACTCGATGTTTAGTCAAGGGAAAGGTTGTTAATGTGATCATTGATGGAGGTAGTTGTTGTAATTTAGCTAGTCAAGAAATGGTTGACAAATTGCATCTATCTACTGTCCAACATCCTAAACCTTATAAATTGCATTGGATGAATGATTGTGGAAATCTGAAAGTAAACAAGCAAGTTAAAGTGCATATTAAACTAGGACATTATGAAGATGATGTTTTATGTGATATTGTGCCCATGCAAGCTTGTCATATTTTATTAGGTCGTCCTTGGCAATTTGATCGTAAGGTCCAACATGATGGTCATTCTAACCGATATGCCTTTACATTTCAGGGAAAGAACGTTGTTCTCAAGCCTATGATGCCTACACAAGTGGCTGATGAGATTGAGAAGCGCAAGGTAAGTAAAGGTGAGTTAGATAAGGCAGCTCAGTCGAGCCAAGTGGATCCCCCTAATCGGCCTAAGGGTGTGTTTTTAACTTCCAAAAGCACATTTATAGACGATTATGCGGATGGAGAAACCACCCTTATGCTCCTTATCAAAGGCTTGAACATGTTGAGTGAAGAGCTTCAAGCTTCTCTTCCAGCAAAGATACTCAGCCTATTAGAGGAGTATGAAGATGTGTTTCCCGATGACATACCACCAGGTCTACCTCCTATTCGTGGAATTGAGCATCAAATTGACCTTATTCCAGGGGCTGTGTTGCCTAATAGGCCCGTGTATCGTATGAATCCCACTGAGACCCAAGAGGTCCAAACCCAAGTCCAGGAACTGTTGGATAAGGGTTATATTAGAGAAAGCTTGAGTCCTAGTGTTGTGCCTGTGTCATTAGTCCCTATGAAAGATGGTTCATGGAGAATGTGTGTAGATTGTAGGGATATTAACAACATTACTATTAAATATCGTCATCCTATTCCTAGATTAGATGATATGCTAGATGAATTGCATGGAGCTTCTATATTTTCTAAAATAGATCTTAGGAGTGCCTATCATCAGATTAGAATGAAGGAAGGTGATGAATGGAAAACAACCTTTAAGACTAAGCTTGGGTTATATGAGTGGTTGGTTATGCCTTTTGGTTTAACTAATGCACCTAGTACTTTTATGAGATTAATTAATCATGTTCTTAGAAACTTTATAGGAAGATTTGTTGTTGTTTATTTTGATGATATTCTGATTTATAGCAAACCTCTTCACGAGCATGAATTACATCTTAGAGAAGTACTTAAAACGCTGAGAATTGAACACTTATATGCTAATTTAAAGAAATGTGAGCTATGTAATAAGCAAGTGTCTTTTCTTGGTTTTGTAGTAAGCTCTAATGGACTGCGTGTTGATGAAACAAAGATCAAGGCGATCCAATAATGGCCGACTCCCACCAATATAGGACATGTACGCAGCTTCCAAGGACTTGCGAGCTTCTACCGGCGTTTTGTGCGCGACTTTAGCACAATTTTAGCACCTCTAACCGAACTCACAAAGAAGAGGAGCGAGTTCACATGGGGAGCAGCTCATGAGGAGGCGTTCAACATGCTTAAGGACAAGCTCACACACGCACCCCTACTAGCCTTGTCGGACTTCTCTCGGCCTTTTGAGGTTGAGTGCGACGCAAGCGGAGTTGGAATTGGTGGTGTCCTTATGCAGGAAGGTAAGCCTATAGCCTTCTTTTCTGAGAAACTTAAAGGTGCTTGTCTTAACTACTCTACCTATGATAAGGAATTATATGCTTTATATAGGGTGCTTAAGACATGGTCTCACTATCTATGGCCTAGCGAGTTTATTCTTAGGACTGATCATGAGTCTTTAAAACACTTTAAAAGCCAAGATAAACTTGATAGGAGACATGGTAGGTGGATGGAATTCATTGAAACATTTTCTTATGTAATTAAGTATAAGAAAGGTAAAGACAATGTGGTTGTTGATGCATTATCTAGAAGGCATGTTCTTGAAGATGATTTCGAATCTAATGCTTTAGCTAGGAGACATGTTCTTTTAACCACTTTGGATTCTAGAGTCTTAGGCTTTGTTTACATAAAGGAATTGTATGAAACTGATTTGGATTTTAGTAACACTTTTTGAAAATGCTTAGAATCAGGTCCTTTCGATGGTTTCTATATACATGATGGATTCTTATTTCGAAAAGAACAAGTGTGCATTCCTAGATGTTTTCTGCGATTATTACTTGTTAGTGAAGCCCATAGTGGTGGATTAATGGGACATTTTGGTAGAGATAAGACTTGTCACACTCTAAAATCACACTTCTATTGGCCACATATGCTTAGGGATGTTGAATATTGTCTTAAAAGATGCATAGATTGCATAAAAGCTAAAGCTAAGCTTATGCCCCATGGCCTTTATACACCACTGCCGACCCCCTCACATATATCCATGGATTTTATAGTTGAGTTGCCTAGAACTAAGAAGGGGAGGGATTCTATATTTGTAGTAGTGGATAGATTCTCTAAAATGGCTCACTTTATTGCATGCCACAAAACTGATGATGCTACCAACGTTGCTAATCTATTCTTTAGAGAAGTAGTTAGGTTGCATGGTGTGCCGAAAACCATTGTTAGTGATAGGGATGTGAAATTCTTAAGTCATTTTTGGCGAACTTTATGGAATAAATTGGGAACTAGATTGCTATTCTCTACTTCTAGCCACCCCCAAACTGATGGCCAAACTGAGGTGACTAATAGAACCCTTGCTACTGTCCTAAGAGCCATTATTAGGAAAAACTTATAACTTTCGGAAGAAGCCTTATCTCATGTGGAATTTTCATATAACAGAACCATGCATTCGGCTACAAACTCACTCCATTTGAATGTGTGTATGGTGTTAATAACCTAACCCCTTTTGATCTTACTCCATATCCTATGAGAGACAAAGAATCATTTGAGGCAGGTAAGCATGTCGAGTTCATTAAGGAGCTGCATGAACGGACTAGTGAGAAGCTGAAGCAGAAGGCTGAATACAATGCTAACAAGGCCAACAAGGGACGTCACTTGGTCACATTTCAGCCTGGAGATCTTGTATGGGTGCACTTAAGGAAGGAGCGGTTTCCAGAAGCACGAAAGAGCAAGCTAGCACCTCGTGGTGATGGACCATTCAAGATAAAGAGGAGAGTGGGCGACAATGCCTACCAACTAGATCTTCCTGGAGACATGGGCGTGAGCGCTACATTCAACGTCGCCGATCTAATCCCATACTTCGTTGTGGATGAAGACCTGGATTCATGGGCGAATCCTTTCCAAGAAGGGGAGGTTGATGCGGGACCATCTTCTACAGCTCCACCTGACACACCTATCATTCTTGGAGAAGGACCAATGACTCGAGCTCGTGCTATGAAGCTTTAGAGAGACTAATTCAACTTTGTGAGTCATGCTTTGTTCTCGAGCAAGGTTCAACTCCCCGAGCCCACATTGAAGACATACATGTGCATAGGCATTGATGATGGACTCGATACCAACACTAAGGGTGTCGATGCTACAACCCAAGAGCATGTTTAAAGTCTTGCAAGTCCATTGGCGCCAAGCCCATCTCGACAGATCTACTATTGGGCCAAATTAGGCTATTTTAAGTGTTATTTCTAGAGACCTTATTTACTTATGTTTTAGGTGTTCTAATTAAGTTATTAGTTTTTATCTTATTCTATCTAAACTCTATCTAAAATCGGCCCAACAGCCTTAGCAGCCGTGTTTCGTGTCTTTCTTGCTTCCGTTTCTTTAGTTTCTTGCTTGTTGTCGAAGATCGGACCACCTCACGGCTAACCCCGTATCAATATATGCTCATTTACATACTTCTAGCCATACCTTTACCTAATTGCATCACAAAAGCCATATTATAAGCCTTATTTTGCCTTGATATCATTATTGCTCCACATATGCCTTATATTGCCCATTTTTTACCTTGTACCCTATCTGGGGATTATGGTGAAAATGGAAGTCATTTTATGGAGATATTATATGGTTTGTTGTGTTGATATATCATTATTGGAGTTTGGCAAGAAACATTCAAAATATTGGAAAATTTAATGAGTGAGAAAAAATCCGATCACCTTAGGAAATAAAGGTAGATCGACCCTGCTTACTGAGATAATAGTTCAGTGAGATGGGACACACAAGGAAGGAGTTCAAAGCACTAAGTATCCGGGGCCATTCATGACACCCATGTTTGCGACTCGCGAGAAGGCAGTGCTAAGGTTAGAGAGGTAAAGGCATTATTATTGAAAAAAGCATTATGAAAGGTGATGAATCTTATGAAGAAGGAATGTGGTAGAGAATATTTGGAAATAATCCGTTTCCCCGGATTTAACACCACATGGCCAAAAATTGCCTACCTTTAGCCTTTTACCTATCTACTCCTTTTTAGCTTAAATAAAATCCTCTTGATTATTGTTGCTTTGTCACGTAAAATTGTTTTGTATAAACCTCCTTTTGTGTGCAGAAGTTGCTTTTCATTCACAGGCACAAATTTGTAGGGACCAAGTACCTTTTCAAGGATGGCAATTGAGTGTTGGGTAATATAACAATGAATCCATTATGTTGAGAGTCTTTGTAGGTTTCCCCTTAATGACCATCCAAGTTATTGCTCGGGGACAAGCAAGCTTAAGTATGGGGTGATTTGATGTCCACTAAAATAACCATCTTTTTATGTACATTTTAGCTCCTTATTCTATATACTTTGCATATTTCGGGCTGGGAATATGTTGAATTTATGTAATATATGCTTATTTGCAAGAAATGAAGATCTACATAAGTTTTGGTTTAATAATACTGAATTTGGAGCCATTCCGGGATGAAACCAAGAAGAGAAGAAGGAAGCTGAGAGTTAATCGATTTCGAGGAGCCTTCCTCGACATCGACCAAATATGAGGGCAGAGCCTGATCGAGTAAAGAAGAAGAAGAAAGCAACTCGAGCAACGTTTTACTCGATGTCGACATGTTTGCTCGACATCGACCAAACCCAGAAGCTGCCCGAGTTCGAGAATCAGAGGAGAAGCTGCTCGAGAAAGCCAAGTGAAGCCGAGATCGACAAGCCAACTCGACGTCGACCAAATTGGTCGAAGTCGACCAAAAAGTTCTTTGAGCCGTGAATCTGTTAGGCCTATCCGAAGTCGAGTTGGATTGCTTGGATGCGAAGAAAGACCAAATCTATCAAGTTTTATCAAGATATATCAAAGGAGAGAAGATTATTCATTAATATTATGAGATATTTAGATATTTCCTTTTAGATTAATGCTTTATCTTAATTTAGTTTTATCTTTAGAAAGTAGATATAGTTTGCTTTCCTTGATTAGCAAGGATTAAGCCCTATAAATAAAGCCCATGGGGCTGATTTCCATTCATTCAATTTCAGAGAAGTAGTTCAATACATAGTTTAGGAGTTCAAAGGTTTTAGGGTTTTGGCATTCTACGAAAGTTTGAGGGTCGGGATTGTAAAGACTTTGAATATAGTTTATGCAAGTTTATTTTACATCAATGATGTCGATTACTATGATGAGGCGCGAGTAGTCCACCTATTTCTAGGGTTGGGGTGAGCCCAACGAGAGCCATGTTGGTGGATTAGCGATTGCAAATGAAGGTACTTTATCGTTATCTTATTCTATTCCATGTGCTTCATCTTTGATTGAGAAATTGAAGAACTCATGTTGGGAAACTTGGGTAGTAATTAGGATTTTTATTCGGAAGATAATAAATTCTAATTATGAAAAGGAATAGATACAATTAGGGTTATTTATCGCAAGATTTATATTCCTACTTGTCGGATTGGGTGAAAGTCTTCTCCTTTATCGATAAAGTCACCATCTTTTATGATTTATAATTCCGCTTTCATGGTAATCGTTGTTGCAAACCCCGATCTTGGAAGTTCTCTTTCATCCATTGTTTAAACTCGAAGTTTTGCATTCGTTTTGTTTCTGTTCTTCCTCGATTTCGACCAAATCTTGTCGACCTCGACTACTCACCTTCGATCAAGCAAAGATCGTCGTTGCTTCTGTTTCTGCAGCCAACTCGATATCGAGCAACTTCCTCGACTACGACCAGTTCCTCGACGTCGAGTAAACAACTCGAGATCGACCAACACACCAGAGTCTTCTGCTTGATCGGATTCGACTTGCCTGGCCCCTGTCGACTAACCCTAGTCAAGGTCGAGCACCATGAAGTCGATTTCTGCCCGTGAGATTCTTCTGCTGACCAGCTTCCTCGAGGATCAAACCTGACTTCTTTTTGCTACATCGGGAGGGAGTCTTGAACATTATTTGCTGAGAACTAAATCGGTTTTCTTTACTTTATTCGTATTTTATTTGCAATCTTTATTTCCTCCTACAACTCCTCACTTGATCCTTCCTAAATTGATCGCGAACATCCGAATCAATTTCCTTAGATGGTTGGTAGAGAGCCATAGATGGTGGCGGCCTCATATCCGAAGGTTCCGAGGTCCCATAGGTGTTGTCATACTCAACAAAGCACTCTAACTCCTCCCATGCTTCCTCTGGAGTCAACTCAAGGAACCGGAGGTTGATGTGAACATTAATCCGGTCCTTTGTTGCCGAATTCAACCCATTGAAGAAGATCTCTTGGAGCACATATCCGGGTTGCCCATGTGTAGGGCATTGACATTGAAGCTCTTTGAGTCTATCCCATGCCGCCGCCAAGTATTCCACCCTCAATTGCTTGAAAGTAGTGATTTTTTTCTACAGCTCTGATGTCTTAGAGGGTGGGAAGAACATGGTTAAGAAAGGAATAATGTAGTTGTTCCCAAGTGGTGATGGTTTGGGTAGGCAAGCTATCTAGCCAATGAAGTGCCTTCCTCTCAAGTGACCATCGGAAGACCTTAAGCCTCACCTACTCCAAAGTGTCACCATGAGCGATGGTGTCACAAATATCCAAGAACTCGTGCACATGCTCCATAGGGCACTCCATTGGTTTTCCCGAGAATTGTATCGTTTTTACCATGGTAGTGAAGCTCGTCATGATCTCAAAGTTAGCGGGAGCATCGAGGAAGACAAAGGTGAAGCGGGCACCCTAAGAGGTGGGTGCATATATTGTCGAGCATTGTGAGGAATCCTAGCGGCATCTCAACCTCTTGTTCGTGAGTAAGATTGGCCTCTTGGTTCTCCCTTCTTAGCCTCTCCACCATTTGCTCAAGGGTCTCTTGGTTGGCCCTTGCTCTTGTTAGTCTTTCCTGTAGATTAAAGTAATGCTCCGATTCGTCTAAACCCTCAAACTCTGTGCGATCAGTGTGTCGCATACACCTCTCACCACAAATACAAGAAGCAAACAAGTAGCGTTAGAAAACAAGGAGAAGGTGGGCAAGTCCCAACCCCGAAAAACAACTACTCTAGATGGCGATTGTTACCCTCCCCGATAACGGCGCCAATTTTTTACGATGGGAAATCAACAACAAATAAATACCTCAATTCCTACTATGTAGATAGAGAAAGTCAAGATCGTTCCACTCGAGAGAGGACATCTCTTTCTAGAGTAGTTTCGCTCTTTGGATAGGGTTCCTGCGAATTTAACAGCGAAAAAAATCAGAATCAAAGGCGTCGATATCGACTAGAGAGGTCGATATCGAGGGGACGGTCAAGAGAATGATGAAAGTCAAGTAAATTGTTTGTGTTTCCAGCAACAAAATAGAACAAAAGCAAAGGATTTAGGGTTGTAAACACTATGAAAAAAACTTCCAAGGTCAAGGCACACCACAACAATAACCATGAATGAACCATAGAAGAATCATAGAACAAAGATCATGTTTTTATCATCAAAAGATAGCTTTCGCATACTCAACAAATAGATAATAGAGGTCTTCGCGTAAAACCTATCTGTTCTATCTTTTCATAATTAGATCCCTTTTACTTTCATCAAATATCTCTAATTACTAGAGATATCATAGATTCAATCACAAACAAGGAATTGTCCACAACCCCTAAGATATCTCTAATTACTAGAGATATCATAGATTCACTTTCGCTTCATAATCATAAACAAGGAATTGTCCTCAACTTTCGCAAAGGATTAAGCACAAGATAGATAATGATAATAACATAGAGATATCATAGATTCAATCACAACACATACATGGCTATTGTCGGGCTCACCCCTACCCTTGAAGAAGGGGAACTACTCACACATAGATATAGAAAACATGCTGAAAATCGAATAAAACATAATATGAAATTGCATAAAATCAAGCCTCAAAACCGTTCAACAAAACTCCAAACCGTCTCTCCTATAACCATTGTCAATTCAGCCGTGAATTGTGTGTCGTGTGTTTTCTCTCTAACCCCTATTAGGCTTTCTTTTATAGATAAAAAACTAAGACTTAATCCCCAAGGAAAGAGATTTTATCTTAGGAAGAAAATAAATTCTATCTAAATCTATCTAAAGAAATATATAATCAATCTTAGGAAAGATATAATCTATCTAAGTCTATCTAACTACTAACCATAAGTAAAAGATCTCAAAAGGATTAGATACAAACCCTAATTATAAAGCCCAAAGCAACCCATTTATCTCTTCCGTAGAAACTTCCAGCAAATCCATGTCAGGGTCGATGTCGAGGTAGGCAGGGTCGACGTCGAGGCTCTTTTACAAATGCAGTAACTTCTATTTTCCTCCAGTTGTCGACAGCAAGGGAGCAAGGGTCGACATTGATGCTCTTCCTGTGCATAGCTAATAATGCATATTTTGGATAGGCATTATAGGTAGGTCTTATTGCATTTAAGTAGTCATATTGCATATGTTTTATGGTATTTCCATATCGTTCATGCGAGGTAATCAAATTCGAAATCTACGACTTTTTAGTGTTTATTCTGCAATTTTATGATTCGAGCTTGAAGGGGGTCTTGGGAGATCTTAGAGCCTGATTTTGGAGCATAAGGAAGGCAAATGAAGAAGCATAATTGAGGAGCATGAGGAACGGCGCCCACCGCTTTTCCATCGGCACCCGCTAGTGCCCTGTGTTCAGCGATACCGATTTAAGTCTGAAGATTTTGTTTCTATTATTATATTGTTATTATTATTTCCCTAGGGTTTTGCACGTCTCTATTTAGGTTATTTTTATTCTATTCAGCCGTTAGGCATATGTGTGGGTTTGAGATGTGTCATTTGCGAGACAATAGAGAGATGAGCGTTAATTTTGCTATGAGATGCTAAACTCATAGTTTCGCCTATGATTCGATGACATGATTGAATGAATTATGAGGATTTGATTTCAATTAGTTATTTATGAGTCTATTTATCTTCTTGTTTTTATTGATATGTATTTGTGTTCGTTTCTATGATTGATCGCCATGTTAAGAATTGCATCTATGCTATAAATCCGTTGTTAGTTTCTCGATAGCAAATGAAGTAATTGATTTAGTAATATTTCTATGCCTTTATAGTGGATGATAACAATTGATCTATGTGAAGTAGATGTGTTAGGATCGAGTGGGTTGTTCCCTTGTTTGCTAATTGCATCGAATTGATGTGTCAATTGATCTTAAGTACTCGAATCGTTAATGCTATTCTTGAGTGATGCCCCATTGAATAAGAGATTGTATCTTTGTGGAACAATTGATTTTAGGTAGTCGACATAAGCCTATAAATAATATTGAAATCAATCCAAGGATCATGAACTTTAACCATTGTCAAGAATTACAATTTACTTGCTATTGTCATAAGAAATCATCAATAGAAATCAGGAATTGAGTTGTATAAGTGAGGTCTCTTCCTGTGGGTTCGACTCCTACTACATTGCTATATATCTTTTGGTTATGCATTGAGTTAGGATAATATTACTATTTGGGGAGGTGAAAGCTAACGATGTTCGTCCGCCACCATAAGTGCCCAATGATTCAAGAAGAAGTTGTTGATCTTAATGCAATGGATTATGGACCTCGCCGAAATTTTGGTAACAACTTCTACAGTTCGAGCTACAACTGAAACTATCAAAGGGGATTCAACGGTAGGGGCCAGCAGCAACAAATGCCATATCAAGGAAGGGGCCAATATGAGAATCGTTCAAGAAATCCTCAACAGTAGGATAAATAAGAGACTTTAAGGCTATTGTTGGGCAAGATGTGTTTCTAGGAGAAGTACTTATTGAGTCAAATGGCTAAGGAAATTGGAGAATTGAAAGCTAAGGATTCATGCAAGCTACCGTCGCAAGTGGTAGTTAATCCAAAGGGGAATTTAAGTGCCATGATCCTTATGGAAGGTAAAGAAGTTAAATTACCCGCAAAAAGTTTAGAAGAGAGGCCTAAGGAGGCGATTAAAGTGGAAGAACAAGAGGAGAACAACTTAGAATCCACAAAACCGATAATCGGCGCCTGCTGCCCCTGTCAGTAGGTGATCTGAATTTTAACTATAACGGCCCGGGATTATGATTCCCAGGTTACGTTTCGAGGGATGGAACCCCTCGTTAGGATTTTGCACCCCGAGTACAGGTTGAAGGTATGAAATTCTACTCTAACGTTTTGAAGTAGAATTTCATACCCAAAATTCGAAGGGATCATTGGAATCCCCGAGGAAGTCCCATGTACATGTCATAAGTCTAAGCGTGAAAAACCAATAGTCATGCAAATAGAAAAATCAATGTGTAATACAAGAGGGTGCCACAATAGAGCCAGGTCAAAACCAAATCAATAAGCGTAGTTATCGAAATCTAAGGTTAGACCGTTTCTTTGCAATCGCCCAAGAGAGTTCCCATGTCACAAAAGCAAGGAACAATCATGCTGCAAAACAAACCTAAAAAATATGTATGCGGGGCGGTGTCAGATCGAAGCCCTACGCAATATAATCTCAAACAAGCAAACACATATACATGCTAGTCCTAGTAAAGATGCTTCTAGATGCAAGGCGGAATATTAATACACTAACATGCTTCTAAGATCAAGTGCATAAATATAATAAGGCCTTAGCACCGAATACCAAGTGGTATATCCCTCTCCTACCTCCACCCCCTTCCGATAGGGCGGAGACTGGTCAGCTCGTGAATGCATTCCATTATAATCGGGCGGTCCGTAGACCCAGCCCGTATCCACAATAAAATAAAGCCCGCATGCAGCTCATAATATAAGTAAAGGAAGTTCCATGACTCGATCGACTCAGGACGGGACCCGATGGGACTAGGCCATCCTATGACCTTAGCAAAGACTCTAGTTACTTCACAGATAACAACCGTTCTGTTTACAAAAGCAATGAGTAAACGAATGCTCAATCATGAGTGCAATCCTAACAGAATACTACATGGCATGCTTTATTATGAATGCAAGCACCTAGTATGCACATGGCTACAAGCAGGGAGATCTCTTTTCGAATCTGAGTGAGCTCATATAGAAACTCACCTAGAAGTGCAGAACATCAAAAGGCAACAACTAGGTATACAAAAAGCCAACATGTCATAGATGATCACCTAGCACATATATAAATAATATAAATAAGTCTACTTCTAATGTTACTTACAGCATATAATATCACACACAAGCCATCAAATTTATTCACCAATTTAGGCAAGGTAAGTCATTTTCCCAAGATTTCCCAAAACTCTTTTAAAACCTCAAGTTAGATCAAATCACCATTCAAAACGTTTTCTCAAATCATCCAAAAAATCCATTTATAAAACATTACCCTTTCATCACCTTATTTTATTATTATTTCAAGAAAAATCCGACAAGGTTAGTATATTTCCAAAATCCTCTTTTTAGTTTTATTAAATCAATTCTCCATTCGTCAAAACAATTTCCAACCTTGAAATCCTTTTTTCTAAATTTCTCTTTTATTAAAAATCAAGTCCAATAATATTATATTTTTAAATCTCAAAAAAATATTTTAAATACCATTTATCAACAACCTTCATAAATATCTCCAAATCCCTTAAAAATCTCAATCATTTTTATTTAATAGAATCAGCATTTTTGAAATTTCCAAAACCGACACCTTTTGTTTTAAATTACCAAAAATCACCCTCTTATTTTATTAGTACCCAAAATCGGACCTTTTGTTAAAATCACCCAAAATCAGATTTATTTGGTAAGAAAATAGGCCCAAACATTTCTTTTCTTAAAACCCCAAAAATCTGGCCTAAGAAAATAGGCCCACTTTCCCTTAAAATTTCGAATCCTTCAAAACCCCAAACCCAACTCTTATTAAAGGTAAACCGGACCAAGCATTATTTGTTTTAAAATTATTGAAATGGACCCATTTTTTATAAAACAAAAACCGGACCCAAGTGAACACTGTTCATTGTCTCCCTCCTTGCCATCCCTGCGCGAAAATGGGGGAAAGGAAGGAGAAGGGGATTGCTCGCCGGCTGCAGGCTGAGCTCCGGCCGTCCAATCCCGACACCAGGAACCATAGAATTGACAAGAAAGGGAAGAAGAAGGAGTGCTCACCGAGGTCCTTGCTCCGCCAGGAATCGTTCGAAATCGCCTCGTCGGAAATGGCTTCTTGCCGAAAACGACCTAGGGAGAGTGGGAGGGGGATTACAGTCTCGCCTTTATGCTACTTGAAGGTGAAAGGAAGAGGAAAGAGCGAGAATGGCTCATGCCGAGCTTGAACCCGCAAAACAGAGGTGGGAGTAACGGGGCTGCGCTGCTGGGTTCGGCGGCTCTTCTGGCGGGTTCACTGGGAAGAGGGAGGAAGGAGATGGTGGCTGGTAGTGGTGATGAGATGTGGTGGGGAGAGTGTGGTGGTAACGGTGTGGATGTGGTGGCAAGGAGGTGGAGCTGCTTTCTTGGAGCTTTCATGTCTCGGCGGCAAGGAAGGAGGCAAAGCTGAGAGCAGTGGTGACGGAGCTTAGGGGTTTGAATCCTTTTGAAAATGAAATGTGGTAAGAGGGGCTAGGTTCCAAGTTTTGAAGGGGGAATGACAGCCTGCAGATGGTCTTCTAGCCTGACATTTCCCATGAGAGAGTAGGCTAGTTGTTTGTTTCCTGAATGAGGCAAATGAGAAAGGCTAAGGCCTAAGGGTGTGTTTGTATTGAACCCTAAGTTAAAGAAAGTGAGTTCTGCTCCAAAATCAGAAGGAGCTTTGACCAAAAATAAAAAGGAGAGCTACTGCTACAATGCTTCTCGACAAGAGGAAGAAGGCTAGAATCAATGGGAAAGAGTACAAAAATCTAGAGTGGTCCCAAAAGTCTAATTTCAAATACCTGGAAACAAATCCCGAAACTCGCTCACTCAATCTTATCCCGATTTGTTCACAATAAATTTTAAAATTTTCAATCCGAATTTAATAATGAAATCCCTTAAAAGTGAAATAAAATCTATTTTGTATAAAATTAAAATTTAGGCTAGAATTCGCTCTAAGAATTTCAAGTTAGATTTATTAAATTTAGGACGAGTTCTCCTTGAAAAATCCAAATTAAATACGATTTAAATTTATTTTTAATTTCTTTTTCCGAAAATTAGGATTTAAAAATCCGAGCCTTTACATTGACTTTGATCCATCCGTGGAGAAATCGTTGAAGGAGTGGTCTTCTCAGGTTCTTAGACCTGCACCACCCTTTCCCCATGCCTTAAGAGCCGATCGTAAGTGGGAAGATGAACAAATTCTATATGATACCTTTGCTCATTATGAGGTAAACATTCCGCTTTTAAATTTAATTAAAACCATACCTCGCTATACTATGTTTTTGAAAGAATTGTGCACTATGAGAAGAAAGCAAAGGATGAAAAGGAATGAAAAGGTGAGTTTGAATGAGAATGTTTCCGCTATGTTACATATAAGATTTCCTGAGAAGTGTGGTGACCGAGGTAGGGGACGGAGGGAAAACTTATCGTTGATCCGCCAAAGAAAACTCAAACCTATAGCAAGTAAAGCAATAAGCAAGAGGTCGATCCACAGGGAAAGTTATAACTCAAGTGTAATTCAGGTGTAAATCAAAGTAACCAATTTGGGGGGTTTTTTTGTGTGAAAGTTCCGTCTTTTATCAAACCGGAGTAAAGAAAGCAAAGTAAATGGATTTGTTTTAGACAATTAGAAGAAGCAATTCTACATATAATTTTCCACTTTATTGGATTGAAGCGATCCTTGTAACTTCTTCTCGTCCTATTAATATTCCTATGAATGCCCGTGTCCCGACCTAATATAGTTACTAGTCCAACCAGTCCTAGCAACCATGGTTTTTAGGATCGAGATCCTAATGTAGGATCGATGCAAGGGTCTAGGATCGGATCGTAGGATCGGATCGTATGATCGTAAGATCCTAGCAAAAAGTGAAAGTCAAATATAAATAAGTCATACCAAATAAATATCTTATTTTTTAAATAAAACTAGTCATTTTCTCTTTTAAATAAACTACGTAACTAACATATATATGCCAATAATAACTCCTTAGCATGCATAATTGGTCAAGGATAATATGTCAAAAGGTATAATATAATACTTCAAATATTTACATAAGTCACTTAACATACATAAACCACACTAAAAATGGTCTAAGAAATAAGATTAACAAAAAATGAAACCCCACATCACATGATTGTTTCTGATATGCCATATGTGATAAGTCGCCGCCGCTGGAGTGCACCGTAGTCGCCGGATTTTTGGAATTTGCCTCTAAAGCTTGAGAGTTCAGGCTTCACCGCTTCACTGATTTAGGGATTTTAGGGTTTAATTTCCCCAAAAAATTAAAAACACAATTAAAAAAAATAGAAATGGGCCTAATTTCATCAAAATAACAACATGGGCTTTGTGGATTAAAATTTGGATGGGCCTAATTTCATCAAAATCTGAAATTGCTAGGATCGGTTAGGATCGTTAAGATCCTAAAGATCCTAACCGATCCTAGCCGATCCCACTCCGATTCTAGTATAAACGAGTATGTACAACCGATCCGGATCAGAACTATTCCTAGGATCGTAGGATCGTTAGGATCGTACGATCCGGATCGCGATCCTAATAACCATGCTAGCAACCCTTATCAATCGAACACTCCCTTAAGAAGGATTTAACCCAATTGATAGCTTTAAGTTCAGAGATTAGCCAAGGTATTTGCAGCCCCTAAAGAGGGATTTAACAACACATTCAACTTCTTACTCATTCAATTAGTTCAACCAGCCCTAAAGGAACAAGTTTGCCACTTAGGTTAAGGTTCACAACCAGGAATCTAAAAAACCTTAGCAATTGAATTGATCTAACAAGTTGGCCAGACAAGATAGAACAAATCAACAAACAATCAAGCACAAAGAAGTTGAAGCATTCAAATATAGGAAACATGGAACGAGAATTAAAAACTCACAATCAATCCAAATAAAGCTTCAAACTGCAGACAGAATTGATGAGTTTAGTTCCTCATGGAAAACATCCAAAGTCGGCCATGAAATAAAGTCATAGATCTAGGGTTTTTATTATCCAAAACGATGCGCACCAGCGCTAACGACCCATGCTGCGGCCGCGGCACCAGCAGCTCCCTCGTACCCCGCTGCAGTGGCCTCTGCTGCGGTCGCGGCTTGCATCCTACGGCCGCGGCATACTGTTTGCCGGTTCTTCTTGCCTTTCTTCGCGGGTATCTCCACTTGTCTTGCATCTTTCCTTCCTTGCTTCCTTCCAATGTTTCTTGTGTTCCTCTTCGAGATATTGCATCTCCCAAATGTGTTCTGATTCAATCTGCAAGATAAACACAAATTTGCGCAGAATCCGAACTCTTCTAAAATAATCACAAGATGCAATTTAGCAACAAAATATGAAAGAAATGCAACCTAACTAAACTAAAAATGCCTATAATGCCTATCTAAGATATGCATTATCAAATTCCCCCACACTTAACCTTTGCTTGTCCTCAAGCAATGATAGAATGAACTTGAATCAATGTATCCTACATGAAATCCCTTCAAGTTTCAACTTTATCAAAAAGCAACATCATAGTAGGTGAAAACATAAACCAAGCAAACAAACGTCATAACATGTATTCTAGTGATCAAAGCCTAGAAGTAGACATTATTCAACCTCACCAGAAATATGTGTTTTCACTCATTGTTTAGGCTTTAAGGTACAACTCTCAACTCAATCCAAAATGCACTAAGCTCATTGACATTCACCACCATATCACCAAATATCTACCGAAATGTCATTACTTGCGGGACACAATAAAGAGAACTAAATAAAATGTGACACTTTTTTTTTCTTTTCTTTTCTTCTCTTTTTTTTTCTTTTTTTTCTTGTCTTGGTGCTTTCCTTACGCGAGGCGCAAACATGGGTGTCATGAATGGCCCCGATCTATCAAGTTGCAAACATGGGTGTCATGAATGAACCTGTTTACTCAATGATCAAGCTTTCTTTCCTAGTGGATAGTTTTCAACACCTTTTTGTGCGAATCATACCCATGGGTGTCATGCATAGACCCGGTTACTAAGTGCATCAACCATTTCCACCTTATTCACTAAATATTCACAAATTCAAACAAAAGACTCAAAATAATAAACTCCGCAAGCAACAAACATGTGAGTCGGTCTTTAAAAATAGATATTGCAGTCAATGCCAAGAGGTAGCAACACAAGGAGAGTAATTCACACAAATGAGCAAAAGAATTCAAATAAGGCCAAACATTCTCACAGGGTCATGTTTTGAGGACTTCAATCATACATGCTCAGTTATATTTGTTAGCTCATGTTCCACAAAAAATCAAATAAAGTGATGTCCGTGTTTTGTGCCATATTTTATATCTACTTTTATATCGATTTCTGTATACATTTCATGCATTTGGGTTAGAATAGTACAGAATCTATGTAATTTATGCTTATTTGCCAAATTATGGAGTCTACACTAGTTTCTGTTTAATTTTGCAGAAATCGGACGCTCTTTGGAGCTTAAAGAAAACTCATGGAGAAGCTAAGAATGGTGCAGCTAGAGAAAAGGCCATATTTCGACATCCATCATTCTGAATCAAGCTTTGATGTCTTCATGAAAGTTGTATCCCTCGAAAAGAGCATTCCAACGCATACTCATATGCGTAAATCCGACAAATGAGGACTCGGTAAAGTGCGTTTCAAGAACAGAGCAGAATGTTGAGAGCTCGACATGTACTCGAAGTCGAGTACACCCTACTCGACGTCGACCAAGCTTTGTCGAAGTCGACTACAACTGAAGCAGACTTGATTAAGGACATAAGAAGAAGACAACTCAAGCACGAGCCGTACTCGACATCGACCACACCGTACTCGACGTCGACCACACCTTACTCGAGGTCGACTAGAACTGGGCGGTTATCCGAGCTCGACGAAGAGAAGCACTCGACAAGCTAAAGATTACCAGAAATCGAGTACACCCTACTCGACGTCGACCAGACATGGTCGAAGTCGACTACAACAGTGCCCGAAATCGAGCTAGTCCGTGTCTTGTTAATGTTCTATCCCGAATCCAATGGAGATATTTTAGAGACGAGATTTCCAACACAAGAAGATTTAGATATTTTTTTATCTTTTTATCTTTCTATTTATCCTAAGGGTTGAAAAATTAATTATCCTAGGATTTATCTAGTTTTATCTAATTTAGATATATTTATTTCCTAAGTAGAATTATATCTTCTATTTGAGATAGAGATATAGATAGAAATTCCTTCCTTGATTAGCAAGGATGGGAAGCCTATAAATAAAGCCCATGTGGCTAGTTTTTATTCATTGAATCTTAGGAAGAGAAGTAGGAGAGAGAGAGAGAGAGAGAGAGAGAGAGAGAGAGAGAGAGAGAGAGTGGAGGCCAAGAGGAGTTTGTGAAGCGAAAGCGGAATTGGCTTTCTTTGGTCGTAAGCTCTATTTTATTTTATTAATGCAAGTTTATTTCCTTTTAATAATGATGTCTACGATTGCAATGAAGAGCGAGTAGTCCACCCACTTCTAGGGTTGGGGCGAGCCCGACGATAGCCATGCGTGTTTGAGGTAAAGATCCGACTTTATCATGTTTTGAGCATCTACTACCTTTTATGTGTTTATTATCTATTTAATAGAAATTCATGCTAACAACTTGGATTAATAGACATAAAATCGGTAGAAACAATTAGGGTTTCTTGAAAGAGTTGTCTAATTGTTGGAAAAGGCGAAAGCTTGATCCTTCGATGCGATTTGCATGATTATCGTTATTTATCTTGCCTTATGCATGTTTGGTTATCGTTGATGCAAACCCCGATCTTGGAAGTTTTAATTCACATAGTCCGAAAAGGTTTGTCTTTTATTTTCATTACTGTTTCTACTCGACTTCGACTAGACCCTAGTCGACGTCGACCATTGATTTTCGATTGATCGAGCAAAGATCGTTGTTGCTTGTGTCTTTGTAGGAACTCGACTACGACCAGACCGTACTTGACGTCGAGGAAGCCTAGTCGACGTCGACCACTACCAGCATCTTCTGTTGCTCGAAATCGGCTGTGCCTGACCCCTGTCGACCACCCTTGGTCGAGGTCGAGTACACTGTGGTCGATCACCACTTGTAAGATCCCTCCGCTGCCTAAGATCCGCTGACACGCTTCCTCGAGGATCGATCCTGACTTCCCACTGCTACATCGGGAGGAAGTCTTGTAATCATTTGCGTGGGCATAATCCGGTTTGATCTATGGGCAACGACGTCTGGATTTTGCATTGGTAGCTCTTCTTCTTCTTGGGATCCTTCAAAAGATTCTTCAAAGATAGATAGCGAAGTAGATATTGAAATAGAGGAAGGACATACCTGGATTTCTGTGGTACAGATGATTTCGGCTAGTGTTTCTGGATCAGTTCCTCCAGAATGTGCATGTGTCGAGTCCAAGTAGTCGATGTCGACTGACTCATAGAAGGGGATGTTGTCGAACCAACTTGTCATTGTCAGTTTGGGTGATTTAGTGTGATGTTCCCTTCTACGCAGACGTCCAATTTCTCCCTGATCCGGCGGGTTTCGGCGGCATCGGCATCCGCACGACGGGTTAATTCCGCCTTCTCTTGTTCTATGTCCGCTATATGGTGGCGAAGCTCCGCTATCTTAGCCTCCATATCATATGTGCCTTGCATTCCAGAAAATCGCATGCACCTGCAAAGTAACTCAAAAGAAACGTGAGATCTGACTACCTAAGGCGTGAATGATTGCTTCCCCGGCAACGGCGCCAATTTGTTGTAGGAGGAAATCGAGAATTGCAATAAAATATAAATAAAGTAAAGCAAACCGATTTAGTTCCCAGCAAATAATGTTCAAGAATCCCTCCCGATGTAGGAAAAGGAAGTCAGGCTCGATCCTCGAGGAAGCTGGTCAGCGGATCTCAGGCAGCGGGAGAATCTCACGGACAGAAATTGACTTCAGGGGTACTCGACCTCGACTAGGGTTAGTCGACAGAGGGTCAAGCACAGTCGAATCCGAGCAACAGAAGACATTGATGGTGGTCGACATCGAGTAGACCTACTCGACGTCGAATACGGTCTGGTCATGGTCGAGTTACTGTAGAGACACAAGCAACAACGATCTTGCTCGATCGAGAAATCAGTGGTTGACGTCGACCAAGGGGTGGTCGAAGTCGAGTAAGAACAGTAACTTAAACGAATGCAAATCTTGAACTTTAAACAATGTATGAAAAAGACTTCCAAGATCGGGGTTTACAACAATGATTACCATGAAAGCGGAATTATAAATCATAAAAGATGGCGAATTTATCGATAAAGCAGAAGGCTTTCACCTAATCCGACAAGTAGGAATATAAATCTCGCGATAAATAATCTTAATTGTATCTATTCCTTTTCATAATTAGAACTTATCTTCCGAATAGAAATCCTAATTACTACCCAAGTTTCACAACATGAGTTCTTCAATTTCTCAATCAAAGATGAAGCACACGGAATAGAATATGATAACGATAAAGTACCTTCTTTTGCAATCGCTAATCCACCGACATGGCTCTCGTTGGGTTCACCCCAACCCTAGAAGTAGGTGGACTACTCGCGCCTCATCGTAGTCGCAGACATTGATTGAAAAGAAATAACCTGCATAAACTATATTCAAAGTCTTTACAATCGCGGCATTCAAACTTTCGTAGAATGCCAAAACCCTAAAACCTTTGAACCCCTAAATTCTATGTGGAACTACCTCTCTGAAATTGAATGAATCAAAAACTAGCCTCATGGGCTTTATTTATAGGCTTCCTTCCAAGCTAATTTAGGAAAGAAACTCTATCTATATCTATCTATCTATTATAGAAGATAAAATCGTACTAGAAATAATTAAATCCAAACTAGATAAAACTAGATAAATCCCTAGGGTAATTAATTTTTTAAACCTTAGGATAAATAAAAGGATAAAAATATCTAAATCTTCATGTGTTGGAAATCTCGTCTCGAAAATATCTCCATCGGATTCAGGATAGAACCTTAACAAGACTCAGACTAGCTCGATTTCGGGCACTGGTGTTAGTCGACTTCGACCAAGTCTGATCGACGTCGAGTAGGGTGTACTCGACTTCGAGTAATTTTTAGCTTCTCGAGTGCTTCTCCTCGTCGAGCTCGGGTAACCGCCCAGTTCTGGTCGACGTCGAGTACGGTGTGGTCGACGTCGAGTACGGTTCATGCTCGAATTGTCTTCTTCTTTTCTCCTCGATCAAATATGCTTCAGCTGTAGTCGACTTCGAGTAAGGCCTGGTCGAAGTCGAGTAGGATCCCGTCCTTTGATTTTGTCTCGGAATGGCTCAAAATTCTGCAATATTAAACCAAAACTTATGTAGACCTCTATTTCTTGCAAATAAGCATATACTACACAAATTCAACATATTCCCAGCCCAAAATATGCAACGTATATAGAATAAGGAGCTAAAATGTGCATAGAAACATGGCTATTTTAGTGGACATCAAATCACCCAATACATAAGCTTCCTTGTCCCCAAGCAATAACTTGGATGGTCATTTAGGGGAAACCTGCAAAGACTCTCAACACAATGGATTCATTGTTATATTACCCAACACTCAATTTCCATCCTTGAAAAGGTACTTGGTGCCTACAAATCTGTGCCTGTGAATGAAAAGCAATTTCTGCACACAAAAGGGGGTTTATACAAAAGAATTTTACGCGACAAAGCAAAAAAAATCAAGAGGATTTTATTTAAGCTCAAAAAGGAGTAGATAGGTAAAAGGCTAAAGGTGGTCAAATTTTGGCCATGTGGTGTTAAATACGGGGAAATGCATTATTTTCAAACATTCTCAACCACATTCCTTCTTCATAAGATTCATCACCTTTTCATAATACTTTTATCAATAATAATGCTTTTACCACTCTAACCTCAGCACTGCCTTCTCGCGAGTCGCAAACATGGGTGTCATGAATGGCCCCGGATACTTAGTGCTTTGGACTCCTCACCTGTGTCCCATCATACTGAACTATTATCTCAGCAAGCAGGGTCGATCTATCTTTATCTCCTGAGGTGATCGAATTTTTTCTCACTCATTAAATTTTCCACAATTTTGAATTTTTCTTGCCAAACTCCAATAATGACATAACAACACAACAAACCATATTATATCTCCATAAAATAACTTCCATTTTCAACATAATCCCCGGATAGGGTAATATAAGGCATATGTGGAGCAATATAAGGCATATGTGGAGCAATAATAATATATTGGTAAATAAGGCTTATAATATGGCTTTTGTGATGCAATTGGCTAAAGGTACGGCTAGAAGTATGAAAATGAGCATATATGAAAATTTAAAAATCCTCCATCCTCTTATTGTGCATAATGTCAAAAGCAACATCAATTTACCTCACTTTTGTGGTTTTACCATAAAAATTCGCAGGTCATTGAGACTTCCCTTTTCTAGGCAATCTTGTGCAATATCTCTAATGAATCCATCTTTGCATCGTCAAGTGTTGCTTTGGCTTCCATGACTCTCTTCTTTGAACTTCTTGCAAACTTGGGTGATGTCCTCACAACTTTCTTAAAATTCTTTGAATAACATAAGATAAAATATGCAAATGCGATATTCAAAATGATGCAACTAAACTCATAAGCGAGTTGTGCCATCTCCTAAAATATCCAAATACAAACCATGCACTTCTTGAAAATATAATCCGAAAATGTACAAAAGAAGTTAATATAATGGATGCAGCTTACCCCCCACCCCATACTGAAAGTAGACAATGTCCTCACTGTCACAAATAAAAATCCAAGGGAAGAAGAGGGTAAACTTACTAGAGTGACTGCAGGATCCGTATGGCGGCGGTCGCGGTCGGTACTGTGGGTACCCGATCTGGCGATCAGAAGCTCCTCCCTGGGAAGAGCTGCTAGGCTGATACTGAGAAGGACCTCCGTGCTGAAAGGTGGTCCCCTGCTGGAAGAACTCATGTGGGTATGCCCAGGATCGCTGCTCCTGTCTGTCGAATCGCTCCATCACAGCTGTTTGAAACTGGGTGTTGTGGGAGAACTGGTCCATGACAGCCGACTGAAAGTCCTCATGTCGGGAGGCCATGGCGTTTTAGCCTAAGGTCAAGCTGATCAGGTGCTCCTGGATGGCATCTAATCGTGCAATGATGTCATCAGAATGTCTGTTGGCATGGTGGGGCTGCTGGAGTGATGGGAGTGGTTGGAGTGGTGGGAGTGGTGGGAGTGGTCTGGACCATCATCTCCATCATCATCGTCGCTGTCCTGTTGTGGGTCAACCGCCATGGGGGCAGAATGCTGGTGGTCGAACATGGGATCACGACGTCGTAGGGTGGGGTCAGCCTCTGGGTTGATGTTAGGGTGGTATTCACGGCCGACCCAAGTCCTGTACCAGTCGCGGATGTAGAGAAGGTCCATCCGGTCCTCAGTGATGACTATCCTCGAGGTGTACTGAACCCATCGTTGACGATCCGCGTGCCGCCTAATGATATGCCCCCTTTGTAGGGACTGTGTGTCAATGCGCATGAGAGGGAAAGGAATGTACCTGTCCAGTCGGACCTGTAGCCGAGCAGCGAGGATGGCCACCATCCCTCCATCATAGATCTGGCCCCCTAAATCCCTTCGCTCAATGCAATGCTCAAGCTTGGAGTAGGCGAGCGGCAGGGGGTCGGACGCGAAGAGCATCCGGCGAAGATACTCAATCTCATGATGGTTGGGTCGGCTCAACTCTGGGCGGGCCAAAACGGTGCTACCCAGAATCGGTAGGATGGTAGCAAAGGGGGGGCTAGCTATGTTGCTGCAGGTGGTCATGGAGGGATTCGGCGCACTCACCCCTGTCAAGTACCTCCACATCGTGTTCGGGTCGATGATCCGGAAGGAGCTGGTGGTGTGAGCGAACTGGAAGACGGCGCTCACCTCTGCTAGAGGGAGGTGGTGCTGGCGGTTGCCCAGCTGAAAAGACACTAGCTCATGGGATCCAACTGAGGCTGGGATCTGTAAAGTGGCCAGAAACTCTTCGGTCAACACCAGATAGTGAGGCTCTAGGGGCGCGATCAGACGGTCGGCATCAATGTAATCGAAGGCCTCAATCATCCATCGATGCATCCCGAGCTCCTCCATGTCAGGCTGGGAGTACCATCGTGCGTGAGAAGCCTGAAGGATAAGATGCTCGGCCCAATCGCGAGTGTATGGGTCGTCAATCCTGAGTCCCTCTATGTTGGGGTTCTTAGATCAAACCATTTCCTGCAATAAAAGAACAATATAAGGAAATTTCTCCACAATAATATTTACAAGAACCCCATACTTAGTTCTTAAACTACCTTGAAATTGATATTAAATAAGAATAAGGTAGTTCATATTGTCAAGCATGCATAAACCCATATATTATGAAAGATAGAGCATAAAAGTGCATCATATATATATGAATTATCCAATGAAGACCATATTCAAGAAATTTCAAAATAAATCAAGTATGATTCAATAGATCTCAAATTTCATGAATATTATGGACAAAAAGCAAGAACTAAGTATAACAATTATATAGATTTACAAAAATCGGCAAGTATAAAATTAATTCATTCCCCAAATATAACCGTTATAACCACCCTCAATATTCAATTTCAATTTCCCGTGCAAATTTCAAACCCTAAACATTCAAATCTCAACTCAATATCAAATCTCTACCTAGGTTCTCCACAATAAATATAGATCTGAAAATAAAGAGAATAGGGAGAGAAATCATACCACAAGAGTTGCAAAAGATGGAAAGAAATATGTAAATATAAAGAAATTTCGGGGGGGGGGGTCTCGGTTTTTCAAGAAAATAGGAGGAGGTGGTTTTGACAGGAGGAGGTGATTTTGACAGGAGGAGGTGGAGATCCGGGGGAAGGGAGGCCGGATCTGGTGGGTGGACGCCGGTCAAGGACGGATCTGGGTAGTGAGGGAGGTGAGGGCTCGGGACGGGCTTGGTGAGGCTGCAGGTCTAGGGGATCTTCGTGGTGGCTGGCCGGGGTAGATCCGTGGTGAGGGAGGCCGGAATTTGAATGGGAACGCCGGATCTGGGAAAATGGAGGCCGGAAACTGGGCTGTGCGCCGGCGATGGTGGATCTGGGAGGATGGAGTGCGGTGGAGGGGGGGTTGGACTTGCCTGTTAGGTTCGTCCGGTCAGATCCGGGGCTGGGAGCTCTCCTTGGTGTCCGACAAAGGTTCAACAAGGGCGAGAGCAGGGGGAGCGAGGAAGAAGACGACAATGGCGGCTTGAAGATTCTTGGGAGGGTTTGTCGAGGTCGAGAAAGGGAGGAAGAAAGGGTTCCAGGTCGGGTGGAGGGTTTTAATAGAAAGGGAAGTAAAAAAAAATATAAGCAAAAATAAAGTAGAACTGTCATAAGGTAATTTTTTTTTGAAAAATAAAAAGAAAATAAAAAAACTGACCTGATGCCGTACTCGACGTCGACCAGAGTGGTGAGAGACAAATATCGAAAGTAGTACCATAAACAGAGAAATCATCCATAATTACCTCCACTTTGTCTTCTATCATGTCGGAGAAGATGGCCATCATACACCTTTGAAAGGTGGCAGGGGCATTGCAAAGGCCAAAGGGCATCCTTCTATATGCAAAAGTTCCATAGGGACAGGTGAAGGTTGTCTTTTCTTGATCTTCAGGATGAATAAGAACCTGCCAAAAACCCGAATATCCATCCAGGTAAAAAAGTAATCATGCTCAGCTAACCATTTCAAGTACCTGGTCAATGAAGGGGAGCGGAAAATGATCCTTCCTGGTGGCGATGTTGAGCTTTTTGTAATCTATGCACATCCGCCAGCTGGTAGTGATTCTTTTAGGAACAAGCTCTCCCTTCTCATTCTCTTCAACAGTCATTCCACCCTTCTTAGGAACAACATGAACTGGGCTTACCCACTTGCTGTCGGAGATTGGATAGATAATTCCTGCATCTAGCATGTGCATGATCTCTTTCTTGACCACTGCCTTCATGTTGGGGTTAAGCTTCCTTTGATGCTCAATTGTTGCCCTGTGATCATTATCCAAAAGAATTCTATGCATACAAGTAATGGGTGAAATACCTTTTATGTCCTCCAAATAATATCCAATGGCCTTCCTGTGAGTGCGGAGGACTTCCACTAGCTTGTCTACTTCCTGTGTGGTTAGTGAAGCACTGATGATCACAGGAAAGTAGAGTCAGGACCAAGGAATTCATACCTAAGGGTGTGAGGTAAGGGTTTCAGCACCGGAGAAGGGCCTTGTGGAATCAAGATGGGTTCTACTTCCTCCGTCTTCATGATCTCCCCTAGGTAATCCGTCTCCATCCTCTTGACAGAAGCATCCAAATCAGCTACAGGAGTTGGCGTCGACCAAGCATTCATCGATGTCAACGTTGAATCGGACACATGGTTGTACTGGCTTGCAGAACCCCTTGTGCTTGGTTCTTCTTCTGGATCATCAAGGTCCTCATAGTAGTATGCAAGCTCAGCTGCTAAAGTGATGGTTGCATAGTATCCCTTGCCTTCCTTTTTCTTCTTTCCAGCTCTCACCCTTCGCAGATTAGCTCGCCACGGGGCCATACCTCCTTTTAAATATTTATTAAATTTTTTAATGGACTGGTGAGGGGTTGAAATCATACCTGGACTTACCTTTTCGTGCCCGAAACAAAAATCTTCGGGCTCAGGGGTGGTCGACGTCGAGTAGACCTGGTTGACGTCGAGTAGAGTTGAGGTGGTCGATCTCCTGTTCTCGACCCCAGGTGCTCCTGAATAATCCTGAGTTGCACATGTGGTCGACGTCGAGTACCGATGGTCGACGTCCAGTACACCAGTTGAGATTGAGATGATGTGATCGACCTCGGGTGTACCTGTAGGAGAAAAGGTAGTCGACTTCAAGGATGACTGCTCGACGTCGAGTAGATTTCGAGGAGTTACTTGTTCTGGAGAAGTGGTCGAGTTCGGTCGATTTTCCTCGACGTCGACTAGACTGGTCGATGTCGATTTGGTCTGCTCGAATTCGAGTGGATCGTTCAGCTCCGCCGATAATGCGTCGTCGAATAACTCTTCCTCGCTTGATTCTGCAGCTACTAGTTCCTTCTCCAGTGTGGATTCTGCCTTTACAACAGCCTCTTCTTGTGCAAAAAGTCTTCCTGCAGGCTCATCGCAAGAGATAACATTAAACTTTGAATAAATAGCTTTTATTTCCATTACCTCTTCCGCGTCAGGATTGAAAAAGTATTCAATAATCTCATCTCCGATGGTGAAGGTGAGAATTCCCCTTTTTACTCCAATGTTGGCATCTGCTGTTGCGAGAAATGGTCGCCCTAGGATGATGGGGCAAGCGGGGTCCTCTGCCATTTCTATTACAAGAAAATCCGTAGGGACAAAGAATCTACCAACTTTAACAGGAACATTATCAACAATACCTGTAGGAATTACCACTGTGTTGTTTGCCATGTAGAGCTTGGCATCAATAGATTCCAGGGCGCCTATCTTTACCTTTGACCAGATAGATAGGGGCATGATGCTTACGCTTGCTCCTAAGTCACACAGTGCCTTAAAACGATGTCGACCAAGTCCAACAGTGATAGCAAACTTACCTGGGTCAGGTCGCTTCTAAGGAAAATCCATCTTCTTGCATTCTTTAGCAATCTCATTCATTGATCGTTTGTTGCTAAGAATCTCCTTGAGGAACTTGATGTAGGCAGGCATCTCGTGAAGTGCTTCTGTAAAAGGAATAGTAACATTCAGACTCTGAAGCAATTTCACAAAACGCTGAAACTTACCATTAGTTGGATTTTTCTGGTTCTTAGAAGGGAATGGGAGCGTCTTTTTAGTTTTCTGAGCCAGAACAGCTGCCGGAGGTGATGAGGACTCTTCGACATCGACTGGAATCTCTTCGACATCGACCATTGGAGTCGACTTCGAGTTGGAGTGTTATACAGAAGAATCCTTGTCATTCAATTCCTCGACGTCGAGTATGTTGTGGTCGACTTCGACCAGAGTCTGGTCGATGTCGAGTAACTGTTGGTCGTCGTTGAGTGCAGCTTTGTCTTTTTCTTCTCCGTTCTCTGGCTCGTGCACTTTGTGACCGCTCCGTAGCTTCATAACAGCGACATGTCCGTGCTGCCCCTTAGGATTTGGTTCTGTATGCCCTAGGAGCTGATATATAGCAATTGGCTAGACCGGTCAATTGCTAAACTAAAAGCGCGATCTTGCGTTTGCTCTTCGTATTCCGTGAATTGATGTCGGCGTACACACAATTAGTTAATTAAGAACTAATTAAGTTGACGGTTGCCGCCTCTGATCGATATAGGCTACTGTCAGAACAGTTAAATTTAGATCGGCCGAATGATGCACGAAATGAATCGGCTTCAACAAGGAGTCAACTACTACGGTTTGACCTCCAGTTACCAATCTAAATCGGCTAAGAACGTGAGAATGGAGTTGAATTTACTTTGATGGGAAGAATATGAAAGTATACGAACCGGTTTGGATTGATAGTCGAGAACCCTTTAATCCTATAAAGGGGTTTCTCAATTCTATTCATTCTGATTAATTCCAAACGAAATACAATGTTTAAATAGGTAAATAACTAGGGTTTGGTTGGCTTCCTTAGAGGCTAAGGATTGCTTTACCAAACTATATCCTAACTAAATAAAACTTATTCTAAAATTCTAATACAGAAAATAATAAAATATGATAATTAAGAAAGCCTAAAGGATATACTCTTCTAACCATCTTATTTGACCTAACTAAGAAATACTAAAATAAGCAATTCTATAATTAGACTCCACCTAACATAGGAGTTACTAAAAATAGAATATATATAAAAAATAAGAAATATAAATAATAAAATAATTAACGACGTTTCTTCAACGACTCCCAAGATGGAGTCTTCTTCTTCCGTTTGAGGATGACATCATTCTCCTCCATTTGAAATCGACTCGTCCTCGAGTTGTCGCCTGGATGAAGATCGTTGTTTGACCCACAGAAGGCCATCTTGACCCGCATCATTCTCCCCCTCTTATCTTCGATTCGTCCTCGAATCGAGTCATGGATCAGCAATGGGGAGACACGGTAGGCACGAAGTAGCTAGCCGGAGGATCAACTTGGATAGGTGCCAACAGAATTCGAGGCATAGAAACCCCAAAAACAACACCTGTTAAGTCGATCAATGAGTAATTAACAGAATCATTAGGAACATGCTGAATGACCTCAAGAACTTCAGATTCAGCAATGTCAAGGACGTTCTCAAGAGGTACAATCGCTAACTCAAGAGAAACGTCCTCAACCTCCTCCTGGGCATCAACCGACGACAATAACTCATCCTGCGTAGAATAATAGTTCACTTGCAGATCAGATTCGGATGCCTTCCCGGTGGATTCTGGTAGTGTATGACCCACCGCTGGAAAGATCTCGAAATTATCTTCACAGGGAGTGGTAGAAGAGGCAAATCCAAGGTCGGAGTCAACGGGAATCTGTGAAACAAAATCATCGCGCAGTGCAACAAAATCATCGCGCAGTGCAGTCTCTTGGCCAACGAAAGTATCCGACACAACCTCCTTTACCTTCCTGTCGGTCGTATAGTCAAGTAAAATCACGTCCACATCGGGGGAGGATATCTCCAAGATCTCAGAGGTAGGTGGCGCGTGAGGCTGACTATTAAGAAGTTTCTGAATATAAGCCATCCTCCAAGTGTCATTAAGCCAATCAGCTTGCCGTTGGGCCGCTTCCTCCAACTTTCGTTTTCATTCCTCCTCAACCTCTCGTTGTTGGAGAAGCCAAATCTGACGGAGGCAAAGTTGTTGTTCTTGTTTCTCCTCCTCAATTGCGGCTTGACATTGACGCTCAAGGAGTTGTTGTTGTCGATGAGTCTCTTCTTGCCTTTGAAGCGAAAGGTGACGCCTTTGAGCCTCTTGTTGTCGTTGACACTCAAGTTGTTGTTGTTGTTCCAAGGCTCTCCGCTGCCACAAGCGTTGGCGACGCTGTTGTGTGGCTCGTTTCAAAGCAAAGAACTCATCCAATGGATCGGGATCATCCTCCATGTCACCCAAAATTTCCCACGCCATCAAATCAAAATATTAAAATCATCAACCCAAAAAAACAAAGAGCGTAGCATAACGTGTCTCTGAATACCAATTGATATATAGCAATTGGCTAGACCGGCCAATTGCTAAACTAAAAGCGCGATCTTGCGTTTGCTCTTGGTATTCCGTGAATTGATGCCGGCGTACACACAATTAGCTAATTAAGAACTAATTAAGTTGACGGTTGCCGCCTCTGATCGATATAGGCTAATGTCAGCACACTTAAATTTAGATCGGTCGAATGACGCACGAAATGAATCGGCCTCAACAAGGGAGTCAACAATTACGGTTTGACCTCCAATTACCAATCTAAATTGGCTAAGAACGTGAGAATGGAGTTGAATTTACTTTAATCGGAAGAATATGAAAGTATACGAACCGGTTTGGTTTGATAATCGAGAACCCTTTAATCCTATAGAGGGGTTTCTCAATTCTATTCAATCTGATTAATTCCAAACGAATACATTGTTTAAATAGGTAAATAACTAGGGTTTGGTTGGCTTCCTTAGAGGCTAAGGATTGCTTTACCAAACTATATCCTAACTAAATAAAACTTAATCTAAAATCCTAATATAGAAAATAATAAAATATGTTAATTAAGAAAGCCTAAAGGATAGACTCTCCTAACTATCTTATTTGACCTAACTAAGAAATACTAAAATAAGCAATTATATAATTAGACTCCAACTAACATAGGAGTTACTAAAAATAGAATATATATAAAAAATAAGAAATATAAATAATAAAATAATTAACGGCGTTTCTTCAACGACTCCCAAGGTGGAGCCTTCTTCTTCCGTTTGAGGATGACATCATTCTCCTCCATTTGAAATCGACTCGTCCTCGAGTCGTCACTTGGATCAAGATCGTTGTTTGACCCACAGAAGGCCTTCTTGACCCGCATCAGAAGCTGCCCGGTTGGTCGTGGAATCTGCGCCGCGAATTGACCTATGTGGGTCTCTATGTTTCTCTTCCAAATATCCAGCTCTCCAAATCTTGTATTGATGTTCTGGAGCTGATTATTGATGGCGCTTGTAGACTGTTGCTGTTGTGCTTGATTTTTCCTCATCTCGTCCAGGATGACCTGTAGATCGTCCTTCCTCTGATCCCTTTCCGGATGTCCTGGAGCTCTGTATGGCGGGGGGTTTCTAGGGGCACCTTGGTTTCGTTTTGGTTTATAAAACCTTTGGTCCCCCATATAGCGATTGGGACCCCCTGCGTAAGCTACTTCCTCGTGAGTTTCTGCCATCCTGACTTGCTTTGTATGTGGGCACTCAGTAGTGGTGTGCCGCTGTGAACCGCATTCGATGCAAGGTTGGTTGACAGAGAGATACTTGACTTGCTTGAGGAGTTTGCGATTCTGATCCTTGTAGTACTGCTCCCTGACATCTGGGTCAATCTCTTTAAAAAGCTCATAGAGAGGCATGAATGGGGCTGGCCTGGCGTAGGCATCTTCATCATAGTTTGTTGGAGCCTCATACTTGTTGTCGTAGTTGGTCATCTTGTCGAGGGCAGCCCATGCGTCAGCTGGCGGCATTGTCAGATACTCCTAATGAGTATACGTGTTGATCCTATACTTAGCAGCCAGGTCAAGAGAATTGAAGAAGATCTCCTGAACGATGCAGGGTTGCTTTCCATATGTAGGGCAGGATCGCAGTAGATCCTTATATCGTTCCCATGTCTTTGCTAGCGGCTCCCCATGCTTTTGTTTGAAAGCTGTAATCTTCTGGCGAAGGAGTGCTGTCTTGGCAGGAGGAAAGAATTTGTTAAGAAATTCCTGCCTCACTTCAATCCATGTTGTGAGGGATCGTGGACGGAGACCTTCAAGCCACTTCAATGTTGGGCCGGCCAGAGACCATCGAAAGGCCTTCATCATGACATATTCCAAAGTGGTACCTTCAACAAGAGTACGGCACATATTAGTAAAGTTGGTAATATGTTGAAGATGACATTCATTAAATCTACCAAAGAAAGCATTATTTTTAATTTCAATAAGGAAAGGAGTGCAAATTTCAGAGGTATTCTCATGGATTAGAATGGCCGATTCAGGCACGACGAGAGTCGGGTGCATATAATCCTTTGCGGTGGTAGAGTACTAGGCAAGCTCAGCTTCCGCTTGCCTCCTTCGCTCTGCCTCCAGTTCTATTTGTGCTCTCTCAGTGGCGAGAGCAGTTTTCTTTGTGGCTAGTTCTGTCCTAAGGCTCTGTATCAGCTGTTCCTGTGTTTCTGCGGCCGCCATGGCTCTTTTTAGTTTAGCGTGGACGTGTATAAGGCGTTCCGGGTCGTCTAAGGCGTCAAACTCAGGTTGTTGACTAGAACAGCGCATAGACTGCAAAATCAAAACTTAAAGAAAAGTGAGATCTAACTACCTAAGGCGCGAATGATTGCCTCCCCGGCAACGACGCCAATTTGTTGTAGGAGGAAATCGAGTTCAAAATATAATAAAATAGATCAAACCGGATTATGCCCACGCAAATGATTACAAGACTTTCTCCCGATGTAGCTGTGGGAAGTCAGGATCGATCCTCGAGGAAGCGTGTCAGCGGATCCTAGGCAGCGGAGGGATCTCACAAGTGGTGATCGACCACAGTGTACTCGACCTCGACCAAGGGTAGTCGACAAGGGTCAAACATAGCTGATTTCGAGCAACAGAAGATGCTGGTGGTGGTCGACGTCGACTAGGCTTCCTCGACGTCGAGTACGGTCTGGTCGTAGTCGAGTTCCTGCAAAGACACAAGCAACAACGATCTTTGCTCGATCGATCGAAAATCAGTGGTCGACATCGACTAGGGTCTAGTCGAAGTCGAGTAGAAACAGTAACGAAAATAAAAGACAAACCTTTTCGGACTATGTGAAATAAAACTTCCAAGATCGGGGTTTGCAACAATGATAACCAAACATGCATAAGGCAAGATAAATAACGATAATCATGCAAATCGCATCGAAGGATCAAGCTTTCACCTTTTCCAACAATTAAACAACTCTTTCAAGAAACCCTAATTGTTTCTACCGATTTTATGTCTATTAATCCAAGTTGTTAGCATGAATTTCTATTAAATAGATAATAAACACATAAAAGGTAGTAGATGCTCAAAAAATGATAAAGGTCGGATCTTTACCTCAAACACGCATGGCTATCGTCGGGCTCGCCCCAACCCTAGAAGTGGGTGGACTACTCACTCTTCATTGCAATCGCAGACATCATTAATAAAAGGAAATAAACTTGCATTAATAAAATAAAATAGAGCTTACAACCAAAGGAAGCCAATTCCGCTTTCGCTTCACAAACTCCTATTGGCATCCACTCTCTCTCTCTCTCTCTCTCTCTCTCTCTCTCCCTCTCCCTCCCTCTCTCTCTCTCTCTCTCTCTCTCTCTCTCTCTCTCTCTCTCTCCTACTTCTCTTCCTAAGATTCAATGAATAAAAACTAGCCCCATGGGCTTTATTTATAGGCTTCCGATCCTTGCTAATAAAGGAAGGAATTTCTATCTATATCTCTATCTAAAATAGAAGATATAATTCTACTTAGGAAATAAATATATCTAAATTAGATAAAACTAGATAAATCCTAGGGTAATTAATTGTTCAACCCTTAGGATAAACAGAAAGATAAAAAGATAAAAAATATCTAAATCTTCTTGTGTTGGAAATATCGTCTCGAAAATATCTCCATTGGATTCAGGATAGAACCTTAACAAGACTCGGACTAGCTCGATTTCGGGCACTGTGGTAGTCGACTTCGACCAAGTCTGGTCGACGTCGAATAGGGTGTACTTGATTTTTGGTAATCTTAAGCTTGTCGAGTGCTTCTCTTCATCGAGCTCGGATAACCGCCCAGTTCTAGTCGACCTCGAGTAAGGTGTGGTCGACGTCGAGTACGGTGTGGTCGACGTCGAGTACGGCTCGTGCTCGAGTTGTCTTCTTCTTCTGTCCTTGATCAAGCCTGCTTCAGCTGGAGTCGACTTCGACAAAGCTTGGTCGACGTCGAGTAGGGTGTACTCGACTTCGAGTACATGTCGAGCTCTCAACATTCTGCTCTGTTCTTGAAATGCACTTTCCCGAGTCCTCGTTCGTCGGATTGACGCATATGAGTATGCGTTGGAAATCCCTTTTCGAGGGCTACAACTTTCATGAATACATCAAAACTTGATTCAGAATGATGGATGTCGAAATATGGCCTTTTCTCCAGCTGCACCATTCTTAGCTTCTCCATGAGTTTTCTTTATGCTCCAAAGTGCATCCGATTTTTGCAAAATTAAACAGAAACTAGTGTAGACTCCATAATTTGGAAAATAAGCATAAATTACATAGATTCTGTACTATTCTAACCCAAATGCATGAAATGTATACAGAAATCGATATAAAAGTAGATATAAAACATGGAGATCAAATCATGCACCCCATACTTAAGCTTGCTTGTCCACAAGCAATAACTTGGATAGTCATTCAGGGGAAGAATTCAAACTCTCAACATCATAGATTCATTCTCATATATCCCTGCAGTCAATTACCATCATTGAAAAGGTACTAATGCCACAAATCCATGCATGTGCAATAAAAAGCAACATCTACTCGCAAAAGGAGGGTAATGCAAACACAATTCATAAGTGACAAAGCATTAATAATCAAGAGGACTTTAATTTAAGCTCGTGAAGGAGTAGATTGGTAAAACGCTAAAGGTGGGTAATTTTTGGCAATGTGGTGCTAATGATCCGGGGAAATGGAGTATTTTCCAAATTGAATTTCCACATTCCTTCTTCATAAGAATCATCACCTTCCATAATGTTTTTATCAATAATAATTCTTTTACCTCTCTAACTCAGCACTGCCTTCTCGCGAGTCGCAAACATGGGTGTCATGAATGGCCTCGGATTTTTTTTCACTCATGGATCGGATTTTTTTTCACTCATTAAATTTTCCATATATTTCAAACAATTTCCTACCAAACTCCAATAATGATAACAACAACACAAATACCATATAACATTCTCCATAATGTAACTTCATTCTCAACATAATCCCCGGATAGGAAATAAGGTAAAGAATGGGCAATATTTAGATCATGTGGAGCATAATATGAAATAAGGCATAATATGGCTTTTGTGATGCATAAGAATAGGTAAGGCTAGGAATACAACAATATGAGCATTATATGGAAATATAAAGTCCTCCATCCTCTTATCATGCAACATGTCAAAAGCAAAATCAAATTTACCTCCTTTCATGGTTTTCAAGAAAATAATGCACCTCATTGTGACTTCCCTTTCCTAGGCAATTTCATGCTATATCTCTAATGAATCCAATTTTGCATCGTCGAATTCAATATAAGCTTACATGACACTAATTCTTTAGACAATTTACAAGTATTGAGAGATGTCTCATAGAATTTTGTGTTTAGCAATTTAGCATAAAAATTTAAAATTTTACTCAAAATTCACCATGTTAAACCAAAAGCAAGAATAACACATATAATAATGATAATGAGCTCTTCCCCCACCCCATACTTAAAATATACAGTGTCCCCACTGTATAAAATCAATATAAAACAAAGGTAAAGGAAGGAACTCACTGAATAACGCATCGTAGAGTCAAAACAGGGCAGTCGAGTAAATGTGCTAGTCGACGTCGAGTAGGCGTGGTCGACGTCGAGTACAGATCCTGCGTTGAGTGAAAGTCTGAAGTCGAGGAAGCTTCTTGGTTGGTCGACGTCGACTAGAGTTGTGTGCTCGATGTTCCTCCTAGTCGATCTCGACTGGCCTAGTCGATTTCGACTGACTGTCAGAGACTTCTTTTTCCACTCTTTGCGATCCTTTTATGCTTCTCGACCTAAAAATGTTAGTTTTCACAAAGACAAGACCTTTCACATGAAGTATTCAAAACCAAAATAACAAAAACAAAAACAAAACCAAAACCAAAAGTTTCATAGTCCCAAAATTTAAAAGTTTTATGTACATGCTCTAGATTTTAGAGTCGCTAGGCCGACTTCTCCATTAAGTATTAGCCTGGCTCATCTTTGTGCGGAGGTATAGCTGGGTCTGGTGGTTCCTCCGGTGGTGGGAAGCGTGGAATGTCATCCGGGGGCATCATGTGAAGAAGCTTAAACCTCCCCGAGTGAACGCTCCATGACTTCACCCATTCATCTTCATGGGCTCCAGCTGGCATGCATAAAGGGAGATATAAAGAAAATATACATACCTCATCATCATACCTCTTTCGCTTCATTGGTTGATTTGTTTCCACATCTCCTCCACCACAGCAAAACGGTGGAGTGGGAAGAGATATTTCCACCTCATCTTGTGGAGCTTCATGCCACTTTGCAAGGACCCCATACTAGAACACAAACATCGGTTGCCCAAAATTGTCGGGGATGGCCTTCACCTTGTAAGGTAAAAGCGACTTTGAAACACCATGGGCAACGACGTCTGGATTTTGCATTGGTAGCTCTTCTTCTTCTTGGGATCCTTCAAAAGATTCTTCAAAGATAGATAGCGAAGTAGATATTGAAATAGAGGAAGGACATACCTGGATTTATGTGGTACAGATTATTTCGGCTAGTGTTTCTGGATCAGTTCCTCCAGAATGTTTATGTGTCGAGTCCAGGTAGTCGATGTCGACTGGCTCATAGAAGGGGACGTTGTCGAACCAACTTGTCATTGTCGGTTTGGGCGATTCAGTGTGATGTTCCCTTCTACACCAGACGTCCAATCGCTCCCTGATCCGGCGAGTTTCGGCGTCATCGTCATCCGCGCGACGGGTTAATTCCGCCTTCTCTTGTTCTATCTCCGCTATCTGGTGGCGAAGCTCCGCTATCTTAGCCTCCATATCATATGCGCCTTGCATTCTACAACATCGCATGCACCTGCAAAGTAACTCAAAAGAAACGTGAGATCTGACTACCTAAGGCGCGAATGATTGCTTCCCCGGCAACGGCACCAATTTGTTGTAGGAGGAAATCGAGAATTGCAATAAAATATAAATAAAGTAAAGCAAACCGATTTAGTTCACAGCAAATAATGTTCAAGACTCCCTCCCAATGTAGGAAAAGAAAGTCAGGCTCGATCCTCGAGGAAGCTGGTCAGCGGATCTCAGGCAGGGGGATAATCTCACGGACAGAAATCGACTTCAGGGGTACTCGACCTCGACTAGGGTTAGTCGACAGAGGGTCAAGCACAGTCGAATCCGAGCAACAGAAGACACAGGGGGTGGTCGATGTCGAGTAGACCTACTCGACGTCGAATACGGTCTGGTCGTGGTCGAGTTACTGTAGAGACATAAGCAACAACGATCTTGCTCGATCGAGAAATCAGTGATCGACGTCGGCCAAGGGGTGGTCGAAGTCGAGTAAGAACAGTAACTTAAACGAATGCAAATCTTGAACTTTAAACAATGTATGAAAAAGACTTCCAAGATCGGGGTTTACAACAACGATTACCATGAAAGCGGAATTATAAATCATAAAAGATGGCAAATTTATCGATAAAGGAGAAGGCTTTCACCTAATCCGACAAGTAGAAACATAAATATCGCGATAAATAATCCTAATTGTATTTATTCCTTTTCATAATTAGAATTTGTTATCTTCCGAATAGAAATCCTAATTACTACCCAAGTTTCACAACATGAGTTCTTCAATTTCTCAATCAAAGAATATAATAACGATAAAGTATCTTCTTTTGCAATCGCTAATCCACCGACATGGCTCTCGTTGGGCTCACCTCAACCCTAGAAGTAGGTGGACTACTCGCGCCTCATTGCAATCGCGGACATTGATGGAAAAGAAATAACTTGCATAAACTATATTCAAAGTCTTCACAATCCCGACACTCAAACTTTCGTAGAATGCCAAAACCCTAAAACCTTTGAACTCCTAAACTCTATGTGGAACTACTTCTCTGAAATTGAATGAATCAAAAACTAGCCTCATGGGCTTTATTTATAGGCTTCCTTCCAAGATAATCTAGGAAAGAAATTCTATCTATATCCATCTATCTATTATAGAAGATATAATCCTACTAGAAATAATTAAATCCAAACTAGATAAATCCTTAGGGTAATTAATTTTTTAAACCCTAGGATAAATAAAAAGATAAAAAGATAAAAATATCTAAATCTTCATGTGTTGGAAATCTCGTCTCGAAAATATCTCCATCGTATTCGGGATAGAACCTTAACGAGACCCGGACGAGCTCGATTTCGGGCACTGGTGTTAGTCGACTTCGACCAAGTCTGGTCGACGTCGAGTAGGGTATACTCGACTTCGAGTAATTTTCAGCTTCTCGAGTGCTTCTCCTCGTCGAGCTCGGGTAACCGCCTAGTTCTAGTCGACGTCGAGTACGCTGTGGTCGACGTCGAGTACGGCTCGTGCTCGAATTGTCTTCTTCCTCTGTCCTCGATCAAATCTGCTTCAGCTGTAGTCGACTTCGAGTAAGGCCTGGTAGAAGTCGAGTAGGATCCCGTCCTTTGATTTTGTCTCGGAATGGCTCCAAATTCTGCAATATTAAACAAAAACTTATGTAGACCTCTATTTCTTGCAAATAAGCATATACTACACAAATTCAACATATTCCCAGCCCGAAATATGCAACGTATATAGAATAAGGAGCTAAAATGTGCATAAAAACATGGCTATTTTAGTGGACATCATAAAGACAAAATCAAAACATCCAGAACTCCATGGGATTTTTAGGAATCATGCTTGAAATTTAAAATAGAGGACAAACTAAGCTAGATAGATATTTGAATAACACATATGTATGCAATGCATGCTTTATTTTTAGATTTTCGATTTTTTTTTAAATTCCGAAAATGCAGAAAAATAAATAAATAAAATTAGATAAAATTAAATAAACTAAACAGAAATTAAAGAAACTAACTATTACAGAAACTTAAATATGTTGTGCAGAAATTTAAACATGGTCCTAGAAATGACAGAATTGACATAAAATACATATCATTCTTCTCCCCCACACTTAAAGTTTTCAGTGTCCTCTCTGAAACAGTACAGACAACCAAAATAAAACATAAAAATTCAGGGTGAAGGAGGTAGAACTAACCACTCACTGAGGCGGCGGCTGGTATGGTGGCGACTGGTACGGCGGGATATGTGGGTACTGCTGGCGGAGGTAGTAGGCCTGCTCTCTCCGCATCTCCTTCATGTGATATTTTGTCTCTCGCACATTGCGGTCGATGTCATGGAGAGTGAACTCGAATGAGTCCTGGCGCAAGGATATACGGTGGAACTCGGTGAGCATGTGGTCCCGCCAGGGGTCATCCTCAGCAGAAGAAAAGCGAGGCCCCGCAGAAGAAGCAGCAGCATGTTGTGCATCCCTCATATGATTGTCTGTCTGTGCAGGGGCATCCTCCTCAGCCTCGTCATCATCATCTTCATCATCATCCTCTACTTGGACCGGATCAGCTGCTATGTAAAGGGTATTTTTGGAAGGGCCATAAGGTAAGGCCCTAGGAAGACTCAGTCGGTGCTCCCCACGCTTTCCCGACTTCCAAATCTAGCCCGCCACATCAGAGCCCTCAATCACGAAAGCCCTCCGGAGCTGCTCTGTCGTATAGGTGTACCCACCAGTCATGGGTGCACCTCATTGTTCAGGCTCCAGATATATTGGTAGGCTATGATGCTAATCATGCCTCCCAAACCAAACCTCCCTGACTTCTTCCCTTGAATCTTCAGGCAACTGTCCACAAAGATATCAACCCAGTCCGGCGTACCACGAGACTGGAGAGCAAGGCTCCACAACCAGGATAGATCACCATCAGGCACTTTGTTCACGTCGCCTTGGCCGCTGAAAGACATGGCCAAGACCTTGTGAACTAGACGGAGGCATGGGTGGACGAAATTGTAGTTGTACTCTCCCTTGTGTCCGTCAAATCCGGTTCTAGCCGCCGCGAACCAGACATCATGGCGTTGCTGCTCTGTCTCCATGAAATACCAATCTGGGGTAGGTGCCCGAGAGATCCCAAAAAGCTATCTCAGCTGGTCATATGAGCAAGTGTGAGGCTGATCCAACAAGTTAAACCTAATCCTCGAGTTATCCATACACTGCAACGTGGCCAGAAACTCCCATGCCAACTCAGGGTACGTGGGGGCACCACAATCTATAAATCCCCCTAAGCCGCCATGGCTAAGCATCCGCCGTGTAACATCCAACATGCACAATGTCTGTAAGGCAGGGATATGAAAAAACTTCGTCTCTACGAATCGCTTTGTATCTAAGTTCTTAAATGTCTTCCTCTGTTCGTCAGACGCATTCCGCAATCGGCACACCATTGTTATCAAAACTCAGCAGTGATATCAACCCAAAAACTCCAAAATCCAACAACAAACCTCCAATACAACCCAAGCTAATCATCAAAACTCAACACACCTCAAGCTAATAAACCAAATCCACAACCAAATCAGCTTACCAACACAAATATTTCCCAAGCAAACCACCAAATCCCAATTCTTCAATCAACCACCAACAACCCAATCCAACAAACCTGGCGGTGGTGGACGACGCGGCAGGCGCAGCAAGGAGGCGGCGACCGCTGCGGTTCGGCGATGCAGCAGTAAGTGGCGAGGCAGTCGGTGATGGTGACGACAGATCCGGGGAATGGGTGGCGAGGTGGTCGGAATCGGCGAAGAAGAAGATGAAAGAGAGGGCTTGTGGGGTGGTTATGCTGGTTTTGAAGGTTGAAGAGGAAGAAGACAATGGTGTATGGAGGCAGGTGATGAGAAGAAAAAGGAGGTAGGGTTTGAAGAAAAGGACTCTCGTGATCTATCTATCTTTTATTTCTTCTTTTTTTCTTTTTTTTTTAAAGAATGGGTCACGGACCTGAGAAGCGGCAGCCGGCGCCAGTGAGGTGGCCTTCTATACTTCGTTTATTTATTTATTTATTATCATTACCTATGTCAATTAATCCTAAAGTAATTAACTAATGAAAACTACCTAAGAAATAATAAAGGTGAGAAAGAAAGAAGAACTTACCTCGGGTTGCCTCCCGAGAAGCGCCTTTGTTTTAAGTCGTTGGCTCGACGTGATGGTCTTTGAGTGGCCTAATAGGTTGGTTCAGCAAGCACCAACTCCTCTTCTTCGTTATGCGGAATGTTCTTAAAGTATGGCTTAACTCTATGACCATTGACTTTAAAGAGCTCATTAGACTTAGGATCATAGAGTTCAATTGCTCCGTGAGAGAAAATCCTTGAGATGGTACAGGGTCCTTCCCACCTTGATCTAAGCTTTCCAGGGAAGAGTTTTAGGCGTGATTTGTATAGAAAGACGTTGTCTCCTATTGTTAGCTCTTTCCGCAGGATGTGTTTGTCATGCCAAGCCTTGGTCTTCTCCTTGTAGATCACTGCATTATCATAAGCATCCAGACGCAATTCCTCCAGCTCTTGCAATTGAAGCTTTTTAAACTCACCTACTTCATCCAGCCTCATATTGCAATTCTTTACAGCCCAATACGCCCTATGCTGAAGCTCCACAGGGAGATGACATGCCTTTCCAAAGATAATTCGATAAGGGGACATACCAATGGGAGTCTTATAGGCCGTCCGATCAGCCGTAGACTCCAATCCTTCCTGTTAGGTGCCACTGTTTTCTCCAGAATGGTCTTTATCTCCCTATTTGATATCTCCGCTTGACCATTGGTCGTAGGGTGATAGGCAGTGGACACTCTCTGTGTGACATGGTATTTCTTTAACAAGGTAGTGATCGTCCTGTTGCAGAAATGTGTCCCTCTGTCGCTAATTATAGCCTTAGGCACCCCAAATCTTGCGAAAATGGTGTCTTTAAGGAATTCTGCAACCACTTTAGAATCATCAGTTCTGGTGAATTTCGGTGGAAATTCTCCCGCGACCAAGATATTCACCATATTGGCAAACCAAGGTCGAGGAGTATGGACACCCATCAACAATTCAGGAATATCAGGACTTACCTCGTCAAATAGGAGGAAAAAAATGGAACGGGGGTCTGAACAGCATGCGGCAAGCGCAACACAATTGTTTGGTCGCGGCCGCAGCATGGTTGATGCGGCCGTACCACCCTCCGTTTTCGTGGTTTCCTGCAGCTGCGAAGAAGAAATGTGAGTTAAATAAAACAATGTATCGTCAAGGAACTCACCGTGAATGGGTCTTTGATCTTCCGGCTTGTCCTCTCCTTGGACAAGTCTACTGAGGTGGTCCGCTACTAAGTTTTCTGCACCTTTCTTATCTTTGATTTCAATGTCAAATTCACTTAAAAGTAAAATCCAATGAATCAATCTTGGTTTCGCTTCTTTCTTAGTCAATAAATAGCAAAGAGCAGCGTAATCAGTGAAGACAATTACCTTAGCTCCTAGGAGATAGGAGCGGAACTTCTCCAGTGCAAAGACCACAACCAGGAGCTCTTTCTAAGTGGTTGAGTAGTTTCTTTGCGCTCCATTAAAAGTCATGGAGGCGTAGTAGATGACATGAGAGCTCCTTCCTTCCTTTTGTCCCAAAACAGCTCCCACAGCATAGTCGCTAGCATCACACATAATCTCAAAAGGTTGAGACCATATGGGTGCTTCAATGATAGGCGCGCTAGTCAGGCGACCTTTAAGGTCATCAAAGGATGCTCTACACCTGTCATCAAACTCAAAAGCTACTTCCTATTTCAGTAAATCACAAAGAGGTGCAGAAATTTTAGAAAAATCCTTAATAAACCTGCGATAGAACCCTGCATGGCCTAAAAAGGAATGAATTTCGCGCACATTGGTGGGGTAAGGCAGAGACTGAAAAACATCAATCTTAGCCTTATCCACCTCAAGACCCCTGCTAGACACCATATGACCTAAAACAATGCCTTGCTCAACCATAAAATGACACTTTTCAGAATTAAGAACTAAGTTGGTGTCTACACACCGCCTAAGCACAAGTGACAAATAATGCAAGCAAGTATCAAAATCATCTCCATGCACAGTGAACTCATCCATAAATACTTCTATAAAGCGCTCTACATACTCAGACAATATGCTTACCATACACCGTTGGAAAGTCCCAGGTGCGTTACATAGCCCAAGAGGCATTCTGCGATATGCAAAAGTGCCAAAGGGGCATGTAAATGTCGTTTTTTGTTCATCCTCTGGTGCTATTGGTACCTGAAAATATCCTGAGTAGCCATCTAAAAAGCAATAAAAGGAGCGGTCGGCAAGGCGCTCAAGCATTTGATCAATAAAGGGAAGGGGGAAGTGGTCCTTGCGAGTAACTGCATTCAATTTACGATAATCAATACAGACTCTCCATCCAGTTTGTACCCTTCTAGGGACCAACTCACCATCGTGATTTTCAACAACAGTAATACCTCCCTTCTTAGGGACAACCTGAGTAGGACTCACCCATTTGATGTCAGATATTGGAAAGATCATACCGGCCTGAAGGGGCTTCAACACCTCCTTCTTTACTACTTCCATCATTGGTGGGTTGAGTCGTCGCTGAGGTTGTCTAGATGGCTTGGCATCATCCTCCAATAGGACTGATGCCCATAATGTCTGCTATCATCCATCCTACCGCCTCCTTGTTCTCCCTTAGAACAGTCACCAATTGCTCCTCCTGTCCAAAGGTCAATTTGTTAGAAATAATGACGGGCAGAGTATCATTTTCACCAAGAAAAGCATATTTAAGGTGATTAGGAAGTTGTTTCAATTCAACATCAGGCGCTTGGATAATAGATGGAAGAAGCTTTTTAGTAGGAATGGTCAGCTCGATGCGGTCTCCCCTTTGTGGCACATAGGTGGGAGATCAATAGTCTAAAGCTACTATAGCCTCCTGCAAATTAGATGACAATACATAATCTCTATCAATTTCATCTATAGGAGCCTGTAAAGCAACTTCCATCTCATCAATACACTCCAAATCACAACAATCTTGTGCCATAGTATCAATAATATCCACAAAGCACAGAGAAGGATTATCAGATGGAAATTTCATGGAATCATAAATATTATATTAAACTCTTTGACCATCAAATTCCATAGTAAGAGATCCTGAATAGACATCTATCTTAGTCCTAGCAGTTTTCAGAAAAGGTCTGCCCAACAAAATAGGGCCTTCATTGTTACCAGGACTCATGTCAATCACAAAGAAATCAGCAGGGAATATCAAGTTCTCAACCATAACCAAGACATCTTCAACAATCCCTTTCGGGTAGATAGTAGATCGATCAGCAAGTTGAATTACTACCCGAGTATCATTCAGAGGTCCCAACCCCAAAGCATGATAAACATTAGAAGGCAAAACATTAATAGATGCTCCTAAATCTAACATGGCTTTGTCAAATTTAGTATCACATATCACACATGGAATAGCAAACATACCAGGGTCACTACACTTTTTAGGCATACGTTTTTGAAATACAGCGGTGACTTGTTCGCTTACCTTCACCTTTTGCTTACCTTTTAGCTTCTGGTTCCGCTTGATAGTGCAAAGTTCCTTCAAAAATTTAGCATATCTAGGAATGCTTTTGATCAAATTAAGCAAAGGAATGTTTACCTCACACTTACTGAATGTCTCAAATATTTCCTTGTCGTTCTCATACCTTCGTGTATCCTTCAAGGCTTCCGGGAAGGGCGGAATTGGCTTTGGAGTCTCCATAGGTAAGGATGAAGAAGAGGGAGAAGGAGAAGAAAGAGGAAGAGGAAGGGAAGAGGAGTACCTGACACCGAGGTGGCGGCGGACCCACTGGCGGCGGGCGCGGCAGGGTGCTGCGGCCGCAGCACGATTGATTGGCCGCGGGCGCCGCACAGTGTGCGTCCCGTCTTCTTCTTCTATTACTTCTATCTCCTCGTCCATTATTTCCTCGTCATCCTTTTGAGGTGTTACAACCAGTTCCTTGCCACTCCTAAGCGTTACAACACTGACATTCTCCTTTGTTGGATTCTCGATGGTCTGTGATGGAAGCTTTCCTGAATTGTTTGCCTCCTTAGCACTTAAGATTTGAATGAGCTGACTCATTTCATTCTCAAGATTTGTCATCCGATCGGATTGTTGCTTTTCTAGATTCGCCATCCGCTCTGACTGTTGTTTCTCATTCTTTAAGACCAATCGTGACAGTTTCTGTAGTGGATCCTCAGTATCCTCATTTGATTGTTGTTGACCTCCCTGTCGAGGTTCATATTGTTATTGGGGCCTTGGATGTTGCCCCCCTTGCTGATTAAAAGAGGCTTGGTAGTTCCCATAGCCTTGCTGATAGCCTCTGTTGTAATTGTTGTTGTGTGAAATACCCAGGATTTCCATAATTGCCTTGCCTAGGCCTTTGTTGAGCGAAATTCCCAATGGCATTCAAATCAACATTAGGATCTTGTAGAAGCGGGCACATGTCCATAGGATGAGTGAATTGGTTGCAAAGACCACATGCCTTCAGTTGTTGAGGAGTTCTATCAATGACCAATTGTTTCATCATCTCCTTTACCTCTGCCATATTAGTCTGAAGTGCAGCCACAGGGGCATCAACAGAGAGTACACCCCTTGCACTAGGGCTCTTATTGAACTGTTTGGAGCCCTCAGATAGCTCCTTAAACACATCCCAAGCTGCGGCAGGCATCTTGTTCAGCATGTTTCCTCCACAAGCAGAATTCACTGTTTTGCGCTCCATATCAGTCAACCCATTAAAGACAAAGAGAACCAGATCCTTTTGAGAGTATCCATGGCATGGACAGCTGGCGCAGAGCTTCTTGAAGCGCTCAAAGTACTCATGTATCGACTCTGTCGCGTACTGCTCAATGCTGTTGATTGACCTTTTCAAAGCGTTGAGTTTTGTTGTAGGGAAGTACATCTCAAGGAAGACTCTCTTTATATCAGCCCAAGTAGAAATAGATCCAGGTGGCAGATAGAAGAACCATTTATTCGCCTCATCCTTCAAAGAGAAGGGAAAAGCTCTCAGCTTGATTTGATCTTCATTACGTTTTCTGGTTTCATCCCAACAACCACCGTATGGAATTCAGACAGATGCTTGTGGGGGTCCTCCCCACTCAACCCATGGAATTTGGGTAGAAGATGAACTACCCCAGACTTCAGCTCAAAGTTGACTCCTTCTACTAGCGCAGGGAATTGGATTACCAGGGGTTGCTGTGCCAGATCAGGAGCAGAAAGCTCCTTAAGAGTGCGGTTCGCGTCGTTAGCCATCTCTATTGTAGGTTCTTCTTGATCAAAAGGGAGTTCGCGAAAGCGATCACGAGTTTCTCGCCTTAGAGCGGCAAGGGTCCTTTCAATCTCTGAATCAAACGGCAACAAAGAAGAATTAGTAGCACGGGTATGGACCATATAAGACGGTCCACACCATGATCAAAACTAAAAACACACAAGAATTAAATAAAATTCCCCGGCAACGGCGTCAAATTTGACGGAGGGAAAACCTTTCGTTGATCCGCCAAAGAAAACTCAAACCTATAACAAGTATAGCAATAAGCAAGAGGTCGATCCACAGGGAAAGTTATAACTCAAGTGTAATTCAGGTGTAAATCAAAGTAACCAATTTGGGGGGTTTTTGTGTGTGAAAGTTCCGCCTTTTATCAAAGCGGAGTAAAGAAAGAAAAGTAAATGGATTTGTTTTAGACAATTAGGAGAAGCAATTCTACCTACAATTTTCCACTTTATTGGATTGAAGCGATCCTTGTAACTTCTTCTCGTCCTATTAATATTCCTATGAATGCCCTTGTCTCGACCTTATATAGTTACTAGTCCAACCATTCCTAGCAACCCTTATCAATCGAACAGTCCCTAAAGAAGGATTTAACCCAATTGATAGCTTTAAGTTCAGAGATTAGCCAAGGTATTTGCAGTCCCTAAAGAGGGATTTAACAACACATTCAACTTCCTACTCATTCAATTAGTTCAACCAGCCCTAAAGGAACAAGTTTGCCACTTAGGTTAAGGTTCACAACCAGGAATCTACAAAACCTTAGCAATCGTATTGATCTAACAAGTTGGCTAGACAAGATAGAACAAATCAATGAAATCAAGCACAAAGAAGTTGAAGCATTCAAATATAGGAAACAAGGAACGAGAATTAGAAACTCGCAATCAATCCAAATAAAGCTTCAAATTGCAAGCAGAATAGATGAGTTTAGTTCCTCATGGAAGACATCGCTCAAATCTCTAAAGTGTCTGATGAATCAAAGAATAGAATAGAAGTGCTCCAAAAATAACTAATTTTGGCCTTATAAATCATCCAAAGTCGGCCATGAAATAAAGTCATAGATCTAGGGTTTTTATTATCCAAAACGCTGCGCACCAGCCCTGACGACCCATGCTGCGGCCGCGGCATACTTTGCCGGTTCTTCTTGCCTTTCTTCGCGAGTATCTCCACTTGTCTTGCATATTTCCTCCCTTGCTTCCTTCCAATGTTTCTTGTGTTCCTCTTCGAGATATTGCATCTCCCAAATGTGTTCCGATTCAATCTGCAAGATAAACACAAATTTGCGCAGAATCCGAACTCTTCTAAAATAATCACAAGATGCAATTTAGCAACAAAATATGAAAGAAATGCAACCTAACTAAACTAAAAATGCCTATAATGCCTATTTAAGATATGCATTATCAGTAGGTTTAATATTCCATGTGCAATTGGTAATAACAAATTCACTAAAGCTATGTTAGATTTAGGAGCTTCAATTAATGTCATGTCATATAATTTGTACAGGTTTTTGGGTCTAAATGCTTTGTCAGAAACATGTGTTACTATACAACTCGCTAATCGTTCTTGTGTTTAACCTAGAGGAGTTGTTGAAGATGTTTTAGGGAAAGTTAATGAATTGATATTTTTGCGAACGGACAAGATTAAGATTGATTGCTTCGAAGTTCAATAACCATGGAGTTTGACGGTAGAATAATTGAAGTTTCTATCTTTAAGCATATTGCACTTTTTCCTAATGATTCTTTGGATGTTCTTGATGCTAATAATGTTGATTGCAGGGATTAATTTAATGAATTGGTAGATACTTCTAAGGAAAAAGATTTATTGAATGATGAGTTTCCTTACAATTTGAAAGTTTGATTAGTCCACATGAAAGTGTGCCGAATCCAAATGAACTTATTATTTTTCCCTATGAGAAACTCATTCCTAACAATGTTGAGGTTTTTGCATTTTCAGGGTAACCTTTAAGAGAGATTCATATCAAAGAAAAGGGATTAATTGAGAAATTATCCTACTAGAATCTGAATTCCAAAATCTAATCCTTGAGTTTCAATCAAAAACCTTTCTTTTTCTCATCCATCATCCACATTCATCACTACCCTTCGTCCATCAAAGTCGATTCTTTTTCACACCATCACCATCACCATCATCAAAGAAGACTTTGTAACCAAGTTCTTATCATTAAAGAGAAATTTTGAAGAAGTTTGAACATCGGAACATCGACGTCTTACTTCAGATTCTCGGTTCGTCAACACCGCTGCCCGCCGCTCCAAAACCATCACCCGCCGTCGCTTGCAGTAGGTGGTTTTCGAAGCTTTCTTGTGAGTTCTTTTATGTTCTTCGTTTGGTTCGAGCATCATGTCTATTGTTCCTGCTATGGAGAAGCCCGTTCACTTGATGAAAGAGAAAGGGGATCGTTGGATTAATATTGGGAATCAAAATTATCGATCCACGATGTTCTTTGATTCGGAAACATTGCATCATTTGGGCTTATTTCAACACGTTTCTAGACTTCTTGATAAAGGTGGTTTGGGTGATTTTATGGATCTTAGCGCAACCACTTATCCGGTGTTGGTTAAAGAATTCCTAGATACCCTTTATTGTCGTTCTGATATGGAGATTCGCTTTTGTATGAGGGGTAAGGAGTTCGTGGTGACTAAGGATGTCATTGCACAAGCTTTTGAAGTCACCAAGGCACCTGCGGATCCACCTGTGCGAGATTCTATTTCTATTACTATATTATTATTATTTCTCTAGGGTTTCGCACGACTCTATTTAGGTTATTTTCATTCTATTCAGCCGAGAGGCATATGTATGGGTTTGAGATGTGCTGTTTGAGAGACAAAAGAGAGATGAGTGTTACTTTGGCTATGATTTGCGAAACTTATAGTTTCGCTTATAATTCGAAGACATGGTTGGATGAATTGTGAGGATTTGATTTCAATTAGTTATTTATGAGTTTATTTATCATCTTGTTGTTTTATACATAAGGGTACGCTCCGGTGAAAACCAAAATTGCGGTAAAAACCTGTGAAGACCGGTTTTTTAGCCCGGTTCACTTGCTTTATAGCTCGGTTATGAATAGTATCGATCTATAAAGTCACAAATTTTAGACCGGTTCTGAATAAAAAACCGAGCTATAAAGTCACTATGTAATTTTAAAACATGAGTTTTTTAGCACGTTTTTTAGGCTTGACCGAACTATAAAGTCATGTGTTATTTTAAAACTATAATTTTTAGCACAGTTTTAAGGTTGAACCAAGTTGTAAAGTCACTCTGTGATTGAGGTTTTTTAGCACATGTTTCAAATAAACCAAGCTATAAAGTTGTCCTCACGGGTTTTTACCATAATTTGAGGTTTTCACCGGAGTCAATCCCTATATATATATATATATATATATATATATATAGAGAGAGAGAGAGAGAGAGAGAGAGAGAGAGAGAGAGAGAGAGAGAGAGTATGGATCGGATGAGAACATGTCTTAGGATGCAAACTATGAACAAATCGTAACCATTAAACCAAATGAAATCGCACTTTTCCTTTCCAGTTGCGCCTTGGTTCACTCATGCAGGCGCTTGATGAAGTCCACCTGCTTAGCTGCATCCATGCTCTCCTTCTCCTTCATTGGTCGTGGTATCATATCTACAGGCGTAAGTGGATTGCACCCATAGACTACCTCGAAAGGAGTCTTCTTTGTTGCAGAATGCCTAGACCTGTTATAAGCAAACTCAATAAAAGGTAGGCAGTCTTCCAACCTCCTAAGGTTAGTACGCAGCATGACTCTCAGGAAAGCCCCTAGAGTCCTATTATTAACCTCAGTTTGGCCATTAGTTTGAGGGTGACAAGATGTAGAGAATAGTAGCTGAGTACCCAAATTAGACCATAAAGTTTTCCAAAAACAACTCCAGAATTTAGAATCATGATCAAACACAATAGACAATGCAATCCATGCAAACGAACAACATCTTTAAAGAAGAGATTAGCAACATGAATAGCATCATCAGTTTTATGACAAGGTATAAAATGAGCCATTTTGGATAATATGTCCCCACTATAACAAATATAGAATCATGACCTTTAGATGTCCTAGGTACACTACTACAATTAAGGCTTAAGGTAGCGGCTATAAACCGCCACAATAGATCAGAAAACCGCCTCCAAAGGTCTATTGTGGCGGTTTTTACCCGCCTCTGTTGCTGGCCTTGCATTAGGTCTATTGTGGCGGTTTTATCATCTATTGTGGCGGTTTATTATGAAAACTCAAAACCGCCACAATAGACCGATAAACCGCTACTATAACTCTGTCTAATGTGGCGGTTATTTCAAACCTATTGTGGCGGTTTTGTAATCTAATGTGGCGGTTTTCTAATCTAGAGTGGCGGTTTTGTGATCTAGTGTGGCGGTTAGTTGACCTATCGTGGCAGTTTTTATTGACCTATTGTAGCGGTTTTTTAATTCCAAAATTTAAAAAAAAATTACTTTTTAGCCCGGATACATTAGACCCGAGCTAAAAAGTCAAATAAATTTAAAAAATAATAATATTGTGCACCCAAGAATGGGTTCTGGGGTACATTCAATTGAAACACAATCCACAGATAATGTGGGCTCTCATTGGATGGGCAATAAAATTGGAACGAATCGATTTAAATTCATCACTCGAGGATTTCAATTCCATCGAAACAAAATCTTATATCCATTCTAATCTAAATTTTCCGTCCCACTAATAGACATTTACACTGCTTACAAACAAGAATAAAATTGAAAAAATTAGTAAATCTGGCATCACCGACTATAGAATAGTTTGAAGCAATCAACTCACGAGCATGCATGTCCGTGGAAGGCTCGTGCTCCTAGAAGCAATCCAGCTAGTTGTAACGTAGAATCTTTCAGAGTATCAACGGTGCCTTATCTTTCAATAAATTTTTACAACCCCTATCAGATTCAATAAGAAACATTGAAAGAAATCAAAAACTACAAAAATTAAAGCAGTGACTCATATATGAACGGTCGATAATTAGAAGTTTACAACTAGAGAAAGTTTACAACTAGAGAAGATTAGAATGAGGACCTAAACCTTGACATAAAATATAATATTGAACATACCCAGTTTTTTGAAATATCGCATAATAAAACATACATTTTCAGTAATATCTCATAAATAAGTTACCACTGAAACATTTTATACTCGGATACCAAGGAAAACTAAATTAACTGCTCCAATACTATTTTTTGGCGAATAATATCAATCACATGAAAGTCAAGGCAGTAAACATATACTTATTCCAGGGAACCTTATTTCTCAACATTCCTAAATTCATTTTCTCAATCCATAATATCAATCACAACAATAAAGTTAAAGAAATTGTAGGGCAAGTAAACCTATACCATTCATTATAAAGTCAAGGCAGTTCTTATCCAAAAAATGGTTGCAGAGGACATCCTTGCAGCTTAAGCACCAGTTCTTAGCAGTGTGGTCATTGGCATTTAGAAATTAGAATGTTGAAAATCACTGAAAGCTTGCAACAAGATCTCCTTCACCGAAAAAGTATGTCAGGAACTAAGTTAAGACACTCAAACTCACCTTTTGCCTGGTAACCTCCCACAATGGGCCTAAAGCAGGATGGAGAAAGATGAGATACGAAGGGCCAGAATCAATATACTCATTGCTACCTTTGATCTGCGTAAAACAAGAGCAAGCCCACAGTAAGTTGAAAGCATAAAGATCACCAACATATGTAGCAGCTTTATCAGTACAGCTCACTTCAGATTTAGTCAATAGATCCTTTATCTGATCTTCAACAGTACTTGACAATTATACTATTATAAATGTTATTACAAAAATGACAATGTTGTTAGAAAGGTGATATATACCTCTGGTATATCAGAATATTACTTTCTCATACAAATAATACATGTGTGTGGTCAACACAATGGCTGAGTACATAAGAAACTTTAATCTTTCAAAGATTGTAACCTACACAAATCAAGCCACAATGAGTCTTTTGCTAGCACATGCACATGTAATCTGCACTGTACGTTTCACTTGCATAGCCCATCTGAGCGTAAAAGGAATGAAAGGGAAACATTGAATGTGTAATGGAAGAAGCTTCCATATGAAAACACACCTCAATTCTTGTGAGAAGACCGCCTGTGGTCCATTCTGTTATTCTGACCTGTATGGGTTCATTAAGTAGTTTTATCAGCAATCAAACATCCCGATGCTCAGCACTTCAGAAGTCAGGAAAATATGAATCTTTGGCAATTGGAGAAAAACCAAAGTAATGTATGGCAACTTCATCATAACAGAATTTGCTTTCTAGTAGCGACGATATTGTTATTCAGCAGAACAAAAGGTTCCTAGCTAATAGCAATGATGTATGTTTCACTCTAACTAGAAGGTGATTCCCCTGGGAATACAGCAAGGAAATATGGCAGTAAATCGGGAAATTTGGAGAATCATGGAGATGTTGTACAAGGAAAGAATGCACCAGTAAAGCACATATGTAAAGCTAACCAAAGAGGAGGTATGACAGTAAAAAATTCAGTGAGGTTGAAGGAAAATATCAGCTGCAGTAGTGCAAACTATGATGGGGCCATGATGGACATAAGGGTGGCAGCGAGTGGACAAAGTATTGGAACACCACACAAGGTGAGGAAGAAGTGAATTGGACACCTATGAGTGGTCCGAACACTCTCTGGCAAGTGCCATGGTGACATGTACATGAAGGACAGAAAGAAAACTGGTAAGAAACAGAAGTTTTCCACACAAGTTGATGTTATCCAATGACAAAGGCATGACGAGTGACTATTCAGTTATGGAAGTGGTTCCTACTGGCAGTATAACAAAGCATCTCAAACAAAAAATTCAGCATACAAGCCGTTTCCTCTCAAAACTGCGTGCTTCTAGAAAATTCAGCATACAAACACCAAAAAACCACACCATCTCAAACCAATGATTTGATAAAAGCAAAAGATTAGGAACACAAGTACACAACCAGATCTAACAAATAAAAAGAGATGGCTAACCTTAGCAGAGCGACATGCCAATAGATTAGGAGTCAAACCCAATACCCTGAGCTCCCTCACACTATGTTGTGTAGCCTTTGTTTTCTATGTAAAAGAAAAAGACATCATTAATAAGGATGCAAAATACTCCATATAACGTTGACAAACATGTAAACCTCAAGAACCTTTTCCTTTTCACCAAAATTTTCTCCCGAGTTCGTAAAACAGTGGAGTCACTATAACAGTGGGTTCAAGATTTTTATCTAACCAAAAATATACACAATGTGTTAATGTATTTGGAAATATTAATCTTAACAATGGTAGTAAATTCACATTTGTATACCTTAAGGTTGGCAATCCATATCTTCTGCTTCTTCTTCTCCTTGGGCATCATCCATCTCTAAAAGACATCACGAGATAACAGGTTTAGAGTATAAGAAATTCAAGCAAGGGCTGAAATTCAGGAAAAAAAAACATGTATTGTAGTTCAGTAGCCCATCTTGGGACATCGAAAACAAGTAATAATGAAATCCTAAAAATGTAGTATCACATTTATAACCTCTAAATCATCATAACTATAACAATGAAGTCATAAAAAGACAACAAAAATACCTTATGTAATTTCTCTATCACCACATGTCGTAAATGACATACTTTACAAGGATAACGGATTTCATCTCCTTAACCTTCAGCTACAAATGCTAGTTATATATACTCATCTACTCCATTTTCCTACTCCTTAATCCATCGAGGAAACATCCACCCTCTCAAGTTACTTTTATCCATTCCTAGAAACGATTTATGAAAAGAACAATTATGACAAGCACTACATCTATTAGAAAACAAGTTACTTTTATCCCTTCCTATAAATGTTTTATGAAAAGAACAATTAGGACAAGCACTACATCTAATAGAAAACTTATACTATGACATCACCAAATTATTAGTATTAATGGACATATGTTGAAACCTTATACTGGGCATGAACTGTTATTTATGCTCTCATGTCCTAGCTCGTAGGAAAATCTTTTCTCCATATATTTATTTTTTACTTTAATTAGTGTAGACGTGAGAGTAAGAAGAGGATTAGTACCACATATCTATATTATATGCTTCTTTTTTTACTACAATTTTTGGATAAATAAACTAGTACAAGAGATTGATAGAGAAGCCAGAGATAGATAAACACAACAAGAAAACGAATAGATTAAAGAGATTCATAACCTCATTTATTAACTAACTGTTCAGTTTGTAATTAATTTGCATTGAGAGTCTTAGAAACAGACAGACAAACATTAAATCAAGTATAATTGAGAGATCACATCTAACCCACAAAAAATACACACATCTTCACAGAGGCATTGCTTCAAATAGGTAGAAAACAAGTTATCAAGAATGGAAGATTTACAAACAAATGCCCAGCTTTAGCCTCTGCCCCACCTGACTATAGCCCTGAATAGCTAAACCTTATACAGCAGCCCGGGCGTCAATCTCAACTGGCAAACATAGACCCAAAATTTCTAAAGACAGAAATTAAACCTAGGAGAAACTCACAAAATAAAAATCAAACACATAGGCTCAAACATTTCAATTACACATAACCAAAACACCATTAAACACCCATCAATGTAAGCCCTAATTCAAGTTTCGTAACACTAATTCAATCCGAATGTAATTAATGGAAGACGGATGGTGGAGGAAGACTCAATCTAATAAACCGTGAAAGGAATTGAACCTTCATATTTATTCATGAACACCTCAAATTCAATCACAAATAACAACCAATTCAAGATATTCGGATGACCTAGCTTACCAGAAGTCCGCTTCTTACAACCGACGTACGCCATCTTCGAAGTGTGAAAGTCGCTCGAGTACCTTGTTCTTTGCCCTTCTTTGATGAAGCTTCACGCCCTCTTCGATGTTTCCAACCTGTTTTCGCCCTCTTTAGCCACAAGAAGCTTGCTCGCCCTCTTTCGTGAATCCAGTTCTCGGATGACCTAGCTTACCAGAGGTCCGCTTCTTACAACCGACGTATGCCATCTTCGAAGTGTGAAAGTCGCTCGAGTACCTTGTTCTTTGCCCTTCTTTGATGAAGCTTCTTGCCCTCTTCGATGATTCCAACCAGTTTTCGCCCTCTTTAGACACAAGAAGCTTGCTCGCCCTCTTTCGTGAATCCAGTTCTCGGATGACCTAGTTCTTCTCGCCCTCTGAGTTTTAGAATGAGGTGCAAAATAACTTGCTTTTAGAAATAAAATTTATTTATAAGCTTATTAAAAAAGAAATAAAAGTTATAGTAGATGTTTTAATTACTTTTATTAAAACTGTAATTGCTTACTTTTTTTAGGAAAAAAATGTAATTCATTACTGTATTAAAAACATATTCCTTTTCTCCCATATATAATCTGAATAAAAATAAATAGCATTTTAAAAAATAAATAAATTATGATGCATTTTGATGACGAAAAAATGAAGAAATTTGGAAACCACTTCATTAAGTTTTCAGATCCGCTTCATTAGGCATTGAAAAAAGTGTTTGGAAAAACCGCCACAATAGAGTATTTAAAACCGTCACAATAGGTATCATGGTAATACTTAGTCAAAACCGCCACAATAGGTATCAAGGTAACACATGATCAAAAACCGTCACAAGAACCGCTACAATAGACCAAACCGCTTCACAAACCGCCACAATAGATTAACCGCTGCAATTAAATGTTACAATAGGCCCTAATTGTAGTAGTGGTAAGCCAACAATAAAATCCATAGACACATCTTCCCAAGGGGCATTCGAAATAGGTATTGGTGTATATAGACCATTCGAATTTGCTTTAAACTTAGCCTTTGCACATGTAACAAAACTTTTGATAAATCTAAGCACATAATTAGTCATTTTAGGCCAAAAGTAATGTTCTTTTAATCAAGCTAAAGTCTTTTCTAAGCCACCATGTCCTCTAGATTCCTTCCCTTCTTGATAAAGGAGTCTCCTAATAGATAAAGATGGGATACAAAGCTTCCCCATCTTGAATAAATAGCCATTATCAAGAAAGTAAGAATCAAATTCACATTTGGAAACATCATAGTTCTTTAATCAAAGCAAAACCCAGAATATGTGCATCACAATAGTTTAAGAGGACATACCTGCGTGATAGAGCGTCGGCTACCACGTGATCCTTTCCCTTCTTTTGGTGAACCACATAGGAAAAGGTATCCAAGAAATCCACCCAACGAGCAAGGCATCGACTAAGCACTATCTGCCATTTGAGGTACTTCAGAGCTTCATGATCCGAATGAATTACAAACTCCTTGGGCCAAAGGTAGTGCTGTCATGTCTGCAAGCAACGAACGAGCGCGAACAACTCCATGTCGTAGGTAGAATAGTTGAGCTTAGCAAGCCCAAGCTTCTCGCTGAGGTAGGGAATAGGGCGCCGATTCTGGAGGAGCCCTCCACCAATGCTAGTGCCAGAAGCATCAAACTCGAGATCAAATGGTTGTGAGAAGTCGGGTAGTTGCAGCAGTGGGGCATGGGTGAGTTGATCCTTGAGAGCATCAAAGGCCCTCTGATGCGCGTCGGTCCAGTGAAACGTCACATCTTTCTTGGTCAGCTCATGTAAAGGGGCAGAAATGGTGCTGAAGTCCTTGACAAAGCGTCGATAGAAGCCAGCAAGGCCCAAGAATGAGCGGACATGGGTGGGAGTGTGCAGCAAGGACCACTCCTGTATAGCTCGAACCTACTCCTCATCTACTTTCAAACCAGATGCAAAAACGACAAAACCAAGAAAGATAGTAGACTCGGAAGAAAAAGAACCCTTTTTCAAATTACCATATAATTTCTCTTTTTGAAGACAATCAAATACTAATTTTAAGTGGCTAAGATGATCATGAAGGTTGTTACTATAGATTAAGATATCATCAAAATAGACAACGATAAATTTCCCTAAGTATCTTTTAAGCACCTGGTTAATAAGCCTCATAAAAGTAGAAAGTGCATTAATTAATCCAAAAGGCAATACTAACCATTCATATAAGTCATACTTAGTTTTAAAAGCCGTTTTCCATTTATCTACCTGTTTCATCCTAACTTGATGATAGCCACTCCTAAGATCAATTTTAGAAAAAATACATGCACCATAGAGTTTATTAAGCATATTATCTAAATGAGGAATAGGGTGACGATACTTAACCGTTATTTGGTTGATTGCCCTGCAATCAACACACATGCGCCAAGAGTCATCCTTCTTCGGTACCAAGATAACAGGAACGACGCAAGGACTAAGGCTCTCATGAACAAAGACCTTGTCCATAAGCTACATGACTTGGCGTTGTAACTCCTTTGTTTCCTCAGGGCTAGCTCTATAAGCGGCACGATTAGGAAAGGCTGCACCAGGGACAAAGTCAATCTGATGCTCAATCCCTCTGATGGGTGGCAAGCCTCGTGGCAGTTTAGCGGGAACTCCCTTTTGCTGAGTTGGCAACTTCAAAACCCTGTTTAGGTGAGTTGGGAACTCCCTTTTGCTGCATAGAAGGGTTAGAAGAACCTTTGGATTGACTAGAAGAAGCAATAGGAACAAACCTGCGACCTTGTAAAGATTGCTCGATCCTTGCCCTCTGTTGTTGCTCATGTAGTAGTTGTTGAGTCATAGCTTTGTTAAAACATTCATCCCAACAAGCCTCGCGTGCATCGAGGCTTGCCTCCATATGCTCCAAAGCGGCCTTTGTAGCGGTTGTGGTAGCGTCTTGAATGACTAAGGTCATTTTGCTATTAGTAATAACACTATGGAGGATAGGGGAAGAGGGGTTTTCGTCGTCTTTCGACATGTTCCTACCAATCACGAGAGAAACAAGTAAAAGGGAGAAATGAATGGAAACCAAGCAATGCAAGCCCTTTTGATTCTAAGAGTGATTAGATTTTAGAAATCAATTAGGCGAGAAAACAAGGCACTGTATTCAAGCAACTTTCCCTGGACACGGAATTATGCAATATTGAAGGTAGCAAGAGATGATCAAATTGAAAAATTAAATCAGCCACAATTCGGATATCAAGGATAGCAAGTCAGAACAAGCGGATAATATGTGAGGAATAAAGAATAAAAGGTGATCCAAGAAAATTCAGCAATAGCGTAATATAATGAATGCAATCACAAAGGTAATCAAGTGCACACACACCATCAACTATTATCTGACGGTTGCAAAACGGTTCAGAGAAAGATGGGTGTAACCAAGGCTTCTGTGTCGGCACAGTACAAAATCACACAATAGGGGTTCTTTAAGATGCTTCAAACCAATTAGATCATCAAACGAAGTAGCTAACAAAAAGAAAGAACAAGATGCAAGAGTTACTAACTCAAACAAAGTAAAGATGAATGCTCTTTGTTTTGTACTCGGTTTTTTTAATGCTACTGTCGCTGGAAGGCTACTGTAATAGCGACAGAAAAATAAAAACGAAAATAAAAACTAAGCTACGATGATCTAAAAGTAAGGAAAATTAAAGGAAATAGGCTAACAATATGGAAAAGTAGGGTTCTTTAGTGGTGCAAGTTTATGACAATACTAATCCAAGAAATCACCTTCATAGACATGATATGTAGAAACATGGAATACAAATCAAAACTTGCAAACCAAAAACTCAATATCTTCCAAATTGTAGATCCAAACAAGAAAATTACCAAAATAAAAGTGCCAATTTTTAGGAATGAATAAAGATTTGAATTTTATGCAGTGGTATGGTGAGAAAAATAGGCACGAAAAATGATCACTCAAATAAAAGTATCAAGAGAGTAAAGAACTTGCATACACCTGAGAATTCGATACCACTTGATACGTTGCGAATTCCAATTCTTCACCTGTGGGCTCAGAATCAAGAACAACTCCGTATATTTGCCCCGATCTTGCAATATTCTTTGATATCTCCTGATTTGGAATAAGATTAACAATATGAGTAAGGACAGGATTAGCGATAGAAAACACTTAGACAAAATAACACAACACAATAGTAGCGACGAAAACGAGAAGAGAAGCAGCGACAGAGTTGCACAGGTGCAGCGCCCAGGCGGCGTGAAGATGTCATGGCCGAAGCGTGGCTTGCAGCGGCCGCTGCCAGCGACAGGCGCGAGCAAACAGCGACATGGCCATCTTCTCTGCGACGGCCTTCTGTGTTTTTGCGATGGTTTTCCACAGCTTGGTGTTCTTTTGTGTTTTTGGGATTGTGTTTGGGATTAGGGCTTGGATCTTGGGAGGATGAATAACCGAGAACATCAATTGATTGCAAAGGTTTTGGATTGGGAGACTGAAGATAGATAAACTATGTGTCTAAATAACAGACATGCCAATTCTTCCTTGCAAAGGATAGAGTTTTGGCCTAGATAAAATAATATTATAGTAGATAAATATTCTTAATAAGATAGATCAAGCCTAGATAAAGATAGATAAACTAGGATTAGTGTTTAAGGAATTATCTAGAGGAGATATTTTCCTTCCCACCTTTATTTTCCTAATTACATAAAATAATAATAATGTTTAATTTAATTAATTAAAACCGACTACCCCTCCCTAGGACTCGATATCGACTTCAAGAGTCTTGATGCCAACTCCTCATGTGTATGTCGAGTCAGGGGGGTGTTGTCGAGTCTTCATGAGCTCCATGTGTGGACGCAAGATCAACTCCCATGCTGGTGGTCTAGTCCTGAGCAAAGTGATCCAAGATGGCCTGAATCCTTGCTCCATATTTCCTTGGTAACGAATGATAAGTGCATTCATAGCATCTTGAATCTTCTTGCCCCTTGCACGAGTGATCGGACCATCAAATGGCACCTTCATGTTGTCTTCAATGTTATCAGGAGTCATCACCGATTGTACTGCATCAGTTTTGAGACTAAGCTCAACTTTAGTACTTCTTTTCATCCTCAGAAGAATGGTCAATCAGAACGTACTATCCAAACCTTGAAAGACATGTTCAGAGCTTGTGTAATGGATAGACCTACCGATTGGGAAACTAGTTTGAGTCTGATAGAATTCACCTACAACAATAGCTGGCAAGCATCAATTGGGATGGCCCCTTTTGAAGCGTTATATGGAAGAAAATGCAAATCGCTTGTATGCTGGAATGATTCATCAGATGCAATCATTCTTGGTCCATAACTTGTGGAAAAGACTACCACGGAGGTAGGCATGATCAGGCAACGTATGTTGGCTGCTCAAGATCGACAGAAGGCTTATGTTGATGGTAAAAGAAGAGACCTAGAAATCCGAGTCGGTGAGAACGTGTTTCTTAAAGTATCACCCACGAAAGGTGTGTTTCGATTTGGAAAGCGTGGAAAGTTAAATCCTCGCTATGTGGGACCATTTGAGATACTCCAAAACGTGGGAAAAGTCTTTTAACGTCTAGCTTTGCCACCTGCAGCTCATCCTGTACATGACGTCTTTCATATCTCATTACTACGGAAATACGTGCATGGCCCCTCTCATATTTTAAGCTATCAGGATATTAAGGTTCGTCCTACCGGGACTTATGAGGAAGAACGCGTTTGTATTCTAGAGCGACGGGAGAAACGTCTTCGCACCAAGGTTGTTCCTTTGGTTAAGGTTCTTTGGTCTAAGCATGGAAATGAGGAGATGAGTTGGGAAACTGAGGTAGAAATGAAGAGTAAATTTCCTCAGTTGTTCTTGGACTAAGTTTCAGGACGAAACTTATTTTAAGGGCGGTAGGAATGAAATACCCCGATTGTATTTTCTTTTTATGACGTCATTGTAAGGGATTATGTAAATTAATAAAATATTAGGGATGAAGTTTTATGGTAATTTTTTTTCAAAGTCTTATCAAGTTTGTAATTTAGTGGGATCTAGGGAAGATCCGCTAGCATGTTAAAGGTTAAGTAAATAAGCTATAAAATTTATTGGATACTTAAGACAAGCTTAAGAATAAGTTGGTAAAATATCCCAAAGTGGTGGAGTGAAAGATTGTTGGAATATATATTTAAGGAGGATAAAATATGTAAACTTAAAAACTTTGGGATGTTTCTCGTAATTATTGCATAAATTAGGCCAAAATTAGAATTGATTGCCACGTTTGCATCTTGATTGACATCAACTTGCTTGGGATCCATGTAGTGGTGTGCATATTCGGGTACCTGACACGAACCGGTTGATTTTTTCTGTTTGGCTAAGTTGACAGTAACCCCAGCCCCCATTGTTGTACTACATTCAGAAAGAAGATGGAAAACACTAATTCTAGCCCCCAATGTTGCCCCAAATCATAAATCCCCAAAACCACCCACACAATTCTGGAATTAATAGAATCAAAAATCAACAACTTGATGGGAAATGAGATGACTCTTTCTCTAAAAACAACAAACCGCCCCAAAATGTACAAAGGCCATCTACAATTGAATGATTTCCCTGGATTTTTTTTGGAGGAAAGAAAATCGCAAAATTCCATCAATGAGTAGTTTCTAGAATGGTGTAGATAATGACTTTACCAATTCCGAAAACCAGTAGACTAGCCGAAGAGGAAACCAAACGCCACTACCTTGCTCAGTCGTCACAAACCTTTGTTGTCGGAGAGTAGGGCGTCAGAGATTTAGAGAGAGATAGAGAGAGCGCCGTGAATGCCACCACCGTCACCCGCCGGAGATTGAGTGTAAGAGCATCGGTGGCGGCGCGTTTAGATTTAGGGTTAGGTTGACAGTAGTTGAAAGAAAGTGTCAAAGGTGAAAGGGGTTTTATACAAAAAAAAAAAAGTGTTGAAGGAATCTTATTTTTTAAAAAAAAAGCAAGTTCAAGTTAATAAAACAATTAAAATTTTGGAAAAGAAGAGAATCGATCCCGGGATGCGCTTCTCATGTGTGTAAAGTCCCTGCGTCTCTAACCGTAATGTAGATGGAAGGCAATTGCAGGAATTAAATAAGTGGAGTTTTGGAACCAGAGATGGAACCCAAAAACCCAAATTGGACTAAGAGAACGCGCTCTCTCACGCGCGCCCCTTCACCCCCTTCCCCAAACCAAAACAAGAACACAGATCCAAGAAAAAACCTCAAATCGATTGTTTTGCATAGAATAATCTACTCTCATTCTCATCCTTTGGTTCGATCTGTAAGGTTAAAGTGTTTCTGGCACTGGATCTGGCCCAATAATCGGATCCCCAAGGGGGTTAAGTGTTCTCTGTTCTCTCTGCTAGGGTTCTGGCCTTACTGCTCAGTCAAATCGGCCCTATGGCCTCGTCCCTTTGCTGCGACTGCTACTCCCAGAGGGCTTTCCTCTGGTTTCACCTCATTTGCGCTATACAGAGGTTTCGACGGTTGCCGCTTCTCGGATTTCCTGATTTGGGGAATCGTCGCTCATCATCGGCCTCATCATCATTGCTTCTCCAGTTCTCTGGAGTACTGGGCTATTGACCTCTATACTCACAGGTATGAAATCGATCCTCCGATAATCGTTTCTAGAATCGTCTCTTTCGATTCTTTGAAATCGATTCTCTCTACTCACAATTCTCTCCCCTTTCTTCTCTTCTATGAAATTGCATACTGGTTTTTCTCTAACTCCACTGGATTAGCATTAATGGCTAATAACCCTCAAAAACCTAAAGGGAAAGGGATTATCTCTGAGACTCCACCGACACCCAAAAAAACCCCTAATGGGAAACCCCCGGGTGAACCCCAAACTAAAACTAATCCCTCCAAGTCGCTCGAAATCGACAAGGGCAAAGGGAAAATCGATCTGAACTCCTTCTATAACCAACTCCAAAAATTTAAACCGAAATACAGTTTCCATACTACAACCATTCTCTATGGGAGGGCTCACCCCAACTTTGGTTTGAAGTCCTATCTACCAGTTTACCAATTAGAACTTATTCTGACTTTCTATGCAATCTGGAGCACCTGTTGAATAAGCATTTTATGTACTTTGAGCATCAAGATCATCAGCATTATTTACTACGTTTACCATGTTGAATATCTCCATCAGATTTGCATTTTATCTAAATATATTCATCAAACCCTGTAGCACTGCATATCATGCCTTTTTTCTTTGCTGAGAGGGTTCACTTCTTTACCATACTTAACTGTATGCTTATATCAGTCACAACTAGACTTAATTAGTAGAATTTCTAACTCTGTTCGAGGGGCTTGCCTCAATCCTACTCACTTTGATTCTCCAAATGCTTGCATTTTATTGGTAGTCATATATCAAAATCCTTGTTATGAACTATGGTATCACTTGAGCATGAGTCTATTGCTTCTTATTAAACAGAGCTATAAATTGCTACTAGTAAGATTGTCACAAACCCATAATAACTTGTATAATAAAACACCTACTATATCTAGGCATTTGTTTAGCTATCTTTACTTGTGCATTTTTAGCTGATGGCTAAGGGTTCCTAGAGGCTACCCCTTTTCACCCATTTATGGTTCTACATCTGATTACATCTTATCTCTAATCACAAACCAAAACCCATGTTATGTACATTGGTACTACCAGAGCATGAATTTTCTGCTTCTTACTAATAAGATCTCTAATTTTCTATCAAGACTGTCACAAAACCGCAACTTCACCACTGGTTTCTATCATAAATGTAGTGCTGCACATAATTTTAGTTTTAATCATTCCTTGATTATGTGCTTTGACATCTACCATGGAGACCTCTTACTAAAGTACTTTGTTGCTAGTTCTCTGGGTTACTCTTACTGCTGTTCAAAAACCCTATCTCAGTACAAGGATTCACCTTCTCTGCTCGAAACTTGCTTAGCCATGCTAACATATTACCCTAAACTGCATCACTACCCTGTATCTGTTACCACCAACCAATCATATTTGTATAACTACATATATAAATGTAGTATTTATCAACTTACTCTATCTTTGTTTATGAATCAAAATTTATATTATGAACTTCTCTACTATCTAAATATGTTTTTATGGTTCTTTACTAATTAGATTTCACTTTTATCACTTATAAGAATGCCACGAAATCTATACTACTCGACCTCTGTATACCACCATCAATGCACTATCACTCCCACTACAAACCTTATTTTTTCTAAACATGGAGGCTGGTATCTTGACCTTGGAGAACTCTTACTAAAGCTATATGCCGATCACCTAAATTCCTACTATAGCTGCTATAAATCCAACTGTCATACTACCCAAAATAATTTAATGTCACAACTTTTCTCAACCCTGCTGTCAACTAAATTACAACTTCACAAAACACATACTATATCTTGGCTTTTGGTTAGCTATATTTACTTGTGCATTTTTAGCTGGCTAAGGGATCCTAGAGGTCACCTCTTTTCAACTCTTTATGCTTCTACATCTGCTTGCATCATATCTCTTATCACAAACCAAAACCCATGTTATGTACACTGGTTTTGCCAGAGTATAATTTTACTACTTCTTACTAATAAGATCTTTAATTTATCTCTATCAGGAATGTCTAAATAAACACAACTGCTTCACCAATACTGTAAATCATAAGTCTAGTGCTGCATCAAATTATGATTTTAATTACTACCTGAATATGTGCCTTGACATCTACCATGGAGACCTCTTACTAAAGTACTTTGTTGCTAGTTCTCTGGCTTCCTCTTACCGCTGTTCAAGAACCCTATATCAGTTCAGGGATACACTTTCTCTGCTTGAAACTTGCTCTGCCATGCTAACACATTACCTTAAACTGCATCACTACCCTATATCTGTTATCACCAACCATTCATATTTGTATAACTACATATATGAATGTATTATTTATGAATTTACTCTATCCTTGAATCAAAATTTAGATTATGAACTTCTCTGCTATCTAAACACGTTTCTATGGTTCTTTGCTAATCAACTTTCACTTTTATCACTTATAAGAATGCCACAAAACCTACACTACTCGACCTCTGTATACCACCATCAATGCACTATCACTGCCACTATAAACCTTGCTTTTTCTAAACATGGAGGCTGGTATCTTGACCTTGGAGAACTCTTACTAAAATTATATGCTGATCACCTAATTTCATAATATAGCTGTTCTAAATCCAACTGTCTTACTACCCAAAATAATTTAATTTTAAAACTTTTCTCAGCCAAGCTGTCAACTAAATTACGACTTCACAAATGCCTGATTTATATTATAACCAATATGGATTCTATTTATAATCCAAAACAAAAACATTCTATAAAACACCCTACTACTCAAACAGTTATGGAAAAAAAATCCCTCCTCTATTTGCTGGCTTATTATTGACTTGTATAATAAAACACCTACTATATCTTGGCATTTGGTTAGCTATCTTTACTTGTGCATTATTTGCTGGCTAAGGGCTCCTAGAGGTCTCCTCTTTTCAACTCTTTATGCTTCTACATCTGATTGCATCATATCTCTAATCACAAACCATAACCCATGTTATGTACACTGGTATTGCCAGAACATGAATTTACTACTTCTTACTAATAAGATCTTTAATTTATCTCTATCAGGAATGACTAAAAAACACAACTGTTTAACCACTGATTTCAATTATAACTCTAGTGCTGCATCAAATTGTGATTTTAATTACTACCTGGATATGTGCTTTGATATCCACCATGGAGACCTCTTACTAAAGTATTTTGCTGCCAACTCCCTGGCTCCCTCTTACTACTATTCAAGAACCAAATCTCAGTGCAGGGATTCATTTTCTCTGCTCGAAACTTGCTTTGCCATGCTACCACATTACCCTAAACTGCAACATTACCCTATATCTGTCATCATTAATCAAACATATTTGTATAACTACATATATGACTATATTATATATCACTTTACTAATCCTGCTCGAGGGAGTCTTTCCCTTGAGCAACACACTTACTTGAATATTTTGCAGATTCTACCTCGACTAGGCTGGTCTCAAGGTCCCTGCCTTGTCGGCTTTTTGAATCCAGCTCAGGGATTATTCACCCAAAGGCACCCAACACCACTGACACGGATTCATGCTATCCATTTGGACAACTACAGCACCAAGCCACATCTCAGCTTAAGTGAGCTTCCTTGTGCCACCTTCAAAGTTTTAGATCATAGCTGCTCGTTGGTTGGCTCAAACACTTTGCCTTTTAAACCATGGTTTAAAAATGGGAACAACATACAATACGATCTTTGTTACTTAAACCCAACAGGTTTGGTGAATACTATTTTACTATACTACGGTCGCTTCCTCAATGTAAATCATGAACGTTTTTATCTCTCCAATAGGTCTTACAGATTAAAAATTGTGATTTATTACCTAGAGCCTAGCTTGAATACAAGGGTCTCTAACGCTTTATGTTTATTCCCAAACCCCTACTGGGGACTTTGGACACATCTCCTTCTATCACACCCAGGAATCATTAGTCATAAGCTTCATATCAACTATTATATAAAGGATACAACATCACACAAAAATTCTTTGAGTCCAGTGACCCTTAAACAAATACATACGCATGAAACAAACAACACGATCAAAGTATCCTTGCTATTGGTAATCCTCAAGCATAATGTTACACATATACTCACAATGATAGATGAAACAAACAACACGAACCATGAAAAAACCAAAACCCCCAATAATTGGAGGATCTCTACTCCTATAAACAAGGTTCTCAACCAGAAAACTACCATCTCCCCCTCAAAAGGTTTTAATGAAGTTTAGCTTTTGGAATATAAGAGGCCTTAGCAGAAAGAATGTCTGGACCCACATTGAAGCTACAACTAAAGCAGAGCACATAAAAATTCTAATGCTAGAGGAAACAAAATTAACAAACCCTCCGCCAGACAATTGCTGGAGGAAACTAGGATTTGACAGAATGCATTTTATTCCATCCAATGGTCTAGCGGGGGGGCTTTGCCTTCTTTGGAAAGAATCCCAATTCCATAATGAAACCTTCACAATTAGAAACTCGATGGACCGCATCATTCAAGCAGACTACATAAACACAACACTTAACATTGATGTCGAAATCTTATTCGTTTACGCAACCCCTTACGTAAAGGAAAAAAACAACTCCTGGGCCTCACTCTCAGACTATATTCGCAATGCTAAGGACTCGCTGATTATTCTTGGAGACCTTAACGAAATTTTAGAACCTACCGACAAATTAGGGGGCAGGATCCCATCTGCAAATAGATTTGCAAGACTACAAGACACTATTATAACTTTCAATCTGATAGATTCCCCAACTTGCGGAAACGATTACACTTGGAGAAAACGTGAACATGGTACCGATAACATATTTGAAAAGCTAGACCGTGCTATGGTTAGTCACCCTATCCTAAAACAATTCCCGAACCTTAGTACGAAAAACCATGCTTTTCTTAAGTCAGACCACGCCCAGATCACTTTGGACCTCATGGATAACCGCAAACCAAAATTGCAACCCTTCAAATTTGACATGGCATGGACAACGAAACCAGACTATGAATCAATTGTGCGATCAGCATGGAGGCTAGACACCCCTGGCTCGAAAATGTTCAAACTAACGAAAAAACTACAAGAGGTTAAAAGAAAAAGCAAGCTTTGGAGCAAAGTAACCTTTGGAAATGTTTTCCGCCAAATTAAACAAGTAGAAACAGATCTACTAGAATCACAAAAGAATCTTTGCAATGCTTACAACCAAAACCTAGATAACAAAATCAAAAGGCTCACTTCAAAGCACACCTCCCTCCTTTCCTTCCAGCAAAAATATTGGGGGCAAAGGGCGAAAAGAATGCACATAAAATCCATAGACGTCAACACTAAATACTTTCATAAAATAGCAACAGGAAGGCGCAATAGAAACATAATAAAACACCTCAGAACCATGGCGGGTATAACAATTAACAACGAAGAAGATATTAGAAACCTAATCAAACACGATTTTAGCCATAGATTTACGCAACATGCTAGGCAACAAACACAAAACAACCTACTTCACCATGTAGGGAACGAAATCTCAAACGAAGATAATGAATGTCTAACTCGCCAAGTCACGAACTCTGAAATTAAAAATGCTGTCTTCAGTCTTGCCAATGACAAATCCCCAGGACCTGATGGTTTTCCAGCTGGTTTCTTCAAAAAGTACTGGCATATTGTGGAACCATCAGTTATCAAAGCAGTTAAAAGTTTCTTTCTAAGCGGTAGGATCCTGAAGCAAACAGACCATACGTTCATAGCATTAATCCCAAAGATAGACAACCCAACCACAACATCTCACTACAGGCCTATTAGTCTCTGCTCAACAACATATAAAATTATATCCAAAATTCTAGCTTCAATACTGAAAAGGGTAATCCCTAAAGTAACTAATCCACTACAGAGCGCCTTCTCTTCAGGCAGATCAATACAAGATAACATCTTAATTGCAAATGAAATCTTCCACTCCTTCTCAAAGAAAAATGGAAAATCAGGTTGGATGGCTGTAAAACTTGATATGGAAAAAGCATTCGATATGGTCGACTGGAATTTCTTACTCTCCATTATGTCTAATTTTGGGTTCTCACCCAAATTCACTCTGTGGATCAAAGAATGCATAACCACAGCCACTTACTCGGTGCTAGTAAACAATGAACCCATTGAAATCTTCTTTCCCGAGAGGGGAATACGCCAAGGATGCCCGCTTTCACCATATCTATTCTTAATAATATCGGAAATTCTGGCCCGTGGGTTACAACATGAATCGGAAAAACCACAAAGCCACCTAGGAGTCAACCTGACGCGAGGGGGGACAAAAATTCCTTTCATAGCCTTCACGGATGATATCGTCATCTTTGCATCAGCAACCAAAACCGGCTACGACCAAATTAACAAAATTCTGACTGAATACTCAGCTATTTCAGGACAAAAGGTAAATAGGCACAAATCCCAATTCCAAACATCCAAAAACGTCACAACCACCCAGAAAAATCTAATCAGAAACGAGCTAGAAATAGCGCACACCCCTAAGATGGGTACATATTTGGGCTGCCCCCTAATAGAAGGAAGAATGACAAAGGAAGAATTCACGGAACTTCTAACAAACAACAAATCACAACTTCACAGATGGAAGGCGAATTGCCTCTCACAAGCTGGTCGTTGCACTCTAATTAAAACAACGCTAGCAGCCAAACCTCTACACATAATGCAATGCTTTATGCTACCAAAATCAGTCCGTACGGAACTTGATAAGATCAACCGGAACTTCCTCTGGAACAAAGGACCCAACCATAAGCCCCTCATCGGTTGGTATGAGGTTTGCAAAACCAAGGAAAATGGAGGGCTAGGGCTGCGTAGCTCGGAGGATATGAATACTGCTCTTCAGATGAAATTACTCTGGAAACTATTAGCGGAACCAACTAGCCCATGGGTCAAACTAATTAAAGAAAAATATCTTAAAAAACAAAATATACTCACATACCAGAAGCAGGGTACCTCTTCCTGACAATGGACCCAGTTAATAAAACTAATCCCGCAGTTTAAACAAGGCCTTAATTGGTCTATTGGAGACGGCGCCTCTATCAAGTTTTGGCAAGACCAGTGGTTAGGCCAAACACCTATAAATTCATCTATCTTAGGAACTCAACATATAGACGATACAATCAACATAAAACATTTTCTCAAAGACAACAAAACATGGAATCAAGATAAACTACACGCAGAGTTACAAAACTTAATTCCAAACAGCCTAATTGAAACTATCAAGACAATACCAATACCACAGCACATCCAAGTTGACAGACTTTATTGGAAATGGAGAAAAAATGGCTGGTTCAGCACTAAGTCTGCTATTGATATGATATACAACCAAAAGAAACATGAAACATCAGACGCCAATTGGGTCTGGGGACTAGATATCCCCCCCGAAAATAAAATATTTCCTATGGAAAATCCTTAAGAACGGAGTGCCCACTTCTGTCAGACTAGCTTCTCAAAACCTTGGGATTCCGACAAATTGCCCCCACTGCGACTCTTGCTATGAAGACCTAAACCATTTATTATGGAACTGTCCTGTTACGAGGGAGACCCTAATTGCAAATAACCCGGGAACATTTCGGAAAATGAATGGTTGTTTCAGCAAAGACGAGCACTTGAACACCACGCTATGGGAAATCAAAAATACAATAGGAACAAAATGCTTTGAAGATCTCGCCTTTGCTTGGTGGGGTATCTAGTACTTCAGAAACAAAACACTCTTTGAAAACATAAACCCGGACATAAGACGCATATTATCCTTTTTAAAGGAACAAATATATGTCTGGAAGACATCAAATTTAAAATGCCCGGACTACTGTGAAAACAACAAAAATACACCCACAAATGTGGACAAACAAAGATCTATATCAAAGAGAAAGAGAACCAAATGGGAACCTCCACCCATTGGAACTCATAAGCTAAATTTTGATGGTTCGTTCTCCGCGGATGGTTTGGGCTCTTATGGATTCATCATTCGTGATACTGTAGGAACCCCGATTTTCTCTGGTAATGGACCATCACCAATCAGTTTTGTCTGTGGCTGTGAAAGTTTGGGTCTCTGGATGGGACTTCGGGCTGCGACAGAACTGAAAATAACAAATCTTATTATTGAAGGAGACAACTTAACAATAATAAAAAGTATGAAAGGTATGGGGAAGCCTACTAGAGACTCTGAAATGATTGTCTCGGACAGTCTAGTCTCGCTGGGCTTTTTTGGTTCTGTTTAGATTCGTCATGTCTTCCGTGAGGCAAATTTGGTAGCTAATCGCTTGACCCATATCACTCCAGCCTTCAACGGTATCTGGACTCCTAATGACTCTCTGTTGCATAGTGTCATCCGCAAGGATGCTCTTGGCTGATAGAGCTCAGCTCTATGGTCAAATTTTTTCCGTTTCAAAAAAAAAAAAAATAGTCCCTGCGTCTCTAGCCAATTTAGCCACCCAGCTTTTTCGATCACACGGGGACAGTAAAATACTAATACATATTACATGTAGATTTATATAAAAAAATTAAACGGTTCGACGGTTCGTGTCGGTTACCCGACAAGGCGAAATGCCCGATCCGAATACGAACCGTTTATTATCGTGTTTTACCGGTTCGTGTCGATTTCGTATCGTGTCTTTTTTGGTTCGTGTTTTTTCGTGTCGTGTTGCCGTATTTTCGTGTCGGATCAGTTGTATCGGGTTTTTCTGCACACCCCTAGATCCAAGGACTAATGGGATTGGTTGAGCTCCTCTATATAAAGGGAGATTTCATTCTTGCAATTCCACATTTATATAACTAAGGAAAGCTACGGATATTTTATATCGGGTCACGTTGATTATTATTCAGTCGTTGTATTTTGAGACGATCCAGCATTATTCTACCGGTAAAATCTCTCTCATTTATTTTGGATATTTTATATTGTTATGATACCCGTATATAATTCAATGTCTTTCCTTATTAGCTTTTATTAGCCGTTATAATGCTCATTGTTATTAAGAAATTTGGGTATTTCTTAAGACTATATAACATTGGATAGAACGGGTATTTCTATTAAGTCGAGATAATGCCCAATTTTTTTGGATTATATGGCATTTCTAAGTCGTTATAATGCCTAATTAAATTTAGGAAAGGAAATCCTAAATTAAGTTTGCAAGACCTAATACCGCTTGTGATGTATAGCAATTGGCTAGGCCGGCCAATTGCTAAAAGAAATGCGTCGATCTTGCTTAGCTCCTTGATTTCTCTTGACGATTCGGCAAAATTAAACTAACTAATTAATAGACTAATTTAAACCAAAGTTCTTAACTTAAGAATCCTAAACTAAATACAATGGTATATTTGGAACAAATTTAAACTATGAAATATAATTAGCTAAATTTGAAATAATCTAACAGCAAAACATAAACAAGAGGCGAGGGACTGGAGAACGCGGGTGCTAGCGCGCGGGAGTGCAGGAGCAAAGACCCCGGGTGCCCGCGCTCGCTGGGAACAAGGCCAGACGTGGGGCGCAACCTCGGAAACGGAAGCAGGCTCGCGAGTGAGAGCGAGGAGCGACGACGCGAGACGCTATGCGCGAGAACGAGGCCGTCTGCGGGAAGCGCTCGCGAGCGAGGCAGTGAGACAGCAAGGGTGCGCGATCGACGGAGCCGCGCACGAGCGCAGGAGCGCGAGCGCAGGAGACTGGATCGCTGCCGCCAAGCGCCTAGCTTTCCGGTGGCGACGGGGCTGGGTTCGGTGTTGTCGAACCAAGGTGACGGTGTCTTCGTCCTTGCAACGTCGGACTGGTGATGGTGATGAATGGAGTTGATGATGATTGAACGAAGGTGATGATGATTGTAATTGTGATTTGTGAAGTGGCGAAGTAACAATAATATAAGAATCGGATAACTTTGGGATTGATAATCGAGAACCCTTTAATCCATAAAGGGGTTTCTCAATTCTATTCAATCTGATTTAATTCAATAGAACTACAATGTTTAAATAGAAAACCTAAGAACCAATTCTACCGTGCAAGATAGAATTTAGGTGGATAAAGATAGAATTTTAATCCTAAAGATAAATAATCCTAGCAGATAAAACTTAATCTAAAATCCTAACCATCTTATTTAATCTAACTAAGAAATACTAAAAATAAGCAATTCTATAATTAGACTCCAACTAACATAGGAGTTACTAAAAATAGAATATATATAAAAAATAAGAAATATAAATAAAAAATAATAATTTACGTCGTTTCTTCAACGACTCCCAAGGTGGAGCCTTCTTCTTTCGCTTGAGGATGACATCATTCTCCTCCATTTGAAATCGACTCGTCCTCGAGTCGTCGCCTGGATCAAGATCGTTGTTTGACCCACAGAAGGCCATCTTGACCCGCATCATTCTCCCCCTCTTATCTTCGATTCGTCCTCGAATCGAGTCGGCGATGATCAGCGAGGAAGGAGCAGCAACCTTCACAGAAGATGATGGAGGAATGAGTGGAATAGGTTCCAGGAGAATTCGAGGTATAGGAACCCCAAAAACAACACCTTCATGCGCGATCATTGAACGGACTTGATCTTCAACAAGAATAGGATCAATGACCACACAAATCTCAGCAGGTGGAACTTCATGAACATGCCCAAGTGGTACAATCGCTAACTCTTGAGACACGTCATCAAGTACCTCATCCTCGTTAACGGAATCAACATGCTCGTCATGAACACTGTCGCAGTCTGATTGCAGAACAGATTCGGAGACCTTATTGAAAGATTCTGGCAGCGTATAACCCACCGTTGGAAAGCTCGTCGAGTCAGCTTCGCAACAAGTCTGAGTTGACTCAATTCCGAGGTCGGAGTCAACGGGAATCTGCGAAACAAGTTCGACGCGCTGTGCTGTTTTCTGGGCAACGAAATCAACAGAAGACTCCTTAGGCTCAATTACCTCGTCGTCGGTTGAGGCAACTTTAACCGCTGGAGTAGTGGGAAAGCGTAACTCCAATGCTTGACGAAAAGCATCTGAGAATGTCGTCTTGAAGCCTTCCATCAATTTGGCATCTAGGTCGGCTTGACGTTGTGCCTCTCTCGCCCGTAATCTGGCATCATAGGCATCATAGGCGGCTTGAAGTTTGGCTGTAAGTTCGGCTTGAAGTTGTTGTCGACGCCTCTCCTTTTCGATTTCCGCTTGCTGTTGAAGCCAAAGGCGGCGCCTTTGAGCCTCTCGTTGTTGTTCTAAAGCTTGTTGTTGATGCAAAGCTCTTCTCTGGAGCTCTCGTCGGCGTCGTTGTTGTGCTGCCCATGGATCGGGATCATCATCCCAATCTCCTCCCCAGATTTCCCAAGCCATCAAATCAAAACATCAGTAACATCAAAGAAACAAAGAGCGTAGCATAACCTGTCTCTGAATACCAATTGATGTCTAGCAATTGGCTAGGCCGGCCAATTGCTAAAAGAAATGCGTCGATCTTGCTTAGCTCCTTGATTTCTCTTGACGATTCGGCAAAATTAAACTAACTAATTAATAGACTAATTTAAACCAAAGTTCTTAACTTAAGAATCCTAAACTAAATACGATGGTATATTTGGAACAAATTTAAACTATGAAATATAATTAGCTAAATTTGAACTAATCTAACAGCAAAACATAAACAAGAGGCGAGGGACTGGAGAACGCGGGTGCTAGCGCGCGGGAGTGCAGGAGCGAAGACCCTGGGTGCACGCGCTCGCTGGGAACAAGGCCAGACGTGGGGCGCAACCTCGGAAATGGAAGCAGGCTCGCGAGTGAGAGCGAGGAGCGACGGCGCGAGACGCTGTGCGCGAGAACGAGGCCGTCTGCGGGAAGCGCTCACGAGCGAGGCAGTGAGACAGCAAGGGTGCGCGATCGACGGAGCCGCGCACGAGCGCAGGAGCGCGAGCGCGGGAGACTGGATCGCTGCCGCCAAGCGCCTAGCTTTCCGGTGGCGACGGGGCTGGGTTCGGTGTTGTCGAACCAAGGTGACGGTGTCTTCGTCCTTTCAACGTCGGACTGGTGATGGTGATGAATGGAGTTGATGATGATTGAACGAAGGTGATGATGATTGTAATTGTGATTTGTGAAGTGGCGAAGTAACAATAATATAAGAACCGGATAACTTTGGGATTGATAATCGAGAACCCTTTAATCCATAAAGGGGTTTCTCAATTCTATTCAATCTGATTTAATTCAATAGAACTACAATGTTTAAATAGAAAACCTAAGAACCAATTCTACCATGCAAGATAGAATTTAGGTGGATAAAGATAGAATTTTAATCCTAAAGATAAATAATCCTAGAAGATAAAACTTAATCTAAAATCCTAACCATCTTATTTAATCTAACTAAGAAATACTAAAAATAAGCAATTCTATAATTAGACTCCAACTAACATAGGAGTTACTAAAAATAGAATATATATAAAAAATAAGAAATATAAATAAAAAATAATAATTAAAGCTGTTTCTTCAACGACTCCCAAGGTGGAGCCTTCTTCTTTCGCTTGAGGATGACATCAGCTTGGGCATTTTAAAAATGGTGTTGGACAAGTGATTATCATAAAGTAAAGGATATAAGTTTTATCGGGTTACTTAAGGATTATTTTAAAAGGAGACTCTGTCGAAGTTTAAGGGTAAAATTATTGGATATAAGCTAATTAAATTATTATTTGTCTGCTATGTACGACGTGGTTGGATGCGCCTGGATATATAGTTGGTGAAGTCAATCATGTAACGGCCCGAGATTATGATTCCCGAGTTACGTTTTGAGGGATAAAACTCCTCGTTAGGATCTTGCGCTCCAAGTAAAGGTGAAGGTTTGAAACCGAAGATTTGTAGTTTAAGGCGGGATTTCGCACCCAAATCCGGAAGGTCCGTTGGAGACCCCAGGGTAAACCCCTGTACCTGTCCTAAGTCTACAACTCGCAAACCTTTTTTCATGCAAATGACATAAGTTCTAAAAACGATACAACGGGCGCCACGACAGAGCCGGGTCAAAACAGAGTATAAGTAGGGAGAAATCCAAAAGGCATGAATCTGGTGAAGTCAGGTTTCAAACACTCACTCTCCGCCATATGAATGGACCCCTTCATAACATCACCAAAATCAAGCAGTGTATCGGGTACCTGAAACTATACCACCAAGTCAGGCCAAAAGTCCGCCCGCGGGTCATCTGACCACGCTAAGGACATAAAATACGCCTATACCTAGAATAAATGATGCTCTAATGTAGTGTTGGAATTTAACTCACACAAGCATGCTGACAGTTTATATATATATATATATATATATATATATTAAGGGGCTAAAAGCTAGACACGTGGCTTGGTGTAGGACGAACGTCGTTGGCTTTTTCGTCCTTTGCCAAATATCAATAATATCCTATCTCAAAGCTCAAACTAATAGATTAGTAAACAAATAGATTGATAAACCAATAAACTAGTATATCGATGAAGTCCAGAGTCGAACCCTGATGTCCACTAAAGTGACCATACTTTTATATACATTTCAGCTCCTTATTCTATCGTCATATGTATTCTGAGATGGGAATATGCTAAATTTGTGTAGTATATGCTTATTTGCAAGAAATAGAGGTCTACATAAGTTCTGGTTTAATATTACAGAATTTGGAGCCATTCCGGGACGAAACCAAGAAGAGAGGACAAGAGCTGAAACTTACTCGAAATCGACTAAGCAACTCGAAGTCGACTACAGTTGGGAGAGAAGACTAATCGAGGACGGAAGAAGAAAACAACTCGAGTTTGAGAACTTCTCGATGTCGAGTAAGTTCCTCGATGTCAACCAAGACCCAAAAACACACCCGAGCTCGAGGAATGAGAGGCTGCTCGAGAAGACAAGAAGAAGCCAAGATCGAGCAACGTTCCTCGACATCGACCAAACTGGTCGAAGTCGACCAAACTAAAATTGGGCCGCGAGTCCGTTGGGCCAATCCGAGTACGTGAAGAAGACTTGGGTAGGAAGCAAGGTCGGATCTATCCTATTTTATCAAGATCTATCTATGGAAAGAAGGATTTATCAAGATCGAGCAACGTTTTCCTTTTAGATAAATGTTCCTTTTATTAAAATTTTATCTTTAGATATAGATAGAATTTCCTTCCTTGATTAGAAAGGATTGGAAACCTATAAATGAAGCCTATAGGGCTGATTTTTATTCATTCAAATCCAGAGAAGGAGAAGAGGTAGTAAGTAGAGAGAGAGTGGAGACCGAGTATGAGCAAAAGAGCGAAAGCAATTTGTCTTCGATCGGTTATAAGCTTTTATTTAGTTTATTAATGCAAAGTTATTCCCTTTTATTATTGATGTATTTCCTTGCGATGAAGAGCGAGTAGTCCACCCAACGATAGCCAGGCTATGGTCGGGGCGAGCCCGACGATAGCCAGGCGTGTTTGAGGTAAAGATTCGATCTTTGTTATGCTATGATCATCCACTGTCTTTTATATGTTTATTACCTATTTAATAGAGATCCATGTTAACAACTTGCATTATAAACATAAAATTGGTAGATACAATTAAGGTTTCTTGAAAGAGTTGTCTAATTGTTGGAAAAGGCGAAAGCTTGGTCCTTCGATGTGATTGCATGATTATTCTTCTTTATCTTGCCTTATGCATGTTTGGTTATCGTTGTTGCAAAGCCCGATTTCGACCAAAACTTGGTCGACGTCGACTACTCATTTGCATTCGAGGAACCTACAAAGGTTTCTTGAAAGAGTTTTTTTTCATACATAGTTTATTTCGAAATTTGCATTCGTTTAGTTTCTGTCTTTCTCCTCGATTTCGACCAAAACTTGGTCGACGTCGACTACTCATTCTTGATCGAGCAAGATCGCTGTTGCTTCTATCTTTATAGGTTCCTCGAAGTCGATAAGGATTCCTCGACTACGACCAGTTTCCTCGACATCGAGCAGCTTCCTCAAGATCGACCAAATCCAGTGACTTTGCTTGCTCGAATTCGACTGTACCCAGGCCCCTGTCGACTAACCTTAGTCGAGGTCGAGTACTTCTGAAGTCGACAACCACTTGTGAGATTCTTCTGCTGCCTAGGATCCGCTGACCTCCTTCCTCGAGGATCGATGAGAGAGCACACACTGAGCAGGAAGCTGAGCGTAGGAGGCAGGCAGAGGCTGAGTTTGCCCAATTCCCTACCACTGCTGAGGATTACATGCACCCGACTCTTGTCGTGCCTGAATCGGCTATTCTAATCCCTGAAAATAACTTTGAAATTCGCACTGCCTTTCTTATTGAGATTAAAAATAATGCCTTTTACGGAAGGTTTAATGAATGCCCTCTTGAACATATTACACATTTTTCTAAGATGTGTTATACTCTTGTTGAAGGTACTACTCTAGGTATATGTCAAGATGAAAGCTTTTCGTTGGTCTCTTGCCGGTCTAGCATTGAAGTGGCTTGAAGGACTCACTCCACGATCCCTCACAACATGGGCTAAGGTAAGGCAGACATTTCTTAATAAATTCTTTCCTCCTGCCAAGACAACGTTCCTCCGCCAGAAGAATTACAACTTCCAAGCAGAAGCCTGGGGAGCCGCTAGGAAAAGCATGGGACCAATACAAGGATCTACTGCGATCCTGCCCTACACATGGGCAGCCACCATATCTCATTCAAGAGATCTTCTACAATTCTATTGATCTGGTCGCTAAGGATAGGATCAACCAATATACTCAACATGCGTATCTGACGATGCCACCAGCTGACGCATGGGCTACTCTCAAAAAGCTCACCAACTTCGACAATAAGTATGGGGCTCCGTCAACTTATGACGAGAACAACTATGCAAGGCCAGCCCCATCCATGCCCCTTTATGAGCCTCCCAAGAAGATTGATCCGGATGTCAAGGAGCAGTACTACAAAGATCAGAATCGCAAGCTCCTCAAGAAAGTCAAATACCTCTCTGCTAACCAGCCCTGCTTTGAATATGGCTCACAGCGGCACACCACTCCAGAGTGCCCACATACAGAGCAAGTCAGGATGGCAGAAACTCACGAAGAGGTAGCTTAAGCAGGGGGTCCCAATCGCTATATGGGGGACCAAAGGTTCCAACAACCACAATGGAACCAAGGTGCCCCTAGGATCCCCCCTCCATACAGAGCTCCTGGACATCCAAAAAGGGATCAGCGAAAGGATGATCTACAAATGATCCTCGATGAGATGCGCCGGAATCAAGCTGAAAGCAAGCAAGCCAATAGCGCCATCAACAATCAGCTTCAAAACATCAATACAATATTTGGAGAACGGGACATCTGGAAGAGGAATATTGAGACCCAGATGGGTCAATTCGCGGCACAAATTCCACCACCGACCAGGCAACTCCCTGGGCATAGAGAACCAAATCCCAAGGGGAAGACCGGACACGTCGCGGTTGTAAAGCTCAGGAGCGGGCAACAACTACGCGAGCCAGAGGTCGGAAAGCAGCAGAACGAAGCTGAGAAGTTACTCGACATCGAGCAGAGCCAAGTGGATGTCGACCAGACTACTCGACATCGAGTAAGGGTACCCGAGACCAACTGCAAGCCGACGAGGAATCTTCTGCGCAGCACCTGAACTCGAAGTCGACTCTTGTAGTCGACGTCGAGGAAAATCTAGTCGATGTCGAGGAAAATCCACTCAAAGTCGAGGACTCTGCAACACCTCTGACATCTGTTGTGGCTCCGAAACAGAAAAAGGCACTACCTTTCCCTTCCAAGGCGCTGAAAGATCCCACTGCAAGTAGGATTAAACGGTTTGTTAAGATGCTTTAAGAACTGAATGTTTCAATTCCTTTTACAGAAGCTCTTCAAGAGATGTCTGCATATGTCAAGTTCCTCAAGGAGATCCTTAGCAACAAGCGATCAATCACAGAAATCGTCGGCGACTGCAAAATGATGGACTTTCCTGAGAAGAGACCTGACCTTGGTAAGTTTTCTATTACTGTTGGATTTGGAAAATTTAACTATGAAGCCTTGTGTGATTTAGGAGAAAGTGTGAGCATCATGCCCTTATCAATCTAGCAAAAGGTGAAGATAGGAGCAATAGAGCATGTGGATGCCAAACTATACATGACAAACAATACAGTAGTCATCCCTACAGGTATGGTTAATAATGTCCCTGTCCAGGTTGGTAAGTTCTATATTCCCGCTGATTTCCTTGTTATAGATTGTGCGGAAGATCCTACATGCCCTATTATTCTTGGTAGACCTTTCTTAGTTACTGTAGAGGCCAAGATTAGTGTCAGAAAGCGATTGCTCACCTTCACAATAGGCGACGAGGTCTTAGATTTCTCTTTTGGCCCTACAAAGGAGGAAATTCCATGGTTGGAGGTGAAAAGCATAAGCAACCACGAGGGCAAGCAACCAACAACGGAGGAAGGCGCCAAAAAGCTGCTCGACATCGGCGAAGTAAACTCGATGTCGACCACCGTCCTCGACTTCGACCAAGCCTACTCAAAGTCGACTTCCTCTATTGAACACCCGACTTGCCAAGAGCCTAAGTATGGGGTCCCTGTACTCGACGTCGACCAGATCTACTCGACATCGACCAACCTTAAGCCCGAAGATTTCTGTTTTGGGCACGAAAAGGTAAATACAGGTATGATTTCAACCCCTCCTCTGTCCATTAATAAATTTAATAAATATTTAAGGGGAGGTAAGCCCCGTGGTGAGCTAATCTGCGAAGGATGAGAGCTGGAAAGAAGAAGAAGGAAGGCAAATGATACTATACAACCAACAACTTATCAGCTGAGCTTGCATACTACCATCAAGACCTAGATGATCCGGGAGAAGGGCCAAGCACAAGGGGGCCCCACATTGATGGTCCTTGAGCACAAGCGGAGAAGTCGACCTAGCGACTCTAAAATCTAGATCATGTACATAAAACTTTTGGATTTTGGGACTTTTAAATTTTTAAGGTTTTGTTTTTGGTTTTTGCTTCAAGTGGGAAGTCTTGTCTTCGTGTGAAAACTAACATTTTTAGGTCGAGAAGCATAAAAGGATCGCACAGAGTGGAAAAAGAAGTCCCTGACAGTTAGTCGAAATCGACTAGGCCAAGTCGAGCTCGACCAAGAGGATGATGGAGCAGCCCAGAACTACTCGATGCCGAGTAGGCCACTCGACGTCGACCAGCCAGAAGCTTCCTCGACTTCACACTTCCACTTGACGCCGCCAGTTTACTCGACGTCGACCAAGTTCCTCGACGCCGACCAACTCAGTAACTCGACAGCCCCTGTTTTTGCCTATTCAACACATTATTCGGTGAGCTCCTTCCTTTACCTTCGTTTTATATTGATTTTATACAGTGGGGACACTGTATATTTTAAGTATGGGGTGGGGGAAGAGCTTAATATTATTTATTTTTATTCTTACTTTTGGTTTTACATGGTGAATTTTGAGTAAAATTTTAAATTTTTATGCTTAATTGCTAAACTCACAGTTCTATGAGACATCTCCCAAAGCTTGTAAATTGTTTAAAGAAATAGTGTCATGGAAGCTTAATTTAGCTCGACGATGCAAAATTGGATTCATTAGAGATATAGCATTAAATTGCCTAGAAAAGGGAAGTCACAATGAAAGGATGGAGGGCTTTATATTTTCCATATATTGCTTTTAACATGTTGCATAATAAAAGGATGGAGGGCTTTATACTTTCCATATATTGCTCATATGTTGATATCCTTAGCCTTACCTATGCTTATGGATCACAAAAGCCATATTATCCCATATTTTCATATATTGCTGCACATGATCTAAATATTGCCCATTCTTTACCTTATTTCCTATCCGGGGATTATGTTGAGAATGATGTTATATTATGGAGATATCATATATGGTGTTTGTGTTGTTACTATCATTATTGGAGTTTGGCGGAAGTGTTTGAAATATATGGAAAATTTAATGAGTGAGCGAAAATCCGATCACCTCAGGAGATAAAGGTAGATCGACCCTGCTCGCTGAGATAATAGTTCAGTGAGATGGGACACACATGTGAGGAGTCCGAAGCACTAAGTACCCGGGGCCATTCATGACACCCATGTTTGCGACTCGCGAGAAGGCAGTGCTAAGGTTAGAGAGGTAAAAGCATATTATTGGAAAAAAAGCATTGAGCGAAAGAGTGAAATGTGATGAATCTTATGAAGGAGGAATGTGGAAATTCAATTTGGGAAACTACTCCATTTCTCCGGATCATTAGCACCACATTGCCAAAAATTGCCCACCTTTAGCCTTTTACCATTCTACTCCTTATTGAGCTTAATTAAAGTTCTCTTGATTATTAATGTTTTGTCACATGAATTATTTTTGCATAACCCTCCTTTTGTGAGTAGATGTGGCTTTTATTGCACATGTATGGATTTGTGGCATTAGTACCTTTTCAATGATGGTAATTGACTGCATGGTTATATAAGAATGAATCTATGATGTTGAGAGTTTTGAATTCTTCCCCTGAATGACCATCCAAGTTATTGCTTGGGGACAAGCAAGCTTAAGTATGCGGTGATTTGATGTCCACTAAAGTGACCATACTTTTATATACATTTCAGCTCCTTATTCTATCGTCCTATGTATTCTTCATGAGTTTTCCTTTCAGCTCCAAAGTGCGTCCGATTTCTGCGAATTTGAACAAAAACTAGTGTAGAATCTATAATTTGGCAATTAAGCATAAACTACATAGATTCTGTATAAATCTAACCCAAATGCATGTAGAAATCGATATCAAAGTAGATATAAAACATGACATAAAACATGGACATCAAATCACCCCATACTTAAGCTTGCTTGTCCCCAAGCGATAACTTGGATGGTCATTCAGGGGAACTTAAAACTCTCAACATTATAGATTCATTCTCATATGTCCCTGCAGTCAATTACCATCATCGAAAAGGTACTTGTGCCACAAATCCATACATGTGCAATTGAAGCAATATCTACTCACAAAAGGAGAGTTATGCAAAAAACAATTTATGTGACAAAACAACAATAATCAAGAGGACTTCAATTAAGCTCAATAAGGAGTAGATTGGTAAAAGGCTAACGGTGGTCTATATTTGGCAATGTGGTGCTTTAATCCGGGGAAATGGAGTATTTCCAAACTGAATTTCCACATTCCTTCTTCATAAGATTCATCACCTTTCACATTGCTTTTATCAATAATAATGCTTTTACCTCTCTAACCTCAGCACTACCTTCTCGCGAGTCGCAAACATGGGTGTCATGAATGGCCCCGGATACTTAGTGCTTTGGACTCCTCACATGTGTGTCCCATCTCACTGAACTATTATCTCAGTAAGCAGAGTCGATCTACCTTTATCTCCTGAGGTGATTGGATTTTTTCTCACTCATTCAATTTTCCATATTTTTCAAACAATTTCCTTCCAAACTCCATATATGATATATAACAACACAAACACCATATGATAATCTCCATAATATAACATCATTCTCAACATAATCCCCAAATATGAAATAAGGTAAAGAATGACAATATTCAGAACATGTGGAGCAATGATATGAAATAAGGCATAATATGACTTTTGTGATGCATAAGCATAGGTAAGGCTAGGATATGACAATATGAGCATTATATGGAAATATAAAGTCCTCCATCCTCTTATTATGCAATATGTCAAAAGCAACATCAAATTTTACCTCCTTTCATGGTTTTCAAGAAACTATGCATTTCATGGTGACTTCCCTTTACTAGGCCATTTCATGCTATATCCCTAATCAATCCAATTTTGCATCGTCGAGTTCAATAAAGCTTCCATGAATTTAATTCAAAATTTTAAATGGGGGTCATTTTTATAAACTTTGGAAAACATGTATATAAGCACAAAAATCAATAATGAATTTCAAAATAGCCATGTATAAGAAATTCAAGAAATAATGCACAAATATGCACATATATGTCAAAATAGATCAAATATGCATGAAGTAAGCCCTTCCCCCACCCCATACTTAAACATTACAGTGTCCTCACTATATAAAAACAAGGGTAAAGAAAGAGAACTCACTAGACAGGTGTGCTGATCGTCGAAAATCGAGTGACATTGCTGCTGGGCCTAGTCCGATTTTAGCTTGCTTCTATCCCCATGGACCTGAAAAATGTAGAAGAGAAATACACACAATAGAAAAACTAAAAGTTCAAAACCAAAAAACAAACAAAAGCAACAATGTTCAAAAGTCCCAAAAATAAATGTCTATTTACAAGCTCTAGATTTTATAGTCGCTAGGCCGACTTCTTCATTAAGCATTAGCCTGGCTCATCTTTGTCCGGAGGTATAGGTGGATCTGGTGGATCTTCCGGTGGTGGGAAGCGTGGGATGTCATCCGGGGGCATCATATGAAGAAGCTTAAACCTCCCCGAGTGGACGCTCCATGGCTCCACCCATTCATCTTCCCTGGCTCGAGCTAGCATGTATAAGCGAAGATAAAAAGAAAATATACATACCTCATCATCATACCTCTTCCGCTTCATAGGTTGACTTGGTTGTGTATCTCCACCACAGCAGAACAGTGGAGAGGGAAGAGATATTTTCTCCTCATCCTGCGGAGCTTCATGCCACTTTGCTAGGACCCCACACTTGAATTTGAACATTGGTTGCTCAAAATCATCGGGGATAGCCTTCACTTTGTAAGGTAAAAGCGATCTTAGAATGCCCTGGGCAACAATGTCCAACTTCTTCTCTTCTAGTGCTTCTTCTTCTTGGGGTCCTTCAAATGGTTTTTCAAAGATATATTGCAAAGGTGGAATCGAGATCGGGGAAGGACATACCTGGGTTTCTGTAATGTGGTCGACGTCGACTATGGGATAGTCGACATCGGTTGGCGTTGTTTCTCTCATGTACCGTGGGAGTACGTACCCATTGTTCGTTCCAATCTTCTTCTTCCTCATCACTTTCCATAGCTTCAATTTCCTCACAAGAAATGTTCTCGATCAGATTTCCTTCCTCGAGTCCAGGTGTGGCTTCAGGTCTTGTCGATATCGAGTAATGTTATCGATATCGAGTACAGTTCTGAACTCGGGTTGGCTTTGTCTTCAGTTCTCGATATGGTGCTGCTTCCTCGAATCCTCGATCAGGTTTGGTGCACGACTTAGTCGATATCGAGGAGATTCCTCGACATCGAGTAAAACTGCAACTCGAGTTGGCTTTTCTACTCTATTTATCAATCAGGCTTCTCCTCGATCATGCTTTGCCCGGACTTCTTTAGCCGATATCGAGGAAAAGTACTCGATATCGAGTAAGGCTCAGCTTTCGTCTTTGCTTCTTGGTTTTGTCTCGGAATGGCTCCAAATTCTGTAATATTAAACCAAAACTTATGTAGACCTTTATTTCTTGTAAATAAGCATATATTACATAAATTCAACATATTCCCAGCCCGAAATATGCAAAGTATATAGAACATGGAGCTAAAATGTGCATTTCAACATGGCTATTTTAGTGGACATCAAATCACCCCATACTTAAGCTTGCTTGTCCCCAAGCAATAACATGGATGGTCATTCAGGGGAAGAATTCAAAAACTCTCAACATCATAGATTCATTCTTATATAACCCTGCAATCAATTACCATGATCGAAAAGGTACTTGTGCCCCAAATCCATGCATGTGCAAATAAAAAGCAACATCTACTCACAAAAAGAGGGTTATGCAAAAAAATTTATGTCACAAAGCATTAATAATTAAGAGGACTTTAATTTAAGCTCAATAAGGAGTTGATTGGTAACACTAGTACAAAAGTCTTCGTTAATACCGGTATTTTAAGACCGGTTGTTTTAAACCGGTAATAATTACCTCTCGGTTACCGGTTATTCTGAATAACCGCTATTAAGTTACTTTTCAGAAAATTAAAACCGGTTTTTTAATTATATACCGGTATTAAATATAGGCGCGTATAATTGTTACCGGTTATATAGAATAACCGGTTTTATTTTTTAAAAAAAAATTAAACGGAAAAAGATATTATCGCTCGCTCGCTCTCTCGCTCAGTCTGTTCGTCCTCTCTCTCCCAGTCTCCCGATTCCATGGCTCGAGATCCTTCAAAACGACAAAACCTATCGACTCACTGCACGCACCTCCTTCTCGCTGGAGAATCAGTCTCTCTCTTCATCTCCTTGTCGGCGTCCCTAGCTCCATCCTTTCCCCGGCAGCTTCCTGCGTGCGACCTGCTGTTTTCTTCTCCTGCACGCGCAAATCTCCCGCCCGTCATCTCCTTCGCCTGAGTCGCTAGCTTCTGCCGAAGCCCCTGCAACTCCCGAGTTGTCGACATCTCTCATACGTACAACGCCTGTAAGTTTAAATGTTTAATTGTTCTTCTAGGCTGTGCTTCGATTTGGTATTTCTCCAACTCCAATTTTAGGATTTTTGATAGATTTCCAATTTTAGGGGTTTTGGTAGATTTTGCAAATTTATGTTTGGAATAGATAGAATTTTAGGTTTTTTTGACAGATTTTGCAAAACTGTACGCCTATGCCATCTCCAGCCTCCTCCATCTCGTTCCTTCTCCAACCGTTCTCCATCTCGCTTCATATCGCTCCTTTATCGCTGAGCATACCCCAACAAGCAGTTTGGTTTGTCCTTTGGATTCGAAATCCAAGAAATCAAGGTCAGGGCTCTCTCTTCTCGTCTCTTTTGCTTCCCTCTCTGATGATTTCTATCGAATTATCGAATTATGTTTTATGATTCATCGGAAATTTATTGTGAATTCGGGAGATTTGAACTTCTCCTTTATCGATTAAAGAGACGTCGAGTACTCATGCATGATTCAATTCGGATTTGTAGGGATTTTTGGGCTTTAGATTTGGTTCATTATTCGGATGTGAAATCGAAGAAATCATGGTAAGGACTCTCTCTTTTCATCTGTTTTGCTTTTCTCTCTGATTATGATTTTGTTGTTTTGTTGGTGGCTACCGATCTGTCAGGCAAGCCCTGTTTTAATCACTTTTGATTCATTTTGGCCTTCTATGAGAGGATTAGCCTCTAGGTTCTTTCTGCTCGTTGCTGAGTATTTTGTTATCAAAGTCAGAATAGGGCTCTTATGAGAGAGAGCTTGTTCTTTGCAAGTGGCTAGTTGGAATTGCCCTAGGGTTCCTTCGGGTGCCCTTGGATTCCCTAAGTTCATGGTCTCTGTTCTTATAATCACTAGTTTAGTGTATCTATGTTGTTGCTCTTTTGGCTCCGTCAATGACTTCAAATTAAGGAAATGGTAACAACGGAGTCCTGAACAATTAGAAATTATTTGCATGCTGTAAGTATGAGCTTACTCAGGTCTTGTTTCTAGATCCCTGGTTTTTTATGTGTTTTTGTTAATTGGTATTAATTGTTGCCTATTTTTTTGGTTTGTTCAGATCCCGAATGGTGCTGCTGCCTGCTGGCCATTACCTTCTTGAGCTGATTTACAGGTTATCATTATCTTTTACTCGATATTGTAGATTTGGTTGAAGTTATTATTAATTACGCCAGGTACACTAATAGAAGAAAGAGTGTTGTTCATCACTTCAAGCAAGCTTTGATATTGGATCCATTGTTTTTTGGGCTGCTTGTGACGAGCTCTGTGTTTTAGGTATGCCTGCTCTATTTAATCATTGTCGTTTGAAAGTATTTCTATCGTTAACAGTCAATTCTTTAAAAGTTTATTTTGACACGGGATTGCATCCCATGCCTGAAGCAAATAGCACACTTATATAAGGTAATGTACTCGTCTCGATTAAGATATCTAGTAGTATGATATTTTTTTTGGAGGGCTTCTCAAATCTCAACATTTTATTCTAAATATCAATTTTGTGCCACTGAATTGATGGGTGAAATGAATACATTTCCTTAAATCTCAAATAGGCAGATGCTTTGGTTAATTTTTATAGGTTTGCTGAAGAAGCTAGTACAACTTATAGTGAATCAGTTGCTATTTCTGTGCAGAAGCTGCTAGAGTTTATCATACGACTAATCTACATGCTTCATATGTGTTGTATAATAAGGATTCGATTCTTTTGAAAAGTCGGGAAAAGCATCTGAAGATTAATAGATCACTAGATCCTCTTACAAATTACTGAAAGCTTCTGCTTTTGACTTGAAATATGTTCTTTATGATAATGTTTTTTTTTAATGTTCTGCAGGGCCAGCTGCTGAATGGGTGAAGATTAATGTTCGAACTAATGTAAGTACAGGATGATGATGTATGATTCACCTCACGCTATTAGATTTTTCAAATTGAGTAAACTACCATTGAACTTTTCCTTCATTTATTTTCTTGTGTACTACAGAGGAGAACTTGAAATGTTCAGACTTTATCTTTAAAAAATCAGTTTTTACTTCAAATATTGAGCTACTGCTTATTTTTATTAAAATTTAATTTCTTATGCAGAAAGACTGCCATGAGGTCTATGATTTGGTTCCATGACTTTTACGGGAAGAGGTGATTCATTACCTACTTGTCATCCATTTAATTACTTGTAATCTTTATAGTCCTTGATGGTTGGTGTAGTGATGTAAGTAAATATTGTACCGAAACATCCTTTATGAATTTCGAACATTGCATTGATCTCACTCCAGTCTAACATGGGTTTATTTAGATAAGAAGAAAATAATATCCTAGAAAAATGGTGCTTAACCTTTGAGCTTGCTGTAATGGTTTTTTGCTCCTTAATTTACATGCTTCTTTTGCTCATAATTACTTTGTGTCAATATTTAGGTGAATATGGGTTACTTGGCGGTTGACAATCATGTTCAAGTCTTTTGTAGACAATGAAAGAGATAGGTTGTTATATATCACCGAAGAACCTACCTAAGGTGAAGAATATTTCTTTTTGGATGATTTTGAAAGGTATTTTACGGTTTAATTGGTTATCTTTAATGTAGGTTGTATATATTGATAATTTAAAATTTATTTTGGGTGAATTTTTTGTGATTGTTAATTATTATGTTAGGGGTGAATTTAAGTTGCTGGATTAATGTGAATTCTATGGAGAGTTTATAATTAATTAGATGATGTGCATTTTTTAGTTAGTTGGGTGAAAGAGGACTATTGTTTGGCTGAGACAGTCAGAAAGTCCACTGGTGTGCATCATGGGTAGTGAGATCGGACAGGGGAGTGCTTATTTAAAAAAAAAAAATTAATACCGGTTATTGATATGTAACCGGTGTCAAGAAACACTACATTTTTTATTTAAAAAAAACCTCACATTATTACCGGTTTTTATAAATAACCGGTGTTAATTTTTTTACCCACATATTAATATCGGTTTTTCTGAAATAACCGGTATCCGAGAAAATTAATACCGGTTACACAAAAAATGGTATTAACCAAGTTAATACCGCCGTGGTTAATACCGCCCCAATAACCGGTATCCGGTTCACTAAATAACCGGTATTAATGGGCAATTTTGTACTAGTGTAAAAGGCTAAAGGTGGGCAATTTTTGGCAATGTGGTGCTAATAATCCGGGGGAATGGAGTACTTTATAAATTTCATAACCACATCCCTTCTTCCATTGATTCATCACCTTTAATAATGCTTTTATCAAAAATAATGCTTTTACCTCTCTAACCTCAGCACTGCCTTCTCGCAAGTCGCAAACATGGGTGTCATGAATGGCCCCGGATACTTAGTGCTTTTGGACTCCTCACCTGTGTGTCCCATCTCGCCGAACTATTATCTCAGCGAGCACGGTCAATCTACCTTTATCTCCTGAGGTGATTGGATTTTCTTTCACTCATTAAATTTTCCATATTTTTCAAACAATTTCCTACCAAACTCCATATATGATAATAACAATAACACAACCATATAATAATCTCCATAATGTAACATCATTCCCAACATAATCCCCGGATAGGAAATAAGGTAAAGAATGGCAATATTTAAATCATGTGAAACAATAATATGAAATAAGGCATAATATGGCTTTTTGTGATGCATAAGCATAGGTAAGGCTAGGATTTAACAACATGTGAGCATTATATGGAAATATAAAGTCCTCCATCCTCTTATCATGCAACATATCAATAGCAACTTCAAATTTTGCCTCCTTTCATGGTTTTCAATAAAATATGCACTTCATTGTGACTTCCCTTTACTAGGCAATTTCATGCTATATCTCTAATGAATCCAATTTTGCATCGTCGAGTTCAATTAAAGCTTCCATGACACTATTTCTTTGAACAATTTACAAGCAATGGGAGATGTCTCATAGAATTTTGAGTTTTATGCATAAAAATTTAAAATTTTACTCAAAATTTCACCATGTAAAACCAAAAACCAGAATAAAACATATAATAATGATAATGAGCTTTTCCCCCACCCCATACATAAAATATACAGTTTCCCCACTGTATAAAATCAAATAGAAACAAGAGTAAAGGAAGAAACTCATCGAATAATGTGTCGAGGAAAGTAAAACAGGAGCTGTCGAGGAACTGGGTTGGTCGATATCGAGTAAATGTTCAGCGTCGAGTGGAATGCTGAAGTCAAGGAGCTTTCTTACTTGGTCGATGTCGAGTTGGCCTACTCGATATCGAGTAAAATTGAGCTGCTCCTCTTGGTCGTTCTCGAGTGGCCTAGTCGATTTCGACTATCTTTCAGGGACTTCTTATTCCACCTTTCGCGATCCTTTTATGCTTGCCGACCTAAAAGTGTTTAGATTGCACACGAAGATAAGACTTTCCACATGAAGTATTCTAAACTAAAGAACAAAAACCAAAACCAAAATCAAAAGTTCCAAAGTCCCAAAATTCAAAAGTTTTATATACATGCTCTAGATTTTAGAGTCGCTAGGCCAACTTTTCCGTTTGTGCTCAATGACCGTCAATGTGGGGCCTGCTTGTGCTTGGCCTTTCTCTTGGATCATCTAGCTCCTGATTGTAGTATGCAAGCTCAGCTGATAGGTGGTTGCTTGCAGAGTCTCCCTTTTCTCCCTTCCTTTTCTTTCCAGCTCTCATTTTCCGCAGATTCTCTCACCACGGGGCCTTACCTCCCCTTAAATTATTTATAATTTTCTTAATGGACTGAGGAGGAGTATAACTTATACCTGAACTTACCTTTTCGGACCCAAAACAGAAATCTTCGGGCTTAGGGTTGGTCGATGTCGAGTAATGCTGGTCGACATCGAGTACAGGGACCCCATACTTAGGCTCTTGGCAAGTCTGGTGCTCAGTAGGGGAAGTCGATGTCGAGGAATATTGGTCGACATCGAGTAACACTTTGGTCGACATCGAGGAGCCTTTGTCGATGTCGAGTTGAGTTCTGGTGTTTTCCCCTGTCCTTTGCTCGATCCCGTGGTTGCTGATGCTCTTCACCTCCAGCCATGAAATTTCCTCTTTTGCAGGGCCAAAAGAGAAATCTAAGACCTCCTCGCCTATTGTGAAGGTGAGCAATCGCTGTTTGACACTAATCTTGGCATCTGCAGTAGCTAGAAATGGTCTACCAAGAATAATAGGGCTAGTAGGATCTTCAGCACAATCTATAATAAGGAAATCAGCGGGAATAAAGAACTTACCAACCTGGACGGGGACATTCTCAACCATACCTGTAGGGATGACTACTGTATTGTTTGCCATGTATAGCTTGGCATCCACAGGCTCTATAGACCATATCTTCACCTTTCGCCAGATTGATAAGGGCATGATGCTCACACTTGCTCCTAAATCACACAAGGACTCATATTTATATTGTCCAAATCCCACAGTAATAGAAAACTTACCAGGGTCAGGTCTCTTCTCAGGGAAGTGGAGCACTTTGCATTCGCTTGCGATTTCTGAGATGGATCGCTTGTTGCTCAGAATCTCCTTCAGGAATTTGACATATGCAGGCATCTTTTGAAGAGCTTCTGTAAAAGGAATAGAGACATTCAGTTCTCGAAGCATATTAACAAAACGTTTAAACTTACCTGCAGTGGGATCTTTTAGCGCTTTGGAAGGGAAAGGCAGTGTCTTTTTCTACTTCGGAGCCAGAACAGACGTCGGAGGTGTTGCAGAGTCGTCGACATCGACAAGATTTTTGTCGATATCGACTTGAGTTTCATCGATATCGACCACTGTTGTCGATTTCGAGTTGCTGTGCTGCGTAGACAACTGTGGGTCTGGATTCTCCTCGACATCGGGTTGAATTTTGTCGATATCGACCAAACCTTGGTCGACATCGAGTTGTGTTTGGTCGATGTCGAGTTGCTGCTCCGCTGTGTCTTGCCGCTTTCCGACCTTTGGCTCGCGTAATTGGTGCCCGCTCCTGAGCTTTATACCTGCGACGTGTCCGGTCTTCCCCTTGGGATTTGGTTCTGTTTGCCCATGAAGTTGCCCGGTTGGTCGTGGAATCTGTGCCGCGAATTGACCCATCTGGGCCTCTATGCTCTTCTTCCAGATATCCAGCTCTCCAAATCTTGTTTTGAAATTCTGGAGCTGATTATTGATGGTGCTTGTAGACTGTTGCTGCTGTGCATGATTTCGGCGCATCTCATCAAGGATCATCTGTAGATCCTCCTTCCGTTGATCTCTCTCTGGATCTCCTGGAGCTTTATATGGTGGGGGGTTCCTAGGGGCACCTTGGTTCCATTGTGGTTGCTGAAACCTTTGGTCCCCCATATAGCGATGGGGACCCACTGCATAAGCTACCTCTTCGTGGTTTTCTGCCATCCTGACTTGCTCTATATGTGGACACTCAGTAGTGGTTTGCCGCTATGATCCGCATTCGATGCAGGGCTGGTTGACAGAAAGATACTTGACTTGCTTGAGGAGCTTGCGATTCTGATCTCTATAGTACTGCTCCCTGACATCTGGGTCAATCTCCTTGGAAGGTTTATAGAGAGGCATGGATGGGGCTGGCCTGACGTAGGCATCATCATCATAGTTTGTTGAAGCCCCATACTTGTTGTCGTAGTTGGTGAACTTGTCTAGTACACCTCATGCGTCAGCTGGTGGCATCGTCAAATACTCATATCGAGTATACTGATTGATCCTATCCTTAGTGGTCGGGTCAAGAGAATTGAAGAAGATCTCTTTAATGACATAGGGTGGCTGTCCATGAGTAGGGCAAGATCGCAGTAGTTCCTTATATCGTTCCCATGCTTTTGCCAGCGGCTCCCCGGGCTTCTGTTTGAAAGTTATAATCTTCTGGCGGAGGAGTGCTGTCTTGGCAGGAGGAAAGAATTTGTTGAGAAATTCCTGCTCTACTTGAGCCCATGTCGTGAGGGATCGTGGTTTCAGCCCTTCAAGCCACTTCAATGCAGGACCAGCGAGAGACCAACGAAAGGCTTTCATCTTGACATATTCCAGAGTAGTATCTTCAGCAAGAGTACGGCACATGTCACAAAAATTGGTAATATGTTCGAGAGGGCATTCATTAAATCTTCCATGAAAAGCATTATTTTTCAGTTCAATAAGGAAGTGAGTCGATTCGGCTATTCTCAGGGATTAGAATAGCCGATTCAGGCACGACGAGAGTCGGGTGCATGTAATCCTCTACAGTGGTAGGGTATTGGGCAAGCTCAGCTTCTGCTTGCCTCCTTCGCTCAGCTTCCTGTTCCCTGCCTGCTCTCTCAGTGGCGAGAGCAGCATTGTTGGCGGCTAGTTCCCTCCGAAGCCTCTCAATCAGCTGTTCTTGTGTTTCTTCGGCCGCGATGGCTCTTTTTAGTTTAGCGTGGACGTGTACAAGGCGTTCCGGTTCGTCTAAGCCGTCAAACTCAGGTGGTTGACCAGAACGGCGCATACACCTGCGAAGTAACTCAAAGCAAATGTGAGATTTAACTACCTAAGGCGCGAATGATTGCTTCCCCGGCAACGGCGCCAATTTGTTGAGAGAGAAAATCGAGACTTGCAATTAAAGTATAAATAAATCAAAACAAACCAGATTCCGTCCTGTGCAAATAATTACAAGACTCCCTCCCGATGTAGCAAGAGAAAGTCAGGTTCGATCCTCGAGGAAGCTGGTCAGCGAATCCTAGGCAGCGGATGAATCTCACGGCAGATGTCGACAACAGATGCTCAATCTCGACTTTAGTTAGTCGACAGAAGATCGGACAAGTCGAATAGAACAAGCAGCAGCTCTCAGCAGTTAGTCGATATCGATGAGTTTTACTCGATATCGAGTAAACCTTTCGTCGACGTCGGGTACCTGTAAACCAGAAGCTACAACGATCTAGGATCGAAGGTCAGAAGTCGATGTCGACCAGTTTTGGTCGATATCGAGGAAAAACAGAAACTTAACGAAATAAAATAAAGAACAAGGCTTTGCGAAATAAACTATGTATGAAAGAAAACTTCCAAGATCGGGGTTTGCAACGACAATAACCAAGGATGCATAAGGCAAGATAAATAACAATAATCATGCAAATTGCATTGAAGGATCAAACTTTCGCCTTTTTCAACAATTAGACAACTCTTTCAAGAAACCCTAATTGTATCTACCGATTTTAGGTTTACAAACTCCTCTTGGCCTCCACTCTCTCAAGGTAGTAGATGCTCAAAACATGATAAAGGTCGGATCTTTACCTCAAACACGCAGGGCTATCGTCGGGCTCACCCCAACCCTAGAAGTAGGTGGACTAATCGCTCTTCATTGCAATTGCAGACATTGTTTATTGAAAAGAAACTTGCATTAAACTAAACCAAACAGAGCTTACAACCAAAGGAAGCCAATTCCGCTCTCGCTTCACAAACTCCTCTTGGCCTCCACTCTCTCTCTCTCTCCTACTTCTCTCCGAAATTGAATTCGATAAAAACTCAACCCCCTGGACTTTATTTATAAGCTTCCAATCCTTGATAATCAAGGAAGGAAATATCTATCTAATATCTAAAGATAAAATTTTAGTAAAAGGAACATTTATCTTTAAAAGGAAATATATCTAAATATCTAAATATCTTCATGTGTGGATAAATCCTCTCTCCATAGATGGATCTTGATAAAACTTGATAGATTCGGACATCTTCGTACCCAAGCAAGCCCAACTCGACTCGGACAGCTCAACCGCGCAACGCGGCCTAGGAACTTTCTGCTCGATATCGAGTAATTTCCCTGATATCGAGGAAATGTGTCGTCGATATTCGCTCGTCTGGCTTGCTCTAGCAACCTCTCCCCAACCTGGCTCAGGCATGTGGTTCTGGGTTTACTCGACATCGGGTAATGTTGTCGATATCGAGTAAATGGTGCTCGACGTGTCTTGCTCTTCAGCTTCTCGATCAGATTTCCTTCCTCGAGTCCAGGTGTGGCTTCAGGTCTTGTCGATATCGAGTAATGTTATCGATATCGAGTACTGTTCTGAACTCGGGTTGGCTTTGTCTTCAGTTCCCGATATGGTGCTGCTTCCTCGAATCCTCAATCAAGTTTGGTGCTGGACTTAGTTGATATCGAGGAGATTCCTCGACATCGAGTAAAACTGCAACTCGAGTTGGCTTTTCTACTCTGTTTCTCAATCAGGCTTCTCCTCGATCATGCTTTGCCCGTACTTCTTTAGTCGATATCGAGGAAAAGTACTCGATATCGAGTAAGGCTCAGCTTCCGTCTTTGCTTCTTGGTTTTGTCCCGGAATGGCTCCAAATTCTGTAATATTAAACCAAAACTTATGTAGACCTCTATTTTTTGCAAATAAGCATATATTACATAAATTCAACATATTCCCAGCCCGAAATATGCAAAGTATATAAAACATGGAGCTAAAATGTGCATTTCAACATGGCTATTTTAGTGGACATTAGAGAGTTATGGTTTGGTTGAGTTGTGTTGGAAATTTAGGAGTCTTGATTCCCGAATTTTATTAAGCACCACATAGCCAAATAATTCCACGCCCTTTATTTCATACCAAGCCACATTACAACCCCGCCGAATGGAGTCTTCTTTGAAGTCTTCCATTGAGCGAAGTCCTCTTGATGGTTCTTGTTTGCATTTACATAGTTGGTTGCGAAGTGGATTTACATTTAAATTGCAATGTTTATGAGTTTGTATATGCAATTGAGCTGAGAGTTGATCTTTATAGCCTAAACACATTGAGAGTTGAGTGTAAACACATTATCCTTGTGAGGTTGGATTTATATTGTCTATGCCTTGGGATCACTCATATATGTGTGATGACTTTAAATTCACTTGTTTTACATTGCTACTACTTGAGATGTTGCTTTTGACAAGGGCGAAGACTTGAAGGATGTGTTGTAGGTATTGGTTATTGCTTGGTTATTGCTTGAGGACAAGCAAGTCTAAGTATGGGGTATTTTGATGTGCATGTTTTTAGTCATATTTTTCATGTGTTTTGTCATTAATTTGAGTCATTTTCATAAGTTTTGCATTGGGTTTAGTGTGTTTTGCATGTGTTTTCATATTTCATGAGAAATAGATGTCTTCACTAGCTTTTGTGTGTTTTACAGAATTTTGGGAGCTATTTTTGAAGAAAGTTTCAACATTGGAAAGAAGTGGAACATAATTTAGAGCGCATAGGAAAAAGAAAGGAAGCAATCGGAGTTATAAAAAAGGAGATACGGGCATTTTAGTGAGCCAAACCTATAACTGCCCGAGATTATGATTCCCGAGTTACGTTTCGAGGGATAAAACCCCTTGTGGGATCTTGCGCTCCGAGTACAGGTTTAATGTTGAAATCAAAGATAAGTAATTTAAAGTGGGATTTTGCACCCAAAACCGTGGGTCCATCCACGCTTCCGCTACGCCGCTCTGGTGCTATTCGGCGGTTCGTTCCTTCTTCCATGTCGACGTTCATCAGGGGATCGCAAGAGGTTAGTAGTTACGGAGATAGGGGAGGGACAAGGGCGGACACACGGTTTCCTTACAGATTTGGACACGGACCAAGATTAAAGATGACGAGACCGGAAACAAGATCTGAAACCAAAAATTACAACGATGCTCTTGTGGTATTCTATGAGGGTATATTTGAGGCCAATAAACACATAGCAATCACGGGGTATATCAGTCATTTTAATCCACACTAGCATGTACCTATCTCAAGGAATAACGCCCTATGCATTCATGATATGTATATGTAATCAAGTTCTCCGTGCACGCGAGACAAGCTATCAACCTATCATTCCATGTAATAGTCATGCTTGGTAGATCAGTTAAGCATCAATCAACAATAGACTTATGCAACATAAGCTATGCAAGGCCTAGTAATGGTCATGCATAATTCAATATGGATCACAATCATTTCATATATGGACAATTGCACGAACATGATATACAGTCAATGTAATTCAAATAGGTCCAGCCTAACATTCATGAGGCATGATATAGGGATATAGCGTGGTGTGTAATCATGTGAGGTGTCAGATCGGGTATTCAGGAAGCATGAGAGGAGGTCACAGAAAGTATACCGAGCATCTACTGAAATCATTTGACTATCATGTTAAGGAAACCCATTTACAAGGATACATATAGAGGTTGAGCACACTATCAAGAACCTAGTTCAAGGGGAAATAATAATCATGCGGATTTATACATGCGACACACACATTCATTCACACGTACAACAATGCAAGAAGACAGGTATGTCATTCTGAAATTATAATAACATATTATGTCATGCAATCGCAAGAAGGGCCACCATCACAACCGGACAGATATCTCTAAGGGCAATCATCGACTTGTCCCAACCGACTCGACACCCCGTTTTCCGAGAGAAGATGGTAGAGTTTGTGTTTAGACTTTGGTGGTGAGAAGACATGGGTGACCACTACGAAGATCGAGAAGGGTACTTCATAACACGACTGTTTGCTATACTCATAATCATGTCAACAACAACCTGCCCTCACAGACTTGAGTAACCCTCACATCCGAACACAACCCCCGAGAATAGTTAGCTGCCAGACCCCATTTCCTATAACGGACATCGACATCAGGTAAGAGGCTTAACAGGAATATCAACGGATCGAATACAGAATATGACTCAGAGCAAGAAGGACGGACGCTCTTCGACCCTTACCAACATACCTAGGCATTTTTGTGGGATAGACAACAGAACGATAGAGATCCTCTAGTGGGGATTGTACAACAGGAATGACTACCCACCAGAATCAAAAGTTGGACTACATAAGAATGAGGCTTCTCCCACAATCCCGTTTGCACAGATTTTCAAAGTCATGTTTAAAAATGAAGGTAGATCGATTAGATTTCTAGCCTAAATATATCAGTACTCAGCAAGGAAGCAATCAACGAGATTAATACGATCCTCTTCGTGGAGGATCGCCCTCGGGCCCAATTGAATATATATACACAGAGGCGACTTATGCCATCCTTCGAGGGATGGCTGACCGAAGGGGCAAAACCTCACGGCCTACTAACCCAAACACTCCAACCTCCGTGGTGGTCCTTGGAGTCTTCGAGGCCCATCTGTAAATAAAAGCTAGTATTTTTCCTACTGTTTCCCCGAGTTCTACATCCATAAGGGATGTCTATCGCTTTGGTCTCTACCCATGAGTTTGTTCCCCCTTTATTCATTTATGTTTAATTCCAATTAAATTCATTTTGCCCTTTTAAAAATATTTTCCAAAACTATTTGAAAACATTGGGCGATTTCAAAATCTCTTCAACCTATTGTACTCGGATTGCAAAACCTCAACTCTGATACCACCTTTGTAACGGCCCGGGATTATGATTCCCGAGTTACGTTTCGAGGGATAAAACCCCTCATTGGATCTTGCGCTCCGAGTACAGATTGAATGTTGAAATCAAAGATAAGTAATTTAAAGTGGGATTTTGCACCCAAAACCGTGGGTCCATTGGGGACCAAATACCTATCTTAGTCTAATCGTGAAATTGAATGGGAGAGAGAGTAAGGTTAAAGCAAAACACAATCCCAAATGTGCCACGACAGAGCCGGGACAAAACAACGTAAAAGAGTAGAAAAGAGAAGAATTCAAGTGGTCTCTCGAGCTCTCAATGTAATGCGAAAAGTCCAAACCCACCAAGCATCCATATAAGCAAAGATAGCGGCTACCGGTTACCTGAATCTAAAAAAAAAAAGGGGAGGGGTCTGGGTCAATCATCAGGTCACTCAAGCGCTTGTGTAAACACGCTCTGAGAGGCATATAATAAGCATCTTATTCTTAAGATGAAATGCGTAATGCAAAGAAAAATTAAACAGACAAGCATGCGGATAATTAAGTGTGGACATAAATAAAGGAGCGCGCAGTTACAAGAAATGCCAAATGGCATATCCCTCTAGGCTCCTAAGGAATCCTATAGTAACTCACTTCGAAGGGAGCTACCTCACCCATGGTGCAAGCCCTCCCTACTTAAGGAGCCTACTAACTATGAAGGGGAGGCAATCAACGACACCCATACAAGGCCTAAGGCTCTAAGAGTCCTATGATGACTTATTACCAAAAAGCCTACTACTCATCAAGTGCAAGCAACCTTCTATAATAAGTGCCAACTAAGATGACAAGAATAAAGAAAAAGGTCTCATCCAATAAACACCTACAACGGCCGTTTTCTAGCATAGACATATAGCAAGTAATATGGTTTCCATTTTAGATCCTAAGCGTGATTCTAAGTCGTATGGTGCATGAACACTAGCCTACTATATAACACCCAGTGCATAGAGCGCCCATCATGAGTAAGTTCAAAGAGCTTACCTGGAGAAGCGCAGAATCCAAGCAATACAGAAATCAAGCAAATCCAAGCAGATCAGAGATCACCTAGTAATCACATAAATAACATAATCAGTCTAATTTACGCAAGGTACACATGTCACATATGAAACATATAAGATACACCTAAATATGATAACTCGACCATCTTATCATTATTAACATTATCATCTCATCTTTAGTTCTCATCTCGCCTCATCATCTCTTATAACTTAACATCTTTCTCAATTCGATCATAACATCATCCCCATATCGTTTTCATCATAACTTGTCAACTCATTAGCTTAGACAATCTCCATATCATACTTAGTCGAATTCACATATTACCGTTTCATACTCACACTTGGCATACAGATATATATAATCAATATCATAATATCTAACATTTAATTTCTTATAATTCTCCCAAAATAATATTTTATCCCTTAAACCTCAAATAATATTGTATATATATAATAATTTAAATACCGTTAATAAGTTAAATGAATAAACGGATAACCCGAACTGAACCGAACTCGCTAAATCCCCAACCGGTTTAATACTAAACAAAATACAATTTGGAAAGGTGGGGTCCATAGGATCCATGCCAGTTTCTCTTTCCTCGATTTCAAATGGTCGAAGAAGCTGCTCCCGCCTGCGCTTCCTCGCTCGCGACCACGGCGCCCGATGGAGCTCGACCCGCCTCCGGCTTCCTCCGCCTGCTCCCCGGTGCCTTGGAAACCAGCACACCTCCCCATGGCTTCCTAGACTTCCCCTTCCCGAATCCGATCACCTCCCGCCTCGCCGGACAAGAGCTCGCTCGCTCCCACGCGCTTGCGCTGCTCGCTGCTTACGACCTCGCCCACTCTCGAGCTCGCCGGAGCTCTCGAGCTCGCTCGACTACCCTCACTCAGCTCTCGCTCATCCCCGATTAATCTAAGCATCGAAAAAGACTAGAAGAATCGAATCGAAACGAGGATAAATTCGGAGCTCACCAAGATGGATTTCTCGCAACTTCAGAGCTCTCGATCGGAGTTCTAGGCTTTGTTGGTGGCTCGCAATGGGTAGTCGGACCTGCTTCGGATTGAGTGTGTTGGTGAAGACTGAAGGCGATTTCGATCGGAAACGAAGGAGAACGGCTTACCGGAATGAGGCTTCGCAAAACAAAGCAAGGAGATTGTTCGGTGGCTCATCGATGGCTTCAGTGGTCTGGGCGGCGTCGGGGTGTCAGAGTGCTGCTGATGGTGTTGGGCTCTCGAGGAAACATAAGGACAGGGCTGGTGGCGCTGGTTCTGGCCTCGGGAAAACAGGGAACGTGGAATGGAGGCTGCGGTGGTGCTGGTGAAGATGGTGATGCCGAGAAGAGTGACGGTGGTGGCGTTTGGAGCTCGAATAACGAGGATGATAGTGATGGTGTGAATGAGGGATGGTGGTGTTGTTGATGAAGAAGTGAGGCTGATGGAGAAGGTAATGGTGATGGTGAACTCGGATGAAGAGGATGACGATGGCGTGAAGACGAGGTGAAGGTGGGCAGGTGAACCGAAGAGGGATGGGTCCGGGTTGCAGGGTATGGAGAGAGTGGGTGTGAGATTGAGTGTTAAATTAGTTAACCAATACCCGAAAATAAATCCCGAATACGCAAATTCAAATTGCGAAATTAGTTCCCGAATATTAGTTTCCCCGACTCTCGCTTTCTCGATCAATTAAATTCTTAAAACAAAAAGGATATCGCCATCCGATAATTATTTCGAATTTTTGAGGTAAAAGGACAGAAATTGTTCGTCAAATTTTATATTCCGGTCGAAATACGCTAAACGAGCTTTAAATCCGTTTTAAATTCATTTTTTAATTATCTTTTTCCATAAAGTTAGGATTAGAAAATCCGAGCCTTTACAAAACCGAGCTCAAACATGAAGTACCGAGTCGGTACATCATGATACCAAGTCGATACCTTCCGTTAGAGAATTCCGAGATGGAACACCGTCATACCGACCCCGTACCGACCCCCCCTGGGTCGGTACCGAGGCCTGATCTGAACAAGCGAGATGAGATGAGCTTACAGTGAGTTGTACCGAGGCTGAAGGGGTTCGGTACCGAGGTCACCCGCTTCGGTATGGGTCCCAGCGGACCTTATTTATCCGAATTTAATTATTTTTACCCATTTCCTTAGATAGACTTTAGATAAAATTCATATATTTGTTATTTCCTAATTTAGTTTATGGGCTATTAAGTATAAATAGGATTTTTAGGGTTTGGAGCAGACTCTCTTCTTCCTCCCTCTTTTTTTAGCATACGTTTAGAATTTTCAGCACACGTTTAGGGAGCGCTTGTGAGCAGATTTGAGAGCTTTTTGAAGCGATTTCTTCGGCGAAGGTTGGAGAACGTTTTGTGAGGATTTTGTGACTCTTTGTTGACGTTATTCTCATGTTTTTATGCAATTTAATTTTCTGATTTTTATTTATTTCATAAGTTTTGCAATTTCTACCATGTTTATGCGCGGGAGTAGTCGCCTTTTCTAGGGTTGGGGTGATCCCAACGATAGTTATGCTTGCAATTTTGCTATAAATTGATGAATTGATTGGTTTTATCTATTTTATGTGCTTAAGTACTCAATGAAAATTGGAGAAATTCCCTTTTGCAATTGAATTGAAAGATTGAATTGTGAATTGGATAGTAATTAGGATTTTTAAACGAAAGTTTGATAACCTAATTAAGATTGTTAGTAAAGTTTATTAATTTGTGAAAATAAATTGATTGCTTTACTAAGGTTGATGCAAGTTGACCTATTTAATATATAAAAACATGATTTCTACTTGATTCATTGCAATGCTTGTGTGATTATCGTTATGGTGATCCCTATGCCCTAGATATTTCATAATATTGATTTTATTCCAAAAAAATTCAGCAAATTTAAAACCCAAAAAAATCTATAATTTTCCATCTCTTCTTGCTATTTCTTGCTCTTTGGTAACTAGAATTGAGTCACTGACTTTCTCCCTGCGGACGAACTTGACCCTACTATACTATAGCGGGGTTTCGATCATATAAATTTATTTGTTTGAAAAATAAACCCTTCATCATTCCGCGTGGGGCATCCGCTCGTAGAGCTTGCCTCCTAGATCGAAGATTTCATTAAGTCCCAGGACGTTGGAGTTTGCTCCCCGTCGGGCATCCGGTTGTAGTATGAACCTCCCGGATCGAAGATTTCATTAAGTCCCAGAACGCTGGAGCGGTCTCTTCGTCGGGTATCCAGTTGTAGGATGAGCCTCCCGGATCGAAGATTTCATTGAGTCTAGAACACTGGAGCTTGCTCCTCGTCGGGCATCCGGTTGTAGCATGAGCCTCTCAGATCGAAGATTTCATTAAGTCCCAAGACACTGGAGATTGCTCCCTATCGGACATCCGGTTGTAGCATGAGCCTCCCGGATCGAAGATTTCATTAAGTCACAGGACGCTAGAGCTTGCTCCCCGTCGGGCATCCGGTTGTAGCATGAGCCTCCCGGATCGAAGATTTCATGAAGTCCTAGGACGCTGGAGCTTGCTACCCGTCGGGCATCCGGTTGTAGCATGAACCTCCCGGATCGAAGGTTTCATTGAGTCCATAACACTGGAGCTTGCTCCTCGTCGGGCATCCGGTTGTAGCATGAGCCTCCCGGATCGAAGATTTCATTAAGTCCTAAGACGCTGGAGCTTTCTTCCCATCGGGCATCTGGTTGTAGAATGAGCCTCCCGGATCGAATATTTCATTAAGTCCTAGAACGCTGGAGCTTGCTCCCTGTCGGGCATCCAGTTCTAGCATGAGCCTCCGGGATTGAATATTTCATTAAGTCCCTGAACGCTAGAGCTTGCTCCCCGTCGGGCATCCGGTTGTAGCATGAGCCTTCCGGATCAAAGATTTTATTAAATCCCAGGACGCTTGATAATGCACATTTCTAATGAGAATTATAAGATAATTTAGTTGCATTTACATTGTAGAATATGCATGTGTTAGTGTTAATTTAGATTAAACTCTTTTTGGTGGAAAAGTTCGGAATCTACGCTAGTTCGGCTGAATTGTGCAGAATCGTAGATCCGACATGGTGGAAAGCAAGGGAAAGATGTTAAACATGTCCAAGTGAAGTCAAGAAATCAAGCTAAAAGGAGGAAAGAAAGAACGAGGGAAGAACGATGAAGAATCAAGACTCTGGGCATCCGTCGCTGCCAGCGAATGATGCAGTCGCTGCCAGCTAGTGGAACCAGAAGCCTGGAGCCCAGCAAGCCAGCGAGAAGAGCAAGCCAGCGAGAGAGAGCCCGCGGGAAGAGAGAGCCAGTGAGAGGAGGAGCCAGCGAGAGAGGAAGGGCAAGCAGAGTCCGTTGCTAGCGACTAATCTCGCTGCAGCGAAACGTCCGCTGCCGCGGAAAAATCCGCTGCCAGTGAGAATCACCAAGACGACGAAGCTTCGGCTACTCGCGGCTGCGGAAGGAAGAACTCGCCCCAGCGAGTTTGAGCTCTCGCGGCAGCGGAAGGCGCCTCTCGCGACAGCGGAAGAAGCAGCTCGCTCCAGCGGAAGGGAAGGACTCGGAGAAGCTCGAGAGAATTCTAAGGCATGAAAAGTCGCTGCCAGCGAGTGTGCCAGCGAGTTGGTAGCGAAAATCCAACAGGAGCTCAATCAAGGCCATTCGCTGCCAGCGGAATTTCTCGCTGCCAGCGGAATCCGACGCTGAATTAATTTAGGAAAGTTCTATCTTTTATCTAGTTTGTTTAGTGACTAAACCAATATTGGAAACATCTGTTAGAACATAAAGAGCGCCAACCAATTGACAAAAAACGAACAAGAAACTCATATTATCATTCATCCGCGGACAAAGGTCCAAAAAATTCACTCAAATACGATCATCCGCGGATGAAAAAGAACAGATACGTGGCAGCCATGCCCACACCCCACGAGTATAACACGTGTTGAAAGCCGAACACCACGTGGCACAACACGCAAAGTTGTCTAGGATCTATAAATAGGGAAAAACCTTATAGAAGAGGGGGACTTTTTTGGAAAAAAGGGGAGAAGAGGGAGGATCTCGGAACGGTGAACTCAGATAAAGAACAAGAAGTGATCATACGCGTAGGAAAAGAACCTGTTAAATAGAAAGATGTGTACTGTTCACTGCACCGAATTCCGCGAACGAAAGCCATGTTCGTCTTTAGTGTAAATTTCTATTAAGGAAAAGACTATCATTAATAGACTTCAAGACATTCAAAGAACGACAGGTAAACGAACCAAGTTTCCAATTAGTCCAGAAAAAACTCGACAAGGGAACAGTCCTTCATCTTTAAGTATAGGTCGACTTCCCGCGGCACAGGTTGGGCCGCGTCGATTCTTTCGTCGCGGGTTTAGGTAAGCCCGTTGGGAAGTTTAGTTATTTCAATGGTTCCTGGGCCCCATTATAAATGGTGGCTTCCATTGTTCGAGGCTTTTTCACTGGCGCCGTCTGTGGGAACCCCCTCACACTAAGGGGTTTCCTTTCTAAGAATATACAAAAGTCCTCAAACCTTTGAGAAAGTTGAGGTCTGCGACTAAAGTTATAAATACCAGTTTTTAGATATCTAACGTTGAACTTTCCTAAAACGACAGATTCACGACGTTAGGAAGATGAGTGATAGCCAGAACTATCCAACTCAGGACATGAGCCAAGGAGTCCACCAAGATCAGGAAGCCTCTAGCATGTATGTCCCGATAAAACCGCCAACAAATCCTGACGGAGAGAAACAGAACCTCGGAACTCCTCCCCATCATTACGGCTATCAATATGGAATGGACGGAGGATTCATCCCACAGAACTTCTGGTATTATGAAGCGCGACACGAACAACCTAACCCTTTTCAGCAGGAGCAGTCTCAATACTTCTATTATGATCAGTGGGGGCAGAATCCGCTTCAACAAGGGAATTATCGACCAGAAGAGCAGTATGGAAATTTTGATAGACGTAACACTGCATATGACAATCCCAGCAACTGGAACTATGGCTTTCAGAATCAGGAAATACCGCGCCAGACATGGCAGAATGATCACTGGCACCGAGAGAATCAACATAGACGCGGTGACAAATCAACAGACGTTTCCACTTCTACAAAATCTGACTCTGTAGAAAAAAGAAACAAAAATGCACCAGGAGGTTTCCCATCAGTGTTTACTCAAGAGATTTGTTCCGCGTCAGTACCAAAGCGGTGGAGAGATGTGAACCTCATGAAATACGACGGAACAACTGATCCTGAAGACCATCTTTGTCATTTCGCTACTGCAATGGGGATAAACGAGTATAATGATGCCATGATGTGCAGAACGATCCCTTCAACCCTGACGAAGATTGCGCTGACCTGGTTCACAAACCTTCCAAAAGGGTCCGTGACCAATTTTGCCCAGATGTCCCATATCTTCACGTCTCACTTTGGGAGTGCGCGATCAAGAAAGAAGACTATGCTCGACCTGAATTCCATCAGACAAGGAGCTGGAGAATCCTTGGGGCATTTTTTCACTCGATTTACCAGCATGGTAGTTCAAATCCCCAACTTCAATCATGAATCGGCTATTATCATACTCATGGGCAATTTAGCTGAGGGAGATTTCAAGACATACTTGTTTCGGAAAAAGCCAACTAGTTACGATGACTTGAGAGAGCGGGTTTCAAGACAGATTGAAGCAGAAGAAGCAGCCGCGTCCAGCTCCAAAGCAAATACTGGGAATCCAGGTCTTTTTGGAAAATTGGCTGGAAAATTCAGAAAAGAAAAAGCCAAGCTAGACATCCTTCAGAAGCAATAGATTTCTGTCCTCGCCGAGACGAAGTGCACATGAACTTAGAAAGGGGACAAGGATCTCGCAATAGAGAAAATCATCCGCGTTCTTATCATCCAAGAGAAAGTCAACACGGAAACCGTGATATGAGATCTCCACCTAGAAGGGAGAATCGACCTGATCACAGACTTCGATGGGAGAACCAGAATCCTAGGTTTAACGAGGCTCGTAATCCACAGGAACGGTTTGATAGGCAACAAGATCTGCGAAGAGATCTCCCATTCCACAACCGGGGAAGAGGGAGAGGAAGGAGAGGACGCGGAGGAAGGTACAATTACACGCCTGCAGTCCAGAGATCTGTCAACTAGATAGAAGCTCAAAGGACAGAGGCAGGTCAAATACCAGAACCAGAGGGCTTCATAAACACCCTCACAGGAGGTTTGTCTATGGCCGGGTCCAGTAGGCAGGAGAAAAGAAATTATGAAAGGGAAGGAAGACAGCCACCATCCACGTCAAGTAGAAGAATTTCCCTCACACAACATGAGAATATTACCTTCACTCCAAAGGACGCAGAGGAAGTAAGAATGCCACACTCAGACCCGTTGGTCATTCACGCGCAGATAGCTGCCAAGACAGTAAAGAGAGTATTTATTGATACTGGGTCTTTTGTGGATATCTTATCGTGGGAGGCTTTTTCTCAAATGGGAATCTCTGCGGCTTCATTGAAACCGTATTCAGGAACGCTAATCACATTTTCGGGAGGAGAAGTACAAGTGGCAGGCACAATCGAGCTTACAGTTGTTCTGGGGACGTCCCCAAACCGGCGTATGGAAAATATTGTGTTCACAGTGGTAAAAATTCCCACTGTGTACAATGCTTTGTTGGGACGCGTCTCGCTCTATAAATTCCAAATGGTAGTTTCAATCTACCACTTTTTAGGAAAATTCCCTTTGCCTGGAGGAGGAATTGGCGAAGTTCGCGGACAACAACCAGAAAGTAGAAGCTGTTATCTAACCTCCATCAAGAAGAATAAAGAAGTGATGTGCATGAGTGAGAATTGTGAATCCGTGGTCGGAGACAATGACTCAGTTGAACTTTCAGAAGCTGAACTAGAAGTCTGGCCGACAGAAGTTAAGGTACCTACCGCGGACGAGAGAATTGCGTTTACACCCTTCCCAAACCCAGAGGAGAAAGTCTACTTGGGACAAGCACTGGAGACAAGAGAAAGAGTTAGAGTCTTAGAAATCATAGCAAGGTCAAGAGACATTTTTGCGTGGAATCCTCGAGACCTGCTAGGTGTCCCATCCGCGATAGCCTTACATACCTTGAGGATTCGTCCAGGAACAAAACCCATAGTACAAAAGAGGAGAAAAATGGCTCCGGAAAAAGCTGCCGCGGCGAAAGAGGAAACTGATAAGCTTTTAGAAGCAGGCTTCATAGAGGAGGTGGAAGACTCTGAATGGCTCTCAAACGTAGTTCTGGTGAAGAAATCTAATGGGAAGTGGAGAATGTGCATCGATTTCACTGATCTTAACAAATCCTGCCCGAAGGACAGTTATCCACTACCATCCATAGATGAGCTCGTTGATGGAACCGCGGGAAATAAAGTCCTTAGTTTTCTCGATGCTTACTCAGGATATAACCAGATAAACCTGAACCCTTCAGACAAGAAAGCTACAACTTTCATCACCAATCAAGGGATTTTTTGTTACCGCGTCATGCCTTTCGGACTCAGAAATGCTGGAGCGACATTTCAGAGAACAGTTGACCGGATCTTTCGTAATCAAATTGGCAGAAATGTTTCAATTTATGTTGACGATATCGTAGTCAAAAGTGAAAGAGCAGAAGATCACGCAGCAGATCTACAGGAGACTTTTGATTCTCTTCGAAAAGGAGGTTTGAATTTGAACGCGGAAAAATGTGTCTTCGGGGTTGATTCTGGGAAATTCCTTGGCTTTATGGTTAGCCATAGAGGAATTGATGTAAATCCTAAAAAAGTCACAGCAATTCAAAATCTTCAACCGCCGCGAACGATTAAAGAGTTACAATCTTTAAATGGAGCGGTAAACTATTTGAGCCGTTTTTGCTCCTGCTTGGCGGATAAGTCATTACCTTTCTTTGCTCTGCTCAAGAAAAAGGGGCCGATACGGTGGACTCCCGAATTACAGGAAGCTTTTAGAAACTTAAAACTTTTTCTGGCATCGCTTCCTACCCTTCATCAACCTGAGAGGCAAGAGGTCCTCCATCTGTATTTATCAGTAAAAAGTGTCACCATCAGTGCAGTCTTGACGCGAGAAGAAAAATTCCCAGTCTACTACATCAGTCGTGTTCTGCAGGACGCTGAGACAAGATATGAACCAGTGGAGAAAATGATTCTGTGTTTAATATTCGCGGCAAGAAGGTTAAGGCCTTATTTCCAAGACCATCCTATCCTAGTTATGACGGATTTGCCGATGCGACAAATCCTCCACTCACCATGTTTGTCAGGAAGAATGATGAAGTGGGCAGTCGAACTCACAGAATTTGAAATAGAATATACTCCACGGAAAGCAGCCCTCGCTCAGGCTCTAGCTGATTTCATCAGTGAAACAAGTTTCGAATTGGGTTCTCAAACAGAAAAAAGTGAGTGGACACTCAGAGTAGATGGCGCAACTAACAAGGATGGGTGCGGAGCAGGGGTTACATTAACGGCACCTGATGAACGGCAGTACAATTATGCTTATAAGTTGGACTTCCAAGCTACAAATAATGAAGCCGAATATGAAGCCTTGCTAGCTGGTCTAGAGATAGCTATGATTAAAGGCGCTAGGCAGGTATCAGTTTACACCGATTCAGAAGTAGTGACGCGGCAAATAACAGAGGAATATGAAGCAAGAACTGGATTAATGCCCGATTATCAGAGAAAGGCGTGAGCACTATCCAAGGCTTTCTTAAGTTTTTGTTTAACGGCTGTTCCCAGGGATGATAACCAGCAGGCAGACGCATTAACACGGTTGGGAGCTGTAATGCCTGAGGAAGTAGGAAGAGAAGTGGTCCTTGCAAGGATGAGCAACCGAAGACTTATTCAAGAAGTCTATCAGGTACAAGAAATTGAGATGGAAGACTGGAGAGCACCAATCGCGGACTATTTGGGCAAGGGTACTCTACCTGAAGATAGAGCCGCTGCTAAGAAGATACTTGTTAAATCCTCTCGGTTCACCATCAGGGAAGGAAAGCTGTACAAAAGGGGGTATTGCTTGCCAGACTTATTGTGCATATCATCAAAAGAAGGAAGTCTTGTAGTAGAAGAATTGCATGATGGAGTTTGCTCGCATCACCAAGGGTGGAGGGCTGTTGTGGTCAAAGCAACCAGGCTAGGATATTATTGGCCAACCATGAAGCGTGACGTTCAAAGTTATATCCAGAAATGTGATGCGTGCCAAAGGTTTGGGAACTTGAATCACCGACCTTCTGAGACAATGAAGAGTATAACAGGTGCTTGCCCATTTTCCGTCTGGGGAATGGACATTCTAGGTCCATTTCCCACTGCTCCTGGTCAGTTAAGATATGTTTTGGTCTTGGTGGATTATTTCACGAAATGGGTGGAGGCCGAAGCAATGGGATTGATAACCGCGGAGAAAGTAAGGAAATTTCTATGGAAAAATATTGTCTGCCGCTTCGGGGTACCTGACTCAATAATTACAGATCATGGACCACAATTTGATTGTGAAACAATCAGAGATTTCTGCGTCGGTCTTGGCATCAATCTTAAAATCTCATCTGTGGCTCATCCGCAGACAAACGGACAGGCAGAAACGACCAATCGACAACTGTTGTATGGAATACAGAAAAAACTTGGCAACACAGCGAAAGGAAGGTGGGCGGAACTTTTACCTCTGGTACTATGGTCTTACCGCACGTCAGCAAAGACTCCAACTAGGGAAACCCCATTTTCTTTAGTCTTTGGCATGGACGCGGTTATTCCAATTGAGAGATTGATTCCTTCGGCTCGAATAGTGGCATATGATCAAGACACCAATGACGAAGCTTTGGAGTTCGAGCTCCATCTCATTGAAGAACGCAGAATGACGGCAGCTTTGAAAGAGCAAGAATACAAGAGGAGACTCTCCAAGTATCGAGATAGACGAGTCTTTCCGCGGCATCTCAAGGAGGGGGATTTGGTGCTACGACAAGCTACTTCTGGAGGGAAGCTAGACCCTAACTGGCAAGGGCCTTATGTGATCATTAAAGAAGTTCAAGAAGGCACATACAAACTCAGCACCCCTGAAGGTATTATTCTAAATAAGACCTGGAACGCGGACAATCTAAAAAAGTACTTTGTGTAATCACCAAGTAGCTACATGAATATAAAATTTAGTCGCCCCCGCAAAAATAAAATAAAGCGGTTAGAGGGCGCTTTTTAATCACAAACTTGCATCTAAGTAATTTTGTAACAAGTCCTAAGACGCTGGAGCTTGGCTCCGCGTCAGGCCTCTGATTGAATCTGCATTCTCAGAGATGATACTTCGTATGAAGACCTGAGACGCTGGAGCTTGGCTCCGTGTCAGGCCTCTGATCGAATCTGCATTCTCAGAGATGATACTTCGTATAAAGACCTAAGACGCTGGAGCTTGGCTCCGCGTCAGGCCTCTGATCGAATCTGCATTCTCAGAGATGATACTTCGTATAAAGACCTGAGACGCTGGAGCTTGGCTCCGCGTCAGGCCTCTGATTGAATCTGCATTCTCAGAGATGATACTTCGTATAAAGACCTGAGACGCTGGAGCTTGGCTCCGCGTCAGGCCTCTGATTGAATCTGCATTCTCAGAGATGATACTTCGTATAAAGACCTAAGACGCTGGAGCTTGGCTCCGCGTCAGGCCTCTGATTGAATCTGCATTCTCAGAGATGATACTTCGTATAAAGACCGAAGACGCTGGAGCTTGGCTCCGCGTCAGGCCTCTGATTGAATCTGCATTCTCAGAGATGATACTTCGTATAAAGACCTGAGACGCTGGAGCTTGGCTCCGCGTCAGGCCTCTGATCGAATCTGCATTCTCAGAGACGATATTTCATTATTAAAATCGGAACACTAGAGCTTGAAATATAGCTAAACATTCCGAGATCCAAACTCATTGATGGATCACTATTAAAAACATTACAAAAAGATGTTCTTTGGGATTCCCAAAAGTCTCGTAATTTTTGAAGGAAATCACAGCGATTGATACATAATTAAAGCAAAAAGCAATCAAGGATAAAACATGACACCATGATTAAAAGGGGTTGGCGATCTCATATAAGGAAAAAACAAACATCCATTAACTTATATCCGCGGAGCACGCCCAGGGATGATACGAGTTCTGCCCTGACTTAAACGAAATCCATTTGAAGGAGGACCTTCTGACTCCGAGGGGGCCCACTCCGCGTCCACCTCATCCCCCACAACATCTAAGATCTGGACATCGAAGCGATTTCCTCCTTTGTGAATAAAAGTTAAAGAAGAACCAATGTGGACGTTGTGAGTCTCAGCAAAGTCATTCCAGCCACCCCTCAAAAATGGAACCCTATAGTCTCCGCGCATAACCTCCACTGGGAAATCACGAAGAATCCTGGTTGACAAGAGTACGCTCCTAGGAAGATCTGGACCAAGTCTATCCTCGAAACATAGAGGCAAAGACTAACAAAATTTTTAAAGGGGTGTTAATAGATAAACTAACTCAATAGAAAGAAAGATCAGTAATATAAAGAAAGAAGCTAACCAGACGAAGAAGTTGCTCAGGAAAGCTAATCCTCTCAAAAAAGGACCAAGGTGAACCAGTGGAAGAAGGCATCATGTAAGCACATAACAAGACTAGCGGTTTTTTCCTCATACTCTTTTTATATAGCACGAATCTGGACATGTGTCAAAAAATAGAAATATGGAGCAAATAAACTTGAAAGGTCAAATCATGGAGACAAAAACCACAGGCGTCATGCATGAGGAAAATAGTAAATACTGTTACTGGACTTCTCAGAAATCCCGTGAGGAGAACATCGTGACAAATAGACCTCGAAAGACTAAAAATCAACATGCATAAACAGGGGGATCCCCAGAAACAATTATCAAAGGCTGGATAAACATCGGCATTACAAACAAATGAAGGAATCTAAAACCTTATTCCTCTAGGGCTAGGATATCTTAAAAACCATTCGAAATTGTTTCATGAGGAGCATGATCATCATTATTTCCCCCACGCGGATCCACCACCTGAACTTCGAAGTGAGCCTCACCCATATGAGTGAAAATCATAGAGGCCCCCTGCTCAAAGCCATGAGAATCCACAAAGTCTTTCCATCCGCGGCCAAGGTAGAGAAGACCACCATTACGCCGCTCTATGCAAACAAGGAAGTTGCGCAGTAGATAAGATGAAAGTAAAACCTGACCAGGAATAGCATCTGCATACTCCTCCTCAAACCGAAGTGGAAGTAACTAAAAAATAAGGAAGTATTAGTTAAAAGTAAGCTCTCTAAAGATTTCCAATATAGTTAGCTCACCAATTGCAAGAACTGTTCTGGATAATCGATTGCTTGAAAGAAAGCCCAACGGGTTTCCTGCCCGACAACCCCGTCCGCCCTAAATGACAGGGGAGGAACTATAATGGATCCCCGCATCTCGATGAGATTTTAAAAAAATAGTAAAAATCCCTTTACTTATCAGTCACAAGGGAATAGTCAAACAAGAAAAAAAGAGGAACACATGCATGACATGCAACGGGTGACACAATCACCAAGGGCACGCGTTCCACTTTTTCCGAGAAAAAGTTAACCAAATGTTGAACCTTTTCCCAAGATCAGTAAAAGTAAAATTACAGTAAGGGAAATTGAAATTACTTGTTGGTAAAAAGTGACGAAACCAAGGATAGGAAAACCTCATAAGACGAGTATAAAACATGCTCAAAGTATCCATGAGTAATGAGCAATCCTAAAAACAAAATGGATCCAAATCCATAGCCTAGGGCTTTTTACAGAGTCATTATGAGGGAGGAACAACTTCAAACCCTTCGTCTCCCCCTCATGTATGTTCTAATCGACGAAGACGCTCATACTCAGGCTAGGTTCTAGTCCCGCTCCAACCAGGAACACGAGGTGAAGGTAGACAAAGATGAAGATGGCCTTTTCTGGTTAACCCAAGGGTGGCACGACTTCACACAAGCAAATCGAGTCAATGTCGGGTCCGCGTTGATTTTCACCTACATGGGGGATTCTATCTTTGAAGTCGACGTCGTCAGCCCGGACAGCGAAGAAAATGGAGAGATAGGCCATCCTTGATCTCCCCATAAATTCTCCGCGTCAACGATGTAACAAGCTTAGAGGGATCCAGCCCCTGTGAAAGGTTTCTGTACGCAGTTTCTATTATTAATAATAAAGGATCCCTCCTTTTATTTCAGTTTGAGAAAACACATGAGAATATTAAGGAAATCATGAATTCCCTTTTTTCTTTATTTTATTCCATGAAAAAGCTTATATCAAGAGACAAGCTTGAAAAACTCAAAAGGTATAACGCGGAAATAACTCAATTAGAACTGCACGATGAAGAAATTGAGTCCGAAGTAGCTTTGGGTTCATCCTCGACTTCACGACGCGGACAAACTTGAAAGGAAACATTGCCCTTATGAAAGAACATCATGGCACTTCCTATTCCCAGGTGATGAAGCATAAGGAATTCATCCCAACCATTGTCAATTTGGAAAAGACCGTTTTCACTCCAAGAAACGGCCACAGGAAAGTCGCGGACGAGATAAGACGAAAGAAAAGCCCATCGAGGCGGAAGAGGTCCATACTCAGCCTCAAACTGGGGAGGCATAACCTACATGTTAACCAAATCAAGGCCTAAGTTTAGGAAGCTCAAACTTCATTTAAAACAAAGTTAAAAGAAACTCACTAGCCGAGAAAGTTGTTCCACATTCTCAATCTTTTGAAAAAAGGCCCAAGGATTAAAGTTTCCTGGAGACATGGTACTTGCAGTAGCACGATGATGTGAGCCTAATTTGCCATGTTTTACACTTACTTTTATATCGATTTCTGCATACATTGCATACATTTGGGTTAGAATAATACAGAATCTGTGTAGTTTACACTTATTTGCAATATATGGAGGTCTACACAAGTTTTGGTTATATTTCGCAGAAATCGGACGCACTTTGGAGCTTAAAGGAAACTCATGGAGAAGCTAAGAATGGTGCAGCTGGAGAAAAGGCCCTTTTTCATCATTCTTCGTTGTGAATCAAGCTTTGATGTCTTCATGAGAGTTGTAGCCCTCGGAAAGAGCTTTCCAACGCATGGTCATATGCGTCAATCCGACAAACGAGAACTCGGGAAAGTGCGTTTCAAGAACAGAGCAGAAAGCTGAAGCCAAGTGTACTCGATATCGAGTACACCTTACTCGATATCGACCAACTTTGTCGAGGAGACCTGGTCGAGCAGAGCTGATCGAGGACACTGAGTCAGAGATAACCCGACTCCCGGAATCCTACTCGATGTCGAGGAGGCCTTGTCGAGATCGAGGAGCCATGTCCGGAGTCGACGAGCTGTGCCAAGTCGAGAAGCCGAAGACGGAGACGCCGAGCCAACCCTACTCGATCTCGAAGAGGCCTTGTCGAGATCGAGGAGCCACCCTGCGCCAGTCCGAGCCCATGCCGAGGAGGAGTCCTCGACAACATCAGTCCGAGTCATCCTCGACCGCACTCTACCCGATCTCGAGTACCCTTGGTCGAGATCGAGGAGCCAGAACCACCAGATCCGAGCCATATCGAGCAGGGCCACCCGACCAAGCCAGCCAGACGACGAATCCTACTCGATCTCGAGTAGATCCTGGTCGAGATCGACGAGCAAAGTCCGAAAACGCGTTACGCGGTTGAGCAGTCCGAGTCGAGCTGGGATTCCTTGGGCACGAAGGAGGTCGAGTAGGCCGAAATCTATCATCATCTATCTATGGAAGGAAGATCTATCAACATGAAGACATATTACCTAGTTTAGATTTATCTTTTCCTTTTAGATTTATTTCCTTTATTGCTTTTATTTATCATTAAGCATTTTAGATATAATTTTAGATATAGATAGAAGATTCTATCCTTGATTAGCAAGGAATAGAAGGCTATAAATAAAGCCCTAGGGGGCTGATTTTCATTCATTCAAGCAAAGCCGTCTTCGGGCGCAAGGAGAGAGAGAGAGGAAGAGAGAGAGGAGAGAGAGGAGGAACGTTTGGAAGGTTTTGTAAGTTTTAGTTTATTTTATGTTAAAGTTAATTTCTTTCATCATGTTTGCTTTCTAATTTTCCTTCTTCTAGGGTTGGGGTGATCCCAACATAGATATGTTTGTTTGATTTATGAATTCATGATTTTGTATGTCTTTATTATCATCTACCTATGTGCTTAATCCTTTGCGAGAGTTGAGGAAATTCCTTATTCATGATATTGAAGCGAAAGTGATCTTATTATGAATTGGATAGTAATTAGGGTTTATTTGCGAGAGCCGACTAATCCTAATTAAGAAAAGGTAGAAACAAATTAGGTTTTTATGCGAGAGCCTCTATCACCTAAATTGTTGGAATTTGCGAAAGTCGATTCTTTGATATAAAGCATGCATCTTTATGTGATTTATGATCTGCATATATGTTTATTGTTGTGGTGATCCCTAACCTTGGAAGTTTGCATCTTTATTTATTTTATTTCATTATTTTTATCCTGCAAAGTTACCCGACACCGACCACCTCTTCTTCTATCATTCCCTCGACATCGACCAAGTCTTAGTCGACATCGACAACAACCTCCCCACCTTTTCCCGCTATCCCTGAACCCCAAAACACACTAAACCTAGAACCGCTGACTTCTCTCCTGAGGACGAACCTGAATCCCCTATACTATAGCGGGGGTCTTGACTATAAATTTATTTGGTCGAGAAACCCTCTCGTCAAATTGGCGCCGTTGCCGGGGAGATATCAATCGCGCCTAGTTTAATTGTGTTTAAGGTTCAGAAAAGCCCATCCCTTTTTCTTACCCTTCACATACCCTACCACCACCTACCTCACCGGTACCAACTGGGTGCCAAGCTTTTATCACTAATTTGTGTTCTTAATTGTGATTTCATAGCTTAGGTACAAAGATGGAAGACTTTGTCGAAGGGAATCCTGCATGGGAAGAATGGTATCAAGATTTGAGACGGAGAAATAGGATCGCAGTGGAGGAGTCACGATTAAGGGAGATAGCTCGGTTGGAAGACGAAATCTGAAGGCTTGAGGCTTCCATTCAGTCTAAAGGACCATGCCCTCCTCTCGACGAGCCAATTGACCCACTCAATGTCGACAACCAGGTATGTCCTTCCTCGAATTTCATTCCTACTTTGCTACCTATTGTTGATGAATCATATGAAGGATCCCACGTCGAAATAGCACTAGAAGAGAAGAAGTTAGACATTGTTGACCAGGGCATTCCAAGATCGCTTTTACCTTACAAGGTGAAGGCTATCCCCGATGATTTTGAGCAACCGATGTTCATATTCAAGTATGGGGTCCTAGCAAAGTGGCATGAAGCTCCGCATGATGAGGTGGAAATATCTCTTCCCACTCCACCGTTTTGCTGTGGTGGAGACGCGCAACCAAGTCAACCTATGAATCGGAAGAGGTATGATGATGAGGTATGTATATTTTCTTTATATCTTCCTTTATGCATGCCAACTGGAGCCCAGGAAGATGAATGGGTGAAGCCATGGAGCGTTCACTCGGGGAGGTTTAAGCTTCTTCACATGATGCCTCCGGATGACATCCCACGCTTTCCACCACCGGAGGAACCACCAGATCCACCTATACCTCCGGACAAAGATGAGCCAGGCTAATGCTTAATGGAGAAGTCGGCCTAGCGACTATAAAATCTAGAGCTTGTACATAGACATTTATTTTTGGACTTTTGAGACTTTGTTGCTTTTGTTTGTTTTTGTTTTTGGAACTTTTAGTTTTTCTATTGTGGGTATATGTCTTCTACACTTTTCAGGTCCATGGATAGATGCAAGCTAAAAACGGACTCGGCTCAGGCATTTTAACTCGATATTATGAAGCCCTGCACATCTGTCTAGTGAGTTTCTTTCTTTACCCTTATCTTGTTTTTATACAGTGAGGACACTGTAATGTTTAAGTATGGGGCGGGGGAAGGGCTTACATTATGCATATTTGCTATATTGTGACATTATGTGTGCATTATTTCTTTGAATTGCTACATGGCTATTTTGGAATGCATTATTGATTTATGTGCTTATATGCATGTTTTCCAAAGTTTGAGAAAAATGACCCCCATTGAAAATTTTTGATTAATGTCATGGAAGCTTTATTGAACTCGACGATGCAAAATTAAGATTCATTAGAGATATAGCATGAAATTGCCTAGTAAAGGGAAGTCACAATGAAGTGCATATTTTCTTGAAAACCATGAAAGGAGGTAAAATTTGATGTTGCTTTTGACATGTTGCATGATAAGAGGATGGAGGACTTTATATTTCCATATAATGCTCATATTGTTATAATCATAAGCCTTACCTATGCTTATGCATCACAAAAGCCACATTATGCCTTATTTCAAATATTGCTCCACATGATCTAAATATTTGCCATTCTTTACCTTATCCGGGGATTATGTTGAGAATGATGTCACATTATGGAGATTATTATATGGTTGTTGTGTTGTTATTATCATTATTTGGAGTTTGGTTGGAAATTGTTTGAAATATATGGAAAATTTAATGAGTGAAAGAAAATCCAATCACCTCAGGAGATAAAGGTAGATTGACCCTGCTCTCTGAGATAATAGTTTGGAGAGATGGGACACACAGGTGAGGAGTCCAAAGCACTAAGTATCCGGGGCCATTCATGACACCCATGTTTGCGACTCGCGAGAAGGCAGTGCTGAGGTTAGAGAGGTAAAAGCATTATTATTGATAAAAGCATTATGAAAGGTGATGAATCTTATGAAGAAAGAATGTGGAAATTCAAGTTTGGAAATACTCCATTTCCCCGGATCATAAGCACCACATTGCCAGAAATTGCCCACCTTTAGCCTTTTACCAATCTACTCCTTATTTGAGCTTAAATTAAAGTCCTCTTGATTATTAATGCTTTGTCACATAAAAATTGTTTTTGCATAACCCTCCTTTTGTGAGTAGATGTTGCTTTTTAAATTTTGCACATGCATGGATCTGCGACACAAGTACCTTTTCGAGGATGGTAATTGACTGCAGGGACATATGAGAATGAATCTAATATGTTGAGAGTTTTGATTTCTTCCCCTGAATGACAAATAAAAGTATTGCTTGAGGACAAGCAAGCTTAAGTATGGGGTGTTTGATGTGAGCCTAATTCGCCATGTTTTACACTTACTTTTATATCGATTTCTGCATACATTGCATACATTTGGGTTAGAATAATACAGAATCTGTGTAGTTTACACTTATTTGCAATATATGGAGGTCTACACAAGTTTTGGTTATATTTCGCAGAAATCGGACGCACTTTGGAGCTTAAAGGAAACTCATGGAGAAGCTAAGAATGGTGCAGCTGGAGAAAAGGCCATTTTTCATCATTCTTCGTTGTGAACCAAGCTTTGATGTCTTCATGAGCGTTGTAGCCCTCGGAAAGAGCTTTCCAACGCATAATCATATGCGTCAATCCGACAAACGAGGACTTGGGAAAGTGCGTTTCAAGAACAGAGCAGAAAGCTGAAGCCAAGTGTACTCGATATCGAGTACACCTTACTCGATATCGACCAACTTTGTCGAGGAGACCTGGTCGAGCAGAGCTGATCGAGGACACTGAGTCAGAGACAACCCGACTCCCGGAATCCTACTCGATGTCGAGGAGGCCTTGTCGAGATCGAGGAGCCATGTCCGGAGTCGACGAGCTGTGCCAAGTCGAGAAGCCGAAGACGGAGACGCCGAGCCAACCCTACTCGATCTCGAGGAGGCCTTGTCGACATCGAGGAGCCACCCTGCGCCAGTCCGAGCCCATGCCGAGGAGGAGTCCTCGACAACATCAGTCCGAGTCATCCTCGACCGCACTCTACCCGATCTTGAGTACCCTTGGTCGAGATCGAGGAGCCAGAACCACCAGATCCGAGCCATGTCGAGTAGGGCCACCCGACCAAGCCATCCAGACGACGAATCCTACTCGATCTCGAGTAGATCCTGGTCGAGATCGACGAGCAAAGTCCGAAAATGCGTTACGCGGTTGAGCAGTCCGAGTCGAGCTGGGATTCCTTGGGCACGAAGGAGGTCGAGTAGGCCGAAATCTATCATCATCTATCTATGGAAGGAAGATCTATCAACATGAAGACATATTACCTAGTTTAGATTTATCTTTTCCTTTTAGATTTATTTCCTTTATTGCTTTTATTTATCATTAAGCATTTTAGATATAATTTTAGATATAGATAGAAGATTCTATCCTTGATTAGCAAGGAATAGAAGGCTATAAATAAAGCCCTAGGGGGCTGATTTTCATTCATTCAAGCAAAGCCGTCTTCGGGCGCAAGGAGAGAGAGAGAGGAAGAGAGAGAGGAGAGAGAGGAGGAACGTTTGGAAGGTTTTGTAAGTTTTAGTTTATTTTATGTTAAAGTTAATTTCTTTCATCATGTTTGCTTTCTAATTTTCCTTCTTCTAGGGTTGGGGTGATCCCAACATAGATATGTTTGTTTGATTTATGAATTCATGATTTTGTATGTCTTTATTATCATCTACCTATGTGCTTAATCCTTTGCGAGAGTTGAGGAAATTCCTTATTCATGATATTGAAGCGAAAGTGATCTTATTATGAATTGGATAGTAATTAGGGTTTATTTGCGAGAGCCGACTAATCCTAATTAAGAAAAGGTAGAAACAAATTAGGTTTTTATGCGAGAGCCTCTATCACCTAAATTGTTGGAATTTGCGAAAGTCGATTCTTTGATATAAAGCATGCATCTTTATGTGATTTATGATCTGCATATATGTTTATTGTTGTGGTGATCCCTAACCTTGGAAGTTTGCATCTTTATTTATTTTATTTCATTATTTTTATCCTGCAAAGTTACCCGACACCGACCACCTCTTCTTCTATCATTCCCTCGACATCGACCAAGTCTTAGTCGACATCGACAACAACCTCCCCACCTTTTCCCGCTATCCCTGAACCCCAAAACACACTAAACCTAGAACCGCTGACTTCTCTCCTGAGGACGAACCTGACTCCCCTATACTATAGCGGGGGTCTTGACTATAAATTTATTTGGTCGAGAAACCCTCTCGTCACACGACCGATTAACACAACTCAGGAGATAGCAAAAAAAAATGGAGATTAGGGCCTTAAGAAGAAAAATTCATCCAAAAGAATAAAGACAAGTGGTGAGGAATTTCGAACACCAGGACTAACCCATTCAACACTTGGAGAATTTGGAATATAAATATATAAATATTTACTATAGATAAAACATGCAAGCAATACCAATGTTTTAGCCAGAGAGATCTTCAACCCGTTTTCAAAACGAAAGAAGTATCTCAATGATGTACCAAAAACCAGGAAACCATATACAGATTCCCAATATCCTTAAAAAAGTTTCATCCCACACAAAAAACCAAAAACCAAAGTCTTTTAAGGAGTGGCTGCCTTCTCAACTTCTTCCTCCGCGTTCTCATCATCGTCATCTTCGGAATAAGAATCTTCCACGTCCATCTCCTCCTTCGAAAGCCCCCAGTCAGCACTCTCCAAGCTAGGCTCGAATTTTTCCAAAGGAACACCTGGGTTGTTTGATGAACGCGTAACACTCTGGTTGATCCCTGCAACCATTCCCTTCCGAAAATAACTAAAGCATTTGTCTTTCAGAATACTAGAGCCTTTTGAAGTGTGAAGACAAGCTTTCGCCACGGAGGACAGAAAGGATAGACCGACCTCGGTTTTGATCCACTCAGAGGATAGGTAGTTCAAACCTTCAGGACTCTGAAGCCATTGCAGGGCCACGTCTTGATCTGAGCGCGCCTTAACGGTGTCAAGCTCCTGTTTAGTGATGGATAGCTCCTCGCGAAGGATGGAGAAGTCCTCCTCCATCTTATCAATGGTAGCCTGTTTAGTTTGAAGAAGCTTCCGCGAAACACCATCAGAAGCCTCTAGCTCTTTGACGCGGGAGACAGCAGAGTTTGAAGAAATTTTTAAATTGTCATATTTCTTCTGTAAAGCCGCCATAGCCTCTTTCAGAGTTTGCACCTCCTCGTGAAGGTCAACCGATCTTTTCCTAAACTTTTCCACTGAGGCCGGATCCCCCACTGTATTCCCCAATATGCCAAGCTGGTGGTTCAGTTTTTTGATTTCTTCATCCTTCTTCTTAAGATCTTCCTCTCCGCATACGATACGTCTCTCAACATCCGGTTGAATCACCCTCAACTATAAAAATCAGGGTAAGAGTAAGAAAATTTGAAGAAAGGACACGTCAAGAAAGATAAGGAGAAACAATAAAAGGATTTTAACTTACCCACTGAATTATACGATCGAAGTTAGTGGAAAGAGTGACGGGGTCCAAGCGTTTAACATATCCTTACTCTGGGAAACAACGTTTCTTGGCTGGAAAAGCAAGGCCTTGTAGGTCAACCGGATCAAAACCTTGGATAGGAAATTCACGAAGGGTCGCGACACCCTCCAAAAAGAGCCCCTTTTTATCTGAAGCTGATGGCCCAACAGCGATGGCAATTTTCCTCTTTTTGGATTTCGAAGATTCGGGCGCGGACGGACAAGTGCGTTTCTCTCGAGATGCAGGAACCAATGATGAAGATTCAACTAAAGCTCTAGTCTCGTCCGCGACACTTACATCAACATTTGACGTCACTTCTAAGGCCTGAGGAGGAACAGGAGGATCATTGGCTACCGAACTAGATTTCTTCTTCTTTCCAGATTTGGCTTTATGCCGCTTCAAAAGTGCATCCAGATCCATTTTGTCTAAAACACAAAATACATTTCCCGATAAGTTATCCATTTTAAGAAAGATAAAACATGAAAACGCAAATTAATAAACAAATAAGCCACCTAGTCACGGATGAGGCATGCTCAAGCCAGCCATCTCAAGACGAAACGCGGATAACATTTTATCCCACGGAAATCTAGGAATATGAGAAAATGACAGCTTGAACTGAGAAAGATTGGAAATTTTCGGTTTTGACGCAGAGCAAAAAGGCCCTGGGACCGTTCGACAGTTAAAGCCTTGCCCAGATCTGTCGCGGACCAAAAACCACTTATATTTCCAATTTGGCTTACTAGACAACCTCTCCATATACCTACAACTTGAGTTGCATTGGTAAAATCTTGTGTCTTGAGTCCCCTTTTTTAAGGAAAAAATACTGAGCATCAACTTCAATGAGGGGGCAACACCGATCTCCTTGCATCTCATAATGAAACTGGTAAAAAACATCCAACCATTAGGAACAATATGAGCAGGACTCAGGTTATATTCCTCCAAACACTTCGAGAAAAAAGGATGAAGAGGAAGTCGGAAGCCCTGAGATAAACTAGCTGCATATACGACTAAGCAATCTTCGTAAGCGTCCAAACAACCACCTCCTTCCTCGGGAAGACAGAATTCAACACCCGCTGGCCATGGGAAGACTTGCGAGAGAGCGTCAAGATCTTCAAAGTTCAAAAGAGTAGTACAACCCCTCAATTTACTCACAGGGGACCTCCATGGATGAACCCTTTCAAGCACAACCGGTGGACGGCTGGTTGGAGGTGGAAGAGGTTTGAAATCCCCCAGAAAAAGACAAGAATCTAGATCCCCTAAGTCATATACTGGGGTGTCCAGGTCGCTCAAGTTCTCCTTAGAATGAATTACCTTTCGGGCTTTCTGCTAAACCAATTGGAGGAAGCTCATAAGGAATCCAAACCTCCTCCGACCCTTGATCCGCCGACTGAGATACGGACGAAGTCCCCGCGTCCACGGAAGAACTAGCACCTGAATCATCCACAACCTTTGGATTTTCATCTTCCGCGCATCCCTTCGAAGAAGAAGAAACTGAGTAAGGTGAAGAATAGTAATCAGGGTCATAACGCTTCCGGCGCCTTCTCACCTTAATAGGACTACCAGTAGGACCAACTCGATCCGGGATAGACGCGGATGTAGAAGAAGATGACTCCGACGAGGAATCATCAGAGTTGGAAGAGGAACTCCCAGAGGAGGAAGAAAGTGTCTCTGGGGACGGATGCGCTTGAGAGGATGAAGCAACGCCACTCCTCCATCCTTCATCCCTCTCAAAATCTTCTAGCGAATCACGCTCCTTGTTGAGATTAGCCATTTCTAAAAGAAACTAGAAGAAAATTGTACGAAGTTTTACTCACACAAAGTAAAATCTCATCCAAAAAATACATTCGGAGACGATTTCATACCCAAATCTACGATCTAAATGTCAAAAAATCAAAAAACTCAACAGAGAAAACTCAAAAACAGCCTAGAGCAAGAAGAAATACCTTGAAGAAGTTGAAGAAAACCACCAGAAACCTCAAGCAAACAGCCGGAACCCTAGAAAACCGCCGCCGGAAAACTAAGATAAGGATAAGGATTAAATTTCTTGGAAAGTAGAAGAAGACAAATGTTGGGTGAAAAAGAGAACGGAACGGGGTAACTTATAGGAAAATTACTAACGTTTAGAATTCCAAACATAAATGGGCCTAATGGGCCAAAATTGGGCCATAACTCAATAAAGGAAAGGCCCATCAACCCTAAATTGGAAACAATAACGGTAACAAAGCTACAGATGTTTACATTTTTATCGATCCGCGTCAATCCCTAGACGGAATCAACACGGCCCGAGGAGCTGTGACTAAACCAATATTGGAAACATCTGTTAGAACATAAAGAGCGCCAACCAATTGACAAAAAACGAACAAGAAACTCATATTATCATTCATCCGCGGACAAAGGTCCAAAAAATTCACTCAAATACGATCATCTGCGGATGAAAAAGAACAGATACGTGGCAGCCATGCCCACACCCCACGAGTATAACACGTGTTGAAAGCCGAACACCACGTGGCACAACACGCAAAGTTGTCTAGGATCTATAAATAGGGAAAAACCTCATAGAAGAGGGGGACTTTTTTGTAAAAAAGGGGAGAAGAGGGCGGATCTCGGAACGGTGAACTCAGATAAAGAACAAGAAGTGATCATACGCGTGGGAAAAGAACCTGTTAAATAGAAAGATGTGTACTGTTCACTGCACCGAATTCCGCGGACGAAAGCCATGTTCGTCTTTAGTGTAAATTTCTATTAAGGAAAAGACTATCATTAATAGACTTCAAGACAATCAAAGAACGACAGGTAAACGAACCAAGTTTCCAAATAGTCCAGAAAAAACTCGACAAGGGAACAGTCCTTCATCTTTAAGTATAGGTCGACTTCCCGTGGCACAGGTTGGGCCGCGTCGATTCTTTCGTCGCGGGTCAGGTAAGCCCGTTGGGAAGTTTAGTTATTTCAATGGTTCCCGGGCCCCATTAAAAATGGTGGCTTCCATTGTTCGAGGCTTTTTCATTTAGGAAGTTTCTATCTTTTATCTACCTTTTATGGAAGACATTAGGCTTATAAATAGGATGTTCTAGGGTTAGTTTAATTAAGTTTTCAATTGGAGCAATCACCATAGAAGAGAAGAGAGCTTAGGTAAGCCATGAGCGGCTAATTTTCCTAGTGTTTCACCCACGAAGTGAGAGGCTTTTACCTTCTATTGTTCAGGCACCCGTGATAGAACTTAAACCATTGCCGGATCACCTCAAGTATGCCTTCTTGGGTGATGGAGATACCTTGCCGGTCATCATATCAAATAAGCTCACTCTTGAGCAAGAGGAGAGGTTGATAGCGGTGCTTAAGGAACACAAGACGACCCTTGGATGGACAATTGCGGACATCAAAGGAATAAGCCCAACCATGTGCATGCATCGCATACTCTTGGAGGAAGGAGCCAAACCATCAAGACAACCCCAAAGGAGACTCAACCCACCAATGATGGAGGTGGTCAAGAAGGAAGTTCTAAAGCTACTACAAGCCGGTATGATCTATCCTATCTCCGATAGTAAATGGGTTAGTCCTACGCAGGTGGTTCCAAAGAAAGGAGGCATCACGGTCGTAGAGAACAAAGAAGGAGAGCTAGTGCCCACGCAAGTCCAAACCGGATGGAGAGAACAAAGAAGGAGAGCTAGTGCCCACGCTATTTCGGTTGAATTGTGCAGAATCGTAGATCCGACATGGTGGAAAGCAAGGGAAAGATGTTAAACATGTCCAAGTGAAGTCAAGAAATCAAGCTAAAAGGAGGAAAGAAAGAACGAGGGAAGAACGATGAAGAATCAAGACTCTGGGCATCCGTCGCTGCCAGCGAATGATGCAGTCGCTGCCAGCTAGTGGAACCAGAAGCCTGGAGCCCAGCAAGCCAGCGAGAAGAGCAAGCCAGCGAGAGAGAGCCCGCGGGAAGAGAGAGCCAGCGAGAGGAGGAGCCAGCGAGAGAGGAAGGGCAAGCAGAGTCCGCTGCTAGCGACTAATCTCGCTGCAGCGAAACGTCCGCTGCCGCGGAAAAATCCGCTGCCAGCGAGAATCACCAGGACGACGAAGCTTCGGCTACTCGCGGCTGCGGAAGGAAGAACTCGCCCCAGCGAGTTTGAGCTCTCGCGGCAGCGGAAGGCGCCTCTCGCGACAGCGGAAGAAGCAGCTCGCTCCAGCGGAAAGGAAGGACTCGGAGAAGCTCGAGAGAATTCTAAGGCATGAAAAGTCGCTGCCAGCAAGTGTGCCAGCGAGTTGGTAGCGAAAATCCAACAGGAGCTCAATCAAGGCCATTCGCTGCCAGCGGAATTTCTCGCTGCCAGCGGAATCAGGCAAATTGCATCGAAGGATCAAGCTTTTGCCTTTTCCAACTATTAGACAACTCTTTCAAGAAACCTTAATTGTATCTACCGATTTTATGTTTACAATCCAAGTTGATAGCATGGATCTCCATTGAAGGGGTAATAAACAGATAAAAGGTAGTAGATGTTCAAAACATGATAAAGGTCGGATCTTTACCTCAAATAAGCATGGCTATCGTCGGGCTCGCCCCAACCCTAGAAGTGGGTGGACTACTCGCTCTTCATCGCAATTGCAGACATTGTTGGTTGAAAAGAAACTTGCATTGAATTAAACCAAACAGAGCTTACAACCAAAGGAAGCCAATTCTGCTCTTGCTTCACAAACTCCTCTTGGCCTCCACTCTCTCTCTCTCTCTCTCTCTCTCTCTCTCTCTCTCTCTCTCTCTCTCTCCCCTATTTCTCTCTGAAATTGAATGAATGAAAAACTAGCCCCATGAGTTTTATTTATAGGCTTCATTCCAAGCTAATCTAGGAAAGAAACTCTATCTATATCTATATCTATCTATCTATTATAGAAGATATAATCCTACTAGAAATAATTAAATCTAAACTAGATAAAACAAGATAAATCCTAGGGTAATTAAATGTTTTAACCCTTAGGATAAAAAAAAGATAAAAAGATAAAATCTCTCAACTCTTCATGCACAAGGAATCTCCTCTCGAAAATATCTCCATCTGATTCAGGATAAAACTTTAAGTAAAGCCCGGAATAGGATTAGTGACGTCACTGGGTGGGAGTCGATATCGACCAAGGTCGGTCTATATCGAGTAACTTTTCTCGGATTTTCTTCTCTGCTACTCGATTCCGGCTCTTGGGACAAATATAGAGTGACTTTTTGGTCGATATCGACTAAATTATGTCGATATCGAGTATAGTCTTCAGCTCAGTGACTCGATTCCGGCCTCCTGGGGAAAAATCGACTTGTATGTTGGTCGATATCGAGTAGTCGTCTTCTCTGCTGGCCAACTTGAGTCGATTTGGAGAATTTCGACCTAAATCTGGTCGATATCGAGTAGGCTTGGTCGATATCGACCAGTCTTCTTAGCATCCTGCTTTGTTCTTTAAACGCACTTTTCCGAGTCCTCGTTCGTCGGATTGACGCATATGAGCATGCGTTGGAAAGATCTTTTCGAGGGCAACAACTCTCGTGAAGACATCTGAACTTCACTTAGAGTGATGAATGCTGAAAAATGGCATTTTCTCCAGATGCACCATCCTTAGCTTCTTCATGAGTTTTCCTTTAAGCTCCAAAGTGCGTCCGAAGATTTCATTAAGTCCTAGAACGCTGGAGCTTACTCCTCATCGGGAATCCGGTTGTAACATGAGCCTCCCGGATCGGAGATTTTATTAAGTCCCAGGACGCTGGAGCTTGTTCCGCGTTGGGCATCCGGTCCTAGAACTTGCCTCCCGGATCCAAGATCTCATTAAGTCCAAGGACGCTGGAGCTTGCCCCACGTCGGGCATCCGAGTGTAGCATGAGCCTCCCGGATCGAAGATTTTGTTAAGTCCTAGGATGCTGGAGCTTGTTCCGCGTGGGGCTTCCGCTCGTAGAGCTTGCATCCGGGATCGAAGATTTCATTAAGTCACAGGACGTTGGAGTTTGCTCCCTGTCGGGCATCCGGTTGTAGTATGAACCTCCCGGATCGAAGATTTCATTAAGTCCCAGAACGCTGGAGCGGTCTCTTCGTCGGGTATCCGGTTGTAGCATGAGCCTCCCGGATCGAAGATTTCATTGAGTCAACACTGGAGCTTGCTACTCGTCGGGCATCCGGTTGTAGCATGAGCCTCCCGGCTCGAAGATTTCATTAAGTCCCAAGACGCTGGAGCTTGCTCCCTATCGGGCATCGAGTTGTAGCATGAGCCTTCCGGATCAAAGATTTCATTAAGTCACAGGACGGTAGAGCTTGCTCCCTATCGGGCATCCGGTTATAGTATGAGCCTCCCGGATCAAAGATTTCATTCAGTCCCAGGACGCTGGAACTTGCTCCCCGTCGGGCATCCGGTTGTAGCATGAACCTTCCGGATCAAAGATTTCATTAAGTCCTAGGACGCTGGAGCTTGCTCCCCGTCGGGCATCCGATTGTAGCATGAACCTCCCGGATCGAAGATTTCATTAAGTCATAGAACGCAAGAGAGGTCTCTTCGTCGGGCATCAGGTTGTAGCATTACCTCCTGGATGGAAGATTTCATAAGCCCCTCGGCGATGGAGCTTTTCTTGCGGAGGGCCTCCGATCATAGCTTGAGACTCTCGGAGAAATATCTCATAAGCCCCTTGATGCTGGACCTTCCTCCGCGTCGGCCATCCGTTAGTAGAGCTTGCCTCCCGGGTCAAATATTTTATTAAGTCCCGGGACGCTTGAGCTTGCTCCGCATCGGGCATCTGGTTGTGGAGCTTGTCTCCCGGATCGAAGAATTTATTAAGTCACAGGACGCGTGAGCTTGCTCCCCGTTGGGCATCCGTTGTAGCATGAGCCTCCCGGATCGAGGATTTCATTAAGTCCCAGGACGCTGGAGCTTGCTCCCCGTCGGGCATCCGGTTGTACCATGAAGCTCCTAGATCAAAGATTTCATTAAGTCCCAGGACGCAGGAGCTTGCTCCCCGTCGGGTATCCGGTTGTAGCATGAGCCTCCCGGATCGAAGATTTTATTAAATCCCAGGACGCTAGAGCTTGTTCCGCATGGGGCATCCGGTCGTAGAGCTTGCCTCTTGGATCGAAGATTTCATTAAGGCCCAGGACGTTGGAGTTTGCTCCCCGTCGGGCATCTGGTTGTAGTATGAATGTTGTAGGAGGAAATCGAGATTGCAAATAAAATATAAGTAAAGTAAAGCAAACCGATTCCGTTCCAAGCAAACAATGCTCAAGACTTCCTCCCGATTAGGGCTGATCAACCGGTCTGGACCGGACCGGACCGGACATTCCGGTCACGGTCCGATCCGATGGACCGGAATTTTTGGAAACTTGGACCGCGGATCGGACTGGGACCGATAAATATGGTCCCGGGTTTTCCGGTCCATGGACCGTAAAGACCGTTTGGACCATAACTTTAAAAAAAAAAACTTTTTCCCCCTCGAAAATCTATACTAAATTCAATGGGGTCGGGATTTCGGGATGACTTACTAAAATCTAGATTGAGGACTGAGAAGATGAGGAGAGTGAGGACTTCAATGGGGTCGGGAATTCGGGATGACTTACTGTCAACTGAGACAGGAAATGAGGAGAGTGAGGACTGAGGAGAGTAGGAGGTCCGCCAAGGTCCGAGAGCTGAGGTCTGAGTGCCGAGAGCCGCATGGAACCACCGAGAAGGGGCTTGAAAGTTGGACCTGGAGTCGATGTCGGACGGCTGATCCGAGCAAGGTGGAACCGCCGAGAGCCGCCTGGAACCGCCGACGAGTGAGAGTCACTTGCGAACTTCTTAGTTCTGAAGTCGATAGAAGAAATCAAGAAAGAGAGAAATGAAATGCAGGGTTAGAAGAAAACGGCGCAGGTTCCATTTCCAATAGGGTTTACTAGTTTAGGTCTTTCTTTCCTTTTTTTTAAACATAACACATGTTTCGGTCCAATTCCGGTCCGGACCGGAAACTCCGGTCTGGTCCCGGGTTTGGACCGGAACCCGGTTTTGAAAATATAGTGGACCGCGGACCAGACCGTAATGTTCCGGTCCGATCCAAAGACCGTAAATTCCGGTCTGGTCCCGGTCCGATCCATATTTTGCCCAGCCCTACTCCCGATGTAGCAAAAGAAAGTCAGGTTCGATCCTCGAGGAAGTTGGTCAGCGGATCCTAGACAGCGGAATAAATCTCACTCGGTTTCAACTAGAGGCAGTCGATATCGACTTAGTTCAGTCGATTTTGGGTAGTTTTCAGCAAGTCAGTCGATTTCTGGTCAGGGTCACTCAATATCGACTCAAAGGACTCGATATTGACTAGTTCTTCCTCAATAACGACTTGTTCTGCAGAGACACAAACGAGCAGCGATCTTTCTAGATCGAGAGTCAGAAGTCGATATCGACCTATAGGAGGTCAATATCGAGTAGGGCAACAGTAGGAAAAATAAAGAAGAAAGCTTTTGTAAATTTCGGAATGAACTTTATATAAAAGAAAACTTCCAAGATCGGGGTTTGCAACGACAATAACCAAGCATGCATAAGGCAAGATAAATAACGATAATCATGCAAATTGCATCGAAGGATCAAGCTTTCGCCTTTTCCAACTATTAGACAACTCTTTCAAGAAACCCTAATTGTATCTATCGATTTTATGTTTACAATCCAAGTTGTTAGCATGGATCTCCATTGATGGGTAATAAACACATAAAAGGTAGTAGATGCTCAAAACATGATAAATGTCGGATCTTTACCTCAAATACGCATGGCTATCGTCGGGCTCGCCCCGACCCTAGAAGTGGGTGGACTACTCGCTCTTCATCGCAATTGCAGATATTGTTGATTGAAAAGAAACTTGCATTGAATTAAACCAAACAGAACTTACAACCAAAGGAAGCCAATGCCGCTCTTGCTTCACAAACTCCTCTTGGCCTCCACTCTCTCTCTCTCTCTCTCTCTCTCTCTCTCTCTCTCCCCTATTTCTCTCTGAAATTGAATGAATGAAAAACTAGCCCCATGAGTTTTATTTATAGGCTTCATTCCAAGCTAATCTAGGAAAGAAACTCTATCTATATCTATATCTATCTATCTATTATAGAAGATATAATCCTACTAGAAATAATTAAATCTAAACTAGATAAAACAAGATAAATCCTAGGGTAATTAAATGATTTAACCCTTAGGATAAATAAAAAAGATAAAAAGATAAAATCTCTCAACTCTTCATGCACAAGGAATCTCCTCTCGAAAATATCTCCATCGGATTCGGGATAAAACTTGAAGTAAAGGCCGGAATCGGATTAGTGACGTCACTGGGTGTTAGTCGATATCGACCAAGGTCGGTCGATATCAAGTAACTTTTCTCGGCTTTTCTTCTCTGCTACTCGATTCCGGCTCCTGGGACAAATATTGAGTGACTTTTTGGTCGATATCGACTAAATTATGCCGATATCGAGTAGAGCCTTCAGCTCAGTCACTCGATTCCGGCCTCCTGGGGAAAAATCGACTTGTATGTTGGTCGATATCGACCAGAATAGGTCGATATCGAGTAGTCGTCTTCTCTTCTGGCCAACTTGAGTCGATTTGGAGAATTTCGACCTAAATCTGGTCGATATCGAGTAGGCTTGGTCGATATCGACTAGTCTTCTTAGCATCCTGCTCTGTTCTTTAAACGCACTTTCCCGAGTCCTCATTCGTCGGATTGACGTATATGAGCAAGCGTTGGAAAGCTCTTTTCGAGGGCTACAACTCTCATGAAGACATCTGAACTTGACTCGGAATGATGAATGCCGAAAAATGGCCTTTTCTCCAGCTGCACCATCCTTAGCTTCTTGATGAGTTTTCCTTTAAGCTCCAAAGTGCATCCGAAGATTTCATTAAGTCCTAGAACGCTGGAGCTTACTCCTCGTCGGGCATCCGGTTGTAGCATGAGCCTCCCAGATCGGAGATTTTATTAAGTCCCAGGATGCTGGAGCTTGTTCCGCGTCGGGCATCCGGTCCTAGAACTTGCCTCCCGGATCCAAGATCTCATTAAGTCCAAGGACGCTGGAGCTTGCCCCACGTCGGGCATCCGATTGTAGCATGAGCCTCTCGGATCGAAGATTTTGTTAAGTCCTAGGATGCTGGAGCTTGTTCCGGGTTGTAAGAGGAAATCGAGACTTGCAATTAAAATATAAATAAATCAAAGCAAAACAGATTCCGTCCCGTGCAAATAATTACAAGACTCCTTCCCAATGTAGCAAAAGGAAGTCAGGTTCGATCCTCGAGGAAGCGTGTCAGTGGATCCTAGGCAGCAGAAGAATCTCACTCGATTTCGACTCCAGGGAACAACTCAATATTGACTAGAGGCAGTCGATATTGACTTAGTTCAGTCCATTTTGGGAAGTTTCAGCAAGGCAGTCGATTTTGGCTCAGGTCACTCGATATTGACTTAGGGTAGTCAATATCGACTAGTGTCTCCTCGAAATCGACCTGTTGTGAGACACAAACGAGCAGCGATCTTTCTGGATCGAAGGTCAGAAGTCGATATCGACCTATAGGAGGTCAATATCGAGTAGGGAAACAGTAGGAAAAAAAAATAAAGAATAAAGCTTTCGTAGATTCGGAATTAACTTTATATAAAAGAAAACTTCCAAGATCGGGGTTTGCAACGACAATAACCATGAAAGTGGAATCATAAATCACAAAAGATAGCAACTTTATCAATAAAGAAGAAGGCTTTCACCCAATCCGACAAGTAGGAATATAAATCTCGCGATAAATAACCCTAATTGTATCTATTCCTTTTCATAATTAGAATTTATAATCTTTCGAATAAAAATCCTAATTACTACCTAAGTTTCACAACATGAGTTCTTCGATTTCTCAATCAAAGATGAAGCACGAGGAATAGAATAGATAAGATAAAGTACCTTCCTTTGCAATCCGCTAATCCTCCAACATGGCTATCGTCGGGCTCACCCCAAACCCCAGAAGTAGGTGGACTACTCGCGCCTCATCGCAATCACAGACATTGTTGAATGAAAAGAAACTTGCATTAACTATATTCAAAGTCTTTACAATCCCGGCACTCAACTTTCGTAGAATGCCAAAAACCTAAAACCTTTGAACTCATAAAACTTCTCTGTGGAACTACTTCTCTAGCTTCTGAATTGAATGAATGAAAAACTAGCCCCATGGGCTTTATTTATAGGCTTCCAATCCTTGCTAATCAAGGTAGGAATTACCTATCTATAACCATATCTATCTATCTATTATAGAAGATATAATCCTACTAGAAATAATTAAATCCAAACTAGATAAAGCATGATAAATCTTAAGGTAATTAACTGTTTTAACCCTAAGGATAAATAAAAAGATAAAATCTCTCAAGTCTTCATGCGCAAGGAATCTCCTCCCGAAAATATCTCCAATGGATTCGGGATAAAACTTTAAGTAAAGCTCGGAATCGGATTGGTGACGTCGCTGGGTGTAAGTCGATATCGACCAAGGCATGTCGATATCGAGTAACTTTTGTCGGCTTTTCCTCTCTGCTACTCGATTCCGGCTCCTGTGATGAAAATCGAGTGACTTTGTGGTCAATATCGACTAGGATATGTCGATATCGAGTTGAGTCTTCAGCTTTCTCTCCGTCTTGGCTCGATTTTGGTTTCTGAGGAAGATATTGAGTCGATTTTTCTGGTCAATATCGACTTGACCTTTTCTTTACTTCTTGCTTCTGGCCCATATCGATTTGACTTGTGATTTTCGACCAGATTTAGTTAATATCGACTACGATGAGTCGATATTGACCTCTGCTCATTTTCTCGTTCCGGGCTCAGCTTCGCTTGATGTCAGGTTATCTTTCGTCGATTTTTGCGCTCTTTCAGTAGACATCAAGTGCTCTTCCAGATCGTAGAGCTTGCCTCCCGGATCGAAGATTTCATTAAGTCTCAGGATGCCGAAGCTTGCTCCCCATCGGGCATCCGGTTGTAGCATGAGCCTCCCGGATCGAAGATTTCATAAGCCCGTCGGCGCTGGAGCTATGCTCGCGGAGGGCCTCCGATCGTAGCATTAGCCTCTCTGAGCAACATCTCATAAGCCCCTTGATGCTGGAGCTTGCTCCGCGTCGGGCATCCGGTCGTAGAGCTAGCCTCCCAGATCAAAGGTTTTATTAAGTCCCGGGACGCTTGATCTAGCTCCGCATCGGGCATCCGGTGGTGGAGCTTGCCTCCCGGATCGAAGGATTTATTAAGTCCCAGGACGCGTGAGTTTGCTCCACGTTGGGCATCCAGTGGTAGCATGAGCCTCCCAAATCGAAGATTTCATTAAGTCCCAAGACGCTCGAGCTTGCTCCCCATCTAGCATCCGGTTGTAGAATGAGCCTCCCGGATCAAAGATTTCATTAAGTCCCAGAACGCTGGAGCTTACTCCTCGTCGGGCATCCGGTTGTAGCATGAGCCTCCCGGATCGAAGATTTTATTAAGTCGTATGACGTTGGAGCTTGTTCCGTGTGGGGTATCCGGTCCTAAACCTTGCCTCCCGGATCGAAGATTTCATTAAGTCCCAGGACTCTGGAGCTTGCTCCATGTCTAGCATCCAGTTGTAGCATGAACCTCCCGGATCGAAGATTTTATTAAGTCCCACGACGCTAGAGCTTGTTCCGCGTGGGGCATCCGGTCCTAGACCTTGCCTCCTGGATCAAAGATTTCATTAAGTCTCAGGACACTGGAGCTTGCTCCCCGTCGGGCATCCGGTTGTAGCATGAGCCTCCCGGATCGAAGATTTTGTTAAGTCCTAGGATGCTGGAGTTTGTTCCGCGTGGGGCATCCGCTCGTAGAGCTTGCCTCCCGTATCGAAGATTTCATTAAGTCCCAAGACGTTGGAGTTTGCTCCCTGTCGGGCATCCGATTGTAGCATGAACCTACCGGATCGAAGATTTCATTAAGTCCCAATACTCTGGAGCGGTCTCTTCGTCGGGTATCCGGTTGTAGCATGAGCCTCCCGGATCGAAGATTTCATTGAGTCCAGAACACTAGAGCTTGCTCCTCGTCGGGCATCCGGTTGTAGCATGAGCCTCCTGGATTGAAAATTTCATTAAGTCCCAAGACGCTGGAGCTTGTTCCCTATCGGGCATCCGGTTTTAGCATGAGCCTCCCGGATCGAAGATTTCATTAAGTCACAGGACGCTGGAGCTTGCTCCCTATCGGGCATCCAGTTGTAGCATGAGCCTTCCGGATCGAAGATTTCATTAAGTCCCTGAACGCTAGAGCTTGCTCCCTTCAGGCATCCGGTTGTAGCATGAGCCTCCTGTATCAAAGATTTTATTAAGTCCCAGGACGCCAGAGCTTGTTCCGCGTCGGGTATCCAGTCGTAGTGCTTGCCTCCCGTATCGAAGATTTCATTAATTCCCAGGACACTGGAGTTTCCTCCCTGCGGGCATCCGCTTGTAGCATGAGACTCTCGGATCGAAGATTTCATAAGCCCCTCGGCGCTTGAGCTTTCTTTGCGGAGGGCCTCCGATCGTAGCTTGAGACTCTCTGATGTTGTAGCTTCCTCCGCTCCGGGCATCCGTTCGTAGAGCTTGCCTCCCGGATCAAATATTTTATTAAGTCCCGGGACGCAGGAGCTTGCTCCGCATCGGGTATCCAGTTTTGGAGCTTGCCTCCCGGATCGAAGAACTTATTAAGTTCCAAGACGCGTGAGCTTGCTCCCCGTTGGGCATCCAGTTATAGCATGAGCCTCCCGGATCGAAGATTTCATTAAGTCCCAGGACGGTGGAGCTTGCTCCCTGTCGGGCATCCGGTTATAGCATGAACCTCCCAGATCGAAGATTTGATTAAGTCCCAGAACACTAGAGCGGTCTCTTCGTCAGGCATCCGGTTGTAGCATGAGCCTCCAAGATCGAAGATTTCATTGAGTCCAGAACACTAGAGCTTGCTCCTCATCGGGCATCCGGTTGTAGCATGAGCCTCCCGGATCGAAGATTTCATTAAGTCATGGGACGCTGGAGATTGCTCCCCATCGGGCATCCGGTTTTAGCAGGAGCCTCCCATATCAAAGATTTCATTATGTCCTAGGACGCTTGAGCTTGCTCCCCATCGGGCATCTGATTGTAGTATGAGCCTCTCTGATCTAATATTTCATTAAGTCCCTAAACGCTAAAGCTTGTTCCCCGTCGGGCATCCGGTTGTAGCATGAGAGTCCCGGATCGTAGATTTTATAATGTCCCAGGACGCTGGAGCTTGTTCCGCGTGAGGCATCCGGTCGTAGAGCTTGCCTCCCGAATCGAAGATTTCATTAAGTCCTAGGACGCTGGAGCTTGCTCCGTGTCGGGCATCCGGTTTCAGTATGAACCTCTCGGATCAAAGATTTCATTATGTCCCAGGACGCTAGAGCTTGCTCCCCGTCGGGGATCCAGTAGTAGCATGAGCCTCCCGAATCGAAGATTTCATAAGCCCTTCGGCGCTGGAGCTATGCTCGCAGAGGGCCTCCGATTGTAGCGTGAGTCTCTCGGAGCAACATCTCATAAGCCCCCTGATGCTGGAGCTTGCCTCCCGGATCAAAGATTTTATTAAGTCCCGGGACGTCGAAGCTTGCTCCGCATCGGGCATCCGGTCGTGGATCTTGCCTCCCGGATCGAAGAATTTATTAAGTCCCAGGACGTGTTTGCTTTCTCCTCGTTGGGCATCCGATTGTAACATGAGCCTCCTGGATCGAAGATTTCATTAAGTCCCATGACGCTGAAGCCTGCTCCCCGTCGGGCATCTGGTTGTACCATGAAGCTCTCGGATCAAAGATTTCATTAAGTCCCAGGAGGCTGGAGCTTGCTCCCCATCGGGCATCCGGTTGTAGGATAAGCCTCCCGGATCGAAGATTTCAATAAGTCCAAGGACACTGGAGCTTGCTCCCCGTCGGGCATCCGGTTGTAGCATGAACCTCCCGGATCGAAGATTTCATTATGTCCCAGGACGCTGGAGCTTGCTCCCCGTCGGACATCTGGATGTAGCATGAACCTCCCAGATCGAAGATTTCATTAAGTCCTAGAACGCTAGAGTGGTCTCTTCGTCGAGCATCCGACTGTAGCAGGAGCCTCCCGGATAGAAGATTTCATTGAGTCCAGAACACTGTTGCTTGCTCCTTATCGGGCATTTGGTTGTACTATGAGCTTCCTAGATCGAAGATTTCATTAAGTCCTAGGACGCTAGAGCTTGCTCCCCATCGGGCATCCGCTTGTAGCATGAGCCTCCCGGATCGAAGATTTCATTATGTCCCAGGACGCTGGAGCTTGCTCCCCATCGGGCATCCGGTTGTAGGATAAGCCTCCCGGATTGAATATTTCATTAAGTCTCTGAACGCTAGAGCTTGCTCCCCGTCGGGCATCCGGTTGTACCATGAGACTCCCGAATCGAAGATTTTATTACGTCCCAGGACGCTAGAAGACTTCGTTAAGTCCCAAGACACTGGAGCTTGCTCCCCATCGGGCATCCGGTTGTAGCATGAACCACCCGGATCGAAGATTTCATTAAGTCCCATGACGCTAGAGCTTGCTCCCCGTCTTGCATCCGGTTGTAGCATGAGCCTCCCCGATTGAAGATTTCATAAGCCCTTCGGCGCTGGAGCTATGCTCGCAGAGGGCCTCCGATCAAAGCGTGAGCCTCTCAAGGCAACATCTTATAAGCCCCCTGATGCTGGAGCTTCCTCCGTGTCGGGCATCCGGTCGTAGATCTTGCCTCCCGGATCAAAGATTTTATTAAGTCCCGGGACGCCGGAGCTTGCTCCGCATCGGGCGTCCGGTCGTGGAGCTTGCCTCCCGGATCGAAGGATTTATTAAGTCCTAGTACGCGTGAGTTTGCTCCCCGTCGGGCATCCGATTTTAGCATGAACGTCCCGGATAGAAGATTTCATTAAGTCCTAGGACGCTACATCTCATAAGCCCCTTGATGCTGGAGCTTGCTCCACGTCGGGCATCCGGTCGTAGAGCTTGCCTCCCAGATCAAAGATTTTATTAAGTCCCGGGATTGGAGCTTGCCTTCCGGATTGAAGGATTTATTAAGTCCCAGGACGCGTGAGTTTGCTCCCTGTTGGGCATCTGGTGGTAGCATGAACCTCCCGGATTGAAGATTTCATTAAGTCCCAAGACGTTGGAGTTTGGTCCCCGTCGGGCATCCGGTTGTAGCATGAGCCTCCCACATCGAAGATTTCATTGAGTCCATAACACTAGAGCTTGCTCCTCGTTGGGCATCCGGTTGTAGCATGAGCCTTTAGGATCGAAGAATTTATTATGTCCCAGGACGCTGGAGCTTGTTCACCATCGGGCATCCGGTTGTAGCATGAGCCTCCCGGATCGAAGATTTCATTAAGTCACAGGGCGCTAGAGCTTGCTCCCTATCAGGCATCCAGTTGTAGCATGAGCCTCCCGGATCGAAGATTTAATTGAGTCCCTGAACGCTAGAGCTTGCTCCCTTCGGGCATCCGGTTGTAGCATGAGCCTCCCGGATCAAAGATTTTATTTAGTCCCAGGACGTTGGAGCTTGTACCGCGTCAGACATCCAGTCGTAGTGCTTGCCTCCCGGATCGGAGATTTCATTAATTCCTTGGACACTGGAGTTTGCTCCCCGCGGGCATCCGGTTGTAGCATGAGCCTCTCGGATCGAAGATTTCATAAGCCCATCGGCGCTGGAGCTTTGCTTGTGGAGGGCCTCCGATCGTAGCTTTAGCTTCTCGGAGCAATATCTCATAAGCCCCTTGATGCTGGAGCTTCCTCCGCGTCCGGCATCCGTTCGTAGAGCTTGTTTCGCGGATCAAAGATTTTATTAATTCCCATGACGCTGGAGCTCGCTCCACATCGGGCATCTAGTTGTGGACCTTGCCTCCCGTATCGAAGAATTTATTAAGTCACAGGATGCGTGAGCTTGCTCCCCTTTGGGCATCCGGTTGTAGCATGAGCCTTCAGGATCGAAGATTTCATTAGGTCCCAGGACGCTGGATCTTGCTCCCCATCGGGCATCCGGTTGTACTATGAAGCTCCCAGATCAAAGATTTCATTAAGTCACAGGATGCTGGAGCTTGCTCCCCATCGGGCACCTGGTTGTAGCATGAGCCTCCTGGATCAAAGATTTCATTAAGTCCCAAGACACTTGAGCTTGCTCCCCGTTGGGCATCCGGTTGTAGCATGAACCTCCCGAATCGAAGATTTCATTAAGTTAAAGGACGCTGGAGCTTGCTCCCCGTCGGGCATCTGGTTGTAGCATGAACCTCCGGGATCAAAGATTTCATTAAGTCCGAGAACGCTGGAGCGGTCTCTTCATCGGGCATCCGGTTGTAGCATGAGCCTCCCGGATCAAAGATTTCATTGAGTCTAGAACACTGGAGCTTGCTCCTCATCGGGCATCCGGTTGTAGCATGAGCCTCCCGGATCAATGATTTTTTTAAGTTCTAGGACGCTGGAGATTGCTCCCCATCGGGCATCCGGTTCTAGCAGAAGCCTCCCGGATCGAAGATTACATTAACTCCTAGGACGCTGGAGCTTTCTCCCCGTCGGGCATCTGATTGTAGCATGAGCCTATCGGATCAAATATTTCATTAAGTCCCTGAATGCTAGAGCTTGCACCCCGATGGGCATCCGGTTGTAGCATGAGCCTCCCGGATCAAACATTTCATTAAGTCCCAGGACGCTGGGGCTTGCTCCCCATCGGGCATCCGGTTGTAGCATGAACCTCCCGGATTGAAGATTTCAATAAGTAAAAGGACGCTAGAGCTTGCTTCCCGTCGGGCATCCGGTTGTAGCATGAACCTCCGGGATCGAAGATTTCATTAAGTCCCAGAATGCTGGAGCGGTCTCTTCGTCGGACATCCGGTTGTAGCATGAGCCTCCCGGATTGAATATTTCATTAAGTCCTAGGATGCTGGAGATTGCTCCCCATCGGGCATCCGGTTGTAGCAGGAGCCTCCCGGATCGAAGATTACATTAAGTCCCAGGACGTTGGAGGTTTCTTCCTGTCGGGCATCCGGTTGAAGCATGAGCCTCCCGGATCGAATATTTCATTAAGTCCCTAATGCTGGAGCTTGCTCCTCGTCGGGCATCCGGTTGTAGCATGAACCTCTCGGATCGAAGATTTCATCAAGTCCCAGAACACTGGAGCGGTCTCTTCGTCGGGCATCCGGTTGTAGCATGGGCCTCCCGGATCGAAGATATCATTGAGTCCAGAACACTGGAGCTTGCTTCTCGTCGCGCATCCGGTTGTAGCATGAGCCTCCCGGATCGAAGATTTCATTAAGTCCTAGGATGCTGGATATTGCTCCTCATCGGGCATCCGGTTGTATTAGGAGCCTCCCGGATCGAAGATTTCATTATGTCCCAGGACACTGGAGCTCGTTCCCCGTCGGGCATCCGGTTGTAGCATGAGCCTCCCAGATCAAAGATTTTATTTAGTCCCAAGACGCTGGAGCATTTTCCTCGTCAGACATCCAGTCGTAGTGCTTGCTTCCCGGATCGAAGATTTCATTAATTCCTAGGACAATGGAGTTTGCTCCCCGCGGGCATCCGGTTGTAGCATGAGCCTTCCGGATCGAAGATTTCATAAGCCCATTGGCGCTAGAGCTTTGCTTGCGGAGGGCCTCCGATCGTAGCTTTAGCCTCTCGGAGCAATATCTCATAACCCCCTTGATGCTGGAGCTTCCTCCGCGTCCGGCATCCGTTCGTAGAGCTTGTCTCGCAGATCAAAGATTTTATTAATTCCCGTGACGCTGGAGCTCCCTCCGCATCGGGCATCCGGTTGTGGACCTTGCCTCCCGGATCGAAGAATTTATTAAGTCACAGGATGCGTGAGCTTGCTCCCCGTTGGGCATCCGGTTGTAGCATGAGCCTTCCGGATCAAAGATTTCATTAAGTCACAGGACGCTGGAGCTTGCTCCCCATCGGGGATCCGGTTGTAGCATGAGCCTCCCGGATCGAAGATTTCATTAAGTCCCAGGACGCTTGAGCTTGCTCCCCGTTGGGCATCCGGTTGTAGGATGAACCTCCCGGATCGAAGATTTCATTAAGTTAAAGGACGCTGGAGCTTGCTCCCGATCGGGCATCCGGTTGTAGCATGAACCTCCGGGATCGAAGATTTCATTAAGTCCCAGAACGCTTGAGCGGTCTCTTCGTCGGGCATTCGGTTGTAGCATGAGCCTCCCGGATCGAAGATTTCATTGTGTCTAGGACACTGGAGCTTGCTCCTCATCGGACATCCGGTTGTAGCATGAGCCTCCCGGATCAAAGATTTTATTAAGTCCTAGGACGATGGACATTGCTCCCCATCGGGCATCCGGTTGTAGCAGGAGCCTCCCGGATCGAAGATTGCATTAACTCCTAAGACGCTGGAGCTTTCTCCCCGTCGGGAATCCGGATGTAGCATGAGCCTATCGGATCGAATATTTCATTAAGTCCCTGAAATGCTAGAGCTTGCTCCCCGTTGGGCATCCGGTTGTAGCATGAGCCTCCCGGATCAAAGATTTCATTAAGTCCCAGGACGCTGGAGCTTGCTCCCCGTCGGGCATCCGGTTGTAGCATGATTCTCCCGGATTGAAGATTTCAATAAGTAAAAGGACGCTAGAGATTGCTCCCCGTCGGGCATCCGGTTGTAGCATGAACCTCCTGGATCGAAGATTTCATTAAGTCCCTGAATGCTGGAGCGGTCTCTTCGTCGGGCATCCGGTTGTAGCATGAGCCTCCCGGATCGAATATTTCATTAAGTCCAAGGACGCTGGAGATTGCTCCCCATCGGGCATCCGGTTGTAGCAGGAGCCTCCCGGATCGAAGATTACATTAAGTCCCAGGACGCTGGATGTGTCTCCCTGTCGGGCATCCGGTTGAAGCATGAGCCTCCCGGATCGAATATTTCATTAAGTCCCTGAATGCCGAAGCTTGCTCCTCGTCGGGCATCCGGTTGTAGCATGAACCTCTCGGATCGAAGATTTCATCAAGTGCCAGAACACTAGAGCGGTCTCTTCGTCGGGCATCCGGTTGTAGCATGAGCCTCCCGGATCAAAGATTTAATTGAGTCTAGAACACTAGAGCTTGCTCCTCGTCGCACATCCGGTTGTAGCATGAGCCTCCCGGATCGAAGATTTCATTAAGTCCTAGGATGCTGGATATTGCTCCTCATTGGGCATCCGGTTGTAGTAGGAGCCTCCCGGATCGAAGATTTCATTATGTCCCAGGACACTGGAGCTTGCTCCCCGTCGGGCATCCGGTTGTAGCATGAGACTCCCGGATCGTAGATTATATTAAGTACCAGGACGCTGGAGCGTGTTCCGCGTGGGGCATCCGGTCGTAGAGCTTGCCTCCCGAATCGAAGATTTCATCAAGTCCCAAGGCGCTCGAGCTTGCTCCCCGTCGGACATCCGGTTGTAGCATGAACCTCCGGGATCGAAGATTTCATTATGTCCCAGAACGCTTGTGCGGTCTCTTCGTCGGGCATCCGGTTGTAGCATGAGCCTCCCGGATCGAAGATTTCATTGAGTCTAGAACACTGGAGTTTGCTCCTCATCGGGCATCCGGTTGTAGCATGAGCCTCCCGGATCAAAGATTTTATTAAGTCCTAGGACGCTGGAGATTGCTCCCCATCGGGCATCCGGTTGTAGCAAGAGCCTCCCGGATCGAAGATTGCATTAACTCCCAGGACGCTGGAGCTTCCTCCCCGTCGGGCATCCGGTTGTAGCATGAGCCTATCGGATCGAATATTACATTAAGTCCCTGAATGCTAGAGCTTGCTCCCCGTTGGGCATCCGGTTGTAGCATGAGCCTCCCGGATCAAAGATTTCATTAAGTCCTAGGACGCTGGAGCTTGCTCCCCGTCGGGCATCCGGTTGTAGCATGAACCTCCCGGATTGAAGATTTCAATAAGTAAAAGGACGCTAGAGCTTGCTCCCCGTCGGGCATCCGGTTGTAGCATGAACCTCCCGGATCGAAGATTTCATTAAGTCCTAGGATGCTGGATATTGCTGTTCACGGGTATCCGGTTGTAGTAGGAGCCTCCCGGATCGAAGATTTCATTATGTCTCAGGACACTGGAGCTTGCTCCCCGTCGGGCATCCGGTTGTAGCATGAGACTCCCGGATCGTAGATTATATTAAGTCCCAGGACGCTAGAGCGTGTTCCGCGTGGGGCATCCGTTCGTAGAGCTTGCCTTCCGGATCGAAGATTTCATCAAGTCCCAAGGCGCTCGAGCTTGCTCCCCGTCGGGCATCCGGTTGTAGCATGATCCTACCGGATCGAAGATTTCATTAAGTCCCAGGACGCTAGAGCTTGCTCCTTGTCAGGCATCCGGTTGTAGCATGAACGTCCCAGATCGAAGATTTCATAAGCCCTTCGGTGCTGGAGATATGCTCGCAGAGGGCCTCCGATCTTAGCGTGAGCCTCTCAAAGCAACATCTCATAAGCCCCCTGATGCTAGAGCTTGGTCCGCGTCGGGCATCCGGTCATAGAGCTTGCCTCCCGGATCAATAATTTTATTAAGTCCCGGGACGCTGAAGCTTGCTCCGCATCGGGCATCCGGTTGTGGAGCTTGCCTCCCGGATCGAAGGATTTATTAAGTCCTAGTACGCGTGAGTTTGCTCCCCGTCAGGCATCCGGTTGTAGCAAGAACCTCCCGGATCGAAGATTTCATTAAGTCCTAGGACGCTACTGCTTGCTCCCCATCAGTCATCCGGTTGTAGCATGAGCCTCCCGGATCGAATATTTCATAAGCCCTTTGGCGCTGGAGCTATGCTCGCAGAGGGCCTCTGATCGTAGCATGAGCCTCTCGGAGCAACATCTCATAAGCCCCTTGATGGTGGAGCTTGCTTCGCGTCGGGCATCCGGTCGTAGAGCTTGCCTCCCGGATCAAAGATTTTATTAAGTCCTGGGACGCTGGAGCTTGCTCCACATCGGACATCCGGTCGTGGAGCTTGCCTCCCGGATCGAAGGATTTATTAAGTCCCAGGACGCGTGAGTTTGCTCCCCGTTGGGCATCCGGTGGTAGCACGAACCTCCCTGATCAAAGATTTCATTAAGTCACAAGACGCTGGAGCTTGCTCCCCATCTGGCATCCGGTTGTAGCATGAGCCTCCCGGATCGAAGCTTTCATTAAGTCCTCGAACGCTTGAGCTTACTCCTTGTCGGGCATCCGGTTGTAGCTTGAGCCTCCCAAATCGAAGATTTTATTAAGTCACAAGACGCTGGAGCTTGTTCCGCGTGGGGCATCCCACTAGTACAGAATTGCCCGTTAATACCGGTTATTTTTGTAACCGGATACCGGTTATTGGGCCGTTATTAACGGCGGCGGTATTAACTTGGTTAATAACTTTTTTTGTGAAACCGGTATTAATTTTCTCGGATACCGGTTATTTAAAATAACCGGTGTTAATTTTGAAACCGAATTTAATATAAAACCGGTTATTCAAAATAACCGGTGTTAATTTCCAAAGTTTTTTTTAAAAAAAAATATTCTGAAACTGGTTATATATACAAATAAGTGAAATAACTAGTTTCAATAAATATAAGTCCAAAACACATTATAATCATCCAATAAATAGCAACAGGAACAAACAAAAAACAAAGCAATATCCCGAATACATATCCAAATCCAAATGTAGGACTCACAAATGTCAAATAAAAAACAAAGTATTACCAAAGTAATGTGATAACTCCCAGATACAATCGGAAAAAAGTTATTTAGACTGACTAATATTAGTTATCGGGCAAAAGTTTACTGGAACAAAGTAGTAGTGCAGTGCAGAATACATTCAGATAAGCTAGCAGTCTAGCAACTAAAACCTGCTTATAAGATTACAATGATGCATTCAACCAGATCCCATGTATAAAATGGATGATTTGTGCAATTAGCCACTGAAAATCAACAAGGAAAAATGACTAGTTATAGGGACTTTCTCTTGCTCGTGTTTAAGTTTCAGATGTGGTAGAACATACAAACCTGTTCTTTAACAGGTTCCTCGATGTGTTATTGATGGCCCTTCAATTCTTGTATGGAGTTCTTGACCTCGTTCACCAATTCATCTGTTGAGAACTGCATTAAAAACATATTTTTCTAGTGATTCTCAGCTTGGACAGCAATATAGCAGATATGTAAGACCAGCATTAAAAACATATTTTGCTAGTGATTCTCAGCTTGGACAGCAATATAGCAGATATGTAAGACCAGCATCTCAGAGTATCGCACTGAATACTATTTTTCTTGTATTTTCAGTTGTGAATAGTTTCTGAGGCACCATAAATATGAAGAAATATGATTAACGTTGTAAGTAGAAAAGTTCACCTCTAAATTTTCTCATTTAAATATATCTCCAAGTGCGAGATTTTGTTTTAGCACTTGAACTATATTCTTCTTCTCGCACTCCAGATTTTCATTTCCTTCCTTTGGACTAGTTAGAGCCACCAGCTGCTTATCATTTAGTTTCATGTTTGCCTACAGAAATGAATGAAAAGATGAGATCGGAAGGGGGAAAAAAAGGAATTATGGATATGTATCACGCTTGTCAACAGAAGGAAATGCAAAAGATGAGGACAGTCAGAATTAATATTCCTTGAGAAGAAGGATAGCAGTGAAAAATTATCATTTGCAACTTGTGATATTTCAGTTTCACATTTTTCAGGTGTGTTACATTCCTCTCCACTACACAGTAACTCCATTAAGTCTCACATCTGATTCGCGCAATTAAGACTAAAAAGAAAAAAATTCTTAAACCAACCTATATCTATAGAATCTTTTGCCCCATATAGCTGCCGACCTTGTTCCTCAAACAAAGAGCAAGGGATATCGATTTCAATCATCTGGAAAAAATTGGAGCAAGTGCAAATATCAATTCAAGTAACAGTTTGACATCGTGTCTCAAAATACCCTCAATAAGACAACAAACAGACAGGTTCGTTATTCAACCTTTATTTCCTTTTTACTAATGTCAGTTCAAGCTGGCCACAGAAGCAATTAAAATAATCTAGGACATGGAAAAAAAAAAGATTTCCTAAAATAGCTCTTTACATGGAAGAAGCTTCTTGGCAACTGAGTCATTCCATTCTAGTTCTCTGTAAAATAGCTCATTACACTCTACCTAGAAATGAACAAACCTCAAATCTCCATGAGTTTAAAAGACCAAATTTTAATGGTCTCATTTAAGTCAAGAATAAAATGCATGTAATATTGCAAACTATTGTGCATTTTGCATATAATATGGAAAAACAGTTTACAATAGGATGACAGCAATATTTATTTAACATTACAAACTAGCTGTGTGAAAATAAGGAAATTTATCACATGGAAGTATTGAAATATTCAAGGGGAGTAGTTTAGTCAATTATTCACTTACAATGAATTGAGCATTCACGCCACTTACAATGAATTATTCACCATGGAGTGGGAAGAATTTTGTTTCTCCTGCTTGAATTCCAATTATCAAATCAAGGAACCCAGGAAGGACTCTTTCAGCATCTTTTGTATCAAAATGGAAGCCTGGAAGAAGGTGACAAAACGGAGATAAGAAACACACAGACTTTATGATCATCACATTCACTAATGTACATTATGTTAATGTAAACGAACCAAATGAATATCTTAATGAAAGAGAACCATGAAATCTAAGCCCACACCACCAGACATAATACATGTATTTTGCTTGTATATATAACATTATTTCTAAAACACAACTAAAAAAAGTAGACATACAAGAGGAATGGAGGAACTAAAATAATATTATGGCTGAACAATAAAGTATTCATATCTTAAGGGCTATAGATATGAAGTAAACAGGATATCAATTAAGCATATGAGTAAGTGAAAATATGAAGAAGACTGAAATCAACCTGTCGAGACTAGTTCAATTCACCGAAAATATAAAGAAAACCATAAATGAACAAAATTCCTACTTGCCAGCTTATATATCTTACAAACTCTCATCTCAAACTGTGATTTAAGTAACTCAAACTTACAATTAACAACACAGAATTTGCAAAGCAATGAAGCTGAGACCTTGGTGAGGTCTTTGGCAACCTTTCGATCTTTAATCAACAGCCGAGGAATTCCTCACTCCTCGCTTTAGTCTGTGCTCTTTGAGAAACCGACTACCTTTATCAAATGTCCAATCCGATTGGGAAAACAACAAAAACGTATAAACTTCGGGGGAAAAAAATAGAATGCATGAACAAAATATAAAATTCTCGTTGAGGAACCAAATACCTTTATCAAATGTCTAGAGGAGTCGATCCTTACATCTCTGAGCTCTCGCCGTTGTGGATGAGGCGTCTGGTGACTAGTGGAGAAGCCGGCTCTTCCAAAGCCAGAGAAGTTGTGCCGAAGGTCCAAAGAAGGCGAAGAGTGTCGTCGGATGGATAGATCTTCAATTGAAGGGAAGGGAAACGGATGTAGGTGGTGCGGGGATCCAAATTACAAGATTATCTATGCAGATCTATGAAACCAGAGACAATGACTGTAGGTGGTTCGACGAAGAGACTAAGAGAGGGAGCTAGATCAATCGGCGACGACAAGGTGAAAGAGGTGCCATTGCAACTGATTTGGGGGTGGGCGAAGAGGTGGTGGTGGATTATCAACGAAGGGAAGGATAGAGCGCGCTCAGAGACGGAAAGGATCGGCGCATCTCGACAGATTGAGCGAGAGAAGCTAGGGTTTGTATCCGATTTGTGGAGTGGAGGTATAATTCCGGTTTTTTTAACATTACCGGTTATAAAAAAGAAATCCAAAGGTATTAAGAACGCTTTTCAAAATAACCGGTATCCGAGCTTAATTAACGGTTTTTAATAACCGGTAATAAAAAACCGATATTAACGGCCAATTTTGTACTAGTGCGATCCGGTCCTAGAACTTGCCTCACGGATCGAAGATTTCATTAAGTCTCTGGAAACTGGAGCATGCTCCCCGTCGGGCATCCGGTTGTAGCATGAACCTCCCGGATCAAAGATTTTATTAAGTCCTAGAACGCTGGAGCGGTCTCTTCGTCGGGTATCCGGTTGTAGCATGAGCCTCCGAGATAGAAGATTTCATTAAGTCCCGGGACGCTAGAGCTTGCTCCTCGTTGGGCATCCAGTTGTAGCATGAGCCTCCCGGATCCAAGATTTCATTAAGTCCCAGGACGCTGGAGCTTGCTCACCATCGGGCATCCGGTTGTAGCATGAGCCTCCCGGATCGAAGATTTCATTAAGTCATAGGACGCTAGAGCTTGCTCCCTATCGGGCATCTAGTTGTAGCATGAGCCTCCCGGATCGAAGATTTCATTGGGTCCCTGAACCCTATAGCTTCCTCCCTTCGGGCATCCGGTTTTAGCATGAGCCTCCTTGATCAAAAATTTTATTTAGTCCCGGGACACTAGAGCTTGTTCCGCGTCGGACATCCAGTCGTAGTGCTTGCCTCCTGGATCGAAGATTTCATTAATTCCCAAGATGGTGGAGTTCGCTCCCCGCGGGCATCCGGTTGTAGCATGAGCCTCCCGGATCGAAGATTTCATAAGCCCCTCGGCGCTGGAGCTTTGCTTGCGAAGGGCCTCTGATCGTAGCTTGAGCCTCTCGGAGCAATATCTCATAAGCCCCTTGAAGCTGGAGCTTGCTCCGTGTGGGGTATCCGTTCGTAGAGCTTGCCTCCCAGATCGAAGAATTTATTAAGTCACAAGACATGTGAGCTTGCTCCCCGTTGGGCATCTGGTTGTAGCTTGAGCCTCCCGGATCGAAGATTTCATTAAGTCCCAGGAAGCTGGAGCTTGCTCCTCTTCGGGCATCTGGTTGTACCATAAAGCTCCCAGATCAAAGATTTCATTAAGTACCGGGACGCTGGAGCTTACTCCCCATCGGGCATCCGGTTGTAGCATGAACCTCCCGGGTCAAAGATTTCATTAAGTCCCAGAACGGTAGAGCGGTCTCTTCATCGAGTATCCGGTTGTAGCATGAGCCTCCCGGATAGAAGATTTCATTAAGTGCCAGGACGCTAGAGCTTGCTCCTCGTTGGGCATCCGGTTGTAGCATGAGCCTCTCGGATCCAAGATTTCATTAAGTCCAGGACGCTGGAGCTTGCTCACCATCGGGCATCCGGTTGTAGCATGAGCCTCCCGGATCAAAGATTTCATTAAGTCACAGGACGCTAGAGCTTGCTCCCTATCGGACATCCAGTTGTAGCATGAGCCTCCCGGATCGAAGATTTCATTGGGTCCCTGAACGCTAGAGCTTGCTCCCTTCGGGCATCCGGTTGTAGCATGAGCCTCCCTGATCAAAGATTTTATTTAGTCCCAGGACGCTAGAGCTTGTTCCGTGACGAGAGGGTTTCTCGACCAAATAAATTTGTAGTCAAGACCCCTGCTATAGTATAGGGGAGTCAAGTTCGTCCTCAGGAGAGAAGTCAGCAGTTCTAGGTTCACTACTAGATTTGTGTCCATAGACATCGGATCTTTTATATCGGTTAGAAAAACGCATGATGTTAAAAATTATTATAACATCGTCTTTAAAATTATCGATGTTAATGGAAATATATACATCGGTCTTACTAATTGGACAATGTTAAAAATGCGTTTTGAAATTTTTTTGAAAGCGCGCTTATAACACTCAAGGCGGTAAAATCCACACACTTAACCAAAAAAAAGGTCTTTTGGATTTTTGGTAAAAAGGACCCAGAATATCTCGTATCCCTAATTCATTACTACCCGCAAGGAAAATAAAAAATCCCCAAATTGGAGTAATAGGCGATTCATGGCGATGGCTCGGCGATTGAAGAAACCAAGCCGGCGAGGGTGGAGGCGATGGCCCTCTTCATTCCGATTCCATCGTCTTCGTCGGCTTCTCAGTCACACCGGTCGTCTTCTGGCTTCTGGATCCGTTCTCCGACGGTACGCTCTCTCTCTCTCTCTCTCTCTCTCTCTCTCTATGAGATGCAAGCATAGATCCCTCTCTCTATGAGGTGCGCTCTCTCTCCTTCTCTTCCAATTTCAGATCTAGGAGCTTTCTCTATGGCTCACTCTCGATCTCCGCCTTATATTGCTCGCTCTCTCGATGCTTAGGGTTTCTGAACTCGTCGTCGACCTGGGGACGGAAGCCGATGCCAATGTGTGATGAGCTTTTGAAGTCGATCTGAACTCTCGAAGGTTAGGGTTTCTGAACACTCAAAGGTTAGGCTCGATTTCTTTATGGCTCCCTCTAGGTTTCTGAACTCTCAAAGGTTAGGGTTTCTGAACTCTCGAAGGTTAGACTCGCTTTCTCAATTTAGGCTCACAATTGGCTAGGGTGTCAAATTTGGCAAATTTTTAGAGAGCCTAATAGAACAAGTAACTTGGAAAAACTGATTTGTAGTTATTGTTGCTGTTATTGAACCTTTGCTGGTGTCGGATTTGGTTCCTGAAAAACAGACAACACAGGAGGAGGCAGTGGTGCTATCGGAGCCTGTAACCGAGGAGGTGGATGTGAATGAGGAGGTTAAGAAAGTGGAGCCTGCGCTTGGGGAAGATCACACAATCTTTCAGGCTTTCAAGACTCTGGAATTATGGATCTTGTTCACCTCTTTCTTGTGTGGTGTGGGTCCTGGTATGATGGTGATGAACAACATGGGCCATATGGGATCTTCCCTTGGATACTCGGATGTTTCAATAATTGTGTCTCTCTTTAGCATTACATGTTTTTTCGGAAGGGTCATTTCTGGAACAGTCTCAAGGTATTACATCAAGTGAGTTTCCTCTCCCTTTTAATTGAAGTTGTGGCAGTTCACTTGCTTTTACCAAATTATTCTTAGTTGGTGCCTGGTGGATTTGTCTAGTTTGGCTTTTAGAGGTTATCATAAATTTTGTTACCTCACTTGCCTATGTTTTTGCACACAAATATACCGCTACTGTCAAGATATGTTATTGACTGAGCATGTTTAGAAGCTGCAAGCTTTTTTGGACTATATTTTGGGAAAAGGGAAACACTAAATCTATTTAGGAATTAGGATGCCTAAATGGAGTAATCGCATATCTTCATGTATATACCAAAAAGGGAAATGGTATGGTATCTCAATCATTTACTGATTTTGTCGATGAACCCAAAGTTCCTCTTAGTGAGCTTAAGCCTGCAGAATGTGATGTTGAAGGCTGCTCTTCAGTCATTGAAAGTGCTTCTCATCAAATCTATTTAGCTCAGGTTGTGATTAATTCTTCAATTTTCTCATTCAATTCAATCTAAAGATAATCATACTTATTCTTTTTGTGTGGCTATGTGATCTGTAAGACATTTGTAGGGCCATCCATTTGTGGCATGTTGAATTTGCATTGGTTAAAAGTTAAAATGTTTCTTGCTGTAGGTACCCATTTTGATCAGTGACAATGCATAGAACGGGTCCGTCTAGCCGGTTTAAGAGGGGGTATTAAAATACTAAGATAAAGCTAATTTATTTATAACATTTGCTTGTTTATATATTATAATTTGGAAGCTTTTCTTTTGATAGCACTTTTATTTAGTTGTTTATTTACATGTTTTTTTATTTTCTGCAGCCATCTTTCTTGGACACCAAGAGAGTTCAGACGGCATTCAGGGTAAATCTATTTTTCAGAGAAATTTGGCACTTTGTTTTTCAGTTTAAGTTCGCTTGATTTTCCTGTATTAACCTTTGTTTTGATGCTAAATAGGTAGTTAAATAGAAGTTTTAGTCCTTGTTTAACAACTAAATTCATGAAAAAAGACCGCCTGGCATGAGACTTCGGTTGTATATCTATGTAACTTTCTTTGTCACAAGGATGGTCATTTACTATGCCCCTTGTTGCTATAAAGCTTACTTTTTAGGAAATTATATTCGACTAGCTCGCATTTTCAGAGAACTTTCTCTTGTTGCTATAAAGCTTGCTTTTTCTCTTGTGATTAGTGGGATGTCATGTGAGATATTAACTTAATTGTGCATGTTTTTGCACCATCTGTTTCAGTGCTTGTTCCTGAGGAAGTTTTTATTGCCAATCATGGAATAGATCTTGAAAAAGACTGAATTCCGCTTAAGAAGGTTTTTATGTGCCTGCTTTCTTTTATCCCATCTTCCTAGTATGTCTACAATATCCGAGTTCTGTTTCTTTCTCGGTCTGTTTCTTTCTTCCTACAGGTGGCTTTTTTCCTTCTGTTTTTTAAAGTAATTCCATTGATCATCGCAGGTTGAACAAATTCCACTTTCTTTGCTCGAGTTTCCTCTCTTGCTCTTGCTTTTGTTTGCCTTGTCTGAACTTGTTCCAGTGCTATGCACAACCTCTGCAACATGAATTTGTCCTGTTCTAGAACTTGTTCCAGTTCATTCAACAACTGACTCGATCTATCTTCCCTTGACTTCTGTTGCAGCTACTGATGACTCAAACGTTGTTAGCATGGATCTGTCCGACAACATTGCATTTTCACCTAAGCTGCCTCTGACTTCAACTATGAAAGCCGGTACATTCCTCAATTTCATTCTTTCTGTTAGCTTGTTCAAGAAAGTTGTCATGCCTCTGGATGTTGTTTCCTTAGATGATATAGATCTGGATCAAATCAGCATTCATTGTGCTCTAAATTATGCTAGAACGGTGAGTAAATGTTGCAAAGAGGCGTTTTTTTCTATCACGATCTTCAGTGTGCTGCGTTTTTTTTTATCATGCTCTTCAGTGTGCTGCACTAAACATTTTACCTATTTGTTGATCATTTGTCCAGCAATAGCTTTTCGGCCTACTATGTCATTTATGCTTGATGTTCTATTGATTTTTTAACTTTCTGTCCATATACAAGTAGAATAGAAAAAAAGTCCCTTGGTATGTGGACAATTTCTCTCGACATAGGTAAGGTTCTTTGCGTCGAAATCAGCCTCTATGACTTTGCAAAGAAGCCATCCAGTGAGGCTGTCATATTCAAGTTCTAGCCCTCAGATTAGAAGGTGTATGACCTATCCTCTGTATATTCATATTGAAGCCGTGAAGATCTTGGAGTAGAAATGTGAACGTGTAATTACAAAGCTCTCATGATCAAACATGATTCAATTCAAGAATGGGAAAGTGGAAGATAGCACATGTGTAAGGGACTTAGAGACACCAATGTATATTAGATGACTTATTGCAAACAAAAACAATGTTTAATTTTTATTATTTAATGCATGTGTTCGTTTTTCACAATGTTTGAGTTTATATTAGCCAAAACAGGGTTGCAATATAGATCAATAGAGGTATTCGATGATTGGCATATTTGATGAAAAACATCGGACTTGAGAGAGAAAAAACGATATCTATATTTATATATACGTCGATTATGAAGACACAAATCGATTTCTAAAACTCACTATATGTCAAAATCGTAATATAAAACGATGTGATAAAATACAAAAACATCGTTTTTCATATAAAAAATGATTTGAATATATATAAATAACATCGACTTTTAAAATATTAAATGTGGTTCATTATATTTATATAAAATAATATAAAAAATCGAACATGAAAAAAGATTATGCACAAATTGAATAATTCCTAACCGATGTGTTTATTAATGTAAAACGTCATGTTTATAAAAAATAGCGATGTTAATGTGATGTTTTGGGTTTTCCTACGAACCTTCAAATGGCTAGAAATGCAAAATAATAATGGTTTAACATTAGGTTCATCAACCAAAACGTCATTATATCAACGTACTTAAATCGTTATCAACAATAAAAACAATGTTATAAATACTTATAGACATCGGTTATAAACCGATGTGGTAAAGTTTGGATTTTTAACACCACCCACTAACACGTTGAATTTTTTTTTATTAACATCGGTTTATATCCGATGTCTATGAACAAAATTCTAGTAGTGTAATCATCCCCGTTGAGAGCTACGCCAAACCCCGGATTGACCATAAACAACTCCTCGTATCTCATCCTTCAAACGAAGTCGCCGCCGACTCCACCTGCTCCACCACCGTTGTCAACTACCACTGCACCTAGGACTCCCTAGGAGAGGTACTACGCAGCCAGGCCGACCAGAGTAGCTCCGAACGAAGGCCATCAGTCTTGTCTCTGTGCTGCTGGATGCTCAACACAACCACCTTTCGAACTCCATCGATGCCTCCATACTGGACCGTTGTTGCTGTCATTAGTTCCGTCGTAAAGCTTGCAGCGCCGTCATGCCAACGCCTCTACTCGCAACCCCTGCGGTGTCCTGAAGCCTCCGTGCTAAGTCCTCGAATATACCTCGGTGAGATGTTATCATTCGGACTCGATTTCAGATTTCAATCCGTTAATTAATCGACTATGTCAGATGATTAATTAACATCAATGGTTTCATTCTAGTCCTAAACTGCAAATCCATTCCCCATAATCAGTAAGAGAATCGGTCCATAATTCCTTGGTTTGTATTTTGAGATCAAGGCTCAGATCGAAATTAACCAAGTGAGGATGTTTATTCATCAGCCGTTGCGGGTCTAGTCGTCGATTGGGACTGCAATCCTGAGCGTATCCAACATCACATATCCATGTTCAATCGGTAAGTGAAAACGAACTTGATTCGTTGATCCTAAACCATATCAATTTGGGGTCAAACTTACTTAACCAAGCATGTTTGTGCGTGTGCTATTTTGTTCAAAAAGGGTTTTATGAAACTAACACATTTCCGTTGAGAAATGATACACTACCTCCGGTAGTAGGCTGCTATCTGCTAGTGAAAGCGGGGCCGGTATCATATTATAACAAATAGTGTGTGATGTAGACCATTCAACTTTTATTAAAAGTGGTAAACGTGTTAAGTCTGTAACCTTGTGTTTAAACTACGCCACGTGAGGAACTAAGTGAAGTGTGTGTTGTATCAAATTGTTTTAAACTATTCAACGTGAGGAAGTGAGTGAAGTAATACTTTAAAAAGCATTTTCTTTTTCAGTGATTACAATTAGAGTTGTATCATATTCCATTCGTACTCGGAGTATGGTTCCTAAGTGCTCGTCACTCGCATCTTTTGTTACTCAATCCTTCGGGGTTATCCATGTCTCATGAGTCGTGTTTCAAAATGTTAAGCCTTCACATAAAATATTCTTAATAATCGCATTTGAGTTTAGATTCATACCTTAGTATGGTCACTGAGTTTGAGTCCAAAGAAGTCCCACTTTTCAAGCCGTCATTTGCTAGTTCTTGCGAACAAACCGTTCTTTATTTGTATGGCTGGTGTCCTTCATTCCGGATGCCAGACCCGTTTTCGCAGGTTTAGGTCGAGTGTCAAAAGAGAAGAGAAGAGAAGTTGAGAAGACATCTAAACTATTTTTAACGTTGTATTTAAAGCTTAAATTTCTAGATATATTGTATAGACGTTTAAATATTTTATTTCCTTTAAAAGTCTTCCGCTGTATTGTTCTCATTTTGTAATTAGATCCACAATTTTAGAGGAAAGATTAATAAATAGTTACTTTTATAATTTAAGTCTTCCTCTATTTAATTGTATTTCATTTATGTATTTATTTGTTATCATCTTGTTTATGGGAGCATGGTTGCATGTCCCTATAAACCTAAGGTGGTTACAAAGACATTAAAGTCCGAGTAATCACTAGCGTTGTGGCATTTCCTTGGGTTATAAAAGGGGGTGTTACAAAAGGTGGTATCAGAGCTAATGGTTTTTCTACAACGTTTTGAACATCGAAAAGTATTTTCTAAATGTTTTCAAAAAAGTGAATTTAAAAAAAAAATTAATTCAGACCTTTTCTTAAAAGTATGTGGTATAGTTTTTATTTTTCTAAAGTGAAAAGCAACATATAATAAGAATTATAAATGAATAAATAAATAAAACTTTTGATATTAGCGTCTCAACAAAAAAAAATCATCCATTATATAAAACTCAAGTTTTTCAAAACCCTAGTGAAAGTTTTCCCTTATACCAATTTTCAATGTGGGTCATGAATTACGGATTATATTTTCATAAGATAGTAAAATATTTATTTTGAAATAGTTTTAAAGATGTCAATTCTTTTAAGATAAAGTTTATTCAATTATATATTGGTATTATATTAGGCATTTTTAAAGTGTATTTAATAAATATATAAAAACGTTTGTACATATAAAAAGAAAAAAAAATATTGGTATGGTTAAGAGGAGTTAACAAACGAACATTATGGTATGTCCCTAAATTATTTTTTCATTATTTTTTTAGAATTTATTGAAATATTATAGTAGCGTATGTTCCACAAGAAATTTTGGTGCTTGAAAAAAAAATTTAAGTGAGTGTTTTGAAAATGTTTTAATTAACCCACTAACATACACATGTGTTTGTATATATAAAAAAAATTAACCATAAATTTTTCTTTTCAAGTTTTGACTGTAGAATCTAAATGTTAAACATATATTAGGATATTTTAAAAGTATTTCATGTGCTTAGTTGTTCATTATTGAAAGTAAGTGTTCATCTTCAATATATTATTTTGATATTTAAAAAAAAAATTATTTTATGGGTTCAAGTGTTTACAGATTATATATTTTAAGTACTTCCTAGTATTTCAAGAAAACCGTATAGTATCAATCTTTTCACCAAACTTTATAAGTGACAATTTTACTATTCTATACAAATCTTAAAGATATAGAAAATAATGCTAAACTTGTAAGTGCTTTTGAAGTTAATGGGTAATGTTTTGTGAAAGATTTAAGTGGGTCAAATTCCAATATCTCAACTCAAAATTCTCAAGATCAACTTTAAACTACCTTTAAGAACCTCAAGAGATATGTCATTGGCATCTCCGTGCCCTAGTAATATGCTACTATAAGCATACGTGATAGATACCTTATAAATTAATACAAGCATTCAATGTGCGTGGTACGATCAATGTGAGGTTCTCGAAATTTCAATAACGAAGAAGTGAACTCATCGTGGTGCAGTGTGTGTGTGGTGAAGGATCTTCTACTCTGTGAGAGATAAAACTTTATGCGTTCCATGTGTTCTCCCGTTTGTGTCTTAATGAAGAATCCATAGCTTCTCTATCCGAACTAGGTGTAATTTCTTGATAACATTACTTTGTTAATGATCCGAACTCTCATTGGTCAACGTCTGAGATAGTAAAAAAGTAAAATACAATAAAAATATATAATAAAAGAATAAAATCGATATCACACTCGCTTTCAGGAGGAAGACAAGACACCGGACAACGTGTTATTCAGCGAACGTGAAAGAGATCCAAAGAAGAACCCGTTTCATACGGAGCACTCATTACATTTGAATAGGATAATAGTTCTGCCTATAGTGGCTGCCTTTGAAACCACCGCGGACCATTTGGTAACGTGGAAAAGGAAGCCAAGTGGGGTTGAGAAGAAAGCCAATGGTAGTCTAGAATACCATGTTCACTGTGTGATAAGAGTTGACTAACTTGCGCTAATGTTTAACATATCGTCGTACATGCTAAAAAAAATGTGTAAAACAACCCGTTCGTACGTGATTAGGCTTAAGTTAGGAGACAATTGTAAAAGAAATAACTCTTAGACTTTACCAATGATGAGTTCGGTGGACAACTAATTACGTTGGATGTAAATGAGTTGTTTTGCGCTTAAGCAACGAGATAGATATATCGATGTACACGGTTGTTCTTAATTCAATAGATATCGAGTTCGATCCCCCTAAACCACTCAAAGTATATCGTTCCTAAGCTTCACATCCGTGGTAGTTCAAGTAGTTGAAGACACAAAGCTTCATATCCGTGGTAGTTCAACTAATTGAATACAATGTGCAGAGATAGCTAATGCTGTCATTTCTTCTCTGTCTATAGAGATTTATTCGCATTCAATTCTAAGCTTTTACTCGTTAATCTTAGTATCTTAGGTGATCAATGTTAAAACATCTCAATACCGTATTCTCAATCCTTTATACCTCTTCTCCCTACTTCTTTTTGTTTTCTAAGTTTCGGGACGAAACTTATTTTTAAGGGGGGAGATATAAAATACCCCAAATTATCTTTGAGTATTTCTTTTTAAGTAAATATAATTTTGGTAATAAAAGGTACGTATTCTATTTTGAAATTAGAAATATTTTTTCCAAATTGAATATATATATAAAGTTTTATAACTAGTTTAAAGATATTTCATCTTATGTGCATATATAGTAAATAAATAGGTTTTTAAGTTATATTATTTTGAGACAAAGTGATATATTTTCTTCAAAAATAAGGAAGGATTCGTAATTATAATTTATTTTAATTTGTGAAAAGTATTTAATATAACGTTTTAGAAAATCGTGTTATGCAAAATAAAATGTATTTCATTAAGTGCTTTGGTATTTTTACTTTTTAACTTATGAAGAATTTTAATAAATAAAATGTCGGATACGCATATCTTTATAAATAGGTAAAATGTATTTACGGACTGAACCGGTTTTCTTTGGGTTCAATCGGTAAGTGGAAACGAACTTGATTCGTTGATCCTAAACCATATCAATTTGGGGTCGAACTTACTTAACCAAGCATGTTTGTGCGTGTGCTGTTTTGTACAAATCGTAGCCACTGTTCAAGCACCTATTTCGACATTGTTGTTTATCTTCCGACAAAGCGAACACAATCACGCTCAAGTACAGATTGCACTGGTCAGTATGATAGGTCATACACATCGATCGAAGCTCTGTGCAAAGAGAACAAGCCGCCAGAAGATCACCCAATACCACTGTTGAAGCTGCGAGAAGGGGGTTGTCGGGCTGAGGCCTGTTTGTGGGTATTTACACGAAACCTCCCACACTTTAAGTTTTTGTAAAAGATGCCCTATTATAGTTTCTAAAATTTAAGAAATTACCCCGCAGTTTTAGAAGTTGTTCTAACCCGGGTAGTCTCTTTAACCCGCAGCGTTATCGTCAAATCCTTACCCATCCACAATGAGTCAAGATTCCCAAAGAAGATAGCATTGATTCATTTGTAGACTTCGTTAACCCTGTCACCAAGTGCTTTGAAGTCCATAGTTGGTACCGAAGTCCAACAAGACGAATCAGACAAGTGACTTTCCGAGCTTTTTCGCTCATTTCGGTGCCTTCGTGTCTTGTTGTTTTCTTTCCTTTGATTGCTTGCCAAGTTAATTGGAATAAATTACAATTCACCTGCTCCGTTTGAATTTGGCAAGTATAATTGGGTGACCTTAAGATAAGATAATAATATAGTTACCCACCGTTTATTTAAAGCATGATTTATTTTTGTTCTTTCATGCTGATTGGGTTAGGAATGGAATGTGCCTTCTTCTTTGATGTTTCCATCCTTTATTTTATTTGCTTTCATTTCGTTTGACATCCATGTTACCTATCAATAGCATGGGTTATTTTGTGTGTCTGATCACCTAGGATGTCTTAAGTAAGTAGTAATAATGTGAGGATTGTGTGTTATGATTGGAACTCAATTGAATCAAGATCAATCAAGTAAAATGTACGTACTAGTGAATGCAGAGCAAAGTGAATGCAGTATGTAAAGTATTAAAAATAATGGAAACAGGTCGGGACTGTGTGTGCCCGGTCTATAAAGGGTTTCATGAAACTAACACATTTCCGTAGAGAAATGTTACACTACCTCCGGTAGTAGGCTGCTATCTGCTAGTGAGAGCGGGGCCGGTATCATATTATAACAAATAGTGTGTGATGTAGATCATTCAACTTTTATTAAAAGTGGTAAACGTGTTAAGTCTGTAACCTTGTGTTTAAACTACTCCACGTGAGGAACTGAGTGAAGTGTGTGCTGTATCAAATTGTTTTAAACTATTCAACGTGAGGAAGTGAGTGAAGTAATACTTTAAAAAGCATTTTCTTTTTCGGTGATTACAATTAGAGTTGTATCATATTCCATTCGTACTCGGAGTATGGTTCCTAAGAGTGCTCGTCACTCGCATCTTTTGTTACTCAATCCTTCGGGGTTATACGTGTCTCCTGAGTCGTGTTTCAAAATGTTAAGCCTTCACATAAAATATTCTTAATAATCGCATTTGGGTTTAGATTCATACTGTATTATGGTTACTGAGTTTGAGTCCAAAGAAGTCCCAGTTTTCGAGCCGTCATTTGCTAGTTCTTGCGAACTAACCGTCCTTTATTTGGATGGATGGTGTCCTTCATTCCGAACGCCAGACTCGTTTTCGCAGGTTTAGGTCGAGTCTCAGAAGAGAAGAGAAGAGAAGTTGAGAAGAAATCTAAACTATTTTTAACGTTGTATTTAAAGTTTAAATTTCTAGATATATTGTATAGACGTTTAAATATTTTATTTCCTTTAACAGTCTTCTGCTGTATTGTTCTCATTTTGTAATTAGATCCTCAATTTTAGAGAAAAGATTAATAAATAGTTACTTTTATAATTTAAGTCTTCCGCTATTTAATTGTATTTCATTTATGTATTTATTTGTTATCATCTTGTTTATGGGAGCATGATTGCATGTCTCTATAAGCCTAAGGTGGTTACAAAGACATTAAAGTCCTAGTAATCACTGGCGCTGTAGCATTCCCTTGGGTTATAAAAGGGGGTGTTACAGAGTCTAAAACACTGGAGCTTGCTCCTCATCGGGCATCCGGTTGTAGCATAAGCCTCCCGGATCGAAGATTTCATTAAGTCCTAGGACGCTGGAGATTGCTCCCATCGGGCATCCGGTTGTAGCAGGAGCCTCCCGGATCGAAGATTACATTAAGTCCTAGGAAGCTGGAGATTGCTCCCATCGGGCATCCGGTTGTAGCAGGAGCCTCCCGGATCGAAGATTACATTAAGTCCCATGACGCTGGAGATTTCTCCCCGTCGGGCATCCGGTTGTAGCATGAGCCTCCCGGATCGAATATTTCATTAAGTCCCTGAACGCCAGAGCTTGCTCCCCGTCGGGCATCCGGTTTTAGCATGAGACTCCCGGATCGAAGATTTCAAAAGTCCTTCGGCGCTAGAGCTATGCTCGTAGAGGGCCTCCGATCGTACCTTGAGCCTTTCGGAGCAATATCTCATAAGCCCCTCGATACTGGAGCTTCCTCCGCGTCGGGCATCCGTTCGTGGAGCTTGCCTCCAGTATCGACGAATTTATTAAGTCCCAGGAAGCGTGAGCTTGCTCCCTGTTGGGCATCCGGTTGTAGCATGAGCCTCCCTGATCGAAGAATTTATTAAGTCCCAGGACGCTGGAGCTTGCTCCCCATCGGGCATCCGGTTGTATCATAAAGGTCCCGGATCAAAGATTTCAATAAGTCCCAGGATGTTGGAGCTTGCTCCCCATCTGGCATCCGGTAGTAGCATGAGCCTCACGGATCGAAGATTTCATTAAGTCCTAGGACGCTGGAGCTTGCTCCCCGTCGGGCATCCGGTTTTAGCATGAGCCTCCCGGATCGAAGATTTCATTAAGTTCCAGGACGCTTGAGCTTACTCCCCATCGGGCATCCGGTTGTAGCACGAGCCTCCCGGATCGAAGATTTCATTAAATCCCAGGACGCTGGAGCTTGCTCCCCGTCGGGGATCCGATTGTAGCACGAGCCTCCCGGATCGAATATTTCATTATGTCCCTGAACGCTGGAGCTTGTTACGCGTGGGGCATCCGGCCCTAGAGCTTGCCTCCCGAATCGAAGATTTCATTCAGTCCTATGACGCTAGAGCTTGCTCCCCGTCGGGCATCCGGTTGAAGCATGAACCTCCTAGATCGAAGATTTCATTAAGTCTCGGGACGCTAGAGCTTGCTCCCCGTCGGGCATCCGGGTTTAGCATGAGCCTCCCGGATCGAAGATTTCATAAGCCCTTCGGCACGGGAGCTATGCTCGCGGAGGGCCTCCGATCGTAGGGTGAGCCTCTCGGAGCAACATCTCATAAGCCCCTTGATGCTTGAGCTTGCTCCGCGTCAGGCATCCGGTCGTAGAGCTTGCGTCCCGGATCAAAGGTTTTATTAAGTCACGGGACGTTGGAGCATGCTCCGCATTGGGCATCCGGTCGTTGAGCTTGCCTCCCGGATCGAAGGATTTGTTAAGTCACAAGACTCATGAGTTTGCTCCCCGTTGGGCATCCGGTGGTAGCATGAGCCTCCCGGATCGAAGATTTCATTAAGTCCCAAGACGCTGGAGATTGCTCCCCGTCGGGCATCAGGTTGTACCATGAGGATCCCGGATCAAAGATTTCATTAAGTCCTAGGACGCTGGAGCTGGCTCCCCATCGGGCATCCGGTTGTCGCATGAGCCTCCCGGATAGAAGATTTCATTAAGTCCCAGAACGCTATAGCTTACTTCTCGTCGGGCATCCGGTTGTAGCATGAGCCTCCCGGGTCGAAAATTTCATTAATTCCCAGGACGCTGGAGCTTGCTCCCCATCGGGCATCCGGTTGTATCATAAAGGTCCCGGATCAAAGATTTCAATAAGTCCCAGGATGCTGGAGCTTGCTCCCCATCGGGCATCCGGTTGTAGCATGAGCCTCACGGATCGAAGATTTCATTAAGTCCCAGGACGCTGGAGCTTATTCCCCGTCGGGCATCCGGTTGTAGCATGAACCTCCCGGATCGAAGATTTCATTAAATCCTAGGATGCTAGAGCTTGCTCTCCATCGGGCATCCGGTTTTAGCACGAGCCTCCCGGATCTAAGATTTCATTAAGTTCCAGGAAGCTTGAGCTTGCTCCCCATCGGGCATCCGGTTTTAGCACGAGCCTCCCGGATCGAAGATTTCATTAAGTTCCAGGACGCTGGAGCTTGCTCCCTGTCGGGGATCTGATTGTAGCATGAGCCTCCCGGATCGAATATTTCATTATTTCCCTGAACGCTGGAGCTTGTTCCATGTGGGGTATCCGGTCCTAGAGCTTGCCTCCCGAATAGAAGATTTCATTCAGTCCTAAAACGCTGGAGCTTGCTCCCCGTCGGGCATCCGGTTGTAGCATGAACCTTCCGGATCGAAGATTTTATTAAGTCTCGGGACGCTAGATCTTGCTCCCCGTCGGGCATCCGGTTGTAGCATGAGCCTCCCGGATCGAAAATTTCATAAGCCCTTCGGCGCTGGAGCTATGCTCACAGAGGTCCTCCAATCGTAGGGTGAGCCTCTCGGAGCAACATCTCATAAGCCCCTTGATGCTGGAGTTTGCTCCGCGTCAGGCATCCGGTTGTAGAGCTTGCGTCCCGGATCAAAGATTTTATTAAGTCATGGGACGTTGGAGCTTGCTCCGCATTGGGCATCCAGTCGTTGAGCTTGCCTCCCAGATTGAAGGATTAATTAAGTGACAGGACGCGTGAGTTTGCTCCCCGTTGGGCATTCGGTGGTAGCATGAGTCTCCTTGATCGAAGATTTCATTAAGTCCCAAGATGCTGGAGATTGCTCCCCGTCGGGCATCAGGTTGTACCATGAGGATCCCGGAGCAAAGATTTCATTAAGTACCAGGACGCTGGAGCTGGCTCCCCATCGGGCATCCCGTTGTCGCACGAGCCTCCCGGATCGAAGATTTCCTTAAGTCCCAGAACGCTAGAGCTTACTCCTCGTCGGGCATCCGATTGTAGCATGAGCCTCCCGGATCGAAATTTCATTAGTTCCCAGGATGCTGGAGTTTTCTCCCCGCGGGCATCCGGTTGTAGCAAGAGCCTCCCGGATCGAAGATTTCATAAGCCCCTCGGCGCTGGAGCTTTGCTTGCGGAGTGCCTCCGATCGTAGCTTGAGCCTCTCGGAGCAATATCTCATAAGCCCATTGAAGCTTGAGCTTGCTCCGCGTCGGGCATCCGTTCGTAGAGATTGCCTCCCGGATCGAAAAATTTATTAAGTCACAGGACGCGTGAGCTTGCTCCCCGTTGGGCATCCGGTTGTAGCATGAGCCTCCCGGATCTAAGATTTTATTAAGTCCCAAGACGCTTGAGCTTTCTCCCCGTCGGGCATCCGGTTGTACCTTGAAGCTCCCGAATCAAAGATTTCATTAAGTCCCAGGACGCTGGAGCTTCCTCCCCATCAGGCATCCGGTTGTAGCATGAGCCTCTCGGATCGAAGATTTCATTAATTCCCAGGACGCTAGAGCTTGCTCCCTGTCGGGCATCTGGTTGTAGCATGAGATTCTCGGATCGATGATTTCATTAGGTCCCAGAACGCTAGAGCTTACTCCTCGTCGGGCATCCGGTTGTAGCATGAGCATCCCGGATCGAAGATTTTGTAACACACGTTTTTAGATTCCAAAGCAGTGTTGCATCGCCAGTGAATCCGCAGACTTTAATGTCTTTGAATTCACCTGAGGCTTATAGGGACATGCAACCATGCTCCCATAAACAAGATGATAATTTAAATACAATAAAATAGGCGGAAGTGAATAAAATTTATTTGTTTAAAATATCTGATCACAATGAAATAAGAATACCAAAATCATAAAGTATGAATGATTTCCAACATAGACGAAATGATACTTCGCCCTTTAGCTCTCTCCTGCTCCGCTGCTTGCACTAGACCTGTGGAATATGGTCTGGTGTTTGGTGAGAACGAAGGACACCAGCTATCCAATAAATAGGATGGTTAGTACAATAAAGACTAGCAAATGATAGGGAAAATGTTCAGACTTTAACCTTACAGTGACCATAAAACGGTATGTCATAGGCTAAGGGAAAGACACGAATATTTATAGTAGAAACTGAATAAAAAGGATAAAAATTCACACATGACTCGGATGATCATAACGATCGATTATGAGATAAGAAAAGGAATTATACTCGAGGCAGATAAGTATAATAACTGAAATGATCACCTATTTAACAGTCGATAATAAAGATAACGATAATAATAATAATAATAATAATAATAATATGTGGTACCGGTCGGGCCTTTAACAAGGACCACGACCTACATCAGATCGTTGTTTTATCACCCCGTAGAGAATGCATTCCGGGATGGTGTTTCATGAAACCTTGTAAGGCGGTGGCTTAACGAACCACAACCTGCAAGTCAGTCTACTGCATAACTTGCCAAAGGCATAAAGCCACTCGCATCATGTGGTGCGCATTTTAACATATCATAACTAAGCAACACATGGTGCCTATCTTATCATACATAAACAATTTATACTAGGTGATCATAGTAACGACATTAAATCAAGCAGGGACAAGCATGGATAATTCAAAGGGTCTTACTATCACATGCCACTAGTTTGCATGAAAGAACAAGCAGAATATCATGCACTTTAGGAAGAAGAAAAAAAATGGGCAACATTTACTTATCTCGTGTTATAAACAAACAATCACATTTAAACTATATATCACTATAATTCATTTAATAATTGCCCATTAATTTAACTCATGCCAATTTATGATTAAAAAGATAAATTACATCAAGCAGACGGGTATGCAATTTATCGAAATTGGCAAGGAAATTGGCCACATGGCCGCATTCGACACGGAAGAATTTAAAGGCACGTCAAAGGAAAATCACGAAACATGCAAAAGGCATTGAACGAAATCACTTGCCTTGACTTCCGATTATCAGCTGATGACAACCAGGCGAGATTTTAGCATCTATCGAATCCAACGGAAAAAGGAATATTAATATTGATATTTTATGAAATTAACTTTACTTAACTCAATTTTGAAATTGAATTAATTCTATAAAGTTAAATATTATATACCAATATGAATTCCTCGGGGAGCGGGATCCGGCGTGAGTGCTTTGAGATTTCTTGGTGTCGCTGAAACGGGCAAGAATCGAACAGTTTAGAAATATTGGCCACTTAACTTAATAAATAATTAATTTAGGGCCAAAAGCAGAAATAAAACAAAAACAAGGGATGTTTTTGTGATTAAATTAAAAGAGATGAAAAATCCCAGTTTTTACATCTCCTTCAATTCACGTACAATCGGTACAGAGACGCGGAAGAACTCCTCGGCGGCAATTGGAAGCGGCACAAGCGAGGGCTCGGCTTGACGATTGGCGACTATGGAGATGAAGGGCAGCAGTGGTGATGGTGACAGTACTGCAGCAGCGCTCGGACGGGGGTCGAAGGCGGCGCGATGGTGGTCGCGGCGGAGGCAATCGATTGAGCTCGATCGATTTGCTGCTCACGGGCGTGCTTCAGGCGTGGGCTGCGTCTGCAGTGCTGCAATCGACGTGGCAATGGCTGGCTATGGTCGACTCGGACTCCAGTCGCCGGTGGTGGACTGCGATTCCATCGGCTCAGGAGAATCGGAGGCGGGCTGCTCTCGGCTTGGGAGGATTGGGAGAGGAGATGTTTGTTTGTGAGTTGTGGAGAATAACGAGACCCCTTTGCCTCTATTTATAAGGCTGAGTTCGAACAAGATAGGGAGCAAAGGGTTAATCAGTTCCAATCTCTGAGATCTCGCTGATGGTTGAGATTGTGGATGATCCCAATTGGAGTTATCTAAACTCATAAGGAAGATAACCCAGAAGAAGGAAAAAAAAATAAAAATAAAAATTTCCATCTTCCAATCTTGTTTCACCGTGGACCATCCAAAGTGGCCCAACTTTGGGCTGAATTCCTTATACCCGAATTTGGGTTGAGAATGGGCCCTTTCTATTGGGTTTCCTCTTGAAAGAAATAAAATAGATATTTGACTATGTATTATACATATATATGGATCTATCTATATATATTAAATATATATTAGCGGAAAGAAAATATTATTTAATTTAACTTTATAAATTAAATACCAAGACTGTCTATTCTAATTTATATTATATATCTTATGTGAATTTATTGGTTTTCCAAATTCACATAGTATAGTATAATATTATTTAAAAAAATATCCCAAAAATAATTTGGGGTATTTCATACATCCCTCCTTAAAATAAGTTTCGTCCCGAAACTTAGAAAAAGAAAAGAACTGAAAGAGAAAAGGAACAATAAGGAAATGAGAATAAATTAAGTGGAACTTTAGAACCGACGAAAGAAATGAATAAAAGATCAACAAGACTTATAACATTAACCAAATGAGCCATAACGAAGGTTTCTAACAAGTTTTCTTATTCATCATAATTCGAATGACGAGATAATGAAATTATTACGCGACTCGCGCTAAGTAGAAAACAACTGAGGAAACCGTTTCCTCATCTCTTCCTCAGTTTCCCAAGTCATCTCTTCGGTTCCGTGCTTTGACCAAAGCACTTTGACGAGCGGGACTACCTTGGTGCGAAGCTGCTTCTCTCGCCGTTCTAGAATCCGCACCGGTTCTTCCTCATAGGTTCCGGTGGGGCGGACCTCAATGTACTCATAGCTCAAGATGTGGGTTGGGTCAGGCACATATTTCCGCAACAATGATACATGAAAGACATCATGTACTGGATGAGCTGACGGAGGCAGAGCAAGGCGGTAGGCAACATTCCCTACACGCTGCAGAATCTCAAATGGCTTGACATATCGAGGGTTTAGCTTCCCTCGCTTTCCAAACCGGAAGACTCCCTTCGTGGGTGACACTTTTACAAACACCTTATCACCCACCTCAAAGTTGACCTCTCTACGCCTAGGGTCGGCATAAGACTTTTGGCGACTCTGAGCGGTCAACATTCGTTGCCTGATTATCGCAACTTCTTCAGCTGTCTTCTCTAACAACTCCGGACCTATATGGATGGCATCAGTCGCATCATCCCAACATATTGGCAATCGACACTTCCGTCCATAGAGGGCTTCAAAAGGAGCCATCTTTATGGACGCATGCCAGCTGTTGTTGTAGGTGAACTCAATCAGACTCAGACTGCTTTCCCAATCTGTCGGCCTATCCAGGACACAAGCTCTTAGCGTATCCTCCAGTGTCTGAATGGCCCTCTCTGACTGACCATCTGTCTGAGGGTGAAAAGCGGTACTGAAATTCAGTTGTGTACCAAGTCCCTCGTGCAGCTTCTTCCAGAACTCTGAGATGAATCGTCCGTCGCGATCAGAAACAATGGAAGAAGGAATCCCGTGCATGCGGACGATGTGTTGAAGGTACAATTCTGCTAGCTTAGCCGGCTTCCAGGTAGATCGAATAGCAATGAAGTGTGCACAAGGTGAGTCGATAAACAATCACCCAAATGGCATAGTAGAACGAAGAGAGTTTAGCCGCCCATGGCGAACATCGCTCTCTCTCTAAATTGTCTGATATAACGTAGAATAGAATAGAAGTAAAAACTAATAATATTCGGCCTTAAAAGGTTCAAGTCAGCCAAAACAAACCAAACAACTAGGGTTCCACTTAACAATACGCGTCGTTTCGCTGACGAACAATGCGGCGGCCACGGCATATGGCTCTCCTACTTAGACGTCTCTGGCTGCGGGAATGCGGCGGCCGCGGCATACATGCGGCGGCCACTGCATCGGCCTTTCACGGAAAATCTGTCCCGAATTTGCTCTTCTTGTCAACAGGAAAGTTGTAGTTCTCTGAAAGAGCTTTCCAACGCATGGTCATAATAGACAAAACAAGGACCTCTTTAGATCTTCATGTAAGCTTCCTCGATCTTCATGTAAAAAGAGTCCTCAACCCATAAGGATAGAACTAAGTAGATGATAGAAGATCTTCTCCTTCATGTGCAAGAAATCTCCCTCGGACTAGGACTCGTCAAGCGCGTCGAACTCTTCTAGAACTTCACTTGATATCGAGTGTAAGATCTCGATATCGAGTGGCTTGTGTTGTCTCGAGTGCTCCACTCGATTTCGGGTAAACTTTGTGTGTTGTCGACTGTACTTCACTCGATATCGAGTGCTATGGTAGATATCGAGTGCCTTCGTTCCTTTCCTGGCTCAAGTGTTCTTTTATGGACTCGACGTCGAGTCAAATCAGTAGACGTCAAGTGGGTCAGTAAATATCGAGTGAAAGTCCGACTTTGTTCCTTCTTCTCCGAATTGCTCCGAAAATGTCTCGATTTGTACGAAATTAAACAGAAACTTGTGTAGATCTCCATAACTCACAAATAAACATAAACTATATAATCTTGTACTTTTATAACCCAGAAGTATAAAATATAGACAGAAATCGAAGCAAAAGTAGATGCAAAACATGGCAAAATAGGCGCACATCAGCAATCACCTACAGAGAGCCTTTATGAGTATTTTGAGAGATTCAAGAGGCTTAAGGGTAGTTGTCCACAACATGGTATACCCGAGGATGATCTAGTGTTATATCTATATGAAGGCCTACTTGATAGAGATAGAAGTATCATCAATGCTACTAGTGGAGGAAATGTTTTGGATATACAAGACACCTCAGGAAGCAATGCAAATTTTTGAAGGTTTAGCCAATGCTTTGCAACAATATGGGAAACACCAAGGAGTTAGAGGAGTTCTTAGATTAGATAGTTCTGGAGACAGTCGCAGAGATAATTTAGATAGGCTTACTGAGATCGTCAATAAGATGGCAATGCAATTGAGTCAATCAGAACAGCCTAGACCCTGCGGAGTATGCAGAGATCCAAGTCATCCTAATGATAAGTGCCCGATGATTCAAGAACAAGTTGTTGATCTTAATGTTATATATTATGGACCTCGCCGAAACTTTGGTAATAACTTCTACAATTCGAGCTACAATTCAAACTATAAAAGTTGATTCAACGGTAGGGGCCAGCAGCAACAAGCACCGTATCAAGGAAGGGGCCAATATTAGAATCGTTCAAGAAATCCTCAATAGGAGGCCAAAGAAGAGACTTTAAGGCTATTGTTGGATAAGATGAGTGTCCATGAGAAGTTATTCAGTCAAATGGCTAAGGAAATTGGAGAATCGAAAGCTAAGGATTCAGGCAAGCTATCGTCGCAAGTGGTAGTTAATCCGAAAAAAAATGTAAGTGTCATGATCCTTAATTAGAGGAGGTAAAGAATTTGTTAGTTATTACTTATTACTCTCCTTGTTAATTAAAACTTGTCGTTTACTATTCATGCACGTTTTTTTAAAATGATAAAAACTATATAAAATATATTTTTTTACATTTTTTTTTATAAATTTACACTTAATAGTAATAAGTATGAGATTATTTAAAAATTTATTTAGAAAGTTAATATTTAATATAGTTTATAACATATAAAAAAGCGCACGTGAATAATAAAACGTCAAATTTTAACTAATGGAAGGAGTAATCGATAAGAACTAAAACAGATCCACAAATATAAGTTAGTTAATTAGGATATGCAGTTGGATAAATCCACAAATATATATTGATAAGAATTTGATTTTTTTGTATATTAATTTAAATAAATTATTATCTAATATAAATCAAATTACTTATTTAAAGATCTAATTAATTAATTAATATTTTTCCTAAATCTGATTTCCTTTTTAAATTTTTTTATTTGATATTTTGAGTTGGATATTATTGCAATTTTTAATTTGAATAACAAAAATAACAAAATCTATAACGATCTATGATTTTCAACAAACAAAAAGATTTTTGTCAGACGTGCCTTTGATTCGGGATTGATAGGTACATGAACAATTTCTCACTCGTTGCACTATGGAGGACCCCGAGCGCGAGTGCGAGTGCGCGATGAAGGACAGGTTGACCCAACACAACTCGTAGGAGTGCATCTGCGCACTGCAGATCGACGGGACAATTCCTCCTCCTTCTTCCTCCCATTCTAGGTCTACTCTCTTCCTCGCCTCTAACCGACCACCATGGGTGTTTGAAGCACGAATTTTGCGAAAACGAATAGAACGATGCACAAAGATTCTAGCTCCCATGAGGATGAAGCACATAGAGGTCCAGGGGTTCGCCCCCTACGACGACTACTGGCGGAGCATCCACAGGGAAATAGCCACCCACCTATTCTCCCCCCTTTGGGTTTCTCACTTCGGAGGCTTCAGGGAGATAGGATTACATATGGTGAAGCAGATTAATTCTCTCATTTCGCGGAACGGCATCGCTGAGGTCAAAAGGGTTCGGCTCCCTCAATAATATAAATCAAATTACTTATTTAAAGATCTAATTAATTAATTAATATTTTTCCTAAATCTGATTTCCTTTTTAAATTTTTTTATTTGATATTTTGAGTTGGATATTATTGCAATTTTAAATTTGAATAACAAAAATAACAAAATCTATAACGATCTATGATTTTCAACAAACAAAAAGATTTTTGTCAGACGTGCCTTTGATTCAGGATTGATAGGTACATGAACAATTTCTCACTCGTTGCACTATGGAGGACCCCGAGCGCGAGTGCGAGTGCGCGATGAAGGACAGGTTGACCCAACACAACTCGTAGGAGTGCATCTGCGCACTGCAGATCGACGGGACAATTCCTCCTCCTTCTTCCTCCCATTCTAGGTCTACTCTTTTCCTCGCCTCTAACCGACCACCATGGGTGTTTGAAGCACGAATTTTGCGAAAACGAATAGAACGATGCACAAAGATTCTAGCTCCCATGAGGATGAAGCACATAGAGGTCCAGGGGTTCGCCCCCTACGACGACTACTGGCGGAGCATCCACAGGGAAATAGCCACCCACCTATTCTCCCCCCTTTGGGTTTCTCACTTCGGAGGCTTCAGGGAGATAGGATTACATATGGTGAATCAGATTAATTCTCTCATTTCGCGGAACGGCATCGCTGAGGTCAAAAGGGTTCGGCTCCCTCAACAATGTCATGATGAGTGTCTTCGACTTTGATTGCTGCTGGATTTCGTGTTTCTGCATTACATGCTGCAACTTGTTCTCTTCCGATTTCAGGTTGCTGCTATTCTAATTTCATGTTGCTGCATGAATTTCTGTTATTCCGATGTCATGTTGCTGCTATTCTGATTTCATGTGTGTTGCTGCAAATTCGATTTCTGAATTTATGTTCAAATTTTGCTTGTTTCTTTTCAGTTTTCGTTTTGATGTTACTCAAGTACCTATTTCGCTAGTTTTTGTTCGGTTCTGGTTCTATTCGCTTGTTTCTGAGTTACAGGCTGCAATTGTTGGTTCTGTTCGACTTCATCTTCTTTTATTTCTGAATTGCAGGTTTTAGTTGGTGGTTCTGTCCAATTTCATGTGTTCTGAACTACATGCTGCAATTCCTAGTATGGTTCGCTTGCTGGTTTTAGAAATATGCAATTCATCTGATTAGAACGTCACCAACAATATCAAAAGAAATAATTCATCTAATTAAGAAAATTTTACTTGTAAAAGAAGCTATTAAGATTTATCGAATTAAATAATTAATTGATGAGTTTGAATAAATGATTTTGTGTAAAATTTGTTAGATTTTTTTCATTTTTAAATAAAAAGATTTTTGATAATTTTTACTCCAAAAATATAGTAACAATAAATTCAATTTCAAATAAAATTTTTGGGTAAATAATTAATTTACTTAATTTGTAAAAATAAATTAAATAGAATGGTGGGACCATGGTTGATGATAAGTTGACACCTAAGCCTATTTTTAAGCGAAAATTGCCATGTGGCATCTTCAACATCTGATTTAGTATTATATTAGATATAGATAGTATTGTATAAATAAATGAAAATGGCTTTCTGTTTTCAACATTAATGGTTAATAGATCTCATTTTTCAAAAATAAAAATAAAAATAAAAAGCTTCTTTAACTCTAGAAAATAGAAATATTGCATTTGCACCTCCAAACAAAGGTGTGAATTGAGAACACAAACCACATAATGACATCAAGTAAGCAAGAGATTGACCTGAATTCCAACATCTCGCCAAAAAGCCACAACAAATGTTCCCACTCTATCAACATCAAATAACCCTTTTCATATAAAAAATAAAGGGGCCTGTTATACACACGATCATTTTTTCGCTATTCGCACGGTGTCAATACCGACATTCGAAGTCAGCAAAAATTTTATCGGCTGAAGACAAAAAGTTGGATGCCGAAACCGACTTTCTAAGTTGGCATCCATGGTGACCTCGAATTGTGCTTATTTTATGGATGTATTCTGAATTTAAAAGTTGAATGATTGTTGGGCCGAGACGCTGAATTGGGCTTATTTTTATAAAAGATGAAAGCTCAATATAAAAGTTGAATTGTTGGTAGGGCTGGAAATCATCCGTGTGTGACCGACTCACCCGACCCACCCAACCCGATTATACGGGTGAAAACCCGAAAAAAATCGGGTGATGGATGGGTGATGGGTGGGTGAAACGGGTGATGGGTCGGGTGATGGGTGATATGTTTTTCACCCATCACCCGACCCATTACCCGACCCGCTTAACCACCTGCTAACCCACCCGATTATTTTAAAAAAAATCCTAGTTTTTTTAAAAAATATAGCCTAACATAACTATATATTTTTCCTTTTTATAATTCTAGCTTCTCTATTCTCTAATTGTTTTTGTGCAAAAAAATCTAAAAGAATATAAGCTTATTTTATTTAACTCCTCGTCACATCTTTTTAAAAAAAAATATTTTATTTGTTTTGCTTACACTACTAGAATGTTAGCAATTTCGCTCATTTCAACGACTTAGCATTTAGGGTATTAAGACATGATTTAGCCAAATTGTTTTTCGTTTTTTTTTTTAAACTACGAGTTTAGCAACGGACTAAAATTCATCTCATTTGATTTGATATTAAACTTTTAATGCTAACTTTGTAAGATGAGGATAATGATATAATGTATGAATAAACATTTTATACAATTAATAAGATTTCCATGTTGACGTGGTTTGTGAAATTATCAAATATGATCGATTTCTAAGTATGTCTTATGACTTTTTTTTTATATAATTTACTAGGGTTGGCATGGTACGGTAACCACCAAAAAATGGTGATTACCACGTACCAACCACAAACTAGTGGTACATAAATTTTCATACCACTTACCAACCACAAGTCGTGGTTACCGCATATGCGGTAACCACGATTTGTGGTTACCATCGGTATATTACCATGGTTACCAAGCTATAATTTTGTTTGTATTTTTTTGAAACCCCTTGGCTACCTTCCGGTAGTCATTAAAGTTATCGAACGAAAAAATATGGTTACAAAAAATAATATGATTACCACCTATTAAAACTTCAAATAAATCAAGTTCATAGCCTAAAGTACAAACCAATTCAAACCAACCAAGTTCAAAGTCTTGAAACAAACCAAGTTCAATTGTTCAAACATTCAAAATGTTTATGTAAGTTCAAACAAAACAAGTTCAAAGTCTTCAAACATTCAAAATGTTCCTACTGTTTCTAGTAGAAAATGTAGAAAAGACCAATTTAGGTCAAAATCAAAACACAAAATATAAATTAAAAACATAAAACTTAAAGGTAATAACAACAAAACATTAAATATAAAAAATTAATATATATACTTGGTAACCATGGTATTCAGATTTCATTACCATTACCGTACCGTCTTCACGTGGTTACCACCAAGATGGTTACCACCATGTTGGTTACCACAAGTGTGGCTACCAACATAGTCAGTTTGTGGTTGGTACCAGGGTGGTATGGTAATTTTCGTACCATTTGCCAACCCTATAATTTACTTCACCCGATTACCCACCCGATTCACCCGACGGATCGGGTGATGGGTGAAATTTTAGATGGACGGGTAATGGGTCGGGTGAAATTTTTTTGTGACGGGTCGGGTGGAAAAATGGCTCCACCCATCTATCACCCGACCCATTTCCACCCCTAATTGTTGGGCCAGACTATTCCTCCTCCTTCATCTTCAAACTCTGATTTGACCTTGTACAACCGACACCGACTGATGAGGTTGCCTCTCAGCCTGCCAAATTCAGAAGTCGGTAGTGGCACCGTGGGTTTGGCGATATTTTGCCGTGCGAATAGAAAGACCGAAAATAAACAAATTTTCTTTTCAAGAACAGGTAACCATTGCTCTGCATGTCCGCAACCAGTTCATCTTAAGATCGAGATCCAATGCTCTGAAATTCGCAATGGCATTTGTTTCTAAAAGACGCATATTTTACACATTATCTACACAATGAATATAACCAACCAATCTTTACGGGTGTAGGAAAGCGATATACCAGAAATCATCCGGGGGACACTTCTTCGCTCTCTTTTTTCTTGAAGAGTTTCTCTACCAACTCATCCCAGTTAGCTTTAGATTCGGACTTCCCTGTCGAAGACTCTTCATTTGTGACGGATGAATGGTCTTCTGCATCACTCAGGGCTTCTTCCCCAGGAGGTACAGCATGAGGTACATTCAGAGAAAGAGCTCTTTCAAGTGCATCTCTGTGTTCCTTTTCAAAGGTATGCTTTCTTTCCATTTTCTGTACCACTGGGGCTGCAGTGGAGGTTGCTGTACCTCTGTTCTCCTTCATTTTCTGCAGCCAGTTCAGTTAATTTGATTTACCCACCGTATTTAGGGAGGTAATTAAGACTTCACCTATTCTGTTGGAAGTAGGAATCTTGACTGATGCCATGATTAGTGTACTGATCACAGTTTACATCACAGTTTTCATGTTCTCACTGAGCAAAAACAGACTAAAGAGTGAAAATCACATCCATGTGGAAAAGATGGAATGAACATACCTGCAAAGCTTTCTCAGCTTCTCTTTGTATCCAAAGAATTGCATGATCAGATGTAGCATTGCAGGATAGAACTATGTGTTCAAACCGTCCATCAACGGGAATAGCAGTTCTGACCTCTGGAGGAAACCTCCCACATCTGAAAGCCATTATGAAGCTTAAATAGAACAGCTCATACTTAGTGATATATGGATAAATGGTGATGGTTTCCCATAGTTGCAGTAAGCATGAGTTTTGAATCAAAGATTTGTTTTAATATTTCAATTTTGAAATATACATGGCTCAAAAGCAGACAGAAGAGTGCCTTCAGCTCATTGTTCCGTAGGCTATCTGATAGCACAGCAACATTCTTGTTTACTTTATCTTGTCAGTTCTCATTGTGCATGGGAACGTGTGTTTTCGATGAGGGGGGTGTTCTTGAAAATCTTTTAGGTTTAACCGTCAATTACATAAAACAATGGCTTCTTACCTGCAAAATTTTCTTTCTACAATATGATACATCCGCCCAGGTGCATACAGTCTCCTAGGATCTTTAAGCTTCCTCTCCTCTGGGATGAACGTATCCCGTAAGCAGATCAGAAATAATAAACAGGGCAAGCTGCAGAAAGCATTTCATGCCCAGTTTAGGAATATTACTTGCAGAAGAAGAGTCTTGCCAAAAATGAAAATTGGATACATACAAAGTGAGCAAATTTTAAAATTACTAACCAGAACACGGACTTGAAGATATCTTGTAGTGGAGTGGCTGTCCTGGGTAAGAAGTCATCCTGCATTAAATTAACAGTTGTGCTCATTTCAGTTCTAAATACTACCTAATTTTGATGCATAGTAAACACCGATAACATCAGTCATTTATTGAAACTTTCGACATGAAGAAAATGGTAATTGTTGATATGGGCAGTGTCAACAAAAAACCTTTTACCATAATTATTCACATGGAAGAAAGAACCAACGACAACTCACTCAATTCACTCATCGAGGAGTGCCTCTGCCTCAGCCAGGGAAAGTCATTCTACAGCCCCCGCTTTTATAGCGAAATGAAATCCATTGACAACACGACTTCGCTCTGCTCATCCTTATCCTTATGAATAAAAAGGGGCGGATTTCACTTTAGTAGAGAGTTTAATGGAAGTAGTGCCCAGTTTTTGATGAATCAACTAGATCTCTCTGCACTCTTTTATGGTAATTACATCATATTGGATGAGCTAAATGCAAAGATGGCCCATCTATGAAGCTCCAACTAAACGCCCTTGGGCTGTATAGCTAAATTTCAAGATCATTAGCACATGAGAGAGACAAAGACATCCTCCTTCAATTAGTGATCTCGGTTAACAACAGCAGATATTGACATATTATAGGAATGGAATATCATGTGGTGAATCCAAGAGTTTGAACAATAACACAAGGGCTTAACTTACAGGACTTTCATTTTGGTCTAATATCTCTTAATGATGCCCCCGAGGCATCCAATGCTTAAAACCATCAAAGCAGATTACCTCTTCCAGGGGTTACCTAACCAGGACCCCTAGAAGACAATCCAAGGACACTTCTACTCGACAATTTTGTCCAACTATAACATGACAAAATCAAAAGCCCCAACCCACAAAGCATCAGAAGCGATTCAACTTCAACCTCGTTTAATTGGATGATTCCTCATTTGGGGTCTCTCAACTCCAAGAGATGATTTCTTATAGGAGCCATTTTGACAAATACCCAATGCATCTTCCTATTACAGATCAACAACATTTCCTAAAAGCACGGAATTTAAGCAACCAACAAAGCCGCGGGGAAATCCATGATCTCACTCCATCTACACACCACACCAGGCAATCGAAAACAATTCAATTTTTTAAATAAAAAGAAAAGAAAAAAGGCAGATGACTCACAGACCTGTAAGATGACAGAGTGTATAACATCAGCATATTTGACCGCGATATTCAACGACATACACCTCGCCGGCGCCAACGCATAGCACCGTATCAAGCTCCTCGGAATCCCACCCAATCGGTGACGGTGGTTCACGACCACCACAGTCAGAAGAGCCGCAACGCCAGATCCCAAAGAATGTCCAGCAAAGACCATCTTATAGCTCTTTCCATTGTCGATCCACAGCTTCTTGAGCGTGTCGGACTCCTGATTAAGCAACCAGATGGCGGATTTCAGTAGTCCATGGTGGACATAACCTCCATCATACATCTGCTGGCCTAAGCTATTGTCCAGAAGCATCTTGTAGTCGCTCTCCTTGTACAGATTGAGGCCGCGGATTGCGAGGACGATCTCGCGGTGGCGGTGGTCGCAGTAGATGAGATAGGGAGGGGCGTTGCCTAGGGTTTGCTCGTAAGAGACGCGCTTGACAACCCAATCGGGGTTAACAGCGGAGGCGTTGGGGATGAGAGTTGGGTGGCGGAGGTCGTTCTCGTAGACGGCGAGGATGAAGAGGGAGACGCGTGGGATCGGCTCGAATTCGTCAGGAGTTGCGGCGGGCCACGTGGCGCTGTCGTCTGATCCGACGTGTGTGCATCGCTTCCAGGCCCAGCGGGTGCAGCCAAGGCAGAAGACACACTCTGCGCCGCACGCCACCGACATAGCCGGCGCCGGAGTAGTTCGTCGGCTATATGAGGAGCTGAAAAGAGCAGGAGAAGAGAAGATCTGGAAGGCACGGGTGAACGGGGAGAAAGGAGGAGAGAAGAATAAAGGAAGGGGTAAGCGAGCTGGAAAGCTCACACACACGACATGGGCGGCCACTGCTGATTTCTCTTTGCCTGTTTCAGACACCTTGTTTGTCCGCTCCTCGCTGTTTGGTGGGTCACAAATCGGATTCGGATACGGATACAACTCTTTTTTTTTGTAAGGTTTTAGACGACTTATGGCCCAATAGTGTCCTTATAGATAAGAGAATGAACATTTGGATGAGATGTGAGTACCTCATGATCTATAGTACGCTTGAGTTGGGCTATCTTATTTGTCACTTGATTGACTTTGCAAAAGACATGTGTTCAAGTCACTCATTCAAATTACCGGATGAGAAGTAGAATGTCTGTGATAATCAACTTGATCTCCCTATGGCATTTCCACTTACTAGAGAAAAATTTGATCCTGAGGATGTCACCCTATTTTAATACGTCATAGCCTCATCAAATCCATGTTCGTCACAAGACTAGAATGGAGCGCTAAACCTTCTGCTATCAAGGTGGGTACCATACCGCAATGTGAGTTGCTAGACGAGAGCTTGGAGCTATCAAAATTTATTTTTATATGGCATGCTATAGGTTTTTTCCATCAAAGATTTTCCTAACGTTTGAGTGTGTATATTGTAGTCATGTATCCATTATTATTTGAGGAAATGGTATTAAATAGACAAAAAAAATGAGGATTTTGCAAAAATGTCATGATAGGCCAAAAATTTGCAAATCTAAACAAGTGGTCGAACAATTTGCAAAACTGTCCAGGTGAAAGGGGGGATGGGAAGGGTTGTAGCCGGTTCCAAACCTGAGGTTACTCGGTGCGTTCTTCAACACACCGCAGACCCTCGGCGTAACGGCGAGGCCCCCGCCAGCAGCACACCCTCCTCCGCGCCGCGCCGTCACCGTCATCTTCTCCCACTCCTCCTCGCCGTCACCATCGCTTCTTCCTCTCACTGTCGATATTCAATCAATTTTCTATCGGATTCACACTAAATCTAGTCCCGGAAGCCTCGTCGACTGTCCTATTTTCTAGAATTTCTCTACTGCTGCGAGGCTAATTTCGTCCCAGGCAACCCTTCAGATCGTGAGCTGACCTAATTGCGCCCCTTTCTCCCGATTGGAGCTTCGCAAAGTGACTTCTCGGCGTCTTAGAGATCGGTGTCAAGAAATTTGCAAGGAACTACGGTGTTTCCAACAATAGCGGTGAGTAAACACAATGATTCGATCTTTTGAAGCTCTTTTAATCGGTTTCTATGGTTTTTTTCTTTTGCGGGAGCGATTTGGCGATGATAGGGATTTCTCATATTTAAAAAGAAGTTTTCTTTAGGGTTAACGTGTGAGAATTGCGGGGACGGATTCATATGACATGGAAATGCAGATTCATATGATTGAACAAGAAGCTTATTGTTTAGTCCTTCGTGCCTTCAAAGCTCTATCAGATGCCATTTCATCGGTACAGTTTGATCATGGCTTGGTTCTAGTTGATTCTGAAATCCATATTTAAATTCATTTAGCTTGAAATCCAATTTGCATTTACATTACAGGATAAGAAAGTTTGATAACAGAACTCAGGAAAGAGTTGAGAGTGTCAGATGAGGAACACATGGAACTTCTATCACGAGTCAATACTGATGAAGTTATCAAAAGGATAAGGTCTATTAATATTTCATATAGTTTTGGTAATCTTGATTGCTTGTTATTTTAAATATGGTGGTTTTGGTAATCTATCTATTGTAACATGATATTTATAAATTCGTTTAGATGCATACCCCACCTGCCATAGCTTATTCTTTTGCAAAAACCTTTATCTTTCAGCAATTGCAAGTCAACCTACATGTACTACATCAGTACTAGTAGTAAAGAAGCATCAATTGTTGCATGGTACGAATAGGGTGTTAAACCCATGGTAGAATCAGGCAAGTATGTGTGATTCGAACTACTAATGTTTCTATTGAGAAAACATAACATTCATTGATTCAGTGCATTGAGTTGATGTTGATTTCTTCAGAATATCTATTTATTCAATATTATCAACATTTTGTTGATATATGATGAAAGCAAATTAGAAACATGGTTCTTGATGCAGTAGATCCTGCCTCAAATGAATGCATTAATGAAAGTTCCCAAAAGCAAGATCTCTCGGAGATCATTGATTGTGTCGAGATTAATGCAACAACTGATAGGCCATTGTTTGCCATAAAAAAATCTCCTCAAAGATTCCAAGGGCAAAGACTTTATTGAGAAAGAGGAACTAAAAGCAGTAGAAGAAAGGATGAAGCTTGTATTCACATAATTCTACATGAAAATAGTTGACAAATCCTACATTGGGAGTTCAGATGAGGTAAGTTTTTATGGATGTTTGATGGTGCTGCTTTTCAGCTAGAATAAGAAAAATATCGCTTTAAAAGATTTTCTTTCTTCTTAAGATGACGTTATAAGATGTTATCATGGAAGTTGACTTTATCCTTTGTAAACGAATTAGTTCTCCTTTCAATGTCGTAGGTTAATGCACTATTGACTTACTATAATGATTTTTTAAGCTCTCTTCTTCTCTTAATATGTGTTCCAATGGTCTCATGATTGACAGGAAAGAAGCATCAACTGTTGCATGGTACAAATAGGGTGTTAAACCCATGGTAGAATCAGATTTCTCATTCAACTTGTTTCTTAATCTATACGATGATAAATAGCCTATTAGCTCAATTGGTAGAGTATTGTGTATGCACACAAAGATGTGAGTTCGACTCTCACTAGGCTAATGCGGAGTATACTCATAAATCTCTGGTAGGAAATATATACACTAGTGGTAGGACATATTTGTGAACATGGTAGGACAAATTTATAAATATTTCTAAACTCATACGAATATGAATCTAGTAGGAAATATATACACCAGTGTTAGCAAATTTTTGAACTTGGTAGGACAAATTTATAATTATCTCCGAACTTATACAATTATAATCCTGGTATAAGAGATACACCCTAATGGTAGGATAGTTTCACAATAATGGTAGGATAAATATACGATATTGGTAGGATGATAATGTAATCATCGAAATTCCCAAGTGTAGAACTAAGTCAAGAAGTACCAAGAAACTTGACACTAATGGTAAGATAGACGCACAAACATTGTAAGATAGATGGAAACTAATGGTAGAATAAAGCAATGATATTTGTAGGATTAGAATGTAGGATAGATGGAAACTAATGGTAGGAGAAATCACCGATATTGGTCCATCGGAAGTATAATCTAAGTTTCTTTTGCAGAATTTCAATCAAAATAGCAAATTTATAGATCCTACCGTCACAGACAATACATTATAGACAACAATCGAGATTTTCTCGGGGAAAATTTTAATCAGATCCTTCATTGATTGTAACAAAAATAGCTTAAGTTTGTCTCTTAAGGAATCCTATATATTTATAAATTCAGCTTCAAATTAAAGTGGTATCCTTTTTTCTGAATGAACAGAAGAGAAATTCCCTATCCTTTTTTCCTTGAAAACTATTTAGATTGGTAGGATAGATGCACATAAATTGTAGGATAGATGGAAACTAATGGTAGGATAAAACAACGATATTTACAATTAAGGGCTAATGTAGTGGTCGAAAACCGCTTCAAAAGGCCAAAAAATTGCCACCTTAGGCCTATTGTAGCGGTTTTTAGCCGCTTCATTCGCTCGAGTTGCATTAGGTCTAGGGCAGCGGTTTTCTAGGCTAATGTAGCAGTTTTTAGGGACCAGTCTAAAACTGCCACAATAGCCATATAACCGCTACAGTAGCCTGGTCAAATGTGTCAGTTTTATTATTCCTAAGGCAACGGTTTACTTGCCTAATGAAACGGTTTTTAAATGGTTAGACACCACCTATTAGCCCAGATTTAGTTAGGCCCGGACTATAAAGTCATTCAAATTAATTAAAAAAAAGGGATGGGCATTATAGCCCACGGTAAAAGGAATAATTGTAAGAAGAAAAAGGATACATGAACTTCAAGGGGCAATTTGCGAAATGTCCATAAAATAGGTACTAATTGGTGAAATGTCCACGTTTTGGGACAAATTGGTGAAATGTCCTAAATATAAACCCCTCCCTTCTCCCACGCGCCTTTCTCTCTCTCCCTCTCCGCACTCTCTCACTCTCACTGCTCAACGGCGATCTCCTCGCTCAGATCTGGTCTCCCGTCGTGGCTTCTCGTGCACCATCCGATCCGGTCTCTCGAAGCTACTCAGATCTACTCTCCCTTCGCAGCTCCTTGTTCTCGTCGTGGCTCAGATCTAGTCTGCATCCATAGACTATCTCGTCCGTCTCGATCAGATCTGTCCACCAGCTCGCAACCCTCGCCTCCTCAGATCTGGCTCGCCCACGACATCCTTCCATCGCCCCTTGTGTCGTCCTAATTTTGGTAATCTTCTCCTTGCTCCCTTCTTATTGATTGCTGCTTCCCTCTGGCTTCCTTATCAATCGATCGAAGATCGATTGACCGAAGATCAAAGATTTATTGATTTCCTTATCAATCGATCGAAGATAGATTGCTTCCCTCCTAGCTCCCTCCGGCTTCCTTATCAATCAATCTTCGATCGATTGAATCGATTGCTTCCCTCCTGGCATCCATCTGATTTTCATTTCTCTTATCTGAATTTTAAGATTAGATCGGCAATCTTATGCTAAAATCAATCAGTTGATTGTTGCTTTAATTTACCTTCCTTGTGGTATGCTCAATTTGCCATTGCTAGTTTATGGATGAGCTTTTATGTTTGCAATTTGATAGAAATCGATATCATATTTTGCAATTTTTGTGCGGAATGTGCTAGCAGCTTATTATGTGGTCGTGAATAAGATAAATAAATCGAAACTTTTTCGCTGCAATCAATCTATAAGCTGCTTCGTAAATCTATCTTTCTAGTGGTATCTATATGAGTTTTTGTGTTTGCGATTTGATTATCAATCGATCTTCGATCGATTGATAAGAAAATCGATCTTTTTTTAGCTCTGTCATGTGTACATCAATAATAAGTTAACAGCACCATCCTGATCATGACGGATTGACGGCGATTGGATGCAATCTTTGGCCATAGCTGAATTTATCTGTCGGTGTGCATTTAGGTGGGGTTGTGGGGCTCCTGAATGTTTAATTCGGATTGAACAAATAATGGGCATATCGAACTATACCATCTGAGTGCATTTACCTCTAAAGCATGCTAGTTTGTGTTTCTCCTGGTGAACAATGAATTGCTGAGCTTCCATTTTGTCATTTCGAATCTAAGCCCTCAAAATCCTATCCTTCAAAGCTTCGATCCATACCAGATCTATATTACAATTATTGCTTTCAGTAGTTGGCTTCTTGAAGTACTTGATTGTTGTGTAATGTTTGCTATGTCTTTAACAGGTTTCAGTAATGAGACTCGGAAAAGTTTCTAGCATTGAAGGCTTATGGCAGCTCCGACAACCTTGGAGCTCCGGTTGAATCCCAAAGTCAATAGGAACCACACATCCTCCTTCAACATGCCTGTTACATCTCAACAACTATGTAATTCTAGATTGTAACATTATATGGTTAGTAAGATGGAATGTGTATCCTAAAGTGAGTTAGTAGGGTTAAAACGTGTTTATCTTGGATGCGCGTTGTACATATATCTCTTTCATATAATCCATAATGTATCCTGTTGTACTTTAAATCAGCGTCGAGTCTAAAGCCCTGGCGGGTTCGTTCGACTGACTTTATAATACTATATTTATACCAATTGCTGTTAGAATTGCAAGTCTCTGCAACTCTGTTTACTATTTGTGATAAATTAATTGTATTAAGTCTGCTTAGTATTATTGCTCTGCTTTCTCTGCTTATTCAACCAAACTACTAAAATAAGACTAAACAAATAGGTCTTTGTTAATACAAAATCTGAATAGAAAAAGAAAGAAATGAAGGTGGATTAGCAGATCAAGATTTGCATGAATATGCATTCATCAGCTGAGTATCATATCATCAACATGGGCATTAAAGAAAAGCTTCCATGAGCAAAATCTGAAGGTCTTTTCATGTAATAAGAAAAGGGCATCAAGCTTTGATGGTGTGCGCCTGCCTGGATTTGGATCCCATCCCCATCACTGTGTAAAAGGATAGGTTGAGGCTGGAAAGGTTTGCCCAAACTATCACCTTCTTTGTGGATGTATATTTCTGAATTAAGTGGTAAAATTAAATAAAACTGCTGTAAATTTTAGATACAGAATGCAATTGAAGGGTATGGGTGTATAACTCTTACAACAGAGTCGTGCAACTCTTAAAACAAGAGTTGTGCAACTCTTACAACAGAGTCGTGCAACTCTTAAAACAGATTCGTGCAACTCTTAAAACAACATGTTGTGCAATAATTTATTGAGAAAGTATGAAATTATATTGAAAGAAAATAAGATCATGTTGAGAACAAATTCACAAGTCTCGATTGTTGTGCAAAAATAATCTATAGTTGAGCAAACATAAGATTATGTTGAGCAAAATTTCACCAATCCTCCATGTTGTGCAATTATTGTCTATTGAAGAGCAAAAATAAGATCATGTTGTGCAATAATCTATTAAAAAAGTATAAAATTATATTTATAAAAAATAAGATCATGTTGAGACACAATTTCACAAGTCTCGAATGTTGTGCAAAAATAAAGTATTGATGAGCAAAAATAAGAGCATGTTGTGCAATAATTTATTGAGAAAGTATGAAATTATATTGAGAGAAAATAAGATCATGCTGAAAACAAATTCACAAGTCTTGATTGCTGTGCAAAAATAAGATGATGTTGAGCAAAATTTCACCAATCCCCCATCTTGTGCAATTATTGTCTATTGATGAGCAAAAATAAGACCATGTTGTGCAATAATCTATTAAAAAGTATAAAATTATATTTACAAAAAATAAGATCATGTTGAGACACAATTTCACGAGTCTCGAATGTTGTGCAAAAAAAAAAGTATTGATGAGCAAAAATAAGAGCATGTTGTGCAATAATTTATTGAGAAAGTATGAAATTATATTGAGAGAAAATAAGATCATGTTGAAAACAAATTCACAAAGTCTCAATTGTTGTGCAAAAATAAGACCATGTTGTGCAACATAAGATTATGATGCCCAAATAAAGGGTCATATTGTGCAAACATAAAGTTAAGGTGTGCAATTATAACGTAAATAATAAGCAATAAATAAGATATTAAACACTTTCCATTAATTTGATTTTTAAAAATTATTTATCATTATATTGGGGCAAAATGTTCACCTCAAAAAGATATTAAACACTTTCCATACAATATAGGGTTACATTTACTAGCTCAAATTTCAGAAATTAAGGGTTGTGTCAGGCTGTCAGCATCTTTTCTATTTTGTTACTTAGAGAAAACAACGAGTGTCATCGGTGTTCAAAATTTTAGTGTTGATAGAGTTATAAAGAAATCAAATTGATCCATACATGAATGATTAACAGCTCAAATTTCATAAATTAAGGGTTGTGTCATCATCTTTTCTATTTAGATAACTTAGAAATTAGAAAGACGAATCAAATTGATCCATACATGAGTAATGTGATGGATTGAAATTAAAGTTAGCAAATTAACAACATGGGTTTTGTTATATATTACTTATCGTGTGTGTTTGAGCAGTGAGGCTCATTGGACAATAACTAGACACAGAGGCTGCTAATATGGAAGAAGAGCATAAGCTGCATGATTTGAAGCATCAATGGAATGGTTCACCTACTGGAGCCACTGTTTTTTTTGTCTCATCTGCTCATCCTGATGTTGATTACTTTCCATACAATATAGGGTTGCATTTGATTACTAGCTCAAATTTCAGAAATTAAGGGTTGTGTCAGGCTGTCAGCATCTTTTCTATTTTGTTACTTAGAGAAAACAACGAGTGTCATCGGTGTTCAAAATTTTAGTGTTGATAGAGTTATAAAGAAATCAAATTGATCCATACATGAATGATTAACAGCTCAAATTTCAGAAATTAAGGGTTGTGTCATCATCTTTTCTATTTAGATAACTTAGAAATTAGAAAGACGGATAAAATTGATCCATACATGAGTAATGTGATGGATTCAAATTAAAGCTAGCAAATTAACAACATGGGTTATGTTATATATTACTTAACGTGTGTGTTTGAGCAGTGAGGCTCATTGGACAATAACCAGACAGAGAGGCTGCTAATATGGAAGAAGAGCATAAGCTGCATGATTTGAAGCATTAATTGAATGGTTCACCTACTGGAGCCACTGTTGTTTTTGTCTCATCTGCTCATCCTGATGTTGATTGTGTATGGAGGTATATTTCTCTTCGTTTTTTTTTCTTCTACTGGAAAATGCTTAATCTGCATTAATATTACATAAGCTTATGAATGATTTTTCATAGGCTTTGGCAGTATTAAGTGAATATGCGACTTTTAAGTATTTCAAAAATTCATTTAGTTCATTGATGTCATTTAACATTTGTGAAAGAACACTGCATACAAATTTGTAACTATTGGCAATTACAATTGAAATTTATTCTAAGATACATTCGATGGTGGATTTGATTTCTTCTAGCTGAGGTATGCATCAGTTAAACCTTATGGCCATGGTCGAGTAACTAGATGTCGGGAGGGTAAAACATAGCCTCAGAGCCATCTGTGTATCTTGAACATCTGAGATTTCTCTTGTATCTGAAGCCTTGTCTTCAGGTTGAAGTCCTGCGTCATGTGTCATGCTCTCTGGAACACTGCAAGCAGCAGGATTACAACCAGTAATAGCATCCTCATGTGGAATTGCATTAGAAGATTTGGGCTTCGTAAGCTTGTCCATATCTGTCTCCGCCAAGGGTTTGTTTCCATCTGTATATTTCAGTATCTCCCTGTCGAAAAAATGGACACAACATTCATTACAAGATATTTCCTTCATCATCTACTGATAGAAACTTCCAGTTTAGAGATCATTAGTTACATAGAATTATAGAAAGGAGGAAAAGGGCAATTTTAACTCTCTTATATGAACTATAAGCACAAAACCCATTCATCGAGTCCAACTTCTTCTGTCAGCACAAAACACATTAATGTACAAAACCAATTCAAGAAAAATATCACAATTCAAACACTAAAAAGTAAAATTCAAACTAAAATTGCACATTTTAATCACAATTCAATTTGCCTACATGGGATTCGAACCCACATCTTTGTGCATGAGCACAATGCTCTCCCGTTTGAGCTAATAGGCTAAAAGCATTCGACTAGGAAACTCAATAACTCCACAACCAAATGAATAGCTCCAAACAAAGGCATTCAGTGCAAACAAGATTCTTGCCAACATGTAATGCCTTTATGAGTACACTAGCAAGTTCACCAAATTCGGTCCGTGTAAGCTTCACAACAACCTTGTTCTATAAAAACTGCATAACATTAGTATTGGTGCCTCATTATATGTACTTTATATGCACAAATAAGTACAGAATAAGCAGAAAGAAGTCCCTTAGCAGTAACAATGCCACTGCAAAGTACAGATGCCTAAATATCTAGTATTCAAACATCTAGTAGGATCACTCAAGCTGGAACTAGCAAAGAAAATAAATCAGATTTTCTTCATTTCATATTTAAGCACATAAACAAGAAATTTCAGACAATAATACCTGCACCCCAACCTTTGATCCTATTATGGCGCAGTGATGTTCTAACAATTCTCTATTTCATGTAATACATTTTGTTTCTTCTAGAATTAAGGCGTACAACACGCCTAAGATATGGCCAGTCATTTGATCAATGGAGTATATCTATGCAGTAAAAAACGCATCCTAGAAAATAGAAAACTAAGGCTGAACAAGGCAGAGGCCGACACTATCTAAATCCCCGAGATGCTACCTCAACGAATGCTGCATATTGTTTCTCGATTTTTCCTAGTTTAGCATTAGGCTGCACCTATCCTTTCACAACAATCAGATAAAACCCTAACAATAACCACCACCTGAATTTCATTAACGGACCAATTATAAGACTAAGGCTCCTATACATTTTAAACATAAAAATAGTTATCAATGAAAAAGCTCAAGAGAAGGAGAAACCTGAACAATCAATTGACAGAGCAAGAAAATCGATATCAACAAACCAACACAGAGCATAGAAGGCCTCCAAACCAATCCCCAAGGTCACTGTCAGCCAATGTATAAAGTGGTGTAGGCCCATCCTGACTTGAGAGAAAATATTTACAATTCCATGGACTACTTACTAATCAGCGCATAAACCTATGATTTAGGTTGAATTATGAAACTGGATCATCTTGTTGGAAGAGGAAATCAGTTGGACCACAAGAAAGCTCTTACCACATCCACTGCAGCCTTTGCCAAGTCAAATCCTACTATGTTGGCCACTGAAATAAGGATGAAAGGTACTCATAAGCAAAGTTTAGTTGCAAATGGTGAATCAATTGACTGGATTTCAGAAAAGCTAAACTCCAACCAAGCATCAAAATCAATCAATCCAATTGTAAAGGTAGGTTTTCAACTACACAGTACCTGCTATTGTATGGATCAATGAGTTGATGACAAGCTTGTTCTTCTTCTCATCCAGCTCGGGCAAAAGCACTGTGTTCTGGCCAACATCTTTCGCTTCCTTGAAGCTTCTGATAGGCTGCACAAAGCGTCGCCCTTCAAATTGGAAACCAAATGAGCAAGAAATCGAAGTGGACGAATGAATCATCATAGCAGACAAGAAAATCAGCATAACAGGGATTACGAATGTTCCCGCTGCAAGGAATTTGAATCTTAAGCTACGACGAGCTTTACGAAAAAATACTTTGAACCTACGGACATTGAGAAGCGAAGAGAGTGAATTCACCATTCGTAGAGCTTGTGAGGATGCGATTCGGTAGGAATGAGGAGTTGAGTCCGAGCAGATGAATTGAAGAACCACTGATTTGGCACACGCAACTCATCTCCTCTCCTCAGCTTCTTCCTGTTGGAGTGAAATCCAAAAAAAAAAGCGAAAGAACTTTCCGTCGAAATTAGCCCTAATTCAGTGCTGCAGTGGTGCTCGCATCTCGCATTGTCGGTGGAATCGGTGAGGTGGTTTTTGGCGCCGGTTTGAAATCTGGGAGTGGCTTCTGGTGAGAGCGGGAGGGGATCTCGAAGCGTCTGGCTTACCGGAGGCGACGAAGGTGAGCGAGCGAGAGATCGGGATGGGGGAGAGATCGAGATCTGAGCGATAGAGGTGAGCGAGCGAGCGAGAGATATATTGTGGACAATTTTTCAATTTGTCCAAAAAGTAGGACAATTCACCAATTTGTCCAAAAAAGTGCACGTTTGACAAATTTTTTCGAACTTCAATGCACCCCGATCATATTTTGATTAAATGTACTCGAGTATTGCATGAATTCTTCAATTAAATAATAATTTTTTTCACATGAGGTTCAAAAAATCTGCCTCAACCTCTACAATAACACCTAGAAATAGGTCACACCCATGAACAAATTAGAAGAATTCAATCCAAAGCTATCCAATGTGACGGTGAGAGGGAATTACCCTGTGGTTAATTGTGCACCAACCTCTGATGATATAAGAGTGCAGTTGTTCCACAGCGAATTTTCGCGTAACAAAAAATGTGTATCCAAAAGCACTTCGAACGGCAAATGCACCAGAAGATAATATGCCATATGATTATCAATTATGGGTATATTACAAGCAAATAGTCTCGGGTGTTACAAAATTCGACTATAGAGAACATGTGGTCGATGTATAAAAAAAAGGGAAAAGAAAGGAGTCAAGGCCACAACCTCTCACCGGCTCGACTGTATATGATGGCGTGTTTCTCCTTGGAAATCAGTAATTGATTGAGATTGCTCAGCTGCAAAATAATAAGCCAAGGTAAAGCTGATGGATGCAAAAAATAAATAAATAGCTTTGATGTCTAGCCTTTAAAGATAAGGCCCAATGTACAAATCAAAGAAAAAAATCAGCTCATATTATTACTGGAACAAATGAATAATCAGCAATAAAAAAAATAAATAAATAATAAATAAAAAAAAAAAAAAAAAAAAAATAAAAAAGGAGTGGCAGGGCTGCACCACGTCCATCAGTTAAATGGCAAGGAAATCAGTTTCTCAATTATATGGTACATGTACATACAAATAAATGGGAAAGAATATATTTTATTGTGTACACAAAAGAAGAAGGGAAAGTCAAAGATCCTCTAGCTTCTTCTCCTATAAAAGAGGCTAAGGTCTGAAATTTTGGGACTACACAGACGTGGAGAAAAAGAGACATACACACAGCAAGAAGAGAAAAAAAAGGAAGCAGTACGAAAGAGAGAAAACACAGTCAAGGTAGTGCTTTTTGCATCATCATCCACGTGGTCTCGAGACCCACCCTTGAGATGTCTACGGATTTCTCCTGTAGTCTGGTTTTGGGACCGTCGGCCAGCCTCAAATAGGGGCAAATTGCTGCACAAATTGATCTCCGAAACCCACCCCTGAGATGTCTACGGATTTCTCTTGCGGTCTGGTTTCGGGATCACCGATCAACCTCAAATAAGGCCGAACTGCTGCGCAAATCGATCTCCGAAACCCCACCCCTGAGATGTCTACGGATTTCTCTTGTAGTTTGGGTTTCGGGATCAACAAATCGCAATAAAATAGGGGAAACGCTGCTCAAATTTCCCAAACAAACCTACCGACTGACAAACAGTCTCAAACAGTCAAAGAAGAATTCAAAGACAACAGATTTTCTACACAAGTTGAATTTGTTGAAATCAAATCAAAAGAGCCTAATCGCCGCACAAATCCGGTCCTCAAAACCCCACTCCTGAGATGTCTACGGATTTCTCTTGTGGTCTGGGTTTTGGGATTAAGAAATAGCCTTAAACAAAGGCGAAACGCTGCTGAAATTTCTCTATACTATTTCAAACTGGCTTACCTTAAGCAAAGTCCTAAAGTTACAAAAGAAAAGGATAAAGCAAACAAATTTCTTATCAAAACAAATTCCTAAGTCAGAGAAGTTCAAGCATTCATATTTTGGAATCACAATTTGCCTAAAAGCACTTAGAGGCCATAGTTCTGGTCGTAACAATGTGGTCAAAACAAATTCTGCAGAAACTCTCCTGAAAAAAAAAGAGATTCAACTCAAGGAAGTCAGACAAGCAGAGCAGCATCGACTCAAGCCATGAGTCACAAGGGCAAGCTGATGAGAATAATCAATCGAACCAAACAAAGTTCACCCACAGATTGCAAGTAACTTCAAATAAGGCCAGAGGAGAAAAAAACTCCACTACAGTAAAGACGAAATTAAAATTCAATAAAGAGGACATACCGAATTGTTCTTCAAGCGGCGGAAGTTCCCGGATACTCCGTCTTCAAGAGCTCTTTTCAGCCTTCTCTCTCGTGACTACCCAAACCACAAAAAAAAACCCTAAAATTACAATTTGGGGAAAAGTAGTTGAGTGTTAAAATCAAACACTAAATTGAAAGGGGATTCCTCTTAAAATCTGGAATCTATACCAAGAATCACCTCAAAATCGGACCGAACAACAAATTAGAGAGCGAATTTCCCAAACCAAAAAGAAAGAGAAACAAAAAACTAGGGCGGACCTGATTAGAAAGGTCCGAGGAGAGTCTCGCTCTTTCCGTCCTTGCACCGCCTTCCCCTCCGCCTTTGCCTTGCCCGAGCGATTCGCCGGTGCTCTATCCTCCTCCGTTCAATTGCCTGATTAAGACTGAAGGTCGCTGTTGGTATCGAGTGAACGAAGGAGCCAAGGAAGAAAGACGATTGAAAGGTGGCTTTCTAAACAAAGAAAAAAAATAACGTGGACTGGACTAAAAAAAAAATAATTGACTTGGGCTTAGAAAAGCTTATTCCGATTATAATTTGAAGTTTAAAAAAAAAAAAGACGTAGGCTTACAAAAAAAAACCGAGAGCCGAGCCCTTTGAATTTCAAATGAGATTCATTTAATTACAAAACCTACCCACTAAAATATAAAAATTACAATTGGCATAAATTAGAAATTGAGTTTGACAAAATCCTAAAGTTGAACTCATAAAATTTCATCGCCAATTTATTCTAGTGGGTCGATCTTAAAATTGATTTCCAAGCAAAATAGAGTCAAAACTCCAAATCAAATTTCTTCAAATTCAAACAGTTCTTAAAAAGAACTACGTAAAGACTTGACGCCTTATATCGGCTACGTAGGTAACACGATATTAAATCTTAAAAATATATCGGGTACAGTCGCCAACCTCTAAATTCACTTTTAAATGAATACGAGGTCAAACTCCAATCAAATTAAATCATTTGTTCTCAAAAGAACTACGGGTGATTTGATCCCATTCCAAACGGGTACGTAGGACACCCGACCAAGCTTGTCGGGTTCAATCACCAAACCCAAAAATCAAATCAATTTAAACACTCTGAACTACGTAAGGCTTGATTCTCTCCCAAGAGATACGTAGGCAACCCGTTAAAAATTCGGGTGTAGCCCAAATCACCAAAACCACTTAAGTCTTGGTGTCGATACGACTTCGAATCAAGAGGATAATCAAAAGGGGTCGAACTCAAATTCTAAAAAAATTAAATAAAATATGTTTTATAATTATTCGCGCATTTTTGTTCAACATATTTTTGGCACGCCCAGTGTGAGCCTTTTTGACTTTTCATCTCTTAGTTGTGTTGAAACTAATATTTGCCTATTTCTTATTTGTAGGAGGAAAATGGCACCAAGAGCTATTGTCAACTTCAACGAACTACCTACTACCTTTCTCGTGGAAGGTGGTCGCTGGCTGAAGAGGAGATCGTTTAAGGTCCAGTTCGACGTGACTAGGGAGTCGATCATCGCTGAGATCCCAACTAACGACAGCTTCGAAGCTATCAGGGAGGAAGGAACCAGCGGAGAAGAGCTCACCCCCAGGCCTGCTCGTGGGCCAATCATTTGAGTTATCAAGAGAAACGGTAACTCGGCCAAGGTCTCAAAGCCAGCTGTGAATGAGGCGAAGAAGGAAAACAAGCCTCGCAGGAAGAGGGGACACAAATGTGGTTCCCAACGCGGAAAGACATGAGCGCTTCGGAAATTGGCTCGTTCCCCTGCTCTGGAACAGGCCAATGCAACATTGTGGAGAGCTGCCAAGGATCTTCTCGATAGCCCAAGGAAAATCTTCTTTGGGTATATCCCTTTCGACATGGACAATGTAGTCAAGGTTTTGGTTACCTCCTATTCTGATGAGGAGTTGGAAGCAGTATCCTCAACTGTGAAGGCTCAAAGGGCCAAGGTTCCAGAGGTTGAGGTACCAAATCCGGCCAAGCCTCAAAAGGAGACATCTAAGGCTTCTCAAGCCCAGAAGAAAGGAAATGGTCTAGCTATAGCCGAGAAATCAACGTCGCTTTCTACCCAGTTAGAAAAATGTGAGCGGCGAGTGACAAGGTCTATGTCTAAGGCCAAGTCATATGCTAAAGTGACCACCCAATCGTCGAACCAAGAAATGGTTAAAGAAGAAAAACAGGGTTCCCCATTATATGGGGATTCTACTTCTCTATTTTAAGAAGATGATTTTTCATTTGTTGTGAGCGAAGGTGGATCATTTGACGACTCTGAAGAAGAAGTAGAAAGCATGCCAGTTTTAGTGACCGGGGCAACAAGCACTGAAGAGCAGCTTCAGGAACTACAAAAGAAGCTAGAGGAGAGAGACGCTCAAATCAAATTGCTCATGGACCAGCTCTAACAGCAAAAATTGGAGAACAGGCAAGAGTGAAATATGGAGAACAGACAAGAGCGAAATTCGGAGATCAGGCAAGAGACCCCCAACACGGGAGAAAGCAATGCTTCTATCTCTCCTCAGGAAATAAAAGAATGGATCGCACAAGGGATCCGGGAATTCAAGATTTCTCAGAGTCCGCATGTGATTGGCTATAGAAAGCCTTATCCTACAGAGTTTGACGCCATCCCATTTCCTCCGAATTATCAGAGGCCAAACTTTGACAAATTCGATGGGATTAACGGGTCACCTCGTGAGCACTTGGCCCACTTTTATTCAGCATGCGAAGAAACCGCTTTAAGTGATCCTCTATTGATTAGGCAGTTTGTCCAGTCATTACGAGGGCCAGCCTTCACTTGGTACACACAACTTCAGCCAGAGTCTATCCATACATGGGATGACTTACAAAAAGAATTCTTGGCTCAATTTGTGAGCTCGAAAGCTAGAGTCTCCATTATGGACTTGGCAAACACCCAACAAAGGTCAAATGAGTCAGCTAATGACTTCATCGCAAGATGGTGAAGTTTGAGACTGCAATGCTCAGAGAAATTGAGCGAAGAAGCGTGTGTGCAGATATGCGTCAACAATCTACTTCCCGGGCTTGCAATTCATGTTGGAAGTGCAGAGCCTCGTTCTTTCGATACCTTGGTTTCAAAGGCTTGCAATGTTGAGCGGTAACTGGCTCGACGCAAGCTTACGACAAACCGACCTCAAATTAATGAAGGAAGGAGGGACGACAATAAAAAGCCCACAAAGAAAGGAGAGTTCATGGCTACTTTCATTAAGCCTCAAGGAAAATCCTCAAGGAGCAACTCCAAGTCACAAGAGAAGACCCAAACTAGAGAGCCGACTAAAAGACTATCTCTCGAGGAGAGGAAGCAGAAAAAATATCCCTTTGACGATGAGGGTGTAAGAGGGATATTCAACGAATTGATGGCTGCGAAAATGTTGTCACTCCCAGAACCGAAGAGGCCGAACGAGGCTGATAAGACAGGTGATCCGAAATACTGCCCTTACCACCGCATTGTTAGTCACCCAATTGAAGACTGCTACGTATTCAAGGATATCGTTGAGAGGATGATTAAAAAGGGAGAGATTGAAATGGAGGGATCAAGCTCAAAAGGCCAAGCAGCCTCGTCAAACCCCGTCTATATAGTAGAAGAGGTCGAGTTTGTTCTTGCACTAGATGGCATCCCTACGGTGTCACTACCCCCGAGGGCAGTCCCAGTGCAATTTTAGTTGCGTGACAAAGTGCGCACTGTATGGGCATACCCTGACATGCCAAGGGACGAACCAGGCCACCCGACCTTATACGAGGTCTTAATGCAGCCAAACATCGAAGAATCGTTCTCGCATGATGGAGATGGTGAGGATGGTTCTGAGTGGCAGGTCTGTCTAAGTCAAAAGAAGTCTCATCCAAGGAGTACCCGACACAGCAGACCTGTGGGCTTCAGAATGATCGGTAGAAAGCCCGAGAAGAAAAACAAAAAGAGAAATAAGAAGAAGAACAAGAAGGACAAGAAATCAGAAGATGATTCTGATGAAGAGTATATTCAGCCTATACGCTAGGTAATTACTTTGAAAGACTTTATTCCGAAAGAGCTCCTAGAAAATGATCCTTCCGAGGAGGAGTTATTTTGGGAAGAAGAAATTGTTCAATGTTGCATGGCCACGTGGGCCGAAACGGTTGAGAAAGAGGAGTTAGAGGCTGATGAAGTTACTCTTCGTTCGGGAAAAAATTTGCCACCTCCTAAGCCCAAGGAAAAAGGGAAAGGGAGGCGATCACTTGTAAACGAGACTTCAGATGCTGCAAAATTTGAAGAGGCGGTAGAAGATGAAACTCCCACGTTGGCCCAAGACCAAGAAGCTGGGGCATCTGCCCAAAGGGTTGTGGTGCCGCGAAGGCCTATGTTGCTTCGTAAGGATTCTCCCAAGGAGCGGGTGAAGTACGATGTGATCGGCCATTTAAAACGCATTCCAGCACGCTTAAGTGTATATGATGCTTTGCAAATATCCCCCGAGTTAAGGAAAGCCTTAATTCAAGCTCTAATGGATCCGGAAGATTATAAAGATCAAGTGGATCAAGCGGAGGTTGATGAGGTGACTTTACCCACTCTATCTCAATGTGCTTCATGCATGGCAACCATAACGTTCTCCGACGGAGACCTCCAATTAGGAAGCACCGATCACAATAGACCCTTATATGTCACAGGTACGATTGGAGATGCAAAAATCAACAGAATCCTGCTGGATTGTGGGTCTGTGGTGAATCTATTACCTTTACGGGTCTTGGAAGCAATGGGATTGACCGTCGATCATCTGTCACCCACATTGCTCACCATTCAAGGTTTCAATCAGGTGGGTCAGAAGGCTTTGGGTAACATTGCTTTGAAAGTGGTTCAGGATGATCTCTACAAGGATGCTCTTTTCCATGTCATTGACGCTGGAACCTCCTATGACGCTTTGCTAGGGAGGCCATGGCTCCATGCCAGCAAGTCGATTTCTTCCACACTTCATCAGTGCTTGAAGTACACCGATGAAACTGGAAATGAAAGGACTATCCGTGGCGATAGCGATCCCTTTCAAGGTGAAAGCGTTAATTACGCGGACGCCAAATTCTACAAGACTGTTCACTCTAACTCCAATCCGCGTACGGAAATGAAAGAGGAGGGTAAAAGTGACAGTCCTCAAAAGGGAGCAATGGCCCAAGAAGATTCCCCGTCACCCAAGGTCTCTCTTGTCTGTAGAAAGGAAGAACCAGAGACACGTCCGAAGGTGTTATTCAAATACACACCCAAGAATAAGAGACAACCCGGTCAGAAGCCATTGAGAGCAGTAGAGAAGGCTATGCACTCCCTAATGATAAGCTACACCTGTCCTCTCCGCAAAATCGACCAATCCGTTCCAAAGAAGAAGTTGGTCATTCAAAGACATTTCGGAGATAAAAGAAATGAAAACGTAAGGGTGGTGTTCAAGGGTGAATCTTCTAAGGCACCAGTCGAGCAAGCCTCTTCAAAGCATCATAAGGCCATCAAAGTTAAGGCGACAAGACCTCTACTTAAAAGCAAAGCTTCGCGGAAATCCCTCAATGAGATCCCGATGGATGATCTACAAATCTCTCAAGATGGGGAGTTATTGTCTGCTAAAGTCTTGGAGTCTATGACTCTAACAAGCCAAGAGCAAAATATGTTCTCTCAAGACGCAACAAATACACCTCGAGTCTCGGTCTTTGAAAGACTTGAGACAAGTGCTCCAAGAGCTTCTGTGTTCAACAGGCTTGAAAGAGTTAACATGCCTAAGAACAAGAGGGCCAACACCAAGAAGACCAAAAAGTGGAAGCTGAAGACTAAAAAGACAGAAACCTCCACTTACGAAGATGATGATCCCATGGATGCTCAAATAGAAGAAGTAAATATGGTGTTGACCTATACAAGGAGTGAACCAAGTGAAGATCCTCAGGATTTTCTTAATGTTGTCCAACCTGCTCCGCCAGAAATGGAAGATGGAGGTCAAGCTACGGTTGACAAACTACAAGACATCAACTTGGGGACTACAGAAGACTCTAAGCCCGTATTCGTTAGTGCTTTGCTAACGGAAGAAGAAAGATGATCATACGAGCATCTTCTCAACGAATATAGAGATGTGTTTGCTTGGGGATATCAAGACATGTCTGGTTTGGATCCTAAGGTGGCTATGCACAAGCTATCTGTCTCCGAAGAGGAAAAGCCAGTAAAGCAGGCTCAACGTCGTTTTCGACCCGAGCTGACAGTGCAGATTAAAGCTAAAGTCAACAAGCTCATTGAGGCTGGATTTATTCGTGAGGTCCAATACCCAATCTGGTTGGCAAACATTGTTCCCATCAAGAAGAAGAACGGCCAGCTACGTATCTGTGTGGATTTTCGGGACTTAAATGAAGCATGTCCCAAAGATGAATTCCCTCTTCCGATAACCGAGTTATTGGTTGATTCCACCACGGGTTTTCAAGCCTTATCCTTCATGGATGGCTTCTCAGGGTATAATCAGATTAAGATGCATCCCGAAGACGAAGAGTTAACAGCTTTTCGGACACCTCTAGGCATGTATTGCTATACAGTAATGCCTTTTGGTCTGAAAAATTCGGGAGCGACCTATCAAAGAGCCATGACGGTGATCTTTCATGATCTGCTTCACAACACCATTGAGTGTTATGTGGATGACCTGGTGGTGAAAACAATGAAAAGAGAAGACCATTTGGATGATCTCAAGAGAATCTTCGAGAGGTTGCGAAAACACCAATTGAAAATGAATCCCCTCAAATGTGCCTTTGGTGTGACATCTGGCAAGTTTCTTGGCTTCATTGTTTGAGGACGGGGCACAGAAATCGACCCCGATAAAATCAAGGCAATCGTGCAAATGCCAGCCCCGAGGAATCTCCGTGAGTTGCGAGGTCTTCAGGGCAAACTTGCCTACATCCGGTGTTTCATTTCAAATTTGACGGGGAGGTGTCAGCCCTTTCTGAGGTTGATGAAGAAAGATGTTCCGTTCATATGGGACCAAGCCTGTTAGAATGCTCTCGACAGCATCAAGAAATACTTGACTGACCCGCCAGTCCTCATGGCACAAGTTCAGGGAAAACCCTTAGTCATGTACACCTGATGTCTTGAGCGGTCGTTAGGGGCAATGTTAGCCCAAAATACTGATGAAGGAAAGGAAAATGCCTTGTACTACATCAGCCGAACGATGGTTGGGGCAGAACTAAATTATCCTACTATGGAGAAGATATCTCTGGCGTTGATCTTTGCAATCCAAAAGCTACGACATTATCTCTTGTCTCATCAAATCACATTAATCTCCAGAGATGATCCTTTGCGATACATTTTGTCCAAGACGGTGTTGTCAGGAAGACTAGCTAAATGGGCTATGTTTTTGGCTCCCTTTGACATCAAGTTTGTGCCTCAAAAGGCGGTCAAGGGGCAAGTCATAGCTGATTTCTTAGCCGCCCATCCTACTCCCGATAACGAGGAGTTAGTGGATGATTTGCCAGATGAAGAAGTCTTAATGATAGAAGAAAAATCTTGGCAATTATACTTTGATGGTGCTGCGAAGAGAAGAGGGGCCGGAGTAGGCATAGTATTCATCACTCCAATCGAGGGAATATTGCCTTATTCATTTTCTCTTTTAGAAAACTGCATAAACAATGTGGCAGAATATGAGGCACTCATCATTGGCCTAGAGATAGCTCTTGAGATGATAGCTGACCCATTAAAGGTGTTTGGTGACTCTTAGTTAGTAATCAGGCAGCTGAATGGCCAGTATGAAGTCAAAAACACAAATTTGCTTCTTTTACACCAACGAGCTAGACATCTCATGCATCAATTTCGTCAGATAGAAGTTGTGCATCTATCAAGGTCCGAAAATGACCAAGCAGATGTATTGGCTAAATTGGCCGCGTCACTGACATTGCCAAGTGAAAGAGAAATCGAGATTACAATCGGGGAGCGACATTTGCTTATGTCAGCTTTGGAGCGAGCCGAGCCCAACGAAGAGGTGGATGTCGTTTCCGTATATGAGGTTGAGGAAGAAACAGACTGGCCACAGCCGCTCATTGAGTATCTTCGTCATGGAGTCCTTCCCGATGATGCTAAAAAGAGAGTGGATGTGTTGTGAGGAGGAAATCAAGTATGAAATATAACAAAATAGATCAAACCAGATTTAGGCCCACGCAAATAATTACAAGACTCCTCCAATGCAGTAAGAGAAAGTCAGGATCGAATCCACGAAGCATGTCAGCGGATCCTAGGCAGCTGTAAATCTCACAGAAAAGCAACAGAAAGACAGAAACACAGAAACAAAGAAAGAAAGACAAACGAAGACAAGAAATAGCAAACGAAAGCAAGAAATAAAGTAAAGACAGAAGCTAACTCGATCTCGACCAGCAGTAACTCGAGATCGACGAACAGCAGTGAACAACAGAAACTCAGAAATCACAGCAGACAACAAACCCGGCAAGGGCAACTCGATCTCGACAACATCTAACTCGAGATCGACGACAAATAGTAAAAACAGAAATTGCAGAATCGAAAATAGAAACAAAAACTCAACTCGACGTAGACAAGAGCCAACTCGAGATCGACTACGGCCTACTCGATATCGACCAGATGCTCCTCTATATCGACTAACACACAGAAAACCTCAAATTGCAGATTCGAACACAGATTCTCAGATTTCGACAGAAATAAATCAATATAATAAAGAACTTCCAAAGCCAGGGTATCAACGCCACAACGATAACCATGCAAAGTAACACATAAAGGCATAAAAGATCATGCTTTCCATCAAAGTAACTTTCGTTACTAACAAATAGGCATATAGAGGCTTTCGCATAAACCCTAATTGTTACTAACCCTTTTTTCACATAATTAATCCAAGTTGCATTAAGATCACTTTCGCTTCAATAACACAAACAAGGATCACCTTCAACTCTCGCAAAAGAATCATGCTCATAGGGATAGAAGACGAATTGCATAACAAGATCTGACCTTTACCGCATCACCTCACATGGCCACCGTCGGGCTCACCCCAGCCCCAGAAGTGGATGGACTACTCGCTCTTCATCATCAAGAAAGACATCAAATAACAAAAGAAACTAACTTGCATTGAATTATATGAAGAAAGCTTACAACCAATAAGACAAATCCGCTTTCGCCTTTCCACCTTGCTCGCCACAAACTCTCTTTCTCTACTCCTACTTACTTGAATGGAATTGAATGTGTGATTGAATGAATGAAAAAACCAGCCCCTAGGGCTTTATTTATAGCCTTCTATTCCTTGCTAATCAAGGATAGAAATATCTATCTTTATCTAAATCTATATCTAAAGGTTTAAAAGATAAATAAAAGTAATTTAGGAATTAAATCAAAAAAGGGAAATTCTATCTAAAGAGCAAAATCTTCCATGTGTTGATAGGTGTGGATAGATGTTGATAGATCTCGAATATCTCGGACTCCTTCGGCCCCAAGGAAAGCCAAACCGCGTCGGACAGCAAACCGCGTAACGCTGCTTCGGACACGGCTCGTCGATCTCGACTAGGGCTAGCGTCGACTTAGGCTGGATGGCTTGGTCGGGTAGCTCTGCTCGACAAGGCTCGGACTGGTGCTCCTTGGCTCCTCGATCTCGACTAGCTGTACTCGAGATCGAGTAGAGTTGGCTCGGCTTCTCTGTCCTCGGCTTCTCGGCTTGTCTCAACTTGTCGACTCCGGACATGGCGTCTAGGCGTGGTCAATCTCGACAAGAGGTACTCGAGATCGAGTAGGGTTCCGGGAGTCAGGTTGTCTCTGATTCAGTGTCCTCGATCAGCTCTGCTCGACCAGGTGTGCTCGGACAACCTTTTTCGAGATCGAGTAGATGTACTCGAGATCGAGTAGAGTTCTCTCAGCTTTCTACTCTATTCTTAAAAAGCACTTTTCCGAGTCCTCGTTTGTCGAATTGATGCATATGACCATGCGTTGGAAGCTCTTTTCGAGGGCTACAACTTTCATGAAGACATCAAAGCTTGATTCCGAATGATGAATACCGAAAAATGGCCTTTTCTCCAGCTGCACAATTCTTAGCTTCTTCATGACTTTCCTTCAAGCTCCAAAGTGCGTCCGATTTCTGCGAAATATAACAAAAACTTGTGTAGACCTCCATATATCGCAAATAAACATATACTACACATATTTTGTATTATTCTAACCCCAAATGCATGAAATGTATACATAAATCGATATAAAAGTTACTGTAAAACATGGCAGATTCAGCTCACAACAAACACCCCATACTTAAGCTTGCTTGTCCTCAAGCAATACTTTTAATTGTCATTCAGGGGAAGAAATCAAAACTCTCAACATATCAGATTCATTCTTATATGTCCCTTGCAATCAATTACCATCCTCGAAAAGGTACTAGTGTCACAGATCCATGCATGTGCAAATATACAAAAGCAACATCTACTCACAAAAGGAGGGTTGTGCAAAAACAATTCATGTGACAAAGCATTACTAATCAAGAGGACTTTAATTTAAGCTCAATAAGGAGTAGATTGGTAAAAGGCTAAAGGTGGGCAGTTTTTGGCAATGTGGTGCTTTTGATCCGGGGAAATGGAGTATTTCCAAACTGAGTTTCATACCGCATTCTTTCTCATAAGATCCATCACCTTTCATAATGCTTTTTCTCAATAATAATGCTTTTACCTCTCTAACCTCAGCACTGCCTTCTCGCGAGTCGCAAACATGGGTGTCATGAATGGCCCCGGATACTTAGTGCATCGGACTCCTCACCTGGTGTCCCATCTCGCCAAACTATTATCTCAGTGAGCAGGGTCGATCTTTGATCGGATTTTCTTTCACTCATTAAATTTTCCATATATTTCAAACAATTCCGCCAAACTCCAATAATGATAACAACAACACAATCACCATATGATATCTCCATAATGTAACATCATTCTCAACATAATCCCCGGATAGGGAATAAGGTAAAGAATGGGCAATATTTAGATCATGTGGAGCAATATATGAAAAATAAGGCATATAATGGCTTTTGTGTAATGCATAAGCATAGGTAAGGCTAGGATTTCAACAATATGAGCATATATGGAAATATAAAGTCCTCCATCATCTTATCATGCAACATGTCAAAAGCAACATCAAATTTTACCTCCTTTCATGGTTTTCAAGAAATAATGCACTTCATTGTGACTTCCCTTTACTAGGCAATTTCATGCTATATCTCTAATGAATCCAATTTTGCATCGTCGAGTTCAATATAGCTTCCATGACATTATTCAAAAAAATTCAATGGGGGTCATTTTTCTCAAATTTTGGAAATCATGCATATAAGCACCTAAATCAATAGTGCATTCCAAAATAGCCATGTAGCAATTCAAAGAAATAAATTCTAAAAATGCACAAATATGGTCAAATAAAGCCAAATATGCATAAAGTAAGCCCTTCCCCCACCCCATACTTAAACATTACAGTGTCCTCACTGTATAAAAACAAGGGTAAAGAAAGGAACTCACAAGACAGGTGTGCAGGGCCTCTTAATTTTGAATGAAAGAATCGCCTGGGCCGAGTCTGAATATTGCTTGCTTCTATCCATGGACCTGAAAAGTGTAGAAGACATATACCCACAATAGAAAAAACTAAAAGTTCAAAACTAGAAAACAAACAAAACAATGTCCAAAACTAAATGTCTATCTACAAGCTCTAGATTTTATAGTCGCTAGGCCGACTTTCCATTAAGCTCAAGGTGGTATATGCAGGGCCCATGTAGGTTGGGCTTCAAATAGAACTCCATTCTTGTCCATCAGCTGCAATCCTCCAGAATGGATCTTGTTCACCACGAAAGGTCCCATCCTCTTCTTGTTGAATTTGTTAGGGAACCAATGATCCTTTGATTTAGAGACATAGAGCTTGTCTCCAACTTCATACTCCTTAGGCTCGTCATTGGAAATCCTACATAAGCGCACATACCAAGGCAAACCTCTCCCATGTATAGATAGATCTTTAATGGAAATAGGAGAAGAAAGATCCATACCTTGGCTTACCTTTGCAGAGACGGAATCGGGGACCACGGTGTTTGGTCGATCTCGAGTAGGAGTACTCGATCTCGACGAGGTTTCAGTTTCTGGAGGTGAGCTACTCGAGGATGCAGGAGCTGGTGGTTGGTCGATCTCGACTAGCGTAGTCGATCTCGAGAAGGATTTGGCTCCTGGTGGTTTCAGCGTCGAGGAAGCAGGTGCCGGAGAAGCTTGATCGATCTCAACTAGCGTAGTCGATCTCGAGTAGCCTGGCCTGGCTGGTGGAATCAGCGTCGAGGAAGGCGAAGCCGAGGCTGGGAGGTGGTGGTCGATGTCGAGTAGTGTACTCGATCTCGAGGAGCCTGGCCCTTCAGTGTTGCTGCTTGACGACGCTGGTGCTGGTGGAGGCTCCTGGTTTTGGTCGAGATCGACTAGGGTCCTCGATGTCGAGGAGTCTTGGTCGACCTTGACCCCATACTTGGTTCCTGTCAAGGAATCCGAAAAATAGTTAGTCCATAACGACGTACCTTGGTCTGTGTCGATTGGATTCTCTGTGTCCTCCTTTAGGATTGCCATGATCTCCTCCACCTGGGCTTCCATATCCCTCTTTTTCAGCTCCTCAGGGGTCATATTTCTTACCTTGGGTTCCCCGCAGGTGATGTAGCCAGCTGAGATATATTTTACCTCTTCCATTGGACCTGTATGCCTTTCAGTTTTATTAAAGGAATACTCAATTACCTCATCGCTGATGTTGAAAGTGAGCACTCCTTTCCTTACGCTTATGTTGGCATCCACCGTTGCCAAAAAGGGTCTTCCTAGAATAATTGGACAAGCAGGGTCTTCTTGCATATCAACAACTAAGAAATCAGCAGGGACAAAGAATTTACCTACTTGTACTGGCAAATTGTCCACCATGCCTGTTGGAATGACCACTGTGTTGTTGGCCATATAAAGTCTAGCATCCACAAGCTCTAGGGCACCTATCTTAATCTTGGACCAAATTGTTAAAGGCATTATACTCACACTAGCTCCAAGATCACATAAGGCATTAATTTTATATGGACCAAATCCAATGGTTATAGGAAACTTACCTGGATCTGGCCTCTTCTCCAGTATGTCCAAATGGCTGCACTCCTCTGTAATTTCAGCCATTGATCGCTTTTTGCTCAGAATCTCCTTCAGGAACTTGACATAGGATGGCATTTCATTGAGAGCTTCTGTGAAAGGGATGGTGACGTTGAGCTTCTGAAGCATCTTGATGAAGCGCTGAAATTTCTTTTCTGCCGGGTCCTTTGGAGATTTTGTGGGGAAAGGCAGCTTCTTTTTCTGATTTGGAGCCAGAACAGACGTCGGAGGTGCTGCAGTTTTCTCGATCTCATCCTGCCCTTCCTCGACGTCGAGTACACCCTTGTCGATCTCGACCAGATTGGGTGCTGTCGAGTTGCTGTGCAGTGCAGACGATGGTTTCTGTATTTTCTCCTCGAGATCGAGCAGGCCCTCCTCGAGATCGACCAAGCTCTGGTAGACGTCGACTAGCTGCTGGTCGACGTCGACTAGCTGCTGGTCGACGTCGACTAGCTGCTGGTCGACTTGCTGGTCTCCTTTGTTCTGCTGCTTTCCAACTTCTGGCTCTTGCAGTTGATGGCCGCTTCTGAGTTTTACAGCAGCGATGTGCCCAGTCTTTCCCTTTGGATTTGGTTCTGAATATCCTGGGAGTGACCCTGTTTGTCTGGGGACTCCTGCTGCTAGCTGGCCAATCTGTGTATCAACTGATTTTTGCCATATATCAATTTCCCCGAGCCTAGAGTTGACGCCCTGAATCTGAGTGTAGACTGAGTTGAAGGATTGCCTGGTTTCTGTATGATTTCTCCTTATCTCCTCTAAGACAGTCTGTAGATCATCCTTTTTCTGATCCCTTTCTGGATGTCCTGGAGCTCTATAGGGCGGGGGGTTCCTAGGGGGGCACCTTGGTTCCATTGTGGTTGCTGAAACCTTTGGTCCCCCATGTAGCGATTGGGACCCCCTGCGTAAGCTGCTTCCTCATGGTATTTTGCCAGCCTGACTTGCTCTGTGTGTGGGCACTCAGTAGTGGTGTGCCTCTGTGATCCGCATTCAATACAAGGCTGGTTGACAGAAAGATACTTTACTTGTTTGAGGAGCTTATTATTCTGATCTCTGTAGTACTGCTCCCTAACATCTGGATCAATCTCCTTAGGAGGCTCATATAGGGGCATGGATGGTGCTGGCCTGGCGTAGGGGTTCTCCTCATAGTTGACTGGAGTCCCATACTTGTTATCATAATTGGTCAGCTTGTCTAGAGCAGCCCATGCGTCAGGAGGAGGCATTGTCAGATACTCATAGTGAGTATATGTGTTGATTCTGTCCTTTGCAGCCAAGTCCAGAGAGTTGAAGAAGATCTCTTGAACTACGCAGGGTTGCTGTCCATGTGTAGGGCATTATCGTAGCAGATCCTTATAGCGTTCCCATGGCTTTGCTAGCGTCTCCCCAGGCTGCTGTTTGAAAGATGTGATCTTTTGGCGCAGGAGTGCTGTCTTTGCAGGAGGAAAGAACTTATTCAGAAATTCCTGCTTCACCTGAGCCCAGGTCGTGAGAGATCGTGGTTTCAGCCCTTCCAACCATTTCAGTGCAGGCCCAGCCAAAGACCAACGGAAAGCTTTCATCAGGATGTACTCCAAGGTGGTACCTTCAGAAAGAGTACGACACATGTCAGTAAAGTTGGTAATATGGCGCATAGGGCATTCATTAAATCTACCATGAAATGCATGATTTTTAATTTCAATAAGAAATTGAGTGCGAATTTCATAGTTGTTTTCAGGGATTAGAATCGCCGATTCAGGCACGACGAGAGTCGGGTGCATATAATCCTCTGTTGTGGTTGGGTAGAGGGCAATCTCATTTGCTAGCTGCCTCGCACGTTTAGCTTCTTGTTCCCTTCCTGCTCTCTCAGTGGCGAGAGCAGCATCTCTGGCGGCTAGATCCCTCGTGAGCCTTGCGATCAGCTGTTCCTGTGTCTCTGCAGCTGCTATGGCTCTTTGTAGTTTAGCTCTGATGTGTAGAAGGCTCTCTGGTTCGTCTAAGCCGTCAAACTCAGGTGGTTGAATAGAACGGCGCATACACCTGTAAAGTAACTCAAAGAAAAAGTGAGAACTGACTACCTAATGCGCGAATGATAGCTTCCCCGGCAACGGCGCCAATTTGTTGTGAGGAGGAAATCAAGTATGAAATATAACAAAATAGATCAAACCAGATTTAGGCCCACGCAAATAACTACAAGACTCCTCCAATGCAGTAAGAGAAAGTCAGGATCGAATCCACGAGGAAGCGTGTCAGCGGATCCTAGGAAAGCTTTCATCAGGATGTACTCCAAGGTGGTACCTTCAGAAAGAGTACGACACATGTCAGTAAAGTTGGTAATATGGCGCAGAGGGCATTCATTAAATCTACCATGAAATGCATGATTTTTAATTTCAATAAGAAATTGAGTGCGAATTTCATAGTTGTTTTCAGGGATTAGAATCACCGATTCAGGCACGACGAGAGTCGGGTGCATATAATCCTCTGCTGTGGTTGGGTAGAGGGCAAGCTCATTTGCCAGCTGCCTCGCACGTTCAGCTTCTTGTTCCCTTCCTGCTCTCTCAGTGGCGAGAGCAGCATCTCTGGCGGCTAGATCCCTTGTGAGCCTTGCGATCAGCTGTTCCTGTGTCTCTGCAGCTGCTATGGCTCTTTGTAGTTTAGCTCTGATGTGTAGAAGGCTCTCTGGTTCGTCTAAGCCGTCAAACTCAGGTGGTTGACTAGAACGGCGCATACACCTGTAAAGTAACTCAAAGAAAAAGTGAGAACTGACTACCTAATGCACGAATGATAGCTTCCCCGACAACAACGCCAATTTGTTGTGAGGAGGAAATCAAGTATGAAATATAACAAAATAGATCAAACCAGATTTAGGCCCACGCAAATAATTACAAGACTCCTCCAATGCAGTAAGAGAAGTTAGGATCGAATCCACGAGGAAGCGTGTCAGCGGATCCTAGGCAGCTGTAAATCTCACAGAAAAGCAACAGAAAGACAGAAACATAGAAACAAAGAAAGAAAGACAAACGAAGACAAGAAATAGCAAACGAAAGCAAGAAATAAAGTAAAGACAGAAGCTAACTCGATCTCGACCAGCAGTAACTCGAGATCGACGAACAGCAGTGAACAACAGAAACTCAGAAATCACAGCAGACAACAAACCCGGCAAGGGCAACTCGATCTCGACAACATCTAACTCGAGATCGACGACAAATAGTAAAAACAGAAATTGCAGAATCGAAAATAGAAACAAAAACTCAACTCGACGTAGACAAGAGCCAACTCGAGATCGACTAAGGCCTACTCGATATCGACCAGCTGCTCCTCTATATCGACTAACACACAGAAAACCTCAAATTGCAGATTCGAACACAGATTCTCAGATTTTGACAAAAATAAATCAATATAATAAAGAACTTCCAAAGCCAGGGTATCAACGCCACAACGATAACCATGCAAAGTAACACATAAAGGCATAAAAGATCATGCTTTCCATCAAAGTAACTTTCGTTACTAACAAATAGGCATATAGAGGCTTTCGCATAAACCCTAATTGTTACTAACCCTTTTTTCACATAATTAATCCAAGTTGCATTAAGATCACTTTCGCTTCAATAACACAAACAAGGATCACCTTCAACTCTCGCAAAAGAATCATGCTCATAGGGATAGAAGACGAATTGCATAACAAGATCTGACCTTTACCGCATCACCTCACATGGCCACCGTCGGGCTTACCCCAACCCCAGAAGTGGGTGGACTACTCGCTCTTCATCATCAAGAAAGACATCAAATAACAAAAGAAACTAACTTGCATTGAATTAAATAAAGAAAGCTTACAACCAACAAGACAAATCCGCTTTCGCCTTTCCACCTTGCTCGCCACAAACTCTCTTTCTCTACTCCTACTTACTTGAATGGAATTGAATGTGTGATTGAATGAATGAAAATCCAGCCCCTAGGGCTTTATTTATAGCCTTCTATTCCTTGCTAATCAAGGATAAAAATATCTATCTTTATCTAAATCTATATCTAAAGGCTTAAAAGATAAATAAAAGTAATTTAGGAATTAAATCAAAAAAAAGGGAAATTCTATCTAAAGAGCAAAATCTTCCATGTGTTGATAGGTGTGGATAGATGTTGATAGATCTCGGATATCTTGGACTCCTTCAGCCCCAAGGAAAGCCAAACCGCTTCGGACAGCAATCCGTGTAACGCGGCTTCGGACACGGCTCGTCGATCTCGACTAGGGCTAGCGTCGACTTGGGCTGGCTGGCTTGGTCGGGTAGCTCTGCTCGACAAGGCTCGGACTGGTGCTCCTTGGCTCCTCGATCTCGACTAGCTGTACTCGAGATCGAGTAGAGTTGGCTCGGCTTCTCCGTCCTCGGCTTCTCGGCTTGTCTCAACTTGTCGACTCCGGACATGGCGTCTAGGTGTGGTCGATCTCGACAAGAGGTACTCGAGATCGAGTAGGGTTCCGGGAGTCGGGTTGTCTCTGACTCAGTGTCCTCGATCAGCTCTGCTCGATCAGGTGTGCTCGGACAGCCTTTGTCGAGATCGAGTAGATGTACTCGAGATCGAGTAGAGTTCTATCAACTTTCTGCTCTGTTCTTGAAACGCACTTTCCCGAGTCCTCGTTTGTCGGATTGACGCATATGACCATGCGTTGGAAAGCTCTTTTCGAGGGCTACAACTTTCATGAAGACATCAAAGCTTGATTCCGAATGATGAATACCGAAAAATGGCCTTTTCTCCAGCTGCACCATTCTTAGCTTCTTCATGACTTTCCTTCAAGCTCCAAAGTGCGTCCGATTTCTGCGAAATATAACAAAAACTTGTGTAGACCTCCATATATCGCAAATAAACATATACTACACATATTTTGTATTATTCTAACCCCAAATGCATGAAATGTATACAGAAATCGATATAAAAGTTACTGTAAAACATGGCAGATTCAGCTCACAACAGGATGTTAAAAGGCGAGTGTCAAGGTTCCTACTTAAGAATGACACTTTGTATCAAAGGAAATTCGATGGAATGTTATTAAGATGCTTGTCAAATGAAGAAGTAAAATATATCCTCGCAGAAACCCACGCTGGGGTATGCGGAGCGCATCAAGCCGCGCTGGAATATATCCTCGCAGAAACCCACGCTGGAATGTTATTAGGATGCCATGGATTTTTCTAAAGCTTGCCACGCTTGTCAAATTCACAGCAACTTCATACACCAGCCTCCTCAAATGTTGCACCCGACGACTTTGTCCTGGCCATTTAATGCATGGGGTCTCAACGTTGTAGGGTGTATAAAGCCATCGTCCTCTCGAGGACACCAGTATATTCTGGCTGCTACAGATTACTTCTCCAAATGGGCAGAAGCTATACCATTGAAGGAAGTGGGAGCTAAAGAAGTCGCTAACTTCATAAGGACTCACTTGATCTATCGATATGGAGTTCCTTCAAAAATCATCTCAGACAACGCTCTCTACTTCAAAAATCAGATGCTGGTGAAGTTGAGCGAGAAGTTTGGGTTTAAGCATAGCTTCTCATCGAGCTATAACCCGTCATCAAATGGTCAAGCTGAGGCATTTAATAAAGTGTTATGCAAGATCCTAAAGAAGATGGTGTCAAAATCCAAAAAAGATTGGCATGAACGGCTACCGGAGGCACTATGGGCTTATTGGACAACCACACGCACATCGACTGGTTGTATGCCTTACAACCTGGTCTTTGGGTCTAAAGCTGTTCTACCCTTAGAAATTCAGTTGCCATCTCTCAGAGTTGCAGTTCAGCTCACCGACCCGGAAGAGAATGTTAAGATTCGTCTGGCCGAGCTCGAAGCATTGGATGAGCACCGGCTAGCAACACAACAAAAACTTGAAATCTACCAAGCCCAAGTGGCTGGGGCTTTCAATAAAAGGGTCAAATTTCGCTCATTTGTTGTTGGTGATCTGGTCCTTACCATTAGGCGACCAATTGTGATCAACCGAAAATCCCAAGGAAAGTTTGAAGCAAAATGGGAAGGTCCTTATGTGGTGACCAAAGTTTTCCCTAAAGGGGCATATGAACTCTCAAATGCCGAAGGTAAAGTGGTATACTCCTACGTGAATGGAAAATTCGTGAAGAAGTATTTCACGTGAAGCCTCCAGAGTCAAACTGCCCAGAACTACATCATGACTTGATCTCCAATAAGGAGTACGTAGGATGTTTGACACCCAAGAAGGTCAAATTCAGTCGCGGAAAAAAAAACTGGGTTTGCAAATGATAGTCGAAGCGTTTGGGAAACCCTTCCTAGAAGGTGGGCCCAGATGATTCGAGTGATGCGATAAAAAAAAAATCTCAGTTCAATGAACGAGAAAGGATGGACTTGAAATTAGTCTGAAACTGAAGCACCCTGCCAAATATGTGAAGAAAAGGGTGCCTAAAACGAACTACAAACGGCTTGATCCCTCATGAAGAGGGTACGTAGGCAGCTTAGCCATTCTAAAAGTGTTAAGCGCAACCCCAAAAACAAATACAACGCCAGCTGGTCCCTATCAAATTGGAGGGGGACGTGGGCTTGCACACTGTCATGTTGCTTTCGAAAGGCACTGAGTTGCCTACTCCGTTTGCCTTTGTTGTATGATGACGGTTTCAATTTCATTGTGAAGCTCGTGAATCATATTTCCTTGCAAAGGGGTGATAAAACAGGAAAAATAGTATTATCCTATATATATATATAAAAAAAAATGTGTGTATACTCAATGAAGCAAGCGAATGGGCAAGCAGAGACGAAGGTAAACAAGGACATTCTAAAATAGTAAAAAGGAGAATTCCTAACAACAATTAGTAGAAGTCAATGAACTGTTCAACCCTAAACTAGACAGTAGGCTATTTCTGAATGTTTCAGTCAGAAGAAGAGAAATCAGTTAGCTCGCTAACCCAAGCACGACGACGTCCTTCAATCAATTTGAGCTCGGTCATCCTCGCAAACCTCGCTTGGTCGAGTTCAGCTTTAAGCAGCCTGATCTTCTCCTCATCCACCTTAATGAAGCCCTGCAGCTGGATATTGTCGGCTTCTAAGGTGGAAGAATCGGAGTCAATGCTGGCCTCTACTTCGCGAACTTGCTTCTTCAACCATAGGAGTGCCTCCCTCCTTTGCTGCAAATCAAGATACCTTTTAGCCAAACGGGGATCGAACTTGAGCTTGGTGTAATTCAAGTGCAGAGGTGTGTTGAGCAAGTTGAGTTGACAAACGCTCAACGATTTGAACGTCTGTATCCTCCTCAAGTTTTGAAGAAGCCTCAGCATCATGGAAGACCCCTTCGACAGTTGTGACGAACCAAGAGAGATCGGCCTTAGCCTTTTGTGCTACGCTCTGTAGTATCCCTAAAAGATCAAGTACCTGGGAGCTCTTCGCAAGTAAAGCACGAGATGACGGTGAAGATGAAAGTATACCTATCACTTCTTGGACGCCACAAATGAGAAAGTTACGAACCGAACCCATCACAGAGGCAGGGAGTAAAGCTTGAAGATTCTCGGGAGCTTTCTTAATCGAAACTGCGTCAGAAGAATCCTGTATTAAGGGTTGTAGTTGGGAATCAACATGGGTTGGCGCCAAGGGTGGAGTCTCTGGATCGGCTGAAGATGGGTTGCTGACATCAAAGTCAAGCTCCTGATTGACCTCGTATTCAATCTCCTCTGTTGAAGGCTGGTCACCTGAGTAGGGTGACCCTCCTACATCAACAGACAGATTTTAAGACAAACTCAAAATCATAAATGTCATAGAAATAAATTTAAAAAAAAAGTGGGGGGTGTCAATAACACTTTACCCTAATACTCTTCCAAGGGCTCGGACTCTGCAACGGGCATTATCTCATCCTGGGTCATTGCCGCTAGGGGTGTAGATTCTATATCAGGTGAAGGAGACCTTCCAAAATGAAGGTCATATTCTGAACTAACCTCAAAATCAGAATCATCGTCAGCCGCATGATCCGCCTCATCGACTGGAGGTTGTTCGATGAGATTAATCAAGTCTCCTGTATCATTGACGCCAAAGACGTACTCTGACGCAAATTCAAAATCAGAAGAGATAAATGAATGAATAAATAAATAAGTAAATAAATAAAAAATTGAGAGCATTGTACCTTTGTCTGAAGCGCTGAACTCTCCTGACGATGTAGGGCTCGGACTAGCCTTCTGCCTCTTAAAGTGGACGTCGTCCCTCAGATGACTTTCAGATCTCCTCCTGGGTACCTTCACAGGAATTGGGGGATCCTCTGAATTTTCCCTTGTCATCCCCACCAGCATCAGTGGGTCATCGGATGGGGGCTCGACTACCCTAGAAGGCCTTCTAAGGCCTTTGAATCCACTGATCACTTTCCTCACGTCTTCGATTGCATAAATGGGCTCTCTCAAAAGAGTGTTCTTCTTCCCTGATAAGGTTACTTTAACCTTATGGATTGATTGACTCAAATAGGGAGCGGAAGCTGCCACCCACCAAATACAGTAGCCCCGAGTACACTTTCCATGGACGCTATGGTTAGGTATATGAAAAACTTCACGAGTGTTGCTTCGAAAGAAACGAGAGTAGTATTTAGCAATATCTCTCAACGATCTCCCAACTCTGAGCGGAAAGCTAAACTGCAAATTGTTGGTAGGAGCGCCCTGGTCAAAGCCAAATTGACGGGCAAATCTATTTGGGTAGTAGGGCTCCAAAACCAGAGTCCGACCAAATCGAACAGGCAATACAGCTGAGCGTATACAAAGCAATCGCTCGAAATCAATGTCTGAAAGCCCTCCAGCATCAACTCGATCTAAGTCATTTCTCTCCCCAAAGGGCATAATTCAGTAGCGAACATACTTGTGATGTCTTAGTATCAGCCTGGCTTTGTGGAGAGTCCAATCCTCAACCTGGAGTCCAACACACCGTTTGAGGAGAGGGTAGTCCTTGGGGAATCCTTTATCGTCATGACATCTATATAAGCAAGGAAAATATTCTGACAACCAGCCGATCACAAAATGAATCCCAAAGCTAGGGTTGGCTCTACCAGGATGGGTTGGATGTGTAGCCATCTCATTGAGACCATAATAAATATGGCCTAAAACTATAGGAGCCAGAGAGATTCTTATACCTTGCGCCATGAAGCATGCCATGACAAAGGTCTCAGGACGAACTACTTGGGGATTCTGAGGCAGAACAAATCTGCTTAGCAAAAGAGCAAGAAATGCAGCTAGTTCTCCTTGGTGACTGACAACCAATGGGGGCAAGTCTGCTATACGTCGCCTCTCTAAATACCGCACAGAATCTTTACGAGTAGCTTGTTTCCGTTGCAACTCAATACCAGAGTTGTTTTCAAATGCAGCAAGATTCCACTCACCCCTATAGAAATAGTCTATCCATTCCTCCCAGTAAACTTGCTCTCGGTTCAAGTAGTCACACAGGTCAGCATGAATTCGCAGAAGCTCTAAACCCGTGGGGGGGGGGGGGAAATTACTCTCATTCAATAGTTGTTCATTCGGTGGCAAGAACTCCTCATAGGGGTCACCTAGAATTGGCAAGCCTGCAATCTGTTTCAAATCATGAAGAGAGATCCCGAGTTCACCACCTGCATGATGGAGGGTGTTGGTTTAAGGGCTCCAAAGTTCACAAAAGGCTCTCCATACATCCCTGTGATACAGATAGGGGAAACATGAAATTGCCACAAGACCATGAATGTCAGCACGACGCAGGGTGTCTTCATGGTAGTCAAGTATCCGTTCAGTCCAATCTGACAATCCAGACATGAAAGTAGATAGCCCGCTAAAGTTAAATTCTATACCCCAGCTCCGTTTCTTGAGCAATAGATCCTTGAGAATGGGGTAAAACTCACTATCAGCACGAAACTTACTGATAGGTTCGCCACGAGGTTCAACCTTGTCGAGAAAGATACCATCGAATGGCTTACCAAATTCCCTATCGGTGTACACGCAATCACGTTCATCATCGCAAGTAAACCTCAAAAAGCCTGAAAGAACCCTTTCTTTTTTAATCCAGGTCTTCAATGACGGAACCTGATGAGGAACATCAATCTCTTGAATAGATAGAGACCTCAGATAAAGTGGTCCATATGTAAGCTCCATGTTGTTCCTGCCCAAAGCCTGTTCGGGAGGAGCATCTCCGTAGACGTTCATTCTGGTAGCCTGAATTAAATAAAAGAAAAAGAAAGGAGGGCAATCAGAATTGAAGGCCATATCAAATGAGGTCAAGAGGGCGAGAGGAAAGGACGAACTATGAACTTGTTCGATAAAACTCTCACAAATTCAAAGTTCGGGGGCATCTGTTCCACAGCGAATTTTCGCGTAACAAAAAATGTGTATCCAAAAGCACTTCGAAAGGCAAATGCACCAGAAGAAAATATGCAATATGATTATCAGTTATGGGTATATTACAAGCAAATAGTCTCAGGTGTTACAAAATTCGACTATAGAGTACATGTGGTCGATGTATGAAAAAAAGGGAAAAGAAAGGAGTCAAGGCCGTCGACAACCTCTCACCGGCTCGACTGTATATGATGGCGTGTTTGTCCTTGGAAATCAGTAATTGATTGAGATTCCTCAGTTGCAAAATAATAAGCCAAGGTTAAGCTGATGGATGCAAAAAATAAATAAATAGCTTTGATGTCGAGCCTTTAAAGATAAGGCCCAATGTACAGATCAAAGAAAAAAATCAGCCCATATTATTGCTGGAAAAAATGAATAATTAGCAATAAAAAAATAAATAAAAAATAAATAAAATAATAAAATAAAATAAAATAAGGAGTGGCAGGGTTGCGTCCATCAATTAAATGGCAAGGAAATCAGTTTCTCAATTATATGGTACATGTACATACAAATAAATGGGAAATAGTATATTTTATTGTATACACAAAAGAAGAAGGGAAAGTCAAAGATCCTTTAGCTTCTTCTCCTATAAAAGAGGCTAAGGGCTGAAATTTTGGGACTACACAGACGTGGAGAAAAAGAGACATACACACAGCAAGAAGAGAAAAAAAAGGCAGCAGTACAAAAGAGAGAAAACACAGTCAAGGTAGTGCTTTTTGCATCATCATCCACGTGGTCTCGAGACCCACCCTTGAGATGTCTACGGATTTCTCCTGTGGTTTGGTTTTGGGACCGTCGGTCAGCCCCAACTAGGGGCAAATTGCTGCACAAATTGATCTCTGAAACCCACCCCTGAGATGTCTACGGATTTCTCATGCGGTCTGGTTTCGGGATCACTGCTCAACCTCAAATAAGACCGAACTGCTACGCGAATCGATCTTCGAAACCCCACCCCTGAGACGTCTACAGATTTCTCTTGTGGTCTGGGTTTCGGGATCAACAAATTGCAATAAAATAGGGGAAACACTGCTCAAATTTCCCAAACAAACCTACCGACTCAAAAACAGTCTCAAACAGTCAAAGAAGAATTCAAAGACAACAGATTTTCTACACAAGTTGAATCTGTTCAAATAAAATCAAAAGAGCCTAATCGCCGCACAAATCCGGTCCTCAAAACCCCACTCCTGAGATGTCTACGGATTTCTCTTGTGGTCTGGGTTTTGGGATTAACAAATAGCCTTAAATAAAGGCGAAACACTGCTAAAAATTTCTCTATACTATTTCAAACTGGCTTACCTTAAGCAAAGTCCTAAAGTTACAAAAGAAAAGGATAAAGCAAACAAATTTCTTATCAAAACAAATTCTCAAGTCAGAGAAGTTCAAGCATTCAGATTTCGGAATCACAATTTGCCTAAAAGCAAATAGAGGCCATAGTTCTGGTCGTAACAATGTGGTCAAAACAAATTCTGCAGAAACTCTCCTGAAAAAAAGAGATTCAACTCAAGGAAGTCAGACAAGAAGAGCAGCGTCGACTCAAGCCATGAGTCACAAGGGCAAGTTGATGAGAATAATCAATCGAACCAAACAAAGTTCACCCACAGATTGCAAGTAACTTCAAATAAGGCCAGAGGAGAAAAAAACTCCACTGCAGTAAAGACGAAATTAAAATTCAAGAAAGAGGACATACCGAATTGTTCTTCAAGCGGCGGAAGTTCCCGGATACTCCGTCTTCAAGAGCTCTTTTCAGCCTTCTCTCTCGTGACTACCCAAACCACAAAAAAAACCCTAAAATTACAATTTGGGGAAAAGTAGTCGAGTGTTAAAATCGAACACTAAATTGAAAGGGGATTCCTCTTAAAATCTGGAATCTAAACCAAGAATCACCTCAAAATCGGACCGAACAACAAATTAGAGAGCGAATTTCGCAAACCAAAAAGAAAGAGAAAAAAAACTAGGGCGGACCTGATTAGAATGGTCCGAGGAGAGTCTCGCTCTTTCCGCCCTTGTACCGCCTTCCCCTCCGCCTTTGCCTTGCTCGAGCGATTCGCCGGTGCTCTGTTCTCCTCCATTCAATTGCCTGATTAAGACTGAAGGTCGGTGTTGGTATCGAGTGAACGAAGGAGCCAAGGAAGAAAGACGAATGAAAGCTGGCTTTCTAAACAAAGAAAAAAAATAACGTGGGCTGGACTAAAAAAAAATAATTGAATTGGGCTTAGAAAAGCTTAGTCCGATTAAAATTTGAAGTTAAAAAAAAAAGACGTAGGCTTACAAAAAAAAAACGAGAGCCGAGCCCTTTGAATTTCAAATGAGATTCATTTAATTACAAAACCTACCCACTAAAATATAAAAATTACAATTGGCAAAAATTAGAAATTGAATTTGACAAAATCATAAAGTTGAACTCATAAAATTTCATCGCCAATTTATTATAGTGGGTCGATCTTAAAATTGATTTCCAAGCAAAATAGAGTCAAAACTTCAAATCAAATTTCTTCAAATTCAAACAGTTCTTAAAAAGAACTACGTAAAGACTTGACGCCTTATATTGGCTACGTAGGTAACCCGATATAAAATCTTAAAAATATATCGGGTACAATCGCCAACCTCTAAATTCACTTTTAAATGAATACGAGGTCAAAGTCCAATCAAATTAAATCATTTGTTCTGAAAAGAACTACAGGTGATTTGATCCCATTCCAAACGGGTACGTAGAACACCCGACGAAGCTTGTCGGGTTCAATCACCAAACCCAAAAATCAAATCAATTCAAACACTCTAAACTACGTAAGGCTTGATTCTCTCCCAAGAGATACGTAGGCAACCCGTTAAAAATTCGGGTGCAGCCCAAATCACCAAAACCACTTAAGTCTTGGTGTCGATACGACTTCGAATCAAGAGGATAACCAAAAGGGGTCGAACTAAAATTCTAAAACAATTAAATAAAATATGTTTTATAATTATTCGCGCATTTTTGTTCAACAACAGTCATTAACGATCCTAATCTCCCTTTGAACCCGCCACCAGCCTTGGGGAATCCGGGGGAAGGGAAGTGGTAAAAGCTTCCGCTTTGATCATTCATTTGTCGTCTCAACGGCTCCTTCTGGCTGCTTGACAGATCCTATACTTTCAGCAGCAATGAGTTGCAGTTTAGAGCCTTTTTTCGACTCTTGCGCTATCATTTCAACAAATTGCAATAGCACATCCTCTGTCAACGAGAAACGAGTTCAGCACCACAAGACAACTCTAGAATTAATTCTTCAAGAGTAAGAAATCAGAAAATATAATCAATGCTTTTACCTTTGTCATTCATTACGGTCATTGCCACCAGAATTAGCTTCCCATGAACCATCTGAATGAAAAATCACATTCTTGACACCTTCATCAACCTCTTGGAGGATTTGGACACAACCAAAATGAAGAAAGAGATTGAATAAATCCGGATGTCTTGATAACAAACTGGTTGGTTGCATAGTGGACATCTCCACGAGGGTCTTTTTGAGTTGATCTCATTATAATTGTTGACATCAAAACACTACAACAACTTAAAAGAGGAGGCAAAAATTAGTCAAGGGTATGCCTCCTTAGAACAACAAACTGGTTGGTTTCGGCATGCTGTGTTCACAAAGTATATATTTTACAAGGCCTTGTAAGTCACTTTTAAGGTAAGAACAAGCTGTTACAATATCATAAGGCATTTTTCAGGTCACTCATATGGTAAAGAATATGTTGATAGTATTCAGGTGCACACACACTTCGGAATAACTAAGCACTGAAATGAAACAAATAAAAAAAATAAACAAGCATATCAACTCGAAAATAGGAACAGGTACTAGGAGATTATCAAAGGGGGAAACAGAAGGACAAGAAAACTAGAAAAATTGACACGAATCTAAATTTCATAACCCACATAATACAAAGTATAGATATGTATATGTATCATGTTGAAAAAGCACAATCAACTCACCTGAAGATGCTTGCACAGGTATCCTTTAGTAGGCTTTGTGATGCGAGAAAAGCTGTCAAGACAAAAGTGGCCTTGCATTAGTTTCGTTCTAAAAGGACCTAAATCTGGTTCCATGGAAACAACATGATTGATGATCATAGAAACAAAACAATAATGATATAGAAACATTGACACCTTAGGTATATACATGTTTTAACTAATGAAGTATATCTACTCAACCAAAACGGACAGTCAATAGGTTTAAATATAGCCTTTTTTATGACACTTGCACCTTTATTTCAGCACCTTCCTTTCAGCAACAAGAGATTAAAATAGAAACATTGATTGCCTGCAGGGCTAGATTCTAATGTTCAAACTAGTTGGCATCCCAAAATTGTGTACAAAAACACGGTAAGTTTACAACGATTGTGAAACACTAAGAACCTTCAATGCAATTTACCCTTTTATTATATATGTAGGTTGTTGGAAAGGTAGAAATGTTTTCTTAGACTGTCTAGTAACAAAAAATACCTTGACCACTCAAACGAGACGCCATAAAGAGGGTCTTCCCACCAGGAGCTGCACAACAATCAACTATTATATCACCGGGCTGGGCATCCACAACCAAAACCACCAGACCTACAAAGATCGGATTTACCAAGGTTTTTAGATGCAGGTTTATGTAATTTTAGAGATAAAGAGATTTGGTGGTAGGGAAAAACAAAAGAAATTCCATTGGTTGACATGAAATAATTTATTCTATTTAAGCAAGCCTGGAAGGTTATTCTAACCAGTCAACACCAGAAATATGAATTTTTCTAGCATAGAAAAAGACAAGTAAAGCTTTGTTGGAAAACAAAATTTTGGCACAATTCACAGCTCTATCCATATCTTGTTAGTGATAGTTAACTAAATATTAGGATAATTATCTCTTTTTGTATTTTGAATTGTTGCTGAGATATCCTGGCCATATCTTCAACTTTCCACCGTGTATATATGAAGTTCAACTGCTCATTAATAATAATAATAAAGTTATCTCTTTGAATGATCAATTCTCTATATATATCATATCATGGTTACAAATGAATACCACTGAGAAAGTACTACTTAATAAGCACCATTTATTCAAATCAAACTACTTCAAAACTTTTTCAGTGTTTACCTGCACTCTCATCCTAAACTGAGCAAAGACCTTCTCTCAGTAATCCAGCTTGTATGACATTCTAATTATAGCAGAGAGAAAGAGTTAAATCTATGAATGAAAATAGCATTTCTCTAACAGTATAATATAATTTCCTATTATATTAGTTGAAGTGACTGATCATTTATGAATCCCAGAAGGTAACCACTGGCCGAAAATAAACCATTTCAATCTACTATTTAATACCTGCATCCCATTTTTTATGCACCCAAAATCATATACATATATATCATATGACTAATAGAAACTAGTTGCAAAGGACAAAGTGCAAATGATGATTTGACAATTCAGCATCTATAAATTATCCATATACATATACATATATATCATATGACATGTTCCTAAGTCCCAATTCCTATCACTGTATTACAAATTCAGATTTCAAAGATACCAAAGATTGATCCAAATGGAAGTAGAGTATATAGTTAAGCTATACATCTAAAGCAAGGTTTAAACATGATCTGTGATAATAAATTAAAGAAAGAAGTTCACAGAAAACCTGTAGTTGCAGCCTACAAGGTTACAAAAAAAAATGGTAAAATAATTCCTACAACACAAGGGGAACCAAATGACCAAAGAACAGAAAACACAAAAGGAATTTCCAAAGGGGAAGTAGTTTCTTCCAATATTTTCCCTTTCCATCCAAGTAGTTGACATTAAGCACAACTACTTTCAAAAACTTATTAAAAACCCTACTTTACAACCTGATTTATTTTATAAAAATTATGTAATAATCTTTAATCAGTTTAGGAGATTCTCCAAGTGGTAGAACTCAAAAATCATTAACGAGTAATTCATGAAAATTGTTCAAAGTAGGTGCCGCAGAATCTGTGCACTGTTTCCATTAAATTCATCAGATATTACTGGGACCTTTAAAAATTACGAAACCAATGCCAAAAGTTTCTAAACTTATGAAAATAAGTTCCCTAAAAAGCCCTAATCTAGATTCAAATCCCACAGTTCCCAGTATCCAAACAACACCATGTCCTGAAGCTGACAGATTTAGAACACTCTTCAATTAGGTTTTAACAAAGACTTTAATAACTAATGAAGAAGAAAACACCCAACCTCAACCATCAAAGTTGTTCAAAAAAATCCTCAAACCCAGATTATAACCTAATTAAATCTAAAAAACACACATACATCGCAATCCCAAGATCAACCCAACATAAACAAGGTCGAGACTTTACCGAGAGGAGATTGATCGATCGATCTACGGCTTGTCTTCGCTAGTATCCGGATTCTCCAATTAATTAACGGCGTGATAGAACTCCATATGCAGGCTCAAGGCAGCCGATTTCTTTCCGCCTGCAACATCGTCGAACCTGGTTAAACGGGCGCAAATCCTAAAAACCAGCACAAACCCAAAAATCCAGACAGATGATAGAAAGAAGGAGAACAAGAGAAGAAGAAGAAGCGAATCCCTCACCCAATAGCCCAAACTCTGTCAGCTCTAGCCAAATCGCACAAGAGATCTCGTTGGAAAAAGGAAAGTAGATGCGAAAAAGCTTCAACTCATGAATGGAAGAATAGATCTTTAACATAAACCAGTAACACTAAGAGGAGAAGCTAGATTTGAGATTGAAGAGGGAAGAAAGAGCTGCGAAGTAGATCTGGATTTTTGAATCAAGCGGAATAACAAAATCCCTTTTGCAGCTTCACCCTCTTTCTCTGGGTTAGACCATTCTAGGGGGTTTTTTTAAACAAAGGAAAAAAATAGGGTAAACTGTAGAAACTTTAAATAAGACATATTGCCTAAAACCACCCATTAGATGCGAAATTGCAGCAAACTACCCGTTATATGTAATCCGTTAGCAAAATGCCACCCACCCTCTACATTCGGTTTGCTTGCTGTTAAAAATGTTCAAAATTACTATTATACCCCTGAGCGTTTACTGTATTTTCATTTAACATCCCACCATCCCACTATTCATCATCTTCTTCATGTGAGACAAGGAATTTTTCAACACCGATTATATATGGAGTACTGCTCCTTATTGCCTCTAACCTTCCATGTTTTCATCGTCCCCCATACCCCTTCCATCTAATTTGTAACCCATCACCTATCTAATGCACATTTAATTAGTACTCCGTAACATGAAATTGGGATGTCAACCGACCATAAACCCCACAAAAAAAGATGAAATTAAGGTATATCCTTTCAAAACTTCCAGGTGCAATTTATCAACCGGTCAATATCAACGCAAAATTGAAACAACTGCAACCTAATTTCGAATTTAGATTTAGGGTTAATGAAGACAAGAATCCTAATTCCCAAATCTGATAATAGTCCACCCAAATTTGAACGCTAGAGCATCAATAATATGAAATTAATCAAAACTAGGAAAAATCCATGCCCAAATCATTCGAAAATCGAAACAAAATTTTGATGCCTTGATGCACCATAGACAAGTGTGTGGAGGCAGGCGAGCAAGGAACGACAGCAACACTAATGGTGGTGGCACGAGGTGGAGAACGACTGCCTCGCGGAAACACACACCAATACTTACCTTCTCTTACTCCCCTTGTTCTAGCTTTGACTTTCATGTATTTCTTCCAATGGAAAAATCGAGAGAGGCAATGGAAAGTAAGGAAAATAGCATGTAAAATATAGTGAAAAATTAAGGATAATATAATAACCTTTGAACAAATTCAACGGAAAGTTGACGGAATATAGGGTTGGGTGGCATTTTGCTAACAGACTAGATATAAAGGGTAGTTTACCACAATTTCGAATCTAAGGGGTGGTTATGAGCAATATGCTACATTTAAGGGGTGGTTTCCTACAGTTCACCCAAAAAAATAAATGTAAAGTCGCGTGGGTGAAAAAGTGTGTTATAAAAACCGCTTCAATAGGTTAAAAACCGCCACAATAGTCTAAAAAACCGCCACAATAAGTATTATAGATATCCATGATAAAACCGCCGCATGAACCGTCACAATAGACTAAACCGCTACACAAACCGCCACAATAGATTAGCCGTTGCAAGAAAGTGCAACAATAGGCCTTAATTGTTGTAGTGATCATAATGGTAGGATAGATTCGCACTAATGGTAGGATAGATGCACACTTATGGTATGATGCACATAAATTGTGGGATAGATGGAAACTAGTGGTAGGAGAAAACAACGATATTGGTAGGATCAGAATGGAACCCAGTAATTCCTGTATAACTTGACATTAATGGAAGGATAGGATAGATGCACACTAATGGTATGATATATTTATATTATTGGAAATATGTAAATGCATAATAGGCTTTACCAAAACGTACACAATATATCGGAGACTTATGAACACACACTCCGTATTAGCCTATGTGAGAGTCGAACTCAAATCTCTGTGTGCAAACACAATGCTCTACCAATTGAGCTAATAGGCTATTTATCATTGTATAGATTAAGAATTTCAATCTACAACAGAAGATGAAGAAAACCTAAGTAACATTATATCCAGTTTAACCATCAGCTCGCGTTTTTCATGCAGAAGCTCAATGTTCTTTCTCTTAAGCCGTGCGACATCCATAGTTCAAATCTAGTTCAAATCTATAGCTCATGAACATCTTGGCTTCATCTAGACGATTGGGTCCATAGTAGCAATCTACAACTGCATTGTATGTACTCTCATTTGGTCTGCAACCTTGCTTAATCATGTAGGATTCACAAACAAGATGAGGGAAGGAAGCAAAGATTTCAAACTGGAGTTCAGTTCTAATCAAATGCACTTCCATCCTTTGCTCTGTCATCTTTGTCGAAACGAAGCTCGTCTTTATCCTCCTGTTCTTCATGCTGGCATTCCTCTAAGTGCTATAGCAGCCACCAATTAACAAGTGGTTAAAAATAAAGTTCACTAAGGTGGGAAAGAGAAACAATCAGACCTTATTAGCAATTGGACCCTCGGCAAGGTAAGACTTTATCCACCCCAACTGATCAAGCCTATCCTACCAACTAAACAAACCTATCCACCCCAAAATTAATAACCATATCCTACCAACAGAACAAACATATCATGCCAAATAACCATAATTATCCTACCAAAGGTACACAGAAATGAAAATATGCACTTTTCCATAGCCCACTTTCTCCCCATGTTTCCCATTATCCCAAATGCTAGGTCTTTAGTTTTTTTATTAATAATGGGAGAGCCATTTTTGTTTTCTCTAATATAAGAGGAGTTGTAGCTTGTATTCATTCATAATGAAATCTAAGAATATGAGGTTTTCTCAATTCCTGGAGTGTGAGTTACTTGCTTTCAGTTTTCTATCCCTTTGTAGGTTCCTAACACATTTCCTATATACCAATTAACCTGTAAAGGAGTATAATTTCCCATAAGTCCCACAAATTTTAGCATAAATAAATGTAGACATAGTTGTAAGAACTTGCACCCCAATGGATTTCTTTATGATTTATGAGGCCAGCCACTTTTTGGCCACTGCCAACAAGTGTTACAGCTTCAGCATCATCACATATTCCATCAGGCTGTCCAGGGGCAACTGAATGGAACCATCAGTGTTACAGCTTCAACAATTCATGCTGTCAAGTTCAAATCAAACACAAAGCAAATTCAATGTGAATGAACATCCAATTTTCGCATACCATTCTTTCTTGGGGAAACATAAACTTCATAAGATCGCAAATATCAACAATTCTAGGGTCCAGAGACTAGCATCAAAATTGCGACAAGCCGACAAGATTTAAGATTTTCACATTGAAAAAACAAAAGGCCCGAATGCCACTAAAGCAATGATGGAAATCAGTGGCTTAGCTTAAAGCTATCTTACAAGTCACAACATTTAGCAAGTGATAGGGTAGTAGAGCGTGCAACTCAGACTGTACAATGGCAATAACTAAAATATATGAAATGGAACTATTTACCAAGCTATCTTACAAGTCACAACATTTGTGGCCAGAGTTTTGTCACTGATAATTAGCTTCAAAATTGGTTTCACACTTTAATGTTCGGAATAAAGTCAATCAAGCTTCTCAATCTAATTTGGAGACAATGAAACAAAAGAGAGAGGAAAAACTGAAGAACATAACTTGCAAAACCTCAAGAACACAATTATCAAAATAAACACAAGCTTCAATGGAATCCAAATTCATTAGATTCAACCAATCAACCCCATTAATCACAAGTAACAAGAATCATGAGATTTAAAAGGTAGTAATTAAGAACAAGGGAACTCTTGAACTCATCCAAATCACAAATCCCCAATTTCCCAAATCAATTCCATCAACCTTAGCCCTAATAATTAAAATTTCCAAATTCATATTAACCATGGCAATTTGTAGGAAAAATCAAGTCCTAGGATTGAAGACACGTACCGAAATTGTGGAGCATAAGGGGAGGAATAGGGGATTTAGCACACAAAGCAGAAGAGGGAGGGTGCTTGGGGCTGGTGTGGCTGGTGGAGAGAGTAGGAAGAAGGCCGGTGCGAGAGCTGCTGCAGGGCAAAGCTTCTGGCAGTGGTGAACGTCGACGAGGAGAGGTGATGACGGAGAGGTAAAGAGGTGAACAGAGAGGGAGAGGGGGGCGGTTCGAGGAGAAGCAAGGGGGGGCGCGAGAGGGATCCCCAGTGAGGACGATGGTTCTGGCGGTTCCTAGGAGGCGGGCTGGTGGTGCGAGAAGGGGTGTTGGGTAGGGTTTGCGGGAGCTGTGTGGGAGGGATGAAATCGGCGGCCGCCTTCAGCGTCCGAGCCCTAATTATCAGTCGCCCCTCTCCCTTTCCCATTCTCTCTCTTCCTTTCTTCACTTGGAACCCATTCACCCGGTAACCCAAAAAAATTTGCAAAACTAAACATGTGCTACTTTTGCCAATTCTACATGTACATGTCTAGTTTTGCAAAGATTTTTTTTTTTGGTCTAGTTTTGCAAATCGCCCTTATTATTTTATCTTCCCAAAATACTTTTTTGGAGTCTTTTAGATGTTTTAGGACTTGTTATAGGCATCTCTCCTATTTCTTGGCATCCATAACATTATGATTATTAATGATCATCATTTTATTCTTAATAGTCGATCCAAAGAACTCACCATACACTACAAGAAAACAGTGTTAATTTCGATGATTTTTATGACCAATTTTGACGCTTTAAAGCGTCGTAAATTTCAATTTCGACGCTTTTAAAAGTGTCGAAAATTCTTGCATCACGAATGGCAAATTCTATTTTAGGCGCAGAATTCTGTCGCAACCAATCTCGACATCCTAGGGCGTCGAAAATGGCATGTCATTTTCGACACCCTAAAGCGTCGAAATTGGCATGTTATTTTTCAAAAAAAAAACGTATTTTTCTACATTCATCCCCTTTCAATACACATTAATTAAAATCCTTTAATTAACAAAAAAAAACATTAACACAAATCCAATCACGAAAAGATGATAAACTCTCCAGTGCTCTTAAACATATAACAACGTGCTCTTAAACAAAAAGCAATGATATTAGAATATTGCTGAAAAATAAACTCTCCAGTGCTCTTAAAGGATAGTACATGGTCTAAGCAAAGAACAATGTTATTAGAATATTGCTGAAAAAGAAGAGCACGAAAAAGATGATAAACTCTCCAGTGCTCTTAAACATATAACAACAGCAACATACCTCCCAACATCAACAACATCACATGACGAACTCACGTTGCAGGGGACCCAAAATTCGCCTGAATTTCATGTATTGGATACTACACGCAGATTCGGACATTGTGTCAATCATCGCTCTTCTTCTTCGTCTTTTCCTTTTTCTGGCTGGCCGGTTCTGGCTCATCCTCGGTTTCAGCATGCTTCTGCTTCTTCTTCTTCTTCGCAAGCTCTGGAAAATGCATGCCAACCATACCACTCTCTAACTCTCAATGCATATGTGTATAACTCTTTATCAAGATCATCCAACAAACCAATTGCTTGAGCTATCACGGTGTCCGCCTAGTGAACAAAACAAACATCACAAGCATAATTCATAAGCAAATTCTATTCAAAATCTCCAATCACTAAGCCTAAACAAAGAAATGTGCATTATAGACTGACCTTATCAGGACTAAACTTTAACTTGTATCTCGACAAGCTGCGTGACAAACCCAAACTCATCGGAGCCAGATCCTGAGAAGCTAATCTAGTAATAAGTTCTGGCAACTGCATTCTCACCCCTCTCATCAGCTCCATAACAGCATTGTTATGAACACAATCAATTTGCTATAAGACAACTAATGTACGTCTCTTCTTGACAATGAGTCCGCAAGAACTTCCTTAGACCTTCGATGGCTTTGCTCCCAACCAACAAGGTTGCAGCAGACAAGGCTTCATTAGTGTTCTCAAACTTATCAAAAGCTTTCAGCTTCACAATCTGATCAAGCAAGAAAAGCATCATGTCAGTAATTAAATGCAATAACAATGTGACATCACATTAGCCATATATTAAGCTCAAGGGTGAATTATATCAGTGGACAAAAGCAAGATGCAATTTCAGGCTTTCAGCAATATTCTAATAACACTGGACAAGATAAATCAGACCATGTGGTAACCAAGCAAAGAGCAACACATTTCCAAGACCTGGTTCCACTTAGCAAGGGAGGACATGAAAGTTTAATAATATACATGATACTAAAATAAGCAAATAGCAACACATTTCCATTTTGTGTGCACTTGAGATCCTAAATTTAGAGATGATAGTAATGTAATGAATTTGGAGATGCGTTTAAGATTTGTAGAGAATAATCTACACCTGAAATTAAATTTCAGCAAGTACAATCATTTGAATTTTGAAAAGAATAATATTTACCTGAAATTAAAAGTGTGTGCAGGTGAGGATTCCTCTGTCACATTGAGCCACCTAAGCTGTAGTATGAAAACATTACAAAATTCAGCAAATGAATAATAGCCATATTACAGAAAATTTATAAAACAAAAACCTTCTTCTGATTGTTTTCATCTTCACTCAGCTCTTCTATTCTTTCTTGCATGACTTTGCACAAGCAAAACCAATAATATCTCAAATTAGATAATCCAAAAGAATAGCAGTAACATTCTCCTAATTTTTTTTACCTTATTTGTTCATCTAATCTACTTTCCTCCATGGAAAGGTTCTTCTGCCTGCAAGAGAGAAGAACATGAGAATCTTGAAAGAAAAATAAGGTAAACCTGAACAAAATATCAAGACCTAGGCATTTGCAAGATAAGGTAAAAATCATTAGATTATGTTAGAGGCAACCATATGGTATATCTCAAATGTATATTAATTAGATTAAGGCAAAAATCATATCTAAACCCAACTGAACTAGATGCTCTTCAAATTGTTGTAAGTTCTTTAATTTATGTTAAATGATTCTCCTTGAATAACTGAATAACTTCCTCAATTCCTCCCTATGGAAAAAGAAATAGGCAATAGATTAGGGCAGAAAGGAATACTCCGAGAAATTCACAAAATGAAGACAATCATTGATAATTTTGGTGGGTAAGAAATGAAAGAAAAGGATATATGATGATGAAGAAAGAAGACCTGGTGCGAGTAGGAGACATTGTGGTGAAGAACACCCTCGTCTTGTTAACATCCACATTCGAATCACCCCAGTTCGCCCATGTCTTCAGCCCTATCTTGTATTCTATCGGGGTTTCGAACTCTTCGCATCCTTTTTCCCCTTTCGCAAACGAACCCCATCTGTACGTGATCGATCGATCAGTTCAGTTGATCAGTGTATATCTCATCAAATCATGCATTGTCAAATCCTATTACTAGATAATTAAACATGAACATATATGATTAAGTATATGTCATAAATATAGATATATGATGTGCATGTACTTACAATGTTTTAAGCGTCCATCCACTCATCCACCAAACATAGGTTCCGGAAACAAGAACGTCGACGTCAGCCCAGTTGTGAGCATGCTTTGCCACTGAATCCACCTTGAGGGTCCTCTTGCTTCATATTTCCATCTAATCGGAAAGTGTGGCAACTGAGGAATAACTTTCTAGATTCTGCTCCTGAATTAGGAGGCCACAGAAATTCACTCAAGAGGGAATAGCGAAAATCAACGGCATCACATGTTGAGAAGAAAACAACCATCTGCACAAGGAATTGACAGAGTAAGCTGCAAATCTATTATGTAGTCCACTTTCTTTTTCTCCTGGTGTTTGCCTATGGATGAGTCATGCGCATGACTCGTCCATAGGCAAACACCAGGAGAAAAAGAAAAGTGGACTACATAATAGAAGTAAAATCTCACTATTATCTTATTTACTCAAATTATACATAATAGAAGTAAAATCTCTCTATGAACAAACTCAAATTGGTAAGATCTATCAAACAATAATATAAAAATAGCTATTATATATAGCCTTAATTTGATTCAAAATGAATGGACATAACCTGAAAATTTGAATGTCAAGGATAAATAATGTGTCTGTGTTTTTCTGGGTCTTACAATTTTAAATTGGATCTCAAGGATTTGTCAACGAAGGGAAAGATCCAAGCAGTTGCGCTCTCAACTTTATGGTTTTTCCCTACAATATTTCAAAATGCCTATCAGGAAGACACAAATAGATTTCAGTAAAATACAAGTGCAAAACAAGGAAAAACACAAGTCTGAAATAAGACACAAGTAGAAAAGGGTGTTGTTATGGGCACCAACAAAATGACAGCTTGTGTTTTTACCAAAACTGAAACAGTAGCATCCCACTAACAACATTTGGTCTAGAAAGAATCAGCAGTTGTGACAGAGGATGCTACTGTCTCTTCTCGTGGTTTCAACTGCCTTTGTAGGTTTCGGGGAGAAGTTCATTGACAGAAGAATATAACCGTCGGAATTCACACGCTCTTTACAAAAACCCTAGATGCTAATGTTATAGTACTGTTTATTTATTTTTCATTCTTATAAATTTTGCACACGCTCAAATTTTCATCTTCTATTGGTTACCTATAAAAAAAAATCAGAAGTTGAATGTGTGGTGTAGGACAAAATAGATACTGTGCAAAGTTTCATCATCTATTTCTCAATGTATATTACAACTACAGCCTAAAAATTGGCTAAAATCTAATGATAAAGAAAGAAAATAGAGAAAAAAATCATTAAAAGATACATAAAGGAGTTTGGTAGTTTTTGTGTTCATGAACAAGTAGTGAAGATGATAAGCAATGACCTCAGAGTCTCAGACCAAGACCACAAAAGAGAACATTGCTGAGATACTAATGCACTATCAAACATGACAGGAAGAATTCAGATTCAAAATAAGATAGCAATTCAGGTTCAAATACAATACAATAGAAGATCCAAAGTCAGTAAGGTTATCACCTGATTCCAACATAAGGTGATGATTCGAACTTCTGAACTCCAAGGCACTTTCGGTAGCAACCAGAAGTGATTCGAACTCAAAAAATCCAGAGACAGAAGAAGAGGAGAAACATGACTCAAACTACAACTGAGAAAACGAACCTCTTCTCTCCAATCTATCGAATTCACGCGCTTTTCTAGTAAAAATCAAAAGAAGGTATTTTAGACCATGAACACTTCAACATAATCCGTACAAAAAACCATAGAAATGTGCTCTTTACAAAATCAGATCCAGATCTCATTTTCAACTAAACCAAAATTCCAAAAATCTAGAAAGAGAAGAACGGGAATACCTGATTTGAACTTCTGACTTCGCTAGCAACCTAAACTGCGAAGACAAGGGAGATGGTGAAGCGAGGGAGATTTCGACTGGCGGAGATGGCGATGTGGAGATTTCGACTAGGGGAGAAAGGAAGACCAAGATCAAGGGAGATGGCGAAGTTGAAGCGAGACTGGCGGCGATGGCGAAGTTTAGGGGTGGACACAAATTCCGCAAATCCCGGGCCCGTCCCGGTCCCGTCCCGATCCCGGTGGGATTTGAAAAAAAAATAGTGAATCCCGTCCCGGTCCCGTCCCGCAAAAATTGTGCGGGACGGGACGCGGGACGAAGATTCTTCATCCCGTAAATCCCGTCTCGTCCCGCATATATATTATATATATTTTTTATATTAATATATTATACAGTATATATAAGTATATATCAATAGATGCAGTGTATATCTATGCACAATGTTAGTGTATATCTATGAACAGTGTGAATATATAGTGTTTGTATGTATATTCAGTTATTCACAGTGTCAATGTGTATGTATATACCGTGTATATATAATACTGAGTGTATACACAATATAAATATAGGGTGTATAAATGATAAACTATAAAATATAAAAACATTATAAATTTATAGGTATTATGTCTTATAAAAATTGAAAAATGTTAGAGAATTTAAAATATTTTTATATTTGAGGGATAAGGCCCGTCCCGTCCCGGTCCCGTCCCGTCCCGTGAGGGATAGGGCCCGCGCGGGATTGAAAAAAAAAATAGAGAATCCCGTCCCGCAAAAATTACGCGGGACGGGACGCGGGACGACCCCCATCCCGTCCCGTCCCGTCCCGCGCCCACCCCTAGCGAAGTTGGAGAGACAACGCGCTCTGACTCTCTGAGTCCCAATTGAAGCTCTGGCGAAGTTGAAGCGGCCAAGCGGGTTGAAGCTCTGAAAGAGGTTTTTAGGGAGACTCGGGAGAAACAAGTCGAGCAGAATCAATTTTTTTTTTTTACTAAAACCGTTATCGACGCCCTGAAGCGTCGAGAATATGCCAATATAGACACCTAAAACCGTCGAAAATTTTTGACAACTTATAGTGTCGAAAATTTTTGACAACTTATAGTGTCGAAAATTATCGACAGATTTAAAAAGCGTCAAAAATAAAGCGTCGAAAAAAACTAATTTTCCTGTAGTGATACTCGAGTCAGGGTGGATCTTTGAATGATGAAACTCGGGATAAAATATTATTTGCAATTTGTCTTATTGTTAGAACAATTTTGGTCATTCTGCAAATAGTGTGAGTGATTTTGTTATAAGCTTGGTGATCATTTATATTGAACGAGTACGTACTGTGAATAGGTATATGAAATATTCTTTTAAACGATTACAAAATATACAAGGTAGGGGTATATCAACACTTTTCTCTCTACTAGTCGGATACGGATATGACCTCTACTAATACTACAACATTTCGGAGCCACTACGTTTTTTAAACTAACTAATGGGTAAATTATCCCATCAGTCCCTAACCTTTTCTACATTTTCCAAATTAGTCCCTAACCTTCCGTCTATTCTAATTAGGTCCTCAACGTATGAAAATAGTTACACCATTGGTCCCTCCGTTCATACTCCGTTAAACTAATGTTAAATGTGTGACCGGTCTGAACACGTGCAATCCGCATCTCGATTTATGTCTTCACCTCCTCGGCGGCTCCTTCTCTCTTCTACACACATTTGCAAACCCACAGGGCCCCAACCGATAACCACAACCATCACCTTGTCTCTCAGTAATTGCTTCTTCAGTTTCATCCGCACAATATATCCACCACCCCTGTTTACACCAATGCATCTCTCTTTCAACCTCTTCTCTCGCTTGCAAATCCACCACCAAGACCGTCGCTTTGTCCCATCGCCCTTTGCGTGTACTTGGTAGTTGACAATCATAAACGGCCGCTCCTACATCCATGTCTCGCTCTTCTCCACCTTTCTCACCCCTCATATCTGCCACAACCAACTGCACTTAGGCAAAAAATAGACCAAACTACCAAATTATTTTAATTTAGCGCAATCGATAAAATTATATGATATGAGATATACCAATTAAAAACAATAGATTAGTGATTTTTTGGCATAATTTGTGGAAGCAAATCTATAGTGTTTGGTTATTGATGTTGGGACTTGGGAGTGTCTTGGGAGTGTCTTGTGGTGATTGAATGTCGACAAAGGAGACAAAGACAGTGGGAGAGGGTTCTCAAGGCAGTAATTAAGGGCAATAACCAGTTGACGATTGTACCATTGACGAGGGTGATTGAATTGACGATGGAAGAAAAATATTTAAAAGGAAAGAAAATATTTTTAATTTTAGGAAGTCAAGCACTGTTTACGGGACATAGTTGACGAAACATTAACGGAATTATGGACGGAGGGACTAATGGTGCAATTGTTTAAGGACCTAACTAGAATGGATGAAAGGTTAAGGACTAATTTAGAAAAGATAGCATAGGTGAGGGACCAATGGCGTAATTTACCCTCTAACTAATGTATCCGGATTTCGCAAAACATCCTAGTCTTTAAGCCATTGACTAGATCATGCAATTTAGTCAAGATAAGATAATAAATATAAATACTACTTGTAAAATCAAAAGCATCAAGTTTTAAGTAAGTTTGTTATAATTTTTATTCCATGTCGTATCGTATATGTTAGAATTATTTGATATAATTCGGACATAATTAAATATACGCCCAAAAGATAAAAGTTTAATTTATGTAATTAGATAAGTAATTCTTATTCGTTAAGAATTAACTAATATTAGGATAAATAATATATATTCATTATATATTAATTTATCTAATAATAAATAAATAGATATATAGGAGAGACTCCTCTCTCCTAGTCTCTAACCCTAGAGAGAGTCTATTCGTCAGACGTTCTTCTCACGTAGAGAAACCTACAGAGAACTCTCCTTCGTGGAGAGAGTCTCATTCCTCTCCAATGCTCTCCTATGGTGTGTAGGCTGTGAATCGTAGGTTCCCCACTGCTTCCGAATCTTTAAAGAGATTTGGTGCTATGGAGATCTACCCGGTGATCAAATTCGAAGGCAAGACGATCTAGATTCCGCTTCCGCTATTCGAGGTAATCCGTATATCCCTCAAATTCTAACATTGGTATCAGAGCTTTAGGCTCAAATTGCCTTTGAATTTGTTCAATCGGATTCATAACAACATGAATTAGGTTCCTAGAACTAAATTCAATTGAAAAGTCTATTTTTTTTTGTTTTGCCGTGTTCTTGTTTGATGAACAACGCTACTGCAAATTTCCCTTGTTATGCAAATTATATGCTTTGGAGTTTTTTTTTTGTGAAGTCCGTCTTCAACCTACTTGTCCAGAAGACAGCGTCATCTTTGATCTACCTTCTCCCCTCCTCTTTGCAATCTCTCTGCGATAAAACATGCTTGTTGTTGATCTGATTATGTTTCAGACTCCATGTATATGCGTGTTTGGGCTGTTGAATCTGTTTCTTGAATTTTGGATTCTTTTGTTCCTGATTTCTTGAGGGTAGCAAATATGATGTTTTGAGAGATTTGGGGCTGAATTCGAGAAGGGCTAGATTCATTCTTGCCTTTATGAATTCGACCTCTGTGAAGCGTCGATTGCATTCGTTGCGATTGAGTTTTATCAATATGATGTATGCCTGTTTTGAGTCGAAATCCAGAACTTGAAGATGGGGCTTCGTGCTCCTCGATCGAGATCTCTTAGCTAGACTTTAAGGCTAGGCGGCATCTGACTTGCCACCGTCCTCCTTACTGGAGCAACTGGAGGCAGCGGCGCCACCGCCTAGGACGTCGACGGCAAGGAGCGAGGAGACCGTCTCCTTCTCTGATGCAAATTTGGGTTTAAGGGTCAAGTTCTTCGTGAACTAACGAACCTTAGATCTGAAAGATGGGATTCTGATGCTCGAATTATACATTGCGATTGATGAATCTGGGAACGTGAACCTAGAATCAACGAAAGTCCTATCTTGATTTTGATTTTTGATTGAAATATGAAGATGGATTTTCGGATTTGGGTTTTTTTTTCGTTTGGGTTCTTCAACAGGGGACCTCGTCGGACAAAGGGCTTGGCGGCGTAGCTGCTACCGTGCTCTTCGACGGAGTACAAGTGGGCGGCGGCGCTACCGCCTGTTACATCGGCGGCGTATCCTGCTACACAGTAGGAGGCGGAGATGGAAGGAGCTTCGAGCTCGCAGCCATGGCCAGTGGGAGATGGAAAAGATGGCCAGAGGCGACGCTAGGGCCAGGCGGCGCCTGTGATGTTGCCCGTCCTTCGAGGGCGCTGGCGGCGTCTGGCGCCACCACCTGTAGAAGTCGTCGGCGATCTAAATCCGGGTCCGAGCTTGCCATGGCGGCTGGAACTTCAACGGGCTTAGTCGGGTTTGGCTTCGGGCCAAGCCGGGCTGCTGTGACCTAGGCTCTCGGGCCAGGTCGGGCTTTCGGGTCACTTCTGGGCATGGCTCCTTGTGTGATAAGATTGGGCCTAATTCGTTTGGGCCTAATTTTTTTTTGGGCCTAATTTTTGTAAAATTGGCTGAGCATATATAATTTGGACTTTGCTGTTATGGTTGAACGTGACTTGTTTGTCCAGATTCATTTTGGACCGTAACTTGTCGTGTTTGACCAATCATTGGAGTTGTCTTGGTCGGGTTTGGACCCGGACCGAGACATGGTGGGTTGTGTTTGATGAGTTAGGCTTAGCCTGATTCGGTTCGAACGCAAATCATCGCTTTTATATGACCGAGCTGTGACTAAGTTATGTGAACTAGGTCCGTTGAAACAGATTTTCAGGTTATCTTTGCTCTCAAAATTTTTGATCGGACTACGTGTCTAATTGAATTTTTGATTGAAGCGAACGAACTTAAAAGTTATATGATATATCGACCTACATGGCCCTTTATCTAATAACGAGTGATGATGAGTCCTAAGTTATGTTGATACGTTCACATACGGACTAAGCTCTCTAAAATTATTTTTCAAAGAATTTGTTTTTCAAGGATGTTTAACCTTGGTTGAATATCGTTTTACTTGAAAATTGAGTGGATTTAAATAATTCAATCGTGAGTTGTTTAAAATTATTTTGAGTTAACGGATAGTTATTATGTATAACTTATTAACTTAAAATGGAAAATTGACTTTATGAAAGTTAATTGAAATATGAGAAATAAATCTTTTATGTAAAGATTGTATAAGAGATATGCATTTGGGGTGCATCTCTGAACCTTGCGAATAATTTCTTATTTTTACTACTAACGTGGCGATGTGTTTGAAATTATGAAAAGACACTTGATTTGTTTGAGTGTGATTGCAAGGAAATCGAGCAAGTAATTCATTGGTTAAATGGATGAAAAATATTCAGTAATTTTGAATAGCGTTTTTTAAACGTAGTTCCAATTGTTCTGAATAAACCCTTAAGGGGCAAGGACCTATATGTCTAGGATCCTGAAAGTCGATAGTCCTAATGAAGACATGTTATCTGACTTTGCTCGATTAGACTGCATTTGTTCTAGTGTATATCCATATGTTGGACATACAAATAAAGTGAGCTGATGTTGAGTATTTCGGGTACGTCAACAGTAATGCAGTTCCCTTGAAAATTAGAAAATGAGCAGGTGGACTTGATGAGAGTTCAACTCTTGAGTCCTAGGCTTTAAAAATTATTTTCTAATTTGTAAAGCTCACTTTGGATTTTCTCGGATTAAAAGAGTTGTAAAACTGAATTGCATGTTTCTAAGGAATTTTCATGCTAAAGAAAATTGTTATTTAGTGTACGCTGTTTCACTTAGGGACGTTGGTCCTAGTGGGAGCAAATCTTTAGACTGACTCGCACAGTTCAAAAGATAACCTTAAACATACGTTGTTTGGAAATCGTTAGACGGACGATTATGTCATCATGAATCTGTGTTCTAACGGAGTTGATTGCATGCTATAAGTATGTTTTTGCTTTGAAGGTCATGGTAAATGATGATATGTGTTAGTTTGTGCTTCGTGCATAAACGGTAACATGTTTTGGATCAATGGTGATAAACGGGTAATATACTCATTTCACTGATCTGAATCAGAAGTAAGCAGAACTGAGGTTACATCGATTTATATCGTAGTAATAAAAGTTTAGCTTTCCTGAAATGTCAGGGGCTTCTGAAGTTTCCTTACAAAGAACATGTGATATCATGATGCTAGTAATGGAACATACCTTGAGATCTTATTGGATTTCGGTTCCAATGTTATGATCATAAGTTTGCTGATTTTGTTTCAGTAACGAGAGGTTAAATTTGTCACTTTTGTGATAATTGTTGCAAAATATGATTTGTAACTTATGCATAATCTGATCATTGGGAATAAGAAAGTCGTTGCTAGGTCCAAATGAAGAAGTTGCGATCTACTTGGTTCAAGTTGATCATTAGGCAACCAGATCAGATAATATACCCAAGGGTTGGTGCTGAACTTCGAAGCTTAGCTGAAGTCAATCCTATAAGATGATGTCAAGTTCAGATCTTGACATTTTCTAATCCTCAATGAATTGTTGTAATTCATGAGAAGTGTCACTATAGAAGCATAGTTAAGGACTTTGCAAAGTGATAAAGGGTAAATGAAATGCATACTCTAAAAAGGTATTCTACTAGCGAGTGGGAGAATAGGTTCAACGGAACTTGAGAAAAGACAGAGTCATCAGAAGAGGAAGTTTCCTTATCTGAAAATGATGTGACACACCTTGGGGTATGTCTAGGATGATCATTGTAGGATTATCCAAAGAGATTAGATGCTTATTGCATTAAGCCCTTCTCTTGAGGCTTCGAGGGTAATCTGTTACTTGTAACAGATCACTACATTTTTGTAGATTGCGTTCTAAAAAATTTAGAAGCTTAAAGCACAAATTCTATTGTGTTGTTTGAATTTGATGATCTCTTAAGATCAATATGGATCTAAGGGTATATAAATGGATGTTGATATACAAGGTGAGCTTGTTGGTTAACATATATCCATGTTTTCTCTCACATTGGGTGATGAAGAAATCAGATGAAATTCAAAAAGGTTTTCTGTCTTAAATTCTTCTATTGACTGAAGTTACATGAAATGGTCAAATCCGAGCACAGAGCATTGGTTTCTGCTTAGTGTGCATTATGCTGATTTATGGAGTGGTTCATTTGTTGGACAATCCTTAGTCAGTTACTTCCTGGAAATGGCACACGAGGTGTCCTTTTAAAGGCTAAAGGCATAAGAGGATCTCTGGAGATGTACTTATGACTGAGGGTCACTTGGTGAACCTTAAAATATAGAATAAGCTTAACAGCTAGTTCTTGAAAATTTTAGCCTTATCTGCTTAGTTGCATCAAATCCATTTGGATAAATGGCATCATGTAGAATGTGTGTACTAGGCATGAGGCTGGGTACATGATCACGTTCTTAATCATCTTGGAAATGCGAACTTCTAAGATTGATGAGAGCAATCTGATAAAGAAAATGAGTTTTCGTAGCTCAAGGATCCTTAATCATGATTGTGAGACAGTTGTTAAGACAACTTAGGATGAGTTTTGATTGATGAAACCACAACATATCCTCTGTTAGTTCAGTCATTACATCGTCCTATGATAGTTGTAATACAACTCTTGCCACATTAACATTCAGGATATTCTGGATCAATCGTGATCTAGTGTTCCTGAGAATGTTCAGAGCTAAAGAAGTTTCGTTCTTGGCTCACAACTTGTTAAACAAATGTGTTTCGAGTTCAGGATTTTCATCTAGAACGATAGTGAGCATATCGAAACCACTTTGGAGTGGGAGTTGTTTTGAACACAAATATCTCAGAAACACATTAGATGTGGTTACTCCAAAATATATCCAAATGAGATAGCACTAATCACCACTTAGAGTCTGTGATCTGTTGGTAGATCTAAGACACAACTAGCGGACGGTGATGACAGATAATGAGTCCATGGAAGAAGCCATGTTTCGAACTGGTTTCTATCCTGCTTAGACATAAAGCAATAAGATAATTGGGTTCTTAAAGCTTTATAGGCGGAATGATCCATTGAGAGTTATACCTTAGATCAAGAGAGTTAGGTTGGAACCTTCTCTCTACATGGTTAGATTGTGTTCAATCAGACCAATGATTGGCTACAAAAGCTTGTATCCGTTTACATGTTGACCTAGATAGCAAAGTTTTTCCCAGTGGAAGGACTTCTGGAAATTCGTTTTCTGGATTAGTTTCTGCTAAGGTTTTGAGAAAGACACTAGTCTTGTACTCATACCTATGTAAGCATTGAAACATGCATTTAGATGACAATGATAAGATGTTTTGTACTTTGAATCATTGTAAGTATGTCATATTGGAAAGTTTAACTTTCTGATGTTGCAGATGACACGCTGATAGCCAGCTATGTTGTGATTCTAGCATGACAACTTTGATACAATTGTCAGGTGAATCTATTACATAGAAATTGGGTAGATGACTCATGAGGTTATTTCGTATAATCTTAAGCATGTCATTCTCATATATGGAAATGTGTAAATGGACTCATATAGGAAGTGGATTAAGTGAGGAACACTTGAGAAACTGAGTACTGAGTGCAATCTCGCATTTTGTTGTATGCTGAGATAAGACAAGCGAACATGTGTTTGTTTACAAACTGATTCGAGTCTTATGCACCGAATACAGTAAATTATTGCAAAAGCACTCTTGTATACTGTGTATTGTGTTATGGTGGATGATATCTGTGTCCATGGTGGAACATAGATATGGATCTTAGTGATCTAAGGGAGGAGACACTGATGTATGTATCAACATCAGTCCATAGGTCTTATCTCTAAGGAGAAGAGACGTTGTTGTCTAGCAAGAAATGTCTTGCTTGTCCTTCCACCACGGAAGCTGAGGTTCTAACATCATCAGTAGCTTCCGAGGAGATTATGAAAAAGGATTCTCCTAGAAACACAAAATTTGGCTGTGGCGAAATATGGTGAGCGGATGTCATGACTATGGGTTTTGACTGACCATTTTTTTGTCAATACCAAGATTTCCAAGGGATGTTGGAGATCAAATGATATTCAGATCAAACCCTATCTAGTCAGAGAGACGTTGTTCAAAGACAACGTTGTCATAATATCTTTGACTCTTGATGGTTATGCGAGCCACCTCTCTAATTTGAGTTTTTAGCAAGTGGGAGACTTTGGTCTTAACTCATATGCTGTGCCATTGACATGGTGAAAACTGGTGATGTAAATATGAAATATGTTACATGTCATTGAACCATAGTTTGTTCTCTCACACGAACAAACGTTCCTATAAGTGTTCGTCACTGTAGGTGTAAGGTATCTCAATTCTTATGGGAACGGAATGAGATGATAACCGCCTTGACTATCTTTGGATGTCAAGATGAAGTCTCTCCGGTTGGGAAAGACTGAGTGGGTAATTTATAGTAAGTCATTCATATGACTTGTAACTATGCTCATGCGCCCATTGGTTCAGAAAAGCAAGGTGTTGCAGGGTAAATGGTTCTCAAGTCTACGTGACTACGAGATGAACACCTTTACAGGTTGAGTGGACAGCGCTTTAGAGAAGCGCTCCCTATAGCACACTGTCATACTAGTGTGTGCTAGTCCACCCTATGTGGTGATAGATTGATCCCATCTCTATCACTGTGTGAGCTAAGATGTATGTAAACAAGGAAACCCTTAGTGACTAACGGCTTGGGTTACTGATTGTGGTGGTGATGCGCTACTTTGGTTGTGTTCCGATGGCCATGAGTGATGCGGTCTAAGTGGGGCATTTCTGGGAAATTGGTCATCATTTATATGAAAGTAATGCCAATGCGAAAGGAAGGTATTATGAGTAATCGTTGACGAAAATGGGATTTGCTGGATCCGACAGTTACGTACTGTTGTGAATCGTCATTATAGTTGAACTAAACTGAGAGGGATCCGGTTTTGTGTGTCAACTAGTCCGATGAAAGATAATCCTAGGGATGCAGCAATACTTTTCAACTAACGTTGTGACCTAGTCCCTGGCGGGATTTTTATGCAGGTAGTATTGCCGGGTCGCACGGCCTATACACGACATTGAGTTTTGGAGGAACACGATCTTTTGTGCGAGCGAGTGGGAGATGTTAGAATTATTTGATATAATTCGGACATAATTAAATATACGCCTAAAAGATAAAAGCCTAATTTATGTAATTAGATAAGTAATTCTTATTCGTTAAGAATTGACTAATATTAGGATAAATAATATATATTCGTTATATATTAATTTATCTAATAATAAATAAAGAGATATATAGGAGAGACTCCTCTCTCCTAATCTCTAACCCTAGAGAGAGTCTATTCGTGAGACGTTCTTCTCACGTAGAGAAACCTACAGAGAACTCTCCTTCGTGGAGAGAGTCTCCTTCCTCTCCAATGCTCTCCCATGGTGTGTAGGCTGTGAATCGTAGGTTCTCCACTGCTTCCGAATCTCTAACGAGATTTGGTGCTATGAAGATCTACCCGGTGATCAAATTCGAAGGCAAGACGATCTAGATTCCACTTCTGCTATTCGAGGTAATCCATATATCCCTCAAATTCTAACAGTATAAATGTCATTACCTTATCCAGCTTTTGATATACTAGGTAGGAACTGTGCTTTGCACGCTGAAGGTGTTATCGTGTTTACGTATAAAAGATATGAACTTGCTCTAAATATATAAGATATGAATGTGATAAAATTAATAAATTAATAGGTGAAATTATATATAAATTAACAAATTACAAATAAAAGTTGTGAATGAATACAATTACAAAGCATAAATAAGAGTCATGTATCTATTTGAAATGCACTCCTAGGGCAAGTTATAATCCTAAGTTGGAAGAACCTGTTTTTTAATTTCCCCTCAATAAAAAAAGTATGGTAATAATTTCACATCTCAGTATGATTATATACAAAGAAATGTTATAAATTTACCTTGTAGTCTCCATTGTCTGAGAATGTGCCTGCGATGCAAGACACCAGAAAGTAATTAACGCTTGAGAAAAAATATTAGGACCGAATTCTGTTCATATTTAAATTAATTCTAATTCATAAAGAATAAGGCCTTTGAGCCTTACCTTATCCTGCTTCTGTGCATAGGACAACAACTTTTCTTCTTGAACATAAGACCATTTTGCAGATCGTCCATGATAAGTGGTTGATTCTGATCCTTCGCATATGTGCTTGAATCGAAGCAATACTTGTTTGTTTCCGATCTTGCAATGTTCTTAATGCCTATTAATGTCAAAATCCTTTCTTGAAGTAGCTTTAGGGTTTGGATGGCAAAAGCAAGAATCACAACAGTGAATACTTTGAGTCTGCAGGAACAGCGGGTGCCGCTTCAGCTGTCACAGGCACCGGTCTGAGTCGTCGTGAGTGTAGGTGTTCGGAAGTGTAATAAGAGAAACGGTGCTCCTCGAAGGTTTCTTTTCAGTAACTTTGGCGTCTGTTTGGAAGTAGTTGTGAATGTGTTTGTTTGGAAGACATTGAGTATAGAATTGAGAGCTAGGGTTTCGGGTTTGGATTGAAGAACACTTAATTAGCCAAGTACTCCTTAATTAAATTCAATCTTTTTTTTTATTGAATGAATAAAACGTTTAAATAGAACAAGAAACCCTAGAAAGCTATAGGTTGGACTGGCCTTATCCTTCTAAAAATGATAGATTTGGCTAACCTTAAATCTAATATTATAGTGTAAATAAAATCTTATCTAAAGATAAGATAGAAAGAAATCTACTTGGTGAACAAAGAAACCTTAAAGATATATGTTCCTTCTCCATCTTATTTATCATAACAATAAAGAATTAAAGATAAAAGAACATACGAATCAACCCTAATGAGCCTATTTTCTCTAATTGCCATCATCCCTTGATATTGTCGAATGAGTCATGTCTTCATGAGCTTGGATTGAGGTCTTAACTTAATTCTTAGGCTAGTAGTCTATAGTCTTGAGCAAAGTGACCAAGGTGACCTGAGTCCTTGCTCAATGGTATCTCCGTAGCATACGAGAAGTGTCTTCGTATAGCATCTTGGATCCACTACTACATATAAGAACCAAATGTAACATTTATTTTGTAACATTTTAAAAAACTGTTACAATAGGTATCTAATGTAACATGTTTTAACTTTTATTAACATAGTGTTACATTAGCACAAATTATGTTACATTGGATGTAACATTATTTAAAATGATGTAACACTTTTGTATATGTAACACATTTTGCATTGTATTGTAACATTATTAAAAATGATCTACAATTTAAGTTTTTCGAATGTCTATGCCATTTTTTTACATTATTTAATTTATTTTAAATAAATTGGAGTTGAAGATTCTAAATTTGTAATTGTATTTATTATCTCCAAGAGTTTAGTTGATTATCTTATGTCTAAAACACTTAAAGAAGATTTGGGAAAAAAAAATAATTTGGGATATTTTGGAAAAAATAAAATATGCATGTGACAATATTTTATTCATATATTTCAAAAAATAAATTATATTTAAATATAATATTAATTAAATTTGATTACTACTATATTCTATGGCTTATATATATATATATATATATATATATATATATATATATATATATATATATATATATTACATTGTGTTCATTATTTTATTTATAGATTTAATTTGATATATTAGTCCCAATAAATTTAAAACATAAAATTAATAAATATTTTATAATTCTTTATCCATTTATTTATGTTGTAATTTAAATATATTTATTAAAATATAAATTTAATAGTTTTAAAAAAAATTAATAATATAAAAACTTAAATGTATGAAAGTAATATATAATCTAAAAAATTAAAAGTAAAACATTTTCTACATTATTTTATCTATTTATTTAATAAATATAATTATCATAGTATTAATATTTAAAGTAAAAAAAATATATTTTCCATATTATGTTATATATTTTGTTAATGATATCACTAATATATGTAAATATAAAATTTAGTAAATTTTTTGAAATATATTGAAGTTCAAATAACATTACACTCTTCTAAAAAATAACTTTATGCCTCGTCTATTAAGACAAACTAGCCTATAGCCCGTGCGCTACGCACGGGATGTTTAACATAGTAATGATGTATAAAACATAGTACTCGACTGGACCTTACCTTCGACTAATATGATACAAGAAGGAGCGACACATAAATTATTTTAACATGGTTTCATAAAGTAAAATAAGTCAACCACAATGCACGCAAATAATAATCAACTGAGTCATAACATCTGCATGCATATGTCCTCAACACAAGTTTCTACAAACTATACGTTGTGAAAAACCTCTTTATATACTACATTAGTAGGATACATAACCCACGTTCTTTATATACTGCATTAGTAGAGTACATTGGAGATAAGATAAAACTCGATAAAACACCACGTCTTAAAGAGATGAAAGTTTGCTAAATTCCAACAAAAGAAAAGTTAACAGGATACATAACCCACATGAAAACATTTAGTATATGTTAAAAGGATGTCAAATGTTACTAATCACACTGTTGTGTCGCCTCCGGTAACAACCTTCTTGGTTGATGACGATTGACCTTCACCACTCGTAGTGCAAGTGTACTCATCTTCAGATTCATGGGATCGCTTTGATGAAGTGAGGACAATACTTGAAGAAGCATTGGAAGGAGCTTCGGGTTGAGGAGGCAAATGATCTGAATCATAATCCTATAACACCAGACACGCATGAACGATATATGCATGCACTTAGTATTCTTTAAACCATAGAATAAAAGAAAAGTAACAACCACATGTAATAGGTAAAAAAACCACCTTCGCAAAAATCAGGTGATTTTCAAACTTCTCAATCAAGGACTCATCCTCACTGACTCTCTTGACAAAATACGCATCACGTGGATGCTCAATATTGTATCTTCCAACATCAACAACGAACACATACTTACGAGAGAGAAGCTTGTTGAATTCGGGGGGAAATGTAAGCTTGGAATCTCCCTATAAAAAAAACAATATCAAAACAACACAATTGATATGATGCCAAGTAGACTAAAAACACAATAATTACATACAAATATGCGTTAGAGGGAGTGACCTTAACCATCTGAGCACGTAAAGTAGAAGCATCCTTTTTAAGTAGCTGGATGGCTGCTTGATTGAACAATGTCATCTTGGCAGTCCCCGTAGCATCCTCCACAATAATCTGAAGCAGATATCTAAATGATAAATGAATTAACATCAGTCATGACAGCAAGGAACTAAAAATAGTAAAAGAGCGTGGGTAATTGAGATGCTTTGCCAAATATTTAGGTCGTTGTTCCTATTAAAACAAACATACAAAACCTATGCAAACATATGTAAACTGACATGAAATACATCATCATACATACCTTTGTTCAGGGAACTTGACATGTATAGAACAACTATTACACCAAAACATAGAGTCCTTATATATAGCCTTCTTGTTGTAAACTTTGCATCCATTATACGCCCAATCCACATCTTTGCATATTTAGGCGATGCGTCCAACAATAACTACAGTACACGGCTGTTAACCAAAAAAATGTAAGCAAAAATAATCACTTAGGGAACTTCAATTTCATACAGTAACTAATAATGTTTGAAAATGACGACGAAATAAACCTCGACGGTTTTATGTAAGAATTGGATGCATTGCTTAGAATCAATTGGAAAGGGATCTTGCACAGGTGTTTGAGACAATTCTGGAATGGTTGATCTCACGAGAACATTTGAATTTCCATCACACCACCTACATTGCACAACACGTGAAAATAGGTAAAGAAAGTTCATATTCGACAAGAGTCCTATATCAACTTGACATATAAAATGATAACCTTTCTTTGAAGGTTGCAATCTCCGGTATTGTTGCATCAAAATAGAGCTTTGTTCCGTTGGAAGCATTATTCAAGATAAATCCACCTGAAGTTATTAGTTCAGAGAAGACAGAATGATCATTTATAGTGATGAACGATAAAGGCAAGTGAATGACCAATAAAGTAAAGAGGGATCGGTGATGCGAACCTCCAAACTTCTTCACCTTTGCAAATTTGATGATTACAAACACCTTTTCTTCTCCAACGCTCGTCAAGTGATTATTCAATTCATGCGCATACTTATTCCACAGAGTGCAGTTCAGAGTTTTATTGCTGAAAATGAATTAAAATGAAAATGATAAATTATAAGCATTAACCATGTAGTTCTTAATACTTGTACAGAGTGCAGTTCAGAGTTGGTAATGTAAGCGATACATAACAAATTTAGATGGAAACTAACACTTCATTTTCCAGGGCGAAATCAAGTTTTGCAGGTGAAGACGAATCGTTCACGTCAGCTTGAAGGGGAGAGAACTTGGTAATGTAACCAATCACAACTACATTAGAGAAAACACAAGCTAAAACTCATATCATCAAACCAGAAACAACAACATAACCAATAAAATATTTGATGTAGTGAATATACACAATTACCAATAGCAGAATCATGGTCAAAGACGTTGCAGTTGATGTCTCTGAAATCAACAAAGGTAAAACTATGCAGAGGAATGTTCAGCCCTTCAATCCGAGAAACAACGCACTAGTACAAAAATGGTTTTAGACAACACCGCATAGACAACGGTTTTTGAAATAATGTTGTCTATATTGGCAGAAATTATAGTTTTGTGGTACGCACAACGGTTATTAGTTATAACCGTTGTCTTTGTAATTGCAAAGACAACGTATATATAAAGAACCGTTGTCATACATATAGAAGACATCTCAAAGAATACGATTCACAAAACCGTTGTTTATGACTAATTAAATCCGTTGTCTCTATTATTATAAAGACAGCGAATATAGCAAGAACCGTTGTCATAGATATCGAAACATCTCAAATAATAATATTGACAGAACCGTTGTCTATGTCCAATTAAAACCGTTGTCTTTGTAATTGCAAAGACAACGTATATATAAAGAACCGTTGTCATACATATAGAAGACATGTCAAAGAATACGGTTGACAGAACCGTTGTCTATGTACAATTGAAACTGTTGTCTTTGTAAGTACAAAGACAATGGATATACAAAGAACCGTTGTCATAGATATAGAGGACATATCAAATAATACGATTGACAAACCGTTGTTTATGACCAATTAAAACCGTTGTCTTTGTTATTATAAAGACAACGAATATAGTAAGAACCGTTGTCATATATATCGAGACATATCAAATAATACGATTGACATAACCGTTGTTTATGTCCAATTAAAATCGTTGTCTTTGTAAGTTGTCTTTGTAATTACAAAGACAACGAATATATAAATAACCATTGTCATATATATAGAGGACATCTCAAATAATATGGTTGATGGAACCGTTGTATTTGTCCAATTGAACCGTGGTCTATGCCCAATTTATCTTCTCAAATTAAAATAAAAAAGTAAAAAATAAGATAAAGATCTGATTTATTAAGGGAAAAAAAACCTGCTATCTTCTCCCGTGAAAACGCACATTACGTGCCCTAGCTCTCTTCCTCCTGTCAATCGGCGAAGAAGAGCTTCTTAGATTGAAGCTTCTTCGCACAATCGAGCGTCCTTTACTCCCGAACTCTCTTTCATCTCCATCCGTGGTCCAGATTCTCCCTCAAGCCACACCAAGCTTGGTAAGTGTTCTATCTTGTCATCATCTATGGGCAGCAGGGTTCTATCGTCCTCTACTCCCGAACTCTCTTCAATTGAAGATCATAAGCCCCCGCACTCTTTCAACTCCCTTTTCAGTGACAGGTTTCTTCAGAATCTGTGGAATTGAAGTCGATAACCACCCACCCCCTTGTTCTGTGTTAATCCCAAACAGAGAAAGCAGGTGCGTTTCTTGTACTGTCAGTTTTTCGTTTTTTATCGGGAACTACAACAGCATTGTAGGGTGTTTCGATCCCTGCCTAATTGTGTTTTTTCTTTGCAATTGGGTGTAGGAACCGTAGAACATCTTGCCAAAAAAAAAAAGCGCCCTAACTGCAACTATAAGGTGTGTTATCTGGATGATTATGAAACCTTAACAATTAGCCTCAATTGATTTCAAGGAATCATAGAAAAGGCATGCTTTTAGAGTGTTTTAATTTCTGTTCCTGTTTTCTATTCATGTCCGGTTATTTTCTTCCCTTTCTGGTTCCTTATACCTGGTATTTGAACCGATTGGACAAGATAAATTGTGAAAAGGGGAAATCACAGGCACACCAAAGTTATGGTGTAGAGCTCAATTATTTTTTCCCCATGGGGGCATATTTTTCTCTATCCTCACACCTCTGATTAGGAATTTACCTCTTGTTCGATCATATGTATGTTTCTGGTTCAGAGCAACCAGCTGCTGGTGACATATTGAATGTGAATACTGTTGCTGGCAAACAAGCTTTTGTTCCATAAATAATGAGATTCAATCTTTTTTATAGGTCTAAGAGTTTGCATTGAGCAAAACTGTTACTGTTGTATGTTATGCTTGAAAATTTAAGCTCGATCAATCGCCTCTTGTTAACTCATGTCTCGTGTTTGTTAAAGGTGTTTTAAGCTTGTTTCGATCGATAAAACACTTGTAATGAGTTTATAATGTATTTAGTTGTTTAAGCTGATGTGCTTAAGAACCCAAAGCTGAACTTTATCCCAGCGTGTCAAAACTGATGAAGGCGTCGGGTAAATGATGTAAACTGGATGATATTGCAAATTCTAATTCCAAATCTTGAACGTGGTTAACACAAAGTTGAATCAACTAATTAAAATTGCATAAGAAATCTGACTTTACTTTCGTAAATTGCCATATTGCTAGGAAATCTGATTGAGGTGATCAGTAGAGAATTTACAGGGAAAGCAGGTAGCTTAGTACGTAGCCAGTAAGGATTGATATCCTTAAAATGATCTTGAATAAGGATTTCTAACTTATCTGATCTAAGATGGCCTTTTTATTTTTATTTTTTTGGTGGGAATATGGCCTTTTCATTAGAAGGATATCCTAATTTCTTGTTTATTTAAAAAAAAGGATTTCTAATTTATTATCATTAATTACATATGAATCTAGATTTGCTTTTCATTAGAAGGGCGAACTAATTCTTTGTCTAATGTTTCAAAAATCAACCTTTTGTCATAACCCATTTAAAATGACATTGTTTTTTCCTATCATTGCTTCTTCTTTGGGAAAATACATTTATAATAAGATATAAATCATAGGGGTGGGCGCGGGATGGGACGAGACGTGATTGGGGTCGTCCCGCGTCCCGCGTCCTGGTTGATCTTTCTTGGTCTTATCAGGGAATGTAACTGGTTTCCCAGGTTGATTTGGTTCTTCCTCTTGGGGTTGTTTCTGCGTTTCAGATTATAATTAAAAAGGAGAATTACATGGTATTGCATTTTCGAACAAGACTTAGAGAGAAATCTTATGTAAAGTGCTACTCTTTGAACTGAAATTATTTTTGACTGCAAGACAAACTTTTCAAGTTCAATATCGAAAATTCTGGAAATGAGGAATCCTTACGGTAAGAAATCAAATCCTCAGTTTGATGGAGAATTAACTATCTCAAACATATAAGCAAATATCCATTTCCCTACCAATCCTTAGCCTTAGTCATCTAGTTCTAAATATGAAGTGCTGTTCAACAAAAGGTGAGGCAAATAGCAAGGGTAAAGGTGTGGGTAAGGTTGTATAAAATGAGGGAATAGATTAGACACAAGGGTTTTCCAGCTCCAGCAGCACCACGTTGAGCAAACCACAAAATAGTTATGCAATACCAAATAGGAATTAGCAACTAGATGTATGGGTATAGCAAGTTAACAGGAATTGTATAGGTAAAATAGTAATGCACGCCCTCGGTGAAAGTGATCTTGGGTGTCCGGTGTCCGATTGAGCTCCATGATACATTTCCGAATAGGGAATCCGCTCACGAATCAAACTGCCATTTTTCAGGACTTAAAATGCCATTTTATTAGTGTTTTTCTTGTTTTTTCAGCAATTTCAGTTTTTATCTTTTATCTCTTGTTTCTTATATATATATATATATACATATATATGAAAATGAGTATTATCTTATCATTCATATGGTTATTTCTTTTTTTTTTTCCAGGAATTACTTTTGGAATTTCTCAATAGTCCAACACACTTCTATCTCTTGGGTAAGTTCTTTGCACATTCTCAATAGTCCAACACATTTCTGAATCGCTGTGCTTGCTTTTCTAGTTCATCCTTGAGGCTCTTGGTGTGGTTTTCTATCCTTCAAGATTTAGATGGTTCATAAAGAAACAAGATAATCTCGTTTGAACCTGCTGTGATAAAAAAGTGATATGTGCAGCAGCACTGATCCGATACCTGCTGCATTGTCTCATATGCATGCCCATCTGTTTGAACCTGCTGCATTGTACAACAGTGATCCCAAACATGGTATGTAAGCCCTGCTAGATACACTTCTAACTTAGCTTCATTAGGCTCGAGTCCGTCCATACACAGTAGCAAACTCCTCTAGACATTTCCTATGTTGAGGTGTCACAATAAAGATGAAATTACTAACTGGTAGTCGGAATAAAGATTTTACCTGTGTACTGCTACTTTGAGGAGGGACTGTCTCTGAATCAATAGTTACCACGAGATCTTTGATCTTGCGCCAATCAGCTCCCACATTCCCTGCATTCATCGATAGTTAAACTTTTGAAAGATGATGGCAGTGCAGGCAATCTTTCTAGCGCTTCCATTCCCTTGAGATGAATATGTTTTAGCAATCGAAGATCCCCTAGTGGTGGTAGCTTTGAGAAAGTTTTACAATCTTCCAATTTAATAGTATTGAGACCCAGGCATACATCAGGTCTGCTGAACCATTCAGGAAACTCGGAACCACTGTAATTTTTAATTGTCAACTCAGTCAAGGTTCGGGGAGGTTCAAGGCCTTCCAGGACTTCTTTTGCTTCTGCATGTGTTGAATCAGCACTCCAGTATAGGTTCAATGTTTCCAATTTGAGCTTTTTTTGTAACTCAGCCTCTCGAGCCTCTGATTCACTCTTGACATTTTCAAGCCTTGCGATTTTAAGTGATTTTCTGAGATCATTCATTTCCTTCAACTGCTCAATTCCTTTTCCATCTCCTGTTTTTGTTTCCCCCACTAGGTATACTTCAAGTCCTCTAAGGTTTTTCAGTTGCCCCATCCGTGGAGGCATTTCTAATAATTGAGTGACAATATTCACTTGAAAATATAAAAGGTTGGTCAACTCTGCCAAGTCTTTTGGTAGTTTACGGAGGTTTTTACAGTCATTTAGTTTAAGGACTTGCAATGCAAGATTCTTGGATAGGGAGGGCACCTCTATTATAGGAGTAGATGAAAGATCTAGATAACAAAGGCATCTTAATTTAGAAATGGTTTTTGGAGAAAGTTCTTTGAGTCTTGTATGGCTTAGATCTAAAACTCGGAGGAGTGTGAGGCTCTCAAAGAAGGTGGGGTTTTCTGAGATTAGTTCCCCAGCCGGTTGCACCAAAACAAATGTTCTTAGTTTCTTGCAATTTCTCTCAATAACATCAAGCACGCCCTTGACGGCCGCTTCCTTGACAGCAGTTTCCTGACCATTCCCAGTATCCTTGCAGCTCAAAGAAAAATGGCGGGTAATATCTGTTATGCCAGTGGGACTTGATTCACCAATATCCTCTCGATGAAATGCACTAGACGAGACATTTTGAGCAAAATCATAAGCAAGTGGATGCATTTCATAGGGTGGTTTGTTATCAGATGAAATTACTAACTGGTAGTCGGAATAAAGATTTCCCAATGGAACAAAATTCCCTTCCTGAGCCTTTTCATTATAAGCATAAACAAAAGTTACCACAAATTGAAAGTTTCCATTCTGGCTTGCAACTTGGTAGGTAGTGTATAAATTGATTTCCCAATGGAACAAAATGCTCAGATTTGCAGCCCATGGATCCCACCAGAGCCACATTCGTCCCTTCTCTTTGTTCACTCTATTGATTGCATTTTTCCAGTCTCCCGGCATACTTTTCAGCACCTCATTCTCACCCTTTTTAGCACCTCATTCTCACCTTTTGCTGTCATTTTCAGTAACTCATTCTCACCCTTTTCTGGCATTTCTGTCATTGAAGCCCCTAATGTTCCAAGATCCTATCTTAAGACTGGTCATAAATTTAACAGAGGCATCTAGTGCAGCTGTGCATATGATAATATAATCTTAAAGGAAAATTGGAATTGAAGCTTTTTAAGGACTTAAATTGCCATTCTCTCTTGTTGTGTTGAAATTTTATGCACTTTTATTTGTTTTTTTCCCTCACTTTTGTGTTTCTTGTTTAGTTACAAGTTATAAATTTTAATTTGATGCGTCTTTAAATCCATAATAGATTATATATGTATCGTAGTTGGATTTTTGCAAATCGTTTATCATCGGAGTATACAAAAGGGGTGGAAGAGTTCGTAACGTTTGCATTGAAACATGCCAAAGACAAAATTAGGATACAATGTCCATGTTTAGACTGTTGTCATGTGGAACGAGTAAATGAAGAAGATTTACGAGATCACTTGATTGTAAATGGAATGGATAGATCTTACACAAAATGGATTTGGCATGGTGAGGAAGGAGATCGATGTGTTCGCTTGGATGAATCTGATTGTGACACTGTTGGAGGTGATAACTATGAAGCTTGTAACTATGAAGCTGATCGATTAGAAGACATGGTAGATGTCATGAAAGAAAATTTTCAAGAAAATGCTAAGATCTTTGACAACTTGATGGATGATGCTCGAAAGCCACTATATGAGAATTGTACTAAATTCACAAGGTTGTCAGCTGTTTTGAAGTTGTATAATTTGAAAGCTGCTCACGGGTGGACCAATAAGAGCTTCACAGCCTTACTTGAAATTTTGAAAGATATGCTTCCAGAGGATAACGTACTTCCTAACTGTACCTACGAGGCGAGAAAGATGTTGCGTACGATGGGTATGGATTATGAGAGGATACATGCATGTCGTAATGATTGTGTTTTGCATCGAGGAAATAATGCATCATTGCAGTATTGTCCAAATCCCGATTGTGGTGAACCGCGATACAAGAGAGAAGGTGTTCCTGCCAAGGTAGCATGGTATTTTCCGATCATACCAAGATTTAGACGCTTGTTCAACAACGTAGAAGATGCACAAAACATGACATGGCACGAAACTGAAAGGGAATGTGATGGAAAACTCAGACATCCAGCAGATTCTCCTCAGTGGAAGATGATTGACAATAAATATTCCGATTTTGGCGAAGAAAGCAGAAACTTGCGTCTTGCTCTCTCAACCGACGGAATGAACCCACATGGAGGCCTTAGTAGTATTCATAGTACTTGGCCTGTTCTGCTGGTGATATATAGCCTTCCTCCGTGGTTAAGCATGAAGCGTAAATACGTGATGTTATCTTTATTAATTTTTGGGCCAAGACAACCTGGGAATGATATAGATGTTTATTTGGCTCCTCTAATCGAGGATTTGAAACTCCTGTGGAATGATGGTGTTGAAGTATTTGATGCATATCGACGGGAAGCTTTTAATATGCGAGCGATGTTGTTTTGCACTATAAATGATTTCCCTGCTTATGGTAATTTGTGTGGTTATACGACGAAAGGACATTATGCATGCCCGATTTGTGAAGAAGGCACGAGCTTCCTGCAACTTCATCATTATAAAAAGACGTTTTATCTTGGGCATCGACGATTTTTGCCCTCTTCCCATCGCTACCGCAAACTTCGGAAGGCTTTTAATGGAGAAACGGAAGAAGGAATGGCTCCAATACCATTAAGTGGTGAGCAAGTTCTTGAAAAGGTGAAGGATCTTAATGTCAGGTATGGAAAAAAGAGTGTTAAGTCCTCTGGGAAGTCATCTGGGGAATTTAGTGGTTGGAAAAAGAGGTCGATATTTTTCGATCTACCTTATTGGAAGGATTTATTCGTGAGACATTGTCTTGATGTGATGCATATCGAGAAGAATGTGTTTGATAGTCTTGTTGGTACACTACTTAATGTTCCGGGAAAGACGAAAGATGGTCTCAATGCTAGGCTAGACATGGTTGATATGAAAATCTGACAAGAATTGGCACCACAAAAGAAAGGCGACCGCACTTATTTGCCACCTGCCTGTTATACTTTGTCTAGAAATGAGAAATTGGAGTTCTGCAAATTTTTTCGAGAGCTAAAGGTTCCTTATGGGTATTCATCAAATATGAGCAACCCTGTCTCTGCAAATGAGTTGAAGCTTGTTGGTTTGAAAACCCATGACTGTCATATTATAATGCAAATTTTTTTGCCGATTGTCGTGCGCTCTATTCTTCCGAAGCATGTTCGATCTACCGTGACAAGATTATGCTTATTCTTCAAAAAAAATTGCAGCAAAGTCATTGATCCTGATGAATTGAGCTCGTTGCAGAAGGAAATTGAAATTATATTGTGTGAGATTGAGATGTATTTCCCTCTATCTTTTTGTGATATAATGGTTCATTTGACTATCCACCTGGTTAGAGAGATCAGATTATGTGGGCCAGTTTATCTTAGATGGATGTATCCGTTTGAGAGGCATATGAAAGTTTTAAAAGGGTATGTGAACAACCGAAATCGTCCTGAAGGGTGTATTGTCGAAAGATACATTGTGGAAGAAGCTGTCAAGTTTTGCACTGAATTCTTATCTGGTGTTGAAGCGATAGGAATTCCGAAGTCTTCATTCATAGAAAGCTCAGATGGAAACGGAACCTTGGGACAACAAAAGAAAAGTATATCCCAAGATGTGCGTCTTAAGGCTCACTTGTATGTGCTTTATAATGATGAGGAAGTTCAACCATATATAATAGAGCACAAGTCTTATGTAAGGAGTCAAAATCCATCTCATAGAAGTGATAAGTGGATAGCGGCTGAACATAATCGCTCGTTCATCGATTGGCTACAAAAGCGAGTTCTTGAGGATTTGGCACAAAATCCTGGAACGGTTTCCAATCGTTTGAAGTGGTTGTCACAACTGCCTGATTCAGTAGTAACAACCGCCATGAAGTATGAGATCAATGATTATATGTTTTACACGAAGATGCAAGATGATAAAAGCACAATGCAGAATAGTGGTGTCACCTAGGTGGCCGAAGCTATACAAATAGGTTCAGGGAAGGACAAAAGTCCTACTTATGTGCGGAGTTCATATTATGGTGTAGTTGAAGAAATATGGGAGTTGGAGTATGTGGTTTTTAAGGAAGTAGTGTTTTGTTGTCAATGGGCTGACTCTAAGGGTGGTGTACGAGTTGATGAGTTAGGCTTCACCTCAGTTAATCTTAATAAGATAGGCCACAAAGATGAGCTATTTGTTTTAGCATCGCAAGTTAGGCAAGTGTTCTATGTACCGGATCCGGCTGCTACTGGGTGGTCAGTTGTTATTCCAGCAAAAGAGAGATATATAGATGATTTGAATGGAAAAGAAGATGTCCAAATGGCTGAAAATGATCATTTTTCAGCAGTTTTGCCCCCATCCGATGATATCAATATAGATAGATCTTATTTGCGTGATGATCATGATGAAGGGATATTGATTACTGAAAATGTTAAGACTTCAAAAAAAAAAGAGGAAAAAACATGCCTAACTAATTAGGTAAATTTATGATTTGGATTCTTATAAATTACAAAGTCTTTGTTTATTCTTACAAATTACTAATATACTTTATTTGTGATATTTGACAATATCTCTTGCTGTTTTTTATGTAGATATATGGCTTCATCTATATCTTCTGGGAATTCGGATGAGAACAATGACTCTACTGATAAGAAGTCTTCCCCGTCTAAGAAGTCTACCCCATCTAAGAAGAGAGGTATTACGAAGATGAAGGTTGTCACTAAGATGAAGGATAGTGGTAAGAAGTTTCCTGTACAGTGGAACAAAAAGGATCAGCCTATTAAAAATAATCACGCAAGGCTTTCAAGCTATATTGGTCATTGTGCTCGTAATAGAGTAGCAATTTCTTATCATTCTTGGAAGGCTGTTCTGATTGAGCTCAAAAAATTGATTGTTGAACAAGATATGGTAAGATAACATCACATATTTTCATTCATCAGTAATATTGTCGTAATAACATATTTCTAAATCTAATAACTAACCAATTAACTACTATTATGTACATTTTGTAGCAATCATTTGATATACCTAATGATAAGGGCAAGATTGGTTGGATCATTACTACAGCAAATACTGCATTCAGAGATTTTAAGAGTCGCTTGGATAAGAAATATATGAGGAAAAATGGAGAGATTTGCACTGAGCCACCAGCTGAGTATGAGTTCATTGACAAAAGTACATGGACTGAGTTTATAAAATACCGACAATCTGATGAGTTTCAGGTTTTTTCTAAATCCAGTTTATGCACTAGTTTTATATTGTTCTTATGTACAAATTAAAATAAGAAAACATTAACTATGAACAGGCGCTTAGTGCAAGAAATAGTAAGATTGCAAAGAAAAATGAATATCCTTACAAGGCTGGTCGTAAGGGATATGCTGGCATTGAGCAAGAGATTGTAAGTTTGCTTTTACTTCATTGAGCATATAAATTGATGTTCGTGTATTATTCCATAGTAATTTGTAAATGTTTTTTTTCTTTTTAGATAGAGGAGACAAACATGGAACCTTCTGATGAAGTTTCGCGTGGTATCTTATGGAAAAAGGCACGAGTAGACATTGATGGTGGTCTGTCAGGAAATGTTCAGGAGGTTGCTAAGAAAATTGTAAGTATTTCTAAAATCCATCAATTTACCAAAACGATCACGCTTACATGGAAAAATATCTATGTCATTGCAAAATTGCTTCATGAAAAAAATGTCTCTGTCTCAATTTGTATTTTTTAGGATGAGATTGATGGACAAGTTGCATCTGGGAAACTCAAACTTTCTGATCGACAAGATAGTTTGTCAATTGCCTTGGGTAAGGATGAGCATCCAGGCCGTGTTACCGGAGTTGGCAAAGGGGTTGGGATTAAGGATTATTTTGGTGCATTCAAGCATCGAACTAGTTCGACAAAGTGTTCTGCTTGTTCTTCTCCGAATGAACTTGAGGCTGAAGTTCAAACTTTGAGAAAAGTGGTTCTTTTTCTTGCAAAACAGCAAAATATAAACTTAGATTCAATTGATGGGATTCATGATATACAGCTAAAGATTCCTTCCGTTTCCGTGGAGATTCCTGTTGTAGACAAACCCACAGAAACGGTACCTACTCAAGAGGAACATGTTGATATTATCAATGGAGAGACTCATTCTGAAAATGTCGTGGATCGTACTGAAGATGTTATTGGAGAAGCTAATTCTATTGAGAGTCAAAGTAACAGTGCCAAAGAGCAATCACCTAGTCCTGCTGAGTTAAAGGTAATTAATTTTTAACAGTAAAACTTTTAATTGCGTTTTTATTTCACATGTATATTTACAATTTTTATGACAGGGAAAGTGGGACAAGTGCCAATTGTTTTGGCCAGATCTCAAGAGGCTTGTCGCTACAGGAACCATGTTTATCCCTTCTTCCTCAACCATGGAAATAAGTCTCCATTGTCGACCTCTTCCAGCTCTTTGCATGAAAGTTAATATAGATTCTCCTGTAGATCCAGATCCACCATTGCCGTTCCCTATGGATGAGGTACCAAATGTGAGACTAGCTATAGGCATTCCCATTGCATGGCCAAAACGCCTAATTCTCCCTTTCAAGGTAATACACACCTCATTTACAGACTTATTTAATTTTTTTAATTAGTTCATTTTCACATTTGATAAACATATAAATCATAATTATTTATTTGCATTTAAGTCATCAAGACCTCCGAATAAGCGAAAGTCCTCTGAAGTGAATTTGTCCAAGCAAATCATACGGGGAGTAGCTGCTACTGAGGGACAGCTAAAACAACCATCATTTAAATCCATCAAAAAAATGAAAATACTCGTTCCAGGGATGGATTCTAATGATGTTGTAGCTTCCATTGCAATGCCTAAAACCGTTGTAGGCCATGTTCACTCTATCTTAGTTTGGAGAAGAGATATAGAAAGATGGCTTGATAAGGAGATGATCGATGGACACCATGTTTCAATATATATGAAGTAAGTTTTAGTAAAGACATAATGCCTCAGCTAAATGTATTTATTGATGCAAAATGATTCATTTTTTATTCCATAGGTATCTTTTGGAAAACAGATGCCCAGAGAATCTACCCTTGTTTGGATTTATGCCCACAAAGGATAGCTGCGGATTCCGGCTTGAAAAAAGAAGAGAGGGCTCGCTATATTTGTAATTCCATGATTGGAGAAGAGAGCCGTCATTTCAAATTGTTTTTGGCACCTTATTATAATGAGTAAGTTAAATATCATTATTTTTTTTTATTCGTTTTCATTTTTCCTATTAATATTTACATGTCATCTGTTATATTTATAGTGCACATTGGATGTTAGCTGCCATAAACCCTCGAGATGATACCGTATATTGGCTTGATTCATTGCTTGGAAGTGTGAGAATGGAGTTTAAAGAAGTCATTGAAATGTAAGTAACTTGATTTCTGACAATCGATAATAACTTTTATTTTCATTTGTAAGCATACATCGTTGACAATTTTGACATTTTCATCATATTTGCTAATTTTTAATGATATTTAGGGCCATGACTATGTATTTTACTGAGACAAAGAAAAATAAATCTAAGAAGAACACACGTTGGGTTGTAGTAAAGGTTAGTTTTTAAAAATTGTTATATTATTTATGTAGAAAAAATGCAGAATGCATCGTTACTTAATAATACATTTGTATATTGGTATTGCAAGGGTCCTCGTCAGCCAAATAATATAGAGTGCGGTTATTATGTATTGAGGAATATGCGGGAGATTATCGATCAAAGAGCAGTTTTAGTCCCTATTGAGGTATGTGTTCAATTTATGGTAAAATATCATTATACATGTAACGGCCCGGGATTATGATTCCCGAGTTACGTTTCGAGGGATAAAACCCCTCGTTAGGATCTTGCGCCCCGAGTACAGGTTGAAGGTTTGAAATTCTATCCTAACATTTTAAAGTGGGATTTCATACCCAAAATTCGAAGGGATCGTTGGAATCCCCGGGGAAGTCCCCTGTACCTGTCATAAGTCTAAGCGTGGAAAACCAATAGTCATGCAGATAGTAGAATCAAGGTGTAATACAAGAGGGGGACACGGCAGAGCCGAGTCAAAATCAAATCAGTAAGCGTATTTACCGAAATTTAATATACAATGTTAATGGAGTTAAATCATTTCTTTGAGATCGCCCAATAGAGTTCCCACGTCACGGAAACAAGGAATAATCATGCTGCAAAACAAACCTAAAAAAAAATGTATGCGGGGCGGTGTCAGATCGAAGCCCTACGCAATATAATCCCAAACAAGCAGACATATACACACGCTAGTCCTAATAAAGATGCTTCTAGATGCAAGGAAGGCGGAATATTAACACACTAGCATGGTCCTAAAATCAAGTGCATAAATATAATAAGGCCTTAGCACCGAATACCAAGTGGTATATCCCTCTCCTACCTCCACCCCCTTCCGATAGGGCGGAGACTGGCCAGCTCGTGAATGCATTCATTCATAATCGGGCGGCACGCATGCCCAACCCGCTCCACAATAAATCCCACAGGCATCTCATAATATAAGGAAGTTCATGACTCGATTGACTCAGGGTACCCGATGAGGCTGGGCTACCCTATGACCCTAGAAAAGACTCTAGGACTATCACAGATAACGGCCGTTCTGTTTACAAAAGCAATGAGTAAACGAATGCTCAATCATGAGTGCAATCCTAGCAGGATACTACATGGCATGCTTTATTATGAATGCAAGCACCTAGTATGCACATGGCTACAAGCAGGGAGATCTCTTTTCGAATCTGAGTGAGCTCATATAGGAACTCACCTGGATATGCAGAACAGCATAATAGAGGACCCAGTACACATCATTCATAATCACAGGGTATTACCTAGATACATATCAGAACATATATATAAGTCTATGTCTAATCATTCAAGCATTCAAGCACACACCATTCACGAGAATAACAATCATATCGCAATCATCATCACATCAAGTCCAACCCCTCATCATGATGCCACATTCCATAAGACCACATCATTATCATCATTCCGTTCCACCACCTTCATATATTCGCAATAATACTCTTATTAATCATAGTTCATAAGCGATAAGACAAACGATACATAACAACCCATCATGCTATTAGTCAAACAATCATGCCATTACTCCACACAAAACATGCTATTAGTCACTCAATCATATCATCATGCTAGTTAGTCATCGATCACATAATTCCCAAGTTAGTCTCGAAAACCGTTTCAATAACCGAGTTAACTAGTTAGAAATTCCGACATTGGAAAATATTCATCAAATTCCTTTTTCTAAGATCCAAGTCTTATAGTATTATACTTTTAAATCACCATATCTTTAATCTCAAAATCACATTTTATATCCTAATCTCAAAATGATATCTTATATTTTAAATCCCAATGATATTAGATAATATTTTAAATGCCTTTTTCTTTCTAAACACTTTCATAAAATATTTCCAAAGCTTTTAAAGTATAACCATTTCCATTTGATAAAATCAACCTTTTTATGGAATTAACAAATTGCTCTTATATATAAAAAAAATTATAAACCGAAATTCCTTTACAAAAATAGGTCCCAAATTAATTTGCTTTTGTTTGTGGGAAGATTAGGCCCAAATCTTTAGTTTTTAAAACATTTCAAATTCTGGCCCAATAAATTAGGCCCAAACATCTTATTTCCCATTTCATTTGGAGATCCGAATAGAAGGAGAGAAGGGCCCCATGCCGACGTGGCAAGTGAGGTGGATGGGGGGCCCACCAGCCTTCTTCTTCCTCGTTCTGTTTGAACGAAGACAGAGAGCAACCGGCGGCTATTCGAAGCGAAGGGAAGGAGAGGGAAAGAAGGAGACTCGCCGGCGACGAGCTCGAGCTCCGACCACCCCAGTCCGGCAACCCATAACCCAGAAGGCAAGCAAGAAAGGGAAGAGAGAGGAGTGCTCACCGGGATTTTCGAACTCGCCAGAAAAACGCCTGTCGGAGCCGATTGAGCTTCGTCGGAGGTGGATCGACGCCCGGGACGGCCTAGGAAGGAGGGGAGAGGGTTAAAGGCGGATCTTTTCTAGTTTCAAGAGGGAATCGAGAACAAAGGAGGAGAACCGACCTTGGAGATGCGGAACAGGGAAAAAGGAGGAGGACGGCGGCGCTGCACGGCGGTGACGGTTCCTGGGCGCGCTTGGGTGAGGAGCAGCTACTGCTGCTCGGGGACGTCGAGGAGAGTGAGATGGAGCTCCTGCTGCCTGGAGATCGGAAACAGGGGCGGGGGCTCGGCGACTCGGCTTCACTTTGGCGTCGGGGGAAGGGAAGGTGGTGCCGGTGTCGCCTGCCGCTGCTGGTTTCGACGGGGAGGAGAGGGAGGACGGAGGTGAAGATGAGGAGGGAGGTGTGGTGGGCGCCTGCTACCGTTTCCCGGCGAAAAGAAGTGAAGGAGGAATAGATGGGGCGTGTGTGAGCCCTCGGCAAAACAGGGGAGATGGAAGGCGGGGCTGCAGATTCGGTGGTGGCCGGTCGACGAAGATGGGTGGCTGATGGTGGTGACGGTGTGGCGGTGGAGTGGTGGCGATGGAAGGGTGGCCGAATAGATGAACATGGAGTAGGAAAGGAGAACCTTGGTTCTCGGCAAGACTAAGGAGGGAGGATGTGAAATTAAATGTGTGGAGGAGGGGCTGTGTTCTGAGAGGAAAGTGAGGTAGGCTACTAGCTGTCTCGATTGATTCAAGAGGAGGAGTGCAGCTATTGTCTTCAACAATACAGACTGAATTGTTTGTTTGCCAAAACAAGGGGATCAAGAAGGGTAGGGAAAAGCATAGATAAGATTTTACCCAAATGAGGAGGAGATGAGTTGGATGAGAAAATTGGTCAAACATGGGATCAATTGTAGAGATTTGGGTAAGAATTGGTGATATGAGACGGAAAGAATTTTCGAATCCCGAGGAGGAAGACGGATTCAATCGTTAAAGCTATAAATTGGGCCGGAATTCGCTTTAAGAATTTCAATTTTGATTTAGGAAATTAAAGACGAGTTTCCCTTGAAATTATCCGAATTAAATCCAATTTAAATTCATTTTTTTATTTTTTTTATTTTTTTTATTTTTTTTTCCGCAAATTAGGGTTTAAAAATCCGAGCCTTTACATCATCCACCTCTAAAAACAAGTCTCGTCCACGAGACTAAAACCAAAGCAAAGTAGGGGATGAATTTGAAATTGATGAGTCCAAGGACCATGTCCAAGGATCTTGTAATCATCTCGGTTGCGTCTTCCGGGATTCTCACAACATCCTAATCACGGTCGTGACACCTCCAATTGGCCTTGACAAGTATGCAATAAGCGCCCCTATCACATCCTCGCTTCGACCTCTCGGAAGCACCACAACTCTAAAATTTCTACAATATCATCACTAGGTCTTAGCAAGCAACCCTACAAGCGCCCTTATAAAATGCTTGTATCCACTTCGTGAAATATCATAGAGTTGCCCAGGTTTGAAAAGTTTCAAAGGGGATTCTGCAATTGAAAAAGATTGGCCTTAAAATTGTTGAAATTTTCGATCGCGTTTGGTTTCTCAAAATCCAAGTCAGCCCTTTTTAAATACCATTCAAGATCCCTCAAATCTAACGTCAGTCAAGCAATTTCAAATCTCAAGAGGTGGAGTCAATTAGTCATCCACCTCTAAGACAAATCCCATATTTCCTTCCTAGGTTCCAAGTCGAAATCAAATTTCATCATTTCAGCCCTGTCATTCTAGCAATTCTAATTCAAGGCATCATGTATCATAACAATCGTACAACATAGTAATCGTCTCACACGTTCATAATAGATCATACTCATGTGAAAGATAGTCGCATACCATAACAGATCTAGCATAGTGTCATACATAGTAGGGTTCATCACATCACATCACAGATATTGCACACCATATCAATCAGATAAGCACATCATAATCATACTAACTACCAAGCATCGTAACATTTAGGGCATTAAGTACCTCCACACACCAGCATTTCATCAAGTTCAGGGGATAACTATGTTAGTATTAACAACTTGACCTCTATTGGTTATGGCAACATATCAGGGAGTCAACATAATCCATAGCATAGAGTTTGCACATTACTCGATCCCAAGTACCGCATACCCATAAGCGACATCCTCGAGGAAACCTGTTTACAACTACCAACCATAACAAGACACAACCGCTACTCCTCATCTCCCGCAATAAGGTCAACCTCACCTAGGTCTACCAACTCAAATCCGATACTAGTGCTAATTACCATTACATCTCACTCGTATACAAACTCTCTAGCTTCAGAACCATCCGCAATCAAGGCCAAATACCCAACCCCACTACTAGGTATTCCGACTCTCATGTCATCAAGCCATCTAAGAAAAATCTCAAGTCCTTTACTGAACCGCTCTCACAATCAAACTAGACATTTCTTAACAACCTCGCTTACTCTTCCTAGGCTCTCAAGACTCTGCCTGACCATCATCTCCCAAAAAAAGACATCTCAAATCACATTGCTAACCTGATCATACCTTCCGCGCCAATAGCCATTCTCACTAACTATCCACCTCTAAGCACCCAGCTCATACTAATCATCTCACACCTGTCATTCCCGACTAACTCTAACGCAGAAAACCGTCTAGTGCTAACTCATAACCATTAATCATCGAGTTCCTCATCACCCACATCTATCCTCAATGACCAATCGCAATTTCTACCTACTTGTCCCTTTCCGAAATCATGAAACCTGAACATCCACGACTCCTTAGCCGACCTATTCTAGACCCTCGTCTCAGCATATTCCCAAATTTCCTCATTCCAAATCTTACTAAACCTTACCCATTCGAAATCCTCAAGTCGTCCTACTCCAGTTTCTCATCTCTTCAAATTCCTAAATTGCCTCAAGTTCATACTTCTTACCCATGACACCTTACCGTCCAAGGCTCTGTTTTACTGATAATCATTTCCGCATAATCCCTAAACTCTCCTCATCCGAGTTTCCCAAGTACCGCCTTTTCGCCAACCTTTTAAAATCCTTCACCCTCTAACGTTCCCAAAACATTCTACCCTACTCGATTCCCAATTCCAAGCTCTGAATCTGTCTACCTCAACCTCAAACCCACAATCTTACTAGAAATCTCAACGACATTCTTGCCTAGCTAGCAGCCTTTCCTCGAAGATTCATCTCATATCCTCAATCGCCACAATAATTTCCACACCTCAATCTCAATTTCCTTCCCTATGGTAGAATCCTCCGACAACGCATCTAGAGTCCCCCACTCACAACTGCGCCAAGCATTCCCACTCTTATCTAAACAACCCCAATACTCATCTCACATACAGTCCTGATATGAACAACCTAATCCCCAAGATCGATGATTTCCAAAGCAACACTATACTACTCATTCTTAGCACTTCCTCAACCTCATCCTTTACCAAAACCGCTCCCAATCACCGCACACACAACCTAGTTCCAGATTCTATGATTTCTTAGACATTCCTTAGTCGGTCAACTACAACGTCGCCCACGATCCTCCCCTAGACTATCTAGACACTCTCGATCTCCTGACACACTAACCCGTCTATCAACACATCCCTTCAAGAATCCCCCGATCTACTCCTAGCTCACTCATCCACCTCTAGGACTACACTACCCGCACGCTATCGCTCGACACTACCTCTAACGAAGGCCTCTCCCTAGGAATCTCCCATATTGACTCCACTTCTTACCTAAGAGGTTAAGACCTACCCAGAAGCTCAATTGTACCCACTAACCACTATCTGCGACACGTCCCAACTCACGCGGCTCTACCCAAACTAACACATTCTTCCCGTACCCCATCTCACATAACCAACTACCAGAACCAAGGACCTCGAACCTACCTGCCACTTTCCGACCCATTCACCAAGGAATCACTCGACTCATGCCCAAGAAGAAAACACCACTACATATATAACTCATAATCGATTTACTAGCAGGCCAGTACACTCAAGCATCAAGATACATCATCACAAGCACAAGTTAGTCAGGTCACCATTCACTACTGCTTCGACATATCCGCCACTACCAATCTCATCATGTCATTTCTAGGCCTATCACACACCATCAATTCCGACAAATAAGAAAATTCGTGGTTTGAATTAAGAATGCTCTTCCTCGAGTCAGTTGGGAGGATCCTGCTCTCGTCTGCCATCCTTGAAGCATATCCATTCTTTTTGCCATCAGTGACGTCGTCGTTGGAGTCTATGGGTCATGGACCCACCACGCTTCCGCTGCGCCGTTCCGGTGCCACTTGGTCGTCGCTTTTTTTTTTTTCCTTTCATGTCAGTGCTCATCGAAGGATCGCAAAGATTAGGAGTTACGGAGATAGGGGAGAGACAAGGGCAGACAACATGACTTCCTTAATGATTCAGACATGGACCAGGACTAGACGGTGACACTAGAGATAAGATCTCAACCCGAGAGTTACAACGATGCCCTTAGGTCATTCTATGAGGTTATATTTGCCGCAAGCAATACATAGCAATCACAAGGTATCTCAACAACATTATTCCACACCAGCATGTACCTATCTCAAGGAATAACGATCTATGAGCTCACAACACGTTCATCTAATCAATTTCTTCATGCATGCGAAACAAGCAAGTACCTTATCATTTCATTTACCAGTCATGCCTGACATATTAAGATCATTTATACATGGACCGACAATGGACATATGCAACACAAGTTATGCAAGATCTAGCAAGCATCACCTAATATAACATGTATGATTAATCACTAACCTTAGGTACACACATAAGCATATCAAGATAATATGGGACCAATGCAAGCATGTTAAAATGCATTCTAATAATCCTACTACAAGTATAGTCAAGTCCTACAGGGGCAGTACAACAATTATCATATCACATACATTCATATTCACATAGTAAGACGAGTACGACAACAATCATACGAGGGTCCAAATTTGGGAGGTATATGTCCTACATGATACTAGCAATACCCATTAGACATATACATAGTCAACGAGGTCCAATTAAGTCATCTTAGCATGCTAAGGCATTCATTTCTCATATTAAACATACAACAAGGGTTGATCACACTATCATGAACCTAATTCATGGAAAGATAATAATCCTGGAAGTTTCATACATACGGCACAAATATCTCCTCATAGAAGCAACCATGCAAGTTATCAGGCAAGTCATACTAAAATACACCAACATATCATGTCATGAAGTCATAGAGGAGGCTATCATTATAATCAGACAGAATTCTCTGAGGGCAATCACTGACTCATCACCCCATTTCCCCGTGGGACACTAATATGACTCGCTCGGTATGACACAAGGACATTCACACTGTTTCCGAGAGGTGAGGGTAGAACTTGTGCTTAGACTCTTGCGGTAAGAAGACATGATTGACCATTACGAGAATTGAATGGGATGACTCCTGGAGATAACTCATTCCCAACTCGAAACTACTACAATCATCACCCCCAGTAACATGCTCAGGTGACCCTCACACCCGACATGATTTCCGAAGTCATTAGTTGACCAACCCAAATTTTCCCGTGGAAGACACCAATCTAAGGTATGAGACTCGATAGAAGCATTGATGGTGGGATAAAAAACAGGACTCGAAACGGGGAGAGCGGATGCTCTTCGACCCTTGCTAACATGCCTAAGTGTTTTGGTGGGACAGTTGACGGAGTCAGAATCATCAGGGGTTTGAATTATGGAGGAGCTATTCCGACAAGATAAGAATTCCAATGACATAAGAACGAGGTATTCTCCCGCTATTCCGTTTACACAGTTATTCAATACATGTTTCAAGTCACGGCATACTGATTAGTCCTCTATCCTAAGCACAATAGCACTCAGCATGGAAGAAATCAACGAGATTAATTTGATCCTCTTCGAGGAGGATCGCCCTCGGGCACAATTGGATATAATGCGTATAATCACATAGACGATCTATGCCGTCCTTCGAGGGACGGCTGACCGGAGGGGCAAAACCTCACGCTCTCTACCTAACTCACTACTCCAACCACTACGGCGCAATCCCTTAGAGTCTTGTAGGCCCATCTGTAAAGAACAAGCTATATTTTTGCCTACCCGCTCCCAACTACATCCAATAGGGATGGTCTAACGCCCTTACTACCCCTTCGTTTCCCTTTGTTTGATTACCGGATTTATAGAGTCAAGTTCGTATTTAGTCCGTTTGAGTTAGCCATACTGAATTCATTTTGCCCTTTCTAAAACATTTTGGAAAACCATTTGAAAACCTTGGGCCATTTTCAAAACCACTTCAACCTATCATACTCGGTTTGCACAACCTCAGCTCTGATACCATCTTTGTAACGGCCCGGGATTATGATTCCCGAGTTACGTTTCGAGGGATAAAACCCTTCGTTAGGATCTTGCGCCCCGAGTACAGGTTGAAGGTTTGAAATTCTATCCTAACATTTTAAAGTGGGATTTCATACCCAAAATTCGAAGGGATCGTTGGAATCCCCGGGGAAGTCCCCTGTACCTGTCATAAGTCTAAGCGTGGAAAACCAATAGTCATGCAGATAGTAGAATCAAGGTGTAATACAAGAGGGGGACGCGGCAGAGCCGAGTCAAAATCAAATCAATAAGCGTATTTACCGAAATTTAATATACAATGTTAATGGAGTTAAATCATTTCTTTGAGATCGCCCAATAGAGTTCCCACGTCACGGAAACAAGGAATAATCATGCTGCAAAACAAACCTAAAAAAAAATGTATCCGGGGCGTTGTCAGATCGAAGCCCTACGCAATATAATCCCAAACAAGCAGACATATACACACACGCTAGTCCTAATAAAGATGCTTCTAGATGCAAGGCGGAATATTAACACACTAGCATGGTCCTAAAATCAAGTGCATAAATATAATAAGGCCTTAGCACCGAATACCAAGTGGTATATCCCTCTCCTACCTCCACCCCCTTCCGATAGGGCGGAGACTGGCCGGCTCGTGAATGCATTCATTCATAATCGGGCGGCACGCATGCCCAACCCGCTCCACAATAAAGCCCGCAGGCATCTCATAATATAAGGAAGTTCATGACTCGATTGACTCAGGGTACCCGATGAGGCTGGGCTACCCTATGACCCTAGAAAAGACTCTAGGACTATCACAGATAACGGCCGTTCTGTTTACAAAAGCAATGAGTAAACGAATGCTCAATCATGAGTGCAATCCTAGCAGGATACTACATGGCATGCTTTATTATGAATGCAAGCACCTAGTATGCACATGGCTACAAGCAGGGAGATCTCTTTTCGAATCTGAGTGAGCTCATATAGGAACTCACCTGGATATGCAGAACAGCATAATAGAGGACCCAGTACACATCATTCATAATCACAGGGTATTACCTAGATACATATCAGAACATATATATAAGTCTATGTCTAATCATTCAAGCATTCAAGCACACACCATTCACGAGAATAACAATCATATCGCAATCATCATCACATCATGTCCAACCACTCATCATGATGCCACATTCCATAAGACCACATCATTATCATCATTCCGTTCCACCACCTTCATATATTCGCAATAATACTCTTATTAATCATAGTTCATAAGCGATAAGACAAACGATACATAACAACCCATCATGCTATTAGTCAAACAATCATGCCATTACTCCACACAAAACATGCTATTAGTCACTCAATCATATCATCATGCTAGTTAGTCATCGATCACATAATTCCCAAGTTAGTCTCGAAAACCGTTTCAATAACCGAGTTAACTAGTTAGAAATTCCGACATTGGAAAATATTCATCAAATTCCTTTTTCTAAGATCCAAGTCTTATAGTATTATACTTTTAAATCACCATATCTTTAATCTCAAAATCACATTTTATATCCTAATCTCAAAATGATATCTTATATTTTAAATCCCAATGATATTAGATAATATTTTAAATGCCTTTTTCTTTCTAAACACTTTCATAAAATATTTCCAAAGCTTTTAAAGTATAACCATTTCCATTTGATAAAATCAACCTTTTTATGGAATTAACAAATTGCTCTTATATATAAAAAAAATTATAAACCGAAATTCCTTTACAAAAATAGGTCCCAAATTAATTTGCTTTTGTTTGTGGGAAGATTAGGCCCAAATCTTTAGTTTTTAAAACATTTCAAATTATGGCCCAATAAATTAGGCCCAAACATCTTATTTCCCATTTCATTTGGAGATCCGAATAGAAGGAGAGAAGGGCCCCATGCCGACGTGGCAAGTGAGGTGGATGGGGGGCCCACCAGCCTTCTTCTTCCTCGTTCTGTTTGAACGAAGACAGAGAGCAACCGGCGGCTATTCGAAGCGAAGGGAAGGAGAGGGAGAGAAGGAGACTCGCCGGCGATGAGCTCGAGCTCCGACCACCCCAGTCCGGCAACCCATAACCCAGAAGGCAAGCAAGAAAGGGAAGAGAGAGGAGTGCTCACCGGGATTTTCGAACTCGCCAGAAAAACGCCTGTCGGAGCCGATTGAGCTTCGTCGGAGGTGGATCGACGCCCGGGACGGCCTAGGAAGGAGGGGAGAGGGTTAAAGGCGGATCTTTTCTAGTTTCAAGAGGGAATCGAGAACAAAGGAGGAGAACCGACCTTGGAGATGCGGAACAGGGAAAAAGGAGGAGGACGGCGGCGCTGCACGGCGGTGACGGTTCCTGGGCGCGCTTGGGTGAGGAGCAGCTACTGCTGCTCGGGGACGTCGAGGAGAGTGAGATGGAGCTCCTGCTGCCTGGAGATCGGAAACAGGGGCGGGGGCTCGGCGACTCGGCTTCACTTTGGCGTCGGGGGAAGGGAAGGTGGTGCCGGTGTCGCCTGCCGCTGCTGGTTTCGACGGGGAGGAGAGGGAGGACGGAGGTGAAGATGAGGAGGGAGGTGTGGTGGGCGCCTGCTACCGTTTCCCGGCGAAAAGAAGTGAAGGAGGAATAGATGGGGCGTGTGTGAGCCCTCGGCAAAACAGGGGAGATGGAAGGCGGGGCTGCAGATTCGGTGGTGGCCGGTCGACGAAGATGGGTGGCTGATGGTGGTGACGGTGTGGCGGTGGAGTGGTGGCGATGGAAGGGTGGCCGAATAGATGAACATGGAGGAGGAAAGGAGAACCTTGGTTCTCGGCAAGACTAAGGAGGGATGATGTGAAATTAAATGTGTGGAGGAGGGGCTGTGTTCTGAGAGGAAAGTGAGGTAGGCTACTAGCTGTCTCGATTGATTCAAGAGGAGGAGTGCAGCTATTGTCTTCAACAATACAGACTGAATTGTTTGTTTGCCAAAACAAGGGGATCAAGAAGGGAAGGGAAAAGCATAGGATAAGATTTTACCCAAATGAGGAGGAGATGAGTTGGATGAGAAAATTGGTCAAACATGGGATCAATTGTAGAGATTTGGGTAAGAATTGGCGATATGAGACGGAAAGAATTTTCGAATCCCGAGGAGGAAGACGGATTCAATCGTTAAAGCTATAAATTGGGCCGGAATTCGCTTTAAGAATTTCAATTTTGATTTAGTAAATTAAAGACGAGTTTCCCTTGAAATTATCCGAATTAAATCCAATTTAAATTCATTTTTTTATTTTTTTATTTTATTTATTTTTTATTTTTTATTTTTTTTTCCGTAAATTAGGGTTTAAAAATCCGAGCCTTTACAATACATGAAGTAGCTAGCTAGATATCTTACATATCCACTATAAATAAACATACTTTTTAACTTATGCAGCATTTCACCCGTTTGGATTCTCCTTACACGACATTTCAAATTGATGAAGTAAGAGAAGAGTGGCTTGAGTTTGTTGAAAAACATCTTGTCTGGTAATTATAATTGTATATTTACATCTACTTTTTTTTTTGTTTATCACACTAGCTAGTTATCTATGTATGTTCAATGACTTAAAATCGACTTGTAAATATACTTTTACATCGTGATATCGATGCAGGTAATTGATCGAGAGAAATCGCCAAACATTATCAACATATAAGTTCGATATATGGAGTATGCACATGAGTTTAAATCATTTATATATATATATACTCTTTATTATAGCTAGATTTCCTTAGAGATATATGTACTCATTTTTTCCCACGACTATGACAAATGTTAGTTGTTTTGTGATTGATATTAGATACTAGTAGTAATTAATGTCATTGTCTTGTGGTATTTTGCAAAGATAATTTGGAGCGGATCTATTACAGGTGCTTGTACTAATGTGTGTAAATATGCTAAAATTAACAATATGCAAAAAAACAGGGATAGACAACGGCTAGTTTAACCGTTGTCATTAGTTCGTTCAACTTTAGAAATATGTTATTCACAACGGTTGAAATATACATATACAACGGTTATATTGTATATAGACCGCAGTTCATTTATATATAGACAACGTCTAAATGGAGTTTAGACAACGGTTATTTAGTACATACACAATGGTTGAAATATACATATACAACGGTTGGATTGTACATAGACAACGGTTATAGTCTACCTAGACAACAATTAGATTGTACATAAACAACGGTTATATAACACATAATCAACGGTTTAATTGCACATAAACAACGGTTATATGACACATAAACAATGGTTATAACTGTGTAATATTGATCGTTGAAAATTTTGGAGTCTCATAGACAACGGCAAAATGGAGTTTAGACAACGGGTATTTGGTACATACACAATGGTTGAAATATACATATACAACGGTTAGATTGTACATAGACAACGGTCATAGTCCACCTAGACAACACTTAGATTGTACATAAACAACGGTTATATAACACATAATCAACGGTTTAATTGCACATAAACAACGGTTATATGACACATAAACAACGGTTATAACTGTGTAATATTGATCGTTGAAAATTTTGGAGTCTCATAGACAACGGTTATATAGTATCTTAGACAATGGTTATTTGGTACATACACAATGGTTGAAATATACATATACAACAGTTAGATTGTACATAGACAACGGTTATAGTCCACCTAGACAACAATTAGATTGTACATAAACAACGGTTATATAACCCATAATCAACGGTTTAATTGCACATAAACAAAGGTTATATGATACATAAACAACGGTTATAACTGTGTAATATTGATCATTGAAAATTTTGGAGTCTCATAGACAACGGTTATATAGTATCATAGACAATGGTTATAACCGTTGTTTATAAGAACCGTTGTCATAGCTCCAACCGTTGTTTCATCTAAAACCGCACTGACATAGACAACAGTGCAATAACCATTGTCTATGTTAATAAATAACCGTTGTGTAAAACCTTTTTTTGTAGTAGTGACGGTCTTGAAAGTGAAGATCAATTTGTACTTGTGAGGAGCAAATCTGACGGAATCCTTGTTCTCAGAGAGAAGAAAATTATCGAACGAATATAATCCGCCCTCCTTGATAAAAGGTGGAAATTTGGCAACATTCTTTTTTGTTATCATCCCCTGAATGGTATCCCCCTGTGCAGAATATCATATATTGTATAAATGTATAATAAATATATATAGGATGAAAACAAAAAACAAATTAACTTATAACCAGTTCATCCATGATAATAAGTTGAATTCTGTCGACGTCCTTAGAGTCTCGATAAGACGTTGTCCAAAGAACGGTAATCCTTCCCCTAATTGTCCAAATTTTGTTTAAGTCACACAACTGAATAATGATTCCAAAAAAAAAAGAGGTACAAGGACACCTTCAACAGATGTAGAAATGAGTAGGAAAAATAGAATACCTTGTTTGTGGTTTTTGTTCCTCGGATTGGAAGCCTCGTTATGAGCTTAGTAGGCGAGTGGGGGGGGGGGTGCGATAACTAAGTAACTAAGGAAATTCAGCTTTAAGAGAATGGCAAAAATGTATTTTTTATCCAAATATTTCAACATAATTTTAAACTGACGGAAGTTACCATGTTGCATAACTAATTTGAAGGTGGGGTGATTAAAATAGGTAGGGGGGTTAGTGGGATAAAATTTGGAATATTTCAACATAATTTTCAACTGACGGAAGTTACCATGTTGCATAACTAATTTGAAGGTGGGGTGATTAAAATAGGTAGTGGGGTTAGTGGGATAAAATTTGGAATGTTAATTTAAAATAGATATTTTTAAGGTGGAGGAATTAAAATAGGTAGTGGGTTAGTGTTAATTTAAATTTGGAATGCTAAATTTAAAAAATGAAGGTAACTTCAAGATTTTATGTGTATATAAGAAAAAATGGGGGAGTGGGGGTGTGGGATAACTTCCATACTAATAAAAATTTAATAGTTATTATATTGCTAATATCAAAAAGAAAGAAACGTGGCTAGATAGTTATTATATTTGAAAAAAAATACTTTTGAACATAAAGTAACGTGGCTCATATTTTTAAAATGTGTTCCAACTTAAAATTATTTAGAAATGTGGGTAGATGTTTTTATTTTTATTTCACACCTGTTGAATTTTCCACCACCCGTGATGTGTGCTGTTAAAAATATTGGAATCAAGTAACACAAACCGATACAAAACTAAAAGGTAACACAAAATCAAGTAATATATATTATTGATCACCGGCAACAAATATTCACGTGTATTTACAAGCTAAACCTAGTTTGTACAACATTTCAATTGTTCAACAACTCAAGGAGCATCGTTGGTAGCCATCGGCAACTTAAACCGACACATTGGGCAAGAGTTAGGAATAAAGGAATAAACCTTTCTCTCTACAGGGCCTTGTTCTTTCAACGATGGTTGCTTGAAGAATTCCAATCGAGTAGTCGTGTGGTCGACATACGGTGACGCTTGCATCTCCCTCGCTCTTCGCCGCTTGCAATTTGCGATGAGCTCCATTACCTTGATCGACGACAGACGGCGGCGGCAAAGTTTCTCTTGATACCCCAGCCCCGAATCCGACCTTGTTCTGCTTCCTTGTTTTGGTAGTTTCAGATCGTGGGAGAGAGAGCTTCTCTAGAGAAGGAGAGAGAAAGAAAACAGGTCCTTCAGTTTTTTCAGAAAGAAAGAGGAAGAGAAGGGCAAAAACAGAAATGATGAAAAAAATTGGAGAAGACTCCACGTGGATAGCCTCTCTGCTCTCCAAAACACTCAGCTTTAAAATATAGGAGGATGTAATTATTATATTATTAAAACTTTAAATAAATTAATTCCTTTTGTTTAACTTCCTTTGGCGGTCTTTTTCACCCAAAATATAATTTGGGATTTTTTATTTTGGCGGAAAGTTTTTCCGCCTAAAATTTGAAAGTCACTTAACCCTAAACTCTCTTTCATTCTCTAGGAGCACCGCTATCCGGCCTCTTCCGTTTCTCTAGATCTGAGAGCTCAATTCTTTCCTCTCTCCACCTCTCATGGTTTCTCCCTCTTGCTCAACCTGTCCATGGTGGCTCTAGACAAAGACTTCGCGTGGGAAGGACGACGGGCTCCCTCGCTCCCTCGACGAAGCGCTCGCTCAATCGCTCGCTCGACGAAGGATCACTAAATGAGACTCGAAGACGATGTTATTGGGGAGGCAACCACTGGAACAATCGGCACAATGAGCGATGGTAAGTACTCCTCCTTAACTCTTTACTGCTACTTCATTGTTGAGAAAAAGTGACAATCCTCTATCCTCCTTGCTCCGATTTTGCCGGTGGAATGTCACACTTTGTTTGAAATTGATGTAGGGTTCTTGCTTTAGGGTTTAATCCACACTACCACTTTTGAAGATAAGCCAATCTCTGAGGGATATTGAAAGGTTTGGGCTAGAATACTCTCAAGCCAACAGGTGAAATCGAAGGCCAAGGGAATATTCGAGGGTGCTTTTTGAAAGAGCGGAGATCAGGACCTTTTGCTAATTGAAGAACAAACAGGTTTCCTCTCTTTCTTTTCCCATAATTTGTCTTTAAATTTAGGCTGATTTTGACGATTTGGGTTCCGAAATTTAACTAGGACAGAATTTGTTGATTTGCAAATTGAGACTTTTTCTGTTTGGGGGCAATCAACAGAGAGGGCAAACGACTTTAGGGTTTGTAGAATTTGAAAAGGGGGCCAACGACTTTAGAGTACGTTCTTTTCCCCCTTCAACTGGGAGCTTAATTAATTATTTTTTTAATCTTTGAATTCGGCTAGTTTTGAACAATTTAGATGACTATTATCCCAATTTTTGGATCATCTGTTTTGGCCTGATTGCTTCTCTCCCTCTCTTTTCTTTTCTTTTTTGCAATTGGTAAATTTTGGGGTTTTAGTTCTTCTTCAATTGGTAAATTTTGGGGCTGCACAATCTGCACTTTGTTTGAGACAAACAAAAGAAAGAATGCCCTGTTTGAATTTTTTTAATAGGAACTTAGTTCGTTTGCACTGATTTCATTTGTAGAGAAAATATGTTCTCTTTCTTTGATTTCAATTTTGTTATTCCCATGTCTGTCTGAAATGGAGTTTTTTTTTCTTTCTTTTGGTCGTTTGAAATTGCTTCTGATTTGTACGCGTGAACTAGTTGTGGAAGCATGTGTTCTGATTCATTGTAACTGTGAGGAGGATACTACCATGTCTTAGGCTTTGGTTACAAATGAAATTTTGTTGTACAGATTGGGTTCTTGGCTTCAATCACATAAACCCATATTTCTATATCCCTCTTTCTCCCATACCCGACCTCTTCTTTCTTACACTTCAAACCCTCACCGGCGACCACCACACCTACGGATCCACCATCTTCGATGTCCTTTCAGGCCATTAGCGCACCTCTCTCTACTCGTCATCCCAGCCAACGGCACCCTTTCCTCTCATCAATCCCTCTCTAACCACTATCTAGCAGTGGCGGTTCCTCCAAAGCCTTCACCACCGGCATCCAATGCAGATTCGAGTTTTAGGTCAAACACTAGTCAAGACGATGGTAAATCTCGTTAACCCTATTTCTAGGTTGGTAACTTGTCCAGTTTAGGGTTATTTTTAGTTCTATCTTGGTTTAAGTTGACAGTAATATTGTGGTTTGAGTTTGTCCTTGTGCTTGATGTGTTTGAACTAAGCTGAATTGAGTTTGAACCAAGGTGTTCATCGTTCTACTGGATTCATTCACTTAGTATAGATAATGTTTTGAATGAGTTTGTTTGCTCCGAAGAGCTATCTTGAACCCTCAGTGTCAAGTTGTTATAAGTTGTTGCCTTGCAGTGGATTTTATTCCATACTTGATGATTCTTGGGTCCATTTGATTGATGAATGTTGATTATGGTCTATTAGTGATTGAAATTGATTTAGGATTTTTGTTTTATGGTTCAAATTGGTTGAAATTAGTTATGAGTTCGTGATTTAGTGTTAAAACTAGTTTGGGGTTCTTGATTTGGGGTTAAAACTAGTTTAGGGTTCATGATTTAGGGTTTAAATTGGTTTAGGGTTCTTGATTTCTAAATGCTAATTTGCTTTGACACAAATAACCAAACTCTTCCTGTCTTGTTTTATTGAATTGATGCTTGACTTATTAGAGGTGAAAAACTTGGTTGAGAATAGTTCAAACTTTGTATAGTGCTGCATCATAGGTAAATGCCCTCTTGACCCTCTTGATGTGCCTGCCTTTGATTCTCTTTATAATGTAAAGGTCTCCTTTTGATAATATGATGCTTTCAAGCGATTGCCATGTTCATTCGATATTTTTCATTTAGTGGAGGAATATTACTGTTCTATTTTTGTAATGGTGCTTAAAAGGATAATATAATGCTTTCAAGCAAATCTTGAATGTAATTTAACTATATATAGGAGTATAGCCAAGTTCTGGGTTGAGAGGAAACATTGAAGAGTTAAAAAGACAACAATTTTTCAAAAAAAAAAAAGACAATATTTACACTTTACATCTTTGCATTTTTACCCTTTGTTTCCTTGCAGTTATCACTTAGATCTGCTGTATATTTATGAGACACTATACTTAAGAATGTCTTTTATATCTAAAATCTTGTTTGTTTCTTTTCTTGGGAATTGTTGTTGATAGGTTTATGCTTCCAGCTAAAAGACAATGAATAGTGAATACATGATCCCTACATCTGCAGTCTTTTTTAAGGAAGCAAAGAGGACAATAAATCTTGTAATGATGTTTCTTTTAATGAAAAGAAATTGATACTCTATCCGTCTTTTTTAAAACCTCCATCAGTTTGTTAAATAAAAGAACCTCTTATCAATTTCCTAATGTGCAGTACAACCCCATCCATAGTTAAGAATTACAAGTAAACTGAATATTGCATTTTTTCTACTTAAAATCAAAGAAGGTGGAAAGAACTAGATATACCTACCATATTATTTAATTTTTATTTTGCTGTAAGTATCTTGTTGGCTGCCTATTTAGCTATATTTTCTGTTGGGCAAATCATTTAGAACTTACATATAGTAAGATTACATATAGTAAGATCATCTTACTATATTTAAGTTATAAATGATCTACCCAATAAAAAATATAGAGCTTTTCTTTGGAACATTATAAAAATGTCTAAAAAATGAGCTTAGAGGAAATGATGTATGATGTTTTGATGATGCATACAATGTTTATGTTTCTATGCCTCTGATGCATAATGATTGAGGTGTAACAAAGCTGTGTAAAATCTTTACGGAGGCCAATAGATTTTTTATATTGTCGAAACGCATCTGTTTCAGATTTACAGGCCAACTAGAACATGTAAGCATTCTTCTGATTTTGTAAAAGAATTTCGAATAGGGTATAGCACAACTAAACTTTTAAACCCTCATTTTAAGAACCAAAAGGGAATACATTGAGATTTTATTGAGAAAGGTAGGAGCAAATGAGCAGGGAATACATTGAGCTTTTATTTAGAAAGGTGGGAGCATATGAACAGAAGGTGTGTCCCTTGAATGTATCTTGATGCAACCGAAGTTCAAACTCTTGTATTTAATGTGCGTAGATGATTGCATATGCGTGTAATGGGTTCCTACATGATATAGAAATTTGCTCATCTACAACCTTATTTATCTATGCTTGATCCACAAGTAGAAGCTTCTTATCGAGGCCAATAAATTTTCGGGTTTCTTGCATCTACTAAACAATTAGCGAAAGCATTGGAAGTTCCATCAGTGAATGACCTGGGATATTTGAAGAGATATGTTCGATGCCTTCATGTACTGCATTTAATTTCATGCACCTACTTTCCTTCCACAATTTCTATTTCCAGATTGCAAATGGTGTATCTCTTGCTGTTTTTCTAGAGTTTGTACAAGGATACCATTTCAGGAGGAATCCTTTAGACCCAATCCCATTTTCCTGACCTTGTGTTGTATTGATTATTGAATGAAGTTGTATTGCTATTGATAATGATGCTCCAAGACTGCAGCTTCTCTATTTTTTTTAACTAAGCATCTTTTTTTATTAATATGATCATAAACTTTACAAAAGAATTAATCTGCTCAACCCCTATGGTCATTGGCTACCACAACTAAGCGGTTAAGATGTTTAACTATGCTCGTCTGCAAGAGATCTTGCAACTAAACTTTTGACAATCTCGGCTGTTGGACTGAGTGTGGGACCTATGACTGTTGTGCTTTATGCTCGTTTGCATGTCAAGTTTCTGTTGCTAACTTCACATAAATTCAAGAGAACTTTTCTTTTGGGCTCTATTGCCATAAAAGGTTATTTTTTACCCACTTCAATTGTTGTGCAGATATCCGAAGTGGTCAACAACATAAAAGATTTTGAAGGTTCGATAATATAAAACAATGTAATAAAGAAATACTCTAGAAGGGGGGGTTGAATAGAGTATATATGCCCGTTTTTCGCAGAAAGTCTCAAGACTTTTGGAGCTCGTACCAAAACCTTTGAGATTAACCTGAATCACAAAGTTAGACAATCGAACCAAGTGCGGAAATAAGGTAAAGCAATAAGTAAAGAACACGAGTAATTGTTTACGAGGTTCAGCACAACTTGGCCTACGTCCCCGCCTAGGGTTCTTCCACAACCCTAGGATTCAAAAGGCTTTATTGATTCGCTTAGCTTAGGATCCTAATAGCTCACCGAGAAGCCTCTCTCCTATACAATTGCAATCTAGTCAACTCACATTCCCTTGGAGTCCTAGACCAATCTAGAAGAGCCCCACCTCTCTCAGCTATCTAGTACAATCCTCTTACTCTCATAAATCAATAGCCTAGTGCAACTTCCCGAGTTATAAACTCTCGAGTAACACTATAAATGAATATATCCTATAAGCTCACAGTGACTCTCAAAGGCTTTGAAATAAACAACAAACTCTTGAGCGCTTAGCAGAGAGACACTTGGAAGACAGATCTCGCTTGAATGTATGAAAGCTCGTGTAGCACTTGTTATTTCTGTCTTCTTCTTCCTTTCCTTTATATAAGAGCATGGAATGGCGCCTAAGGATCTTCACCAACGGCTCTTTCGAATCAGGCTTGATCTTGAATCTTCTATTTATGGATACTCCGAAGCCATGATTCTATTTGAATGTGATCTCCTCAATATGTACTAAAGGAAAGATATAATCTCAAATATACTTCCTGAAAAGGTTAGTCAAACATATATATATATATATATATAATATAACGGAAGTATATAATAAGATAAAATAATATTCGGACAAATAAGATAGGTTTTGTATTTCATCAACTGTTAACGCTCCAAGGCCTTTGACACAAACATCCTGTCAAAGCCTTTGAAACATTTATTCCGATTTTCATCAAGGGAGGGAGTTATCAATCTCCCCCTTGATGAAAGACAAAACCTGTGCATCCCTGCAACTTAGTCAAACATAGATGATAAAATAGAAATCAGACTAAGTACCTGCAAGGGTTAGACAAATGTTGGATCAAAAATTTTAAAGCATGTAAAAACCATCCAACCGAAAACCATAAATCAAAAACCAAGGTCTTCCAAGACCTTTAAGCAGAGGTTTTCAAAGTCTAAGCACCACAGATCATCTCCCCCTTTTTGTCTTTCAACAAAGGGCGGAGGTAAAACAGTCACCAAAATAGTTACCAAGAGTTTTGAAAACGTTTCCAAAAACCAGCAATGTAACAAGTTTCAAGGGTGGGATAGGGTGGGTTAGGGTTTAGGCTTGGTCATCCGGAGCATCATCAGTGAGCCTCGTCCACAGTCCTTCCAGCATCTTGGAAATCCCGCTCATCTCCGTCATCATCTCCTTCTGCAGCTCCTTAATATCCAGGCGAACTTCCTCCAAGCCCAACTCTAGGTTATCCATGCGTTCATCGAAAGCTGGAGTAGTGGGAAAGGCTTTTGAAGGAGTGGCAAGACTCAAGGTCCCTTGGGGAGACCGAGTGATGCCAATCTTTTCAAGGCCTTTAGAGTCGAACTTACCCGTATGACGCAGCTGTTCTTCATTTTTGACATCAATTCCAGAAGCTTTGAAGATAGGGGTCAAAAGGGTAGCAAAGGGGAGGGGAGAGCCTTTTCTAGCTTTTCTGACATGAGCCATGGTTCCAAGGATGGTGTTGGCCAGATCAAGATCAAGGCCATTTAAGATGCGGTAGAGCAGGACCATAGCATTGTCGGTAAGGAGTGAGCCAGAGTTAAGACGGGGTAAGAGGCATCGAACAATGATGTTAAAAATTATTTTTGCCTCAAGGGTTAGGGATGAGTGGGTGAGTTGCTTTGAGGTGCTGTTGGATGCTTCGGGTAGTAGATACTTGGCTCGGGCAAGGATGATGCAATTCTCTTTTGAGGGGTGTATGTCAGCGGGTGGAACAGGGGTAGGTAAGCCTAGGAAATCTGCAAAATCATTGGAGTTGAGAGAGATTCTAACCCCTTTGACAACAGACTCCAAAGACCAACCATTGGTGTCGTTTTTGGCTTTTAGGTTAATGTAGAAAAGTCGAGTAAGCTGGGGGTAGTAGACAGTCTCAAGGTTAAGAAGGGTCCAGGCTGGGGATTTTTTGAGGAGCTCAATGCAAGGTAATTTCAAAGCTTCAAAGAACTCAAAATCCAAAAAATCAGAACAGCTAATCTTACGAGTTCTAAACTCGTCTACCCACTTACCAGCAGTCTCAGCATCTTGAAACCAAGAGGAGGGCAAGGATTGATTTACCTGGATATAGGTCGGGGGGTCTGCATTCTTTCTGCGCGCAACTGTTGGAGCAGCTCTTTTGACAGGCGCTACAAGACTCTTGACAGTGCCCTTCCTGGTACGCTTGGGGGATGGAGGCTTGACAACAGCAGGGGCTTTCCGCTTCTTCGGAGACGGGGGAGGAGGAGGAGAAGGAGAGGGAGATTCTTCCTCCTCTTCCTCAGACCCCGAGTCCTCACCGGACCCCGCTTCATCTCCTTCAGGTTCCTCGTCCTCTCCAGATCCCTCTTGCTCTTCTTCTTCTTCCTCAGGCTCCTCCTCGGATTGAGCCTCCTCTGCTTCGGCTTCCTTCCGAATCCGCTCAGCTTCTTCCTCGGCCAGTTTCTTAGCAAGCTCGGCCTCCTCATCGGCCTTTTTCTTCCTCAAGGCCTCCTCCTCGGCTTCCTTGGCAGCATCTCTTTCCAGGAGGGCGTCTAGGTCATCTTCCTCCTCTTCCTCGTCCACTTCCTCTGCCAAAATCTTCCTCTTTCCTTTCTGTTTAGCACTGATCGGCTTCTTAGCAGAGCGCTTTTGAGAGCCCTTGGGAACAGTGGCCGTGCTCTCAGCGATGGTGCTCTGGACGACAGTTGGGACGATAGCTTGAGGAGCGGGTTCAGGTGTGGGAGAGGTAGCGGTGGCCTGACGTCCCTTGGGGGTGGCGCCAAGTCTTTTGGGTGTGACAGTTTTCTTGGTTTTGGGTGCCATGGAGGAAATCGTCTAAGGTTTTCTTAGAATGGATTGAGAGGTTGAAGAAGGAGAAGGTGAAGGGATTTGGATAAGTTCTGAGTGTGGGTTGTAATCGGGTACAGTATTGGGTTTAAGTAGAGGGAGTGATGGGACGGGTTTAGAGTTCCAAGGAAAGAAATCATTACATTGCCAATTTGAAAGGATTTCCAATTCAAAATTCAAATGTTCCCATAAAAATCGGACTGAATAACCAAAAAATCTAGTTCCAAAAATAAAATATCTTTAACGGTTAAGAAAATCACTAAAAGGGCAATTTTTGGAATCCGATTAAAACAAATATAATTTATTAAATATCTAAAAAGATATTAACCAAAAATATATGATCCGATATATGTAATCCACCATTTAGTTCACACACCTTGACATGGTTCTCAAGGGTCTTGACACTAAGTAGAATTTATCTTTCGTAAAGGGAAAGCTCCCCCTACAAAAGTGCATCCTTGTTAAGCATCCCAATCTCTCGTCTTATGAAGGTGAACCTGTCCTCTGCCAAAGGCTTAGTAAAAATGTCAGCCCATTGATAATCGGTAGAAATAAAAGATATGGACACATCACCTTTTTCAACATGGTCTCTAATGAAATGATGCCTTACATCAATATGTTTGGTCCTTCAATGCTGAACAGGATTCTTAGTGATGGATATGGCACTTGTATTGTCACACTTAATTGGGATACCTTTGAGGTTGATGCCAAGATCTCGCATTTGTTGAGCTATCCAAAGGATTTGGGAGCAACAGGCTCCAGCTGCAATGTATTCTGCTTCTGCAGTGGATAGAGCAACAGAGTTTTGCTTCTTTGAGTGCCAACTGATCAAAGATGCTCCTAAGAATTGGCAACATCCTGATGTGCTCTTCCTATCCACCTTATAGTCTGCAAAATCTGCATCAGAATATCCAATTAAAGTGAAATCCTTTTGTTTTGGGTACCATAGTCCAAGCTCCTTAGTGCCATTGAGATATCGAAAGATCCTCTTCACACCCACGAGGTGAGATTCTTTAGGATCAGCTTGAAACCTAGCACACATGCAAACACTAAACATGATGTCAGGTCTACTAGCCGTGAGATATAATAAAGATCCAATCATTCCTCGATACTCCTTTTGATTGACACTTGTTCCAGTCTTGTCTTGATCTAGAGACAATGTTGAGCTCATGGGGAGTCTTGGCTGCTTTGGATTGATCCATCTTGAACTTCTTCAAGAGATCCTTAGTGTACTTGCTTTGGTTGATAAAGATCCCTTTCTTGGATTGATGAACTTGTAATCCCAAAAAAAAAAAGAGTTCACCCATCAAGCTCATCTCAAATTCACTACACATGATGTCAGAAAATTCCTTGCACAAAGATGTGTTAGTAGCACCAAATAATATATCATCAACATAAATTTGAATAACCAAAATGTCCTTTCCTTTGGTTTTGATAAAAAGAGTCTTGTCGATCAACCCCCTTTTAAAGTCATTTTCTAAAAGATATTTTGACAAGCGCTCATACCAAGCTCTTGGGGCTTGTTTCAAACCATAAAGCGCTTTGTCAAGTTTATAAACATGATTGGGAAATTCTGAACTTTCAAAACCTGGGGGTTGAGCCACATATACTTCTTCCTCTAAGAAACCATTAAGAAAAGCACACTTGACATCCATTTGATATAACTTTATGCTCATAAAGGATGCAAATGCTAATAAAATGCGAATAGCTTCAAGCCTGGCTACGGGAGCAAAGGTCTCCTCGTAGTCAATACCTTCCTCTTGATTGTAGCCTTGAGCAACAAGCCTTGCCTTGTTCCTAACAATCTTACCATTCTCATCTAGCTTGTTTCGAAATACCCATCGTGTGCCAATGACTGATTGATGCTTTGGCCTAGGCTTCAAGGTCCAGACTTTGTTCCTTTCAAATTCGTTAAGCTCACTTTGCATAGCAATGATCCAGTCTGGCTCCTGAAGTGCCTCATCTACCTTCTTTGGTTCAATAAGAGAAACAAACGCGTGAAAAGCACAAAGATCTTTAAGTTTAGAACGAGTTTGAACACTAGAAGTAGGGTCAGAAATGATATCCTTTAATGAGTGTGATGAGGAGTATTTGAATTTTCTTTTGCTAGTCTCAGCTCCTTGATTCGTCACACTTGTAGGATTGACTTGTAGTACATCTGACTCCGTGGTCCTGTTAGGTTCAGTTACAGCAGTTTCTGACGTCTCAACACTGTTGGATTGGACATCAAGGGCTTTGGACGAATCTTCAACACCTTGGGCCAATTCTTCAGTGTTAAGAATCGGTTCCTGCATGTTCCTCTTCTCTGTGTTCTTAGCAGCATCATCACCTTCCTCGTTCTCTTCATGGATGTTAAGATCTATATCTGCAACACTTTCACTCAAAGCACCGTCATTGCATTCATCAAAAATAACATGTATACTTTCTTCAACTACTTGGGTCCTTTTATTGAAGATTCTATAAGCTTTGCTACTCGTGGAGTAGCCAAGAAATATACCTTCATCACTACGCGCATCAAATTTCCCAAGGTTATCTTTTCCGTTGTTATGAACAAAACAAGTACAGCCAAAGGGTTTAAAGTAAGATATAAGAGGTTTGCGGCCTTTGAAAAGTTCATAAGGAGTTTTCTTTAAGATGGAACGAATAAGACAACGATTCAAAATGTAATTAGCTGTGTTAACAGCTTCAGCCCAATAGGTTTTAGGTAATGCATTTTCTAAAAGCATAGTCCTGGCCATATCCTCTAAGGTGCGGTTCTTGCGTTCCACAACCCCGTTTTGTTGAGGTGTCCTAGGAGCAGAAAAGTTATGGGAGATGCCATATTTAGCACAAAATAAATCAAACTGAAATTGATCAAACTCCCTACCATGATCACGCCGAATTGACACTATGGGCTCGTTTCTTAAAGTTTGCAACTCCTTACAAAGTTTTGAAAACTCAAATAAGGCCTCTGATTTTTCTTTCAAAAATGCAACCAAGTATATCTTGAAAAATCATCGACAACAACTAGCATGTACTTTTTACCATTGGGAGATTTGACTCGTATGGGACCACATAAATCCATATGTAAAAGTTCAAGGGGTCTAGAAGAACTTACAACCTTTTTGGGTTTGAAAGAGCTACGTGTTTGTTTACCTCGTGTGCATGCGTTGCACATGTCAATACCTTTGAAGTCCATTTCAGGTAGCCCTCTTACAAGCCCTTTGGACACAAGCTTCTGTAGTGTATGTGGACTCACATGACCGAGTCTCCTGTGCCAAAGCTTTGGATCGTCCGTCAAAGCCTTTAGACAGGTTAAGCTTCCTTGTGCCACTTGATCAGCATTTACGGCGTATATATTGTTGTAACGATATGCAGTCAGAATAACTTCACCTGTATCTTCTCTGCACACTATACATCTTTTCTTGTTAAATCTGACATTGTTACCACTATCACATAATTGAGAAACACTAAGCAGATTATACTTCAAACCATTAACAAGATAGACATTTTTAATACTATGGCTGGAATCACTTCCAACACTACCAATACCAACGATGTCGCATTTCCCTTTGTCACCAAGAGTGATTGTTCCCGTGGATTGCTCCTTTAGATCATGAAAGAGAGAAATCTTCCCACTCATATGCCTCGAGCATCCACTATCAATAATCCATTTGTGTTCTTTCACCTTGGTGATCTCCTGCAAGACAAACATCAACCTTTGTGGCTAGACCAATAAGCAAATTTGGATCCATTGTTGGGGTAAACCATATTTGGTAAAATAGTGCCTTTTGGGACCCAAACTTGTGTTATCCGTTCTTTTCTCAAATGAACAGGAAATGTATTGCGAATAATATATGGATCCTTTCTTCTATAAGGGCAGGTCTCTTTTACATGTCCCTTTCTAGCACAATGGTGACATATAGGAGAGGTTCTGCTTCCTTTTGCCTTTACAAAAGTGGTAATGTGTTGCTTCTTAAAAAATTTGGATTGTAACCAATACCACTTTTGTTTAGAGAGCTTTGTTGCTCACCCAACATCCTATCGAGAGTACCTTTGGATTTGGTAAAACTTATGAGGGCTGTCTGTTGGTCTAGAATCTTATTATTCAGGGAGATCTTCTCGTTCTCTAAGTCATGATGCTCATTTCTTAGAGAGGAGAGATCTTACTTGAGTCCAGATTTCTCTGAGTCAAGCGTCTTGACTTTAATGTCAAGACCTGAATAAGAAGCTTCAAGACCTCTGACCCTCATAGACAGATCCTCAATAGTTCTTTCCTGGTCCACAGTTCTCCTAATAAGTATGTTAGTTTGGGCAATAAGCTTCTTTTCATTGGCAATTATATTGGAAAGGAATTCCGATAATACCTCTTTTGGACTTTCCATAAGTTCTCTTACAGTAGCTTCAAGCTTTTCATCGTGGGATCCATCTTCTGAGGCCATAAGACAAATGTTGGCCTTCTCATCATCGGAGTCAGAGTCGGAATCACTCCAAGTTGCCACCATGGCTTTCTTCTTCCATTTGTCACCTTTCTTAGGCTGGCTCTTTGCCTTTTGAGGGCAGTCCTTCACAAGATGATCTGTTTTACCACATTCAAAACAAGACAACGGTTTAGTCTTCTTTTCATACTTGTTATATTGAGGCTTACCTCGAAATTTTGAAGACTCTAATCCATCCTTGTTATTGAATTGCTTCTTCATTCTGAGAATTCTAGCAAGGCCTCTTGTGATAAGAGCAAAAGGATCATCATCATCGACATCCCCATCTTCGGAATCAGATCCATCCTTGGGCTCATCCTTCTTAGACTTGAGTGCCAAGTTCTTAGTGCTAGCTGGAAGTTCTCCATCGTCTTCATTAAGAATCATCTCATGCGTGATCAGCTTCCCAAGAAGGTCATCAAGGGGTAGAGTGGTGAGGTCCTGGGCTTCCTCTATAGCTGTTACTTTTGGACCCATTTCTCCTTTGGAAGGCACCTCAGTATCTTCCTCACTTTCTCAACGTTGGTAAAGCTCTTGCCGAGAGAATCAAGGTTGTTGGTGATTTCTGTGAATCGTGTGAACATGGCCTTGATTGACTCATCAGACTTCATCTTGAAGAGCTCATACTTTCGAAGAAAGATGCTGATCTTGGTGTCTTTCACTTGGCTTGTTCCTTCATAGGTGACAACCAACTTGTCCCAAATCTCTTTAGCTGACCTACAAGATGAAATACGGTTAAACTCATCAGTGCTAAGACCACAATAAAGTAAGTTAATAGCCCTGTAGTTTTTGGAGATGGTTTCAAGATCTGCTTGGTTGTATTCAGACTCCTTCTTTGCAACTTTGGTATCATTTGGTCCATCTTTCTCTGGAATCTTCGGACCATTCTCTATAATGTTCCAAAGCTCTAGATCTTGGTCTATGATGAACATCTTCATCAAAGATCTCCAGTGGACAAAGTTGTTTCCTACAAAGAGTAACGGTCTGCTTGTGGACCTTCCCTGTGCAAATCCTCCGCTTGCTTCACCAGACATGATCGAAAACTCACAAGATTGTTAGATCAAAAACAGTGAGTAAAGCTCTGATACCAATTGAAGGTTCGATAATATAAAACAATGTAATAAAGAAATACTCTAGAAGGGGGGGGGGTTGAATAGAGTATGCCCGTTTTTCGCAGAAAGTCTCAAGACTTTTGGAGCTCGTACCAAAACCTTTGAGATTAACCTAAATCACAAAGTTAGACAATCGAACCAAGTGCGGAAATAAGGTAAAGCAATAAGTAAAGAACACGAGTAATTGTTTACGAGGTTCTGCACAACTTGGCCTACGTCCCCGCCTAGGGTTCTTCCACAACCCTAGGATTCAAAAGGCTTTATTGATTCGCTTAGCTTAGGATCCTAATAGCTCACCGAGAAGCCTCTCTCCTATACAATTGCAATCTAGTCAACTCACGTTCCCTTGGAGTCCTAGACCAATCTAGAAGAGTCCCACCTCTCTCAGCTATCTAGTACAATCCTCTTACTCTCACAAATCAATAGCCTAGTGCAACTTCCCGAGTTATAAACTCTCGAGTAACACTATAAATGAATATATCCTATAAGCTCACAGTGACTCTCAAAGGCTTTGAAATAAACAACAAACTCTTGAGCGCTTAGCAGAGAGACACTTGGAAGACAGATCTCGCTTGAATGTATGAAAGCTCGTGTAGCACTTGTTATTTCTGTCTTCTTCTTCCTTTCCTTTATATAAGAGCATGGAATGGCGCCTAAGGATCTTCACCAACGGCTCTTTCGAATCAGGCTTGATCTTGAATCTTCTATTTATGGATACTCCGAAGCCATGATTCTATTTGAATGTGATCTCCTCAATATGTACTAAAGGAAAGATATAATCTCGAATATACTTCCTGAAAAGGTTAGTCAAACATATATATATAATATAACGGAAGTATATAATAAGATAAAATAATATTCGGACAAATAAGATAGGTTTTGTATTTCATCAACTGTTAACGCTCCAAGGCCTTTGACACAAACATCCTGTCAAAGCCTTTGAAATATTTATTCCGATTTTCATCAAGGGAGGGAGTTATCAGATTTGATTGATTATAGTCGGGCCACAGGGATTGGACCAATTGGTAAGCTTAACACGATTCCTTGTTTCCACCCTTTGTTCTCTTACTTTGACTATATCGCAAAATGTTCAAATTCTTTGATCTTGTCTTCTAGGATCAGCATTTCAGTGTAAAGCAATATGTATAGATTTGAGTGTGCAACTCTTTTATGGTTTGCTAAAAAAGAGTAGATGTTAGAGCTAATTGTGCATAACCTTTAAAGTAACTATTTCTGCTTTAATTCAAAGAAAATCTTTGTTTAGGGTTCTTGATTTCTAAATGCTAATTTGCGTTGACACAAATAACCAAACTCTTCATGTCTTGTTTTATGGAATTGGTGCATGACTTCTGGTGCAGTGATTGTGTGCTAAGTGAGATTTGAAAGGAAAATTTAATTTATGTTATAATTTTGAAAGTTATCCGAAAGCATCTCTCATGTGCCTCAACCCTTTTTTATCACATATTGGAAAGGTTTTTTTCCCTAAAAATTTAAGAAAGTTGTACCTCTTGTGCTAAACATACATAGCAGGTTTTCTCTTCTATACTGCCTTGCTCATGACAACTGTGTTTGTTCTCACATTTCAATTTATTCCACAATATGGGTGTTGTGAGCCTAATTTTCCATGTTTTATACTATCTTTTATATCGTTTTCTGCATACATTTCATGCATTTGGGGTAGAATAGGTCAGAATCTATGTAGTTTATGCTTATTTGCCAAATTATGGAATCTACATTAGTTTCTGTTTAATTTCACAGAAATCGAGCCAATTTACAACAGTTCAAAAAAAGGAGGAAAAGTTCGAAGTCAACTACAGAAAGTCCGATGTCAAGGAGTAGCGGAACCAAGACAAATCGAGTTGGAGCAAGAAAATTGAGTCGACACCATTTGTTCGATATCGAGTACACTAAGTCGATATCGAGTTGGCCAGTCGATTTCTACCCAGAAAGCCAAGAATCGAGCAAAGCTGAAGAAGTTGGTCGATATCGAGTACAGCAACTCGATATCGAGTAACCCAAAAATCGAGCAGAGATCCCAGAATCGACCTGAGAAGCTGAAGAAGAAAGGAAGAAGTCAATATCGACATAGCTTAGTCGATATCGAGTTGAAGCTGGTCGATGTTCACTCTGGAGGCCAATATCGAGTCAAGGAAGAAGAAGCTGAAAATTGCAGGTCGATATCGAGTGACCCAAGTCGATATCGACTTGACAAACAGTGGTCGATTTCGAGCTAGTCCGAGTTTTAATCAAAGTTCTATCCAAAGTCCAATGGAGATATCCACAAGATCAAATTCTATTAGGATCTATCAAGTTGGAAGAGATATTTGTCTACTTTAGATATAGTCCTTGTTGATTTATTTCTTTATTTCCATATTTTTAATCTTTAAGTATTAGATAGATAGAGATAGATTTAGATATAGTTGTTCCATCTTAGAATAGCTAGATGGAGCACTATAAATAAGGCATTAGGGGCTGAATTTTATTCATTCAATCAATCCAAGCTACAAGCCACAATAGAGAGAGAGAAGTCGAGTAGGAGAGAGAGAAGTCTTGGAGCCGAGTGGAGTTTGTGAAGCGATAGCGGAGTTGGCTTTATTCGGTTGTAAGTCTTATTTAGTTTATTTAATGCAAAGTTATTTCCTTTTGTTATTGATGAGTTTATTCATGATGAAGAGCAAGTAGTCACCCAACTTCTAGGGTCGGGGTGAGCCCGACGGTAGCCATGTGAGGTGATGCGGTAAAGGTACAATCTTTTGATGCGAATTCGTCTTCTATCCCTATGAGCATGATTCTTTTGCGAAAGTTGAAGGTGATCCTTATTTGTGTTATTGAAGTGAAAGTGATCTTAATGCAACTTGGATTAATTATGTGAAAAGGGTTAGTAACAATTAGGGTTTATGCGAAAGCCTCTATCTTCCTAATTGTTAATAACGAAAGTTATTTGATGAAAAGCATGATCTTTTATGCCTTTATGTGTTATTTTACATGGTTATCGTTGTGGTGTTGAAACCCTGATCTTGGAAGTCTTTTATTTACTGATTTATTTCATAAAATTTCGGATTTTAAGATTACTGTCAGTCGATTTCGAGTTCTGTTTGGTCGATTATTCTACTCGATATCGAGTGTGCCCAGGTCAATATCAACCAAAGTTTTCTGCTTTTCTCTGTGTTTGTTGTTTGTCTGTTTGATTTTCTGCTGAGATTTGGGACTGAAAAGGCGGGCGCTGACACGCTTTCTCGTGGATCGATCCTGACTGCATTCTACTACAACGGGAGAAAGTCTTGTATTTATTTGCTGAGATTGGGAGTCAGTCTGATTTTATATATTTATTTCATACTTGACCATCCTCCTGCAACAACAAATTGGTGCCGTTGCCGGGGAAACCATCATTCGTGCCCTTTTTAGTTCTATTTCTTTTCTTTATATTTGTTTTTATTTCTAGTTCTTTTTTACTTGCTCTTTCTTTTTGCTTTTCAGGTGCATGCGAAGAACTGATCGCACGCCTATAGACCCTATTCTCGAGCCTGAGCGATTTTTCCACCTTCAGCAAAGGCTTAGGAGGAGATTCATGTCAACATCCAACAATAAGAATGCGGGCCAACTCACACCTGCACAGGAGCTTGAGCAACTCCGCCAACAGATAGAGGCACTCACCACCAGAGAAGCTGAACACGCCCGACGAGAGGCGGAATATGCACAGAACCAGCAACGGTGGGAAGCAAGGGTAGATCGCGAGATTAATGCACGAAGGGAACTTGAGGAGCGGATTGGGCATATCCCAGCCAATGCCAAGGAATATCTGCATCCTACTCTGGAAGTTTCAGAATCAGCGATCGTTCTTCTCCCTATTAACTTTGAAATTCGTCCTTCTTTTATCATTGAAATTAGAAGGAGCATGTCACCACTTTTATAGACTTATGCGAAGCTATAGCTGATGGTGCTAATCTTGAATACTTAAAACTAAAGGCTTTTCATTGGTCCCTTGCAGGTATAGCCCAACAATGGCTGAAAGAATTGCCTGCACGATCAATTCACACTTGGAACGAACTACAGGACCTGTTCCTCAACAAGTTCTTTCTTCCTGCAAAGACAGCTGCCCTCATACAACAAATCACGGCTTTCAGACAAAAGCCAGGGGAACCATTAGCAAAAATCTGGGAGCGCTACAAGAAGCTTCTGAAATCTTGTCCTACTCATGGCCAGCCACCCTACGTCGTCCAGGAGATCATCTTCAACTGCCAGGATGCGGCAACTAAGGATCGGATCAACAACTACATCAACTATGAGTATCTTGGATACACTCCACGCCGAGCATGGGAGGTATTTGAGACGCTGGCCAACTACGACAACACATACGGGACTTCTGCGGCCGCTTATGACGAAAGGTATGAAAGACCTGCCCCATCTATGCCGTTCTATGTGCCACCTAAGGAGGTTGATCCATACGCCAGGGACCAGTTCCATAATGATCAGGTACGTCGCCTTACCAAACAAGTTAAATTCCTCTCAAAAGATAAACCTTGTTTGGAATGTGGGTCTGTGAGGCACAACACTACTGCGTGCCCACACGTCGATCAAGTACATCAAGGAGAGACCCACGAAGAGGTAAGGTATGCGGGGGGACACTACTCAGGGCCACACCAGAATCAGAACTGGAGCTACTATCGCCAGCCCCAGCATCAGCATCCCCCTCCCTACAGAGCACCTGGTCACCCTGATAGAGAAGGTAAGAAGGATGACCTGCAGACCATCTTGGAAGAAATGCGGAGGAACCATTCAGACACCAAGCAGTCTATCAATTCCATCCACACTCAGCTGTATGGTGTCAACTCTAGGCTTGGGGAAATCGATATTTTGAGAAAATCGATTGACACACAGATTGGCCAGATGGCAGCATCCGTACCCAGACAATCAGGTACGCTCCCTGGAACCTTTGAACCTAACCCTAAGGGCAAATCAACTGGACACGTGGCTGCTATGAACCTAGGGAGTGGGCGATAGAGGCAAACGCCGGAGCAAACGACAGAGGAAACAGACGTTGGAGACCAGTCGATATCGACCAGTCCCCAGTCGATATCGACCACCCACAAGTCGAAATCGACCCGAATCCTCAGCAAATCCCGAGGCCAACAGATCAACTCAATATTGACCAGACACAGGTCGATATCGACCAAGTACCAGTCGATTTAGACCATCCCCACTCGACATCAGCACCTCCGCCGAAGAAAAAGCTGCCTTTCCCGACGAAATCTCCAAAGGATCCAGCAGAGAAGAAGTTTCAACATTTCATCAAGATGCTTCAGAAGCTCAATGTCACCATACCCTTCACAGAAGCTCTTAATGAGATGCCATCATACGTCAAGTTCCTAAAGGAGATTCTGAGCAAAAAGCGGTCAATGGCTAAGATCGCAGAGGAGTGCAGCCAGATGGACGTTCTTGAGAAAAGGCCAGATCCAGGTAAGTTTGCTATAACCATTGGATTTGATCAATATAAATTTAATGCTTTGTGTGATCTGGGAGCCAGTGTGAGTATAATGCCTTTATCAATCTAGTCCAAGATTAAGATAGGTATCCTAGAACCTGTGGATGCTAAGCTTTACATGGCAAACAACACGGTGGTAATCCCAACAGGCATGGTGGACAATGTGCTAGTACAAGTGGGTAAGTTCTTCGTCCCTGCTGATTTCCTAGTTATTGATATGGCAGAGGACCCTGCTTGTCCAATTATTCTAGGAAGGCCCTTCTTGGCGACGGTGGATGCCAAAATAAGCGTAAGGAAGGGAGTGCTCACTTTCAACATCAACGATGAGGTAATTGAGTATTCCTTCAATAAAACTGAAAGGCATACAGGTCCCATGGAAGTGGTAAAGTCCATATCAGCCGGGTACATTACTTGCGGGGAGCCTAAGGTAAGAAATATGACTCCCGAAGAGCTGGAAAAGAGGGATATGAAACCCAGGTGGAAGAGATCATGGCTATCCTGAACGAAGAAGCTGAGAATCCACTCGACATAGACCAAGGTACGTCGATTTGGACTAACTATTTTTCGGATGCTTTGCCAGATCTTACGTATGGGGTCAAAATCGACCAGAAGAAATCGACTAAGCCAGAAAACGACTCGATATCGACTACCACAGGTCGATATCGACCTTCCTATGTCGAGCCATCTTCCCCAGAAATCGAGCAGAGGAAAATCGAGCCAGAGCACTCGATATCGACCCAGCCTAGTCGATATCGACCTGGGCAAATCGAGCTGTCTTCCTCAATTTCGACTGAGATTCCACCAGAAGAGCAGCAGAGCTCGATATCGAGTGACCCTACTCGATATCGACCAGACTCCGAGCTTTCGATACCCGATTCTGCAAAGGTAAGCCAAAGTATGGATCTTTCTTCTCCTATTTCAATTAATGATTTATCTATACATGGAAGAGGTTTGCCTTGGTATGTGCGCTTATGCAGGATTTCCAATGATGAGCCTAAGGAATATGAAGTTGGTGAAAAAGTCTATGTTGCCAAATCAAATGATCATTGGTTCCCTAAAAAGTTCAAACAGAAGAAGATGGGCCCTTTCACAGTAAACAAGATAGCAGGAGGACTGCAATTGATGGACAAGAATGGAGTCATGTTTGAAGCCCAAGCTACATGGGCCCTACAAATGCCACATTGAGCTTAATGGAGAAGTCGGCCTAGCGACTATAAAATCTAGAGCTTGTAAATAGACATTTAATTTTTGGACATTGTTGCTTTTGTTTTTGGTTTTGGACATTATTTTCTATTGTGGGTATTTTTCTTTCAATTTTTTCAGGGACAAGGAAGAAAAGAAGCAGTCGATTTCCTTACCCTTACTTTTTATACAGTGAGGACACTGTAAAGTTTAAGTATGGGGTGGGGGAAGGTCTTACTTTGTGTATATTTGACATATTTGACATTATGTGTGCATATTTAGAGTTTATTTCTTGAAATTGCTTATACATGGCTATTTTGAAATTCATTATTGATATTTATGTGCTTACATGCAATGTTCCAAAAGTTTATAAAAATAACCCCCCCCCCCCCCCCCATAAAAATTTTGTGATTAATGTCATGGAAGCTTTTATGAACTCGACGATGCAAAATTGGATTCATTAGAGATATAGCATGAAATTGCCTAGTAAAGGGAAGTCACAATGAAATGCATATTTTCTTGAAAACCATGAATGGAGGTAAAATTTGACGTTGCTTTTGACATGTTGCATGATAAGAGGATGGAGGACTTTATGTTTCCATATAATGCTCATATTGTTATATCTTAGCCTTTACCTATGCTTATGCATCACAAAAGCCATATTGAACCATATTTTCATATTATTGCTCCACATGTTCTAAATATTGCCCATTCTTTACCTTATTTCCATCCGGGGATTATGTTGAGAATGAAAGTACATTATGGAGATTGTTATGTGGTTGTTGTGTTGTTGTTATTATCATATATGGAGTTTGGCAGGAATGATTGAAAATATATGGAAAATTTAATGAGTGAAAGAAAATCCGATCAAAGATCGACCCTGCTTGCTGAGATAATAGTTTGGCGAGATGGGACACCAAGGTGAGTCCAAAGCACTAAGTATCTGGGGCCCTTCATGACACCCATGTTTGCGACTCGTGAGAAGGCAGTGCTGAGGTTAGAGAGGTAAAAGCATTATATTGAAAAAAAGCAATGAGTGAATGAGCGATAGGTGAGAAATCAAAAGAAGAAGGAATGTGGTATGAAAGTTTGGAAAGTACTCCATTTCCCCGGATCCTTAGCACCACGTTGCCAAAAATTACCCACCTTTAGCCTTTTACCAATCTACTCCTTATTGAGCCTAAATTAAAGTCCTCTTGATTATTAATGCTTTGTCACACGAATTACTGTTTTGCATAACCCTTCTTTTATGAGTAGATGTTGCTTTTTATTGCACATGCATGGATTTGTGACAAAAGTACCTTTTCGAGGATGGTAATTTATTGCAGGGTTATATAAGAATGAATCTAATATGTTAAGAGTTTTGATTTCTTCCCTTGAATGATAATTAAAAGTATTGCTTGAGGACAAGCAAGCTTAAGTATGAGGTGTTTGTTGTGAGCCTAATTTACCACGTTTTATACTATCTTTTATATCGTTTTCTGCATACATTTCATGCATTTGGGCTAGAATAGTTCAGAATCTATGTAGTTTATGCTTATTTGCCAAATTATGGAATCTACACCAGTTTCTGTTTAATTTCGCAGAAATCGAGGCAATTTACAGCAGTTCAGAGAAAGGAGGAAAAGTTCAAAGTCAACTACAGAAAGTCCGAGGTCAAGGAGTAGCAGAACCAAGACAAATCGAGCTGGAAGCAAGAAAATCGAGTCGACACCATCTGGTCGATATCGAGTACACTAAGTTGATATCGAGTTGGTCAGTCGATTTCTACCCAGAAAGCCAAGAATCGAGCAAAGCTGAAGAAGTTGGTCGATATCGAGTACAGCAACTCGATACCGAGTAACCGAAAAATCGAGCAGAGATCCCAGAATCGACCCGAAAAGCTGAAGAAGAAAGGAAGAAGTCGATATCGACATAGCTTAGTCGATATCGAGTTGAAGCTGGTCGATGTTCACTCTGGAGGCCAATATCGAGTCAAGGAAGAAGAAGCTGAAAACTGCAGGTCAATATCGAGTGACCCAAGTCGATATCGACTTGACCAACAGTGGCCGATTTCGAGCTAGTCCGAGTTCTAATCAAGGTTCTATCCAATGTCCAATGGAGATATCCACAAGATCAAATTCTATCAAGATCTATCAAGTTGGAAGAGATATTTGTCTACTTTAGATATAGTCCTTGTTTATTTATTTCTTTATTTCTGTATTTTTAATCTTTAGGTATTAGATACATAGAGATAGATTTAGATATAGTTGTGTAACGACCCGAAATTTAAGAACCCGAATTAACCTCCATAAACCTACTTAGAAGGTAAATAAGGTTCGGAATACTAGATTACCGGGGAACGTTATAGGAGAAGTTTGATCTTCTCCCGTGAGCTTTGGATCTTACGGCCGAGTACGAGTTATTATTAGGTTCATTTAAGCGGAAGATTTAGTTGTCAAAAGATGGGGATTGCGAACCCCGAAAAGATCGTAAGCCCGTTGGAGGCTTTACCTGTCCTAGACTATCGCAAAAATGTTTCGAACATAAATAAAAGCGGAAATCATAAATACAACAAAACGCCACGACCGCGCCGGGTCAAAACGATAAAACGTATGAGCAAAAGAGTACGAATGTCAAGCGCTTCCCTCACTCTAATCGTCCAAAAGGTCTGTCCGACAACCATCCACATAAGTAAGTCATATCGGGTAAGGGGTACCTGAATCTAAAAACAAGAAATAAATCGGGGTCAATCATCGAAAATATGCACACTCAATGCCATATAAAGAGGCATACTTAAACTACATCAATGTTAAAATGTAACACATAAGCAAGTGTATAGATATATATATAAATGCGAAATAAACACACAAGGGCCCGTATCATCATCATAATCTTCATCATCATCATCATCATCATCACCATCATATCATAATATCTTCTCAAACGTACTCATCCTTCTCAAACATACTCATTCTTTCTCATCATAAGTCTTTCATCATTTCATTCGTGTTCCATCGAGTATAAGTCATTTATTCAGATTTTGACGGCCGTCCTAGCATAGACATATAGCATACATATGAATTGTTGAATTTTTTAAGTTCATCCTACGTCATATTACCGGTTTATATTCCTAAACATGTTACTAGGTCGCGTGATGCATGAAGACTCTCGATAAGACAAAGAGTATCACATAAATCCATCAGGAGTAAGTCCAGGGGACTTACCTGGAGTCCGGAGAATAAGCAAACAATAAAGTGCACAACCAAGGATCCAATCAACAAGACCCTATTAATTTCGTTAAGCTTTCATTAGGTGGTATTCTAATACATGGTACCCAACTTAATAATAAACATACATCCACATGAGGTTCACGATTCTATAGATTACGCACTTTGGTTAAGTGATCCGGACTTAACCAGTTATAATCTATATCGTATTATCACATAATCGATTTTCGTCTTATCGTATCATAAGCCAAGTTATGGGTATACTTCATTTCTGTATTTTATATGTTCTAAGTTTCGGTTATGCCATCATATATTTAACCATATTCTTAGCATTCCCTTAACCAAGTTTTTTAATCGAGTGATTATAAACACTGGTTATTAAAATTATAATAACTTTTGATCCAACCGTTGGATTGCCGTAATTTTTGAAGGGGAGTTAGAAAACATTTTCATAAACATCATCTTATGATTTGAGCCAAATCAGACCGTTGGATTGGATGTAAATTCCAAATTACAGAGGCACATATATCCATTTTGTTTTTTGTGACGTTTGCTGCAAAACGCAACCAAAAACACATAGAGGCTCCACTTCCAAAGCTCTAATTTACACATAAGGCTCCTAATCTACAGAGGGAAAGGTGGATGAGAGATTACCCTCGAAGCCTCTCTCAAAAAAGACCAAATTACCCATCCAAGCTTCCCGGGACCTTGCGCCAAACACCTAGCATTTTTGACAAATCCAAACCAAAACATAAAAGGAAGTCTTTGACAAAAAACCTTCAAAATTAGTTGTACAACAAGTATAAAATCAGATTTGAAGGGGAGGAAACCAAGACTCACCCAAACACACTTGAAAACCTGAAGAGCACAAAGGGCTCGGCACTGCTGGCTCGAAAATGGGGCTCAACGGCTGGCTTGACTGGTCTGGATTTTTGTGCAAGAACTATGGTTGGAAAGGCCTCTTTTTTTTTGGATATTTGGCTTCAAGAATCATCCAAAAAGCTTGAGTGAGGAAGGAGCTATGGTGGTTTGAGTTTGAGGTGTTGCTAGGCCAACAATGACTTTCCTCTTTTCTTTCTCTTTCTTTTTCTTTGTTTCTCTCTTCTCTCTCCGATTTTGGTGGTGTAGGTGGCTGAGAATGGCAGCCAATTGAGATTCTTTATGGAGCCAAAAGGGTGGGCAAGGGTGGTCAAGGAGTTGGTGTGTATTAGGTAGCATAGTTAATGTTATAGGACTTGGTCATTCAAAGGTGTCAATCCATGGAGGGGTTTTATTCTTTAATCAACAAAATGATGGCTCATGAAGATCATCAAAATGGGGCTGAAATGGGTCATAGGGGAGGCGGCATTTTGAGGTTAAAAGACGTCTCGAAAAGTCGCGATAAGTTATGAAAGTTACCGAAATAAATGGATGACAAGGCCTTTGCCTCAACAATATTTCTCTGAAAATTATCATACGAATTCCATTAATTAGATCGGAATTGTAATCCTCTTTCCATATAAAATATGCCATCCAAAAATTTTAAATTTTCCCGGGTTTTCAAAATCGTAAAAGGAGGATAATTGCTCGGATTATCCCTCGAAAATTAATTAAATAGTAATTAAATTTTTCGGTCTTTACAATCATCCACCTCTAAAAACAAGTCTCGTCCCCAAGACCAAAAGATTTAAACCAGTGGAGAAGGTGTTAAACTTTGAGTCCTTGGATCGGAACAAAAGGCACGTGATCATCTCGGATGCGACGTCCAAGAATCTCATGATGCTTTTGTCACGATCGTAATAATCTCGAACGGCGTCGCCGAGCATGTGAACGAGCGCCCCCGTCACATCTCGCCTTAACCCCGAAAGTATCACAACTCGAGAGAATCATCACACTACCGCTAGGTCTTAGCGAAAATTCCACGATGGCCGTCGCGGAAAGTCCGTATCCACTTCGCGAAGCACAATGAGCTTACCCGGATCATGGAAGCATAAACTCAATCATTCCTCAATCAATTTCGATTTAAAGGCGTTGGCGTCCCGACACGACTTGGCCTAGACTCCGCTCGACTTTCTCTCTCGGGAGGTGGTCATCCACCTCTAAAGTTCAAACCCGATTCCCGACATTCTATTCTCCCAACGGGGAGGGTGGATAAAAAATCAACATCTAAGGATCAAACATATGATCTCATTACGACTCAATCAAAACAGAGGGTGGATTAACATCCACCTCTAAGGCTATGCCTTATTCCTTTTCCTAGGTTCAACATTCCGACATACCATCATTTATCAATCATACTCACCATAATCACATAATCATAACGATATCATATCGGTCATATATCATAAAGTATCACACATCAATGACAATCACATCATGTAGGACCGCTCATGGGCCCCACCACGCATATCAATCACAGAAAATGCGCACTCAATCACAAAGGTAAACACCCAAATCACACATAGTACGGCTAAGGGTCCCCTCCCAGGTACTCACCGGACACTCACGCAGTCAAAATTATATCTGCTCGTGGCTGTACATACGACGCTAGCAATTCATCTAATACATCTCCATAGCTCGCCTGTATACTCTCCTCTGTCTCCCAAGTAGCCTCCTCGGGGCTCCTCCTAGCCCACTGTATAAGTACCAACGGTACCTCTCTGCGTCTCAGCTTCTTGACCCGGCGGTCAAGAACAGCAATCGGATGCTCCACGAAGGTATGGTCAGGTGCTATCTTTAATTCAGAGTAGTCCAATCAGTGACTCGGATCTGGCTCGTACTTCCTCAGCTGTGACACGTGGAAGACATCGTGTATACCAGACAAACGGGGTGGTAAAGCAACTATGTAAGCAACCTCTCCTACTCGCTCGAGGATCTCAAAGGGGGCCAAATATCTAGGGCTCAGTTTGCCCTTCATCCCGAATCGTCGGATCCCTCTCGTCGGTGACACTCGCAACCAGACATGATCTCCAACCTCAAAGGCCAACTCAGTCCTGCGCCTATCAGCATACTTCTTCTGTCGGTCGTGCGCAACCCTCAGATGCTCTCGGATCCGTCTGACCTGATCTGTCGCCTCCTACACGTACTGTGGTAGTGTCCCCACTCGGTCTGCAGGCTCATCCCAGCAGATAGGCGACTTGCATCGCCTCCCGTACAACGCCTCAAAAAGAGCCATCCTAATCAATGAATGATAGCTGTTGTTGTACGAGAACTCTACTAGGGGAAGATGTCGAACCCAAAGGTTCCCCCACTCCAAAACACAAGCCCTCAGCATATCCTCCAGCGTCTGAATCGTCCTCTCGCTCTGCCCGTCCGTCTGCGGGTGATAGGCCGTGCTGAAATGCAACTTGCTCCCCAGAGCCTCGTGCACCTGCCTCTAGAATCTCGAAGTGAAGCGGCCATCTCTATCAGATACTATCCTCTCGGGAACCCCATGCAACCTCACTATATGTTGTATAAAAGCTCGGACTAAATCAGACACATGCCATGTCTCCTGAATCGGAATGAAATGGGCGGTCATGGTCAACCTGTCGACCACCACCCAAATCGCATCAAAGCCTCGTACATCTCTCCTTAATCCTGTCACGAAGTCCATTGTGATATCCGTCCACTTCCACACAGGGTCGGGAAGTGATCGTGTCATCCCTCCGGGCTTCTGGTGCTCTATCCGCACCTGCTGGCAGACCTGACATCGCGTTACAAACAAAGCGACGTCAGTCTTCATCCTGCGCCACCAAAACGTCCTCCTCAAGTCCTGGTACATCTTATTCGATCTCGGATGGACCGAATAAGGAGTGGAATGTGCCTCTATCATGATCTTCTGCTTTAGGTTGTGCACATCAGGTACAGCAACTCGTCCCTACAACATCAGCATCCCATCATCTCGGACGGTAAAAGACCTACAGTGGCCCTGGGCCATGCGCTGTCGGATATCGACAATCCGTGGATACTCTGCCTCAGCTCGTAGGATCTCATCCATCCACTCTGACTGAACCTCCAGGAAGCTCAGTTGTCCACTCTCTCGCTGCGACTAGACCTCTATCCCACAACTGATCAGATCCCGCTGCAACTCGTGTCAAGTCGTCAATCTGGACAACAATCTCCTAACGAGTCTTCCGACTCAAGGCATCGGCCACCACATTGGCTTTCCCCGGGTGATACTCAGTCTCCAACTCGTAGTCCTTGATCAACTCCAGCCACCTCCTCTGACGCATATTCAGCTCCTTCCACGTGAAAATGTACTTCAGATTTTTGTGATCGGTCATGATCCTCACTGACGTGCCATACAGATAGTGCCTCCAGATCTTGAGCGCATGTACCACTGCGGCTAGCTCAAGATCGTGAGTGGGGTATGACTCCTCCCCTAGCTTCAGCTGGCGTGAAGCATAAGCGATGACCCGATCTCTCTGTTATAGCACACAACCTAAACCTGAACTCGAAGCATCTGTGTAGACCACGAAGTCCTCCGTCCCCTCTGGTAGTGCTAACACTGGCGCGGATGTCAACTTTTGCTTCAGCAGATAATAACTGGCCTGGCATGCCGGGCTCCACTCGAAGGGTACTCCCTTCTTCGTCAACTGCGTCATCGGCCTAGCTATGCTGGAGAAGCCCTCGATGAACCGTCGGTAATAGCTAGCCAAACCTAGAAACGACCTGATGTCTCAGACGTTCTTGGGGACCTCCTAAGCAAAGATAGCATCAACCTTCGATGCGTCTACTTATATCCCTGCTGCAGATATAACATGACCAAGAAACATCACCTCGGAGAGCCAGAACTCACACTTGCTAAACTTCCCGAACAGTTTATGCTTCTGCATAATCCTCAGGTGCTCAGCATGCTCCTCTCTGCTCCTCGAGTAGATCAAGATGTTGTCGATAAATACCACCACGAATCTGTCAAGAAAATCAATAAACACCTTGTTCATCAACTCCATGAAGGTGGTTGGCGCGTTGGTTAGCCTGAACGGCATAACCACAGACTCGTAGTGTCTGTATCTAGTCATGAAGGCCATCTTCGGGATGTCCTCTGCCTTCACCCTCAACTGGTGATAACCCGAACGCAAATCTATCTTCGAGAAGACGACAGCTCCCTATAGCTGATCCATCAAGTCGTCTATTCTCGGCAACGGGTAACTGTTCTTCACCGTAGCCCGGTTCAACTCTCTGTAATCTATGCATAGCCGCAATGACCCATCCTTCTTCTTCACGAATAACACTGGTGCTCCCCACGGTGAAGCACTCGGCCTGATGTAGCCCTTCCCGGCTAGCTCCTCCAACTGTGCCTTCAGCTCGGCCATCTCTGTCGGCGCCATCCTGTACGGGACCCTCGAAATCGGCTTGGTGCCCGGCTCTAAGTGTATAGTGAAATCAACATATCGCTGTGGCAGAAGTCCTGGTAGCTCATCTGGGAAAACGTCAGCAAACTCACTAACAACGGGGACATCTGTCAGGCTGGGTCGCTCGTGATCCACCTCTAAAGCGTAACACCAGTAGCTCGTGCATTCCTGGTCTAGAAGTCTCGCCGCTCGAACGTCGCTGATCTGGGCTCCGCGGGTCGTGGCCTCTTTCCGCCAGATGGAGTGCGGAAAGCTGAAGACGTGGCAGCTGTCAGACGTAGCTGCTGGTCATAGCGGAGGATCATCTCTAGAAATCTGTCATATGTCCTTCCCTCCATGCTGGTAGAGATTAGAAGAACGTCTTGCGGAAGCCTCATAGAAAGCATGCGGATGCGCATCTCGTTGGTGTTACAGACCCTTCCATAATAGACGAGCTCCTTCTTGAACTGGCAGATGATCTCGGAGATAGATAGCCGTGGGTCATAGCGGGTGCTGAAGAACGCAACCTCTCGTGCTGCTTGTGTCTCAGATGGACAGCACTCTCTCAGCATCAACTTCCTGAACTCCTCGTAGGTCCATGTTGTACGATCATCACAGTAGACAAGCCATCTGTCAAAAGCATCTCCTCGAAGCTGCCCAGCCGCAAGCCTCTGTCTCTTCGCATCGGGTACTCCAATCAAGATGAAAACTTCCTCGAGTCCTCTGAAGAACTGCTCGATATCCTCTCCGGGTCCGGCCTCGAAGATAGGCGGGCTACTTTGTGATAGTCTCTTCACCCAGTCGGTGACGTCAGCCGAACTTTCTCGCTCTAGCAACACGAGTAATGGCCTCTCTATCGCTGATCCCTGCTGCTGCCTATCAGCCTCTCCCTCGTGCTGTACGGGGATCTCGACCTCAGCATCAGTCTCAGTCTCGGGAATGCGGCCACGACCTCGGCCACGTGATCTCCCGCGTCCTCTACTAATCTGGGTGTCGACCATGCTGACAACTGGTCATTTAAGTGTACTCAATATACAACTAAATAAAGCGTCTTCTTCAAGGAAGACGGCCCTCAAGCACATTCGTTTCACATAATTACATCCCTTCAAGGAGACGGCCCGCAGGCACAGTTTTATATCGCACGGAAGCTAACTAGATAGCTATCCTTCGAGGGATAGCTTGGTGAGCCCGCCTCTAAATCCTATCCTACTCCAACCACCATGGTTGCTCCCTTGGAGTCTTCCAGGCCTGTCTGTAAGGAAAAGCTAGGCAGTCTACCCGAACCCTTCTACATATCTAAGGATGCCTATCGCCTTGTCTCTACCCGTCGATCCTATCTCTCGTCTATAAAGATCCTAACCATTTTCATTTTCCAAAGGGTTTTCATCTTTGCCCTTTAAACACTTCGAAATCCTTGAAAATTTCCAAAACGGTGGGCGGGTTTTGAAAATTAATTTTTAACTCGTTCTTACTCGGGTCGAACAACCTTGGCTTTGATACCAACTTTGTAACGACCCGAAATTTAAGTACCCGAATTAACCTCCATAAACCTACTTAGAAGGTAAATAAGGTTCGGAATACTAGGTTATCGGGGAACGTTATAGGAGAAGTTTGATCTTCTCCCGTGAGCTTTGGATCTTACGACCGAGTACGACTTATTATTAGGTTCATTTAAGCGGAAGATTTAGTTGTCAAAAGGTGGGGATTGCGAACCCCGAAAAGATCGTAATCCCGTTGGAGGCTTTACCTGTCCTAGACTATCGCGAAAACATTTCGAACAGAAATGAAAGCGAAAATCATAAATACAACAAAATGCCACGGTCGCGCCGGGTCTAAACGATAAAACGTATGAGAAAAAGAGTACGAATGTCAAACGCCTCCTTCACACTAATCGTCCAAAAGGTCTGTCCCGACAACCATCCACATAAGTAAGTCATATCGGGTAAGGGGTACCTAAATCTAAAAACAAGAAATAAATCGGGGTTAATCATCGGAAATATGCACACTCAATGCCATATAAAGAGGCATACTTAACTACATGAATGTTAAAATATAACACATAAGCAAGTGTATAGATATATATAAATGCGAAATAAACACATAAGGGCCCGTATCATCATAATCATCATCATCATCATCATCACCATCATATCATAATATCTTCTCAAACGTACTCATCCTTCTCAAACATACTCATTCTTTCTCATCATAAGTCTTTCATCATTTCATTCGTCTTCCATCGAGTATAAGTCATTTATTCAGATTTTGAAGGCCATCCTAGCATAGACATATAGCATACATATGAATTGTTGAATTTACTAAGTTCATCCTACGTCATATTACCGGTTTATATTCCTAAACATGTTACTAGGTTGCATGATGCATGAAGACTCTCGATAAGACAAAGAGTATCACATAAATCCATCACGAGTAAGTCCAGGGGACTTACCTGGAGTCCGGAGAATGAGCAAGCAATAAAGTGCACAACCAAGGATCCAATCAACAAGAGCCTATTTATTTCATTAAGCTTTCATTAGGTGGTATTCTAATGCATGGTACCCAACCTAATAATCAACATACATCCACATGAGGTTCACGATTTTATAGATTACGCACTTTGGTTAAGTGATCCGGACTTAACCAGTTATAATCTATATCGTATTATCACATAATCGATTTTCTTCTTATCGGATCATAAGCCAAGTTATGGGTATACTTCATTTCTGTATTTTATATGCTCTAAGTTTCGGTTATGACATCATATATTTAACCATATTCTTAGCATTCCCTTAACCAAGTTTTTTAATCGAGTCATTATAAACACTGGTTATTAAAATTATAATAACTCTTGATCCAACCGTTGGATTGCTGTAACGTTTGAAGGGAAGTTAGATAACATTTTCATGAACATCATATTAAGATTTCAGCCAAATCAAACCGTTGGATTGGAAGTAAAATCCAAATTACAGAGGCACATATATCCATTTTGTTTTTTGTGACGTTTGCTACAAAACGCAACCAAAAACACATAGAGGCTCCACTTCCTAAGCCCTAATTTACACATAAGGCTCCTAATCTACAAAGGGAAAGGTGGATGAGAGATTACCCTCGAAGCCTCTCTCGAAAAGACCAAATTACCCCTTCAAGCTTCCCGGGACCTTGCAGCAAACACCTAGCATTTTTGACAAATCAAAACCAAAACATAAAAGGAAGCCTTAGACACAAACCTTCAAAATTAGTTGTACAACAAGTATAAAATCAGATTTGAAGGGGAGGAAACCAAGACTCACCCAAACACACTTGAAAACCTCAAGAACACAAAGGGCTCGGCACTGCTGGCTCGGAAAAGGGGCTCAACGGCTGGCTTGGCTGGTCTGGATTTTTGTTCAAGAACTATCGTTGGAAAGGCCTCTCTTTTGTGGATATTTGGCTTCAAGAATCAGCCAAAAAGCTTGAGTGAAGAGGGAGTTGTGGTGGTTTGAAGTTGAGGTGTTGCTAGGCCAACAATGGCTTCCCTCTTTTCTTTCTCTTTCTTTTTCTTTCTTTCTCTCTTCTCTCTCCGATTTTGGTGGTGTAGATGGCTGAGAATGGCAGCCAATTGGGGTTCTTTATGGAGCCAAAAGGGTGGGCAAGGAGTTGGTGTGTATTAGGTAGCATAGTGAATGGAATAAGACTTGGTCATTCAAAGGTGTCAATCCATGGAGGGGTTTTATTCTTTAATCAACAAAATGATGGCTCATGAAGATCATCAAAATGGGGCTGAAATGGGTCATAGGGGAGGCGGCATTTTGAGGTTAAAAGACGTCTCAAAAAGTCGCGACAAGTTATGAAAGTTACCGAAATAAATGGATGACAAGGCCTTTGCCTCACCAATATTTCTCGGAAAATTATCATACGAATTCCATTAGATCGGAATTGTAATCCTCTTTCCATATAAAATATGCCATCCAAAAATTTTAAATTTTCCCGGGTTTTCAAAATCGTAAAAGGAGAATAATTGCTCGGATTATCCCTCGGAAATTAGTTAAATAATAATTAAATTTTTCGGTCTTTACAAGTTGCTCCATCCTAGAATAGCTAGATGGAGCACTATAAATAAGGCATTAGGGGCTGGATTTTATTCATTCAATCAATCCAAGCTACAAGCCACAATAGAGAGAGAGAGAGAGAGAGAGAGAGAGAGAGAGAGAGAGAGAGAGAGAGAGAGAGAGAGAGAGAGAGAGAGAGAGAAGTCGAGTAGGAGAGAGAGAGAAGTCTTGGAGCCGAGTGGAGTTTGTGAAGCGATAGCGGAGTTGGCTTTATTCGGTTGTAAGTCTTATTTAGTTTATTTAATGCAAAGTTATTTCCTTTTATTATTGATGAGTTTTTCACCCAACTTCTAAGGTCAGGGTGAGCCCGACGGTAGCCATGTGAGATGATGCGGTAAAGGTACAATCTTTTGATGCGAATTCGTCTTCTATCCCTATGAGCATGATTCTTTTGCAAAAGTTGAAGGTGATCCTTATTTGTGTTATTGAAGCGAAAGTGATCTTAAAGCAACTTGGATTAATTAAATGAAAAGGGTTAGTAACAATTAGGGTTTATGCAAAAGCCTCTATTTTCCTAATTGTTAATAATGAAAGTTATTTGATGAAAAGCATGATCTTTTATACCTTTATGTGTTATTTTATATGGTTATCGTTGTGGTGTTGAAACCTTGATCTTGGAAGTCTTTTATTTACTGATTTATTTCATAAAATTTCGGATTTTAAGATTACTGTCAGTCAATTTCGAGTTCTATTTGGTCGATTTTTCTACTCGATATCGAGTGTGCCCAGGTCGATATCAACCAAAGTTTTCTGCTTTCTGTCTTTTTCTGCTTTTCTCTGTGTTTGCTGTTTGTCCGATTGATTTTCTGCTAAGATTTGGAACTGAAAAGGCGGGCGCTGACACGCTTTCTCGTGGATCGATCCTGATTGCCTTCTACTACAACGGGAGGAAGTCTTGTATTTATTTGCTGAGACAGGGAGTCAGTCTGATTTTATATATTTATTTCATACTTGACCATCCTCCTGCAACAACAATGGGCAGACACATGTAATGGTGTATATTTGTGTTTGCTCACTTGTAGGGTCTTTATCGGTATGTATCATATGTAATGCAAGTCTCAGAAGAATCAAATAAAGCTTCTATCGGTATGTATCATGAGTGTTAAAGCAATCGGGATTGCTCAGGAATGAATCAATTAGCTCTATGTATAGATACCCCGAGATGTGTGTGGTTACTTTGATTAATTATTTGAACAATGTACTCAGCTCTTTACTTTTTCTCTTTGATTATTTGTGAAATACCCAAAATTAATTTTGAGCTATTTCTTATTTTTATTTAATTAAATAAATCTATATTATATTCAAAATATAGTATATATCTTTTGAATTTGGTCATTTAATAAATTCACATAAGATATATGGTATAAATTAGAATAATTAAATTATTCTAAAGAGAAATAATATATGATGGATTTAATTACATAAATCCTCTACCTACCCTTATTATTTAATTTATGAAATTAAATTAAATATATTCATCCCGCTAAGGTGAAGAAATATATCATCTATCTCCGTCTTTATCCGCTTCTTTTATTTATTTCTTTTCCTTAAAATCGATTATTTACTCTTAATCTCTATTTTTGATTGATTCTTAATCCAAAAGAATCGAAAATCTATTTTATTTATTTATTTAGACCTAACAAAATAGATACACGTCCAATGTTTAGGGTTTTTCCAACCAAAACCAATTCAACGTCACCCAACAGACACCGTTCCCCATCTTCTCTCTCATTCTTCCCGAGCCGGGACGCCTCCAATCGCTGACCACCATCACCGCACCTGTTATCCATCTAACCGAGGCTGCCGGCGACCTGAGCCCTCGGAACCGCAGCCGCTGCCCACCCTCACCGTCCTCCCCTCTCGCATCGCCCTGAACCGCGATCCGCCCACTGCAGCCGCCCTTGGCCGGAGAACAGAAGGTCGAGCCCGTGCTGAGCCGCCTTCGATTGCCGCTGCTGTGCCGCCGCTCACCACCACTCGAGCCGCCTTCGATTGCCGCTGCTGTGCCGCCGCTCACCACCACTCGAGCCGCCGCCGCCGACCATCGCGCCGGCCGTCGCCTCCAACGCTGCCTTGCCGCTAGCCATCGCTGCCGAGGAAGAGCTTCCTCTCTGTGCGAATACTCCATTGAAAGAAAAGCGGAGGTTTTTAATATCTTTTATCAAAATTACAGAAACGTCCCTTATCTTTATACTATTTCCTTTTTTGCCCTAAGTTAATTATTTATTAAGTTATGCGGCCAATGTTTCTAAACTATTCAATTCTTGCCCGGTTCAGCGACACCAAGAAATCCCAAAACATCCACGCCTAACCCCGCTTCCAGAGGAATTAATATTGGTGTAGATTTTTAACTTTATAGAATTAATTCAATTTCAATTTGAGTTAAGTAAAGTTAATTTTATAAAATATCAATATTAATATTCCTTTTTCCGTTGGATTCAATAGGTGCTAAAATCTCGCCTGGTTGTCCTCAGCTGGTCATCGAAAGTCAAGGAAAGTGATTTCGTTCAACGCCCTTTGTGTGTTTCGTGATTATTTTGACGTGCCTTTTAAATTCTTCCGTGTCGAATGCGACCCTGTGGCCAATTTCCTTGCCAATTTCGATAAATTGCATATTCGTCTGCTTGATGTAATTTATCTTCTTATTCATAAACTGGCATGAGTATAAATGATGGGCAATTGATTAAATTAATTATAGTGATATGTGAATTAAATACGTTGTTTGTTTATAACTTGAGATAAGTAAAAATTGCTCATTTTCTTCTTCCTAAATTGTTGCATGATACCCTTCTTGTTTCTTTCATGCAAATTAATAGCATGCGGTATTAAGATGCTTGAAATATCTGTGGTTGTACGTCCTTGTTGGTTTAATGTCATTATTATGATCACCTAGTATAAACTGGTCATGTATGATAAGTTAAGATAGCTAGGAACCATGTGATGCTTAGGTATGATATGTGAAAATGCGCACCACGTGATGTGGGTGGCTATATGCCTTTGGCAATTTATGCAGTAGACTGACTTGCAGGTTGTTGTTCGTTAAGCCACCGCCTTACAAGGTTTCATGAAACACCATCCCGGAATGCATTCTCTGCGGGATGGTAAAACAACGATCTGATGTAGGTCGTGGTCCTTGTTAAAGGCCCGACCGGTACCACGTAGTAATATTATTATTGTTATTATCATTGTGATTAGTGCGATTATGGTTATTATCGACTATTAAATAGGTGATCACTTCAGTTATTATACTCATCTGTCTCGGGTATAATTCATTTTCTTATCTTATAATCGATCATTACGATCATCCGAGTCATGTGTGAATATTTATCTTTTTATTCAGTTTCCACTTTAAATATTCGTGTCTTTCCCTTAACCTATGACATCTCGTTTATGGTCACTGTAAGGTTAAAGTCTGAACATTTTCCCTATCATTTGCTAGTCGTAATTGTACTAACCATCCTATTTATTTGATGGCTGGTGTCCTTCGTACTCACGAAACACCAGACCATATTCCACAGGTCTAGTGCCAGCAGCAGAGCAGGAGAGAGTTGAAGAGCGGGCTATCATTTATGAACCTTTACACTACAAGTTTTTGAACCTTTAAAGTTTCCGCAATACAACTTTGGTGTTAGCTATTTTTGGAGCTTATTACTTCTTCATCATTTTGACACTTTAGCTTTATTGTTATGATTTGATATTTTATACTTTGAGATTTAAATTACTTCCGCATAAGTTTATTTAACTGCTTAAGTACCGTCTTGTTTAAATTACTTCCGCATTAGTTATAAGGAGGAAATCGAAGTATGAAATATAATAAAATAATTCAATCCAGATTCGTGCCCCAGCAAATAATTACAAGACCTCCTCCCTATGCACTAGTAGGAAGTCAGGATCGATCCACGAGGAAGCGTGTCAGCGGATCCTAGGCAGCAGAGAAATCTCACAGAAGTCGACAACAGGGGTCCTAGATCTCGAGTACAGCAACTCGATAGAAGATGGGACAGTCGAACACATCGCAGCAGCAAGCACAGGCTCTCGGCAAAAGCGCTACTCGAGATCGAGTACAGTCCTTGTCGACGTCGTCTTGGTTTGTCGAGTACCTGCACACAGAAGCTACAGCGACTCGGGTCGAAGATCAGTAGTCGAGATCGAGCAGTGCTATTCGATCTCGAGGAAGATAGAGAATAAAAACGAAATAAAGTAAAGTAAAGGCAATTGCTTTGGGACTTCGAACTAAACTGTATGAAAAGGACTTCCAATATTGGGGTTTGCAACAACGATAACCAAGCATGCATAAGGCAAGAATAAAACAGATAATCATGTGAATTGCATCAAAGGACTAAGCTTTCGCCTTTTCCAACAATTAGACAACTCTTTCAAGAAACCCTAATTGTCTCTACTGATTTTATGTTTACAATCCAAGTTGTTAGCATGGACCTCCATTAGATGGGTAATAAACACATAAACAAGTAGTAGATGCTCAAAATATGATAAAAGTCGAATCTTTACCTCAAACACGCATGGCTATCGTCGGGCTCGCCCCAACCCTAGAAGTGGGTGGACTACTTGCGCTTCATCATAATTAAAGACATCAATAATAAAAGGAAATAAACTTGCATTAATAAAATAAAATAGAGCTTACAACCAAAGGAAGCCAATTCCGCTCTCGCTTCACCAACTCCTCTTGGCCACTCACTCTCTCTTTCTCTCTACTACTTCTCCTACTAATTGCTGTGTGATTGAATGAATAGAAATCAGCCCCCTGGGCTTTATTTATAGCCTTCTAATCCTTGCTATTCAAGGATAGAAATCTCTATCTATCTCTAAAACTATATCTAAAAGGCTTAATGATAAATAAATTGAATAACATAATTAAATCTAAAAAGGGAATTATATCTAAATAGGTAAGTCTCTTCATGTTGATAAATCATGTCTTCCATAGATAGAACTTGATGGATCCCGGATAGACTCGGCTTCCTTCGTCTCCAAGTAATCCCAATCCGAGTAGGATAGAGCAAAACGCGTTACGCGGCTTCTGGAGGCTTCCTCGATCTCGAGTAAGGCTACTCGATCTCGAGTGGAAGTGTCGTCGACTGGTGTGGCTCGGCGTCTCGGCTAGCTGGTGCTCGACAGGCTCGGACATGGCTCAAGGCTTGGTCGATCTCGAGTGCCCTTGTCGACATCGAGTAAGGATGGCTCATCGACTAGTGTTGATTGGGTTGGTCGGGCAAGTCTTCTCGATGTGCTCGGTCATGGCTCCTCGGCTTTGTCGACCTCGGGTAACAGTCCTCGATCTCGAGGAAGATGTCCGGGCAATGGTCGGGTAGTCTCTCCTCGGCATCCTCGGGTGGCCTTTCTCGACTCCTGGTTGTCTTTGAAGCTTTGTCGACATCGAGTAATGTTACTCGATCTCGAGTAGGTTGCTGGAGCCGGGTTGTTCGTCTTCGGCTTCTCGACATGGGCTCATCGATCAGTGCAGGTGCCTAGACATGGGTCGTCGAGATCGAGTAGAGTTAGTCGATATAGAGTAGACTCGGGTCTCCGTCCTTGCTTCTTGGTTTTCTCCCGAAATGGTTCCAAAAATTCTGCAATATTAAACAGAAACTTATGTAGATCTCCATTTCTGACAAATACGCATATACTACATAAATCTGACATATTCCCAACCCGAAATATGCAAAATGTAAAGAATATGGAACTAAAATATGCATAAGGACATGGCTACTTTGGAGACATCAATAAGCCTCAGGTGAATTCAAAGACATTAAAGTCTGCGGATTCACTAGCGCTGTAATGTTCCCTGGGGATTTAAAAGGGGGTGTTACAGAAGGTGGTATCAGAGCTGTAGGTTTTAAAACGTTTTCATTCGGATTTTTAAATGATTTCTAAAGTGAATTTTAAAAAGGCTTTTTAGTAAAACTAAGTTTCTACTTAAAAAAATAAGCAGTTTTGGAACTGATTTCAAAGCATTTGTCCGATAGTCCTGCTCAAGCTCCTGCACCTGCCATAGATTAATCTTAGATTCTTTATTCTTGTTTCCTCTAAGTCCCTCTTTCTGAATTATCTCGCTTGAGTAATGATGAATCCTCGCCCTCCTCGATATATGTCTAATGTTCGCAAGGCCTCAGGACTGCACGCCACAGGTTACCCCTAATGCATTGACCTCACCAACAACTCTGACACTGGGTTCTACTCAAGCACAGAGGTGGAGGTCGTGGAAAAAGCTACAGTGGAGCTATCCAAGGGGAAGAATGTCCTTGTCGACCCTCCTGAAGGAGCTGCAGTCACAGAATATGGCAAGAAGCTCATCTGTGAGTGGTACAAGGAACATAATTTCGGAACTTCTCGATTCTACAGCGAGAAAAAGGACACAAGGGAAAAGAGAGCCATGCGAACTCCTCTGAAAGACAATAGGAGAAAGTACCTCCAAGACCTCGTCCGAGTGTACGACATGGAACCATCTCGAAATCCCAGTGAGGAGGAGTCAAAAAAAAAGAGATCATTTTTCTAAACCCTAGTAGATGAGAAAGCATTCCAGGCTTTGCAAGCAAGAAGAGCGAGACAGAGGCTCTGCATGAGGAAGGCCGAGGAAACATACAAGAATAATGAGTGGATTGTGGATGAGCTGAAAGAGATGTGTGAGCATGCTGAGTCAGATAGAGATGCAGCATCACGGAAGCATAGCTCTAAATTGGACAAACTCGTAGAGAGGTATGTCTTTTCAGAAGACGACGAGGATTAAGATCTCATCAGCATCCACAATTAAGAGATTTCCAAATTTATTAGATAGCCGAGCAAACTGTTGAAAGAGTCGGATTAGAATTTGTGACTCTAGATGACTCATTCATTTGTGAAATTCCCTTATGGGGGATACAATTCGAGGTAGGAAAATGCTATTCCACTTCCCCATCGCGATAAGTGGCGATGAGTACCTTGCCGATCTTGTTCTACTTCCAATCCTTTCTTAGGACGTCATTCTCGGTATGGATTGGCTTACTCGCCATGTTGCAATCATTGATTGTGGACGGAGAATCGTGACCATTTTGTCGGACGGTAGGGTTGTGTGCAGATTTCGTGGGTGCATCCCCGAGGAGGATGGCCGTGTTATTAATGTAATGCATGCAGCCAAATTGTTACGTCAAGGTTGTGCCGGATTCTATTGCTATCTGCAGGATCAGCCATCCGAACCGGTCTCTATCTCCGATATTTCTGTAGTTCGGGAATTCCCTGATGTTTTCCTTGACGAGATCCCTGGTTTACCTCCGAAGCGGTTCATTGAGTTCACTATTGATTTAGAGCCAGGAACCGCTCCCATTTCCAAAGCCCCATATCTCGCATGGCTCCCGTGGAGATGTAAGAATTGAAGAGTCATCTTGAAGAGTTGTTATAAAAGGGTTATATTCGACCCAGTGTTTCACCTTGGGGTGCTCCCGTGCTGTTTGTGAAGAAGAAAGATGGCTCTTTCCGTCTCTGTATTGATTACCGGGAGCTGAATAAGGTGATGATCAAGAACAAGTATCCACTGCCACACATCGATGATTTATTGGATCAGCTTCTGGGAGCAAAGATATTCTCCAAGATTGACCTTCGATCTGGTTACCATCAACTCCGAGTTCGTGAAGAGGATATTCCAAAGACTGCTTTCAAGACGCGTTATAGGCACTATGAGTTCATGCTGATGCCCTTTGGCTTAACAAATGCCCCAGCAGTCTTTATGGATCTGATGAACAGCTGTTTCCACCAGTAGTTGGACAAGTTCGTCGTAGTCTTCATCGACGACATTTTGATTTACTCGCCGAGTGAGGAGGCTCACTCCGAACATTTGAGAACTATTTGATAACACTGCGAGAGCATCAGTTGTATGCAAAGTTGTCTAAGTGTGACTTTTGGATGAAACAGGTGACATTTCTAGGCCACATCATCTTAGAGAAAGGGGTGATGGTCGACCCCTAGAAGATAGCAGTTGTAGAGAAGTGGAATCCGCCAAAGGACGTTAAGGAGGTCCGGAGTTTTCTGGGACTAACAGGTTACTGTAGGAGGTTCGTGGAAGGGTTTCCAAATATTCCCAACCACTGACCTTACTTCTGTGCAAATCTCAGAAATTCGTATGGGATGACAAGTGCGAAGCGAGCTTCTAGGAGCTCGAGAAGCGATTGATCACATCACTTATTCTAGCAAGGTGGGTCGTGTATAGATGCAGGATGGGAAGGTGATAGCATATGCATCACGACAGTTGAAGCCGTATGAGGAGAACTACCCAGTGCATGATCTGAAACTAGCTGTTGTGGTATTTGCTCTAAAAATCTAGCATCATTATCTGTATGGAATTCGTTGCCAGATATACACCGACCACAAAAGCCTCAAGTATGTGTTCACCCATAAGAAGTTGAACATGAGACAGAGACGCTTGTTAGAGATGATCAAGGACTATGACATTGAGCTTCTCTATCATCTTGGGAAGGCTAATGTCGTAGCTGATGCTTTAAGCCGTAAATCTCAACACGAGGCTATGATTAGTTGTTTGACAGCAAGTCCTGTTCTGCAGAGGGATCTGCTCAAGTTAGAGGTTGAAGTTTGGTTTGAAAGGAACTAAGGATAGTTGTGTAAGATGAAGGTTTAATAAGATCTGTTAGAAGAGATAAAGGCGAAGCAGACAGAGGATGTTGTGTTATTGCAGACCACCGTTGACTTCTTCGATGGTAAAGCCCCAGACTTTATCCTAAGGGATGATGGATCCTTATGGTTTGGGAATCGCATCTGCGTCCCCAATGTCCCTAAGATCCGACGGACCATCCTTGAGGAAGCTCATACATCTGGATATTCGATGCATCTTAGAGCTAGTAAGATGTATAAGGATCTGAGACAGAACTACTGGTGGTCTGGTATGAAGAATGAAGTGACCGAGCACATGGCCAGATGCTTGGTATGCCAGCAGGTCAAGATTAAGCATCAGAGACCTGGTGGGAAGCTCCAACGTCTTCCAGTGCCCATATGGAAGTGGGAACAGATCTCGATGGATTTCGTTATGGGGCTCCCTAAGGGTCAGGGGCAGAAGGATGCCATTTGGGTGATTGTTGATCGACTCACTAAATGTGCGCACTTCATTGTCATTCGATCTAATTGGAAGCCGACAAAGGTAGCTGAATTATACCTTCAGCACGTAGTTCGCCTTCACGGTGTTCCTTCGTCCATTGTCTCTGATGGAGATGGACGATTCATCTTAGAGTTTTGGAGGAAGCTGCATGAGGAACTTGGTACTCAGCTGAAGTTCAGTATCGCTTTTCACCCACAGACAGATGGTCGGTCAGAGAGGACCATCCAGACACTTGAGGATATGCTAAGAGCATGTGTCCTGGATAGACCGACGGATTGAGAAAGCAGTTTGAGCCTGATTGAGTTCACCTACAACAACAACTGGCATACATCCATAAAGATGGCTCCTTTTGAAGCCCTTTATGGATGGAAGTGTCGATCTCCAGTGTGTTGGGATGATGCGATAGATGCTATCCATATAGGCCCGGAGCTGTTAGAGAAGACAACTGAAGAAGTTGCGATGATCAAGCAACGAATGTTGACCGCGCAAAGTCGTCAAAAGTCTTATGCTGACCCTATGCGTAAAGAGGCCAACTTTGAGGTGGGCGACAAGGTGTTCGTGAAAGTGTCACCCATGAAGGGAGTCTTCCGGTTCGAAAAGCGAAGGAAGCTGAACCCTTGATATGTCGGGCCATTTGAGATTCTGCAATGTGTAGGCAATGTGGCCTACCGCCTTGCTCTGCCTCCGTTAGCTCATCCAATACATGACATCTTTCATGTATCATTTCTACGGAAGTACGTGCCTAACCCGACCCACATTTTGAGCTATTATGATATTGAGGTCCGCCCCATCAGAACCTATGAGAAAGAACCAGTGCAGATTCTAGAGCGACGAGAGAAGAAACTTCGCACCAAGATAGTTCCACTTGTCAAAGTGCTTTGGTCAAAGCACATGACTGAGGAGATGACTTGGGACACTGAAGAAGAAATGAGGAAACACTTTCCTCAGTTGTTTTCTACTTAGCGTGAGTGGCATATTGATTCCATTACCTCATTTATTCGAATATTAATAAATAAGGAAGCTTATCAGATACCTTTTGTCATAGTTCCTTTGGTTAATGTGTTGGATTCATCTTCAGAACCTTGTAGGTTCGAGTCAGAGTGGGGAATTGGTGTGCGAATTGACAATATTCTAACGTTGAATACCACATAAGCTTTGCACACTTTCCTACTCGTATTCCTTTCATGTTACATAGTCAGCTCCAGTATGTTGATGTTTCTGATTCCATATCAAGCTGGTCAACCCGTGTTTTTATAGATATCGAAAAAGAGTCGGGAAGTACTCCTTATAGACTCTAGATGAGCTCCTCTGTTTCAGTTCTGTATAAGCAGGAATATATAATACCTGCATGTGAAATCAGTGATTAATGATCGATATGTCATACGTAAGGTTCTTCAGGAGGATAATTAGTAACTTTTTATGTAGGTATGTTCACTTTCCTAAATCTTGATAGTATTAAATGATCATGGGTGACATATTTCATCTCTCCTTTCCATGATCGAGCAACCGAACTCTCATTGGTAAAGAGCTTGAAAATAGTATATAGATATACACGATTTATGTTTATGAAGAAGACAAGGACGCAAGGACGCATGTGCTGAGGAATCGGACAACGTTCGTGTTGATAAAACCGAAGACAAAGAATCACAACTCATCTCATATGAATAAGGCTGGCTAGTTTTGTCACAATGGTTGCCTTCAAAGCCACCCGGGCCATTTGGCAACCTGGAAAAGGAAGTCAGATGGGGCTGAGATGAAAGCCAATGACAAGCTAGTTAACCGTGTTTCTTATGGGGTGCAAGTTCACTTATCCCATAAAAGATGTTTCCTGGGGATTTAAAAGGGGGTATTACAATTTGCATAATGCTCCTACTCTATGTGTTGGCCATTGCATGTGGGAGTCCTTAGTTTTATGTATAGATACACTTACACAGAACATGCATGTTTCTAGTCTCTCATCATTACGCAGATGATAGGAATAAGCTTTATAGACCCAACTCATCAGCTTCATCACTGTAATCTGATTGTTTTAGTACTATAATCTGATTTCTTCATTTGTTATGCCTGTCATAGACCTAATTTTCACTAATGTTATATAATTTTCCAATTAAAACATGATTTTCTATAAGATAAGTAGTGAAGAGAACCTAAAAAAGAGTATCAGTATTCTGAATATTTTCAGCACTGTAATTTAATTTTTATGACTTTTATTTGAATTTTTATTACATAAGTTTCAGCATTGTAATTATATTGTTTTAGCATTATACTCTAATTTTTATGAGCAATCTAATTTGAATTTTAAACACCTCAGTTTTAGCACTATAACATGATTGTCTTAACACTAGAATCTGTTTTTTTTAGCAATGTCATCTGAATTATTTAGCACCAAACTTTCCTATATATATATATAGGTAAAGGTTCAAATGAAAAAGGGGCTTAAAATGAAAAAACTTCTTATAATGAAAATGGCCCAATCTATTGTTTTGGAGCGCGGGATGATTAAAAAAAAAGAGCCCAGCCTCTGTAAGTCCGTCCTCCACCCGTTCACTCCCTCTCTCTCCCGACTCTGAAACCTTGCAGCCATGGCAGTGGACGACGCGCGTCTCCATCCATCGCTCCTCGCCTTCGCTCGTCATCCTCCCATCGTCCTCGGATCTAGGTCTCGCGCTTCCTCTCTCGCCCTATCACGCCCTCTCTGCTCTCTCACCGACTGTCCCCACGATTTTCGATTCCAACACTTCGATTCCACAAGCGATGTTGTTGATTCCGATGAAATCCACGACTCAGCGCCATCAGGTAAGCCTCTTCATTCCCCCTTGATGGATATCAACAATTCATGTCATTTCTCAGAAAAATTCTGATATCGGCCTACCGAATTACTCTTCCCTGTTGGAATTTTGAATTTGATTTTGATGAATTTTGGGAATGTCTTCATAATTTTGCCAATTCAATTGATTCTGAATCTCTTAAGATGAAACTAGGCAGATCGAGTTCTACAAAACAAGAATTGGTGCTTGTTGAACGAGTTTTGCAAAAAAGTTCTAAATGAGTTATATTTGACAATCGAGATATGCCTTTGCTCGTTTGATGTTATCGCTTGTTGAATCTGTTGATTGCTTAAACGGGATTTGAGGAATCAAATTGGTATTGTTGCAATCAAGACATTCAGATGATTGCTTTTTGAAGCTTAGGCCATGAGATCAAATCTGGAGGAAATCAAAGCTAATCTAACTATTATCCATTAATACAAGGGGCTTAGAAAGCTAGGTGGCCAAAAGAGATCATCGATATCTCTGTTGCACATCTGTGGTCATCATTTGATTTGCATAACATAAGATTTTGAGCCCTACTGGGTGCAAAAGAAAGATTTTGATGAAGCGTATTTTTCATGTATGACATAAATGATAAACCTACCGGCTAAGTGTACAGTTAGAGCAAGATCTCGATGATCAGTACTCTTGTCCAGCAGCTCAGACGACGCTTTCTGAGCTTCAGGCCACATGAAAGCCATTATCAGTCATGTAACAGGTGAGAGAGAATAAGAATGCAGTGGCAAATGAACCAAGATATGAAGGAACTCTCATTAGGTAAGGTACCACCATTAGTGGGTCGCACTTGAGAAGAACATAAAGAATCAATTGAACTATTCTATTTCATACAAGAGAAATTCAATTAAAATATATAGGAATGAGCATACCGATCATCTTTGTAAGAGGTAAATGATTCATAATTTCAGCAACAAAGGTAACATTTGGGGAATCCTCTCTTTTTGGTGCATTCTCTTCTCGGGTTCATTATTTTTGGCAACATCCGTCTTCTTGACCTGCAACTAGAAGATTCAAAACCAATCAAGTTTCAAATCGTTTGTCTATAACCTTGTTTGCCTCAAATTTATAAAAAATCTTCAGGCCGAATAGCTTTTGTAGAAGCTGCTAGACAAAAGAAAAATTGTACAATGTCGTTGGAGTAGGTTTGGCGGTGATCATACATACTATGCTTATCCTTATGGTTTTGATGAGAGTTTGAGCTAGCTATGGAGCTGTCAAGGATGGATTTTATGTTGAATTTTCCACTTCAACGACATGATTTCAAGGGCTGGATTAGAGAAAGCTTTCATATAATTTACCATTGTTTAGCCTATTGTATTGCAAGGTGCGAAATCATAGGTGCTTTCGAGAACCTGCGGTCCGTCCTTGGAACCTAGGCACAACAAAATTCCTATCTAATATAATGTGCAATTTTAGTTTAATAAAGTGCATAAATAAGGTGATAAAGTGCAGGAATAAAATGATGAAGTGTATGAAAAATAACATGGAGTGCATGGATAAGATTATGAAGTGCACAATTAAGATTATAAAGTGCAAAAATAAAATGATAAAGTGCAAGAATAAAGCGATGAAGTATATAAATAATAATATGAAGTGCATGAATAAGATGCTGAAGTGCACAATTAAGATTATAAAGTGCAAAAATAAAATGATAAAGTGCAAGAATAAAGCAATGAAGTATATAAATAATAATATGAAGTGCATGAATAAGATTCTGAAGTGCACAATTAAGATTATAAAGTGCAAAAATAAAATGATAAAGTGCAAGAATAAAGCGATGAAGTATATAAATAATAATATGAAGTGCATGAATAAGATTCTGAAGTGCACAATTAAGATTATAAAGTGCAAAAATAAAATGATAAAGTGCAAGAATGAAGCGATGAAGTATATAAATAATAATAGAAGTGCATGAATAAGATTCTGAAGTGCACAATTAAGATTATAAAGTGCAAAAATAAAATGATAAAGTGCAAGAATAAAGCGATGAAGTATATAAATAATAATATGAAGTGCATGAATAAGATTCTGAAGTGCACAATTAAGATTATAAAGTGCAAAAATAAAATGATAAAGTGCAAGAATGAAGCGATGAAGTATATAAATAATAATATGAAGTGCATGAATAAGATTCTGAAGTGCACAATTAAGATTATAAAGTGCAAAACTAAAATGATAAAGTGTTAGGATAAAATGATGAAGTGTATAATATGAAGTGCATGAATAAGATTAAGAATTGCACAATTAAGATTATAATGTGTATAAATAAAATGATTAAGTGTATGAATAATAATATGAAGTGTATGAATAAGATTATGAAGTGCACAATAAGGATATAAAGTGCATAAATAAAATGATAATGTGCAATAATAAAATAATGAAGTGCATGAATAAGATTATGAATAAAAATATAAAGTGTCAATAAAGTGCATGATAATGTAATTTCCAGAAACTACTTAAATAATATTAAGAATATAAAAGTACTTAAATAATATTATAAAGTGTGTGAATAAAATATAAAATTTAAAGTGCACGAATAAGATTATGAATAATAATTAAGATTATAAAAGTACTTAAATAATATTATAAAGTGTGTGAATAAAATATAAAGTCTCAATAAAATTAAAATAAAGTGTATGAATAATAATATAAAGTGCATGAATATATTATGAAATGCACAATTAAGATTATAAAGTGCATAAATAAAATGATAAACTGCAAGAATAAAAGCATGAATTGAATGAATAAGATTACGGAGTGCACAATTAAGATTATACAGTGCATAAATAAAATGATAAAGTGCAAGAACAAAATGATGAAGGACATGAATTAGATTTTGAAGTGCACACTTAAAATTATAAAGTGCATAAATAAAATGATTAAGTGCAAGAATAAAATGATAAAGTGCAACAATAAGATCATAAAATGCACAATTAAAATTATGAATTGCACTTTTATCAGAAAATAATACAAATTCATGGTTACATTACATCTTCTTAAAGACGAGTTGCTTGAGCAGTATATATAACTATACAAGTTGCACAATCCAGCATAGCTTGTTATAAAGAATAACGAAGTGAGGGCAACTCAGAAATGGATCATTTGAGGTCCTTATTCGATCATTGGCACCCCGGTTCGGCTCGTCCTTCCTCGCCGATGGTTTTGTTGAAGCACAGCTTCTGAAGATCGATGAATCCTATGATCGTGTCTTCGAAAGCTACGTCTTATAGTTTTGCATCCTCAAACGTCAACCTTGATAGCACCGTGTTCTTGAAAACACCTTGCATTCCAAGTTCATTAATGTTGAGTGAATTAAGAGCACAAAACCGAAAAATTGCAAAAGGGGGAAAAAGAGGATCGGCCACAGTGAAAGAGCAATACCTTTGACAAGAAACAAGGAGGAAATCCACCTCTTGTAGATGAACATCAGCTTCGGGGAATCACCATGGTGAGTATCTTTGAGTAAAATCTCACATGGTGCCGTTTTGCTGACAAATTAGAGACAGATTAGAGAAAGTTCAATTCAAAGCTTAATTAGCTTGTTCTTGTTTTCAAAAGATTAGCAGAAAAAAAACAGTAGTTATAGATTTACTTGGCATGAGCGTTGGCATTTTGGCACAAGGAGAGGAGTCGAACCATAGCCAACTCACGGCAACGCGCATTGCCGTATCTCTCCTAACAAATAAAGATACAAATAAATTCAATTAGCTACTGCCTCTAAGCAACTCTAAGCAAGGCAGTGTTCATATACAACATAAAAACAAATTGCTCATGATAGCAAATTCAATTAGCTACTGCTTTAATCTGAGGCACTGACGTCTGCAAAATGCATATTGGTTATTGTGAGTAAAACATCACTAGATGCCATTCATGAAAGTATTATAGAGATTGTTGGCGAAGGAGACCTCTCCCTTGGAATCACATCTTGTCAAACTGGACCGCAAAGCAGTCTTGACATAAGTCGGCAATCCACGGTACAAGGAATCCCTTATGTTAGGAGGAATAAAAGAAGGACAGGATGCCTAGAATTAAAAAAATACATATAATGCTCAGTTTGAGCCTTGTTAAGGGTCTAAGAAATGCAACAACTGTAGAGATATGAACGAAAGAAACTTGAGATATTGTCAATCTGATTGATTATATTAGCATAGTTAGACCTGTCAAAACACAACCCGACCCGGTGACCCGACCCGACCGACCCGAAAAATTTCCGACTCGAACCCGAAAATTTTGACCCGAATTTTTTTTTCGACCCGAACCCGAAAAACCCGAAATTTTCCGGGTAATCTGGGTTTCGACCCGGTGACCCGATTGACCCGGTAATTTTGACCCGATTTACCCGATTGACCCGGTGACCCGATTGACCCGGTTGATTTATAATTATAAATAATTAATTTTTTATATATATAATTAAAATTTATCACAAAATTATCAAATAATGATTTTTTTAATTTAAAAAAGAAAAAATTGACAAACCCGAAATCGACCCGAACCCGACCCGAAACCCGATCAAACCCGAGTTCGAGTCAACCAGAAAAACCCGAAACCCGTTTTACCCGAGACCCGTTTTACCCGAAACCCAAAGTGACCCGACCCGAACCCGACCCGAATGACCCGTTTGACAGGTCTGAGCATAGTGCAATGCAAGACAAGCAACTCCTAATCTTTCTGGAAATGTTTTAGGCTCTTACCTAATTTCATCAAGCTTTGTAAATTAGATTATCCTTAGAACCAACATATAAAGAGGGAGTACTAAAAAAAATATAATATCAGGCATACTCTACCAATCAAATTGCCATGTCAAATATAAGTAATAAATCTTTACCAGCATTTCCAAATTCTTCCAAGATCTTCGCATCTACAAAAACGCAAATATCAACAACCTTCTCAACGAACTGCAATAAGAAAGCAGTACATTGTAAAAAAAAAGTGAAACAAGGTCCAAATAGAGAAGTAAATTGCCGAAATCGAGACATTGGTAAAAATGCAAAATACTATGTGAAGTGTACCTCCTCCATTCTTTTCAACCAAAGAGACATTGCTTCCTCTAGTCAAATGCAATTTGTGAACCTAAAATATTAGCTTTGATCATCCATTCATCTGAACTCAGGCAAACATCTAATCAATTCAACTAACTAAACCCCCAACCTACCATTAAACTCAAGAAGAATGGAACAATAAACAAAAGCTTAACACAACTTAAAAATAAACAACAACTTAACACAACTTAAAGAATAAACCCCCAACCTACCATTAAACTTAAAGAATATTAGCTTTCATCATCCATTCATCTGTACGGGATGAAGCAAGTTAAAGAATAAACAATTGGGGAATGCACTGTCAATTCATGAGAAAACAATTGGGGTTTGATTGGCATCTGAATGTTGTAAACTGAATTAGAACATATAGATAGGCGAGTGGCAACTGGCGACCCTTAAAAATATGAAAGTGGGACAGAACAACCCTTAAAAATATCAAATAAATACAGTACTCTAGTCCTGAGTGGCGTTGCCCTCTTTGTGCTCAATCCTGTGCAAAGGTAAAGGTAGAGAAGAGAAGCCAGATTTGCTGTAATGTAAGCCTTTAAATAAGACACCATAATGTGTCTCAACATCTTTAATCAGTATAATTTATGTATGACTTATAACCAAACACTTGTTAATTGTAATGCATGAATGCGTAGCAGAGAGGGCACCACAGTAGCAACAGAGATGCTAATTGAGAGTTCGATTGTCTCAAATCCAAGTAAAAAACTCTCAATCTATCAATTTGAACAACAAATCATTATAAATAAGTTTCAATTTCATTCTTTCAATTATAAGATTCTACAGATTTATTCAATTTAGCAAAACCTAGAAATTGGGGGTTTATTAGAAACTTACCTTGTGGATTCAATGGAAGAGATGAGGAGGAGGAGAGGCTAGTCGGACAGTGGCCATCGGTGATCTGGTCGGAGGCTGGACTCGATTTCCCTAGCTCAGAAGGAGGCTGTCGGCAACATCGGTGCTGCTCGACACTCAAGAGGAGTCTCGGACGCTCGCTGCTGCTGGGGAGAGAGGTCGGAGTCTTCTTGGGATCGGAGGTCGGGGCTTGGGAACTTGTCGTCGGCGGCTGGTGAGGTCGGAGGGACGGCGGCCCGAGGAGTAACAGAGGAAGGTCTGAGAAGACGCGTTGCAGGCGAGAAGAGGAAGAAGAAGAAGGGTTTTTTTTAGGGCCGGTTCAGTCCGCTTCTGTTTTTTTTTTCTCTTTTTTCCGGTCCACAGCGGTGCAGCGTTTTTTTTTAATAAAAAAACCGGAGCGCGCGTGTTGATTCATCCGTTTTCACTTTAAGCAAATTTTTCATCTTAAGCCCCATTTTCACTTTAACCTCACCCTATATATATATATATATATATATATATATATATATATATATATATATATATATATATATATATATATATATATATATATATATATATAGGGTTTACTTCAAATGTAAAAACTCCTTAACGTGTAAAATTTGCTTATCGTGTAAATTTTCCATTTAAGGTAGCCCGCGCTCAAAATAGAATTATACTCCGTATTGAATTGAATGGGCCAGCCCAGCCTAGCTCCTCATAGCCCAAAAATAAAGAGGAAAAAAAAAAGAATAGGCCCAGCTCTCTCGCCTTTCAGATCTCTCCCCCACTTGACAACCGCGACGGCGGGTTCCCCGACTTCGGCGGTGTAGTTCTAATGGCTGGACAATCGTCGGCGAAGGAGACGGTGGAAGACGGTGGAGTCATACTGCAGCAATCGGCGCCATCGATTGTAATGGAGAACGGCAATGGCGAAGGAGATGGCAGGTCGTCGTCTTTGAAGCCGTGTCGGAGAAATCAGGTGCTTCTCTCCCTCAAAGGCGCCTAGGTATGTGCTCGATTTCTTTTCCTCTACTCTCCTCTCCTCTCCCTTCAGATTTTCTTCATATATGTTCATCGGCTCGTCCTTCTTCCTACCGCGCGCTCCACCTAGGTTTTGCCCTATTGCCTTATTGCCCCAATTTTACAAGATTGTATTAATTTGATGATGATGTTGTATGAATTGAATAGGCAATTTCTAATTTGAGGCACTGCTAAACACATGGGTAGCCCCACAGTAATTGACAATATGGACTATGTATTGTTGTATTGTAGGTACTAATCAAATTCAAGTGTTTACTTTGAATCTTTGATCATCAAACGAGACATGATTGCAGGCGTAACATAATGGGTGGCTGGTAGGTGCTGAATTCTGACATATTCAACTCTTTCCATTTCTTATATGTTAGTTGTTACGGAATATTCTCAAAATCTTCCTTTGGTTTAAGTTTTCAGGGATGGTAATAGTTCCTGCTGTTTTACTGCTAGATTAAAATATTATTTTTGTTTTTTGTGATGTTTAGGATTTAAGGCAGTTTAAAGGCATAACATTTAAATGTAGGATGACTAATAACCCTCTTCCTGACAGGCAATACCTTTACAATTAAGGACATATGAGCTATTGATCAATCAGACAATGATACTAAACTTGTCCTATGTTGTTTGCTGCTGATCTTGGTGTTTTGATTGGAAATATTGACCAACCATGTCTTTTTTCTCCTTAAAAGGTTTTGAGATCATTAATAAAAATTGTCCTCCCAACGTCTTTGTGATGACGAGGTGGGATTCAATTTTACATTTCCAATTTTGTTGCTTCTCTTCTTTTTGGTGTAGAGTTTATTGTACTTCTGTATTCTTGATCTACCATTCTACCATACATTAGTTTGTGTGATTACAACATGAGGAGTTTTCCTAATGGAAAACATGATAGGTTAAGAAAATAGGATAGGTTAAGAAAATAGATGAAAATTACCTTACAGTGTAAATCCGGTTGCTGGTTTGTAAGATCTTTGTGAGGATGCTGAAAGCTGGTGGTTGTTTAACATTTTCTGAACTGTGCTAGCCCAATTGGGTGGTTTGGTTCATTGTATTTTTTTTTTTAATTTGGTGTATTCATCATTCTATCAGAATGTTATTGCATGTATTTCTAGAAAGATTGAATCTTCTGTTGTGATCTGTTGAGGGGGACAGGTTGACTGCTTGAAAGAGGTACATGGATCTGATGTATTTAGTGTTGCATTTTCTTTTTCTTTTTGTTTTTTTTTTAACTCGCTTAAATTTATCTTCTAAAATGTTTGTCGACTCTTGATGAAGCCTCCAACAATATTGAGACCCTCAGAAAGCCGTTCAGAAAATGAGGGTATTGAAATCACTGTTACCAAATTACTGTTGGAGTCATACTATGATATTGTCAGGAAAAATGTGGAAGACTTGGTGCCAAAAGCAATTATGCATTTTCTGGTAATAATCTGAACTTGTTGGACTGAAGTAAATATTGATCTTTAGTTTGTATTTAGCATGTATTTTCTGGGTTTTGTGCAAGTGTTTCTCAGAATTGCTTTGGAGTAAGCTCGTGAAAAACGTCAAGGAGTTGTGAATTTCTGCTGCTATTGTAAATGGGTGATATTTGTCCATATTAGTCATTCCTTTAATTCAGGAAGTGGCAGTAAAACTATTAGCTGGACTTTTACTTTGACTTGGGTCTAATGGATCTGAAATTAGGCTTCTGATAAGATTTTTTTCTTGAGAAAACATGTGTCAAGGAAATGGCACTAGTTAAGGTGTCTATCTTTTCGACACATTTTTTACTAAGTGATAATTTTTGTTTTTTGAGTTCACAATAAGAATAAAAAAAATACATTGTTTTTTCATATAGAAAACGCTATTTATGCCTGCTTGAATTTTGAATGTCATGCTAAACTTTAGACATTGTAAAGGGATATTGTTGGTTATTTTTTCGAAAATGCAGTTTATGCCTTCGTGAATTTTGAATGTCCTGCTAAACTCGAGACATTGTAAAGGGATATTCTTGGATATTTTTTTTTGGGTTTGAGTGGGAGCATACTATAGTTTGCAAGCTCTAGTGAGCCCTAGGCTTATATGTGGCAATTTTCAGTTTTATCCCCTCGATTTCATCCAAAACACTCGATATCATCCAAAACACTCGATTTCAGATTGCACAATTGTTATCTACAATTGCACTAATATATCTTATTTTTGCACTTAATATAGTTCAGAGTGCACAATTGTATTCTAAAATTGCATTAATATGCGTGATGTCCGATTATAAGCCTATTAGCTCAAAATGGAAGAGCAATGTGCCTACGCACAAAGATGCGGGTTCAAATCCCGTATAGGCTATCTATGTTTATCGCTTACAAGCACTATGTTTCTCTTCATGAATAAGAGTGTAAAGTGCAAAATTTGAAGCATTTGTGCAACTGTGAAGTGCATTTGTGCACCTGTGAAGTGCATTTGTGCACCTGTGAAATGCATTTGTGCACCTGTGAAGTGCATTTGTGCAACTGTGAAAATAAAATTGTAATGTGCAGTTGTGCAACTGTGAAGTGCATTTGTGCAACTGTGAAGTGCGTTTGTGCAACTGTGAAGTGCATTTGTGCAACTTTAAAATGCAGTTGTGCACTTTTAAGCATTACAATCTGAATTTTAAGCACTTCAACTTTTAGTTTGAATGTGCACTTTTAGTTTCAAAAAGTGCAAATAGGAAAATTAAATGTGCACTTTTAGTTTCAAAAAGTGCAAATAGGAAAATTAAATGTGCAATTTTAGTTTGAAAAAGTGCAAATATAAGATGATAAAGTGCAAAAATAAGATCATAAAGTGCATGAATGAGACACAAGATGGACTTTTGAACTCGATGTTTTAATTTTGTTTATTTTTTCTTTTGAGAGTTTGGGTTCATCTCTCGCATAATTTAGGCCGATAGATGTGATTTTGAAATCGATTTTTTTACATATAACAAATTTCAAATTAAAGTGCATAATTAAGGTTAAAAAGTGCATCACTAAGATTATAATGTGCATGAAACAATTTGGGATTGTTGTGTTCTTGTATATTATGTAACCTATGTGGGATTTGAACCCACATCTTTGTGCAAACGCACATTGCTCTACCAATTGAGCTAATAGGTTAAAAATATTCTATCAGTTGTAAGAATCAAGAAATAAGTAGTTCAATCTATAAATTCTATGGTTGAATACAAGACCAGTACAAAAGCTCAATTTTTTCACCACAAATAAGCACCAACATGATTTGTCTTTCAAAAGCCGCACAGTTTCACGCTCTTCTTTTCCATTTAACTCCGTTGCTTCTACTGGCTGAGCTTCATGATTTGTCATTGAATTACTCTCTGGGAAACCTTCCAAATCAGCTTCTGAAAATTTCTTCAGCAAACTATTGTCACTTGTAGAATTCTTTTCATCTTCAAACTCGTCACCTGTTTCTCTTGAGGCAACTTCAGGAGACTGAATGCTCTGGTTTGGAGCGCCTTCTGCAATTGCCTGGTATAGTTGTCGCACAAGCGATTTAAAATCAAAGGTGTCTGAGATAACTCAGTAACTTTGAGAACAAGAGACGTAAACTTCTCATAACTAAAGAGCACGCTTCATTGATGATAAACATCAGCTACCACATTAATTATCACAAATTTTCTTATCTACACCAGTTCAACATCATATTTCAAAACTCACTTCAATAGATTTTGATGTTTCAAGTTCACAATTACAGTCTCTGAAACGTGGTTGACGAACAATTATGACACGGGATAATCAAGCCTAGGAACTCACTAAGAGGCTAGGGCTGAAAATGCAAGCAGATAAGAAAAGGTAAAAGCATCCAAACAGAATGAAAAGGAAGCAAAGCAAAGGTAAAGAGTTAGCAACCTTTTCTTCTGAGCAAATCTCAGATTGTGAAGACATTGAGCCTGAACTTTCACTTTCAGCTTCACCTAGGCTCCTATCAAAAGAAGACCTCCTCTTCCAAACCCATTACGTTTTCACCATTACCCTAAAATCAGAGATCTTGATGGTCAATATCAATTGCACCACATCAGTGTATCCATTAGCAAATTATGAAATGTATCCTGTAAAAAGTGTGGCACTTGTTGAGACATTTGTCAGATAAATAATACTCCTATTGCGGTTACAAGGTGGGAAAAAAACCCCTAAAACAGGCCAAGTTAATCACATCAGTCATCACTCCAATATATTTACGACAAATCAGTTTATAATGCAAAATTGGTCCAACCCAGAATCAAAAAGGTTCAAGCTTTCCAAATGCCACCGGAGGACAAAACAATTGGAAGAAAAAAAAATGGCAACCCAGTGCTTAAAAATTGAAATCGGAAGATCCCATTCCCATCTCAAAAGAATCCATAGAACAGTGGGAAACCAAAGAACAACCATGAATTTGGGAGCAACCAGATCAAGCAGATGAAGATCCCAGGTGTGAATAACAACCCATTGTTGCAAGAGCACCAAAACCCTATCTTTTTTCACTTCAGTAGGATTCAATGCACAGACAAGCTTCCAACTAACTTCTTATGTTTCCCCCTTTTCCCCTTTCTTGAAAACACACTTATCCAGTCCCAATTTTGAGAACTAGCAAAAAAGATACGGTATACTGTATTTAAAAAGGGAAAAAGGGAGGAGGAAAAAACATTGAATACCTTTGACTGTAGACAGGCACCGACCGACCCAGGAGATCAGAGAGATGTATGAATGAGGAAGAACCAAGGAGGGAGAGGTGAAGGGTTTGGTCTGTCTACTGAGCTATTTTGAATGACTATGTGAACTACACACTCAACTGCAAGCTTGAGAATTGCAATCGATATCACCAAATGTCACAAAACAACACTATGTGAACTACACACTCAACTGCAATCGATCACTAAATCAACAATGCCTAACTTCAAACAATCAATTGCAATCGTTCAGAAGCCCTAATTGAATCAGGAAATTAAAAACTTACCCGTCCAAAATCGAGGCACTGAGCAACGAAAGCCAAAGGAATCGTCGGAAAGAGAACGAACAGCTTCGTCCCGAGAATTACCTCTTGGAAATTCTGCAGCGTCAGCCTCAATGCGCCACATCGCACCTTCGAAACCAGCCCTAGCTCCAATTTCTTCATCAGCGACGACGACGGCATGTTGTGCGCCGTCCTCCCCGGCCTGATCTCCTTGCTCGAGCCCTTGAGCAAAGGCGTCGTCACAGAACCGCCGTGGAGGCGTCGATGTGGAGAGAGAGGCCGGTTTGGAGGCAGATAACCCTAGGTCGGCGATGAAAAGGTGAGGGATGAAGGCGAGGATGAGGGAGAGGAGGGAGTAGAGGGCGGAGATCCGGCAGGAGACGGAGTCAAGCCTGGCCTCGAGGGCGGAGTACTGGCGGAGGAGGAGGAAGGCGGCGGAGGACTGGCGGAGGTTCGTTCTCAGATTTGGAGAATTGCGGGAGAGGGAAGAAGAGCGGAAGAAACACCAGCGGGCTAAACCCGGTTCATTTTTTTTTAAAATCAGACCCGCGTGTCGGTTTTCCCTCAAACCCAGATTTTACACGTTAAGCCAATTTTATACGTTAAGGACTTTTTACATTTTAAAGCTTCCCTATATATATATATATATATATATATATATATATATATATATATATATATATATATATATATATATATATATATATATATATATAGGGTGAGGTTAAAGTGAAAAAGGGGCTTAAGATGAAAAATTTGCTCAAAGTGAAAATGATGTATTCACCACGCGCGTCCCCGTTTTTTTTTAAAAAAAACCACTGAACCGCTGTGAACCGGAAAAAAAGGATAAAAAACAGAAGCGGACCGGATCTCCTTCCTCCTGTTTTCTCCTCGTCGCGAGACCCAAATCTCTGAAAGACCACACCCGACGATGGCGGAATCGAGGATTCTTCTAGTGGATGAACTACCTCCGGCCTTCCGTCAAGCACGGATACATCGCTCCCGACGAATGGGATCTCACTCTTCGCCTCCATCGCCTCCTCGGAAACAGGTTTGAACCCCTCCAATTCAATCGTCGGTCGATTTCTAGGGTTAAGGTTTTTGCAAACTGCATCTCTTGTTTCACCTCTTACAAAGAGACAGGTGGAATTGGCCAAATTGAAGGGTCCTCCATCGCTTCCTCCATCGATTCCCTTCCATGGTCGGGACCGGCTTCTTCCTGCTCTGCTCACCTATCGCCGAACAAGACTACAATTGTGCCTCTCTATTGAAATGACGGACTTGAGAAGCGATGCCCCAACAACCCGTCGAATCGTTCGCGCGTTGTTTCTTAATTTCGGTTCGCTTCCTCTTTCTTCTCTCAATCTTGTTGCTCCAATCGTTACACTTTTTTTAGGTTTCGTTCCCAATTGAACCTAATGATTGCACTTTCATACTCATTTGATTCGACTGTGCTTTGATTTTGATGTTTCCTTTGCTTGGTTGCATTTCAATTTTTGCTTTTGATTAATTGGTATGAAAAGAGCTGAATGTCCGTTTCTTAGAGTTGCTTTTTGTTAGTGGATGTTAGCTGAATTTCCAAGGGGTTTGCTTTCGGTTAATTGGAATGAAAAGAGTTGAATGACGCTAGAAAATCTTCTTGCACTCGAACTCTGTTCAACTGCTGAGTGAGCAACTCTTTCCATTCCTTATCATTAATTTTTTTTTCCGTTCAAAGCTTTAATAGTGTTAGCAGTGGCATCTGATTTTTCAAAATGGAGAAAACCAAAGCATTTTGATTGCTGTCAAGATATCACTATATAGTCTATATATAATGAAATTTTACAACAAACTGATAACGTACTTGCATGAAAAATTACCTTTCTTGCTGAAGGATGTCAAGGATCATTGTCTGAGGTTTGTCATGGGTCTTTATTGTTGCAACGATGCTGCCTACTGACACTATTTCTGAGCGAGGCTTTCTTTCCATCCGTGTTTGAACAGAAAATAATGAGAGAATACAATCTTCAAAATAAGGGACAATCACAACATCAGACTTATGCTTTAGGCATCAAAGAGGTGATACTATTTCTCAAGGTTCTTCTCTTCCTTATTCTAATATGAAATTTTATATCTGGATTGTACCTCTAACCTTGCAGATTACACCATTTTAGAAAACTTAGTGGAGCTCCCATTTTTGCAATCTATACACGCAGATTTCCATTTAGAAGGTGGTTTCGACTTTTGCAGAAGGTATTAACAAAGATTAGGTGCAACATTAGATAGACAATGTGAATATCCAAGGTTTAATAGTGCATATTTAATATAAAGAACTGCATGGATAAAAAGAACAAAGTGATAATATGAGATTTGTGATAATTTTTTAAGTTTGATCATTCTCTTAGCACAAAAAAAGGTTGCACTAGGATGATGTCTTGTTAATAGTCATTAACGGAAAGCTTTATATTGTTCCTAAACTCTGTACACATATCATTATTTTTATTTTTGAAATTGCTATGATCTTGTTCTCTCATCCAACCATCCTACCATAAGATGTTCTAAAGATAGCTGATTAAGTTTCATTCATCAGTTTCTCTGTCATTCTAGAAACTACTGTCATGGTCCTTGTGCCTCTCTATTTTAATATATGCAAGGAAAGACAACAACTAACGCAGGTGAAACGGATGTACAGTGTATGACAACATTGGGAATTTCTAAAATGGATACATGTATGACTAAGGTACTGAAACTGTTATGACAGCTTTGGTTGTTCTGTCTGAAACGTCACTAATGGCTGCTGAAGGAGGAACATTTGTGAGTGAAAAATGCAGAGGACAACAGGAAAATGAGATGAAAATGAAGGTTAATGTGTATGCGCAGCAGGAGGCTACAACGGATGAAGAGATTGAGCCCCTAAGTAGTCACAATCGGCATTGCTATAAATCCCAGGCAACAGGACAACATTCGAAGGGTGTTTATACGCCTAAAGCTGTACAGCTGTTGGAGGGGTGTGGTATCGAGACTGATGTGCATCTGTCGAATGGTATGAATTCCAGCCTATTAGCTCAACTGCTACTGCCTTCATTACTTCATCTATAAAGTGGATTTGGTGATTGATTAATTTGTTTGGGTTTGTTATGAAATTTTAGTTCAATGGCTACTACTTAGCTCAATGGTAAAAGTGCACACTTTTACATCAATTTATTATCTCTAATCTTGCACTTAATAAGCTTTAAAAGCCTATTAGCTCAATGGTAGAGCAATGTGCTTATGCGCAGAGATGTGGGTTCGACTCCTACATAGGCTAAATTGCTTAATTTTAATAGTGTGTATTATTTTTTTGATAAAAGTGCAATTCCTAATCTTAATTGTGCACTTTATAATCTTATTCTTGCACTTTATCATTTTATTGATGCACTTTATAGTCTTAATTGTGCACTTCATGATTTTATTTTTGCACTTATCATTTTATTTATGCACTTCATAATCTTAGTTCTGCACTTCATAGTCTTATTCATGCACTTCAATACTTCATATTATTATTCATACATTTCATCGTCTTATTCTTGCACTTTATCATCTTATTTGTGCACTTTTAACACCCAAATAGAAATGTTGGTTCGATTCCCACCTAGGCTAAAAGTGCATAATTTTGATAACTTGACTTATATTATAAGAAAAGTTCAACAGTAAGATATATTCATGCAATTCTATAATACAAATATTCAACTTAAAGTGCTTAAAAATCAGATTTCAGTGCTCATGAAAATCAGATTTCAGTGCTGAAAAAATTAGATTGTAGTGCAAAAACTTAAATGCTTAAAATTCAAATTACAATGATGAAACATAGTTGCTTAAAAATCAGATTTTAGTGCTGAAAAAAAGAGAAATTATAGACCGAAAATCCAAATTATAGTGCTGAAAGATAGGTTCTTAAAAATCAGATTTCAGTCCTCGTAAAAATCAAATCATAGTTCTGAAAAAAAAAATAGATTACATTGTTGAGAAATAGATGTTTAAATTCAGATTACAATTCTAAAATTTAAGTGCCTTAAAAATCATATTTCAATGAAAACAAAATAAAAGAGCAAAATTAAAACATCGATTTCAAAAAGCCTATCTTGTGCATTATTCATGCACTTTATCATTTTATTTGTGCACTTCATCATTTTATTCTTGCACATTATAATCTTAATTGTGCACTTCATAACTTTATTCATGCACTTCATATATATTATTCTTCTTACACTTTATCATTTTATTGATGCACTTTATAGTCTTAATTGTGCACTTCATGATTTTATTTTTGCACTTATCATTTTATTTATGCACTTTATAATCTTAGTTCTGCACTTCATAGTCTTATTCATGCACTTCAATACTTCATATTATTATTCATACACTTTATCATTTTATTCTTACACTTTATCATCTTATTTATGCACTTTATAATCTTATTCATGAACGGGAACAAAAAACAGACAAGTGACAACCATAAATAGCCTATGCAGGATTTGAACTCGCGTCTTTGTGCATAGCACATCGCTCTCCCATTTTGAGCTAATAGGCTTTCAATGGCACATCATGCATATTAATGCAATTTTAGAATACAATTGTGCAATCAGAACTATATCAAGTGCAAAAATAAGATATATTTAGTGCAATTTTAGATAACAATTGTGCAATTTGAAGTAAATAAGTAGCAGAAGCCAAATATTAAATTTGATTTCTAAAATAGTAAAACAAAAGTGCTAATTTCTAGAAAGAGTAAAACTCCCAATCTATTTAAGTTTCAGCGAACAGAGCCCCTAAATTGCAGTGAGATAAATTAGACTTGAAATGAAATATCATTCATTCGTGAATCAATAACAAACAGAATCTCACCATGAAGGAAAAAGGAATAAACATTGGATCCAAAGAGATGAACCTAGAAGGTTGGAGAAGGGAACCTGTTAGCCTAAGTTGTTCTCATATAAAAATAACAAGTCAGCCGATCAATGTGCAATCTGAACTATATTAAGTGCAAAAATAAGACATTTTGGTGCAATTTTAGATACCAATTTTGCAAACTACATTTTAGTGCAAACTACATTCCATCTCAGGGTAAGATCACCTTAGCTAACCATTTCTGTCTGCTTGTATTAAAATTTCATCGCAAGCATCTCAGTGTACACAAGAAACTGTACAGTATAAGAGTGTCAACATCCAAGTTGGAAACTTAAATTATACATTGCATACCGAATATGTGAATCATAAAACAGAAAATCAGTGGGTTCATACACAACCCATAACATCAAGCACTAATTCAACAATAACAGAAAGCTATTTCCAGAGAGATAAAAGAATGCATATATACTGCATAACTATCCTGTCACAAAAGCTTCAATAAGACACAGGCAAAAGCATTTTTGCAAATATGTGCACATGTCCAGAATAAGTTGTTTGTTTGAGAAAAGATTTAGGAATTTTCAGAGTTATAAAAGCAAAATTTTTCAGCAGCAAATGCATGATATGTAGTACGCATCACATGGGATTAGAACTTACCTGTCATTCTTCTCAAAACCAAAGCGAGCACCAAAATAGAATGCAACAGATAGCAACCATGAGTCACTGTAAACTGCTACCAGTGCCAGCCTCCATTTCTTCCATCCCATCTCTAGCAAAGTTGATTCCTAAATCTGGATCAGGAAGCTCAGGTGGCACCTCTTCCACGGGTAGAGTCACTTCCCAAGTCTCATTCGATCCATTTCAACCATTAGATCCACAAGGTTGCATCTGTCCAGGGTAAGTCTCAATTGATTATTAAAAGTCCGATTTAAAAATGGAAGTGCAAGCTCAGACAGCAGAACAGAATATGATGCAACGGTTTATTGAAGAAATAGTTCGGGCAAACATTATAAACCCATGGAATTAAGAAAAATCAAATATGTTACCAGCAATTGCATCTCATCACTAAAGCCACGACATAAGAAAATGCAACCAAGACATATATATATATATATATATATATATATATATATATATTTGATTTTTCTTAATTCTAATTTAGTTACTTAAAATATTTTTTTGAATGTCCTTCATCTTTTGTCTCGGAATAAAACTCTCTGCTACACCAACTAATTTTGAAATTCTTTGCATATATTTGTAGGATGATGAACAAGGAGAATCTTACAATTGAAGAAAATATATTCCTTGTTAATTAGTAGCTCCTAAATGGTGTTGAAGCTGTATTTGATTCTTGTGAGACTTGCATATATTTTGCAGGTTTCTTGTGGATTTTGGCAAAAATAATCATATGCCATTTTTGTGTATCATTACTTTAGACTTCATGAACTCTTTTGGAGACATGTAATTATGTACACAGCTCAATGAACTCTTTTTGAGTTTTTTTAATGAAAATTTGATTTTGGATAATGTATGTTAGTTTTGTTATTACTTTTAACTATTTTAGATTATTCTTATATATAATATACGATATATAATATGTGATATATATATATATATATATTATAGATTATAAAAGTTTCATATCATAGATGGATAAATATCTATTGTAACAAAATTAATTGTAATGCTTGAAATTAAAAGTAACATTGTTCTTCAAATGTAACATTGTTATTTAGATGTAACATATTTGGTAAAAGGTAACAAAACACTAATAAGGCAACATTTATTTAGAAATGTAACATTTAATTCAAATGTAACAGTTTTGGTCTCAAATGTAACACTTATAGTTTTTAATGAACCAGCGTTACATTAGCAAATAGAAACTGTTACATTAGATCAAATGCAACGGGCGCAAATGTAATTCATAAAAAGTGTTACCTTTTTCCCTAATGTAATATTTTTAAGGTGTAATGTAATAATTTTGGGTGATACATTAGGGCTTGATATGTAGTAGTGATCATTTTGGCCCTTGTACGAGTAATAGGACCATCGAATGGCTGGCACCTTCATTTTGTCCTTAATATCTTGCGGACTCGTACAAGGGAGTGATCAGAATTGGGATGCCTTAATATCTTGCGGACTCGTACATAAGTAGTACAAACAAAACCCAAAGGCTATAACACTCAACTTTCTTCGAAAGCTAAATAAGCAAGAGCTCAAAACAATATGACATCAGAAGATTTTACTCAAAACTCAAAAGAAATATATAACGTACGAAAAAGGCGAGGCAAAATACATTTCGTTGTATATGAAATTTAATTAATAGAGTAAAAAACGAGTGGATAAGGTAGGCCATTAAGACCCAAGTATGTATTTGTTGCCATAAATGAGGCATAAACCTAAGTATACTTAAAACAATAACTAGACATTTTTAATGAGAATAAAAATAAGAACATAGACAAAGACTTGAGCTAAGTATCCAATTTAGCAAAAGGACCAACAAAAAAAAATGAATTGGAAGATAAGAATTCATAGATCCGGGATTATGTAGTCATCTATCCAGAAATGAATATGTATTAATCTGTTTTTCATAAATGAAGAGAATAAATTTTGTACAAATATTATGCAAAACTTATGTGAAGAAAGACAAGTTAAACTGCTAGTGTTTTTTCTACTCCAATGAGAGCATCTTCCCCCGTAGGCCATATTGGCTAGGGAAAATAGCCTACCAAAAGAGAATATTCTATGAAATATTCTCTTTTGGCCTATTGTGCGGTTTGATTGTTCCCACCATAGGCCAATTTTAGCAGGCTAATTTTCTATAAATACTCCTACAATTTAGAACTTTCACATCTCATTTTCGTCACTCGATTCTATCGTTATCATTTCGATTTGAATCAATAATGAATTCTTCTCAAATATCATCACCATCTCACTCTTCAAATGAAACTATTGAGAATTCTAATTCAATCTTTGATTCATTTGAACATGATTAAAATGTGTTATGTCGTATGTATGCTAATAACAATCTACTCATCGCGGAACATATCAACAATGAAGAAGATGATGTTCAATCAAGACGAAGAGGTGGAGTTCCTGGTCACATTACCATTTATCGTGATCGAGAAGGTGTTGCTAGGGTTGGTATGGTAATCTAAAATTACCATACCAGCCGATTACCAACCATACCAACAGGTCATTGGTACCAAGAAGTCGGTAACCGACTGAATCGGTAACCGTAGTCTTGGTACCAAGGATAGTCGGTACGGTAACGGTATGAACAACTCAAATACCGTGGTACCATTGGTACCGAATATATATTTAATTTTTTTAAAAAAAATAAAAAATATATTTTATTTTATTTTAAAAATAAAATACCGTGGTACCGTTGGTACCAAGGATAATCGGTTTGTTTTCAAGCATAATCTGTCATTGGTACCATCGGTACCATCGGTACCGATGGTACCACAGTGTATAAAACAAAAATCGAAGAATGAAAATAGTGGCTTCGGTTACCACGGTACCGACATTCGGTAATCGATACTTTCGGTACCAAGAGTTTCGGTACCGAAACTATTCGGTTGGTACGTGGTACAGAAAATCCTACACCGAGGGGTATCGATACTGTACGTGGTAATGAAAAATTTACCATGGTACTGTACCGTGCCAACCCTAGGTGTTGCAAATAATATATTTAATGATTATTTTGCGGAGGCCCCCCGATAATACAAATTATAGTCATATCGAAGAACTCTTGAATATCTTAACTATAATATAAATTTTATTTTTAATTGAAAATCATAACTATATGATATATAGATTTATAATTGTATTTTTATAAATTTACATAAATATTAAACACTTAAAAATAAATATATAAATAAATAAATAGGATTTGGCCTTTCCAAAAGTGGAAGCCAAATTTGACATTTGTTTTGAAATTAGGCCAAATACAAAAAGGTTAAAATGGGTTTTGGCCTAATGTGTGAGCGAAATTTGGCCAAAACCCATTTTTTGGCTTACCATGGGATATGCCCTGAGATGTCCAACATCTGTTTTTCTCAAACAAAGCCTTTTCTTCTTCCCCCCCCCCCCCCCCCAACCACTTGAACTGTAAGTAGTAGTGTCATATGGCATTTAAATTAAATTGAACTCAACCAACCAATAGGGTTATGCATAGCCGTGTATCCGACATGACACGACACGATACGACATGTCGGATACACGAAACCGATAACACGAAAATAGCCGATCCGAACCCAAAACGATAATTATAGGGTATCCGACACGAAAACATGACATGATTTCGTGTCGGATACCCATGTAACACGACACAACACGACAATTGTAAAAAAAAACCTTTTTTCCTCCTGATGGATGTTGTACCTACTGTAAATTGTAAAACCCTTTGTTTTTTTCCCCTGAAAAATGCAATTCAACCATGCTCTCCAATTACACTATTGCAATGCATAAAAATAATATAGTTGAAAAAATTGCATATGCTCCAATTACATAAGCTGAAAATTTGAACAATTCAAACAAACAATCATACACTCAAACAACATCAATTACACAAGGCAAACAACATCAATTTTCGACACCCACAATCTCTAATTCAAACAAAAAACAAAAAGGAACAACTTACCGAATCTGAAGTGAGCGTAGAGCGAGGTCGACGATGACTTGAAGCGTCGGATCTGAAGCGTGTCGAGTCTAGAGACTGAGAGGAGTCCGGCCACCACTGCCTAGAATGAAGGAGGAGGAGGAAGACCGAAGAACGACGACGGCGAGACTGGCGAGTGAAGAGCGGACGGTTGCCGACTGTCGAGAAGGCGAGAATGAAGGAGGAGCCGTCCGTCGAGAAGGCGAGAATGAAGGAGGAGGAAGAAGACTGGGTCGGTCTGGAACGACGATGGCGAGAATGAATAAAGGGTGAGTGAAATGAAGAATGAAGAACAACCGGAAGATTCGTAATCCTAGCCTAGCACTCTTTAGTTTAGAAAGGTTAGACAGGAAAAAAAACGAAAGGCAAAAATAAAAAAGACAGTGGTAATCAGGATTCGAACTCGAGACCTCACGGTCAGGTCAGGGCAAAACAAAAGCAGCCATCACCAACTAGATAACCCACGTTTTATGTTCCTCTACGATACTTTTTGTATTTGTATTATTGCAACAGGTTAATATTAAAAAATAAATAAAAAAATTATCGTGTCGTGTCGGATACCCAACAAGGGAAAAATCCTAATCCGAACACGACGCGATTATTTTCGTGTTTTACCGTTTCGTGTCAAAATCGTGTCATATCTATATCGTTTCGTGTTTTTTCGTATCGTATTGATGCGGTTTCGTGTCGTGTCAACCGTGTCATATTTTTCTGTACAGCCCTACCAACCAGGAGAAAGGAGAGTCTGCTGCCCAAAATTCATTCTTAGTACCTTAATGGTGCCAAAAAAAAAAGCAATAAAGAACAACCCTTTCATTTGTGCAAAACAGATTCTTAGATCTAATTTCACACCACTTCAACCGTAAGGTTCTGCTAGTAATGTGCTTAATAGTGCCAAATTGAATTGAATTGAATTGAAGAGAGAAAAACATGATTAGGCCACAACGAAGCTGAATGAATCATTCAACAAATTAAAATCAGATAGCGAAGACAAACCTGAAATTAAAACATTAAATTCAAAATTGAAACCAAATCTAAACCAGAAAAGATACGAGGAAGAAGAATGAGCGATAATTAGAGTCAATCCAATAAAACCCATAAGAGCATCCCCAACAACTCTTGTAAAATAGAGAAAATGGGCAATTTCAGAGGAAATATGAGTTTTTCAACCCCAACGGCGCTTGTAAAACAATCTGTAAAATAGAGAAATGGGAGGAGAGAGGAAAACAAATCTCTAAATTTAGAGGAAGGGTTAGAATCTATAAAATTAAATGTATTCACTCAATCCAATGTCTACCTATTTGTTCATTGGTTGTTACCTATTGATTTAATTAAGTTATTATAATTTTATTTATTAAATTATGAATTTATGCATTGATTATAGTGTATACTAAATGTAGAAATTTGTATAATAGAGAAATTGTTGGAGTTGTAGTGTAATTTTTTTTAGAGATTTTGCTATTTTGTTATCTATTTTAGAGATTTTTTAAAGTAACTGTTGGGGATGCTCTAAAAACAAACTAAAGAGATCGAAAATAAGCTCCTAATTAGAGAAATTATAGAAGAAACAAAAGTGTGCTAGGCAACATGCATCACACTATATAACCAAGGAAAGCAACACACACTTTACCACATGAACATTTTTTTTTTTTTTTTACAGTGGGCAAACAGTAGGAAGGTTCTGTTAAGGAAACAGAACACGACCTTGATCATCTTGAAAGATGATGTTACAAAGATCCCTGTTTAAAGGGAGGGTAGAAAAATTACAGATCCTTCTACTCCTAACAATGAAATCTGCAGCTCTATTTGCTTCTCTATAACAATGTTTAAATTCAATGTGTTCAAAGTAGTTGGAAAGAAGCTTAATTTCTTCAACTTGGCGCAAGATTTCCCAGTTTGTTGTTGTCACTCCCGTTATTGCTTTCACTGCCACTAGATTGTCACCTTCGATTATGACTTGCCTGAATCCTCGATCAATCGCTTTCTGCATACCTGTGCATATAGCTGAAACTTCGGTTTGGAGAATAGAGCTCGGTCTTATCTCCTGATGAAATATATCTAAAACATGACCGTTGGAGTCCCTGATGACCCCTCCCACATAACACTGGCCAGTGGGGCGCACTGAGCCATCAACATTTATTTTTAAAATTGTATTTTGCGGTTTTTTCCATTTACTCTTTTGCCTCTTATTATTCTGGTTCGTACCATTCCTTTCCACCTTTGCTTTTTCCCAGTTTGTGACTTCATTTATTACCCTCTGAACCGTGCTCGATGGATTGTCCAACTTTCTGTTGTTAAAAATTATGTTATTCCTTGTTTCCCACACTGTCTGCCAGATGAAACATAGTTCTTCAAAGTTTGTGATTTTATCCTTACTAGATAATATATCATTCATATTGAGGTTAGTGTTTTGGAGATGTAAAAAAGATTTGTTTGTAGTTTGTTCATAATTTCTAATTATCATTTTTGTCACTTGACAATTTAAGAAAAGATGGTGTATATCTTCATCCTCACTATTACACAAGCAACAATGAGAAGGAACTCTGTTAAAATACCTATTTAGCCTGCATTTTGTAGCTAGTCCATCAATGGCTATTTTCCATACTAGATTTCGTATTCGTGATGGAACTTTGAGTTTCCTTACCACATGAACATAACAAGGTGTCTAGAACACTCCAATTGTGGTTACTTGAAAAGGAAAATCAAGGTTTATTATATTTACATGTTAAGAGAGTGCAACAAATGACTTGACTCAAGGTTTATTATATTGCATTTTCTATTCTTATTTTGTTATTTTTTCTTTCGGCTATTTTATTAATTTGCTTATGTATATTTTTAATGGGAAAAAATAACAACATTTTATCATAAATTGACGATGTTTTGTTAAAAAATAACATCATTTATTTAGTATTTTATCAATTTATTTAGGTTACTTTAATAAAAAATGACACCCCATTCATATAATCTTCTCTTTCTTCAGAATTTCCGGCTCCGCCACCAACACAAACGACAAACCCCAATAGTCAAACATGTGGTCAAACATGCGGTCATCGAGCTCCACAAAATTCATCCATTCAGACTCCACCACGTGTTGAATGGAATCGGGCCAAAAGGCCCATAACGAAGCCCAACAAGACAGTAGAGGAAGATGGGAATCCAATGCCCCCTCCCAATCCATTTTTGTTGCCATAAAAACGACACCGCTTCAAGCATCACTTCATCCCCCACCACACAAGCACAACAGCCCCAGTACGGCAGTACTCCCTCGCTCGCTACCATCTCGATTCTCGATCGTCCCCCACCCCTTTGGAGTGTGGCTCATAACTGAAATGGCGCGACATTCCCCCCATTTTCCGGCGCCGGCGTTCCCGTCTTTCCAGGCTCCCGTACTCCTCCTCTTCCTCCTCCTCTCTTCGGCCTCCCTCTGCTGCGGCCACGACTACTCCGACGCCCTCCGCAAGAGCATCCTTTTTTTCGAAGGCCAGCGCTCCGGCCGCCTCCCCTCCGATCAGCGCCTTCGTTGGCGCGGCGACTCCGGTCTCCACGACGGCTCTTCCTCCGGGGTAAGTAAGACATTTGGGTTAATTTCTCCAATCTGAAGCCGAATTTGCATTTAATCACTGATTGATTGATTGGAGCAGATGGACTTGACGGGAGGATACTACGACGCGGGCGACAACATAAAATTCGGTTTCCCGATGGCGTTCACGGTTACTCTCCTCTCGTGGAGCGTAATCGACTTCGGGAAAAGCATGGGGCCGGAGCTCGGAAATGCGGTGAAGGCCGTAAAGTGGGGGACTGACTACTTGCTCAAGGCAACTGCGGCCATGCCTAATGCCATGTATGTTCAGGTTGGGGACCCCTACTCTGACCATAACTGCTGGGAGAGGCCCGAGGACATGGATACTCTCCGAACGGCGTACAAGATCGACCGAGCCCACCCCGGTTCTGACGTGGCTGGGGAAACGGCCGCCGCCCTTGCATCTGCCTCCATCGTCTTCCGTTCACGCAACCCCGCTTACTCCCGCCGCCTCCTCGCTCGCGCCGTTAAGGTCCGTCACTCTTCAACTCGTACTGTGTGGTTATATATACGGGGTAAATATAAATATAAATATATACAGGGTAAAAAGTAAATTTAATTTACCCCCTAACCAGAAAACAGAAAAGTTAGGGACTGTTACTGTGCGGTTAACTTTTTCTGTTAGGAATCAAAACCTGGTAGCTGTAGGTAGGTTTGAGGGAGAAAGCAAAATTCAGCTGTTGGTGTCGGGTCGGGGGGGTTTCTTTATCTCGTTAATGGAGCCTTTAGTATTTTTTTGGCGCGGAATTAACGGTCAGTTAATGTGAGGTCGCGAATAACAGAGCAAAAATGTTGATGTTGTTGGGGGTTGTGGTGATGCTTTTTAGGTGTTCGAGTTTGCAGACAAGTTCCGGGGGGCGTACAGCACGAGCCTTCGGAGTGCAGTGTGCCCTTTCTACTGTGACGTGAACGGGTATCAGGTGAGTCAATTAGAGTTAGAGGGGTGGGACTTGGGAGGGCCCACACTTGGGTGACCGTTGGATTTTGGATTTACTAGAGCTCGTAAATCGTAATTGTAATTTTACTAGCTGCGTATGTATGGGTTTTGTTTTGTAATGTGAATGAAGGATGAGTTGCTGTGGGGGGCTGCTTGGCTGCACAAGGCGACGAGGAGGCGGGAATACAGAGAGTACATAGTGAAGAACGAAGTGATACTGAGAGCAAGTGACTCCATTAATGAGTTTGGATGGGATAATAAACACGCTGGCATTAATGTTCTCATTTCCAAGGTACCGTAAAATCCCATATATACTAGTATTTTTCTAATTTAATGAATGTCTGGTCTCGTCTCGTTTCTAACCAATACACTCACTGTGCTCCTCCATTCCATAAACCTGAATCATCCACAAGGGAAATGTAATGTAATGTAGTTTGACATTGTCTTCTACTCGCAAACTAGGCGGTAAATCTAATAATATTAAGATCCATCATATTAGCACAAAATGAATTCCGTTACGTTACGTTACGTTTCTCCTAATAGTATTAGTTCGTCGAGCAAGCTAGTGATTAGTAGTGATAGTAATGGGCTATAACCAAATCTTGATGAGTGTGTTGTTGTGGGTGGTGTTTTTTAGCATTTGGGAGTATGTGGGACCCTTTTTATGCCAATCACGTGACGAGAATAGCACCCACCTACCAATAGTCCAATACCATACCTCGCTCTATCTTTGCGCTTTCAATTTCAATTCAACTTTGGAGGTTGTGGGTCCTTAGACTTTGAAATAAGAGTCCCCCTCCCCTGCCACCTGCTAAAGTGATGGTGGTCTCATCACAATACCACACCTTTGCAGATTTTATAATTGGACAAAAAGACAAATTAGTATATTAAATGACCCCTGAAGACAAATTGGTATATTAAAAGTCTGCAGGGACAAATATGTATATTAAAAGTGCTCTAATGGACAAATTGGTATATTAAAAGACTCTAGTTGACAAATAACTCTTTTTACATCATTGGACTTCCTTTTCGTTTTATTTTTTTAATAAAATCATTTTAATATATTTGTATGATATTTAATTGGTTACATACTCATATAATCTTATTCATTTGGTTATATAATCATAAAAAAAATTAAATTTGGTATATATTTCTATCAATTATAAAACTATTGAATTTTTATTACTATTTGTCACTAATAATATATATTATATACATTTTATTAAATAAAAACTTTATTACAATGGTTGTTTATATAAATTGCACAAATTAAATTATCCCACAAAAATATGAGCTAGTATTTGTTTGGAAATCACACAAAAAATGTTAAATAAAAATGAAATATGAGAATTTTTATAAAACCGTTCAAGATGAAATAATTAGTTAAAATTATATTTCGTATGTTATTATTATTATTATTATTATTATTATTATTATTATTATTATTATTATTATTATTATTATTATTATTATTATCATTATCATTATTAATTGTTTTCTAAAAATAAGCAATAAGTGTTTTAACTTGCGATTTGTAAACCAACTATTAAATAGCTGTTTTTTTTGTATTTGTACAAAAAACCAATAAAATTTTTATGTAATAATATTTTATACAACATTATTAGTTACAAACATATGGTAAAAAAATAAAAAGTTTTATAATTTGATAGAAATATATCCAATTTTTTTTTATGATTATATAGTCAAATGAATAAAAGTTAAATAAAAATATTTTTTTTAAATATATGAAAATGTTTTTATTAAGAAAAATCAAATGAAATGAAGTCAAATGAGGCAAAAAGGGCTATTTGTCCCTTAAAGTTTTTTACTCCATAATATACTAGTTTGTCCACAAGAGCACTTTTAATATACCTATTTGTCCCTTTAATCTTTTAATATACCAATATGTCTTAGGGGGGTCATTTAATATACCTATTTGTCTTTTCGACCTTTTATAATTAGTCAAAGATATCCCCCAGCCCCCATATTTTTGAGAAATTGAGCACAACACAACCAATATTCCTATTCAATATTCATGAGTGTTTTAGATCATTAGAACTTGAATCTTTTGAAACATTCATATTAATTATGTTCCGAAAATAAGGCATGATATATAACCAGTGATATGCCTTATATATTTTATGCTTTTGCATAAACTTGGGGAGTGTACAGTACATATATACTTACTAGTTTGATCACTTTGATGCTACCCTATTAAATAGGGCGATGGGAACAACACAGGCATTACATGTAATGTAAGATGTAAGGATGAGGGGAAGAAAAAGTTGGGTTGCCCATGTACCCTCCATGTGATTTGTGAATTGTGATTGTGGGCAATAGGGCAAAATTGCACTTGCACTGCACCTAGCCCCCCTACTAGGCAAACCCCAAACAATAGCACCCATCTTTCATACTTCAATTTTGTGCTCTCTCGCTCTTCCATCACTTCTGTCCCAAATTCAGCCCCCTCTAATTTATGCTCTGCTACATTGCATGTGACGGGTTTTAATGCACCTGCCCTTTCATACTTTTTCTTTTCATATACCCTTCCAATTTCCAAATTAACTCCATACTAACTAACTTGATCATATCATATGTATTAGATACACTTAATTTGTTGGTTCAACTTAATTTAAAAGCTCTAAAATAAAAATTGTGGGCGTACAGGAAGTGTTGATGGGGAAGGAAAATGATCTGAGAGCCTTCAAGCTGAATGCGGACGGCTTCATATGCTCTCTGCTGCCTGGAATTGCAAACCCCCAAGTTCAATATTCACCAGGTATATTTATTTATTTGTTAAATTATTTAGTTAATTATACTACCCAGACAGAGTAGAGTACCCAGACCATTATTTAATTAAAATTTAAAACCCAAAAGGGAAGAACAACAACATACTCCGGTATTAAAAACCATGCATTTATTTGTTAATTTAATGAACCCCAAGCAACAGGCTTGGTTGCATACCTAGATTGCATTTCATGAATGATTGTAATATACGGAATCACGGATACATATATGAACGGCACCAACCACGCACATCCATTAATCATTTATGTAACCATATATACATATCTACTCCTTCCTAACCTAACTTAATGATTAGTAACGTACCCATACATAGGATATATTTATTTCACATTATTGAATTCAATTCAAGCTAGCTAGCTAGGTTGATTTTATACTAGTATGGAGTATTAATTAAAGCAGTAGTAGCTGATGTCGTGGGTGATTTTTTCTGATGACTGGTATGTGAATAAAATTGAAATTGAAATTGGTGTGTGGAAATGAAAAAGGTGGGCTCATCTTCAAGGCAGGAGGGAGTAACATGCAGCATGTAACATCTCTATCTTTTCTACTGTTGGCGTACTCCAACTATCTGAGCCACTCCAATCACATGGTGCCATGTGGGCAAGTCTCTGCCACGCCAGCACTCCTCAAGCACTTGGCTAGGCGCCAGGTACGCACTCACTCCTCCTTTATATGATATATGAATTGGCCAGCTCAGCTGGGACCATCTCAAACGCAAACTAAACTAAACGGATCCTAATTAAGTTGAGTTCCCATTCCTATTCCTACCCATTCTACCTTTGATTCTAATCATGTCACGGATTCTTTTCCCTGTGTGTAGAAAGCTGGAATGTGAGTGTCACCGATTGCTTGTGAATCAAAATTAACATACAATAATCATTAATATCATATCTAACTTTAGAAAAAATAAAATTGAGCGGAGGAAGTCAAAACATACAATAATTCTATTTTTAATTTGAGATTTGTAAGGAAGTGATATAAGAGGCCGGGAGGATAAATATAAAAAGAGCGAGGCTTTAGACAAGATCCCAAAACGATTATTGTCAAGACAATTTTAAGTAATTTAACGCAGGTTCTTTTCACTTTTTTCAAACAAATTACAAAAAGGTCCAAAGCTCTCATCTACGAATCAAAGCGAATGAAAAAAACCTAAATCCGTCGAATGAATTGTTTGCTCGAAAACTGGCCAAAATTGGTGAAATTTATCAAAGAGCGAATTGACCGACACTCACTTTCGTATGTCGATCAATTTAGATGATTATCGAATGACATTCAAGGGTTATTTGTAGTCGTCGTTTGATAAACCTAATAAACTCGGAGAGGACGAGGTAAATAAGGGACCTCGGCAAAAGATGTTGAGGGTACAAAGGAGGCTCGGCAAAAGTTGTTGAGGGTATGAAGGAACCTCGGCAAAAAGTGGTGAGGGTACACAAGAGGCTCGGTGACAGTAGCCGAGCATATATCATCACCTCGTGAGATCTACAGGAGCCTTTTACCCGACAGTAAGCCATGAAAAAACGTCAAAAAAACCAACTCCAATCGCAACAAAACGAGCAATTTCTTTCGTTTTCGTTACAATTACTACTCATAGTTCAACTCAAACAACACTCAAATCAACAACAATCAAACAGAACACACAAACAACAACCAATTTAATCAATTTCAATTCTAATTTCAAATCCTAAAACACACAATTTCTTGAAATAAAAACCATTAAAATCAATTGTAAATAAAGCTTCTTGCCTTAAATTTAATAGATTTGTTGAAAGCCCTCACAAATCTATCGCAATAAACAAGGTATGAGTGATTTCTCTCTATCGTTTGTTGCCCGTCCAAGTGAAACGAGGTTGAATAGCGTTAGTTTTCAATTCTTCTCTCGGACAGATTTGTAATTGTATTTTTAAAATGGGAAGGACTTGTGTGCAATTTTATGAAAATGGTTTTGTCAATAGCCCTTTTCCCATCTTGTCTGAAGCCCTTATGATATAAAAATAGAGGATTTGAAAGCGGGGGAGGTTCATTCCTTTTGTCATCTACTATCCGACCGCACCTCCCCTTTTCATTTCACATGATCTCCATTCACTCCTTCACAAATCACAATGGGTGGGGTTGGGGTTGGGTTTCCCTTTTTGTTACCAACCCATTCCTTACTACACTACTCTTTATATCACGAGACTAGTTAAATTATTGGATAGGGATTCTTGTCGCTTAATCACATAATAATTAATATAATTGGAAGTTGGATTTTTGTTTATTGATGATGACAGGTGGATTATATACTAGGAGACAATCCGCTGCGAATGTCGTACATGGTTGGATATGGGCCGCGGTACCCGCAGAGGATACACCATAGGGGCAGCTCCTTACCATCGGTTAGGTCCCATCCGGCTCATATAGGCTGCAAGGCGGGATCTCGCTATTTCCTGAGCCCAAACCCAAACCCAAATCTGCTCGTAGGCGCTGTGGTGGGCGGCCCTAATGTGTCCGATGCCTTCCCTGATTCGAGGCCATACTTCCAAGAGTCCGAGCCCACCACATACATCAACGCGCCACTTGTGGGGCTGCTCGCCTATTTCACCACCCATGGTTGATTTTGTTGCTTTGAAAAATATGGGTGGAGACGGAGTTGAGCCTAGCCATTAATCAAGTGAACAGTTTTAAGTGGTGAGCAAATTGCCACCCTGCAAAAGGAACAGATAATCATGTTGACTGGACCAAATATTGGGTTCTGTTTATTTCTTGTGCCGTTGTAATTGAACTGGTGCATTCTTATGTTGCTAACTCTATTAATGTGTTCTTTGCTGTGATAAATCATGTTCTGTTAGCCCTTTTAAATCCTAAAATATTGCAAAGAATATAAGGGTAAATTATAGGCTTCAGACCACAAGCTGGACCAGAAGCCTAATATATGACCAGGCCAAAAAATGACTCTAAACTTGGACCAACGAAAGAGGGAAGGCATCGGACACAATAGGGCCGGACTTAACCACCCCTTAGCCAACCATGTTTTCAATTAACCAAATTTGGGGCCATTTTCGTCTTTTACTTTCAAGTTGAATTTAATAGAAGTTTAATTTAAAGAAAAATGGGAGGATGGGTGATTAATTACTTGCAAACAGTTTGTTATAAGTGGTGGTTAAGTGAAATTTTTTGAATAAGGGGTGGTTAATTGAAAACAAGGGTGATTTTATGCATTTTGGCCTTTTTTTATTAGGTAAAAATTCTAGTTCAGGCAGACCCGTCAATACAATCAGAACATAATAACACAAAACATCATAGAGGAATGAAAAAACCCAAACAACCCATATGAGACGCCAACCAGCAAAGAAGTCGAATGCGAACCAAGACGCACCACGAGTGCCAAGAGCGTGGGAGAGTGCAAAGACTCACGTCAGTACTCCAGGCGGAAAGGGAAACTCCTGAGGAAGTGTGGATTACCGACGTTATCTCCACTTAAATGAAGGATCTTCGAAGACCACGAACACCATCACGATCCGTTGTCGATCAAACAGAATGCCTGATACTGCAACCCAACACAAAGTAGACGCAGCCACACCAAAGCATCGACCATTCGCCAGCAGACGGAGCAAATACGGGCTAAATAGGGAAGATCGATCCACCATCAGAAATGCAAACAGAACTCCCCAAACCAAACAGGACAATTCGGGAAGCAAAATTATTTTATAAAACTAAAATATTTTCCATTCCTGAACGGGATTTAGTATATGCCCTTTCCAGCGGGGTTTGGAGCTCACACAAGATTTTATAATTATATATATATAATAAATAGATATATATAAGGCCGATTTGCAAAGATATACCAAAAAAAAAAAAATTAACTTTGCAAAAATGTCAATGGGGGTATAATTTGCAAGGGGGTGTCAAAATGTTAGATTTGCAAATTCCCCTCACCCGGTTGCAGGTCACTTGGCCAAAAAAAAAAACAAAAAGATTTGTGGGGAGAGAGGGCAAATGGGATGGTGACAAGTGTGGCTAAACTTAAGTTTAAATTGTTTTAAACTAATTTTCAGCCATTTTTATTTGTTAAAATAAAAAAAATTATTTTTGACTTTAATTTAATTTTATCTATCTATAGACACCCACTTTATATATGTTTATGGAAAAAAAATTTCGAAGTAATACTTGGCCTAAAAAAAAAAGAAAAAGTTACGATTTACGCTTACTAGCCAGTAACTACTGTTGCCTAGCCACTGATTACGATCTCTTAGCCAATATAAGACTAACCCCTGTTCAACCCTACACTGTTCAACCCTCCGCTTCACATTGGTGTCCGACGAGGCAAAGAGCCGTCGTGGGCGGAGTGAACCCTCTCCATCCATCTCTACCATTCTTCCTCCACAAATCTCTCTCCATCTCCACAAATCCGACCGACCTCCACACATTTCCATATCCCCTATCACAAAAAAAAAAAGAGAAGAGGAAGAGCCACCATGACCGCCGCCCTCCACCCCACCGCCGTCAGCCTCAGGCCTCCACTTCCCCTTCTTCATTCTCCTGTTCGGCTGTTGTGAACTCTCTCTATCTCTCTCTCTCCCTCTCCCTCCTTTGCTTTGCCTTAAATCCCGTCCAAACACACCTTCAAAATTTCAAACTCCCGCAAAAAAAAAAGTTATGATTTACGCTTACTAGCCAGTAACTACTTTTGCCTAGCCACTAACTACGATCTCTTAGCCAATATAAGACTAATCCCTGTTCAACCCTCCACTGTTCAACCATCCGCTTTACCTTGGTAAGGGTGACTTGTTATTTTTGCAAATAAATGTTGCTTTTTGACATTTAACTAATTTTTTTATGGGGGAGAGACATTTTTGCAAAGGGCTAACTTTTTTGGTAATTGAGTACAAATGTCGAGAGACATTTTTGAAAAGGCCTAACTTTTTTGGTATATTGAGTGCAAATGTCTCTATATATAACCGTATTAATTTTATATTTCAGCTATTTTTTTTTGTTTCGAGCTGCTTTAGGCCAAGAAAAAAAATTGGGCCCGAAGCACCACAATAGGCCCAAGGAGAGGAAAAAGGTATCGGCTTTGCAGCACAGTAGAGGAAACAACACCACAAACCACCGCCGACCAACATCAGGGGATAGGGAAAGAGGGCTAGACGGAAGAGTGATGGAGACCCGGAACGGAGACAAAGGCAATGACGGTCGAAAGGCGGCGGCGACAACTAACGACGGCGGCATCGCCCCATATCGGGGATCCGAGGACAATAACCACTGGCGAAACAAGCCACTGAGCCGTAGGTCTGGATGGAAAGATGAACGGAGGGAGGCGGCGGAGCCCCACCTCAGTTTTCTATGACGGAGGAGACCGACAACAGGGCACCATTGCCGGCGGTAATGACGAAGGTTTGGTCTACAAATTGGGCATGGATAGGCTAAAATCAGGGACAAGAAGAAAAAACGCTAAAAGCCCCAAATTGATTTCAAACTAGTTCGACAACTGAAGATAGAAATCAAAATAATGGAATCATCTCACCCTATTTCAACAACATGGAAGTACCAGCAGCAAAACGGAAGGAGGCTAAGGAAGTACACTACAGCCAACCCGAAGCCGAGACTCCATAAAATAGGATCGACAGATCAGAGTAGAGGGGAGGTTAGGGGCTCGATCGAAATACTCAACCAGATTGGGCCATGGATACTCAATCCGGGCAAACCAACGTCTAGAACTTCTTAACCAAGAACTATGAACCGAGGACTGATTAGGAGCATCGACCAACTCGATCGAGCAAGGATTCATGGTTAAGGATTTTCTAGAAAGAGGAATAGTTTTGTTATTATTGTTCCTGGAACCGGGTGGTAGTGGTGGTGGTTAGAACCCGCTCAGCGGGATTTGGGACCCCAATCGAGGAGATTTACCGATGATGGGTGGTCTAGGGAACGGACCCCAAGGCCCAAGCTCCGATGATGTGGTTTCCAAACCCTGGAGGGGTTTTCTCCAAGCTCTCCAAAGAGACCTTTTTTGCAATTGAGAATGCAATCTATCTATCTACTCCGTATATAAAGTTGAGTGAAAACCCTATTAATTACATAAAATAATTGATAAAAATCAATATTATTTTAATAAATAAAATTTTAAAATAATCTTATACTTATTAATATTTAGTATAATATTGTTTTAAAAAATTAATATTTTATATAGTTTTTAGCTCCTTAAAAAAACATGGCACAAAGTCAAACGACTTATATTTTAGCACCGAGGGAGTATTATTAAATGCATAAGTATTTAATGACATGACATCATATTATTAAATGCATAAGTATAAGGGATATTTGCAAAAATAACCCAAAAACCCAGTTGTGTTTGCACCCCTATCCCCTATCCATATTAATTGCAAAAACTTAACCCTAACCCCTTACAAAATTGCATCCCAACCGGATACAATATAGGGAGAGATCGGCTGCAGTTATGGAGGAGAGAGAGTGAGATGTGTGGGTGGGGGGGGGGGGTAAAAACTTGTCAACTCAACTGTCGATTAAAGAGAGGGTTTATAAAGGGGAAGGGGGAGGCCGAGAGTTGCTATATATCTCTCTCTCTATCTCAGAAAATCGAAAACGGATGGAAGAAGAGGAAGGAGTTCGAAGAAGAATAAGAGAAAGTGTGTAGAGGAGAAGAAGAAGCGGACTTCAAACAGGCCACACACCCCGAATACAAGTGACAGACCTTTGGTTATCAAGTAAGTAAACCCTAACGTCACCGATTATTTACCGATTGCACAAATTGATAGGGAGACGAATTGAGTGGAAGAACCCAATGTGTTTGCCATTGTTTGAAAAGGGATGAAGAACAAAATTTCTATTCCAGGTTCCCTTTGTCATGTAAGAAGTAACCGTCGGCATGTAAAAATCGAGGGATGGAAAGTTTCGGAACAGGAGTTTTGACGAGGGGGGTAGAAGGGAAATTGGGGGAAATAAACAGTTAGTCTTGAACATTGGGTAAAATTGCGGAGGGATGGGGTGAAATGGAGAAAAATGGATATATTGGTTGTAGTTAGATGGGGAAATTGGGGGAAAGGCTGGAATTGGCGAAATTGGAGGAATTGGGAATTTTTGGGGGAATTGAGGAAATTAGGGAACGACTATGTGGAATACGAAATACCAGGAGTAGGGTGACTTGGATATTTTTAATCTTGAGATACCATTGAACAATTAATGGATTTGCCGGCAATTTGATTTCTGTCATATTTGTAGTAGTCAGATGTCATGTTTATAACTCTTCCTGTCATGTGCATTGTGACTGGTGTCATTATATACAGGCTTTGTGTGGAGCGTCCTAAGGTTTTGCTTCCCAATTCTGCAGGATATCCAGCAAAGGAGAACATGTCGACTGGCCGCTCTGTAAAAAGGATGCCCCATTCACAGACAACAGGCAAGGTATGGTTTGCGTAGTGTTGATCAACGGAATTTTGTCTTGTCGATGCGCGACTGACATTTTCACCCCATTGTGCATGCTATTTATGTTGTCCTTGAGGACCGGCATTACAAGGGTCGGGTGAACCAGTACGGGCGACCCCATTTACTTGCCAACCTCGACAATTACTTGAGCGAGGGAGACTGGAAGCTTTTGATGGCAAGCCCGTTGGGCGCCATCGCGAGGCTTGGTTCGCGTGTCCAGTTCTCGGCCCAGCTGGTCCACTACGTCCTTCAGCGGCAGCTGTGGACGAGAAAGAAGAATGAGACCTATTGTAATCCTACATTAGTGTAATCTAGATTAAAGTAATTTAAACGACATATGTTGAAAACTATTGTAATCTAGTGTAATTTATTAAAACCTTAATTACCATATGTTAAAACCTTAATTACAATTTTTAAATATAATTCTAGATGAGTGTAACCTTTGAAGAATAGACTACTTAAGGTAAATAAAAATAATATAAATATTAAATACTCTAGAAGGGGGGTTGAATAGAGTATGAAATCTTTTCGCAAAGTCTCCAGCGACAGCAACTTCAAGGGCTTGATATCGAATCTCAAGGTCTTGAACTGGAACTTCAAGGGATGATCTCAAGGTCTTGAGCGGAGCTTTAAGGTCCTTGAAATAATACCAGTAGCCTACTTTGCTGAATGAAAATAAAATGTTAATTATATGTGCGGAATAAAATATAAAGAACACGTGAATTGTTAAAGAAGTTCGGCTATAACCAGCCTACGTCTCCGCCTAGGGTTATCCAACATGTAGGATTCAAACAACTATTATTTCACTTCTTATGGATCCTAGATACAACCGAGAAGATATGTCCTTCTTCTAAACTCTCGAAGCCTCACCCGCTCCTATCTAGTCAACTCAGATCATTTAGAGTCCTAGATACAATTTAGAAGAGCTACCCTTCTCGTAGCCTCACCCGCTATTATCTAGTCAACCCAAAACGCTCGTGAAATAATAGCCCTAACCACACCAACGTGTGTATACGTTTGAGTATAGGGATACTCTTAGTATAACGAGAATGATTTATCCTATAACGCTCAGATTTTTTCTTCTCTCTTAACTAGAAATAAAAGCAATTACAACAAGGGAGAGAAAGAAAATAAATTAGCAAGAAGCCGATGACAATGGTGAAGTCTTTGCGTTGTAGAACCGTGCTTGTGTTGTTGTTTTTCTTCACCACTTGCTCTTGTCTTTTATAGGTGCAGGGGCTGATATGTTACTGCTGGAAATCTCATATTTTAGCTTGAATTTCAGCCGGTTTGAATTTGAATAAATTCCACAAAATCTGATTTTTGGTTGCACAAAAAATCAGTCCGTTTGAACTTGAATTCTTGATTCTACTTCCACAAAATTAGCACCCGTATAAGCCCTGCAAATCTTATATTTGAACTTGTGTCAAAAGGTTAATAGCAATAAAAGAATATATTCAAATCAAAGCTTATCCACCAACTTCTTTGAATTCAAATTGGAAGCCAGTTTGAATTTCTTCTCCCGTTAAACTACTTTCAAGAAAATAGGTGATTTTGAATTCAAAATAGATCTTTTAAATTCTTCCACTAAGATAGCATAAGATCTTATTTGGCTCCTGAATGTGTAAATCTCAATCGGCATAAAGGTAACTACCCAATCCAATTTGTTACACACTTAAGAAATAACTCAAATAAATATATACATAACCACTTTTCAAACACGTAAATATATCCACCAAAATCTAAACCACATCTAAAAATAATTCAAATAATTGATTTAAATAAATCCAATTTAAAACAAATATGAAAACTATTTTAAACAAATCTTCTAGAACATCCTCCCAATTAAAATATACTCCCTCCGTATCGTAATACTTGTTATTTTAGCTCTATGTACGCTTATTAACAAAACCTATATTTACTTTACTTTTATAGGTTAATGTACTTAAAAGTAGCAATTATTACCTATAAAAATAGCAATCATTACCTATAAAGATAATAATTATAGCTAAAATAACAAGTTTTTTTTATACAACTTTACTACTCTAAAACTACAAGTATTGCGATACGGAGGGAGTATATCATATCTAATTTTGTGAGCCAAATAAATATATTTCGAGAATAATAAATGAAATAAATGAACCATATAATATAATTGATATTTGCATAAAATACTACCTTATTTGTCTTCCATCATTCCTACAAAAATATATCACATATTATCATCAAGGTGGAGTCAAAAACCTTAATAACTTGTATTGTAGTTAATTTCTTGTAATCGTTCTTAATTATTGTATTTATAATTGTAATCAACACAATCTCATTATTGTTACTAATTTGTTGTAGGTAATATATTTGATTCTTGTAACTAATTACTTATACCTAAATTATTGTAACGAACGAATTCTTATAACCATAATGGACGATTGGACTTTCAATTACAAGCAATCGGGTCCACATGAAGCAATCGTTCGCTTGGATGCCTTCGTCCTTCACTTTCGTTCTGATGGCTTTTCCCGGTCAATTCGAGGCGAGTGGTGACCGAATTTGGAGTAGAGAAGGTGGAATCGAAATGGAGGAGCCCTCGCAGAGGCTTGGTGAACCGCTTTGTTTTTTTTAATTGATGCATGAACAATATAACAACCCCTCCCCTATGCCCTGGCGGTAAAAAGAGAGACGACAGAAGGGATAAGACAGAGACAAAGATAGAGGGGGAAAAGTGACGGTAAGGGGGCATTAATATAATTTAAATGAAATTTTAAGTTTCAGAGAAAAACCATTGAAGAAGAAGTAAGTGGGTTGGGGTTTATTTGAAGTTTGACGTGTAAGCAGTTAGTTTTAACTGGAGACCAAAAGCAAAATGACGTGCCACCTATTGAAACCGACTAGACAAGAGTTATCGGAGAAACAGATTCACCATCGACATTGGATAGGAAATAGGTAAGTTTGCTTTCGATAAAAAAATCAGAGAGAGATAGAAAGAAAGGAAAGCAAGAGAAAGTCTGCATTGGGGAGAGAGAGAGAGAGAGAGAGAGAGAGAGAGAGAGAGAGAGAAGAAAAGTAACGTTGCAGAGAGGAGAGAGAGAGAGGGAGAGAGATTAGTAAGAATAGGACATAGAGAGATGGAAGAGTGACAGTGAGGGGGCATTAATATAATTTGAATTAAATCTTAAGTTTCAGATAAAAACCATCAAAGGAGAAGCAATTGGGTGGGGGTTTATTTGCAGGTTGACATGTAAGCAAGTAGTTTTAACTGGACACCCAAAGCAAAACGACATGAAACATATTGGAATCGACTGGACAAGAGTTATCGGAGAAACGGATTCACCGTCGACTTCAAATAGAAAATGGGTAAATTTGCTTCAGATTTGAGGGAGACACCTCTCGCATAACCTTTATCAAAAGCAAGTTTGCCCATCTATATCTATATCTATATAAACTCTTAATTTAGAAGAGTTTGGGATGATGTGTCAATCTTAGAGGCATTTTAGGAGTCTTAACCAATCATATTTTTTTTGCCATTTTTCTTTTATTTTCTTTAATTCTTCTTTTTTCTTCTTTTTTCCTTTAATCCTCTTTTTTCTTTAATTTTAATATAACTAATGGGCTTAATTCAAAACATTGAATTCAATATAATATAAACATTGGACTTAATTCAAATTTATTTAGTAACTATCTATATAAACTCTTAATTTAGAAGAGTTTGGGATGATGTGTCAATCTTAGAGGCATTTTAGGAGTCTTAACCAATCATATTTTTTTTGCCATTTTTCTTTTATTTTCTTTAATTCTCCTTTTTTCTTCTTTGTTCCTTTAATCCTCTTTTTTCTTTAATTTTAATATAACTAATGGGCTTAATTCAAAACATTGAATTCAATATAATATAACCATTGGACTTAATTCAAATTTATTTAGTAACTATTGGGCTTAATTCCAAACATTGAATATAACTATTGATTATTACACATCACATTTAAATAATTGCTTACACGTCATCCTGCAAATAAACCCCCGTCCAATTGCTTCTTCGAAGTGAAAAAGAAACAGTAAAGTCGCAAAGGAGAGAAGACTCTTCCATCTCTCTCTTTCCTATCCTCACTGATCTCTCTCTCTCCTCTGCAACTTTACTTCTTTTTTTCACTGCTCTCTCTCTCCCCTGTCCTCTCTCAATTGCTTCTCTCTCTCTCTCTCTCTCTCTCTTAACCCCGCAATAAAACCGGATTTTTGGGTTATTTTGTGATATTCCCTCTAAGTATAATGTTTGAAAATAAAATTAATTATCAATACAAACTGGATTATCAGGTTAATTTATTCATCTAATTTACACTCAAATTTACTGTTTTTTTACAAAAAAAAATACATTGAACGCCTAACGATGTGATTCATCGTCAATAAATTTTCGAACATTCGATTACCACAACAAAAGTTTGGCCGAAAAATTGATCGGAAATTTTTTCGTATCAAGATTGGTTCAATGTGAAATAGTTCATACTATTTTTGGAAGTTTTTAAAGTTCGTATTGACAGAAAAACGAGATCTAGATCAGTGAGCCATGGAAGCTCGAAGAAGAGTGGAGAAGATGATACAGGGAAAACTGAAACCCTTATAAAGAGAACAGATTGTCCAGTGTCTCACACCAACTTCCCAATTGACAGTAGGTTACATTTGAAATAAGGAACATAGAGAACCTCTTTCAAAACCAACCCATTTGTCAACCTGACACTCCCCATGGTATCCACAGACCACAATTAATGAAGAATTAGTGGGCAGTGTCACAGAGAACGGTGCACGAATGGGAGCTTGATCAATGAACACGGACAAGTTAGTGCACATATGGCTATTGGCTCCTGTGTCCAATATCCACATATTATCACGACAACTAGTAGAGATTATACTTGCAAAACCGGCAAACTCCTTTCCATTTCCAATCATCATGTCCCTGCTGTTCTGATCTCTAATATTCAACATGTCAAGAAGCTGAGCATATTGAGCTAGTGTGAGCTCTGAAACTCTTCCACTGCTTGCTTCATCAGTGACTTGAGCTACAACTTTCTTGCCTTGATTGTTTTTCTTCGAGAAACCATGAAGGAAGTAACACTTATTAATCTCATGATTAGTCTTCTTACAATGAGTATAAAACATCTTCGATTTCTTGTTCTAAGATTGATTGTCCCCTTTCTTAACCTCAAAATTCAAGGTTGAAGTCATCTCCGTATTCACACGAGCCGGATTCTTATAATCCTGCTGCGTTTCTTCTTGCGAAATCATCGAATAAGCTACACGTTGAACAAAAATGCGCGAATAATTATAAAACATATTTTATTTAATTTTTTAGAATTTGAGTTCGACCCCTTTTGGTTATCCTATTGATTCGAAGTTGTATTCACACCAAGACTTGAGTGGTTTTGGTGATTTGGGCTACACCCTAATTTTAAGGGGTTGCCTACGTATCTCTTAGAAGAGAATCAAGCCTTACATAGTTCAGAGTATTTAATTTGATTTGATTTTTGGGTGTTGGTGATTGAACCCGACGAGCTTGAGCTTTATATCAGGTGTCCTACGTACCCGTTTGGAATAGGATCAAATCACCCGTAGTTCTTTTAAGGACAAATTTAATTTGATTTGAGATGGTCGACTGAATCCAATATATATTGAATTTTAATATCGGACTTCCTACGTAACTCATAAAAGAGTATCAAGTCTTTACGTAGTTCTTTTTTAGAACGATTTGAATTTGGGGAAATTTGATTTAAGGTCTTGACTCCGTTTTGCTTGGAAGTCAACCTTGAGACTGACCCACTATAATAAACTGACGATGAAATTTTACGAGTTTAAATTTATGATTTTGTTAAACCCAATCTCTAATTTATGCCAATTATAATTCAAAATTTTAGTGGGATATTTTTGCAATTAACCCTATTTTTTTCCACTATGCCGCACACATATATATATTCATTTTATCATTTTTTCCTTGGCTTTCCACAAAGATGAGCTCTATATATGTAAAGCCAATTTTTAGCCCAACTAGTCTAGAGCCCGTGCGTCACGCACGGAATTTTAAAAATTAATCTAAGTATAGATATCTTATTTTTCGGATGTTATCATATTAATTAATGCATTTTAAATAATGTATAAAACATAGTACTCGTTCGGGAAATATTCGATTTCCTGTCTTCTTTGTTTTAATTGTTTGGATATAGACAAACATACCAATTCCGTTATCTTCTTTTGGTCTGGATGCTTTTAGACGTTGAATGTTTACACAAACTTTGTAGAAGATTTCCTAATCCTATAAGCTGATTTTTAACATGACATTTTGATTTATTAATTCAAATCAATTTTGGAGAGGTTTTAAGTTTATTAGCTCAAATGGTAGAGCATTGTGCTCACGCACAAATATGTGAGTTCAAATCTCGTATAAACTATCTATTGTTATGTGTAATTGTGTAGTATATCATGTTGTTTAGTTTTTGGTCTTTTGTAATCAATTGAAATAAAATTCAGATAAAAAAATTCATAAACAGAGATTGAAATTACACAATACTGTATGAAATTACAGAATTAAGGAAAACAATAGAAGTTGAATTCATGCCCATGCATGACAGCAATGGTTGGACAGAAGCTGTAAAATTAAGAATAGAAGCTGTAAAAAATCTTAAGTTATAAAATATTCGTCTACTGTAAAAATTCAGCAGTTGTAAATACAGAAATTAGAAGCTGTAAATTATAGAAATTTAAAGATGTAAAATACATAGAATAACCCTACCGAGAGTTCTTTAAAAATCCCATGCATGACAGCAATGCATTGATTAATTTATCAAAATGTGGTGCCATCCGTCTACTGTAAAAATTATCGAGAATTCTTTATTACCCTCTCTTTATCGCCTCTTCTACAGGTGTTCCAAGCTGGCCACTCTCTGCATCGATGGGATTCATCCCATTTTGTTCGCCCCTGTCATCGGCGCTGCTGGATTTGGAAGTGTGTTTCTTGGAGAACCTATCTCAACAACCCCAGCTGTTTCAACTCTGCGAGGAGTTAGAGGAGGCGGCTCATACAGCTTCTGCGTCGGGTTATGAACTGGAACCGTGGAATCAGCTGAATCAGAAGGGCTTCCATTAAAAGCTTGAGCTCTCATTGTGGATATCTCAGAAATTGCTTGCAAAAGTGGGGTCATGCCCGTAACTCTTTTTACAGTCTTCTCGGCCATCTTCACCTGAAAGTAATTAAGGCAAAATATGATAACATAATTTGCCACACCTTTGCTCTCAGTGTTTCGACGTCAGCTTTTAAGACTCTATTGTCAACAGCTGCTTCGTTGTACTTCTGGCTGATATTTGTTAGACGCTTCAACAAAGAAGAGTTTTTAACCTTAAGCTAGGAAACCTGTCAATAACAACTGTTTCAAACAGGGAGGACAAAGGCCGCATTGTAAATGACAGAGGTAAGCATATGAAGTAGCAAAGAAACCTGCGTGTCAATTTCAGTGAGATGTGCTTGCTTTCTCCTCTTAGAGCGTCTAGCGGATTCTGTTTGAAAGCATTCTGATGCAAGAACAATATGAGTTGCTAAGTTGTCCGCTTGATGAGCCACTTATATATAGTCAGTCATCAAATTTACTTATTGGAAAAACTGAATGTTCTTCAAGATGGTTTGGTTAGGAATTAGGACACAAAACTTCTTACTAGTTACTACAAAGTAGCAAAAGAAAACGTACAATATGATGAGACCTATAAGAGTTGTCAGAAAAAGAGTCAGTTGCTTGGGAAAGGGGAAGACATACAGATTGAATTTTACCTCATTACACGCTTTACATCAGTCCCACCCGTATTTCCGGTTGTTTCATTCTCATCTTCAGCTTCATCATCGTATGATTGCTCCCTTGATGAGCCACTTATAGTTGGCTTGGCTTGAGAACCAACTTTCTTTTGGACAACCGGTAAGGAAGGATTTTCAGCAGGTCCTTCAGTGTCTTTGCAATATGATGCTACAATAGGTTGAGCGAATCTAAGTTAGATATGGAGACAGATTGAACAAAGACCATCAAGAAAGGAATATGTTGTACCATAATTTCCACAGGCATGAAATTATCACCACTAATTGCTCAAAAGCAAAAGCAATGCCATCACATTTGACCGGCAGAGATATATTTCATTTATCACTGTTAAGGGATTCATGCTCTTGCTGGACATAATCGTTAGTTTCACACTCTCACCGATTGACTTGAATCCTCAAATAACATCATTTAGTTAATTCTTAAGAGCATATAGTTAACCTATTCATGTTCACATGGTAGCTCTATTCCGATGTCACAAACAAAAATCCAGTCTCTTGTTAGCTTCCACAGATCTCTCTTACACAGTTGAAGGTACCACTAATATAAGCAGAATTGATCATCAATCCAGGAAAAAAAAAGGATTGAAACATCATCTTAAGAGTGCACACATTATAAATCAATGGTATTGGGACATCCATCTATGTTTAGAAACATAGTTAGTGATATACAACAACACAAGCATGGCTTGAGAAACATAGAAAGGCCAAAACAAACTTAAAAATAGTAGATTGGTAGTTACTAGTTAAGGAACAACATAAGACACAATAATGTTCATCATTGAAGTTAATGAATCAGCTCACACCCAAGGAAAAAGAAAGGCCACAATACAACAATGAAGAATGGCACAACATATCACACCCAAGGAATTAAGTTAATGAATGCACTATGTGCATTAAACTAACTGATGATCCTACCACATAAATTACTTTCTAAATACCTTAATCATGGTGATTTTGCCATATAAATAAACAACCATTCAAAGAACTTCACGATCAGAACTTTCAATTATTGTCTGCAAGAGAAAAATTAAGCACTATAAGGAAAAAATATTAAAGAAAACCTAAAAGAATGTAGAGAAAAACATATATCTTCCAACAAAAAGGATGGTATGGAAGGGAAGCATATCAATTTCAGAAACTGATGTGATCTTGAACTTGTCCACACAAATATCTTCATTTCCTGTGGGATATATGATATATCCACGCTACCCAATCAAATCAAACCTAAATCGAAAAGTAATCAGGCAATCGTACTCGGGAATTGAACTAATCCGGCAAATGAAACCAATAAATCTGAAATTCAAAGGCGATTCTGCAGCCCATAGATTGATACCTAGTTCGAAAATTGAACTCGAGAGGGAATCGGGAATCAAGAATCCCAAAATTGGCCATGAATCTAGTACAAATATAAACCGGACAAAATAGGATTCAAAACCAATACCCAAATAGCAAATCAACAAAAAGAAGTTGCCAAAGAATGAATTAGGTTGAAGGATTACCTAGTCAACGATCGCAGCCATGAGAATGGCTTCCTCTCCACTAGCTCCGAGGTTTTCGCTCTCAGGAGATAGGTGCCTTGAATTCCTTCCCTTCTTCTCCGAGCGACACCCCCTGCTCCCTCACAAATTTAGCGCTTCCATCCTACAATTCATAACCAAAATTTAGATACCCACAATTCAAAAGGTGGAGAACGTGAGGAGTAAATTGAAACCGCTTGAGAAGATGCAACTATTGAGAATTAGAGAGGAGAAAGATACCGCTTGAGAGAGATGGAGAGCGAGATCCTTAATTAGATCGTTGCTCACATCAATTGAACGTGGGTGTGACTGAGAGAGCGAGAGCGGTTGCCCTAGACTGAGAGAGAGCAAAACGGTTGCCCCACATTCAATTGATGCCGGAGGAGACGTCGGAGATAGTGATGCAATTCTTCAATTTCGAGGCGGTTGCGTTTCGGGCCTCCGGCGTCCGGTGGTTCTGTCCTCCTCTGTTCAGACTCGGCGACGGACGACGGTGGCACTAGTGGCGACGACAAAGGTTGAGACTCTCCCTTGACAACCGGTACACCCAGTTCCGCCCCTTCTACTTGGGTTTAGAATCGGGAGACGGAGACTCATCGTGTTTTCTTCGAAAGGGATTATGGGCGGAAAAGATGGACGACAATGCATCGCTTGAGGGTCCGGTTTCGTCTCAGGTATGAAAGAAGGAGAGAAATAAGTTTACACCGGAGAGAACGGGAGAAAGAAAGAGGAAGAGAAGGGCAAAAACGGAAAGAAGGAAAAAAAATTGGAGAATGCTCCACGTGGATAGCCTCACTGCTCTCCAAAGTACTCAGCTTTAAGATATAGGAGGATTTAAGGGCTTGATTTAATGGGTCCGAGCTCCATTTCAAATTGCTCCTTTCTGAACACAAATTGAGCCCAAATCTATCTCTGTTTTATTTTTATTTTTGAATCGGACCTGATTTCCTTTTTTTTTTAAATCTTCCTTTTTTTTATCTTTCTTCCTAAAAACACAATTTCATCAACACGCCCTCTTTCTTTTCTGTTCATCGTCTCTTTTATTCGCTTGTTGTGCTCTCAACGATAGCGCTCTTCGATATCCGACCGCTGCTCGGAGGAAGGTGGAGCACATGCGGCTTGACAACGGGGCGTGAATAAAGCCTTTCCGACCCCAAATTTCCCCAAGTAGGTGCGTTTTAGGTTTTTTTTTTTTGCTTACCTTGTCTCCAATCTGTGAATTCCAGCCCTTAAACATTCGATTCGATAACTTTTTGCTTGCACTCGTTTTAGGGCTGCGATTTGGGACGACTTAGGGCTTTTCGGTTTGCGAAATCCGGATTCCGGGCTGGTGGAACCTAATACGGCCACATTTTCGGAGGTTCGGTGCAAAAATTCATTAATAATAAATTTTGCGCTATACAATTGATCCATTTTAATTGTTTTATCCAGGATAATTTAAGTTTCAGAACTGTTTTAATTGCCCAAAATATTTATCGACATTTTATGTTTACGCGCTATGCAATGATCCATTATAATTATTTATCATCTTGGGCATATGACTTTTAGATTGAATTATGAAATTCTGAATTAGTGGCTGAATTATGAAATTCAACTTTGTTGTCTAGGTAATTAATGTAGAATTTCCTAATTCTATACTTTTTTTTGAGAGATTTTAATTCTATATGAAGTTTTATTCTCTTTTCATAATAAATAATATATATAGATTTGTTAATTTAATAATCTTTTTTATTTAAAATTTTAGCTTAATTTTTTTATCTCTTATATTAAAGGTGTTAGATTATTTTTGTTAACATTTAATTATTTTAGTATATTTTATTAATCAATGATAAATAAAATACTCCCTCCCTCGAAATATAATTTTGAAATTGTTACTAATAATTTTTAAATGAGATCCTACTTGTTACTAATAATTTGGAATGAGATCCTACTTGTTACTGATAATTTTGAAATTGTTTTAAAACTTTTGAAAAATATTGATATTTTATACAATTTTTAGCTCATAACAATGTATCATAAAGTAAAATGTCGTATGTACATTTTTTTAAGTTAATCATCTTTTATATTAAAAAATTTAGATTTTTTTTCATACTTAATCACTTTAGTAAAATTTAAAAACAATGTAAATGAAAATACAAACATCGAACTGAGGAGCGGGAAATGGAATTAATACCCCATTGTAAAATGAAAAAGGAGAGAAAGAAGTGGGAAATGCAATTAATACCTCCATTGTAAAATGAAAAAGGAGGAAAAGAAAGGGGAAATGCAATTAATGCCTTTGTAAAATGAAAAACGATGAAAAGAAGGGGAAATGAGGCTTTGTTGAGTTTCGAACACTGGGCGGACAATTCCTAAAAAGAGGCAGATCTATTCCATGAGCCAACACACCGTTTGTTGCAAGTGCTCCGCACGCGGGTATTAGACGAGCCAAATTGAGAGCCATGGATACAACTCAAGCTCATGTGTTACCTCATTTGCATTAAATGAAATTAATTCTTCTACTAACCATAAACTACGGACTACTGAGGCAATGTTTTTACAGTCACAAAGTGATTAAAAAAAATCTAGATGATAACATGAAACCTGAAAGAAATTTTAATGATACACAAGCTTGGTAGATAGAGTAGATTCATCATAATCAAATGGTATGTTTACAATCTAGCTGAGTACATGGAATACAAAATGGTTTGCTTACAATTAGTCTTCTGACAAGCTTGCTTCAAGCTCATTTAACTTATTAAGGTTCGGCTCTTAATCATCATTTGTTGCTTCACTACCATTGCCTTCACCATTGGCTGTGATCTTAGCGGACTTATAGTATCAAGTATTAGAAATAGCTAGACAACCATGAAGATGTGTCCTAGAACTCTGACTTCCAGCAAAAACGAAAGCTTCTGTTGGTAATGTTGTGTAGTCGCACATAACTTAGCTAGCTTATAAGGTATAAAGCAGTCGGTCTATCTACTGAAATAAGCTATCTAAAAATATAATAGGTGTAACATGAGAGAAAAATGGAAAGTTATACTGAATAAAGCCTTGCTCCATTTGTACAAACATAATATTTAACATTTACAAGGATTTTCCAAATAGAGAACATAAAATTTAGGTGCATCAATGTACTATGTTAGGTCACGTAACACAGGAGATACTAAATTAAATTTCCGTCACAAATGGGATACTTGTTATGTTTATCTTGCTCACAATCCTAAATCCTACTGAAATAAGCTATCTAATTACACAGTTTCCCTTCAATTTGCATACTTGTTATGTTTATCTTGCTCACAATCCTAAATCCTATTGCTTCTTGAAGTTTTGCGGCTAGAATTGCACTCATATAATGATTGTCACCTGCCGTTAAAATAGTAAGTCCATGTTCCAGCACCTACATTTGTAAAATTTTCATGCACCAAATGCTAGAAAGAGTAATTGGTAACTATGTAAACGAAAAGCGCAAAAGAATACACAAACAACGTCACATACCAAGTGAACATCTTCGCGAATGGTCCTTTCATCCCAAGTAAAGAAACTGAACTATAGTTTATTTCTAAAGATCTGCAATCAAAAGCTTATAGGCAGCCAAAGTAATAGACAACATCACGATTATTCTCAAGATTTGAAAGATGCTATTAGTCGCCTAGGCATTAGAATGCCAAAATAACAGATAACATCATGCTAATTCATCCTAAGACAAATGCATATAGGAATATTATGTTCTACTTTCACATCAATCTCCCATATCACATGAATGTATAAGCGTTATGAATATTTGATTATAGATTATGAATTATATATAACAAGATGTAAACAGAACCACTTCACTTGATCTTAGCCAAAAGGCCGAGAAAGGTATAAACAGAACCACTTCAATCCAACAACAAAGACAATTCATCCAAAACCTTGTATCCGGTAAATTAAGATTAATCCACGGAATGATTTGCTCATACATTTAATTAGCTATATCTTGATTTCCAAAAAAACAATGCATCACATAGAAACCAAAATTATAAACTTAATCATAAAAGTTGATATGAATAAATCAAACCTAGCACTTGTACCTAGTTTCTGAGTGTTTTAACCTTACCCAAAATTTTAAGTGCCAAAAAATAATAATACTCTTAAAATAGTGCCTTAGGATTTGAGAATTCAACCTTTGAGATCTTGAGTAGAATTTTTTTTTTAGGATTTATGAATTCAGCCTTTTAGGTGGCAGGCAGAATTTTTAGTTTTTTTTTTTACAAAAAAAAATGTCACACCAGCCAGATTGCATTTCTCATCTTTTCCTACTTTGATAAAAAAAAATCTTCTGAAAAAAATCAGCTCATAACTTAATGATAATGACACTCCAAATTACAGTACAGTCTAATTTATTTCCATAATAAGTATAGTGTAATTTCATCTATTTCTTATTAATGTTTCATTGTTTTGTCAATTTTTTGGGGGCCAATCTCAAATTGGCAAATCTTCGAATTCCAACTGTATAATTTTTGTATGAAAACTTGTCCACTCAGTTTGTCAAAATATGCATTGATAACGTATTTGCATATCCCATATAACAAATACAAGTGTAAATTTTTTAAAAATAATTGAAATAATTAGAAATCTTGTTATAGGCATTTTGTCAAACACTTTGAGTGCATCATTGAAACATGGAAGACAAGGTTCAAACATACCAAGTTTTATAGAGTTTTTTCCACACATTCCAGCAGATATATAAATAGCGGAATTGGATCCATAAATTCAGATCTCTCCCACTTTCAGAGCCGAATTTCAGAAAATCAAACACTAACACACTACCCCCAAAAATGAGTTGCTAACTCTACCAATCAACTCTTTGAAATGGTAAATCAAGGGGAGGTTGACTAACCTGCTGGGAAAGAGGACCGGAGGAGGAGAGCTCGACAGATCGTTGCGAACAAGGTCTCCGGTGGCGATATGAGGGACGTCGAGGAGCGAGGAGAGACGGCTGGCATAGGCACCGTTTTCGACGTCTGGGCACCCAAAAAATCCCCCGTTCCTGATTACGCATCATATATTGTCCCTCTAGTAAAGTACATGGGCTAGTGCCTGTAATTGGGCTGGGCTTGTGTTAATTGGATTTGTAAATACATTCAAATCAAAGGGCAAAGTTGGAAAAAAAATGTTACTGTTCATAAGCAAACTCCCTCTTTTTATATATAGAGATACCGTATTAAAATTAGGGTAAATTGCAACTAATATCCCAACCTTTAGGGATAGTTGCTTTGAATACCCTAACCTTGTAAAATTTCACAAAATATCCTAACATATACCATTAGTTGCATTTAACACCTTGGATGAGATTATTAAATTAAAAAAATTACCCACATCATAAAAAAATTACAAAAAATCACTCATATTCATAAAATGTTTTCAATAAACTCCTAAAATATTTTAAAATTTGAAATTAAAAAAATCTCTTACAATTTAAGCCGATCCAACCCACCATCCAAAAACAATTATAACAGGTATATAAAATCTACTCCTTTAAAAATATAATATAATTATTTTAGCATTTACTCATTTAATATTTTAATATAATTACTCAAAATAATTGATTATTTATCTTAAACATAATACTTTTACAAAAATAAAATAATGTATATTTTAATAAATAAATGGTATGAGATATGATAACCATTTGTAACAAATAGTTACATAATAAAGATATATTAAAAATAATATGGTAAAATTATTATTTTTTACCATATTATTTTTAACGAAAATTTCGCGAGGTACCCCTGGGGTATTGTAATTTTTGCGAGGTATACAACTCTTTTGCATATTTCGCGTGGTAACCCTGAGGTTTTGAATTTTTTCGCCTCGCACCCTCGAGGTTAAATCTAACAGAGTCCGTTAGTTTTTTTTTTTTAAAAGAAGCAAAGAGAATAGAGCCAGAGAGACCAGTCCCAAATTTCCTCGAAGAACAAGAGCGAGAAAAGCCCCAAAATGGTTATCATATCTTTTACAATTTTTTTTAATCTACTTTATTTTATTTTTGTAAAACTATATATTATGTTAAACATTTCTTATAGAATCATTTTTTTAATACCATGGAATTTATGTGTGATACATTATAAGATGTTATGTATTATTTTTAGAATATATATAACATAATATTAACAAAAAAGACAGTATATATATCATATCAAACAATATACAGGGAATATATAGATGTACAAATCGGCATGTATCGAGACAGGCTTATATAAATTTAGATTTTAATTATAATGTATGTTTTTAGAAAATAATTACTTATTTTGATCGATTATATTAAAATTTCAAATGAGTAAATGCTAAAGTAATTATATTATATTTTAAAGGAGTATATTTTATATATCTATTATAATTATTTTTGGATGGTGGGTCGGGTGGGCTTAAATTGTAAGAGATTTATTTAATTCTCATTTAAAAAAAATGTATTAGGGGTTCATTGAAAATATTTTATGATATTGGTGATTTTTTGTAATTTTTGTTTAATGTGGGTAATTTTTTAATTTAAGAAATTCATTTAGGGTGTTAATTGCAACTAATTGTATAGGTTAGGATATTTTGTGAAAGTTTACAAGGTTAGGGTATTGAAAGCAACTATACCTAAAGGTTGGGATATTAGTTGCAATTTACCCTTAAAATTAAGTAAATGATGCCCCGAGAAATCGGAGGCCCTGGGTGATCGCCCCACTTGCCCATGCCCAGGGTGTGCCCTGAGGCCACAGGACGTTTGTGCTTGGGCGTTTGGCATACGTGCGACAATTTAGGTGCGACAGTCTCCCCAGTAAGTTAATTTCTTCCTTGTTTATTTGTGCTCGGCAGAGGCTAATTTAGGGCCTTTTTATGTTTGAACGCATAATTTGTAGTCTCCAGTTTGATACCCAGACCCCTAGGTTTTCATTATCTTCCGTTTTGTATGAGCACCCACGTCTGTCACAACCTTCTTTGTGTGTGTAAGCTTCTGACAGTACTCAATTTGATAGATGTTTCACTAATTTATTTGATTTATTTGGAATGGAAATTGATTACAATTTGATGAGATTGCTTTGGCTTTGAAGCTGGTTTTGATTCCAATTTAAGTTCAGACTCCGTTAGGTTTTAAGTGTTGACTTGTCACAAGGGCTTGATTTGCTTGTAATTGGTGAATGTGCAGAACATGTGCTTGATTTTAGTTTCTTGGAACGAAGTGAATCTGTCCAACAAATTTGTTCTTTTTTTTCCAATTTCATTATGGCTGCTGTTAGCTTTTTTTTTTCTTTCTCTTTTGCCTTGTATGAAATTGCTTGCAATTTGTGTGTGAATTAGTTGAATTGGCTAGGAGAAATCCAATAGCATTTCGCCCTCTTTTAGGGCGATTTGCTAATTCCGAAACCCAGGCCTCAAGCGAAAGCCAGTGACTTTGCAAGGGCGGGGTCGTGAATTGATTTCGGCAGCATTTCGACGTTGTTTAAGGCAATCTGCTGACTCCGAAACCCAGGCCGCAAGCGAAAGCCAGTGACTTTGCAAGGGCGGGGTTTCAAGAGTGCATTTTGATAGAACTTCGTCTTCCTTTGGAGGTATTTGTTGACTCCGAAACCCAGGCCACAAGCGCAAGCCAGTGACTTTGCAAGGGCGGGGTTTGGAGAGTCGATTTCGACATAACTTCATCTTCCTTTGGAGGTATTTGTCGACTCCGAAACCCAGGCCACAAGCGAAAGCCAGTGACTTTGCAAGGGCGGGGTTTCATGAATCGATTTCGTCGGTGCTTCCATTGATTTGAGGATGGTTTGATGACTCCGAAACTCAGGCCACAAGCGAAAGCCACTGACTTTGCAAGGACAGGGTTTCGAGAGTCGATAGGAACCAATGCTGAGAGAACTACCTTGTTGCTTTTCTTTGTGGTGATGGCTTTTTTTTTTCTCTGCAGTAGCTTTTTTCTTTCTTTGTGTGCCCCTTTTTTTTTTGGCAACCGTGTGTAACCTTCTTGCAGTCGAAAATCAGACCCCTTTTTATAGGGGAAAATCACATACATCTCAACCCTACTTTCCTTCCCCTTTTATTATTATTATTATGTGTACTCTTGAGGATACTCTTGCCATTCCCAATACACACGTACAGCTGTTGGTTCCCTTTAGGATGATCTTCTTCCCTTTTTTTTTTTCAGAATGTAATATCCTATTAGGGTTGATTTCATAGCCAGTTGCACGCCTGAATTTCCAGCCGTCTTCTTTTTTTTTTTTTTTTAAATTGCTGATCTTTGTTATTTTATTTATTCTCAGCAATGTCATGGGCTGGATTTCTTTGCTTGGACATATGCATCAGGCCTTGACTTTAAAATGCCCAATACCATACATTTTTTCTGTGTGTTCTTTTTGTGAAGCTATCTAGTTAACGCCGTTTTATTCTTTTGCAGCTGAATAATCTCAGTCAACCACTAGCTTCCGAGGATGGGTCCGTCATCATTTACCGCTGAACCGGTGAGAGGCCATCGACGGGTCTTGATTTTTTTTATATGTATCGACCACATGTACTCAATAATCAACCACATGTACTCAAAAGTCGACTTTTGTAACATCCGAGACTTATTGCTCGCAAATTTTATATTAATTGACAATTATTTTTACGGTATAATGTGTTCATCACCTTTTGGTGTATTTTCTTTCGAAGTGCATTTGGATTTTTTTTTTCAACATTCACCTCGAAACACTACACTTACACTCGGTGAAGGTTGCATCATTAGAACATAACCCCTAAAAGTAGTGTAGTTTTCATTCAAGCCTAAGAGGAATTGCATCAATTTCCGTTCCTCTTTAAATTTCATATTATCCTGTACAGATCCACTAGTACATGGTTGCACTTTCCTCAAATTATCAAATTCTTCCCAAAGAGACTTCAATTTTTAAAATAAGCAGAGATTGTGGAAGAAACATGAGTAAATGAACTATGTTCCCTCTGCAAGGCAAACATCTAAGCTCCATTAATCTGGCCATATCGAGACTCTAGTTCATCCAAAATCTCCTTCGCAGTGTTCGCATATATCACACTATTGTGGATTTCTGGATCCAGACTGTTCAGGAGCCACAAAATCACCATATCGTTGCATCTATCCTAAACTTCAACTCACGGATCATCTTCGTTGGGTCGCTAGAACCTGCCATCAACGAACCAAAACTTATTCTTCGTGCTTAGCACGATCTCTTCTATTTCGCGAAATTCTTGCCATCGAACGTCCCAGCAACGATTACGAGTCTAGGATGATCACTCGAGTGAAGAAACAACAGATCTATGTTCTCGATCATGAGCTTACTCCCAATGTCTGCTGCCATGGAGTTTCAAACGATGATGTGATTTCAACGAGAGAACGGAGAGCGAGTAATAAATTTTCTGTGAGCGAAGGGAAAAATGAAAGAGCAAGAACTACTACTGCTCTGATACCATGACAGAAAAATGAGATCTAGATCAGTGAGCCATGGAAGCTCGAAGAAGAGTGTAGAAGATGATGGAGGGAAAAACTAAAATTGTGTATATTATGTTCTGATTATGCTTACAATCTATATTTATAGTTGGGCTACAACAAACGGGCCTAGTTAGAAGGAATTACGCTCAACCCAATATCAACACTTCTAAATTAACAAAACTAATCGAACACAACAACGTCGTTTCTCAATCTGTATTAATATTAACTCATGTCTGTTAGTTCGTATTATATTTGGTCATTTTTTCTTTCAAATAAATTGCCCAAATCTCTACATTACAATAATTGGATTAGAAGCTAGACCAGAAGCCCAATATGACATTGAATTGAGTCTAATCCAACAATTGCAAATATACCAAGAAAGTTTGTGTATAAATACAGTTGTGTAAATTCGTTATCAGCAAGGAAAAATCAAATCAAATCGATAAATTAATGACGAAATTCCATTCCTATCATTTTGTATTTACCCAAATTGAACTCAATACAAAAATTGTGATCATGTGGAGATTAGCTCAACTATAATTTCGGACTTAGAAGAAGAAAAACCCTAATATCTCAACAACGAGTCTTTTTTGGTTCTTACATTTAGTGTCTTTTTTGGTTGTTACATTTAATGAAGTTTTGACATTAAACAAACCAGAATGAAAGGTGGATTTTAATGACTCATTTCACACAGCCTAAAAATTGCAGTCGGAATTGGTGGGGCAGAATTGTTGAAAACGGAAAGGTGCATCCAGGTACTTCAATTCCAAGAAAAATAAAGGAGGTGAAGATATCACAAATTGATGTCCTTTCATTAGTCTTCTTATCAACTTCACAATTAAGTTGTGATTTGAACATCAACGTGATAGAGAGAAAAGCCATTTCCCTTGTAAGTTGTAACCATTCTATTCCAGCTTCAATATACAGTCTATATATGATAAGATTTAAGGAGTGAAATGGAGTCTGAATCCGAGGCAGTCCCCTCCGCGCTTTACTTTGTCCTCAACTACCTTCCCTTGTACGAGCTCCTTGTAGCGAGCCAAGTGTGTCGATCCCTGAGAGATGTGGTGAACCACGACACGTTGCTATGGCTCGACATGATCGTTGATAAGCCACTAGATCGGAGCCTTACAGACAACACCCTTGTGCATCTGGTTTCCAGGGCCCATGGCAGGCTCAGGAGATTGGCCTTGATCAACTGCTACAAGCTCACTGTTGATGGACTCCACAAGCTTCTAGAGACTAATCCTCTAAAAGGTTTGCCAATATCATCCATCAAACTTGTTTGTGTTTTAGACTTTTAGTGGATAGGATATATATGGTTGGTTCTTTCTTCTTTTTATGTGTTGCACTTGCTCTTTTCCTTAGGCCTTGTTTGGTTGCACGGGTTAATATCTATAATCTAAAATAGCAATGTACATATATGTTTGGAGTAAATATTTTATTATTTGTTCTATTCCGCTTGATTGACCAGTCTATATTATCAAATTCAAAATAATAAAGAGTAGGCTGAAATGCGCGATTGATATTTAACCAATCAAATTCAAAATAACAAAGAGTAGGCTGAAACGCGCGATTGATATTTAAAAGTGACATAGTTCAATTCAGGCATTAAAAAAATACAAAGTAGATTTGTAGTTTACCCATGAACCATACAAGGCCTCAAAGATGCAAACAAAAAACACAAGAAACACCAAGCTAGATAAATATTTGATGAATGAGGTTCAATCTGGCAGCTATATCTCCCAGGCTATACTGGACTAACACCAGAAGGCATTATAAGATCAGTCAAGTCTCTAACTCAAAGAAGAAACCACTTGAAAAGCCTGAAGGTAAGTGGGATTTACCACCTCAACGAGGACCATATCGCGGCACTCAAATCTTGCCTCGGAGTAGCAACCAAGACACGAGAGCTAGAGCCACCCAATCAGCCACTCCATTACTATTATTACTACAAAAAGACCTCCCAAAGCGGTGGCCGGCTTGACGATGACCACCAGCAGCCAGTAGATGTCAAAATCTGCCCAAGATGCAATGAGGTCATAATCCATAAACCATCTGCTCGATCCATATATGCTGCATAAAGCTTACATTCATGTATTTTTATATGTTAGGGAGTGACAGTTGTGTCTCCTTAATTTTGAGTTGCAGGTGAGTATGGTTTTCGAGTGTCCCAGGGAGGCGTGCAGGGCAAAAGGGGGGTGCAGGGGATGCTGCCATTGCATTCCAAGGTGTGAAGAGTGCGGAGTTTGCATTGACAGCGACGACGAAGAAGAGGGAGGGGAGACTCTTTGTGCAGAATACCCGTGCCTTAACTGCTGGCTCCACCTTTCAAAGTGTAGCTTCTGTAACAGGCTGTATTGTAGGTGACATGCTGATGAGTATTCGCAGGGAAATCCTCCTCTGAATCCCCCGGGATTTGTATGCGAAGTTTGTAGAGAAAGTTATTCCAACGACAACACTGTTTAACATGCAGTCATCTCCCTAAATACATCATGTCACACTCTTGTGTTGAGAATTTGGGTAATCTCACAGGTTTATAAACAAGTTGAACAATCAATATGTAATATTGATACTTACTCTCTTTATTATCAACTGATTTTGAAATAAAACATACATGGCTACGTTTGACAAAATACTAACTGACGGGGTAACTGAAGCTGATGGATTATTTGTGTTAAATATATGTTAATAAGCTAGTATAATGTTTGGTAAGCCTAACGGTTGGAATAGCTGATGGAAACTTATGAATAGATAATCATAAGCTACGAAAAGTTTCGGTGAGTAGCTATTGAAATACTCTCATTCCAAAAGTTAATTAAACTAAAATCTTATAATTATTTCATTTACAACTATATAATACTACTTGCCATACGGAGCCATAGAATCAGAATCTTATGTTGGACTTGTATGTTTTACATGTATCTAATTGGCCAAATTGGGTAGTTATACCCTTTTCAAGTTGTTTTTTTTGGTAAATGTACTATTAAAGGTTTTGTTTTTGTTATGACATATTTGCCCTTGATTTGATTGTAACAACAAATAGTAAAATCCCTAATTAATTCTAATTTCATTATCGCTCATCTTATTCCATCAACGCTCGTTCTTTTCCATTCCTCTCTTCAATTAAGTGAAACTCATCCCATTGCATTTTCCTTCAAGTACGGTGATTGCGAAGAGTCAAAGACATTGAAAGTTGGTAAAAAAAAATTATTTGTTTATGTGATTGTTACGGTAACTTCCATGATGTAGTAAACTCTAATTTGAGAACCCTAATTCAACCATGGGAATTAGGGGGCCCGATACAGAAACAAAAACTCGTCATCATCGTTTGTAATTTCCAAAAAAGAACGACGATGTAGGGTAGATGAAAGATTCAGGGAATCAATATCTTACATACAGGCTACAGATTCAAATTAGGTATGTCAGTGACAGGAACAATTTGAGTAATCGATCACTACCTATTGTATTCGCTTCCTGTTAGTTAGGGGCAATAATTTAGGTTACAATAATTGTTATCTATTTTTACAATAATTGCATGCTACTTTAATTGATACCTTTCGTTACAAGAATTCAATCATTACAGTAAATCATTCATTACAATAATTGTATGTTACTGTAATTGGTTATAGTAATGGATACAATAATTCCTTCATTACAGTAAATCATTCATTACAAGAATTGTATGCTACGGTAGTTGGCTATAGTGATTTCTTGTAATTCAACTCTACAAGACAAATGTGGGTATAGTAATATGAGTAGAAGATTTCATTCATTACATGAATTGATTACATGAATATTATTGTATTACAGGAATGTGATTTCTTGTAAGTAACGAATGACATTGTATTACATGAATATTATCGTATTACATGAATGATTAATGTAATGTATACTTTTATTGTAATATATTGTTGGACTGTATGTGGAACGTAATTGGCTTTTTTATATATTGGAAAGGATGAATGTAATTGTTCTTACGGTATACTGCAATGGACATTGGAAATTGGAATATGATGCTTGGCAATTCAATGGAGTAGATGAATCTAAAGCAATTATTTTAAAGTTGGATACAAGTTAGGAAGATCTAGTTCGAATAATTGTCGATAGAGTCACGTACATTAGAATTGATCGATAAATTATTCTAATTAAATAATTTGAAGAGTCACAAATCTAAAGCAATGGAGTACATGAATCTAAAGCAATTATCTTCACCATCAATCATTTTAAAAAAGGATAAAAAGTGATTTTAAGGGTAAATATGTAATATCCATCTTTAAAAGATACAATTACTTAAAACAAAATTCAAGGAGTACAATTACTTAAAAAAAGTTGAACATGGGGACGGGTTTGGACATTGGGGGCTGCTAGGCCCGGCCCGTGCCCGCAGCGGGTGCGGGATTGGACATATCAATCAACTCGTTACGGGTACCCGCATTTTTTTTTATTAAAATTAATATATATATATGTGTGTGTATATATGTAATAAATAATAATAATTATTCATTTAAAAAAAACAATAACTATATATGTAATATATACATATATATGTATGTATTCATTTTAATATATACTATAATATTAATTATTCATTTTAAAAACAGTAGCTATATATGTAATTGATAAAACTGCAATTGAAAGGTGGACCCCACTCCACGTAGCCATGGATGGGGGGCACCACGCGTCCTGATTTTAGTGATCAACGGTCTTACCTGAAGTTCCTCCCCATGAGAACGATCTCACAAAGCTACTATCCTAGGGGGGAGGACCTTTACCTGTGCCGAAATGACCACTCACTCTGAGACGATCTTACCCCAATCTAGTCATCAACGGACGGTTAGATGACCAAAGGTCGGGTGCCGCCGAGCCCTAACTGAAGCTTGTTCCACCCTTCGGGCGTCGATTTCATCCAGTCTTCTCGGAGAGAGTGAGTTCTCATCCTAAAGTAGAGGGAATGGGTAAGAGTCGGGGACTCGAAGTCGAGGAGTCCCCTAATGACTATACCTGAAAGCCCACCAACTTCGAATATTATGATGATTATTGGGCGTTCGCGAGGTGAGCTTGATGGTGTTACACTTAGACTCCTCCTTTCGATCTGTATAGGGCAACACTCCTCTTAAGGTTTTCCGAAAAATGCCTTGATCTTAGAGTGTCTTCTCGTATTTATAGTGTGCACCCACGTCTTCCCCCCGAGGGGGCTGTTCCTTCCTTTTGGCCACTTGTCGAAGTATGGCTGCCACGTGTTCTAAAAGGAAGGGCACGTGGGTGGTGGGCATGCGTGCCATTTGGCCCAGTTGCATGCAACCTTCGTCCACGGATCATTTGTTAGCGCGTCCTCACAAACCCGCTTTCCCAGACCATTTAGTGCCCTTTTTTCCTTTCCTCCCTCTTTTTCGCTAATTTTGGGCATCAACACAGCTCCTCGAGCCGCGGGGAGACCGGGAAGGTCTTTTCGCGGTTCGAAACCCTCGTACTGATTCCACCGTTTATTACCGCCTCTTAGGGCAGAAAAAAGGAAAAAAGGAAGCCCGTTGGGCCGAGTTGGGCTTTCAAGGGCCTGTCCCTTCAAGGCCCGTTTGCTTGATTGATGTGTGCTGGGATCTTGACACGTAGGCCGGAGCGGGAGGTGAAACGTCATTGAGTAGGGGCCTATAAATAGGGATCCTTCCCCTTCTCCTTTTTTACCGTTCTCCGTTTTTACAGCTCTCGTCGTCGGCTAATCGAGGTAAAGTCCTTCTCCTTTCTTTTCTTTCCGCGTCTTGTTCTTGTTTTATTCTCAATTTTCTTTCTTTCTTCTTTTTTTTTTTATCTTGGCCGCAGAGGCGGCGCGGGTTTTTTCCGGGCGCGTTTTTATTCCCTACTGGTTATTAGGTTTCTTCCCAACTTGCCCCTTCCTCCCAGTCTTTTTAGCCATCTTCGCCATGTCGACCTCACAGAGCAGCTCTGGTAGCGTTCAAGCCTTGATCAGATCTCCGCCTCCAGTGAGGCCAGAGGGTAAACTTCTGATGGGTGGTATAGAGGTCCCCGAGGAAGTCACCTTTCGTCAACCTAAAAACATCGCGGATCCCTCCTTCTACTCTTCTACGGGTCGCGTACGCGACGAACCCCCTTCTCCTGCAGAATCTGCGTCTTCACGGTCGGGAGATGGCGCTTCGTCATCGGGGTCTGATTCGATACTGGAATCTCCCGAATCTCAGCACTCTTATAAGGAGTGGGATTCCCGTACTGACCTGCCGTCCGGCCCTGTCTTTCTACCGACCGAGCACCGCTTTTCGTCCATGCTAGGGGATTTTCGCTTGGTTTTGTATGATGAGGGGGTGTTGGCGACCTGCCCTTTTAGGAAGGACTTCCATCCATCTGTCGCGGGTCCGATCCCAGCCGTTCTTCCGTAGAGAGTGATCCCTATCGTTGCGCCTAATGCTCAGAACCGCGGAGGAGGGACTTTCTCAACCCTAGACGACTTGAGCGTGATTGCCCGCGTCTTCCCCTGGCCGGAGGGAGTGGTGCTGTGTCTTCCCGCGGAGGGCGGAGGGAGCCTAGATGCTTATCCGGGGTGCCTGGTTGTCTATATAGAGAGCCTAGTCCAAGGGTTTCGACTCCCTCTCCCTAATCTGTTCAAGTGTTATCTAAAAGCTTGCGGTTTGAGACCCGCTGAACTGGTTCCAAACAGTTGGCTCTTCTTTACCTCTTTCGTTATGCGCTGTCTAGAGATCGGGGTTCAACCTACCTTGGGACTTCTTAGCAACATGCTTACTTTGGGTCATGGAGGCACCCACAAGAATCTTTACCAATCTAAGCTTAGTGTTTCGATAGTGGAACGCAATTCCAGCAAACCCGAGTGGAGGCATAAATGGTTTTTAGTCCGGGATCCTTCTCATCAAATCTTGAACTTCTACACCGAGCCGCGTCTGTACACGCGTGTGAAGAAAAAGGCCGTGTCGGATCTGAAAGAGATCGAGCGGAGGTTCGCGGTTGGGACGAAACCTTCGTGGAAGGATGTGGTGTCTCATTTGCGGCTGGAGATGGCTGGCTTGAGTCTCCCTCATCCGCGCATAGGTTGTAGCTAACTTGGGGAATATTCTTGCTTTTTATTTTTTCTTGTGTTATTGGTCTTTTACTGACGCTGTTGTCCTTTTCATGGCTCTTCAGACGCCCTGGAGTTGAAGACAATGGTGGATGCTGCGAAGATGTCCTCCGCTCCTCCTACTGCTAAGAGGAAAATACCCACCGACGTGATGAGAGCCTTAAAGCGCTCCAAGACCTCGGCCCCCAAGCCGAAAAGCAAGGGGGCGACGAAGGAAAAAACGGCGATCGTCGCTTCTTCTTCTCCCGCTGTCCCAGTGGAGCCCGAGCCACCAATTATCGAGATCGAGGCTTCTCCGATCCGCGAAGTTCACCCCCTTCCTCTGGCGAGCCCTGTGGAGCCTCGGCCGGTTTTTCCTTCTGAGGCGGGAACCTCAAAAGCTCCTTTAAAGAAGAAAAGGCCGCCCCCCTTCCCAGCCTGGTAAGAGGTCGACTGGGACGTGCCAGTTTTTCACGTGGATGTCAACGACCGCCCCGCGTATCGGATGCCTGGCTTTGACTCGGATGTCCTTAATCAGTTGGCCTTCCCCCCGGAGCTCGGGGTGGCAGAGTTGCGATACCTGGACCAACTAACTGACGAACTGTTCACAGTGGAGCAAGAACGTTGGTGCAACTGGGTAAGCGAGCCGCGTTCTGTAACTTTCGTTATTTGTTTGCCTTGGTTTTTCTCTTTGGGAATTTCCTTGACCCCTCCATGTTTTCGTGATCAGGGGCGCGTTTTCACTCACAGCGGTTGGGGATGGTATCTTCGCTTGGGCCAACACGCCCGTGGCCTCGAGGAGAACTTGGAGCAGATGAAATAGAGGCTTTTGGAGGCAGAGACGCCGCGAAAAGAGTTTGAATCCCTTCGTTCGCGTTTGGAAGAGAGGGAAGAAGTCCTGGCCGCCGAGAAGGCAAGGGGTAGTAAGTTGGCCGAGGACTTGGAGATGGTGCGAGCTCAGCTTGAGTCTTCCCAGCAGTCCCTGTCTTCCCTGCTATCCAGTGGTGAGGCCCGAGCAACCGAGTTGGAAGCCCAGTTGATCGCGTCGAATGAGGAAAGGAGCAAGGCGGTCTTGGAAGCCAACCGTCGTGCGATCGAGCTGGAGCGGTATCGGTCCCGAACGGACGGAGATATCGTCTTGTCTTGGTTAGACGTTCTACACAACCGCACTAAACTTGTGGACGACTGGCTGAGAACCCCGAATGGCCTGGACTTTATGAGGAGCGCAGTTCCGGAGTGGCTGAATGCAGAAGCCGGACAGGACTTCATTCAAGACAGGTACAAGGACTGCTTCTACATGGGCATGAAGGCCGGAATCCACCAAAGTGTGCAGAAGTCCGCGGAGAACCCAGGCGTCCCTCTTCAGCCCTTTCCTCCTAGCGAGGATAGGGAGGATTGGGACTTGAAGGAGGACGAGAATGTGGACAAAAGTGGTGATGGCTTGTAAACTCCTTTCTTCGGGATGTCGGTCTTTTATCCTCATTTCTTTGGGGCAGACAAACTTTGGACTCCGTTTTGTGCCTTATCTTGGTTTATCGTTTCTAAGGGGCAATCAAACTTTGGCATTTCGTTTTATGCCTTGTTTTGGTTCATGTTTTTTGGTCCGCGGTGCGATCGCGTGGAAAACTTTGATCGTGGTTGTCCTTTTGCACCTATGTTTAATACTTTATTTGAAGGACAATAGACCACAGCGTTCCCGTTTGGGGACAAGGCTTTCAAGGTTCATAAACACAAGTTTCTTATGCGGAATAGCCTTAACATAAAGTTTACTGGCGCTACTAATGTTACATTAATCGCGGACGAATACCTCTTTTATCCTTCGTTTTCAAGGGTCCCGTAGTCTTCGCCTTCGAAAGTTCCAACGTCTTTTGGAGGCAGGACACGAACTTTGAAACATGAGTTGCCGAGGTAGTGGAAAGTCACAGCTCCTCCTACCTGGAGGCCCCTTGATCTTGCAAAGGTACTCCATCCCTGGGTGAGCCAAAGCACCCCGGCGTTATCTCGTTCTACTCGTACGTTTGTTCCCCTCCTTCCTCGACCATTGGTGAGCGAGATCCTTTCAACACCGGCTAGCCCGAACTCCGCCTCGAAGCAAGCCGGCAGTGGTTGCATTTGTGAAGAACCCCCATGTTTTAAGATAATTTTGACGAGTGAGTTTTTGAAAGCGAGGGACTTACCATCCTTTGTATGAACGTAGCGTTCTGTGCCCAACGGAGGAAATCTCGAGGGCCTCCTCTAGTGACCGAGAAGAGGGGTTCGGGCGAGTTGCCGGCAGCCATTTCATTTCCTTCAAGGGAGAGAATTTCGTTGCTTTTTGGGACAGAGTTGTGGGGTTTAAGACTCTCTTGAAGCCATATTTATAGGAAGGTTTCCCTCTTTCTTTAAGTGAGGATTCACTTTCTATTTTTTCAAAGATTTGCCATGCCTCATTTGGCTGTTTCCGCCTGTTTTCTTTTTTCCTTTCCAAGAAAGCACCTCGGGAAGGAGGACATCTGAAAAAGAGAGCTCGTTGGGTCACTTTCATGACTGGGGCTTTTACAGTTATTCTGGGGAATGATAGAGATTACATTGAAAGACTTTATTTTTGTCGGTACTGCTTTAACTAAGGATAGAGAGGTTGGCCGCGGGCCGCATCTCTTTACTTCTTGTCAGTCGGTTCTATTACCTTTGCTGTCCCCTTTCTCCAGGAACCCTTCTCCACCGAGCTGGACCGACATCCGCGGTCGAGGGAGAGTTAGGATAGGACACATATACCTCGAAGTGCGAGTCGTCCTCGTAGACGAAGAGGAGAGCGGATCCGACGTGCACGTGGTTTGTGAAGGTGAAACCTGACCACCCTCTTGTGTACCAATGCATTCCTTCTTCCTCTTTTTCGACACCGACCTCGCAATCTTGGCACGAGGTTGACCACAGGTGGACGAGCTCGTGGGCTACCTCTCCTAGTCGTTCATAAGATTGGGGTAGCCGCAATCTCTACAATTGTTCTCTCCGGGTGATGAAACGATAAAAAGCCCTTAGGGGGCCTTCGGTCCCCATGGTTATTTCCCGGGTTTGACGAGGGTGTTTGTATGAGATATTAAAAAATTCTCGCCCCCTCTCCCCACTTATAATACCTAACGCTACGGGGATGTTTTATCCACGTGGCCTTTGATCGAGTGCCTTCGTTCTACGTGGATGTTGCCTTGGCCCCACGTCCGAGCTTAGACGGCTCCGTGACCTTACCGGTCCGGCCTGTCGTTGGAGGAGCCCCGTTGGGAAGGTTGGGTAAAAGCTTTTCTTATTTTGAAACAAATAAAGTTAGCGGGAAAAAAGATCCTCTTACATCTCCTTAACGGAATTGTGAAGGAATCGGGCCTTCCAGAGTAGGAGTTTTTTGTAATTCGGACCGATTATCTTACGCGGCTGGGGAGGCTTCTTCGTTCTCAAGATCTGGGTCGACCACGGAAACCTCGTATCCGGCTCCTGTTTCTTCTTTGGTGAACTTAAGGACGGCCCCTACCCGCACGCGATTTGCGGCTACGAAAACTTCCCACCCCTTGGTGGGAAGTTTTCCAAGGCTCTCGGAATGAACGGGACCGGAGGATGACCCTCCCCTGAGCGTCTTCCAAGGCTGGTCCATACGTTAAGGGTAGTCAGAGTTGTAGAAGTTGATCGCTTCAGAGGATGACCCTGTAGAACGAGGTTTGAGACGGGTTTGACTCCATCCGTTCCTGGGAAGGGCGACGCTCCTTTTGCTAAGGATCTACTTCCTTCTCCAATCGTTGGGTATACGGTGCGAGATCCGTCTGTTCGTCTTTCTGAGGTAGGGCTCTCATACAACGCATTGCTAGATATATTTGGACATGTGTCCTCCATGCTTAGCCTCGTATATCCCACGTCCTTGGCCCTTTTATTCTTGGGGTGCCGTGACCACATCAATCGAGGCGGAGTTCCTTTGGACAGGTGTCCTTCATGCCTCATCTTATGCATATCGCGCTCGTCCTTTCACGTCATTCTGGTGATTCGCTGAAGTCCTGACGAGCCTGCCCCGGGGTGGTTCCTGTGCGGCTTGTGACCCCCGGGGCTCCCCTTTAAAGAGAAGCCTTCTTCGCTTCTTTTCTTTCATATGAACTTTTCATTTTTCAAATATGCTTGCTTTGGGACGAACCAACTGGGCGTTTTTCCAAACCATCGATTTCCCGGAGCAGCTGCATCGTCTGGTAAATCTCTTGCCTTTATGCTCTTTTGATTTGTTTCGTTTTTGTTCAAAACTTTCACGCACCTGCGCTGTTTGTATAGGACAGATGCTGCCGCTTCACTTCGAGGATGAATATGGTCAGGTCCTTCCCGAACGGGTCCTCTTAACAACGAGGGTTCTGAAGGATTTCCCGGTGGTTGTGGTTCGTGGTGATTACGGCGTTCCTTGCCTTCGTCATGGGTGAAATCACTTTGTTTGCACCCATAGCATTGACATCGGATCCTCTCTGACCTTCCTTCATTAAGGGGGACCCCGATTCGTTGTTCACATCCTGACTTCTGGAGGAGACGAGGCTGACGGGGGGTGGGAAGAGCCACACCCCGAGGGTCCTCTCCCTAATGGAGCTCGCTTGAGCGAAGACAGGACCCAGCTGGTCCTTGGGAGGCTAAGAGCGGGGTGAAGTTTATTGGGCGAAGCTGGCATTCTCGCTTTTCGGAACTTTTCGTACTTCTTGTTTTTTGGAACTCTTTTCTGATTCCGCCAGGCACCCTGTAGGGGGTAATGCCGGAACTCCCTCGTGTTTACGTTTTGTCTGTTGTTACTTTTGTTCATGTATCTTTGAAGTTCTTAGCCTTCTTATATCCCCCAGGCCATGTAATTTTGGTAAGTACTTTGATTTGAGAGACCCGACGCGTAGCACGCTCCGACGCTCTGAGTTTTCTGACGGGCGTTTTGATCCGGGAAGCTAGAGCTCCAACCGAATTTTCGACGCGAAGCAAGCTCCCGCTTCCTGGGACTTAAAGAAGTTTGTTGGTCCGGGAGGTCAGAGCTCCAACCGGATTCCCGACGCGGAGAAACCTCCAGCGTCCTGGGACTTGACGAAGTTGTTGATCCGGGATACTAGAGCTCCAATCGGGTTCCCGACGCGGAGCAAGCTCCAGCGTCTTGGGACTTGACGAAATTGTTGATCCGGGACACCAGAGCTCCAACCGGATTCCCGACGCGGAGCAAGCTCCAGCGTCCTGGGACTTACCGAAGTTGTCGATCCGAGAGACCAGAGCTCCACCCGGATTCCCGACGTGGAGAAAGCTCCAGCGTCCTTGGACTTAACGAAGTTGTTCATCCGGGAGACCAGAGCTCCAACCGGATTCCCGATGCGGAGCAAGCTACAACGTCCTGGGACTTACCGAAGTTGTCGATTCGGGAGACCAGAGCTCCAACCGGATTCCCGACGCGGAGCAAGCTCCAGCGTCCTAGGACTTAACGAAGTTGTTGATCCGGGAGACCAGAGCTCCAACCGGATTCCCGACGCGGAGCAAGCTCCCGCGTCCTGGGACTTAACTAAGTTTGTTGATCCGGGAGGTCAGAGCTCCAACCGGATTCCCGACGCGGAGCAAGCTCCAGTGTCCTGGGACTTGACGAAGTTGTTGATGCGGGAGACCAGAGCTCCAACCGGATTCCTGACGCGGAGCAAGCTCCAGCGTCCTGGGACTTGACGAAGTTGTTGATCCGGGAGACCAGAGCTCCAACCGGATTCCCGACGCAAGGTAAGCTCCAGCGTCCTAGGACTTACCGAAGTTGTCGATCCGGGAGACCAGAGCTCCAACCAGATTCCCGACGCGGAGCAAGCTCCAGCGTCCTAGGACTTAACGAAGTTGTTGATCCGGGAGACCAGAGCTCCAACCGGATTCCCGATGCGGAGCAAGCCCCGCGTCCTGGGACTTAACGAAGTTTGTTGATCCGGGAGGTCAGTGCTCCAACCGGATTCCCGACGCGGAGTAAGCTCTAGCGTCCTGGGACTTGACAAAGTTGTTGATCCGGGAGACCAGAGCTCCAACCGAATTTCCAACGCGGAGCAAGCTTTAGCGTCCTGGGACTTGACGAAGTTGTTGATCCGGGAGACCAGAGCTCCAACCGGATTCCCGACACGAGGCAAGCTCCAACGTCTTGGGACTTACCGAAGTTGTCGATCCGGGAGACCAGAGCTCCAACCGGATTCCCGACGCGGAGCAAGCTCCAGCGTCCTGGGAGCCATTGCCAGGGTGGGTTGCTTTGTTCGTTTTGTACAGAATTTTAGCATCCACGAACCGCTTTCATTTATTTACACTCAGCGGGGGTGACTTGAAACATTCTCCAATCTTACGGGGTGATTACACATAATACTTCTTCAGGTGCTCGATGTTCCATGTTTTGTTGAGGACCACTCCTTCCGCTGTTTGGAGCTTGTAAGCTCATGTGTGAATGCAGTCAAATCCCACGTAGGATCCCTCCTGACGAAACACCAAATTATAAATAATATTTAAATCATATGCATAAGCGGGTTCCCGCTATATAAATTAACCCGTATCAATTAAATGGTGGATTTTCCCACCAACCCCCTCCTAAATACACTAAGTATGGATAAGCCCATGAAGTGCCACATGGGGGGGACACTTGTTCCGGGCCATGCAACACTTGTCCTGAGCCATGCGACACTTGTCGTCGGTTTTTTCACATGTGTAGAGCATGATACTTAAAGCTTACACTATACATAAGGCTTGAGGGCCTCAAAACAAGGGTTGGAAACTGGAATCGGATTAGGCTTAGGCCGGATTCCCTGGCCATGAGTCCCCTTCTCAAGCGGGATAAGTCTCGACTAGACCGACATTTGATGGAGCCTTGTAGGGAGGACGGTTGTCCGCGAGTGGCTTGAGCTCGGATCGGCACAGGTTTGGGTACGCCGACGGTAACCTCGTCGCGCGTCTCAGGTAAGCCCGATCGTCTGAGCTCGCCCACGTCCAACTGGATCCCGGAACCCATCGACACTGGATTCTGAAAATCTGGCTTCGTCATTGGCGCCGTGCATGGGGACCCTCTCACGCTAAGAGGTAACAAACAATCGAATTGAGGTACGAATGTTCAACCATTTTTGTTTCTCGGTTTGATTGTGTTCATGAAATTGGCTTAAAATGTCAACTGTAAATATATATGCCTGTCTATTCAGAGCTGAAGACTAGGTGTGGGTCTATTCGGCTTTGTTCATTTGAATCGGTCCATTTAAACCCCGATCGGTGGGGAATTTCTCTCTGAATTCCATTTGCGATCGAATGACTTAGTGAAGTTTCAATTGGAGATATGTGTGTTTTTATGTTGGTGTATGCATATTCATCTTTGTTTCCAAACTTCAAGTTGTAATGGTAGAAACAAAGCCTGATATTGATTATACCTTCACAAACACCTAAAGATTTATTTTCAAGGCTGACTTACATGTGGTTCTGTTTGCATATGTACAATTTTCATAAAGAAGTCAGCCACATTATAAGTATAAATTTATGACTTCTATATACAAATTAAGCATTAATATAATAATTGCTCATTGGATAATGCATTGATAATATAGTTTGCGATGTAAATGGCATGATCTGAGGCATACATAAATATGTGTTCATATGTCGGCCGTGATGTGTGTGTTCATATGTTGGTGCATGCATATTCATCCTTATTTTCAGGCTTAAATTGTAATGGTAGAATCAAGCCCATCCAGTAAATCGCACACATCATGTATTTGTGTTAGCAGTAAAGGCTTGCATGCATCCTTGGAGGAGTTTTCTTCTGTTAGGGATTTAGTGGTAATAAGAACGAGCGCGCAGCGGAAAGAACGGAATCACGAATAGAGAGAAATAAGGCAAGATCGAACACACAAATTTAACGTGGGAAACCCGAGTACCGGGAGGAAAACCCACGGGCGGCAAGAGCCAACAAATCCACTATAAAATAAGAAAGAGTACAACAAACCTTGTATGGACTACAAGGGGTAATGGACAAGACTCTCTCTTTACAACAAAGTGGAATAGGATGCTTGGAAGGAGACTAATTTGTGTGTAGGCTTTGATGGGCAAATGTTTGTGGATGGATTGAAATGTAGGGAGGAACCTCCTATTTATAGACTTGAAGCCATGGAGGCCAAGGTTGGAAAGAAGGTTCTAGATAAATCAAGAGGAGGTGGTTGATGGAAGCATGAAGAAGCTTGGTGGTTTCTCTAGAATTCTCCAATTTGAAGAGGCTTGTGGAGGCTTCTAGAGAATGGAAGAAACTTGGAATCTCTACCAAGTTTAAGAAGCTTCTAGAAGAACCTCAAAACTCCTCATCCTTGGCCCAAAGATCCAAACCCAAATGAGGGTGTTGATGCAACTCCAACAAACTCCACCTTGCATCAATATCCGAATAAGCTCATGCCGCATAAAGCCCCGAAGGGCACTCACTGCTGAGAAACACAAACCAAGTCCAAATAGGGACTGGACTTGGCAATCGGGCCGAAATCAGCAGTAGTACGAGAAGGACCCCATAAGTTAGAGTGAGCATAATCCAAAACACCTTTAGGTGTACGACGAACTTTGGAGAAGTTGACCCCTTTTTGTTGGTCAAAGACACAATGCTCACATAAGTTGATCTTGCAACGGGTATGATTACCCAAGGAACCTCTCTTTAAGGGCAAATGCATGCCCTTCTCACGAATGTGGCTAGAACGTGCATGCCACCATTGAGTATCATCATGATGAGAGGTAGAAGATGAGGCAACAAAAGCTGAACCTGCAACAGTAGCACCTTCTAGCACATATAATTTACCAATACGGTTAGCTTTCAACAAAACCGTAGAGCCACGGGAAACTTTCAACACTCCGCCTTCACTTGAGTACTTGCACCCATGAGATTCAAGGGTGCCTAACGAAATCAAGCTTTGTCTCATCATTGGGATGTGTCTAACACCGGTCAAAGATCGAATAGTCCCATCATGAGTTTTAATCTTGATAGTACCTTTCCCAACTACCTTGCAAGGAGTGTGATTTCCAAGCAAGACAGATCCACCATCAACAGTCTCATAAGAAGAGAACCAATCTCTATGTGGGCACACATGGTAAGTACATCCAGAATCAAGAATCCACCCATGACTACTAATATCACCAGTGTTAGCAGCTAGTAAAACATCACCATCAGAGCAAGCATCAACAATACTAGCTTCGGCGGATTTATCATCATATAGTTTCCCTTTAGCCTTTTCCTTATTCTTCAGCTTATAACATTCAGAAATAAAGTGGCCTGATTTCTTGCAGTAATTACATGTCTTATTGCCTTTAGACTTAGAAGAATTACTGCTAGTGCCATTTTTAGTGCTATGCCCCCTAACACATAAACCTTCTCCAGGTTTATTAAACCGGTTATCAACATCATACTTTTCTTTAGCAAGAAGGTTAGCCTTAACATCTTCCAAGCACAAACTATCAGCATTATTCCCATAAAGCATGATTTCCTTAAAGTGCTTGTAAGAAGGGGGCAAAGAGACAATCAACAAAACAGCTTTATCCTCATCATCAATCTTAACATCTAAATTCTCAAGATCAACAAGGATAGAAGAGAACTCACTGAGATGAGTTTGAATCGGGGTACCTTCAGACATACGAAGAGTGTAAAGGCGCTCCTTCAGTCGCAACTTGTTAGCAAGACTCTTCGTCATATAAAGCGATTCAAGCTTCAACCACAAACCAGCAGCGGTGGTCTCATGAATTACCTCACGCAGGACTTCGCGAGATAAACAAAGTTGGATGGTTGACAAGGCTTTCTCATCCAACTCATCCCACTGCTCATCCGTCATAGTAGACGGCTTCTTGGATTTCCCATCCAAAGCTTTCTTCAAGCCGTTTTGGGTGAGAACGGCCTTCATCTGGACTTGCCAGATAGAGAAGCTAATCTTGCCATCAAATTTCTCAATATCGAACTTGGTAACAACCGACATTGAGACAGTGATTCCAAAAATGATCTTAGAACGCTCTGATACCACTTGTTAGGGATTTAGTGGTAATAAGAACGAGCGCGCAGCGGAAAGAACGGAATCACGAATAGAGAGAAATAAGGCAAGATCGAACACACAAATTTAACGTGGGAAACCCGAGTACCGGGAGGAAAACCCACGGGCGGCAAGAGCCAACAAATCCACTATAAAATAAGAAAGAGTACAACAAACCTTGTATGGACTACAAGGGGTAATGGACAAGACTCTCTCTTTACAACAAAGTGGAATAGGATGCTTGGAAGGAGACTAATTTGTGTGTAGGCTTTGATGGGCAAATGTTTGTGGATGGATTGAAATGTAGGGAGGAACCTCCTATTTATAGACTTGAAGCCATGGAGGCCAAGGTTGGAAAGAAGGTTCTAGATAAATCAAGAGGAGGTGGTTGATGGAAGCATGAAGAAGCTTGGTGGTTTCTCTAGAATTCTCCAATTTGAAGAGGCTTGTGGAGGCTTCTAGAGAATGGAAGAAACTTGGAATCTCTACCAAGTTTAAGAAGCTTCTAGAAGAACCTCAAAACTCCTCATCCTTGGCCCAAAGATCCAAACCCAAATGAGGGTGTTGATGCAACTCCAACATCTTCTTTTGAAACCGTGAGTTTATGTTCAGTGAATGATTGGTATCTCAGGGGAACCTGATCGAAAACATTGTATTTAATCTGGTTTCCAAATCTTGAGATACAACGGATTTCAAGGCGCGTGTAAGGGGCATCTGTTTGAACTTGTCAATTTGTCGGTTTATTTTTATATAACTTCTTAACGTACAACATATATATATATATATATATATATATATATATATATATATATATATATATATATATATATATATATATATATATATATATATATATATATATATATATATATATAAATGCATACATACTTGTGCTTTGAGCTGCTATAGAATGTGATTTCTATTCAGACGCCAATTATCGAGTAGGCCAAATTGACCGCGTTCAGGAATCGGCAAAAGAAACCGCAAGAGTATTTCGGTTTGCTGCACCTGGGTGAATGTTGTCTGCGTCATCGCTGTCGCAAGTTAATCTCCATTCTCGGGAGCTATCAATCTTCTTGTTCGGACCGCTGCCATGGAAAGCTCGGACGCCGTCATCGACCCGTCATAGTCCAAACCACACGAGGTCGTCGACCGATCTTAAAAGAGTAGCTGACAAGGGTTCATTAGTATTGTCCGCGCTAGTCCTGTTGTTGTGTAAAAACTTGTCATGCCCCTATCCGCGTCAAATGCAAGTAAGGCGTTCCTCGGAGGTTCGAAAGCTGGCCGTGACGGTAGCCCCTCGTGGATGCGTTGTGCTGCCCACTTTGCTATGTATTTTTATTATTGCATTCGCTACATTGTAAAGACAAGGACGTGTGATCTTGCTCCGCGTTGGGCATCCGGTCGTAGACCTTGCCTCCCGGATCAGATATTTTATTAAGTCCCTTAACGCGTGATCTTGCTCAGCGCCGGGCATCCGGTCGTAGAGCTTGCATCCCGGATCAGATATTTTATTAAGTCCCTTAACGCGTGATATTGCTCCGCGTCGGGCATCCGGTCGTAGAGCTTGCCTCCCGGATCAGATATTTTATTAAGTCCCTTAACGCGTGATCTTGCTCCGCGTCGGGCATCCGGTCGTAGAGCTTGCCTCCCGGATCAGATATTTTATTAAGTCCCTTAACGCGTGATCTTGCTCCGCGTCGGGCATCCGGTCGTAGAGCTTGCCTCCCGGATCAGATATTTTATTGTCCCTTAACGCGTGATCTTGCTCCGCGTCGGGCATCCGGTCGTAGAGCTAGCCTCCCGGATCAGATATTTTATAAATTCCCAGGACGTTGGAGCTTGGCTCCGCGTCGGGCCTCCGATCGAAGCTATATTCTCGGAGATGAGTTTTTTAAGTCCCAGGACGCTGGAGCTTGGCTCCGCGTCGGGCCTCCGATCGAAGCTATATTCTCGGAGATGAGTTTTTTAAGTCCTAGGACACTGGAGCTTGGCTCCGCGTCGGGGCTCCGATCGAAGCTATATTCTCGGAGATGAGTTTTTTAAGTCCCAGGCCGCTGGAGCTTGGCTCCGCGTCGGGCCTCCAATCGAAGCTACATTCTCGGAGATGAGATTTTTTGATAAGTCCTAAGTACGCTGGAGCTTGGCTCCGTGTCGAACCTCCGATCGAAGCTACATTCTCGGAGATGAGATTTTTGATGAGTCCCAAGGACGCTGGAGCTTGGCTCCGCGTTGGGCCTCCGATCGAAGCTACATTCTCAGAGATGAGATTTTTGATAAGTCCCAAGGACGCTGGAGCTTGGCTCCGCGTCGGGCCTCCGATCGAAGCTACATTCTCGGAGATGAGATTTTTGATAAGTCCCAAGGACGCTGGAGCTTGGCTCCGCGTCGGGCCTCCGATCGAAGCTACATTCTCGGAGATGAGATTTTTGATAAGTCCCAAGGACGCTGGAGCTTGGCTCCGCGTCGGGTGTCCGATCGAAGCTATATTCTCGGAGATGAGACTTCCTATTAAGTCCCAGGACGCGTGATCTTGCTCCGCGTCAGGCATCCAATCGTAGAGCTTACCTCCTGGATCGGAGATTTTATTAAGTCTCAGGACGCGTGATCTTGCTCCGCGTCGGGCATCCGGTCGTAGAGCTTGCCTCCCGGATCGGAGATTTTATTAAGTCCCAGGACGCATGAGCTTGCTCCGCGTCGGGCATCCGATAGAGCCTGCCTCCCAGATCGAAGATTTTATTAAGACCCAAGACGCGTGATCTTGCTCCGCGTCGGGCATCCGGTCGTAGAGCTTGCGTCCCAGATCGAAGATTTTATTAAGACCCAAGACGCGTGATCTTGCTCCGCGTCGGGCATCCGGTCGTAGAGCTTGCGTCCCAGATCGAAGATTTTATCAAGACCCAAGACGCATGATCTTGCTCCGCGTTGGGCATCCGATCGTAGAGCATGCCTCCCGGATCGAAGATAAACTCTTAACGAGTATAAACTAAGTCCCTCGACGCTGGAGCTACCGCTCGCGGAGGGCCTCCGGTCATAACTTGAGTCTCTCGGAGCACATTTGATAAGTCCCTCGACGCAGGAGCTATGCTCGCGGAGGGCCTCCTGCTCGTACCTGGTAAGCTCGCGGAGATAAACTCTTAATGAGTATAAACTAAGTCCCTCGACGCTGGAGCTATCGTTCGCGGAGGGCCTCCGATCATAGCTTGAGTCTCTCGGAGCACATTTGATAAGTCCCTCGACGTTGGAACTATTGCTCGCGGAGGGCCTCTTGCTAGTAGCTGGTAAGCTCGCGGAGATAAACTCTTAACGAGTATAAACTAAGTCCCTTGACGCTGGAGCTATCGCTCACGGAGGGCCTCCGATCGTAGCTTGAGTCTCTCGGAGCACATTTGATAAGTCCCTCGACGCTGGAGCTATTGCTCGCGGAGGGCCTCCTGCTTGTAGCTGGTAAGCTCGCAGATATAAACTCTTAACGAGTATAAACTAAGTCCCTCAACGCTGGAGCTATCGCTCGCGGAGGGCCTCCTGCTCGTAGCTGGTAAGCTCGCGGAGATAAACTCTAAATGAGTATAAATTAAAAACCCTTCAACGCCGGAACCCTCATCCGTGGAGGGCTTTTTGATTGAACTACGAAAGGCTTGATTCTCTTCCCAAGAAATACGTAGGCAACCCACAAATGAGTTGGGTGCAGCCCAGACCAAACAAACTTAGTTAAAACAATACACCAAAAGTCTGATATATGGAAGACAAAGTGCAAAGGCATATGTTGTCTCGTTTGAATCGAACCCTAGCTAAGACTCATCTTAACTAAAGTCCGAGGAGCTATGACGAAACACCAAATTATAAATAATATTTAAATCATATGCATAAACGGGTTCCCGCTATATAAATTAACCCGTATCAATTAAATGGTGGATTTTCCCACCAACCCCCACCTAAATACACTAAGTGTGGATAAGCCCATGAAGTGCCACATGGGGGACACTTGTTCCGGGCCATGCAACACTTGTCCCGAGCCATGCGACACTTGTCGTCGGTTTTTTCGCATGTGTAGAGCATGGTACTTAAAGCTTACACTATAAATAAGGCTTGAGGGCCTCAAAACAAGGATCGGAAACTGGAATCGGATTAGGCTTAGGCCGGATTCCCTGGCCATGAGTCCCCTTCTCAAGCGGGATAAGTCTCGGCTAGACTGACATTTGATGGAGCCTTGCAGGGAGGACGGTTGTCCGCGAGTGGCTTGAGCTCGGATCGGCACAGGTTTGGGTACGCTGACGGTAACCTCGTCGTGCGTCTCAGGTAAACCCGATCGTCTGATCTCGCCCGCGTCCAACTGGATCCCGGAACCCGCCGACACGGGATTGTGAAAGTCGGGCTTCATAGCCTCCCATTTCTCGTCTAGCTTGCCATCTATTAGGGACAACCGGAGGACCAGATCTCCTTTTTCTAGCTGCCGGGGGACCATGCGTTGGTTGCGGTATTTCTCTGCCTTTTTCTTGTACTCTCTTGCCTTCACAGCGGCCAACCTTCTTCTTTCCTCTCGTAGGTACAAGTCCACTTCCATGGCTTCATCGTTGGCCCTAGATTCGTATGCAAGGACCCGGGCCGAGGGGACCAACCTTTCGATTGGTATAACGGCGTCCGATCCGAACACTAGTGCAAAAGGTGTTTCCCTTGTTGGGGTCTTGGCCGTGGTTCGGTACGACCATAGTACTAGTGGGAGCAACTCTGCCCATCGCCCTTTGGCGGTCTTCCCTAGGTTCTTCTTGAACCCTTCCAGGATCTGACGGTTGGTGATTTCCGCTTGTCCATTGGTTCGTGGATGCGCGACGGACGAGAACTTCAATGATATTCCCAGCCCCTCGCAGAAATCCCGAATTCCCTCGCAGTTGAACTGTGTTCCATGGTCTGTAATGATGGCCTCAGGGACTCCGAATCTGCATACCAAATTCTTCCACAAGAATCGGCGGACCTTCTCGGCAGTTATTAATCCCATGGCTTCCGCTTCCACCCATCTGGTGAAGTAGTCCACTATAACAAGAAAGTACTTCAGCTGTCCAGGAGCCGTGGAAAAAGGTCCCAAGATGTCCATTCCCCATAAGGAGAAGGGGCACGCTCCAAAAATGCTTTGGAGCGGCTCAGTGGGTGCTACGCGGACGTTCCTATGCTTCTGGCATACGTCGTAGCTCTGCATATGACTTTGCACGTCCTTTCTCATGGTCGGCCAGTAATACCATAACCTCATGATCTTTACTGTCAAGGATCTCCACCCTTGGTGCCCCCACCCTTGGTGGTGTGCACATACTCCTTCATGTAGCTCTTCAACAATGGTCTTCCCTTCATCTGTGGTCACACACAGCAGGTCGGGGAAATTAAAGCCTTTCTTGTACAATCTGCCTTCACAGATCGTGAATCGGGTGGCCTGGTAGCTCATTTTCGTGGGATCCCCTCTCCTAGAGGGAATGACTCCTTTCCCTAAATAGTCCGCTATGTGGGTGTGCCGATCCCCTGGTCTTTCAGTGAAGACCGCGTAGACTTCCGGGATGAATCCCCGTTGCTCCCTTTTTTCGAACGCAAAGTTCTCCCCGGCTTCTGGGGGTATGGCCGCCCCAATCAGGGCCAGAAGATCCGCTGACTCGTTCATCTCCCGGGTCCCTTCCACCTGCCTTGCCACCACCTCCGAGTCGGTTTAAACGGTAATTGTTGGCGCCCTTCGGGCTAGCGCTATTTCCAGTCCCGCGATCAAACCCTCATACTCTACTTCGTTGTTGGTCACCTGGAAATGCAGTCTGTGAGCGAAGCATGATTTTTCTCCCTCAGGGGTAACGAGCATGATCCCTGTCCCGTTACCGTCAGTATTCACGGCTCCATCTGTTCTGGTCACCTCCGTCGTTGTCCTCGAAGCTTGTTTCACATATGAAGTCGGTGAGGGTCTGAGCCAGGGCCGCTTTGCGGGGTGCATAGGTTATTTCGAACTCGAAGAGTTCTACAACCCACTTGGTCATTCGTCCTGACAAGCAGGGTGAATGGAGGATCTGCCTTAGCGGCAAGTCCGTGAGTACCTCAATTCCATGATATTGGAAGTATGGTCGGAGTCTTCTAGCCGCGAAGATTAGACAAAGTATTATCTTCTCCACTGGTGCATATCTAGTCTCCGCATCATGTAGCACTCTGCTTACGTAGTACACGGGGTATCGGCCTTCTCGGGTGAGAACCGCACTGATGGTAGTGCCCTTGGTTGCCAAGTAGAGCTGCAGACTCTCTACTCCCTGTGGTTGGAGCAGAGTGGGCAGGTGGTGCAAAAAGGCCTTTAGCTCCTCGAAGGCGTGACGAAGTTCTGGGGTCCACTGTATTGGGCCCTTCTTTATTAGCAGTGCAAACAAAGGCAGTGACTTGTTAGCCAAGCACGAGCAGAAGCGCCCCAAGTAGTTCACCGCGCTATTCAAGGACTGTACCTCTTTGATCGTATGCGGCGGCCGCAATTCCTGAATAGTGGTAATCCTTGCTGGATTCACATCAATCCCCCGTTGACTGACCATAAAGCCTAGAAACTTACTAGAGTCGACACCAAAAACACATTTTTCTGCATTTAAATTTAGTTCGCCTCGCCTCAAAGAGTCAAAGGTTTCCTGGAGACCCGCTGCATGATTGCATTGCGGCTTCGTACCACTATGTCATCCACGTAAATTGACACGTTTTTTGCAAGCTACCTACGGAAGATTTTGTCAACGGTCCTCTGGAAGGCGGCCCCAGCATTTCGCAGGCCAAAAGGCATTACTTTGTAGCAGAAGATCCCCGGATTCGTGATGAAAGTGGTCGCTTCTTTGTCCATCGGGTTCATGCAAATCTGATTGTACCCGGAGTAGGCATCCAGAAAGCTCAAGGCTTCATTCCCCACGGTGATGTCTACCAACTCATCAATTGAAGGCAGGGGATAACTATCTTTCGGGCACGACTTGTTCAAATCGGAAAAATCCACGCACATTCTCCACTTTCCGTTTGTCTTCTTGACTAGGAAAACGTTCGACATCCAAGCAGAATCTTCTACTGCCTATATAAAGCCAGCTTCTATTAGCTTATCTACTTCTTCCTTGGCGGCCAAGGACCGCTTGGGAGCCATCTTCCTCTTCTTCTGAGCTACAGGTCGAGCGTCATGGCGAATCTGAAGGGTGTGGATGCCTATGGACGCGGGGACCCCTAGGAGGTATTTAGGTGACCATGCGAACACGTCGCGGGACTGCTGGATGATGCTTAGGACGCGTTTTTTTTCCTCAGCTCTCAGGGCCTGACCCATGTAAATTCATTCTTCTGGGTTGGAGAAAGGTTGGTGGACCGTCCTCTGGTCCGCGGTCGGGACTTCTCGATCCTCTGGTCTGACCTCAAGGTCAGCTTCCTGAATCCCTCCTTCCGGGTTTCTAGGCCTTTCATCCCCCTCTTGGAGGCCTTCACTCGTTCCTCCGACTTCACTCTGTGCAGTTTCACAAAGACACATTACTTCTTTCTTTTTTCGGAGAGAAGTCATATAACAGCTTCTGCTCTCTGGTTGTTGGCCATAGACTTCTCCTGTTCCTCCTCCTGGTATTGGGAACTTCCCTTTGAAATGGTATATGGACACCGCCATTTGGAACTTGTATAGATACACCCTACCAAGGAGCGCATTGTAAGTTGTCGGTATCCTGACCACTGTGAATACTATGTTCTCCATTTAGTAACTGGGAGCCATGCCTAGTACTACCGTCAATTCTATGGTACCCGCTACCTGCACCTCGTCCCCAGAAAATGTCACCAGGGTCCCGTGGTAGGGCCTCAAAGCCGAAGCGGATATACCTATCTGGGAGAAAGCCTCCTAGGACAGGATGTCCACGGACGAGCCAGTATCTATGAAGACCCTCCTGACTGTCTTGGTGGCGATTTGAGCGTGGATAACCAGCGGGTCCACCTGTGGCATGCGGACACCTTCGGCGTCCCTTGCGGCGAAAATCACCTCCGTATGGCTCTGCGAGGCGATCCTTTGGCTTGTCGAAGAGGGGGGCTGCTTTGCCTCTCTCTCATAGTTCTTCCTATCTTGTTGGCTAGCCCCTGAAAGTGACGGTCCCCCCGCCAAGGTATCGATGAAACCTTCGGGTTTAGGGATCCGGTTAGTCCGAGTTTTCTCATGGCGGGCTTCATTCCTAGGAGCTTGGTTGACTGAGCGTTGTTCTGGCTGGGCCTTGCCCCTTTGGCCGCCACTCCATCTCTTGCCCTATCCCCTACCGTGGTTATACGGGGGATAACGCGGTTGCTCATTCCGATCTCCCTGTCGTCGCGGATATTCCTCTCTCTGAGCTTGCCGAATGCCCCTTTGTCGTTCTGCATACTGTTCTTCTCTTGGGTCTTGGTGGCCGCCCATAATCACGGTGTCCTTCGTCTTTTCTGGAGGAGCTACGCTCCTTGTCACGCCGTGCCCATTGTCCTAGATCATTTGGATCTTCAACTGGATTCCTTCTTTCATTATTGAAGTGTACTTCGTCCTGCCGAGATGCAGGTTGGTGATCCGCTGAGTACTGCCTCTTCTGCTTTCCAGCTCCCTTATCCTTCCGGAACTTCCCAGCGATCCTCCCGAAGAAACCCTGCTGCCCCTCGTTCGCCCTCGAACTGGAGGCCGCAGCCTCTTCGACCTCAATCTGGGTGGACACCATGTCCCTCAGCGTGTCGTAGCTCTTGGGTTTCTTTCTGAACAAGCGAGTCTTGAAGTTGCCTTCTGCCAGGTTCCCCATGAGGATGATGACCGTTGACTCATGGTTGAAGTTCGGAATCTGTACCACTACATTGGTGAACCGTGCAAAGAATTGCCCCAAGGTCTCATGCGTCCCTTGCCTAATGGAATTTAAGTCCAGCATGGTTTTCTTGTGCGTCCGAGAGCTCCCAAAGTGTGATTTGAATACCTGAGAAACTTGCGCGAAACCTGTGATGGAGTTCTGGGGGAGATTAGTGAACCAAGTCAGGGCTATGTTGGTCAGAGTCGACGGGAAAGTGCGGCAGAGCATTGCGTAGTTGTACTCGTTTATTCACATGGCCGTCACAAAATGGCACATGTGATCGTCTGGGTTGGTAGTGCCATCATACTTAATGAGATTAACGTCCCTCCACCACTTAGGGACTGGGGCCCTGCAGATTTCGCTTGAAAAGACTGAAGGTATGAGATCTGGTGTATCCATCCGATCGTGGGATGGGTCGACCCTATTAGACATGGACACGTCCGAAGACTGTCCGTCGCGGTAAAACCGATTGGACTGTGGATTCCCGTAATGAAAATGCCGACCTGGGTGCTCGAATCCACCCTGTTGGTGACGTTCTTGCTGAGTGTTACCGTAGTTGTTCCTGTAGAGGCCATCACGAACTTGTTCCTGCCGGGGGACCTGGAAGCCATCCTTTCCATAGAAGAAGAAATGTCCAGGGTTTGGTGGGGGAAAATAGTAGCCCCCGTTCATCCCCCCCACTTTGCCAGAGATGTTCGAGATTTGGAGGGGAGGGGGGGAGAGAAATGACCTACATCGAACTCCCCATCTTGCCCAAAGTGCTGGGGTATGTATGGTGAGGGAATAGGGTCGCCGTGAGCTCCCGAGGGGTTTGGAGAAGCATTGTGCGGGGCAGACCCTGCGGTCTCATCTGCGTTGTGACTCATCTTGTTGGACGCATCCTCCATGTGATTGCTCATCTTCTTTTATCCGCTGCTACCTCAAAAGTTTTTATGATTCATTATTAGAAAAGAGTTTATGCTAGTTCCGTCAGCACTAACTCCCTTGAAACCTCTTAGCGTGAGACTGTTCCTACGGACGGCGCCAGTGATAAAACCGCGATTGAAAAGTGGACCCCACTCCACGTAGCCATGGAGGGGGGAGGGGGGCGCAACGCGTCCTTATTTTAGTGATCAACGGTCTTACCTGAAGTTCCTCCCCATGAGAACGATCTCACAAAGCTACTATCCTAGGGGGGAGGACCTTTACCTGTGCCGAAATGACCACTCACTCTGAGACGGTCTTACCCTAATCTAGTCATCCGCGGATGGTTAGATGACCAAAGGTTGGGTGCCGACGAGCCCTAACTGAAGCTTGTTCCACCCTTCGAGTGTCGATTTCATCTAGGCTTCTCGGAGAGAGTGAGTTCTCATCCTAAAGCAGAGGGAAGGGGTAAGAGTCGGGGACTCCAAGTCGAGGAGTCCCCTAATAAATATACCTGAAAGCCCACCAACTTCGAAGTTTATGATGATTATTGGGCGTTCGCGAGGTGAGCTTGATGGTGTTACACTTAGCCTTGATCTTAGAGTGTCTTCTCGTATTTATAGTGTCCACCCACGTCTTCCCCCCGAGGGGGCTGTTCCTTCCTTTTGGCCACTTGTCGAAGTATGGCTGCCATGTGTTCTAAAAGGAAGGGCACGTGGGTGGTGGGCATGCGTTCCATCTGGCCCAGTTGCATGCAACCTTCGTCCGCGGATCGTTTTTCAGCGCGTCCTCACAGGCCCGCTTTCCCAGACCTTTTAGTACCCTTTTTCTTTTCCTCCCTCTATTTCACTAATTTTGGGCATCAACAGTAATATAAATTATTCATTTCAAAAATTAAAACAGTAACTATATATATGTATTCATACTATATATATTGAAATTGATTTTTGTATATATGTATAGCTATATAAAAACAATACGTATGTATGTATATCTTTAATAAAAACAGTATGTATGTATAGGCGTATCTATATACATATACTAAAACCGATGCATTGTTGCCTGTGTGACAGCGTGTGAGTGCATCTGCTTACGTGGCGACACGTGAGTGCATCTAGTAAAACTTTCTCTCGTAAAAAAGGAAATCTAATAAAAATAATAAGATAGTTCTAATCTATATAATTAAAAATAATTATTTTATTTTACTATTAACTTATATAATTGAATAGATTGAATATCTTGTAAAAGAATAAATATTATATAAGGAAATAACTATATCAATATAATTAAACGCAATAATAGTAATAAATTTGGCATGTACAGATATACAAATGGTCATATAAGTGTATCTCCTTCTAGATTATAAATAATCTATCCAATGGACGATTTATATATAAATTACACCATATGGATGAGACCTAAAAAAGAAACGTGTTCGCTATATACACCCCAAATCATGCACGTCCTTAAGGACGTGCATGGTTAAAAGGGGTTAATTAATTTTTTTAAAACGCTAATTAGTTAGAAGGGTTGCACGTCGTTATGGACGTGTATTTTTTACCTTTGGATTTGCGGTGTATCTATCAACACCCAAAGAAATTAGGTTCACCCAATTGCCATATGGACGAATTTTATGGCGGGTCTTTGGGATCTAGGCGGGTCTTGGTGACCATGAAGGCCTTGGTGGACGGGCGAGGCAAGGGGTTTTGGCGGGGGTTTAGGTGGGCCTTGAAGGGTTTTTTTTAGAACAATGATCATAATTATCAAAAATATTATAATAGATACATAGTAGCAAATATTTGATAGGTGTTGTTTTATTTATATATCGATTTTTTTTGGTGAAAAGAAATATTTATATGAAAATTAATTATTTCATAGTTATTTTATTTATATCTATATTATTTTTTAGTAGTATGAGTTATTTAGATCTAGATTAATTTTAATCTTATATTTCCAGTTATTAGTTTAATTATCATAATGTATTTCATATTTATTTATTTATTTTCATATTTATAATAGGATTTTTAGTATAGATAATAAATGTAATTTTATAATATTGTGTTTACATATTCCCGTACAGGGGACGGGATACACTAGTAATTTTAATAAAAACAATGTGTGGTCTGCGGGTACCCGCGGGCTACCCGTATCCGCATTCGCGGACGGGCTTGGACACGACTTCCAACCCGTTAAGCGGGCTTAGCCCGACCCGCGCCCGCAACAACGGGACAAAATCTCGAGTAAAGCCCTGTCCAAGCCCGGCCCGCGCCTGCATTTGCCCAGACCTACGTATACTCCACCCAATTTCCTCTATCTAATTACATGTACTACCTATTTTGTTTTAGTGTTACCCTAAACACTTGAGGCTGTGTACATTATGAACAAATGACCTTACCCCCAAAGGTTGGTGGTCTATAGATCCGTTTTCATTGCCTCCTTTCTTTTGATCAATTTTTAGGAAAAAAAATGGATGATTTGCACTAATATACTAAAAAAATACCAATTTTGCAAAAATGTCAATGGGGTGTAAAAATTGTAAGGGAGTGTCAAAATGTTAGTTTTGCAAATTTCTCTCACTGGGTAGCAGGTCACTTGGCAAAAAAAAAAAACAAAAAGATTTGTGGGGAGAGAGGGAAAATGAGATGGTGACAAGTGGCAAAACTTAAGTTTTAATTGTTTTAAACTAATTTTTAGCCATTTTTATTTGTTAAAATAAAAAAATAAATTTATTTTTGAACTTAATTTAATTTTATCTATCTATAGACACCCACTTTATATATGTTCATGAAAAAAAAATATTTCAAACTAAAGTTGGGTGTAAATCGTATCTTGATCTCAATTTGGAGTATGGCATGGATAACCATTTGGATGGCAAAGATAACAATCTAGCTGGCACGGAAATTCACACAACTGGCAAGATAAACAAGAAAATCTGGGCAGAACCGACAATCGTTGCTCCGGAGATTAAAGGTAAAGCTGCCGACGTGGACATGGAGGAGGAGGCAATGCTCATAGAGGAGAGCATGTCGTTTATGTCCGTCAGGAGCAAGATAATGGAGATAAGGAGGTGCCCGTCTCGAGGATAGTTCCTTCGCCGGAAGCGTCGGAGGACATAAGCAAGCGTGTGATGGTAAGGTGAAGAAATCAATGTCTAGTGGGATAACTCTTCTTTTGCGTAGTCGAATGTAGTATTTTGTTAGTTTGCTTCTAACTCTCTAACACTTTGGGATTTTGGTGGTTTTGAATGTATATAATTGATCCTAGAAACAAACCTACATTACTCTCAAATGACATCGTCCAGTGTAACATTAATGGTTTCAATCACAAAATACTTCAACACATAGAAAGAAATTTACAACGATGTATAAGTGTAACTCATTGCGATGTATGCTTACTAGCCAGTAAATACTATTATATAGCCAGTGACAATGATGTCTTAGCCAATGTAGAAGTAACCCCTGATAGATCTCTCAAGATGATAAAATCAAACACAAGTCCTCTAAAAGGTGGAAACGATTAAACAATTAAGACCTAAACCAAACACTACGAAGTACTAAAGTTCTTAACCAATACAATCATGTCGAATGCGAAGCCCGAATATTTGCGATCTATGCTTACTAGCCAGCAAATACTATTATCTAGCCAGTGACAACGATGTGTTAGCCAACATAGGAGTAACCCCTACCGGATCTCGTCTACCTCGGGAACTTCGCAGGATGTGAACTACTCAAGTACCTGTTGAGATGCAAACACTAATTCACCAAACTAAGGCAAAGTATGTCATTGTTTTTTAAAAAAAACAAAACACGATGTATTCCAGCATCTCAATAGTTTTATCAAACAAACAAGAGCAAGTGTAGTCGAATGTAGTATTTTGTTAGTTTGCTTGTAACTCACTGACATTTTGGGGTTTTGGTGGTTTTGACTATACGTAATTGGCCGTTTAATTTGCCAACGATGCAAAAGGCAAATGTATGTGATTTTTTGTTTACTAGCCAATATATGATTTTTCCTAGCCAATAAAATCAAAGTCTATGCTGATAAAAGAATAACCCCTTACGTATTTTTTTCCTAACCAATAAAATCAAGCGCTCAACTGTTTCAGCAAGATGGACAAATGTTATAACATCAGAAAATTGGCTAGCTATGAATTTTCGTAAAGGGAAAGCGCTCAGAAAATACAATGTACTAGAAGGTTTTTGATAGACCAGTTGGAAAGGATTGGTGATTTTCCGTTAACTGTTACATCAGTTGTGTTGAAGTAGGTCTCCCCATTTGTTCCTACAAAGATAGCAATGCACATATGGGCAACAAAACTATAATCAGCTACTTGTTCATGCTTACTCTTATCAAGAAAGGGAGTTCATGAGCTACTTGCTAATAATCATTCTAGATGATCAAAACACAGTTAAGGGAAATGACTAATGATGAACATAACGAACCCTAAATCCATTCCAATCATGATCAATCCACCAATAAAACAAAAACAGCTATTCATTTTCACCTAATTAACTTTCCCAAATGATTCACACGCCTCAATTGCATAACCACATACAAAGTGATCAACTGAGAGGAATCAAGCAAAATTCACAAGAAACCAACAATTGATCAGAAATCAGATGAGAAAGATAAAAAGCAACATCCAAATTGAACAAGAAAAAATCAATTCTTGAAGGAATTGAGCAAAAACACTCACCACCCACAAAGGCAAAGAGGGCAAAACACCAATTACAACAAGCCAAACCAAGCCATAGCCAACAAAATTCTGGACAACCCCAATGAGCAAGGTGACCTAGCTGGGGAAAATCTCACACAAGCTACTAGCAATGAAGCCGATACTGTCACCCAAATCCTTTGCCACGCCCAAAAGTGCAACTTGCCTTTGGTTGTAACCCATGGTAGTCTTGAGACGCGACATTGAAAGATGAAACAGTGAGGTAAAGCTGGTGGAGAAGCCCCAAAATTTTTCTCGGTTGAGTTGATATGTATTTGATGTTTTGCTTCGGATCGTCCGTCGCCGGCACCGACGTTGAATTCGTCGACGCTGCGTCGCTGTTTGCGTGTGGATTTATGGTCCCGTTGTTGCCATCTGCGGCCGACGACATCACTCCGCCGCTCTGCGTCAAATCCATGCCGCTGTCGCCGCCTCAATTTGGCGGTTCGATTACTGCAGAAGAGAGAGGGAGAGAGGATTCTTCCTCGCTGAAGCTTAAGCTTCACCTTCGGAAATTACTTTGATATTGGCCTAATTGAATGAAAATTGAAAGTTCTTCATCAGATCTGGAAACTCTTCACCGGAATCGTCATAGCCTCCATTCGAGGGAGTCTAGGGTTGGCATTTCATTCTCGGTGGTGGTTGGGTGGGCACGAACATGATGGGTTCTGGGCTCGGTGGGTGCGCCGGAGGCAAAGGGTTCGAACGCCGGTGGTTGGGTGGCCGGAGGTGGCTCGTGAAGGGCGGGGAACGGCCAGAGAAAAGGAGGAGGCGGGGCGGTGACGAGAGGGTTTCTCGACCAAATAAATTTATAGTCAAGACCCCCGCCATAGTATAGGGGAGTCAGGTCCGTCCTCATGAGAGAAGTCAGCGGTTCTTGGTTTAGTGTGTTTTGGGGTTCAGGGGTAGCGGGAAAAGATGACGATGGTGGTTTCGACGTCGACTAAGATTTGGTCGATGTCGAGGGATGGAGAGAGAATGGTGGTTTGATATCGAGTAGAATATGTGCCGAATAAAAATAATAAAATAAAACAAATAAAGATGCAAACTTCCAAGGTTAGGGATCACCACAACAATAAACATGTGTAGATCATAAATCACATAAAGATGCATGCTTTATATCAAAGAATGGACTTTTGGAAATTCCAACAATTTAGGTGATAGAGGCTCTCGCATAAAAACCTAATTTGTTTCTACCTTTTCTTAATTAGGATTAGTCGGCTCTCGCAAATAAACCCTAATTACTATCCAATTCATAATAAGATCACTTTCGCTTCAATATCATGAATAAGGAATTTCCTCAACTCTCGCAAAGGATTAAGCACATAGGTAGATGATGATTAAGAGATACAAATTCATAAATTTATAAATCAAACACACATATCTATGTTGGGATCACCCCAACCCTAGAAGAAGGAATTTAGAAACAAACCATAATAAAAAAAATTAACTTTAACATAAAATAAACTAAAACTTACAACCGTTCGTCTCCTTTCTTCTCCCTCTCTCTCTCTCTCTCTCTCTCTCTCTCTCTCTCTCTCTCTCTCTCTCTCTCTCTCTCTCTCTCTTTGCGCCCTAAGACGACTTGACTTGAATGAATGAAAATCAGCCCCCTAGGGCTTTATTTATAAGCTTCATTCCCTAGCTATTCTAGGAAAGAAATTATATCTATATCTAATTCTATCTATCTTTTATCTAAAGATTAAATAATGGAATAAAAGAAATAAATCAACTAGGACTATATCTAATTTGTGGATAAATCCTCCACGGAGTTGATAGATCTTGATGGAAGTTGATAGAATTTGATCTCGAAAATATCTCCATTGGCTTCGGGATAGAAACTTAACAAGATTCTCGGACTGCTCGGCGTCGGCCACTGAGATTTTCTCGATATCGAGTAGAATTCCTCGATATCGAGTAGCACTTTCTTCGTCCTCTGCTCAACAAATCGATTCCGGCTTCTGGACGGCACATCGACTAAGTTTTTACTTGATATCGAGAAGATTTCGTCGATATCGACCAAGGCTTGGTCCGACTTCAGCTTCTTCAATTCGTCGATCTCGGCTCCAGGATGTGAAAATCGACTAAGTCTTCCTCGATATCGAGTAGGTTTCCTCGATATCGAGTTGCAATGTCTCAGCTCCAGCTTCACTTGTCGATTTCTGGAACTCAGCTCGATTTCAGGTTTACTCGATATCGAGTAAAACAACTCGATATCGACTAAGTCTCTCAACTTTCTACTCTGTTCTTGAAACACACTTTCCCGAGTCCTCGTTTGTCGGATTGACGCATATGATCATGCGTTGGAAAACTCTTTTCTAGGGCTACAATTCTCATGAAGACATCACAACTTGATTCAGAATGATGAATGGTGAAAAATAGCCTTTTCTCCAACTGCACAATTCTTAGCTTCTTCATGACTTTCCTTTAAGCTCCAAAATGCGTCCGATTTCTGCGAAATATAACAAAAACTTGTGTAGACCTCTATAATTGGCAAATAAACATATAATACACATATTTTGTATTATTCTAACCCAAATGCATAAAATGCATGTAGAAATCGATATAAAAGTAAGTGTAAAACATGGCAAATTAGGCTCACATCAAACACCCCATGCTTAAGCTTGCTTGTCCTCAAGCAATACTTTTATTTGTCATTCAGGGGAAGAAATCAAAACTCTCAACATATTAGATTCATTGTCATATAACCCTGCAATCAATTACCATCATCGAAAAGGTACTAGTGTCACAAATACATGCATGTGCAGTTAAAAAGCAACATCTACTCACAAAAGGAGGGTTATGCAAAATATTCATTCGTGACAAAGCATTAATAATCAAGAGGACTTTAATTTAAGCTCAAATAAGGATTAGATTGGTAAAAGGCTAAAGGTGGGCAATTTTTGGCGATGTGGTGCTAATAATCCGGGGAAATGGAGTATTTCCAAACTTTCATACCACATTCCTTCTTCATAAGATTTCTCACCTCTCATAATGCTCATTGCTTTTTTCAATTATCATGCTTTTACCTCTCTAACCTCAGCACTGCCTTCTCGTGAGTCGCAAACATGGGTGTCATGAATGGCCCCGGATACTTAGTGCTTTGGACTCCTCACAATGTGTCCCATCTCACAGAACTATTATCTCAGTAAGCAGGGTCGATCTACCTTTATCTCCTGAGGTGACCGGATTTTTTCTCACTCATTAAATTTTCCACATATTTCAAACAATTTCCTTCCAAACTCCAATAATAGCAATAACAACAACACAAACACCATATAATAATCTCCATAATGTAACATCATTCTCAACATAATCCCCGGATAGGAAATAAGGTAAAGAATGGGCAATATTTAGAACATGTAGAGCAATAATTGAAATAAAGCATATTATGGCTTTTTGTGATGCATAAGCATAGGTAAGGCTAGGAATATAAACATATGAGCATTATATGGAAATATATAGTCCTCCATCCTCTTATCATGCAACTTGTCAAAATCAACATCAAATTTTACCTCATTCATGGTTTTCAAGAAATAATGCACTTCATTGGACTTCCCTTTACTAGGAAATTTCATGCTATATCCCTAATGAATCCAATTTTGCATCGTCGAGTTCAATATAAGCTTCCATGACGTTAATAAAAAATTTTCAATGGGGGTCATTTTTTCAAACTTTGGAAAACATGCATGTAAGCACATAAATCAATAATGAATTCCAAAATAGCCATGTATAAGCAATTCATGAAATAAAATTTAAAAATGCACAAATATGGTCAAATAAAGCCAAATATGCATAAAGTAAGCTCTTCCCCCACCCCATACTTAAACATTACAGTGTCCTCACTGTATAAAAACAAGGGTATAGAAAGAAACTCACTAGACAGGTGTGCTAATCGAGTGCTATGCTGCTGGGCCGAGTCCATTTTTAGCTTGCTTCTAACCCCATGGACCTGAAAAATGTAGAAGAGAAATACCCACAATAGAAAAACTAAAAGTTCAAAACCAAAAAACAAACAAAAGCAATAATGTCCAAAAGTCCCAAAAATAAATGTCTATTTACAAGCTCTAGATTTTATAATCACTAGGCTGACTTCTTCATTAAGGATTAGCCTGGCTCATCTTTGTCCGGAGGTATAGGTGGATCTGGTGGTTCCTCCGGTGGTGGAAAGCATGGGATGTCATCCGGGGGCATCATATGAAGAAACTTAAACCTCCCCGAGTGGACGCTCCATGGCTCCACCCATTCATCTTCCTTGGCTTGAGCTAGCATGTATAAGGGAAGATATAAAGAAAATATACATACCACATCATCATACCTCTTCCGCTTCATAGGTTGACTTGGTTGCGCGTCTCCACCACAGCAAACGGTGGAAAGATATTTCCACCTCATCATGCGGAGCTTCATGCCACTTTGCTAGGACCCCATACTTGAATATGAACATCGGTTGCTCAAAATCATCGGGGATAGCCTTCACTTTGTAAGGTAAAAGCGATCTTGGAATGCCCTGGGTAACAATGTCCAACTTCTTCTCTTCTAGTGCTTCTTCTTCTTGGGGTCCTTCAAATGGTTTTTCAAAGATAGATTGCAAAGGTGAAATCGAGATCGGGGAAGGACATACCTGGGTTTCTGCAATGTGGTCGACTTCAACTTTGTCGATTTCTGGAACTCAGCTCGATTTTAGGTTTACTCGATATCGAGTAAAACAACTCGATATTGACTAAGTCTCTCAGCTTTCTGCTCTGTTCTTGAAATGCACTTTCCCGAGTCCTCGTTTGTCGGATTGATGCATATGACCATGCGTTTGAAAGCTCTTTTAAAGGGCTACAACTCTCATGAAGACACCACATCTTGATTCAGAATGATGAATGGTGAAAAATGGCCTTTTCTCCAGCTGCACCATTCTTAGCTTCTTCATGACTTTCCTTTAAGCTCCAAAATGCGTCCGATTTCTGCGAAATATAACAAAAACTTGTGTAGACCTCTATAATTGGCAAATAAACATATACTACACATATTTTGTATTATTCTAACCCAAATGCATGAAATGCATGCAGAAATCGATATAAAAGTAAGTGTAAAACATGGCAAATTAGGCTCACATCAGGCGGTGAGGGTTTGGTTCAACAGGAATGGTGACCTGTTAAAAGGGGTCATTAAAACCGGTTATTTTTGCCAATTTTTGGGGTTAATTGCTATTTTTGCAAATTTTGGAGGGGGGTGCAAAGAGTCCAAACATTTGGTATATTGGATCCTATTTTCTCAAAAAAAAATATTGGTGAGATTTTTGTTTTCTACAGTTTCTAATTAACTAACGAAGTTTTCCAATTCCTCAAGGTATCAGGTATATCTAATCTTATGTATACCGGAATATGCCAAACACAAGGCCAGACCTGAGGCAAGGCCCAAGAGGCGCTCGCCTCAGGCCCAATATGTGTAGGGAGCCCAAGCCATTGTTAGAATGTAATATATAGAATAAAGGTATAATAACAAACATATTGTGTGTTTAGCTCAATTGGCAAAGTGTATTTTATGGTGGGTAGTGTTTCGTGTGTGTTTGTTCGATTCCCCGTTCCTACCCTCACTCCAATTTTTTATTTTATTCATTTTTATTGTCAATTTCTTTTGGTTCTCAGTTCCCACTCTCACCCTAATTTTTTATTTTATTTATTTTTATTTCCATTTTTTTGGTTTATTGATTCGTTTCTTTTCTTTCTTCATCTTTATTCTATTTACAAAATAAAAATAATTGGTTAATCCCTAAAATTTTAAAGGAAAAATTATTATCTTTCACAAGTAATTAACTCTATTATTGATAATTTAAATATAGATAAAAAAATTGATTCATGCTTTTTAACTTCTTTTTTTTTATACAGGCGAGAATTTGGGGGGTGTCAACCACGGTTGTACCACCACCCAAGAGCGTCCCTACGAATGAGAGTTTGAAACTCAAAATCAGTACTGTAAGATGAAGAGCCGGACTCCAAGGCCATATGAGTGAGTCGATCAGTCGGTCTGTTCGCCTCCATGAATATGTGGGATACAGAAGACGTCTCGAACAAGCGAAGCAGACGAAGAGAATCCGACATAAGGATTTCGATCTCCCAGGGTGTGGACCACACGCCATTAATCGCATTCACGATCGTGAGGCAGTCACCCTCCACCGCAACTCTTCGAATCCCCAACCTTCGAGCTTCCAGCAACCCAAGTTGCTGACCAACTGCCTCATCCTGGAGCGCAGACGCCATCCCGCATCTACTGGCATTGCATGCAACCACCCTACCATCCTCATCTCTGATAACAAAACCTGCAGAGGCAGTCCCAGATAAGATTTAGCGCCATCAAAATTAAGTTAAAAGACGCCATGCTCAGGTTTACGCCATCGAATGATATTCCTTTTCCGAGGGTTATCTCTAGGCTTGACTCTCATTGTCTTTTCATCATCTTCATCTGAGTTATTTCGTTTAGTTTTTTTCCAGTTTTGCATGTGGTATTTGATAGTGGCTACCAGTTCATCTATTGTTCGTAAGTTTTGGTTGTCAAATATAATCTTGTTTATTTTCGTCCAAATGCACCACCAGGAGAAAGCCAAAATAGCCTTTTGCTTATTGTTTAACTGTCGAAATATTTCGTTGGTGATGGTCTTTATACTTTGGCTACTTTTGTCAACATTTGTTATTTTCTGTTCAATATCTCTATCCAGAGATCCAATGGTTATTAAAGTTGTCTGACACTCCATGAGGAGATGGATAGCGTCTTCCTACCTAGAGTTGCAGAAGATACAATCCATGGGTGTATGAATCCCTTTGTTTCGGAGTCTAGCTTTGGTAGGTAATCCGTCCAGTCCTACTTTCCATAACAAATTTTTTATCTTTGGTGGACAATCAACTTTTCATATACCAGATGATGTATAGCAATCGGTTAGGCCGGCCAATTGCTAAACTAATACGTCGATCTTGCTTAGCTCCTTGATTTCTGTGAATTGATGTCGAATTTGTAACGAGTAGACTCCGTATGGATACCGCGCGATCACGTGGAATAACCGAACTCGGACTGCGATTGGAATCCGACCCAACGCTTGGACTCGCACCCACAGAGACCTATACGCTATGGAAAAACTAATTAACAAGGGTGTTAACTAGATTCCTCCAATTTCCGAGATCGATGTGGAATCAAGCTCCCAGTCAAATTGCAATATATCAATTTGACGGTGAAAACATAAACAATTGGATTGTGTACATACGTATTTGGATTGAGATCGATGAAGGTAAGGAAGCTAGCGTTTTTTGGATTGATAATCGAGAACCCTTTAATCCATAAAGGGGTTTCTCAATTCTAATTCAATCTAATTAATTCAAAGTGCATAAACATGAATTTATAGTAAAGCTTATGAGAGATCTAACCAATCCTTCCTTGCAAAGGAAAGGGGTTTGGATAGATTAATTCTATCTAAGATAAATAAAATAACTTTAAGATAAATAAATCCTAATGAGATAGATATTTAATAACTTGGTGGCCAAGGATTATATCTAGAAGAGATATAACTAATTTCCACCTTATTTATCTAAACGCATAAAATAAATATATCTAATTAATTAAATTCGAAATTAACTAAATAAATATGTGGAAATTCGTCCAAACAGTGACAGCTGCAAAGATGATGAATTTCGGCCATTCTCGACGTCGATTTTGGAGAAACCTTCAACAGCAAAGTTGTAGATCTTTTCGTCCTCGTTCCAACAAGGTATAGCACGACTTCATCCGATAAATATGGACTCCGGACGACCCGTTTTACTGAGACGTCAAAATGCTGTCAACCCATTAAGAACGAACCCAAATTTGAACATTAGCTCACCTTACTCCTTTGAACTTGTTCCATGGTGGAGCCTTCTTCCTCCTTTTGAGGATGACACTCTTCGCCATCAATGGCCCTCGAATCGGTCTTGAGAACTCGCCTGGATCAAGATCATTGTTTGACCCACAGAAGGCCATCTTGATCCGCATCATTCTTCCCCTCTTATCTTCGATTCGTCCTCGAATCGAGTCGGAGATGATCAGCGAGGAAGGAGCAGCAACCTTCAAAGAAGATGATGGAGGAATGAGTGGAATAGGTGCCAGGAGAATTCGAGGTATAGGAACCCCAAAAACAACACCTTCGTGCGCGATCGTTGAACGGACTTGATCTTCAACAAGAATAGGATCAATGACCACACAAATCTCAGCAACTGGAACTTCATGAACATGCCCAAGAGGTACAATCGCTAACTCTTGAGACACGTCATCAAGTACCTCATCCTCGTCAACGGAATCAATATGCTCGTTCTGCAGAACACTGCAGTCGACTGTAAGTACAGATTCGGAGGTCTTCCCAGAGGATTCTGGCAGCGTGTGACCCGCCGTTGGAAAGCTCGTCGAGTCAGCTTCGTAATAAGACTGAGTTGACTCAATTCCGAGGTTGGAGTCAACGGGAATCTGCGAGACAAGTTCGGTCCTCCTCTCGGCGACGTTCCTCCTCCTCTTGTCGTCGTGCTTCCTCAGCCTCTCTTTGTTGGAGAAGCCGAATCTGATAGCGTTGTCGACACTTCTTATCTTCGATCTCCAATTGACGTTGTTCTTCCTCTTGACGTTGAAGCCAAAGTTGGTGTCTTTTGGCTTCGCGTTGACGCTCTAGGTTTTGTTGTTGTAGCCAAGCTCTCCGACGTAACTCTTGTTGGCGTCGTTGTTTTTTAGCACGTTCCAAAGCAAAAAATCCATCAAATGGATCGGGATCATCCTCCAAGTCGCCCCAAACTTCCCAAGCCATATCAAATCAAAACATCAGTAACATCCAATGGATTAGGATTCTGATTTAGCGACAGAATTAACACTTAGCAAATTCCAGCAAAATTAACAAGGTAATAGCGACAGGAAGAAGGAACGAAGAACAGCGAGGAGAACGAGGGCTGATGCGCGGACGTCGCTGGGCACACAGGCGCTTAGGCCTCAGGGTGTGCGAGCAGGTGGATGCACGGACGTCTCTCGCTGGAAGCGAGAGAGCTGGCGGATGGTGAACGCGGGTGAGCGAACGAGAGCGCGGGCCGAAGCGCCTGGGACTTGCGGAGCGAGGCGCCTGGGAGCGCAGGGGCGAGAGCGGATCAAGAACCCCAAACTATTGATGGCCCGATCTTGCAATATTCTTGATATCCTTGATGTTGAACAAGTATCTTGAAGGTAAGAAAGGTGTGGGATTGGCGGAAGCAAAACAAGAACACAAGCAACAACACAAAGAACGCAATTGCAACACTGCTGGAAAAGCCGCGGGCGCGGCCCTGGCGCTGGCGACGGCTCTGACAGATTCAGCGACAGGAACACTGGTTCAGTGACGGTTTTTCATGATGGGTTTGTGTGTTTGTTGTGTTTGACGTGTGTTTGATGAATGGGTTTAGATCTTGGTTTGGTATCGGATGAACAAGAATATAAATTGATTGCGAAGGCTTTTGGATTGGGGAATCGAGGGAACCTTTTAATCCTTAAAAGGGTTCCTCAATTATAATTCCAATCTAATTTTTATTGAATGTAAAACATGAGTTTAAATAGACAATATACCAATTCTATCTTGTGCAAAAGATAGAGTTTTGGTAACTAAAGATAAATCAAATAATCTAAAGATATGTAAATCTTTCCTAAGATAAGTAAAACTAACTAAGGATAGAAAATTAACAACTTGGTGGAAAAGGAATTACCTAGATGAGATATTTTCCTTCCACCTTATTACAAAGAAGCTGAAGACGGACCAAGCCTTGGTCGATATCGACGAAATCTTCTCGATATCGAGTAAAGACTTAGTCGATGTGCCGTCCAGAAGCTGGAATCGAGTTGCTAAGCAGAAGACTCGATATTGAAGAATTCTACTCGATATCGAGGAAATCTTAGTGGCCGACGCCGAGCAGTCCAAGAATCTTGTTAAGTTTCTATCCCGAAGCCGATGGAGATATTTTCGAGATCAAATTCTATCAACTTCCATCAAGATCTATCAACTCCATTTAGTATTTATCCACAAATTAGATATAGTCCTAGTTGATTTATTTCTTTTATTCCATTATTTAATCTTTAGATAAAAGATAGATAGAATTAGATATAGATATAATTCCTTTCCTAGAATAGGTAGGGAATGAAGCATATAAATAAAGCCCTAGGGGGCTGATTTTCATTCATTCAAGTCAAGTCGTCTTAGGGCGCAAAGAGAGAGAGAGACAGAGAGAGAGAGAGAGAGAGAGAGAGAAGGAGGCGAGAGAGAAGGAGAAGAAAGGAGACGAACGGTTGTAAGTTTTAGTTTATTTTATGTTAAAGTTAATTTCTTTTATTATGGTTTGTTTCTAAATTCCTTCTTCTAGGGTTGGGGTGATCCCAACATAGATATGTGTGTTTGATTTATAAATTTATGAATTTGTATCTCTTTATCATCATCTACCTATGTGCTTAATCCTTTGCGAGAGTTGAGAAAATTCCTTATTCATGATATTGAAGCGAAAGTGATCTTATTATGAATTGGATAGTAATTAGGGTTTATTTGTGAGAGCCGACTAATCCTAATTAAGAAAAGGTAGAAACAAATTAGGTTTTTATGCGAGAGCCTCTATCACCTAAATTGTTGGAATTTGCGAAAGTCGATTCTTTGATATAAAGCATGCATCTTTACGTGATTTATGATCTACACATATGTTTATTGTTGTGGTGATCCCTAACCTTGAAAGTTTGCATCTTTATTTGTTTTATTTTATTATTTTTATTCGGCACATATTCTACTCGATATCAAACCACCATTCTCTCTCCATCCCTCGACATCGACCAAATCTTAGTCGACGTCGAAACCACCCTCGTCACCTTTTCCCGCTACCCCTGAACCCCAAAACACACTAAACCTAGAACCGCTGACTTCTCTCCTGAGGACGAACCTGACTCCCCTATACTATAGCGGGGGTCTTGACTATAAATTTATTTGGTCGAGAAACCCTCTCATCAAATTGGCGCCGTTGCCGGGGAGATATCAAATTGACTATAAAGCATGCATCTTTATGTGATTTATGATCTACACATATGTTTATTGTTGTGGTGATCCCTAACCTTGGAAGTTTGCATCTTTATTTGTTTTATTTCATTATTTTTATCCTGCAAAGTTACCCAACACCGACCACCTCTTCTTCTACCATTCCCTCGACATCGACCAAGTCTTACTCGAAGTCGACAACAACCCTCATCACCTCTTCCCGCTACCCCTGAACCCCAAAACACACTAAACCTAGAACCGCTGACTTCTCTCCTGAGGACGAACCCGACTCCACTATCCTATAGCGGGGTCTTGACTACAAATTTATTTGGTCGAGAAACTCTCCTTACAACAAATTGGCACCGTTGTCAGGGAGATATCAATCGCGCCTAGTTTAATTGTGTTTAAGGTTCAGAAAAGCCCATCCCTTTTTCTTACCCTACCCTACCACCACCTACCTCACCGGTACCAACTGGGTGCCATGCTTTTGCTACTAATTTGTGTTCTTGATTGTGATTTCAAAGCTTAGGTACAAAGATGGAAGACTTTGTCGAAGGTAATCCTGCATGGGAAGAATGGTTTCAAGATTTGAGACGGAAAAATAGGATCGCAGTGGAGGAGTCACGATTAAGGGAAATAGCCCGTCTGGAGGACTTAGTCCGAAGACTTGAGGCTTCCTATCGTTCTAAAGGATTAGAGCCTCCTTCTTATGAGGAAATTGAAGATATGGAAAGTGATGAGGAAGAATATTTCCTAATTGCATAAAATAAATATATCTAATTAATTAAATTCGAAATTAACTAAATAAATATGTGAAAATTCGTCCAAACAGTGACAGCTGCAAAGATGATGAATTTCGGCCATTCTCGACGTCGATTTTGGAGAAACCTTCAACAGCAAAGTTGTAGATCTTTTCGTCCTCGTTCCAACAAGGTATAGCACGACTTCATCCGATAAATATGGACTCCGAACGACCCGTTTTACTGAGACGTCAAAATGCTGTCAACCCATTAAGAACGAACCCAAATTTGAACATTAGCTCACCTTACTCCTTTGAACTTGTTCCATGGTGGAGCCTTCTTCCTCCTTTTGAGGATGACACTCTTCGCCATCAATGGACCTCGAATCGGTCTTGAGAGCTCGCCTGGATCAAGATCATTGTTTGACCCACAGAAGGCCATCTTGATCCGCATCACCAGAGAATAAATCAATTTCAATGTCATTTGATTTTGTGATTAATTTTAAGGCACTTGAAGTTGAAAACCAACCGTTAGAGCTAGGTTTCCAATAGAGTCTATCGTCAATCTCATGTGAAGCTAGGGGAATACTCGTAATTATCTCTACAAGGTCCGTAGGTAAGATTTCCCGAATCTTTTGTACATTCCATGTCTTATTTGGTAGAATATAGTTTTCAACTCTTTCTCGATCATCAATCTGATGGATTAGTCTGTGGTCCTCAAGCTTTCTATCATCATTTAGCCATTTATCCGTCCAGAATTTAACCGTCTTTCCATTTATAATTTGCCAAATGAGCCCATCGCAGAATTCATCCTTTAGGTCAATTAACTTGGCCCATCGTAGAATTCTTTTGTAATCCCAAATTTGGTCTTCTTTTAAATATTTTTCTCGAATTATTCTGACCCATTAGTTGTGGGGTTCTGCAAAGATTTTTCATAATAATTTCATTTGTAGGGCTTTATTCATGTCATTTGTTTTGCTGAATCCCAGACCTCCTTGTCTTTTTGATTTGCAAATTTTGCCCAACCTAACAATGGTTTATATTGTGGGTCCTTAATCCAGAAGAAACATCTATTTATTCTATCTAATTCATTGTGCACACTTGTAGGAAGCATAAAGTTTTGCATAACGTAATTGGGTTTAGCCATAAGATTCGCTTTTATTAGTACCGCCCTTTCTTGTTGGGAGAGGGAGTCCACTTTCCATTTTGTCAGCTGCATTTTCAATTTTCCAACAACATCCTCAAAGGTTTCTTTGTTAACCCTACCATTTATAATGGGGCATCCTAAGTATTTGTCCAAGGCTACTTAGTTCATTATGAGGAGGGTGCTTTGGATTTGGATTTTCTGGTTTGCAGATACACCTTTTGTTACTTGGAATGCAGATTTGTTGAAATTTACTTTTTGTCCCGAAATTTGACAGTATTCGTCAATAATCTTTTTCACTTTAGCATACGATTCCTAAGATGCTTTGGCAAAAATCATGGTATCATCCGCAAAAGAGATGAATGGAATCTGTGATCCATTTGGGGTCATTTTAAATCCAATGGAGTCTGTTGATTCATGACATTGTTGTTGTAATTTTCTGGCAAGGATTTCTGCACCAATGATAAACAGGTAGGGGGATATGGGGTCACCTTGTCGGATCCCTATTTGAGGGTGAAAAGTCTCGGTTGGTTCATCGTTTACTAATACTGAAAAAGACACAGTCTGAATACATTCACTGATCCACCCCACGAATCTAGGAGAGAAACCGAATTTCTCCAAGACCGCAAAGAGAAAACTCCAGTCGACTCTATCGTAGGCTTTTTCCATGTCATGTTTTATTGCGATCCATCCTTGTTTTCCTTTTCTTGTTCGGAATGAATGAAAAATTTCGTGAGCTATAAGGACATTGTCATGGATAGCTCGATCCATAAAGGCTCCTTGGAGTGGGTGAATAATTTTCCGTAGAACTTTTTTCATTCTTTCCGCAAGAATTTTGGCAATTGCTTTGTAAATAGTTGAGCATATGCTAATTGGTCTATAATCGTTAGTAGTGGATGGGTTTTCACATTTCGAAATTAGGGTGATAAACGTCTGGTTTATTTGGTGCAACATCTTCCCAAAAGAGAAGAAACCTTTGATGGCCTTGGTTATCGATGGTCCAACAATGTCCCATTATTTTTTGTAGAACTCTGATGTCATCCCGTCAGGTCTCGGGGATTCGTCTTTATCGATGGAGAAAAACGCAGTTTTTATTTCATAATTGGAAACCGATTTGGTTAGTTTTTTGTTATCTTCCATAGTTATCTCCCTGTCTACCAGGGTTAAATAGTCCTGCAGTAGTCTGTCATTGATACTTTCTTTCCTGAATCTTTTTTCGAAGTTGTCTTTAATTTCTCTTCTAATATTATCTTTCCCAACTATTTCAGTGCCCTCTTGCATTCTAATTCCCCTTATAATCTTTCTGTTTCGTCTGCCTGAGGCAACTCCCTGGTGGTATCTGGTGTTTGAGTCCGAAAGTTTTAAGTGTTTTGTCTTTGCTCGTTGACTCCAATATTGCTTATGATAATACAAAAGTTGGTCTTTTTCTTTATTAATTGTATTTGAAGTCTAGTATTGTCTCGTTTTTGGCCTTGATTGCTATTCGTTTGTAGTTTAAGTAGTTTTTCTTCTGTTTCGCGTAGTTGCCTAAAAATATTTTCGAAGGTTCTTTTATTCCACTCTTTCGTTAGTCGTTTTAGAAGTTGTGTCTTTTTCATAACGTTAAACATGTGAGAACCTTGGTATTGTGTTCTCCATGCTTGAGTTACTAAGTTCTTGTAATCTTTCCTTGTAAGCCACATTTTTTCAAATTTAAAAGGTCACGCCTTTCTCCTATCGTCTACTTCAAGTAGTACAGATATTGGGCACCATTGGATTATTTGGTCTTGGACCAGGGTTCTGTCAAGTTTCTCATAAATGTTATTCACATAAGATTTGTTTTTCCTCCAAGTAAATTCATTGCCACAAGTTGGAATGTCAAGTAGGTTACATTGATCTTTGAATAATATGAATCGCTCAAATCGGGAGGGGTGTGGGTCATTACCACCACTCTTTTCACTTGTACTTTGGATCTCATTAAGGTCACCCAACAAAATAATAGGGATTGTCAGATTTTGGATATGGGTCGTCAAAAGTTGCTAGAAAGATGCCTTAGATGACTCCTGGGGAGGAGCATAGACAAAACAAACTGCAAATGTTATTCCTTTTCCCGTGTTTTCAATTTTTAAGGTAATGAAACACTCTTCTTTAGTCATAACAGAGACTAAACAATCTCGCAAACTGTAATTTTTTTAGAGCACGCAGAATCCCCCAGCCCTACCAGAAGTTGGGGTGAAACAGATAGCATCAAACCCAGCACTCTTCCAAAGAGCATCTGGGGGCTGGGACTCCGCTTTGGTTTCCAATAGGGCTAGTATTTTAATGTTCTCTATTTTACACAACGTTTCAATGTCTGTCCATCTGTTTCTGTTTCTAATTCCACAACAATTCTATGAACATATTTTCATTTTAGACATAGAGAGAGGATATTTGTCTGGTTTGGTCGTACCCCATTTTATGTGGATTTTTCTTTTTGTTCGGCACCCATTTGAGCTTTGTCCAGGTTTTCAGGTTGCGTTTTAGTGTAATCGTTATTTGGTATGTAAACCCTGTGATTGAATCTGATTCTGTTTATCACCCAAAACCAACCCAAACACCATGAGCTAGTAGCAGGGCGATATGGTTTGATCAAAGTTAGTGCTAGTAGTTTGGACATATGACAGATTATTCTTTCAATTTTTGTTCTCCATTCTAGTTTCTCACCAGTATTGATTGTCTGAAAGTGCATCCCATTCCGACTATCACATTCCTTTCGTGGTTCGGACGTTTTTTTTCAAGTTTTCACATTTGTTCAATATGGTTTCATTACTCCTGTTGTCAAAAGCTTCAACAGGAAATCCAAAATAACGTCGATGGTGCCTACAATAAGGGAAGAACAAGAAGAAACCAGCCAAGGAAACACATGCAACAAGATGAAAACCAAACCAGCCAACACACAAAAAATAAAAGGTGCAAAGGTTTCACAAAAGTTACTGTGCAACGTAATTGTCTTAAAACTGCTCGTTTTGTTTTGTTCACCAAGTCTATGTAGGGAACACAAAACACACGGAATAAAGAATTTGCTCATTATCCCCTTTTCACCATTTTTCCAATTAGTTCTAATACATAGAAACAAAAACGCCCTCAAAAGAACCAAAACTAAAGAGCAACATATTACAGTCCATTGATCCGACAAGAGTTGGGTCATTAAGCTTTCCGTTGGGTTCAAAGTGTCTTGATTTGGGCTCATTTTGTTCAATTGCCTTTGGTGGTGTCTTTGAATAAGGGACCGTCGAGGGCTGACATCATCAGAAAAGCCCCACACACATGCATGGAGCTTCAAGCTAGCCCACCTAGACAAAACACACCACACATAAGGAAAACAATAACACGACCAGCTCAATGGAACCAAAAAAACAAACGACAGGTCAAGGAAAAAGTTCAATAAGTAGAGATTAGGGATCTTGTAATCCGGGGGCCAATACACAAAATCAAGGGTCCAAATTTATTTCAGTTTCATGAGTATTCATTCATATTCAAGTGTACAAACTGAGGTATTCATACTTCTTAGATCCTGAAGTTCAAATTCACAATAGAGAAAGTGAAGAACAACGATAACTAAGAATTCAAAAATTGTTACTAAGTTACATATCCAAGAAACCATGTTCCTATGATCATAATGAGAGGCATAGAGGTTGTAGATCCATTTTAAGTTGCCATGAATTTTCACTTTTCGAAAAGTATAAACATTTAAACCGTAGATCCCAAGATTGTATTCCCCAATACAAAGGAAGGTCAAACAAATGAAAATCAGGGATCTAAAAAGGTGTTTCTTAAGACTGTGGGAACATGAAGTTATAGAGTCGAAATGAGACAATTCAGATTTAGTGCAAGAGGCTTCATTTTCCCAATTCACATGGCCTTGGTTCTTAACTTCTTTAGTCAAATTAGTTCTATTGAGCTTAAAAAAGATCATGCAGATTGATAAAGCACAAGTCAGAGTGCAAGGAGAACAAGAAGAAACAATTGTTGTCACGACAGAGTGCACAGAGTACAGGTTTATCAACCTCAAATCGCATTTGACAATAAAATCCAGTCTATCAAAGGATAGGACTCCAGTTACCGGGATCATGAATCGACATACCGAAAGGAGAATTCGGCAGTCATCTATTTGGGTACAAATAGACAATATCTTCATAAAGTGCGATGGTTTCAAGATTCTCTTCCCACGGGTCATATTTTCAATTGGGTCGGTGCTCTTATTTGCTTTAAGCCAGAAGGCTTTTTTGGGTCTTAAAATGTTTTTTCCTAGCCAGAAGGCAGAGTCTGAACGACAAACTTCCTGGGGGGCATTTCTTCTATGACAGATGATTGGATTAATGGGAAACCTTTCAAGATAATGAAGCAGAGATTGAATCTTTAACAGATCGAGTTCAATGTTGCAAATAATCCACTTGTAAAAATAGAAATCAAAAGAGCATGAGAACCTGGACAAGGGCATCACAACAGCCACACTAGGGACAACCGGATCAGCAGCACCCCGCCACACAGCACACGGGAGAGAAGGAACCGAGAAACCCCGCCACCGTAAACATTGCCGCTTCCAGTTTGACAGCCGACACTAGAAAAGTCAACCATAGTTCGCGTTGTGATTCGCATTCGCAAAAAACTCTTTCAGATTTTTTATTTCCGATTTACATCTAACCTCGCTTTCTCCTTTCTCCTTTGTTGTCTTCTTTTTCCTTGACAGGATCCTCAAACTTGCATCAGGAAAGGCGCCATAGCGGACCTCCCGATTCGATTTCGTGAGGCCTTCTCTTATATTGTTGATTTTGGACTTTACCCACTGTTCATATGCTTTTGTCTCTCGCTTCTTGATTTCTTTGAGTAGCAGCTCCTTCAATTTGATGAAGAGAACCATGGATCTGCATCCTTCAACTTCATTCTCGACAAGCCTCGGAGCATCGTCGGCGACAGGGTCTTCGCTCTTCCGGCGTTGGTCATTGAGGCGGTGGTGGCGGGTTTGGTGTCTAGAGTTTCTCTGTCTGGGAGTCTCTCTCTAGTTTCTCTCTCATCGGCTTTCTCAACAAATTTTTGCCCTTTTTAACTAAATAGATATAGTGAACTATAGTGGAAAAAAATAAAAATTATATGCAAATCCAGCCAACCTAAAATTATAATCCTGAATTGTGCAGGGTAACATGTGTGTTTGGATTTTGAAACTATGATAATTTAGTTTCTTATACAATATAGTACATTAGTACGTTAGTATTAGATGACATATTTGATCGATCAACAATTTTTTTTAACTATAGTAGAGGGCCCTACATTTATAATTCCCCTCATGCATTATAAATCTCAGGTCCGACCCTGCCCATACCCATAGCTGATATCTATATACTTGTACCAAACAAGTCCTAAGTCCCTATTAATATTGTTACAAGCGAGGATACATTATATGTCAAACAGACTCTTGGCTTAGAGTCTTGTGAAATTTTAAGATGGTTAATGACAGTCATACAGTCAAGTCAACTCCATAAACTAGAAACCCCCTACTATAGAGGTACATCGATCCGATCCGATCTTTTGACTTATCGTCTAGTAACGTCGACAACTTCTACACTCAATAACATTCAATTCAATGTTGTACAACGTGCATTTCGACATTAATTAGCGATAAATTATGAAGAAAATTTGCGATGTATATAACAACAATTCTCAATATTTTGGGAGGGTGGTATTCATTCTCGGTTTCTTTCCCCTCTTTGTTGCTCGGTGAAGAAGACCATAAGTAGGAGCTTGCTGACGTCTATAAGATATTAGATATCAATTTTATACTAATATCCAGTATTCATATTACATAAGGAGTATCATATAGTATGTCATATTATATATCACATATGACATATGCTATATCTATATGTCATTTCTAAACTATCGTAAGTTATATAGTTCTAAAATTCAATTTATGACTATAAAAAAGTTCACTGGCTGTCCGGGCTCATATAACATAGCCCAATCTTCATCACGACTGACGAACCCAACTTCTCTTTCGAGCTCCATAAGTGCCATAACCCATCATGGCCTCATGGGTGATCAGATAAACAAGTTTGAGATAATTTGATTGGGTTTTATAATCTTCTCTTTTGTACGAGTTGATTGATTATTTTTTAAAAATACCCTTGATGACTCCGATTATCAGTCTATCAGTCTATGTCTGCCACTGACGGAAATTCAATTTATAAAAGTAATTAATGATAAAAACGTGTTGACGATACTTACATTAATTTGATTTAAAATTAATTTCGATGCCTCCACTCATATAAATGGGGAAAGTTCGATTGGTTTCGTTGTTAGGGACGATGAAGGCAATGTGATGCACTTACACCATTGCAAGTGTGGGAAGCAAAGTCCCCTTACCACTGAAGCCCTCGGAGCTTGGCAGGCTGCTCGGCGGGCTGCCTCAAGTGGGTATGATAAAATTGAGTTGGAGGGCGATTCATTAACTGTTGTTAACAGTATTCGAAACTGCTGGACTCCTCCATGAGAAATAGAAATGATCATATCAGACTCATTACGACTTCTCAGTCGAGTGAGGCACTGGAATATTTCTCATGTCCTTCGTTCTGGTAACGCTGTGGCGGACAAGGTCGCCCACCTTGGCCATAGCACTCCGGACACCATCTCGTTGTACAATCATACAGGTCTTCAGGGCCTCATCCTTAAGGATGCACTCGGTTAGCGGGCTCCCGCACCGAATTCTTACTCTCATCAAAAAAAAAAATTAATTTGATTTAAAAAACCCGATTGATATGCAGACGTTTGAAATTTCACCAAATACAGTGTTAGTGATCATTTGGATTTAAAGTTGTATAGAATATCTAAATTTAGTTAAAAAATTTCACCTCTAAAAATCCAGGAATTAAAATTAAAATTCTCATAAATTTAATCTCCTATGAAATGCAGGAATTGGAATTACCAAGGGGATACATAGTAAGACAACTTCCACACTTTTCTTATTAATAAAAATCCCTTATTTATTTCACTATATTAAATCCACCATTATTTCATTCTTCAACCAAACATGTTTCATAAAATCCCAGAATGTGTAATTCATGGAAGTAGATTTCTCAGGAATTATATTCTCGGGAAGTAGACTTCCTACATTTTATCCAAACGAGCACTTAGTGCTCATTTGGATTGGTTTGAAAAACTCAGGAAGTTAAATATCCCAAGAAGTTGGATAAAATATATGTCTTTGGTTAAAAAATTTCATCTCTAAAAACTCAGGAATTGAAATTCTCATGAATTTAACTTCCTATGACAGGAATTGGAATTACCAAGGGGGTACATAGTAAGACAACTTTCACCATGTTCTTACTAATAAAAATTCCTTATTTATCTCACTATATCAAATCCACTATTATTTCATTTTTCAACCAAATATGTTTCATAAAATCTCAGAAAGTGTAATTAATGGGAAGTAGAATTCCTACATTTATCCAATCGAGCACTTAGTGATGATTTTGAAGACTGGGAAAATTGTTGGAAATAGTTTTATAAACTGTGTGAGAGGTTAAATAGTCACGGTTTGTGAAACTGTGAGAGGTGTTAGATTATTTTCCCTTCAATCACTAGACAAATGTAGATTAAAAAAAAGAAGAACTTGAGCTCTCACGGTTTTCCAAATTGTGGTGAGGATTTTTTTAACCCACTTTATTGGTTTTAGTTGGTACAATATTTTCACGATTTGTGAAACTGTGGTCAAAGGATTTTTTCGCGCGGTTTTTTAAATCGCAACCCCCTATGTGTCCCACACCTTCGAAAAATGTCATCGACACCTTATATTAGGTGAGATTTTCACATTATCAATAGTGAAGGTTCGATAATGTAAAACAAAGTAATGTAAAGATACTCTAGAAGGGGGGTTGAATATAGTATGCCGGTTTTTCGCAGATAGTCTCAAGACTTTTGAAGCTCGTGCAAAACCCTTTGAGATTAGACTTAGTCTTTTCTCTGAAAACCTGAATCACAAAGTTAAACAATTCGAACCAAGTGCGGAAATAAGGTAAAGCAGTAAATAAAGGACTCAATGAATTGTTTACGAGGTTCCGCACGAACTTGGCCTACGTCCCCGCCTAGGGTTCTTCCACAACCCTAGGATTCAATCGGCTTTTATTGATTCACAAGACCTAGGATCCTAGTAGTACACCGAGAAGCCTCTCTCCTATACAATTGCAATCTAGTCAACTCACGTTCCCTTGGAGTCCTAGACCAATCTAGAAGAGCTCCACCTCTCTCAGCTATCTAGTACAATCCTCTTACTCTTCGTGAATCAATCGCCTAGTGTTCACTTCCTGAGTTATAAACTCTCGAGTATAACACTCTCTCTGAATATATCCTATAAGCTCACTGTGTAACTCTCAAATGCTTTGAAACAAAATATAAGACTCTTAAGAACAAGCAAAGAGAACACGCTGAAGAGAGATCGTTAACTTGAGGGCTGATTGTGCAATGATATTCGTGAATGTACGTCCGTCCTCTCTCTCTCTTCTTCATCTCCTTTATATAGTGAAGATCATCGGCGCCACTTAAGGAACGAATCTTCTCCAACGGCTAGGCTGATCAAGGCTATCTTCGAGATCTTCTATACTTGGAAACTTTTGAGCCATGATCTCCGATTGTGTCCTTCTTCACTTTTCGACTTTGGAAGGAAATAATATTTGAAAAACTTCCTGAAATGTTAGAATATAATATCTGGAAGCATATAATAATATAAAATAATATTCGAGCATAATAACATAGAGAACAGGTTTTGTGTTTCATCAACACAGCTGTAGCTTCAATACCTTTGACACAAACTGTCTGTCAAAGCCTTTGAAACTAATTCCGATTTTCATCAAAGGAGTGGAGTTATCAATCTCCCCCTTGATGAAAGACAAAACCTGTGCATCCCTGCAACTTAGTCAAGTAGATATATCATAAGCAAAATCGGACTAAGTACCTGCATGGGTTAGACGAATGTTTGATCATAAGTTTTCAAAGCCAAAGAGAAACATCCAACAAAACAAAAACAAGGTCTTCCAAGACCTTTGAATCACATCAGTTTTAAAGTCTAAACCATCATCAAATCATCTCCCCCTTTTTGTCTTTCAACAAAGGGAGGAGCGTGAAATAAGTTACCAAAATCAGACTTACCAAAACAATTCAAAATTCAAAAAGATCCTTTCAAATCTTAAAGGCAAGAAAAGATTTATCCGATTTTAAAATAATTTCCACAAATAAACTATACTCGGATAAAATAAAATCGGTAATAAAGAAGGTTAAAAATCCATTAAAACTATATTTGATCAAATATCTAATAAGATATCAACCAAATATATGATCTGTTATATGTACTCTACCATTCAGTTCACAACCTTTGAAATGAGGTTCAAAGGATCTTGACACCGAGTAGAATTTATCTTTCGTAAAGGGAAAGCCCCCCCCTACGAAAGTGCATCCCTGTTAAGCATTCCAATCTCACGTCTAATGAAGGTGAACCTGTCCTCTGCCAAAGACTTAGTAAAAATGTCAACCCATTGATAATCAGTTGAAATAAACGATATGGACACATCACCTTTTTTCGACATGGTCTCTAATGAAATGATGACTTGCATCAATATGTTTGGTCCTTGAATGTTGAACATGATTCTTTGTGATTGATATGGCACTTGTGTTGTCCCACTTAATGGGAATACCTCTGAGGTTGATGCCAAGATCTCTCATTTGTTGAGCTATCCAAAGGATTTGGGAGCAACATGCTCCAGCTGCTATGTATTCGACTTCAGCAGTGGATAGAGCAACTGAGTTTTGTTTCTTTGAATGCCAACTGATCAAGGATGCTCCTAAGAATTGGCAACATCATGACGTGCTCTTTCTATCCACCTTATAGCCTGCAAAATCTGCATCAGAATACCCAATTAACGTAAAATCTTTTTGCTTTGGGTACCACAAGCCAAGCTCCTTAGTGCCATTAAGATATCGAAAGATCCTCTTCACATCTACGAGGTGAGATTCCTTAGGATCAGCTTGAAACCTAGCACACATGCAAACACTAAACATGATGTCAGGTCTACTAGCTGTAAGATATAGTAAAGATCCAATCATTCCTCGATACTCCTTTTGATTGACACTCTTTCCAGTCTTGTCTTGATCTAGAGATAAAGTTGAACTCATGGGTGTCTTGGCTGCTTTGGATTGATCCATCTTGAACTTCTTCAAAAGATCCTTAGTGTACTTGTTTGGTTGACAAAGATCCCTTTCTTGGATTGATGAACTTGTAACCCCAGAAAGAAGTTAAGTTCACCCATCAAGCTCATCTCAAATTCACTTCCTCTTGATTGTAGCCTTGAGCAACAAGCCTTGCCTTGTTCCTCATGATCTTAACGTTCTCATCTAGCTTGTTTCGAAATACCCATCGTGTGCCAATGACTGATTGATGTTTTGGCCTAGGCTTCAAGGACCATACTTTGTTCCTTTAAAATTCGTTGAGCTCACTTTGCATAGCAATGATCCAGTGTGTCTCTTGAAGAGCCTCATCTACCTTCTTTGGTTCTATAAGAGAAACAAACGCGTGAAAAGCACAAATATCTTTAAGTTTAGAACGAGTTTGAACACTAGATGTAAGGTCAGAAATGATATCCTTTAGTGAGTGTGATAAGGAGTATTTGAATTTTCTTTTGCTAGTCTCAGCTCCTTGATTCGTCACACCGGTAGGATTGATTTGTGGTACATCTGACTCCATGGATCTGTTAGGTTCAGTTACAGCAGTTTCTAACGTTTCAACACTGTTGGATTGGACACTAAGGGCTTTGGACGAATCTTCAACACCTTGGGCCAATTCTTCAGTGTTGAGAATCTGATCCTGCATGTTCCTCTTCTCTGTGTTCTTGATAGCAGCATCATCACCATCCTCGTTCTCTGTATGGATGTTAAGATCTATATCTACAACACTTTCACTCAAAGAACCGTCATTGCATTCATCAAATATGACAACAAGCATGTACTTTTTACCATTGGGAGATTTGACTCACATAGGACCACATAAATCCATATGTAAAAGTTCAAGGGGTCTAGAAGTACTTACAACCTTTTTGGGTTTGAAAGAGCTACGTGTTTATTTACCTCGTGTGCATGCTTTGTACATATCAATACCTTTGAAGTCCATCTCAGGTAGTCCTCTTACAAGCCCTTTGGACACAAGCTTCTCTAATGTATGTGGGCTTACATGACCGAGTCTCCTGTGCCAGAGCTTTGGATCGTCCGTCAAAGCCTTTAGACATATTAAGCTTCCTTGTGCCACTTGCTCAGCATTCACAGCATAGATTTTGTTATAGCGATAGGCAGTTAGAACTACTTCACCTGTATCTTCTCTGCGCACTAGACATCTTTTCTTGTCAAATCCAACATTATTACCACTATCACATAGTTGAGAAACACTAAGCAGATTATACTTCAAACCATTAACAAGATAAACATTTTTAATACTATGGTTAGGATCACTCCCAACACTACCAATACCAACGATGTCACACTTTCCTTTGTCACCAAGAGTGATTGTTCCAGTGGATTGCTTCTTTAGATCATGAAAGAGAGAACTCTTCCCACTCATATGTCTCGAGCATCCACTATCAATAATCCATTTTTGCTCCTTCACCTTGGTGATCTCCTCCAAAACAAACATCAACCTTTGTGGCTAGACCAGTGAGCAAATTTAGATCCTTTATTGGGATAAACCATATTTGGTAAAATAGTGCCTTTGGAGACCCAAACTTGCGTTATCCGTTCTTTTCTCAAGTGAACAGGAAATGTATTGCGAATAATATGAGGATCCTTTCTTATATAGGGGCAGGTCTCTCTTACATGTCCCTTTCTCGCATAGTGGTGACATATAGGAGAGGTTCTGCTTCCTTTTGCCTTTACAAAAGTGGTAATGTGTTGCTTCTTTAAAAACCTCGGGTTGTAACCAATACCACTTCTGTTTAGAGAACTTTGTTGCTCACCCAACATCCTATCAAGAGTGCCTTTGGATTTGGTAAAACTTATGAGGGATGTCTGTTGGTCTTGAATCTTATTATTCAGGAAGATCTTCTCGTTCTCTAAGTCTTGATGTTCACTTCTCAGAGATGAGAGATCTTGCTTGAGTTCAGATTTCTCTGAGTCAAGAGTCTTGACTTTAATGTCAAGACCTGAATAAGAAGTTTCAAGACTTTTGACCCGCCTAGACAGTTCCTCAATAGTTCTTTCCTGGTCCACGGTTTTCTTGATAAGAGTGTTAGTTTGGGCAATAAGTTTCTCTTCATTGGCAATCATATTAGAAAGGAATTCCGATAGTTCTTTCCTGGCCATGAGACAAAGGTTGGCCTTTTCATCATCGGAATTTGAGTCGTTTGAGTCGGAATCACTCCAAGCTGCCACCATGGCTTTCTTTTTCCATCTATCACCTTTCTTGAACAGGCTCTTCGTCTTTTGAGGGCAGTCTTTCACAAGATGGTCTGTTTCACCACATTCAAAACAAGACAAAGGTTTAGTCTTCTTGTCATATTTGTTGTATTGAGACTTACCTCGATATTTAGAAGACTCTGATCCATCTTTGTTGTTGAATTGCTTCTTCATCTTGAGGATTCGAGAAAGACCCCTTGTAATGAGATCAAAGGGATCATCCTCATCATCATCCTCATCTTCAGAATCAGACACATCTTTGGGCTCATCCTTCTTAGACTTAAGTGCCAAGTTCTTAGTGCTTGTTGGAAGTTTTCCATCGTCTTCATTGAGAATCATCTCATGTGTAATCAGCTTCCCAAGCAAGTCATCAAGGGGTAGAGTGGTGGGATTCTGGGCTTCTTCTATGGCTGTGACTTTCGGGCCCCATTTGTCTTTTGGGAGACACCTCAATATCTTCCTCACTTTCTCAACATTCTCAAAGGTCTTGCCGAGAGAGTCAAGGTTGTTTGTGATTTCCGTGAACCGTGTGAACATGGCCTTAACAGACTCGTCAGGCTTCATTTTGAAAAGTTCATACTTTCGAAGGAAGATGCTGATCTTGGTGTCCTTCAGTTGGCTAGTTCCTTCGTAGGTGACAACCAGCTTGTCCCAAATCTCTTTAGCTGACCTACAAGATGAAATATGATTAAACTAATCAGTACTAAGACCGCAATATAGTAAGTTAATAGCCCTGTAGTTTTTGGAGACGAGTTCAAGATCCGCTTGGATGAATTCAGACTCCTTCTTTCCGACTTTCGTTCCATTTGGTCCGTCTTTCTCTGGAATCTTCGGACCATTCTCTATAATGTTCCAAAGTTCCAGATCTTGATCTATAATGAACATTTTCACCAAGGACCTCCAGTGTACGAAGTTGTTTCCTACATAGAGTGGTGGTCTAATGGTAGACCTCCCCTGTGCAAATCCTCCGCTTGCTTCACCAGACATGATCAAAAACTCACAAGATTGTTAGATTGAAAGTAGTGAGTAAAGCTCTGATACCAATTGAAGGTTCGATAATGTAAAACAAAGTATTGTAAAGATACTCTAGAAGGGGGGTTGAATAGAGTATGCCGGTTTTTCGCAGATAGTCTCAAGACTTTTGAAGCTCGTGCAAAACCCTTTGAGATTAGACTTAGTCTTTTCTCTGAAAACCTGAATCACAAAGTTAAACAATTCGAACCAAGTGCGGAAATAAGGTAAAGCAGTAAATAAAGGACTCGATGAATTGTTTACGAGGTTCGGCACAAACTTGGCCTACGTCCCCGCCTAGGGTTCTTCCACAACCCTAGGATTCAACCGGCTTTTATTGATTCACAAGACCTATGATCCTAGTAGCTCACCGAGAAGCCTCTCTCCTATACAATTGCAATCTAGTCAACTCACGTTCCCTTGGAGTCCTAGACCAATCTAGAAGAGCCCCACCTCTCTCAGCTATCTAGTACAATCCTCTTACACTTCGTGAATCAATCGCCTAGTGTTCACTTCCTGAGTTATAAACTCTCGAACATAACACTCTCTCTGAATATATCCTATAAGCTCACTGTGTAACTCTCAAATGCTTTGAAACAAAATATAAGACTCTTAAGAACAAGCAGAGAGAACACGCTGAAGAGAGATCGTAAACTTGAGGGCTGATTGTGCAATGATATTCGTGAATGTACGTCCGTCCTCTCTGATGCCGTGCAATTATCGATCACTCCTGGTGACATTAAGGACAACATGAAGGTTCCATTTGATGGTCCTATCACTCGTGCAAGGGCCAAGAAGATTCAAACTGCAACTAAGGCCTTTCTTCTCCGTCACCATGGAACTTTAGAGCAAGGGTTCAGGCCACCCTGGATCACTTGGCTCAAGGTTACACCGCCAGCACAAGAAGTGAGCCTGCGTCCACACACGGAGCTCATGAAGACTTGTCTGCACCCACCATGAGCTACCCTTACTCGACATAAGCTTGGACACTCGACAACACCATGGGCCGAGTGGGCCGAGAAGCTTCTTGTGCATGGGCCGAAATTATTAGTTAATTATGTTATTATTTTATGCATATTAGATTAATAAGGTGGAATTAATTATATCTCTTCTAGATATAATTCTTGGCCACCAAGTTATTAAATATTTATCTTAATAGGATTTATTTATCTTAGATTTATTTCATTTATCTTAGATAGAATTAATCTATCCAAACCCCTTTCCTTTGCAAGGAAGGATTGGTTAGATCTCTCATAAGCTTTACTATAAATTCATGTTTATGCACTTTGAATTAATTAGATTGAAATAGAATTGAGAACCCCTTTATGGATTAAAGGGTTCTTGGTTATCAATCCCCAAAACTATCATCGTTCTATGTTCTTGAGAATTTTCGAAAATCACAAACCAAACACCACCATCACTGTTGTTGTCGAGATCGAGTAACGCCGGCCCTCACCCTACTCGACATCGCCAGCGCTTCCGAGAAGCCCCGTCCTTGGCGTCATCCGCGGGCAGTTCCGCTCCAGCGAGCGTGGTCGCTCCCAGGCGCCCTCGCTCCCGCACATCCCCAGCGCTCGCTCCCGCACCCGCGTCCTTGCTCTCGCGCGCCCAGCGAGGCGCTTCCCTGTCCGAGTCTGGCCTTCGCTCCCAGCGAGTGAGGCTCCTGAGACGCCAGTGTCCGCACATCCAACCCGCTTCTCCCTCGCTGCTCTTCGCTTAGTTTTCTGTCGCTATTACCTTGTCAAGATTTCTGAAATTTGTCTAAGTTCTAAACTGTCGCTATTCAGAATTTTAATTACTTGTGTGAATTGTTCCAAATCAGGAGATATCAAAGAGCATTGCAAGATCTTAGCAAATATATGGCGTGGTTCTTGATCTTGAGCCCACAGGCGAAGGATCGGGTATCCCAAGCGTATCAAGTGGTATCGGATTTCAGGTTAATGCAAGTTCTTTACTCTCTTGATTTCTTATTTGAGTGATTTATTTTTCGTGCCTTATTTTTCACCATAACCGCTGCATAAAAGTTAAATCTTTGTTATTCACCCATCAAAATTGGCACTTTATTTTTGTTATTCTTTGTTTGGATCTTTAATTTCGAAGATATTGGGTTCTTGACTGCAAGTTGTGATCTTTTATTCCTAGTTGCTACATATCATGCATATGACTGTGATTCTTGGATTAAAAGCATTATATGAACTTGCACCACTAAAGAACCCTAATTTCTCCAGTTTCTAGCCTATTTTCCCTATTTCCCTTATTTTTGCTTACTTTTAGACCATCGTAGCTTGTTATTTTTATTTTTATTTTTCTCCCTTATTTTCGGTTTCTGCATTCCCTATACAGCAGCTATTTCATAGCCAAAAAAAAAAAGCCGAGAGCAAATTCAAAAAAAAAAAAGAGGAGAAAGAAGGAAAAGTTTAGCATACATTACATTGTTGAGTTAGTAACTCTTCCTTTGTTCATTCTTTTCTTGCTACTTGTTAGATGATCTAATCGGTTTTAAGCATTACAAAAGAACCCTACTTGTTTGATTTTGTGCCGTGCCGACACTGGAGCCTTGGTCACACCCCTCTTTCTCTGAACCGTGTTGCAACCGTCAGATAATAGTTGACGGAGTGTGTGCACTTGATTGCCCTTGTGATTGCTAATTTCGACTATTACACATTCATATTATTCGAGCATCACATTGTAGATCTTATTCTTCCACAATAAGCCGCTTGTTTATACTTGCTATCCTTGATATCCGACTTGTGGTTGATTTAATTTGCAATTTTGATTATTACTTGCTGTCTTCAATATTGCAAAATTCTGTGTCCAGGGGAATTGCTTGAATATTGTGCCTTGTTTTCTCGCTCTTGGATTTCTAAAACTTGAATCACTCTTAGAAACTAGAGCTTGCATTACTTGGTTTCTGGTCTTTGCTTCGGTTACTTGTTGCTCTTCTGATATTGTAGGAACATGGCAGCCGAAGGAACTTCCCCTACTACCCCTATCCCTATTTCTGATGAGGCCTTGGACCGTATTATTCAGGCCGCTACTAAAGCTTCTAGGGACGAACATAGGAAAGAACTCGAAGCTGCTAAGGAAGAACATAGGAAAGAGCTCGAGGCTGTTGAGGAGCGTTGGAACAAGCGCTTCCATGATCAACTAACCCAACAAGCTAACCTGGTTACTACTCGGTCTATAAATGGTGTTCTGCGACACTTGGAGGAGAGGAAACAACATGAGGCTTCTGGTTCTACACCCCAAGGTGGTATGCCGCCTCCTGCCGGCCCTACACCTCCAAACGACCCTACTCCACCTTCAGGTAATCTTCCCCCTGTAGATAACACTTCTTATACTGCTAAACCTCCTCCTTCTGGTCAATTATATATACCGCTTAAGTCTGCTACTCCTAACCCTTTTACCGGAGAGAATGACAACGATCATCTAGCGGGCTTCAATGGCAACCAAGATCGTCGTGAGTACACACCACCTCGACATCAACAGCAAGGGAGGTTCCATCAGCGTCAACAGCAACCGCTGCATGGCCGTGTTTGGAGGATGCTTACCATGAGGTAAATCCTAACTTTGATGATTTACCCCCTCCTAATTTTGGTCATCCTAGATTTGATAATGCTCAAGCTATACAGAGACGAGATGTTAAGCTTAAATTAGAAACCTTTGATGGTAACACTGATCCTGAAGCTTATCTTGTTTGGGAAAATCATATTGACTATATGCTTGAACATTTACGCTATGAGGAAACGGAGAAGTTGGAAGTTGTTATATTACATTTAATAGGTAAAGCTCGCACCTGGTGGTTCCGCACTCGTGAGATGCGCCGTCGTCAGGACAAGCAACCTGTTGAAACCTGGCCACAACTTCGCTATCTCCTGAAGAAGAGACATGTGCCTGAGGAATACACGGAGTCCATGAGGATGCAACTGGCGACCTGTCGCCAAGGAACTCGCTCTCCTAATGACTATAGGGATGAGCTAGAACGACTCTCCCATCAGGCTAATGTTTATCTTACTGAACGTGCTTTGTGTACTCAATTTCTTGTTGGTCTTAATATTTCTATTAAAAATCCTTTATCTATCCATTCCATTAGAGATATTAACACTTTGACTCATAAAGCACAGCTTCTGTATGAACAACAGCAGCAGCAGCTTCGGCAGCAGAGGAGTCGATTTGACCAGACCTCTCAAGGTTGCAGGTTTGTTCCCTTTAACCCTTCTAGTCAATCTAAACCTTCTACTTCTAACCCTTCTATGCAGCAAAAGGGAGTTTCCAACTCACCTCAACAGGGTTATCAGGTTGAAACTAGAAGAGTTGCTGCCCCTTCTACAGATCGCAACAAAGATATCCGCTGCTTCACTTGTGGTGGTTCTGGGCATGTCTCTCGCAATTGCCCTCAGAAAAGGAAGGTTCTTCTCAATGATTTGGGAGACCATTACTATGAAGAGGAGACTGTTGAGGACCATGTAATTTCGAGTGAAGTGGAGGAGGACCAGCCGGCTGAGCCTATTGAGGAGATCGATAGTTCAGAATATGACAACTTGCTTTGCATTATCAACCGGCGGGTCCTACACATTCAGGAATCTCCCATGGCTGATCAAAAGGAGAACATATTCCACGCTAGGTGTCTTGTTCGCGAAGCTACCTTAAGCCTTATCATCGACGGTGGGAGTTGCTGCAACCTCATCAGTGAAAAGGTAGTGGATTTCCTCCATTTAACTACTACTCCTAGAGCTACTCACTATGGTTTAAATGGCATTACTGATGATGGTTCTGATATATTGGTCACCAAACAATGTTTAGTTTCCCTTTCTATTGGAACATATCATGATAAAATATTATGTGATGTATATGATCGTTCTGTTCTTCATGATGGTCGTGCAAATACATATGCTTTCACCTATGACGGGAGGAGAGTTACTCTCCTACCCCTTTCGCCACACACTATTCTGAAGGACCAGGTTCGCAAGAAGCAACAACAGGACGCCCAGAGAGAAGCTGAGAGGATGGAGAAGCTCAAAGGGAGCTCGGCTCAACAGGCCACCCCCGCGGCCCCGCCTGCCGCGCCCGCGGCCCCACCAGCAGCGCCCGCGGCCACTCCAGCCGCCCCTGCAGCCCCTTCGGCGCCTCCTCCTCCCCACTCGACGTCGACTAAGCCCTCTTCTGCATCACTTAAGGGCTCTGTAGAACGTCGATCATTGGTCTCTCACCCTCAGAAAGGGACCATCACCTGGAATGCTCGTCGACCTCATATTCTCCTGGTAATGAAACAGGTATTATTGAATGTTGAATTGAGTCATATTCCTACACCTATTGCTGCACTTCTGCAGGATTATCTAGATGTGCTTCCAGCTGAACTACCCCAAGGCTTGCCTCCTATTAGAGGTATTGAGCACCAGATTGACTTTGTGCCTGGGGCAACCTTGCCTAATCGCGCCGCTTATAGAGCTAGTCCTGAGGAAACAAAGGAGCTACAACGCCAAGTCACAGAATTGATGGATAAAGGCTTTGTTCGAGAGAGCATGTCTTCCTGTGCCGTGCCTGTCATTTTGGTTCCAAAGAAGGATGGCTCCTGGCGCATGTGTGTTGATTGCCGCGCAATCAACCAAATAACGGTTAAGTATCGCCACCCTATTCCTCGTTTAGATGATATGCTTGATGAACTTCATGGTGCTGCTATTTTCTCTAAAATTGACCTTAGAAGTGGATATCATCAAATTAGGATGAAACAGGGTGATGAATGGAAAACGGCTTTTAAAACTAAGTATGGCTTATATGAATGGTTAGTAATGCCTTTTGGATTAACAAATGCACCTTCTACTTTTATGAGGCTTATGATCCATGTGCTTAGAAGACACTTAGGTAAATTTGTCGTTGTCTATTTTGACGATATCTTAATCTATAGCAAGAATATGCATGATCACTTAAGTCACTTAAAATTGGTTTTTGATTGTCTTAGAAAAGAGAAATTATATGCCAATTTAAAGAAGTGTTCTTTTGCATCCGAGTCTACCATTTTTCTTGGTTTTGTAGTGACTGCATCTGGATTAAAGGTGGATGAGGAGAAGATTCGTGCTATTCAGGAGTGGGCCAGGCCGACAACACCCACTCATGTCCGTTCATTCTTGGGCCTTGCTGGCTTCTATCGACGTTTTGCCAAGGACTTCAGCCTGATTGCCGCCCCCCCCTACATGAGCTGACAAAGAAAGATGTGATATTTCGCTGGACTGACTCACATCAAAAGGCTTTCGACGCCCTCAAGGACCGTCTGACACACGCCCCAGTGCTGCAGTTACCTGACTTTGCTCAACCTTTTGAGCTCGAGTGTGACGCTTCTGGCACTGGCATTGGAGGGGTCCTGCTGCAGAACAAGCGTCCCATCGCCTACTTCAGCGAAAAGTTGGGCACCGCTGAGCTCAACTATTCTACCTACGACAAGGAGCTATTTGCACTAGTTCGCTGCTTACAGACTTGGCAACATTATCTCTGGCCTAAGGAGTTTGTGATTCATTCGGATCATGAAGCTCTCAAGTACCTCAAAGGACAAGCAGTGCTCAGCAGGCGACTTGCTCGATGGGTGGAGTTTATAGAGATCTTTTCCTATGTGGTTCACCACAAGAAGGGAAAGGATAATGTGGTAGGTGACGCGCTATCACGCAGGTATGTCCTCTTAAACCATATGGATGCATATGTTTTGGGTTTTGCTATGATAAAGGAACTGTATGCTTCTGATGGTTTCTTTAAAACTATATATGCTCAATGTGTGTCTAAAGGTGAAGTTGATTCATATTTTCTTGATAATGGTTATTTGTTTAAGATGGGACAGCTTTGTATCCCATCTTCTTCTATTCGCCGATTGTTAACTCAAGATATTCATGAATCTAGGGGACATGGTGGTTTCGAAAAAACCTTAGCTGGACTTAAGGAACATTACTTTTGGCCTAAAATGTCTAATTATGTGCTGAGATTTGTCAAAAATTGTGTTACATGTGCTAAAGCCAAATCGAAATCTAATGCTAATGGTCTATACCAACCTTTGCCTATTGCTAATGCACCCTGGGAAGATGTTTCTATGGATTTTATTGTAGGATTGCCTAGAACTTCTAAGGGTCATGATTCCATATTTGTTGTTGTAGACAGATTTTCCAAAATGGCTCATTTTATTCCATGTCATAAAACTGATGATGCTATTCATGTTGCTCAATTATTTTTCAAAGATGTTGTTCGTTTACATGGATTGCCATTATCTATAGTTTCTGACCGTGATCCTAAATTCTTAAGCTCTTTTTGGAAAACTCTATGGTCTAAATTGGGTACAAAATTGCTATTTTCTACTTCTTGTCACCCACAAACTGATGGCCAAACTGAGGTCACAAATAGAACTCTTGGGGCTCTCCTTAGAGTCATGCTACGAACTAATCTCCGGAGGTGGGAAGACTGCCTACCATTTGTAGAATTTGCATATAACAGGTCTAGGCACTCTGCCACAAAGCTTATCCCCTTCGAAGTGGTATATGGCCGAAATCCACTCACCCTAGTGGACATACTGCCTCGGCCATACAAGGAAAAAGAGAGCGTGGATGCAGCTAAGCAAGTGGACTTCATCAAGCACTTGCATGAGCGTACCAATGCGCAACTGGAGAGGAAGACTGCGCAATACAAGGCCACGAAGGACAAGCGTCGCAAGGACGTGCAGTTCAACGTTGGTGATCTGGTCTGGTTGCATCTCAGGAAGGAAAGGTTTCCGCAACAACGGAAATCTAAGCTGGACCCTAGGGGAGATGGACCGTTCAGAGTGGTTCAGAAGATGGGTCCTAATGCATACAAGCTGGATCTCCCTGCCGATAAGTACAGCGTCCATTCTACATTCAACGTCGCCGATCTATCCTTGTTCATGCCTGACGATGACTCTGACGACGATTTGAGGACAAATCGAAGTCAAGTGGAGGAGAATGATGCCGTGCAATTATCGATGACTCCTGGTGACATTGAGGACAACATGAAGGTTCCATTTGATGGTCCTATCACTCGTGCAAGGGCCAAGAAGATTCAAACTGCAACTAAGGACTTTCTTGTCCGTCATCATGGAACTTTAGAGCAAGGGTTCAGGCCACCCTGGATCACTTGGCTCAAGGTTACTGATGTGAGCCTAATTCGTCATGTTTTACACTTACTTTTATATCGATTTCTGCATACATTGCATGCATTTGGGTTAGAATAATACAGAATCTGTGTATTTTACACTTATTTGCAATATATGGAGGTCTACACAAGTTTTGGTTATATTTCGCAGAAATCGAACGCACTTTGGAGCTTAAAGGAAACTCATGGAGAAGCTAAGAATGGTGCAGCTGGAGAAAAGGCCATTTTTCATCATTCTTCGTTCTGAATCAAGCTTTGATGTCTTCATGAGAGTTGTAGCCCTCGGAAAGAGCTTTCCAACGCATGGTCATATGCGTCAATCCGACAAACGAGGACTTGGGAAAGTGCGTTTCAAGAACATAGCAGAAAGCTGAAGCCAAGTGTACTCGATATCGAGTACACCTTACTCGATATCGACCAACTTTGTCGAGCAGACCTGGTCGAGCAGAGCTGATCGAGGACACTGAGTCAGAGACAACCCGACTCCCGGAATCCTACTCGATGTCGAGGAGGCCTTGTCGAGATCGAGGAGCCATGTCCGGAGTCGACAAGCTGTGCTAAGTCGAGAAGCCGAAGACGGAGACGCCGAGCCAACCCTACTCGATCTCGAGTACCCTTGGTCGAGATCGAGGAGCCAGAACCACCAGATCCGAGCCATGTCGAGCAGGGCCACCCGACCAAGCCAGCCAGACGACGAATCCTACTCGATCTCGAGGAGCCCTAGTCGAGATCGACGAGCCGTGTCCGGGAGCGTGTTACGCGGTTTCGCTGTCCTACTAGTATTGGGAGTCCTTGGATCTACTTCTATCCAATTTGGCCGAGATCTATCAACATCTATCAAGTTCTATCTATGGAGAAGACATGGAAGACATCTTACCTATTTTAGATTTATTTTTTCCCTTTTAGATTTAATTCCTAAATTGCTTTTATTTATCTTTTAAAGTTTTAGATATAATTTTAGATATAGATAGATATCTTCTATCCTTGGATAGCAAGGATTAGAAGGCTATAAATAAAGCCCTAGGGGGCTGATTTTCATTCATTCAAGTCAAGTCGTCTTAGGGCGCAAGGAGAGAGAGAGGGAGGAGAGAGAGAGAGAGAGAGAGAGAGAGAGAAGAGGCGAGAGAGGAGAGAGAGGAGGAACGTTTGGAAGGTTTTGTAAGTTTTAGTTTATTTTATGTCAAAGTTAATTTCTTTCATCATGTTTGCTTTCTAATTTTCCTTCTTCTAGGGTTGGGGTGATCCCAACATAGATATGTTTGTTTGATTTATGAATTCATGATTTTGTATGTCTTTATTATCATCTACCTATGTGCTTAATCCTTTGCGACAGTCGAGGACAATTTCTTATTTGCAATTATGAAGCGAAAATGAATTAATTATAAATTTGGATAGTAATTAGGCTTTGCTTGCGAAAGTTGGTTGATCCTAATTAAGAAAAGGTAGTAACACTTAGGGTTTATGCGAAAGCCTCTATATTCCTATTTGTTAATAACGAAAGTTATTTGATATAAAGCATGCATCTTTATGTGATTTATGATCTGCGCATATGTTTATTGTTGTGGTGATCCCTAACCTTGGAAGTTTGCATCTTTATTTATTTTATTTCATTATTTTTATCCTGCAAAGTTACCCGACACCGACCACCTCTTCTTCTATCATTCCCTTGACATCGACCAAGTCTTAGTCGACATCGACAACAACCTCCCCACCTTTTCCCGCTATCCCTGAACCCCAAAACACACTAAACCTAGAACCGCTGACTTCTCTCCTGAGGACGAACCTTACTCCACTATCCTATAGCGGGGTCTTGACTACAAATTTATTTGGTCGAGAAACCCTCTCGTCAAATTGGCGCCGTTGCCGGGGAGATATCAATCGCGCCTAGTTTAATTGTGTTTAAGGTTCAGAAAGGCACATTCCTTTTTCTTACCCTTCACATACCCTACCACCACCTACCTCACCGGTACCAACTGGGTGCCAAGCTTTTACCACTAATTTGTGTTCTTGATTGTGATTTCAAAGATTAGGTACAAAGATGGAAGACTTTGTCGAAGGGAATCCTGCATGGGAAGAATGGTATCAAGATTTGAGACGGAGAAATAGGATCGCAGTGGAGGAGTCACGATTAAGGGAAATAGCTCGGTTGGAAGACGAAATCCGAAGGCTTGAGGCTTCCATTCAGTCTAAAGGACCATGCCCTCCTCTCGACGAGCCAATTGACCCACTCAATGTCGACAACCAGGTATGTCCTTCCTCGAATTTCATTCCTACTTTGTTACCTATTGTTGATGAATCAAATGAAGGATCCCACGGCGAAATAGCACTAGAAGAGAAGAAGTTGGACATTGTTGACCAGGGCATTCCAAGATCGCTTTTACCTTACAAGGTGAAGGCTATCCCCGATGATTTTGAGCAACCGATGTTCATATTCAAGTATGGGGTCCTAGCAAAGTGGCATGAAGCTCCGCATGATGAGGTGGAAATATCTCTTCCCACTCCACCGTTTTGCTGTGGTGGAGACGCGCAACCAAGTCAACCTATGAATCGGAAGAGGTATGATGATGAGGTATGTATATTTTCTTTATATTTTCCTTTATGCATGCCAACTGGAGCCCAGGAAGATGAATGGGTGAAGCCATGGAGCGTTCACTTGGGGAGGTTTAAGCTTCTTGACATGATGCCTCCGGATGACATCCCACGCTTTCCACCACTGGAGGAACCACCAGATCCACCTATACCTCCGGACAAAGATGAGCCAGGCTAATGCTTAATGGAGAAGTCGGCCTAGCGACTATAAAATCTAGAGCTTGTACATAGATATTTATTTTTGGACTTTTGAGACTTTGTTGCTTTTGTTTGTTTTTGTTTTTGGAACTTTTAGTTTTTCTATTGTGGGTATATGTCTTCTACACTTTTCAGGTCCATGGATAGATGCAAGCTAAAAACGGACTCGGCTCAGGCATTTTAACTCGATATTATGAAGCCCTGCACACCTGTCTAGTGAGTTTCTTTCTTTACCCTTGTTTTTATACAGTGAGGACACTGTAATGTTTAAGTATGGGGTGGGGGAAGGGCTTACTTTATGCATATTTGCCATATTTGACATTTTTTGTGCATATTTAGAGTTTATTTCTTGAATTGCTTATACATGGCTATTTTGGAATTCATTATTAATTTATGTGCTTATATGCATGTTTTCCAAAATTTTGAAAAAATGACCCCCATTGAAAATTTTGATTAATGTCATGGAAGCTTTATATTGAACTCGACGATGCAAAATGGAATTCATTAGAGATATAGCATGAGATTGCCTAGAAAAGGGAAGTCACAATAAAAATGCATATTTTCTTGAAAACCATGAAAGGAGGTAAAATTTGATGTTGCTTTTGACATGTTGCATGATAAGAGGACGGAGGACTTTATATTTCCATATAATGCTCATATTGTTATATTCCTAGCCTTACCTATACTTACGCATCACAAAAGCCATAATATGCCTTATTTCATATATTGCTCCACATGTTCTTAAATATTTCCATTCTTTACCTTATCCGGGGATTATGTTCAGAATGATGTCACATTATGGAGATTGTTATATGGTTGTTGTGTTGTTATATATCATTATTGGAGTATGGAAGAAAATCGTTTGAAATATATGGAAAATTTAATGAGTGAAAGAAAATCCAATCACCTCAGGAGATAAAGGTAGATTGACCCTGCTCTCTGAGATAATAGTTTGGAGAGATGGGACACAGTGTGAGGAGTCCAAAGCGCTAAGTATCCGGGGCCATTCATGACACCCATGTTTGCGACTCGCGAGAAGGCAGTGCTGAGGTTAGAGAGGTAAAAGCATTATTATTGAGAAAAAAAGCATTATGAAAGGTGATGAATGTTATGGAGAAGAATGTGGTATGAAAAGTATGGAAATACTCCATTTCCCCGGATCATAAGCACCACATTGCCAAAAATTGCCCACCTTTAGCCTTTTACCAATCTACTCCTTATTTGAGCTTAAATTAAAGTCCTCTTGATTATTAATGCTTTGTCACATATGAATTGTTTTTGCATAACCCTCCTTTTGTGAGTAGATGTTGCTTTTGTATATTTGCACATGCATTGATCTGTGACACTAGTACCTTTTCGAGGATGGTAATTAATTGCAGGGATATATGAGAATGAATCTAATATGTTGAGAGTTTTGATTTCTTCCCCTGAATGACAAATAAAAGTATTGCTTGAGGACAAGCAAGCTTAAGTATGGGGTGTTTGATGTGAGCCTAATTCGTCATGTTTTACACTTACTTTTATATCGATTTCTGCATACATTGCATGCATTTGGGTTAGAATAATACAGAATCTGTGTAGTTTACAGTTATTTGCAATATATGGAGGTCTACACAAGTTTTGGTTATATTTCGCAGAAATCGAACGCAATTTGGAGCTTAAAGGAAACTCATGGAGAAGCTAAGAATGGTGCAGCTGGAGAAAAGGCCATTTTTCATCATTCTTCGTTCTGAATCAAGCTTTGATGTCTTCATGAGAGTTGTAGCCCTCGGAAAGAGCTTTCCAACGCATGGTCATATGCGTCAATCCGACAAACGAGAACTCGGGAAAGTGCGTTTCAAGAACAGAGCAGAAAGCTGAAGCCAAGTACTCGATATCGAGTACACCTTACTCGATATCGACCAACTTTGTCGAGCAGACCTGGTCGAGCAGAGCTGATCGAGGACACTGAGTCAGAGACAACCCGACTCCCGGAATCCTACTCGATGTCGAGGAGGCCTTGTCGAGATCGAGGAGCCATGTCCGGAGTCGACGAGCTGTGCCAAGTCGAGAAGCCGAAGACGGAGACGCCGAGCCAACCCTACTCGATCTCGAGTACCATTGGTCGAGATCGAGGAGCCAGAACCACCAGATCCGAGCCATGTCGAGCAGGGCCACCCGACCAAGCCAGCCAGACGACGAATCCTACTCGATCTCGAGGAGCCCTAGTCGAGATCGACGAGCCGTGTCCGGGAGCGCGTTACGCGGTTTCGCTGTCCTACTAGGATTGGGAGTCCTTGGATCCAATTCTATCCAATTTGGCCGAGATCTATCAACATCTATCAAGTTCTATCTATGGAGAAGACATGGAAGACATCTTACCTATTTTAGATTTATTTTTTCCCTTTTAGATTTAATTCCTAAATTGCTTTTATTTATCTTTTAAAGTTTTAGATATAATTTTAGATATAGATAGATATCTTCTATCCTTGGATAGCAAGGATTAGAAGGCTATAAATAAAGCCCTAGGGGGCTGATTTTCATTCATTCAAGTCAAGTCGTCTTAGGGCGCAAGGAGAGAGAGAGGGAGGAGAGAGAGAGAGAGAGAAGAGGCGAGAGAGGAGAGAGAGGAGGAACGTTTGGAAGGTTTTGTAAGTTTTAGTTTATTTTATGTCAAAGTTAATTTCTTTCATCATGTTTGCTTTCTAATTTTCCTTCTTCTAGGGTTGGGGTGATCCCAACATATATATGTTTGTTTGATTTATGAATTCATGGTTTTGTATGTCTTTATTATCATCTACCTATGTGCTTAATCCTTTGCGACAGTCGAGGACAATTTCTTATTTGCAATTATGAAGCGAAAGTGAATCTATTATAAATTTGGATAGTAATTAGGCTTTGCTTGCGAAAGTTGGTTGATCCTAATTAAGAAAAGGTAGTAACACTTAGGGTTTATGCGAAAGCCTCTATATTCCTATTTGTTAATAACGAAAGTTATTTGATATAAAGCATGCATCTTTATGTGATTTATGATCTGCGCATATGTTTATTGTTGTGGTGATCCCTAACCTTGGAAGTTTGCATCTTTATTTATTTTATTTCATTATTTTTATCCTGCAAAGTTACCCGACACCGACCACCTCTTCTTCTATCATTCCCTTGACATCGACCAAGTCTTAGTCGACATCGACAACAACCTCCCCACCTTTTCCCGCTATCCCTGAACCCCCAAACACACTAAACCTAGAACCGCTGACACTCGACAACACCATGGGCCGAGTGGGCCGAGAAGCTTCTTGTGCATGGGCCGAAATTATTAGTTAATTATGTTATTATTTTATGCATATTAGATTAATAATGTGGAATTAATTATATCTCTTCTAGATATAATTCTTGGCCAACAAGTTATTAAATATTTATCTTAATAGGATTTATTTATCTTAGATTTATTTCATTTATCTTAGATAGAAATAATCTATCCAAACCCCTTTCCTTTGCAAGGAAGGATTGGTTAGATCTCTCATAAGCTTTACTATAAATTCATGTTTATGCACTTTGAATTAATTAGATTGAAATAGAATTGAGAACCCCTTTATGGATTAAAGGGTTCTTGGTTATCAATCCCCAAAACTATCATCGTTCTATGTTCTTGAGAATTTTCGAAAATCACAAACCAAACACCACCATCACTGTTGTTGTCGAGATCGAGTAACGCCGGCCCTCACCCTACTCGACATCGCCAACGCTTCCGAGAAGCCCCGTCCTTGGCGTCATCCGCGGGCAGTTCCGCTCCAGCGAGCGTGGTCGCTCCCAGGCGCCCTCGCTCCCGCACATCCCCAGCGCTCGCTCCCGCACCCGCGTCCTTGCTCTCGCGCGCCCAGCGAGGCGCTTCCCTGTCCGAGTCTGGCCTTCGCTCCCAGCGAGTGAGGCTCCTGAGACGCCAGTGTCCGCGCATCCAACCCGCTTCTCCCTCGCTGATCTTCGCTTAGTTTTCTGTCGCTATTACCTTGTCAAGATTTCTGAAATTTGTCTAAGTTCTAAACTGTCGCTATTCAGAATTTTAATTACTTGTTTGAATTGTTCCAAATCAGGAGATATCAAAGAGCATTGCAAGATCTTAGCAAATATACGGCGTGGTTCTTGATCTTGAGCCCACAGGCGAAGGATCGGGTATCCCAAACGTATCACTCTCTCTCTTCTTCATCTCCTTTATATAGTGAAGATCATCGGCGCCACTTAAGGAAGGAATCTTCTCCAACGGCTAGGCTGATCATGGCTATCTTCGAGATCTTCTATACTTGGAAACTTTTGAGCCATGATCTCCGATTGTGTCCTTCTTCACTTTTCGACTTTGGAAGGAGATAATATTTGAAAAACTTCCTGAAATGTTAGAATATAATATCTGGAAGCATATAATAATATAAAATAATATTTGAGCATAATAACATAGAGAACAGGTTTTGTGTTTCATCAACACAGTTGTAGCTTCAAGACCTTTGACACAAACTGTCTGTCAAAGCCTTTGAAACTAATTCCGATTTTCATCAAAGGAGTGGAGTTATCAAATAGTAATCCTTTAAAAATAATCATAGTTGATACTGATGGCAATGGGGCGGGTTCTGGGCGTGGACTACCCTCTCCGTCCCCGTCCTAGTTTTCAAAGAGTCCCCCCGTCTCCATCCCCATCCCCGTTCGGGGATAAAAAATGTCCCCCGTCCCAATCCCCGTCGGGTCCTCGTCCCCGCTTAATTTTCCCTGTATGCATTCCCCACTGGTTTCCCCATCGGGTTCCCCATTTAAAACTCACGGTTTTCCCTCATTTAATAGAAAAATATAAGATACCAATGACCTCTTGCCCTAGTGGTAAGAGTGGGGTGCTTCCTTGTGCCTCACTACCATGAGGTCAAGAGTTCAAATCCCACTAGGAGCAATTTTTGCTACAGTGGGTACTCATGTCTTGCGGTTTGCCGCTTGGCTTATCTGGCTTGAGTGCTTTGCAGGCTAGTGCTTGGCCCGTGAATGATTAGTCGATAACCTCGGAACTTCCATGTCATCAAAAAAAAATATAAGATATTATTAAAGTTATGTAAACAATATGACATAAATATTACATATAATATCTCATAAATATAAATTATAAGGTAAAAGTTTAAAAATAAGAGAAAAATTATTTGAACTTATATAAGATCTAAATAAAAATGGGGATTTTATACTCTCCATCGGGTATCCCGGCGGGGTTCCCCAACGGGGGCGGGGATTGGGATGGGGACTACTATCCCCGTCCCCATCCCCGTCCCCGTGCGAGGAATCACTTTGACCCCCATCCCCGTCCCCATCCCCATTTAATTTCCCCATCCCCGTCCCCGTCACATGGATTCCCCGCCCCATTGTCATCCCTAGTTGATAGAGAACAAAAAACACTACGCTCTTCCTATCAAAATAGTTGATGTTTGACTTTTTAGCATTTTTTTTAAGAAGTTAAAAATTTTATGAAATATTTTTTAAAATAAATTTTTTAATAATTTTGTACATATTAGAAATAAGTATAAAATTATTTTTAAAAATTGATAGACAAATTATTTTAACATATAAAAAAGGCTAATGTGCATAAATATACCATAAAAAATGGAACTCTGCAAAAATGGCAGTGCTATGGCCTAATTTGCACCAGGGGGAGAAATGACGTTTTTGAAAAAAAAAAATTCAACCGATTGTACAGGTTGCATAGCAAAAGCTCACAAAAAGAAAAAGAAATTAAAGAGAAAAAGATGTGCAGAGGAGAAACAGGAAGAGAGAGGGGTAAGCTTTTTGCAGAGGAGAGGGAAAAACCGAACCATCTAAAACACACACACTTTCAATATCATTAAACATGCAGAACATGACAAATGTTAATATGTCAACCAATCCGTTTTTCATGCCACCAACGAGTAAACCCGTGTCATCAATGAGTAAACGCGTGCCATAACTGATAGAGATTCCTCATAAATGCACCTAAGTCCAAACATACGTGCTAGACAAAATTTAGGTGTCAGATAAGATATTTTATGTGCCACCAACAAGTAAACTCGTGCCATTAAAATAAATTTTCATGCCAATGATATTTTGACGCCTACGAATTGCTAAGAAATTCATAAAGTCCACAAGTCAAGCAAGCAAAGCTACGAGTCCTACTAGTCTACTACCAACAAAAGTTATACTACAAAGTCCTAAAACCAACAAAAAAGTGCAGTCATAAAAACAACAAAAGCGAGCAAAGTCCACGATGAAATCCAAAGCTCTCTCCCCTACAAATGAAAGAGAAGATGATCTTATCACTTTCGGTTGGGGATATGAAGAGGATGAGGAGTAGTTATGCACGTAAAACTAAAATCGCGTGGAGACTTACTCACATTCACTATTATACATTAATTGTATGATGATGACACGATATATCGTTCGGTAGGCACGCAATATTAATTTGTTGGCACGTATTCCGTATTGACTGGCATGTAACTGATCACTGAGATGTCTGTATTCTCGATCCTCCTTCAATGGCGTCACTTTCACTTTCCCTCTCTCTCCTCTGTGAAAATCTACTCCTCTCTCTCTCTCTTCTCTATCTCACATTTGTATTTAATGTCCCTCCTCTCTCTTTCCTCTCCCTCTCTCCATCCTCCCATCTTTTCATTTAATGATATCTCTCTTCCTACCCATGGAAAGCCTTCCATAATTAAAGTTACCTCCTAGTGGCAGTTACGTGCACCGAGTATTTGTGCAATTTTTTGGATACACTTGTTAGTTTTGCAAAATTTGGAGGGGGATGGTTACTTTTGCACACACCCACTTTTTTTGGTATATTGGGTGATAATCCTATATAAACAATGGTTTTCTATATAAAAAAAATTAAATCTAATTAAAATAATTCGACCTTTAGTCTTTAGATGGGTGTTAAAAAATATCCCCACTTTTCATCCATAAGAAAAGTAACCCAATCTTTAGGGGAGGTAGTATCAAATTATCCCATTTTTTTTTACTATAAATCCGACAAAAATGATGACATGTAATTGAAGAAATTAATATTTTCGTGAATTTTGGATAATATTGACCTGTTTTAATGAGAATGATATCATTTGGTCAATTTTATGTCAATTTTTAGAACCAATTTACAGTCGGAAAAATGAGTCGGGGCACCTTTTTACCACTTTCCCCCAATATTTGTTTTTTACAGTTGAAAGGTATGAATATTTTTTTAACACTCTTAAGTTGAGTTAGACCATCCACAATGGTGTTGGGTAAAATGTACACATTTGTAAAAGATGTGTTAAAATACACATCACTTTTTAACAATTTGCTCCATTGGTAAAATGTGTTTTTTTTACACATCATTCAAATACAAATCATTTAAAACAAAAAGGAAAATAAAATCATTAAAAAAATCAACCAATGAAATTGTCTTGCTTTTTGTAAGAGTTTTTGCACATAGAGGAGGTGGTGTACTCAAATTTGAACATTATATGATCAAATGTGTACATTTGCACACAACCAAAACAACTGCTGGAATTAAAAAATGTCTAAAAATAAACATTTGTACATTTACATACAACCATTGTGAATGATCTTATTTTAATTAGTTTCGCCTAAAATAATGTCTTATTTCCAATTAATTGACCCTAAGGAGTAAGGACTAATGTACTAAACTTTTGGACTTTGGATTTGACAAGATGAAAAATTGTCCATTGACAAGATATGTATAGGTAAATTAGAGTCAAGCTCTTTTCTATTTTACAAAATATTTAAAAATGAAATGGATATCGAAAAGAAGACTCCAAATGAGTTCGTCCAAATACTTTACCCGTTCATCCAAATGTGATCGAAATCCTCCAATTTCAAATCCACACTAAACTCATTGAAATGAGTTGAGGAACGATTGATATTTTTGTTCCACTTTATTTTTAAATGCTTTGGCGGATTTTAGTGGGTTTTCAATAATTCTATTAACCAGGGCCGTGCGGATCATTTTAGGAGCCTTGTGCTAAAAATAATTAGCAGAGTCGTATCAATTATTTTAAGGGTCGATTCAAAAACTAAAAGCGACCGTATTAATTAACTGATTACTATTTGATGGGAAAATGATGATTTTATAATTATATTTCATTATATGAAAATATTGCTATATTTATCAAATTTTAAAATAAAATAATCAAAATTTTAAAGAATAAGAACAACATCAAAATGCCTTCAAACACTTTTTTCTCTACATGGATTTCGGTGGTTCTAAAAAATAGGGTATGTTTTTTACTTTTCAAATATATTTTTCTTATTCCATTTAAAAAATTTAACTAATTTCATTTTAAAAAAGTGGGTTTTGCAACTGTCAAAAAGGAAAAATATTTAATCTTATAAAATATTGTAATTTTTTAGTTTAGCATCAAATGTAAAAATCCTAAACAATACTAAAACAGAACCTGTTTTTGCCACGTGACAACTTCTGGAGAAAAATTTTCCTACTTAAAATTTCAACCTATAATATTGTGTCACATTTATTCTACAATGCCACATAATTAATTATAAATATGTTAATAAGGAAACCTACCTTATATATCGAAAGGTTATGTACATACCTATTATTTTTAGAAGGATATGGTCATATATTTTGATTTGGCAAGTATATCAGATTAGTTGTCTACTTGGTTAAATACTCCGTATTATATTGTGTGTATTGGTTAATAATTTAGTTTTTTTTAATCATTATTTTTTTATAATTTTTAATTTATTTACACTATCAATTTCATATAATACTAAAATAGAAGTTGAATTACTAAATGTTGAATTCTTGCTAATAAATTTCTCTACTCGAATATTAAGCCAATATTTTGTACTATATTTTCTACCATATGTCATCATAATGCCACATTATATTACATGATTGTTAGTGTTTAAACGATTAATAAATCATATACGATACTAAAGTAGAAGTTACACTACCATGTATCAGCTTCTGTTTCAATATTTTCCCGTCTTTCTTAACCAATTACATTGTACCATGTGTATATTTTTTGCCACCTATTTTTAATTTATTTGGCCTTAATTAAAGAAATATGTATTATATGGAAAGTTGTTAAGCATATATCTATATATATTATTTTATTTTTGTTGATTTTATATTATAAGCTTATATCGGTTTTTCACTTTTCCGAATATAAATTTGGATCTTAATTAGACAAATATGTTTTATATGTTAACTTTTATATGCTATGTGATTTTTTGTCTCTTTTTTATTAATTTATTCTTTAGAATTGTACGTGGTTTTTTATCCATATATATTATTTTATTTTTTGTATCTATCTATATATATATTTGCTTCAAATGTAAAAAGTTCTTAAAGTGTAAAATTTGCTTAAGGTGTAAAATTTGCTAATGGGCCTAATTTAATTACTAATGGGCCGTCTGATCAAAAAAAAAAAAATTACTAATGGGCCTAATTTAATTAGTAGAATGCATGCCCTCCTTGCCCATGCGTGTGCCCCCCTTGCCCCCCACGATGCCCCTCCTTCTCGGGCCAGATTTTTTTTTGTCCCTGAATTTTTTTCCCGTGTTAACACTTTCTGCTGTGCAAGTATAACGTGCTTTTGTGCACATATAACATCTTATTGTGCAAATATAACTTTATTTTATGCAGGCACAATAATTCATTATGGGGTAAATAGGTAAATGTGCCTATTTCAATTATAAAAATTTATAATTGAAATATGTTTAATTTATGGGTAAATTGGTAAATATGTCTAATTTTATGGGTAAATGCATTTTTTCCCGTTTTTAACACATTTTGTTGTGCGAATATAAACTGTATAAATAAAATGATAAAGTGCAAGAATAAAATCACGATGTGTATGAGTAATAATATGAAGTGTGATAACTCCACTCTCTTGATGAAAATCGGAATTAGTTTCAAAGGCTTCGACAGACAGTTTGTGTCAAAGGTCTTGAAGCAACAACAGTGTTGATGAAACACAAAACCTGTTCTCTATATTATTATACTCGAATATTATTATATGTTATTATATGCTTCCAATATATTATTATATATTAACTAACATTTCAGGAAGCTTTTGGAATTATATCTCCTTCCTTGAGCTGAATAACGTGGAGAATAAAATCGGAGATCATGGCTTCAGAGTTTCCATGAATAGAAGATTGTGTAGATAGCCATGATCAGCCCAGCCGTTGGAGAAGATTCCTTCCTCAAGTGGCGCCGATGATCTTCACTATATAAAGGAGATGAAGAAGAGAGAGAGGACGGACGTACATTCACGAATATCATTGCACAATCAGCCCTCAGTTTACGATCTCTCTTCAGCGTGTTCTCTCTACTTGTTCTTAAGAGTCTTATATTGTTTCAAAGCATTTGAGAGTTACACAGTGAGCTTATAGGATATATCAGAGAGAGTGTTATACTCGAGAGTTTATAACTCAGGAAGTGAACACTAGGCGATTGATTCACTAAGTGTAAGAGGATTGTACTAGATAGCTGAGAGAGGTGCGACTCTTCTAGATTGGTCTAGGACTCCAAGGGAACGTGAGTTGACTAGATTGCAATTGTATAGGAGAGAGGCTTCTCGGTGAGCTACTAGGATCCTAGGTCTTGTGAATCAATAAAAGCCGGTTGAATCCTAGTGTTGTGGAAGAACCCTAGGCGGGGACGTAGGCCAAGTTCGTGCCGAACCTCGTAAACAATTCATCGAGTCCTTTATTTACTGTTTTACCTTATTTCCGCACTTGGTTCGAATTGTCTAACTTTGTGATTCAGGTTTTCAGAGAAAAGACTAAGTCTAATCTCAAAGGTTTTTGCACGAGCTCCAAAAGTCTTGAGAATCTGCGAAAAACCGGCATACTCTTTTCAAACCCCCCTTCTAGAGTATCTTTACATTACTTTGTTTTACATTATCGAACCTTCAAAGTGCACAATTAAGGTTATTGTTAATGTGTTTTGAATCATTTTTCATCGGTGTCGCATCGGGGGGTCCGGGGGGCGGACTTATCGTCTATTTGTTTGAGGGGATTAAGAGGGCTAAGATGCCCAACTCCTGTTCGCAGGAGGGTGTTGCTTGTTATTTTATCTTCGTTTTTTGCTACTTACATCCATTTCCCTCGCTTCCAATGTGTCATATGTGTCATTAAAAGCCTATTAGCTTAAAATGGGAGAGCAGTGTGCCTACGCACAAAGATGCGGGTTCAAACCCCGTATAGGCTATCTATGTGGTATCTCTTATTATGTTTCTCTTCGTGAATAGTATAAGGTGCAAAAATAAAATTATAATGTGGATTTGTGCAACTGTGAAGTGCATTTGTGCAACTGTGAAGTGCATTTGTGCAACTGTGAATTGCATTTGTGCAACTTTAAAGTGCATTTGTGCAACTTTAAATTGCAAATATAAGAACATAAAATGTGAAAATAAAATTGTAATGTGCACATTTAGAATACAAGTGTGCAAAAGTAGGATACAATTGTGCAAATTTAAACTACAATTGTGCAAAAGTAAGATAGAATTGTGCAGATTTAGAATACAATTGTGCAAATGCAAGATCATAATGTGCATTAATAAGACAAAAGATGTGCTTTTAAAATCTATGTTTTAATTTTGTTTTTTTTTTTTACTTTTGAGTGTTTGGGTTCACCTCTCGGACAATTTAGGTTGATCGATGTGAGTTTGAAATCGATTTTTTTACGTATAAGCTTTTAAAATTAAAGTGCATAAATAAGATTAAAATATGCATAATTAAGGTTAAAAAGTGCATAACTAAGATTATAATGTGCATGATTAACAATTTGAGATTGTTGCGCTCTTGTCTATTATGTAACCTATGTGGGATTTGAACCCACATCTTTGTGCAAACGCACATTGCTCTACCAATTGAGCTAATAGGCTAAATTATGATTTTCATGCTAAAATAGAAGAACCTAATCGACCTAAAGCATATCGCAATAAAATTCTAAAATCCAATTAGCTCATGATTCACAAACAATTTGACAATGCTATGAACATGAAATTAGCTCCGAATCAACCCAACATCACAACCATATCATCAATTTGAATCAATTTGGATGTTGGCCAAAAAAACCCCAAATTCTAAAATATATCGCAATAAAATTCTAAAATCCAATTAGATCATGATCCATAAATAATTTGACAATGCTATGAACATGAAATTAGCTCCAAATCAACCCAACAACAAAACCATATCATCAATTTCAGTCAATTTTGCACAAGTATATGTTAGTAGGAGGAAATAAAGTTTAAAATATAGAAATATTAATCAAACCAGATTCGTGCCCACGCAAATAATTACAAGACCTCCTCCTGATGTAGCAGCGGGAAGTCAGGATCGATCCACAAGTAGCTGTAAATCTCACAGACAGAAGTAATAGACAGAAAGACAGAAATAACAAATAAAAGCGGAAAATAAAGCAAAAACAGAAGCTACTCGATATCGAGTACAGTTACTCGATATCGACTAAAACTATGTCGATCAACAGAAACAGAAATCGACCAATAGACATAAGACTCAAGAAAGACAAATGTCGAGTAAACCCTCCTCGATATCGAGTAAATCAACTCGATATCGACAAGAATCTCCCCGAGATCGACAAAGAACGGAAACCTTAAAATGCAACCTTTCGAACACATAAAGCAGATTTTGATGGAATAAATTCAATAAACTAAAGACTTCCAAGGCCAGGGTATCAACACCACAACGATAACCATGCAAAATAACACATAAAGGCATAAAAGATCATGCTTTTCATCAAATAACTTTTGTTATTAACAAATAGGAATATAGAGGCTTTCGCATAAACCCTAATTGTTACTAACCCTTTTCACATAATTAACCCAAGTTGTATTAAGATCACTTTCGCTTCAATAACACAAACAAGGATCACCTTCAACTTTCGCAAAAGAATCATGCTTGCAGGGATAGAAGACGAATTGCATAATAAGATCGTACCTTTATCGCATCACCTTACATGGCTACCGTCGGGCTCGCCCCGACCCCAGAAGTGGGTGGACTACTCGCTCTTCATCATCAAGAAAGACATCAATAATAAAAGGAAATAACTTTGCATTAAATTAAACCAAAGAAAGCTTACAACCAAACGAAGCCAAATCCGCTTGTGCCTTTCCAACTTCTCTCACCATAAGCTTTCTTCTCTACTCCTACTTACTTTTAATTGGTTGTCTCTGAAATTGAATGACTAAAATTCAGCCCCTAGGGCTTTATTTATAGGCTTGCAATCCTTGCTAATCAAGGAAGGAAATATCTATCTATATCTATATCTCTTTATCTACTTACTTAAAGATTAAATAATGGAATAAAAGAATTAAATCCAAAAAGGAAATATATCTAAAGTAGGTAAATCCTCCATGGAGTTGATAGACTTGATAAAACTTGATAGATGTGGATATAATCGGACAACTTCGTATCCAAGCAAGCCTAACTCGACTCGGACAGTCCACAGCGTAACGCGGCCCAGGAGGATTTCCTCGATATCGATTAATTTACTCGATATCGAGTAACTTCGTCGTCGACTTCGGCTTCACTGGTCTTCTCGAGTAACTGGTTCTCGATCTGGCTCGGGCAGGCGCTGCTGTTCTTGTCGATATCGAGCAGTTTCGTCGATATCGAGTAAGTGCTGCTCGAGTTCTCTAGGTCTTCGGCTTCTCGATCAGGCGCTCCTCCTCGACTCTGGGTATGGCTTCAGGGTTTTGGCGATATCGAGTAAATTACTCGATATCGAGTAAGGCTCTGGAGTCGGGTTAGCTTCGTCTCTCAGCTTCTCGATATGGCTTGTCCTCGATCATGCTTTGCTCGGACATGTTTGGTCGATATCGAGGAAAGATACTCGATATCGAGTAAGGCTCAGCTTCCGTCTTTGCTTATTGGTTTTGTCCCGGAATGGCTCCAAAATCTGTAATATTAAACCAAAACTTATGTAGACCTCTATTTCTTGCAAATAAGCACATATTACATAAATTCAACATATTCCCAGCCCGAAATATGCAAAGTGTATAAAATAAGGAGCTTAAATGTGCATTTCAACATGGCTATTTTGGTGGACATCAAATCACCCCATACTTAAGCTTGCTTGTCCCCAAGCAATAACTTGGATGGTTATTCAGGGGAAGAATTTAAAACTCTCAACATATTAGATTCATTCTTATATAACCCTGCAATCAATTACCATCCTCGAAAAGGTACTTGTGTCACAAATACGTGCATGTGCAATAAAAAGAAACATCTACTCATAAAAGGAGGTTAATGCAAAAACAATTTATGTGACAAAGCAACAATAATCAAGAGGACTTTAATTTAAGCTCAATAAGGAGTAGAATTGGTAAAAGGCTAAAGGTGGGCAATTTTTGGCAATGTGGTGCTTAATGATCCGGGGAAATGGAGTATTTCCAAACTGAATTTCCACATTCCTTCTTCATAAGATTCATCACCTTTCATATTGCTTTTATCAATAATAATGCTTTTACCTCTCTAACCTCAGCACTGCCTTCTCGCAAGTCGCAAACATGGGTGTCATGAATGGCCCCGGATACTTAGTGCTTTAGACTCCTTACATGGTGTCCCATCTCGCAAAACTATTATCTCAGCGAGCAGGGTCAATCTTTGATCGGATTTTCTTTCACTCATTAAATTTTCCATATATTTCAAACAATCCTTCCAAACTCCAATAATGATAATCAACAACACAAACTGATACGGGGTTAGCCGTAGGATGGCCCGATCTTCGACAACAAGCAAGAAACTAAAGAAATAAGCAAGAACTGAACAAGAACTAAAGACGCAGCAAAGAAAGCTTCAAGAAACGAACAAGAAAGCAAAGATCTTGGACAAGATTGACCAAGAACGACTCAAGAACAAGAATACGCAGCAAGAATTAAAGAAAGACTCGAAATTGATGCAAAGACACGACCGATAAGGACTGAGTCGATCTATATAGAACAAGATAATGACCCCAGGCCTCCTCAGAGGGTAGGAACCAATACCAATGACTATATAACCCGCCTCTACAACCCTACACAACCAAGCGGACAACTTGGAGGCACAAGGAGGGGGCTTGTGGATACTAGATTCACCAAGTCTTGCGAAGTTGATGAACGGCAAAGCAAACCAAGCTAGATCAATACCAATAGTTTCAATTGAAGAGCACAGCTCTATTCAATCGACAAACACTCGTTGTGTTTCACACAAAAAGAGAGAATTCTAATTCATTATAATTTGAATTGTTCTACATGAGGGTGATCGACTTATATAGCCATCACATATGCCTGTTGGGCCGAAAATAATAAAAGAACTAAATAAACTAACAACTTATGGAATTAATAAAATAACATCTAAAGTTTCCTAAAATAACTTAAGTAAAAATAATACTAAAAATAGTATCTTAAAAGAGCTGATTTTCGTTCCCAACAGTACAGCTGCAAAGATGTTGAGTTTCGACCAAACTCTAGGACGAATCTGGAAAAACCTTCAACAGCAAAGTTTTAGATCTCTTCGTCCTCGTTCCAACAAGGTATGGCACGCCTCAATCCGATCAATATTGAATCCGTACGACCCATTTTACAGAGACGTCGAAAAGCTGTCAAACTGTTGAACGAATGTAAAACGTCATTTGCACTTTGGATCTTCTCCCAAGGTGGAGCCTTCTTCTTCCTCTTGAGGATGACAACATTCTCATGAGCTCGAATCATAGGTCCATCCCCAAGTATAGATGTGTCCGAAGGTGACTTGGATGGTGTCTTGGATGGTCCCGCATCAATCTCCCTTTCTTGAAAAGGATTCGTCCTCGAATCTAAGGTCGTATATGATTCCGCACATCCAGCCACACGAGCTCCTGGATCGAACACCATATGCCCATGGAAATCAATCTCAAGAACGATTGGTGTAGGGATTGACCACTCCTTGTTAGGTATTATCTCAGCTTCATCTACAAAATCAATAAAAGAAACTTTATGAGTGCATAATTCAAATTTCATATCATCATTATGTTCTAACGTAATATGCACTTTAGCTTGGTCAATAATCCCTAAGTTTTCATCCAATGCTAGCAAGTTTTCTTCCTTTTTCAAGGCTGAATTTTCAATTAACTCGATGCTAGCAATAGTAGAAGAATTTTCACCATCAATGATCAAATTAGACACTTTGCCTATTTCTAAGCACAAATACTCTCTTTGATTATCCTCACAAGGACTAGGTTGAACACTTAAAACTTTACTATCAATCAAAGAATCATCATGCTCATATTCAATGCAAACATTATCATCATAGGCAATTAAATTAAGATCTTGATCACTATTATCAACATGCTCTACATTTTCAGAAATAAGAGAATTAGCTATGCTAGAAGAAACATTAAGTTGAGTAGAAATAGGATGAGTTTCTTCCCTTTCAATTGGTGGCACGTCATCTCTAGGTGAGGCTCCTTGTACAAACACCGTATTAGAGCCAAAACGCTGAAACTCTATTGTCGCAAGGCTGTTTTCCATCTTAGCTATGCTGGCATTCATCTTAGCTATGTTCTCCATGACGGTATTGTACCAGTCATTGCCCTGGCTATTAGACATCGCAAATAAAGACAAACAAAGAACTATGTGAAAGGTTAGAAAAATATAAACAACCTCACAATGTGTTTCGCTCACACTCCCTCTCTAATTGGTATGTCACGCTTGTTGGGACAATCCGCTTTGGGCAAATCAACTACCAAGCAAAGAACAAAGCAATCAAAGTATGTAATTCAAGAGAATGAATGAAACAATTCAACAAAGTACTCAATAAAAGGGATAGAGTACTCGACAGCAGCTGTAAGCAATTGATTCAAGCAAAACAGATGGGTAATTGCAAAGAATCAACTCGACACAACAAGGAGATCACTCGGCAGGGGCTGAGATCACTCGACACACACACAAACAAGCAAGCAAGGCACTCGATATGGTGTATAAGTGCTCGACAGTAGCTTAAAACAACTCAAAATCAGTAGTACAGCACTCGACAATAGTGGGTAGTGCTTGACAAAAACTGAAAAGAAAAGAAACAAAGGAAAGTAAGGAAATTTACCTCTTTTGATTGAAAACCTTAAGTTATGATGTTGTAGTTGCAAGGTAGGGTTTAAATTTAGAATTTTGTGGAGGTAATGTGTTTGGGGAATAGGGCTGTCGATTTAGGGCTAGGGAATCACCAAAAAGGTTAGTCCTTGGAGCTTTCTTGCACTAGATCAAACAACTAACAAACACTTTCTCTTTCTTTTGAATTTTCGGATCTTAATTTACTGTTTTTTTTTTTTATATGAAACTAATGCAAGAAAACTAACAACAATGAGAAAGGACTCGAAAATATGATGGTGGTGGTGAAAGGATAACAAAATTCAGCCCTAAAGATAAATTTATAGGTGAGGCTTTTGCTATCTTTGGTAAGTGGATCTATCTATAGCTTTAAAGATAAATGATAGATAAATAGGGATTATATCTACCAAAAATCAGATTTATAATGAAAGCAATAGATAAATAGAATTTAGATAAAAGATATATCAAAATTCCCAAAGATAGAACAAAGGATAGAAAGGATAACAAACTAGGGTTTGTCCTTGTTGGTAGGTGAATGTCGGCCAAGCTTTGGCTATGGGGACACTATGTGCCGTCGGCTAGGGTGTACACAAAGGGATGTGTGCACTGACTTGGTCGACTCCACGGTCTCGGCTAGGCTTTGTGTTTAGGCTATGCAACCACAAACAATCACAAACTCAAGATTAGTAATATAATCAAAAAGAATGCAAGAAGTAAATAACCAAAACTAGAAAAGGACTCTTTTTTGTGGTTTTTGTGTTTATGAAAAAGAAAAGACTCAATCTTGATGTCGGAAACCAAAGCTCTAATGCCAATTTGATACGGGGTTAGCCGTAGGATGGCCCGATCTTCGACAACAAGCAAGAAACTAAAGAAATAAGCAAGAACTGAACAAGAACTAAAGACGCAGCAAAGAAAGCTTCAAGAAACGAACAAGAAAGCAAAGATTTTGGACAAGATTGACCAAGAACGACTCAAGAACAAGAATACGCAGCAAGAATTAAAGAAAGACTCGAAATTGATGCAAAGACACGACCGATAAGGACTAAGTCGATCTATATAGAACAAGATAATGACCCCAGGCCTCCTCAGAGGGTAGGACCCAATACCAATGACTATATAACCCGCCTCTACAACCCTACACAACCAAGCGGACAACTTGGAGGCACAAGGAGGGGGCTTGTGGATACTAGATTCACCAAGTCTTGCGAAGTTGATGAACGGCAAAGCAAACCAAGCTAGATCAATACCAATAGTTTCAATTGAAGAGCACAGCTCTATTCAATCGACAAACACTCATTGTGTTTCACACAAAAAGAGAGAATTCTAATTCATTATAATCTGAATTGTTCTACATGAGGGTGATCGACTTATATAGCCATCACATATGCCTGTTGGGCCGAAAATAATAAAAGAACTAAATAAACTAACAACTTATGGAATTAATAAAATAACATCTAAAGTTTCCTAAAATAACTTCAGTAAAAATAATACTAAAAATAGTATCTTAAAAGAGCTGATTTTCGTTCCCAACAGTACAGCTGCAAAGATGTTGAGTTTCGACCAAACTCTAGGACGAATCTGGAAAAACCTTCAACAGCAAAGTTGTAGATCTCTTCGTCCTCGTTCCAACAAGGTATGGCACGCCTCAATCCGATCAATATTGAATCCGTACGACCCATTTTACAGAGACGTCGAAAAGCTGTCAAACTGTTGAACGAATGTAAAACGTCATTTGCACTTTGGATCTTCTCCCAAGGTGGAGCCTTCTTCTTCCTCTTGAGGATGACAACATTCTCATGAGCTCGAATCATAGGTCCATCCCCAAGTATAGATGTGTTCGAAGGTGACTTGGATGGTGTCTTGGATGGTCCCGCATCACAAACACCATATAACATCTCCATAATGTAACATCATTCTCAACATAATCCCCGGATGGAAATAAGGTAAAGAATGGGCAGTATTTAGATCATGTGGAGCAAATATGAAATAAGGCATATAATGGCTTTTGTGATGCATAAGCATAGGTAAGGCTAGGAATATAAACAATATGAGCATTATATGGAAATATAAAGTCCTCCATCCTCTTATCATGCAACATGTCAAAAGCAACTACAAATTTACCTCCTTTCATGGTTTTCAAGAAAATATGCACTTCATTGCGACTTCCCTTTACTAGGCAATTTCATGCTATATCTCTAATGAATCCAATTTTGCATCGTCGAGTTGAATAAAGCTTCCATGAAATTATTCAAAAATTTTCAATGGGGGTGATTTTTCTTTAACCTTTGGAAAACATGCATATAAGCCCATAAATCAATAATGAATTCCAAAATAGCCATGTATAAGCAATTCAAGAATCAAGCTTTAAATGTGCACACATAATGTCAAATATGGTCAAATATGCATAAAGTAAGCCCTTTCCCCACCCCATACTTAAACATTACAGTGTCCTCACTGTATAAAAAATAAGGGTAAAGAAAGAAACTCACTAGACCGGTGTGCTAATCGACAGAATCGGGTGCTATGCTGCTGGGCCTTGTCCGATTTTAGTTTGCTTCTATCCCCATGGACCTGAAAAAAAATGTAGAAGAGAAATACCCACAATAGAAAAACTAAAAGTTCAAAACCAAAAACAAAAGCAACAATGTCCAAAAGTCTCAGAAAATAAATGTCTATTTACAAGCTTTAGATTTTATAGTCGCTAGGCCGACTTCTTCATCAAGCTCAAGGTGGCATTTGCAGGGCCCATGTAGCTTGGGCTTCAAATAGAACTCCATTCTTGTCCATCAGCTGCAATCCTCCAGAATGGATCTTGTTCACCACGAAGGGTCCCATCTTCTTCTTGTTGAATTTGTTGGGAAACCAATGATCCTTTGATTTGGAAACATAGAGTTTGTCTCCAACTTCATACTCCTTAGGCTCATCATTGGAAATCCTACATAATCGCACATACCAAGGCAAACCTCTCCCATGTATAGATAAATCTTTAATGGAAATGGGAGAAGAAAGATCCATACCTTGGCTTTACTTCGCAGAAACGGTTTCGGTGACCACTGTCTTTGGTCGATCTCGAGGAACAGTACTCGATATCGAGTTGGTTTCGGCTTCTGGTGGGTTGCTGCTCGAGGATGGTGGAGTCGAGGAAGGAAAGTTTTTGTCGATATCGACTACAGTTATCGATATCGAGGAATTTTGCTCGTCTGGTGGAATCAGCATCGAGGAAGGCAAAGTCGAGGACGAAGATAGTTGGTCGATATCGACCAATTTTGTCGATATCGAGTAGTCCGTGGCTTCAGGTTGGGTGCTCGACGATGCTGCTGCTGGTAGAGGGTTCTGAGTTTGGTCGATGTCGACCAGATTCTTCGATATCGAGGAATTCTGGGTGACTTCGACCCCATACTTGCATCCTGTCAAGGCATCTGATAAATAGTTAGTCGACATCGACTTACCTTGGTCGATGTCGAGCAGATCCTCTGTGTCGTCGTTCAGGATGGCCATGATCTTCTCCACCTAGGCTTCCATATCCCTCTTTCCCAGCTCTTCAGGAGTCATATTTCTTACCTTAGGCTCCCCGCAAGTGATGTAACCAGCTGATATAGCTTTTACTTCTTCCATAGGACCTGTGTGCCTTTCAGTTTTATTAAAAGAATACTCAATTACCTCATCGCTGATGTTGAAAGTGAGTACTCCCTTCCTTACGCTTATGTTGGCATCCACCGTCGCCAAGAAGAGCCTTCCTAGAATAATTGGACAAGCAGGGTCCTCCGCCATATCAATAACTAGAAAATTAGCAGGGACAAAGAATTTACCTACTTGCACTGGCACATTATCCACCATGCCTGTTGGGATGACCACCGTGTTGTTTGCCATATAAAGCTTGGCATCCACAGGCTCTAGGGCACCTATCTTAATCTTGGACCATATAGTTAAAGGCATTATACTGACACTAGCTCCAAGATCACATAATGCATTAACGTTATATTGACCAAATCCAATGGTTATAGCAAACTTACATGTATCTGGCCTTTTCTCAAGTATGTCCATATGGCTGCACTCCTTTGTAATTTCAGCCATTGACCGCTTCTTGCTTAGGATCTCCTTGAGGAATTTGACATAGGATGACATTTCATTGAGAGCTTCTGTGAAACGTATGGTGACATTGAGCCTTTGAAGCATCTTGATGAAGCGCTGAAATTTCTTCTCTGCTGGATCCTTTGGAGATTTTGTTGGGAAAGGTAGCTTCTTTTTCTGATTCGGAGCCAGAACAGATGTCGGAGGTGTTGCAGCTTTCTCGACGTCGACTTCGTTCTCCTCGACATCGACCAGACGTTCCTCGATATCGACCAGGTTCTTCGATGTCGAGTTGTTGTGCTGTGCAGACGAAGGTTGATCCAGTTTGTCCTCGATATCGAGTAGTCCTTCCTCGATATCGAGTTGCCTCTCCTCGACATTGACCAAGGTCTGGTCAATATCGACTTGCTGTTCAGCTCCTCCGTCCTGCTGCTTTCCGACCTCTGGCTCGCGTAGTTGGTGGCCGTTTCTGAGTTTCACACCAGCGATGTGTCCGGTCTTCCCCTTGGGGTTTGGTTATGAAGATCCGGGGAGCGAACCTGACTGTCTGGGGACGCCCGCTGCTAGCTGGCCAATCTGTGTCTCCATTGATTTTCGCCATATGTCAATCTCTCCAAGCCTAGAGTTGACTCCCTGAATCTGAGTGTAGACGGAGTTGAAGGACTGCTTGGTATCTGAATGGTTCCTCCGTATTTCCTCTAGGTCGGTCTGTAGATCATCTCTTTTCTGGTCCCTTTCCGGATGTCTTGGAGCTTTGTAGGGTGGGGGGTTCCTAGGGGCACCTTGGTTCCATTGTGGTTGCTGAAACCTCTGGTCCCCCAAATAGTGATTGGGACCCCCTGCATAAGCTACCTCTTCATGGTGTTCTACCAGCCTGACTTGCTCTGTGTGTGGGCACTCAGTAGTGGTGTGCCTATGTGATCCGCATTCAATGCAGGGCCGGTTGACAGAAATATAATTTACTTGCTTGAGGAGCTTCCTATTCTGATCTCTGTACTACTGCTCCTTAACATCTGGGTCGATCTCCTTAGTAGGCTCGTAGAGAGGCATGGATGAGGCTGGCCTGGCATATGTATTCTCCTCATAGTTGATTGGAGTCCCATACTTGTTGTCATAGTTGGTCAGCTTGTCGAGGGCAGCCCATGCGTCAGCTGGTGGCATTGTCAGATACTCATAATGAGTATATGTGTTGATTCTATCCTTAGCAGCAAGGTCAAGAGAATTGAAGAAGATCTCCTGAATGACGCAAGATTGTTGTCCATGTGTAGGGCAGGATCGCGGTAAATCCTTATAGCGTTCCCATGCCTTTGCTAGCGGCTCTCCAGGCTGCTGTTTGAAAGATGTAATCTTTTGGCGGAGGAACGCTGTCTTGGCAGGAGGAAAGAATTTATTGAGAAATTCCTGCTTTACTTGAGCCCATGTCGTGAGGGATCGTGGTTTCAGTCCTTCCAGCCACTTCAATGCGGGACCAGCGAGAGACCAACGGAAAGCCTTCATCAAGATGTACTCCAAGGTGGTACCTTCAGCAAGAGTACGACACATATTAGTAAAGTTGGTAATATGTTGAAGAGGGCATTCATTAAATCTACCATGAAAAGCATTATGTTTAATTTCTATTAAGAAAGGAGTGCGAATTTCATAGTTATTCTAAGGGATTAGAATAGCCGATTCAGGCACGACGAGAGTCGGCTGCATGTAATCCTCTGCAGTGGTAGGATATTGGGCAAGCTCATCTTCTGCTTGCCTCACACGCTCAGCTTCCTGTTCCCTTCCTGCTCTCTCAGTGGCGAGAGCAGCATCCTTGGCGGCTAGTTCCCTCCGAAGCCTCTCAATCAGCTGTTCTTGTGTCTCTGTAGCCGCCATGGCTCTTTTAATTTAGCTTGGATGTGTATAAGGCGTTCCGGTTCATCTAAGCCGTCAAACTCGGGTGGTTGACCAGAACGGCGCATACACCTGCGAAGTAACTCAAAAGAAAAAGTGAGATCTGACTACCTAAGGCGTGAATGATTGCTTCCCCGGCAACGGCGCCAATTTGTTTAGTAGGAGGAAATCAAGTTTAAAATATAGAAATATTAATCAAACCAGATTGGTGCCCACGCAAATAATTACAAGACCTCCTCCTGACGTAGCAGCGGGAAGTCAGGATCGATCCACGAGGAAGCGAGTCAGCGGATCTTAGGTAGCTGTAAATCTCACAGACAGAAGTGATAGACAGAAAGACAGAAATAACAAATAAAAGCGGAAAATAAAGCAAAAATAGAAGCTACTCGATATCGAGTACATTTACTCGATATCGAGTACATTTACTCGATACCGACTAAAACTATGTCGATCAACAGAAACAGAAATTGACCAACAGACAGAAGACTCAGCAAATACAAATGTCAAGTAAACCCTCCTTGATATCGAGTAAATCAACTCGACATCGACAAGAATCTCCCCGAGATCGATAAAGAACAGAAACCTTAAAATGCAACCTTTCGAACACAGAACGCAGATTTTGATGGAATAAATTCAATAAAATAACGACTTCTAAGGCCAGGGTATCAACACCACAACGATAACCACGCAAAATAACACATAAAGGCATAAAGGATCATGCTTTTCATCAAATAACTTTCCTTATTAACAAATAGGAATGTAGAGGCTTTCGCATAAACCCTAATTGTTACTAACCTTTTTCACATAATTAACCCAAGTTGTATTAAGATCACTTTCGCTTCAATAACACAAACAAGGATCACCTTCAACTTTCGCAAAAGAATCATGCTTGCAGGGATAGAAGATGAATGCATAAAAATATCGTACCTTTATCGCATCACCTTACATGGCTACCGTCGGGCTCGCCCCGATCCCAGAAGTGGGTGGACTATCGCTCTTCATCATCAAGAAAGACATCAATAATAAAAGGAAATAACTTTGCATTAAATTAAATCAAAGAAAGCTTACAACCAAAGGAAGCCAAATCCGCTTTCGCCTTTCCAACTTCTCTCACCACAAGCTTTCTTCTCTACTCCTACTTACTTTTAATTGGTTGTCTTTGAAATTGAATGACTAAAACTCAGCCCCTAGGACTTTATTTATAGGCTTCCAATCCTTGCTAATCAAGGAAGAAAATATCTATCTATATCTATATATCTTTATCTACTTACTTAAAGATTAAATAATGAAATAAAAGAATTAAATCCAAAAAGGAAATATATCTAAAGTAGGTAAATCCTCCATGGAGTTGATAGACTTGATAAAACTTGATAGATGTGGATAGAATCGGACAACTTCGTATCCAAGCAAGCCTAACTCGACTCGGACAGCCCACAGCGTAACGCGGCCCAGGAGGATTTCCTCGATATCAAGTAATTTACTCGATATCGAGTAACTTCGTCGTCGACTTGGGCTTCACTGGTCTTCTCGAGTAACTGGTTCTCGATCTGGCTCGGACAGGCGCTGCTGTTCTTGTCGATATCGAGCAGTTTCGTCGATATCGGGTAAGTGCTGCTCGAGTTCTCTTTGTCTTCGGCTTCTCGATCAGGCGCTCCTCCTCGACTCTGGGTATGGCTTCAGGGTTTTGTCGATATCGAGTAAGGCTCTGGAGTCGGGTTAGCTTCGTCTCTCAGCTTCTCGATATGGCTTGTCCTCGATCATGCTTTGCTCGGACATGTTTGGTCGATATCGAGGAAAGATATTCGATATCGAGTAAGGCTCAGCTTCCGTCTTTGCTTCTTGGTTTTGTCCCGGAATGGCTCCAAATTCTGTAATATAACCAAAACTTATGTAGACCTCTATTTCTTGCAAATAAGCACATATTACATAAATTCAACATATTCCCAGCCTGAAATATGCAAAGTGTATAAAAAGGAGCTTAAATGTGCATTTAAACATGGCTATTTTTACATCACCATATCATCAATTTCAGTCAATTTTACTTTTGGCAAAAAGCCCCAAATTCCGCTCCTAAATTAAACCCTAGATTTTCAATCTCAACCTAAATCATTCAAACAATCTAAATAATTATAATAAACAAGTTTAGGGTTATAAATCATACCAAATTCGAGTTGAAACAAGGAGCATCATCGGGATTTGGAAGGTATTCCGAGCCAAAAATGTCGAACAACACTTATGGGGGAGATGGGCTCGTTGTGAGCTCAGCTGGGCTCGAACCATGGGGTTTCCGGTCTTGGGGGGTGTGTCTGAGGGAGGGGGTTCGAGCGGGTGGGGGCTGGTGGCCGGAGGTGGATCGTGGGTGGCGTTGTAGGCCGACGAGCGAAGATGCGACGTGAGGCTTCGAATGGTCAGGGTGGGCGCGTATGGGCTCGAACCAGGCCAAGGCAGGGCTCGGGGGTTGCGCATCGGGGTGGGCTCGAGGGCGGCTGGTCGCTGGTGGTCGGAGGTAGCTTGAGGTGGGTGTGGGTGCGGGAGTCCGAGAGTGACGCAACTTCTACTGTTGGACGCGCGTATGTTTATGTGGGATTTGAAAATTTTACACCTTAAGCAATTTTACACGTTAAAGATGTTTTACATTTTAAAGCTTCCATATATATATATATATATATATATATATATATATATATATATATATATATATATATATATATATTGCTATCTTTTTACATGATTTTTAATTATTAATATTTTATAGGTGATTTTCTAAGAATTTTTCCTCGCATATATAATATCAGGATCATCCTATATCCTTTACAATACTAAAACAACATATTTTTATAATTATTTTAGATATAAAAAAATTCCTCCAAAAAAATTATGCAGTTATGTTTTGTCATCTCACTAAATGATGTCATCACCTATTTACAACTATTTTAGTAAGCTACTATTAGGGTTGTGCATAACCGAGTATCCGACACGACACGACACGACATGTCGGATACACGAAACCGATAACACTTAAAAAGCCGATCCGAACACGACACGATAAGTACCGGTTATCCGACACGAAAACACAACACGGTTTCGTGTCGGATACCCGTATAACACGACACGATTTATATAAAAAGTTAAATCAAAGGGAAATTGCCAAAAAAAAAAACTTGAGAAGTAGGGACCGAAATCGGCGTTCTTATTTGAATTTCTGCTCAGATCTCGCCTCTTCTGGGATTCGAAATCGAGACATCAAGGCCGCGTCTAAACGGGAGCATTCACACGGAACCACTTGGGCAGAGAGCACTTTGTGATTCTCTAGTAAAGTTATAATATTTCTAAGTAGTCTGAATATCAAAATGGGTCTAAAAATTTTGGGGCCCTGTTTGACTGATCCACCTGAACATGCTTATACACAGACCCACTATTAACATTATTGTGATTTCGATTCGGATGTGTTATTTGCACGGCAAAATATCGCCATCGGCACGGTACCGATGGCGATTGTTGGAGTCGACATGGTTTTTGCCAAAGCCGAGTGCCGAAGTCGGCAGAAATGTTGCCTTTGTCGAGTTCCTAAGTCGGCATTGTTGTCCTATGCTGACCCACATGAATGTCTATATAAATAGGAGCAAGGTTGGGTTTATATTTTGATTGCTCTCTATATCATACTACTTCCGTTCAAAATTATAAGTCCTTTTAGAGATTTGCACACAAATTAAGAAAATCATAAAGTTATTCCATTTATATTCCTAATTAATTATCCACAACTCTCATCAACCAATAATATTTGAGCAAAAAGTCAAAAAGTAACAATTCTCATATCTCAATACCTAGAAAACCTAAAAGGACTTATATTTTCAAACAAAAATCTAAGCCTAAAAGGACTTATATTTTTGAACGGATGGAGATGGCAAAGGCGAGCTACCATTCGACGTTTTCAATTATAGTGATCTGGAGGAGCTTGTGAAGAACCTCGAGGTAAACTATTCATACATTGTTATAGTTTGTAGAACTATATGTATAACGGAATGGAGATGCAAGTCTGACAAAGTTGTTTATGTCGAGGGAACGTTATTATAGTTATGGATTTGTTATTTGAATAGAATCATAATATAGCATAGTTGTGTAATACGAAACCATCATATAATATAGCGTTATTGTAGCATATTTTGTAAAATTGCATATAGTGAGATTTTGCGCGAAAATGTTCTTAGTACATAAGTTACATTATGCAGGAACAAAACCAACCTCTTGATACGGGTACAGATTATGGTTCGATGTTTACAGTTGATGGTTTTTAGGCCGATCAAGTTAACATGAAGGTGTGGGCTAGATATATAAGGAAGATAAAAAAACATGGTATTTGTGATAACTCGGTAATGGAAGAACAAAATGAGTGGGTTGGGTACCTTTCGTTTAGTGTGTGATAAGTATGGAGGGGCTCGTGATAGTCGAGATGTCGACTTAGATTTTCCTCCATCATCGACTAGGCGAGGAAGAACGACGAAGCTCGGCTGCGAGTTTGAGCTGGAGGGTCGTCAAAATGATGTTGACAATTGGACCATCAAGGTTATATGCGGTGTGCATAACCACAAACTCTCGGATAAGATGTTAGGACATCCATATGCTGGTCGATTAACACCAGGGCAACATCAGCAGGTCCGTCGTGATACCTTGATTGGGTTAAGAGCTCGAGATGTCCTACGCGGGATAAAGTATGATGATCATGACTGCGTGACTGACATTCAGCAAGTGTACAACGTACGAGCACATTTGCGGAGAAGCGCTGCAGAGGGACAGAGGGACCTGGCGCTAGCGCCACACCAACTCCACCAAAAAGTTTACTATATCGCCACCAAGAAGTCCTCTAAGGCCGGAGTAGACGAGGTTACTAACATACTGTTGGCACATCCGCACTCGCGCCATCTTTTGATGTTGTTGCCATATGTTATCGTTATGGTCTCGACCTACAAGATGAACGAGTAAGAGTTATCATATTTTGTCGAGTAATTTTATATTTGTCATACGTGTTAGTTTTTCTATTTAACTAATTAATGTTATTGTGGTAGGTACCAAATACCGTTGCTAGAGATCGTTTGGATTACTAGCACAAAGAAAATATTTGCAATAGCGTTCGTATTTATGGCAGGGGAGTCCACGGATCACTATAGTTGGGCATTAAGGCGAGTACGTCATTTGTGCGGACAACGACTTCCAGATGTAATTGTTACAGACAGAGAGTTGGGTCTTATTAAGGCTCTTCGAGAGGAGTTTGCCGCGGTAAAGCATATGTTGTGCTCTTGGCTTATTATGTGCAACATCGAATTGAAGGGTAGGATTACACAATCTAGCGAGAAGGGACCCGCGTTTTATAATGATTGCTATGCCTTATTTTAGTCGAAGACTGAAGAAAGTTATGGGGTGCGACTACAATCGATGAAGGCGACATGGTAGGCGCGATGGGGTCTTATGAAGTACCATGAACACACTTCCCCATACAACGAGCGCATTCAGCAATACATCAACTACCGACAAGTGGAGAGAGCGGGCCCCGTGTAGTCATGATTTTCTGTTCGCATAGCGTAAGAAATGGATTTGAACTGATGCAGCTATGTGCTCTACTATTATGCAAAATTAGATATGCAAAATAAGATATTTGTTCAACGAAGTGTTAGCAATCCGCACCAATCGTTCGCATTTTCAGAAAATGACTTCAATTGAAAACTTACTTAGAAAACACCTAGTACAAGACCCAATTGAAAACTGCAATCCCAAACAAAAACATATGGGAGGGTCCAAGTACAAATCCACCATACAAACAACTACTGCTAACAGAAATACAACAGGTACTGTGAACATAGATAGACCAAAACTGGGAGGGTCGACTTACAAGTCCGCGTGTCCAGTCCCATTCTACTCAAGTGTTTGGTTGCCATTAGTAGAACTGGGATGCATGAACCTGTGTAGGCGCTACAAGCAACTTTGATCCACGAGCTTCCCGGATGTATTCCCGAATCTCAAAGGCATAGAACACCTCATCACCCCGATTCATCATAGATTCTAGATGAGCCAACAACACACCAAAATGCTACAATGAACACAATATGATGGCAATGAAAAAAAAGGTATGAAACAAAGCAACTAAAATGAAAAGTAAATGGTAATCTGGATATGTACCCGCTGATCGTATACGGCAATAGGAGGAGCATATGTTTCCGGTAGCTGTTGTTGTGAGCCTTTGAAAACAAATGTTTGGTCATGCTCAGCGAAGCACTGCATGTAGTCTACGGAAACGGCGTGAGACTCAAGCGCATGTGAATGGCCGTTGAATGATATGTACACATCTGAGATAATTAAGTGGTCATCCCAAAGTTCGTCCACGGGGTGCCAGATCATCTTGAGGCCCTTGACATGTTGTGGTCTTTCTTCTCTAAGCGGGAGGATTCTCTCCATCGGAACGATCCGCACATAGCCAAACTGTCGCAGAAATCGGTCTGGCATGTAGGGTTCCTTGTTCATGGAAAATTGGATGATTCCTCTATATCGAGAGACTCGGTAAAACCCATTGAAATCCAGCTGACCGTAGGGCATGAACTTGACATCCTCCACACGCTTTGTTTCCAACTGTTTTATGAACTGAAGGGTCCTCTTTGTGGTCATCGTTGGTGTGGGTTGGGCTGTGTACCGCTTTGCCCAGCGAGGGTCTCCATGTTCCACCGGGTCCTCAGAAACGTCGGGTGAGAACATTGGGTAGTGAGCAAATATCCAATATTGAAATACCGTAAAAAACGTCAGACATTGAATAATATTCAATAACAAAACACATCATAGTTGGGGGATTTCTGGCTTTCAGTACTTGCAACAGAGCAGTACACCCACCAATGGCATTCATTCCGGTTTTAGACGAGATCCCCAGATGCCGATATAGATATGCAAGGACGCCCGCTCCCCAAGCCTACTTTGCGGTTCGGGCATGATCAGTGACGAAGTCCAACACAGCTATGGATATGACGGTTGTGGTTCTGTTGTTGAGCAGTACGCTGCCTAGAACCTCCAGCAGATAACCTGTTGCGAGTACCCGATGGGGTGTGTCGGGCTTGAGCAACAGGTCCTCAAGGCGCATATCCAGGTTGTTGTGGAAAAATGCATTCCCACTAGGGGTGATGTCAACAAGGGATAAGTTGAAGTTGGTCGTCATCCACTACTGTCGTAAAGTGTTTGAGCTGGTAGGCTTTAGTGCGGCACCGTCGATTGGCAAACCTAGCAACTTTTTCACATCGTGCAAGGTAATTGTCATCTTGTTGTTGCAGAAGGATTATCAAGTATGAAAATAAATCGAAATATAAAATCAAACTGACTCCCTGTCTCAGCAAATAAATACAAGACTTCCTCCCGTTGTAGTAGAAGGCAGTCAGGATCGATCCACAAAGAAGCTTGTCAGCGCCCGCCTTTTCAGTTTAGAAAACTATCGAATTCGACTCAGGAAGTACTCGACGTCGACTAGGTGTCCTCGACGTCGACCATTCAGTCGGGTAAAAACTGCAAAATAGAGAACAAAGAACGCAAAGAAGTAAGCAATATTAGTCGATCTCGAGTAGGTGTACTCGACGTCGACTACTGTAGCACTCGACGTCGACCAGTGTCGGCGAAATCGAGTAGAATAGCAATGTAAACACGTAAACTTTAAATCGAAGTAAAACGAAAGTAAAACGAATTCAGTGGGAATAAAATCAATAAACTAAAAGACTTCCAAGATCGGGGTTTAAATGCCACAACAATAACCACATAAAATAATGCATAAGGTATAAAAGATCATGCCTTTTCATCAAATAACTTTCGTTATTAACAAATAGGAAGATAGAGGTTTTCGCATAAACCCTAATTGTTACTAACCCTTTTCACATAATTAACCCAAGTTGCATTAAGATCACTTTTGCTTCAATAACACAAACAAGGATCGCCTTCAACTTTCGCAAAAGAATTATGCTCATAGGTGCTCATAGGGATAGAGGACGAAATCGCATCAAAAGATTGTACCTTTATCGCATTACCTTACATGGCTACCGTCGGGCTCACCCCGACCCTAGAAGTTGGGTGAGTACTCGCTTCTCATCATAACAAACATCGATATCATAAAGGAAATAAATAATTGTATTAAATCAAATAAAAACTTACAACCGAATAACGCCAAAACGTCTCTCAACAATCTCCACCTTACCCGGCCTAAGCTCTCTCTCCTGCCTTCGAATGTAAATTGTGTGTGTAAATTGGAATGAATGAAAACCAGCCCCTAGGGCCTTATTTATAGTATTTAATCCCCGCTATCCAAGGAAATAATACTCTATCTATATCTATTCCTATCTATCTAAAGCCATAAGATAAAACTTGATAAATAAAGGAAATAAATCTCTAAGGAAATTATACTAATGTGGATAAATCCCTCTTGGACTTGATAGATCTTCATGTGGATGGATAGAATTCCACATATCTTCACTTGCATGTAGTCTATCTTCTCGTACTCCACTCGATCTCGGACTCGGATTTGTCATTGGGGTACTCGACTTCGACTAGATGTAGTCGACGTCGACTAGTACTTTCTTCTCCTGGATTGTACTCGAGCTCGGGCACTTGGTGGACTCGACGTGTGTACTCTACATCGAGTAAGGTTACTCGACGTCGAGTAGCTCTGGGCTCCTCGAGTGATGCTCTGCTCGTCTCGTGCTCGACTGGCCTGATGTACTCGACATCGACTAGATTCAATCGACGTCGACTAGAAGTGTGTCGAGGGCTCTTTCTCGTTTTCTGCTCGATTTTCCCTGGTTTTGCTGCTCCTTGACCTCGGACTTTCTGTAGTTGACTTTGAGCTTTTCATCCTTTCTCCGAATTGCTGTAAATTAGTGTAGACTCCATAATTTGGCAAATAAGTGTAAACTACATAGATTATGTACTATTCTAACCCAAATGCATGAAATGTATGATGAAATGATATAAAAGTAAGCGTGAAACATGGCGAATTAGGCTCACAACACATCTTTCCCAAGGGGAGATGGAAGCTGCTGATCTCCGGGCGTCATCGATACAGGAAGGCTTGAATCAGACTGTGATCGATGGTCCCAAAACTAATATCTTCGAAAACATGCAACTCACTATGTCTGACCAAATACCATGCTAGTTCCACTAGGTGGTTTCACGAGGCCATCTTCGCAATGCAGCAAACCGGTCGGTATGCCTGATGCTCTTGACATGCATGTCCACCCCCTAATAACCACATTATGTGATGATAAGAGTGATAGTTGTGCATGGAATAAACGTAACCGTATAGTAAACCTTAATTTAAGGACACCCACCTCAGTTATCCACAGTGTGCGACACCTGTGTGTCCTGTAGTGTCTAAGTGGCTCAACGAACTTGGGTCGTCTGTCGTCTATATCTAGAATGTTCATCTTGTCTAGATAACCTGGTCAAGCATTGGGGTTATGCAAGGGGTTGGAACTAGTGACACCCCCTTGTTGGTAACCTGCACCGTAAGTGTCGAAGGCTGGTGCCGAGGCCCCCGCGGTCGCTTCGAACGAGGTTCCAGCAACTGGGTTGGAAGATGACGTACCAATGGGCGGGATCCTGATGTATAGCAATTGGCTAGGCCGGTCAATTGCTAAACTAAAAACGCCGATTTTGGTTAGCTCCTTGCTTTCTCTTGTATTGATGCCGAATTTGCACGAGACTAATCCTTCTTGAATTGCTTGGTCAACGATTGCGGCCGACTAAATGTAAGTAGCTAGGATTGATCCTCCGAATGAAATAACGAATTAAAGGAATGAATTGAGAATTCAACAATTTGAGTCCAAAAGGGTCACCCTATATACACCGCAAATCCACGATTAGCGCTGTTAATGAAATGTCGAATGTGACGTTGTAGAAACGTTGGATTTCACGTTGCAGCAACGTTCGTTTCGACGTTGTCATTTATCCTACACAATGTTGTGAATTGAAGGAAGTTGGGTGGGTCGGACACTTTAGCAACGCCTAATCCGACGTTGCTAAAGTGGGCCTCGTCAGGCTAGACAGCAACGTTCAATACAACGTTGCAATATGAATACAACGTTAAGTCTGACGTTTTTAACAGCAACACTTGGATCAACTTTGAAGTTCTATTATCCTTGTTTTTGTTGGGTAGTATGTTGGCGAAAATTTAGTACCATGTCTGCATCTTTTATTTTGTTGGGGCGATTTGCCCCTCGCGGAGGGTTTTCAAATATGATTTGTGGTTATTTCAGGGAAAAACACGTTACATGAAAACGTTTAGACTGCCTCAGTTCTCATATTAGTAATAAAAGATTACAGCAAAAATAACTTTGTTAAGAAGTTTTTCCTGGTCGCCGCCATGTCCCACCTCAGAGGAAATCATTGTTGTTCTCTTCCTCTGATGGTGAAACATTCTCTGGCGGCACTACGACGACCCGGAAGTGAGCGTTGCCTAAGTAGCTAAACATCAAACCCGCGCCTACCCGCACGCCACGCGATCTCGCAAACGTATTCCATCCTTGTGCGAGCCAGAGTTCCCCGGAGCTGTTGCGCTCTACCCGGATGCTGGTGCCTCTCCTCCCTGGCCCATTAGTCAGCGTTATTCTTTCGACGCCCCCAAGCTCGTATTCTTCCTCGAAGTTGGAAGGCAGAGGCTGCAGATGTCAAGATCTACTTAGTGAGTTGGGACCGTTGTAAATCGGATGTGAGACCGAAGGGGGCTTACCAGTATTTGTGTGAGCGAGACGTCTTCTACCCACCAGAAAAAATCCCTAGGGCCGCTCCCTGTGACCGAGAAGAAAGGTCTTGGTGTGTTACCGGTCGCCATCTCTTCTTCCGTCAAACGAGATGTTGTAATTTCGACCCTCGCATGGCGTAATTTATAGTGGGAAATTCGTTCTCTTTTTTTGTGAGGCTTCCTTACTACAACGTCAAATATGACGTTGTTAAAACGTTACATTGAACGTTGCAGTAACGTTTAATTGGACGTTGTTACAACATCACATTAAACGTTGTGTTATGTGAACTCCCATAACAACGTTTAATTGGACGTTGCTAATTAGACCATCTATAAATACATCAACATTTGCGTTATTGGCATACACGAAACACACGTAATGGCATCAAGCCCAAATTCCTTTGTCAAATATGCCAAGTTCAATGATGGAACCCGTTTCATTGTTGAAGTGGGGAGACACCCTCGTCCGCCTAAGGAGGATGCTTGCAACTGCAAGCATATGAACTATACACATTATTTTCGTTGCAATCTACTTTCTGTGCAGGTTTCCCGCATCCTGGAGATGTCAACACAGTTGCAGTTCGGGTGTCAGGAGTGTGACGACGACCCTGCATCGTACTATACACGGATTATTGAGCAGATAACGGATATCCTGATCGTTTTGTACGACGACATGTCTCCGTCGCGCTGTCGCAGAGTAGCACAGTATGCAGTTGATACAGTAGTGCGCCCTGCCCAAGATCTGATGACGACATATGCGTTCCAGCAGGTGCAGATAAGTATATACCCAAACATTCCTGAAGAGTCGGTCGGTAGTTGTTCCATTTAATACAACAACCCTTGTTGAAATGTAACATTAAAACCCGTTTGTAATTTTAGATATGGGGCCAACTGATGTTTTTTTTGTTTGAATGATTGATTTTTTATATTGTTTCTACGTCTTCATAACAACAAACATTCAACTTTCAACTCTGAATTTCATAGACAAGAAAACAAACAAATACGACACGGATAATTCCAACTTTCATGACTCCTAAACATGCTGTAGAGCGCGACCTTCCTGAATCCGCAATGCTCTAAATCTATCAAATTGGTCTTGGAAGGGAGTATCCCATCCGTTAACGCTCGGGTGATGGTATGCCGTCCATTCATGCGTTGGGGGAGGTAAAGGGGCGTTGGGATGTAACCATATCTGCAAAAAGGGCAAAAAGTATAGTATAATGTTAAGTGGGGTAATTAATGATAGTTAATTTATGGTTGGAGCGAGATCATACTCGCCGTTGCGAAATGATCTTCATTCCTGATGCATGCCATGCCCAGTATGGCCTCGTGAGGTGCGCCATTTGGTTGTTCGGTGTACATAGGGAGGCATGTGAAGGGCATGTGCCAAGATAAGACGACAAGGGGCACCTGGTAGACGGTTGCGAACACAAGATCCATGATCGGCAACTCGATCCAGTATCTCCGATCACCTCCCACTCTGCCGGAGTAACTCTGCAGGTCGACAAACTCTCGGACCGAATACCCTCCCATGTAACAACCAGCGTAAAGGTGATAGTTATGCTCCAGATGGTTGCATAATAACCCTTTTATATCTGCAAACCGTGCCTCCCCTGGCCGTAACATCAGTTGCGCCAAAGCTCGATATCCGCAGTGACCATCTCCCACGGTGTTGACGGCTGCCGCAATGTGCCTGAACATGAAAGGGTCCACATTGTTGTCTCCCCAGCTAAATCCCCAATTCTGTGCTTCAGACGGATGTCCGGACTGTCGGTCCCTACCACGGCGACCTGATCTGGCTTCTTCCCTTTCAAAATTCGCCCGATTTTGCTCAAAACGCAAGGGATTCGTTCTGCACGGGTTCCTACTCCCTCTAGGTCTACCCTTTGACCATATGCTACCCCGCTCTGGTTGGTGCAGATCAGGGTCACAAGCTTCATTGGATGCATTGTACGAAGCCGACCTGGCATAGGGTAAGATCGCATTGTCTGATTCATCCCACGTCAGATCCATCCAAAATGGGTGGATGTCGTCAGGTGTTATTTGAACTCCTTCATCAATAAAACGCTGAACGTCGTGCACACAAGGTATCCCATAGCATATTCTCCAATAATGGTCGACGCACTCTGAAGCTACTTTTTTGTCGACAACTTTCCTCCAATGACCGTAGAGAAGTTCGAAACACTTCTTTGAAACCACGTGCTTAATCTGATCGAATAAGGGGACTTCGTGTGCATTAGTTGGCCACTTGAAATGATCTATCTCCAACGCAGTCTGGATCTTGTGCACCTGACATTCATTCACCCGATGAATGGCATCCACCACGACACAAAAATCACCAGTGGACGAGTGTAATGCTTCCTTCAACACTTTATGTTGGCCTTCAACCCTACACGATGCATCATGTGCTTGAGGTGAACGACTGTCGAAATGTAGTAAAGGAGTGACAAGGGTAACGACGAAAACGATATGCGTACCTATTGGTTGTCCTCATTCCAAAGTGCAGGACGTGGTCGGTGTGACATCTGACAAGGCTCGTCCGGTGGATGAGCCACACTGTTTCCAGATACCCCATGACCCTGGGAAAGGGCTGCCATTGGGCGTGAAGATATCTACGCCGCCTCTCGAACGACTCCTCCATCAAAGACGAGAATAAACCCCACACCTGATTCTTGAATAGAGTTGAAAGTTCCAGATTTTTTGTAATCTTTAAAGCGGTGTCTTCGCAGTTGCGAGTTACATGTAACCAGCACAATAGATGTTGCACATCGGGGAAGACGGCCCTAAGTGCAGCCAGAAGGCCCAGCTCCCGATCTGTCATGATCGAATCGGGCACCTTACCCTGAAGAATAACACGTAGGTTGTTGAGCATCCAAGTGTATGTGTCCGTATCCTCGTGAGCCATAAAGGCATATGCGATGCAGAAGTTATTTCCCGTTGGCGTTAAGCCTACTATCTCGCACAGCGCGACGTTGTACCTGTGGATGCGGTGCAGCAACGTACGCACATTAGCATATCACAATATATGGAAGAAATGTACGAAGACATAGGATATAGTACTTACGCATTGGTCTTGTACGTACTATCCATGACGATGACATAAGGGTATTTCTTCAAGAGACGAATCCCATCCGGGTGTGCGAGAAAAAGGTCATTCAATACATTGTCATCGTCTGGGCTCCTCCTGAATTCGTAGTAGTAGCCCCTTTCTCGGAGACGATGAAGGGTATCTTGGGTCATCGTTTGATTTCCTCTCTCTTCAACGGCGAGCTTGTTGAGGGTGTTCTCCGGTGATCGCGCTGAGGTGACGCTATTCGCATCTGCTTGTCGTAGCCCGTACGAGATGGCCTTCGGCGGAGTTCCTATGTCTTTCATCCACTTGCACATTTTCTTCTCCCCTGGTGTCATTCTTTCCGCGTAAGCATGACCCTTCAATCGTTGAGGGAGCCCATGGTTGTTCGTTCCATTTTGCACGGTCATCGTCCACACACTCGGTCCCCCTCATGACCGAGTAAGGAGAACGGGCAATTGCTTAGTTTGCTCTGCGTGCTGCGAATCTGCTTCCCCCTTTCTGCGAAACACCCCATATTGCTCGCACGCTAACAACACGTCACCCGGTCGGTTTGAAGCGGTCGACCATGATCGCTTGATTACTAAGACCATGTTGTTCTTCAAGCCGAGTTGCTTGAAATGGTTGACCATTTCGTTCCGGGATTGCCAAATACGGGTGTCGGTAAACGTACATGTAAAGTCTCGAAACTAGATAAAGGCATAACAATGTAAATGCACTTGATATTACTTAAATGGTATATATTTACTTCGGGTTAAATAATGGAAAAATACATAGAGACAGATAATACAGCCATTGGATTTTACCTGTGGGACGACATTGCTTGGTCGTGGGGGGGGGGGGGGGGGGGGGGCGACTCGTGCCACCTCCATCGCTTCTCCACTTTCTGAGGATGACATTTTCAAATCTACGAATTAAATATTAACTATTATCTTGAATTGTGAGGTAAAGGGATATATTCATTCGGTCTGATGGTGGAGGTATATAAGAGCATAAGAGGGGGACCATACATGACGTCAATTACGCGTTCTATGTGTCAGTCGTCACAACGTCACATCAGACGTTGTAATTGGGAGCATTCCCCAATTACAACGTCCATTCAGACATGGTAATTGGGAGCATTCCCCAATTACAACGTCTGAATGGACGTTGTAATTGGGAACATCCCCCAATTACAACGTCGGAATGGACGTTGTAATTGGGAACGTTCCCAATTACAACCTCCATTTCAAAGTTGTAATTGGGGCCACCATATAAGGCCCCATCGGTCCCCCCTCCACTTTATCACACCAAACAACCAACACCCAAAAAGCCCTCTACCATGCCTTCAACTCCGTACAGTTTCATGAAGACAGTTGAGTTCTCGGATGGCACCCATTACACTATTACAGTGACGAGGCACAGTGTGCCGGCTGAACGTCACATTTGCAACTAGGGGTGGGCACAAATCCCGCAAATCTCGATCCCGTCCCGGTCCCGTCCCGATCCCGTCCCGATCCCGGTGGGATTTAGGACAAAATAGCGAATCCCGTCCCGCAAAAATTATGCGGGACGAAACGCGGGACGATCCCGGTGGGATCCCGCAAATCCCGTCCCGTCCCGCATATAATAATAATAATAATAATAATAATAATTTTTATAATAATAATATTATAATATTATAGAATAATAATAATATATTATTAGTATTATTAATTTGTGCAAATATTATTTATAACTATAATAATAATTTTTAATTTATAATAATAATAATAATAATAATAATAATATATAATATTATAATATAATTTAATAATAATATTAATTTATAATAAAATTATTATTATTATTATTATATTATTATTATTATATCATATTATATTTTTTTCTTGTAAAGTATAATTATTTTATAATAATAACAATAAAAATAAGTAATATTATTTTATTTTATTTTTAATTATAACGTGGGATTATTATTTTTTATTTTATTATTATTATTATTATTATTATTATTTATTATTATTATTATTATTATTATTATTATTATTATTATTATTATTATTATTATTATAATAAAAACAGATTACAAGAAATTAGTGGGCAACCGAGATACTATCTAGGCACCCACTCCTTTAGCGATAACAAAGCCAAGTCTAGTAAAAATATAACGTGCAGCACGAGCCCCAGCATCCTGAGATACCGAGAATTTCTGAATCCGCTTCAGCAATGCAACCGCATCTGTATCCAACTCCCCCAATGAAGAGAATGAGAAGGGTAGGAAACCATAACCAGCCGCCGTACACAAATCTCGATACTTGACACACTTACGTCGAGCAGCATCAACAACAGCACGACCAGGCATAAAGTCAGAAAATCCAGACTGAGTCAATGGAGAGGATCCCATCAGATCGACACACACATCCCGCCCATTTAGAGTTACAAGAGGCAAATAGCTAATTAAATACGGTATTCTTCCTAACTATCAATCGATAATTAGACAATATTGGTAAATCTCGTCTCAATTCCTTTCCGTTCTGATCTAGTAAGATAATGTAGCCAAATATGTTGAACATTATAATTAATTATACAATCATTGTATGAATTAATAATAGTATAATAATATTAATATTATTATTATTATTATTATTATTATTATTATTATTGAATAATATAGTTGAGAATAATATCGTATTCAACATATTATACTAAATATTATGAAAGCATTTTTCACTTTGCAAATTTATATAATATTTTATTATTTTTATATGCGGGACAAGGCCCGTCCCGTCCCGATCCTGTCCCGTCCAGACACCATCCCGTCCCGATCCCGTCCCGAAAAAAAAATGGCAATCCCGTCCCGATCCCGTCCCGAAAAAATTTCGCGGGACGAGTCCCGTCCCGGCCCAATCCCGTCCCGTGCCCACCCCTATTTGCAACTGTAAACACAGGAAATATTGCATTTTATTTCCATGCTATTTATTTTCTGTGCAGTGTCATCGCCGGTCTGAGATGTCAAGGGAGGTGTATTTTCGTTGTATGGAGTCCGACCGAGACCCTGAGTCGTACTATACTCGCGTGTTGGCCCATACAAAGGATAACATCAAAAGTCTTTACATCGTAGTGAGTCGGGCGCGTATTCACAGCATTGCCGAGTACGTGGTTGACTTAGTAGCGCGGCCCGCCCAACCAACTAAAGAGACTTACGTGTTCCAGCAAGCGCTGATTGAGATTCAACCAATGGGACCTGCTGAGTCTGTTGGGAGCAACTGATCCAATTGATTTTGTGTATTCAACGTTCGATTTGGGGCAACTTTATATTTATTATATAAGTTATATATTTGGTAATGCGCATTCGATGTGAACTCTATGTACTCTCCTTGATATTAAAATTCGAAACATTAACATATGAATCGTTTTCATATTCGCTTGAATAGAACCTACTAAGAAGATCGAAACATTAACATTTGAATCATTTTCATATTCGCTTGAATAGAATACTAAGAAGATCGAAGCATTAACCTATCAATCATTTTCATATTCGCTTGAATGGAACTTACTATGAAGATCGAAACATTAACATTTGAATCATTTTCATATTCGCTTGAATAGAATACTAAGAAGATCGAAACATTAACATATGAATCATTTTCATATTCGCTTGAATGGAACCTACTAAGAAGATCGAAATATTAACTCTATATGTTCATATTCACTTTCAAAATCACTGGATATCGGTTTAATTAACTCGACATCGACAAACTAATAAGGTCAACCTACAACGTCGGAAAAAACGTTGCTATACCCTAGCAACTTTGAATCCAGCGTTGCAATCAACCCTTCCAACCCTAGCATATACCCTACGCGTAGGGTTGGAATAGGGCAGCCCTATGCAACGTTAAATCCAACGTTGCTAACCCCATACAACGTTTCATCAAACGTTTCTAACCCTATATAACGTTTAATCCAACGTTGCTAAATCCCACCCCTAGGGTTCCCCTATGCAACGTTTCTTCGAACGTTGCAAAACCTTATGCAATATTAGATTGAACGTTATATGTTGAAGTGCCTATAAAAGCCACCCACACCCACACCCACAATCCATCCACCACAAACCCTTCCACACTATTACTACCTAATGTCGGCCCCCAATCATAGACTTCCCACTTACTTCAGAAAAGACGCAGAAACATCCGAGGGGATCAGCTATCAGTGTACGTAATTGAGAGGGTGGTGGGTCCGGGAAGCGGTAGGTTGCGATCGTATGCGTTCATCGACGTACAAATCAACATCTCTACCAGTCTAGATGAGTCCTTTGGTAGTTGTACACCCAGTACCGTTAGCACCACGTAGTTGTAGACTCATCATATGTAATGTATGTAATATATGTATTTTCAAATGGGGGGGGGGGGGGGGGGGTGACCGGAGATCGGGGTATGTAATATATGTATTATCATTTTCATATTTGACTATGCCGGAAGGGTTTTTGGGAGATAGAGATGCCCGGAGACCGGCGTATGTACAATATGTATTATAATTTTCATAATTAAATATGTATTATCGTTTTATTTATGTATTTTATGTTACTGTACCTACGTTAATACGACGGAATGTATTTTATTTATTTATTAAATATGGAAGAAATGTTCAATTTCAACGAACTAAAATGTGAAAATAATGTATTTTATTTATTTATTAAATATGTCAAGTTAATTTCAACGATCTAAAATGTGAAAATAATGTATTTTATTTATTTATTAAATATGCCAAGTTCAATTCACAAAAAAATAAGATAACTACAACGTCTAAATTGACGTTGTAATTTGAATTACAACGTCCAAATGAACGTTGTAATTTGAATTACAATGTTAAAATGGACGTTGTAAGTTGAAGGGGTTCAAACCCACAACGTCCGATTGGACGTTGTCTAGCTGTGCACAACGTCGGATTCGACGTTGTGATTCTCTTTATATAAAGTACAACATCGAAACCGACGTTATGCTTCTTCCTCCACACGCGAGCGCTTCGGAAGAGAGAGCGATTCCTCCGAGAGAGCGACCGATTCCTTCGAGGGTGCGAGAGAGCGACCGATCCAGGCAAGATCGATGGTGAGATCCCGGGGACAAGGCCAAGGATGCGCCTGCGAGGGTGGGTCTGGGCGAGGTGCGGGAGAGGAGATGGTGTCAGTGGGTGGAGGCGGTCGAGGAGGTGTTGGGCGAGGTCATCTCGAATTAGGCGGCGGTGATGGGGGCAGAGGGCTAGGAGGCGGCTGAAGTGTGGGGCGCAGCGATGATGGTGGCTCAGGGACTGCTGGTGGCCGAGGGGGCATAGGGCCAGGAGGCCGTGGCAGAGGTGAGGGGCGCGGCGGCGATGGCGGCTCAAGGGCTGCTGATGGCCGAGGGGGCATAGGGCCAGGAGGCGGTGGCCGAGGGGTGGGTGGATCCCGCGCCAGGGCTGCTGGTGGTGGTGGCCGTGGTGGTGGTGGCGCCGGGAGGACCGCCGGTGATGGGGGTGGTGGCGGTGGTGGGAGAGTCGGTGCTGGCCGGAAGAGGCGGACGCAGGAGGTATCTCCCTTGACGCGTACGCCATCGGTTAGTTTGACTTTATTTAATTTTTCATTTTATTTTGTTGTTTAATTGTTGAATTTTATAACGAATAACTTTATCATATGAATCGGATAAGTTAACCTTATTTAATTTGAATGCACAATATATTTAAGACAAATTGTTACAAAATAACTACTTTAATGTCTAAAGCGAAATTATAGAAAAAAAATTGTACAAAATAATATGTATTAGAAGAAATTGTTACAAAATAACATGTTCAAAAAGAAATCATAGAAATGAATTGGCGAAACATACAAAAAGAATACTATAGAAACAAATTATTACAAATGAAGTTTTTTACCGTGAGCTACTGTAAGCGGATCGAAAATTAAATTCTTGAATGAAATAACACATTTTAATAAAGGGGTGAATATGAAATTCAACTTAAATGAAAAAATATATTTACATAGTAGTAAAAAAATTTAATAGGATTCTCGGATGAGACTGAATGATGGAACCGTTCGCATTGTTCTCGGGCGAGACCGCAATGCGCCTTCACATGCCGTAGAGAGCGCCGATTCGGAGGAGCTCATCATCACTGACTCGTCTTCGTAGACGGTGTCAGATCTCATGGCTCTTGCGGAGCAAGAGACTTTGACCGTGAGAGATACGACGTTTCAGCATGATACAGCCCCGACACAGCGGAGGCCGGAGGACGCTACAGACACTGATGGTACGTTCTTCGGCTTGAGTACTGTGGTGCCCTCAGCACATGAGTTGTTGGCAGTAGCTCCGTCAGCGCAGACGGCGTTAGATCCTAAGGCTGTTGCCAGTACCTTCGGACACGCTCATGGAGACGCTGCTTGGGCTGCGGTCATCGCAGCAGCAACCGACTACCTCACACCTGCTGTGGGGGCGGATGACACACAGGAGGAGCAGGCAGATATAGCGAAGAATCTTCAGTTCGAGCAAGAGGACCTCGATGACGAGAGTGACGAGGAGGATGAGGAGGACCATCAGGTGGCTGGTGAGGACGAGGAGGCCCCTCAGGTGGATAGTGAGAGGCCGCCCCAGGCGCCACACGGTGCGGCGCCCGGGGATAGGGTGGAGGCTCACGAGGAGGAGGGGGGCGAGTAGGAAGGGGAGGGGGAGGACGGTCATGGGGACGATGAGCTCCCTGATAGCGACTTGCCTCTAGGAGATCTTTTGGTCTCGTTTAGGAACCATAGGGCTCACCGGCTATGGACGGACCTGATCTATCGGCATAAATTGTTGAAGGTTCATCATCGGGCTTCACACCTCTGTCCGTTCAGGTACTACATGTACGAGGCTCTTGGGACATGGGTGCAGGCGCCAGCTCAGTCTGATCTACTGGGGCTGCTTGATTTGAACTGGGACGGAGTGGATGCCCAGTTGTTGACTGTGTTAATTGAGCACTGGTAGCCGGAGATGAAATCTTTCCACTTTCCATGGGGAGAGATGACCATCACCCTCCACGACGTCGCCTGTCTAATGGGGCTGCCGATCGAGGGACTGCCTTGCGAGCCTCTCCATGACTATCTTTCACTACAGCTGGAGCCTCTACTGCAGGAGTTATTTGGTTGGACCCCGGCCTTGCTGAAGAAGCATAGGACGGCTTGCAGTTGGGCCACCCCGGAATTGACGGCTCGGTGGGAGGAGAGGCACTGCTACCGTCGGGATCAGTGGCCCGACCGTACCCCAGATGGCGTAGTGCCAGAAAGCGTAGAGTGGCAGCACGACCTCGCCGTTTCTTTCTTGGCTACGCTGCTGGGTGCGACGCTCTTCATCGACAAGTCCCAGAGCCGCGTACACTTCTCGTTGTTCGGGCTAGTTTGGGATTTGCCGCACTCCGGGAGACTAGTGTTGTGAGCCTAAATTGCCATGTTTTACACTTACTTTTATATCGATTTCTGCATGCATTTCATACTTTTGAGCTAGAATAGTACAGAATCTGTATAGTTTACACTTATTTCCCAATTATGGAGGTCTACACAAGTTTTTGTTTTATTTCACAGAAATCGGACGCACTTTGGAGCTTAAAGGAAAGTCATGGAGAAGCTAAAAATGGTGCAGCTGGAGAAAATGACATTTTTCACCATTCATCGTTTCGAATCAAGCTTTGATATCTTCATGAGAGTTGTAGCCCTCGAAAAGAGCTTTCCAACACATGGTCATATGCGTCAATCCGAAGAACGAGGACTCGGAAAAGTGCGTTTTGAGAACGGAGCAGAATGCTGAAAGAGTAAACTTTGGTCGACATCGACCAAAGTTTACTCGACTTTTGCTCCAGAGGACGAGATCGAGCACGAGCTGAGCACAAGACCACTCGAGTTGAAGAAATCTACTCGACATCGAGAAAATTGATCGACGTCAAGGAGATTCCAGAAGCTGTCCGAGCCGAGATCGACGAAGAAGCTGAAGACGGACCAAGCCTTGGTCGATATCGAGGAAATCTTCTCGATATCGAGGAAAAGTCAAGTGGATGTGCTGTCCTGGAGGCCGGAATCGAGTTGCTGAGAACAAGGCGAGAAAAGTGCTAGTCGATATCGAGCAATCCTACTCGATATCGAGTTGACCCAGGTGGCGGATTCCGAGCTTAACTGGCTTCTTGTTAAGTTTCTATCCCGAATCCAATGGAGATATTTTCGAGATCAAATTCCATCAAATTCTATCAAGTGCTATCAAGAGGAGAAGACATTTATCTACATTAGATATATTTCCTTTAGAGATTTATTTATTTATTTCCATGTTTTATCTTAATGTTATTAGATAGATAAATATAGATATAGATATAATTTCTTTCCTAGAATAGCTAGGGAATGAAGCCTATAAATAAAGCCTTAGGGGGCTGATTTTCATTCGTTGAAGTCAAGTCGTCTTAGGACGCAAGGAGGAGGAGAAGTAGAGAGGAGAGAGGAGAGAGAGAGAAGGCGAGAGAGTAGAGAGAGAGAGAGAGAGGAGGAGGAGGAAGGAGACGAACGGTTATAAGTTTTAGTTTATTTTATGTTAAAGTTAATTTCTTTTATTATGGTTTGTTTCTAATTTCCTTCTTCCAGGGTTTGGGTGATCCCGATATAGATATGTGTGTTTGATTTATAAATCCATGAATGTATATGTCTTTATCATCATCTACCTATGTGCTTAATCCTTTGCGAGAGTTGAGGAAATTCCTTATTCATGATATTGAAGCGAAAGTGATCTTATTATGAATTGGATAGTAATTAGGGTTTATTTGCGAGAGCCGACTAATCCTAATTAAGAAAAGGTAGAAACAAATTAGGTTTTTATGCGAGAGCCTCTATCACCTAAATTGTTGGAATATGCGAAAGTCGATTCTTTGATATATAACAGGCATCTTTATGTGATTTATGAGCTGCACATATGTTTATTGTTGTGGTGATCCCTAACCTTGGAAGTTTGCATCTTTATTTGTTTTATTTTATTATTTTTATTCGCCACATATTCTACTCGATATCAAACCACCATTCTCTCTCCATCCCACGACATCGACCAAGTCTTAGTCGACGTCGAAACCACCCTCATCACCTCTTCCCGCTATCCCTGAACCCCAAAACACACTAAACCTAGAACCGCTGACTTCTCTCCTGAGGACGAACCTGACTCCCCTATACTATAGCGGGGGTCTTGACTATAAATTTATTTGGTCGAGAAACCCTCTCGTCAAATTGGCGTCATTGCCGGGGAGATATCAATCGCGCCTAGTTTAATTGTGTTTAAGGGTCAGAAAAGCCCATCCTTTTTTTCTTACCCTATCACATACCCTACCACCACCTACCTCACCGGTACCAATTGGGTGCCTAGCTTTTGCCACTAATTTGTGTTCTTGATTGTGATTTCAATGTTTAGGTACAAAGATGGAAGACTTTGTCGAAGGGAATCCTGCATGGGAAGAATGGTCTCAAGATTTGAGACGGAGAAATAGGATCGCAGTGGAGGAGGCACGATTAAGGGAAATAGCCCGGCTGTAGGACGTAGTCCGAAGACTTGAGGCTTCCTATCATTCTAAAGGATTAGAGCCTCCTTCTTATGAGGAAATTGAAGCTATGGAAAGTGATAAGGAAGAAGAAGATTGGAACAAACAATGGGTACTCCCACGGTACATGAGAGCAACAACGCCAATCGATGTCGACTACCCCATAGTCGACGTCGACCACATTACAGAAACCCAGGTATGTCCTTCCCCGATCTCGATTCCACCTTTGCAATCTATCTTTGAAAAACCATTTGAAGGACCCCAAGAAGAAGAAGCACTAGAAGAGAAGAAGTTGGACATTGGTCCCCAGGGCATTCCAAGATCGATTTTACCTTACAAAGTGAAGTCGACGATGTAATGGAAGCTTTATATTGAACTCGACGATGCAAAATTGGATTAATTAGAGATATAACATGAAATTGCCTAGTTAAGTGAAGTCACAATGAAGTGCATATTTTGATGAAAACCATGAAAGGAGGTAAAATTTGAAGTTGCTTTTGACATGTTGCATAATAAGAGGATGGAGGACTTTATATTTCCATATAATGCTCATTGTTATATTCCTAGCCATACCTATGCTTATATGCATCACAAAGAGCCATATTATGCCTTATTTCATATATTGCTCCACATGATCTAAATATTGCCCGTTCTTTACCTTATTTCCTATCCGGGGACTATGTTGAGAATGATGTCACATTATGGAGATTTTTATATGGTTGTTGTGTTGTTATTATCATTATTGGAGTTTGGTAGGAAATTGTTTGAAATATATGAAAAATTTAATGAGTGAAAGAAAATCCGATCACCTCGGGAGATAAAGGTAGATCGACCCTGCTCGCTGAGATAATAGTTCAGTGGGATGGGACACACAGGTGAGAAGTCCAAAGCACTAAGTATCCGGGGCCATTCATGACACCCATGTTTGCGACTCGCGATAAGGCAGTGCTGAGGTTAGAGAGGTAAAAGCATTATAGAAAAAATAAAGCAAAGAGTGATTTATGAGAGGATGTGTGATGTGGAAATTATGAAAGGAGAAGTATATCAAAACAAGAAAGCAAGTTTGAGGAAATTCTCCCTGGATTTAGTACCACATTGCCCAAATATAGCCCACCACTTTACCTTTTACCTTTTCTTCACCATGCGCTTAAATTAAAGTCTTTTTTATTATTAATGCTTTGTCACTTATGAATGTTTTGCATAACCCTCTTTTTGTGAGTAGATGTTGCATTTTATTTGCACATGCATGGATTTGTGACACTATTACCTTTTCGAGGATGGTAATTAATTGCAGGGACATATGAGAATGAATCTATGATGTTGAAAGTTTTTATTTCTTCCCCTGTATGACAATTAAAAGTATTGCTTGAGGACAAGCAAGCTTAAGTATGGGGTGTTTGTTGTGAGCCTAAATTGCCATGTTTTACACTTACTTTTATATCGATTTCTACATGCATTTCATACTTTTGGGCTAGAATAGTACAGAATCTGTGTAGTTTACACTTATTTGCCAATTATGGAGGTCTACACAAGTTTTTGTTATATTCCGCAGAAATCGGACGCACTTTGGAGCTTAAAGGAAAGTCATGGAGAAGCTAAGAATGGTGCTGCTGGAGAAAAGGGCATTTTTCACCATTCATAGTTTTGAATCAAGCTTTGATATCTTCATGAGAGTTGTAGCCCTCGAAAAGAACTTTCCAACGCATGGTCATATGCATCAATCCGACGAACGAAGACTCAGAAAAGTGCGTTTTAAGAACAGAGCAGAATGCTGAAAGAGTTACTCGATATCGACCAATTTGGTCGACATCGACCAAAGTTTACTCGACTTTTGCTCCAGAGGACGAGATCGAGCACGAGCTGAGCACAAGACCACTAGAGTTGAAGAAATCTACTCGACATCGAGAAAATTGGTCGACGTCGAGGAGATTCCAGAAGCTGTCCGAGCCGAGATCGACGAAGAAGATGAAGACGGACAAGGCCTTGGTCGATATCGAGAAAATCTTCTCGATATCGAGGAAAAGTCAAGTCGATGATCTGTCCTGGAGGCCGGAATCGAGTTGCTGAGCAGAAGGCGAGAAAAGTGCTAGTCGATATCGAGCAATCCTACTCGATATTGAGTTGACCCATGCGGCGGATTCCGAGCTTAACTGACTTCTTGTTAAGTTTCTATCCCGAATCCAATGGAGATATTTTCGAGATCAAATTGCATCAAATTCTATCAAGTGCTATCAAGAGGAGAAGACATTTATCTACATTAGATATATTTCCTTTAGAGATTTATTTATTTATATCCATGTTTTATCTTAATGTTATTAGATAGATAAATATAGATATAGATATAATTTCTTTCCTAGAATAGCTAGGGAATGAAGCCTATAAATAAAGCCTTAGGGGGCTGATTTTCATTCATTGAAGTGAAGTCGTCTTAGGACGCAAGGAGGAGGAGAAGGAGAGAGGAGAGAAGAGAGAGAGAGAGAGAGAGAGAGAGAGAGAGAGAGAGAGAGAGAGAGAGAGAGAGAGAAGACGAGAGAGTAGAGAGAGAGGAGGAGAAGGAGGAAGGAGACGGACGGTTGTAAGTTTTAGTTTATTTTATGTTAAAGTTAATTTCTTTTATTATGGTTTGTTTCTAATTTCCTTCTTCTAGGGTTGGGGTGATCCCAACATAGATATGTGTGTTTGATTTATAAATCCATGAATTTATATTTCTTTATAATCATCTACCTATGTGCTTAATCCTTTGCGAGAGTTGAGGAAATTCCTTATTCATGATATTGAAGCAAAAGTGATCTTATTATGAATTGGATAGTAAATAGGGTTTATTTGCGAGAGCCGACTAATCCTAATTAAGAAAAGGTAGAAACAAATTAGGTTTTTATGCGAGAGCCTCTATCACCTAAATTGTTGGAATTTGCGAAAGTCGATTCTTTGATATAAAACATGCATCTTTATTGTATTTATGATCTGCACATATGTTCATTGTTGTGGTGATCCCTAACCTTGGAAGTTTGCATCTTTATTTGTTTTATTTTATTATTTTTATTCGGCACATATTCTACTCGATATCAAACCACCATTCTCTCTCCATCCCTCGACATCGACCAAGTCTTAATCGACGTCGAAACCACCCTCATCACCTCTTCCCGCTATCCCTGAACCCAAAAATACACTAAACCTAGAACCGCTGACTTCTCTACTGAGAATGAACCTGACTCTCCTATACTATAGTGGTGGTCTTGACTATAAATTTATTTGGTCGAGAAACCCTCTCGTAAACTAGCTTGGGGAGCAGGAGTGCTTGCCTTCCTTTACCGGGGATTAGGGGAGACCACGAGAGGCGATGCCAAGGGCCTACGTGGGTGTGCTGCACTGTTGTAGGTAACATGTTTCTTTAATACTGTAAATACGTTCCTCTGCTTGCGAGTTACATTTAATAAGTGCTCTAATGGTTTATAATTTCCAGGCTTGGATCTGGTAGTACTTCCCTTGTTTTGCGGGTCCTCTTCGCTCGGACAAGGATGCACTTGCTGATGATCCCCGATACATGGCACGGTTCGACCCGTCAAAGGCCGAGAAGAGAGGGAACGACAAGGCGAGACGCAAGAAGGAGAAGAGGCTTCGAGCACAGCTTGAGCGCATGACCATCGATCAGGTAACCTGTTTCTCACTTTCTTTGATTTTAACTACATATGTCGAGTAAGATTGTTTCCCTTATATCATTTTCTGAACATAGGTCGAGTGGATGCGTTTCGGCAGAGACCTGGATTTTGCTGGTCAGTTTCGCTCCTCCACCTATCGAGGCATCCTCAGATTCGGTGGCATCTTTGAGCCGTACATTCCAGACAGGGTGCTCTGACAGTTCGGCCGCGTACAGGAGCAGCCATTGGCCGTTATCCCACCGTCCTTCGTGCAGCGCCCGTTTCGCCTGCAGAGGAGTTACATCGTGACGTTCGGCATGCAGCACCACCGTTGGGCAGATCAGGACGATGAGAGATTCTACCCTGTCACCGGTCACCGGAGGACAATCGAGAGTTGTCAAGGAGGCATCTCAGCTGACTACCTCGCTTGGTTTCAGTCGCAGAGTCAAGGTCATGTGATGCCCACGACAGTGGTACTACCTGGTGCTCCTCCGGCTGCGCCTACCGACCCAGACGACGACATCGGACCAGATGGGGATGGGGATGAGGTCAATGCTGAGACTGCTGCGCGCCAGGCCCGAGTCGACGAGATGACCCAGGCCATTCAAGCATTGGTCGGGCATCCCCAGGTAGACCAGATGTATGAGCATTTCATGGGCTACATTCGATCTCTGCAGTAGATACATTATAGTCCCTTTGTTTATGACATACATTTCGTATTTTGTTGGTATACTATATTTGTGTATTTCGTGTTGTTTGCATTATTATTTTTGATGGTTTCTACCTGATCACAACAACAAACAATCACATGCAAATGCTTCACTTCATAGATAACGATCAGATTACACATCGAGGCATTACTAAAACTAACAAATTACATACATCGAGGCATTACCACAACTAACAAATACAACATCGATAACAACATAATTTTTTCTTCATATCGACCAGGCTATTCTTAGTTCGTCTTCGGGATGATTTTAATCTTTAACTCGTTGAATGGAAAGCTTCCAACCTCCATATTTGCTTCCCTCACAAGTATCCCTGCCGTTTGAGCCACGTCAGCGTGGTCACTTCTGTTTACATCGGTGAAGAATGACCAGATATGTTGAAGCAGAAGATCTCCAACCTTCCACTCATAGGATCCACGAATGCCCAGATGAAAATCATTGCAGTCCCGACACCTGAGCCGCAAGGGTGCAGAAATGTGATTCTCTCTTTCACAAACGACCAGAAACAGCGCACATGGATGCCTGCCTCTGTATTTTGCACTGCTGCAAGTACATTTGGACACCTCCGGAGGCATTCGATACTGAACCCTTTCGATTATAAAATCAATGCTGTCCGTGGAGCATACTATTCCAGATGTAGCCGGCTCCATGTAAGGATTGAAAATGTGGAAGGAATGAAAATGTGGAAGGAATGAGAATGTGGAATTGTTGTGTTGAGTTATTCAAGGTCCTCATTCCCTTTTATAGGGGTGGTTGATTGGGAAACCTGGAAGTTGTCACAACGTCAAATCTGACGTTGTGACAACGCTGAATCCGACGTTGTTACAACGTCAAAATAAACGTTGCCAAACCCGCCCTTAGTTTGCCTCTGGGGATTTTGAACCTAGCAGCAACGTTACATTTGACGTTGTAGCAACGTCCAAATGAACGTTGCTAAGCCCGATGGAGCCCGTTTGGGATCCGAGCTGCAACGTCGGATCCGACATTGCTAAAACGTCCGTACCGACGTTGTTGCAACGTCGGATCCCCTTCCCTTGGGCAATTTTCACCAACAAATGCAACGTTGAATTGGACGTTGCAGCAACGTCTAATCCAGCGTTGTTGCAACGTCCAATCCGACGCGTCATTTGCGGTGTATATAGGAAACGCGGTCCAAAATTGCGGCTTGACCCAAAATTGCTAATCGAATGTAATTTTAATCGGAAGAAGTATGAAACAAAAAGCATACGAACGAAATGTAATCGAAAGTGGGTGGATTGATAATCGAAGAACCCTTTAGCCAAAGGGTTTCTTCAATTCTATATTCAATCTAATTAAATCAATGAAATTACAAGAGTTTAAATAGGGAACTATACCAATTCTATCTTTGCAAAAGATAGAGTTTTGGCTTAGATTAATAAATATTAAATCCTAATAATAATCCTAGATAAATATTCCTACTTAGTGCCCAAGGAAAATATCTTAAAGAGATAAACTTTCCTTTTCCATTTTATTCACCTAACTAAGTATTACTAAAAATAAGACATTCCATAAATAGCTCCATGTAACATAGGAGTTACAAAATATGGAAAGAACCTAAAAACTACCACTAATAATAATTAAAATATCTTTCTTATCTTTAACCATGGTGGTGCATTTTTCTTTCTCTTGAGGACGACATTCTTTGCCATCAATGGCCCTCGAATCGTTCGTGAGAGCTCGCCTGGATCAAGATCATTGTTTGACCCACATAAGATCATCTTGATCCACATCAGATCCTAATGTCGGGGATAGGTTGGGTCTCCATTCCCTGCCACAGCGGCCAATCTCTAGGGCCTAACATGGGAGTATACACGGGGGTCTGCTGCCATGGGTCTCCCCACGAGGTCGTCTGATTGCTGATGTCGAGGATCCTAACATCGGGGATATGCTGGGTCTCAGGCACCTCCAAAGGTGAGGTATCGACTTCCCCGACATCGTAATCGGCGAGGAAATCTTCGTCGTCGCGGCCTAGCATAGATGTGCTAGCTCGTGAGGGTTCCGACAAACTTGGTTCATACTCCGGCTGTCTGGTTGCTGACTTGCTCGCCGTCGCAGGCTCTAAAGGCCTATCACCTCTCTTGAGCGACGCAGTTGGCCTTACCCGTTCGCGCTGCGAAAAGACACACCTCATTATTACCTATAATAGAAATCTCCACATTAATATGAAATACTTAACTTCTTCTTGAAATCATCTTTTAAATTAATATGAAATACTTAACCTTTAAATTCAACATAATCTATAATTTTGACATAAATTAATTAACTTTTTCCTTAACTAATATTACATAACCTTAATTTCACCACATTGTTCTCTACACCTATATTATCATAAAACTAGCCGTCAAATGCAACATTATTTAGATTTTTCACATAACATAACCATATTTTATCTAAATTCCATAAACTTTCATACTTCATTTTATCCCAACTAAATCTATGTTTTAACATAAAATAATTAACTTTTTCCTTAACTAATATTACATAACCTTAATTTCATCACATTGTTCTCTACACCTATATTATCATAAAAGTAGCCGTCAAATGCAACATGATTTAGATTTAGGTTTTTCACATAACATAACCACATTTTATCTAAATTTCATAAACTTTCATACTTCATTTTATCCCAACTAAATCTATGTTTTAACATAAAATAATTAACTTTTTCCTTAAATAATACTACATAACCTTCATTTCACTCACATTGTTATCTACACCTACATTATCATAAAACTAGCCGTCAAATGGCATTGAAATTTAGATTTTTCACATAACATAACCACATTTTTTCAAAATTCCATAAACTTTCGTACTTCATTTTAACCCAACTTAATCTATGTTTTCAACAAATAATTAATTTTTTCCTTAAATAATACTATTAAATAGCCTAAATTTCATCACATTCTTCTATACACCTATTATCATAAAGTATGAAATTTCTAAACCTATAATTCTAAACCTATAATAACATATAATTAACCATTACAATAAAGCGACGACAAAATGGAAATTCGACATACCGCCGCTCCAGCTTGAGCTCAAGGTTCGTTTGTCGCGGCTTGAGGTTGAGGATCGTTTGGCTCGGCTTGAGCTCGATGGTCACTTGCACGAGGCTCGTGCCGCTCTTCATGGTCCCTCGATCCACCTAGAAATTGGAATGCACGAGGTAGTCGCCATTTCACCATGTCTAAGACGATGCTCTCTTGACAACAACGAACTTCGGGCTCCCGACAACGCTCTCCCGAGGCAGTTATGAAAGGTAAGGTTTCTATGTTGTGTGTAATGCAAGGGTTGGTGTGGGTATTTATAGCGGATCGGCACATAGCACTGCCGACTTGGGGGACCGGCATCGGCTCAGAGACGTGACATAAAGTTGTCAGATTTCCTGCCAGATTCCCTACAAGCAGGGGCAGATCTGCGGGGGGGGGGGGGGGGGGTGGCTCGGGGTGGCTGAAGCCCCCCCCCCCCCATATCCTAAAAAGGTTGTATATGTATTTTTATATATCTGGTATTTCGTAATATACATAAAGTAAAGTAGAATAAGTACACAAAAACATGTTGACTCAGTGGTTAAGACACAGGAAGGATATAATCCGGAAGGCTGTCGATTCAGGTTCGATTCTCATTCCTCCCTTTTTTTGCATTTTTTTAAAACATCCAAACCCTCTTTATTTTTTCTACAGACCCTAACAGACGAACACTTTCACACAATCACACAATGAGCGAAACTCGAGTCCCCGAGTGGTTTAGCCCCAGTCGGTCGCTGCTGCCGCCTGCAAGCAGCACCTCCGGTCGACGACCATCGCAACCCAGCGGGCAGCCCCTCTCCTTTCCCTCACCGGCGCAGTCACTCACAGCGCACAGCGGCAGCCACCTCTTCAATCTCCATTTCTCTCCTTTAGCCTTCTTCATTCCTTCGATCTACAGTAGTTAGTTTTCTTACCCTTCCTTTTAATTTGATGGTTTTTAAGTTGAAATGATTGAGGGAGAATCAATTTAGATTAGTATTTGTGGATTTGAGAATCAATTTGGGTAAATTTCGATTAGAGTTTGTGATTTTGCTAATAAATTTGTGGATTTAAAAATCAATTCGAGGTATATTTGTTGATTTAAGAATTAATTTGTGGATTGAGAGTAGGTAGTTTTATGTTGAATTTTATATATTGCTGGAGTTTGGTTTGAATGATTTGTTGGATTTGGGAAATAACATTAGTTATAATGACTTATTTGGCTCATATGGACTCTTTTTGCCTTTTTGGTGAAGTTGTTGACTGATTAAGATGCAAACATGTATTATGTTGCAATGTGGGTGTTCTGCTATCATATTTGTGTAAATTCTACATTCAATATTAGGAGTCAATGTTTTATCCCAATAAAATTCATTATTCAATTTCAATGAATTTGAGTGACCAAAAAATTTGGGTAAATTTGATATAAAAATTAGCGTCAAATTTACCTCATATCTAAATTTTAAAGGCATTACCCTCAAAATTGCCCATAAGAGTAATAGGTAGCTAAAACATTGACCCTATTTAGCCTTGAACATAGCTTTGAAAAGTTTTGACGCTAAGTTTGATGAGAGGCATCGATCCTATTTAATGAGAAGCATCGATCCTATCGTCCTTTGTAGTTTTCAGCCCTCCTCTGACAAAAATCCTGGATCCGCCACTGCTTGCAAGATTCCTCGTCTGAACCGGGATTGGACGTGTCGACTTGGGGAACCGGCATCGGCTCAGTCGATGTGACGCCGTAGGCCTGCAGCGCTCAGTCGATGTGACGTCGTAGTCAGGAATCTTTCAGATTTCTGCATGCCGACTTGGGAGACCGGCAGCGGCTCAAGCGATGGGACGTGTGTCAGGTTGACCGACAGACCGACTAATCGGTGTCGATCAAGGTTTGCAGAGCTCAGTCCGGGTTTGCTGGTCTCGAAAGTCGACATAGGTAAAAGTCTTACCGTGTCTGACAATCGGCATCGGCACTGTGCCGATGACGATATATTGGCCGTCTGGATAACAGACCCCTTTCGATTACACGATCTATCGGTGAGAAGCGTGAATTTCTGAGTTGAGAGAAATGTAAACGTGCGCATGGCCCAGTTACCTGAGCTGCATTACTTCTCTTGACAAAACTAAACGATCAACATAGTTGAAATAATGTGCTCAATTAATTTAACTACAAGTTGAAAATTGAAGGAGGGTCACAAGTTGTCATATCATGTTATTGACACAGTAAGAAGGTTGGAAGACAAGTACAAACTTTTAATAATGAAGGGTTTGCAAGTGAGGAAATCCTAGAACCATAAGTCTAGAATCTACCAAAAAAATATACTTGTATCTACCAAAAAAAAGAAAAAAATCTCTAAATTGTATTCAACAATAAGACTGATAATAAGATTATAAAGTTTTTACGCGTACATGTGTATTTATAAAGGGAAAAAAACTATCTTAGAAGCTAAAACCTAAGATAAAAGATATAAAGAATAAAAAGATAAAAAGTCATAAATCGCCAAAAAACCTGAAGGATAGAAAATCCCTAATTTAAGTATAGAAACCTCCTATATCAGTTAAAAATTTTAATTATTGTTACTTTAAAAAACTGAAAATTTGAGGGAATGTACATGCCTTTTTCAATTTTTTTTGGTAACTATACTCTTTCGTTTTTTTTAGTAATTATACTTTTTAGTATGGATTTTACCTATATATAATTGAAGTAGATTTTTCATCCATTTCAAAATTAAAAAAATTAAATAGATAGGATTTTTTGAAGATTTGTTTACATGTTGAAAATGAAAATCATTCTTACTAGGTATTCACCGATTTACATATACGGTTACCTTTCGCTTCATCCATCGAATTTTTCAGTTCATTCATCTCGTGATTTCTCTATGGTTAAAAGTAATTGTTGTTGTATGTTTTATTGTGGTTTATTCTTCTCTTATGTCCTACTTAATCTTTTTTAGTAAATCTATGGTTACATGGAAGTCTTATTGTATGTTTGATAACATGTGTATTTTATATTGGCATTCTAGGGGAGCCACTTAATTATGATTTTATCTAACCTTTGTTTGAAGCAAATCTGAGTCTTAAAAGCCTATTTTTTTTATAGCTCCACAGAAATCTTCCTAGCCAATGATTAGCCTGACCCATTCGGGAACTAGGAGAAGAATTGGTGAAAATCTTGAGATGTTGGAGTTACTTTGAGTAAAGATTGTATATGGGGTGAATCATTTGTACTTCATAGACATGATTAAGTACTAGGGAACTAAGGAGGATAAAATTCAATTAGGAGTAAAAGTCTAGTAACCTGTGACCTAAGGAGGATAAAATTCACTTAGAGGTAAAAGTCCGGTAGCTTGGGACCAAAGGAGGATAAATTCACTTAGTGGCAAAAGTCAAGCCAAAAGAAAAAGAAAAAAGAAAAAAAGTCATCATCAATAGAAAAAATAAATGAGGTGTATGACTATTTGAATATAAAGAGCATATTGTTATGTAATGAAGGTTATGTTATTGGAATGGTTTGCAAAGTGTTCAGTGTGGGTATTGTCTGATTGCATATATCTTTTTTCGGATTTTTAGCACCACATGGCTTAAATATTTCTCATATCTTTTGTTCCTACCATTGGCCCATGCCATTACAACTTTTATAAAAGACCTCATGATGTAGCCTGCAAGTGATGAGATCCATGGTAGAGACTTGGTGATATGGTTTTCGATTTCTATGAGTTTAGTTGCATATTGGCTTGAGTTGAGCGTTAGTTGATAAAACTAAACACATGAAAGTTGAGTGAAACACATTTATTCCAGTGATGTTGGATGGAAATTACTTAGATTATGGATTGCCTATAGATTATGGATTGCCTATATACATGCTATGATAGGAAACTCCACTCCCTTTTGTATGCACGCAGGTAAGACTGATCGGAGTATTTGATAACGCATATTTTATATAAGCATTCTACGGTAGTCTTGGATTAGTTTAGATGTAAATATCATACGGAGTATGTTTTAGTATTTTTTTTTTGGTGGGGTTATAGGTAAATATCATATGTTTTAGTGTTAATTCTTTATTTTTTCATTTTGGTGGTCGAGTTCAAAATCTACATGTTTTAATGTTAATTTGCAGATTATGGATCCGAGCTCGGAAGGCGGAAAAAGCATGGAGTGATAGGAGCTAAGGAAAGTTAGGACGCGGGTAAAGAGTGTCGGAACCAAGGCGAAACAAGGTGAGGACAAAGCTAGGATGAAGACAAGTCAAGCCAAGGACAAGGAGCTATCACGGAACCATGCCCAGAGTTGATGCCAGCGGGACACGCATGCTCAAACAGACCATGTTACTGCTCCCGCGACGCCTATCACCTCCCTCGCCACCTAGGGTTTCCAGCGCCAAATCTTTGCACCATTTTACTTGGGAGCTAAGTCACAAAATCCTATCTTTCAAGGTTGGTGTTTATCCATTCCAAGGTTGATTTCTATCTCGTGATGTATAAATCCTATCTACTTAGTTCGAGTTTATCCATTAGGATTATAATAGGTTATTACCTTATCTATTTAGAAAATAATTCTATCTTTTAGGATTCCAACTCATCCTTTATAAACCAACTAAGGTTTTGAAATTAAAGGCTATATAAAGCCTTAGGTCTGGTTGAATATCGTTCCAGGAATCACAACACAATTCCATTCGACATTCTTTCTTCTTGATACAAGTTCTCTTTAGTTTTATGAAGCATTTGAAGATCAGAAGATTGAGGTTGGTAAGTTCATGAATTGGTAATTCTCTTTGGTTTCATCCTCGATTCAAGAGATGATTGGTTGAGTCGGGAGTTTAGACTTATAGTTCTTTCTATGTTTATTTGAATATTCCTTGTGCTGCATTGCTAATGTTGTTGATGATATCTTGGTTAGTTACCTCGATAGAGTCACATCACACTAGGGTTATATGTTCATCCTTTTTAGGGCTTTAATCCATAAGTAGCCAGTACGTCTTGCAGGAATGGTTTGGGAATCTTGATGGTGTGGGAAGATTGACAACTAGGAATTATCTCTTTTAGTGGAACCGATGGTTTGGATGACGACTAGGTGAGAAGATCGACGAGACGGGAGATATAATGCCTAAATGTTAGGAGTTTAGGACTTATTGCTACTCGCCCCCATGCTAGAGTAAGGGACTTAAGTGTTGATTGAATAGACGACCTACTAAAGTCTATATATAAATCAAACCCTAGAATAACTAAGTAGAAACAAAGTAACTAGAAGTAGATTCGATGAGCGAGGAGACCTACCATTGTTGCGAACTTGAGGGTGAACCACTCTTCTATCTTTAAAGTGCTTCTATACATATTATTCCCTTTTGCATTTACGTACTTTTATCTGCTTAACTCCCATCTTTCTATTTCCTAATCAATAACTGCATAATCTGGAAGTATTTATCTCTCTGTGAGATCGACCCATACTTATTCATGCACTATACTAAGTTAGTAGGTTTGAGATTTACTTTTGGAGAGGTGAACCACGACACTTACCTCTACCAATGTTCTATTAAGATTTGTAAGTTCATAACCATTAGGTTTTTTTAAAACTTTAATATGCTGTCATTTTCGATTTGTATGTTTTATTGGGTTTGGAGAATTTCTTGCTTTGCGGTTTGAAGAAATCTACGGGCACATACTTTTTGTCAATTTGTAGAAATTCGGCAAAACACTAGGTTTTTATTTATCAACTCGCTATCGATTGTGATCAATTCTTGTTATCGATTTTGATCAGCTCAAAAATATTGTGTTATACAATAGAGTTACCTACAAGTAGAGGCAGATCCAAGGGTGGCAATGTGGAGGCACGTGCCTCCGCCCTATATATGTTCTCCTCGTCGATAACTTCGTTTTGATATATAGTATGCCTTAATTTGATATCTGAGTAAAAAATTATGAATGTTTTAAAATTGAAGGTATATTAATCACTTTAATATTATTTGAATAACCTACAATGCTTTTATATTTTATTTAGATTGACATTCACATATTATAATTTATCTCGAGAGCTTTGAAATGAGATGTTATATTCACGTACTATAATTTACAAACTAGTATTTGTTACCCGCACTGTTGCGCGTTTTGTTAATAAATTATACAGAGTACTTTATTATTTTAAAATTATTTTTTAAAAATTTATATGAAGATTAAATTATTTTTTAAAATTCTTTAATAAAATACTCCGTATAATTTATTAACAAAATAATTTATTATTTTGATGATACTTTATTAACAAAATAATTTATTAACAAAATAATCAAAATAATAGGTTGAAATTTATTAACAAAATTATCAAGATGATTTATAAAACCTATTATTTTGATGATTGCTTGAAATTTCAAGCAATCATCAAAATAATAGGTTTTATAACAATTTAAGATATGTGGTTGAGAATTAATATAAATATTTTGATGATAAGATTTTATTGTTCAATAAATAAATAATTAATAATAAAATCTTATTATTAGATATTATGAACTGAAATAATCAATCTTAATTATTAAAGATAAAATAATTCAAGGTAGAATATTTATAAAATAACTCATGGTAAAATGATAGATTTAGTAACCACTTAAGATTTGAATTGGACAAATAGGATGATATGTGGATATAATAGGTGTGGTCATCGTGGCTTAAATTATTGGATCATCATTATTTAGCGTATTAAAATATCAGGTCAAATCCACCAAAACATGACACATAGGCGAATCATAGAAAAGACTTTAGGTCTCTATTTTAGTATATTATATATAGGTATATAGATTGATTGATATTGATCATTGATCATATTGATATGGATATTAAATTACCCTTTTTTATTAGCTGAGTCAATAGTAGTCGAATTTTTTTCGAGTAAAAAATAGAAAGGCTATATGCACCCACGACAGGTTTTTTTTATTAGAAAATAATTCGAGGTCATATATACCTGAACCTCGATGGCTGACAATTCGGCAGACGGATAACCATCAAAGTAAACATGAAAATACAAGGATGGTGCAAAGTACAGGCAAGAACTCTACAAAGGCGAAACTACAAATAACTAAACCGAACAAGATGAGGACGTAGAAGAAGGACGAAGCCAAACACTACCCTGAAGCATCACCGTAGGCCAGCGGCACATCAGGAGTCACCTGTGGACAGTGAAGACGAACCTCCAAAGAAACATTCTTCCGGAGAAAGAAGACGCCTCGATACACACTGCCACGGCCCCAGCCTATCCCGACTCCGACTGCCAGAACCCCATCAAACGGAGAAGAAACCCAGTCACGCCAAGCGTAGAATAAATCAACGCCTGAGCCAAAAGCACCAGAACCCAAGCGAGATTTACACTAACCCCACTGGGAAACCTAAGCGGGATTTTAATACAAGTATAAATTTTATATATTTTATTTAATTATTTATTAGTTATAAAATATAAATTTGGGCCAACTTAGGGCCCAATGAAAAGCCTTGGTCCCAAATCACCCAGCCTAGGCCCAAAAATCGGCCCACATGTCTAGCATGGAGATGTTGCAATTGATGCAGCGTCAGAACACAAGGGTTTCAGGCAAAGGTTGCCGCCGACCAACCACAGAAAAGGGGGAGAGAAGAGCGAGCGGGGGTCGCAATAAAGCCCAGCCAGGACCAGACTACCGGCGGCGGCGGCGGCAAACAAAGGACGGGCGGGACCGAGGTAACCTAAGGCACCAAGGAGCGAAGGAGGAGAACCAACGGCGACCGGCGGTGAAGAACCCAACCGGCTGAGAAGACCACGACCGGCAAAGATGCATCGGCGAAACGGCAAGGCACCCAACCAGCCACCACCGGAGAGACAGAGCCTACCGAGAAGGCCGACTGAGACGAACCACCTCAGGCGGAATTCCACCAGGGCAAAAAACCCCAAATTAATTAGAGATTTTAAGGGGAGATTTGCCCCAAAATCGAGCGATGCGAAATGAGGCGTGACGGAGAACCAGGCAAGCCAAAACTACCCGAATCGCTGACACACGGAGTGCAAGTCGAGCGGCGGCGCCGACTACGGGAAAGAGACCCACGACATAAAGCTGAGGGAAAGCCCGATGCCTTGGACCGATGGGGCTGGTTTTTAACCTCCGAGGAGGGGTTATGGGCCTCCGAAGAGGTGGTATTCAGCCTCCGAAGTGGTTGTCGGAGTTGGTTTTCTTCAGCCCCAAAGAAGGGGTTTTGGTTTTCCGATGAGAGAGAGACTCAGAGAGAGCGTTTTTATTTCACCCACGATAGGTTTTTAAATACACTCAGTCTAAAAGGTCGTAGATCCGTTTCATCCTTAACTTGATACTTGTCCTTAATCGTTGCGCTCAGCTCAGAGTGAAAAAAATAACGAATGGATCTAATTAAAAAATAAATTAAAATTGTCAAAAAAACACAATGATTCTGTACACATGTCAGGTTACCTGTTAAAGATAAAATGAATCAAAGATTCACATGAATGAGTATATTTAGCACCTGATTTCGGTGGATATAATACAATAGAAATCTTAAATAAAAAAAATAGCAGAGTCAATAGTGTTGATCAAATTGCTGGTGAAAATGGGGCAAATTCCCACATGCTACAGAAGCAATGTTTCAAAAAACGCTTGGCGGATGCTCGGGTGCTAGATAGGGTCAAGGGTATAGGCGGATTGTGCGGGGTCTAGGCGGATTTACTATTTTGAGATGTATTTTTAATCCTAAAAATAATAAAGTTTAATTCATAACATATATAAATAAATAAACTTTTGTTAATATTCTAGGCGTTAACAACGGGAGTTAGGTCGCAAGTTAGAGTACTATAGGAGTGAGGGAATAAGAGTAAGAGAGAGTATAGAGGTTGAGAATTGAGAGGGGATAAGAGTAAGAGAGAGTATAGAGGTTGAGAATTGAGAGAGATCGACATGTGGGGATTTTAGGAGTTAAAACCTCAAAATCGTTTTTTTCACTAACTCGCCAAATCTGCAAGGCCGCAAAGGCATTGTGGGTGACCCTCAATGATCTAGGCGGCTAAAGTCAAATGTGGAGGACCTGCAAGGGTCTAGGCGGAGTCCCATGCCATTTTTTTTGGAACAATATTTTTTTTTTTGATAAGGTAAGATTTTGAGGGTCAGACAGACCTGACATCTCGAGAGGCCGACAAGGTCGGCAGACGGCGAACCGTCAAAAGACTCAAAACATACATTGAAAAAACAAAAGGTACAAACCAGGCAGTAATAAGCAAATCAATTTCGGGCGACCTAGCAAACCTAATCCTAACCTGTTGGGGACAACATAGACTACAAATCGAAGCCAAGCGCCACCTAACAGCGACACCGCTGGTCATCGATACATTAGGAGTCCCTGTGGACAGTGAAGACGAACCTCCAAGGAAATTTTCGGATCACGGAGACACCTCGATACACACCGCCTCGACCCCAACCAGACCCGACTCCGAGACGCCAGAGCCCCAACTAAGAAAAGGACTGCCGAGACCAACCAAAAGAGCAGTCGAGAACCACCCAAGAACAACGCACTTGAAAACCCTTTCGGGATTTAAACAAACCCTTTCGGAATTTTAGTCCAACCCTTTCGGGAATTTTATCAAACCTTTTGAGGGATTATATTTATATAAAATTCAGCAAAAAATATAGACAGAACATTATATAAATATAAAGCTTTTTTTTTTTAAATATATATATTTGGGCTACTTTGGGCCCAAGAATTTGTCTTGGGCCCGAATCAAGATTTTCGGGTCAAAGGCTAACAACTTCGGGTCGCCCCGAGCCCAAGGGAAACCCAAGAAGCAGGAACGAAGAGGTTCCCCGGTGCACCGACACCAGCAGCCCACCCACGGCACCGGCGAACCACAAGGCCAAGTACAGGGGACGCCGGACGAAGCCGGAGACAAGAGGAAGGGCACCAGTGGACTGGGATGAGTGACAAAGCGTCGGAGGAGAGGAAGAACGTGGCCAAGGGGAAACCACGGGACCAAATAGAGGCGAACTTAACCAGGTCGCCGGAGCGAGGACGACGACGCCGGTCAGAGAAGGCGAACCCAAAAGGGATGGGCTCCGAGAGAGAGAGGCGAACCCAAAAACCGGCCAGGGTGCCGGAGGAGGTTGTGAGTGCCATCAGGGAGAGAGAGGCGCCGGAGCTGCGAACGTGGATGATGTGGGTGGTAGAGTGAAGACGACGGATCACCAAACCCCCAATTCAATGGAGAATCCGACCAAGGACGGAGCTCAATAAAGAACCCCCAAATCAATTTCTACAAATTTTGTACCTAACGGAGATTAGAAGGAAGATTTGGAAGGCTGGAACCTAGGGTTTTCTTGAAAGTTTGTGGATTCTAGAGAGAGGGGAGAGCCCCTCTCTCTAGAATTTTTTTTTGGAACAATATACCGATGTACATATATGGTCCTTTTTATTTTTCTTTTTTCCTTTTCCCCCTTTTTTTTTTGCGCAGCCTCCCGCTGTGTATATAAATATTTTGGTTTCTATTTGCTTTCGTCTCATTGTATATGTTCCTGCTGTCTCAAGTCTTCTTTATCCTGCGACTGGAGTCCAAGTTGTTAGCTTGTTAATTTAGGAGTGGTGGTGGCGGACGGCGGTGGTTACATTGTTGTTGTTGTTGTTGATAAGGCTCTTCATCTGTGCTGTGATATGGAGAGAGATTTCTTAGGTTTGAATTCAAAGGAGCCTTTGGCTGCTGTCAAACGCAAGATTTCAGATACTGGTTTCGTTGGAACCTTCACTTAATTTCGTTGCTTTTACTTCGTCTTCTTTTTTTACTTATTAACTGGATTGTGATTTGGGGGCGTACCTATGATCCCAATTTCTCTGCTTGGGGTGTGTTAATTCTTCACTTTTGCTGTTTTTGGTTCATATCAGCAATTTCTTAATCCTTGACGAACATTTTTTTATCTATATAAACTCTTAATTTAGAAGAGTTTATGCTGAGGTGTCAACATAGCGAGATTTTAGGGGTTTTGACCAATTATAATTTTCTTTTTTCTCTTTAATCCTCTTTTTTTTTAATTCTCCTTTTTCTTCTTTTTCTTTTAATTCTTTTTTTTTCTTTAATCTTACTAACTATTGGGCTTAATTCAAAACATTGAATTCAATCTAATATAACTATTGGGCTTAACTCAAATTCATTTGCTAACTATCTATAAATATGTACTATATTAATTTATGTCACATGTCCTCTCCATGTTCAAAGTTATTTGTGAAAATATTATTTACATAATATCATTTTATTATGGTAACTATATTTTCTATTTTTTTTAAAATATTCTAATATGTTACATTTTTTAACCAAGGGGATTAATTCAAAACTTTTATCTTTCACTATTTATTATTTATTTTTCTCTTTATCTCTTTAACCCAAGCGTATTTTTTTCTATTATTTTTAACACATTTACTAATCAATGGGTTCAATTAAAAATATTGAATTAAATCTAATGTCTATGATTTATATATATCTCAATATTATTTATAAAAAATTCGCGCCATGGCGCGGGGATCGTACTAGTTTATTTTAAATTTCAACATTTGTTTTGTGAATTTGGTGGCCTGATTTTGCTGTCCAATTAGGAATGATGACCAAATTTAGCACCCTTTGTTTAAGCTGACAAAGTATCGTCTCAAATTGTTCAATTAAACTGCAGTCATTGATCTTTCGCTTTTATTGTTAGTGGAAAATCAATTTTCGTTGTAACTGGTAGAGTGTCCTAGTATTTGAAATAATTGGTGGAATGTCCGTCTTTTTAATTTCGGATTTTTTTACGGAAATACCCTTACTGCCATCTAGTTAACCAATAAGATGTCAGCACTCCCGCTCCCCTGTCGTCTTTCCATGGAAGGTGAAAACGGTGGCGGTGGCGGCGCATCCCTTCGATTCGCTCTCCGCCTCCGCCGAGCGAGCGAATCGGAGCTTCTCTGCAACCTTGCAGCTACTCTGGAAGCCTCCTCTCCGCCTCCCTCTATCTTTGACGGCACAACCAGGTAAAAAAACTCCTCTCTGTAGTTGTTTGTTAGGTTTTTGAACAGTATTTATGAGCTTTCAAATTAGGCAGCTTTGTGGATGTGAAATGTGAATGCCTTCAATCTATCCGTTTTGAGTATCGGTTTGTTTGTCTTTGTGATGGAATAAGGTTGTATACATCTTACACATGCCCCTTGGCACTGCTGCGAGAAGAGAATCGACTAGGGCGAGGCTGTTCGGAGGCTGTGTGTTGTTGTTCGGACATTGTAATGACGAAACGATGTTCAGAGGAAGACAATTCGCACCTAATTCCGAATCTTTCTCTCTTTTTGTGAAGTAAGTAATGTCTATTATACAAATGCTATGTGAAGTAGTATGTGTTCATTGGATTTGTTCGATTAGATTTGCCTTAGGTTTGTCCAGTCTGATACATAAATAGGTAACTTTTATTGATCAGGTGAAATCTTATTCCGATCTTTTAATTCTTGTGAAATTCAAAGTGGTTTGGATGGATCTTATGTTCAATTAGGGTTTGTATCACTCAGATTATCATTGCGCTTGCTTTATTTCTGAACTAGTCTTGTTTTGGCTAATTTCTGAACTGGTATTCGAGTTCTTTTTGTTTCAGATTGGTTGTTTTTTGTGTGATTGAAATTGAGCATACATGTGACTGATTTTTGCCTGAAATTGGGATGTGAAACCATTGATTGTGAGTGAATCTGAGAGGGCTCTTTTGTAGCTTGGAATTGTGTATATGATCATCATAGGTATTCATTTCCTCTCTCTTTAAATTGTGAATTATGACTTTTTAGTTGCCTTTTGTTACATGATCTGTCACTTTTTGATGCAAAATTTTTGTGACAATGTGACTTAGCTCTCTTTCTGGCGCTCATAGTTTTTAGGGGGTGGATTAGGGGCTGTTTTGGAGCTTTATTGGGACTCGGGAGTGATTTTTGTGTTGTTGTCGGGATTAGGGGTGGGTTAAAAGATGCTGAATTTAGATGAGCTCACTAAAACTTAAGGTACAACCAGAGCAAAGACGGGGTTGCTGACGCCGATGAGTCTGCTTATTTGATGCTGACATCTAATAATTAGAATATTTGATGCTGACATCTTCGTGTGTTGAACTGTCTTGGCTGCTATGCTGACATCTAATAATTTTTATAGTTGCTATGCTTCCATTCTATTGCTTTTGAATATATAGAAAATATACCTTTTTTTCATATGAATTTTCGTGTGTTAATCTGTCTGTATAAATAGGTACTTAGCGTAGGCCATGCTGCAGCAGAGTTAAGTATGCTAAATCTTAAATATATTCAGTGTGTTTTTCAATAAGCTGTTCTTTATCCTTTTGTTTTCACTTTCCGTTCTTTTTATGTTTCTTGTGCTTTCCCTCTCTTTTTCCTTTCATGTCTTTTGGCTTCTACAATGAAATTGGACATTTGGAAAGGGATGGTTTCTTTTGTATGGCCTATGAAGGGTTAATTGTGCTATTTATGCTTCTCACGCATTTGCAAAGTGAGGCCTACAAATGGCATATAAGCTGAACTAATTTGGAAAGGGATGGTTTCTTTGTTTTGGCTTGTTAGGTATTCTAGACTTCTAGTTCTAGCAAATAAGGAAGATGGGCATCTTTGGTCATTGAAATTAGTTACGTAACTTGCAAAATAAAAATAAAAAAGTCTGTGTTGAGCACTATTGCCTACACAAATTCCTTTCCCTTTAAGGGAGGGATTTGATGGTTTTATATGCTTTTTAGGGTATATATCACAAGCATTCAAGCTTGTTAGAGGTAGCAAAACTGCAATTGTCCACCTTCTGAGCAATTGTCCAGCTTCTTTTTCAATGTCCAGCTTCTTAGCAATTGTCTAGCTTCTAAGATCTGTGTTTTTCTATGCTGAAATAGGGTGGATTTGTGTTCTTTTTCAATGATGATCATGCATTTGTGAGCAATTGTCCAGCTTTTGCATTTTTCGTAAATGGATATATATTTATTTAATCATATAAATTTGGAATCTTGTGCTGAGAGCTGCTTTTTCTTTGTGAGTGTTTGCCTGCAATTTTATGACTACTAATACTTTATTTCAGTTTCAAGATAATGAGAATAGAGCACTAGATTGATTGTCATCTGGAATAAGAAAGTGTTCTTTAGTTTGCTTCTTGTTCTTGTGTGTTGAATTAGAGAAGTGGCGTTCAATAATTACATTTGTTCTCGTGCCTGTGTGATTCTAGCCTAATATATGCTGACAAGGTCTTTTTAGATTTGAGTTTTTCTTCTTTTTACTGATTTGAGTCTTTTATGCAATTGCTTTGCATAGTAAGGATATCCTGATCTTCGACCTGCTCATGGTGCATTATAGATGCCTGAGATAAATTAAATGTGAATAGGTCATAGCTAAACAACTATAAATTTCCCTTTTTCGATTTGAGTCATTTTTCATGATTATTTTATGTCAGTTATCGTCAATAAGAGCATCATAGACTTGCAGGCTATGGGTTCACTGACACAAAATATGTAAGAGTCCATTTTTGAAGATGGACTTGAAAGCTATGGGTTCGTTGATGATCTTGGCGAGGTGCTGACGGGGAGATCTGGTGAGGTGCTGACACGGTGACTTTGTGCGCAAATTAGATTCTCAACCTTTAGCTACTCGTGTCTTATGTGTCGGATTCATCTACCCTACTGAAAATCTACTATTTCAGCCCCATCCAGATCTAGTTTCTGTGGCAGGACTGAGCCTGTTTTCGAATGGAATCAGCCCCTTCTTCAGCCTAGCAAGGGGATTGTGTTGGTTAGTGCTTAGATTTTGAAATTTTGCTCAAGTATTGTTGAATTTCATTTGAATTTGCTCATAATCTGTCTAGCGGTTTTTCAACTTGTTAGTGTTGTTTATGCTGTTGTGACTTTAGGTGTTGACTTCGTTCACCTTCACCCTTGGATGCGAGTGTTGTTCACTTCATGTCTTATGCTGCTATTACTGATGGTACTGTTCTTTTTCCTTTTCTCCATCTTTATGTGCAGATTTCTTATTATCATCTATCATCCTCTTGTCTTGTTAGTTGTAACGTGTGATGAATTTTGGTTGATAGGTACATTGTAGCTGAGTGCACGACGAAGTCACTTTGTTGGAACTGCAGGGAACCCTTGAATCCGCCATGCGTCCCATTCAGGCACCTACTCCGGCCTTCTCTCTACCTTTCTTCCCTATTCTGTTTATGATTTATGATTCCTCCGTTTTTGTTTTTCTTTGTCTTGATTCAACCGATACAGACTCATTCGGTTCGTAGGGTGCACGAGAACATCGATAGGACTCTGAAGCACTCCCAAGTTAATCTCCAACAATTCGATCTCTCTCGCCAGGTGTCTTGCATTTGTTCTCGCTTTCAAATTTTGTCTGTAATTAACTTCCATTCACGGTGTTCAATGCGTGATCGATCTCCTGATTGATACAACATTCGTTAACTAATTCAGTGGCAGATAGTTGGTGTGCACAAATTGATGCTAGTGATAGGGATTTGATTAATGAATTAGGAATTTGCGCGAAAATGCAGGCAGAGGCTAGGATACTGAGAGGGCCACATGAGGATTTGGAGAGTTATCTCCAAGCAATTGATCAGTTAAAGAGCAATGTTCAGTTCTTCAGCAACCCCAAACATTTCAAGACTGAGAATGATGCACTTACCAGTGCTAACAAATGGGGCCTTCTCCAGGCTCTTGGACGAGTTTAGAAACCTTATAGCACTTAACAGGTTCGTTCGATACCATCAGAACTCATTAAGTGTGTGATTCATGCTTCTTTTTTTCTTTTCTAAAACCATTGCCATTTTCCTAAGCAGATAAATAGATTCAGATACTAATCTCTTACAAACTTTCTCAACTTCTTGTTATGTTAATGTTTGTTACTAGTATTATTTTCTATTATCTTGAATCAGAAGGAAATCATTGCGGGATATAATGGGATGGTTTTGTTGTTGTTATTGTATCTTGATACTTCTCGTTCTCTATTGCCAATGGGAGGTGTCTTCCTTTGATAGCTTTGGTTTGATGCTTGATATTCACTTTATCTTTTTGTTCACTACAGATGAATAGGGAGAAGATCATGAAGATGGCTGGTGTTGTGTGTTGTAGGAGGAAATCGAGAATGCAAATAAAATATGAGTAAAGTAAAGCAAACCAGATTCCGTCCCTTGCAAATGATTACAAGACCTCCTCCTGATGCAGTAGTGGCAAGTCAGGATCGATCCTCGAGAAAGCGCGTCAGCGGATCTCAGGCAGCGGAGGAATCTCACGGGCAGAAGTCGACTTCAGGGTGCTCGACCTCGACTAGGGTTAGTCGACAGAAGGTCAGGCACGTCGAACTGAGCAAGCAGCAGATACGGGCTTTGGTCGATCTCGAGGAATTGTACTCGATATCGAGTAAAGTTGCCGATGTCGAGGAACTTTTTGTCGAGATCGAGGAACTGCAGAAACAAAAGCTACGGTGATCTTGTTGATCGAATATGAGAAGTCGATGTCGACCAGATTTGGTCGAAATCGAGGAGAACAAAAACTTAAATTGCAAAGCTTTTCGAACGGAAACGAATGTAAACACGAATTTAACTCAATAAACTAAAGGCTTCCAAGATCAGGGTTTCAACACCACAACAATAATCATGCAAAATAACACATAGAGGCATAAAAGATCATGCTTTTCATCAAATAACTTTCGTTATTAACAAGTAGGAATATAGAGGCTTTCGCATAAACCCTAATTGTTACCAACCCTTTTCACATAATTAACCCAAGTTGTATTAAGATCACTTTCGCTTCAATAATACAAACAAGGATCACCTTGAACTTTCGCAAAAGAATCATGTTCATAGGGATAGAAGATGAATTGCATAAAAAGATCATACCCTTACCGCATCACCTCACATGGCTACCGTCGGGCTCACCCCGACCTCAGAAGTGGGTGGACTACTCACTCTTCATCGCAATCGCAGACATCTTTGATGAAAAAGAACTAACTTGCATTAATAAACTCAACCAAACTTACAATCTCTTCTCCTTCTCTCTCTCCTTGTGTTCTCTCTGAAATTGAATGAATAGAAATCAGCCCCTAAGGCTTTATTTATAGGCTTCATTCCCTCTCTAATTAGGAAAGAATATCTATATCTATATCTATCTATCTAATTACTTAAGATAAAAACATGAAAACAAATAATTATATCTAAAGTGGATAAAATATCTTCTCTCTTGACTTGATGACACTTGATAGATCTTGATAGAATTTCATCTCGAAAATATCACCATTGGCTTCGGGATAGAAACTTAACAAGAAACCGGGTAACTCGGCGTCGATTTCTGGGATTTCCTCGATATCGAGTATCACTTTCTTCGTCTTCCGCTCAGCAACTCGATTCCGGATTCTGGGACAGCACATCGACTTGACTTTTCCTCGACATCGAGTAAAGTCCTCGACATCGAGCAAGGCTTGGTCCGTCTTCGGCTTCTTCGTCGATCTCGGCTCTAGCTCGTGAAAATCGACTACGTTTTCCTCGATCTCGAGTAAATTCCTCGACATCGAGTAAATCTCTCAGCTCTATGCTCTGTTCTTGAAACGCACTTTCCCGAGTCCTCATTCGTCGGATTGACGCATATGACCATGCTTTGGAAAGCTCTTTTGGAGGGCTACAACTCTAATGAAGACATCAAAGCTTGATTCAGAATAATGAATGCCGAAAAATGGTCTTTTCTCCAGCTGCACCATCCTTAGCTTCTTCATGGGTTTCCTTTAAACTCCAAAGTGCGTCCGATTTCTGCGAAATTAAATAGAAACTTGTGTAGACTCCATAATTTGGCAAATAAGCATAAACTACATAGATTCTGTACTATTCTAACCCAAATGTATGAAATGCATGCAAAAATCGATATAAAAGTAGGTGTAAAACATGGCGAATTAGGCTCACAACAAACACCCCATACTTAAGCTTGCTTGTCCTCAAGCAATACTTTTAATTGTCATTCAGGGGAAGAAATCAAAACTCTCAACATCTTAGATTCATTGCCATATGTCCCTGCAATCAATTACCATCCTCGAAAAGGTACTAGTGTCACAAATTCATGCATGTGCAATTTAAAGGCAACATCTACTCACAAAAGGAGGGTTATGCAAAAACATTCATAAGTGACAAAGCATTAATAATCAAGATGACTTTAATTTAAGCTCAAATAAGGAGTAGATTGGTAAAAGGATAAAGGTGGGCAATTTTTGGCAATGTGGTGCTAATAATCCAGGGAAATGGAGTACTTTCCAAATTTCATAACCACATCCCTTCTTCCTTTGATTCATCACCTTTCATAATGCTTTTATCAATAATAATGTTTTTACCTCTCTAACCTCAGCACTGCCTCCTCGCGAGTCGCAAACATGGGTGTCATGAATGGCCCCGGATACTTAGTGCTTTGGACTCCTCACCTGTGTGTCCCATCTCACTGAACTATTATCTCAGCAAGCAGGGTCGATCTACCTTTATCTCCTGAGGTGATCGGATTTTTTCTCACTCATTAAATTTTCCATATATTTCAAAACAATTTCCTACCAAACTCCATATATGATATATAACAACACAACAACCATATGATAATCTCCAGAATATAACATCATTCTCAACATAATCCCCGGATAGGAAATAAGGTAAAGAATGGCAATATTTAGATCATGTGGAGCAATAATTGAAATAAGGCATAGTATGGCTTTTGTGATGTATAAGCATAGGTATGGCTAGGATATAACAATATGAGCATTATATGGAAATATAAAGTCCTCCATCCTTTTATCATGCAACATGTCAAAAGCAATTTCAAATTTTACCTCCTTTCATGGTTTTCATCAAAATATGCATTTCATTGTGACTTCCCTTTACTAGGCAATTTCATGCTATATCTCTAATGAATCCAATTTTGCATCGTCGAGTTCAATTAAAGCTTCCATGACACTTATAAAAAAAATTTCAATGGGGGTCATTTTTCTTTAAACTTTGGAAATCATGAATGTAAGCACATAAATCAAATATGAATTCCAAAATATCCATGCATAAGCAATTCAAGAAATAAACTTTAAAATATGCACACATAATGTCAAATAAAACAAAATATGCATAAAGTAAGCCCTTCCCCCACCCCATACTTAAACATTACAGTGTCCTCACTAGACAGGTGTGCAGAATGTCAAAAATCGAGTGCTTTGCTGCTGTGGTCCCAGTCCGATTTTAGCTTGCTTCTATCCCCATGGACCTGAAAAATGTAGAAGAAAAATACCCACAATAGAAAAACTAAAAGTTCAAAACCAAAAACAAAAGCAACAATGTCCAAAAGATAAATGTCTATTTACAAGCTCTAGATTTTATAGTCGTTAGGCCGACTTTCTCCATAAAGCTCAAGGTGGCATTTGCAGGGCCCATGTAGCTTGGGCTTTAAATAAGACTCCATTCTTGTCCATCAGCTGCAATCCGCCTGAATGGATCTTGTTCACCACGAAGGCCCCCATCTTTTTCTTGTTGATTTGGAGACATAGAGCTTGTCTCCAACTTCGTACTCCTTAGGCTCATCATTGGAAACCCTACATAAGCGCACATACCAAGGAAAACCTCTCCCATGTATAGATAGATCTTTAATGGAAATAGGAGAAGAAGGATCCATACCCTGGCTTACCTTCGCAGAATCGGATTCGGGGACCTCTGTATTTGGTCGATTTCGAGTAATAGTACTCGATATCGAGGAGTTGTGCTCTTCTGGTGGACTGCTGGTCGAAGAAGGTGGAGTCAAGGACGAAGATTTTTGGTCGATGTCGACCAAAGTCCTCGATATCGAGAAGTTGTTGGCTTCCAGTGGATTGCTCGTCGATGAAGGCGAAGTCGAGGCAGAAGGATTTTGGTCGATATCGACCAATTTCCTCGATGTCGAGGAGTCCTTGGCCTCCACTTGATTGCTCGACGAAGCTGCTGCTGGTGGAGGGCTCCGATTTTGGTCGATGTTGACCAAATTCGTCGATGTCGAGGAATTCAGGTCGACTGCGACCCCATACTTGCATCCTGTCAAGGCATCCGAGAAATAATTAGTCGACGTCGACTTACCTTGGTCGATGTCGAGCAGATCATCCGTGTCGTCGTTCAGGATGGTCATGATCTTCTCCACCTGGGCTTCCATATCCCTCTTTTCCAGCTTCTCATGAGTCATATTTCTTACCTTAGGCTCCCCGCAAGTACTGTAACCAGCTGATATAGACTTTACCTCTTCCATGGGACCTGTGTGCCTTCCAGTTTTATTAAAAGAATACTCAATTACCTCATCGCTGATGTTGAAAGTGAGTACTCCCTTTCTTACGCTTATGTTGGCATCCACCGTCGCCAAGAAGGGCCTTCCTAGAATAATTGGACAAGCAGGGTCCTCCGCCATATCAATAACTAGAAAATCATCAGGGACAAAGAACTTACCTACTTGAACTGGCACATTGTCCACCATGCCTGTTGGGATGACCACCGTGTTGTTTGCCATATAAAGCTTAGCATCCACAAGCTCTAGGGCACCTATCTTAATCTTGGACCATATTGTTAAAGGCATTATACTTACACTGGCTCCAAGATCACATAAAGCATTAAACTTATATTGACCAAATCCAATGGTTATAGCGAACTTACCTGGATCGGGCCTTTTTTCAAGAACGTCCATCTCGCTGCACTCCTCTGTAATCTCAGCCATTGAGCGCTTTTTGCTTAGGATCTCCTTGAGGAACTTGACATATGACGGCATTTCATTAAGAGCTTCTGTGGAGGGTATGGTAACATTAAGCCTCTGAAGCATCTTGATGAAGCGCTGAAATTTCTTCTCTGCCGGGTCCTTTGGAGATTTTTTCGGAAAAGGCAACTTTTTCTTCGTCGGAGCCAGAACAGATGTCGGAGGTTTTGCAGCGTCCTCGATGTCGACTTGATTCTTCTCGACATCGATAAGATCTTCCTCGATATCGACCAGTTTCCTCGATGTCGAGTTGGAGTGCTGTGCAGACGAATCTTGGCCAAGCTTCTCCTCGACGTCGATTTGATGTTGCTCGACATCGACCAAATTCTGGTCGACATCGACCTGCTGTTGGTCGATATCGAGTTGCTGTTTAGCTCTGTCCTGCTGCTTTCCGACCTCTGGCTCGCGTAGTTGGTGCCCGCTTTTAAGTTTTACGACTGCGATGTGTCCGGTCTTCCCTTTGGGATTGGGCTCAGAAGATCCAGGGAGCGTACCTGAATGTTTGGGGACGCCTGCTGCTAGCTGGCCAATCTGTGTATCAATCGATTTCCTCCAGACATCCATTTCTACAAGCCTAGCATTGACACCTTGTATCTGAGTGTAGACGGAATTGAAAGACTGTTTGGTGTCTGAATGGTTCCTCCGCATTTCCTCTATGATGGTTTGTAGGTCAACCCTCTTCTGGTCCCTTTCCGAATATCCTGGAGCTTTGTATTGCGGGGGGTTCCTAGGGGCACCTTGGTTCCATTGTGGTTGCTGAAACCGGAAATAAAGAAATTCCTTTCAAATTGGATGTTGATTCTTCTTGGGACCCCCTGTGTAAGCTACCTCTTCGTAGTGTTCTGCCATCCTGACTTGGTCTGTGTGGGCACTCAGTAGTGGTGTGCCGCTGTGATCCGCATTCGATGCAGGGTTGGTTGACAGAAAGATACTTGACTTGCTTGAGGAGCTTGCGATTCTGATCTCTGTAGTACTGCTCCTTGACATCTGGGTCAATTTCCTTAGAGGGGCATGGATTGGGCTGGCCTAGCATAGGCATTCTCATCGTAGTTGATTGGAGTCCCATACTTGTTGTCGTAGTTGGTCAGCTTATCGAGGGCCGCCCTTGCGTCAGCTGGCGGCATTTTCAGATACTCATAATGAGTATACGTGTTGATCCTATCCTTAGAAGCCGGGTCAAGAGAATTGAAGAAAATCTCCTGAACGATGCAGGGTTTCTGTCCATGTGTAGGGCAGGATCGCAGTAGATCCTTATATCGTTCCCATGCCTTTGCTAGCGGCTCCCCAGGCTTCTGTTTGAAAGTTGTAATCTTCTGGCGAAGGAGCGCTGTTTTGGCAGGAGGAAAGAATTTGTTGAGAAATTCCCGCCTCACTTCAGCCCATGTTGTGAGGCATCGTGGACGAAGACCTTCAAGCCACTTCAATGTTGGGCCTGCCAAAGACCAACAAAAGGCCTTCATCATGACATATTCCAAAGTGTTACCTTCAGCAAGAGTACGACACATATCAGTAAAGTTGGTAATATGTTGAAGAGGACATTCATTAAATCTACCAAAGAAAGCATTATTTTTAATTTCAATAAGGAAAGGAGTGCGGATTTCATATTTATTTTCAGGGATTAGAATGGCCGATTCAGGCACGACGAGAGTCGGGTGCATGTAATCCTCTGCAGTGGTAGGGTATTGGGCAAGCTCAGCTTCCGCTTGCCTCCTTTGTTGTGCCTCCTGTTCCCTTTGTGCTCTCTCAGTGACGAGAGCAGTATACTTGGTGGCTAGTTCTGTCCTAAGCCTCTGTATCAGCTGTTCTTGTGTTTCTGCGGCCGCCATGGCTCTTTTAAATTTGGCATGGACGTGTATAAGGCGTTCCGGATCATCTAAGGCGTCAAACTCAAGTGTTTGACCAGAACGACGCATACACCTGCAAAGTAACTCAAGGCAAACGTGAGATCTAACTACCTAAGGCGCGAATGATTGCTTCCCCGGCAACGGCGCCAATTTGTTGTAGGAGGAAATCGATAATGCAAATAAAATATGAGTAAACTAAAGCAAACCAGATTCCATCCCTTGCAAATTATTACAAGACCTCCTTCTGATGCAGTAGTGGGAAGTCAGGAACGATCCTCGAGGAAGCGCGTCAGCGGATCTCAGGCAGCGGAGGAATCTCACGGGTAGAAGTCGACTTCAGGGTGCTCGACCTAGACTAGGGTTAGTCGACAGAAGGTCAGGCACGTCGAACTGAGCAAGCAGCAGATACAAGCTTTGGTCGATCTCGAGGAATTGTACTCGATATCGAGTAAAGTTGTCGATGTCGAGGAACTTTTTGTCGATATCGAGGAACTGCGGAAACAAAAGCTACGGCGATCTTGTTGATCGAATGTGAGAAGTCGATGTCGACCAGATTTGGTCGAAATCAAGGAGAATAAAAACTTAAACTGCAAAGCTTTTCGAACGGAAACGAATGTAAACACGAATTTAACTCAATAAACTAAAGGCTTCCAAGATCAGGGTTTCAACACCACAACGATAACCATGCAAAATAACACATAAAGGCATAAAAGATCATGCTTTTCACATAATTAACCCAAGTTGTATTAAGATCACTTTCGCTTCAATAATACAAACAAGGATCACCTTCAACTTTCGCAAAATAATCATGTTCATAGGGATAGAAGACGAATTGCATAAAAAGATCGTACCTTTACCGCATCATCTCACATGGCTACCGTCGGGCTCACCCCGACCTCAGAAGTTGGTGGACTACTCGCTTTTCATCGCAATCGCAGACATCTTTGATGAAAAAGAACTAACTTGCATTAATAAACTCAACCAAACTTACAATCTCTTCTCCTTCTCTCTCTCCTTGTGTTCTCTCTGAAATTGAATGAATAGAAATCAGCCCCTAAGGCTTTATTTATAGGCTTCATTTCCCTCTCTAATTAGGAAAGAATATCCTATCTATATCTATATCAATCTATCTAATTACTTAAGATAAAAACATGGAAATAAATAATTATATCTAAAGTGGATAAAATATATTCTCTCTTGAGTTGATGGCACTTGATAGATCTTGATAGAATTTCATCTCGAAAATATCACCATTGGCTCCGGGATAGAAACTTAACAAGAATCCGGATAACTCGGCGTCGGTTTCTGGGATTTCCTCGATATCGAGTATCACTTTCTTCGTCTTCCGCTCAGCAACTCGATTCCGGCTTTTGGGACAGCACATCGACTTGACTTTTCCTCCACATCGAGTAAAGTCCTCGACATCGAGAAAGGCTTGGTCCGTCTTCAGCTTCTTCGTCGATCTCGGCTCCAGCTCATGAAAATCGACTACATTTTCCTCGATCTCAAGTAAATTCCTCGACATCGAGTAAATCTCTCAGCTCTATGCTCTATTCTTGAAACGCACTTTCCCGAGTCCTCGTTCGTCGGATTGACGCATATGACCATGTGTTGGAAAGCTCTTTTCGAGGGCTACAACTCTCATGAAGACATCAAAGCTTGATTCAGAATGATGAATGCCGAAAAATGGCCCTTTCTCCAGCTGCACCATCCTTAGCTTCTTCATGGGTTTCCTTTAAGCTCCAAAGTGCGTCCGATATCTGCGAAATTAAACAGAGACTTGTGTATACTCCATAATTTGGCAAATAAGCATAAACTACATAGATTCTATACTATTCTAACCCAAATGTATGAAATGCATGAAGAAATCGATATAAAAATATGTGTAAAACATGGCGAATTAGGCTCACAACATTGTGCGCACTGGTGGAAAGGGCAGCGTGAGAAGGTTGGAAAATGAGTTTAGATTGATACTTGGTCGGATGGAAATAGTGCTTTAGTTTGAACATGTTTCACTTCTGAATTAGATTCTTAATCCGTTATGTCTGAATATTTAACTTATACTAGTCTTTCAACCTACAGAATATTCATTGCATCTATATCCTATAGACTTTCCATTGAGGATCTCAATGTTGTTCCTTGTCTTTCACGGGCCAAGTTGATTTGGCATTGTTCTATGATTAGAAAAATTAATTTATGCATATTTTCAACTTATATTTGCATATCATCAATTTATAATTGCATATTATACTTTCACGGGCCAACTTATTTTTATTTACTAAAAATTAAAATCTAAGTATTAGATATCAATAATCTTATATATGTACAACGTGAATTAATGTATGCATATTTTAATCTTATATTTGCATATCATCAATTTATAATTGCATATCATACTTTTAAGTTTGCACAACATCAATTTATATTTGCATATTATAATCATACATTTGCACAACATCAATTTGTATTTCCCCAACTTATTTTTATTTACTAAAAATTAAAATCTAAGTATTAGATATCAATAATCTTATATATGTACAATGTGAATTAATTTATGCATATTTTAATCTTATATTTACATATCATCAATTTATAATTGCATATCATACTTTTACATTTGCACAACATCAATTTACATTTGCATATTATAATCATACATTTGCACAACATCAATTTGTATTTTCCCAACTTATTTTTATTTATTAAAAAATAAAATATAAGTATTTGATATCAATAATCTTATATTTGCACAACGTGAATTAATTTATGCATATTTTAATCTTATATTTGCACATCATCAATTTATATTTGCATATTATACTTTTACAATTTGCACAACATCAATTTATAAGATGCAAGAAATACTGATGTAAGATGAAAGAAAATACTGATGAGACAACAAAATATAAAAATTATTCAAATTAAAATATAAAAGTCTTCTCATAAGGTTATATTGTTTATCTGAATGTTATGTTATAATATAATTAAAAGTCTTTTAGCTCAATGGTAGAGCGATGTGCTTATGCGCAAATACGTGGGTTCGAATCCCGCATAGGCTAAAGTTTATAATAATTCTAGTAATTTACAAAATTTTCTTATAAATGTTGACATTTAGCTTAAATGTTGACATTTAGATTAAATGTTGAGAATCAGCCATTGATGTGCAAAATCTTTATCTTTTACCATTTCTTTTATTAAAGGACTGTAAAAGTTTGAGCTTATCATCTCATGTAATATGATATCAGTTTTGAGAATGATCTTATTTGTAAACTTTATCTTTTATTAAATGATGACATTTAGTTTAAATGTTGACATTTAGCCGTTGATGAGCAAAAGCTTTATCTTTTACCATTTCTTTTATTAGAGAATTGTAGAAGTTTGAGCTTCTCATCTCATGTAATATGATATCAATTTTGAGAATGATCTTATTTGTAAACTTTATCTTTTATTAAATGTTGACATTTAGTTTAAATGTTGACATTTAGCAGTTTATGTGCAAAAGCTTTATCTTTTACCATTTCTTTTATTAGAAGATTGTAGAAGTTTGAGCTTATCATCTCATGTAATATGATATCAATTTTGAGAATAATCTTTTTGTAAACTTTATCTGTTATTAAATGTTGACATTTAGCTTAAATGTTGACATTTTAGCTTAAATGTTTACATTTAGTCGTCTATGGGCAAAAGCTTTATCTTTTACCATTTCTTTTATTAGATCATTATAGAAGTTTGATATTCTCATCTCATTTAATATGATATCAATTTTGGGAAAGATCTTACTTGTAAACTTTATCTTTTATTAAATGTTGACATTTAGTTTAAATGTTGACATTTAGTTTAAATGTTGACATTTAGCCGTTGATGTGCAAAAGCTTTATCTTTTACCATTTCTTTTATTAGAGAATTGTAGAAGTTTGAGCTTCTCATCTCATGTAATATGATATCAATTTTGAGAATAATCTTATTAGTAAACTTTATCTTTTATTAAATGTTGACATTTAGCTTAAATGTTGACATTTAGCCGTTGATGTGCAAAAGCTTTATCTTTTACCATTTATGTTCTTAGATGATTATAGAAGTTTGATATTCTCATCTCATGTAACATTATATAAATTTTGGGAATGATCTTATTTGTAAACTTTATCTTTTATTAAATGTTGACATTTGGCTTAAATGTTGACATTTAACCATTGATGTGCAAAAGCTTTATCTTTTACCATTTTTTTATTAGATGATTATATAAGTTTGATATTCTCATCTCATGTAATATGATATCAATTTTGGGATTTATCTTATTTGTAAACTTTATCTTTTATTAAATGTTGACATTTAGCTTAAATGTTGACATTTAGCCGTTGATATGCAAAAGCTTTATCTTTTACCATTTCTTTTTATTAGATGATTATAGAAGTTTGATACTCTCATCTCATGTAATATGATATCAATTTAGGGAATTATATTATTTGTAAACTTTATCTTTATTTAAATGTTGACATTTAGGTTAAATGTTTACATTTAGTCGTTAATGTACAAAAGCTTTATCAATTACCAATTCTTTTATTAGATGATTATAGAAGTTTGATGTTATCATCTAATGTAATATTATATTAATTTTGGGAATGATCTTATTTGTAAACTTCATCGGTTATTAAATGTTGACATTTAGCTTAAATGTTGACATTTAGCCGTTGATTTGCAAAAGCTTTATCTTTTACCATTTCTTTTATTAGATGATTATAGAAGTTTGATATTCTCATCTCATGTAATATGATATCAATTTTGGGAATGATCTTATTTGTAAACTTTATCTTTTATTAAATCTTGACATTTAGCTTAAATGTTGACATTTAGCCGTTGATGTGCAAAATCTTTATCTTTTACCATTTCTTTTATTAGATAATTATAGAAGTTTGATATTCTCATCTCATGTAATATGATATCAATTTTGGGAATGATCCTATTTGTAAACTTTATCTTTTATTAAATGTTGATATTTAGCCGTTGATATGCAAAAACTTTATCTTTTACCATTTCTTTTATTAGATGATTATAGAAGTTTGATATTGTCATCTCATATAATATGATATCAATTTTGGGAATGATCTTATTTGTAAACTTTATCTTTCATTAAATGTTGACATTTAGCTTAAATGTTGACATTCAGCCGTTGATATGCAAAAGCTTTATCTTTTACCATTTCTTTTATTAGAGGATTGTAGAAGTTTGAGCTTCTCATCTCATGTAATATGATATCAATTTTGATAATGATCTTATTTGTAAACTTTATCTTTTATTAAATATTGACATTTAGCTTAAATGTTAACATTTAGCCGTTGATATGCAAAAGCTTTATCTTTTACCAATTCTTTTATTAGATGATTGTTGAAGTTTGATATTCTTATCTTATGTAATATTATATCAATTTTGGGAATGATCTTATTTGTAAACTTTATCTTTTATTAAATGTTGACATTTAGCTTAAATATTGACATTTAGCCGTTGATATGCAAAAGTTTTATCTTTTACCATTTCTTTTATTAGATGATTATATAAGTTTGATATTCTCATCTCATGTAATATGATATCAATTTTGGGAATGATCTTATTTGTAAACTTTATCTTTTAATAAATGTTGACATTTAGCTTAAATGTTGACATTTAGCCGTTGATGTGCAAAAGCTTTATCTTTTACCATTTCTTTTATTAGATGGTTATATAAGTTTGATATTCTCATCTCATGTAATATGATATTAATTTTGGGAATTATCTTATTTGTAAACTTTATCTTTTCATAAATGTTGACATTTAGCTTAAATGTTGACATTTAGCCGTTGATGTGCAAAAGCTTTATCTTTTACCATTTCTTTTATTAGAGGATTGTAGAAGTTTGACCTTATCATCTCATGTAATATTATATCAATTTTGATAATAATTTTATTTGTAAACTTTATCTTTTATTAAATGTTGACATTTAGCTTAAATGTTGACATTTAGCTTAAATGTTGACATTTAGCTTAAATGTTGATATTTAGCTTAAATGTTGACATTTAGCCGTTGATTTGCAAAAACTTTATCTTTTCCCATTTCTTTTGTTAGAGGATTGTAGAAGTTTGAGCTTCTCATCTCGTGTAATATAATATCAATTTTGAGAATGATCTTATTTGTAAACTTTATCTTTTATTAAATGTTTACATTTAGCTTAAATGTTGACATTTAGCCATTGATGTGCAAAAGCTTTATCTTTTACCTTTTTTTTTATTAGAGGATTGTAGAAGTTTGAGCTTATCAGCGTCAGCATCTCCGATGTCGGCGTCAACATTTCCGATGTTAGTGTCAACGGTGGCAGGAATGTCGGTGTCAACAACATCTCTGATGTCGGCGTCAGCCAACATCTCCGATGTCAGCGTCAGCAGCATCAGCATCTCGGATGTCGGCGTCAGAAATGTCAGCGTCAGTGCTAACACGAAAAAAAGAAGCGTTGACACGAAAAAAAGCATCCCTAACGTCGGCGTCAACAGCGTCCGCAACATCGATGTCGGCGCTAGCCGACATCTCCGATGTCAGCGTCAGCATCTCCGATGTTGACGCCGGTAACGTAAGTGTCAGCATCTCCGATGTCGGTATCAGCAATGTCAATGTCAGTGCTTCTGACATGGAAAAAAAGCATCTTCGATGTCGGCGTCAGCCGACATCAGCGTCAGCCAACATGAGCGTCAGCATCTCCGATGTCGGCGTCAGCACTGACACGAAAAATGTTAGTGGTGTTCGGAATGTTAATGGTGACAGTGTCAGCAGTGTCAACAATGTTAGTGTCAGCAGTGTCAGCAATATCGACATTGACATTAATGCAGTTTTAAAAGCCTCTTATGTCTATCAATGGTAGAGTGATGTGCTTATGTGTAAATAATATATATTAATGTAATTTTAAAATACAAATGCATGTGCATATTCTTTTCATAAGGTTCTTTAAGATTGCATAACATAATATTATATTTGCATAACATAATATTATGTCTGCATAACATCGGGTTATATTTGCATAACAGAAAGTGCTGATATGTAAAAAAATTTTAAAAAAAAAACGAAAAAAAAAAATGGACACGCGAGGGGGGCCTGGAGGCACTGAGGATGGGGGGCCTGGGGCAGGGGGGATGGACACTCCACCAATTTTTACAAATTTTTGCACACTCCTCTAATTAGAGCAATTTTTTTGGACATTTTACATATTTTTTATTTTACTTTTCCACACACATTATGAGGAATGAAAAATTATATAAAATATCAACTTTTCTTATTTTTTTCACAATCACATTTGCCCGCTTTGCCGCTATGAGTTGCCTGCAGCCAAGAATTGATCGCGGCTAGATCGGATATTAGAATTTTCTTGACTTGTTGATCAACTTGAATTGTTTTCCGTTGTACTTAATTGCTCAGTTAAACCTTGACTTCTTTACATTTTTATATATTTGCATATCATCAATTTATAATTGCATTTCATATTTTTACATTTTTATATTTGCATAATATAATCATACATTTGCACAACATCAATATGTATTTTCACAACTTATATTTATTTACTAAAAATTAAAATCTAAGTATTAGATATCAATAATCTTATATTTGTCCAACGTGAATTAATTTATGCATATTGATTGACGGTTTTTAGTCGCGTAAACCGTATCAAAATAATTTCGAACCTACCTAACTAATGTAGTGTGGTAAGCACGAGTCGATCCCACAGAGAATCAAGTTATTCCTAAGTTAAGTTTATTTACCAATTGATATGAAACGGGGGGTTTTGGGTGGTGAAAATAAGAAAGAAAATAAAATAAACTATAAACAAATTAATGTAAAGCAATTTAGAGAAAATCGTTCTACCTACAACTATCCACTTTATTTGGTTGAATTGATATTGTAACTTCCTCTTGTCCTTTTAGTCTTCCTATGAATGCCCTTGTCCCGACCTAATATAGTTACTAGTCCAATCAGTCCTAGAAACCCTTATCAATCGAACAGTCCCTAAAGAAGGATTTAACCCAATTGATAGCTTTAAGTTCAGAGATTAACCAAGGTATTTGCAGTCCCTAAAGAGGGATTTAACAACACATCCAACTTCCTACCCATCCAATTAGTTCAATCAGCCCTAAAGAGATAAGTTTGCTACTTGGGTTAAGGTTCGCAATCAGGAATCTACAAAACCCTAGCAATTGAATTGATCTAACAAGTTGGCCAGACAAGATAGAACAAAACAATAAACAATCAAGTACAAAGAAGTTGAAGCATTCAAATATAGGAAACAAGAGACAAGATTCAGAAACTCACAATCAAACCAAATAAAGCTTCAAATTGCAAGTAGAACGAAGAGAGTTTAGTCTCCCATGGCGAACATCGCTCTCTCTCTAATTGTCTGATAGAATGTGGAATAGAATAGAAGTTCTTAAAATAACATAAAACTTGGCCTTTTAAAACATCAAAGTCGGCCATAAAAGAAATCAAAAGGTTCTAGGGTTTAAACAAAACGCAGCGTATAAACGCTGTCGGCAGATGCGGCGGCCGCCGCATGTATGCTGCGGCCGCAGCATCAGTATTCTTTTTGCAACGCCCTGGCGGCGGCCGCTGCATTGGTCTTTCACGGAAAATCCGTCTTGAATCAGCTCTCGACGTCAACATGAACGTTGTAGCTCTCTGAAAGAGCTTTCCAACGCATGGTCATAATAGTCGATCGGACAACCGAGGCCTCGAGAAAGTGCAAAACAAGTTCAGCATGTCTAGCGACAACTTCTGCAGACTTGTTATTCGTTTAGGTTCGTTTCTTCTTCTCAGGACCTCTTGAGATCTTCATGTAAGCTTCTTCGATCAACTAGACATTCTCATCCAATGCGTTATCAACCCATTTATCCTTCTCGGATCCACAGTTACCTAAAATAATCAATAAAAACGTGTAGATTCCAACTCCACCAACATAGAAAGCAAATATGCAAATTCTACTTAAATCATGCATGATATGCATCTTAACTAAGCTAAATGCAACCTATTATGCCTACCTAAATGCATGCTATCAAATTCCCCCACACTTAAGCTTTTGCTTGTCCTCAAGCAATGAAAAACAAATATAGAATTAATCATCCCACAAATAAGATCTTCATGCTATTGTTTTAGAAAAGCAACATCAAGCAATAGGAGCCATGAATAAAAGAAAAAATATCCTAGCAAATATATGAGCGATCCAATAGTAAAAGCAAATTTAATCCAACCTCACCGGGATAATGTGTTTCACTCAAGCTCTCATGTGTTTAGGCTTTAAAGTCCAACTCTCAACTCAATCCAAAATGCTCTATACACCGTAAAAGTCATCACTTGCAAACAACATCATGAGGACTTTTATAGGGTTGTAATGGGGCTTTGGTAGGAACATAAGGCATGAGAAATATTTAGGCTTGTGGTGCTAAAAATTCGGGAAAAATGAACAACAACCAACCAGAACAACACCAAAACTTTCATACTTCGCAAACCATTCCAATAACATAAACTCCATTACATAACAATAAACTCTCTTCGATTTCAATAGCCATACAACTCATGCATTTTTTTTTTCATTATGATGACTTCTTTTATTTTATTTTATGCTTACTTTTACCCCTAGGTGAATTTTATCCTCCCTAGGTCCAAGCTTACTAGACTTTTACTCCTAAGTGAATTTTATCCTCCTTAGGCCCCTAGTAATAAGTCATCTCTATTATGCAAGAAGGGTTACCTTATTTTGGCTATGCCTCTCGCAATGCACAACCATACATACATCATCTCTACTCAAAGCAACTCCAACATAAAGATTTTTCACCAATTCTCCTCCTAATTCCCGGATAGGGTTAGGCTAATCATTGGCTATGATATATTTTTGTGGAGCTATCAAAAAGAATAGGCTTTAAGGCTCAGATGGGCTTCAAGCAAAGGATAATATCTAAGGTAGACAGGTATAATATGGCTAAAGAAAACATGCCTCAATCATTTGAAATTCACAAGCAACAACCATGTGCAATACGGTATTGAAATAAGAAGCATTTGGAGAGTATAATCACACAATAAAAGCAGAAGGGAATAATATGTAAAGTCCCTATAAGGCCAAAACAAACTCACAAAGGTTATGTTTTTTTTTAGATTTCAATTAAACCTCAACTATGAACCATACTTGCTCAATTATATTCTCAAATCATGCTCCAAAAATCATTTTCAAGCAATTCAATCAAATTATGGGATTTATGCAATGAGATCATAAAAATGAATTAGAGGACAAACTAAACAAAGATGGGTATCTTTAATAACACCTAAATGCAATGCATGATATTTTTGGATTTTTTTTTTCAAATGCAGTTTATGAATAAAAATAAATATGACAACATAAATAAACATGATAACATAAGTAAACATGATATGGAAACTTTATCTATATGCAATGCAATCCCTCCCCCACACTTAAGTCTTTCATTGTCCTCAATGAAACATAAAAGACAACAAAAAATAAAAACATAGAGAAAGAGATGAATGAAATACTCACAATGTGGTGGATGGGTCTCTATAGGTCGGATCTGAGGATTTCGGTGGCCTTTCCTGAAAGCTTAATCTATCCCAAACCAAAAACAACTATCTAATGCCTAATGGAAAACCCAATTTATTGAAAAGAAAACTAGCTAACCAGGAATTGAAATACTAAATTATAAAACTTACCTCGGGTTGCCTCCCGAGAAGCGCCTTTTTTAATGTCATTAGCTTGACTTATTCTCAATCTCAAGAGCTTATCTCTCAGACATTGTCAAGGCCCTCAGTAGCCTATCATATTCCTGTGCACACATCTTACAAGGCACATCATAGCACAATAAATTGAAAGCATAAAATGTGGAACTCAAGAACCCTTTCAATCTATCAAAGAGTCTAGCATGACTCTCTGCACAAGGAATATGATACCACCAGCACAGTTCCGCTGGTGGCTTTTCAAAATAGCAATCAAAAGGATCAACATAATCACCATTACCTTCAAAATTGCAAAAGTTTACATTTATTACCTCTTGAGCCTCAGCTGATGGCTCTGGACCTGGTTCATCAATGGACGAGCGCAGAATGGATGATGCAGATGGAGTAGGAGATACATCACATGTAACCTCATGCGTCGACTCATGAGATTCCAAGTCAGGAAGCACTAGAACCTTTTCTCCATCATCGAAGAAGCTATCGTTGTCATCAAATAATTCATCCTCTTCTTCTTCGAGGCTCCTTTCTTTCTCACCTTTTGCACTTAAAATTTGAATGAGTTGGCTCATCTGATTCTCCAAGTTTTCACAGCGGCTCATTTGTTCCTCCAATTTTTCAAGCCGACTCATTTTTTCTTCTTCCAACTGCTGCAACACTTGTGTGAGAGTTCGGATTGATACTTCCCGCTCAACATGTCGACTCATGTTGCAGAAAAAATCCCAAATCTCAAAGAGTCCCATATCCAATAAGCCTCCATTACTCATGGACTCAACAAGATTCCGTGTTTCAACATTCATCCCATCAAATATGCAAACACACATCTCCCGCACACCATATTGATAACCCCATGAACCAAGGTCGTTAACATACTCATGCAATCTAGTGAAATATTGGTGAAAGTTCTCACCTTCAAACTGCAACAATCTCAACATCTTAAAAAGTTAGTAGCAAGGGTGTTATGAACCGTAAGATAGGTTCACAACAAAGTTAGATATATAAACAAAAATTAATAAATACACACAACAAAGAAATAAACTTGATTCCCCGGCAACGGCGCCAATTTGATGGACGGTGTTTAGTCGCGTAAACCGTATCAAAATAATTTCGAACCTACCTAACTAATGTAGTGTGGTAAGCACGAGTCGATCCCACAGAGAATCAAGTTATTCCTAAGTTAAGTTTATTTACCAATTGATATGAAACGGGGGGTTTTGGGTGGTGAAAATAAGAAAGAAAATAAAATAAACTATAAAAAAATTAATGCAAAGCAATTTAGAGAAAATCGTTCTACCTACAACTATCCACTTTATTTGGTTGAATTGATATTGTAACTTCCTCTTGTCCTTTTAGTCTTCCTATGAATGCCCTTGTCCCGACCTAATATAGTTACTAGTCCAATCAGTCCTAGAAACCCTTATCAATCGAACAGTCCCTAAAGAAGGATTTAACCCAATTGATAGCTTTAAGTTCAGAGATTAACCAAGGTATTTGCAGTCCCTAAAGAGGGATTTAACAACACATCCAACTTCCTACCCATCCAATTAGTTCAATCAGCCCTAAAGAGATAAGTTTGCTACTTGGGTTAAGGTTCGCAATCAGGAATCTACAAAACCCTAGCAATTGAATTGATCTAACAAGTTGGCCAGACAAGATAGAACAAAACAATAAACAATCAAGTACAAAGAAGTTGAAGCATTCAAATATAGGAAACAAGAGACAAGATTCAGAAACTCACAATCAAACCAAATAAAGCTTCAAATTGCAAGTAGAACGAAGAGAGTTTAGTCTCCCATGGCGAACATCGCTCTCTCTCTAATTGTCTGATAGAATGTGGAATAGAATAGAAGTTCTTAAAATAACATAAAACTTGGCCTTTTAAAACATCAAAGTCTGCCATAAAAGAAATCAAAAGGTTCTAGGGTTTAATTTTAAACAAAACGCAGCATATAAACGCTGTCGGCAGATGCGGCGGCCGCCGCATGTATGCTGCGGCCGCAGCATCAGTATTCTTTTTGCAACGTCCCTGGCGGCGGCCGCTGCATTGGTCTTTCACGGAAAATCTGTCTTGAATCAGCTCTCAACGTCAACATGAAAGTTGTAGCTCTCTGAAAGAGCTTTCCAACGCATGGTCATAATAGTCCATCGGACAACCGAGGCCTCCAAAAAGTGCAAAACAGGTTCAGCATGTCTGGCGACAACTTCTGCAGACTTGTTATTCGTTTAGGTTCGCTTCTTCTTCTCAGGACCTCTTGAGATCTTCATGTAAGCTTCTTCGATCAACTAGACATTCTCATCCAATGCGTTATCAACCCATTTATCCTTCTCGGATCCACAGTTACCTAAAATAATCAATAAAAACGTGTAGATTCCGACTCCACCAACATAGAAAGCAAATATGCAAATTCTACTTAAATCATGCATGATATGCATCTTAACTAAGTTAAATGCAACCTATTATGCCTACCTAAATGCATGCTATCACATATTTTAATCTTATATTTGCATATCATCAATTTATAATTGCATATTATACTTTTACATTTGCACAACATCAATTTAGATTTGCATATTGTAATCATACATTTTCACAACATGAATTTGTATTTCCCCATCTTATTTTTATTTACTAAAAATTAAAATCTAAGTATTAGATATCAATAATCTTATATATGTACAACGCGAATTAATTTATGCATATTTTGATCTTATATTTGCATATCATCAATTTATAATTGCATATCATACTTTTAAAATCTAAATATATTCAGTGTGTTCTTTCCATAAGTTGTTCTTTATCCTTTTGTTTTCACTTTCCTTTTTTTTTTATGTTTCTTGTGCTTTCCCTCTCCTTTTCCTTTCATGTCTTTTGGCTTCTGCAATGAAATTGGATATTTGGAAAGGGATGGTTTCTTTTGTATGACCTATGAAGGGTTAATTGTGCTATTTATGCTTCTCATGCATTTGCAAAGTGAGGCCTACAAATGGCATATAAGCTGAACACATTTGGAAAGGGATGGTTTCTTTGTTTTGTCTTGTTAGATATTCTAGACTTCTAGTTCTAGCAAATAACCCACGTGAGCATGGCATTTAAAACATAACACCATACATTTCAGACATTTGTTCATGCATTATCCTTAATTCAGGTCAGTATTATTGATCAATGTTAGATTCCCCATGAGGGCCATGACTGATGATAAGCAAATATTGCATTCCGGCACATCTAAGAGCACTTCTGAACTGCAGGCATGCTGTTCAGAAGGGGTAGTCGCCCAACTATAGCTGAATATCATAGTCATGTTCATTTTGTTTGTAGAGCTTCGCCATTCAGCATTTCATGGTAATTACTCAAATTAAGAGTTCGTTTTATGATCTGAAAAGATGAAAACATTTTCATATCAACTATGCATAACCTATTCCCCCCTAAAAACACTTTTCTGCATATTACAGGACCTCAGCCGGGCCAATCTCAGATTCTCACATCACATGAAGATGATTTAGGGCATGTTTGGCATGCACATTTTTTAATCTAGCTTAATATTATAATCTAAATGAAAATTTTAATCTAGCTTAAGATTATAATCTAGCTTAAAATTGAACATCTTGTTTGGCATGACTTTAATTATCCAAGCTTTTTGGAGATTAAATTGTTAAATTACCAAAATGGATCTATTTTATTTGATGCATGACTTTAGAGTCCGGTCATATTTGATCCGGGCTATAAAGTTCCTTTATAAAAGAGAAAAAGTACATGACTTTATAGCCTAGCAACAAGCCCGGGCTATAAAGCCAAAATCAAACATTGTCAATATGGGTGATATTTTTTTATCAAGTTTGGTTTTGTGATCATATTCGGCTTGCGAGTAATTAGACAAGCTCGAGCTTGAGCTCGAATATTAATGCCCTTGTATTGGTACTGTCAAGTGTCAAGTGGGTTTGTTCATAACTTTAGAAATGAGTTAAGCAAAGGGATTTTGGGCAAAGATAATCAGTTTTTGCACAATTTGGTGGCATGTATTAGGCAATTTTATGAGCAATTTTTACAATGCTTGAACATTTTGGCAGATGTGCAGTAAATTCGTAGCAGCAGCAGGTAAGCTAGCAAGTAGCAAGTAAATGTAGTGGAAATGGAATTCACCAGAGAGATACAAACTATTAGTCTACAAAGCCAATCCACAACAAACAATGAAATCTCGGTTGACCTTGAAAGAACTGGAGGAAGAATCCAAAACTCGCTCTGTATCAATTCAAATGTGGCAAGACACCCAAGCTCGCCAGACTTGTTGTAAAATACTTTATATGCTCAAACCTTGCAGAGGCAAGTGATGTGAGCCTATTTTGCCATGTTTTATAATTACTTTTATATCGTTTTCCGCATGCATTTCATACATTTGGGTTAGAATAATACATAATTTATGTAGTTTATGTTTATTTGCAATATATGGAGGTCTACACTAGTTTATGTTTAATTTCGCAGAAATCGGGCGCACTTTGAAGCTTAAAGGAAAGTCATGAAGAAGCTAAGGATGGTGCAGCTGGAGAAAAGGCCATTTTTCGGCATTCATCATTCTGAGTCAAGCTTTGATGTCTTCATGAAAGTTGTAGCCCTCGAAAAGAGCTTTCCAAAGCTTGGTCATATGCGTCAATCCGACAAACGAGGACTCGGAAAAGTACGTTTCAAGAACAGAGCAGAAAGTTGAGAGCTGACACATTTGCTCGACATCGACCAAATTGGTCGAAGTCGACCAAGCCCAAATCGAGGTGGAGTCCCAGAAATCGAAAAGGAAGCTGGAGCTGAGACATGCAAGTCAATATCGAAGAACCTTACTCGATATCGAGTAAAATCCAAGTCGACGTGCATCCTGGAAGCCGACATCGAGGAGCTGATCTGGAACCGAGAAAATGAAGACGAAGGAAAGTTAGTCGATATCGAGAAAAACTTAAGTTACCTCGATATCGAGAAAAACTTAAGTCGATTTTCACTTCCTGGAGCCGAGATAGACGAAGAAAATGAAGACGAAGGAAAGTTAGTTGATATCGAGGAAACTACTCGATATCGAGGAAATCCCCAGAAGCCGAAATCGAGTAGTCCGGGTCTTGTTAAGTTTCTATCCCGAGTCCAATGAAGATATTTTCGAGATGAAATTCCATCAAGATCTATCAAGTGCTATCAAGAGGAGAAGATATTTACCTACATTAGATATAATTATTTCCTTTTAGATATAATTATTTTAATTCCATGTTTTATCTTAAGTAAGTAGATAAATAGATTTAGATATAGATATAATTTTTTTCCTAATTAGCTAGGGAAGGAAGCCTATAAATAAAGCCCTAGGGGGCTGATTTTGATTCATTCAAGTCAAGTCGTCTTAGGACGCAAAGGGAGAGGAGGCGAGAGAGGAGAGAGAGAGGAGGAACGTTTGGAAGGTTTTGTAAGTTTTAGTTTATTTTATGTTAAATTTAATTTCTTTCATCATGTTTGCTTTCTAATTTTCCTTCTTCTAGGGTTGGGGTGATCCCAACATAGATATGTGTGTCTGATTTATAAATCCATGAGCTTATATATCTTTATCATCATCTACCTATGTGCTTAATCCTTTGCGAAAGTTGAGAAAATTCCTTATTCATGATATTGAAGCGAAAGTGATCTTATTATGAATTTGGATAGTAATTAGGGTTTATTTGCGAGAGTTGGCTAATCCTAATTAAGAAAAGGTATAAACAAATCAGGTTTTTATGCGAGAGCCTCTATCACCTAAATTGTTGGAATTTGCGAAAGTCGATTCTTTGGTATAAAGCATGCATCGTTATGTGATTTATAATCTACACATATGTTTATTGTTGTGGTGATCCCTAACCTTGGAAGTTTGCATCTTTATTTGTTTTATTTTATTATTTTTATTTGGCACATATTCTACTCGATATCAAACCACCATTCTCTCTCCATCCCTCGACATCGACCAACTCTTAGCCGACGTCGGCAGCAACCTCGCCACCTTTTCCCGCTAACCCTGAACCCCAAAACACACTAAACCTAGAACCACTGACTTCTCTCCTGAGGACGAACCTGACTCCCCTATACTATAGCGGGGGTCTTGACTACAAATTTATTTGGTTGAGAAACCCTCTCGTCAAATTGACGCCGTTGCCGGGGAGATATCAATTGCGCCTAGTTTAATTGTGTTTAAGGTTCAGAAAAACCCATCCCTTTTTCTTACCCTATCACATACCCTACCACCACCTACCTCACCGGTACCAACTGGGTGCCAAGCTTTTGCCACTAATTTGTGTTCTTGATTGTGATTTCAAAGCTTAGGTACAAAGATGGAACCCTTTGTCGAAGGGAATCCTGCATGGGAAGAATGGTCTCAAGATTTGAGACGGAGAAATAAGATCGCAGTGGAGGAGTCACGATTAAGGGAAATAGCTCGGCTGGAAGACGAAATCCAAAGGCTTGAGGCTTCCATTCAGTCTAAAGGACCATGCCCTCCTCCCGACGAGCCAATTGACCCACTCGATGTCGACAACCAGGTATGTCCTTCCTCGAATTTCATTCCTACTTTGCTACCTATTGTTGATGAATCATATGAAGGATCCGAAGGCGAAATAGCACTAGAAGAAAAGAAGTTGGACATTGTTGACCAGGGCATTCCAAGATCGCTTTTACCTTATAAGGTGAAGGCTATCCCCGATGATTTTGAGCAACCGATGTTCATATTCAAGTATGGGATCCTAGCAAACTGGCATGAAGCTCCGCATGATGAGGTGGAAATATCTCTTCCCACTCCACCGTTTTGCTGTGGTGGAGACGCGCAAACAAATCAACATATGAAGCGGAAGAGGTATGATGATGAGGTATGTATATTTTCTTTATATCTTCCTTTATGCATGCCAGCTGGAGCCTAGGAAGATGAATGAGTGAAGCCATGGAGCATTCACTCGGGGAAGTTTAAGCTTCTTCACATGATGCCCCCGGATGACATTCCACGCTTACCACCACCGGATGAACCACCAGATCCACCTATACCTCCGGACAAAGATGAGCCAGGCTAATGCTTAATGGAGAAGTCGGCCTAGCGACTATAAAGTCTAGAGCTTGTAAATAGACATTTATTTTTTGGGATTTTTGAACATTGTTGCTTTTAAGTTTTGGACATTATTTTCTATTGTGGGTATTTCTCTTCTAGATTTTTCAGGTCCATGGAGGATAGAAGCAGCCGAAATCAACCAGGGGCCAGCAACATTTTCACTCGATATTTTGAGGCCCTGCACATCTCTCTAGTGAGTTTCTTTCTTTACCTTTATTTTTTATACAGTGAGGACACTGTAATGTTTAAGTATGGAGTGGGGGAAGGGCTTACTTCATGCATATTTGATCTATTTGACATATATGTGCATATTTTAAAGTTTATTTCTTGAATTGGTTATACATGGCTATTTTGGAATCCATTATTTATATATGCATGTTTTCCAAAGTTTAAAAAAAATGACCCCCATTGAAATTTTATAATAATGTCATGGAAGCTTATATTGAACTCGACGATACAAAATTGGATTCATTAGAGATATAGCAGGAAATTGCCTAGTAAAGGGAAGTCATAATGAAGTGCATATATTTCTTGAAAACCATGAAAGGATGTAAAATTTGATGTTGCTTTTGACATGTTGCATGATAAGAGGATGGAGGACTTTATATTTCCATATAATGCTCATATTATTATATTCCTAGCCTTACCTATGCTTATGCAACACAAAAGTCATATTATGCCTTATTTCATATTATGCTCCACATGATCTAAATATTGCCATTCTTTACCTTATCCGGGGATTATGTTGAGAATGATGTTACATTATGGAAATGCTATATGGTGTTGTGTTGTTATTATCATTATTGGAGTATGGTGGGAAATTGTTTGAAATTTATGGAAAATTTAATGAGTGAAAGAAAATCCGATCACCTCAGGAGATAAAGGTAGATCGATCCTGCTTGTTGAGATAATAGTTCAGTGAGATGGGACACACAAGTGAGGAGTCCAAAGCACTAGGTATCCGGGGCCATTCATGACACCCATGTTTGCGACTCGCGAGAAGGCAATGCTGAGGTTAGAGAGGTAAAAGCATTATTATTGATAAAATCATTATGGAAGATGATGAATCTTATGGAGAAGGAATGTGGAAATTCAAGTTGAAAGTACTCCATTTCCCCGGATCATTGGCACCACATGGCCAAAATTGCCCACCTTTAGCCTTTTACCAATCTACTCCTTATTGAGCTAAATTAAAGCCCTCTTGATTATTAATGCTTTGTCACGAATGAATATTTTTGCATAACCCTCCTTTTGTGAGTAGATGTTGCTTTTATTTGCACATGCATGGATTTGTGACATTAGTACCTTTGCAAGAATGGTAATTGATTGCAGGGACATATGACAATGAATCTATGATGTTGAGAGTTTTGATTTCTTCCCCTGAATGACAATTAAAAGTATTGCTTGAGGACAAGCAAGCTTAAGTATGGGGTGTTTGATGTGAACCTATTTTGCCATGTTTTATAATTACTTTTATATCGTTTTCCGCATGCATTTCATACATTTGGGTTAGAATAATACATAATTTATGTAGTTTATGTTTATTTGCAATATATGGAGGTCTACACTAGTTTCTGTTTAATTTCGCAGAAATCGGACGCACTTTGGAGCTTAAAGGAAAGTCATGAAGAAGCTATGGATGATGCAGCTGGAGAAAATGCCATTTTTCGGCATTCATCATTCTGAATCAAGCTTTGATGTCTTCATGAAAGTTGTAGCCCTCGAAAAGAGCTTTCCAACGCATGGTCATAGACAAACAAGGACTCGGGAAAGTGCGTTTCAAGAACAGAGCAGAAAGCTGAGAGCTGTCACATTTGCTCGACATCGACCAAATTGGTCGAAGTCGACCAAGCCCAAATTGAGCTGGAGTCCCAGAAATCGACAAGGAAGCTAGAGCTGAGACACGCAAGTCGATATCGAAGAACCTTACTCGATATCGAGTAAAATCCAAGTCGACGTGCATCTTGGAAGCCAACATCGAGGAGCTAATCTGGAACCGAGGAAAATTTGGTCGATATCGAGGAAGTTAACTCGATATCGAGAAAAACTTAAGTCGATTTTCACTTCCTGGAGCCGAGATAGACGAAGAAACTGAAGACGAAGGAAAGTTAGTCGATATCGAGGAAACTACTGAATATCGAGGAAATCCCCAGAAGCCGAAATCGAGTAGTCCGAGTCTTGTTAAGTTTCTATCCCGAGTCCAATGAATATATTTTTTAGATGAAATTCCATCAAGATCTATCAAGTGCTATCAAGAGGAGAAGATACTTACCTACATTAGATATAATTATTTCCTTTTAGATATAATTATTTTAATTCCATGTTTTATCTTAAGTAAGTAGATAAATAGATTTAGATATAGATATAATTTTCTTTCCAAATTAGCTAGGGAAGGAAGCCTATAAATAAAGCACTAGGGGGCTGATTTTGATTCATTCAAGTCAAGTGGTCTTATGACGCAAAGAGAGAGGAGGCGAGAGAGGAGAGAGAGAGAGGAGGAACGTTTGGAAGGTTTTGTAAGTTTTAGTTTATTTTATGTTAAAATTAATTTCTTTCATCATGTTTGCTTTCTAATTTTCCTTCTTCTAGGGTTGGGGTAATCCCAACATAGATATGTGTGTTTGATTTATAAATCCATGAATTTATATGTCTTTATCATCATCTACCTATGTGTTTAATCCTTTGCGAAAGTTGAGGAAATTCCTTATTCATGATATTGAAGCGAAAGTGATCTTATTATGAATTTGGATAGTAATTAGGGTTTATTTGCGAGAGTTGGCTAATCCTAATTAAGAAAAGGTAGAAACAAATTAGGTTTTTATGCGAGAGCCTCTATCACCTAAATTGTTGGAATTTGCGAAAGTCGATTCTTTGATATAAAGCATGCATCTTTATGTGATTTATAATCTACACATATGTTTATTGTTGTGGTGATCCCTAACCTTGGAAGTTTGCATCTTTATTTGTTTTATTTTATTATTTTTATTTGGCACATATTCTACTCGATATCAAACCACCATTCTCTCACCATCCCTCGACATCGACCAACTCTTAGCCGACGTCGACAGCAACCTCGCCACCTTTTCCCCCTAACCCTGAACCTCAAAACACACTAAACCTAGAACCGATGACTTCTCTCCTGAGGACGAACCTGACTCCCCTATACTATAGCGGGGGTCTTGACTACAAATTTATTTGGTCGAGAAACCCTCTTGTCAACAAGCACTATCCCGAATCACTAGACGATAGAAACTTACCTAAGTCTCTTATGGCAATCTGCAAACAACCTCCTGCATTCGCAAGTCATGCCCATCCTTCCCTGATGGAGTTTGCTAGCAAACTATTGAGTAAGAAGGTTGTAGGATGGCAAGTCCTCAACCCGTGTTATGTCTTCAAGCAGAAGCTCTCTTTCAAGCTGCCGGCGTGTGGACTTCATCACCGCCTTCAGTTCGAATCAAAATAACCATATTAGGGAACACTTTCTAACTGAACAAAGTACAATGACCCGTCAAAGGCTTATCAATTTAAATGCAGTCGTGATCGATTAGTGTTTTTAAGTGTAAAATAAAATGTTAGCATGCTGAGGAACAAATCAAGACAGGCCTAGATCAAGTTTACTACTCGATTCTCCCCAAACCCAGCATATATAGACAATTCTGGAACTAATATCTTGTGATGTATGAAATATAATTTGTATCCGAGTTAAGGCCTACAACCAACTCTGGTGGACATGGTGTGAAATATGCTAAGCAATCATAGTTGCATTCAGCTATATAAGAGCACTAGAACTCGTTCTATTCTCTCAAAATCAACACATTCACCTCTCCAATTTCTATTATCCGAAACACCCTCATATTGTCAAGATTTATCCAAAAAAATAACATGATCAGGACCAGAAAGCTAATCAAGATAGCGAGGAAGTGGCAAAGGTTGGCAACAACAAGCAGGAAAAGGCTTGCCTTGCACAGAAGCAGCAGCTCCAACAAAGCACCAGTAGCCGAGAAGGGCCACTTTGTCATCTACATAGCTGATGAGAAACGGTTTCAACTCCCTTTAGCCTTTCTTGGGTCTGAGATTTTCGGGGAGCTCCTAAGGATGGCAGAAGAGGAGTTCGGACTAGCTAGCAGTGGACCTATTACCTTGGATCTGTATGTTAGGTTGTTGTCAATGTCATATAGAGAAGGGAGGGTAGTTGTTTTTAAGCAATTGGAGAACTTGTGTGCATTTTAGTTTCCAGCACTTGCAAATCCTTAAACTGACTTTTATATAAAGAAAATGCAATTTTAATTATGACAGTTAAAGATCAATCCGTTATTCAGTTAGTGTCAAACTCATATCTAGGTTGATTTTAAGCCTGAATTTGCACAAAAAATAAAAATTTAATAACTTTAATTATGAAAGATAAAGATCAATCCGTTATTCAGTCAGTGTGGACATGGATTCACCTGTTTCAGTGTCAAACTCACATCTAGGTTGGTTTGGGACTGATCTTTTTTCTTTTCAGTGAATTATATTTTTGAAGGAAAGAACATTTGATATGATTTCTTGAGGCATTCCACTTCTCATTTACTTGATTTTGAAGGGAATGGAAGATATGCAAAATGATGGCTCTAGTTCTGAAGGTGGAGCTGTGAAGATCAATGAATATGGCTCTAGACAAAGCAACATACTTTAGACAAAACAGTAGCATACAAAGCATTTAGAGCACCAAAGAAGCAAAATACTCTAGACAAAGCAGCAACATGCAAAGCATTTAGAGCCCCAAAGCAGCAACATACTCTAGACAAGTCCTTGATGATTAGTGTTTGATTGTTGGTTCAACTTCAGTGGTAAAACATGGCTTAAATTCACACATTCAGAGCACCAAAGCAGCAGCATCCAAAGCAATATACACATGTTTAAGGCAGCTTCTGTTTTGGCAAGAAAAAAATAACTCAACCGAAGGCACTCCTATACTCTCTTTGATTTTTCTTTTGCCTTGTAGCTATGGATGGGTACTTACACCACCTATAGCCATACCATTTACAAGGAAAAATCCAACCAAATGGAAGATCAATTTCAAAAAGATTTTCAAGGAAAAATCCAAGCAAAGAGAAGAACCCCAAGAATACCCATAAACCACTTAATCAAACTATATAATTTTCCTATTAACATAACAAACAGTAGATTGTAGACCTAATTAACCACTTAAGCAAACTAAATAATTAGAAGAAATTGAAGGCTAACATACATACCTGTGTTCTAAAATCAAAATAAAAATAAGCTCTTCAAAGACCTGCATATATACAAATCAAAATGAAGAATAAATCGAGATTGACAAAGGAGAGGGCGAATGCAGAGCAACCCAATGTCTGATGTCGAATGCAGCCCAACATCACAATCAACAAAGAGTAGCACAGAAGACAGTTGGTTTTTCTTGCATTTGACAAAGGGCGAATGCAGGCCAACAAAAAGTCTGACAGACGAGAGGGCTAGTCATATGAGTCGTAATAGAGATCCATGAGTTTTGTGTGTTACTTGGTGCTGCTTTTTCTTGCATTTGTGAAAGTTTCTTCCTAAACTGAAGAGTGCAAACTAAAGGAATGCCACAACAAAAAGGACAATTACTCAATTGAATTTATGATTATCGATTAAGCATCAACTACGAATATAACAAGTGATATGCTTCCAATTCAATTCATGATTATCGATCAAGGTAGTGATTGATTCAAAGTAGGGGCAATTGAACTGCGAGAGTAAAAGAAGACACTAATCACAAGAGGCAGAAATTATATGCACAGTAACAAAACATAAAGCAACCCACTAAGGAATTGTTGGTTTAAGAAACTTCAACTACAAACATAATTCCACAGACCAGTCATGACAGTGTAGAAGACTTAACAGTTAACTACTAAAGAACTGCACAATTCAAGTATAAACAGGATCACAACATAGTGCTTGCAATACCAAGTGCCAGTGTTTGATGTGAAAGCACTAGCTCACCAAACAACAGATGCTGCTAGCCTGAATATGTCTAGACCTAAAATAGACGTTCTCAAACAGATAGGACCTAGAACCTAATAAAGAATCTTCACAACAGGAGAATAACTAACTGCTGACAGTGTAGAAGGGGAGAAGGAAGTGAGATGGGAAGAGAAGGGGAGTAAGACACCTTCGTTCGGCGGTAGTCGGAGAACCTGTTGGCGGCAGCGGTCGAAGAGCCTGGTCGGACGGAGGCGTCGGCGCCACCCCATTCGCTCTGACTCGCGTCATCTTCCTCGAGATCTCTCTCTCTCTCTCTCTCTCACACTCCTCATCATCCTCAGGTTCGTCGGGTAGATCGATTGATGATGAGTTTTGTAAAATTAGGGATTTGAAGGAAGGAGAAAGAAGAGGGTGATAAAGATGTCAGCGCAATAAGTTCCGTTAGAAGGGATGGATAGTTTGGCAATTTTTTCAAATTTATGGACACTTCTCTAATTAAGGCAACTTTTTTGGATATTTAACAAATTGTCCCTTTTTTAAATCTGGTGTTACAGTAATCAGTTGCTGGATGTGTACTGATTTTAAGCAGGAGGGATACACCGGTTTATATGGCTCTATTAATCTCCTTGTCTTGGTTATGACTTTCCAGAAGCGCAATGGTCCTTCATGAATAAGGCTTCTTCCTTTCCTCATTTTTCATTATCTGGGGAGCTGGCTCAAAATGATGGGATGAATAAAATAGTAACTGAACCAACCCAAGTTCATGCCTAGATCGATCAACAGTTGATGCTTTTGACCATACTAAATAAGGGTCAAATCCGGTGATACTGTGAACAAATTTATTATTCGTACGTAACAATATAATGTAATTATTCGTATCTTCTAGCAGTTATTTCATATAAAAATTATTCATCGGTTGCAATATGATTATTCGTATGAGTTATGTACGAATAATTATGTTGTTTAAGAAAAATAATAAGGAAGAAATGCACTTCAGGACTCGTTCAACTGCATGTGGATTGCAATATTTCTTTCAACATAATTTCTAGTCTCTACAACTTCATTCTGATGTACAGTTGTCTGTTTCCGAGCAGAACTTTTCCCTTTCGCTGAGCAATCCCATTGTGAAGTCCAATTTTGCTGGCTTTGGCCAGAGTGTTACCAATGCTATTACAAAGCAGCAATTTGAAGGAGTTCCGAAGGCAGTTACATCTCCTGCTGGACACGATGTTGGGTTCACTGAACCATGGTCTCAAACCATTTCGCTGTTGAAACTTTTCCTCCTCTTAATCAGGTGAATATATGCAAGCAGCTGTTATAAAATTTCATCTACTTCTGTAGGAACCATTTCAAGTCTTCCGCTCCTCCTCACATGACCATCTTTTATGGTGGCACCATTAGCGTATATGAGGGAATCTCTCCGGAGAAGGTAATACAGTCTTGTTCTTGCTGTACAGTGCTTTCAGCATTCAGAGCATGCTTGCTTCGTATGAATCATATAATTATTTTTTTTGAATGCAATAGAAGGATGAATGGAATATTTATGCAGGCTCAGGCTATAATGCTATTGGCTGGACAAGGTTCTTTTCTTGATTCTAACACGAACCCTACAAACCCTCAAATTCAGTCACCAACTATCAAAGTTCCGTTGATTGTGGCTGATGGCATGCATCCAAGTATGTCACCTAGCAAAGGCGATCAAGTGGAGACCAAAACCACAGAGCTTTTCTCAGCTTGTGTTAGCAAACCTGATAAGCAAGGAGTTGTTCCTTCCAGAGGACCTGTTCCCATGCCAGCTATGACACCGTCTGGTAAGAAACCGTGTATAGTTGCTAAGTCTCATGATTAGCAACGGATGGGTTGCATTTATTCTTCGTTTTCAGATTCCTATGACTAAAATCTGTTCCTCATTTTTCGCTCAAAAGTAGTATTGGTTTGATCCTTAAACTACAATATGTTATACTAATGAAGTCTCATTCTGCAGTTGTTCCACAGTTCCGAAAGGCATCGTTTCCTTGAGAAGCGGAAGGAAAGGTAGGCCTGCTTTTAAAATAAGACAGATTCAGGCAGGATTACTGGGCTCTAAACGCATAGTGGCAAAGACATGTCAGACCTTTTAGTACCCATTTGTGTTATTTTCTCGAGTATCCCTTGGTTTTAGTCTTCTCTGTTCACATGTTTTCCCTGACTCTTATCCCCTCTCCACTCCACACCTCCCCAGATTCTGAAAGTTAGGATCAAATGATATTGGAATAGGAAGTTTGTTGACTTTGCATTTGAACTGTAGGGTGATGAGCACCGGACCTTACATTTGTGAGAAAAAAACAAGACGGTAACCTTCCAGCAATCAGCAATGTCAGTTCTGCTATGCCCTAAGCTGCAGGTTTCATTCAGGGTATCTCCTGCCAGCTTAAGTGTCCCGGGCAGATCAATTTGATGAAAGTATGTGTGTGACCCCTAAACCTGTAATAGCTGATTTGAATTATTCCGTGTTTGAATTTAAGATTTTCATGCCCTTGTAAGTTTTTGTTTTTGCTTTCTACCGGATTGATCTTAAAACCCGTTGTCAAATGATGAAGGGAACTCTAGCATGACTGTACTTTGTTTTATGCACATGTATATTGTTATATGTTGTAATCAGTCTACAAATTGAGCTACTGGGTTGCTTTGTTAAGATTTTAATATTTCATATTTCCATCTATTAGTTTCACAGCTCATAAGATTGTAAACTTATTATGTTCATAATTTCTATCATTTGCCATTTTGCCACTCTTGCAGTTGGATCATTTCAATTACATGATGATCAAACAAAACTGAGCTGTATGAATTGTTTTTCTTATTTTCTGCAGCGAAAATTCGTTCTTTGAGCAAGTTGGAAATCCCTGTTGTCATGTTTTCTTTTTTCAGTTCATGATTTGGAGTAAAAGCTGAAACCGATAACCATTTTCTGGAGAACTTGGCTCAAAATCATCCATCCAAGGAAGAGCCGAAGGCTTTCTCAGAGACGTGCTCAAAAACATATTGTCCAAACTTCCAATCATGTTATTTGAATGTTTTTACAAAACTGATCACGGAGTCGGCTCTTTCGAAGCTTCTGTATAAAAACTTATAACATATGTTTACATGTTGCAACCAATTTCAATTATTTTCTGCTCCTTGTGTATTACAAACTGTGACAAATTCAGAACAAGTTTTCTCAAGAATACATTTAAAGAGGACAAAGATCACCTGAAGTTTATGATGACAGAAGTATTGAGCATATCATGTGTTGGATTCAAGGGGTTCACTGATCTCAAGGAGTTCATTTTGTAGGCCTGTAAAGACCACTGAATCGGTTTCTATAGGCTTGAACTTAACAAGGGCAGAGGGAACCAAATCCTCATCATCAAGAGTTGATGCTTTCTCTCCTGTTGCAGGAAAGCATGGTATTACACGGCGCTTGATGGGTATCGGATGCAGCAGCTCAAACTCCAGGCCTGGTTGTTTCAATGCCGAGCCCACAAACTGAAGAAATGACAAAAATTAACAACAAAAGACGGAGCAAAGAACAAAAGATTGCTTTGCATTCATTGAAAGTACTGCAACCGATTTGTTAGATGCGCTAATCTGATTGTTGACATACTCTGCATTCATTAAAGTTAAACATTTGGATTGATTCATGTATTTTGAGAAAAAAAATCTTGGGGTCCGAAGACTTCTTTAGGAGCTAAGGGCCGATAATGGAGGCAAGGAATAAAGGTAGAAAACCAGAACCACAACCATACTGAGGTGGGGGATTCAAACTAGACCTGTCAAAACACAACCCGACCCGGTCGACCCGACCCGAGAGCCCGGAAAATTTTCGACCCAAACCCGGAAATTTTGACCCGGAAATTTTTTCCGACCCGAACCCAAACGCCCGGAAATTTTCTAGGTAATCTGGGTTTCGATCTGGTGACCCGATTGACCCGGTAATTTTGACCCGATTTACCCAATTGACTCGGTAACCCGATTGACTCAGTGGATTTATAATTATATATGATTAAATTTTTTATGGAGATTCCAATTTATTACATTTTATAATTACAATCATTTGATCTTTCATTGTCAAATCAACTTTTATATTTATTTGTATTGTGTAATACTCTGTCCGATCGATAATATTTGATTTTTTGTTTTTCAACATACTTTTTTAAGATGATAAAAATTCTAAAAAATATTAAAATATTAAAACAATTCTATGGTTATTACTAATTGCATGAAATTATTTTAAAAAAATTATTTGAAAAATTGATATTTTATATATTATTACATTTTATTAAAACTTATGAGAAATAATAAAAATCAAATGTTTTTTTAATAAAATGTAATAATATATCAAATATTAATTTTTTAATAAAATTATTTTTAAAAATAATTTTATTAAAAATTTGACATTTTATATATTATTACATTTTATTAAAAATTATGAGAAATAATAAAAATCAAATATTTTAGATCAGATATAGTATATAATTACAAGCACTAGAACTTATGAACATCTTTAATTTTAGAATTTTAAATTTATTGCAAAATTATCAAATTATGATTTTTTATTTTAAAAAATAAAAAATTGACTAACCCGAAATCGACCCGAAACCCGGGTTCGAGTCAACCCGAAAATACCCGAAACCCGTATTACCCGGGACCGAAGTGACCCGAACCCGACCCGAATGACCTGTTTGACAGGTCTAATTCAAGCTGATTTGAAAATCCTAAAGGAATTACATAAACAGAAGAAAAATAGAAGTGATATGAGTTAGGCCTTACCAAGCAGGAACTATGCCAGTATAATAACATGGATTTTATCATACAATATATGACCAAATTCATAAATAACAATATGATTGGAACATATGATCAAAGACATTTGCAGGCGCAGCCGATATGACAGAAACCAGAAATTGATAATAAACTAAACAAAAACAGTTAGAAATAATAGCTAACCTCATACAGGACACTAGTTGGTTCTCGAGGGGAGAAAACACCTTGAAGCACCACTCCATCCGGAAACTGGATCCTAATTATAGATTTAGTGTATCTACTTCTGGCAGCTTTAGCCTGCTTTTCCTTTAAAGACTTTGGGATTAATAGCTGAGATTCAGCAATCTTTTTCCTCCTCAGTTCCGCATCTCTTTTCACCTCATCAACTGAAAGCTTGTAGAAGGAATCTGGTAGTTCAATTTTCGCAGCCAAGCTTTCAGAGACAGAAAAGAATACCTTGGTCTGTAATTAGCCACAGAGGAAAGTTTAATCAGTATAAGAGATAAACATGAAAGAGACTCACAACTGTAAAAGGAAGGACGACATAAAACAATAGATGGATAACCACATTTATCTGTACAACTGATGCCAATTATGATAAAATAAAGGGGAATTGTAACACTTAAGTGCAGCAGAAAATGAATTCAACTGAAATACAAGTCACAGGAACTCCTGCAATGATTCTAAGTTTGAATGCTGCTGTCAGATTCCAAAAAATTTCCGCAAGAAAACATTATTTCATATCATTAAGAAAAGAAAATGTGTTCTACCCTCAAATAGTTTTCTATTTAATAGTGATGCTTTATTACATAGAGAATTTTTGACACCTTCACATAAGTAACAAGACAGGATCCATTGAGCAAACAGATTTGCCCTGAGCCCCTTTTTCTTCCTTTATTAACCTCAGACTGATCTCCCAAATTTAGCATGTTGGATCTAGAATTTAGGAGTAGCTAAAAGACAGACACAGACTTGTAGATTCCCACAACCATATTCAATTAGTCCTCTTTGAGGAAACTCCAAATACTCCCCCAAAGATTCCATACTGATATTTCAATACATACAGCTCAAGAGTCAGTTCAGCACAGACAATCAAATCAAGTAACAAGCTTGTGAAGCTATCCCAACAGACAGCAAAGAAAACTAACTCTGAAAATACACCTCAAGTGCAATTTTAATTTGCAAAACTCAAACCATTATCAGGAACAAGAAAACAATCTCAAATGACATGCATATATATACCAGATGGAAAATAAACGAACTAGTTTTCCTGAGCATCTACACAGATTTAACTTTAAGAGCTCGTAAGGGTCCCTACCTGTCTATCAATGGGTTTCTTCTCCGAATCTGCTCTTGGGTTTACAACTTGTGGCTTGTCATCCTCAACCGCCTTAGTTGATGCAGAAGGAGCAGAAGCTGCTGCTGGAGTATCATCTACCTTCCGTGGTTCAATCAATGAGATTGCCTTCTTTATCATTTTAATGTTATCCTCTGAAGGAACATCCATAACAGCCCACATCTCACCTTCCTCCTCAACAAGCTTAAATCCAACACACTCGATCAACTCAACACATCCAGCTACATCACCCACAGCTTCCCTGATCTTCGGATTACTCATCCGAACCCTACGGAACTTAGCATTCCCCGGATCCTTAATGACATTGGTCAGCAATCTAAGCACAACGTCAACTGATCCATCCGGCGGCTTGCCTGAGACATAAGCACCAACACAAGCTTCCAGTTCACTTACAAACTCAAACTGATCCTCCACCCCATTTTCCGAAACAGAAACAACACCATTACCAACACTGGCACTCGAATCACTCACACTCACACAAGATTCAATGTGGTCCGACACTTCCACCTCGGACCCGAACGCCCGATTACAAACCGGGCATTCAAACACATTAAGCGAAAACCCGTGCTTATTTCTCTTCCCTGAGGTAATAAGTGAGTCAAATGGGTCAAATCCATCCGAGGGCGGGCGATTAGGATTCGGATTCGAGTCCGAAGAAGTAGAAACCATATTTTCCTCCACCGATCTATTGACGGGGGGGTCCGGCTGGGGGGTCTTCTGAGGCGAGGGTTTGGGATTCGGGGGAGAAGGGTTAGGGTTAGGCCTGGAATTGACGGGGCGAGTGAGGACCGAATTAGCAGGTCCGGAGGAGGAGGAAGAACCGAGGACTCTACCTTGGCCTTTGAATTTGGAAGAGGAGGAGGAGGAGAAGGGATTGTTGACTTTCTTCATGAAGTCCTTCATCTTGTCCTTCATATCCCCCATGATTGGAGCTTGGAGGGTGTTGTGAGGGTACTGGAGTCGACCAATCGAATGGGAATTGAATGAAGAGAAATCAGATGTGCGTTGAAGGTTTGGATTCGACAAACAGGGGAAGGAGATTAAAGAGGAAAGGAAGAGGGAGATTCGATTCAACAGGAGCCAAAACCGCGTTGCTCGAAGGTTGGAGATTCCACCCAATCAGGTACGCGTACGGCTTTCAATTCTCTAATTAACCACTAGCTTAGTACCCCGTGCATTGCACGGATCTTTTTTAAAAATATGTGTTTATATAATTTCATTTATCATTTTTTCATTGATACCAAAACTTGTAAGCATTACTTGTAACCATCCAACATACATATGGAGATAATAATCTTACATACAAAAATGAATAGGGATTTGAATTCTTGTATATAACATGTGGTGGAAAACATCCGTATAAAAAAGAATCACAGATGTATTTTCTCTAGCAAACTGATAAGAAGAAGAAATAAATAAAAATAATTAAAGATACATTACCTAAACAATAGAACCTATGAGATTTGGTTTTATCTTTTAATTAACATACATATGGTTCAAAATTAAATGAATGAATCAATTTTGAGTTATTTATCTAAAAAAATAGAAATTAAAACTAAAACCGAAATATTCTGTAGTAATTTGTGGAATAAAAAATATAACAAAAAAAAATAGAATCAAATATTTTCTTGAACAAATGGCAAGTTATAATGTAATCAAATTTGATTTTTTTGAGATAAATATGATTTTATTTGATCTTATCCAGTGAATATCTAAACTAACAAACAAATCATATCTTAAGTGATTTGTTTAGCGAAATCTTCCATAAATTTAATTATATAACCATGAGAATATACGGTGTATGTTTGAACGAATGCAGCTAATTAACTAAAACCATAAATAAAATAAATGAAATCTGCATTAGCTTGCCCCTATATTTATAAGATGAAACCAAAAGATTAATTAGATAACTTCAAATCAAATCGAATTGGTTAGTGTTACGTTGAATGATTTCACGTACATCTTGACTAAGGATTCCACGTAGCAACACAAAGTCGATCGATTTCACATCAATTTTCCGAGTAGTTAAGCACAACTGGACATAATTCCAAGTAGAATCAATGAAATCGTAATTAATCGGATAAACTGAGAAGGACAATAAGAGAGGGAAGTAGGGCGGTGATTAAAATCAAGTAAATTAGGGTACAATCAATAACCTGCATCTGCAAATATGATTATGTTAGATTAAGATATAAAAGCAACACAGCAGCACAAAAGCAAATGAATATACTCCGTAAAAATGTGAACAATTGAATCAGGAAGAGTTAGGGTAGTATTTATAACAGTAGTAGTGTAGTACTACGATTTTGGCGATCTGAATACTTTTTTTTTAATTTCAAAATTCAAAATTGTAACCAAATCAGATTAGTTGATCTAAAGAATTGGAAAAACAAAAACTGATTTCAAAATTCAAAATTTTAACCAAATCAGAGATAATTGATTTTAGATATCTACTTTGAATTAATAAATAATTGTAAATAAAAATAAAAATTGACTAATCTGATTAATAACCATCTGAAACTTGGAATGGACTAATCTGATTTTTTTTAAAAAAATTATTTTAGTGATAAGATTGCAATAGATACAGTAAGAGATTACATTACAAAGTGATAAGATTGGTGATTAAAAAAAAAGTGATAAGATCTGCGTAAGTTTCTAGATTCTGGATTTGCATATATCATCATGCAAACAATAAGATTACGTTTTGGTTAGTTAGTTATTTTAGATATGGCATATCAATTAGGTTAATTAGTAATTTAATTTTTAAATCTAATTCTTTTTTATTATTAATCTTAAATAAATAAAAAAGCTAACAAATAATAATTTAGGTAAGGTAGTTAATTAATAATATTAATAATATTTTCTAAGGAATTAAGATTTGATTTTATCCTCAAAATTAGATTAATAATATTTTCTAATTAGTTAAGATTTGATTTTATACTTTAAATTAGATAAGATTTGTTAACCAATTAATCTCCTTTAAAGCTACATAAATCAATTAATCTAATTACAAAAACCTACATTAAAAGAGAAGCCGCCACATGTCGTAGACGACTTCTCCTTTAGTATTATAATATAGATTTTTATCCCCAATTTTTATTCGTAGAGGGTAAGGTCATGCACACCTGAGAACACTCATTTTTCACTGTCACATCAACATAAGAACACCACTTTACCTTTTCAACAATTCCATCCACATTCGTGCTTTTCAGACCATTCGCAACCATGGTAAACCTCTTTCCCCTTTTTTTTGTCCATCTTCCTATCACAATTTTACAACTCATTTATTTTTTTGTTTAAAATAATTTTCACTTTTTCTACCTCTTTCTAAAAGTTTTACTCTACAACCATGGGAACCTCTTTTACCTCTTTTCAAATTTATTTTCACTTTTGCTTTTCCTTTATATCTTTCCCTTTATTATATGTGTATCATCATATATTATTGTGAATTATTTTTATTTAAAATGTTATAAATAAATAAAAATAGCAAGTAGTTAATGCAAATATATTTTATTACATCTAGATTAAAATAAAAAAAAGTTAAAAACATATTTTATTGTGAACAACAACTTCTTCGTTCTCTTGTACTCGATGGACTTGTCTTGCATCTTCGGTTGGACTTCGAGTGGCACTCCCTTGAACACCCGGAGAATGCTCAAAATGTTGTTGGTTTGGAAAAAAAAAGAAGGATTGTACACATTGGTAGGATTATGTGGGGTATAATTTGGATATTCGGGTGTTGAAGAATTGTTAAACATTTGCAACATCACTTGAAATTGAGGATTTTTTAGAAGATTTGGATCAAAATACATATTTGGAATGGGTGGAGTATTTGGACTATTGTGATCCATGGTTAAAAAAATAGGTGCAACTACAATAGATCAAGATGAGGTTATATATAGGATAAAATTGGGTTCAAATTATAGAAAAAAATAAAATTAAACCAATGTGATATTTTATTTTAAAAAATAATGAAATATAAATATATTTTTATTTCATTTTAAATCCTATTACAACTAATAAATCTAAATGTAAAATATATCAACCTACTTTATCATAAAAGAAAAAGAAAAAGAAAATTAGAAAAGGGAAGAGGTTACCTCTCTCTACCAAGGTAACCCCTTCCCACCTCTTACCTTAAGGTAAAGCCCACAACCATGGGCTTACCTTTTAGCAACGTTGCTAAAACCCATGGTTGCTCATGCTCTCACTTCCGAGCCCTTCACCTACTTTTTAATCATTTTTATTTTTAATAAATATTTGATAATACAATAACAACAATAGTTATTATTATTATTATTTAAATATTATTGAAATCGTATTTTTTTCAACAATTATGTAAATAATAAGAATAACAATCTACGTTAAAAACATAATTGCATAATTAATCGTAATTATAAAAAATTTAAGCGTAATTATTTAAAAGGCGGTTGTGTAAATAATACGAAGTATTTAAATATAATCGCAATTATAAAAAATTTAAAATATATATATAATCGAAATTAATTATAAATATAATATTTTCTTTTTTTTTTAACTCAAATATATGCAATATGGGTGTCTATTGTTATATAAAATTATACCCTATTCAAATGTATATATTTTGTATATATATATATAATGACGTTAAACATTAAAAAAGTAAGTTTTAAAATTACTAATTCAACTTTGGGACATGTGTCAATGCTTCATGGGTGTGCACTTGTGCAGTAGCCTTTGAAATGAGTTGCCGCTATGTTCTTCAATATGCCGCTCATACAAGTGCTTTAACATCCAGCTCGTCGACTTTTCTTTTTCTTTTTTTAAATTTTGGTACATTTGGCAGCCAAGAACAGCACTTCACCGCTCCGGTGTGCGTGCTCTAAGTTTTGTCTACAATGACTTGTTTTTCCTTGGTCGGTCGGTCGTCCCAAAATTAAAAATCATATACTTGTAACTTTGTAAGTGTTTGAATAATCGAGTCCTTGATGGATCTCGAGGCCTACTCCTGTATATATATCAATGGGTGAAAACCCTGAGGGTACAATCGTCACTATACATGATATGGACAAATATAAAATAATATCTGCTAACATCCTCCCTCAGTCGCAGCTAGAGGTGAGCGAATAGCAAGACTGGAACGAAAAGAAGTAAAAAGATGAGTAGGTAATCCTTTTGTTAAAATGTCCGCATACTGATGTGCAGAAGGGACATGTAGAACCCGGACCTAGCCCAGGACGACCTTCTCTCGGACGAAAATGGATAACAATCTCGATGTGCTTGGTCCGCTGATGTTGAACCGGGTTCGATGAAAGATAAACGGCGGAGACATTGTAGCAGTAGACCAATGTGGCTGACCGAAGCGGAACACGAAGCTCGCAGAGGAGGTTGCGGAGCCAGCAGGTTTCCGCCACGGCGTTAGCAACACCACGATACTCGGCCTCGGCACTGGAGCGCGAGATAGTGACCTGACGTTTGGAGGACCACGAGACTAGGTTGTCGCCAAGGTACACTGCGAAACCACAGGTGGAGCGGCGAGTTTCAGGACAACCCGCCCAGTCAGCATCGGAGTAGGCAATGAGGGTGTGGAACCAGCTGCGATAGAGATGCAGACCCATATCAGAGGTGCTCTTGATGTACCGGATTATCCGCTTGAGTACCTGAAGATGATGCTCGCGGGGATCATGCATGTATAAGCAAATCTGCTGAACGACGAAAGCGATGTCAGACCTAGTGAATGTCAGATACTGAAGGGCACCTGCCAGACAATGGTAGGCTGTAGGATCATCAACCTTAGGACTGGAGGCAGCATCGAGCTTGGACTTGCAGTCGACAGGAGTGGTGGCGGGCTTGCAGGACGTCATCCGGGCTTTGTCGACAATCTCAAGGGCATATTTCTTCTGATGAAGAAACAACGCATCACGAGTGCGAGTCACAAAGATGCCGAGGAAGTAGCTCAGTGAACCAAAATCCGTCATGGCAAACTCCAAACGCAGCAGTGCCATTAGCCTAGACAGTAATGATGTAGAGGATGCTGTGAGCACAATGTCATCGACGTACAGTAGGAGATAGGCAGTGTCAGCCCCCGAATGAAACACAAAGAGGGAGTTATCGGACTGACTGCCCTGAAAGCCAATCCCAATGAGGTACGTGGCGAATCGCTGATACCAGGCGCGAGGCACCTCTTTCAACCCATATAGAGACTTCCGGAGAAGGCAGACGTGGGAGGGGCGCGAGCGATAATAGAAGCCTGGAGGCTAATGCATATACACAGTCTTTTGAAGGTTACCGTGCAGGAAGGCATTCTTGACGTCGAGCTAGTGAATAGGCCATTCCTTGGTGAGGGCGATGCTCCGAACTGTGCGTATGGTAGCGGGTTTGACGACCGGGCTAAATGTCTCGTCACAGTCCACTCCAACCTTCTGAGACTTGCCATTGACAACTAGGCGAGCCGTGTGACGCTCAAGAGTCCCATCAGACATGTACTTATGTTTGAACAACCACATGCAGTTAATGATATTAGAGTCCTGAGGCCTTGGAACGAGGTCCCGCGTGCCGTTTTTAATTAAAGCACTAAACTCATCGACCATGGCGGCATGCCAGTTCGGGTCCTATAAGGCCTTTTGTGGTGATTTAGGGAGAGGAGATATGTCGGTGGACGGGGTGGTAACCCGTCGGAATCGGGGGGGGGGGGGACAGCGGAGGCGGGTGGTGAGGCAAATGGGAAGGTTTATTCGTCAAAAATCACATGGCGCGAAGTTACAACCCGATTGGTATCCAAGCGAAGACAACGATAGCCCCGATGGTGTGGGGAGATACCCAATAAGACACATTTGGTGGATGACGAGAGGGTTTCTCGACCAAATAAATTTGTAGTCAAGACCTGATAGAGCATGATTAGTGTTGCATTATAGAATGCATTTAGCATAATTTAGTTGTGAATAGTGCATATTTTAGTTACAATTACATGTTTACCTGTGGTGTTGGAAGAGTCGGAATCTATGCAATTTTATGGTTAATTTCAGGTAAATGTGGATTCGACGATGAATTAGGAGACTCTTGGATGAAGGAAGATTCAAGTTGAGGAAGAAAAGGGAAGAGCACGGGAGCGGAGTCGAATTTCGAGAGCCTAAATGAATAACAAGTCATCAAAAGTTGTCGCCAGACATGCTGAACTTGTTTCGCACTTTCTGGAGGCCTCGGTGGTCCGATTGACTATTATAACCATGCGTTGGAAAGCTCTCTTCGAGATCTACAACTTTTGTGTTGACATCGAGACCAAATTCGAAACGGAAACACGTCATTCAGAACTGGACTTTAATTAGGGTTTTTGTTTTATTCTTTGGCCGATTTGTTAGAGGCTTTATAAGACTTTTCTAGTTTATTATTTCATGAACCTAATGCACATTATTCCATTGTTGAGAGCACCGTTGAGCATGAGCAACTAAACTCTCGAGGTTTCGCCTACAGTTTGGATCTTTGATTGTTGAATTGTGAGTTTCTTAATCTAATTCTTATTCCTATTCCAATGTTTTGACTTCTTTGTGCTTAATTGCTTGAATGTGTTTTATTCTCTCTGGCCTGATCAACTAGTTAGAGTAGATTCATTCAATTGCTAGGGTTTTGCAGATTCTTCGTAGCGAACCTTAACCCAAGTGGCAATCATATCCCTTCAGGACTCGTAGGACTAATTGGATGTGTAGGAAGTTGAATACATGTTGAATATCGACTCGTAGCTTGATATTATGTGTACCTTGGTTAATTCATAATCTTAATGCTATCTCTAGGTTGAATCTTAACCGTGTTAGGGTTATTTAGAGATAAGGGTTGCTAGGACTCGTAGGACTAGTAATTTACCTAAGATCTGGACAAGGACATTGATAGGAAAAGACAAGAACTAGAGGCTGAAACAAGCATCGAATTCATCAATCGAAGTGATAAATTGTAGGTGAACTTATTTCTCTCCATTGAATTCTACAACCAATTCACTTTGTTTGCTTGCTTCCGCTTTGCAAAAAGGCGGATCTTTTCACACCAAAAACCCCCCATCTTCTTACTAGCGATTAGAATTGATACTTGAATCGAATAGTTTTCCCTGTGGATCGACCTCTTGCTTACACGCTATACTAGTTGTGAGTTTGAGTATTCTTTGGCAAGAACAACTGATGAGCGGTTTTTAGTCGTGTAAACCGTATCAAAATAAATTCGAACCTACCTAACTAATGTAGTGTGGTAAGCACGAGTCGATCCCACAGAGAATCAAGTTATTCCTAAGTTAAGTCTATTTACCAATTAGTAGGAAACGGGGGGTTTGAGTGGTTGAAACAAGAAAGAAAATAAAAGAAACTATAAACAAATTAATGGAGATAACGATTAATAAAATAGTTTCACCTACAATTATCCACTTCATTTGGTTGAATTGATATTGTAACTTCCTCTTGTCCTTTTAGGTTTCCTATGAATGCCCTTGTCCCGACCTAATATAGTTACTAGTCCAACCAGTCCTAGAAACCCTTATCAATCGAACAGTCCCTAAAGAAGGATTTAACCCAATTGATAGCTTTAAGTTCAGAGATTAACCAAGGTATTTGCAGTCCCTAAAGAGGGATTTAACAACACATCCAACTTCCTACTCATTCAATTAGTTCAACCAGCTCTAAAGGAACAAGTTTGCCACTTGGTTAAGGTTCACAACCAGGAATCTACAAAACGTTAGCAATTGAATTAACTCTAACTAGTTGCGCGGGCTAGATAGAATAAAACAATAGACAAATCAAGCACAAAGAAGTCGAAACATTCAATATAGGAAATAAGGAACAAGATTCAGAAACTCACAATCAATCCAAACAAAGCTTCAAATTGTAGACAAAACGGGAGAGTTTAGATCTCCATAAAAATAAAACAAAGTAATTAGGGTTAAGAATGGTCACGGTCTCAACCGTATGTTCGGCCTCCCCTTGCAACTATGCCGTATGAATGTATATATAGTAGTATGTTATATCCTAATTCTATCTATGATAATTTATATATAATATTAATCTATGAAGCTATCTATCTACGATACTAATCTATCTATTTAATTATATCAACCAAAGCAATGCAGCACTTGTTGACCGGTGATCAAGCAAACGTCCTGGAGCCGCCTTCCTTGTGAAATTCATTAACCCATCCATAGTTGATTCGTAATTTCAGTAGCATCATTCTTCCAAAAGTACTCCGTAGCATGCAATTGGCTCCGACCTCATATAATTTGTCCAATGTAATTCATTCCGAATTCACTCCAAAATACCTGAAATCAATAAAATACGAATGTAGACTCCGAAAACCAAATACTAACAAATAAGCTATAAAAAATGTAAACATACTCTAAATTAATATGCAAATCTATACTAAAAACATAACTAAAATAGACCCTATCAACAACGACAGGTTTTCCTCTTGTCAAGACCCCTGCTATAGTATAGGGGAGTCAGGTTCGTCCTCAGGAGAGAAGTCAGCGGTTCTAGGTTTAGTGTGTTTTGGGGTTTAGGGATAGCGGGAAGAGGTGATGAGGGTGGCTGTCAACAAAAAATAGAGGGGTCGATGTCGAGGGATGGAGAGAGAATGGTGGTTTGATATCGAGTAGAATATGTGCTGAATAAAAATAATAAAATAAAATAAATAAAGATGCAAACTTCCAAGGTTAGGGATCACTTACAACAATAAACATATGCGCAGATCATAAATCACATAAAGATGCATGCTTTATATCAAAGAATCGACTTTCGCAAATTCCAACAATTTAGGTGATAGAGGCTCTCGCATAAAAACCTAATTTGTTTCTACCTTTTCTTAATTAGGATTAGTTGGCTCTCGCAAATAAACCCTAATTACTATCCAATTCATAATAAGATCACTTTCGCTTCAATATCATGAATAAGGAATTTCCTCAACTCTCGCAAAGGATTAAGCACATAGGTAGATGATGATAAAGACATATAAATTGATGGATTTATAAATCAAACACACATATCTATGTTGGGATCACCCCAACCCTAGAAGAAGGAAATTAGAAACAAACCATAATGAAAGAAATTAACTTTAACATAAAATAAACTAAAACTTACAAAACCTTCCAAACGTTCCTCCTCTCTCTCTCTCTCTCTCTCCTCTCTCGGCTCCTCTCTCTCTCCTCCTCCTCTCTCACCTCTCTCTCTCTCCTCCTCCTCTCTCGCCTCTCTCCTTGCGCCCTAAGACGATTTGACTTGAATGAATGAAAATCAGCCCTCTAAGGCCTTATTTATAGCCTCCATTCCAAGCTAATCTAGGAAAGAAAACTATATCTATATCTCATTCTATCTATCTAATAACATAAAGATAAAACATGGAAATAAATAATTATATCTAATGTGGATAAAATATCTTCTCTCTTGACTTGATGGCACTTGATAGATCTTGATAGAATTTCATCTCGAAAATATCACCATTGGATTCGGGATAGAAACTTAACAAGAATCGGATAGCTCGACGTCGGCCACTGGGTCAACTCGATATTGAGTAGGATTCATCGAAAATATAGTAGTATGTTATATCCTAATTCTATCTATGATAATTTATATATAATATTAATATATGAAGCTATCTATCTACGATACTAATCTATCTATTTAATTATATTAACCAAAGCAATGCAGCACTTGTTGACCGGTGATCAAGCAAACGTCCTGGAGCCGCCTTCCTTGTGAAATTCATTAACCCATCCATAGTTGATTCGTAATTTCAGTAGCATCATTCTTCCAAAAGTACTCCGTAGCATGCAATTGGCTCCGACCTCATATAATTTGTCCAATGTAATTCATTCCGAATTCACTCCAAAATACCTGAAATCAATAAAATACGAATGTAGACTCCGAAAACCAAATACTAACAAATAAGCTATAAAAAATGTAAACATACTCTAAATTAATATGCAAATCTATACTAAAAACATAACTAAAATAGACCCTATCAACAACGACAGGTTTTCCTCTTGTCAAGACCCCTGCTATAGTATAGGGGAGTCAGGTTCGTCCTCAGGAGAGAAGTCAGCGGTTCTAGGTTTAGTGTGTTTTGGGGTTTAGGGATAGCGGGAAGAGGTGATGAGGGTGGCTGTCAACAAAAAATAGAGGGGTCGATGTCGAGGGATGGAGAGAGAATGGTGGTTTGATATCGAGTAGAATATGTGCTGAATAAAAATAATAAAATAAAATAAATAAAGATGCAAACTTCCAAGGTTAGGGATCACTTACAACAATAAACATATGCGCAGATCATAAATCACATAAAGATGCATGCTTTATATCAAAGAATCGACTTTCGCAAATTCCAACAATTTAGGTGATAGAGGCTCTCGCATAAAAACCTAATTTGTTTCTACCTTTTCTTAATTAGGATTAGTTGGCTCTCGCAAATAAACCCTAATTACTATCCAATTCATAATAAGATCACTTTCGCTTCAATATCATGAATAAGGAATTTCCTCAACTCTCGCAAAGGATTAAGCACATAGGTAGATGATGATAAAGACATATAAATTGATGGATTTATAAATCAAACACACATATCTATGTTGGGATCACCCCAACCCTAGAAGAAGGAAATTAGAAACAAACCATAATGAAAGAAATTAACTTTAACATAAAATAAACTAAAACTTACAAAACCTTCCAAACGTTCCTCCTCTCTCTCTCTCTCTCTCTCCTCTCTCGGCTCCTCTCTCTCTCCTCCTCCTCTCTCACCTCTCTCTCTCTCCTCCTCCTCTCTCGCCTCTCTCCTTGCGCCCTAAGACGATTTGACTTGAATGAATGAAAATCAGCCCTCTAAGGCCTTATTTATAGCCTCCATTCCAAGCTAATCTAGGAAAGAAAACTATATCTATATCTCATTCTATCTATCTAATAACATAAAGATAAAACATGGAAATAAATAATTATATCTAATGTGGATAAAATATCTTCTCTCTTGACTTGATGGCACTTGATAGATCTTGATAGAATTTCATCTCGAAAATATCACCATTGGATTCGGGATAGAAACTTAACAAGAATCGGATAGCTCGACGTCGGCCACTGGGTCAACTCGATATTGAGTAGGATTCATCGAAAATATAGTAGTATGTTATATCCTAATTCTATCTATGATAATTTATATATAATATTAATATATGAAGCTATCTATCTACGATACTAATCTATCTATTTAATTATATTAACCAAAGCAATGCAGCACTTGTTGACCGGTGATCAAGCAAACGTCCTGGAGCCGCCTTCCTTGTGAAATTCATTAACCCATCCATAGTTGATTCGTAATTTCAGTAGCATCATTCTTCCAAAAGTACTCCATAGCATGCAATTGGCTCCGACCTCATATAATTTGTCCAATGTAATTCATTCCGAATTCGCTCCAAAATACCTGAAATCAATAAAATACGAATGTAGACTCCGAAAACCAAATACTAACAAATAAGCTATAAAACATGTAAACATACTCTAAATTAATATGCAAATCTATACTAAAAACATAACTAAAATAGACCCTATCAAACTACCCCATGCTTAAACTTTTGCTTGTCCTCAAGCAATGAAAAACAAATATATAATTAATCATCCCACAAATAAGATCTTCATGCTATAGTTTTAGAAAAGCAACATCAACCAATAGGAGCCATGGATAAGAGAACAAATATCCTAGCAAGTATATGAGCGATCCAATAGTAAAGGCAAATTTAATCCAACCTCACCGGGATAATGTGTTTCACTCAAGCTCTCATGTGTTTAGGCTTTAAAATCCAACTCTCAACTCAATCCAAAATGCTCTATACACCGTGAAAGTCATCACTTGCAAACAACATCATGAGGACTTTTATAGGGTTGTAATGGGGCTTTGGTAGGAACATAAGGCATGAGAAATATTTAGGCTTGTGGTGCTAAAAATCCGGGAAAAATGAACAACAACCAACCAGAACAACACCAAAACTTTCATACTTCGCAAACCATTCCAATAACATAAACTCCAATACACATCAATAAGCTCTTCGATTTCAATAACCATACAACTTATGCATTTTTTTATATTATTATTATGACTTCTTTTCTTTTATGCTTACTTTTGCCCCTAGGTGAATTTTATCCTCCCTAGGTCCAAGCTTACTAGACTTTTACTCCTAAGTGAATTTTATCCTCCTTAGGCCCCTAGTAACAAGTCATCTCTATTATGCAAGAAGGGTTACCTTATTTTGGCTATGCCTCTCGCAATGCAAAACCATACATACATCATCTCCACTCAAAGCAACTCCAATATAAAGGATTTTCACCAATTCTCCTCCTAATTCCCGGATAGGGTCAGGCTAATCATTAGCTATGATATATTTTTGTGGAGCTATAAAAAAGAATAGGCTTTAAGGCTCAGATGGGCTTCAAGCAAAGGATAATATGTAAGATAGACAGGGTATAATATGGCTAAAGAAAACATGCCTCAATCATTTGAAATTCACAAGCAACAAACATGTGCAATACGATATTGAAATAAGAAGCATATGGAGAGTATAATCACACAATAAAAGCAAAAGAGAAATAATTATAAATAGTCCCAATAAGGCCAAAATCAAACTCACAAGGGTTATGTTTTTTTAGATTTCAATTAAACCTCAACTATGAACCATACTTGCTCAATTATGTTCTCAAATCATGCTCCAAAAATCATTTTCAAGCAATTCAATCAAATCATGGGATTTATGCAATTGAGATCATAAAAATGAATTAGAGGTCAAACTAAACTAAGATGGGTATTGTTAATAACATCTAAATGCAATGAAATGCATAACAAAAATTGAAAAAAACAAAAACAAAAAAACAAAAGGCAGAAAACTAACATATATATAAAGACGGAGCTACACTTGAATTCCCCACCCCATGCTTAAAATCTTACTTTGTCCTCAATGTAAAGAAAAAGAATGAAAAAGGTAGAGGAAACTCACAATGTAATCCGGGATGTCGGGCAACCATTTAGCACAAGCGGAGATACTGGTGTAGCCTCTGAACAGACCAAGAAATCAGCACTTTCTCAAATGTAGAGGACAACCATGGGTGTTAAGCAGCAACTTTCGGCAGCAACTTGGATGTAATTGGCATTTGTGAACCTTCTTAGAGTTGGAAGAATATAGGCTTATCCTCTTTGCAATTGGTCCTGGACAAGACTAAAAGCAAAGAAAACACGCAAAACAAAGCAGTCCAAATTTCTAAGGATAATAATATCATCCAAGTACAAAGAACAACACCAACATCCACACAACTAAAATCAGCCCTATAGATCAGCTCTACCAAGACACACCACAAAGACGACACAACAAGCAAATGCAGGCCAACTATCCAAGAGATAGAATATCATCCAAGTAAAAAGAATAACGTAACCCAGTACACAAGAAATCAGCTTATCAATCCGTGCTCAATCACTTATGCTAAATTAAAAACATGGGATTCAAGTAATTTCAGGGAGCATGAACTAGTAAGCAAAAATTAAAGCATGGGCACCATCTCAGAGGAGCTAGACAATAATAGCACTTGACAATAATAAACAAAGCAAGACGCAATATCCACTAGTCAAGGAAGTATCAAAACTCAAGTAAGTCATCAGTAGTTAGGGCCTCTAAAACCATCAGTAGTAACATTAACATCCCTATAAACTTTCCTGATCAATTTAAACCCATTCTTGAGCCAAATCAAGTATAAAAATCAGCAACTTGACCAGTAAAATAGAGAGCCTTATCGATCATGCTCATCCATATTTTGAGAATACAATCATGAAAAATCAAAAGCAAAAGAAATCAATCGGAGCACCAACAATCCCGCAACACAAATTCAGAATCAAAATTCACAAAATTCAGATCAGAATGTGATTACAAGTGACAAGGAAATTGATTCCGAACCTGCACATACCGGACGGAGATTGAAGTCGAGGGCACCGATTCAGGGATTGAAATCGAAGCCGGCAAGGCCTGAGGCGGCGTCGGGTGGCGTGGCTGAGTACTGGAGCGCCGGGTGCAGGTGCGGTGGCTGCTGCTGGGCTATTGGCGAACGCGAGGAGATAGGTTTCTGGGGTGTGGTGGTGGCGGCCGGCGGCGAGACGGATCAGAGGAGGACGGCAGGGGCGAAGGGCGAGGGAAGGGGATGTAGGATGATGACCCTGCTGGAACCTGTCAATACAGCAACTAGCAAACGCGTTAGAGATGTAGGCCGAACTTGGTTTCTGTGAAGGGGCTGGGCTGCGGTGAAGCGTGGTATGGGAGCCACTGAATGAGAAACGTATTTGCCCCCGACAGTGGTGCAGATCGTATGCGAGGCAACGTCCCCCAAGGATTTCACCGTCTTCTCTCACAGGTGCACTCGAGGGAGAGAAGTTGGAACTGGAACAGGCGCTCAGAACGGGAAAAGGGTAGGAGAAAACAGGAGAGGGAGAGAGGCGATTGTGTTCGCTGTGTGTTGAAAAGCGGAGCCCTAACCCTCCTTATATAGGCTACGAAATCCTCCTTAGCCCGCAAGCAAAGGAGAGATTCGAGTCTATCAACAGAAGATATGAGCTCATCCAAAAACGGTTTCAAAAGATTTCGGAAAAGATAATTTTCCAGTGAAAAAATAGATATTCGCGGATAAGCACGAACAAGCTAATCCGTAATATCTTCGGCCTCAAATAATAATTTTTCCGCAAAAAATTAACTCCAACTCCAATCTCGGAGCACGAGCACGAGCACGAGCCGAGCCGGACGGACGGCGGCGGTGGGCGCGCGTGTGGGTGCCCCATCTCCTCCTCAACCTCTCAATGTAGGTAGTGGAAGAGTCTCCTTAAAAACCCTTTAGGGTACCCTTGAACTTTCCATGTGGGATGTGGGAAGTCCAAAGGGCACTTTTCTAAAAACCCACCTTCTATATGCATTAACTCCAACAGGGGAGGCATGACGGAGGGGAGAAGGGAAAGAGAGGATCGGGCGAGAGAGAAGGTCGGATAGGGGGAAACCAGCGACCCGGAGAGGAGTGTGCTCTGCCATCGGTAGCGGGCGCCCGGCGGTTAGAGGAGGGATAGTCTAGTGTGGTGGTGCGCAGCGGCCGCGAGAGGGATGGAAGAAGACGACGATGGAAGGATAGAAGGGAGAAAGATGAAAGGCTCGGCTATTTCTTTCTTTCTTTCTTTTTTTTTACGGAAATAAATTAAAACAAAATATAAAAATTAATCCTACTAAAAATAAAAAGGAAAAAAAAACATACCTTGGTTGGCTCACAATATTTCTAAGATCGATTCAGACATTGTTAAAGCCCTCAACAACTTGTCAAACTCTTGGACACATATCCAACATAAACGAGCATGGCCTTCTGCAGAGGATATGTAATACCACCAATTCAGTTCCATTTGTGGCTTCTCAAAATATGCGCTCCTCTTTTGCCATCTCTTAGCTCTTTGTCCGTTTGCACCCTCATTAAATTCAAGTAACAGAATCCTCTTTGTCAAATTTTCCTTATCTTGCTCATCTATCCAATCTCCTAAGATCTCCTCATCAAGAGAGATGATAGCGTAGTCGTCACTAACCACCACCTCCGTCTGCTTAGGAAAAATCTCCGAAATAATTGGAATTGTAATTTGTTGAGCCACTTGGATCCGCTTCATCTCGTTATTGAAATCAGTTTGGATCATTATAAGTTGGGACTCCATTGCAGCAAAGTGCTCTTCCATACGGGGCAACATGGACGATTCTTGTGATGTTTGCGGAGCTAGATATGGAGGCTCTAGTTGTCCGATTTGGAGCTCTAATTGTGCAATCTCATGTATGATATCCATCTCACGAGAAAGTTGAGCTTTGCACCAATGATGTACTTCCTTAACCTTTTCGATCGGAACCCTAAACACCGGACAATCTTTAAATATATGATTAGAAACTCCGCAAAAATCACAATATAAACCATGAGTCATCTTTAGAGGCACACACCTAGACACACGAACACAAACAGTTAGTAGCACGGGTGTTATGAACCGTAAGATAGGCTCACAACAAAATTAGTTATATACAATAATCGATAAACACACAGAACAAAGAAATAAACTTTGATTCCCCGGCAACGGCGCCAATTTGATGAGCGGTTTTTAGTCGTGTAAACCATATCAAAATAAATTCGAACCTACCTAACTAATGTAGTGTGGTAAGCACGAGTCGATCCCACAGAGAATCAAGTTATTCCTAAGTTAAGTCTATTTACCAATTAGGAGGAAACGGGGGGTTTGAGTGGTTGAAACAAGAAAGAAAATAAAAGAAACTATAAACAAATTAATGGAGATAACGATTAATAAAATAGTTTCACCTACAATTATCCACTTTATTTGGTTGAATTGATATTGTAACTTCCTCTTGTCCTTTTAGGTTTCCTATGAATGCCCTTGTCCCGACCTAATATAGTTACTAGTCCAACCAGTCCTAGAAACCCTTATCAATCGAACAGTCCCTAAAGAAGGATTTAACCCAATTGATAGCTTTAAGTTCAGAGATTAACCAAGGTATTTGCAGTCCCTAAAGAGGGATTTAACAACACATCCAACTTCCTACTCATTCAATTAGTTCAACCAGCTCTAAAGGAACAAGTTTGCCACTTGGTTAAGGTTCACAACCAGGAATCTACAAAACGTTAGCAATTGAATTAACTCTAACTAGTTGCGCGGGCTAGATAGAATAAAACAATAGACAATCAAGCACAAAGAAGTCGAAACATTCAATATAGGAAATAAGGAACAAGATTCAGAAACTCACAATCAATCCAAACAAAGCTTCAAATTGTAGACAAAACGGGAGAGTTTAGATCTCCATAAAAATAAAACAAAGTAATTAGGGTTAAGAATGGTCACGGTCTCAACCGTATAGTCGGCCTCCCCCTGCAACTATGCCGTATGAATGTATATATAGTAGTATGTTATATCCTAATTCTATCTATGATAATTTATATATAATATTAATATATGAAGCTATCTATCTACGATACTAATCTATCTATTTAATTATATTAACCAAAGCAATGCAGCACTTGTTGACCGGTGATCAAGCAAACGTCCTGGAGCCGCCTTCCTTGTGAAATTCATTAACCCATCCATAGTTGATTCGTAATTTCAGTAGCATCATTCTTCCAAAAGTACTCCGTAGCATGCAATTGGCTCCGACCTCATATAATTTGTCCAATGTAATTCATTCCGAATTCGCTCCAAAATACCTGAAATCAATAAAATACGAATGTAGACTCCGAAAACCAAATACTAACAAATAAGCTATAAAACATGTAAACATACTCTAAATTAATATGCAAATCTATACTAAAAACATAACTAAAATAGACCCTATCAACAACGACAGGTTTTCCTCTTGTCAAGACCCCTGCTATAGTATAGGGGAGTCAAGTTCGTCCTAAGGAGAGAAGTCAGCGGTTGTAGGTTTAGTGTGTTTTGGGGTTTAGGGATAGCGGGAAGAGGTGATGAGGGTGGCTGTCGACAAAAAATAGAGGGGTCGATGTCGAGGGATGGAGAGAGAATGGTGGTTTGATATCGAGTAGAATATGTGCTGAATAAAAATAATAAAATAAAACAAATAAAGATGCAAACTTCCAAGGTTAGGGATCACTTACAACAATAAACATATGCGCAGATCATAAATCAGATAAAGATGCATGCTTTATATCAAAGAATCGACTTTCGCAAATTCCAACAATTTAGGTGATAGAGGCTCTCGCATAAAAACCTAATTTGTTTCTACCTTTTCTTAATTAGGATTAGTTGGCTCTCGCAAATAAACCCTAATTACTATCCAATTCATAATAAGATCACTTTCGCTTCAATATCATGAATAAGGAATTTCCTTAACTCTCGCAAAGGATTAAGCACATAAGTAGATGATGATAAAGACATATAAATTGATGGATTTATAAATCAAACACACATATCTATGTTGGGATCACCCCAACCCTAGAAGAAGGAAATTAGAAACAAACCATAATGAAAGAAATTAACTTTAACATAAAATAAACTAAAACTTACAAAACCTTCCAAACGTTCCTCCTCTCTCTCTCTCTCTCCTCTCGGCTCCTCTCTCTCTCCTCCTCCTCTCTCACCTCTCTCTCTCCTCCTCCTCTCTCGCCTCTCTCCTTGCGCCCTAAGACGATTTGACTTGAATGAATGAAAATCAGCCCCCTAAGGCCTTATTTATAGCCTCCATTCCAAGCTAATCTAGGAAAGAAAACTATATCTATATCTAATTCTATCTATCTAATAACATAAAGATAAAACATGGAAATAAATAATTATATCTAATGTGTATAAAATATCTTCTCTCTTGACTTGATGGCACTTGATAGATCTTGATAGAATTTCATCTCGAAAATATCACCATTGGATTCGGGATAGAAACTTAACAAGAATCGGATAGCTCGACGTCGGCCACTGGGTCAACTCGATATTGAGTAGGATTCATCGATATCGAGTAGCAATTTCTCGTCTTCCACTCAGCAACTCGGTTCCGGCCTCCAGAACGCATGTCGACTTGACTTTTACTCGATATCGAGTAAATTTCCTCGACATCGAGTAAGGCTTGCTCCGTCTTCAGCTTCTTCGTCGATCTCGGCTCCTGGACGTGAAAATCGACCAAGTGTTTACTCGATATCGACCAAATCATGTCGATATCGACTAACCTGCTCCAGCTCCCAGCTTCACTTGTCGATGTCTGGTGCTCCAGCTCGATATGACTTACTCGATATCGACTAAGTCTCTCGGCTTTCTGCTCTGTTCTTGAAACGCACTTTCTCGAGTCCTCGTTCGTCGGATTGACGCATATGACCATGCGTTGGAAAGCTCTTTTAGAGGGCTACAACTCTTATGAAGACATCAAAGCTTGATTCAGAATGATGAATACCGAAAAATGGCCTTTTCTACAGCTGCACCATTCTTAGCTTCTCCATGACTTTCCTTTAAGCTCCAAAATGCGTCCGATTTCTGCGAAATATAACAAAAACTTGTGTAGACCTCCATATATAGCAAATAAACATAAACTACATAGATTCTGTACTATTCTGACCCAAATGTATGAAATGCATGCAGAAATCGATATAAAAGTAGGTATAAAACATGGCGAATTAGGCTTACAACAGTGGATCGTGGGGAGAGCTTGTGGGGAGCGGTGGCACTCATGTTGGGAAAACAAAGACATCCAAACACTCGAATGTGATTATACGAAGGGTAGCGACGGTAGAGTGCCAAGGTTGGGATGAAGTTGCCAATTGCTTTGGAGGGAAGTATATTGTGGAGGTAAGTGGCCACGTGAAGCGTCTCAACCCAAAAGGAGAGGGGGAGAGAGGCGTGATGTAGAAGGGTCCGAGTTTTGTCATTGAGAGTGCGGAGGATGTGTTCCGCTTTGCCATTTTGTGGGGAAGTTTGGGGACAAGAGAAGCGAAGGGCTATCCCATATTGTTGACAAAGAGATCGGACGAAGGTGTTGTCGAACTCGCCTCCCATGTCACACTGAATAGACTTGATAGGCAAATTAAATTGAGTGCGGACAAATGTGTGGAAATTAGTAATATGACTTTGTGTTTCAGATTTGTGGCGTAGGGGAAAGACCCAAACAAGAAAACCAAAAAGGGTCAAATTGGACAGCCACGCGATTATCGATGGTAAATTGACGAACAGAAATGAGGTTTTTGACAAGGTCAGGGGAAAGTATGACGTTGTTAAGGCGAAGGGGTGAGCCATTGGGGAGGGTTGTTTGATCCGAACCGACAATTGAAAGGGGTTCGTCGTTTCCGACATAGACAGACGGTAAAGTGCTAGAATTGAAAATAGTGTGTAGGTTACCTGGTGCGTTCGTCATGTGAGAGGAGGCCCCGGTATCCATATACTCGTTGTCGTCCGACTGCTGAAGTCCCATGGAGGAGAAGGCAGCAGAGAGATTGGTGTGCAAGGGGGTTGACGGATGCGGCTGAGAGGCGTACAACGTCGGGGAAGGGCCGACTGCGGTGGCTAACATTGCGGAAAGATCATGCCCGACGGAGGGTAGCCCGCCCACACCGGATAGGGGCAGGGTGGCGGCCCACCGGTCCACTGCTGAGGCTGCTGCAGGTACCACGGTTGCTGCGGCCGCGGCATCCGCTGCTGCTGCCGCCTCCTCTCTCGCGGCCTCTGCGCTGCTGGTTTGGTATGGATTGGTTGGTAGGCGGGGTTTGGGGGTAAGGGTTCGGGGCTATGAAGTCCTTGGATGATACAAGGACATGGGAAGGTGCCTGAGGGCGGCCCTGACGGCTTTCCTCCCTGGAGAGCATGCTGCGAGCCACCGTGAAAGTCGGCAGTGGTGAGGTGCTGCTGATCATGCCACCGACGACATCAAATTTGGTGGAGAGGCCGTTGGTGAGTTGAAGGACGAGGGCGCTCTTCACTGACCTTGTGTCCGACGTCGCCAAGTTGATCGGCGATCGCCTTGATGGCAAGGCAATAGTCGGAGACGGTGGGGAAGCTCTTCTGACGGGTGTTGATGAACTTGCCCTCAAGATCCGCGGCCCTAGCGGATTGGTTGTCATGAAAGAAACCCTTGATGCGGAGCCAAACATCATGAGCGGTGGAGCCGGGTTGGAGGACGGTGATCAGCACATCCTCGGATATGGTAGCATAGATCCATCCTAGAACGATGGAATCAAGGCGGTTCCAAAGAGGCTCGGGGACATCATCCGGACGGCCAGAGCCGTCAATATGGGCGATGACATCATGACCCTTACAGGCGGTATTGAAGAGTTCCGCCCATGTGTGGTATTGAACCTTCTTGAGGTCGAGGGTTAGGGGAATTTGGTTTTTGATGTTGGTAACGGATTGGACGGAGTGGAAGGGGTTTTGTGGCGGCAGTGGGGGGTTAGGGTTAGTTGGGGGTGTAGGGGAGTTGTCATCAACGATAGACATCGTGTGGCGGCGGCAAAAGTGTGTGGCGGCTAGAGTGTGGCAGCGGGTAGGGAGCGGCAGCGGCTAGGGGCGGCGGCGGCTTGGGAGCGGCGGAGGCTAAGCGGCGGCTAGAGGATCGAATTTGTGAAACGAAATTTTAGGGTTTCACAAAAAAAATGGGTGATACCATGTAAGTGTTTGGATAACTGAGTCCTTGGCGGATCTCAGAGGCCTACTCCTGTATATATATCAATGGGTGAAAACACTAAGGGTACAATCGTCACTATACATGATATGGACAAATATAAAATAATATCTGCTAACAATACTATCAACTACTTGTATTTCTCGGCAAGGTTATGTCAAAAATAAATTTTGTTATCTATTTCTAGAAAATACTAAGAAAGATTATTTAAGGCAGTAAATACTCTGGTATAGCGCAAAGGTCAACCAAAATTAAAAAAAAAAAATCCAACACATATCTTTCGAGAGCTTAACCAACTGGCCAATAAAGCGACTTCCTTAACTATCCTGGCAGATGATGTGTCGATCATAAGAACGCCATTGGGTGGAGTGTCAGTAGGATGTGACGTCTACCCAAATTCTTTCCTTTGTATAAAAAAAATTGTTAATACAAAGGGTTTTATCTTAAGAAGTTAAATACATCCTACACATTTTAATAAACGTGTCAACCTTCTTTTATTGTGGTTAAATATGAGATTTATTTATAACCTATAAATTTCCTAATCGAATGTATGTGTGGTGATTGGAGCGGTGTTTGCAATTGGAGGGATGCAACAAGCCACTGAATCTGATGGATGGGTGCTAGAAGCGCTTGGGCATATATGGGATCAAACATCTCATTTCTTAAACAACTAACTTTACAATTTCCATATAGGGCAATGACAAAAAAAAAGATTTGCAATTATTATGATGGAGCTCCCAAAACGTCAATGATTTTGCACGCGAAAAATAGAATAATCTGATTTCGTTATAAGAGCTAGAGTTGCAGCAACTCTCTTTATGTTGGTACCCCAAAACAACTTTCCACCGCAGGCTTTGGCTGCTCCGATCTCAACCACAGTACCAGACCACACACCGACATCCATTCGTTGCTGTTTGAAGTTGTTCATGGTTATCAGCAAGTTCTCTTTATCAATTTAAAAGCAGTTCAAACTTCAAAGATCCTCCATCTAAAAATAAAGATCAATAGCCCTCCATAAACATGAACTAATATTTGATCCCCCAAGGTGTTTCAAAATCAATTGTATTTGGCATTGCTTGAGAAAAACAAAAGCCTACTATCAAACCACAAACATGCTAACTGTGTCTATTCGATCACCTAACCAAAATGCTGAAGAAACCCATTTAGCTTTCAATGGCTAAATGTCATTTTACATGAAGCTCAATATATATAGTTGTGGCAGTGACCAAAGTACAAACATATTTAGAAATGAATTCTCATGCTTTTAGATGACTGCCACCCTTATAAACCCAGCAATGGATTAACTAGCAGTTGATTTGAAGTGAAACTCATCGATTGTAGAGTATATCAAACCTTCTTCCTCTAAGCATGTGATGGATTCCCTGAAAGAAACAATGAAAACCATTTTTAAGATCTTGCTTTCTTAATCTGGCTCGGGGCTGGAGAAGAGGCCAGAGAGAGAGAGAGAGAGTCTTACATAATCTTCTGTGTTGACAGCTTCAAGTGCTTAGCAATCTCATCCCTGTGCACACCCTTGTCTTGGGCCCTGGAAGAAGGAATTTATACTGCTATCAGAACTAGACGACAAAGGCAATATCTACAACTTAATTGACAAAATGATAGTAGCTTCATCAATAACAGGTAAGGAAATAGAAAGGATGAAGTTTTGGTGACAATATTGTCAAAACAACAGCAACTAATAAGCCTAATACTAAGAATGGCTTAAGACGAGTGCAGATAAAGGTAGATATGACAATAAAAATGATAAGGAATCAAGATGTCCTTACAAGCTTAAAGGTTGTTGCAGATAATCCAGAACCAGTTGATCAACACTTTTCAGGCTGTCCACATTCATCTGCACAGAAGGCTTTTGCAACAAAGGACGCATAATATAAGTAAATTTACTCTGTGAAACTAAGTGGAAAAGAGTAGAAAACATCTAGATTACTTGATTGGGCAGAGTTGATTCAATTTTAACAGCAATGCTCTGAGAGGACTCAACTGCCTGGCTTTGAGAGAGGGAATCTGCTTTTGGCTTCCAAAATTAAAGCATAAAAGAGTAAAATTTTAGTCAGAGACTCTTAACAGATTCTATGACATGATGCTAAAACATTTTTTTTCAACTTTTTCCAAGCAAAAGGTACCTGAGAAGTGGAGCTTTGTAAATGGTTATGAATACACTCAATAAAATGGTGAGGAACTTCATTGAAATCCATTACTGGCCTGCAAGAACATGTAAAATCAGACATCTCAAACAGTGAAAACAGTACAACCATTTGCCTGAGTAGACCTACTGGAAACTATTTTTTGAGGCAATGGTGATTGCTATCAGTTCTTGCGGGAATGCATTCAACGACTGAAACTACCTGATAATAATAATCTATTCAAGAGGAATGAGTTTATGCATCATGTCATTTATATTATACTTGGATAAGAGAAAGAACAGAACAGAACCAATATTTCAAGAGTAAATGGATTTTGGTATCTCTATATGCAAGCAAAACAAAACAACAATTTCAAAAGTATCATTAAATCTTGGCATTTTGCTTGAAGCTAGTCGTACTACAATTTTATCAACCAATTCAGTCGTGGAACTTTGAAGCCTAATTTTTTGTTGTTCAGACTGAGCATTCATGAGTTAGATGATTGAACAATAACTAGAATTTCACACAAGTACATAGAACATGTCATCCCTCATCAACATTTAAGCAAGCACCAAATACTTGATGCTATATAGAAAGTGTTATCCCTTATCAATTGCAACTAGCTTAATTGCAGTATTCAACTACCAAAACAAGACATTGCCTTTCAGAAAGCGCCGATACACAACATACCACAATGAGAAGACAACAACACTGGGTTTATCTTGAAAATTCTTCAGATGACCCACAAGCCGAACATACATGCCTTCTCTGGTGAACATAAAGTAACAAGCTAAAGTCAGCATAAATAAACAAATCAAAAGCTGGCATCGCTGAGAAAAATGAAGAATATGGAGAAAATGAATATAAGAAAGAGGTGATTGAAATCCAGAAACTGAGAGAACTTACTCAATTGCCTCTATCTGCTTCCTATCGAAGGCCTCGTTAAGCCTACAATATCAATATAAAATGACTAATCAGCATGACATTATGATGCACAGGAAGGAAGTTCTGCGCAGGAATTTATCTAAATATAGACTTTCAGAATAAAAATTTTAGTTCAATCTTATGACAATTTTTACACATGAATAACAACAATAAAGATATAATCATAATTCTCCATACCTTCTTTCTTGCAAGGTTAGTTTGACACTAGAATGATCATTGACCTATCCGAGTGAGTTTTAAAGAAAGAAAATAGCGCAATTCATCTACCATAAATATAGGGATTCTAGGCGATTCTTTTCAAGTTCTATGAATTCATCAACCAGAGATTGTTCACTTTTTGTTGGGGATTCCCGTGTCATCTATTAATTTGGTCACAGAAGTTTTCTTGCTTGATAACAAAAGGAATTGAAATGTCATTACAAGGACATAATATATATAGTGTACTTTCTAGCAAGTTCTATCCCTTATAGTAGCTTCAGGTAACATTCCAAAACTCATACTCCTACACTTTATGAACGCACATCATCAAAACTTATATCAAAAGGGACAGGAACTTACCATCTTTTACACCCAATACGCCCAGTCCCATCATCAATAGTGAAAGTAACATCAGTTACCTTTTCAACCTTTTCAAACACCATGCCCATCAACTTAACCTGAAACCAGCAGCAAAGCAAAATATCAATCTAGTCATCGAGTGAAGTGCTACATGATTATGATAAAAACAATAAACTGAAAAAATTATCGTTCTCTGAAGATATGAGTCAACTTCTTCCGAGCAAAATCAGTCCAAATACTTTATTTATGGATTAAAGATATTGTGAAAATCTTGTCCAATCAACAAGGAGTGACACATAGTGAAATAGTATATACTTTGTGCGAAAGGGGATGAAACAAAACTACCTTCATAAAGACCACAGATTTATACGCCCCTTGAAATCTAAAACCCCCATTCATCAATAGCATTCACAACCCCTAAGTCCTAATTCATTAACAGATCCATGAAATTAAATTCTCTCGAGTTTTGCTCATCTCCATAATAAACTCCTACAGAATCCGTGATTATCGACCCAAAAGCTTAAAAATGCAGGAATTGAAACCTAAAAAGGGCAACGCGAGAAGTGAAATCGAAGACGAAGTGAGGGAGAGTACATTAGAAACGTCTACACCGTCGATCTGGTAATCGGATTTTCCAGTAGAGTGAGAGGCTTGGCTGATTTGCTTGACCGTTACGGGGATTAGCCTCTGATCGTCGCGACTCTAAATAACACGAAACGAAAGTAGAACAATTAACAAACAGGAAATTAGGAATTCCATTACAAACAACAAATAGGAAGGGAGAGAGAGGAGGAGGAGCTCACTCGGGAGAGAGAAGGGGTAGAATCGGGTTGGGTGGACTGGGAGGCGGTGAATCCGACATCGAACTGGCTGGAGAACATCATCTTTGTTTGCGGTCTTTGTGTTTTTGGAGTGTTTTTCTGTGAGGGTTGAAACGCGTAGGGACTCAAGCGAGGGAAGAGACCATTTTGAGGACGATTTTCCCGCCCGTTTTCCCCCACGCTTCCCGCCAATACATGAGCCCGGGAGTTCAAACTTCAAGCTAACTCACCCCTTTTTTTTTTGTTTTTGTGAATTTGCTAAAAAGGAAATTTGGCGAAATATACCTCTAAATAAACTTAATTAAGTAATTATGCCACATTAAAAAAAATTGGCCGTGTGATCGGACTAAAACCAACACCCCGCAAGCATACAGGTATCGAATCACAAGGATTGTACGTGTATCAATTGCAGAACCTCAACTTGTTTACTAAATCGAATAAGAGAAGTGATTTTTGAAGAAATAAGTAAATAAAAAGAAAACCTTATAAAAAAAGTAAATAAAAAGAAAAGAGTAAATTGCAAGTTTTTATAAATATACGATGAGAAATATTCCAGAGTTAGGATTCACCACAACAATTCGTTTTCGACCAAATAATTTTCATGCCTGAAGAGATTGAAAAGAGATAATTGAAGTTAAACTATCTAAACTCGTTATTACTCAGGTCGCGCGTGTTGTGAGAAGTATGTCTATGGTCGACTGATTACAACTCAGCTCGCGCTTGTTGTCAAATCGATCAGGTTGGACTCCTTAAGCACTTAGACCCTAGCGAGAAAATCAATCAAGCCATCGCTCGCGCGATCCGCATAACCAACTCAAACCTAGGTTATCTACGATAGTTTATTATCCTCAAGAGAATTAAATAGTTCGCCCATAAACAATTCTCAGGTTTAATCCATGTTTTCCAATAAAGTGAACAACTTTATCTATATATCTTATCTCGATTCGCAATTCGCGCATGTTGAACATCAAAAGAATTCCTATCAATCGCAGAATTAATCGGACTAAGCATTCATGGATCAAATCAAACAAATAATAGAATATATTCAGCCAATCATCACGCACATGTCTATCTATATATCTTATCTCAATTCGTAGTTTGCACATGTTGAATATCAAAAAGATTCCCATCATTCATAGAATTAATCGGATTAAGCATTCATGGATCAAATCAAACAAATAATAAAGTCTATTCAGGCGATCATCAAAACAAACTCAAGCATAAAATCTCTGAAAAACCTAAAAACTATGAATGAACGAGGGTTTATGTGTAGAATGGTATATACAATGTGTCCCCTCAAATCGGCTTCCCTAAACCTTTATTTGTAGTGCTAACACTACTACAATTAAGAGCAAATGGGGCGATTGGTGGTGGCGGTTTAGTTAAGGAGGCGGTTCATGGCCACGGTTCAGAAAAATGCTATGGGTTTAGTATATAGAAGCGGTTGTGGCAGCGGTTTTTAAATCCCAGGTCTATGGCAGCGGTTTCTTTACCCTTTAGAAGCGGTTCAACAAAACCCGCTAAAATAAAATACCCTATGGGAGCGGTTCAAGTGATTTGGCGGGTTCACTAATATTTCATCCCCCGCCCGCTCTATTTCCAAAATTTTTGAAAAACCCCTCTAAATAAAATAAATCATTTTTTCCATTAAAACCCCAATCTGAAGCCCCGTAGCTAGGGTTAGATGATAAGCGGGGCGATTTAGGGGAGCGGCTGAGCGATGATCGAATCTTCAAGAGATTGGAGAATTCACTGTGGCGCAATAGCTTCATCTGATTTGGGGTGAAGTTCAAAGCTCTCAAGTAGTTCGGACTTCAAGCTTCAAGCGATCTGGGGGAGAAGCGATTGACGGATCAATTTGAGAGAAATTTGAAGCTTCATGTGATTCATGTAAAAAAAGTGTTCGAATTTTCAAAGCTTCAAGATATTGGAGGTCTGACTGATTCCAGGAGAAGCAAGAAACATCTTCAGGTTAGTTAATTTCTAAAGCTTTCTGATTCGAAGCCTTTATTTATTTGCAACAACTTCAAAACAATTAGGAATTTTGTATCTAGGTTTCGATTCCTCCTCCATTGATGCTTCAAATCTACGATTAGGGTTATTGTTTCAGATCTAGCGTTTTCGATTTCGATAGAGAATGTTCAATCTAGGGTTTCGATTTCTCCTCTTTTTTTCAATAGTAAGAGCAAGATGTTCGATTGCTGCTTGAAATTTCTTTCAATCTGATCTGATAGAGAAGAGAGTTGTTGAATTGGTATCTGAGAGAGAGTCATAGTAATGTTATCTTCAAGTAGTATGTCAATTCCTTAACTTCCCTTTGACTGATATCTCAACAACTAGGTTGAGTTGAAATGAGAGAGACAACCAAGAGGCTAGAACAACAATTGGTTGTGGAGCATGCTGCTCGTCAAAGAGCAGAAGAGCCTGCACAAGCTGCACAAAAGGTATCTAGTAATCCTAAAATAATAACTTAAATATAGAAGATAGAACTTTCCCTAAAAAACAAATAGCACTAGATAGAAGTTAAAATATTATGGATAGAAGATAGAATATTTGGTCGCTCCAGAAGAGGAAAGTATAATCGGTATGTGCAGCCTCCGACTCTTTGATTTTCATTCTTGAAGTGTCGATCCACGGTTGAGAATATATGTTGAATGAAGCGTCGATCCACGATTGAGAATATATGGTTTCAACATACACATTACTCATAAGTCTCTGGTCAGTTCAATACTCAGATTGGCCCATGTAATGGTGCGGGGATGATAATTCCGTAGCACGGCTTAGTGCAGTCTAATCATCATCCGATCTTTTGCTCAGGTGATCTCGAAGTCAGTGACAACGGTTTGCGATTAGCGCGACACTTTGTCAATGATCTCCGCGGATGCGACTCTGATTTAGCTTCTTTTCTTTGGCAGGGAGAGATGGTCCAAATATGCTCCAAAACACCTGAAATTGCACACATATTGTAAAGGCTCGGATTTTTAAATCCTAATTTTTCGCAAAAAGAGAATTAAAAATGAAATTAAATCGGTTTTAAAACTCGTTTAGCGAATTCCGACCGGAATGTAAATTTAACGCACAATTTCCGTCCTTTTACCTCGGAAATTAAAATAATTATCGGATGGCGATATCCTTTTCAATTTTAAAAATCTAATTGATCGAGAAAGCGAGAGTCGGGAAAACTAACATTCGAAAACTAATTTCGGGATTCGAAATTCGCGTATTCGGAATTTATTTCCGGGTATGGGTTACCCAATTCAACACTCATCCTCACCCACTCCCTCACCTCCCCATACCCTTTCAAATCCATCACTCTTCCCCCATGCCCATTCCGAGGATCATCACCAAACCCGCTCTCATCATGTGCTTCACCATCACCATTACCATCATCTCCCTCCTTCCTTCTTCATCCCCTTTCCTCCCTCATGCTCACGCCACCATCATCACCTTTCACCCTCACGTCACCATCTCCACCAACGGACACCATCGTCGCCTCCAGCTCACCATCGAGCCCCATCGCCACCGTCCTCCTTCTTCCTTGAGAGCGCAGCTCCACCTGCACTTCTTCCTCCGAGCAGCAACTCGAGCCACCTCCTCCGACGTCCACCGTCACCCCGACGCCGACCAGGAGCCGTCGGAACCGCCACCGAAGCTCATTCCCCTGTTCGAGCGTATTTCGCCGCTTCGGTAAGCCGTTCTCCTTTGTTTCTGATAGAATTTGAGGGATGAACGGATTACCTCGAATAGCGGAAGCGGAATCTAGATCGTCTTGCCTTCGAATTTGATCACCGGGTAGATCTCCATAGCCCTAAATCTCGTTAGAGATTCGGGAGCAGTGGAGAACCTACGATTCACAGCCTACACACCATGGGAGAGCATTGGAGAGGAAGGAGACTCTCTCCACGAAGGAGAGTTCTCTGTGGGTTTTCTTTTTCCTGAGAGAACGTCTGACGAACAGACTCCTTAGGGTTAGAGATTAGAGGAGAGGAGTCTCTCCTATTTATCTCTTTTATTTATTAGATAAATAAATATATAACGAATATATATTATTTATCCTAATATTAGTTAATTATTAACGAATAAGAATTACTTACCTAATTACGTAAATTAGGCTTTTATATCTTTTGGGCGTATATATAAAATAATGTCCGAATTATAAAATAATTCTAACATCTCCCACTCGCACAAAAGATTATGTTCCTCCAAAAATCAATCTCATACTTGTCGTGTATAGGCCGTGCGACCCGACAATACTTTGAAAAGATAAATATATAGCCGAGGCATAAAGCCAATGAGTAACAAAAAGTAAGACCATACCGAGAGTCTTACGTAAAAGGATGATACTACCCGCAAAAGTCCTACTCGAAGAACCTACCCACAAATTTCAAACCTCAAAAGTGTAACATACCACAAGAGTTACCCTCACATGTTGGACACACTACATGACAATTTTCTACCACACAAAGTCCACTCACAATATTAAAATCCAAAAAACAATCCACCACACTAAAAACTAGTCAACCCACACCAAACCATTCAAGAAAGGAATCAGTCTTTTCTGAAAAGTAAGGGTAGGGAGACAGCAACTACACGTCAACAATTGCTTCAGGCCCCACGCGCCAAGCTCCCACGCGCATCTGCAAATAGAAACCCACAGCAGCCCCGGTGGGATTCGCCGGCACCACGCCAACCACACAAGGACCACCCCACGCCGAGGACCCTTCATTAAGCTTAGTCCAAGAAGATAGGGAGCAAGGGCGGAGGAGACCAAGCGCAGGCCACCGCACAAGCTAGAAGAACCGCACCGTGACAAACTTCACCAGGGTCGAACCCAGCACACAACAAACTACACCTCCACACGGGACCAGAACGAGCTCGGACGAGCACAACCTTACAAATCGGACGACGGAGGAGCCAAATAGCCACCCACATCCACTAGACCGCCACCACACTGTAGCGACCCGACAATACTACCTGCATAAAAATCCCGCTAGGGACTAGGTCACAACGTTAGTTGAAAAGTATTGCTGCATCCCTAGTATTATCTTTCATCGGACTAGTTGATACACAAAACTGGATCCCTCTCAGTTTTGTTCAACTGTAATGGCGATTCACAATAGTACGTAACTACCGGATCCAGCAAATCTCATTTTCGTCAACGATTACTCACAATACCTTCCTTTCGCATTGGGATTACTTTCATGTAAATGATGACCACTTTTCCATAAATGCCCCACCTAGACCGCATCACTCATGGTCATCGGAGCACAACCAAAGTAGCGCATCACCACCACAATCAGTAACCCAAGCCGTTAGTCACTAAGGGCTGCCTTGTTTACATACATCTTAGCTCACACAGTGATAGAGATGGGATCAATCTATCACCACATAGGGTCGACTAGCACACACTAGTATGACAGTGTGCTACAGGGAGCACTTCTCTAAAGCGTTGTCCACTCAACCTGTAAAGGTGTTCATCTCGTAGTCACGTAGACTTGAGAACCATTTACCCTACAACACCTTGCTTTTCTGAACCAATGGGCGCAGGAGCATAGTTACAAGTCATATGAATGACTTACTATAAATTACCCACTCAGTCTTTGCCAACCGGAGAGACTTCATCTTGACATCCAAAGATAGTCAAGGCGGTTATCATCTCATTCCGTTCCCATAAGAATTGAGATACCTTACACCTACAGTGACGAACACTTATAGGAACGTTTGTTCGTGTGAGAGAACAACTATGGTTCAATGACATGTAACATATTTCATATTTACATCACCAGTTTTCACCATGTCAATGGCACAACATATGAGTTAAGACCAAAGTCTCCCACTTGCTAAAAACTCAAATCAGAGAGGGGGCTCGCATAACCATCAAGAGTCAAACATATTATGACAACGTTGTCTTTGAACAACGTCTCTCTGACTAGACAGGGTTTGATCTGAATATCATTTGATCTCCAACATCCTTTGAAAATCCCGGTATTGACAAAAAATGGTCAGTCACAACCCATAATCATGACATCCGCTCACCATATTTTGCCACAACCAAATTTTGTGTTTTCAGGAGAATCCATTTTCATAATCTCCTCGGAAGCTACTGATGATGTAAGAACCTCAGCTTCCGTGGTGGAAGGATAAGCAAGACAGTTTCTTGCTAGACATCAACGTCTCTTCTCCTTGGAGATAAGACCTACAGACTGATGTTGATACATACATCAGTGTCTGCTCCCTTAGATCACTAAGATCCATATCTATGTTCCAACATGGACATAGACATCATCCACCATAACACAATACACAGTCTACAAAAGTGCTTTTGCACTCATTTACCGTGTTCAGTGCATAAGACTCGAATCAGTTTGTAAACAAACATATGTTCGCTTGTCTCATCTCAGCATACAACAGAATGCGAGATTGCACTCAGTTTCTCAAGTGTTCCTCACTTAATCCACTTCCTATATAAGTCCATTTACACATTTCCATATATGAGAATGACATGCCTAATTAAGATTATACGAAATAGCCTCATAGATAACTACCCAATTTCTATGTAACAGATTCACCTGACAATTGTATCAAAGTTGTCATGCTAGAATCACAACATAGTTGGCTATCAGTGTGTCATCTGCAACATCAGAAAGTTAAACTTTCCAATATGACATACTTACAATGATCCATAATTTGAACACAAAGTACAAAACATTTTATCATTGTCATCTAGATGCGTGTTTCAATGCTTACATAGGTGTGAGTACAAGACTAGAGTCTTTCTCAAAACCTTAGCCGAAACTAATCTAGAAAACGAATTTCTAGAAGTCCTCCCACTGGGAAAAACTTTGCTATCTAGGTCAACTTGTAAACGGATACAAGCTTTTGTAGCCATTCATTGGTCTGATTGAACACAATCTAACCATGTAGAGAGAAGGTTCCAACCTAACTCTCTTGATCTAGGGTATAACTCTCAATGGATCACTCCGCCTATAAAGCTTTAAGAACCCAATTATCTCATTGCTTTATGTCTAGGCAGGATAGAAACCAGTTCGAAACATGGCTTCTTCCATGGACTCATTATCTCTCATCACCACCTGCTAGTTGTGTCTTAGATCTACCAACAGATCACAGACTCTAAGTGGTGATTAGTGCTATCTCATTTGGATACTTTTGGAGCAACCATATCTAATGTGTTTCTGAGATACCTCGTGTTCAAAACAACTCCCACTCTAAAGTGGTTTCGATATGCTCACAATCGTTCTAGATGAAAATCCTGAACTCGAAACACATTTGTTCAACAAGTTGTGAGCCAAGAACGAAACTTCTTTAGCTCTGAACAATCTCAGGAACACTAGATCACGTTTGACCCAGAATATCCTGAATGTTAATGTGGCAAGACAACTTGTATCACAACTATCATAGGATAATGTAATAACTGAACTACCAGAGGCTATGCTGTGGTTTCATCAATCAAAACTCATCCTAAGTTGTCTTAAAAACCATCTCACCCAGAATCCCTGAGCTACGAAAACTCATTTTCCTTATCAGATTGCTCTCGTTAATCTTAGAGTTTCGCATTTCCAAGATGATTTAAGAATGTGATCATATACCTAGCCTCATGCATAGTACACACATTCTACATGTTGGGTTATCCAAATGGATTTGATGCAACTAAACAGATGAGGCTAAAATTTTCAAGAACTAGCTGTTAAGCTTATTCTAAATCTTAAGGTTCCCCAAGTGACCCTCAATCATAAGTACATCTCCAGAGATCCTCTTATGACTTTAGCCTTTAACATGACACATGTGCCATTTTCAAGAAGTAACTGACCAAGGAGTGTCCAACAAATGAACCACTCCACAAATCAGCACAATACGCACTCAGCAGAAACCAATGCTTGGTGCCTGGATTTGACCATTTCGTGCAAATTCAGTCAACAGAAGAATTTAAGACAGAAAACTTTTTGAATTTCATCTGATTTCTTCATCACCCAATGTGAGAGAAAACATGGATATATGTTAACCAACAAGCTCACCTTGTATATCAACATCCATTTATACGCCCTTAGATCCATATTGATCTTAGGAAATCATGAAATTCAAATAGCACAATAGAATTTGTGCTTCAAGCTTCTAAATTTTGTAGAACGCAATCTACAAAAAATGTAGTGATCTGTTACAAGTAACAAATTACCCTCGAAGCCTCAAGAGAAGTGCTTAATGCAATAAGCATCTAATCTCTTTGGACAATCCCAGAATGATCATCATGGACATACCCCAAGGTGCGTCACATCATTTTTCAGATAAGGAAACATCCTCTTCTGACGACTCTGTCTTTTCTCAGGTTCCGTTGAACCTATTCTCCCACTCGCTAGTAGAATACCTTTTAGAGGATGCATTTCATCTACCCTTTATCACTTTGCAAAGTGGTTAAACTATGCTTCCATAGTGATACTTCTCATGAATTACAACAATTCAGTGAGGATTAGAAAATGTCAAGATCTGAACTTGACATCATCTTATACGTTTGGCTTTAGCTAAACTTCGATGTTCAGCACCAGTCCTTGGGTATATCATCTTATCTAGTTGCCTAGTGATCAACTTGAACCAAGTAGATCGCAACTTCATCATTTGGACCTAGCAACGACTTGATTACTCCCAATGATCAGATTATGAATAAGCTACAAATCTTATTTGCAACCATTATCACAAAAGTGACAAATTAACCTCTTGTTACTGAACCAAAAATCAGTAAACATCTGATCTTAACATTGGAACCGAAATCCAATAAGATCTCAAGGTATGTTCCATTACTAGCATCATGAAATCACATGGTCTTTGTAAGGAAACTTCAGAAGCCCCTGGCATTTGCAGGAAAGCTAAACATTTATTCCTACGATATAAATCGATGTAATCTCAGTTCTACTAACTTCTGATTCAGATCAGTGAAATGAGTATATTACCTGTCTATCACCATTGACCAGAAACATGTTACCGTTTATGCACGAAGCACAAACCAACACATATCATCATTTACCATGACCTTCGAAGCAAAAACATACTTGTAGCATGCAATCAACTCCGTTAGAACACAGATTCATGACGACATAATCGTCCGTCTGACGATTTTCAAACAACGTATGTTTAAGGTTATCTCCTGAATAGTGCGAGTCAGTCTAAAGATTTACTCCCACTAGGACCATGTCCCTAAGTGAAACAGAGTATACTAAATGACAATCTTCCTTAGCATGAAAATGCCTTAGAACCATGAAATTCAGTTTTACAACTGTCTTGATCTGAGAAAATTCAAAGTGAGCTTTGAAAAGACTCGAAGTCAAAAGGCCACCATTTTTAGTGGGACCCGGGAATATACCCAGTGGGGCCTTCGATATTCCCAACGGACTTACCTGACCCGCATCAAAATGATCGACGCGGCCCAACCTGTGCCGCGGGAACAATCTAGGCGCATAGTTTTGACGTATCATTCCCTTATCGAGTTTTCCTCAGACTATTTGGGAATCAGATGCTTACCTGCCGCCATTGGTTGTTCAGGGGACCAACAACAACAAATTCTTGATTCAAGCGTCAGGTTTGGAAAGGGCGAAGGAAGGTCTATGTCCGCGGAGTAATTCCTCCTTCCTGCAAAGAGATTTCTTCTATCGTGTTCAGCTCTCTCTCTTTATTCTTGCTCTTTCTTGTCCTCTTTTTTCCAGATTTAGCTGACTATGGTCCTGATCATGCACATTTAGGTAGTGTTAATATAGGCATTTAGATGTGTTTAGGTAGGGTAAACTGCATAAGTTTAGAGTAGTTTTCATGTTTTCATTATGTTTCAATTAGAGTCGGAATCTACAAGTTTTGTACATGATTTCAGGTGATTGTGGAAAGGTGGAGCTAAGCTCGAGTCAATGCTCGGAGATTGGACGAAAATAGAAGAGCCCGAGAGCCGAGGAGATGAGCTAAACATGTAAAAGATGGAAGCTGTCCAGGTTGGCAACGCTGCACTAAAACGAGTCGTTTGAAGGCTGTATTTATCGGATCGGGGCGTACTTATAATTGTTGGAAAGAGGATTCGAAGACCTACAACGTTCGTGTTTACGACTTTTCCAAATTCAGCCTTGAAAACAGCGAAATCGGGACGTCAAGATTGCTGCTGGAAGGAACTCGGTCTGGGCAACATAACTTGGCCGAGTTTGTTGGTTTCCGCCCGAGTTACGTAGCACTTGCAACATGTGGGCTGTGACATATATTTCTATAATTCATTTATGAGATATCTTAGAATTTTTCTAAGAAATTAATTAGGAAGAATAGAAAACAGTGGTTTCAGAAGATCAAAAGGCTTGTTTTTGGTTTTTTGCCAATGGAACAGGTTTTGTACGAGAAAAGATTGGAGACTTTTGTTTTTGATTTCTTTTCAACCATGAACCACTAAACCTCTTTGCTTGGGGAAATTAATCGAAGCTTCAGGTTTGCAATTTCATTGTGAGATTTCTATTTCTTTATACTCCTCTCTGAATATTATTGATTCTCTGCTCCGAATGTTTAGGGTTTTCGTGAATTTTCATTAGTCTGATCAACTGATGCTTGTTCATGATAATCTATAGCTAGATATAGATAATTACTGGTTGAGTTATCTATGATCTTGAGTATCAAAGTATAAATCTCTGAAACTGGTTGATTTAGGGATTTGTATAGAGAATTGATTTGCAATTGATGCAATAACTGGTTGTGCGTGTCGATTGTCTTTGTTGATTTCCTTTAAGCTTTATCGATTATTGAATTGAATCTTGATAGTTTCAAGATTGTTTGATAATTAGGGTTTTCAGGGTCTGGTTGTCCTGTTAACTAGATTCGATATGGAATTGGATTCAAAAGACCTAGTCTTTCCACAGCAAAGTGTTCAAGAGGAAGTTATCTTTTCGATATCAATGATCAATGAACAAACCTGATTGCTGAGATTGATTGACCTGAGCTATTCTCTCATATTTGTTCACTTAATCTGTTTTACTTTATTGTTTTGCTTACTATTGTTTCTTAGCTAGTTAGTTCAAACCATCCAAAATTCCCCCCTTTGTTTCTTGTTCTTGTTGACACACTTGACTTGCATACGAATCATAGACTCTCTGTGGGATCGACCCGTACTTGCCAAACTACATTAGTTAGGTTAGTCGGATATATTTGATAGGATTTAAGGCGACTAAAAATCTTCTGTCAAATTTGGCGCCGTTGCCGGGGAGTCAAGTTGTTATTTGTGTGTTTTTCTTGTGTGTTAATTTAGCTACTAACTTTTGTTGTGAACCTATCTTACGGTTCACAACACATATGCTACTAACAGTTTAACATGTTGAGATTATCACAGTTCGAAGGTGAAAACTTTCACCTATATCTCACTAGGTTGCAGAGGTGTGTGGACATCCGCAATGTGCGGGGTTTCCACGATAGTTTGCGAGATATGGTTGTCTGCGTTGTAGAGGGAATGACTGCTGAGACAAAGGCGCATGCTATATACATGAGCGGTGGAAGTCTAGCACGGTTAGGTTTGGTGGGAATTTGGGATCTTATCTGCTACATGGGTCATCAGGCCTTGCAGGAAGTGTCCTTCGCGCTGGAACCTCAACCAATAGATTACTTCGATGCACCTTTGGAGGATCTATCCAAGGCCTCCTACGAGGAGAATGAGCAATTGTGTCAGCAGATTATTGAATTAGATGAACGAGTGCACCGAATGGTCCAAGTGGGGAATGAGATACTAGCATGTGAATCAGGTGAACTACCGTCTCAACCGGTGGTTAACCTGATAGAGAGCCTCACCACGAACACCCTAGGGAGTGGCAAGGACCTGTTTGTCACACATGAGGGAAGCTCAGAAAGTCATGAAGATGAAGGTTATTGCGTGCTTCCTATTCCTCCCTCATTGAGTTCATCCGAGTCTACTCCGCTACCTCCCCTACCCTTGAGCTATGAGCATGATAATGTTTTGGCGGAGGAGGATATGTTTGCAGACGATGATAGTTTCTTCAGCGATGAAGAGGAGAGTACACTACTTCCTGACATGGAGTGTCATGAGTCGACGCATGAGATCTCATGTGATTTATTGTTTCCTTTATTCGATGAGATTGTCTCGAGCTCGCTTATCAAGGAACCAAGTCTGGAGCTGATTTCTGTGGCTCCTAAGCAAAGAATTGATATCCTCTGTAATGGTGAGAAGGTTGGTGATTATGTTGACCCTTGGGCTCATTACTTCGACATACCGCCAATGGAACTGAATTGGTGGTTCTACATACCCGCGACGGGGAGTCATGCTCGGGCATATGAAGAGTTGAGTACATACTTTGACTTCAACTTATTCATATGTAGTGCTAGTCTACCTAGATGGCGTGTACAAGAGTTTGATTTGTTGCTGAGGGCACTGACGATGTCCGAGTGAGTCTTAAACGGACAACCAAAACGTCAAGTCTATGACGCTAACCAAGGACACTTCTTGGGAGTTAACCCAAGGTTAGTATTTCATTTTATCATTTTTCATAATTTTATTAGGTATTTGTTATTATTATTATTATTTTTTTGTTATTTTTCTAGTATTTTTGCATCTCTGGAATACTAACATGTAGGTTTCGGAAGCAAAAAAAAAAAAAAAGACGTCCAAAACCATGGAAATTACAGTAGGAAACTCGGGTAAGAAACTCGGCCGAGTTCATGGGCCAAACCGAGTGGCGAACAGGTCTCCGAGAAAAGAACTCGGTCGAGTTCTTATAACCTCACCCAAGCTATATTGTGATTTCTTAAAAAAAAAAAGCAGAAAGAAAGAAGCGGGTCTTCTTGCCCGTGCTTCTCCCGAGCGACAGCCAGCCCATCGCAGGCCACCACCAGCAGCGCAGGCACCGAGCAACTCCGAGCAGCAGCCTTCCCGGCGAGTCATGGAGCCCCAGCCTCCGATCCCGATCTGATTCCGGCCTTGCCCCCAGAAGCAGCGCCCCGCCTCCTCTCCTGTTCCCAGCACCTCCGCCCAGCGCGCCGCCTCCCCGAGTCTAGTCCGACCAGCCCTCCGACGGCCGAGCACCATCTCCGGTCAGCCTTTCTCCTCCCTCCATTGAAGATTTAAGGTAAAGTTGCAAAACCCCAATTTCTAGGTTTTCTCAAATTGAATAAATTTGTGTAATTTAGGGGTTGTTTGGGTGAGATTACACCTTATTTGTGCTAGATTTGTTATTGGAGAGGGATTGAATTAGGACTTGGCTTGAATTTGTAGATTGGGATGCCAAATTGGGTGAATTAGAAACTTGTTGATAGAGAAATTCGGGGGTGAATTGGGTTGATTGTGGTTTGTGAGTTGGATTTGAGATTTGTGTGCCTAATTGTTACATTGCAATTGCAAATTTGAGAATTTTCTAGTCTTGAGCGTTTGAATTGATCTTGCTCTTTGATATTAAACTTGATAAGAGTTTCTTGTTGAGTTTATTGATTTTAGTTTTGATCAATTTATGCTTAATTGTTATCAATTTGCAAATTGTTGATGTTTGTGGCTTTGTTGTGTGTCATTGTGAGTGGTTTGACACCATCGATTGTTATTGTAAGTTGTCCTTGCCAGGACAACAAATATTTCTTTGTTGGTGTTGTCTTGTCTCTTGTTTGTAGAGATTACGTTGTGGTGTATCCTTGAGGTCGAGACGAGAAAGAACAATGGCTCATCACACTCTTGTGCTTGAATTCATCACCTCCGCTTGATATGTAGATGACTCCGTAAGTATTCTTCTCCTTCTATTTTATTTTTCACATTGAGGACAATGTGTGAATTAAGTGTAGGGGAGGGAACATTTACATGTTTGCATTTAGATTGCATTGTATATATTTCTTTCTTTGCATTTCATGGTTATTTTTCTTAGTCTTGCATTTTATTAAAAAAAAAACAGAAAATCATATAAAAAGAAAAAAAACCAGCATACATGACATTCTAGATAACCCCATCTGCACCACTTGTCTTCTTAATCTAACTATAAGTCCCATGATATGCTTGAATTGTTGATCCTCGTCGAGTTTGTTTGATCTATTGGAGCATGAGATAATGGATTGATTGAGCATGTATAACTCTTAGGCTTTAGGTGTCATTGAAATCCAACAAAAATTTACCTTGTGATGTTTTTGTTAGCCTTATTGGGACTATGCTTTATGGATGTCCTCTTTGCTTCTTGTGTGTGATACTCTCCAATGTGACTACCTCTGAGAATTGAGATTGATATCTATGTCAAGGCTGTATATGTTGATCATTACTTGTGATTTTCGCATGATTGAGGCATGATTGTTACTGATCCATGATATTCCCTATCTTCCCTTGCATATTATCCATTGTTTGAAGCCAAACTGAGCCTATTAGCCTATCTTTGTAGCTCCACAAAAATTATCCTTAGCCAATGGTAGCCTAACCCATCCGGGAATTAGGATTAGAATTGGTAAAATGATGGTTTGAGTTGAGTGAGTGCTTTGAGAATGGGATTGATGTATTGTGTTGAATCATTTGGCGTTTATTATGATGATTGGTTCTATGAATTTATGTATATATATGTATACTCGGGGCCTAAGGAAAATAAAATTCACTTAGGAGTAAAAGTCGAGAAAGAAAAAAAAAAGAAAAAAAAAGAGTTTCAATAAAAAGAACCATTCTTCATCACCTTTAGAAATGATTTGGGAGTATTGCTTGGTCTAAAGAAAGTCTTGTATTGTGTTGTGCTTGAGGCTTGAGTTTGATGGTTTGTGATAAGTTTTGGTTGAGCTTGTAATTGGTTACTAGGAGCTTAGTTCCCGGATTATGAGCACCACAAGCCAAAAATATTCTCTACCTTAATTTTCTTACCGAGCCCCATTGCAACCCTTACAAGACCTCATGATGATTATTGCTTGTAATGTCACTCATGGTGGACATTTTGATGTGGATTTCAATTTTCATGGAGCTTAGTTGCATTGGATTGAGTTTCAGCGGAATTGACTTAGCCTAAACACAAGAGCGATGAGTGAAACACTTTATGTACCCGGTGAGGTTGGATTGAAATGTGCCTAAGCCTTTGAGTTGCTCAAATACATGTGAGGATGTTGATTATTGTGTTGTGCTTCTTACTTGGTTTGGATTGTGTTTTGACGAGGTGAATGCTTCAAGTGTATTTGTGGGATGTTTGTTTGGATTGGTTTTGTTTTCTTGAGGACAAGAAAGGTTCAAGTATGGGGGAGTTTGATCATGCACATTTAGGTAGTGTTAATATAGGCATTTAGATGTGTTTAGGTAGGGTAAACTGCATAAGTTTAGAGTAGTTTTCATGTTTTCATTATGTTTCAATTAGAGTCGGAATCTACAAGTTTTGTGCATGATTTCAGGTGATTGTGGAAAGGCGGAGCTAGGCTCGAGCCAATGCTCGGAGATTGGACGAAAATAGAAGAGCCCGAGAACCGAGGAGATGAGCTAAACATGTAAAAGATGGAAGCTGTCCAGGTTGGCAACGCTGCACTAAAACGAGTCGTTTGAAGGCTGTATTTATTGGATTGGGGCGTACTTATACTTGTTGGAAAGAGGATTCGAAGACCTACAACTTTCGTGTTTACGACTTTTCCAAATTCAGGCTTGAAAACAGCGAAATCGGGACGTCAAGATTGCTGCTGGACGGAACTCGGTCTGGGCAACATAACTCGGTCTGGGCGTCAGGTTTGGAAAGGGCGAAGGAAGGTCTATGTCCGCGGAGTAATTCCTCCTTCCTGCAAATAGATTTCTTCTATCGTGTTCAACTCTCTCTCTTTATTCTTGCTCTTTCTTGTCCTCTTTTTTCCAGATTTAGCTGACTATGGTCCGCTCCTTCCTTTGTCTCCTCTCCCTCCCCTCTGTCCCAAAAGTCCATTATTCTTCTGTCACTTCCCCCTTTTATAGGCATTAGGTGATCTTTAAGTGACAAGCCACGTGGAGTTTGTTGCTCGACACGTGTTCTACTCGTGGGGGGTGGGCATGTTCGCCACGTGCCCCTTTTCTCCATCCGTGGATGATTTTGCTCGAGTGATTTTTGGCAGTTCTTTCGCAGTTAGATGTTCATCCGCGGACGGTCTTTTACTGCTTCTCGCCCACTTGTTGTGTTTTATTTTATTTTTATGTTTTTACAGATGTTTTTATTGTCGGTTTTATCACAGCTCCTCGGGCTGGGTCGATTCCTCTCAGGGATTGACGCGGGTAGATAAAGATTTTAGAGAAAACATCTGTACTTTTGTTGTCGCTTTAGCTTCGGTTTTCTTTGGGGATGGTGGGCTTCTTTCTATCGAGTTTCGGCCCATTTAGGGCCCATTAGGCCCATTTATGTCTGGAAGTTCAACCGTCGGTAATTTCCTATAAGTTACCCCGTTCCGTTTTTTCATCTCGCATTTGTCTTCTTCTATTCTTCCAGAGATTTCTGTCCTTATCCATTCTTTGGTTTTCCGGCGGCGGTCTCTTAGGTTTCCGATTGCTCGTTTGAGGTTTCCGATAAGGTTCTTCAGATTTTCAAGGTAATTCTCTGTGTTCTAAGCTGTTCTTGATTTTTTCTTTTCAATTCTTTGATTTTTTTGATGGATAGATCGAAAATTAGGGTGTGAGTTCGTCTCTGAATGTGTTTTTTGGACGAGGTTTTCGCTTTGTGTAAGTAAATCTTGATACGATTTTCTTCTAGCTTCCTTAGAAATGGCTAGTCTCAGTGGGGAGCATGATCCGTTAGAAGACTTCGAGAGAGGTGAAAGGTGGAAGGGTGACGTCGCTTCATCCTCTCAACCGCGTCATGCTCAGGAGATCCTCTCTTCTTCTTTTGAGAGTTCCACTTCTAGCTCCGGTGGTTCTTCGTCAGAGTCGTCTTCTGCCACATCCGCGTCGACTCCAAATTGCGTTGGTCCCACATGCAGTCCTATTAAGGTGAGAAGGCGCCGGAAGCGTACTGACCCTGATTACTATTCTTCTCCTTACACAGTTTCTTCTTCTTCGAAGGGATGCGCGGGAGATGAAAATTCTAGGGACGCGGATGAATCAGGTGCTTGTTCTTCATTGGACGCAGGTCCTTCTTCCGCCTCTCACTCTGCGGAGCAAGAGGTAGAGAACGTTTGGATTCCCTATGAAGCTCCCCCCACTGGTGTAGCGGAAAATTCGAAGAAGATCCGCTCCAAGGAGAATTTGACCGATTTGGATACCCCAGTGTATGACCTAAGGGATCTGGACACTTGCCTCTTCCTGGGAGATTTTAAACCTCTTCCGCCTCCATCCGCCCGTCCGTTAGTTGTAACTGATAGGATTCACCCGTAGAGATCTCTTGTGGAGGAGCTGAGGGGTTGCACCACTCTGTTAAAATTAGAGGATCTTGATGCCATTTCTCGTATCTTTCCATGGCCCGCGAGAGTAGAGTTCTGCCTTCCCGAGGAGGGGGGAGGTTGTTTGGATGCTTATTAGGACTGTTTAGTTGTTTACGCGGCGAGTTTGTCTCAAGGCTTCCGACTTCCCCTACACCCCTTTTTCTCAGAGTTCTTGAATGAGTATAATCTAAGCCCTGCTCAGATTGTCCCCAATGGTTGGATGTTTTTTACCAATTTTATTATGAGGTGTAAGGAGATTGAAGTAGCTCCCTCCTTGAAGTTGATGTTTAGCATCTTTTCTTTAAAAAAGGGGACCCAATATTCGAGATTTTATCAGTGTAACTCGAGTTGTGGATACATGGAGAGATTGTCTAGCAAGCCTAATTGGAAGTATAAGTGGTTTCTGGTCCGCGACAGGTCTGGAAAAGGGTTTCAATTGCCGGACCGTTCCAGGGCGTTTCTGCTCTGTGAAAAAACCAAATGTTTCCAATCTTCCTGAGTTTAAACAATCGTTTTCTCATACACCTAGATTTCCTTGGGATAAAATGCTATATGCGTTTCGCCTTGAGATGGCTGGTTTGAGCTTGCCTCATTCGCAACTAGGTGGTCCTTATTGTTTTATTGTTTCTTTGGGTGTTCAGATTTATTGTTTCTCGCTTTGATGGTTAACCTATTATTGGATGTCTTTGTATTCAGATAAAATGGATTTGGACTCACTTCTGAAGCGACATAAAGCCAAGTCTGAGAAGAAGAAGAAAACAAGTTTGGAGATCAGTGATCCTCCTGCTCCTCTTCTAATTTCAGAGGCGGCGCCGATTATTGACATGACTGTCGCGGAAGAGAATGGTGCTCTGGTAGGATCTTCTTCACTGGTTCCTGCGTCTCGGGAAAAACGTGTGCGTCCATCTGCTCCTGGAACCTCTAAATCGAAGAAAAGGAAAGTTTGTATTGCTGTTGGACCATCAGCCGCGGATGAAAGGGAACTCTTCTTGGAGGGTGAGGCAACTCTCCGCAAATTTCCCATCCCAGGCTTCAACTTGATTGATCTGCAAGGCCTTGCCTTTCCGGCTAAAAAGCGTTGTCTTCCTGAGCAGGGGTATATCAGTCGATTGGATCCTATTACTCTTTCGACCAACCTTGATCGTATTATCTAGTGGGTAAGTTCACTTTGCTGGCTGCCTTTTGTCTTTCTTTTTGTAGTAATTTGACGCGGTATAACTTCTGGCCTTCCTCCTCTTCTTATTCTTGTCTTAGTTGAGGGTGATTCAACCGGACGTTGAAAAGCGTTTGGTGTGTGGTGAAGAGAGTCTCAGAAAGAAAGAGGAGGAGATCAAGAAGTTGTCTCATCAGCTGCGGATCATGGGGAACATTGTTGGCGACCCAGCCTCGGTGGAGAAGTTCAGAAAGAGGTCTGTGGAACTCCATGAAGAGGTGCAGGCACAGAAGGAAGCTATGTCAGTTTTGAAGAAGGAATATGATGATTTGAAAGCTTCTCTGGATGTTGCCACCTCTCGCGTCAAAAAGCTTGAAGCAGCGGAAGGGAGTTCACGGGAACTTCTCCAGGCTAGGCAGGTCAGCATTGATAAGCTGGAAGAAGATTTCTCCATCCTTCGCGAAGAAGCGTCTATGACCAAGCAAGAACTTGATACTCTCAAGGCGCGTTCGGACCGAGAAGTGGCTCTTCAATGGCTTTAGAGTCCGGAGGGTTTGGCTTATCTGTCCTCTGAGTGGATAAAGACCGAGGCTGGCGCTTCTTTCATGTCTTCCGTAGCCAAAGCTTGTCTCCATACTCCGAAAGGTGCCAGTATTTTAAAAGATAAGTGTTTTAGCTACTTTCGGAAGGGAATGGTGGCGGGGATCAATTAGAGTGTTGCGCGTTCGGCAATTAATCCCGGAGCCCCCCTAGAGAAGTTCGAGTCTAGTATGACTAGTGCTGATTGGGGGCTTTCAAAGGAAGAGATGGCCGCGGAGGAATCCTTCTCAGAAGATGAGGATGCCGAGGATGCGGAGGACGAAGTTAGGAAGGCGGCCACCACTGATTAATCTTTGATATCTTAGTTCTATTTGAAAGATACTTTTCTGGACCTGGGAATATATGTTTATTCCCTATTTTTGGCGCTCCAACAAGATACTTGTTTATTTTTTGTGAATTTGGGTTTGAGATCTCTGTTGGACAACGTTTGGTATTAGTATATATTTTGCTCGCTGACGCTGTAGACCATCGTTTGTTAATGCTCTGATTTTCTTCCAAGTGTAGAAAAGGTTTGTCCGAATGTATGATGTCTTTTCCCACTTGTCTATGTGCCTCAAGATGGGGTTTTCTCCTTTTTTATAACCTCAAACCTTTTTATCCTTTTTTATTGTTTCTTATGGGTTCAACAATCAATTGCACTGTCGTACGCGTTATGTCTTCGGGAAGTTTCAATCCTTGGGCCTTTTTTCAAAAGATCGAGAATGTGGATCAACTTTCTCGACTGGTGAGGCCCTCTTGCTTTTTATTTGGAATTTTTAGGCTAGTTTTCGGAGCTTTACTGTTGGACGCGTGCAGGTCATGCTCCCTCAATTTGAAGCTGAATATGGGCCGCTGCCTCCTAGATGGGCCTTTCTTTCATCGTATCTGGTTCGCAACTTTCCGGTAGCTGTGTCCTGGAGTGAGAACGGTCTTTTTCAAATTGATAGTGGTTGGGATGAGTTTCTCGCCATTCATCATCTTGGGATAGGAAGTGCCATGATGTTTTTTCATAGGGGCCAAGTCTCTTTTAAAGTTTGCCCGCGTCGCGAGATTGGGGGTGACAATGAGGCTAACTTTGACTCAGTTTCTTCCTCGTGTGGTTCAAACTGAGCTTTCCTAGTGTCTCGTTCGGAGAGATTGTAACTTGTTTCAGGGATCGTTCTTCCGCGAGTGATTTAAAAAGGGGAAACTATGATTTTCCTTTGCTTTCTATTATATTTTGTGACCTTGTAATAATTCTAAAGGGGGATCTTTTATTATTCATAACAAGAAGTAGCATGCAGAAACCTTTCTTAGAGGTTTGATCCCTTTAAACCTGACATATCATACTAGGGATAATGCAATACATAAAATAGAAACTTAAGGACATCCCGCTTCCTCGTTTTCCTCGCTGTCGGGACTGACCACGTCAACTTCAAAGATGGAGTCTCCCATGTAGGTGAAAATCAGAGCTGATCCTACTTCGACTCGGTTCACTTGTGTGAAGTCGCGCCATCCTTGGGTTAGCCAAAAAAGGCCGTCTCCATCTCTCTCTACTTTCACCTCGTGCTCCTGGTTAGAGCGCGACCAGAGCCTGGCTTGAGTGTGAGCGTCTTTGTCGATCAGGACGTACATGAGCGGGAGCCGGAGTGTTTGAAGTTGCTCCTCCCTCATGATGACCCTATAGAATGCCCTCGGTGGTAACCCTGGATCCATTTTGTCTAAAATGTTTACCATTTTGGGCCATCCTTGTATGCTTTATATTTGCTGAGTGGAGCTTTAATGCCCTCGGTCCTATCGCCTTTTATTGAAGGGCAGTTTAGCCTTTCTTTTACAACTTACCCTATATTGCTTGAAGAAGGGGCCTTCTAGGAGGCTTGTTGGGTTTCAGCGGGACAGTTAATGTAATCGATTTTGAATTTAGAGAAAAGAGGACGCGTGCCTCGAGTTGCTGTGTCACCTGTTGCGTGCCATGCATGCATCTTTTCCCTCTTCAATCCACTGTTTCCTCGTGAGTGATGAGACAATAAAGGAAAAGCTTACTACTTTCTTTCTGATTTTCTCGAGATGCGAGGATCCATTATAGTTCCTCCTTTAGCATTTAGGGCTGACGTGGCTTCCGAGCGGGAACCTCGATGGGCTTTCTTCCAAGCGAGTGACTATCCAGAGCAGTTTCTTCGCTTGGTAGGAATTCTACGTCTAATTTCCATATTTCCTTTATGAATTCTTTCTTTGCTTTTATCTTTTTTTATTTCTCAGTTGCTACCACTTAGGTTTGAGGAGGTATACGCGGAGGCTGTCCCTAGTCAAGTTTTACTTTCTTCTCATTTGTTGCGTAATTTCTCGGTTTGCATTGAGCGTCACGACTGTGGCCTTCTCTACTTTGGCCGCGGATGGAAAGATTTTGTGGAATCGCACGGTTTTGAGAGGGGGGCTTCCATGATCTTTACACATATGGGTGAAGCACGTTTTGAAGTTCAGGTGGTGGACTCACGCGGTGGCGGGCGCGCAATTAATCATGAGGATCCTTCTTTCCACGGGTCATCTTCAAATGGTTTTTAGGCTTGGTCTTTTATGATAGTTTAATGGAATAAAGTTTTGAGCTCGCTTATCGACCTTACTTAGCCTGCCGATGTGTTTGAAGTTCTGTTATTGCACATTTTATCTTTCGAGCTGGTCTTTTTCCGGACGCGAGTAGCCTTTTTCTAAGCGGGAGTTATCAAAAGATTGGCTACAATTTTTATTAATTACGGATTTCTTGATTTTTGCTCCAGGGAGTTTTTTGAGGACATGCATGCCATCCATATGAATGGTTTTAGTCTCTCGATGCTGCTTTGTCGTGATGTGTCATTCACGGGTCTTCTGAGTTTTTTAGCAATAGTGTTCATTGTCGCCTCATGCATGGCGCACTTGTGGTTAGGCTTAGTGATTGACCTTTCGAATATATTGATCTCTCGTCCCCGCCTGTGACACATGTTTAGCTATACCCGAGTGTCCTATAAAAGTGAGAGTATAGGGGGAGGGGTGTTTAAACTTGATCTCTTGCCTTCAACATGCCTTCTCCCATCCGTCCGCCCAGGTCATTTTTCGAGCGAATCAATTTCCCCGAGCAACTCTTCCGCTTGGTTAGTTTTTGTTTTGCTGAGCTTTTCTCCTTTTTGGATTTTTCTTTAACACTTTCTTATCTTTGTATTTTGCTAGTCTTTGCCACTATGCTTCGAGGATGAGCTAGGGCCAGATCTTCCTAGGAACATTCTTTTGTCAACTAGGATTCTTCATGACTTCCCGGTGGAAGTTATACGTGGAGATTATAGGGTTCCTTTTCTAAGGGTGGTTGGAATGACTTTGGGGAGTCGCATAGTATCAACATTGGTTCTTCCTTGACTTTTATTTATCAAGGAGGAAATCGCTTTGAGGTTCAGATTTTAGATGCTGTGGGGGATGAGGTGCATGCTGAGTGGGCCTCCCCAGAGTCAGGAGGTTCACCCTCAAATGGATTTAGCTTGAGCTAAGGTAGAACTCGTCTAATCCCGGCTAGGACTCGGCGAGCATAAGCTGATGCATGCATGTTTTTAAGCGGACAACTGTTCAAATGTGCCAAACGTATCTTCGTTTCTGGTTGTTTTGTTTTATGTTTAATTGTCGACTTATGACCGCAGCTTTCTATGGTTTCCAGGAAGTCTGGGAGTTTTTGAAAAGCTTATGAAAATTGCATCTTTCTTTCTAAAATGCTTTGAGCAGAGATCTGACGCGGAGCCTTGGGCTCCAACGTGCTGAGATTATACTTAAAAACTTATCTCTATGAATGCCACTTCGATTGGAAGCCCAACGCGGAGCCAAGCTCCAACGCTTTTGGGACTTAATGAAACTTCATCTCCGAGAATGCAGACCCGATCGGAGGTCCGACGCAGAGCCAAGCTCCAACGTCTCTGGGATTTAATAAAACTTCATCTCCGAGAATGCAAATTCGATCGGAGGCCCGACGCGGAGCCAAGCTCCAGCGTCCTTGGGATTTAATAAAAATTTCATCTCCAAGAATACAGATTCGATCGGAGGCCCGACGCGGAGCCAAGCTCCAGCGTCTTTGGGACTTTAATAAAAACTTCATCTCCGAGAATACAGATTCGATCGGAGGCCCGACGCGGAGCCAAGCTCCGGCGTCCTTGGGACTTTAATAAAAAATTCATCTCCGAGAATACAAATTCGATCGGAGGCCCGACGCGGAGCCAAGCTCCAGCGTCCTTGGGACTTTAATAAAAACTTCATCTCCGAGAATACAGATTCGATCGGAGGCCCGACGCGGAGCCAAGCTCCAGCGTCCTTAGAATTTAATAAAACTTCATTTCCGAGAATGCATATTCAATCGGAAGCCCGACGCGGAGCCAAGCTCCAGCGTCCTTGGGACTTTAATAAAAAACTTCATCTCCGAGAATACAGATTCGATCGGAGGCCCAACGCGGAGGCAAGCTCCAGCGTCTCTGGGACTTGTTTGAGAAATTCACCTGGAGGAAAATAATGAAAGCGCCCTCTAACCGCTTTATTTAATTTTTGCGGGGGCGACTAAGCTTTCTGTTACATTCAAGCCTTGGCAATTATACATAGTACTTTTTTAGATTATCAGCATTCCAGGTCTTGTTTAGAACGGTGCCTTCGGTGGTGCTGAGTTTGTACGCTCCTTCTTGAACCTCTTTCACGATCACATAAGGTCCCTCCTAGTTTGGGTCCAGTTTTCCTCCAGCGGTAGCTTGGCGGAGCACCAAATCTCCTTCCTTGAGATGCCGTGGGCGAACTCGTCTATCCCGATATTTAGATAGCCGCCTTTTGTATTCTTGCTCCTTTATGGCTGCTGCCATCCTGCGCTTCTCTATGAGATGGAGTTCGAGTTTCAATGCTTCATCATTGGTTTCTTGGTTGTATGTTATTATTCGTGCCGAAGGAACCAACCTTTCTACTGGAATGACCGCGTCCATACCATCGCCCCTTTGTTGTGCTCCCGAGCTTCTTTTGTATCCCATGCAGCAATTGTCGATTGGTCGTTTCTGCCTGTCCGTTCGTCTGTGGATGGTCCACAGACGAGATTTTGAGGTTTATGCCTAATCCCGCGCAGAAATCTCTGATTGTTTCACAATCAAACTGAGGTCCATGATCTGTGATTATCGAGTTAGGTACCCCGAAACGGCAGACGATGTTCTTCTACAAGAATCTTCTTACCTTTTCCGCGGTGATTAGTCCCATTGCTTCGGCCTCAACCCATTTTGTGAAATAATCAACCAAGACAAGCACATATTTCAACTGTCCTGGGGCAGTGGGAAATGGATCAAGGATATCCATTCCCCAGACAGAAACAGGGCAAGCTCCAGTTATACTTTTTAGTACTTCAGAAGGGTGGTGTATCAAATTTCCGAATCTCTGACACGCGTCACATTTCTGGATATAATTTTGGACATCTTGCTTCATGGTTGGCCAGTAATACCCCAGTCTGGTTGCTTTGGCCGCCACGGCTCTCCACCCTTGGTGGTGTGCACAAACCCCATCATGTAGTTCTTTCACGATGAGATTTCCTTCCTCTGTTGATATGCATAGCAGATCCGGGAGACAGTAACCTCTTTTGTAAAGCCTTCCCTCTCTGATGGTGAATCGAGAAGATTTCGTGATCACTCTCCTGGCCGCGTCTTTTTCTTCGGGTAAGATGCCCTTCCCCAGAGAATCCGCGAGTGACGTTCTCCAGTCTTCTTTTTCAATCCCCTGGACTTGGTAGACCTCTTGGATAAGTTTGCGACTGTTCATCCTTTCGAGGATCACCTCCTTTCCTACTTCTTCAGGCATGACTGCTCCTAATCGAGCCAACGCGTCTGCTTGCTGATTGTCACTTTTGGAAACGACTGTAAGGCAAAAACTTAAGAAAGCTTTTGATAACGCCCGCGCTTTTCTCTGATAGTCAGGCATTAAACCAGTTCTGGCCTCATACTCCTCTGTTATCTATCGCGTCACCACTTCTGAATCGGTGTAGACTGACACTTGCCTGGCGCCTTTGATCAGAGCTACTTCCAGCCCCGCGAGCAGGGCCTCATACTCAGCTTCATTGTTCGTAGCTTGGAAATCCAGTTTATAAGCGTAATTGTATGGTTGTTCATCAGGTGTAGTGAGAGTAACCCCAGCTCCGCATCAGTCTTTGTTGGCCGCGCCATTTAACCTGAGCGTCCACTCGCTTTTTTCTGTTTGAGCACTTAGTTCAAAACTTGTTTCACCAATGAAATCGGCTAAAGCTTGAGCCAGTACCGCCTTCTCCGGGGTATATTCTATTTCAAATTCTGTCAGCTCGACTGCCCACTTCATCATCCTCCCCAACAAGCACGGGGAATGAAGGATTTGACGCAACGGTAGGTCAGTCATTACTCTGATGGCGTGATCTTGGAAGTAGGGCCTCAATCTTCTTGCCGCGAATACCAAACACAGAATCATTTTCTCTACTGGTTCATACCGCGTCTCAGCATCCTGTAGTACACGACTGACATAATACACTGGGTATTTTTCCTCTCGCGTCAAAACTGCACTGATGGTAATGCTCTTTACTAATAAGTATAGGTGTAGAATCTCTTGCTTCTCGGGTTGGTGATAAGTATAGGTGTAGAATCTCTTGCTTCTCGCGTCAAAACTGCACTGATGGGGAGTGCTGATAAGAAAATTTTCAAACTCCCGAACGCTTCCTGTAACTCGGGAGTCCACTGTATTGGTCCCTTTTTCTTGAGTAAAGCAAATAAGGGTAATGATTTGTCTGCCAAACAAGAGCAAAATCGGCTTAGGTAATTTACTGCTCCATTTAAAGACTGCAATTCTTTGATCGTCCGTGGTGGTTAAAGATTTTGGATTGCCGCTACCTTTTCAGGATTCACATCAATTCCTCGATGGCTAACCATGAAACCCAGGAATTTTCAAGAATCAACCCCGAAGACTGCATTCAGGTTCAAACCTCCTCTGCGAAGGGAATCAAATGTTTCCTGTAGATCGGCCGCGTGATCTTCTGCTTTCTTGCTCTTGACTACAATATCATCCACATATATCGACACATTCCTGCCAATCTGTTTACGAAAGATCCGATCAACAGTTCTTTGAAACGTAGCTCCGGCATTCCAGAGTCTGAAAGGCATGACGCGGTAGCAAAATATCCCCTGGTTGGTGATAAAAGTTGTTGCTTTCTTGTCTAGCGGGTCCAAACTTATCTGATTGTATCCAGAGTAAGCATTGAGAAAACTGAGGACCTTATTACCCGCGGTCCCATCGACAAGTTCGTCTATGGATGGCAATGGTTAACTATCTTTGGGGCAGGATTTATTGAGATCAGTAAAATCGATGCAGATTCTCCATTTCCCATTAGATTTTTTCACCAGAACCACATTCGAGAGCCAATCAGAGTCTTCTACTTCCTCTATGAACCCTGCTTCTAACAGCTTGTCAGTTTCTTCTTTTGCCGCGGCAACTTTCTCTGGAGCCATTTTCCTCTTCTTTTGTACTATGGGCTTTGTTCCTGGACGAATTCTTAAAGTATGCAAAGCGGTTATGGATGGGACTCCCAACAGATCTCGCGGAGTCCATGCAAAAACGTCTCTTGATCTTGCTATTATCTCTATGACCCGATCCCTTTCTTCTGGTTCTAGTGCCCGTCCTAAATAGACTTTCTCCTCGGGGTTTGAGAATGGTGTATAGGCAACTCTTTCATCCGCGGTTGGTGTTTTTACTTATGTCGGTCTTACCTCAAGTTCAGCCTTTGAGAGTCCTGATGGGTCGTTGTCTCCTACCACGGATTCACATTTCTCTCTAATACACATTACTTCTTTCCTCTTCTTGATAGAAGTCAATTAGCAGCTTCTGCTTTCTGGCTACTGGCCGCGAACCTCGCCGATTCCTCCTCCGGGCAAAGGAAACTTCCCAACGAAGTGATATATTGACACTATCATATGAAATTTATAGAGCGAGACGCGTTCCAGCAAAGCATTGTATACGGTAGGAATCTTTACTACCGTGAATACAATATTCTCCATGCGCCTTTTTGGAGCTGTTCCCAAAACTACTGTTAGCTCAATCGTTCCTGCCACTTGTACTTCTCCCCCCGAGAACATGATCAATGTTCCTGAATATGGTTTCAACGATGCCGCGGATATCCCCATCTGAGAGAAAGCCTCCCATGACAAGATATCGACCGACGAACCGGTGTCGATAAATACTCTTTTGACTGTCTTGGCAGCTATTTGAGCATGGATGACTAAAGGATCTGAGTGCGGCATTCTTACTTCCTCAGCGTCTTTTGGGGAAAAGGATATGTCTTCATGCTGTGAAAGAGAGATTCTTCTTCTTGACGCGGATGGAGGTTGCCTTCCTTCCCATTCGTAGTTTCTTTTTTCTTGTCTGCTAGACCCTGCCATTGAGTAGCCTCCCGCGAGGGTATTGATGAAACCCTCGGGCTCTGGTATGTGGCCTCCTTCCGGTCTTGGAGCCTCTCCTTGATTAACGGATCTTTGTACTGCAGGTGTATAGTTTTGCCTACCTCCGCGTCCTCTTCTTCCCCTTCCCCTTCCTCGATTGTTAAAAGGGGGTTCTCTACGCTGATCCTGTTGCCTCTAGTAATGGTCCCGCCAATCACGAGGGTCATCAAGCCTGGGGTTTCGGTCTTCTCAATCCGGCCTCCGGCTAGGTCGATCTTCTCTTCTTGGTGGAAATCTTATTTCTTGATTCCCATAGGGGTTCTCCCTCGGATGATAGGAACGCGGATGATCCTCTCTTCGATGAGACCCTTGACCTCTTTCTGAATTCATGTGTACTTCATCGCGGTGGGGATGAAAATCTACAGCTTCCGAATGATGCCTGGGTGGCTTGGCTTTCTTCTTCTTGAATTTTCCAGCGAGCTTCCCAAAGAGACCTTGATTCCCTGTATTCGCCCTTGAACTGGATGCGGCTGCTTCTTCAGCCTCGATCTGTCTAGACACCCGTTCTCTCAAATCGTCGTAACTAGTTGGTTTCTTCCGGAATAGGTATGTCTTGAAATCTCCCTCTGCCAAATTCCCCATGAGTATGATGATCGCCGATTCATGATTAAAATTGGGGATTTACACTACCACACTGGTAAAACGGGTGAAGAAATGCCCCAAAGATTCTCCAGCTCCTAGCCTAATGGAATTCAGGTCAAGCATGGTCTTCTTTCTCGACCGCGCACTTCCAAAATGGGATGTAAAGACGTGGGACAATTGGATGAAACTGGTTATGGAGTTTTTTGGAAGGTTCGTGAATCAGGTAAGCGCGATTTTTGCCAAGGTTGAGGGGAACGTTCTACATAACATAGCATCATTGTACTCATTTATTCCCATCGCGATCGTAAAATGGCATAGATGATCTTCGAGATCAGTCGTTCCATCATATTTTATAAGGTTCACGTCTCTCCACCTTTTTGGCACAGTCGCAGAACAGATTTCCTTGGTAAACACTGATGGGAAAACTGCTGGCATGTCTTCGGTTCTTTTCTCTGCTGAGTCGGATCTCGTAGAGGTGGAAACATCTGTGGATCTCTCTCCACGTCGATGTTTGTTCTCACGCTGCCACTGATCATTCTGCCATGCCTAGCGTGGCATTGCCTGACTCTGGTAACCGTGATTCCAGTTGCCTGGGTTGTCGTACGCGGTATTATATCTATCAAAATTTTCACGTTGTTCCTCCTGATGGAAATTCCCCTATTGACGTGGATTCTGCCCCCAGTGATCATAATAAAGTACTATGACTGCTCTTGCTGAAAGGGGTTAGGCTGCTCACGATGTGCTTCATAGTACCAGAAGTTCTGTGGTATGTACCCTCCCCCTAGTCCATGCCGATGATGATGCAGAGTGAAAAGACTCGAAGTCAAAAGGCCACCATTTTTAGTGGGACCCGGGAATATACCCAGTGGGGCCTTCGATATTCCCAACGGACTTACCTGACCCGCATCGAAATGTTCGACGCAGCCCAACCTGTGCCGCGGGAACAATCTAGGCGCATACTTTTGACGTATCATTCCCTTATCGAGTTTTCCTCAGACTATTTGGGAATCAGATGCTTACCTGCCGCCGTTGGTTGTTCAGGGGACCAACAACAACAAATTCTTGATTCAAGCGTCAGGTTTGGAAAGGGCGAAGGCAGGTCTATGTCCGCGGAGTAATTCCTGCTTCCTGCAAAGAGATTTCTTCTATCGTGCTCAGCTCTCTCTCTTTATTCTTGCTCTTTCTTGTCCTCTTTTTTCCAGATTTAGCTGACTATGGTCCGCTCCTTCCTTTGTCTCCTCTCCCTCCCCTCTGTCCCAAAAGTCCACTATTCTTCTGTCACTTCCCCCTTTTATAGGCATTAGGTGATCTTTAAATGACAAGCCACGTGGAGTTTGTTGCTCGACACGTGTTCTACTCGTGGGGGGTGGGCATGTTCGCCACGTGCCCCTTTTCTCCATCCGCGGATGATTTTGCTCGAGTGATTTTTGGCAGTTCTTTCTCAGTTAGACGTTCATCCGTGGACGGTCTTTTACTGCTTCTCGCCCACTTGTTGTGTTTTATTTTATTTTTATGTTTTTACAGATGTTTTTATTGTCGGTTTTATCAAGCTTTACAAATTAGAAAATAATTTTTAAAGCCTAGGACTCAAGAGTCAAACTCTCATCAAGTCCATCTGCTCATTTTCTAATTTTCAAGGGAATTGCATTACTGTTGACGTAGCCGAAGTACTCAACATCATCTCACTTTATTTGTATGTCCAACATATGGATATACACTAGAACAAATCCAGTATAATCGAGCAAAGTCAGATAACATGTCTTCATTAGGACTATCGACTTTCAGGATCCTAGACATATAGGTCCTTACCCCTTAAAGTGTTTATTCAGATTTTCATACGTTTAAAAAACGCTATTCAAAATTACTGAATATATTTCATCCATTTAACAAATGAATTACTTGCTCGGTTACCTTGCAATCACACTCAAACAAATCAAGTGTCTTTTCATAATTTCAAGTACATCACCACATTAGTAGTAAAAACAAAAAATCATTCGCAAGGTTCAGAGATGCATCCCGAATGCTTATCTCTAATACAATCTTTACATAAAAGATTTATTTCTCAGATTTTAATTAACTTACATAAAGTCAATTTTCCATTTTATGTTAATAAGTTATACGCAGTAACTATCCGTTAACTCAAAATAATTTTAAACAACTCACGATTGAATTATTTAAATCCGCTCAATTTCAAGTAAATCGATATTCAACCAAGGTTAAACATCCTTGAAAAACAAATTCTTTGAAAAGGAATTTTAGAGAGCTTAGTCCGTATGTGAACAAATCAACATAACGTAGGACTCATCATCGCTCGTTATTAGATAAAAAGGCCACGTAGGTCGATATATCATATAACTTTCAAGTTTGTTCGCTTCAATCAAAATTCAATCAGACACATAGTTTGATCAAAATTTTGAGAGCAAACATAACCGAAAAGCTGTTTCAACGGACCTAGTTCACATAACTTAGTCACAGCTTGGCCATATAAAAGCGATGATTCACGTTCAAACTGAATCGGGCAAAGCCCAATTCATCAAACACAACCCACCATGTCTCAGTCCGGGTCCGAACCCGACCAAGACAACTCCGATGCTCAGTCAAACTTGATAAGTATCGGTCCAAAATGAATTTTGGACAAACTAGTCATGTTCAACTTATAACAGCAAAGTCCAACAAAAATATGCTCAGCCAATTTTATAAAAATTAGGCCCAAAACGAAACTTAGGCCCAATTTAATAAAGAAGCCTTCTGAGTCAACACCCTTGACCAAGAGCTCAAGTGTGACCCGAAAGCCCGACCATGCCCGATAGCCTAGGTCACAGCAGCCCGGCTCGGCCTGAGGCCAAACCCGACTAAGCCCGTTGATGCTCCAGCCGCCATGCCATGGTTGTGAGCTCGAAGCTCCCTCCATCTCCGCCTTCTTCTGTTCAGAAGCTCCCCCACCGTCGATGACCCAGGCGGTAGCGCCGCCGCCTCCGAGTGCCTCGTCGAGAAGCACGGTGGCAGTGGCGCCGCCATGCCATGGATTTCCGGCGAAGTACCCTGTGTCCGAGAACAAGGAAGAAGGCCATCCCCGACTTCCTCCTTCGTCGCCTCGCCGTCGGCAACCCCAAGCGGTGGCACCGCTGCCTCCAAGCGCTCCGACAAGGAGCACGGTGGCGAGAAAGCGCCTCCTCACCATGGATCTCCGGCGAGAAGACCACCAGCGAGGAGCACGAAGCCCCTCTCCATTGCAACCTCGAAAAAACGAACAATAATGCTCAGATTTCTTGGGGCTTTTGGGGATTCAAGGTCTGGGATCTCAAATCCATCATCGTTCTCAACCAATTCAAACAACAAAGCTTCGAAATTCAGATCTAGGTTCACTATTCACGAAGAACAAAAACCCCTAAAACAGATCTGAAATTTCAGATGAAATCGACCAAGAAAATCAATCCTCGAAGCCTTATAGATCACCGCTGCACCCAAAGCAAGCAAGATCGAGCCCCGGTTGTTCGAACTTCATCCAAATCGCTCAACTCATCCGACCCTATGCACAATATCGAAGAGAACAAAATACTTCGAATACAAAGCAACAGATCTCGAATCACAGGCATATATGTCATGAATTCGAAGACAAAACGAAATCAATTTTAATATGCATGTTTGAAGAGCAATTTTAACATTGATGAGAAATAGAGGGCAATGGAGAAAGGTTAAAGATGGAGCGCAGTGCAAAAATTGGGTGCGGCTCAACAAGAATAAAAAGCATATAATTTTCCATAAAAAAACAGCTTTATTGCTTTACAGTTCATCCAAAACAAAAACCATAAAAGCAACAATAGCCTATTTCATGGAAAAAGTACGACAAAACAAAGAAAAATTAGACCTTTCAAGTTGAATCTAGTTATAAAAACCTAATTCATGCTGTTATTCAATCCGATTGAACAAATTCAAAGGCAATTTGAGCCTAAAGCTCTGATACCAATGATAGAATTTGAGGGATAAACGGATTACCTCGAATAGCGGAAGCGGAATCTAGATCGTCTTGCCTTCGAATTTGATCACCGGGTAGATCTCCATAGCCTTAAATCTCGTTAGAGATTCAGGAGCAGTGGAGAACCTACAATTCACAACCTACACACCATGGGAGAGCGTTGGAGAGGAAGGAGACTCTCTCCACGAAGGAGAGTTCTCTGTGGGTTTTCTTTTTCCTGAGAGAACGTCTGACGAACAAACTCCTTAGGGTTAGAGATTAGAGGAGAGGAGTCTCTCCTATTTATCTCTTTTATTTATTAGATAAATAAATATATAACGTATGTATATTATTTATCCCAATATTAGTTAATTCTTAACGAATAAGAATTACTTACCTAATTACGTAAATTAGGCTTTTATATCTTTTGGGCGTATATATAAAATAATGTCCGAATTATAAAATAATTCTAACAATTTCCAATCCAAATCACCCCGAGCTCCTCCATCACACTCACCCATGTCCGACTCAGGTCTGACGAGCCATCGCGCCACCGACAAAGGCCAGAACTCCGATCGAGAGCTCCGAAGCCGCGAACTACTATCGATGAGCTTCGTTCTTCCCTTTCCTTATCCTCGTTGCATTGGTTGTTCGATTGGTGTGGTCGGGTGAGCGTGAGTGCGTGTGTGAGGCTGGGGCGGGGCTGGGTGCGAGGCCAGAGTGGCGCCGGAAAGGAAGGTGCGAGCGCGAGGCGAGGCGAGGAAGGGGAGAGCGAGCGTCGAGTGAGCTGCGAGGCTGGGAAGCTTCGAGTGGGGCAGGAGAGAGAGACTGGTGTGACGTCGAGCTCCTACGACCAGCACGGGCGGCCTGAGCGAGTAGCGCCGGCGGATCGCGCGAGGAAGGCCATGGCGCAGCCGGGCATCCTCTATTTGAATTGGGAAGGAGATGCTGATGTGGGTTATTTTATATCATTTAACCGGTTTGGGGTTAATTAGCGGGATTGGTTCGGTTCAGATTATTCGTTTATTTATTTAACTAATTAGCGGTAATTAAAATATATAGTATTTGATGATTAAAAGATAAATTATTATATTTTGGGAGAATTATAAGGTTTTATTTATTAAATAACAATGGTCATGATTTTAGCGAATTTTAAAATAATTTATAAAAGTGATAAATAAATGGTATTTCAAATATCATGTAACACTATTTGAGATTTAAAATATATTATTGAGACTTAAAGATTTATAAAGAATTTGGAAAAGAATTTCAAGGTTGGAAAGTAATCTAATAAATCTAATAAATAAATTTAAAAGGTACAGCGAGTATTTTCAAGGGTCGGAATACTTAACTATTTAACTGGGATATGAAACGGTTTTTAAAACTAACTTGGGAATAAGACTTATTCGATGACTAACTAGCATGATAATATGATCGTTTGTCTAACGGTAAGATATGTATGACTAATAGCATGATATTGTCGTGATTTTAGAAGAGATTAAATGTTGAATACTTGTGATGTTGATGATATATATCTGTGTGCCAAGTTTGAATATGAAACGGTAATATGTGAAATTGGCTAAGTAGGGTATGGAGGTTGTCATGAACTGATAATGATATTGTTATGACCGAATTGAGAAACATGCTAATTTATGAGATATGATGAGACGAGATGAGAACTGAAGATGAGATGAAAATGTTGATAATGATGAGACAGTCGAGTTATCATATTCATGTGTATCTTATATGTTCATATGTGACTTGTGTTCCTTGCGTAAATTAGACTTAGACTGATTATGTTAATTACGGGATTACTAGGTGATCTTTGATCTGTTGGATTGCTTGCCATTGCTGATTATTTTTTGGATTCTACGCTTCTCCAGGTAAGTCCTCCGGGGCTTACTCAGTAACTAGTACCTCCTGCCTGATGTGTCATATAGTATGTAGGTGTTGCATATGCATAAAAGCATGTCATTTAGTATCATGCTTAGGAATTGCACTTACGAATGATCATTCTTATTCTGTATGCATTTGAATACAGAACGATCGTTATATGTGAGTCCTAGAGTCCTTGCTAGGGTCATAGGACAACCTAGTCCCATCGGGTTTCGTCCTGAGTCATTCGAGTCGTTGGAATACCTTTACTATTATCAGCATTATTATTTTCTTTTCGCAAGATCCACGATATGATGATGATGAGATCCGATATGCTATGGAATCGAACTGGCCAGTCTCCACCCTATCTGAAAGAGGGATGGTGGTAGAAGAGGGATATACCACTTGGTATTATTTGTTAAAGCCTTACTTAATATTATGCGTATATGAATTAGGAGCATGATAGTGTAGTTAATCTTTCAGTACTTCATGAAGGCATCCTTTATTCTAGGTGTAGGCGTATTATATGTCCTCAGCGCGGTCAGAGGACCGGCGGTCGGACTCTTGGCCTGACTTTGTGGTATAGTTTCAGGTACCCGTTTCACTGCTTGATTTCGTGCTGTTATGACGGGGTCCATTCATATGGCGGAGAGTGAGTGTTGAACCCTGACTTCACCAAATTTATACTTTTGAGATTTCCCCCTACTTATACTCTATTTTGACCCGGCTCTGTCGTGACGTCTGTTGTATCTTTTTTCAGAACTTATGTCCCTTGCATGATAAAGGGTTTTCCGTGTTGTAGCCTTAGGACAGGTACAAGGGTTCACCCCGGGGTCTCCAACGGATCTTCCGGATTTGGGTGCGAAATTCCGCTTTAAACTACACACCTTCGATTTCAAACCTTCAATCTATACTCGGGGCACAAGATCCTAACGAGGGGTTTCATCCCTCGAAACGTAACTCGAGAATTATAATCCCGGGCTGTTACAAAGGTGGTATCAGAGCTGAGGTTTTGCAATCCGAGTACAATAGGTGGAAGAGGTTTTGAAAATCGCCCAATGTTTTCAAATGGTTTTGGAAAATATTTCATAAAGAGCAAGATGAATTTAATTGGACTTAAAACCTAAAATGAATAAAGGAGAAATAATCTCGTGGGCAGAGACCCAAGCGGTAGACAAAATACTAGCTTTTATTTAGAATTCGGGGAACAGTAGGCAAAATACTAGCTTTTATTTAAAATTTATGGATGTAGAATTCGGGGAACGGTAGGCAAAATATTAGCTTTTATTTACAGATGGGCCTAGAAGACTCCAAGAACACCAAAGAGGTTGGAGTGTTGAGTTAGGAGGCCGTGAGGTTTTTGCCCATCCGGTCAACCGTCCCTCGAAGGACGGCATAGATCGCCTCTATGCTTACGTTTATACACACACACACACACACACACACACACACACACACACACACACACACACACACACACACACACACACACACACACACACACACACACACACACACACACATACATATATGCAATTGGGCCCGAGGGCGATCCTCCTCGAAGAGGATCATATTAATCTTGTTGATTGCTTCCGTGTTGAGTGCTATTGTGCTTAGGATAGCGAACTAATCAGAATGCCTTAACTTGAATATGTAAATGACTGTATGTGCAAACGGGATAGCAGGAGGAAACCTTGTTCTTATGTAATCAGATTTTCTGTCTTGTCGGAATAGTTCTTCCATAGTACAACCCCCTTGATAATCCCGATTCCGTCATACGTCCCACCAAGGCACTTGGATGTGTTAGTAACGGTCGAGAGTGTCCATTCCTCTTGACTTGAGTCCTATTTGTATTCCAACCATAGATGTCCATCGGTCAACTAACTACTTTCGGGGATTGTGTATGATATGAGGGTTACCTGAGGTTGATTATCGACATTATTCCGAGTTAGGAGTGCGTTGTCTTATGGAGTACGTCATCCTTCTTGAGTCTCGTAATGGTCAACCGTATCTCCTTGCCAAAAGACTCTAAACATGAATTCTACCATCTTCTCTCGGAAACGGCATGAATGTCCTTGTGCCCAGCGAGTCATACTAGCGTCCCCTGGGGAAACGGGGTGGTAAGTCGGTGATTGTCCTTAGAAAATTCTGTCAAGTTATAATGATAGCCTCCTTGGGATTTCATGACATGCTATATTGGTATAATTCAGCATGACTTGCCAGGTACCTTGCATGGTTGTACTTGTGAGTGGATGCATGTGTCGTATGTATTGAATTCCCATGATTACTGTCTCCCTATGAACTAGGTCCATGATAGTGTGGCCAACTCTCGTTGCATGTTTAACACGTGAATCAGATGACTTCACATGCTAGATTAACCTAATTGGACCTCATTGATTGTGTACATGTTTATTGGGTATTGCTAGTATCATGTAAGGCATATACCTCCTAGTTATAGACCCCCGTATGATTGTGTGACGTCCTAGTCTTACTATGCGAATATGGATGTATGTGATGAGATAGTTGCTATACCAACCCTACTTGGACTGACCATACCTTAGCATGATTTTAAGGTACATCTTAGCATGTTTTCCGTAATATTATGACTTGCTTAATTGTATATATAAATGAGTGATAAGTCGTGCATATGATATCCTGTGATGTTTGCTAGATCTTGCATAACTTATGCCATATATGTCCCATGTTAGTCTGTGCATACATGTTCTTAGTCTGTCAAGCATAATTGGTGAATGAAATGATAGGTTGCTAGCTTGTTTTGCGCACATATAAAGATGATTTTATGAACATGTTATGAATGCATAAATCGATATTCCTTGAGATAGGTGCATGCTAGTGTAGAATAATGTGATTGAGATTCGTCGTGATTGTAATGTGTTGCTTACCGTAATCATAATCTCACAAAATACCCTGAATGCATCGTTGTAACTCTCGGGTTGGGATCTTGTCTCTTGTCTCAGGTCTCATTGTCCTTAGTCCTGGTCTGTGTCTGGACCCGTAAGGAAGTCGTGTTGTCCGTTCTTGTCCCTCATCTATCTCCGTAACTTCTAACCCCTTGTGATCCCTTTGATGAACGTCGACATAGAAGGAAGAGTGAACAACCGTGTAGCACCGGAGCGGCGCAGCGGAAGCGTTGTGGGCCCATAACCCACAAACCCTAGAACCGACATCACCGATGGCACAAAAGGGACAGTTACGCTTCAAAGATGGAAGTCGTGGATATGATAATTAGGAATGACTCAAGGAAAGGCGTTCTTCATTCGAATTATGGTTTCTTTTATGCTAATTGGAAGTGATGGTGTGCGATAGGCCTAGAACTGACATAACTAGATATGTGATGACTGAGATGCTGGGCTGGTAGTGAGTAATTGCCTGATTGTCTTGTGCCTATGATGATGTGCCTTGATGCTTGAGTATACTGATGTGCTAATGAGTAAGGTATGAGGTATATAAGTTGGATAATTCTTCTTTCAGGAACATGGGACGTGAGGTTCTTCTGTAAGCTAGGTTGAAAAGTGGTTGGCGAGATTTTGAGGGAGATGTCCTAGTGAGAAGTGGTAGTCTAGGCAGGTAGTGTGTGCGGGTGGTATAAGAGAGTGGTTGGCTGAGGTCTGGACTAGTTTCATTAGGGTGATCTTGAGATTGGGTGTGGGTAGAGGTAGTTAGGATAGTTTTAAAGGTGGATGGGTGAGCTAGAAGTTGATCGGGGGATTCTTGTGGGGAGGTGTTGTGAGACGGATTGGTGTACTAAGGAAGGTGTCTAGATAGTCTATGAGCGGATCGTGGGCGGTGTCGAGGATGATCGATTAAGGAATGTCTGAGGAATCATAGAATTTGGGACTAGGTGATGTGTGCTGTGAGTGGGAGCGATTTCGGTAAGGGATGAGGTTGAGGAATTTCCTAGGAAGAGTAGTATGAGGTTGCTTGGGAAATTATCGATCGGGGGTATTAGGTTGTTCATATCAGGGTTGTTCGTGTGATGAGTATTTGGGGGTTGTTTAGATAGGATTGGTAATGCTTGGGGAATTTATGAGTGAAGGATCTCTAGATGCGTTGTTGGAGGATTTTGGCATAGGGAATGAATCGGGATTTATGAGTTGAGGTCATTGTGGCTATTGAGGTAATTGAGGATGTGAGATGAATCTTCGAGGAAAGGCTGGTAGCTAGGCAAGGATGTAGTTGAGATTCCTAGTGAGACTGTGGGCTTGAGAATGAAATAGGGAGATTCGGAGCATGGACTTGGGAACTAGGTGGAGCGGAATGTATTGGGGATGTTAGAAGATGAAGGATTTTAAAAGGGTGGTGAAATGACAGTACTTGGGAAACTCGGATGAGGACAATTTAGGGATTATGTGGAAATGATTATCAGTAAAAGAGAGCCTTGGACGACAAGGTGTCATGGTTAAGAAGTAGAAGCTTGAGGCAATTTAGGGATATGAAGAGACGAGGAACTAGATTAGGACGACTTGAGAATTTCGAATGGTTAAGGTTTAGTAAGATTTGGAATGAGGAAATTTGGGAATATGCTAGAAAGAGGATCTAGGGTAGATCGGCTTGAGAGGTCATGAGTGGTTCAGGTTTCATGAGCTTCGGAATGGGATGAGTAGGTAGAATCCGTGGTTGGTCTTTGAGGATAAGCGTTGGTGATGAGGCCTTGGTAATTCGGAATTGAGGGTAGTGCTAGATTGGATTCTACGATAAAGTTGTCGAGGATTTGGATTGGAGTGTCAGGTGCGAGATGGACGATATGAGTTAGGTTCTTAGAGGTGGATGGTTAGTGAGTGTGGTTAGTGGTGCGGGGAGTATAATCAGGTTAGCAAGGTGAGTTGAGATGTCCCCTTGGGAGATGATGGTCAGGCGGAGTATTGAGAGCTTATGAAGAGTCAGTGAGATTGTTGAGAATTGTCTAGATAGATCGTGAGAGTGGTTCAGTAGAGGACTTGAGATTTCTCTTAGAAAGTAAAGATGGGACTAGTAGAGGACCCCTAGGACGAGGGTGCGCTTGATAATGAGTCTTGGTAGTTGGTCGAATGGTTAAGCTTTTCGGATCAGGAAACCATGTGATTTGGGAACTCCGAGAGATAGTTTTAAGTAGTCGAATGGAAGGTAGGACTTAAGATCGCGATGTCGAAGTGGATTGACCCTTAGATGGTTGGTGGCATAAGAGTTAGGGTACCTAGTAATTGGTTGTGATGTAGGCCTTGAATTGCGGATAGTTATGAGGCTAGAGAGATTGTATGCTAAGCAGAATACAATGGTATTTAGAATTAGTATCGGATTTGAGTTGGTAGGCCTAGGTGAGGTTGATCTTGATGCGAGAGATGTTGAGTAGTGGTCGTGTCTTGATGTGATTAGTAGTTGTAGACAGGTTTTCTCGAGGATGTGGCTTATGGTTATGTGGTACTTGGGACAAAGTGACGTACAAATTCTATGCTATAAGCGATACTGATTCTCCGATGTAATTCCATAGATAATAGTGAGCTTTTAATATTAAGATAGTTACCCTTTGAGCTTGATGTAATGATGGCGTGCGATAGTACTTGTTTGCCTTTAACGTGATAATGATTAGTCGCTAGCGCAAGTATGCTGTGATTTTTTTTGGTTGTCATGACATGCAACTTTTGTGATGTGATGTAATGAATCCAACGATGTAGAATGCTATGCTAGAGATGCTATCGTATGCGACTATCCTTGACGTGATTATGAGATGCTATAAATGTGAGATATGATTGCGATTCTATATACATGATGCTTGATGATAGAAAAGTTAGAAGCTGGATTATTGGAATCTGATTCTGACTTGGAACCTAGGAAGAGAATATGAGATTAGCCTTTAGATGTGGATGATTCCACCTCCTAAGATTTGAAAATTAGCTTGACTGACGTCGGGTGAGGGAACTTTGAATGGTGTTTCAAAAGAGACTAACTTGGATTTTAAGGAAACTAATACGACACTAGTTTTCATTATAACGCCCCACGAAGTGGATACAAGTATTTGAGTTATGATATGGTCAAGGCGTCGGAGTAAGGATGTGGTAGGGGCCCATATTACATTCTTACTACGTTCTATTTGGGGATATTATGATCCCGCCAACGGTACTGTGAGGATCTCATAGGGGCACTTATGAGATGCTTACGGGATCAATGGCATGATCCTTGGACTCATCAATTTCAAACTTCATCCCCTATTTTAAAATGATTTTAGTCTCGGGGATGAGACTTGTTTTTAGAGGTGGATGATGTAAAGGCTCAGATTTTTAAATCCTAATTTTTCGCAAAAAGAGAATTAAAAATGAAATTAAATCGGTTTTAAAACTCGTTTAGCGAATTCCGACCGGAATGTAAATTTAATGAACAATTTCCGTCCTTTTACCTCGGAAATTAAAATAATTATCGGATGGAGATATCCTTTTCAATTTTAAAAATCCAATTGATCGAGAAAGCGAAAGTCGGGAAAACTAACATTTGAAAAATAATTTCGGGATTCGAAATTCGCATATTCGGAATTTATTTCCGGACATGGGTTACCCAATTCAACACTCATCCTCACCCACTCCCTCACCTCCCCATACTCTTTCAAATCCATCACTCTTCCCCCATGCCCATTCCGAGGATCATCACCAAACCCGCTCCCATCATGTGCTTCACCATCACCATTACCATCACCTCCCTCCTTCATTCTTCATCCCCTTTCCTCCCTCCTGCTCACGCCACCATCATCACCTTTCACCCTCACGTCACCATCTCCACCAACGGACACCATCGTCGCCTCCAACTCACCATCGAGCCCCATCGCCACCGTCCTCCTTCTTCCTCGAGAGCGCAGCTCCACCTACACTTCTTCCTCCGAGAAGCAACCCGAGCCACCTCCTCCGACGTCCACTGTCACCCCGACGCCGGCCAGGAGCCGTCGGAACCGCCACCGAAGCTCATTCCCCTGTTCGAGCGCATTTCGCCGCTTCGGTAAGCCGTTCTCCTTTGTTTCCAATCCAAATCACCCCCGAGCTCCTCCATCACACTCACCCATGTCCGACTCAGGTCCGACGAGCCATCGCGAGCCACCGACGAAGCCCAGAACTCCGATCGAGAGCTCCGAAGCCGCGAACTACTATCGGTGAGCTTCGTTCTTCCCTTTCCTTATCCTTGTTGCATTGGTTGTTCGATTGGTGTGGTCGGGTGAGCGTGAGTGCGTGTGTGAGGCTGGGGCGGGGCTGGGTGCGAGACCAGAGCGGCGCCGACAAGGAAGGTGCGAGCGTGAGGCGAGGCGAGGAAGGGGCGAGCGAGCTGCGAGGCTGGGAAGCTTCGGGTGGGGCGGGAGAGAGAGACTGGCGTGATGTCGATCTCCGACGGCCAGCACGGGCGGCCTGAGCGAGCAGCGCCAGCGGATCGCGCGAGGAAGGCCATGGCGCAGGCGGGCTTCCTCCATTTGAATTGGGAAGGAGATGCTGATATGGCTTGTGGGCCCCTCCCTTGTTATTTTATTTCATTTAACCGGTGGGTTATTCCTTTATTTATTTAACTAATTAGCGGTAATTGAAATATATTATAATAGTATTTGAGGATTTAAAAGATTAATTATTATATTTTGGGAGAATTATAAGGGTTTTTTTTATTAAATAAAAATGGTCAGGATTTTAGGGGATTTGAAAATAATTTATAAAAGTGTTAAATAAATGGTATTTCAAATATCATGTAATACTATTTGAGATTTAAGATATATTATTGAGACTTAAAGATTTATAAAGAATTTGGAAAAGAATTTCAAGGTTGGAAAGTAATCTAATAAATCTAATAAATAAATTTAAAGGGAATAGCGAGTATTTTCAAGGGTCGGAATACTTAACTATTTAACTGGGATGTGAAACGGTTTTGAAACTAACTTGGGAATAAGACTTATTCGATGACTAACTAGCATGATAATATGGTCGTTTGACTAACGGTATGATATGTATGACCAATAGCATGATATTGTGGGGATTTTAGAAGAGATTAAATGTTGAATACATGTGATGTTGATGATATATACCTGTGTGCCAAGTGTGAATATGAAACGGTAATTTGTGAAATTGGCTAAGTATGGTATGAAGGTTGTTGTGAACTGATAATGATGTTGTTATGACCGAATTGAGAAACATGCTAATTTATGAGATATGATGAAACGAGATGAGAACTGAAGATGAGATAAAAATGTTAATAATGATGAGACAGTCAAGTTATCATATTCATGTGTATCTTATATGTTCATATGTGACTTGTGTGCCTTGCGTAAATTAGACTTAGACTGATTATGTTAATTATGGGATTACTAGGTGATCTTTGATCTGTTGGATTGCTTGCCATTGCTGATTATTGTTTGGATTCTACGCTTCTCCAAGTAAGCCCTCCGGGGCTTACTCAGTAACCAGTACCTCCTGCCTGATGTGTCATATAGTATGTAGGTGTTGCATATGCATAAAAGCATGTCATGTAGTATCATGCTTAGGAATTGCACTTACGAATGAGCATTCTTATTCTGTATGCGTTTGAATACAGAACGACCGTTATCTGTGAGTCCTAGAGTTCTTGCTAGGGTCATAGGACAACCTAGTCCAATCGGGTTTCGTCCTGAGTCATTCGAGTCGTTGGAATACCTTTACTATTATCAACATTATTATTTTCTTTTCGCAAGATCCATGATATGATGATGATGAGATCCGATATGCTATGGAATCGAACTGGCCAGTCTCCACCCTATCTGAAAGAGGGGTGGTGGTAGAAGAGGGATATACCACTTGGTATTATTTTTTAAGGCCTTACTTAATATTATGCTTATATGAATTAGGAGCACGATAGTGTGGTTAATCTTTCAGTACTGCATGAAGGCATCCTTTATTCTAGGTGTAGGCGTATTATATGTCCTCAGCGCGATCAGAGGACCCGCGGGCGGACTCTTGGCCTGATTTTGTGGTATTGTTTCAGGTACCCGTTTCACTGCTTGATTTTGTGTTGTTATGACGGGGTCAATTCATATGGCGGAGAGTGAGTGTTGAACCCTGACTTCACCAAATTTATACTTTTGAGATTTCCCCCTACTTATACTCTGTTTTGACCCGGCTTTGTCGCGACGTCAGTTGTATCTTTTTCAGAACTTATGTCCCTTGCATGATAAAGGGTTTTCCGCGTTGTAGCCTTAGGACAGGTACAGGGGTTCACCCCGGGGTCTCCAACGGACCTTCCGGATTTGGGTGTCAAATCCCGCTTTAAACTACACACCTTCGATTTCAAACCTTCAATCTGTACTCGGGGCACAAGGTCCTAACGAGGGGTTTCATCCCTCGAAACGTAACTCGGGAATTATAATCCCGGGCCGTTAGACATATGACACAACGCGTGTAGACCTCTATACTCGAAATAACTCATAAAACACACAAAGCTCATATAAACTAACACTCAACGAATTTAAAACCCTACTCCCTAAACACCTAAAAACACGTAAATTAAGATGATATTAAAATACTCCATACTTAGACCTTGTTTGTCCCCAAGTAAGACTAATTAGATAAAATCACAAGACAAGTGCCATCATAGCATGCTCTTTTCATCCGGGGACTAAACAATCAATAATCCCCAAACCTTGCAAGGATATTTATGTGCATCACTCTCACTTGATTAAGATATGAAATTTCAGTCTCAATAATTGTGCTTATCTATACCATAGGTTCGAGACTATGCACATAACAAAAATCACGAGGACTTTTATAAGAGTTGTAATGGAGCCAAGGTAAAGGAAAATAAGGCATGGAAATATTTAGGCTATGTGTTGCAAAAATCCAAAAAAAATGGTTAGTGAACAACCGGCACAACACCCACACCAAAAATAACTTCGCAAACCAAACCAACTCACAACCCACTACATCATCGCGGACCATGTAATGTTGCGCGGGCGAAAGTCCATCGCGCGTCTCTGGTGGCAATTTCTTTTAAGTTCTTCTGATTCAATCAACCATTTCTTTTCTCTTTTCTTCTTCACTCTCTTCTTAGAGCTTCAACATTGGAGGGCCCTTGGGCCCTTCCAATTGACACCTAGGCAAAAAAGAAAAAGAAAAAGAAAAAAAGCAAAGGGGTAAGAGCCCCAGCACCCCAGCCCTTGTTTGAGAGCCCCATTTCTAGGGGCTCATAGCGTGTAGAACGAGGACAATTTCATTTCACCCATTAAAATCTCAATTAGAGGTATTTTTTGTAATTTGTTTTTTTTTTAAATAATTATATTCAAATGTGAATTAATTTTATCTACCCGTAGACACCTAATTTGCATATTTTTTTTAAAAAAATATTACGCTACTATTATTTTTATCACATAAAAAGAAATTATATTCGGCTTCCTTTCTTATATCGTTGTACCGTGGAACATTTGTTTGCATTTCAATGCTATGTTTTGTTATCTTTTTTTCCCATTTACCAATTTAATAATAAAAAACAAAAATATAATTATAAATAATACTAATGTTAATGTTAATATTAATATTAATTATGTAGATGAAAAGGTAAATAGTGAAAAGTAATTTAAGGGTCTAAGACTCGGGCTCTCGAATGAGGGTGGAAATAATAAAAAACCGGAATGGGGCTCTTAAGCTGATGTGGCAAGAAAAAGGAAAGTTAAGGGCCCGAGATGAGTCTCTCCAATGTTGTTGCTCTTACCTCTCTAGCTTCAACACTATTTTGCACGCATACAAACATTTGTGATGAATGCACCTGGTTACTAAGTGTTTCAGCTGCCTCACCTGCATATCTTCCTCCTTATGTGAATTTTATCATCTACTGATACTAACCACATTTTTTTTCTTCGGATGCTTCTTCATGTGTGAATTTTATCCTCCACAAGGCCATCGGTTACTAACCGTGGTTATCCGTTTTGACTTTTGCCCATGAGTGAATATTATCCTCCTCTTGTCCAAAAGAATTTCTTCAACATTGCATATATTGACCATCCGCAGACCCTCCACCCGATAATTGGCTTTTTGTACTCAATCATCTCAACCATCCACAGACTATTAGTGCCGTCGCGGATCCAAAATTGAACCAATTTTTCGGATAGGTAAAGAGGATAAAATAATGTGGCTTGGATAATTTTTGTGGAGCTTCCAAAGAATAGGCTTTTAGGCTCATAGGGGTTTCAAGTAGCGAGCTCATGTAAAAGGTAGGTAAAGAGAGGGAAAAACATGACTAATGAAATCAATGCCTCAATCATCTTAATGATATGTACACAAAGTCATATATCAAATCCTCAAATAAGAGTCTAAAGCATATGCTCTGAAGATAAAGCAACAAAGTGCATGTCACGCATGAAAAATAATAAGAGGACTTATGTAACTGTTAGTCCTTTAGGCTAATCTCACCGGGCTTTTGTTAATGGACTAAATCGTTTTTTTCTTGCCTACATGCTAGGCAAATTATCAAATAGACAATGACATAAAACATATATGGCAAATGTTAGCATCGAAGGCAAAGGTCCCGTTGTTGTGGTATTTACTAAATTTTTGGGATATGATCAATAAAAAAGACACAACAAAAAATGCAAAAATAAAAACACAAAAAAATTTGAAAACTAGACGCATAAAATAAAAAATAGACACAAAACCGCCGAACACAAAAATAACTAAGGGATATGACAATAACTAAGAGGAATGACAATGACTCTCCCAATTTAGAACTCAATCAAGAGGTAATGTCCTAACTATATGAAAATGAATAAAATAAAATAAAGAAAAGAAAAAAATATAGAAAACTAACATTGGGTTAACTCCCAAGCAGTGCTTCTTTATTGGTCATTAGTTGGACCTTTCAGCACTTCCGAAAACGTTTGAACCTCCCAAAATGAATGGTCCATGGTTATCTCCGTTCATCTTGTAGAGTCCTTTTCGAGCAACATAACATAGATCGTTTGATACATTTTCTCTCAAAGTATATGTGCTCCTCTTCCTCTTCTTGACTTTGGGTCCCTGTTTTCTTCCATCAGTGCTGCCTCTTCACGTAATTGGATTTCTTCCTAGGATTTTATGCGTGATGGTATGTCAAGTGGACGCATAATCACATGTACTTCTTGCAACTTGGAACAGTGCGGTGCATCGGTGAAGATTTCTGTTTTGGGTCATCCGTGTGCCACTTTGCAAGCATCCCTACAAATATCCCAAATTGTTGTTCCTTTTGTTCTTGCATCACCATTGGAGAGATGGGCAGGGGTGAAGGATAATCTTCATTCGGGTTGAAGATTCCACATTGATTGTAAGATCTTGAGATGCTAACCTGCAGGTTGATATTAAAGGATGATGAAAGACAAAACAGGACTTGGTTTCAAGGTCTTGAAACCAAGGACAAAATATTTGGTCCTAATATGTATTTCTGGATTCGATAATTTATAATATAATTGATACAGGAATTTTTGCGGGATCAAATATGTTTGGGCCAAATATATTCTGATATGGGCCTCATCATTTGGGCCTTAATTCTCTTCAGAATGGATTGATCGATTATTTGGTCTATATCTCTTAACTTGATTTGGAAAGAAGTTTTGGTTTTTGAGATCTTTTCAGGAATCTTGAATGGGCTAAATTTAAACAAGGACTCTCGATCATATTGGCTACATCAATCTTTTAGAAGATATGTTGAAGATTGTGTGATGGTGTTATGAAAAGAACAGATTTGAGAGTTCAAAATTCAAACGGCTCTCAAAACCATGAATCATTGGAAGGCTATAAATAGATGAATGCTAGAAGAAGATCTCAACAACACTGAAACAAAAGTCAAAGCGATCAAAGATCTCCATATCCTTCATCAATCTTAGTCTCTCTTGCAAGTTCTCATTGTTCTTAGCTATTTCACATTTTGAGAGTTGAGGGAAGCACTAGAGCATTATCGCACAATTCATTTGTTTTACATTAAGAGTATTTCATACTCGAACTTAAACACACTTCGGTGTGTGGTGAAGAATTTTATTTCACTTGTAAGGTTGAGTTGCTAGAATAGAAGCGGTGAGACTTTGTATAGAAGAAGGAGAAGTTCTTCTAGGATATTCTAGGGCTCTAAGAAAAGTGAAATAAGAAGCATTTGAATCATACAGGTTAGATAACCCTAGGCGGGGACGTAGACTAAGTTCGTGTTGAATCTCGTTAACAACTCTTGTGTTCTTTAACTTTTATCTTCATATTTAATTTCCGCACTATACTTTGATAAGTTTTATTTTCGTACAGGTTTCTGGAATCCATTTCAAGGCCTTGAAGTTGACTCTGCAGAAATTTTGCGAAAATTGTCTAGAGTTTTTCTATTTTATTTACATCACCTATTACGACTCTTCATGGGCAATCTTCAAGATTCGTGGATGGGTAATATTCGAACTCCGCAGATGGATAATCTTCATGAACAACAAATTCGGGCTCGTCATGGAGCTTTTCTTCTGTAGACTCCTTTGTTTCAAGCGTGAAAACCCTTAAAAGAAAACTCTCTATTCTTTCTCACACTTCAGAGTCTATGAGTTCCTCATCCTCCGGCCTTTCAAACTCAGGATCTTGTAGTTCATCTACATGGTCTTCCATCTCAACTAATGTTTCAATGTAATTGTAAGAGTCACTGACCTCTACCTGGCTACTGGGAGCCTCTGGTAACACCTAGAAATCCATAGATAGTTGAGCTATTTGATACTCAAGCATCTTGAACCTCGCTTCATCACTGGCTTCTGCTTCCCGACTCTTGGCTTCATTCTTGGCTTCTGCTACATTTTGGAGTGCGAGGATTTGTTGGTGCATTTGAACTGCATTCTTATTTGGCCGACAATCATGTTGAAAATTATCATAAAGCTTGCAAAAAACTAACAAAATGGCTCACATGTTGGGTGACCCCATAAACCACAAAAATAGCAATAGGGAACGCAGGTCAGATAACCTCATTCTTGACAATATTCACAAAAGGGGTAATGGTTCATTCTTTAGAGAGCACCTGGAAAAAAAAAGAAGAAAAAACATCAAAAGTAACAAAAAGACTTAGAATAACTAATTGTTGTTGCACAACTGATATGATTGACAGTCTCCGATAACGGCGCCAAAAACTTGATCGGTCTAAAATCCTATAAGGAAATAGGTGAACCCCATAATCTAATTGAAAAATGGTTGAACCGGGTGTATCTAGGGAAAATATTTCTCAATTTGATGTCTTATCCTATGCCCCAAGGGTATAGGATAGAAAAACTGATTTGTTATGAGCACAATGTTTGAAACTATATTTTTGGAAACATATCAATCTATCATGGATTGCTTGAAGGTCTCTTTAGCAATTCAGTGGTTCATCTCAAAATGCACTGCCATGCAATAAATTTGTGCTTTGCTTGTTGGTTATTCTTGCTACATCCTCATTTGTTGTTGCGTTACTATCTGGAAATGGATGTGTTAATTATACTATAAAACTACTTGAGTGGATACTAAAGTTAATTTTCTATTCTCTCTTCCTTGGAATCTAGTTGGCAATTTACTAATAGGCTGTGTTGTTTAATGTAGGCAAAGGAGTTGCATCCTGTGATGGTGTTCATTTCACTCATGTCATTACTATAAATGCTGGCGAGGTATGTTAAGCTTTTCTTTTTTTCATATGGCATTAACATATTGGAAAGGAAAACATCAAAGAATCTGAACGATGCTTACATGTTGTTTATAGGGTTGTAGCGGCATCCTGCATGCACTCTATCTCCCAAAGTCCATGTGATTTTACTTTCCACCTACCAACAACTCAAATGTCATAACGTTTCATGTTGTTCTAATCTATTTCTGGACTCTGCTTAAAAGTACTTGTTCTAATAGGATGCTCATCTTTAGGCATGTAACTAGGGGTGGGCTTCACGCTCTAGCCCGCCCCATTTTTTTTAAAAGGTAGGTAAAAAAAAGAAAATATAATAAAAAAAAATTATGTATTTTTATTAGAATAAGAGTTTTGTTAATAAAAATTATAAATATATGAAAAATTTACATGCTGGCTATATACACCCCAAATCATGCATGTCCTTAAGGACGTGCATGGTTAAAAGGGGTTAACTAATTTTTTTAAATGTTAATTAGTCACAATGCTTGCACGTCCTTAAGGATGTGCATTTTCAGCCTTTGGATTTGTGGTGTATATAACTACACCTAAAATTTAATCTATTCAGCCCCGGCCCCTAAATTTTATTTTCTGGTTTCGTGCCTGCTCTTACACCAAATTTATGCGTTAGTGGAAATAGATTATAAACTTGAAACTTTCCTTCCATAAGTATGATATTTTTCTCGGAATGTAATCTTTGAAAACATCAACCAATTAATACTTTGGTTAGTTCAGCGGTCAGGATCACTTGTGAGATGCACCATTGCACCAATATATTATTACATCAACACATCATCTGCCCGCTGATGTGCTTTGTATATATGATTCCTTCTCCATCTCTTGTATAAATGGTTACAATAATCTTATCCTTCTATTTGTACCATCCAATCTGAAATATGAAGCCTGCAGAAGATTGTGAAGTGTCTTTCAGTGGTGTTTAAGTGTATAATGTCACTTACAAAAACTTTTAGTCAACAAGAAACGAGGGTTTTTGTAGTAGTGCCGACATTATTTGCTTGTTTAGGATGTCAATGCAAAGATTATATCCTTCTGTCAGCACTCAGCAAGGGCCAAGAGCTATTTGCATTTTGTCTGCAAATTGAACTGTATCTAATGCCACACTTCGTCAATCTGATTCTTATGGGGGTACATCGACTTATGAGCAAGCACGGAATCAGAAATTAAAATTCGATGGGACTAGGTAGGCTAAAATTTTCTTATACGCATAATTTTATTTACAAAACCCTTAATTTAATAAATAAATAAATAATTTTTTTATTAATCCACCCCTTATACTTATAAAATTAGAAGCAATGCCTTTGTTAAAAATTGCGCCACGTGTCATTCCCTGAGCAAATTTAAGAAGAGCAGTTTTCATATCTCATCCACGTTCTTTTAAACTGTCCATACAAAAAACTGAAATTAAAAGCTATTCTTTTTAGCCATCTTCTACCCCTCCAGCCCTCCTCCTTTAACTACCTGCTAATGACCTTTTGCCTCCTCATCCATTAGAATCTCGCCTTCTTTCACCGCTAGGGCACGACACCGAAGAGATCAGCATCGCAATCTCTTCTCTCCTTCCCACGTTCTCCCAATTCAGCCTCTTCTCTCTGCTCTCAATACAACTTCCATTTCTTTCCATTGTTTTCTCTTCTCACTAACTCTCAATCCAACTTCTTCTTCATTCCATTGCTTTTAAGAAAACTAACGGGTCGGACGGCGGGGCAGAAGAGGGTGGCTATGACCGAAGGTTGCTCAATCGGGTGACAGGCAGACGAAGGCGAGCCCGGGAGGCGGTTCCGTCGGGCATCGGCGACGGCGGAATCGGTTGCTGGTGGCAACAATCGACGGTTGGAGGCGACAATCGCTTGTGTGCACAACGTCTCGTACCGCGAGGTTTATGCTCAGGGCCTTTTTGTGCTTAGAAACGGCCATTGCAAGGATATGTGCATCTACGATGTCAAAGCGTCTCTGTCACATCTATGGCAAGATCAAGAAAGTCTGAATCGTCGTCAACAATATTATCATCGCTGGATTTCAAGATTATTAGGTATTCAATGTTCTTCTTTTAATGTTGAGATTGACTTGCTTCATTCAATTTCATTGTCAATGTTGAGATTTATTTGTTTCATTCAATTTCATATGTTGAGATTGATTCATTTCTAATTCCACTACCGATCTTGGTTTTTGTTTTATTCAATTTCATGGTCTTCTTTATCTATTTTGATATTGCAATGAAACATGGTAGATAATTTATTGGATTAATTGGTTACATAGCAGGAAATTTAATACCCATGGTATATAGGACTATAAGCAGGTTTATCAACTTGAGCTTGGAGTCTAATTTGAACAACTTTCGCATCGGTTGGTGATGCTAACTGGATGTATGTCCCTTGCTGCTTTTAGTCTTCCTTGGAAGTCTTAATAGCCTCACTTGTAATTTTGACGAATACTTGGATATCCTATCTCTATGTGCTCTTTATTTGGGATTTCAACTTATAATTCATGACTATGTATAAACCAACTATTAAAGATTAATGAGGAAATTAGCATTAAACATTGTTGGGCTTCTAGCTGTTCTCGTGCATGCATGTTCATTGTTTTAGTTAGGCATCCTCTATAATCGAATTGGTTGAGTAATCCTCTTTTATAAATGCTTAAAAGTTTTTGAGTGCATTTAATTTCTCTATATAAGACGCTTTTGTCAATGGTGAATTTTTATTACTTTTGTTGATCGGGGGAGTCTAGGTTTAAACTCTTGCAAAAAACCTCAGTTAGAGTGGGCATTAATCGCCGATGTTTGCTTGTGATCTGCTCCGACGAACGGTGTTTGCTCTTCTCCTCCTACTATGGGTAATTTATTTCTCAATTATTAATTCCTATTTTATTATGCAATGGGCTTTCACTCTCCCATTTCCTTAAGCATGAAGAGAGAGAAAATGCTGAAATTTGAGGAAAATGGTGGGGCTTTTGGATGGTTAGTTTAGGCTGATTTTGTTTTAAGATTATGGCTTCACTTTAATAAGCCTTCATATAATGGTATTTGGGGATTTATTTTGTTAATCCTCAAATAATGATAGTATATGGTGAACTTCACGTGCATATATATGGATGATTGCATTATATATTGGGATTTATTAGTCAAATTGGATGTTATAAAGTTGTTATATTTTGGGTTTAATCCTTTCACATAAGGTGTTCGAGTAAATGTCTCTATGAAGGAGTTTATACATTTCAATTCACCGTAGTGAATTTTATTGATTGGATCATTGCACACAAGGTGTTTAATAAAATGTATCAAAGAATTAGAGTGTTTCCTTTTGAAAAATATGAAAAGTTTGGCTTCAGCTGGGTTTAAGGAAGTTGTGTAATTTCAATTTAATGAACATTCGGTGGTTTGTTTGGATTTCTATGTTGATTTGCATTGCACTTTCTTCCACTCAAAGCTTGAAGTGAATGTTATTTTGTTTCTTTTTCCTAGCTGTTCGCAAGGTTAAGGCAATGGTCACGAAAATTGCCTTATACAAGGCTGGTGCCATAGTTAGATGACTAGATAATATTGCGCACTCCCGCCTTCAATGTCATCAATGGTAGATCATATGCAGAGAACAAACTTGCTATGTTGGTGCTTATTTATTTCTAATTCATGTTTGATTTTCTGAGCATGAAAGTCTACAACTACTAACATACTCTGTAGTTGTTAAGCAGGAGTATATGATCGATCCTTCATGTTGGAGCAACCTCCTTCAAAGAAGCCATGAAGATGGGCTATGAAGTTTATCAGAACTTGAAGGTAAGTAAAATGATGCAGGATGACTTATATAATGTTGAATGTCACTCAACATATGCTTTAATTACCAAGCTCTTGAAACTGAAGAGCTTGCGTCATAGTTAGATCTCTCAAGGTCTTGAAAACATCTTAAAATAAATCATCTATTATAGGTCAATTTAAAGCAATTGGATTCTCGTGAAAATACACACAACCTTAAAATGAGTAAAAACATAATCATTTATTTTATTCAACTCAATTCACAAGCAGGGTGTGAAGTATAGTATGACGATGAAAATCAGGTTTCAATATTATATACGAGCTGAGCTGATTTCTATAGTTGTAAAATCACATCTACACATTAGCACAACCTTAAAACGAGTAAAAACTAATCTATCACGGTGTCATCAGCAATGCGTATTTTTCGCAGGATGTTTCACAACCGGGGTGTGATACGTTTTATGGGTATTAAAATTCATTTTTTTTAATATTAATTAGAAAGGAAAAAAACCATCATATATTTAAAGTGAGGAAAGAGATGGGAACCAGAACCAAGGGTTTTGAAGTCTTAGCTTAGAAGTCTCACCTCTTCTCTCTGTTGAACAATCTATCCGAAATGGTGAATCACCGGTGAGAGCTCCATCTGTCTGTACCGACCGCCTTTGCAAACCTCTCCACTTTGTGAAGGTAAAGCCATCGGTTGGGTATGTGGGTATTTGTTATATTTTCCTATCTGTTTGTGAAATGTTGTTAAATATTGTATTCAAATAGATGTTTAGGTTGATGAATATTATTCTTCCTTGCGTTTGGTAGTATTATTTTGTGAAATGGATGTGCATGTAGGTATGATTATAGTATCTTGAGGTGTTTATAAGTCAAATTGTGGTGTATTAAGTTGGAGGATTTTGGGTTAATTTATTGCATCTAGGGTGTTCGATGAGATGGATAACAATGTTATTTTAGCTACCCTCAAAGAAGTACTACCTAAACAATAGAGGCAACGAGAGACATTCCAAAAGCTAGAAAATATGCTTCAAGATATTCACATAAAGCAAACATCTTCATGAATGTGCATCGATTTACATGTTTTTTTTATGAATGAACATTCTTATTTCATTCTATTTTGTTTACAATGTTCATTCATTATTATAGGATTGCAAAAGACATTAATTTGGTAAGTATTATGGGGTCTACAATTGAAAACTCGAACCTAATTACAATTGTTCAATTATAAATTTGGTTCACGTTGGTATTTAGGATGTGTTACTCAGTTTGAGATGAAATAAATAAATTATATATCAATGCGGAATATGATATCCTATAAATTATAATCTTCGTAGGTTTATACGCTGCCTTGAAGTTGGATATTTCGATTTCAATTGTTGTTATTGTTCACCGGCATGTGATTCGAACTTTTATTGTTTAGTACGCTCTTTTATCCTTGTGCATTTATTTGTTGATAATGGTCGAATTTGTATTCTTGAGTAATTTATGATATAGACTTATGACATCAAGTTTTTGTTTTCAAGAGCTGAAAATGTTATAAATGTCTTTGGTTTTTGACGTAGGATATCAACGACTGGTTTTGGATGCTTTTTTATTGGATGAAGTTTATGGTTTTGTTATTCGAACTTGCGATTAATCTTGGAACGTGAAGTGACTTCGATTATTGGACATTTAGGCACTTATACTATGGTGACTTTTCTTATGCGTAGTATTTTGGAGTGTATATGCACACATTGAATGTTTTGGTTGGTTGTTAAGTATAAAATTGTCTACACATATCATTTAATGTATCTTTGCCCATGTCATTGGTTGTTGTGAACAGTTGATTATTTGTGGGGTGGTTGTGAACATTTGATTATTTGTGGTGAATGCTGTTTTTCACTGATCAAACAGAGAAGCATATTAATTTTCATATGTAACAGTTATATGAGAACAGGGGGTTTTGTTTTGTTCTAACATTTTTTTTCATGACCCAAGAACTTGCAACAAGCTCCTCATGTCTTAGATGCCCAAGGCCTTTGAAACTTAATTGGGGATAATGTGGCGGGAAACATTTTTTTTCATTTTTCTTTTTTGGTCTGATTTACAAAGATGGGTATTTATATACTAATATGTTGTCATACATAGATGGTAAAAATAAAAACCATGATTAATTTTATTTTGCAATGGAGGCCACAATCACGGTTAACACATTTTAAAAAAAATTGGATATTTTTTAAGCCTATCATTGAGCATCTATTCCATTTGACCCATGTTGTCTGCAAAGAAGTTATTCATAACATACAACCCTTCATTATTTATATGATAAATATTTGTATAAAAGTGTTTATCACATTTTTATTCATTCTTGTGCGCATATAGAGTTTAGAAATTCGAATATGCTTTTGTGTGGCACAATATTTTTGCAAATATTCCCCGACTTTACGTGTATGCCTTGTAATAATGAATAAAGCGGTGTACTACGTGTGTCATAGGCAGGGTTTGATAAGGGAAGAACACTGGGTGATTCACATCATGTTTGTATATAAATTGTTTACCTACTTCAAATTATTTATTATACACATTGGGTGTAAGAAACCCATCATTCCGTTTGATGACATAATTTTCTTTGTAGCTTTTATCACTTTTGAGATTTTTTGTTTGTAATTGTAAGTGTTATTGTATCATATTTGTGGTAGTAATTAGTAGCATGAAAACAAATCAAATCAAATCAAATGTATTCATTGTATTTGAGGAAATAACGATCTAAATATCATGAAAAATTAAAAAAACCATCGGAAAAGCCGCATATGTTTGATTTGATCCTTGGGGATGAGAAACTGTAGTTGAGTGCTCATAGCATATGTAAATCTGATGCATGCGCAGGATATAATGCCTTTGTTTATTCTGTAGACTATTTGCATAGTATTCGATCTTTTCGACTCCTTAATGTTATTGTGGAATATAGACCAATCATCCGGTTTATGTAATGAACCAGATTGATGATCACATGGTTGAGAACGAGAACAATTGAAGCACGTATCGTTAGTGGTTGAAATATTGGTGAGAAAATTGTCATTCCCTGTATGATGCTCAACCCTTCATATTCAACTCTCTCTTTCAAGTTTCACCTAGATATAGTTTCCGATTATCCTTTCATTTGCGATGACTATAAATAAAAGTCAACGTCAATCACTATCTCAAGTGGAGTTGTATCTTCCAAAGCCCGTATTTACTCATGGTCAATCGTATGTTGCCAGATCTTGAGCCACAAATATCCAGGGGTTAAAGGTCTTACTTCTAGACAAATATAGGAAGAGTGTCGCTTCTAGACAAATATAGGAAGAGTGTAACGAAAACAATGAATGTTGTCTATGAAGAAGTTCTTCAAAATATATGACCCTTCTATAGTTATATGATAAGTGTTTGTATAAAAGTATTTATCACATTTTCATTCATTCTTGTGTGTATATAGAATTTTGAAATTTGAATATGCTTTGTGTAGCACAATGTTTTTGCAGGCATTATCCGACTTCACTTGTATGCCTTATAGTATTGAAGAAAGCAGGTGTACCACGTATGTTATAGGCAGGGTTTGATTATGGAATAATGCAAGGCGATGCCCATCATGTTTGTATATAAATTGTCTACCTACTCCAAATTTGGTTATTATTCAAATTGGGTGTAGTAAATCCATTGTTCTGTTTTATGACATAATTTTATTTCTTGCTCTTATCACTTTTGAGATTTTTTGTTTGTAATTGTAAGTGTTATTATATACTATTTGGAGTAGCAATTGATACGATGAAAACAAATCAAATGTATTGATTGTATTTGGGAAAATAACGATGTGAATTTTATGATAAATACTCACCCGTACATGGTACGGGAAAAGTACTAGTTTTCTTTAATTTTGTACCCATTATTTTATTTTTGTAAAAATGGGGTGGACTGGAGCGGACCCCAGCCCACCCTAGGGGGCTTGGTCCGTCCCTGCTTACGAGGTATGCATTATTCTAATGCTTTCGTCCATTCAGCCTGCCAAGCAGCCAGCCTGATCGAAGAAGCACAAATCTCGACCTGCTTTGCAATCGACAACAGCAGCACTTGCTCTTCCAGCTCCTGGTGCAGACAACAGCTTGGCCAACTGCACATTCGCATTGCACTTGCACACACGTACGGTTGGATCAAGAAAACCTACTGATGATCAACATTTCATTGCCTTTCCACTTTCAGAGTTTCAAATACATTTCCCTGGTTTTCCAGTTGAGATTTTCGTGAGGCTTGCTGCCTGATCCGATCGAGGCTTTGATATTTGGGGAAAATGCAGGATCAACGTACTCATCCAAGTTAGCTGGCTGACTACTAGAGATCGATAAACTATATATGCTAGGATCCTGAATTAACTAGCTAGTAACAAATCGTTTAGGTAATGTTTTTACCTAGCTATGAAATCCGGCCTATATATAAAGATTGAAAAACTAAAATTATGATCGATAATTGGTCGGGAATTCAAATATTGAGTTGCTAGCTACTGCTTCACTAGCTAACTTGATCAGATGCAATGCAGCTACTTTTACAATATATTGGTAATTTAGTAATTTATTTGCAAATTTAGACTTTAACCATATTATTTAATTTTATGAATTTCGATCTTCATATTGTATTGTGGTATATATTTAGCAATTAGAACTTGACTTGTAAAATAATACAGTCATCATAAAATTCAAAATTTCATAGCCAATTTAAAGAGAAATTAAAGATACTACGCCTATACAACCCAGTAGCTCTCCATCAGAAGATATGTCAATGTATCCTAATTAGCTTACATACACATATTAACTTTCTTGAATGATCTCTAGAACATTCTAATCCTCTTGTCTTGCAGTAGTCATGGTGGATAGAGAGCTGCTGCTTCCCCTCTTCCTCTTTTTCCCCCACGTTGGAGCGCTGCCGTACTTGTCCTTATCCTTGTCAATATGATCACTACTCGAGCTTGAACCTCCTTCGATGACGGGGTTGCGAGCAGCAGCATGATCATGATCATTTTTAGCAGTTGTAGTTGTAGGTCTCCTGTCTTCCTTGAAGATGATGAAGCCGATGGAAGCATTGTTCTTGCGAAATGACCAAACTTGAAGGGTATCCCCTACAGTGAGACCGTTGGAGTTGACAAGATCCATCCAGCCACCGTTGAGAGCATAAGACCAGCTACGAGTGCTCCTCCTATCTCGCGCTGCATCCGACTTCTTATAGTTCCACCTGGAGAGGCTGAGAGTACGCACGATGAGCGAAGGATCCACCACATCCACCTCCAGTCTCTTGAGTTTTCTGTTGGCACCTCGCTCTTGAAGAAGAGCCTCTTCTTCAACAGTCAAGAAGGGTCGGAGGAGTTGGGTTTTGGGGATAGTGATCGAGTCGCGTTAGCCCTTTCTCCACATCAGATGGGAAGAGGGAGCGGCTGAAGAAGTGGATGGGGTTGTGGTCCTCCGCCACCCCTATCGATACCAAAACACGCCGAATCTGCAGGGAAAGCAGCCCTCTTTCAGTTTCAGGATAGAGTGGCTTGCTGTTCAACTTGCAAACAAGTCGTTCGATGATCACCGGTTTCTTCTTCATCTCCACAAGGGATATTATTGGATCATCTTCCTTCACCGAATTAGGTTTTTCCACAGATTGAGGAGGGGAAAAAAGTTGTCCGTTCAACTTGACAACTAGGCGCTTGGCTTTCTTGGTGTTCTCTACGAGCGAGGGATCATCTTCTATCACGGCTGGGTGATGTGGAATGGGGAGGTTATCATTGTTAGGTTTCACAAAGGAATCATGGGAGGAAGATGGGTTTGGTTGATGGGGTTGCGGTGTGTTGTGAGCCTAATTTGCCATGTTTTAAACTTACTTTTATATCGATTTCTGCATACACTGCATGCATTTGGGTTAGAATACTACAGAATCTGGGTATTTTACACTTATTTGCAATATATGGAGGTCTACACAAGTTTTGGTTATATTTCGCAGAAATCGGACGCACATTGGAGCTTAAAGGAAACTCATGGAGAAGCTAAGAATGGTGCAGCTGGAGAAAAGGCCATTTTTCACCATTCTTCATTCCGAATCAAGCTTTGATGTCTTCATGAGAGTTGTAGCCCTCGGAAAGAGCTTTCCAACGCATGGTCATATGCGTCAATCCGACGAACGAGGACTCAGGAAAGTGCGTTTTAAGAACAGAGCAGAAAGCTGAGAGATGTACTCGATATCGAGTACCTTTACTCGAGATCGACCAAAAATGTCCAAGGAGTGCCTGGTCGAGGAGGAGCTGATCGAGAAGCCGAAGACGAAGACATGTCGGGTTACACTCTACTCGAGATCGAGTAAACCTACTCGAGATCAAGGAACCCGGAAGCCGGCACCCGAGCCATGTCGAAGAGAGGTTGCTCGACAACACCAGAAGACAAAGTCGACGCCAACCCAACTCGATCTCGAGTTAGTTGGTCGAGATCGAGGAGCCAGGAGCAGCTGTCCGAGCCATGTCGAGCGGAGCTACCCGACCAAGCCAGCCAGCCATACTCGACGACCACCTTACTCGATCTCGAGGAGCCTTAGTCGAGATCGAGGAGAGCCGTGTCCGAAACCGCGTTACGCGGTGAGCTGTCCGTGTCGAGTTGGGAGTCCTTGGAGCCGAAGGAATCCGAGATTGCCGAGATACATCAAGTTCTATCTATGGAAGACAAGATCTATCAACAAGAAGATATTTTACCTATTTAGATTTAATTCCCCCTTTATAGATTTAATTCCTAAGTGCTTTTATTTATCTTTTAAGCTTTTTAGATATAGATAGAGATATTCTATCCTTGAATAGCAAGGAATAGAAGGCTATAAATAAAGCCTTAGGGGCTGGTTTTTCATCATTCAATTCAGAGCAAGAGAAGTAGTACACATAGAGGTTTTAGGAGTTCTAAGGTTTTTAAGGTTTTGGCATTCAACGAAAGTTGGTGTGCCGGGATTGTAAAAGCTTTGAATTTAGTTTAATGCAAGTTTCTTTTTATACATCAATGTCTGCGATTGCGATGAAGAGCGAGTAGTCCACCCACTTCTGGGGCTGGGGTGAGCCCGACAGTGGCCATGTGAGGTGATGCGGTAAAGGTACAATCTTGTTATGCGATTCTTCTTCTATCCCTACTAGCATGATTCTTTTGCGAGAGTTGAAGGTGATCATTGTTTTTGTTATTGAAGCGAAAGTGATCTTAATGCAACTTGGATTAATTATGTGAAAAGGGTTAGTAACAATTAGGGTTTATGCGAAAGCCTCTATATGCCTATTTGTTAATAACGAAAGTTATTTTGATGGAAAGCATGATCTTTTATGCCTTTATGTGTTACTTTGCATGGTTATCGTTGTGGTGTTGATACCCTGGCTTTGGAAGTTCTTTATATATTGATTTATTTCTATCGAATTCTGAGTTCTGTGTTCGAATCTGCAAGTTTACAGTTTTTTGAGTTTTTAGTCGAGATAGAGCAGTGTCTTGTCGATCTCGAGTAAGCAGTTGTCGAGATCGAGTAGGGTTTGGTCTTGATCGAGTTGCTTCTGTCGTCGATTCTGAAAGTTTCTGCCTTTACTGCTGTTAGTCGATCTCGAGTTAGGCTAGTCGAGATCGAGTAAAGTTGTTGTCTTTGTTTTATTTCTTGTCTTCGCTTGTTATTTTCTGTCTTTCTTTCTTTGTTTCTTTGTTTCTGTCTTCTGTTTGCTTTTCTGTGAGATTTACAGCTGCCTAGGATCCGCTGACACGCTTCCTCGTGGATTCGATCCTGACTTTCTCTTACTGCATTGGAGGGAGTCTTGTAATTATTTGCGTGGGCCTAAATCTGGTTTGATCTATTTCATTATATTTCATACTCGATTTCCTCCTTACAACACGGTGGCGCAGGGGGTTCGATAATGGGACCGGGAGTAATCAAGCACCCAAAGAGCATGAAACCTGGGCGGGGATCCATGAAAACCGAGAGAGATCGATCAATCTATCAAAGCAATCAACGAAACTTGGGATTTAGGGATTTAGGGTTCGAAGGAAGGAAGAAAGATGAGAAAGCAAGTGTTGGGGAATCGGGAAACGGCAGATTGATGATAGTTTATATAGTATTTGGGAAGCTGATGGTTTGTTAGTTACTAACCTTTCAAGCCAAGTAGTTTCCATAATTTGGAATCCCAATTTCTATCTATAATGAATTTCAAATAAAACTTTTCCTAATGTATGATTTATCTAATTAACTTCCCAATTTAAATCTCCTTGATAGCATTTTCACAACCAATAAAAAAAGTTTATTGTGTCATGTCCTTCAACATATTATCTTACTTTCTATATATTCTGAATTATAATTATGCTATTTTAACCCAAAAAATTAATAATAATTATGCTTGTTTTATCCTATCAAATTAATTTTGTTCCTTATCCAAACTTATATATCTACCACTTGAAGCCATGATTGAAATTTGCGTTGGTTTGAGATTTTCCATGTACGTTGCATATCAAGCTCACATTTTGATCTTGATGTTATAAGTAAAGAGACACTGATTAATAAACCAAAGTTTCAAAGAACCTCTTATTTGCAACACTTACACTTCCGTAGTGGACATCGATCATTCCCCTCCGTTTTAAAATAAATGTCGTTTTTCATTTTGTGCATGCATTTAAAGTGATAAAAACTCTATAAAATATTAATTTTTAATCATTTTTTTTAATAATTTCATACTTGTAAATATTAAGTATGAAATTATAAAAAAAATCATTAAAAAAAATATGATATAGAGTTTTTACTTCCTTAATATGTCTGTCGAAAAGTAAAATGACTTTTATTATGAAATGTATAATTTTTTGACACATTGACATGTCAAGACCACTTTTCGATCATGATGAGTGAGGATACAATGATATGTTAAATTCTCAAACGACTTGATACTCTTTTTTTTTTTAACAGTAGGCAAAGAGTTGGATGTACGTACTACCAACATCCATGATCATCTAACACAATGATGTTCTGAAACTTACAACAAGAACTCAAAATAAAATTACAACTCAACTAAGATTTTGCAAGAAAACCAGCTGCACAATTCGCCTATCTATAGCAATGCTGGAATGTGATTATCTCAAAATCTTCGCTTAATGAACGGATTTCTTGAACTAATTGCACCACCTCTCATGGTATATTGTTCACATGATTAATGACATTGATAACGATTGAGCAATCACTTTCAACTATGGCTTTCCGTATCCCAAGCTCCGCTGCCAGTGTTATACTTGCATATACTGCAAACGCTTATGCTAGGATGACAGAACTCATTCTAACATTACATTTATGTATCCGAATAACTTGACTGTAATTATTCCTCAGAACGCACCCAATCTGAGGTTGACAACCAATTTTGACCGAAGCATCTACATTAATCTTAACGACATTTATTGGGGGACATTTTCAAATCATTTTATCAAAAGGCCTAATACATTTTGGTAATTTGGTTTTCACATGTTCTTTACTCCAGCAAGAAATCTTATCAATAGTTTGAGTTAAAACATTGATAATACTCTTATTAGAACCGTTGCAAAAAATAATTCTATGTCGCAGCTCCCAAATAGAATGCCATAAATGACATAGGGCTTGTTCTGTTTCAGGGTCAGTAACCCGAATCTCGATTCGTCATCATCCTTCTCGATACACATGGCCCTTTGTTTTTGGATCGAGGGCTCTGAAATCGAGCCCTCTCTCGTTGGGCTTGCGGAACTGGACACTGTTTACTTCCCCGGATTCTGTAACTCCACTGGTGTCATGGTTTGCGCCGTCATTCACTGTGCGCTTCTCCTCGACCGGTCTTGATTACCCCTGGAATCTCGGTCCTGTCCGGCCTATATATTGATCGCCATCGTCGGTGGCTTTCTGGCCCGGTTGTTGGTTGGCAGAACCCCCACTCGCCTCTACCGCTTCCTTTCCATATCGTTGGTTGCCGGCGGTGAAAACCCTGGTTAGGCCCAAAGCAGCCCTTGGGAGGAAAATTAATTAAAATAAAAACAAAAAACAATTTCTATGTGTACCTATATATAATTTTATAACCCGAAGAGAGAGAAACTCCCTTCAAGAGAGAGAAACCCTTCGTTTCCTCGTCCGTACTCTGATGAACCCTAGCGTGCGAAATTGCCCCAAATCCTTCGATTGTCCTCTCCAATCAACAAATTTAATTGGGGATTTCAGTCTACCCCCATACCCACTTATGAGTTTCAATCAAAAATTTGGAGATTGGATTCCAATCATAATCTCTTTCTGGCCTTGCGTGTGCGCGATTTGGGCAAGATGCTCAAGCAAAAATCGCAAATCAGTCGTTTCGAAATCAAATTTCTTCGTTCTCTCGAAGGATTTGGTGAGCAAAGAAGTAAATGGTGGTGGTGGCTAGTTTGCTGGTGCCTTCCACCAAAAGGGAAAATTAAATGGTGGTGTCGTGGTGTCGCTATGGGGTTTGTCTATGGTGTGTTCCATGATCGTCTAGATCTGATTTGGGAGGATTTTGAGGTAGGGTGGCTGTCACAAAGGTGTTGTTTTGACTCAGAGGCTTTCCTATGCTTTCAATCGAATCACTGCTATATAACCGAGTTATGGGTAAGCTGTGTGCTTCACTTTCACTTCTCTTTTCCATCTCAATCTAACACAATATCTTTTCTGTGGTCAATGGCGGACAAGAAAAAACTTAAAGGCAAGCAGAAGGTTGGCGATGACGCTCATGAACAACCCCTGTCCGATGATGCTTTCATTGGAAGTTCCTTCAAACCGGCAGCATCCGAAGCCAGGCCCGAGGGGGTACCAGGCCCTGAGGACAGGGGTTCAATCCCTACTTCTACACACTCCAAAGGGAAAGCTAAGCTCCCCTTTGATATCGAAAAATACAAATCCTGCCTGGCGGGGGTTAGGGAAAACATTGCTACTCTCCGGAGTACAACTCTGTATGCAACTATCACGACTAGAGTGATCAACTGGCCTGCTGTCTACCCGTTGGGGTTGTGGGTTTGCACGGCTTCTGGGCCCCTACAATCGTCCCTGGTGGTGGCTTCTAACTGTGTGTGTTTATTGTATCCGGTATGTGATTATAAATTATGTAAGCTATGAAAGCGTAATATCACAGCTCCTCTTGTACAAGTGTTTCAGTTGGGCACTTGTCCTTGGAAGGATAAAAAACTCTATGGTTTTGCATTTGGAGGAAATGGACATATTGTCCTCTCAAACACACTGTCTTAACTCTAGAACATGCTCAACGAAAGTAAACAAAGTAACTCACTCACTCCTTGCCCACTCCTTCTCGGTTTCGGTTGCTCTCTTTTTGAGTAGGGGATTCATTCCTACAAAAATGTATTTGCTGGTTCATTCTATTTGTTTTAGGTGGATTGGTAGGCACCTCAATCTAAAGTTTATGCGTAATGAAATAACCTCTAATCCCCGTAGCCGTAGAATGAACCCCCTAAATATAATGAATATTAAGCTTATGTATGATTGTCAGCTCTTGGTGTTTGGGTGGTGTTGTGAGACTTGGGTTTGCACTTCCCTTAACATCATGGCTGTTTACTCATCTAATAGCAACAATGGTAGAATAACCTTACAAACTCTTAATTCTATTCCCGATTCCTTGGCCTCTGTGAAGTTTTTAGCCGATCTTAAAAAAACACCAGTGAAGATAATCTCTCCAAGAAAGGATCTTAAACCCTTTCTCTGCCATGCATTTTGGTGGTCGGGAGATAGGCTTTCAAACTCTTATTGCAACTGGTGCCATAAGCACCATCACAACCCGGTAATAATACAACTTCGTTTGGGTAGAATATCTGTTTCGGACCCAAACTATAGAGGTGTTTCATGAAGACCTGCTTCTGGAACCGCCGTGGTATAGGAAAACGTACATTCTGGACGAATATTGACGTCCTATGCAAATCAGTGCACATCCAAATGCTAGCACGTGCTGAAACTAAAACTGATGCCATACCAGAGGCTCCAGTTTGGAGAGGAGCGGGTTTTGATAAAGCAATTTGGGTTCCTGCCATAGGTAAGACGGGTGGATTGGCCCTTCTCTGGAAAGAGAATACTCTTCTCCAAGAATCCATTGAAACAGTGCTTGTATGGGAAAGGGTCATAACTATAAAATACTCCAATGAGGCGGACAACTTTTGTTGTCTCATCTGGTTTGTTTATGCTGCTCCCCACGAGGTGGATAAACCTGCTTTTTGGGATACACTTACAGAAGCAATTAATCAGGAGCAATTACCAAGTATCATTATTGGGGATCTCAATGAAATTGCATGTTTCGCGGATAAAGAAGGCGGGGTGCCGGTCAAAATTAATCGGCTATCAAGGCTCACAAACTTCAAACATGATTGTTCGCTTTCAGAAATTCCGTCTTGGGGAAATAACTTCACATGGCGCAAAAAGCAAATTGAAGAAGGAAACATTAAGGAAAAATTGGATCAAGTGCTTGTGCATCAACAAATCATTCAGCAATTCCCATCTATTAGCACAAAAATGGTGCGTTCTCGGCATCTGACCACTGCCCAATCTCGACGGAGTTAACTACCAATATCAGATTTAAGCCTCCTCCATTTAAATTAGAGAATTTGTGGCTACAATGAGGTGATTTTCGTATTCTTGTTAAACAAACTTGGCGAACCTCATGTGTGAGTTCTACCATGTTTCAACTGATGTGTAAGACTCGATTACTTAAACAGAAAGCAAAGCTTTGGAACAAAAGCACTTTTGGAAACATCTTCTGCCAACTAAAAGTAGTTGAAGAGCAACTACTTCATATTCAGACAACTCCTACCCAGTGCCGGTCAGGGCAAATACTAAATAAGGAAAAGAATCTGATCATCAAGAAAGAAAAATTACTGCAATTTCAAAAATCATACTGGAATCAAAGAGCTAAGACTAAACACATTAGGCTTATGGACTCAAATACTGCGTATTTCCATAGGATTGCATCAGGAAGAAGGAATAGAAAGGCAATAAGACGCATCACTTAGGTACCGTAATAATTGGGGATTGAAACATAAGTAATGAAATTCGTAGGGATTACCAACAACGATTTTGCAGCCAGAACATTAACCAACATCGTTTAGAAGAGTATCTGCAACTGATATCGTCAGAAATCACCCAGGAGGAAAATGAAAAGTTAATTACTACCCCTTCAAATGGGGAAATAAGGCAGGCTGTGTTCAGCATGGGGAAAAACAAATCACCTTGCTCTGACGGCATGACATCAGAATTCTAAAAAAACTGTTGGGACATTGTGGGCCCATCGGTTATCAAAGCAGTCAAAAGTTTTTTTCTATCTGGAAAGATCCTAAAACAATATAACCATACATTTATAACATTACTCCCAAAATGTGACAACCCTATGTCCACATCACACTATAGACCGATTAGTCTATGCTTGACCATCTATAAGATCATATCCAAAATTCTAACGGAACACCTCAAGGTGGTTATGGGTAAGCTCATTCATCCCTTGCTAGGTGCATTTATCTCGGACAGAGCAATACAAGACAATGTTTTAATCGCTCATGAAATCTTCCATTCCTTCAGGTTTCGAAAGGGTAACGAAGGTTGGCTAGCACTTAAACTTGATATGGAAAAGGCTTATGACCGTGTTGAATGGAATTTCACAGAACAAAGCATGCGTAGGTTTGGGTTTCACTCAATTTTTATTAATTGGATCATGGAATGTATCACTACGTACAGTATCTTTCTCTGTGCTTGAATAACGGTCCAACAGAGATGTTTTACCCCTCCAGAGGATCATGCCAGGGTGACCCGTTATCACCATACCTTTTGATTCTGGGAGCTGAAATCCTAGCTAGGCGCTTATCAGTGGAGTCTACTATGTCTTGCCGGCAGGTTGGTTTCAACTTTGGACGAAACGGTCGTACTATTCCGTTCTTGGCTTTTGCAGATGATATTCTCATTTTCTGCAAAGGAAATGTCACGGCTTGTCAGAAAATTAAATCGATATTGGAAGAATATTGTTAGATCTCGGGCCAGAAAATTAATTTTCACAAGTGTTCATTCCAGGTTACTTCAGGCATCCAGAGGTAGAGAATTCCTGCACTAGAAAACATGCTCAACATTTCACATGTCACTTCTATTGAAAAATACTTAGGTTGTCCAATTATAAATGGACGTGTCAACAAAGAAACTTTCGATGACATTATCTGTCGATCCAAAGAACAACTAACAAAGTGGAGGGCTGATGCCCTATCACAGCATGGTCGGATGGTCCTTATCGGTTCCAACCTGGCTGCAAATCCACTATATACAGTGCAGAATTTCATGCTAATAGCAAATATGCACAAGGAGTTGGACAAAATCAATCGGCAATTCTTTTGGAATAAGGATGCACAACATAGACCCCTTATTGGGTGGGATAGGATATGCAGACCCAAGAGCGCTGGAGGTCTTGGCCTTCGAAAGGCAAAAGAATAAATGAAGCCCTTCAACTAAAATTACTATGGAAGATCATTGCGGAACCAAACAACTTTTGGCTTCGCATGGTAAAATATAAGTATCTCAAAGATTTTGAGTTAACAAACTATAAAAGGAGTGGCAACTGTTCATGGCAGTGGTCTAAACTATCGTCGCTAATTGACAAATTTAAAAATGGTCTATTTGTAATGGACTCTCTGTTAAATTTTGGATAGACAACTAGGTCTACGCACAACCCATAAGCTCAAGAGCAGATTGGCCTCACCCGATTAGCCTGCGGGAGCGAGTAGCTGATTACATCATTGGGGGGGCAATGGTGGACTAAAAAGCTCGAGGCCATCCTCCCAAGACATATTGTAGAGGAGATTATGCCAATCCCCCTGCCTGAGTGCGCAATGGAAGATCGTTTATATTGGTGGCCTAGCCGGAATGGCTGGTTTACTACTGCATCGGCTTACAACATGCTTACAGCTCCGCTGACGGAAACAAAAGACAAGAATTCTTGGATTTGGAAACTGAACGTCCCACCGAAAATTAAGAATTTCTTAGGGGAGTTCCCGTCCCAACTCTTTGCGATATTTGCAATGACTGTGCTGAGGATGAGACCCATATACTCCTACAATGCAATTTCCCCCACATAGCAAAATACATATCCCCGACAGAGTACATTAAGCTTATGGCGTTACTTACAGAAACAAGAGACATAAGAAAGATTATGGCCTGGCTAGGTGGGAATCTGAAAAAGGACAAGCTACAGAAGATTGCTTTTAACTGGTAGAGTATATGGTATTTTCAAAACTGCTTCACTTTCAGACAAGGCAAGGCTCCGACGCCTGCGAAATTTCTGGGTTTCTGTGATAATCAACTCGCTGGTTGGGACCGAGCAAACCAAACAAAGATAGCTCATGAGGAGGATGCCACACCAGTGCTGGGCAAAAACCAAAGGCGCATTCCTCAGAAAAAGCTCCTCCACCGTATGTGGACTAGGCCTCCTAATGGGGTATTCAAACTCAACTTTGATGGCTCATGTTTACAAAATGCCACTAGCTGTGCGGGCGTTATCATCAGGGACTGGCGTGGGGCGCCCATCCAAATAGCTTTTAAGCGGCTAGGCCGGAAAAGTCCGCTAATGGCTGAGGCTCTAGCCCTTAGGTTGGGTATCTCCGAAGCATCAAAATTACAAATACAACAACTACAGATTAAGGGTGACTCGAAAATCATCATTGACTATTTGCAAGGGAAAGTTTCTTGCCCTTGGGACATTGAATTAATAATGTCAGATATCAAAACTATGATAACCCGCATGGGGGAGGTCTCGTTCTTCCATGTCCCTCGGAGTGGCAATAGAGTGGCTGATAAGGTTGCACACCTTGGCCATTCGGCCCAGAGGAAAATTAATCCTTTCAACTCAGATCTCATATATCTTATCCGCAAGGATGCTCTTGGATAGCCCGCTACCCAAACTCTTTCCTAATAAAAAAAATTTATATATATATATTTAGTCCGTAAGTTTTTGATTTGATAACTTACTCTAATCATATTTTTATATATATAGTTATAGATTTATTTATTTATATATATATAAATTTATTATGGATTAAAAACCTGTTAGGGCTCCAAACCTCGCTCGAAAGGGTGTGTATTAAATCCCGTTGGGGTCTGAAAAACATTATATAAAAAGAAATAATGGTACTCCTTGAACGTCCTATTTGGTTTCGGGAGTTCCAATCACATTTCCGACGGTTGATCGATTTTCTCTTTTTGCCCGTATTTGTCTCGTCTTCTGGCTTGGATTGGTGCTTTGGTATGGTTGCGTTTGCTTCATGTTGGGTTGCAGTATCGAGCATCCTGTTTGATCGACGAAGGATCGTGGTTGTGTTCGTGGTCTTCGAAGATCATTCATCTAGGTGGAGGCAACGTCGGCGATCCACGGTTCCTTAGGAGTCGCCCTTTCCGTTTGGGGTACTGTCATGAGTTCTTGAACTCTCCCGCATTCTTAGCACTCGTGGCGTGTCTTGGTCTCCATCGACTTTTCTGTGAGTTGGCGTCTTGTATGGGTCATTTGGGTTTTTTCTTTCTTCTCTGATGATTTGTGTTAGTGTGTATTGTTTGTATTGACGGTTCTCCATCTACCGACCTGGTCGGCCATCGAGTTTCAGGTTTACTTGAACTCGAATTTTTACCTAATAAAAAAAATGACACAGGGTTGTAAAAGCTATATTAAGAGCCCTAGTATTTAGAATATTTTCCGAGACATCACTTGTTAAATTTGGTATAGTAAAACATTTTCTCAATTTAACACCCAGATTTTGAATAAGGGATCTGGTAATCTGATAATTAAACAATAAATGATTTGTATCTTCTATATCAGAATTACAAAGAGAACAAGTACTCGGAACTCTATTTATATACCTATTTAGATGAACAGTAGTAGGTAAGATGTCTAAAATAATCTTCCAGATGAAAATTTTAATATTAGGAGCAATATTAAGTTTCCAAATCGAGTATGCTGAGATTTTTTTTTGTATTCCTTGTATTAAAGAGAGATGATGTGGCTTTAACAGAAAAGTTCTCATTATTATTATAAATCCAAATTAACTTGTTAGGAATATCAATTACTGGAATATGGATATTGGTAATCATATGAACAATACGTGAGGGAAATAAATTGTTTAATTTATCAATATCCCAAGAATTCATATCTATTTGTAAATAAATCACACACTTTTAAATTAGGGTCACAATCATTCCTAAAGCTCTCTAGGTATTATGCATTTACCCAAATGTCAGACCATACATTGATAGTTTTCCCATTACCAACTAGCCATATCAATCCTTTAGAGAATAGATCTATGATATTAAGAAGCCGTCCAAATTGCCAGGAATTTTGAATCTTCCTCTCTTCATTAAAGATTCTTTCGAGAGATATTTATCTGTGATTACCTTTGACCAAATATTATCAGGATTTGTCATAATTCTCCAAAGTAACTTCATTTGCATACCAATATTAATTTGCTCAGCTAATTTAAAGCCTAACCCCCATCTTTTAAGAGTACACAGATGTTCCCAGCTGATTAAAGAATGATAATTATCAGATTGAAGTTTATTCCAAAAGAAATTTTTGTTTATTTGATCAACTTTTTGAAGAATTCTTTTTGGAAGAAGAAATTATTGCATTAGATAATTTGTTTTAGAATTTAAGTTTGCCTGAATAAGAACCGATCTACCAGCTTTAGAGAGAGAATTGGATTTCCACTTTGACAGCTGTTTTTTAAGGCTTATGATCGCCTCATCAAACAAGACATTACAAACTCTACCACTAATAAGTGGTATACCTGTAACGACCGGATTTTGGGAATTTTTAAAAAGAGAAAGTTTCGAAAAAACCCGTCCTCGAGCAATTTCTATTTTCGGAAAGTCCTTGAAAAATATCCCGACATGCTTTTAAGATTCAATTTGACGGATTCTAAATCTTATTTATTGGATTTCGATTTTGAGGATTTCGAGTGCCGTTTGAAATGAATTTGGAATCTCGGTCGGATTTTCGAAACGTCGGATTTTGGGATGTCGGATGTCGGGATGGGATGTCGGGATTCAAGGTCGGAAGAGCGGAATCACTCACTCTCTCCTCCCTCACGCCACACATACACACTCTCTCTCCCCCTCTCTTTCTCTCTCCTCTTTATGTGTTTTGTCTTCTACCTAATTAAAACCCTAATGGGCCTCTCCCTCTCCTGTATATAAGAAGCACCAATCCCCAAATGGATTCTCAAGCCACAAAATTCTGAGCCACCACAAGAAACCCTAGCCTCCAAGATCCCAACTTGAAGATCAAAAACCCCAAAATCAAAACAACTCAAAATCCTCACTTTTCTCTCCTTGAATCCATATCTCTGTCCTCTCATCTTTCATTTCTTGTTTCTCATACCCTAGATAGTCTCTAAACTCCCTCAAGAAGATCTCCTATCAAGAAAACAACCCCAAAATAAAATTCAGATAGTCGTTTCTATCGAAAAAGGACGTTTCTGGGCAATCTCGCCGCCACGACTAGGCCCTGTCGCCGCCGCGAGTATGAACCCAGAAGAACAAGTTCATGTTCGCCGCCGCAGACAGTACTCTCGCCGCCACGAGTTCAGCATCCAAATCCGGCGACGTCTCGGTAATATTCTTCGTTCTCCCTCGTTTTAGCTCCGTTTCCTTCCCCGTTTATTTCTACTTGCTCCTCACTCTCCCCTCTATCTTATGAGGTCAAGAAAAAGTTGGATCTAACATCTTTAGAGATGGATCTGAGCCCCTTTCCTTCCTTTCTTATTGTTTTTGGGGAAGGTAAGTTGTCCCTCTTCGAATCCTCTTGTTTCGGATCTAAATCTTTGTAAAGGTCTTCTTTTAAGCTAGATCTACCTTTTGTAGGTCTTTTCCTAGCAATAGATTGTTGAATCGAAGCCAAAGGACTCCTTTCCTTCAAGTTTTCGAAGAGCCTCAAAGAGGCTAGGTAGTCCCTCGTCCACTCTCCCTTCTAGTCCTTGTTTGAGGTCTTTTGTGTGTCTATTGGAATCGTTTTTGTGTCATTTGAGTTCTATTTTGAGTTAGTAACATTTTAAAACAAGTTTGAACAAAAACGGATTTAGAACAAGCAAAAACGAACAAGGTTGGGTTCGATTCTCACCGCGGCGAAACCATGGTCGTCGCGGCGAGGATGAACCCAGATTCCAGTGATGAAGATGACCTTTCGCGGCCGCGACCAGGGATTTCGCGACCGCGAGATCCTTGTGTTGCGACTAGCGATGGCCATCCTCTCACGATGAGAAATCAGGAGCATCTCGCGGCCGCGATCGGCCCTCTCGCGGCAGCGATCGGGATGTCCCCAGTTACTTGGCCCAGTTACACCTTGCCTCCTTTGGGTTCCTTGTTCGTTTTTTACCTGATTCCTTTCTAATATGTTTTAGATAACGGATGATTTTAGAAGCGAGATCTTGGGATATTATTTTATTATTAAATGTTGAAACGGGATTTTGACGGAACTTGAATTATCGGATCTTATGCTTGGAAAACATGTTAAAGAGTGTCATTTCAAATGTTGGGATCCTTTGTCTTGGTTTGATGATCGAAGTTGGTTTTTGGGAAATGAGTTTGGAAATGTTGTTGGTGAGATTTATCGATGGTTTTGATTGGAGTTAAACTAGTCAAATAGTCTTGTTAATGGTTATCGTATCGGAAAGGTTTTGAAATGGTTTTACTCTCGCTGGGTTTTGTGAAACGTTTTGGGAACTCGATTTCTGTGTGTATGAGTGGTGGTATGGTAGCTTATCAAATTTATGTGATTATAGGTGTTTGTTGCTTTTGGATCTCCGCTTGCGTTATCTTTTGTTGTTCGGCATTTCCAGGTAAGTATCCTACGGGACTTACTCAGCAACCTGGACCTCCTGCCTGATGTGTCATATGATGTGTAGGTGTTGCATATGATAAAGCATGCCATGTAGTATCATGCTAGGATTGCATTTGTGAATGAGCATTTGGCTACTTGGTGTGTTTGGAAACAGAATGATCGTTATCTGTGAAGTCCTAGAGTCTTTGCTAGGGTCATATGGTAGCCCAACCTCATCGGGTTTGCCCTGAGTTAGTCGCGTCGATATGAGCATGACATGATAGCCCAGCACCATCGAGCAAGCTATGAGATGATGATATGATATGATGATATGATATGATGATATGATATGATGAGATGATGAGATGATGAGATATGATGATGAGCATGCTATGATGATATGTGCACGCATATGATGAAATGGGAACCGTATTGGCCAGGTCCACTCATGAAAAAGAGGGTGGAGTAGGAGAGGTATATGCCACTTGGCATTGTCTGGGGCCTTTTACAGTTTTTCCGCATATTACTACATCTGATGAAAGCATGCTTGTGTGTTTAAATCCTGTACTGCATTAGACCATCCTTTATTTAGGTATAAGCATGTTATATGGCCTCAGCGTGGTCTTTAGGGCATGTAGGCAATTACTGGGCATGACTTCGTGGATAGTGTTAGGTACTTGCTTCTTGCTTGCTCCTTGCATCTATGACAGGGATCTCCTTGGGCGAAATCGAAGAACCGGTCTAACTGCTAATCTAGGTAAGTATTATTTAATTATGCTTTATGGTTTTGGTTTTGACCCAGCCCCGCCGTGGGAAGTTGTATTTACTTTCGCTTTCCGTTCCGCTTTCCTTAAATGAATTTCTGCGAATTAGACCTTAGGACAGGTTAAGGGTACCCAATGGCCCTACAATAATTTTGGGGTTCGAAATCCCCGCTTTAATACTAATATTTATAGAGGTTTGAAACCTCGACCCGTACCTGGATTGCAAGATCCGAACGAAGGTATTCGACCTTCGAAACGTAACCCGGGTATTTATATCTGGGCCGTTACTATACCAAGGTATTTTTCCATTGTTTTGGTAACTGGAAGATTTAACTGTTGAGCAAGAGACTGGACTTTACTAAAAGAAATATTTTTAGAAACTTGTAACAAACTTTTATTGTAGTTTATAGATAGTCCAGACATATTGGAAAAAGTACTCAAGAGATTTTTAATCGTATGAAGACTTAACTCATCGGCACGACCAAAAATGAGCGTATCATCTGCAAAGGAGAGGAATAGAATAGGACTACTGTTGCTTGTAAGTTTGATTTCAACTAAGGAGTCACATCCCAATGATTCATGTTGCAACATATAAGGTGCAAGAGGATCTCCTTGTCGAATTCCCCTAGAAGGTTGAAATGTACGGCCATGCAAGTTATTTACTAAAACTGAGAAACTAGTTTTAGTAAAACAGGTCATAACCCAATTAATCCATTTAGAGTCAAAACCAAATTTGTTTAGAATAATGCGTATAAAATTCCAATTGATTTTTTCATATGCTTTCTCCATATCTAGTTTTAATGACATCTATCGAGATTTGCCCTTTTTGTTATGAAAAGAGTGGAAAACTTCATGAGCAATTGTTGTAGGAGGAAATCGAGTATGCAAAATAGAATGTAAATAAACTAAGGCAAACCAGATTCCGTCCCTTGCAAATAATTACAAGACTTCCTCCCGATGCAGCAGTGGGAAGTCAGGATCGATCCACGAGGAAGCGTGTCAACGGATCCTAGGCAACGGAGAAATCTCACAGAAGTGGTCGACAACAGGGGTCCTAGATCTCGAGTACAGTTGCTCGACAGAAGATCGGACAGTCGAACAGTGCAGCAGCAACTCGGCAGTTTTGGTCGATCTCGACAAAGGGTTACTCGAGATCGAGTAGGGTCGTCGACGTCGGGTTGGCTCTTGTCGATCACCTGCACACAGAAGCTACGGCGATGCTGGATCGAGAATCAGTAACTCGAGTTCGAGGACTGCTAGTCGATCTCGAGGAAGGGCAAAAACTAATACGAAAGAAAATAAAGTAAAGACAAATGCTTTGGGATTTCGAACTAAACTGTATGTAAACGACATCCAAGATTGGGGTTTGCAACAACGATAACCAAGCATGCATAAGGCAAGAATAAACAGATAACCATGTAAATCGCATCAAAGGACTAAGCTTTAGCCTTTTCCAACAATTAGACAACTCTTTCAAGAAACCCTAATTGTCTCTACTGATTTTATGTTTACAATCCAAGTTGTTAGCATGGACCTCCATTGGATGGGTAATAAACACATAACAAGTAGTAGATGCTCAAAATATGATAAAAGTCAGATCTTTACCTCAAACACGCAGGCTATCGTTGGGCTCGCCCCAACCCTAGAAGTGGGTGGACTACTCGCGCTTCATCGCAACCTCAGACATTGATGTATGAAAAGAAACTTGCATTAAATCAAACTGAAGAAAGTACAACCGAACAAAGCCAACTTGCTCTCGCTCCTTTGCTCCACTCGGCCTCACTTTCTCTCTCTACTACTACTTCTCCTACTGAAATTGAATTGAATGACTAGAATTCAGCCCCATGGGCTTTATTTATAGGCTTCTAACCCTTGCTAGTCAAGGATAGAAATCTTTATCTATATCTAAAACTATATCTAAAAGCTTAATGATAAATAACATAATTAAATCTAAATAAGAGAATTATATCTAAAGTGTCTTCAAAATATCTTCCATGTGTATGTAGGTCTTCTCCATAGATAGAACTTGATAGTTGTTGATAGATCTCGGCCAAAATTGGATAGAATCGGATCCAAGGACTCCCAATCCGAGTAGAACAGCCTAAACCGCGTACGCGGCTTCTGGACAGATCTCCTCGATCTCGAGTAAAATGGTGGCGTCGACTTCAGTGACTCGGCATGTCGGGTAGCTGGTCCTCGATGTGCTCGGAAGTGGCTCACAAATTTCCTCGATCTCGAGCATCTTACTCGATCTCGAGTAAAGGTGATCGATCATGGTTTGGCCTGGTGACGTCGAGCAACTTCTCTTCGACATGGCTCGGGTGCCGGCTTCCGGGTTCCTCGATCTCGAGTAGGTTTACTCGATCTCGAGTAGAGTGTAACCCGGCATGTCTTCGTCTTCGGCTTCTCGATCAGCTCCTCCTCGACCAGGCACTCCTTGGACATTTTTGGTCGATCTCGAGTAAAAGTACTCGATATCGAGTAAATCTCTCAGCTTTCTGCTCTGTTCTTAAAACGCACTTTCCCGAGTCCTCGTTCGTCGGATTGATGCATATGACCAAGCGTTGGAAAGCTCTTTCCAAGGGCTACAACTCTCATGAAGACATCAAAGCTTGATTCAGAACGAAGAATGGTGAAAAATAGCCTTTTCTCCAGCTGCACCATTCTTAGATTCTCCATGAGTTTCCTTTAAGCTCCAAAGTGCGTCCGATTTCTGCGAAATATAACCAAAACTTGTGCAGATCTCCATATATTGCAAATAAGTGTAAACTACACAGATTCTGTATTATTCTAACCCAAATGCATGCAATGTATGCAGAAATCGATATAAAAGTAAGTGTAAAACATGACAAATTAGGCTAACAACAAACACCCCATACTTAAGCTTGCTTGTCCTTAAGCAATACTTTTAATTGTCATTCAAGGGAAGAAATCAAAACTATCAACATCTTAGATTCATTCTCATTTGTCCCTGCAATCAATTACCATCCTCGAAAAGGTACTAGTGTCACAGATCCATGCATGTGCAAATAAAAGCAACATCTACTCACAAAAGGAGGGTTATGCAAAACATTCATTCGTGACAAAGTATTGATAATCAAGAGGACTTTAATTTAAGCTCAAATAAGGAGTAGATTGGTAAAAGGCTAAAGGTGGGCAGTTTTTGGCCATGTGGTGCTAACGATCCGGGGAAATGGATTATTTCCAAACTTTCTTAACCACATCCCTTCTTCCTTTGATTCATCACCTTCCATAATGCTTTTTTTCAATAATAATGCTTTTACCTCTCTAACCTCAGCACTGCCTTCTCGCGAATCGCAAACATGGGTGTCATGAATGGCCCCGGATACTTAGTGCTTTGGACTCCTCACATATGTCCCATCTCACCAAACTATTATCTTAGCGAGCAGGGTCAATCTACCTTTATCTCCTGAGGTGATTGGATTTTCTTTCACTCATTAAATTTTCCATATATTTCAAACAATTTCCATCCCAACTCAAAATAATGATAATAACAACACAACAACCATATAATAATCTCCATAATGTGACATCATTCTCAACATAATCCCCGGATAGGAAATAAGGTAAAGAATGGAAAATATTTAGAACATGTGGAGCATAATATGAAAATAAGGCATATATATGACTTTTGTGATGCATAAGCATAGGTAAGGCTAGGATATAACAATGAGCACATTATATGGAAATATAAAGTCCTCCATCCTCTTATCAAGCAATATGTCAAAAGCAACATCAAATTTTTCCTCCTTTCATGGTTTTCAAGAAAATATGCACTTCATTGTGACTTCTCTTAACTAGGCAATTTCATGCTATATCTCTAATGAATCCAATTTTGCATCGTCGAGTTCAATATAAGCTTCCATGACACTAATCAAAATTTTAAATGGGGGTCGGGTCATTTTTTCAAATTTTGGAAAACATGCATGTAAGCCCATAAATCAATAATGAATTCCAAAATAGGCATGTATAAGCAATAAAAAAAATAAACCTTAAAAATGCACACATAATGTCAAATAAAACCAACTATGCATAAAGTAAGCCCTTCCCCCACCCCATACTTAAACATTACAGTGTCCTCACTGTATGAAAACAAGGGTAAAGAAAGAAACTCACTAGACAGGTGTGCAGATCGTCGGGAATCGATTGCTATGCTCTGGGCCGAGTCTGATTTAGTTTACTTCTATCCCCATGGACCTGAAAAAATGTAGAAGAGAAATACCCACAATAGAAAGACTAAAAGTTCAAAACCAAAAACAAACAAAAGCAACAATGTCCAAAAGTCCCAAAAATAAATGTATATTTACAAGCTCTAGATTTTATAGTCGCTAGGCCGACTTTCTCCATTAAGCATTAGCCTGGCTCATCTTTGTCCGGAGGTATAGGTGGATCTGGTGGTTCCTTCGGTGGTGGGAAGCGTGGGATGTCATCCGGGGGCATCATGTGAAGAAGCTTAAACCTCCCCGAGTGGACGCTCCATGGCTCCACACATCCATCTTCCTAGGCTCCAGCTGGCATGAATAAAGGAATATATAAAGGAAATTTGCATACCTCATAATCATACCTCTTTCGCTCCATTGGTTGATTTGTTTGCGCGTCTCCACCACAGCAAAACGGTGGAGTGGGAAGAGATATTTCCACCTCATCTTGTGGAGCTTCATGCCACTTTGCGAGGACCCCATACTTGAATATGCACATCGGTTGCTCAAAATTGTCAGGAATGGCCTTCACCTTATAGGGTAAAAGCGACCTTGAAGCACCATGGGAAACGACGTCCGGATTTTGCGTTGGTGGCTCTTCTTCTTCTTGGGATCCTTCCACAGATTCTTCAAAGATAGATAGCGAAATTGAAATAGAGGAAGGACCTACCTGGATTTCTGTGATACAGTCGATTTCGGCTAGTGTTTCTGGATCAGTTCCTCCAGAATGTGTATATGTCGAGTCCAGGTAGTCGTTGTTGACTGGCTCATAGAAGGGGACATTGTCGAACCAACTTGTCATTGTTGATTTGGGCGATTTAGCGCAATGTTCCCATCTATGCAACACAAGCTTAGCTTCTGCCTGTTCCCTTCCTGCTCTCTTAGCGGCGAGAGCAGTATCCTTGGCGGCTAGTTCTGTCCTAAGCCTCTGTATCAGCTGTTCTGGTGTTTCTGCGGCCGCCATGGCTCTTTTCAGTTTAGAATGGATGTGTAGGACATGTTCCGAATCATCTAAGGTGTCAAACTCAGGTGGTTGACCAGAACGGCGCATACACCTGCGAAGTAACTCAAAAGAAAAGTGAGATCTGACTACCTAAGGCGCGAATGATTGCTTCCCCGGCAACGGCGCCAATTTGATGTAGGAGGAAATCGAGTATGCAAAATAGAATGTAAATAAACTAAGGCAAACCAGATTCCGTCCCTTGCAAATAATTACAAGACTTCCTCCCGATGCAGCAGTGGGAAGTCAGGATCGATCCACGAGGAAGCGTATCAGTGGATCCTAGGCAGCGGAGAAATCTGACAGAAGTGGTCGACAACAGGGGTCCTAGATCTCGAGTACAGTTGCTCGACAGAAGATCGGACAGTCGAACAGTGCAGGAGCAACTCGGCAGTTTTGGTCGATCTCGACAAAGGGTTACTCGAGATCGAGTAGGGTCGTCGATGTCGGGTTGGCTCTTGTCGATCACCTGCACACAGAAGCTACGGCGATGCTGGATCGAGAATCAGTAACTCGAGATCGAGGAGTGCTAGTCGATCTCGAGGAAGGGCAGAAACTAATACGAAAGAAAATAAAGTGAAGACAAATGCTTTGGGATTTCGAACTAAATTGTATGTAAACGACATCCAAGATTGGGGTTTGCAACAACGATAACCAAGCATGCATAAGGCAAGAATAAACAGATAACCATGTAAATCGCATCAAAGGACTAAGCTTTCGCCTTTTCCAACAATTAGACAACTCTTTCAAGAAACCCTAATTGTCTCTACTGATTTTATGTTTACAATCCAAGTTGTTAGCATGGACCTCCATTGGATGGGTAATAAACACATAACAAGTAGTAGATGCTCAAAATATGATAAAAGTCAGATCTTTACCTCAAACACGCATGCTATCGTTGGGCTCGCCCCAACCCTAGAAGTGGGTGGACTACTCGCGCTTCATCGCAACCTCAGACATTGATGTATGAAAAGAAACTTGCATTAAATCAAACTGAAGAAAGTACAACCGAACAAAGCCAACTTGCTCTCGCTCCTTTGCTCCACTCGGCCTCACTTTCTCTCTCTACTACTATTTCTCCTACTGAAATTGAATTGAATGACTAGAATTCAACCCCATGGGCTTTATTTATAGGCTTCTAACCCTTGCTAGTCAAGGATAGAAATCTTTATCTATATCTAAAACTATATCTAAAAGCTTAATGATAAATAACATAATTAAATCTAAATAAGGGAATTATATCTAAAGTGTCTTCAAAATATCTTCCATGTGTATGTAGGTCTTCTCCATAGATAGAACTTGATAGTTGTTGATAGATCTCGGCCAAAATTGGATAGAATCGGATCCAAGGACTCCCAATCCGAGTAGAATAGCCTAAACCGCGTACGCGGCTTCCGGACAGATCTCCTCGATCTCGAGTAGGTTTACTCGATCTCGAGTAAAATGGTGTCGTCGACTTCAGTGACTTGGCATGTCGGGTAGCTGGTCCTCGATGTGCTCGGAAGTGGCTCACAAATTTCCTCGATCTCGAGCATCTTACTCGATCTCGGGTAAAGGTGATCGATCATGGTTTGGCCTGGTGACGTCGAGCAACTTCTCTTCGACATGGCTCGGGTGCCGGCTTCCGGGTTCCTCGATCTCGAGTAGGTTTACTCGATCTCGAGTAGAGTGTAACCCGGCATGTCTTCGTCTTCGGCTTCTCGATCAGCTCCTCCTCGATCAGGCACTCCTTGGACATTTTTGGTCGATCTCGAGTAAAAGTACTCGATATCGAGTAAATCTCTCAGCTTTCTGCTCTGTTCTTAAAACGCACTTTCCCGAGTCCTCGTTCGTCGGATTGATGCATATGACCAAGCGTTGGAAAGCTCTTTCCGAGGGCTACAACTCTCATGAAGACATCAAAGCTTGATTCAGAACGAAGAATGGTGAAAAATGGCCTTTTCTCCAGCTGCACCATTCTTAGATTCTCCATGAGTTTCCTTTAAGCTCCAAAGTGCGTCCGATTTCTGCGAAATATAACCAAAACTTGTGTAGACCTCCATATATTGCAAATAAGTGTAAACTACACAGATTCTGTATTATTCTAACCCAAATGCATGCAATGTATGCAGAAATCGATATAAAAGTAAGTGTAAAACATGACAAATTAGGCTCACAACAGCAATTAATACGTTATCTTGAATATTTCTTCCTTGTACAAAGGCTCCTTGAAATGGATTAATAATACGTCGTAAAATAGGTTTTAAACGATTAGCCAATAATCTTGTTGAAACTTGGAAAAGAGGATAAAATGGATGTTACTATCATGCACTTGTTTCAAAGATTTATATGTACCAAGCAGAGAACTAACATTGATGAAGCTTTGAAGCACTATACAATAGATTAATTGTGTCGCTTTTTATTATACTAGTGTACTTTCTTTTAATATTTTATGTTCCTTGTGAATTTATCCATGTATATATTTGAGAAACTTGGAAAAGAGGATAAAATGGATGTTACTATCATGCACTTGTTTCAAAGATTTATATGTACCAAGGAGAAAACTAACATTGATGAAGCTTTGAAGCATTGTACAATAGATTAATTGGGTTCCTATTATACTAATGTACTTTCTTTTAATATTCTATGTTCCCGATGAATTTATGATAAGCATAATAGATTGAAGATAGTATAAGAATGATGTTTTAGATACCAGGGTGGTAGTCTACCACACTGCTACGTCACCATAAAAAAAATTATTACTCCTACTTTTATACTCCATTAAATACCATACCCTAATTAATTGTATTAATGTGTTCACACTTCACAATGAAGTATTAATTTCTCATCCCAAATCCCTATTTCTCCATTGAAACGTATAGCCATTGTGGATGCCCAACCTCTTAGATTATATATTAAAAATTAAATTAAAATTAATTGTAATCATACCTTGATAGCAGTAGGATATTATTTTAAGAGCCCAAATTTACCTATAGTTTATGAAATCAGCACCCTATATGACTAAAAGCGCCCAATTTTTTTTTCTGATTTGATGAATTGGCACCCTAATGATCAATATAAAATAAAATTCATAAAATACATATAACTAAACCAAATCTAATTTTATATAAAGTCAAAGTAGTAACATTTGATGTGATTTTATCGGTTGATAAATCATCAACCGATAAAATCACATCAAATTTGATAAATTTTACCTATATAAACTCATATGCACACTAACTTAGATGATCAAATATATCCATATTCAGGATCCTTTGTAATATAAACTCACATTAATAACAACTCGTATAATCAAATACAATACAATCTCATAAACCTTACTAATATGAAATTATGTACACATAAACTTTTATGTATAGGAATATTAACATTAATTTTTTTTTCCTCATATTTATGTATTTTGCTAGATAAGATGAAGTTTTGTTTTGTTTCTTTATCTATATTTATGTATTTTACTATATGATTCATTTTTGTTTTCCTATTTACTATGTAAATGATAGTTGTGTTAACATTTTTTTTTTATTCTTATATATATTGACTATATTGAATATTTTAGATTATATCTTATTTTCTTATAACAATATAAATAAATTTATAATTTTGTTAGTCTGTATATGTTGTAGGAGGAAATCGAGTTCAAAATATAATAAAATAAATCAAACCAGATCTTGCCCACGCAAATAATTACAAGACTTCCTCCCGATGTAGCAACAGGAAGTCAGGATCGATCCTCGAGGAAGCTGGTCAGCGGATCTCAGGTAGCGGAAGAATCGCATGGGCAGAAGTCAACTCCAGAGTACTCGACCTCGACCAAGGGTGGTCGACAGGGGTTAGGCACAGTCGAATTCGAGCAAAAAGCGTCACTGGTGGTGGTCGACGTCGACCAAGTGTCCTCGACGTCGAGTAGAAGTCGTCGATGTCGAGTAAGGCTGGTCGATCTCGAGTACTTGCAGAGACAAAAACGAGAGCGATCTTGCTTGATCGAATATTAGTGGTCGACGTCGACTAGATGTGGTCGACGTCGAGGAGATGTGGTCGACGTCGAGGAGAAAACAGTAATGAAACGAATTGCAGATTTCGAAATAAACAATGTAAAACAAAGCTTCAAAGATCGGGGTTTGCAACAACGATAACCAAACATGCATAAGGCAAGACAGAGAGGAATAATCATGCAATCTCATCAAAGGAACAAGCTTTCGCCTTTTCCAACAATTAGACAACTCTTTCAAGAAACCCTAATTGTATCTACCAATTTTATGTTTATAATCCAAGTTGTTAACCTGAATCTCTACTAAATAGGTAATAAACATATAATAGGGTAATAGGGTAGTGGATGATCAAAGCACAATAAAAGTCGAATCTTTACCTTAAACACGCTTGGCTATCGTCGGGCTCACCCCGACCCTAGAAGTAGGTGGACTACTCGCTCTTCATCATAACAAAACTCATCAATAATAAAAGGGAAATAAATTGCATTAATAAACTAAAATAGAGCTTACAACCGATTGGAGCCAAATCCGCTCTTGCAGGACAAAACCACTCTCGGCCTCCACTCTCTCTCTCTCCTACTCGCTATCTCCTCTCCTCTCTCGCTTGGAATGAATAAAAACTAGCCCCATAGGCTTTATTTATAGGTTTTAATCCTTGCTAGTCAAGGCAAGCAAATTCTATCTATTTCTAAAGATAAAACTTAATAAAAGAAACATTTATCTAAAAAGGAAAATATCTAAATCTTCATGTGGTGGATAAATCCTTCCTTCCATAGATAGATCTTGATAGAATTGGATGAATCCGGCCTTGCTTCGTGTCCAAGTCTTCATCATGTGCTCGGATTGGCCCAACGGACTCGCGGCCCGAAAATAGTCTGGTCGACGTCGAGGAGGTTTGGTCGACGTCGAGGAGACTCGTCGATCTCGGCTTCTCTTCGCAGCTCGGGTAGGGTTCCAGGTGTGGTCGACGTCGAGGAGGTCTATTCGACGTCGAGGAGAGTTCTTGTTCTTCGAGGGCTGCTCTCTTCGTCGGACTCGAGTAGGATTTCTGGTCGACGTCGAGGAAGTCTACTCAACGTCGAGGACAATCGAGCTCTCAGCATTCTGCTCTGTTCTTGAAACGCACTTTCCCGAGTCCTCGTTCGTCGGATTGATGCATATGAGCATGCGTTGGAAATCTCTCTTCGAGGGCTACAACTCTCATGAAGACATCAAAGCTTGATTCAGAATGATGGATGTCAAAAAGTGGGCTTTTCTCCGGCTGCACCATCCATAGCTTATTCATGACTTTCCTTTAAACTCGAAAGTGCGTCCGATTTCTGCGAAATTAAACAGAAACTAGTGTAGACTCCATAATTTGGCAAATAAGCATAAACTACATACATTCTGTAATATTCTAACCCAAATGCATGAAATGTATACAGAAATCGATATAAAAGTCAATATAAAACATGGACCAAAACATGGACATCAAATCACCCCATACCTAAGTTTGCTTGTCCCCAAGCAATAACTTGGATGGTCATTCAGGAGAAGAATTCAAACTCTCAACATCATAGATTCATTCTTATATGACCCTGCAGTCAATTACCATCATCGAAAGGGTACTAATGCCACAAATCCATACATGTGCAATAAAAGCAACATCTACTCACAAAAAGGAGGGTTATGCAAAACAATTCATAAGTGACAAAGCAACAATAATCAAGAGGACTTTAATTTAAGCTCATGGTGAAGAAAAGGTAAAAGGTAAAGTGGTGGGATATATTTGGGCAATGTGGTGCTAAATCCGGGGAAATGGAGTATTTCCAAATTGAATTTCCACATTTCTTCTTCCTTGATATTTCTCACCTTTCACTCAATCGCTCGATGCTTTTTTTCAATATTATGCTTTTACCTCTCTAACCTCTGCACTGCCTTCTCGCGAGTCGCAAACATGGGTGTCATGAATGGCCCCAGATACTTAGTGCTTTGGACTCCTTACCTGTGTGTCCCATCTCACTGAACTATTATCTCAGCGAGCAGGGTCGATCTAGCTTTATCTCCTGAGGTGATCGGATTTTTTTCTCACTCATTAAATTTTCCATATTTTTCAAACATTCCTGCCAAACTCCAAATATGATATATAACAACAACACAAACACCATATAATAATCTCCATAATGTAGCTTTCATTCTCAACATAATCCCCGGATAGAAAATAAGGTAAAGAATGACAATATTTAGAACATGTGGAGCATAATAAGGCATAATATGACTTTTGTGATGCATAAGCATAGGTATGGCTAAGGAATATAAACATGAGCATTATATGGAAATATAAAGTCCTCCATCCTCTTATCTTGCAACATGTCAAAAGAAATATCAAAATTTACCCTCTTTCATGGTTTTCAAGAAAATAATGCACTTCATTGTGACTTCCCTTTACTAGGCAATTTCATTCTATATCTCTAATGAATCCAATTTTGCATCGTCGAGTTCAATATTATAAGCTTCCATGACACTATTTCTTTAGACCATTTACAAGCTTTGGGAGATATCTCATAAAACAAACTTTGAGTTTAGCAATTATGCACAATAATAAAAAATTCACTCAAAATTCACCATGTAAACCAAAAACAAGAATAATGATGATGAGCTTTTCCCCCACCCCATACTTAGAATATATAGTGTCCCCACTGTATAAAATAAAATATAATAAAGGTAAAGGAAGGAACTCACCGAATAACGCGTCGAGGAGTCAAAACAGGGTCGTCGAGTTGACTGAGGTGGTCGACGTCGAGTAGACTTACTCGACGTCGAGTACAGTGTTCAGCGTCGAGTGGAGGGTGGAAGTCGAGGAAGCTTGGTGGTGGTCGATGTCGAGTGGCCTACTCGACGTCGAGTAGATCTGGTCTGCTCGATCTTCCTCTTGGTCGATCTTGACTTGGCCTTCGTCGATTTCGATTGGTCTGTTAGAGACTTCACCTCCTCTCTTCACGATCCTTTATGCTTCTTGACCTGAAAATTGGTAGTTGTTGCTTAGGATGTGAAAAACATTCAGCAAACACAAGAAATCGAAATAAGTTTGGCTAACCTTAATTCATCATATATCGAAAACAACATTATCATGAGCCCACCAATTTAAAATCCTAGATTTTTCTTTAACAACAGGAAAAAGAAATCAATTCATCAGTTACTAAGTTAGAGATAACAAGCTGAAAAAAAACTAGTCAATGTTTAAAATACCAAGTTGTGAAGAGGATACAAGCCAAACCTGCATTTTCTTGAGAAGTGTTCACAAGAAACACAAAGATTGCCAAAACACCCCCCTCCAAATTGAATTACAAAATTCTAAAGATAACAAGGAGACAAAAGAAATCTCGGTCAACTATAGATTCAACATGTGTTCAAAATTTTGGAAGTAAACTCAAAAGAGAAAATAACTAACATCCCTTGATATCAGGAGTTCCACATAAAAGTTCCTTGAAGCTGTTGTTCTCGACTTGCCAGGTCTTCAGAAATCCCAGACTAAGCAACATATACAAAATAGCAACACCTCTACAGTCAATCAATAGCTTCATTCTACATATAAACCTTTATAAATTTTATAGCAAGGTCAAGTTAAAACATAAAAGTGGAAAAGTAATTTGACTTCAGAAAAATTATGCAAACTAGAGCAATAATCCGATATATCAAGAAATGCATGTATAAAAATCCTCTCTTCATTTAGCATTCACCAAACAAATGAATATAAACCTTTAGCAAGTATTTTTTTCCTCATGTAATTCATCATGTGGAGTTCATCAGCACTTTACCTTGAATCCTACTTTGTTGTCAAGACAGGAATGCCAGTTAATTTTCATGGCTTTCAATATTGAAACAGAAGACCGTTGGAGCAAAATTGTTTTATTCTCTCATGGATAATGTGAGTGCAAGTCAGTTCTAGTAAGGTGTAATCATAAATGATTCAAAGCTCACTTTTTTCCGAAAATATTATGCAAAATAAGCTAGAAGCATGATGATTTAACAATATTTTTTGGAGGCGTTATATTTAAATATAATCAAAAGCGGGTGAAGAAGAAAAGACGGCGCATGAAATTACCAAGGAAATTTCTCAATAGTTGTTTTGTTCTGGAACATAGTCTTTGAGGACTTATTTCCTAGAAAAGGCTATTTCAATAAACTTAAAGCTCTATAGGCTTTTCCCTCTTCACGAGTTGCTAAAAATGGTAAATTTCTCCAGAAGAAGAATTTTTTTAGTTGTTTGGCATTATTGCTATGAAAGGGAAAGAAGCCAGGTAACCATTACCTCATATAATATGTACTGCTCTTATTGCTGATTTTTGTTAGTTGACTACTCTACCGTCTCTTAAGCATCAACACTACAAAATGAAAAATGTTATTTTTGCATTGGATTAGGGAGTAAGAAAAGGATCAAATGGAGGAATCACTTGACAAAATGGAGTTTATTAGAAATCATGATCAATTAGAAATTCTCATTCATAGAATATGTTGAATCATGGTAGATATACCAATTCTTCATTTTGCTAGACAAAAAGAAATAGAATTCATATGTTAGAGAAGCATAAGCCTGAATACCTTCGAATGACCACATAAAAAAAATGAAGGGATTCGGAATTTGAATTTGTACTTGCCAACAGAATAGGAATTGAACTTTAAAGGTAGAGGGAATCAGAATTATTTTAGTCTCTTTTAACTCTTTATTGAATACCAATAATCATAATATGAGGAACCAGTATCAATAGCTAGGGTCGCACAGTTCCCATTTTTTGACTTATCAATAAAGTTAGGCAAGTTGGGTACTTTGGGTTCAGGTTTTAAGGGTTGGGTAGTTTCCCCAAAGGCAGCTCACTTTCTCAAACCCTAGCAAGAACAATGGCTTTTTATAATGAAAGCACCAAATTAGAGGACACTTATGTTAAAGATAAACCCTCCAAATATAGTTCCTTGAACTGAATCAGGGATTAGTTAAAACCCCTAAAGAAACCCAAAATCACCATTGAAAATCAGTTTCAGATAGTTATAAAATGATTCCAAACAAATTCATTAACCTACGTGTTTGACACCCAGTTATCAGAGGTTGTGGGGGTTAAAAAAAATGGTGAAAGGAGTTGTTTGGCATCCGATTGTGGGGGACGTTAATGGAGGTTGTCGCCGGTTCTGATGTGGTTAAAACCTCTGGTTCTACAACCTTGGGGATGGAAGGTTGTTAGTTCTTCAACATGAGGTTTTCCCCTCGTGCCCTTCCTCCTTACAATTTAGTCACACACTCATTCCAGAGTGGAATATTTCACCCTTGTGCCTTTCCTCTCTCCTTCTCCAGGCAATTTCGAACCACTCTCTCCTCCTCCTCCATAATTAGGCATTAATTCAGCGATTCCAGGTACAATCCTTCACTCTTCTCCTTCTTCACTCGATCTAAGCGGTTTCAAGTTGGGGTCGAAACTTTGATTTAATTTCCTTGCTATGCTTCTTGTTGTGTGCTTCATTTGTTGTGTGAGTTGGGCATGGATTTTCACTGCGATGGTGATTTGGCTATGGATTTCATGGATTTTTATTTGCTTCATTTGCTCCATAAGTGGCTCAAATGTATATCAAATTCCATGTGTAATTTGCTTATCACAAGTCTTATTATTGTATCTCATATTCCAAATGATTGTCTAATCTGTTGAGTAATTTTCCCCGCTCTTTCCTTCGTTTTTTCACTAACATCAAGTTGTATACTCTTTGATCATTCAACCAAAATTTCAAAAGGTATTTGAGCTTATTTCCACTGAAAAGAAACAAGTACTAGCAGCTTTTATGCTTTTTGATTGTGTAAAAAATGGATGAGCTTCTGCTGTGAAACCTGAAAATTCTAATATATTTCCTTTGTAATGTGTGTGTGTGTGTGTGTAGACTATAATTAAGAATCATTTATGGCTTCAGTTAAATGGGAAATTGGATTGATAATTTGTTTATTGTTTACCTAACAGATTAGAAAACAAGTTTGTTCTTCTCTAAGTGATTTTAGTTAGAATTACCATAAGGTAGATTAATAGTAAGTTAGATTCTCTCTGAGTTATTTAATTTATCATTGGGAATACAAGATGATTGTGAAAATAAGAATGAAATTTATGCTTTTGACATTAGTTAGATACACTTCTGTTTGTCTTCTTTAACTCAATTGATTCTCTTGATGTATTTACTTCTATTATTCTTTCTGTTTCCTTCTTTATCTTTGTTATCTTTGTTGTATGCTTCTGGGATTCCATTAAATATAAATTGAAAACAACATAAGACCATCAACATTTTCCTTTAACCTATGCAGATTTGAAGATCGATCAGCAACTTGTTCATTTTGATGCAGACCAACAACTTCACCATAGTTGCTAAATTGTTCCTGGAGGATGCTTAAATGTAACCCTAGCAAATAAAATTGAGGGGAATTAAAAAATTTATTCACATGATTCCTGTGGAAGAAAATATTGTTATTTTAAATCTCAAGAGGGTTGTTTAGTTTTTGCTCCAATTTGTAATGTGATGTGCTCTCAATTTACCATGTTTTTCGCTTACATCTAATTCGATTTCTGTCTGCATTTTATATTTCTAGGTAAGAATAATGCAAAATCTGTGTAGTTTATGCTTATTTGTCAATTATTGATATCTACACTAGTTCTTGTTTAATCTTGCAGAAATCGAGGTAATTTCGGAGCAATTTAAAAAATTGGAATTCAAGCTGGAAAAACACTCGATGTCTACTATAGAGTCACTCGACATCGACAGACTGACTCTACGTCGAGTGAAAATTAGGGCATACATTGAGCAGAAGCAAAAGAGGAAGCACTCTACTCGACGTGATGAGTCAGCGTTGAGTCCACACTCGACGTTGAGTGAACCCAAATCGACATACACACATCCGGAGCCGAGATCGAGTGCAAGCTGACTCAAGACATTGAAGATGAATCGATGTCGAGTCTAGGACTCGATGTCGAGTAGACCACAGTACCTAATCTGACGATGTCCAAGTCGGAGTTGGTTTGCTTCCACACTAAGAAAGAGATCTTTTATCTACAAGAGTCGATCTTAGGGATTTCAAGGAACTAAATTGGCAAGCGCGGACAGGCTTCCTCATGGATTCAATCCTAACATCTTCCACTACAACGGGAGAAAGTCTTGTAATTTATTTGCAAAGGCTGGAGCTTGGTTTGATTTATATTCATATTTATTAGACTTGATTTTATCTGTTAACAAATTTTGGCGCGGTTGCCGGGGAAGTTATCAATCACGTCCTTTTTAGTTTCTTTTTACGCCCTTTTCTTTTTAGTTTTTGTTTTGCAGGTGTATGCGAGGAACTGATCGCACACCCAAATTTGATCCTCTTCTCGAACAAGAACGCTTCGTCCATTTTCACCAAAGACTAAGGAGAAGATTCATGGCATCTAACAGCGAGAACGAGATAGAGCTTACGCCAGAAATGGAGGAGCTCCGAAAGCAAATAGAGGAGCTCACCATCAATTAAACCGAATTGGCCCGAAAGGAGGCGGAATTCGCACGGAACCAACAACGGTGGGAGGCAAGGGCGGATCGCGACGCCCAAGCCCGACGAGAGCTCGAGGAACAACTATCCGGCAACCCGGCAGCAGTGCAAGAATCTCCTATCATTCTCCCTCGCGTTTCTTTTGAAATTAGACCTTCTTTTATTTTTGAAATTAGAAGGAATCAATTTGAGGGGAAACCCATTGAATGTTCTGTAGAGCATATTACTATATATCTAGATTTATGTGAAACTGTTGCTGATGATGCTAATCTAGAATATCTTAAACTAAAGGCTTTTTGTTGGTCGCTTGCAGGGTAGGCTCTACATTGGTTCGAGGGGTTGGCTCCATAATCCATCTGCATATGGACCGAACTCAAGGACTTTTTTCTTAACAAGTTATTTAATCCAGCCAAGACAGCGCAGCTCAGGCAAAAGATCACGACTTTCAAGCAAAAGTCAGGGGAAACACTTGCACAAGTCTGGGAGCGCTACAAACGCCTACTGAAGTCTTGCCCTACACATGGACAAGTACCATATGTGATCCATGAAATCTTTGCTTCTTGGATGCGCCTACAAAGGATCAGATCAACACTTATACCACTTATAGGTATCTTGAGTACACATCACTTATAGGTATCTTGTGTAAAAACTACAATGTGCTTGGGATACCTTTGAGAGGTTAGCAAACTTCGAAAACACCTATGGGACTCCTGAGGCCTCCGACGAAAGGTCTACCCCATCTATGTCGCTCTACGAACCGTCGAAGAAGATTGATCCCGATGTCAAAGACCAATTCCAAAGACACCAGGTACGCCGCCTTACCAAGCAAGTTAAATTTCTTTCTAACAATTAACCTTGTTTGGAGTGTGGGTCTGTAAGGCACAACACCACTGCCTACCCATACGCCGACCAAGTGCAGCTCGCAGAAACACATGAGGAGGCGCGCTATGCGGGGGGTAAATACTCCAAACAACACCAGCAACATGATTCAGGTTATCACCAACCCCAGTATCAAAGAAACCCACCACCCTACAGAGCTCCTGGACACCTAGATAGAGAATCCAAGAAAGGTGACCTGCACATCATCCTCGACGAGATACGATAGAACCATGCTGAATTCAAACAAGCCAACAACTCCCTCCATACTCAACTGCATGGCATCAACTCATGACTGGGAGAGATAGACGTTTGGCAGAAGAACATTGAGACCCAAGTGGGTCAATTGGCTGCATCGATCCCAAAACCGTCCAGATCGCTCCATGGATCATCTGAACAAAACCCTAAAGGTAAGTCTGCAGGACATGTGGTTGCAATGAATCTAAGGAGTGGGCGTAAAATAAAAACACTCGAGCCAACGACGGAAGAGGAAGTTGCTATAGAGCCAGTCGATGTCGAGACCCCAGTCGACGTCGACTCACCTGTCGACGTCGAGTCATCCCTTCTACAACACCAGTAACCTCCAGCCTCTTCACTCGATGTCGACTCTGCATCAGTCGACGTCGATTCAACTCACCCGACACCAGCTGCACCAAAGAAGAAGAAGACACTGCCATTCCCAACCAAATCTTGGAAGGACCATGCGGAGAAAAAGTTTCAACATTTCGTGAAGATGCTTTAAGGGCTCAACGTCACCATTCCCTTCACCGAAGCTCTTCATGAGATGCCATCATATGTCTAGTTCCTCAAAGACATCCTGACTAAGAAGCGATCAATGGCTGAGATCGCAGAGGAATGCAACAAGATGGAGCTCCTAGAAAAGACGCTAGAACCCGGTAAGTTTGCTATAATTATTGGTTTTGGTCAACATCGTTTCAATGCACTTTGTGAGTTAGGCGCAAGCGTGAGCATCATGCCATTATCCATCTGGTCCAAAGTGAAGATATGAGCTCTAGAGCCTGTGGATGCCAGACTCTACATGGCAAACAACACGGTGGTCATCCATACAGACATGGTTGACGATGTACCCATTCAAGTAGGTAAGTTCTTTGTCCCTGCTGATTTTCTTGTTATTGATATGGCAGAGGATCCTACTTGTCCCATTATTTTAGGTAGTCCATTGTTAGCAATCGTCGATGCCAACACAAGCGTAAGGAAATGAGTACTCACATTCACCATCAACGATGAGGTAATTGAGTTCTATTCTAATAAAAATGAGAAGCACGATGGTCCTATGGAGGTCAAATCAATCATGGGAGGATAAATCACTTACGGGGAGTTAAAGGTAAGAACAATGACCCCCGAGGATCTAGAGAAGAGGGATGTGGAAACCCAAATGGAGAAGATCGTAGCAATCTGGAATGAGCACACCGAAAATCCAGTCGACGTCGAGTTAGGTAAGTCGATATCGACTGAAAGTTTTCCAAATTCTATTGCAGGAACTAAGTATGGCGTCGACGTCGTGTCATCTCACTCGACGTTGAGTGAGCAACGCGACATCGACCCAAAAAATCAGAAGCCCCTCTATCGACCGAGCTAGGAGCAGACACCAGACACTCGACGTCGAATCATCAATTTCAAGACACCTCTTGCACCGACACCACCACTAGGAGCCAAAGACAACTCGACGTCGAGTCAGACTCGACATCAAGTCATTACCGTCGAGTCACCCTCACCTCCTGCGTCGAGTAATCCAACAGAGTCAGAACTTGACTCGACGTCGAATGGTTTCACTCGATGTCAAGTGGATTTACAGAACCCGAATGAAGACGCAGCGAAGGTAAACCGAGGTACGGATCTCTCTTCCCTAATTTCTATTCATGATTTTTCTATACATGGAAGAGGTTTGCCTTGGTATGTGCGATTATGTAGGATATCCAATGACGATATGAAGGACTACGAAGTAGGAGACAAGGTGTATGTCTCCAAATCCAAAAATCATTGGTTTCCAAACAATTTTAAAGAGAAGAAGATGGGTCCGTTCGAGGTACACAAGATCCACTCGGACGACATGCAGCTGATAGACAAAAATGGTATCCTTTTTTAGGCCCGTGCCACGTGGGACCTGCAGATGCCACCCTGATCAACAAAAGCAGAAGTCGGCCTAGTAACTATAAAGTCTAGAGCTTGTAACAAGACATATATTTTTTAGGGTTTTTGAATGTTTTGTTGTAAACATTATTTGTTTGTTTTGTTTTTGTTTTTGTTTTTTCCTATTTACTAACACATGTAGATGCTCAGATCAAGAAATGGTGGAACCAAGGAGTCAATACACAACTCCCACTCGACATACCTTGGAACCCTAGGTTGCAGTCGATTGTGTCAATATCGACTCCTAGCAGCATTTTACAACACCTATTTTCAAGATTCTACACGTCTATCTAGTAAGTTTCTTCCTTTACCCTTGTTTTTATACAGAGAGGACATTGTAATCTTTAAGAATGGGGTGGGGGTAAGGCTTACTTTATCTATGTTATATTTCTTCAATTGCTCATTACATGGTTACTTTGGATATGCTTATTCATCTATATGCATCATGCTTTTATTCAATGTTTATTTTTATCACCCCCATTAATTTTTTTGATTAGTGTCATGAAGTTTAATAGAACTCTAAGACGCAAAAATTTGATTCATTAGAGATATAGCATGAAATTGCCTAGTAAAGGGAAGTCACAATGAGGTGCATTATTTTTATGAAAACCATGAAAAGAGGTAAAATTGATGTTGCTTTTGACATATGCACAATAAGAAGATGGAATACTTTATATTTTCCATATAATGCTCATTGTTATATTCCTAGCCCTACCCATGCTTATTTGTATCACAAAAGCCATATTTATGCCTTATTTCAATATTTTCTCCGCATACAATACATGTTGCCCATTCTTTACCTTATTTCCTATCCGAGGATTATGTTGAGAATGGAAGTTACTTCTGGAGATATTATATGATGAACTGTGTTGTTATTATCATTTTTGGAGTTTGGCAGGATGAATGAAAGTTTATGGAAAATTTAATGAGTTAAAGAAAATCCGGTCACCTCAGGAGATAAAGGTAGATCGACCCTGTCTACGTTCAGATGTTAGTTCTGCAGGATGACACACCAAGGTGAGTAGTCCAAAGCATTAAGTATCCAGGGCCATTCATGACACCCATGTTTGCGACTCGCGAGAAGACAGTGCCGAGGTTAGGGAGGTAAAAGCATTATAGTGAGAAAAGCATTGAGCGATGAGAGAAAGGTGAGAAATCAAATGAAGAAGGAATGTGGTATTAAAAGTTGGAAATTACTCCATTTGCCCGGATCATTAGCACCACATGGCCAAATATATCCCACCTTTAGCCTTTTTCCAATCTACTCCTTACTGAGCTTAAATAATGTCCTCTTGATTATTGTTGATTTGTCACTTATGAATTATTTTTGCATAACCCTCCTTTCGTGTGTAGATGTTGCCTTTATTCAAAGGCAAGGATTTGGTGACAAAAGTACCTTTTCGAGTATGGTAATTCATTGCAGGGACATATAAGAATGGATCTATGATGTTGAGAGTTTATTTTCTTCCCCTGTATGACCATTAAAAGTATTGCTTAAGGACAAACAAGCTTAAATATAGGATGTTGATGTGTGCTCAATTTACCATGTTTTTCGCTTACATCTAATTCGATTTCTGTCTGCATTTTATATTTCTGGGTTAGAATAATGCAAAATCTGTGTAGTTTATGCTTATTTGTCAATTATTGAGATCTACACTAGTTCTAGTTTAATATTGCAGAAATCGAGGCAATTTCGGAGCAATTCGGAAAAGTGGAATTCAAGCTGGAAAAACACTCGACGTCAACTGTAGAGTCACTCGACATCAACAGATTGACTCGATGTTGAGTGAAAATTAAGGCATACATCAAGCAAAAGCAAAAGAGGAAGCACTCCACTCAACGTGATGAGTCAACGTCGAGTCCACACTCTACGTCGAGTGAACTCAAATCGACATACACACATCTAAAGCCGAGATCGAGTGCAAGCTGACTCGAGACATTGAAGATGGCTCGATGTCAAGTGGACCACAGTACCCAATCCGACGATGTCCGAGTCCGAGGTGGTTTGCTTCCACACTAAGCAAGAGATCTTTTATCTACAAGAGTTGGGCATCTAACCTACTTGGTGAATTTCATATTTACCTAGGATATTTTAATTATTTTCATTTATTTTATTTATCAATGTTTTATCTTTAGATTTAGATAGATAGAAAGTAGATATAGAAAGAGTTGTTCCTTCCTAGAATAGCTAGGGTTGGAGCCTATAAACAAAGCCCTAGGGGCTGAGTTTTTATTCATTCCATTCCAACACACAAACAATATAGAGAGTAGAGAGTAGAGTAGAGAGAGAGAGAGAGAGAGAGAGAGAGAGAGAGAGAGAGAGAGAGAGAGAGAGAGAAGCCGAGTAGAGTTGGAAGGTGCAAGAGCGGTTTTGGCTTTGTTCGATTCGTACTCTTTCGTTGCAATTTTAATTCAAGTTATTTCCTTTATGATTATGATGTTTGCTATTGTGATGAGGCACGATTAGTCACCCTACTTCTAGGGTTGGGTGAGCATGATGATAGCCATGTAAGGTTATGCATCAAAGGTATGATTTTTAAGCGATTTCATCTTCTATCCCTATTTGCATGATTCTTCTACGACGGTAGTGGATAAATTCTTATTTGTATTATTGAAACGTAAGTGATCTTAATATGAATATGGATTAATTATCAAAAAGGGTATTAACAATTATGGTTTATGCGAGAGCCTCTATCCACATAATTGTTAATAACGAAGGTTAGTTGATGAAAAGGCATAATCTTTCATGAATTTGGCATATGTCTTATATGGTTATCGTTGTAGCATAAAAACACCGACTTTGGAAGTTATTAGTTTATTGAATCAAAACAACCAATTTGTGTTTATTTTTTTTTCACATATTTTCCTCATCCATCCTTATTTCTCCAGACATCTTTTCTGACTTATAGATTTTCGCACGTTTTTCTGCACTGACATACTCAACATCGAGTCCCCATAGACTCAAAATCGAGTCAACCGACTCGACATCGAGTGCACCTTTACTCGACGTCGAGTCTTCTGTCTTTTGGTGTGCACGTTTATAGGGAATCGACTGTTTGGGTCGTCATCGAGTGGACTTTCACTCGACCTCGAGTCAACTGCTGAGCCAATCTTAGGGCTTACAAGGAACTACATTGGTGAGCGCTGACACGCTTCCTCATGAATTGCATCCTGACATCTGCCGCTACAACGAGAGGAAGTCTTGTAATTTATTTATGAAGGCCTGAGACTAGTTTGATTTATATTCATATTTACTAGACTTGATTTCTTCCGTTAACAAATTTTGGCGCCGTTGCCGAGGAAGCTATCAATCGTGCTCTTTTTAGTTTCTTTTTAGGCCCTTTTCTTTTTAGTTTTTGTTTTGCAGGTGTATGCGAGGAACTGATCGCACACCCAAATTTGATCCTCTTCTCGAACAAGAACGCTTCTTCCATCTTCAACAAAGACTAAGGGGAAGACTCATGGCATCTGACAATGAGAACAAGATAGAGCTTACGCCAACACAAGAGCTGGAGCAGCTCCGAAGACATAGAAATATCTATAGATTAGTTGAAATCATCCACTGCAAAGACATAGAAAAACGTGCAAAAAATCTATTCAAATATAGTCAATAAACACAAGACATAGAAATCATCCACTAAAAAGACATAGAAAACAATAACGAATTAGATCAATTGACATCATCCACTAATGATATAGATCAATTGAAATCATTCACTACAAAGACACAGAAATATAACTACTTCAATACCTTTGCTTCTATCGAGAAAACAATAATAAATTTGAAGAGTCTATAAGGCGATGAATAATACTCTAGAAGGGGGGTGGGGGATGAATAGAGTATGGACGATTTTCGCAATAATAGAAATTTACTGCAACTTGTCAAGACCTTGATATAGGCTATCAGAACTTGACAAAGTAAAATCGAATATGACAATGTAAATGCGGAATATAAAAGATGAACACACGAATTGTTAACGAGGTTCGGCACCAACTTGCCTACGTCCCCGCCTAGGATTATCCAATCCGTAGGATTCAAACACTTCTTATTTCACTTCTTTTGAGCCTAGAACTTCCTAGAGAAACTTCCCTTTCTCTATACAAAGCCTCACCGCTTCTATTCTAGCTCTCAACCTTACAAGTGAAATAAAAGCTCACACCACACACTAAGTGTGCTTTGATCGAGTATGAAAACTCTAAGTGTAAATTGAATGACTTGTACAATAATTTCTAGTGTTTCTCTCAACTCTTAAACAATGATCACCAACTCGAATTTAGGAGAATGTAAGAGAAACTTGACGAATGCTTTAGGATGCTATGAGTGCTTGAGTACTTGCTTGGTTAGTTCCCATCCTTCTTAGCCTTCGTCTTTTTATAGTCGGAACACTTGTAGAGTTTCTTGGAGGGAGAACCGTTTGAATTTCAAATTCTTTCCAAGACATTTGAATTCCTTCCAAAAATGATCCTTTGTGTGCCTTCCAAGATGTTCCTTCGACTTTCTTCATGATCAAGTATGATCAATTAGAGATCGGTTCTTTCCTTGTATGAAAAAGTGAAATCATGAAAGAACATGCATAATGTATCTAGTACATAAAATGGGTTAGATGAGAGACTCATATATATAAATCGATAAAGCCCAAATCACATCTCACAGCCCAATATAAAGCCCATTATAATTTAGGCCCAAAAAGGTTGGCCTCGAATTCTTTCCTGTAAGAGAACAAGTCAGAATAGAGAAATGCATAAGTGATCAAATATTTTAGTCTGGGTTTCAAGACCTTCAAACCCAGCCTTTTGTCTTTCATCATCCTTTAGATCACCTGTACGTTAGTTCTCAAGATCTTACAATCAAGGTGGAGTCTTCAATCTCCCCCTTGATGGAAGACAAAACCTGTTACAGTATTCATAAAATATTTCCAGTAATCATAAGAGGAAATAAGCATATTATAATAGAAGCATAAAATGTTTGGATCATCTAAGTTTTAAAACCGACAAGCACTTAACCAACTAGTGCCAAAATGCAGGGCAACCACAACCAAAACATTCTCCCCCTTTTTGTCTTCCAACAAAAGGGCAGAGAGGTGAAAATGTCTGAAAACACCAACCAAAACACAACCAGGAGTTTTTAAAAGACGAACAGCAAAAGATGAGTTTTTAGAAAGTAGAGGAAAGAGAGTGGGAGATCAAGGCCTTGAGTCAGAATCCCCATCTGCAACCTTCTTCTTCTTGCTCCTTAGAGCCTTCTTGCCTTTCTTAGCAGAGGATGGCTCAGCAGCAGAGGATGTGCCAGGGGCGCCAGGAGCGTTAGGATCTTCGGGAGGGGCAATGCCAGCGCCTTCCTCAACCCATTCGCCAAAGGTGGGGTACTGCTTGTTGGGTGGAAGGTACTTCCTTCTGACCTCATCTCTGCACCTCTTCCTCCACCTTGCAAGGGCGTCTCTGGTGACCTTGTCTCGTTCCATCTCTGCAAGCTGTCTCTGACGCTCCATATCCCTGTATTTCTTGACCACACCATATTGCTCGACTGTGAGAATGGTGGGTTCATGATGAGTGGGGCGCAGGATAGGATGTTTCTTCACTTGATTTTCACAGTTGAGGATGACATTCCCAGTCTTCTCACGCACATGATCGAAAGTTTCTTGCTCCATTGGCATGATAGAGCCTGTAGCAGTGTAAGTGAGAGCATTGAGAAGCATCATTTGATCAAGCTTGCAGTTGACCATAGAGAGTAGCTCATGAGTCTGGTTCTGGCGAATCACCACATCCGACCACATCCTGCTCAGATTAAACCTAAGGTCTTGAATTTCAGTCTCCACAGCAGCCAATCTATCCTCACTCATATTAGGTTCAGCAACCTGTTTTCCCTTCGAGTCTTTCTTCAGAAACCATTGCCCCCTCAGGTTCTTGACAATACCCAATCTCTCTAGACAACCTTCATCAACAATCCCACTATAGGTTTGCTTTTCTTCTCCTGATGTGTCGATGTCAAAGGCTTCAAAGATTTTAGGCAAGAGGTTTGCATAGGGTAAAGGCATAGGCCGAGAGGAGGTAGAGACATGGGTCATGTAGTCGAGAATGAGTTTGGGCAAATCAGGCTCGTATCCGTTCATGATTAGGAAAAGGATCTCGAGAAGGTTCTCGGTCACCAATTCCCTGGAATGGATGCGTGGGAAGATACAGCGAGCCAGAATGGTGAAGATTAGCTTGGCTTGAAGGTTTAGGGCAGTGTGAGTGGGTTTGAGGGTGGATGAAGATCCAGGGCCTTGAGATTTTAGGAAGAATTCATCTCGTGCTCGTGAGAGACACTCAAATCGGCTTGGGAATTCTTTTGTGGGGATCTCACTTGGAAGATCAAGGATGAGGGCAAGGCTTTCAGGAGAGAGGCGAATTCGGATGTTCTTGACCTTGGATACTAGGGTTAGGGTTCCATTCACCCGATGAACAGTAAGGTTGGTATAAAAGAGTCGGGTGAGTTGGGGATAGGAGAAATTGCCAGGGCTCCTCAACCTCTTTAGAGCAAAACCAATTAGGGGAAATGCCAGAAGATACCTGGGGAGGCCGAGCAGGAGCAGAAGTGGCTGGAGCTTTGCCTTTGGATTTCCTGATCAGAGGTGGTTGAGATGGCGAGTTCTCGCTGGAATCCTCGGAATGTTCTTCAGATTCCTCCATTATTTGCTTCCCCTTGTTGGCTGGCATCTTGTACCTCTTAGCAGAAGGTGCTGAAGACGGAGATGCTGATGAGCGCTTCGATCCCACCATTTTTGGTTTTAGAAACAGAGAGGGTTTTTGGAATTCGGAGAGAGAGAGAGAGAATGAATCACAGAGAGAGTGAGGGAGGAGTGGATTAGACCGTGAGGAGGGAGAGATTAAAAAGCAAAAAATCTGGAAACAGAATCGTCTCCCTTCCTTTTCAAATTGGCAAGTACAGATTCATTAACTCACTTGAATAGTAAGTAAGGATGATCTGATTTTTCTAAACCCAAAGTGTCACATCCACTTGCAAAAATTAAAGAGATTTGGGATAATTTTGAAATGGGAACCAAAATATATGAAAATCGATTTTTTTTGAAAGGGGTAAATAAAATCAAAAGACACTCTTGTTGAATATCCATAAGATACTAACAGAGTTTGATCCAATAAAATTTTATTCGGATGATCATCTCGAAACCTTATGAAGTCAAGGCCTTGAGATGTCATTTGAATTCTGAACTTTCATGTAAGGAGTAATTACTCCCCCTAAGAAAGTGCTTCCCTATTAAGCATACCCAACTCCAATCTAATAAAATTGAAACGATCTTCAGGGAGTGGTTTAGTAAAAATATCAACTAACTGAAAATCAGTGGATATGAAGGATATTGATACATCATCTTTCTCCACATGATCTCTTATAAAATGATGTCTCACATCAATGTGCTTGGTTCTCGAGTGTTGCACTGGATTTTTAGTGATTGAAATAGCACTAGTATTATCACACAAAACAGGAATACCTTTAAGATCGATTCCAAGGTCTCTGAGTTGTTGTGCTATCCAAAGAATCTGAGAGCAACATGCACCAACAGCAATGTACTCGGCTTCTGCAGTTGATAAGGCTACTGAATTTTGTTTCTTAGAGTGCCAACTTATCAAGGAGGATCCTAGAAGTTGGCAACAGCCAGAAGTGCTTTTTCTATCAACTTTGTATCCTGCAAAATCTGCATCTGAGTAGCCTTTTAAATGAAAGTTACTCTGTTTGGGATACCATAGCCTAAGGTCTTGAGATCCATTTAGATATCTGAAGATTCTTTTAACAGCAATAAGGTGAGACTCTTTAGGGTCACTTTGGAATCGAGCACACATACAGACACTGAACATTATATCAGGTCTACTAGCAGTAAGGTAGAGGAGAGAACCAATCATACATCTGTACTCTTTTTGGTTTACATTCTTACCATTCTTATCTTGATCAAGGGAGAGAGTGGAGCTCATAGGGGTCTTTGCTTCCTTTGATTGTTCCATTTTGTATTTCTTTAGTAGATCCCTGGTATATTTCCCTTGATTCAAAAAGATACCCTTACTTGTTTGAAGAACTTGTAAACCAAGGAAGAAGTTTAATTCTCCCATGAGACTCATTTCGAATTCCCTGCACATAATATCAGAAAACTCCTTGCAAAGGGAATTGTTAGTAGCACCAAATAATATATCGTCTACATATATTTGAACAATCAAAAGATCATTTCCACGAGTTTTGATGAAGAGAGTTATATCAATCAATCCTCTTTGAAAACCATTTTCAAGAAGGTATTTGGACAATCTTTCATACCAAGCTCTTGGGGCTTGTTTGAGACCATAGAGAGCTTTGTCCAATTTATACACATGATTAGGAAATTCTTCACTTTTAAAACCTGGTGGTTGTGCAACATAAACCTCTTCTTCTAAGAACCCATTTAGGAATGCACATTTGACATCCATTTGAAATAGCTTGATCCCCAATAAAGATGCAAAAGCAAGTAATATTCGTATAGCTTCTAACCTTGCTACGGGAGCAAATGTCTCCTCATAGTATATACCTTCTTCTTGATTGTATCCTTGAGCAACAAGTCTTGCTTTGTTTCGAATGATCTTGCCTGCTTCATCCAGTTTATTCCGAAACACCCATCTAGTTCCTATGACTGATTGGTGTTGTGGCCTGGGTTGAAGAGTCCATACCTTGTTTCTTTCAAACTCATTTAGCTCATTTTGCATGGCAGTGATCCAGTCCGAGTCCTTGAGTGCTTCAGATGGGGTTTTTGGTTCTACAAGAGAGACAAAAGCATAGAAGGCACAAAGATTCTTTAATCTAGATCGAGTTTGTACCCCAGATGATGGATCTGATATTATATCTTGAGCTGAGTGTGAAGAGGCATGTTTGAATTTTCGTAGCTTTGGACCCTGATGGTTTGAGATAGTAGCAGGTCTCTCTTCAAGGTCTTGAGAGATAATTTGAGTGTTGGATTCTTCAATGACTGAATCCTGATTCTGTAGTCCCTTCTCAAGGTCTTGAGATAGCTCGTTGGTATCTAGGATTTGTTCTTGCATGTTTCTTTCTTGGTCCTGCTTATTTTCAGCCTTGTCCTCTTCTTCTCCATCCGAATCATGATGATTTAGATTGAGATCTGCAAAACCTTCACTCAACACACCATTGTTGCTTTCGTCGAATACTACATGGATACTCTCCTCAACAATTTTGGTACGCTTGTTATAAACTCTATAAGCTTTGCTAATAGTAGAATAACCAAGGAAGATACCTTCATCACTACGTGCGTCAAATTTCCCAAGATTATCTTTGCCATTGTTATGAACAAAGCAAGTGCATCCAAAGGGTTTGAAGTAGGAAATGCTAGGCTTTCTTCCTTTGAAAAGTTCATAAGGAGTCTTTTTCAAAATGGGACGAATTAAGCATCGATTTAAAATGTAGTTGGCTGTATTGACAGCCTCAGCCCAGTAGATTTTTGGCAAACCATTTTCCAAAAGCATTGTCCTAGACATGTCCTCCAAAGTGCGGTTCTTTCGTTCCACAACTCCGTTTTGTTGAGGAGTTCTAGGTGCTGAAAAGTTGTGTGAAATTCCATATTTAGCACAGAACAAATCAAATTTAAGTTGATCAAATTCTCTACCATGATCACTCCTAATGGAGACAATAGGTATGTTTTTCAAGGTCTGCAACTCTTTGCAAAGTTTAGAAAACTCGAGCAAAGCCTTTGATTTTTCTCTTAAAAAGGAGATCCATGTAAAACGAGAGAAATCATCAATAATAACCAGGATGTATTGTTTACCCTTTGGAGATTTGACACGCATAGGTCCACACAAGTCCATATGTAACAACTCCAGAGGGCGAGAGGAACTTACAACCTTTTTAGGTTTGAAGGAACTGCGTGTCTGTTTGCCTCTTGTGCATGCATTGCATAGATCTTCTTTCATGAAGTTTAGATCAGGCAATCCTCTCACAAGATCTCTTGTTTTGAGCTTATTGAGGGTGTGCATGCTTACATGACCTAGTCTTCTATACCATAGGCTGGGGTCTTCTGTCAAGACCTTGAGACACTTGAGTTTTGTACCTGTAATATGATTAGCATTTACAGCATAAGTGTTGTTGTGCCTGTGAGCAGTGAGGATTAGATCACCAGTCTCTTCATTCCTGACTTCACACTTGTGTCTGTCAAAGCCAACTTTGTTTCCTTTGTCACACAACTGAGAGACACTTAAGAGGTTATACTTTAATCCATCAACAAGATAAACATCCTTAATGCAACTTTCTGAATTACCAATACCAATAATGTTGCACTTCCCTTTATCACCAAGAGTAATTGTTCCAGTGGTTTGTTCCTTAAGATCTTGAAATAGAGATTTCTTTCCACTCATGTGTCGTGAGCATCCACTGCCCATTATCCATTTTGGCTCTTTACTCTTGATGATATCCTGCAATACCAACATCAACCTTTCTAGCCAGACCAATACATAGTTTTAGATTCATAATGAGGATAGACCATGTTGGGTAGTCTTGTCCCTTAAGGAACCCAAACTTGTTTTATATGTTCATTAAGTCGAACTGGAAATGTATTTCTAATGATGTAGGGATCTTTTCTCCTATATGGACAAGTTTCTCTAACATGCCCTTTCTTACAACATTGGAAACAAGTAGGTGAACGCCAATAGCCTTTAGCTTTAACAAAAGTGGTACTAGGTTTCTTTGGAAAATTCTTGTTGTATCCAATACCACTTCTATTAATAGAGAGTTGTTGTTCACCCAACATCTTATCAAGATTAGCTTTAGATCTGGTGAATTGTATGAGTGAAGTCTGCTGGTCTTGACACTTATCGGTTAGCTTTGCCTTCTCTTTCTCTAAATCCTCATTACGATTCTTTAGAGAGGAGAGGCTTTGCCTGAGATCAGAATTTTCTGAGCTCAAGGTCTTGACTTTAATGTCAAGGGCCGTCCAAGATGTTTCAAGATTTTTCATTTCCAGCGACATATCACTAATACATTTCTGTTGATCTATCAGCTTTTCCTTCAAGGTGTTGATTTCACTGTTGTAAGCATCTTCATTAGAAATCATATTTCTTAGGACTTCAGAAAGAACATCGGGAGGACTAGACATTAGATTTCTTACCACTTGTTCAAGGTCTTGAGTCTGTGATCCTTCGTGTTCAGCCATAAGACAGAGATTAGCCTGTTCTTTTTCGGTGTCTGAGTCACAAGATGAATCTGAGTCACTCCAGGTTGCAAGCATAGCCTTTTTCTTTTGTTCATATTTCTTGAACTTATTTCTCTTCTTCATAGGGCACTCCTTTACGAGATGGTCTGTCTCGCCACACTCAAAACATGTTAGCACTTTTGGCTTCTTTGACATGTTGGGAGACTTACTTTTGAACCTGGATGAATCAGTATTTTCACGGTTGGAAAATTGTTTTTTCATCTTCAGAATTCTAGCTAATCCCCGTGTGATGAGAGCAAAGGGATCATCTTCGTCGTCTGATTCATCACTCTCAGATTGTGAGTGATCTTTCTTAGCTTTGAGAGCAAGGTTCTTTGCTGTTGAGGGTACTTCTCCGTCTTCCTCGTTTAATATCATCTCATGAGTAATAAGTTTTCCGAGAAGATCATCTAATGGTAGTGTAGAGAGATCTTGAGCTTCCTCAATTGCAGTAACCTTGGGACCCCACTTGGTTTTTGGAAGGCTCCTTAGAACCTTTCGAACCTTTTCTGGGTTGGAGAAGGTTTTTCCAAGTGAGTCGAGGTTGTTTATAATTTGAGTGAATATCGTAAACATCTCCTTTACTGTCTCATCAGGATTCATTTTGAAAAGTTCGTATTGCCTGAGGAAGATGTTAATCTTACTCTCTTTGACTTGACGTGTGCCCTCATAAGTGACTATAAGCTTGTCCCAAATTTCCTTGGCACTTTTGCAAGCCGAGACACGATTAAACTCATTAGCATCAAGAGCGCAATATAGTAGATTCATAGCTTTGTAGTTCTTAGCAATGTTCTCAAGATCAGTCTGATCGTAATCAGACTCAGTTTTATCAACTTGCTTTCCATCGACAATTTTTTTAGGAACGTGTGGTCCATTCTTGACCAGGCCCCATAGCTCAAGGTCTTGATCAATGATGAACATTTGCATCAGTGATCTCCAGTGGACAAAGTTATTGCCACAGAAAAGTGGAGGTCTATTGGTTGACCTTCCTTGAGCAAAACCTCCATCGCGTATGGTAGACATGCTGAAAACTCACAAGATTGTTAAATCAAAACAGTGAGCCAAGCTCTGATACCAATTGAAGAGTCTATAAGGCGATGAATAATACTCTAGAAGGGGGGGGGGGATGAATAGAGTATGGACGATTTTCGCAATAATAGAAATTTACTGCAACTTGTCAAGACCTTGATATAGGCTATCAGAACTTGACAAAGTAAAATCGAATATGACAATGTAAATGCGGAATATAAAAGATGAACACACGAATTGTTAACGAGGTTCGGCACCAACTTGCCTACGTCCCCGCCTAGGATTATCCAATCCGTAGGATTCAAACACTTCTTATTTCACTTCTTTTGAGCCTAGAACTTCCTAGAGAAACTTCCCTTTCTCTATACAAAGCCTCACCGCTTCTATTCTAGCTCTCAACCTTACAAGTGAAATAAAAGCTCACACCACACACTAAGTGTGCTTTGATCGAGTATGAAAACTCTAAGTGTAAATTGAATGACTTGTACAATAATTTCTAGTGTTTCTCTCAACTCTTAAACAATGATCACCAACTCGAATTTAGGAGAATGTAAGAGAAACTTGACGAATGCTTTAGGATGCTATGAGTGCTTGAGTACTTGCTTGGTTAGTTCCCATCCTTCTTAGCCTTCGTCTTTTTATAGTCGGAACACTTGTAGAGTTTCTTGGAGGGAGGACCGTTTGAATTTCAAATTCTTTCCAAGACATTTGAATTCCTTCAAAAAATGATCCTTTGTGTGCCTTCCAAGATGTTCCTTTGACTTTCTTCATGATCAAGTATGATCAATTAGAGATCGGTTCTTTCCTTGTATAAAAAAGTGAAATCATGAAAGAACATGCATAATGTATCTAGTACATAAAATGGGTTAGATGAGAGACTTATATATATAAATCGATAAAGCCCAAATCACATCTCACAGCCCAATATAAAGCCCATTATAATTTAGGCCCAAAAAGGTTGGCCTCGAATTCTTTCCTGTAAGAGAACAAGTCAGAATAGAGAAATGCATAAGTGATCAAACATTTTAGTCTGGGTTTCAAGACCTTGAAACCCAGCCTTTTGTCTTTCATCATCCTTTAGATCACCGGTATGTTAGTTCTCAAGATCTTACAATCAAGGTGGAGTCTTCTATATTCATACCTAAGATGCAATTCCTAACATGGTGATCAATCATAGAAAGGAACACATATATAATCAATAAACACATGATGATAAATATATTCATAATTAACTAATAAGAATCAAATCTTCACAATCTATTCAACCATGTCTTCGAATCACAGGCGAAACTATGAGTTTAGCAACTAATAGGCCAAAAACCTCTCTTCTCTCTCAAAACTTTTACTGTCTAACCTCTCTCTCAACTCTACTTGTGTCAACACATGGCTGAAATAATAGAAATAACATCATAAAGAGTTGTGCAAAACCCTAGAAATATAATAATAATATAATAGGAAATAAGATATTCGGATCCAAATCTCGTTTGCTGAAGTCGGCATTACGGCAGGTGCCGCCTGAGAAACGGCGGGCACCATCCTATGCAGTGAACGACTTTCTTCTTCTATTCAATGTTGTGCTTCCTTGCTCCTTTGTACCCTCTTTCTCAGGCCTTCATAAGCTCCAAAGCATGTCTCCTAAGCTCTTCCAAGATCCCATCCAAGATCGGAATGTAAAACTGCAGAATAAACACTAAAAAGCGTAGATTCCGAACTCGAATACTTCACACGCAAGATATGAAACCAGACTAAAGCACATGCAAAAATCCTATCTAAATGCAATAAGAAATACCAATAATGCCTATATGAAATATGCATTATCACCTTTGCTCTTTGGGACTTCTTCCTTAGCTCTTCCAAGCTCTATTTGATCCATGATTCCTCCACCATTTGAAGCTCTGATCTATTTCCTACAAGTAAACACTGAAAACACGTAGATTCCGACTTCTTCCACTTAAGAGACGGTGAATGCAGTTTATGCTAGAAACATGTCTAAATGTAACCTAAATGACACAAGAATGACTCTAAATGCCTATACAAATTGTGCCTTATCACCTTGCTAAAAGCCTAAAAAATCACTCAAACCTAAAACAAGAACAGATCAGGAACACATTACATCCATGATACATATGACATGCATTGTGGAAACTTGCTATCACTGAAATAGAAGCAATTGCTTCTTCACTACGAAGCAATATATACAATCACAATAGAGTATCAAGTTTTTTTGTATAAAATAAGGCAAATAAACTCCATTAAGTTTTAAGATACATTTGGTATATTGCACTTAAATGCATACCTTCTCCTTAAGTTTTAATGCTTGCTCTAGACTATCTATGAAAATTTTATACGAAAGTCATGTGGTTTAAACTTTAAAGTAACATAGGTTTATAATACATATGCTCAAATGAGAGGGTCTTGTTTGATAACTCATGTTCAATAGAGTGATAGACATTTACTATTGCGATTAACTAGAATTAAACACTTACCAAACCAACCAACTTCCAAATATATAGAGATTCTTAATACACATTTAAAAAAGAAATGAAATTTTTTTCCCATAATAGGCTTGGTCTTAAATCATGGCCATGCACAAAAACATTCAGGGGAACTATAGGAAGTGAAAAACATTAAGCAAACACAAGAAATCGAAATAAGTTTGGCTAACCATAATTCATAATATATCCAAAATTGTTATAATATTATTATATTAGAGATGGATAAACACTAGTAAACCCTAGTTCCGTTGTATACACCTATATAATGGGTCCTTTGGAACCCTAATAAGACATCAATTTCTCCTCTCTTCTCTGCGCCTCTCTTCTCTATTCTAATTGTTTATCACACGTTACGAAGAATCTGTGTAGTTTATGCTTATTTGTCAATTATGGATTTCTACACTAGTTCTTGTTTAATATTGCAGAAATAGACAGACTCATGAAACGTCGAGTGAAAATTAGGGCATACATCGAGCAAAAGCAAAAGAGGAAGCACTCCACTCGACGTGATGAATCGACGTCGAGTTCACACTTGACGTTGAGTGAACCCAAATCGACATACACTCATCCGGAGCCGAGATCGAGTGCAAGCTGACTCAAGACATTGAAGATGACTCGATATCGAGTCTAGGACACGATGTCGAGTAGAAGCAGTACCCAATCCGACGATGTCCGAATCCAAGTTGGTTTGCTTCCACACTAAGCAAGAGATCTTTTATCTACAAGAGTTGGACATCTATCCTACTTGGTGAATTTCATATTTACCTAGGATATTTTAATTGTTTCTATTTTTTTTTATTTATCAAGGTTTTATCCTAAGATTTAGATAGATAGAAAGTAGATATAGATAGAGTTGTTCATTCCTTGAATAGTAAGGGTTGGAGCCTATAAATAATGTCCTAGAGGCTGAGTTTTTATTCATTTCATTCCAACACATAAACAATATATATATGTAGAGTTGGAAGGTGCGAGAGCAGTTTTGGTTTTGTTCGGTTTGTACTCTTTCGTTGCAATTTTAATTCTAGTTATTTCCTTTATGATTATGATGTTTGCTATTGCGATGAGGCGCGAGTAGTCACTCTACTTCTAGGGTCGGGGTGAGCCCGTCGATAGCTGTGTAAGTATATGCATCAAAGGTATGATTTTTAAGCGATTTCATCTTCTATCCCTATTTGCATGATTCTTCTACGACATTAGTAGGTAAATCCTTATTCATATTATTGAAACAAAAGTGATCTTAATACACTACTAGAATTCTGAAATACCCTCGTATTTCCGTTTATTTAATTTTAGAATTTAATTAAATAAAAGTCAGAATTATTTCTTATTCTTATTATTTTAATGTGTCCAGTTCGTAAGATAGTTACTTCACATTTTATAATGTGAAATTGGGAAATTAATTTATTTAAATTATTTAAAAAATTAAAGTTTTACAAAAAATATTTATATATTATTTATGGGTAAATTAGTGGGTAACTAGTTATATATTTAGGTATAAATATACGTGCTAAGTATATGTATAGGTATAATATACACATATACGGGTATATATAAATATATATTAAGTATATAAGTAGGTGTGTCGTGTGTGTCAAGTGGGCCGGCCTCACAACAGCAAGTCGGCAGCCGAGCCAGCCCAGCAACTTCTCACGCACAGGGAAACAAGGTCAGATTTTTGTTTTTAAACAAAATTCTATCTTTAACTAACTGATAACTAGTAATCTTTGGCCAGATTTTTCTACCTCAAATTCCTATCTTTAGGGGATTCGAATTAGGTCAAATTGAAGAGAATGATGTATACTTTTATTCCAGTTAACCCTCTTGCCATCAACCTTTCTTATTCATTCCCTACAAACCCACAAACAGCGACCGAAGAGCACAGAACACCAACTACCTCCGATCACCCTCGACCGCGAATCCGGCGACACCAGGGCTGAAGGCCGCCATCACTGGTCTTCTCCAACAACCAGGCAACCACCGTGAAAGCCCCGACGCAGCAGCTCACCGGAAAGACGTCCAAATCGGTGTCGGAAGTTGCTGCAGAACAGTGTTCGACAAGCCTACTTTCGGGCTTTTCCACCACCAGCACCATGGTCCAAAGCCAGCGACGCTGACTGCATCAGAAAGCTTGCAACACCCTCTAGCGAACCCATCTATTCTTTCCTTCATACCTTCTTTGAGACGATCACACCACAACCTCGAACTTGACTAGTGAGCAGTGTTTCTGTAGTTCAGGAAAACGTGATTTATGTTCGTTTTTCTTTCTTTCCTTCAATCCAAAGGCTGTTATCTGACCAAAATTATTCCTTTCAGATTCATACCATATCCAAGGGTTCATAAGCTCGAAACTTGGACGTTTTCGAGTTCCGTTTGGGTAAGATCCGCTCTAGTTATCGCAATTTGTCGAGTTTCGAATAAGTATGCGATGTTTAACCTAACCTACCTACTGTTTTGGAACAGTTTACAGCCTGTTTAGCCCCTGAGATTTTGTGAGTACAGAATCGAGTTGGCTTTTGGAAAAGCAAGGGTAAGTTTGGTACTTTTTAAAAGTTACGGTGCCGTTTCCGTAATTTCTGAAAAGTTACTAATACCCTATTTAATTATGTAAAATCTCAGGTCTGTTATCAAATTATTTTGCTCAACCACGAATAAGCATTTCGTCGGATTAAGGCAAGTAGTTTGGTTCAATCAGTGCATTTCTGCAAATTTCGTGCCTTTTTCGCAATTATTGCTTTTTGGTGTCCTTTATAAGATCCATGCTATGAGTTTGTGATAAATATGCAAGTTAGTTCAGTTTGTTGCTATTTATCAATTCCTTAATCTCACATAGCATGTCAACTCGGGTAATTATAATTTGACCCTATGGTTTGAGAAAATTATATTAGATGCCCGAACTTCCTAAAAAGCATGATTTGTCCATTTTGTTCCTTCATGCTAGTTAAGTATGGTATATTATTGGTTTTGAATATCCATACTAGTCAGTTATATTATTTCGTGCACTTTATAGATCTAAAGTGTACATTATGCCTTTTGTGGTCACCTAGGATGTATTTGTGGATTGGTACTTATACGAGTTGTGTTATTATTATTGTTGTTGTTGTTGTTGTTGTTGTTGTTGTTGTTGTTATTGTTATTATGATGTGTCTTAAATAATGGAAAAAGGGTAAAGTCAGGTCAAGGTTCGGTTATACCTTGCTCTATAAACGTCTCATGAGATGCCACTTCGAAATTGCAAATCTCTCGAATGGGTACATCTACCTAAGGGTAGTAGGTCATCCGCCCAGTATATGCGACCGAGGCCGGTATCACTTGTCCTAAGTAAACGATAATGTTGTGTATATTGTGTTATTACTATTATTGCGTTGTACATTACTTACTAATAGGTGACCCACTTTCAGTGACGTTATATCATATTCTTTCCGTACTCGGAATATGATTCCCTAGGATCTCCGGATCCGCATCCCATTCAAACACTCGGTCCTTTTGGATCATCCTGTTATTTTATTTTATTTTAATCAAACGAGTCAGGTTCCACATAAATATTTACTCCTAATTCATATTTTAGTCTACAATCACCAATACCCTTTTATGGTCAATGGGTGGTAGACGGAGTCTTGAACATTTAACTTTCTGCTACTTGCTAGTCGTAAAAAGACTAATCGTCCTATTTTTCTCCTTTGGACGGTTGGGGTCCCTGGTCTACATACTACACCTCAACCGTCGATCCACAGGTTTAAGTAAACGACCTAGTGCGTCGCCATGGGGGGCTCCAGTATTATTTGTGAAGAAGAAGGATGGATCCTTCCGGCTGTGTATTGACTATCGTGAGCTGAATAAAGTGACGATCAAGAACAAGTACCCGTTGCCGCGAATTGATGACTTGCTAGATCAGCTGCAAGGAGCACGGGTGTTCTCCAAGATTGATCTTCGTTCTGGGTATCATCAATTACGGATTCATGAGGAAGACATTCCGAAGACTGCTTTCCTGACTAGATACGGGCATTATGAGTTTGTAGTGATGCCCTTTGGTTTGACCAACGCACCAGCTGTGTTTATGGAGTTGATGAACAGGTGTTTCCATGACTATCTCGATAAGTTTGTGGTGGTGTTTATCGATGATATTTTGATCTTCTCCCCGAGTGAGGAAGCTCATGAGGAGCATCTCCGGACCGCATTGTCAGTGCTGCGACAACATCAGCTTTATGCTAAATTGTCCAAGTGTGACTTCTGGATCAAGCAAGCGACCTTCCTAGGTCATATCATATCTGAGGAGGGAGTCATGGTAGATCCTCAGAAGATCTCAGCAGTGAAGCATTGGGCGCAGCCGAAGAATGCGAAGGAAGTCCAAAGCTTTCTGGGACTAGCTGGATACTATAGGAGGTTTGTGGAAGGGTTCTCTAAACTTGCCCAGCCACTCACCTCTTTATTGAGGAAGTCTCAGAAGTTCGTGTGGAATGAGAAGTGCGAGTAGAGCTTTCAGGAACTGAAGAAGCGGTTGACTACTGCACCGATTCTAGCATTGCCAAGAGATGGAGAAGGATACATTGTTTACAATGATGCTTCCAAACAAGGTCTGGGTTGTGTGCTTATGCAAGATGGCAGGGTGATAGCATATGCTTCTAGGCAACTTAAGCAGTATGAGGAGAACTATCCAGTGCATGATCTGGAGCTAGCTGTTGTGGTCTTTGCTTTAAAGATTTGGCGACACTACCTCTACGGTGTTCGCTGCCAAATCTTCACAGACCACAAGAGTTTGAAGTATGTTTTCACCCAAAAGGAGCTCAATATGCGTCAGAGGAGATGGCTGGAGCTCATCAAAGACTATGACATTGAACTTCTCTATCATCCGGGGAAGGCCAATGTTGTAGCGGATGCTTTAAGCCGGAAGTCTCAGCATGAGGCTATGATCGCATGTTTGACAGAGAGACCTGTTTTGCGCCAGGATTTGTTGAAGTTAGGTGTTGAGGTGTGGTTTGAGAAGAATCGTGGTCAGCTGTGTATGATGGAGGTGCAGTCAGATTTTTTAGAGAAGATTAAGGTAGCGCAGGTCGAAGATACTGCATTGGTGCGTTTGTGTGCCGACTTTTTTTAGGGCAAGGCCCCAGGTTTTATTGTTCAGGAGGATGGCTCCTTATGGTTTGGGAAGCGGATTTGTGTTCCGGATATTCAGGAGCTTAGACAGACCATACTCCATGAGGCTCATTCTTCTGGTTACTCTGTTCACCCGGGGTCGAGCAAAATGTACAAAGACCTCCGAGGTGGTTATTGGTGGCTAGGGATGAAGCAGGACATAGCCGAGTTTGTGGCTAGATGTTTGGTGTATCAGCAGGTGAAAATTGAGCATCGACGACCTGCTGGTACATTGCAGCCCCTTCCGGTGCCGGAGTGGAAGTGGGAGCATATCTCAATGGACTTTGTTACGGGCTTACCTCGAGGCCAAGGGCAGAAAGACGCCATTTGGGTGATAGAGGATAGACTCACCAAATGTGCGCACTTTATTGTAATCAGGAGTGATTGGAAGGTGCCGAAGTTAGCAAGGGTGTACATGAAGGAGATCGTCCGACTCCATGGTATCCCAAAGACCATTGTGTCAGACCGCGATGGGAGATTTATCTCCAAGTTTTGGAGAGAACTTCAGGGAGGCCTAGGGACGACCTTGAATTTCAGTACGTCATTTCATCCACAGACCGATGGCCAGTCAGAACGCACTATTCAGACGTTAGAGGACATGTTGAGAGCATGTGTTTTGGATAGACCAACTGATTGGGAGACCAGCTTGAGTTTGATAGAGTTCACTTACAACAATAGTTGGCATACATCGATCAAGATGGCTCCGTTTGAGGCTTTGTATGGGCGGAAGTGCAGATCGCCATTATGTTGGGATGAGGCAGCAGATGCACTCATTCTTGGGCCCGAGCTTCTAGAGGAGACTACCATGCAAGTAGGAGTGATCAGGCAGTGCATGCTGGCAGCTCAGTGCCGACAGAAGGCATATGCTGACGGCAAGAGGAGGGACCTAGAGTTCCAGGTCGGTGAGAAGGTATTTGTGAAGGTCTCCCCGACGAAGGGAGTGTTCTGTTTTGGGAAGCGTGGGAAGCTGAACCCTCGCTTTGTAGGACCATTTGAGATTCTCCAGAAGGTGGGCACAGTTGCTTATTGTTTAGCTTTGCCACCTACCGCTCATCCAGTGCATGACGTCTTCCACATGTCTTGAGCTATGAAGACATTGAGGTCCGTCCTATAGGAACCTATGAGGAGGAACCAGTTCGTATTCTAGAGCGTCGGGAGAAGCAGCTCAGGAATAAGGTGGTGCCCCTAGTAAAGGTGCTCTGGTCTAAGCACGGAACTGAGGCAATGACGTGGGAGACCGAAGCGGATATGAGAGAGAGTTTTCCTTATTTGTTCTCTGCTTAAGTTTCGGGACGAAACTTCTTTTTTGGGGGGAGATATGAAATACCCTCGTATTTCCGTTTATTTAATTTCAGAATTTAATTAAATAAAAGTCGGAATTATTTCTTATTCATATTATTTTAATGTGTCCAGTTCGTAAGATAGTTACTTCACATTTTATAATGTGAAATTGGGAAATTAATTAATTTAAATTATTTAAATAAATTAAAGTTTTACAAATAATATTTATATATTATTTATGGGTAAATTAGTGGGTAACTAGTTATATATTTAGGTATAAATATACATGCTAAGTATATATATAGGTATAATATACACATATACGGGTATATGTAAATATATATTAAGTATATAAGTAGGTGTGTCGTGTGTGTCAAGTGAGCCGGCCTCACAATAGCAAGTCGGCAGCCGAGCCAGCCCAGCAACTTCTCACGCACACGGAAGCAAGGTCAGATTTTTGTTTTTAAACAAAATTATATCTTTAACTAACTGATAACTAGTAATCTATGGCCAGATTTTTCTACCTCAAATTCCTATCTTTAGGGGATTTGAATTAGTTCAAATTGAAGAGAATGATGTATATTTTTATTCCAGTTAACCCTCTCGCCATCAACCTTTCTTATTCATTCCCTACAAACCCCCAAACAGCAACCGAAGAGCACAAAACACCAACTACCTCCGATCACCCTCGATCGCGATTCCGGCGACACCAGGGCTTAAGGCCGCCATCACTGGTCTTCTCCAACAACCAGGCAACCACCGTGAAAGCCCCGACACAGCAGCTCACCGGAAAGACGTCCAAATCGGCGTCGGAAGTTGCTGCAGAACAGTGTTCGACAAGCCTACTTTTGGGCTTTGCCACCACCAGCATCGTGGTCCAAAGCCAGCGATGTTGACTGCATCAGAAAGCTTGCAACACCCTCTGTCAAACCCAATCATTCTTTCCTTCATACCTTCTTTGAGACGATCACACCACAACCTCGAACTTGACTAGTGAGCAGTGTTTCTGTAGTTCAGAAAAACGTGATTTATGTTCGTTTTTCTTTCTTTCCTTCAATCCAATGGCTGTTATCTGACCAAAATTATTCCTTTCAGATTCATACCATATCCAAAAGTTCATAAGCTCGAAACTTGGACGTTTTTGAGTTCCGTTTGGGTAAGATCCGCTCTAGTCATCGCAATTTGTCGAGTTTCGAATAAGTATGCGATGTTTAACCTAACCTACCTACTGTTTTGGCACAGTTTACAGCCTGTTTAGCCCCTGAGATTTTGTGAGTACAGAATCGAGTTGGCTTTTGGAAAAGCAAGGGTAAGTTTGGTACTTTTTAAAAGTTACGGTGTCGTTTCCGTAATTTCTGAAAAGTCACTAATACCCTATTTAATTCTGTAAAATCTCAGGTCTGTTATCAAATTATTTTGCTCAACCACGAATAAGCATTTCGTCGGATTAAAACAAATAGTTTGGTTCAATCAGTGCATTTCTGCAAATTTCATGCCTTTTTCGCAATTATTGCTTTTTGGTGTCCTTTACAAGTTTCATGCTATGAGTTTGTGATAAATATGCAAGTTAGTTCAGTTTTTTGTTATTTATCAATTCCTTAATCTCACATAGCATGTCAACTCGGGTAATTATAATTTGACCCTATGGTTTGAGAAAATTATATTAGATGCCCGAACTTCCTAAAAAGCATGATTTGTCCATTTTGTTCCTTCATGCTAGTTAAGTTTGGTATATTATTGGTTTTGAATATCCATGCTAGTCAGTTATATTATTTCGTGCACTTTAGAGATCTAAAGTGTACATTATGCCTTTTGTGGTCACCTAGGATGTATTTGTGGATTGGTACTTATACGAGTTGTGTTATTATTATTATTGTTGTTGTTGTTGTTGTTTTTATTGTTATTATGATGTGTCTTAAATAATGGAAAAAGGGTAAAGTCAGGTCAAGGTTCGGTTATACCTTGCTCTATAAACGTCTCATGAGATGCCCCTTCGAAATTGCAAATCTCTCGAATGGGTACATCTACCTAAGGGTAGTAGGTCATCCGCCCAGTATATGCGGCCGAGGCCGGTATCACTTGTCCTAAGTAAACGATAATGTTGTGTATATTGTGTTATTACTATTATTGCGTTGTACATTACTTACTAATAGGTGACCCACTTTCAGTGACGTTATATCATATTCTTTCCGTACTCGGAATATGATTCCCTAGGATCTCCGGATCCGCATCCCATTCAAACACTCGGTCCTTTTGGATCATCCTGTTATTTTATTTTATTTTAATCAAACGAGTCAGGTTCCACATATATATTTACTCCTAATTCATATTTTAATCTACAATCACCAATACCCTTTTATGGTCAATGGGTGGTAGACGGAGTCTTGAACATTTTACTTTCTGCTACTTGCTAGTCGTAAAAAGACTAACCGTCCTATTTTTCTCCTTTGGACAGTTGGGGTCCCTGGTCTGCATACTACACCTCAGCCGTCGATCCACATGTTTAAGTAAACGGTCTTAAGGCGCTGAAGAATAAAGGATTTCATTGTTTTCAGTTTTATTGTGTTTTTGAATTAAGGTACAAACTTTTAGAATTTATGGGATTATTTTATTCATTCCACTGCTACTATTTGAATGTTATTTCCGCTGCCACTATTTCATTATTTCGATTATTGTATTTGGACCCCTTTGTTTTGGGTAACTTATTTTATTTTAGAATATTACTTTATATTTAAGTCTTCCGCTTATTTAATATTTGTATTTTATCATCTTGTTTATGGGAGCATGGTTGCATGTCCCTATAAGACTAAGGCGGTTACAAAGACATTAAAGTCTGCGTAATTGCTGGCGCTGCAACATCTCTTCAGTGTATTAAGAAGGGGTGTTACAAATTCTGTTATTTAACATCGGCTCATTAACATCAGTTAAAAAAACATGTCATGTTAAAAAGTTTTTTAACATCGGTTTCTAAATTTGTGATGTTAAAAATAAAATTGACATCACCTTATATTTTAGACCGATGTTAAATATTTATTTTGAATTTTTTTTATAAAAGACACGGAATGAAATCATGAATTAATTCAAACACGCGCCCATAGATTTGTGACTATATCCAACACTTTCTTATTTCATCCCAAGGATTCCACTTCCCCGTTTCCCTCCTCTCTCGCTGGAGCGAATAACCCTCCCTCCCCATCCCCTCTCCATCTCCACCCCACAGATTTGCAGATCTAAATCCCTCTTCGACCTCTCTCATTCTCGCAAATACATAGACGATCCCAAACCCCATCGACCTTCGCCTATGTGCCAGAGCAACCAGTCCTCCCTTGAAGGTTAGGATTTATGAACTCGTCGTCGACCAGGGGACGGAAGCCGATGTCAATGTGTGACGAGCTTGTGAAATTTGAACTCTCGAAGGTTAGGGTTTCTGAACTCTTGAAGGTCAGGCTTGCTTTCTCTTTCCTCGTTCAATTTAGGGTTTTCTAGGTCATCAAGCCAGTTGTTTCCGTCTCGAATTTGGGTAGTCTTTGTATTTATAATGTTTCATTCACTTGGTTTTACCAATTTAGGGTTTTCTAGGTCTCCTCTTTGTTGAGTTTTCTGGATTTCTTTGATTTTATTCGAACTTTTAGGGCAACTTTTGTCTCTCAATAGGGTTGTTCATGAGTTTAGGAGATGGTGGTTGCAATTCTAGATCGTCTTGCCCCTTGCTGGATCTGACCAATTCTCGAAGTATTATGGTAGATCTGGTCGTTCTCTTCCCCTTCTTTTGCAAACTGGTGCTTCTTTAGAGATTCAATGTAAGTGTGTAGATTAAACCAACTTACTAGAACTTAAGTTGAAAATCCGGTGCTTCGCTTGTGATTTTGTTAGATTTGGTGCTTATTTTAGTTGTTGAAATCCTAGACCTAGAAAAAAAATTGAGGTGTATGCCCACTGCCGAAGCTGATGAGGAGAGTGATGATCCAGGTGGTGCATTGGCAGCTGCTGATTGTTTGTAAGCCATAAGCACGATTCTTGAATCAGTATGGAAGCTCCCGTATTTATCTGTTCAAGTTGAGGCAATCCTTCTACCAGTGATGCACAAGATGCTAACCACTGATGGACAAGGTATGCTTTTGCTTCTATTAATGTTTAAATTCTAGCAAGATAATCATAGAATTGGGAGATAAGGGTAAATGATTTTCAATATATTGTTAGGTGGACCAAACATCAGGTCTGACTTGCCTGAATGAGAAGCTGTCTCATTCCTCTGAGGAGTGAACTTTAGAAGCTCTCATTATTTGCAATTGATGCTATGCTTAGTCATTATGGTGTGATAATTAAGTTGAGAGTCTGTGTCTTCTTGAACTTCCTGCCCAGAAGGATGACTTTAAAACTTGAGAATGCTCTCAACCCAAATACTTCTAATAGTAACACAACTTGAATATGGAAAGCTAGAGGAAAAGGAAAAATGAGTCTTGCTGTCATGATTTCTGATTGTAGTTTTATTTTATTATTTCTCAGCTATATCCTTTGTTAAGATTCTTTTGAATTGTTCTGATGACTGCAATAGGCTATATCAAAAACATGAGCTGGGTTTGTTAAGATTCTTTTGAATTGTTTGAGAAAATGTGTTGTAGGTCTTTTGCCCTGTATATACTAATTCATAACCCCTCACTGACACTAATAAAATTGTACCTTGACCCTTCCTAGCTCTAGCCTAGATGAAAAAAACTTCCCTGATCTTAGAAATCTTAACCCAACAACCTAAGAATGCCACCTCAAGACTTGTCTTAAAGAAAATGAATTTCAGTAAAGTGGCATGTCACAATTTAGCGGCCAGAATTAAATATGCAGCAGATCACTCCCTTTTATCTTCTACTCTATGCATTGGAATGTCTGTCCAATTGTGTTGTAGGAATTATGTTGCATTGTTTTACTGTCCAGTGGTTTTTATCGGAATTTTGCTCAACATCCCCTTTTATTAGGAAATATTATACAACTTTAAAAGTGAGAAACATGTTAAAACAACACCATTTTTGTTCTAACTTCTAAAAATTAATGTGCCCAATATTATTACAGCCCATTAGATATTACTTGAGCAACAGGGAAAAGTGAGGTGCATTTTGCTTCATTATTTGCTAATCTAGTAATAATTTGAGGTGCATTTTCAGCTTGGTACTACTTAAGCAATTGGAAAAAGTGTTCTACAAATGAGCTATTTGCATATTAGCTACCTTATGCTTTCTTTTTCTTTGACTGGATCAAGGAAAATTTGAATTTCGTTTTCCTACCTTGTTGTTTGCAGCTGTTGAGACTAATGTATTTGACCTCGAGAAACCAGTAGTTTTCACCTTTTTGGACATGGAGTTATGATTCTAGCCATTAGTCATCTTGATGCATGACAACTTATCTTTCTTTTCTTGCATTTTTATTATTATTATTAAAGCTTAACATTCTCGGAAAGGACGTTAAGGAAGCAAAGCCAACTCTTTTCTTTTTTTTTTTCAATATTGTGATGTTGTCTCATTTTTGCCTCTTGTGATCATTATGTTTAGTCTTTGGGATTAGTTATAATTTATATATGCATTGCTAGTTTAAATGTGCATGTTATTTTTATTTCTTTTAGAGTTATATATTGTCCCTTAAGTATTAGATTACATGATAGCATCGCTTAATATTTATTTAACTATTAAATGAGATTGCTTAAAAATAATGTGGGATTTTATTGTATAAGTAGTTTATTTATTATTAAAATTATGGTGGGCAAGGGATTTTTGTTTTTGTCTAATTATGGGATTCCTTACTTTTTAGTCATTTACCTTGTTTTCTTAAATGCTTTTCCAATTTATCTATTTATTATTGTTCATGTTTTGATTATGTACCCATTCTAATGGAAGTATTTGAATCTGGTCCATGACACTCATTTCAATACTTTTGCTTTCGTTGTCTAGTTCTCTAATCAAGTTGATCACTCTCTATATTTTTATCTCTTGCAGAATTAATTAGATCACTCTCTCTAACAGTTGAGAGGTCGAGAAGTTGCAGAAATTCACGTCTTTTGATTTCTGGTATAACTTAATTGGTTGCTTGGTTAATACCCTTTTGGGCTACTTGGTTCTTGCTTAAAAGTAATGTGCAGGCAGAACTATGACCTTGTTCGTTAAACTAGACCATCACATAATTTGATTAGCTTTGCTGTTCTAGGTTGATTGTAATATCAATTTACGATTTTTCAGTTATGTGTCCACCCCAGTAAAAGAGTTAGGTGAGGGCTTTTGACTGCTATCTATGGATTGTTAGAGAAATGCAGTCATATACACTAAAGAACAGCAGAATGATGTTTCTTGTGAGTTTCTAGTTGTCTTTCTTATTCTTATACATTGAGTTTTATGTACCCTGTTAGACTTTTCAGTTTTATTAGTTGATGCATTTATAGTTTCTTCTCATCTATCAAGATTTTTCTGAGAAGTATCTAATGACTGGATTGATCCTGAATGGGAAGGCTGTTTGCTGCATTCACATGGAGAACTTTGACGAAGCTGAGTCATTGTTACTTGATCCTGTTTATACGAGGCAAGTGGATACCCTTAAGCAACTTCCCTGATTGTCCTTAACCTTATGATAAATTGGTAGAGCATAGTTTGTTAGGGGTGAACCTATAATAGTTAGTTTGATGCTTTCTTTTGACATTAATATTGGATTAGTAAATGATGTAGTAATGTGTTTTATTATTGTTAAATTAAAGCCTATTAGCTCAAATCGGTAGAGCGATGTGTTCAAGCACAAAGGTGCGGGTTCAAATCCCGTATAGGCTACAACGAAAAAAAAATTACAAAACAAATATTTCATTTAACATCGGTTAGAACAACAAAAAACTACAAATATGTCATTTAACATCGGGTATTAGCCGATGTCTTTCAAAACAAAAAATCGATGTCTATGTGGGGGATTTAAAAAGTCAAAACTTTTTAACATCGGGTAATAGCCGATGTCTTTGTATGTTATAACATCGGATATATTTTATAATCGATGTTATAACATATCAAAGACATCAGATTTAAAAATATAACCGATGTTATAACATACAAAGACATTGGCTATTACCCGATGTTAAATAACAAAATTCTAGTAGTGATATGAATATGGATTAATTATCAAAAAGGATAGTAACAATTAGGGTTTATGCGAGAGCCTCTATCCAGTTAATTGTTAATAACGAAGGTTAGTTGATGAAAAGGCATAATCTTTTATGAATTTCGCATAGGTCTTTTATGTTTATCGTTGTGGCATAAAAACCCCGACTTTTGAAGTTTTTTAGTTTATTTAATCAAAATAACCAATTTTTGTTTATTTTTGTTCACATATTTTCCTCATCCATCCTTATTTCTTCAGGTATCTTTTCCGAGTTTTAGATTTTTGCACTTTTTTCTGCACTGACATACTTGAGATCGAGTCCCCATAGACTTGACATCGAGTCAACAGAGTCGACATCGAGTGGACCTTCACTCGACGTCGAGTCTTCCATCTTCTGGTGTGCAGATTAACAGGGCATCGACTGTTGGGGTCGACATCGAGTGGACTTTCACTAGAAGTCGAGTCAACAGCTGAGTCGATCTTAGGGCTTTCAAGGAACTAAATTGGCGAACGCTAACACGCTTCCTCATGGATTAGATCCTTACCTCTTCCACTACAACGAGAGGAAGTCTTGTAATTTATTTGCGAAGGCTGGAGACTGGTATGATTTATACTCATATTTGTTAGACTTGATTTCCTCCGTTAACATAATACATACTTCTATGTCTCCCACATAATTTGCAAGCTGAAAGTGAAATAAAATTGATAGTGCATATTTTATATAGGCGTTATAGGTGGGTCTTAGGTGCATTAAGTATTCATACTGCATGTTTAATAAGCTTATTTGCATTCTTGATCATTTGGTATTCGAAGTGCGGAATCTACTATTTTTAGTGTTTATTTGTAGATCTTACGATCCGACCTCGAATGGTGGAGAAAGCATGCAGCAAATGGACAAAGAAGAGCTAAGGAACAAGAGCAGAAATGGAGAACATGGAGAAATCCCATCTTTAAGGTGCTGAGAAGTTGGACTTAGCTTTTGAGGTTTTCGAGAATCGTAGACCTTGAAAAGAACTTTCCAACGCATATTCATATGCTCAATCGGACGAAGGATGACTCCAGAAAGGGTATTACAAGTTTCGTCTATCAAAGATGTCGCCACTGCAAAGGACGACGCCCGCCACTAAACTACCGGCGCTTGCCGGTCTACTGTTTCGTAATCTGCGCAATGCGGCTCAATTCTATCTTGGTGGAAACTTTTATCTTAACTTATTCTAGGGTTTGGCCGACAAAAGGAGGCTTATATTAGGTCATTTTCAGTAGCTTTCATTCATTGATTCAAATATCTAGTTTCATATTAACTTGGAGAGATTAGAGGATTTAAGTTCAGGGATTCAAGGTACATTATGCTTGCCTAGAATTCTTGTGGTTTTTCTATGATTCAAGACTTGGCTATATGATTTGTGAGACTTTATTTCTATCTGTTTTATGTTTGATTGATTTAATATCTTTGTTCTTCAATTGATTGATTGCATATATTCCCTCTTGATTAGCTAACTTGACGGAATTTTCTCTCTTGCTAAGGTTTGATAACTTCTTGCGATTTAATTGAATATAAGTAGCAAACTTAATCAATTGATCTTGTGAAAGCATCGATTGGGTGTGTAGGGGATATTGACAATTATGCTCTATCAATTGCATTGATTAGGATTAGGGAGTTGCGCCTCTATCTTTTTTTATTTATGTTATTGATCTTGTTTAATTGCCGAAGCTTTGGAGTGATCCAAGGTTGGATGAATCAAATAAGGGTATATAGAATAGAGTCAAGGATCAGTGACCTAGCCAATGTTGCGAATTGTATGCGAAACTACACTCTTATTTTTTGTCTTCTCTTTGTTCCCATTCATATCTTTATCTTAGTTTATTTGCATTATCTATCTTCATTCATATTCCTATTCCATCTTTAGTGTCATAATTGATAAATAAACATTGCATTGAAATATTTGTTTCTCCGTGGGTTCGACCCCTTACTTATCCGCTATACTAGGTTGCAAGTTAGTTTGTTAGTTTGCAGCGATCACAACTGTTTTTTTAGTAATGCTTACTCCAAAGTGGATCATCTTCTTTATATATGCATTTTTTGTGTTTCTGTTCTTTATGCATATTTTGAACATGTAAAGCTTGTTACTTATTGTTAGAATTTGAGGGATAAACGGATTACCTCGAATAGCGGAAGCAGAATTAAGATCGTCTTGCCTTCGAATTTGATCACCGGGTAGATCTCCATAGCCCTAAATCTCGTTAGAGATTCGAGAGCAGTAGATAACCTACGATTCACAGCCTACACACACCATAGGAGAGCATTGGAGAGGAAGGAGACTCTCTCCACGAAGGAGAGTTCTCTGTGGGTTTTCTTTTCCTGAGAGAACGTCTGACGAACAGACTCCTTAGGATTAGAGATTAGAGGAGAAGAGTCTCTCCTATTTATCTCTTTTATTTATTAGATAAATAAATATATAACGAATATATATTATTTATCCTAATATTAGTTAACTCTTAACGAATAAGAATTACTTACCTAATTACGTAAATTAGGCTCTTATATCTTTTGGGCGTATATATAAAATAATGTCCGAATTATAAAATAATTCTAACATCTCCCACTCGCACAAAAGATTATGTTCCTCCAAAACTCAATCTCATACTTGTCGTGTATAGGCCGTGCGACCCGGCAATACTACCTGCATTAAAATCCCGCTAGGGACTAGGTCACAACGTTAGTTGAAAAGTATTGCTGCATCCCTAGGATTATCTTTCATCGGACTAGTTGATACACAAAACTGGATCCCTCTCAGTTTTGTTCAACTGTAATGGCGATTTACAACAGTACGTAACTGCCGGATCCAGCAAATCTCATTTTCGTCAACGATTACTAATAATACCTTCCTTTCGCATTGGCATTACTTTTATGTAAATGATGACCAGTTTCCCAGAAATGCTCCACTTAGACCGCATCACTCATGGTCATCGGAGCACAACCAAAGTAGAGCATCACCACCCCAATCAGTAACTCAAGCCGTTAGTGACTAAGGGCTGCCTTGTTTACATATATCTTAGCTCACACAGTGATAGAGATGGGATCAATCTATCACCTCATAGGGTCGACTAGCACACACTAGTATGACAGTGTGCTACAGGGAGCGCTTCTCTAAAGCGTTGTCCACTCAACCTCTAAAGGTGTTCATCTCATAGTCACGTAGTCTTGAGAACGTACCATTTTACCCTACAACACCTTGCTTTTCTGAACCAATGGGCGCAGGAGAATAGTTACAAGTCATATGAATGACTTACTAAAAATTACCCATTCAGTCTTTCCCAACCGGAGAGACTTCATCCTGACATCCAAAGATAGTCAAGGCGGTTATCATCTCATTCCGTTCCCATAAGAATTGAGATACCTTACACCTATAGTGACGAACACTTATAGGAACGTTTGTTCGTGTGAGAGAACAAACCATGGTTCAGTGACATGTAACATATTTCACGTTTACATCACCAGTTTTCACCACATCAATGGCACAACATATGAGTTAAGACCAAAGTCTCCCACTTGCTAAAAACTCAAATCAGAGAGGTGGCTCGCATAACCATCAGGAGTCAAACATATTATGACAACGTTGTTCTTGAACAACGTCTCTCTGACTAGGCAGGGTTTGATATGAATATCATGTGATCTCCAACATCCTTTGGAAATCCTGGTATTGACAAAAAATGGTCAGTCACAACCCATAGTCATGACATCCGCTTACCATATTTTGCCACAACCAAATTTTGTGTTTTCAGGAGAATCCTTTTTCATAATCTCCTCGGAAGCTACTGATGATGTAAGAACCTCAGCTTCCGTGGTGGAAGGATAAGCAAGACAGTTTCTTGCTAGACATCAACGTCTCTTCTCCTTGAGGATAAGACCTACGGACTGATGTTGATACATACATCAGTATCTCCTCCCTTGGATCACTAAGATCCATATCTATGTTCCAACATGGACATAGACATCATCCACCATAACACAATACACAGTCTACAAGAGTGCTTTTGCAATCATTTACTGTGTTCAGTGCATAAGACTCGAATCAGTTTGTAAACAAACACATGTTCGCTTGTCTCATCTCAGCATACAACAGAATGCGAGATTGCACTCAGTTTCTCAAGTGTTCCTCACTTAATCCACTTCCTATGTAAGTCCATTTACACATTTCCATATATGAGAATGACATGCTTAAGATTATACGAAATAACCTCATAGACAGCTGCCCAATTTCTATGTAACAGATTCACTTGACAATTGTATCAATGTTGTCACGCTAGAATCACAACATAGTTGGCTATCAGTGTGTCATCTGTAACATCAGAAAGTTAAAGTTTCCAATATGACATACTTACAATTATTCATATTTTGAACACAAAGTACAAAACATCTTATCATTGTCATCTAGATGCATGTTTCAATGCTTACATAGGTATGAGTACAAGACTAGTGTCTTTCTCAAAACCTTACCAGAAGCTTATCTAGAAAATGAATTTCCAGAAGTCCTCCCACTGGGAAAAACTTTGCTATCTAGGTCAACTTGTAGACAGATACAAGCTTTTGTAGCCATTCATCGGTCTGATTGAACACAATCTAACCATGTAGAGAGAAGGTTCCAACCTAACTCTCTTGATCTAGGGTATAACTCTCAATGGATCACTCCGCCTATAAAGCTTTAAGAACCCAATGATCTCATTGCTTTATGTCTAGGCAGAATAGAAACCAGTTCAGAATATGGCTTCTTCCATAGACTCATTATCTGTCATCACCATCCTCTAGTTGTGTCTTAGATTTACCAACAAATCACAGACTCTAGTGGTGATTGGTGCTGTCTCATTTGGATACTTTTGGAGCAACCACATCTAATGTGTTTTTGAGATACCCCGTGTTCAAAACAACTCCCACTCTAAAGTGGTTCTTGAAGGTTCGATAATATAAAACAATGTAATAAAGAAATACTCTAGAAGGGGGGTTGAATAGAGTATGCCCGTTTTTCGCAGAAAGTCTCAAGACTTTTGGAGCTCGTACCAAAACCTTTGGGATTAAACCTGAATCACAACGTTAGACGATTGAACCAAGTGCGGAAATACGGTAAAGCAAATAAGTAAAGAACACGAGTAATTGTTTACGAGGTTCAGCACAACTTGGCCTACGTCCCCGCCAAGGGTTCTTCCACAACCCTAGGATTCAAAGGCTTTATTGATTCGCTTAGCTTAGGATCCTAATAGCTCACCGAGAAGCCTCTCTCCTATACAATTGCAATCTAGTCAACTCACGTTCCCTTGGAGTCCTAGACCAATCTAGAATAGCCCCACCTCTCTCAGCTATCTAGTACAATCCTCTTACTCTCACAAATCAATAGCCTAGTGCAACTTCCCGAGTTATAAACTCTCGAGTAACACTTTAAATGAATATATCCTATAAGCTCACAGTGACTCTCAAAGGCTTTGAAATAAACAACAAACTCTAAAGCGCTTAGTAGAGAGACACTTGGAAGACAGATCTCGCTTGAATGTATGAAAGCTCGTGTAGCACTTGTGTACTCTGTCTTCTCCTTCCTTTCCTTTATATAAGAGCATGGAGCGTGAGGATCTTCAACACCAGATCTCCAACGGCTCCTTTGAATCAGGCTTGATCTTTGAATCTTCTATTTAAGGACACTTCAAAGCCATGATCCGTTTTAAATAGGATTTCCTCATATGCACAAAAGGAAAGACATAATCTCGAATATACTTCCTGAAAAGGTTAGTCACACACACACACACACACACACACACACACACACACACACACACACACACACACACACACACACACACACACACACACACATATATATATATATATAATATAACAGAAGTATATAATAAGATAAAATAATATACGAATAATTAAGATAGGTTTTGTATTTCATCAACTGTTAACGCTCCAAGGCCTTTGACACAAACTTCCTGTCAAAGCCTTTGAAACATCTATTCCGATTTTCATCAAGGGAGGGAGTTATCAATCTCCCCCTTGATGAAAGACAAAACCTGTGCATCCCTGCAACTTAGTCAAGAATAGATAATACAATAGAAATCGGACTAAGTACCTGCAAGGGTTAGACAAATATTGGATCAAAAATTTTAAAGTATGAAAACATCCAACCGAAAACCATAAATTAGAAACCAAGGTCATCCAAGACCTTTAAGCAGAGGTTTTCAAAGTCTAAGCACCATAGATCATCTCCCCCTTTTTGTCTTTCAACAAAGGGCGGAGGTAAAAACAGTCACCAAAAAGTCACCAAAAATTTTGAAAACGTTTCCAACAAACCAGCAATGTATCAAGTTTCAGGGGTGGGATAGGGTGGGTTAAGGTTTAGGCTTAGTCATCCGGAGGATCATCAATGAGCCTCGTCCACAGTCCTTCCAGCATCTTTGAAATCCCGCTCATCTCCGTCATAATCTCCTTCTGCAGCTCCTTAATATCCAGGCGAACTTCCTCCAAGCCCAACTCTAGGTTGTCCATGCGTTCATCGAAAGCTGGAGCAGTGGGAAAGGCTTTTGAAGGAGTGGCAAGACTCAAGGTCCCTTAGGGAGACCGAGTGATTCCAATCTTTTCAAGGCCTTTTGAGTCGAACTTACCCGTATGACGCAGCTGTTCTTCATTTTTGACATCAATTCCAGAAGCTTTGAAGATAGGTGTCAAAAGGGTAGCAAAGGGGAGGGGAGAGCCTTTTCTAGCTTTTCTGGCATGAGCCATGGTTCCAAGGATAGTGTTGGCCAGATCAAGATCAAGGCCATTTAGGATGCGGTAGAGCAGGACCATAGCATTGTCAGTAAGGAGTGAGCCAGAGTTAAGACGGGGTAAGAGGCATCGAACAATGATGTTAAAAATTATTTTTGCCTCAAGGGTTAGGGATGAGTGGGTGAGTTGCTTTGAGGTGCTGTTGGATGCTTCGGGTAGGAGATACTTGGCTCGGGCAAGGATGATGCAATTCTCTTTTGAGGGGTGTATATCAGCGGGTGGAACTGGGGTAGGTAGGCCAAGGAAGTCTGCAAAATCATTGGAGTTGAGAGAGATTCTAACCCCTTTGACAACAGACTCCAAAGACCAACCATCGGTGTCGTTTTTGGCTTTTAGGTTAATGTAGAAGAGTCGGGTAAGTTGGGGGTAGTAGACAGTCTCAAGGTTAAGAAGGGTCCAGGCTGGGGATTTTTTGAGGAGCTCAATGCAAGGTAACTTCAAAGCTTCAAAGAACTCAAAATCTAAAAAATCAGAACAGCTAATCTTACGAGTTCTAAACTCGTCTACCCACTTACCAACAGTCTCAGCATCTTGAAACCAAGAGGAGGGCAAGGATTAATTTACCTGGATATAGGCCGGAGGGTCTGCGTTCTTTCTGCGCGCAACTGTTGGAGCAGCTCTCTTGACAGGCGCTACAAGACTCTTGACAGTGCCCTTCCTGGTGCGCTTGGGGGATGGAGGTTTGACAGCAGCAGGGGCTTTCCGCTTCTTCGTAGACGGGGGAGGAGGAGGAGAAGGAGAGGGAGATTCTTCCTCCTCTTCCTCAGACCCCGAGTCCTCACCGGACCCCGCTTCATCTCCTTCAGGTTCCTCGTCCTCTCCAGATCCCTCTTGCTCTTCTTCTTCTTCTTCTTCAGGCTCCTCCTCGGATTGAGCCTCCTCTGCTTCGGCTTCCTTCTGAATCCGCTCAGCTTCTTCCTCGGCCAGTTTCTTAGCAAGTTCGGCCTTCTCATCGGCCTTTTTCTTCCTTAAGGCCTCTTCCTCGGCTTCCTTGGCAGCATCCCTTTCCAGAAGGGCGTCGAGATCTTCTTCCTCCTCTTCCTCGTCTGCTTCCTCAGCCAGAATCTTCCTCTTTCCTTTCTGTTTAGCACTGATCGGCTTCTTAGCAGATCGCTTTTGAGAGCCCTTGGGAACAATGGCCGTGCTCTCAGCGATGGTGCTCTGGACGACAGTTGGGACGATGGCTTGAGGAGCGGGTTCAGGTGTGGGAGAGGTAGCGGTGGCTTGACGTCCCTTGGGGGTGGCGCCAAGTCTTTTGGTTGTGACAGCTTTCTTGGTTTTGGGTGCCATGGAGAAGATCGGTTAGGGTTTTCTTAGAAGGGATTGAGAGGTTGAAGAAGGAAAATGTGAAGGGGTTTGGATTAGTTCTGAGTGTGGGTTGTAATCGGGTACAGTATTGGGTTTAAGTAGAGGGAGTGATGGGACGGGTTTAGGGTTCCAAGGAAAGAAATCATTACATTGCCAATTTGAAAGGTTTTCAAATTCAAATTTCAAATATCCTTTAAAATCGGACAGAATAAACCGTGAGATTAAGTTCCAAAAATAAAAAATCTTAACGGTTAAGAAAATCACAGAAATATGTAATTTTGAAATCCAATAAAAATATAGTTGATTAAATATCTAAAAAGATATTAACCAAAAATATATGATCCGTTATATGTACTCCACCATTTAGTTCACACACTTTGACATGGTTCTCAAGGGTCTTGATACTAAGTAGAATTTATCTTTCGTAAAGGGAAAGCTCCCCCTACGAAAGTGCATCCTTGTTAAGCATCCCAATCTCTCGTCTTATGAAGGTGAACCTGTCCTCTGCCAAAGGCTTAGTGAAAATGTCAGCCCATTGATAATCAGTAGAAATAAAAGATATGGACACATCACCTTTTTCAACATGATGTCTAATGAAATGATGCCTTACATCAGTATGTTTGGTCCTTGAATGCTGAACAGGATTCTTAGTGATGGAGATGGCACTTGTATTGTCACACTTAATTGGAATTCCTTTGAGGTTGATGCCAAGATATCGCATTTGTTGAGCTATCCAAAGGATTTGGGAGCAACATGCTCCAGCTGCAATGTATTCGGCTTCTGAAGTGGATAGAGCAACTGAGTTTTGCTTCTTTAAGTGCCAACTGATCAACGATGCTCCTAAGAATTAGCAACATCCTGATGTGCTCTTCCTATCCACCTTATAGCCTGCAAAATCTGCATCAGAATATCCAATTAAAGTGAAATCCTTTTGCTTTGGGTACCATAGTCCAAGCTCCTTAGTGCCATTGAGATATCGAAAGATCCTCTTCACACCCACGAGGTGAGATTCTTTAGGATCAGCTTGAAACCTAGCACACATGCAAACACTAAACATGATGTCAGGTCTACTAGCTGTGAGATATAATAAAGATCCAATCATTCCTCGATACTCCTTTTGATTGACACTGAATCCCGTCTTGTCTTGATCTAGAGACAATGTTGAGCTCATGGGAGTCTTGGCTGCTTTGGATTGATCCATTTTGAACTTCTTCAAGAGATCCTTAGTGTACTTGCTTTGGTTGACAAAGATCCCTTTCTTGGATTGATGAACTTGCAATCCCAAAAAGAAGTTGAGTTCACCCATCAAGCTCATCTCAAATTCACTGCACATTATGTCAGAAAATTCCTTGCACAAAGATGTGTTAGTAGCACCAAATAATATATCATCAACATAGATTTGAATGACCAAAATGTCCTTTCCTTTGGTCTTGATAAAAAGAGTCTTGTCGATCAACCCCCTTTTAAAATCATTTTCTAAAAGATATTTTGACAAGCGCTCATACCAAGCTCTTGGGGCTTGTTTCAAACCATAAAGCGCTTTGTCAAGTTTATAAACATGATTGGGAAATTCTGAACTTTCAAAACCTGGGGGTTGAGCCACATATACTTCTTCTTCTAGGAAACCATTAAGAAAAGCACACTTGACATCCATTTGATATAACTTTATGCTCATAAAAGATGCAAATGCTAATAAAATGCGAATGGCTTCAAGCCTGGCTACGGGAGTAAAGGTCTCCTCGTAGTCAATACCTTCCTCTTGATTGTAGCCTTGAGCAACAAGCCTTGCCTTGTTCCTCACAACCTTACCATTCTCATCTAGCTTGTTTCGAAACACCCATCGAGTGCCAATGACTGATTGATGCTTTGGCCTAGGCTTCAAGGTCCAAACTTTGTTCCTTTCAAATTCATTAAGCTCACTTTGCATAGCAATGATCCAGTCTGGCTCCTGAAGTGCCTCATCTACCTTCTTTGGCTCAATAAGAGAAACAAACGCGTGAAAAGCACAAAGATCTTTAAGTTTAGAACGAGTTTGAACACTAGAAGTAGGGTCAGAAATGATATCCTTTAATGAGTGTGATGAGGAGTATTTGAATTTCCTTTTGCTAGTCTCAGCTCCTTGATTCGTCACACTTGTAGGATTGACTTGTAGTGCATCTGACTCCGTGGTCCTGTTAGGTTCAATTACAGCAGTTTCTGACGTCTCAACACTGTTGGATTGGACACCAAGGGCTTTGGACGAATCTTCAACACCTTGGGCCAATTCTTCTGTGTTAAGAATCGGTTCCTGCATGTTCCTCTTCTCTGTGTTCTTGGTAGCAGCAACATCACCTTCCTCGTTCTCTTCATGGATGTTAAGATCTATATCTGCAACACTTTCACTCAAAGCACCGTCATTGCATTCATCAAAAATAACATGTATACTTTCTTCAACTACCTGGGTCCTTTTATTGAAGATTCTATAAGCTTTGCTACTCGTGGAATAGCCAAAAAATATACCTTCATCACTAGGCGCATCAAATTTCCCAAGGTTATCTTTTCCATTGTTATGAACAAAACAAGTACAGCCAAAGGGTTTAAAATAAGATATAAGAGGTTTGCGGCCTTTGAAAACTTCATAAGGAGTTTTCTTTAAGATAGAACGAATAAGACAACGATTCAAAATATAGTTAGCTGTGTTAACAGCTTCAGCCCAATAGGTTTTAGGTAATGCATTTTCTAAAAGCATAGTCCTGGCCATATCCTCTAAGGTGCGGTTCTTGCATTCCACAACCCCGTTTTGTTGAGGTGTCCTAGGAGCAGAAAAGTTATGGGAGATGCCATATTTCGCACAAAACAAATCAAATTGAAGTTGATCAAACTCCCTACCATGATCACTCCGAATAGACAGTATGGGCTCATTTCTTAAAGTTTGCAACTTCTTACAAAGTTTTGAAAACTCAAATAAGGCCTCTGATTTTTCTTTCAAAAATGCAACCCAAGTATATCTTGAAAAATCATCGACAACAACTAGTATGTACTTTTTACCATTGGGAGATTTGACTCGCATAGGACCACATAAATCCATATGTAAAAGTTCAAGGGGTCTAGAAGAACTTACAACCTTTTTGGGTTTGAAAGAGCTACGTGTTTGTTTACCTCGTGTGCATGCATTGCACATGTCAATACCTTTGAAGTCCATCTCAGGTAGCCCTCTTACAAGCCCTTTGGACACAAGCTTCTGTAGTGTATGTGGACTCACATGACCGAGTCTCCTGTGCCAAAGCTTTGGATCGTCCGTCAAAGCCTTTAAACAGGTTAAGCTTCCTTGTGCCACTTGATCAGCATTTACGGCGTATATGTTGTTGTAACGATATGCAGTCAGAATAACTTCACCTGTATCTTCTCTGCACACTATACATCTTTTCTTGTTAAATCTGACATTGTTACCACTATCACATAATTGAGAAACATTAAGCAGATTATACTTTAAACCATTAACAAGATAGACATTTTTAATACTATGGTTGGAATCACTTCCAACACTACCAATACCAACGATGTCGCATTTTCCTTTGTCACCAAGAGTGATTGTTCCCGTGGATTGCTCCTTTAGATCATGAAAGAGAGAACTCTTCCCACTCATATGCCTCGAGCATCCACTATCAATAATCCATTTGTGTTCTTTCACCTTGGTGATCTCCTGCAAGACAAACATCAACCTTTGTGGCTAGACCAATAAGCAAATTTGGATCCGTTGTTGGGGTAAACCATATTTGGTAAAATAGTGCCTTTGGGGACCCAAACTTGTGTTATCCGTTCTTTTCTCAAATGAACAGGAAATGTATTACGAATAATATATGGATCCTTTCTTCTATAAGGGCAGGTCTCTTTTACATGTCCCTTTCTAGCACAATGGTGACATATAGGAGAGGTTCTGCTTCCTTTTGCCTTTACAAAAGTGGTAATGTGTTGCTTCTTTAAAAATTTGGATTGTAACCAATACCACTTTTGTTTAGAGAGCTTTGTTGCTCACCCAACATCTTATCGAGAGTGCCTTTGGATTTGGTAAAACTTATGAGGGCTGTCTGTTGGTCTAGAATCTTATTATTCAGGGAGATCTTCTCGTTCTCTAAGTCATGATGCTCATTTCTTAGAGAGGAGAGATCTTGCTTGAGTTCAGATTTCTCCGAGTCAAGCGTCTTGACTTTAATGTCAAGACCTGAATAAGAAGCTTCAAGACCTTTGACCCTCATAGACAGATCCTCAATAGTTCTTTCCTGGCCCACAGTTCTCTTAATAAGAATGTTAGTTTGGGCAATAAGCTTTTCTTCATTGGCAATCAGATTGGAAAGGAATTCCGATAATACCTCTTTTGGACTTTACATAAGTTCTCTTACAGTAGCTTCAAGCTTTTCATCGTGGGATTCATCTCCAGAGGCCATAAGACAAATGTTGGCCTTCTCATCGTCGGAGTCAGAGTCGGAATCACTCCAAGTAGCCACCATGGCTTTCTTCTTCCATTTGTCACCTTTCTTGGGTTGGCTCTTTGTCTTTTGAGGACAGTCCTTCACAAGATGATCTGTTTCACCACATTCAAAACAAGACAACGGTTTAGTCTTCTTTTCATGCTTATTGTATTGAGGCTTACCTCGAAATTTTGAAGACTCTGATCCATCCTTGTTGTTGAATTGCTTCTTCATTTTGAGAATTCTAGCAAGGCCTCTTGTGATGAGAGCAAAAGGATCATCCTCATCGTCATCCTCATCTTCGGAATCAGATCCATCATTGGGCTCATCCTTCTTAGACTTGAGTGCCAAGTTCTTAGTGCTAGCTGGAAGTTCTCCATCGTCTTCATTAAGAATCATCTCATGCGTGATCAACTTCCCAAGAAGGTCATCAAGGGGTAGAGTGGTGAGGTCCTGGGCTTCCTCTATAGCTGTTACTTTTGGAGATGGTTTCAAGATCTGCTTGGTTGTATTCAGACTCCTTCTTTGCAACTTTGGTGTCATTTGGTCCATCTTTTTCTGGAATCTTCGGACCATTCTCTATAATGTTCCAAAGCTCTAGATCTTTGTCTATGATGAACATCTTCATCAAAGATCTCCAGTGACCAAAGTTGTTTCCTACAAAGAGTGGCGGTCTGCTTGTGGACCTTCCCTGTGCAAATCCTCCGCTTGCTTCACCAGACATGATCGAAAACTCACAAGATTGTTAGATCAAAAACAGTGAGTAAAGCTCTGATACCAATTGAAGGTTCGATAATATAAAACAATGTAATAAAGAAATACTATAGAAGGGGGGTTGAATAGAGTATGCCCGTTTTTCGCAGAAAGTCTCAAGACTTTTGGAGCTCGTACCAAAACCTTTGGGATTAAACTTGAATCACAACGTTAGACAATCGAACCAAGTGCGGAAATACGGTAAAGCAAATAAGTAAAGAACACGAGTAATTGTTTACGAGGTTCAGCACAACTTGGCCTACGTCCCCGCCTAGGGTTCTTCCACAACCCTAGGATTCAAAGGCTTTATTGATTCGCTTATCTTAGGATCCTAATAGCTCACCGAGAAGCCTCTCTCCTATACAATTGCAATCTAGTCAACTCACGTTCCCTTGGAGTCCTAGACCAATCTAGAAGAGCCCCACCTCTCTCAGCTATCTAGTACAATCCTCTTACTCTCACAAATCAATAGCCTAGTGCAACTTCCCGAGTTATAAACTCTCGAGTAACACTTTAAATGAATATATCCTATAAGCTCACAGTGACTCTCAAAGGCTTTGAAATAAACAACAAACTCTAAAGCGCTTAGTAGAGAGACACTTGGAAGACAGATCTCGCTTGAATGTATGAAAGCTCGTGTAGCACTTGTGTACTCTGTCTTCTCCTTCCTTTCCTTTATATAAGAGCATGGAGCGTGAGGATCTTCAACACCAGATCTCCAACGGCTCCTTTGAATCAGGCTTGATCTTTGAATCTTCTATTTAAGGACACTTCGAAGCCATGATCCGTTTTAAATAGGATTTCCTCATATGCACAAAAGGAAAGACATAATCTCGAATATACTTCCTGAAAAGGTTAGTCGCACATATATATATAATATAACAGAAGTATATAATAAGATAAAATAATATACGAATAATTAAGATAGGTTTTGTATTTCATCAACTGTTAATGCTCCAAGGCCTTTGACACAAACTTCTTGTCAAAGCCTTTGAAACATCTATTCCGATTTTCATCAAGGGAGGGAGTTATCAGTTCTGATATGCTCACAATCGTTCTAGATGAAAATCCTGAACTCGAAACACATTTGTTCAACAAGTTGTGAGCCATGAACGAAACTTCTTTAGCTCTGAACATTCTCAGGAACTCTAGATCACGATTGATCCAGAATATCCTGAATGTTAATGTGGCAAGACAACTTGTATCACAACTATCATAGGATAATGTAATAATTGAACTATCAGAAGCTATACTGTGGTTTCATCAATCAAAACTCATCCTAAGTTGTCTTAACAACTGTCTCACAATCATGATTAAGAATCCCTGAGCTACGAAAACTCATTTTTCTTATCAGATTGCTCTCATCAATCTTAGAAGTTCGCATTTCCAAGATGATTTAAGAATGTGATCATGTACCTATCCTTGTGCCTAGTACACACATTCTACATGTTACCTTTTATCCAAATGGATTTTATGCAACTAAACAGATAAGGCTAAAATTTTCAAGAACTACCTGTTAAGCTTATTCTATATTTTAAGGTTCACCAAGTGACCCTTAATCATAAGTACATCTCCCAAAGATCATCTTATGTCTTTAGCCTTTAACATGACACTTGTGCCATCTCCAGGAAGTAACTGACCAAGGATTGTCCAACAAATGAACTACTCCACAAATCAGCACAATACGCACTCAGTAGAAACCAATGCTTGGTGCCTGGATTTGACCATTTCGTGCAACTTCAGTCAACAGAAGAATTTAAGATAGAAAACTTTTTGAATTTCATTTGATTTCTTCATCACCCAATGTGAGAGAAAACATGGATATATGTTAACCAACAAGCTTACCTTGTATATCAACATCCATTTATACACCCTTAGATCCATATTGATCATAGGAAATCATAAAATTCAAATAGCACAATAGAATTCGTGTTTTAAGCTTCTAAATTTTGTAGAACGCAATCTACAAAAAATGTAGTGATCTGTTACAAGTAACAGATTACCCTCGAAGCCTCAAGAAAAGTGTTTAACGCAATAAGCACCTATCTCTTTGGACAATCCCACAATGATCATCCTGGACATACCCCAAGGTGTGTCACATCATTTTCAGATAAGAAAACATCCTCTTCTGACAACTCTGTCTTTTCTCAGGTTCCGTTGAACCTATTCTCTCACTCGCTAGTAGAATACCTTTTAGAGTATGCACTTCATGTACCCTTTATCACTTGCAAAGTGGTTAAACTATGCTTCCATAGTGACACTTCTCATGAATTACAAAAATTCAGTGAGGATTAGAGAATACCAAGATCTGAACTTGATACTATCTTATACGATTGGCTTCAGCTAAACTTCGAAGTTCAGCACCAATCCTTCGGTATATCATCTACTCTAGTTGCCTAGTGATCAACATGAACCATGTAAATCGCAACTTCATCATTTGGACCTAGCAAAGATTTGCTTACTTCCAATGATCAGATTATGCATAAGTTACAAATCTTATTTGCAACCATTATCACACAAGTGACAAATTAACCTCTTGTTACTGAACCAAGAATCAGTAAACTTTTGATCTTAACATTGGAACCGAAATCCAATAAGATCTCAAGGTCTTTTCCCTTACTAGCATCATGACATCACATGGTCTATTTAAGGAAACTTCAGAAGCCCCTGACATTTTCAAGAAAGCTAAAATTTTATTACTACGATATAAATCGATGTAACCTCAGTTCTGCTAACTTCTGATTCAGATCAGTGAAATGAGTATATTACCCGTCTATCACCATTGACCAGAAACAAGTTACCATTTATGCACGAAGCACAAACCAACACATGTTATCATTTACCATGACCTTTGAAGCAAAAACATACTTATAGCATGCAATCAACTCCGTTAGAACACAGATTCATGACGACATAATCGTTCGTCTGATGATTTCCAAACAACGTATGTTTAAAGTTATCTTCCAAACTGTGCGAGTCAGTCTAAAGGTTTGCTCCCACTAGGACCATGTCCCTAAGTGAAACAGAGTCTACTAAATGACAATCTTTCTTAGCATGAAAATGCCTTAGAACCATGAAATTCAGTTTTACAACTCTTTTGATCTGAGAAAATTCAAAATGAGCTTTACAAATTAGAAAATAATTTTTAAAGCCTAGGACTCAAGAGTTGAATTCTCATCAAGTCCATCTGCTCATTTTCTAATTTTCAAGGGAACTGCGTTACTGTTGACGTACCCAAAGTACTCAACATCAGCTCACTTTATTTATATGTCCAACATATGGATATACACTAGAACAAATCCAGTATAATCGAGCAAAGTCAGATAACATATCTTCATTATGACTATCGACTTTCAGGAGCCTAGACATATAGGTCCTTACCCCTTAAGGGTTTATTTAGATTTTTTAGAACTACATTTAAAAAACACTATTCAAGATTACTGAATACTTTCATCCATTTAACAAATGAATTACTTGCTCGATGACCTTGCAATCACACTCAAACAAATTAAGTGCTTTTTCCATAATTTCAAGTACATCACCACGTTAGTAGTAAAACAAGAAATTGTTTGCAAGGTTCAGAGATGCATCCCAAATGCCTATCTCTCAGAATCTTTACATAAAAGATTTATTTCTCAGATTTTAATTAACTTACATAATGTCAATTTTCCATTTTAAGTTAATAAGTTGTACGCAATAACTATCCATTAACTCAAAATAATTTTAAACAATTCACAATTGAATTATTTAAATCCGCTCAATTTTCAAGTTAAACGATATTCAACCAAAGTTAAACATCTTTGAAAAACAAATTCTTTAATTGAAAAAGAATTTTAGAGAGCTCAGTCCGTATGTGAACGTATCAACATAACTTAGGACTCATCATCGCTTGTTATTAGATAAAAGGGCCACGTAGGTCGATATATCATATAACTTTCAAGTTTGTTCGCTTCAATCAAAATTCAATCAGACACATAGTTCGATCAAAATTTTGAGAGCAAACATAACCGAAAAGTTGTTTCAACTGACCTAGTTCACACAACTTAGTCACAACTTGGTCATTTAAAAGCGATGATCCGCGTTCGAACCGAATCGGGCTAAGCTCAATTCATCAAACGCAACCCACCATGTCTCAGTCCGGATCCGAACCGACCAAGACAACTCCAATACTCGGTCAAACATGACAAGTCTCAGTCCAAAACGAATCTGGACAAACTAGTCATGTTCAACCCATAACAGCAAGTCCAAATAAAACATATGCTCGGCCAATTTTTGCAACAAACAAATTGGACAACCCCAAACGAAATAGGCCCAAACCAACCAGCTCATCAAATAAGGAGCCAAGCCCAGATGAGTCAAAACTCTAACTGAGGCCCAGAAGCGACCCGAAGGCCCGACTTAGCCCGTAAGTCTAGGTCACTGCAGCCCGATACCAAAACCCGAGGAAGCCCGACATGAGCCTGCCGCCATGGCAGCCAGCTCAAAGCTCCATCTGTCCCCCACTGCCTCGGGGACTCGCCGTCGACAGCCCTAGGCGGCAGCTGCACCGCCACCAACACTCACGAGGACGGGCAACATTAGCAGCGCCGCCTTGCTCTAGGCCGCCGCCACCGGTCATCTTCTTTAACCGCCCACTGGCCATGGCAGCGAGCTTTGAAGTCCGTTTGTGTCCTCCTCCCACTGTGTAGAGCATGCCCACCAGCGACGACCCGAGTGGTAGCGCTAGCACCACCATTTCTCCGGCGAGAATATGGAGGCGAAACAAGCGCCGCCAAGCCCAAATCTATTTGCCAGTCGAAGAACCTGGGCCGAGAAACACTTTAAAACCCTAAATCACAAATCCCATCTCAAAAGTCAATCCAAACGACCAAATTGAGCATGGATTTCGTCGATTCTAGGCAAGAATCCTCGGATCCTTCATCATCCATGCCAAAAACTGAGCCACGAAGTCTCAATTTTTTAGATCTATGAACCTCTGCTGCGAAATCGAGAAGAAGGAGAGGCTTTCCTCACTCCTTGCCGTCGACGACCCTAGGCGGTGGCGTCGCTGCCTCCAAGCGCTCCGAAAAGGAGGACGGTGGCAAGTCCGACGCCGCCATGCCCAAAGCCTAGCCAGGAGATCCCGATCGAGGTGCACGAAGCCCCAATTGCAAGCCCTCGAATTTCGACTCAAACAAGCACACATCAGATCGAAAACAAAACTAATCGACACAACCATGCTTGAATAAATAGCAGAAATTCATCCAGAGAAGAAGCACAGAGAGGGAAAGACCGAATACGGAGAGTTAGAGGTTGAAGAAGACTCCAACCTCTTTCATGAAAAGAACTGGGCATATGGGTATCGGCTCAACCACAAAAAACAGCATATATAATTTCAACAAGAACACAGTTGCCTAGTTCATCAACAAGAACACGACAAAAAGAGGAAAAATTGGACCTTTTAATTGAATTTAGTTCTAGGAACCTAATTCATGATGTTATTCAATCCGATTGAACAAATTCAAAGGCAATTTGAGCCTAATGCTCTGATACCAATGTTAGAATTTGAGGGATAAACGGATTACCTCGAATAGCGGAAGCGGAATCAAGATCGTCTTGCCTTCGAATTTGATCACCGGGTAGATCTCCACAGCCCTAAATCTCGTTAGAGATTCGAGAGCAGTAGAGAACCTACGATTCACAGCCTACACACACCATAGAAGAGCATTGGAGAGGAAGAAGACTCTCTCCACGAATGAGAGTTCTCTGTGGGTTTTCTTTTCCTGAGAGAACGTCTGACGAACAGACTCCTGAGGATTAGAGATTAGAGGAAAGGAGTCTCTCCTATTTATCTCTTTTATTTATTAGATAAATAAATATATAACGAATATATATTATTTATCCTAATATTAGTTAATTCTTAATGAATAAGAACTACTTACCTAATTACGTAAATTAGGCTTTTATATCTTTTGGGTGTATATATAAAATAATGTCCGAATTATAAAATAATTCTAACACTTATGAATATAATTTTTCAACATCACACTAAAGTTTGTGTGGTGTCGAGTCTAGCGATCCAGCTTTGCTCGGTGTGGGTCGATCAGTCTGCGTCCCAGGCTCATGCCAGCCGCCTCTATTGTTGCCTTCTCATCGCCATGGCAGTCATTGTTTTTATCGCAAGCAAGTTAGTCGCCTCGCGGGCCATGATGTGAACATGTGTAGAAGCTTCCTCGTCATGTAGTTGTAGATGTAGAAATCATGATGCTTTTTGCGAAGAAATGGATGTAAATGTGAATTTATTGTCGATAAAGTGTAATCCGACATGCCACTTTTGCATGTAACCCTTATGGCCATTGCTAAACTACTTCCAGATTTCTTATGTTGTCCCTCGTAATGCTAAACATTATTCTTGGATTCGAATTATGTTATTAAAGTCATGAAGCAAGTTCGAAGCAACTGAACATGTTTACAGAAAGTGAAACAAATCCATGAGTCCTAAAAGATTGCATTAAGACAGTGACACAAATAAGTGAGTGCTCATTGCTCAATGATTGCTTGCATATAGATAGATGCATATATAGATATATATCTTCAACTTTGATTAAATAAAAAAAACAGATCATATATGAATTAGGTAATAATATAATACATGTAATTTCATTTTCAATGGTCATTCCGGGTCGGTATTAATTTAGGGGATTCCGGGTATGAATACGTATGTTTGAGAATTTTGATGAATGCCGAGAGGAAGTTCCAGGTCAATATCTCGTGTGTGTGAATTTTCTTCCCTGCCGTAAGCCGTTCCGTGTTGAAATATGGAGATTCCGGGTCGGAATCCCTTGTGTGTTTAAATTTGATTCCCTTCGTAAGCCCTTCCAAGTCAGAAGCCACTCAAGACATTGGAGACTTGCGGGACGTGAGATTGATAGAAATTGTTAGTGTTCTTGTAGAGTTGTAGAGAGGGTTTATTACCTGCCAAGCGTAATTTTGTCCTTTTGCATACACGTTAATTAAAAAAAAAAAAACAACATTCTACCAAGGAAACACCCAACAAGGTTAATTTTTAAAAATAACCTCAACATTTTCTACCTTTACAACCTGAAAAATGAACCTCCACCCCAACTGAAGCGTTTCTAGAATTTCACCTATACTTATTATCTCAAGGTGACGACAGATTTCCTTAATTACCTGCAAAGTAAACTAGGGTGGGTGATTGTACAAGTTCTGTATTAGTTGACGCTTGGGGGGTCAAGGTAATCTCCTCGATGGCGTTTACTCGCGTTCAAGTAATCACTGTTTAATCGTCGTCTTTAGAGAAAGTTCTTCAGAGGATGTTCTATTCTAGATGTGTTCTTCTCCGATCAAAATCTTCAAGAACTCAACTCCGAGGGCTTTATCTTAGGGAGAATCGCAGAGCTCTTCTTTCTCTTTCGAAAATTGGATCCCTTGCTTGTGGGATTATGGGGTGTATTTATAGGGCGATCAAGCTGGAAGCTGGTTGGCAACCTCGTGGGTTGCTTGAGGGCACGTAATGCATGTCCTCATTCACTGGGTTTAGACCTCAGAGGGGATGCTAGCAAGGCCAATAGTACCTAGCGAGCAGCTTGATGAGGTGGTTAGCGTAACAATCACGATGTATGTGAATACTCGTGATTGTTGCATCGCGATGTTAAGGGGGTATTTGGAGAAGAATCTATTTTATGCTTTCGATTCCCTTTCAATTGAGAGGTGGTCTATTTTTGACGTCATAAATCGTGTTTTCTTAGAGGGCCATTTTTCACAGCACCGTCATATCTCCTCAGGACTTGATCGTGAAAAATGAAATGACCGCAAGTTAGTCTCGATAAAAACGATGGTTTCGTTGGGTTTGAAGGTGGTTCTACACAGACTATAAGAGGGACTCCGGAGCCCTGAAATTTTCATTCTTATCTTCACAAGTTTTTTACCAAAGAGAGGTTTCTAGGAGGACGGAGAGAGAGGTTCGAAGGGTTTTCACTATTTTCGATCATTTTCTCTTGCTTCTTGTACTTTTTCGGTCATTTTTCAGGTAAATCAATTGATTTATCTTGTATTTTAGTATCTTTTCTTTCTTGTTATCCCTCTTTGGGGGTGTTCTTAAGAGAAGGTGTTAGGGTTAAAACGGAAATTGGTTTTTCCGATATCAAAGTCCTTTTTCCTCTTTCCAAGGTGGGTTTTTTTTATAATGCCCTTGCCTTTAGAAGTCGTGGTGTAGCAGTTGAGAGTTGACCATTGGTGTTTCTTCTAATTTATGGAGATCCTAAGGGCTCCAGGGGAGACAATTTTCATCGGAAAACGCTTCCCCACTGTCTAGGAAAGGGTGCTATCAGTGCAAGGGGAGGCGAAGGGTCACCGCTTTTTACTTTCCGAGAGGGTGACCTTTCGTCTTCTGGACTTTGGGGTGTGCGACACGCCAGCAAAGTCTCTTTTGGGAAGATTTTTGGCGCCATTTTTATGGCTTCGCAATTGGCAGTGATCATCCCTCCCCCTACTAATTTGAACTTCACGTATTTTCAGGCTTGAGATTATTATTAGTCATGAGTTCAATCAGTGATAGCCAAAACGTCGATGTTGCACACGTGGATGATGAAGGCAAATACTTGGGAATATCTAGTTGTAGCGCTAAAGGGAACACAGAGGATACTGCTTCGTCCGTGGCACCGCTGAGGGCAACATTATTACGAAAAATCCTCGTGATGATCCGCGTCTCTTATCAGGAAAGATGAAAAATCCCCTGAAGATGGGGGATCCGGATTATTATTCCTGGTCAATTGTTTCCAATGAAGATAATCGAGGGGTGCATCGAAGAATAAACTCGGGGACTACTGATTAGGAAAAGAAAGCCCACGTAGTAAAAGGTGATTTTTCAGTGCCCCTATATATGTTAGAGGAGATCGCGGAATGTAGATTTTGTGAAGAGTATGAGACGTCAGCTTCACCGCCGGTGCCCGCGGTTTTTACAAAAACAAATTCCTCGAGTTAAGATGATCAAGAAAGATGTGGGAGAGCAATCGGTGATGATGCTGGAGGATGTGAGAATGGTATCGAGGCTTTTTCCTTGGCCTGTTGGAGTTGAGTTGGGTTTAGCCGTTAGCGAGGGAGGGTGCTTAGACTCTTACCTGGGCCACATGGTTCTTCATTTGGAGAGCATGGTACAGGGGTTCCGTCTTCCACTCCCTCCTTGAAGGTTCGATAATGTATAACAAAGTATAATAAAGATACTCTAGAATGGGGGTTGAATAGAGTATGCCAACTTTTCGCTGATAATCTCAAGACTTTTGAAACACTTGAAAAAACCCTTTGAGAGTAGACTTAATTCTTTCCTTTGGAAAACCTGGATCACAAAAGAGTTATACAATTCGAAACAAGTGCGGAAATATGGTAAAACAATAAGTAAAGGACGCAACAAATTGTTAACGAGGTTCGGCTCCTTAAGGGCTTAGTCCCCGCCTAGGGTTTTTCCACAACCCTAGAATTCAACCGGCTTTATTGATTCACAAGACTTAGGATCCTAATAGCTCACCGAGAAGCCTCTCTCCTATACAATTGCAATCTAGTCAACTCACGTTCCCTTGGAGTCCTAGACCAATCTAGAAGAGTCCCACTTCTCTCAGTTATCTAGTACAATCCTCTTACACTTCGTGAATCAATCGCCTAGTGCTCACTTCCTGAGTTATAAACTCTCGAATATAACACTCTCTTAGAATATATCATATAAGCTGACTGTGTAACTTGAGGGCTGAATGTGCAATTTAGAGCGTTGATATTCGTAAGTGTCCGTCCTCTCTCTCTTCTTCATCTCCTTTTATACTTGATCAAATCAGCGCCATTTGCAGAAATAATCTTTTCCCAATGGCTACTTCAGATCATGGCCAAGGATGGATGTTCGCAATCTTCTAAAGATGGAAACTGTGAAGCCATAATCTTCCAGATTTAATCGTCACGTCTTTTAGCTTAAGGAAGGAGATTTCTTGCTATATAGTTAGCATAGATATGTATAGTAATATTTGGAAACCATACATACATAATATATATAAGATAAAATACATAAAATACAGGTTTTGAATTTCATCAATACAGCTTTAGCTTCAAGACCTTTGACACAAGCTTTGTGTCAAAGCCTTTGAAACCATTTCCGATTTTCATCAAGGGAGTGGAGTTATCAGTCTCCCCCTTGATGAAAGACAAAACTTGTTCATCCCTGTAACTTAGTCAAGCAAATATATCATATAGCAAAATCGGACTAAGTACCTGCATGGGTTAGACAAATGTTGGATCATATAAGTTTAAAACCAATGATAAAGGCATCCAACAAAATAAGGCAAAATGTGGTCTTCCAAGACCCTAGTTCACAGCAGTTTTAAAGTCTAAAATCTAAACCATCTCCCCCTTTTTGTCTTTCAACAAAGGGAGGAGTATAAAAACAGTCACCAAAAGTTTTGAAAACAGGGCCAGCTTCAAAACCAAACTTACCAAACAATTTAAAATTTTAAACAAAGATCCTATCAAATCTTAAAGGCTTAAGGCAAGAAGATATTTATCCGATTTAAAATAATTTCCACAAATAAAATATAATCGGATAAAATTTCATAAAAAGATTTTTCCCGAAAATTAAAATAGGTAAAATATAAATTAGGTTAAAATCCATTAAAACAATATTTGATGAAATATCTAAAAAGATATCAACCAAATATATGATCCGTTATATGTGCTCTACTGTTCAGTTCACAAAATTTGACATGAATCTCAAAGGTCTTGACACTGAGTAGAAGTTTTCTTTCGTAAAGGGAAAGCTCCCCCTACGAAAGTGCATCCCTGTTAAACATTCCGATCTCACGTCTAATGAAGGTGAACCTGTCATCTGCCAATGGCTTAGTAAAAATGTCAGCCCATTGATAATCAGTTGAAATAAAGGATATGGATACATCACCTTTTTCGACATGGTCTCTAATGAAATGATGCATTACATCATTATGTTTGGGCCTTGAATGCTAAACGGGATTCTTTGTAATGGAGATGGCACTTGTGTTATCACACTTAATGGGAATGTCTTTGAGGTTGATGCCAAGATCTCTCAATTGTTGAGCTATCCAAAGGATTTGGGAGCAACATGCTCCAGCGGCTATGTATTTGGCTTCGACAGTGGAAAGAGCAACGGAGTTTTGTTTCTTTGAGTGCCAACTAATCAAGGATGCTCCTAAGAATTGGCAACATCCCGACGTGCTCTTCCTATCCACCTTATAGCCTGCAAAGTCTGCATCAGAATACCCAATTAGTGTAAAATCTCTTTGCTTCGGATACCACAAGCCAAACTCCTTAGTGCCATTGAGATATCGAAAGATCCTCTTCACAGCCACGAGGTGAGATTCTTTAGGATCAGCTTGAAACCTAGCATACATGCAAACACTAAACTTGATGTCAGGTCTACTAGCTGTAAGATATAATAAAGATCCAATCATCCCTCGATACTCTTTTTGATTGACACTCTTTCCAGTCTTGTCTTGATCTAGAGACAAGGTTGAGCTCATGGGTGTCTTGGTTGCTTTGGATTGATCCATCTTAAACTTCTTCAAGAGATCCTTAGTATACTTGCTTTGGTTGACACCCCTTTCTTAGATTGGTGAACTTGCAACCCCAAAAAGATGTTGAGTTCTCCCATCAAGCTCATCTCAAATTCACTGCATATAATATCAGAAAATTCCTTGCACAAAGATGTGTTAGTAGCCCCAAACAATATATCATCAATATATATTTGGATAACCAAAATGTCCTTTCCTTTGGTCTTGATAAAAAGAGTCTTGTCGATCAACCCCCTTTTAAAATCATTTTCTAAAAGATATTTTGACAAGCGCTCATACCAAGCTCTTGAGGCTTGTTTCAAACCATATAGCGCTTTGTCTAGTTTGTAAACATGATTAGGAAATTCCGAACTTTAAAAACCTGGGGGTTGAGCCACATAGACTTCTTCCTCTAAGAAACTATTAAGAAAAGCACACTTGACATCCATCTGATATAATTTTATGCCCATAAAAGATGAAAATGCTAATAAAATGCGAATGGCTTCAAGCCTGGCTACGGGAGCAAAAGTCACCTCGTAGTCGATACCTTCCTCTTGATTGTATCCTTGAGCAACAAGCCTTGCTTTGTTCCTCACGATCTTACCATTCTCATCTAGCTTGTTCCGAAATACCTAACGTGTGCCAATGACTGATTGATGTTTTGGCCTAGGCTTCAAGGTCCAGACTTTGTTCCTTTCAAATTCGTTAAGCTCACTTTGCATAGCAATGATCCAGTCTGGCTCTTGAAAGGCCTCATATACCTTCTTTGGTTCTACAAGTTAAACAAAAGCGTGAAAAGCACAGAGATCTTAAAGTTTAGAACGAGTTTGAACACTAGATGTAGGGTCATAAATGATATCATTTAATGAGTGTGATGAGGAGTATTTGAACTTTCTCTTGCTAGTCTCAGCTCCCTAGTTCGTCACATCAACAAGATTGATTTGTGGTACATTTGACTCCACGAATATGTTAGGCTCAGTTACAGCAGTTTCAGAAGTCTCAACACTTTTGGATTGGTCGCCAAGGGCTTCGGACTAATCTTCAAGACCTTGTGCCGATTCCTCGGTGTTAAGAATCTGATCCTGCATCTTCCTCTTCTTTGTGTTCTTGGTGGCAATATCATCACCATCCTCATTCTCTGTATGGCTGTTAAGATCTAAATTTGCAACACTTTCACTTAAAGAACTATCATTGCATTCATCAAATATAACATGTATACTTTGCTCAACCATCTTGGTCCTTTTGTTGAAGATTCTATATGCTTTGCTACTTGTGGAGTAGCCAAGAAATATACCTTCATCACTACGCGCATCAAATTTCCCAAGGTTATCTTTTCCATTGTTATCAACAAAACAAGTACAGTCAAAGGGTTTAAAATACGATATAAGGGGTTTGCGGCCTTTGAAAAGTTCATAAGGAGTTTTCTTTAAGATGGAACGAATAAGACAACGATTCAAAATATAGTTAGTTGTGTTAACAGCTTCAGCCCAATAGGTTTTAGGTAATGCATTTTCTAAAAGCATAGTCCTGGCCATGTCCTCTAGGGTGCGGCTCTTTCGTTCCACAACCCCATTTTGTTGAGGTGTCCTAGGAGCAGAAAAATTATAGGAGATGTCATATTTAGCACAAAACAAATCAAACTGAAGTTGATCAAACTCCCTACCATGATCACTTCGAATTGACACTATGGGCTCGTTTCTTAAAGTTTGCAACTCCTTACAAAGTTTTGAAAACTCAAACAAGGCCTCTGATTTTTCTTTTAAAAATGCAACCCAAGTATATCTCGAAAAATCATCAACAACAACAACCATGTACTTTTTACCATTGGGATATTTGACTAACATAGGACCACATAAATCCATATGTAAAAGTTCAAGGGGTCTAGAAGTACTTACAACCTTCTTGGGTTTGAAAGAGCTACGTGTTTGTTTACCTCGTGTGCATGCTTTGCACATATCAATACCTTTGAAGTCCATCTCAGGTAGTCCTCTTACAAGCCCTTTGTACACAAGCTTTTGTAGTGTATGTGGGCTTACATGACCGAGTCTCATGTGCCAGATCTTTCGATCGTCCGTCAAAGCCTTTAGACAGGTTAAGCTTCCTTGTGCCACTTGCTCAGCATTCACAGCATAGATGTTGTTATAGCGATAGGCAGTTAGAACTACTTCACATGTATCTTCTCTACGCACTAGACATCTTTTCTTGTTAAATCCAACATCATTACCACTATCACATAGTTGAGAAACACTAAGCAAATTATACTTCAAACCATTAACAAGATAAACATTTTTAATGATGTGGTTAGGATCACTCCCAACACTACCGATACCAACGATGTCACACTTTCCTTTGCCACCAAGAGTAATTATTCCAGTGGATTGCTTCTTTAGATCATGGAAGATAGACCTCTTCCCACTCATATGTCTAGAGCATCCACTATCAATAATCCATTTTTGCTCTTTCACCTTGGTGATCTCCTGCAAAATAAAAATAAACCTTTGTGGCTAGACCAGTGAGCAAATTTAGATATTTATTGGGATAAACCATATTTGGTAAAATAGTGTCTTTGGGGACCCAAACTTGCGTTATCCGTTCTTTTCTCAAGTGAACAAGAAATGTATTGCGAATAATATGTGGATCCTTTCTTCTATAGGGATAGGTCTCTCTTACATGTCCCTTTCTTGCACAATGGTGACATATAGGAGAGGTTCTGCTTCCTTTTTCCTTCACAAAAGTGGTAATGTGTTGCTTCTTTAAAAACCTCGGATTGTAGCCAATACAACTTTTGTTTAGAGAACTTTGTTGCTCACCCAACATCCTATCAAGAGTGCCTTTGGACCTGGTAAAACTTATGAGGGCTGTCTGTTGGTCTTGAATCTTCTTATTCAGGGAGATCTTTTCGTTCTCTAAGTCATGATGTTCACTTCTTAGAGATGATAGATCTTGCTTGAGTTCAGATTTCTCCGAGTCAAGAGTCTTGACTTTAATGTCAAGACCTGAATAAGAGGTTTCAAGACTTTTGATCTTCATTGACAGTTCCTCAATAGTTCTTTCCTAGTCCACAGTTTTTATAATAAGAGTGTTGGTTTGGGCAATAAGTTTCTCTTCAGTGGCAATCATATTAGAAAGGAATTCCGATAGTACCTCTTTTGGACTTTCCATGAGTTCTCTCACAGTTACCTCAAGTTGCTCATCGTGGGATTCATCTCTTGAGGCCATGAGACAAAGGTTGGCCTTTTCATCATCGGAGTATGAGTCACCAGAGTCAGAATCACTCCAAGTTGCCACCATGGCTTTCTTTTTCCATCTATCATCTTTCTTGAACTGGCTCTTCTTCTTTTGAGGGCAATCTTTCACTAGATGGTCTGTTTCACCACATTCAAAACAAGACAAAGGTTTAGTCTTCTTGTCATATTTGTTGTATTGAGACTTACCTCGAAATTTAGAAGACTCTGATCCATCTTTGTTGTTGAATTGCTTCTTCATTTTGAGGATTCGAGAAAGACACCTTGAAATGAGAGAAAATGGATCATCCTCATCATCATCCTCATCTTCAGAATCAGACACATCTTTGGGCTCATCCTTCTTAGACTTGAGTGCCAAGTTCTTAGTTCTTGTTGGAAGTTCTCCATCGTCTTCATTGAGAATCATCTCATGTGTGATCAGCTTCCCAAGCAAGTCATCAAGGGGTAGAGTGGTCAGATTCTTGGCTTCTTGTATGGCTGTCACTTTAGGGCCCCATTTGTCTTTTGGGAGGCACCTCAATATCTTCCTCACTTTCTCAACATTCTCAAAGGTCTTGCCGAGAGAGTCAAGGTTGTTTGTGATCTCCGTGAACCGTGTGAACATGGCCTTAATAGACTCATCTGGCTTCATTTTGAAGAGTTCATACTTTCGAAGGAAAATGCTGATCTTGGTGTCCTTCACTTGACTGGTTCCTTCGTAGGTGACAACCAGCTTGTCCCAAATCTCTTTAGCCGACCTACAAGATGAAATACGGTGAAACTCATCAGTACTAAGACCACAGTATAGTAAGTTAATGGCCTTGTAGTTCTTGGAGATGAGTTCAAGATCCGCTTGGATGAACTCAACCTCGGTCTTCGCGACTTTGCTTCCATTGGGTCCGTCTTTCCTAGGAATCTTCAGACCATTCTCTATAATGTTCCAAAGTTTTAGATCTTGATCTATAATGAACATTTTCATCAAGGACCTCCAGTGGACGAAGTTGTTTCCTACAAAGAGTGGTGGTCTACTGGTAGACCTCCCTTGTGCAACTCCTCCGCTTGCTTCACCAGACATGATAAAAAAACTCACAAGATTGTTAGATCAAAAGCAGTGAGTAAGGCTCTGATACCCATTGAAGGTTCGATATTGTATAACAAAGTATAATAAAGATACTCTAGAAGGGGGGTTGAATGAATATGCCAACTTTTTGCTGATAATCTCAAGACTTTTGAAACTCTTGCAAAACCCTTTGAGAGTAGACTTAATTCTTTCCTTTGGAAAACCTGAATCATAAAAGAGTTATACAATTCGAAACAAGTGTGGAAATATGGTAAAGTAATAAGTAAAGGATACACCGAATTGTTAACGATGTTCGACTCCTTAAAGGCTTAGTTCCCGCCTAGGGTTCTTCCACAACCCTAGGATTCAACCGGCTTTATTGATTCACAAGACTTAGGATCCTAATAGCTCATCGAGAAGCCTCTCTCCTATACAATTGCAATCTAGTCAACTCAAGTTCCCTTGGAGTCCTAGACCAATCTAGAAGAGCCCCACCTCTCTCAGCTTTCTAGTACAATCCTCTTACACTTCGTGAATCAATCGCCTAGTGTTCACTTCCTGAGTTATAAACTCTCGAGTATTACACTCTCTCAGAATATATCCTATAAGCTCATTGTGTAACTCTCAAATGCTTTGAAACAAAATATAAGACTCTTAAGAACGAGCAGAGAGAACACGCTGAAGAGAGATCGTAAACTTGAGGGCTGAATGTGCAATGTAGATCGTTGAAATTTTTAACTGTTCGTCCTCTTTCTCTTCTTCATCTCCTTTTATACTTGATCAAATCAGCGCCATTTGCAGAAAGAATCTTTACCCAACGACTACTTCAGATCATGGCCAAGGATGGATCTTCGCAATCTTCTAAAGATGGGAACTGCAAAGCCATAATCTTCCAGATTTGATCTTCACGTCTTTTAGCTTAAGGAAGGAGATTTCTTGCTATATGGTTAGTATAGATATGTATAATAATATTCGGAAACCATACATACATAATATATATAAGATAAAATACATAAAATACAGGTTTTGAATTTCATCAATACAGCTTTAGCTTCAAGACCTTTGACACAAGCTTTGTGTCAAAGCCTATAAAACCATTTCCGATTTTCATCAAGGGAGTGGAGTTATCACTCTCTTCTATCGTCAATTATTGGATTAAATAAACTTGTGCTCGGCTCAGTTGTCTTTCAATACTTGGATGTTTTTGGCAGTATACATGATTAGGTGCGCAGAGATATGCTAGGAGCCAAGTTTGGAGCACTTGTCAACTTTTGCATCCGTACGAAAAGGCGTTCGCAACTTGTTTATAGTTACTCTTGGGGGAAAATTATCAAGCAGGTTGTCTAGCAGTACGATTGGAGAAAGAAACGGTTTTTAGTGAGGGATCGCACTGGGTCTTCTTTGAATTTCCGCACTGACCTAGGGATATACAATAAGTTCTTCAAGGTTGAGATGCCTTCTTCCAAGCAATGAGAGCAGAATTTTCCGCGGCCCCAAAGGATGAGAGACCACAGAAAGATTGTTACCCCCCTCCGGTTGGAGATGGCAGGCTTGAGCCTTCCTCACTCCCCCGGTGGGTGCCGTTCTTGTAGTCGCGATAGGGATTGATTGCGTGTTTTTCAGTTGAAGTAGGAAAAGTTGTTAACATTTTCCTTTTGTCTTTTGCAGATATGTTGAACTTGGTTTTAATTTTCCAAAAGGCTTTGGAGTCTGAGGAGGATGAACCCAATACGGTCCTGTGACAAGTTTCGCCAACCCCTGAAATTCCTCAAAGTTCGGCTAAGGGGAAAGGTGTGGTGACTCCTGCGAGTGGTTCTCATCGCAAGGTTGGACAACTTGGACAAGAGGTTGTCCTTTCTGATTCGGAGGATCGGCAGATCGCAGCCTAGAAACCCCCATTGTCAAAGACTCATGAATCTAAGGAAAAGATTAAAAGGGATGAGGCGTTGGATACCACTGTCGCGATTGGCTCGAATGATCGCGTGGTAAACGTCACTTATAGCGGGGTCGCGACTGCTTCTTATTTGTAGTCGAGATTTGTTTTTCCAAAATCGAACAAACTAAACTTGCCAAAAAATTGTTTTCGTTCTGAGAAAGCGTTCCTGGGGGGTTTGATCATTGATGTTTTAATCGGAAATGGTCGAAAAACTGCCGACTGGGTAAGCAAGTGATCCCATTGAATCATCATTTTTAATCTATCTTTTCGAGTTTTTCATATGCGCAGTTCTTATTTCGGATTTTTAGAGGAGATTCTAATGGAATGAAATCGAGAGACGCTATGCCTTGTTTGCGAAAGACTTGAAAGAGGAGAAACAGAAAAGGAGGCAAAGTGGCAAGGAGAGGGTACTCGTGAAAAAAAAGTCTGTTGATTTGGAGGAGGAGTTGGCCAATTTTGAAAGTACTGAATCAAACCTTGCCATTATCGAAAGTTTGTGAAGCCGAGTTGAGAGCCTAGAGAAGGGTTTGGGGGAGGTGCGAAGCGCTCGGGAGGAGGCCCTTTTGGAGGTGACGAGGCTCAAAGGCGAATTCACGGCATTTGAGAAGGTAAAGGCTAGGATTGAGGGGATGCATGCTACTGAGATTGTAGCTATGAAGGATGCTTCGAACGAAAAAACAAGGGAGCGGTCCGATTTGCGAACCAGGTTCGTGATCTTACCACCGAACTGGGTTCGCTGAAAAATAGATTGTCTACTGCAGAGGGCGAGTTGGCAAGCCTTAAGGATCGTGATGCTGACGTGCCGTTGACGAAGGCCAGCCTGGGCGAGTATTTTACGACCGATGTCGGTCGGAAATGGGTGAACGATTGGCTCGAGTCTAAAGCGGGGGGAAGATGTTTTGGCCAGGCGCTTGATGCCTACTTTTGTTCAAGGGATGAAAGCTGGTATTAATCAAAGTGTGGCCCATTTTTCTAAGCCTAGGTCGCCGGTAAAGGTTTTCAAACCTAGTTTGAAACACCAAGATTGGAGGCTGGGGGACCAAGCCTTAAAACTCGCGGTGGTTTAGTCGATATGAATTTTTTTGTTGTCTTTCGAACCGGTGTTTGGGTAAACTTCTTATCATTACTTTTTCTTGTTCGCATATGGTTGTTTTGTATGACATTTTGATCGCAGCCATATTTCCACTTATGGGTTTATAGTACTTGTTATGGTTCATTTTGTTCTACTTGTCCTTTATTTGCTTCTTTTCTTTATTATGGGGCCAAAAGCTTTGCCAATCCAAACCCTTTCCAATCTCCTACTGAGGAGCGTTTAATCACTTTAATCGTGAGATAATATAAAAAAGGGTTTGAGCCTTTGAGTTCTTAGGATGGCGATCTTACATGTTGAATGAGTGATGTAATACAATCGAGTTTTCATTAGATGCTAATATAGAGGGTGGTTTCTCGTAAAGTTTTCTTTATTTATCGCATTATAGACCAAAACCAGCAGTCTGCCTTTGTCTTACAGGGTTTTTTATTGCTAGTAGGGAAACTCGTGGTATTTGACACTTCTTCGTAACAAAGGAGATCATAAGATATGTCTCTGTTTTCTTCTGGGCCTGGTTATTCTATTGCGACATCGAAGTGTGCCTTTCCCTTGTATTCAAACGTGTGGCAAGAGCCGATTCTTAGGTTATTTACCCTCATGAACTCTCTCCATCCTTCTGATAAAGAGAACCAGTCTCCCTCGTCTCTTTCAACTAATACTAGGAACTCTTGGTTTAGAGGGGAGATTAAGAAAATTTGGTCAAGTACTTCCTCTCCGAATTCTACAAAGATGTATGGTAAGGAGAGTCTGGTTAGGTGGCTATCGCGAAGGATCATTCTAATGAACCTGGGGTTTGGGAATGTCATGATATTTGTGGTATTGGTGTGATACGGATGGCGTCGCTTGCTTATTTATATCAGAGTAAGCTGCTCCTGACCATGGCTTAGTGGCTGGACGCGTGTTGTATGCTCGTTTTTGTGGTTGATGAATCATCTTTTGGGTTGCGATATGGATAAGATTGTTTTGGGTAGTAGTGAAGTTTATCCTTGTCATTTTTGTCATAGTTCGTTAGATTTTTCAGACCTCATGGTACCGGGTGAAAATAGCGGTGGTAGTTGTTATCTACTATAATTTGTTCTATAAATGCTGACTTTTAGGTCTGTTATTCCCTAGAAGCATTTATTTTGATTATGTCGTCTGGGGGGACCTCTTGCCATTCCAGGTGTTGTGCTTCCTCACCAGTGTGGTTTTTACGAGGGACATATCGGCCAAAAGATTTCTGCACAAGCTTGTATGCTCGCAGGCTTTTTGAATTTTTATGTCAAATTGCTTTGTCTATTTTTTTATTGTGATTTTTATTTCGCAACCTCTTCCTTACATATACGTTGATTATGGAAACAAAGCTTTGGGCCATGTGTACCTTTGGTCTCGGGCAGAAGAGAAAGTTTTAGTGAGGGTAGAAAATTTCGCAACCTCTTCCTTACATATACTGTCGTTAATGAACTTCGGGTCGGTATGCTACTAATCTTTGAGTATGAAGGGCACTCTTATTTTGATGTCGTAGCGGTTGATACGGAGCCTGACCAGAATGGTGACGTTGACTTCACTGTTCGGTGCTAAGCATTTTAGTTGATAGTTCAATACATATTTTGTTTACGTCCGTTGTTTTAATTCGCGGTTCACAGGGCGATTGAGATATGAATCAGTTTTGCCAAAACTATGAGAGTCACTTCCAGCGTAACATACTCGATGGAGAATTTTCAAAAATTGAATGCAATCTCCAACGTTAGCAGACACAAAGAAGATTCATCAAGATTACAAAAATAATATCCAACATAACATGCACGATGGAGAATTTTGAAAATTGAATGCAATCTCCAGCGTCAGTAGATGCAAAGGAGATTCATCAAGATTACGAAAAATAATCTCCAACACAATACACGCGATGGAGAATTTGAAAAATTGAATGTAATCTTCAGCGTCAGTAGACGCAAAAGAGATTCAAGATTACGAAAATAATCTCCAGCGTAACATATGCGATTGAGAATTTCAAAAATTGAATGTAATCTCCAGCGTCAACAGAGCAAAGGAGATTCATCATGATTACGAAAAATAATCTCCAGCGTAACATACGCGGTTGAGGATAATTCGTAGGAAAGAAATGGAACAATTTCAGATTCAAGTTTTCATTACATGCCTTCTACGTCTAGAAAGTGGACTTCGAACCGTGCCTCTCCTGGTGAGTGAATGTTAGCTCGAGGCCGTGAGATTCAACGAAATCGTTCCGACCCTCTTTTACCCATAGAGAATGGTAGTGACAATCTAAAATGTGGACAGGGAAGTTTTGCAACGTATGAGTTGGTAACAAAATTCGGTCTAATACATGGGTTTCAAATTCTTCGCCAAAACTATAGGGTAGCATCATGCTAAAAACTTGCTCTTCAAAGTCTAGGTTGGGTTTAAAGGGAAAAAAGGGGGTTTGGGTTGTGAGCGCGCTGTCATTTTTGGGTGAGGGGGATGGTTGAGAAAGGGCCAAATGATTCCCTTTATAGCAGTTGCACAGTGATGTGATCACACATATAATCAATCAAGAAGCAAGACCTATCGAAGCTCCAAATGGCATATCAAAGGAGCAGCCTCTCGGTTCCATCACTAGAACTCGGGCAAGACGTCTTCAAGCTGATCTTCTTCAAGGACTCTTAACCATTTTCATAAACTATGAAGATAAAGCTCAAGCATTCACAAGTTTACAACAAATTGAAGATCGCAACCCGCAGCCCAAGAAGCCCGGAAATGCCTCGGTTCCCGCTGTTGATTATGGAGGCAAATCTGATCCAAATTCAAACTTCTGATTTGGCACATTGGGAAGAGAAGACTGTTGTTGCAGGAGGACGGTCAAGTATGAAATAAATATAGAATAAAGATCAGACTGACTTCCCTGTCTCAGCAAATAAATACAAGACTTCCTCCCGTTGTAGTAAGACAAAGTCAGGATCGAATCCTCGAGGAAGCACGTCAGCAGTTCTTAGGTAGCTGTAAATCTCATAAACAAGCAGTAGAAAGACAGAAATAAAAGCAGAAAAGACAAAGCAAAACATAAACAAACGCAAAGACAGAAAATAGCGAAAGAAAGTAAAGAACAAAGCAAATCAGAGGCTACTCGATCTCGACTAAGCCTACTCGAGATCAACAACAGCAAGTCGACAACAGAAAACAGAAACTGAAAAATCGACAACAAAAGAAAACTCAACTTGACCTAGACAAGCCCCTACTCGAGATCGACTAAGGCTGTACTCGATCTCGACGAGCTCTATTCTGTATCGACTGGAAGACAGAAACTTTAAATTGCAAATTTCGAACCAAAAACTCAGATTTCCAACGAAATAAATTCAATATATGAAAGACTTCCAAGGCCAAGGTATGAACACCACAACGATAACCATGCAAAGTAACACATAAAGGCATAAAAGATCATGCTTTCCCTCAAAATAACTTTCGTTATTAACAAATAGGCACATAGAGGCTTTCGCATAAACCCTAATTGTTACTAACCCTTTTCACATAATTAATCCAAGTTGCATTAAGATCACTTTCGCTTAAATAACACAAACAAGGATCACCTTCAACTCTCGCAAAAGAATCATGCTCATAGGGATAGAAGACGAATTGCACAACAAGATCTGACCTTTACCGCATCACCTCACATGGCCACCGTTGGGCTCACCCCAGCCCCAGAAGTGGGTAGACTACTCGCTCTTCATTATCAAGAAAGACATTAAATAACAAAAGAAACTAACTTGCATTGAATTAAATAAAGAAAGCTTACAACCCACAAGACAAATCCGCTTTCGCCTTTCCACCTTGCTTGCTACAAACTCTCTTTCTCTATCCTACTTACTTGAATGGAATTGTTTGTCTGAATTGGAATGAGATGAAAAACCAGCCCCTAGGGCTTTATTTATAGCCTTCTATTCCTTGCTAATCAAGGATAGAATCTCCTATCTATATCTAAAATTATATCTAAAATGCTTCATGATAAATAAAATGCTTAGGGGAAATAAATCTTTAAAGGAAAACTATATCTAAACTAGGTAATATGTCTTCATGTTGATAGATCTCCCTTCCATAGATAGACTTGATCACATTTGGATAGAATCTTTGGCCAACTCGACTTCCTTCGTGCCCAAGTAACTCCAAGTCTACTCGGATAGCTCACGTCGACGCGTTTCTGGAATCTGGTCTACTCGATCTCGACAAGGGCTTGTCGATCTCGACTAGGATTGTGGTCGACTGGCTCGGCTCTGGGCTCCTGGCGCTCGTCGATCTCGACTAGGGCTCCTCGAGATCGATTAGGGGTGTGGTCGAAGATGGCTCTCTGGTGATGTCGAGGACTCCTCCTCGGCATGGACTTGGACTAGGGCATGGTGGCTCGTCGATCTCGACAAGGCGTCCTCGAGATCGACTAGAGGTGCTCAGCGTCTTCGTCCTCGGCTTCTCGATCAGCTCTTCTTCTCGACTCCGGGTGTGGCGTCTAGGCTTCGTCGATCTCGACTAGAGCTTGTCGAGATCGAGTTGTCTTCCGGAGCTGGGTTGGTCTGGCTCAGCTTTCTCGACCAGGCACTGTCGACCAAGTCTGCCCGGGCTCTCTACTCGAGATCGAGTAAGGTGTACTCGACATAGAGTAGCTCTGGCTTCGGCTTGGTTTGTCCTGGTTCTGTACTCTCGGATTCTGGATTTCTGTAGTTGTTTTCCGAGCTTTTCTGACCTTCCTTAGAGTTGCTGTAAAATGCCTCGAATTCTGCGAAATTAAACAGAAACTGGTGTAGATTCCATAATTTGGCAAATAAACATAAACTACACAGATTCTGTACTATCTTAGCCCAAATGAATGAAATGTATGCAGAAGTTGATATAAACTTAAGTGTAAAACATGGCAGATTCAGCTCATAACAAACACCCCATACTTAAGCTTGCTTGTCCTCAAGCAATACCTTTAATTGTCATTCAGGGGAAGAATTCAAAACTCTCAACATCTTAGATTCATTCTCATATGACCCTGCAATCAATTACCATCCTCGAAAAGGTACTAGTGTCACAAATCCATGCATGTGCAAAATATACAAAAGCAACATCTACTCACAAAAGGAGGGTTATGCAAAAACAATTCATGTGACAAAGCATTGATAATCAAGAGGACTTTAATTTAAGCTCAAATAAGGAGTAGATTTGATAAAAGGCAAAAGGTGGGCAATTTTTGGCAATGTGGTGCTAATGATCCGGGGAAATGGAGTATTTTCCAAACTGAATTTCATACCACATTCTTTCTCCATAAGATTCATCACCTTTCATATTGCTTTTATCAATAGTAATGCTTTTACCTCTCTAACCTCAGCACTGCCTTCTCGCGAGTCGCAAACATGGGTGTCATGAATGGCCCCGGATACTTAGTGCGTCGGACTCCTCACCTGGTGTCCCATCTCGCCAAACTATTATCTCAGCGAGCAGGGTCGATCTTTGATCGGATTTTCTTTCACTCATTAAATTTTCCATATATTTCAAACAATTCCGCCAAAACTCCAATAATGATAAACAACACAAACACCATATAACATCTCCATAATGTAACATCATTCTCAACATAATCCCCGGATAAGGTAAAGAATGGCAAATATTTAGATCATGTGGAGCAATGTATGAAATAAGGCATATTATGGCTTTTTGTGATGCATAAGCATGGGTAAGGCTAGGATTATAACAATATGAGCATTATATGGAAATATAAAGTCCTCCATCCTCTTATCATGCAACATGTCAAAAGCAACTTCAAATTTTACCTCCTTTCATGGTTTTCAAGAAATAATGCACTTCATTGTGACTTCCCTTTACTAGGCAATTTCATGCTATATCTCTAATGAATCCAATTTTTGCATCGTCGAGTTCAATTAAAACTTCCATGACATAAAAAAATTTCAATGGGGGTCATTTTTTGAAATTTTTGGAAAACATGCATATAAGCACATAAATCATGCATATAAGCACATAAATCAATAATGAATTCCAAAATGGCCATGTATAAGCATTTCAAGAAATAAATTCTAAATATGCACAAATAATGTCAAATATGTCAAATATGCACAAAGTAAGCCCTTCCCCCACCCCATACTTAAACATTACAGTGTCCTCACTGTATAAAAACAAGGGTAAAAAAAGAAACTCACTAGACAAGTGTGCAGGCCTCAAAATATCGAATGGAAGCACCTTCTGGGCCGAGTCTGAATATAGCTTGCTTCTATCCATGGACCTGAAAAGTATGGAAGACATATACCCACAAATACAAAAACCAAAAGTGTTCAAAAATAAGCAAAACAAAGTCTCAAAAGTCCTAAAAAGTCTATGTACAAGCTCTAGATTTTATAGTCGCTAGGCCGACTTTCCATTCAGCTCAAGGTGGCATTTGCAGGGCCCATGTAGCTTGGGCCTCAAATAAGACTCCATTCTTGTCCATCAGCTGCAATCCTCCAGAATGGATCTTGTTCACCACGAAAGGTCCCATCCGCTTCTTGTTGAATTTATTAGGGAACCAATGATCCTTTGATTTAGAGACATAGAGCTTGTCTCCAACTTCATATTCCTTGGGCTCATCATTAGATATCCTACATAAGCGGACATACCAAGGCAAACCTCTCCCATGTATAGATAGATCTTTAATGGAAATAGGAGAAGAAAGATCCATACCTTGGCTTACCTTCGCAGAGACGGAATCGGGAACCACGGTGTTTGGTCGACCTCGACTAGGGCTAGTCGATCTCGACAAGGCTGCAGATTCGGGTGGTCTGCTCGAGGACGCAGAAGTCGATGAAGGTGAGGGCTTGTCGACCTCGAGTGGGCTACTCGATCTCGAGTAGGCTTCTGCTCCTGGTGGCTCTAGTGTCGAGGAAGAAGGATCTGGTGGAGCCGGGTGGTGGTCGATCTCGACAAGCCTAGTCGAGATCGACGAGCTTGGTTCGTCTGGTGGAGTCAGCGTCGAAGAAGGCGAAGTCGAGTTAGCCGAGTGGTGGTCGATCTCGACAAGGGTACCCGAGATCGAGTAGGGCTCTGCTTCTGTCCGGCTGCTCGACGAGGCTGGTGCTGGTGGAGTTTTCTGTTTTTGGTCGAGGTCGACTAGGGTCCTCGATGTCGAGGAGCCTTGGTCGATCTTGACCCCATACTTGGTTCCTGTCAAGGCATCCGAAAAATAATTAATCCATAATGATGTACCTTGGTTTGTGTCGATTGGATTTTCTGCGTCCTCCTTTAGGATTGCCATGATCTCCTCCACCTGGGCCTCCATGTCCCTCTTTTCCAGCTCCTCAGGGGTCATATTTCTGACCTTGGGTTCCCCGCAGGTAATATAGCCAGCTGAGATAGATTTGACCTCTTCCATTGGACCTGTATGCCTTTCAGTTTTATTAAAGGAATACTCAATTACCTCATCGCTGATGTTGAAGGTGAGCACTCCTTTCCTTACGCTTATGTTGGCATCCACCGTCGCCAAGAAGGGTCTCCCTAGAATAATTGGACAAGCAGGATCTTCTTGCATATCAACAACTAGGAAATCAGCAGGGACAAAGAATTTACCTACTTGTACTGGCACATTGTCCACCATGCCTGTTGGGATGACCACAGTATTGTTGGCCATGTAAAGTCTGGCATCCACAGGCTCTAGGGCACCTATCTTAATCTTGGACCAAATTGTTAAAGGCATTATACTCACACTAGCTCCAAGATCACATAAGGCATTTATTTTGTAAGGACCAAATCCAACAGTTATAGCAAACTTACCTGGATCCGACCTCTTCTCCAGTATGTCCAAGTGGCTGCATTCCTCTGTAATCTCAGCCATCGATCGCTTTATGCTCAGAATCTCCTTCAGGAACTTGACATAAGATGGCATTTCATTGAGAGCTTCTGTGAAGGGGATGGTGACGTTGAGTTTCTGAAGCATCTTGATGAAGCGCTGAAATTTCTTTTCTGCCGGGTCCTTAGGAGATTTTGTGGGGAAAGTCAGCTTCTTTTTCTGATTCGGAGCCAGAACAGATGTCGGAGGTGCTGCAGGCTGCTCTATGTCGACTAGGGCCTCCTCGACCTCGACTAGCCTCTTGTCGATCTCGACTAGATTGGGTGCAGTTGAGTTGTTGTTCAGTGTAGACGAAGGTTTCTGAAGTTTCTCCTCGAGATCGACGAGGCCCTCCTCGAGATCGACTACAGTGTTGTCGATGTCGACTTGCTGTTCTTCGTTGTTCTGCTGCTTTCCGACCTCTGGCTCTTGCAGTTGATGGCCACTTCTGAGTTTTACAGCAGCGACGTGTCCAGTCTTTCCCTTAGGATTTGGTTCTGAAGATCCAGGGAGCGCACCTGACTGTCTGGGGATTCCCGCTGCTAGCTGACCAATCTGTGTATCAACTGATTTTCGCCATATATCAATCTCCCCAAGCCTAGAGTTGACACCTTGCATCTGAGTATAGACGGAGTTGAAGGACTGCCTAGTTTCTGAGTGGTTCCTCCGTATTTCCTCCAGGACTGTCTGTATATATCATCCTTTTTCTGGTCCCTTTCCGGATGTCCTGGAGCTCTGTAGGGCGGGGGGTTCCTAGGGACACCTTGGTTCCATTGTGGTTGCTGAAACCTTTGGTCCCCCATGTAGCGATTGGGACCCCCTGCGTAAGCTACCTCCTCATGATGCTCTGCCATCCTGACTTGCTCTGTGTGTGGGCACTCAGGAGTGGTGTGCCGTTGCGATCCGCATTCTATGCAAGGCTGGTTGACATAGAGATACTTTACTTGCTTAAGGAGCTTCTTATTCTGGTCTCTATAATACTGCTCCCTTACATCAGGATCGATCTCTTTAGGAGGATCATAGAGGGGCATGGATGGTGCTGGCCTGGCGTATGGGTTCTCTTCATAGGTTGCAGTAGAACCATACTTGTTGTCATAGGTGGTGAGCTTCTCTAGCACACCCCACGCGTCACTTGGCAGCATTGTCAGATACTCATAGCGAGTATAATGGTTGATTCTGTCCTTAGTGACTTGATCAAGAGAGTTGAAGAAGATCTCCTGAATGACGTAGGGTGGCTGTCCATGAGTAGGGTAAGATCGCAGAAGTTCCTTGTAGCGCTCCCATCCCTTTGCCAGCGGTTCCCCTTGCTTCTGTTTGAAGGCGGTGATTTTCTGGCGGAGATGTGCTGTTTTGGCGGGTGGGAAGAATTTGTTCAGAAACTCTTGCTCTACTTGGGCCCAGGTCGTGAGTGATCTTGGTTTCAGCCCTTCAAGCCATTTCAGTGCAGGCCCAGCGAGAGACCAGCGAAAAGATTTCATCTTGACATATTCCAAAGTTGTACCTTCAGCAAGAGTACGGCACATGTCAGAAAAGTTTGTAATATGTTCAAGAGGACACTCATTAAATCTACCAAAAAAGGCATTATTTTTAAGCTCTATAAGAAATTGAGTGCGAATTTCAAAAGAGTTTTCAGGGATAAGAATCGCCGATTCAGGCACGACGAGAGTTGGGTGCATATAGTCCTCTGCCGTGGTTGGGTATTGGGCAAGCTCAGCCTGTGCTTGTTCCCTTGTTGCTTTCTCAGTCGCGATAGCAGCATCTTTAGCGGCCAATTCCCTTGTAAGCCTTGCGATCAGCTGTTCCTGTGTCTCCGCAGCTGCCATGGCTCTTTGCAGTTTAGCCCTGATGTGTAGAAGGCGCTCTGGTTCGTCTAAGGCGTCAAACTCAGGTGTTTGACCAGAACGACGCATACACCTGAAAAGTAACTTAAAGAAAAAGTGAGAACTGACTACCTAAGGCGCGATTGATAGCTTCCCCTGCAACGGCGCCAATTTGTTGTTGCAGGAGGACGGTCAAGTATGAAATAAATATAGAATAAAGATAAGACTGACTTCCCTGTCTCAGCAAATAAATACAAGACTTCCTCCCGTTGTAGTAAGAGAAAGTCAGGATCGAATCCTCGAGGAAGCACGTCAGCAGTTCTTAGGTAGCTGTAAATCTCACAAACAAGCAGCAGAAAGACAGAAATAAAAGCAGAAAAGACAAAGCAAAACAGAAACAAAAGCAAAGACAGAAAATAGCGAAAGAAAGTAAAGAACAAAGCAAATCAGAGGCTACTCGATCTCGACTAAGCCTACTCGAGATCGACAACAACAAGTCGACAACAGAAAACAGAAACTGAAAAATTGACAACAGAAGAAAACTCAACTCGACCTAGACAAGCCCCTACTCGAGATCGACTAAGGCTGTACTCGATCTCGACGAGCTCTATTCTGTATCGACTGGAAGACAGAAACTTTAAATTGCAAATTTCAAACCAAAAACTCAGATTTCCGACGAAATAAATTCAATATATGAAAGACTTCCAAGGCCAGGGTATCAACACCACAACGATAACCATGCAAAGTAACACATAAAGGCATAAAAGATCATGCTTTCCATCAAAATAACTTTCGTTATTAACAAATAGGCATATAGAGGCTTTCGCATAAACCCTAATTGTTACTAACCCTTTTCACATAATTAATCCAAGTTGCATTAAGATCACTTTCGCTTCAATAACACAAACAAGGATCACCTTCAACTCTCGCAAAAGAATCATGCTCATAGGGATAGAAGACGAATTGCATAACAAGATCTGACCTTTACCGCATCACCTCACATGGCCACCGTCGGGCTCACCCCAGCCCCAGAAGTGGGTGGACTACTCGCTCTTCATTATCAAGAAAGACATTAAATAACAAAAGAAACTAACTTGCATTGAATTAAATAAAGAAAGCTTACAACCCACAAGACAAATCCGCTTTCGCCTTTCCACCTTGCTTGCTACAAACTCTCTTTCTCTATCCTACTTACTTGAATGGAATTGTTTGTCTGAATTGGAATGAGATGAAAAACCAGCCCCTGGGGCTTTATTTATAGCCTTTTATTCCTTGCTAATCAAGGATAGAATCTCCTATCTATATCTAAAATTATGAATTTTTTTTCAGAATATTCAAGAAAATGAAAATAATTGTCGAAATAAGCACGGTTTGAAACATTTTGCCAAAATGTTCAAAAGTGTCAGGGAAAGCAGAAAACCGCGGGTTGAAACCGCGGTTTTCTTTCGAATCCCTGACACATCAGTCAAATTCAAAAAAAAAAAAGTTTAAGGTGAACCGCGGTTTCAAACCGCGGTTCTACCTTTATTTTTATTTTTTTTAAAGGAAATGGGTAGTCAATTTGTAACGTCAATCCATCCTGGAATCTTGCAGGTGAAACGCGGTCCTAATCCGCGGTTTTATTGAAATAATCTGAAAGATTCCCGAACCTGAAACCCTAATATTTTTTATCAAATGAAACGCGGGTCTAGTCCGCGTTTCTAGTGTTCCATATTACAGTTCAAAACCCACTTTCTTCTTCAGCTCTCACCATACTCGCTTCATTTCTCTCGTCCATTGTTTCTTCCCACCTTCTGCAAGCATATCACTACTGTGAAGCACTTCAAGAGTTTGAAGAAGATTGTTAAATGTTAGTTCATACAAATCAACAATTTCTAATATTTATAAGTATTATATGTTGGTTTAACGAATATCACTATGTTCTCAAGGAGATAAAAGAAATTTTGTAATTGTTAGCCTAAAGAGAAATATTTGTAGCATTGATGTCCAAGAGAAAGTTTAGATAGTAGTGTTTGGTTGAAAATGTTATGGTCTAGCAAGTGTAATTGGTGATGACATTAAGTGAAAATAGTTGATCAACATGTAGTTGAGAATAATATATATAAATTTTAGAAGTAGTGGTGCTAACTAATTAATTATGTGAATATTAATATATGATCGAATTAGTTATATTGTGGTAGAGAAAATGATGAAAACTAACTTATTGTACGTGGTTGGTAGTACAGGATGGATGGCCACTACAATCCATCTCGGGAGGAGGAGATAGATGATATTCATGTCGATTCACTTGGGCTCGATCATGAAGACGATCTTGATCAATCTGAGAAAGATGATGATGATGCCAGGGAGACATCAATTATAGCTGAGGCCACGAATCCAAATTGGAATATTGTCGAACAGCCTGACCCTATGGTAATTACCTCTTGGCAAGCTTCGATCACACATGCGCAAGACATGGAAGGAAGAAAATTTTATCGTGATCAACTCTTTGATTCTTTGGATGAATTAAAGTTTCACCTGATGGAGTATTCTATACAGTTAAGGAAGCAATATCGAACAATGAAGGCTACTCCGGAATGGTATACTGTTGTTTGTGATAGGAAGGACAGTTGCGGGTGCACATGGCGATTGTCGGCTCGTCGAGTCGACCGAACTTCTGGAATGTGGAGAGTTGTGAGTTACACTGGTCCCCATGCACAAAACTGTGTTGGAGAAGTGATGCAGTTGGACAATCGCAATATCACTTCAAACTTCATTAGGGGAGAGATTCTGGGGTTCATCCGCAAAGATTCAGACACAAAACCAAGTACCATCATTGAGCATCTGCAGAAAAGGTATGGTGTATGTGTCTCATACACCAAGGCCTGGAAGGCGAAACAGAAGGCAATTGCTGAGATTTACGGTGATTGGGAGGAGTCCTACACCGAGTTGCCTAGGTTCATGGCAGCCCTTCAAGCCACAAATCCAGGAACAGTGGTTGAATGGAGCAATATCGACACTCCAAATCCAAATGAAAAGTTGTTTGGTCGCGTGTTTTGGGCTTTTGGCCCAAGCATTGCTGGGTTTCAGCATTGTCGTCCTTTGATTAGTATTGATGGCACCCACCTCTACGGAAAGTACAAGCATACAGTGTTGATGGCAATGGGTGCTGATGCTAACGAGCAGATATTTCCCTTAGCTTTTGCTATTGTGGAGAGCGAAAATGGTGATAGTTGGGCTTGGTTCATGGATTGTATTGGAAGGCGTGTGACACAAAGGGCGGGGTTATGTGTGATTTCAGATAGACATGCAGGCATTATGAAGACGATGCAAGAGCTGGACAGATGGAGAGAGCCCAACGCTCATCATAGGCTATGCATCCGACATCTTAAATCGAATCTGAATTCTGCATTCCATGACAGAAACGTTAAAGACATGTTGGGATGGACTGCATATCAGCACGAAATTCGTCTGTTTGAGAAGGGGTGTCGTGACATACAGCAGATGAACAATGATGCTTGGGAGTACTTAGCCGCACTTGAGCCGCATATGTGGGCATTGGCAAAGGATGGAGGTGCGAGATATGGTGTCATGACAACCAACTTATCGGAGGTTTTTAATGGGGTCATGAAGGGAGGTAGGTGTCTTCCGATCACGTCGCTTGTGAGGCAAACATTTTACAAGGTGAACAGCTACTTCGTCATGAGACGTGCCATGGCTACAGCTCGTATTGCCCAAGGTTTGACTTTAACAGAAAAGGCTGACAAGAAGATCGAAGCCATCATACCCGCTGCGATGAGAGGAGATGTGGTCTCATTTGACCTCCAGAATGGCATATTCGAGGTCATCATGAATCCCGTAGGAAGTCAAGGTCGAAGGAGTGGAAGGTCATATACAGTCAATTTGAGACAGATGACATGCACATGTGCGAGCTGGAGGTTGTTAAAGGTGCCATGTGCTCACGTCCTTGCCGTCTGCAGAAACCAGAGTATATCATTTCTGCCGTATGTTGACCAGTTCTTTACATCGCAACGGGTTGATACGCTCCCGCAGGAGAGCTGATCGGTGGGCTGATAAGGCGGCGGGTGATACGTGTATACCATGTCATGTACTGCGCTATCACTTCATCGACATCATCCACCTGAGGAGCGACTTGTATGGAGGTCTCCCGTTCATTCCATAATGTTATCTTATCCATGTGAACTTCTGCCTAGTTATGTTGGTGTTTCCCCCTACGATCCATCTTGTGCAACGCCTCGTCGTAATGACATCCGCCCGGCACTAGTTGCACATCCCTAAATTGTCGCATCACCCGCTCAGGGTGGTGCCACTCCACTATCTCAAAGCATATAACAGGCACAGTACTTCTCCATATGTTTGCCCCACTTCGACAAACTGGGGATAGGCGGGCTAGCACCTCACTAGAATATGGTTCCCACAGAAACTGCATTTACAAATGAAATGTCATTCTGTTGAGATAGGAGACAACTAATCTAAATTCAAGTCCATTCTGTTAAGGTAGGAGACAACGAATTCAATTTTAATGAAATGATGGTATGGTAGGATGCAATTACATGAACTGAATTTACATTCTGTTGAGATAGGAGACAACTAATCTAAATTCAAGTCCATTCTGTTAAGGTAGGAGACAACGAATTCAATTTTAATGAAATGATGGTATGGTAGGATGCAATTACATGAACTGAATTTATATTCTGTTAGGATAGGAGACAACTAATCTAAATTCAAGTCCATTCTGTTAAGGTAGTAGACAACGAATTCAATTTTAATGAAATGATGGTATGGTAGGATGCAATTACATGAACTGAATTTACATTCTGTTGGGGATAGGAGATAACTAACCTCATCACTGCGTTGTCTGTCCAATGCATCTCGATAATACTTCAGAGACTTAGGTGTAGTTCCGTATGAATACGAACAATGAAGCCATCTCATGGCAAGAGAATCTTCTCCATCTTGAAAGTGGATGCCAAACGGGGGAGGCTGAGAGCCCTGTACTATCTTCTTTCGAGACTCTTGTCTTTTAGCCCTTCGAAGTTCGTTTGCATCGCCCCCGGTGTTCACGTAGATACATTTTGGTCGTCCTATTGAGATGCGCTCCCAAGCCCATAGCTACATAATGAAATAAACAGTGGTTAGTATCCATTGAATCACCTATTTATCTTTGATTCTTACAAACAAATTACTAACTTCAATTAGCCCTTTACCTTTGCATCGTATGATTAAAGTGAATCAAATGACAACATTCAGTTACCTGTAATAATATGATGGGTCCTACAACCTCGGCCTTCTCCCGGTGCGTCGCTCTACAGAGTTGGCGATATAAGAAGGCAAGCGTAGCACTCCCCCAGCTGTATTGGCCAGCTGCCTCCAAATCTGCCAAAAGTGGAAGGTAGATTAACTGCACTTGGCCGCCACTAGTATCAGCAAATGTGACACTAGCCATTAGCAACAGGATGTATGCCCTAGCTTGACGCTGAACTGTGGCTTCATCAGCATCATCTGGTAAAGGGACAATTAGCTGTCGTAACCAGGACAGTTTCACCGATGATCCACGAATACAATCTTCTGGTGGAGTGACCCCGAGCAACGTCCGTGCGACTGCATCCCAACTATGACATGCAGTGCCAGTCACGGCAAGACCGTCCACTCGAAGCCCAAGCAGAACCGACACATCTTGTAGTGTGATTGATGCCTCCCCAACAGTCAAGTGAAATGTGTGTGTCTCGGGCCTCCATCTCTCCACTAAAGCGGTCACAAGGTCGTGGTCAATCTCAAAAGTAGATCCTAACCGATAGATACCGTAAAAACCTGCCGCCTTTATATGTTGTAGGACTCTCGGGTGTGCGATCAACCCTCTGCTAAACTTTCGTAAGTGCATCCTGTGCTGGATCACCCCATCAGTCTACACATATATAAAGTACACATGTTATACTTCGATACTATTGCGTCAACAATTGCATAATTTTCAATAACAATAACTCCATACATATTCAACGCGGTTCCACACGTCGGTGGACCTATGCAGATGTTGTCGATGAAGCACGTCACTCACCAATGGCCCGGGATTCAACTGCATTTCCATTTGCCTATTCCAAACACATAATATTACAACATGAAATATATCATTAAGATTGAAGAGTTCCTTTATAGTTGATATATTCATTGTTCGAACACTATCTATCTAATTATTTTATGCTAGTCTATTATCACATAGTTATCATAAAGTGTTATTTATAAACTAATTTGATCTAAAATATCATCATGCAATTACAAATTACCGTCTTATTTGTAACCGATAGATGTCGTAAATACACATTTTCAAATTATCGTCTTATCACATAATTATCATTGTTCGAACACTCATCCTGCAATTACAAATTTTCAAATTGTCTATATATTATTTTATACTAACGTATTATCAAATACACTTACGTAAATACACATTTTTTCAAGTTAATATAAATTTTCATTTCGATACTCGAAATAACATTCATACATCCATCATTCAATTTTTATGCCTATTCTATCATATACCACAAAAAAAAATTACAGATTAATCAATTTTTATGCCTGTTCTATCATATATTTGCAATATTTGAGACAAATTAGTATTAAAATATACAAAGAAATGCATTCAAAAAAAAAAAAACTAACCTCAATCGGTGATGTCGCCCCAAATTTACAAGAGATATGAGTTGGGGTAGATTATGAAGCAAATAAGAGGATGAGAAGGCGATGAATAAGAGGTATTTGGGTGGGATGGAGCTCCAAAACCGCATCAAAGGCGAGAGGAAGCCATGAGAGAGCGAGCGAGCGGCTGTGCATGTGAGGTTGAAGAAGATAAATTGGGGGAAGACGGGTAGGGTTTTCTTTTTACCTCTGGCGAACTAAAACCGCTGCTTAGAAACGCGGTTTTACACCATAAAGCCACGTGCTCAAACCGCATGTCATTAAATTGGCAGGTTTGACCGGCAACTACCCATTTCCTTTAAAAAAAATAAAAAAAAGGTAGAACCGCGGTTTGAAACCGCGGTTCACCTTAAACTTTTTTTTTTTTTTTAATTTGACTGATGTGTCAGGGATTCGAAAGAAAACCGCGGTTTCAACCCGCGGTTTTCTGCTTTCCCTGACACTTTTGAACATTTTGGCAAAATGTTTCAAACCGTGCTTATTTCGACAATTATTTTCATTTTCTTGAATATTCTGAAAAAAAATTCTAAAATTATATCTAAAATGCTTCATGATAAATAAAATGCTTAGGGGAAATAAATCTTTAAAGGAAAACTATATCTAAACTAGGTAATATGTCTTCATGTTGATAGATCTCCCTTCCATAGATAGGCTTGATCAAATTTGGATAGAATCTTCGGCCAACTCGACTTCCTTCTTGCCCAAGTAACTCCAAGTCTACTCGGATAGCTCACGTCGACGCGTTTCTGGAATCTGGTCTACTCGATCTCGACAAGGGCTTGTCGATCTCGACTAGGATTGTGGTCGACTGGCTCGGCTCTGGGCTCCTGGCGCTCGTCGATCTCGACTAGGGCTCCTCGAGATCGACTAGGGGTGTGGTCGAAGATGGCTCTCTGGTGATGTCGAGGACTCCTCCTCGGCATGGACTCGGACTAGGGCATGGTGGCTCGTCGATCTCGACAAGGCATCCTCGAGATCGACTAGAGGTGCTCAGCGTCTTCGTCCTCGGCTTCTCGATCAGCTCTTCTTCTCGACTCCGGGTGTGGCGTCTAGGCTTCGTCGATCTCGACTAGAGCTTGTCGAGATCGAGTTGTCTTCCGGAGCTGGGTTGGTCTGGCTCAGCTTTCTCGACCAGGCACTGTCGACCAAGTCTGCCCGGGCTCTCTACTCGAGATCGAGTAAGGTGTACTCGACATAGAGTAGCTCTGGCTTCGGCTCGGTTTGTCCTGGTTCTGTACTCTCGGATTCTGAATTTCTGTAGTTGTTTTCCGAGCTTTTCTTACCTTCCTTAGAGTTGCTTTAAAATGCCTCGAATTCTGCGAAATTAAACAGAAACTGGTGTAGATTCCATAATTTGGCAAATAAACATAAACTACACAGATTCTGTACTATCTTAGCCCAAATGAATGAAATGTATGCAGAAGTTGATATAAACTTAAGTGTAAAACATGGCAGATTCAGCTCATAACAAAGACATCAAGGAATACACCCCCATGCAGCTGGTGCTTTTGTGCAAAGAACAACTTCCAAGATTGCATTTAATGCCAACCACCTTTTTCCCAAGCATGCACAATTGGTCCACAAATTGCCTTTATATTACTCAGCCCTTGTAGCCATTAGAGGGCACAAAAATTATCATCAAAAACCAGGTTTATATCCTTTGTTTGAAGCATGAAAACTTCATCTCCTTCGTGAGTCATATCGAAGGTTCGATCTTGTATTTTCGGTGCATAATATCCGTTTGTACTTGATCTTTGTTCAAGAACTTGTGGTGAGTCATATCCACGTGTTTTTGTTCACCTATCCTTTATAAAATTCAGTTTATTATCATTATCACAAAAATACCAAAAATATTCCACTGAATACCATCTCTATCATCTATCTTCCATCGGCTGGTTCGAGGCTTGTTCCGACTTACTCTGTACTGAGATTTAAGGATCCTCAAGGGGAAACTCATCAAGTGGTATCAGAGCTATCTTCAAGGTCAGTTTCTCAAGCCAAAGGGGTACGAATTACCTCTCCATTTTCGGTTTGTTTTGCTCGATTTTCAGTCATTTCTATCCACCCTTCTTCTTGAATTTTTCCAGTCTTTTCCCATCATTTTTTCATCATTTCTACCTTTATATATGTGTGTTTAAGATCTGCAAAAAAAAAATCAGATCTATCAATTGTTATTTCGATTTTCTATGCTTCTATCTAGTGTTCTTGTGTGTTTGCTTGAACCTTCATCCTTCTTACCAAAAATCTAAACTTCACCCTCAAAAGTGTTGCACCATTATTCTCCTAATGCTCTGCACAGTATATGGTGATGATCTATTGATGGAATGTGCTTGATAAGTGTTTGAAGATTGAAGTAAGTTCTAATTTGCAAGTGTTGTTTGCGGTCTTTGATTCTGGAAAATAGAAAAAAAAAGAAAAAAAAAAGAAAAGAAAAGAAAAAGAGAAGAAGTTAGAAAAGCACCAAAAGTTGTTCTATGTGCAAGTTGTGAGCATTTAAAGTGCAAGTTGTGTTGTTGTTGTGCTCGAAAACAAGACATTCTCATCATATCATTAGCTACTCCAAGCCTTGTTCCTTGCCTTGTCTAAACCTTGTTTACCCTTTCCCATTCGAGCATTACTTACTTGATTTTGGAATTTGGTAAATACTCGCCTTTGGGCTTGCCTTGGCTTGTGCTTTTGATACTTTGTGTGAGTTTCCAGGACAACCTCACTAAGTTGCAATGCCTCAGCGGAGATAGAAAAGTGAGGGAGAGTTTTAACCCCAAAAGAAAAATTCATGAGTGAAAAGAATATGAGGGATGTGAGTGAGAGATCTTTTGATTTCTAACCCTAACGTGTTTGCATGTTTTTGTGATTTTCTCGGTTCTTCTTTGTTTTTCCTTTAGTTTGTGCCCTTTGTGTGTAGGAAAAACATGACTAATGCAGTGAATGAAAGAAGAGCCACCCTAGCTTATGTACAAGCCATTTTTCGATAATTTAGGGAAGAAGATACAACTGAGAGACAACAAGAGTATGAGAGAACTAGGGAATGCGTATTGAGAGTCCTAGATAAAAAGCTGGATAAGTACTTGGGTAAGGGTCACTTTTCTAGAGAATGTCGTACTCGAAAGCAAGTGCTACTCCACAATCAAGGAGAGTATGAATCTAAGGAGGAGAGCCAAGAAGAGCCAACCTTAGAAGATGAGAAAGAGGAGATTCATGCTAATGTTGCTGTTGGAGAATGTTTTGTGGTAAAGAGAGAATCGATCTCCAATGATGCTCCTTCTTTGCCAACTCCAAGGGAGACACTCTTCCCTACTCGATGCCTCATCAAAGACAAGCCACACACCTTGAATTGGCTGACTTCCAAGGTACCTCTAAGGGTGGACAAGCAAGCCATGACTGCATTTACTATTGGAGGGTATAAAGATGAGATCCTTGGTGATGTTCTCCCCATTACAGCTCGTCACCCCCTTTTAGGGAGACCATGGCAATATGATCGTGGTCTCACCCACAATGGAGTCACCAATGAGCACACATTCCAAATGGAATGTAAGAAAATCACACTTCTTCCTGTGGCCCCTCAAGAGATTGTTGCTGACCATATAGCTAACTTGGAGAGAAGAAAGCAAAAGAAAAAGCTTGCCATCGGTTCAAACATGGCTAGTTCTCACCAGATTCTCCTAGCTAAGGCAAAAGAAATGGAGTATGCAATTCAAGGAAGTAAAACATGCTTTATTTTGCCTTTTAAAGATAATTTGTTTGTTTCCCAAGATTTGAATTATCTACCTCCACTAAGTGTTTCTACTTTATTTCTTGAATTCATAGAAGCTTTCCCATTTGTGATCAAGTACAAGAAGGGGGAAGACAATGTAGTGGCCGATGTACTCTCAAGAAGGTATTCTCTTATCTCTACCCTAGATGCCAAAATGTTGGGCTTTGCTTTCCTGCATGAATTATATGCTAATGATGTTGATTTTGGTGAAATCTATCACATTTGCATGGTTAAGAGTAGTAGTGATCAGTTCTACATGCATGATGGTTATCTCTTTAAGTGTGAAAAGCTTTGCATCCCTAGTAGTTTCATTCGTAGATTGCTTGTTCATGATGCTAATGGAGGTGGTTTAATGGGTTATTTTGGTGTTACCAAAACCTTGAATACTTTGAAGGAGCATTTCTTTTGGCCTCGTATGCATAGGGATGTAGAGAAGCTTTATGCTGCATGTACTACTTAGGAATACATTGCGATGCTCCTGCCTATTCCTCATGCTCCTTGGGAAGACATTTCCATGGATTTTGTGTTGGGACTTTCTCGTTTCAAAAGGGGGAGAGATTATAATTTTGTTGTGGTTGATCGATTTTCTAAAATGGCTCATTTCATTGCATGTAATAAAACCGACAATGCTTCTCATGTGGCTGATTTGTTCTTTAAAGATGTTGTTAGATTGCATGAAATTTCTAAGACCATTGTCTCTGATCGTGATGCTAAGTTTCTTAGTTATTGGTGGAAAACACTTTGGTCTAAACTAGGAACTAAGTTGCATTTCTCTACATCTTGTCATCCTCAAATGGATGGACAAACTGAAGTTGTGAATAGAACTCTTGGTACTTTGCCTCGATCTTTGTTGAAAACTAACATTCGTAGGTGGGAAGAATGTCTTACTTTTGTCGAATTTGAAGTTGTGTATGGAAAGAATCCAATCACACCTCTTCACTTGGTTTCCCACTCCATGAAAGATCAAGAAAGCGTTGAAGGAGCAACCCAAGTTGAGCACATCAAGAGTTTACACGAGTCCGCTCGTTTGCAACTTGAAAAGAGAACTGCCCAATATGTGCATCAAGCTAACAAAGAAAGAAAGGAAGTCATCTTGGAACCCGGTGATCTCTTATGGATTCACCTTAGAAAAGATCAATTTTCTACATTGGGAAATTCCAAGCTGAAGCCATGAGGAGATGGCCCATTTCAAGTGATAGAAAGGATCAACAACAATGCCTACGAAATTGAGCTTCTTGGAGAGTATGGTGTTCATGATGCGTTCAATGTTGCTGACTTGTCTCCTTTTGTTGTAGGTGATGAGGAACAAGATGACGGGTCTGATTCGAGGTCGAACCCTTTTCAAGGAAGGGAGGATGATGTGATCACACATATGATCAATCAAGAAGCAAGAACTATCGAAGCTCCAAATGGCATATCAAAGGAGCAGCCTCTCGGTTCCATCACTAAGCTCGGGCAAGACGTCTTCAAGCTGATCTTCTTCACGGACTCTTAACCATTTCCATAAACTATGAAGATAAATCTCAAGCGTTCACAAGTTTACAACAAATTGAAGATCTCAACCCGCAGCCCAAGAAGCCCGGAAATGCCTCAGTTCCCGCTGTTGATTATGGAGGCAAATCTGATCCAAATTCAAACTTCTCATTCATTTAAAGGCACATTGGGAAGAGAAGACGTCAAGGAATACACCCCCCATGTAGCTGGTGCTTTTGTGCAAAGAACAACTTCCAAGATTGCATTTAATGTCAGCCACCTTCTTCCCAATCATGCACAAGTGGTCCACAAACTGCCTCCATATTACTCAGCCCTTGTAGCCATTAGGGGGCACGAAAATTATCATCAAAAACCAGGTTTATACCCTTTGTTTGAAGCTTGAAAACTTCATCTCCTTCGTGAGTCATATCGAAGGTCCGATCTTGTATTTTCGGTGCGTAATATCCGTTTGTACTTAATCTTTGTTCAAGAACTTGTGGTGGGTCATATCCACTTGTTTTTGTTCACCTATCCTTTATAAAATTCAGTTTGTTATCGTTATCACAAAAATACCAAAAATATTCCATCGAAATCCATCTCTATCATCTATCTACCACCGGCTGGTTCGAGGCTTGTTCCGACTTACTTTGTACTGAGATTTAAGGATCCTCAAGGGGAAACTCATCAAGGGGTCACGTGGTATGATCCGTGATGTTTTACTGTTATGTTTTATTGTTAGGTTTTTACCGATAGGTTGACATCACCGGCGAATTAGGGGACTGTTTATTGATTCGGAAAACACATACATGTTGGCAGGGCTCTGAATAGATTATTTCCATGTGTAGAGCATGCAGAGTATCATGGAAAGTTGTTATTTAGGCTATCCGCCTTGTTCAATGCATGTAATAAATGTTGATGTGGACCGAATAATCTATATCGTTGTCACTCTTTAGTATATAAAGGTGTGCAGGTTGTCCATTATAACTCGACCAATATTTGCTCCTTCTCTCGGTGCGGCTCTGATCTTGGTATAGAGAAATGGCCTCGTCGAATTCCGAAATGCGAGATTTTTATCGATCTATTGGTGTCGAGGATAGTCTCCATCGCTTGGTTAGTTTTTAACGTTTTGAAACGCTCTCTTTTTATACTGCGATTGTTTTTATACGTTGATGTTTTTGTTGCAGCCCCTCTCCTGTTTTTTCGAAAGAATGTATGGCCAAGTGGTGACGGATCGAGTTTGCTTGGTATCTTCAAGCGGATGGGAATTTCATGTTCGATTTTTGATAACATGCATTTAGATGGTCATAAAAGGTTGCATTTAGCTTAGTTATGATGCATAACATGCATGGGTTAAATATAATTTGCATATTTGTTCTCTATGTTGGTGGAGTCGGAATCTACAAACTTTTATTGATTATTTCAGGTAACTGTGGATCCGATGATGAGACATGTGTTGATAATACATTGGATGAGAATGTCTAGCTAATCGAAGAAGCTTACATGAAGATCTAAAGAGGTCCTGAGAAGAAGAGAGCCTAAACGGAAAGTTGTCGCTAGATATGCTAAACTTGTTTTGCACTTTCTGGAGGTCTCGGTTATTCGATTGAGTATTATGACCATGCGTTGGAAAGCTCTTTCAGAGAGCTACAACTTTCCTGCAGACAAGAGGATTTGAATTGAGCTGAATTTTCTGTAAAAGACCAATGCAACTACCATCGCATCTATGGCAGCGGCCGCCGCATTCCCGCAGCCAGAATCATCATGCAGCGGCCACGCAGCGGCCGCCGCATCATTTGTCAGCACGTGACGCGTCGTTTCATTAAGTTGACCTAGTTTTCTATGAGGCTTTTTGACGACTTGGAGTCTTTAAGGACAGTTATTACCCTACTTTTTTACATTCTATTCTATTCTACATTCATCAGACAATTAGAGAGATTGAGTGATGTTTTCCATGAGGAACTAAACTCCTTTGTTCTATCTACAATTGGATGCTTTATTTGGATTCATTGTGAGTTTCTGAATCTCGTTCCTTAATTCCTATATTGAATGTTTCAACTTCTTTGCGCTTATTGATTGATTGTTTTGTTCTATCTTGTTTGGCCAACTCGTTAGATCAATTCAAATCCTAGGGTTTTGTAGATTCCCCATTGCGAACCTTAACCCAAGTAGCAAACTTATCATTTTAGGGCTCGTTGAACTAATCGGATAGGTAGCAAGTTGGATGTGTTGTTAAATCCTTTTATGAGGAACTGCAAATACCTTGGTTAATCTCTGAACTTAAAGCTATCAATTGGGTTAAATCCTTTGTTGAGGGACTGTTCAATCGAAAAGGGTCTCTGGGACTAGTTGGACTAGAAACTATATTTGGTCGGGATAAGGGCATTCATAGGAAACCTAAAAGAACGAGAGGAAGTTACAAGGATCATTTCAACCAAATAAAGTGGATAATTGTAGGTAGAACTATTTCTCAATATTGCCTGAATCAATTTAATTTACTTTTGCTTTCATCAATCCGCTTTGATAAAAGGCGGATCTTTTGCATTCTTAAAACCCTCCTTTGGTTACTTGATTGGCATCCGAATCACACTTAGTGAATTTTCCTATGGGATCGACCTGTTTCTTATTGTTATACTAGTTATAAGTTTGAGTTATATTTTGATAAGATCGACGACAGGTTTTCCTCCCGTCAAATTTTGGCGCCGTTGGCGGGGAAATTTATTTATTTTTGTGTGTTTTTATTGCTAATCTTGGGTTGGACCATCTTATATGGTCCATACTCGTGCTACTAATCCATCTTTGTTGCCGTTTCATTCAAAGATTGAAAAAACCCTTTCTGCCTTAAGGCGACAAACTTGTGATCGCTTTCACAAGTTACCTTTTGATACAGGAAGAAGCACTGCAGAGATGGCTAACGACGCAAATTGTACTCTGAAGGAGCTTACTGCTCCTGATCTAGAACAACAACCCTTGTCAATCCAATTCCCTGCACTCGGGGAAGGAGTGAATTTTGAGCTGAAATCTGGGTAGTTCACCTATTACCCATGTTCCATGGGTTGAGTGGAGAAGATCCCCACAAGCATATATCTGAATTTCACACTGTGGTGGTTGGAATGAGACCGGAGAATGTTACTGAAGAGCAAATCAAGCTGATAGCCTTTTCCTTTTCTCTAAATGATGAGGCAAATGAGTGGTTCTTCTATCTACCACATTGGAGTATATCTAGTTGGGCTGAAATGAAGAGAGTCTTTCTAGTGAAGTACTTTCCTACAAGTAAGCTTAACGCCTTGAAAAGGGCAATCAGTAGCATTGAGCAACGGGCTACATAGTCTATTGATGAGTATTTTGAGAGCTTTAAGAAACTCTGCGCTAGCTGCCCATGTCATTGTTTCTCTCAGAAATATTTGGTTCTATTCTTACTTAATGGGCTTATTGATGAGGAGCGCATAACAGTGAATTCTTGTTGTGGGGGAAACATGCTGAATAAGACACCAGCCGCAGCTTGGAAAGTATTCAAGGAGCTCTCTGAGGGCTCAAGGCAATTCAATAAGAACATCCGTGCTAGAGGTGTACTCGCTATTGACGCCCCAACTGCTGCCTTGTATAGTGATGTGGCACAGTTGAAATAGATGCTGAAGATGATTATGCTCCAAAGAACACTTCAGCAGTTGAAAGCATGTGAATCCTACAACGATCCATTCCATCCTTGGATATGTGCTCAACTTTGCAAGAACCTATTCGTGACTTGAATGCAATTGAGAATTTTGCTCCACAAGGGCCTAGACATCGTAACTTTGCTAATCCCAACTATGTTAACAATAATTAAAATGGAGGCTATTAGCAGGGCTATGGTTATGGAAACTACCAAGCACATTTCAATCAGAAAAGACAACCTTAGGCAAGTGCATCTGATGGAAATCAACTACAACCCCTCAGAGAAATGTTCATGAATGGGGCTGAGCTCACAAGTAACTTGGAGATGTGCACTAAGAACTTCGCACATGCAGTCTTAGACCAATCTGAGTGAAGTAAGAATTCGGAAAATCAGATGAGTCAAGTCATTCAATTGTTAAGTGCGAAAGAGGCAAATGACTCAGGGAAGCTCCCATCACAAACGATTGCGAATCCAAAGGAGAATGTCAGTGAAATAACACTTAGGAGTGCAAAGAACTGATTGTTACACCCCATAAGGGGAAAGAAGCAAGCATAGAGGAGGAATTCGAGACAAGTACTGAAGATGACGTACACTGCACAGTGCGGCGGCCGCCACCAACAGGCAGCGAGCGTCGCATCATGACAGATCAGCGGCCACAGCATCCCTCTAGACGCCAACCAAGGTATGTCTTCTGCCCTTTCTCCTGTGCCTTTCGATATTCCGAAGCCTATCCCACCTTTTCTGGAAGCTCTAAGGGATACACAGAAATTTGACAATGATAAGGAGATCTTTGAGACATTCAGCAAGTGCGAGGTAAACATTCCTTTACTCAAGTTGATTAAGAGAATTCCTAGATACGCTAAATCCTTCAAAGAGTTATGCACCATAAAGAAGAAGCAAAGATTGAAAAAAGAAGGAAAATGTAAGCTTAAATGAAAATGTCTCTGCTGTGTTGCAAAAGAAATTGTCTGAAAAGTGTGGAGACCCAGGTATGTTTACAATTCCATGTGCAATTGGGAATACTAGATTCAAACAAGCCATTTTAGATCTAGGAACCTCAATTAATGTTATATCCAATAACTTGTACATGTTTTTGGGTTTGGGTGCTTTGACTGAGACTGGGGTTATAATGCAACTTGCTGATCGATCACATATCAAGCTAAGAGACATTGTTGAAGATGTTTTGGTTATGCTTGATGATTTGATTTTCCCTGTTGATTTCTTTTTTTACATATGGAACAAGGAGCCCAACAAACACCTATTATAATAGGAAGGCCATTCCTGAAAACTGCGAAAACGAAAATTGATTGTTGTGAGGGTTTATTGACTATGGAATTTGATGGAAGAAAGATAGAGTTTTCTCATTTTAATCATGCTAAGCTTTTCCTGAAAATTCTTTGGACATGCCTATTGCTAACAACATTGATCGCAACAATGATTTTCGTGATTTGTTAGAGACTCCTAAGGAAAATAGTTTCTTGAAATTTGAGCCCCCTAACAAATTGCAATCTTTAGGAAAAGAAGAACTTAAAATAGGTGTTGAAAATTATGTTGATCCGCCTAAGCCCATACTTTCACCCTATGAGAAACTAATTTGAAATGTTGTTGAAGCTTTTGCGATTTCAGAAAAACCCCTAGGATTAGCTCAATGAGAGAAGCTAATGGTAATGGATGAATGCTTGGACAGAAAGTTGCATTTGCCGAGGGTGGCCACACTTGTCAATGAGATGACAAGTGTAGGTGTCCCTGGTGGAGGAACCTAGGCCAATCAAGGGCCATTGCGTCGAGCCAATGACGTGAAACAACGACGCTTCTCGGGAGGCAACCCGAGGTAAGTTTTCTTTCTTTTTCGTTTAGATTTCTTTAGTTAGGTTTTATTTTGTTTTGCATTTGTTTTGTTTGGGTTCAATGACTAACAAGACAGAAGAGCGAGTGGAATTGGACGTTAAGGCAAAAAGGATCCGCCACTGCATAGTCTGACGGTCGCCATCAAGTAGTCGCGGTCGCTGCCAAAGTGTGCAGCAGCCAACCTATGCAGGGGCCACCGCATGCCTTTTCCCCGAGCCCTTTTTTCCCGGTCTGGCATTCATCGGTGAGTGGTTAGTCTCCTTTCTCCCTCACCTCGTGTTCATTTGATTTATTTTTGTTGTCTTTGATGTTTCATTGAGAACAATGAAAGATTTAATTGTTTGGGAGGGATTGCAGTGCATATTGATAGAGTTTGCATATCATGTTTATTTATGTTGTCATATTTATTTTTAGGCATATATTGCATTGAAAAAAAAAACAACAAAGAAAAAATTGAAAAATATCAAAAATCCAAAAATATCATGCATTGCATATAGGCTCAAATACCCACCTTAGTTAGGGAAACTCCACATTCTTATGGCATAAACTTGTAAATCCTACGATGAATTTGAATTGCTTAGCCTAATCGCCTTAAAATGGTTTCTTATGAAGCATGATTTTTGTGATATAAGTGAGCATGTATGATTGAGCTATAGTATGTTTGAAATCTTACAAAACATGACCCTTGTGAGATTGTTTTAGCCTTATTGAATTCATTTATAATCCTTTTGCTTAAATTTGTGATTTACTCTCCATATGTTTCTACCTTTTGATATTGACTTCATTATCTATTGTCAAGACCAACTCACATGTTTGTTACTGGCGGAGTTTATGGTTTATATTGAGTGTTTAGCTTTAGTTTGTGAATGTTGAGTGAAATAAAGTGGCAATGGTTGATACACTTAGTAACCGGGTCTACGCATGACACCCATGGATATGATTTGCGTAAAACGGTGTTGATCTATTCGCTAAGAAGGAAGCTTGATCATTGAGTAACCAGGTTCATTCACGACACCCATGTTTGCAACTCGCGTCAAAAGATATTCAACTGGACTTTATTCAAGTAAGTTGAGATGTTGAAAGATACCAAAGCCGAAAGAAACTTGAAAAAAAAAAAGGGAAAAAAAGAAAGAAAATTCAATAAGCTTAGACCTAGGGAGGATAAAATTCACCTAGGGGCAAAAGTAAGCTCGAAAAAAAAGAACAAAAAAGAGTGAATGCTAGAGCCAAATTGCTTATGTTCTTTATTGTTTCCACAAGTAATGGCATTTTGGTGGAGATGTTGTGATATTGTCGTCAATGTCTATGAGCTTAGTGCATTTTGGATTGAGTGGAGCGTTGAACTTTAAAGCCTAAACACATGAGAGGATGAGCGAAACACATATTCCTGGTGAGGTTGGATGATCTGTACTTCAATACTTTGATCACTAAATACATGCTATGATGTTTATTCACTTAATCTTGTTTTCATTTAAAATTGATGTTGCTTTTGATTTGGGCTAATGCATGAAGAAAGAAAGCGTAGGTATAGGTAGCTTTCGAGGATTAGCGAAGCTTAAGTATGGGGGAGTTTGATAGAATGGATTTAGATGGTCATAATATGTTGCATTTAGCTTAGTTATGATGCATATCATGCATGGTTTAAGTATAATTTGCATATTTGTTCTCTATGTTGGTGGAGTCGGAATCTGCACACTTTTATAGATTATTTAAGGTAACTGTGGATCCAATGATGAGACATGGGTTAATAACGCATTGGATGAAAATGTCTAGTTGATCGAAGAAGCTTACATGAAGATCTAAAGAGGTCATGAGAAGAAGAAGATAGCCTAAACGGAGAACGAGTCTGCGGAAGTTGTCGCTAGGCATGCTGAACTTGTTTTGCACTTTCTGGAGGCCTTGGTTCTACAATTTACTATTATGATGATGCGTTGGAAAGCTCTTTTAGAGAACTACAACTTTCCTGTTGCCAAGAGGAGCTGAATCGATCTACATTTTCTGTGAAAGACCGATGCAGCGGCCACCGCATCTGTGGCAGCAGCTTCCACATTCCTACAACCAGAATCATCATGCAGCAGCCACCGCATCATTCGTCAGCACGTGACATGTCATTTCATTAATTTGACCTAGTTTTCTATGAGGAGTTTTGCCGACTTGGAGTCTTTAAGGACGATTTTTACCCTAGTTTTCTACACTTTATTCTATTATATGTTCATTAGACATTAAGAGAGATTGAGTGATGTTATCCATGAGGAACTAAACTCCTTTGTTCTATCTACAATTTGAAGCTTTATTTAGATTGATTGTGAGTTTCTGAATCTCGTTCCTTAGTTCCTATATTGAATGTTTCAACTTCTTTGCGCTTATCGATTGATTGTTTTGTTCTATCTTGTCTGGCCAACTCGTTAGATCAATTCAATTGCTAGGGTTTTATAGATTCCCCATTGCAAACTTTAACCCAAGTAGAAAACTTATCCCTTTAGGGCTTGTTGAACTAATTGGATAGGTAGGAAGTGGGATGTGTTGTTAAATCTTTTTCTGAGGGACTATAAATACCTTGGTTAATCTCTGAACTTAAAGCTATCGATTGGGTTAAATCCTTTGCTGAGACTCTATTCAATCGATAAGGGTCTCTAGGATTAGTTGGACTAGAAACTATATTAGGTCAGGACAAGGGCATTTCATCAGAAACCTAAAAGGATGAGAGGAAGTTACAAGGATTGTTTCAACCAAATAAAGTGGATAATTATCGGTAGAACTATTTCTCAATATTGTCTGAATCAATTTCATTTACTTTTACTTTCATCAATCCGCTTTGATAAAAGGCAGATCTTTTTTCATTCTTCAAACCCCCGTTGGGTTATTTGATTGGCATCCGAATCACACTTGAATAGCGAATTTCCATGTGGGATTGACCACTTGCTTATTGCTATACTAGTTATAAGTTTGAGTTATATTTTGATAGGATCAATGAAGGTTTTCCTCCCGTCAAGTTTCCAAGGATAGCGTTAACCGATGGTGGCTAACCGAGGGATGGAATAACTTCACGATCGACATTGGTCTTCACGATGGAGCGGCGATGGTATTTTTCAAATACATAGGGGGGCATCACTTTAATATTATCACCCTTGAGGATGAGGAGTACAATGTCTTGTAATGGTTCTTTTATCGTGACTGGTTTGTCAGTGGTTTGCTTTACGTGTAGTTAACGTAGCAGATGACTCTTTTCCTTGAGCTTATTCTTTCTTTGCTTTCTTTCTGGTTAATGTGGTCCTCTGTTTGCGCCAGTTTTATTCGTAATAAATGTAGCAAGTGGCCGTAATAAATGTGGTCCTTGAGCTTAGGGCAGTAAGGATGCAGCTATTTATGGCGAACAGGTCCATTGCCCACCCAGCTGGTATTTTAGAGGATATCCCTACTAGAGTGGGAAAATTTTTTGTGCCAGTAGACTTTGTAGTGTTGGATATGTATGCGAATATGTATGTCCCTATTATTCCTTGAAGGTCTTTCTTAGCCGCTGCATGTATTGTGATTGATGTACAAAAGGGGACTCTCTCCTTCGACGTAGGGGATGAGAAAATAGAATTTTACCTTCTTAAATCTATGAAAACCCCTTCTTTTGAGAATGACTATTTTAGGGAAGATGTGATGGAAAGGACAACCCAGAAGCAAATGATGTCTATTGTCATTAGCGACCCATTGGAGATTTGCTTGACTACTAGTGTGATGACGAGGGGAGAATGTCCACCACTTGCTGAAATTGTTACTGATTTGGAATTGTCGACAAAAGCTCCCACCTTCCCTAAGTCCACAGTCGAACTCTTAACCATGGATGATTATCCTGAAGCGCCTAAGTTAGAGATGAAGCCACTCCCACCTTCTCTAGGGTATGAATTCCTTGGACCCGACTCTACATGGCCTATGATTGTGAATGCTAATTTGACTGATGATCAAGTTGAGAAGCTTTTAATTGTCATTTGAAAACATAAAAAGGCAATAGGGTATTCAATAGATGCTTTGAAAGGGATTTCACCTTCTTTGTGCATGCATGGTGTTTTCATCGAAGATAACCACAAGCCCACCATAGAACACCAAAGGAGACTTAACCCAAACATGAAAAAGGTAGTGAAAAAAAGAAGTCCTAAAATTGTTAGATACATGGATTATTTTTCCTATTTTCGATAGTAAGTGGGTAAGTCTGGTTCACGTTGTGCCTAAGAAGGGTGGGTTAATGGTTGTAAGAAATGAAAATAATGAATTAATTCCCACTAGAACGGTCACCGGGTGGAGAATGTGCATAAACTATAGAAAGTTGAACACTGCCACTAGGAAAGACCACTTCCCTCTTCCGTTTATTGATCAAGTGCTAGAAAGGTTGGCTAAGCATTCATACTTTTGCTATCTAGATGGGTATAATGGGTTTTGGCAAATTCATATTCATCCCGATGATCAGGAAAAGCCTACATTCACATGCCCTTATGGCACCTTTTGCATATAGAAGAATGCCTTTTGGCTTATGTAATGCTCCTGCAACATTTAAACTACTTTTGATGCTTGCTTATCTAATCTTGAAAGAGTTTTAACGAAATGTGAAGAGACTAATCTTGTGCTGAATTGTGAAAATGTCATTTCATGGTCAATGAAGGAATTGTGCTAGGAAATCTAGTTTCTAATAGAGGAATTGAGGTAGATAAAGCTAAAATTGAGATAATTGAGAAGATGCCACCTCCTACCTCTATAAAAGAGATTAGAAGTTTTCTATGACATGCTGGTTTTTATAGAAGATTCATCAAGGATTTTTCTAAAATCGCCAAGCCTTTGTCTAACCTATTGTTGAAGAATGTAGCCTTCAATTTTTTCACAGATTACCTTGAGTCTTTTTGCAGGCTAAAACAAGCACTAGTGTCACCCCCTATCACGCAATCACTGGATTGGGATCTCCCTTTTGAAATTATGTATGATGCAAGTGACTTTGTCGTGGGCGTTGTACTTGGGCAAAGAAGGGACAAGAAGCTTCATGCTATTTACTATGCCAGCAAGACACTTGATGAGGCTCAAATGAACTACACCACAACGGAAAAGGAGTTGCTTGCAGTGGTGTTTGCCTTCGAGAAGTTTCGATCATACCTTGTGGGTTCTAAGGTAATTATCTTTACTCACCATGTTGTTGTGCATTACTTGATGTAGAAAAAGGATGCAAAACCACGCCTCATCCGTTGGATTCTGTTGCTGCAAGAGTTTGACTTGGAAATTAGAGACAATAAAGGAGTCGAGAATGTTGTTACTGATCACCTTTCTAGGCTTCCTCCCAAGAAAATTGAGAAGGCAAAAGAATGATTGCCTGTTGATGATTCTTTCCCAGATGACCACTTGTTCCAAGCCACAACCTTTGCCATCTCTCATGTCACCGAAGAGCTCCTAAACTTCTCCATTGAGGAGCTTCCTTGGTATGCTGATTTTGTGAACTACCTGGTTTGCAAAGAGTTTCCCCTGGACTGTCATTCCCCCAGAGGAAGAAATTCCTCCATGATGTTCAACAATATTATTGGGATGAACCGCTTCTCTTCAAGCTAGGTAATGATGGGATTTATAAACGGTGTGTCCCGGATGATGAGATTGAAGGTGTGATTAAGCATTGTCATAACTTTCTTGCTGGAAGACATGCTAAAGCTTTCAAGACTACCTCCAAGATCTTACAATCCGGTTTCTTTTGGCCCACCATGTTTGAGGATGTGTAGAGGTATATAACTTCTTGTGATGAATGTCAACATTCAGGGAACATACCTTGAAGGAATGAAATGCCACGCACCAAATTCCAAGAGGTGGAACTTTTTGATATGTGGGGGATCGATTTCATGGGTCCCTTCCCGAATTCTGGAGTCTACAAGTACATCTAGGTTGTTCTAGATTATTTGTCAAAGTGGGTGGAAGAAATCGCCACACCTACTAACGACTCTAAAGTGGTAGCAAAGTTCTTAAAGTCTACTCTCTTTCCAAGGATTGGGGTTCCGCGAGTGCTTATTAGTGATGGAGGATCACACTTTATTGAGCGGAAGTTTGAAGCACTTTTGAAGAAGTATGGGGTGAACCACCGCATTGCTACTCCATATCACCCCCAAACCAGTGGTCAAGTAAAGGTTTCCAATAGAGAAATCAAGAGTATTTTGGAGAAAACTGTTTCTCAAACAAGAAAAGATTGGGCACAAAAGCTTGCTCATACTTGACGGAAGGAAAGTCGTTGATTTCCCTTGTCAAAAATAATTCCCAAACGAACAAACTAGTATAGTATGCAAGTAAGGGGTCGAACCCTAGAGAATCAAGCATTTTTAAATATTGTGTATTTATCAATATAAAAAGAATGGATTTTTATAAATGAAAATAAAAAAAAATATTGACAAAAGCAAATAAATGATAGAAGAAAAGCGTTTCCACCTACAAGTTCTTGACTTTGGTTGGTTTAAGTAGATTAAAAGTCCTACGAGTCCAATTAATCCCTTACACCCCAATGCAACCTTAACACGGTCAAGATTTAACAAAGACATAGCAAAACGTCCCAAGAACTTGAGCATATAAATAACACCAATTAAACACGGTAAATCAATGTTTAAGATATATGTCAACTCCCTACATAATCATGCTTCAAACACGGAATCCACATTCGTATGCATGCTACTACGGAAATAACACAAATACGAAAGTATTAAATCCTTGCATGAAATCAATATTATCAAGGTAGCTAATCAAGATAACACCAATAACATAGTCAATATCACACAAAGAAGTTGAAAGAATTAAAGAGGAAAAATAACTTATATTAGAAACTCACAAACCACCAACCAAGTCTCGAAAGTGTAGGCGAAAACTAGAAAATTAGCCAAACATGGCTTACCTAAGCTTTCTTCTCTTTAAAGGTGATTGCTCTAGTTGAATCCTTCCATCAGAAAACTAACCCTAAACATCCTATTTATAAGCCTAAAGTCTTGAATAAACAAGGTAAAAGATAGACAAATAAGATAGAAACTTCCTAAACAAACTAGATAGAAGATAGACTTTCCATGTATAGTTCAACGTCAGATTTCGCTGGCAGCGAAAATTTCCGCTAGCAGCGAATGGCCTTAATCTAGCTACTGTTGGATTTTCGCTACCACCTCGCTACCACACTCGCTGGCAGCGAAGTTCCATGCCTTAGAATATTTTCAATGTTCTTCGATTCCATCGTTTTCGCTTCCGCGAGTCCACCCTTCCGCTGCCGCGAGAGTACCCATCCGCTGCAGTGAGTCCGGTCATCCGCTGAAGCGACTCTATTCGCTGGCAGCAAGTTTCCTTTCGCTGGCAGCGAGTCTTGCTGCTCCTGGACATGCTCTGGCTGACTCCACTCGTTGGCAGCGAGATTCCATTCGCTGGCAGCGAATACTGCTCAGGCCACCTTCTCACATGATGTTGCTGACTTGATCCGCTGCAGCGGAAAGCCATTCGCTGTCAGCAAAAATCCAACAGAACACCATCACGTAGATCTTTGAAAGAGCTTTCCAACGCATGCTCATATGCGTCGATCGGACATCCGAGGCCTCCGGAAAGTGCATTACAAGTTCAGCTCGTCGAGCGGACAGCTTTCGCGACTCGTCCTTGTTTTCGCTCTTAGACCTCGGTTTCGTGCTCCGTTGCTCCTTAGATTGTTCCATGCTTTTTGAGACTTCTTCCTTAAGCTCTCCCAAGTCTCGCTTAGCCTCTCTTAGCTCCGTTCCTCGTGTTCTTTGCCTTGGATCTACGAATCTACATAAAACCATCGAAATAGCGTAGATTCCGAAATTTCCCACAAAACGAGCGCTAATCTAATTAACACTAAAACATGAATATATCGCAATGAAATGCATATAAACTAACCTATAATGCCTATTGGAATATGCCTTATCAATACTTTGTGGGCATACAGAACGGCGTACAAGACTCTCTTGGGCACTACACCATTCCAGCTTGTATATGGAAAATCTTGTCATTTACCGGTCGAGTTGGAGCATAAGGCATTTTGGGCTATCAAGGTGCTGAATTATGACTTGAAAGAAGCCGGTGAGAAGAGGATGCTACAACTTCATGAGCTTGAAGAGTTGAGACTTGAGGCATATGAGAATGCTTGTATCTTCAAGAAGGGAACAAAGCGATGGCATGACAAGGAGATTGTCCATAAAAGCCTTATTGAAGGTGATTTGGTCTTGCTCTATAATTCTCGCCTAAAGCTATTTCCGGGTAAGTTGAAGTCTCGATGGAGTGGTCTTTTTGAAGTCCGAAAAGTTCACCCCCATGGTGCAATAACAACTTGGAAAGAAAAGTGGGGTGAATTCAAGGTGAATGGACATCATTTGAAGAAGTACTATAGTGGAAACCCGATTGAGAAGGGGAGTCCTACTCACCTCAAGGATCCAAGTGCTTAGGAAGAAGTAAAAGTCCGGCTCAAGACTCTAAAGAAGCGCTTCTCGGGAGGCAACCCAAGGTAAGTTTTATTTTCATGCTTAATAGAATAGACTTGTAAATATTTTTGTTTAATTTCTTTAGTAAAAAAAATGCACCTAAATTGTGCATTCTCAACAAGAAGGTGAGCAGTTGTGCACTTATTCTTAAAAAACAAAACTCATAGCTTTTACGTTTCCACTTTCCCCTACATTCAGACCTGCACTTCTCTTCAACTTAAACCCACGCACACCACACCAGCCCCGCCTCCCCTCCCTCGCGCTAGCTCCACCACTGGCCGGCCGCCGAGCACACCGTTGCACCACCACGCTGCCGGACCCACTGCTAGGGCCACCCGACAGCCAACAGGGAGCCATCCCACTCCTCACTTCCCGTTTGCCCTCCCTTGTCTTAATCTTCATTCTCCCCATTGAACTTGAAAAAATTGGTATGTTGCATCACCTCTCATCTCTTTTACTTCAAGTTTCTTTATCAATTGATAATTTTTTTGGTTGATTTAGAGATTTTGAAATTCTAGGGTTTAAGTTGAAGGACTTGATTCGGGGAAATCTTGAGTTGTGTAAATTGGGGGTGCCCTTGCATCACATTGTGTCAAGTTGATGAGTATTGATGCTCATGAAATGTAGTTGATGGGTTGGTTGTGATTTATGAAGTGGAATTGATTTATTTTTGGGGAATCCTTGTGTATGTTCTCATTGGAAAAATGCACAATTCCTAAATAATTTGTTCTATTTGGTTGATTGCTTGGCTTTGTGGTGGTGATAACCCCCTTGAAATTTTTGCAAGTGAAGCTTGAAACATTGATATTCATAACTTGTTTCAAATTTTAAGTATGGGGTTATTGGAGGTTGAATTCATGATGGTATTTGAATTGAGCATATTGTTTTTGTTTGTGTGATGAAATGGGATGGTTTTCTATGCGATGTCTTCGAGTTTTTCAAATTGGTGAGATTTTGATAAACTTGTGGAATTGGTGAATTTTTAAATATGGGGTGGTTGTGCCGGAGGCTTGTGTTAGTTCTTTGGGAGATTTCTTACTTGATATGTGTGTTGTTTGCATTTGAAGGTTCTTGGAATTCACAATTAACTCTTGTACTTGCTTGTGTTCGTTCTTGGTTTCTTTTGTGGGTTTGTGGTTCCATTATGCAGATTAGAGCAACTATGGCTAAAGGTAATGCATCCTGAAAGCGGCAGATAACTCAAAGTGTGGACATGGTAGTATGTGAAGGAGGTCAGCAAGGTCTCTTTACAAACTTCATGGCTCGGATAAATCTTAGTACTCGATGGCCTAGTGATGTTTCTCTAACCCTCTTGGATTTATATGATGAGAACGAGAAATTGTACTCGAGGATTGATGCTACACCTTTGTTCCGTTTTAGTTGGCACTCTTATCCATTCACCACTTCTGAGTTTCCGAGCTCTTATAAATTTGAGAGAGGTGATGATGAAGGCTCAGGAACGCTAACATTCCGGATGGGGAACCAAGCTCAGAAAATGACCGTAGCGGAACTCAATGAGGCACTTGGCTTCCCTGCTCATAAAAGGATAGTAACGCTCTCTAGTGATACCCATAATGCCTTCTGGTACAGTCTCATGGGTTATTGGCCTTATAGATAACAGAATGTAACCGCTACCGCTATAGTCCATCCTTGCTTCCGAATCCTCCATCGCATCATGAGAAACACTATATTTTCTCGGGATGAACTCACTAAGGTGAACAAGGGAGAGCTCGAGATGCTCTATGCCATAGCCTATGATCGTCCTTTTGACCTTGGCTATGAGTTAGTTCGCAAGCTAGAGGGAGTAACTGAAAGTACATCTAGCGTAATTGGCATTGGAGGAATGATTACCCCGCTAGCACATCATTATGGGATTGACCGTATTATCTATATCATATCTCCGCCGCTCACCCGCTTTCTGATTCACCATATATAAGCACAGATGTGGAAGCCAACTGGTATGAGGCTTGGATTGGTGCTCCTCGTCCACCACTCCCACTGTTGAGAATATGGAAGAGGATGAGACTCTTCCTGACGCAGTGCCTACTTGTATCTATGAGCATGAGGACTCTTCTAGTGGAGCCTATTCTACTGGCGACAGAGCTTACTTTCAGAGCTAGTTTGACAGTTTGTCATCTCAGTCATCTGCCCTCTCCAATCGACAAGATGCTCTGCAGACTCGGATTGCGGAGCACATCTCTAGTATGTCTCAACGCTTCTCCTCTTAGGATATTCAGCAGTAACAAGATCGTCTGCAGATCCAGTAGATTATGGTGATGTCTCAACGGAACTATTATCATCTCCATGGACATCACTTCGATCCTTGCGCCTCGTATTCTCCCCCACCACCTCCACAGTAGTAGTGTCTTTGTGAGTACCTTCTCATTTTGTATTTATTTTCTACATTGGGGACAAAGTAAGGGTTAAGTATGGGGTGGGATGTTATTATTGTGTGTCTGCATTTGTCATTAGTTTTTTTTCTAACTACCTTACGTTTATCGTTTATGTCTCTTAGGATATTATGTTAGGGTCTTGAGTCTTTCTTTTTGCCTTTTGATGTATTTTGGTAGACTAGGTTGATGACAGGTGTACCCTGAACATGTTATGTAGGCCACAATGATGGGATAATTGTCTAAAATGCTAATATTCGCCCTAATCTTTATGTGTCATGTCTTCAGACAAATTGCCTAGCATGAAGTTCTTGAATGAGTGTGCTTGATTAAGTCCCTAGACAATAACCTTGTGAGATTCTGAGCCTTTTGGACAAATCTGAATGAGTCCTTTCATTTCCTATATTGTGTGACACTCACTTTGTGCTTGATCTCTAGAACTTGCTTTAGACTCTTTATTGAGGTCGTATTACTTGATCTGTGCACATAGCTTAAAGATGGTTGAGGCAACACTTTTTGTTAACCATGTCTCCCCATGTCTATCCTTATATATGATCCTATACTTGAAGCAAATTGGAGATTTATTAGCCTATTCATTTGATAAACTCCACAAAATCTTCATAACCAATTATTAGCCTTTGACCCATCCGGGAATTACGAACTAATGTTGCTTATTTTTATGAGTGGAGATGCTTTAAGCGTATGGTAATGTTTGGTCTGGCATTCTCTATGAGAACTTGAGACCTGAGGAGGATAAAATTCACTCAGGGGCAAAAGTCAAGAAGAAGAAAAAATACGGTTAATAACCGATCCTTTTTGTGGAGGATAAAATTCACACAAGGAGGAAGATATGCATGTAAAGAGGTTGGGGAAAAAAAGAGAAAAAAAAGGGAGATCGAATGTGGTTCACAAAAGTTTTGAACAAAAACATTATTGTGATGGAGTTGTATGGTGGTTCGGTATGAGTTTCTATGAAGTGGTTGTTCTTCTGGTTGGTTCCTAACCTTTTTTCCCAGATTTTAGCACCACAAGCTCAAAATTTTCCATACCTTCTCTTTTTTTCCACCTTTGCCCCATCACAACTATATAGAAGGCCCTCATGATTTTTGTTATGTGCATGATCCTCAACGGTGGAGATTTAGAATGCTATTGCAAGCTTATGGTAGATTAAGTGAAATGGTTGAGATCAAGCGTAATTTTATACCTTAAACACATTTGAGTGAGTGTTTCATTAAGAAGAAAAATCCTTGTGAGGTTTAGGGGCTTTTGATTGCTTTGCATTAATGATAATGAGTAAACATGTTATGATAGGAATTGTCTTAAGGTTGTGATGGCAAAATATCATTTTAAAAAGGGCTTGAATAAGTTAAGACGATGATCCTATCTTGCACTTGTGGCTTTATTACTTAGTAAGTGTTGCTTGGGGACAAGCAAGGTTCAAGTATGGGGTATTTTGATGTCATCATAATTTGCATTATTTAGGACATGCATTTAGCGTAGGTTTGTGTCATTTATAATGTGGTTTATGTGTTTTTAGAGGTTTTTTGTTTAGTTTCTAGGATACAAATCTACTGTCTTTTTTGTTGTGTTTTCAGGAGTTTTCGGAAGTTAAGCGGAGATCACTAGAGGACATGTAAGATGGGTAAAGAAGCTAAGAAGAGCCGAGCGGAAATCATGTAGGAGGAACAAGGATAAGAAGCAAAGAAGCAAAAGCATAAGGAGCAAGGCGGTCGTGCATCATAGGCTTCACTACAAAACAGAAGTACACAAGCGTGCACCTTGGCCGCACGGGCATGCAGATGCCCGATCAGAGAAACAAGCCAACAGAAGAGAAGTGCGTGGGCGTGTGCCCAAACCCCGTGGGCGTGCACCTGACAGTTCAGACAGAATTCGCATTTTCGACCCTGATGCTTTTGATATTATTTTATTATTATTTTAAGGGTTTAATATTATTATATTAGGGGGTTGTCCTAGACTATATAAGGGGGCGGAAACACATCTTTGAGGCTCTCTCAAAAACCCTCGTTTTGACGTTCATTTCAAGACCTTTTGTGGAGTTAGATTTTGGGGACTTTGTGAAGATTTGCTTGGAGATTTTCATTGTTTCAATTCAAGATTGGTATTTCCCCTTTAGTCTTTTCTTTTCTTTTAAATTCCATGTTTCAATTTATTGATTTGATGATGAATTCTTCCATGCTTAACTAAATCTCCGTTCTAGGGTTAAGGTGAACCCGACAATGTCGCGAATTGCTTGATTTCGATGTTTGCTTGAACTTAGTCTGAATTTTATGAATTGATTTGATCCTAGTTGTTTAACCTAATTGATGTCAATCAATTAGAATCTTTTTTAGATTCAAGATGCTACCATTATGAATTGAAATTGGATACTTGGAGGGTATTCATGAACCCGAAAGGGGGATTGTGTCCATTGGAACCCTAGTATTGAACTTGAGGAATCAACAATTGTTATTGTGACATTTAAATGATTGTTGAGGACTCTTGAGGTTTAATAAATTATTGTAGATTCTCAGGTTTGAATCGGTTAGGCGGAACACGACAGCAGAAGTCTAATTGATTTTCTCCTAAGGTCTATTAAGAACTTAAAGGGTCTAGATTTGGTTAATTTAAGCACAATCACTACAACATACGACAGCTGAGTAGTGACAACCTTAGACAATTTAACTTCAATTTGACATATTAAGAAGATGAAGTTTGAGTGAACATCGAGTTGAATTCTTTGTGGCATTGTCGTAGAAATCCTTAATCTTGGAAGTACTTCTCATATATATTTTCTTCATAATTTTGCTTGTTTTTTTTTAATTTAGTTGAAAATCAAATCTCTCTTTATTGGCTTAGCTTATTAGTTCTAGATAACAATTGATACATATATAATCCCCGTGATCGATACCCGTATACTGCAATTGATCTCGTATTCTTGCGGGCTTGGTTCAGGCTACGCTATTCTTGTGTTGGTTTAGACCACATCAACACTCGGGCTAAGGGTTATTAACAAATCGAACGGGATGATTGCGTCGACGCCATATGCAATCGCGAATGGTGCTTCCCCTGTGGGGCTCTTGGCAGACATTCTGTATGACCATAGTACTAAAGGTAAAACTTCTGCCCATTCTCCCTTTGCGATTCCCAACCTCTTTTTTAGTGTGTTTAGAATCTATTGATTCGTGGTCTCGGCTTGAGCATTAGATTGAGGATAGGTGTTAGGAGGTAAATCAAGTATGAAATATAAATCTCAAATTCGACTCCCTGGTCTCCGCAAATTAATTACAAGACTTCCTCCCGCTGTAGTAGAAGGTAGTCAGGATCGATCCACGAGGAAGCATGTCAGCGCCCGCCTTTTCAGTTCTAAACTCAGTAGAAAATCAACCTGACAAATAGAAATAACAGAGAAAAGCAGAAAATAGGACAAAGACAGAAACTTGGGTCGATATCGACCTAAGCTACTCGATATCGACTGACAAAATCGACTGACAGAACTCGAAATCGAGTAAAACAAAAACTTAAAATCCAGAATTTGTGAAATAAATCAATAAAATAAAAGAATTCCAAGATCAGGGTTTCAACACCACAACGATAACCATGCAAAATAACACATAAAGGCATAAAAGATCATGTTTTTCATCAAATAACTTTCGTTATTAACAAATAGGAAGATAAAGGCTTTCGCATAAACCCTAATTGTTACTAAACCTTTTTCACATCATTAATCCAAGTTGTATTAAGATCACTTTCGCTTCAATAACAAAAACAATGATCACCTTCAACTTTCGCAAAAGAATCATGTTCATAGATCGAGATAGAAGACGAATTGCATCAAAATCTTGTACCTTTACCGCATCCCCTCACATGGCTACCGTCAGGCTCACCCCGACCCCAGAAGTTGGGTGACTACTCGCTCTTCATCATCAAGAAAGACATCAAAGATTTCAAGAAAATAAATTGCATTAAATAAACTAAATAAAACTTACAAGCGATTGAAGCCAAAACGTCTCTCGACAACTCCAACTTGCTCTCGGCCTAAGCTCTCTACTCTCCTACTCGACTTTCTCTCTCTATGCTCTCTTGTGGCTTGGCTTGGATTCATTGAATGAATAAAATCTAGCTCCTAATGCCTTATTTATCGTGTTCCATGTAGCTATTTTAGGATGGAACAACTATAACTAAATCTATCTAATAATATAAGATAAAACATTATGGTAAAGAAAATAATGTCTAAAAGGGAACTATATCTAAAGTAGATAAATATCTCTTCCATCTTGATAGAACTTGATAAAATCTCCTCTTGTGGATATCTCCATTGGACTTTGGATAGAAATTTGATTAGAACTCGGATTAGCTCGAAATCGGCCACTGTGACTCCACTCGATATCGACTAGGACAACTCGATATCGACCTGTTTTTCCTCAGCTTTAGCTTCTTGACTCGATCTCGGCTTCCAAGAGACAGATCGACTTGCTTCAACTCGATATCGACTAGGCTATGTCGATATCGACCTGCAACTTTCCTCTTTAGCTTTCTTGGTCGATTCTGGATCTTGGCTCGATTTTAGGTCAACTCGATATTGACTTGCTTAGGTCGATATTGACCTCTTCCTTCCTTAGTCGATTCTAGCTTTTCTGGGTGGGAATCGACTGGCTTCCTCGATATCGACTTAGGGTACTCGATATCGACTAGGTGGTGTCGGCTCGATTTTCTTGTTTCCAGCTTGATTTGTCCTGGTTCCGCTACTCCTTGACCTATGACTTTCTGTAGTTGACTTCGAGCTTTTCCTCCTTTCTCTGAACTGCTGTAAATTGCCTCGATTTCTACGAAATTAAACAGAAACTGGTGTAGATTCCATAATTGGCAAATAAACATAAACTACATAGATTCTGAACTATTCTAGCCTGAATGTATGAAATGTATGCAGAAAACGATATAAAAGTAAGTATAAAACATGGCAAATTAGGCTCACAACAAACACCCCATACTTAAGCTTGCTTGTCCTCAAGCAATACTTTTATTTGTCATTCAGGGGAAGAATTCAAACTATCAACATCAAAGATTCATTGCCATATGTCCCTGCAGTCAATTACCATCATCGAAAAGGTACTTGTGTCACAAATCCATGCATATGCAATAAAAAAGCAACATCTACTCACAAAAGGAGGGTTATGCAAAAATAATTCATGAGTGACAAAGCATTAATAATCAAGAGGACTTTAATTTAAGCTCAATAAGGAGTAGTTTGGTAAAAGGCTAAAGGTGGGCAAATTTTTTGCAATGTGGTGCTAATGATCCGGGGAAATGGAGTATTTCCAAACTTTCAAACCACATTCCTTCTTCTTTTTATTTCTCACCTTTCTCTCATTGCTCAATGCTTTTTTTCAATATTATGTTTTTACCTCTCTAACCACACCACTGCCTTCTCGCGAGTCGCAAACATGGGTGTCATGAATGGCCCCCGATACTTAGTGCTTTGGACTCCTCACCTGTGTGTCCCATCTCGCCAAACTATTATCTCAGCGAGCAGGGTCGATCTACCTTTATCTCCTGAGGTGACCGGATTTTCTTTCACTCATTAAATTTTCCATATATTTTTTCAATTTCCTGCCAAACTCCATATATGATATAACAACAACACAAACACCATATAATAATCTCCATAATGTAGCTTTCATTCTCAACATAATCCCCGGATAGGAAATAAGGTAAAGAATGGGCAATATTTAGATCATGTGGAGCAATAATATAAAATAAAGTTCAATATGGTTTTTGTGATGCATAAGCATAGTTATGGCTAGGAATATCAACATATGAGAATTATATGGAAAATATAAAGTCCTCCGTCCTCTTATCATGCAATATGTCAAAAGCAATATCAATTTTACCTCTTTTTATGGTTTTCAAGAAAATATGCACTTTATTGTGACTTCCCTTTACTAGGCAATTTCATGCTATATCTCTAATGAATCCAATTTTGCATCGTCGAGTTCAATACAGCTTCCATGACATTTATCAAAAAATTTGATGCGGGTCATTTTTTATAAACTTTGGAAAACATGCATATAAGCACGTAAATAAAATATGAAATCCAAACACTACTAGAATACTTCAATTAGACATCATGTGATTTATGTCTGTTTATAACGCAACAGATTTTAAATTTATCTATTACATCAATATTTTTTTTGTGATGCTCTTAATAATTTAGACAACGGTCAAATATATGGACAGATGCTAAATTATTTGTTCTAAAAAAATAAAAACACACGCGTCTAGGGGGAAAGGGCGGGATATGATACTTAGGAAAAAAAATTGGAGGGCTTTCAAATTCAAAGTCGATTTTTAACACACTTGCAACCATTTGTAATATTCTATCTGTCTCTTCTCCCTCCCTCTAACATTCAATTAACCCGAACTCCCGAAGCCAACCCACCAAATCCCCAAATCATGAACTCTTCACCACCGCCTTCTTCCTCCGGCGACCATCCTCCTCCGTTACGACCTTCTTCCTCCGGCGACCGTCCTCCTCCGTTACTGCCTTCTTCCTCCTATCATCTCTCTAAACCCCATCCCGACCACGACCTCGTTGTGACAAAATCAGAAGAAGGCTCTCACTTTTTTATGCCTAAATCAGAAGAAGACTCTCGCTCTCGCTAGTCCTTGGAATCGTCGCCTTCTATTTACAGTGCTTTGTCTTCTTCGCCTCTCTCTGTCCACTTCTCAGATCCACCGTAAGCTCTCTCTCTCTCTGTAGATCTAGGGTTTTTTGTTTCCTGCCATTTTGGGTTCTTCTTGAAATAAATCGATTTTGGGTTCTTCTTGTAGATCTAGGGTTTGTCGTTGATCTAGGGTTTATTGTTTGTTGTATTTGTTGGATCTCCTGGTTAGTATTTGAGAGCACATACCAAGTCATTCGTTTCCCTCATGTTCACCTAATACATGTCATCTGTCCTGATCTTCGAAAATAACACTCTTCTTCTTGTCTTTCTCTAGTTGTTGTATCTCAGCCTTTGACCGAGCAGTGACGCCTTTGTAAGTTTCCTGTATGAGCTATCAACTACTCTAGGGGGACGGGGCTGAGTGGGAAGTTTTCTTTTTGTGATAGGCATTGTTGATTCTATTGAGAGAGGAAAAGAAGGATGACGTAACATTTGCTTTTACAGCAGTAGAGATGCCATTAGATGAGTATGAGGGGGAGTGAGAGAGGGAGAAGAGGGTTGACTTACCATTTCTTTTATAGCAGCAGACATGCCTGTTGTTCTAAAACAATATTTAGACAATTGTGCTTACATTTTGAATGGTCCTTAATTTACATTTAAGCATTCTATTGAGATAAAAAAAAATTAGTGTAGAAAGTGAAAAATAAGAGAGGGGGAGAAGTGTGAAAGATGTGCAATTGTGGGGCATGCAATTTGTCTAAAGGAAAACCCTATGATATGTTAATCTAGTTGATTCACTTTATCAAGCATCGAGTAGTTTGGCTCACATAGAATCTAGTTTTGTACTTTCGTAGATATGTATGATCTATTACCGATTCTGGTTTTAAATCTGACATGATATGTGAATCATGAAATTGAAATGGGTTCTTGCGATTAAATGAACAAAGTATTTTCAACTCGCTGTTTTTGTAGTCGTGAACATGACAATTATTTTGAGGTTTTTGAACCAAATCCAATTAAACAAAGCATTTTTGAAGCCTTCAATGAAATATCATGATTTAAATTCTTGTTATTTGCTGGTATCTTATTTTTGGCGGCTTTAAGCAAGGCCATATCAGCCAATCCTACACAAGAGCAGTGATAGCTTTGATTTTTACCGGTATCTTATTTTCAACTCGTTGTTCCCTTTCTCTTGATTTCCAGATATAAAGTACGGAGTAACAAACAAGAGAAGTGATAGCTTTGATTTTTACTTGGACACAATGTGATTTTGATGCCCACTTTTTAAAGCTTCTTTCCCCTTCTTTAATTTTCTTCAGGTTCTTATTGTTCAATCGGCTTCTGAGTTGAAGCTAAGCTCCAAGATTCTTCAGGTACACCATCTTACTCCTTAAGATACCTTATTTTATTATTTATATACTATTGAATCGATTCATTTACAGTGCTAATAAATATGTCTTCCAAGACTCAATCATCAATGAGATAAACACCCACCCTCACGCTGGATGGGAAGCTGCCAGCAATGGCAAGTTCAGTAATTACACCGTGAGACTCTTAACCTGCCTTCATCTCCCTTGTTTTCTTTTCTCTCTCTTTTTTTTGAAACAAAGGGTAGGTCTTCTGAACTAGTGTTTTGTTTAATGGTTGTTGCTCTTAAGGTTGGCCAATTAAGTACATTCTTGGGTGAAACTGGGTTTTCTTTTCTTTGTGGTTATACTAGAGAAAACTATAGATGAGTATGCTAATCTTAAGACAAAAACTTTATGCATTTTTTTACTAATCAATTGCAATGTATTAATCGATTGCCTCTTGGGAATTGTCAAAACAAGTCAATTCTTGTGTGTGTGTGTGTGTTAACAATGCTCGTCCTTGAATGTAAACAACTCTGCTACTTTTAAAATATAGTTTATTGATTTTAAATCAAATTTGTCCCTACTTAATATAATAAGACCTAAATGGGGTTTCCCTCGTTTACTTCACCAATGTCTCTGAGAGGGAAGTCCATCCCATTTACTTAGTGAATGAATGTCTCCTTTCTTTTTATTTCCTTTTCAATATGCTATTTGGCTTGTTTGATCTCTGCATTTGAGCATCATTTGCTAAACATTTAAACTTACGTTTATAGGAGGTGAGTCGACAGCTGATAATTGTCAAATTCGACAGACTAGAGTAAACAGATATAAATCAGAAAAAAAAAAAGATTGATCCGAGCATACTGTAGGGTTATTTATATGATTTGAAGTTCAGCAGTATGTCTACTTGACTTTCAACTCGCTTGTTTTGGATTTAGGAATAGGTTTGTTCAGTATTTAGATGAGTGATATCAAAGGAAGGTAGCATTGATTTCTTGGAATGGAAATAGAATGAAACTTATAATTTATACATAATGGGTATTAATTGCTTTGCTTTGTACCTTAGAGCAATTTCATCTGATTAAACAGGCACAATTTGAGGAGCATGTCTTTCTTGAGACATTTCATGGTTGTAAAGAAATTTACAAAAGGAAAAATTGTAAGCATATAGAGATCCTTAGTCATGTCAGTTGATACATGGCAGCAGATATCTCTTTATGGTGTTTTTTAAGGTTTAAAAAAATAGTTGTGGCAAGTTTCATGATCAAACTTTTCTAAGAAAATCTGTTTGGTACAATGTTATTTCTCATGTTCTCTCTCTTAGATTGATTGAGATAGCTAAGGTGTTGCTGTTCATTGACATTAAAGTGGTTCAATCTCAGTGAGCATTGATGGATAGATGGTTTGTGTTGTTGCGCTTAGATGACTGGTCATATAGTTTCTTGCTAAGAAATTATACTATCAAGAAAGAATTTTTATCGTATACCTGCAGGCCATATGTGGTTCTGTATTAAGTATCCTATTTTAAAGCTCTTTGAGGAAGCTAATCATCATCTAAAAAATGTTTGTTTAGTGCCCTTCCAAACTCCTTTAGTGTGTCAAATAGGAATACTTCCGCTTCCATTTCTTGACTAGTTTCTAAACACGTGTATATCTTTTGTGATCAAGATGATTGTTTTTTATCGTTTTTTAAGTAAATTGGAGCTCTAAGCTCGCATCCTGATCTAATAACCTGTTGTTTTCAGCAGAACATTGAAGTCTAAAATCTTGCACTCATCTTTTTCGTTTCAGAAGTAAAGAGAGATCTTAGACCCGGTTGGGTTCTAGTTGTATCTTGAACATGTGGCTGCAGAAGGTACTCTGAAACTATTGGGTTCTACTTGAATCTTTTGAATAGAATTTGAATCCTAGGGTTTGGTGCTCCATTGTCTTATGATATAATCTGATCTTCATAAGTGCAGATGGAATGCTTCTCAGATTTGTTCATAATATCATCTCACAAGGGAAACAGAAGACTACATTGCAGAAGCCGGGTTTTTCGAATTGCATACAAATCTGGTTTGTCTCTCAAGCCTCACTCGTAAATCACTAATAGAATTTGCATTGCCTCTTTTGATTATTAGGTATAAATTGGTTTATTACTGTTTTAGAGTTTTATTGTGCCAGCTTAATTAGGTTTGAATTGCTATGGAAATAGCAACAGTTTATCTTATATGAAGCTATGTAATGTGTTGGGTCAGTGATGAGCTGCGAGAAGTTAGTGTCAAATTGAAATTGGGTTGGCCAAAAAAGAGAAAGAAAGAAACATGTCAATTCTGATCCTAGATTGGACTATATCTCTACCCTATATCCCAGTATTTTGGTTTGAGTCTTGGAGAAAGAGCACGTGTATGTAAGTTCCCAAGCCCACCCTCTCTGCTATTTCAGGTTGTTTCCGTTCTTCTTAGATTGTCAACAGCTGCCCAACTCCGGGTCTCCCGAGATTTAATTGCCTCTCAAGACTCAATTTATTTATAGCATAGAGGGGTTTTCCATGTAGCCACCATGGGAGGTGCACGAGCTCAAGTAAATAAAGCTCATAAAACTCATTTTGCTTCAAAATCTACTCGCAATGTTCACACAGTCTCTGAAATAGGTAAATTTCTAACCAAATATATTGCACCTTTCCTCAATTTGTCTTGAATTATTTGTTTCATTATAATTGGTTTACCTCTGAATTAGATAAGCTTCGAGGTTCAAAGTTGGTGCGCAAAGTCCTTACGAGTGCCCGTGATGCAAGGTTGCTGCAGAACAAGACGGTATCATCTACAACTATCATGCAATTGATTCTGTGTGTGGGTAAATTGACAGTTTGATATTGAGCTTTATGTGGTAGGCACTTTTAAGGAGTTATCTTTATATAATTATCTTATCTATGATTACTCTTATGAATATATGTACGGTTAAAGGAAGCATTGAATATTCTTAGTGGCTCTGAATTTTGCAATTAATTTAGCTATGAAGAAGCATCCAATTAGGATTTTCTAGAGTTTCCCTTAGCATCCACTTTGTATTTTTGGTATAAAACATGCTTCCAGGTTTCTGTTATATTTTTGGTATACATCATGTTGTTGCCATTTTGTCTCGCCAAATCCTAGCAGCTTAGAGTGTTTACTCTTAGCATCTATTTCTAGTTTTAAATATTTGTTTGTCTTGCTGTATACACTTATTAAGTGAGCCATGACTGGTTTTATACCCAAGGGAATGCAAATTGCTTATGACACATTGGTTGGTTGCTTCAGAATAAAATACTTTCTCGACCTCTTGATTTAAAAGTATACATCATTTGTAAAAGTGTACTTTTGGGTACCTATCATTTGTAAAACATTTGTAAATGTTGATTTTGCATTTATCTTAATGTATATGTTCATTAAAGTATCCATCATTTGCAAAATCTTATTTTATTAGCAAAGGGTGTTTGTATCAAAAAAAAAAAGCATTAGATTATAGATGAAAAGTGTTGTGTCTTAATAGTTATGAAATCGAACACACTACTACATATAAGCATCTAATGTATCACCTAAAAGTATTACATTATCACCTAAATATGTACATTAGGGCTAAGGTAATATTTTTTTTGGATTACATTTGCGGCCGTTGCCTTTGATCTAGTGTAACAGTTTTTAATTACTAATGTAACATTGTCTCATTCATGATACTAAATGCTACATTTGATACCAAAACTATTACTTTTTAGTTAAATGTTACATTTTAGAATATATGTTACCTTAATAGAATTCGTTACATTTAACCAAATATGTTACATCCAAATAATAGTGTTACATTTAAAGAAAAATGTTACTCTTAATCTCAACTACCACATTTCAATTAAATTTTTAGCCTATGCGGGATTCGAACCCGCGTCTATGTGCTTGAGGCAGTAGCACAACGCTCTACCAATTTGAGCTAAAAGGCTTTAAATTAGCAAAAACAATAAAAAGGTTGATGTTATACTATGAACAAATAGAAAGTTGAAAAAAAAAGTGGAACATCAAGCATAAATGACAAAGGAGGACAACAAAAATTCAGCATAGGAATCCAAAAACATCAGGATAGCATAGCAAGGGTATGCATCATTATTTAGTTCTTATAGAAGTTGGACCATCACAAGGGTATATACAACGCGATATATTCAACTTGATCCACAATTATATTTACCTCATAAACTATTCCACACAAGACACAACGCATAACCAAACTCAATATGCAAAGGAAAGTAGAAGAAAATAACACAGGTGAACATGTTTACTAGAATATAAGAGCATACAAACAATGCAATATGTCATCAAGTAAAGAGAAATCCAGCCATACTTTGTGTATTTCAATAAGCTAACATTTTAAAATGAATTCAGGTGTAGCAAATATGAATAGGGTCAAATTTTAACCAAATATCCAGTTATTTACAGGAAATATGGCATCAATTTATCCTACTGGCTACTGCTAAACTTTCTTAAAAATATGTGGAGAAAAATATGCAGTCAATGGGATGCCAGACAATTAAAAAGCAAAATACAAAGAAATCAAAATGGTAAGTAAACCAGACAATGTCATAGAGAAATCGAACTAAAGCATACACAATGTCACACTTTGCTGAATGCCATTTTCATTACCTAATAGGCCACCAGTATAACTATCCAAATCATGGCACAACTGATATTGTGACTATGCCACTAGGCAATGTTAGTTTGTTATACAACTTCAAATAGGTATGCTTTCCATTCAAACATCACAAAAGACTTATGTTGCATAATCTGAAATAGAATTTTTCAAGCCAAGGAAATTGGGGAGAAATCTCACCTTTTTGGTAGCTTTCTTTGTCGGCTCCTCGTCAGACTCAGAGGATTCGTCTTTTGAGCTTTCTTCACTGCTACTGCCTTTCTTGACAATAGGTGCCTACATGAAAATTCCATAATGAAACAACCAAAAGAGAAATAAAAGCAAATAGGCAGCAACTAAAAATGATAGAGATCAAACCTTGGCTTTTTTATTTTGAGGCTCATCATCACTCTAATTAGAACTATCTTCATCACTCTCAGTGGCGTCTTCCTTCTTTGTTAGTTTTTTTTTTGTAGCCGGAGCAGCAGCCACTATCTAGAATCATTGTTTACATAAATATAAGTGAAACTCTACTAATTAAATTACAGGCTTCAAGTTCTACAAACATCAATAAAAAACAAACCATTTCTTCCTCAGAATCACTATCATCATCAAAGGAACAACATTAAAATGTAAACAAGCAATCCGTTGACAATTTTTCACAGCATTACAATAACATCAGCAAAGAGCAGTACCATTTTTCACAGCATTACAATAATATCAGCAAAGAGCAGTACAGTAATATCAGGAACAACATTAAAATGTAAACAAGCAATCTGTTGATAAAATTTTGAATTTGAATTAAGCAAAGAATTAAAAAATCAGATTAATTATTAAAAAAATGCATACACCTTCCTCATATGAGCTTTCATCAGAATCTGATTCTTCACTTCTGAACAGTTTCAATAAGCTCTATACTTGTCTGGATAGTTACCTGTGCGAAGGGAAATGTAAATTCACAACAAGGCATCCAAACCAAGTATTTAGTATAAAAAATAAACCTGAATGTGAAAGTTCTGTTACCTACCTCACTTTGTATGTTGGATGAACTTTGCCTTCTATCCCAATAGAAACCTGGTAGCGCTCAATCATTTTAGAAACCTTCTTCACCTTTGAAATTTCTTTGTTGGCAGACAAAACCTTGCCCATCATATGCGTATCGTATGCTGCAAGAAGCATCCAACTCTTTCTAGAGACTTGTGCACAATTGAACAATGTGTAAAAATTATGATATAAGCTATTTGGATAAGATCAACTTTAACAACGAAACTCTTCCTAAAGACTTGTGCTAACAAGTCTCCCTACTACAAGAAGCATCCAACTCTTTCTAGAGACTTGTCCTTTAATAAAAATAATACATGATTGTCACTTTCCCGTGCAAGGTAGAAGAAATTGTGCATAAGAAAAATTCATGTATGGTTATTATACTACAAGGAAGACAACATGGCAAATAATTCGCTCCAGTTTACCTTTATTTTCCTCCTACACCATGAATATGACAAACATTTCCCCATTTATCTAGGGTTAGATCCATCTCAACATAAAAAATCTTCCTCCTTATTGCCAATGTTCACAAGCAATAAAGATAAGTTAATCACAGTTAGAAATTTGCCTAGAATTAAACAAATATTAGTAGCTAAAAAGGACATAGAGTAGGCCACATGTTAGTGGCATGAATTTTTTAAAAATAGAAGAGAGTATACAGATGTGCACATATGAAGGTAAGGGAGAAGGAGAGCATACCCTTATGCCAAGATCATGAACATATCCTTAATTGGAAATACCTTTGGCTTATGCAAGTAAAATCACAACAAAAACACCATGCTTAGTTGAAGAAATCACTTCATTAGATGACATTTCTAGTTTCGAAATCAGAACAAAGTTATAAGTGACCACTCTAGCTTATTCAGAAACATAGTCAATACCAACTTTCTCTAAAAGCTATTGTCGGTTCCTAATCGATCAGTTCTTGCACCATCAAATACTTGCAAGTAGATAGGTGATCGAAAAAGAAACAACAATAGATTGACCATAAGCATCTGAGCTCTAAACCGAAAACCCTTAAAACCAGATTGGAGTCCAAAAAATCAGAAGGCAAGGATACTCACTTGAATCATCAACTCACACTCACATCACAATAATCATTATCAAGTTGGCAGAAAAACCACATCCCGTCATTAAAACCAACCCCCTTTACAACCTTTCTAGCACTTTGATCATGGGCATATTGAACCAAAACATACATATTACAGAGAGAAGAGCATACTCAGAAATTAGACTCCGAAAATCAATTTATAGTAACCGTGTGGCCAGCTCCGATGGATCCGAGTCCATTCTCAGAAATTGAACTCCGAAAATCAAAAGGAGTGCATACTCACCTGATATATTAAGGGGCTTCACTCGGCATTGGACTGGCTGGCTGACAAAAGAGAGGAAAGGTCGAGCGGATCCTGTCTAACTAAGGGGCAAACGGGATTATCCATCGAAGGAGGAGAGAAAGCTTCGACAAGGGCCTCTAATGGTGGCTGCAAGAAGATCGAGCGAAACACCATGGATGGAGGTCGAGCAAGAGGAAGAAACTAGAAGAGGGCACCATGGGAGCGGCCTCAAGGAGAGAGACCCGGCTTCCGAGTTCGACAAGGGCAAGACGGCGGGATTGAAGGAGGGGAACGAGGGAGCTTTTAGATCTGGAGAAATGAGAGCGCTTCTCATCCAAGACGGCATTAGGGTTAGCTTTGAGAGATTTACAAATTTTGGCTGAAATTTTAGGCGGAAAAAATTCCGCCAAAATTTTATTACGGAAATTTCGCCTGGTACCCCTGAGGTATTGCTTATTTCGCGCGGTGTACAAAAGATTCACTAAATTTGCCGGATACCCCTGAGTTTTAATTTAATTTCACCTCGTGCCCTTTAGGTTACTGAATAGCTCCGTTGGTTTTTTTAAAAAAAAAATTAAAAAGAAAAGAAGGATTGAAGGAAAGACGATCGACATCAGTAGAGTAGAGGAAGAAAGAAGAAAGGTGATACAAATTACAAAGAGAAAGTCGATACACAGTTCGACAGAGGAAGAAAGAAAAAGGAAAGCGAAGGCCGGTTAGTCCGGCGCCGACTAGAGTCCGAAGGAGAAGCTGTAGTCAGAGCTCACAAAGAAGGTAAGTGGTGATTGAAATTTTTCGATAATTAGGGTTTCGATTTTGGGATTTTGAATAATATAAGTCTGTAAATTAGAGTGTTGGAGTTGCTATCTTAAAACTACATCTCAGATTTTTGGAGTTGATACCTTCAATTTTTTGGTATGAGTTTCGAATTAGGGGTTTGAATATGGAAAAAGGCTAAATTGAATAGAATGAGACAACAAGTTTGTGAATAGGTCAAAATTTCTATTTGTCTGTACTCACTAGCTTTTGAATAGGCAAGTAGTTTCCCTTAACTTCATGGAAAATATGGGATGAGCAACTAAACATTATGCGTATCTGAATGCACTTATAAGGTGGATGCTGATTTTGTATGTGCAGAGTAAACTTTTACATGTCTTGAAGACAGGTTGTTAATTAGCCTCTCTATTCTTGATGGAAAAGATGTGTTGCTGCTGGATATTGAAAATTTGCTACCATGCATTGAGTTTGTGATTTGGGGGGGGGGGGGGGGGTGAGGGTTTGAGTTTTTTTTTTACGAGCTATCGGTAAACATGTATGGTATGAGGGTAGGGGTGATATTCGAGCCGAACGAGCCGAGCTTGACATGTTCAAGCTTGGCTCGAACGGGAAACGAGTCGAGCCGAGCTCGAGCCCAAAATTTATTCGAGCTTTTTTTGGCGCTCAAGCTCGGCTCGCGAGTCCAAGGTGAAACTCGAGCTCGGCTTGTTTAAGCTCGAACAAGCTGAATGAACAAGCCTGAGCTCGTTTGAGCTCGTCGGTTGGGCTCGTTCAAGCTCGTTCGGCTCGGGTTCGTATCTAAAAGTCTGAATGCAAACAACAAATTACACAGGAAGATGAAGCAACCAAAGTTCATCAATTTCAATTTCTACAAATTTCTAATCACCATATCTAGTAATTTAGCTACACAAATTTCACATAGGAGGAAGATGAACATTGACATGGCAAATTTATAATCCCACGGCAATGAGTACTGGGTATTGATTTCAAGATGAACAACATGAACCTGTACAAATTTCAAGTTCTACTTCTACATATATCTAATCCCGCTCCAAGCAACCAACATTTCGAATCAATCACGAGCGACTAACAGAAGGAGAAAGTGAGGAACCACGAAGAGCCGAAGAGGGAGTAATGGCTACTGATCGAGTTTGCTGGCGCCGCCCGAACTAAAGGACTAGAGTAGCAAGGAAGATGAAAAAGGAGGAAGCAAGGAGCCACGAACATCGACGGAGGAACCACGGACATCTAGGAGAAACGAACCTGGTGCCCCTGTCGCAGTTCGCCGGCGCCGCCCTGAGAGAAGGAAGATTGGGTTCGGCACTTCAACGGAGCTGGCGGCGATTGAACGAGTGGCCATTGATGGAAGGAAGGAGTGAATTGCTGAATGAAGCCTGAAGAGGGATTAGGAAAGAGAAGAGGGAGAGGCGGCTCATGAACTGTTGAAGATTGAAGAACTTAATGAAGCGCTTCATTCAGCCCCTTCATAACCCTAGGAGGGGCAGTACTGTAAATTCTCATATCGAGCTTCTGGGCTCGGCTCGGGCTCGGTTCGAGCCTAAAATGTTGTTCAAGCTCGGCTTATTTTACGAATTCGAACGAGCCGAGCTCGAGCTTTTTCGAGCCGAGCCCGAGCCGAGCTCGAGCTGTTCGGCTCATATAACAGCCCTATATGAGGGTAATGGGATTCCGTTTTCGGATAGTAACATAAGAAATATAAAAGTATCATTACCTGGGTGAGAAGTGGATGCAAATACCACAAAATCAGTAGTTGCAACTTGCAAATATACCTATGAATTCCACAAAGTTTTCATTCTTATTTCCTCAATTTAAGGTGCTATTTTATTATTGTTGAATGTTGCCAAATTTATGGCTTGATAGTTTGCTGAAATTATTGGATTAGAATTAACTGAACTTTTATGCTCTAATCTTATCAAAGTTTAAGCCTATTAGCTCAAATGGTAGAGCGTTGTGCTCATGCACAGAGATACGGTTTCAAATCCCGTATAGGCTATTCTCAACTTAATTGAATCTTAAACTATTTTAAAATTGCAACTTATATAAATTGTGAAATCAAGCTTGCAGCTGATGTAAATTACTTCAACTTTAAATCACGTGGGTGTCTGTTGACTAATTACACTATTTAACCCCTTCAATATTAGCATTATGTTCTTGTTGTTTCTTGTTAAAATGCCTTGAAAGCAATTTGTGCAGTTCAGTTTGTTTCAATCCAAATGAGACAAAAATCTCCTTCAAAATTCAAGCATCAAAATATCTTGTTCAGTTCCGTCAAATAAAGAATTAATGCTTCTCCTTGTTACTAAAATCTAGCCTATGAGGGATTTGAACCCTCATCCATGTGTATTACCACATTGCTCTGCCTTTTGAGCTAATAGGCTTGCAAGTATTACATGACAAATTGACAATTCAACCACCTTAACAATGGTCCTCATATAAAAACATGGTCAAATAGCCAAGTTGCATAACTATGTAAATCCTCTTTAACACACTCAAGTATCGAATGAGTGTGGAATGTGGATGCAAATTTCGCAAGACAAACAAATCCTAGTAATGGCATTATTCAACAAGGCATGAGATCTCAACACTCCATGCAAGTAAATACATAAAAGACATGTCAAGACCATAAAACACCCACAATAAATTTCAAAGAACGGACATGTAAAACCATAAAACCCAGATCATGTCAGCTAACATGTTCGATTATATTAAAGCACTAAAAAACCCAAAAAGGTTGCAAGCTTATAGAACACAAGCACATGACAGTCTCATGCCAATGTCGAAAGCCGAAAAAAGGTTTATGCAAAGCAAGATAAAAGGTCCATCAATTACATGTTCAGAATAAACCATAGTAACACCATAATGTTCAATTGGCTTAAGCACTTCCATGGAAATGGATGAGAGAAAGGCTATTATGGATCAACATTATGTTCCGTCATTAGATATTAACTGGCATCACAACTTCAGAGTTACAAAAGAACTTTTTGACATGAAAGAGTACAAGGGAGTAGTCTGCTGAATTTCAATGACAGAAATCAAACTCATAGATGCAATTGCAAGCAATCATGCCAGCAGAATAGTTATCAAGCAACTCAATAATAATCAAAATAAACAACTCAATATCACTAATTCGAAATCTAAACCCCCAATTTGAAATCTAATCCCTAAACCCCCAATTCGAAATCTAATCCCTAAGGCCTAAAGCCCAATTCCAAGAGCCTCCATCTACAATCCAAACCAGATTTGAACTAATCACAAATCAAAACCCAATTCGAAATCCCAAATTGCAAACACAAATCAAAACCCTAAATCGACATACCTGGTTGGCGCATCCACCACCAGCTCCGGCGAGTCGAGCGGCGCCCCCACCACCCCTAGCAGCACCTCCTTCTCCACCTCTCCTTCCGGCGGCCATAGGCTCTCGTTGCCAGCGATTCGTGCTTCTCCAGTCGGCTCTCCTCTCGTTTCTTCGTTCCTGACTTCCCTCCTCCCGAGCGTCCTTCAAGCTTCAGAATGAACAAATTAACGGAGCCGGTTTACACAATTAGTTTTAACTGTTTAGGGGCACGGGGCGAAATACATATAAACCTCAGGGGTACCGGGCGAATTTGGTGAATCTTTTGTACACCACGCGAAATAAGCAATATCTCAGGGGTACCGGGCGAAATTTCCGATTTTATTACTATTAACTTTTTTTTGGGGTTTAAAAGGAAGGCAAAGCCCGTTTTATTGGAGTTTTTAGCTAAGTGTCCATTTTCTACAAGGCATTTTGCAAAATGTCCACTCTTATATCCCCTTTTGCAAAATGTCCTAATATTACATATTTGCCCCTCCTTCCCATTTTTAAGTTGACTCTCTTCTTTCCTTCCCATTTTTATTTTGACCATTGACCGGTCAAAGTCAATGAATTTGGTGACACAACTTTGGTGACACATGTAGGATTATAAATAAAAAATTTGGTGATAGTTTTTTTTACGAGATTAGTGTCACCACCTTTATTAGTGGTGACACTGGTCAATGACTTTGATGCCACAACTTTGGGGACACATGTAGGATGATAAACAAATTTTTTTTTGACAATTTTTTTTATTTATTTTAAAGAGATTAGTGTCACCGCCCTTATCGATGTCACCACTCTTATTATCGCTGTCACCACCACCCCTATCACTGTCACCACCATCCATATCGCTGTCACCACCCTTATTATTGGCACCACCTCTATCGCTGTCACCGCCCTATCGCTGCCACCACCACTCCTCACGCTGTCACCACCACCCCTATCATTGTCACCAACACCCATATTGATGTCACCACCCTTATTGCTGTCACCACCTCTATCGATGTCACCGCCCTATCACTGTCACCACTCCTATCGATGGCACCACCACTCCTATCGATGTCACCACAACCCTATCACTGTCACCACTCCTATCGATGTCACCACCACTCCTATCGCTGTCACCACCACCCTTATTGCTGTCACCACCTCTATCACTGTCACCGCCCTATTGTTGTCACCACTCCTATCGTTGTCACCACCACTCCTATCGCTGTCACCACCATTCCTATCGCTGTCACCACCACCACTATCGATGTCACCACCACCCTTATCACTGTCACCAGCACCCATTTTGTTGTCACCACCTCTATCGCTGCCACCGCCCTATCATTGTCACCACTTCTATCACTGTCACCACCACTTCTATCGCTGTCACCACCACCCCTATCACTGTCACCACCCTTATTAGAGATGACTTTTTTTGGTGACAGATTTGTTATTCGAGTTTTTTTTTTACGGAATCACTGTCACCATCATTATCACTATCACCACTGATGTCACTACCCTTATTAGAGGTGACACTCTTGGTGATTCATATAATTTCATGAAAAATAAAAAAAAATAGTGTAATCAAATACAATGTGACCAAAATAAATAAATAAAGAACATATAATTTCATGAAAAATATAATGTAATCAAACACAATCTCTACAAAAAATAGTGTAATCAAGCATTCAATCGAAGAACTTGACACAAAAATATCAAATGTGATAATTTATTAAGCAATATAACAAACCACAATGTCCAAATATTCAACCCGTTACCCTTTGACCTTTTCCACCACAACTCAAAATCCATACACATTCTTTCCAAAAAAAGACAGCTGCCATGACAGTAAAAATTTAGTGGCCAAAACAATACTACTACATAAAACATACAAGCTTTTGCAAACGATCGCTGAGATAGAGCTTCTCCCAGTGCAATATATCTTGAATTAAGTCATGCATTTTGACAATCCCGTACTTGATCGATCGTCTGTAATCAAAATAATTCATTAGTGATTCATAGATTCAGATGCAGTCAAAAGAATGGGAAGGCAAAATTTCAAACAAATGAAGGTCATACACCTTATTATTCCAAGAGACAAAGGGATTGAAGTCTACTCCTACACCAATTGAATAAGCGACATCATTTACCTAGTAAAAAGGCAACTAATGCTCAACATTCTTTATAACATATTGCAAAAACATTCAAAATAACAAAATTTAGTGGAACTGAGTACCAGCTAAAAGAAACAAAACATGGATTTAGACTTCAAAGAGATACAAAACCAAGAGACAAAGGGATTGAAGTCTACTCCTACACCAATTGAATAAGCGACATCATTTACCTAGTAAAAAGGCAACTAATGCTCAACATTCTTTATAACATATTGCAAAAACATTCAAAATAACAAAATTTAGTGGAACTGAGTACCAGCTAAAAGAAACAAAACATGGATTTAGACTTCAAAGAGATACAAAACCAAACATAGAGGATGAAATTCAGTATAGAATATTAAGCCTAGTACCTACGTGAATGAGTAAGCCTAGTACCTTTTTTAATTGGGGACAATTGACGATCCAGCTTATTTGATCTAAGATATTGTATCAAGATCGATGCTCATGTCTCATGTTTCTCATTAACATCAGCAATGAAATCAGCAATCCTCTCGGCATTCTTTATTCAAAGTGGCAAGGTTTCAGTAGTCGGGATACTGAGCGCAGGCGATCTCCTTGGTTGCCGATCAGGATCGTCGGCGGCTATTGGTGTCATCAGATCGAGTGGCGAGCGCCGTCATCAGATCACGCGAGTGGTGAGCGTCGGTGATTGGCGTCATCAGATCGAGTTGTGAGCGCTATCATCAGATCCAGTGGAGATTGGCGATTATACTGGTGTCCCCAAAATAGCCATGTCTTTATGCATATTTTAGTTCCATATTCTTTACATTTTGCATATTTCGGGTTGGGAATATGTCAGATTTATGTAGTATATGCTTATTTGTCAGAAATGGAGATCTACATAAGTTTCTGTTTAATATCGCAGAATATGGAACCACTTCGGGAGAAAATCAAGAAGAAAGAACCGGAGCACAAAGCTACTCGACATCGACAAGCCTTAGTCGATCTCGACAAGCCATGCCCAGACACCTGCCAGGATCGAGGAGCCTATATCGAGAAGCTGAAGACGAAGAACCCGACTCCTGAACCTTCGTCGAGATCGAGTTAGGCTACTCGAGATCGACAAGGCCTCGGAGACAACCCGGAGTCAAGGAGAGCATGTCCGAGGAGACTGAGAGACTACCCGACCATGCCCGGACACCCAACTCGAGATCGAGGAGTGTTCCTCGAGATCGACAAAGCCGAGGAGCCATACCCGGACATGTCGAGAAGATCTACCCGACGCTGCCGAGAAGACCCAGTCAATGAGCCACCCAACTCGATGTCGAGTAAGGGTCCTCGAGATCGACGAAGCCCTTGAGTCAAGTCCGAGTCTGTCAAGCACCGCTAGCCGAGACGCCGAGTCAAGCCCAGTCGACCGACAATTCTACTCGAGATCGAGTAGCCTTACTCGAGATCGAGGACGCCTCCAGAAGACGCGTTACGCAGTTTGATCAATTCTACTCGGTGTGGGATTACTTGGGCCCGAAGATTGCCGATTCTATCCGAATTTATCAAGATACATCATGAAGAGAGAGATCTATCCACTTGAAGACATTTTAGATATATTTCCCTATTTTAGATTTAACTTCTTTATAGCTTTTATTTATCTTTAAAGTTTGAGATATAGTTTTAAATATATATATAGATATTCTATCCTTGAATTGCAAGGATTAGAAGCCTATAAATAAAGCCCATGGGGCTGATTTCTAAGCATTCAATTTCAGTAGGAGAAGTAGTAGTAGAGAGAGAAGGTGAGGCCGAGTGTAGCAAAGGAGCGAGAGCAAGTTGGCTTTGTTCGGTTGTACTTTCTACAGTTTGGTTTAATGCAAGTTGTTATTTCCTTTCAATTAATGTCTGAGGTTGCGATGAAGCGCGAGTAGTCAACCCACTTCTAGGGTTGGGGCGAGCCCGACGATAGCCCTGCATAATTGAGGTAAAAGATCTGACCTTTATCATGTTTTGAGCATCTACTACTTTTTTATGTGTTTATTACCCATCTAATGGAGGTCCATGATAACAACTTGGATTGTAAACATAAAATCAGTAGAGACAATTATGGTTTCTTGAAAGAGTTGTCTAATTGTTGGAAAAGGCGAAAGCTTAGTCCTTTGATGCGATTTACATGATTATCTGTTTAGTTCTGCCTTATGCATGCTTGGTTATCGTTGTTGCAATACCCCAATCTTGGAAGTCTTTTACATAAAGTTTATTTTCGAATCCCAAAGCATTTGCCTTTACTTTATTTCTTTTGTTTCGTTTTCTGCCCTTACTCGATCTCGACCAACACTGGTCGATCTCGGGTTACTGATATTCGATCTAGCATCGCTGTAGCTTCTGTGTGCAGGTACTCGACAAGCCAAGCCGACGTCGACAAGGGCCTTACTCGATCTCGAGTAGCCTCTGGTCGAGATCGACTAGCCCAGTGCATGTGACTGCTGCACTGTTCGACTTGCCTGATCTCCTGTCGACTTACCCTAGTCGAGATCTAGCACCTGTTGTCGACCCCTTCCGTGAGATTTCACCGCTGCCTAGGATCCGCTGACATGCTTCCTCGTGGATCGATCCTGACTTCCCACTACTGCATCGGGATGAAGTCTTGTAATCATTTGAAAGGGACGGAATCTGATTTGCTGTGATTTATTTACATTCTATTTTCCATACTCGATTTCCTCCTACAATATATACTCCGCAATTGACTCCATTGATTAATTAAACATCAACCGATCTGCAGGAGGCCTTAAATTCCACCGATTCCTCCCGAGTACTTCCATCTCTTCCTATTGTTCGCCATATTGCTTCCTCCAGATCGGAGAGGATGGCAGATCGGAAGGGATAAAGTCGGTATCGAGGATCGGAGAGGATGGCAGATCGGAAGGAAGAAAGTCGGTATCGAGGATCGGAGATCGCCGGAGATCTCTTCCGGATCTGGAGAGATTACGAGGAGAGAGGAGCGTGAGGAAGCCCATGGCTTCAACCTCAGATCTGTAGGGGAGATGAAGAAGGGATAGATTAAAATAACATAGGGGTAAAGTTGGTATTATAAAAATAAAATGTACATTTAGCAAAAAAGGAGATTAAGTGGACATTTAACAAAACATGTATATGAAAATGGACATTTAGCCAAATATCTTCCGTTTTATTTCAAACAGAAAAACTCAAAAACTAGTTCGAATTATTATTAACTTCTTTTAGAGAAAACATTTCACCTTCTATTAATCATTAATGGGAGACTTACTACGCATTTGATTAATACTATTATTTTATTTATTTGTTTTCAATGGATAGAATAATATTCATGAAACATCATTATAACACTTCAAAAACTTTTATTGACTAGTAGATATAATTGTTTTATAGATAATGTAATCAATGAAATTTTTTGAGATAATAAATACAATTACAATCTTCAAATTGGATTTATTTAAAATAAATTTAATAAAAAAAATTGGCATAAACATCCCGAAAAATTAAATTCAACATCATTTTAAATAATGTTACAATAAAATGAAAAAGGTGTTGCATATACAAAAGTGTTACATTATTTTAAATAATGTTACATCCAATGTAACATAATTTGTGCTAATGTAACACTTTATTAATGAAAGTTAAAACATGTTACAATAGATACCTACGGTAACAGATTTTAAAAATGTTACATAATAAGTGTTACATTTGAGCTTTATATGTAGTAGTGACATTACGCAAAAATGGATGCTAATATTATTATAGACATCGTCTAAATAATCTAAATGAATGTCTAACATATATTTTTACATCACAATATTAATATAAATTGATATATATTGCTAACAACAACATCTTTATAAAAATCTAAAATGATGTCTATATCTTATTAATACATTAGTTATGTACATATTTCATAAGATAGATTATTTTAAAACAATAAAAAATCACAAAATTATATATATGAAATTAATATACACAAAATTGATATAATAAAAATGATGTCTATTTTGTTTTAATACATCAACTATTTTAAATATAGTGATGTAAATGTAAAATTTAGGCTTGATGTGGACATCTTTAAAAACTTATAAATGAAAAATAATAAGGCTTTAACAGCAAGTGAACATGTCAAAAATAAATTTGACAGGTTGATTTATATATATATTCAAAATAAAACAGATGTTTTAACCAAGAAAAGACATCGGCTTAAAACCGATGTGAAAAAAGTTGATCTTTTATTACACGCACAAAGAGGTCGGAATTTTTTTTGAAAGACATCTGTTGTGAACAGATGTCTAATTGTATTTTTCTAGTAGTGAAAGTAGCCATGTCTAAGCAATTCAAGAAATAAACTTAAAAGTATGCACACATAATGTCAAATAAAGTAAAATATGCATAAAGTAAGTCCTTCCCCCACCCCATACTTAAACATTACAGTGTCCTCACTGTATAAAAAACAAGGGTAAAGAAAGAAACTCACTAGACAGACGTGCAGGGTGGTAGAAATCGAGTGCTTTGCTATAGGCCCTGGTCGATTTCGAGTGGGCATGGTCGATAACGACCTACTGTACTCGAAATCGAGTTCTGCTTCTTTTCCTTATTCCTGAAAAAATTAGAAGAGATATACCCACAATAGATAAACTCAAAAACAAAAGCAACAATGTCCAAAAATCTCAAAATATAAATGTCTATTTACAAGCTCTATACTTTGTAGTCGCTAGGCCGACTTTTCCTTTTAAGCTCAAGGTGGTATTTGCAGGGCCAATGTAGCTTGGGCTTCAAACAGGACTCCATTCTTGTCCATCAACTATAGTCCTCCGGAATGGATCTTGTTTACCGTGAAAGGGCCCTTCTTCTTCTTCTTGAACTTGTTAGGGAACCAATGATCATTTGATTTAGAAACATAGACCTTGTCTCCAACTTCGTATTCCTTGGGCTCATCATTGGAAATCCTACATAAGCGCACATACCAAGGCAAACCTCTCTCATATATAGATAAATCATTAATGGAAATAGGAGAATAAAGATTCATACCTTGGCTGAACTTCGCAGAATCGGAATTCGGGACCTCGGAGTCTGGTCGATATCGAGTAAGGTCACTCGATATCGAGTTCTGCTGCTCGAAATCGGATTGTGTTGGCTCGACAGGTGGAATCGACTCGGTATGGGCAGGTCGATATCGAGTCATTGTGCTCGATTTTGCCTTGGTCGATATCTGGTGGAGATTCCTCGACTTGGGTGGGCCGATATCGACCTGTGGTGGTCGATATCGAGTGCTTTTGTGGGCCGACAGATTTCTCCTGGTCGATTTTGACCCCATACTTAAGACCTGGCAAAGCATCCGAAAAATAGTGAGTCCATATCGACGTACCTTGGTCTATGTCGAGTGGATTCTCTGCTTCTTCGTTCAAGATAGCCATGATCTCCTCCACCTGGGCCTCCATGTCCCTCTTTTCTAGCTCTTCGGGGGTCATGTTTCTTACCTTTGGCTCCCCGCAAGTAATGTAACCGACTGATATAGACTTGACCTCTTCCATGTGACCTGTATGCCTTTCAGCTTTATTAAAGGAATACTCAATTACCTCATCGCTGATGTTGAAAGTGAGCACTCCCTTCCTTACGCTTATGTTGGCATCCACCGTCGCCAAGAAGGGCCTTCCTAGAATAATTGGACAAGCAGGGTCCTCCGCCATATCAATAACTAAGAAATCAGCAGGGACGAAGAACTTACCTACTTGTACCGGCACATTGTCCACCATGCCTGTTGGGATGACCACCGTGTTGTTCGCCATGTAAAGCTTAGCATCCACAGGCTCTAGGGCACCTATCTTAATCTTGCACCAGATTGATAAAGGCATTATACTCACACTAGCTCCCAAGTCACATAAAGCATTGAATTTGTATTGGCAAAATCCAATGGTTATAGCAAACTTACCTGGATCTGGCTTTTTATCAAGAACGTCCATTTGGCTGCACTCCTCTGCTATCTCAGCCATTGATCGCTTTTTACTCAGAATCTCCTTTAGGAATTTGACATATGATGGCATCTCATGAAGAGCTTATGTGAAGGGTATGGAGACGTTGAGCCTTTGAAGCATCTTAATGAAATGCTGGAACTTCTTCTCTGTTGGATCCTTTGGAGATTTCGTCGGGAAAGGCAGCTTTTTCTTCGGCGGAGGTGCTGACGTCGAGTGGGGATGGTCGAAATCGACTGTTTTTTGGTCGATATCGACCTGTGTCTGGTCGATATCGAGTGGATCTGCTGGCCTTGGGATCTGGGGAGGATCTGGGGAGGATTTGGTCGATATCCGGAAGAAGCCGCGGGGCGGACAGGGTGGGCGACAGGGCGGCCGGCGATTCCGCGAAGGATTTCGCTCGGCACTTTGGCCGCGGGGTGGCCCATACTAGCGACGGGGTGGCCACCTTCTTTTTCATCCTTTTCCTTCGTTCTTTCTTCCTGCAGTGTTAGTATGCCGAACCAAACCAAAAATAAACTAAAAAAAAACTTAATGCAAAAAGAAAATAATACCTAAACTATTATCTTGGGTTGCCTCCCAAGCAGCGCCTTTGGTTACCGTCGTTGGCTCGACGTTATGGCTCCCTAATGATCCTCAGCACTTGGTTCGGTGAGAACCAACTCATCACCGTCCTGTTTGACAAAGCTTTCAAAATATGGTTTCACTCTATGACCATTTACCTTGAATATGTCTCTATTTCTCTCATTGAGTAGCTCCACTGCACCATGAGAAAAGACATTAGTGATCACATATGGCCCTGTCCATCTAGAACGAAGCTTACTTGGGAAGAGTTGTAGGCGCGATTGAAATAGAAGGACCTTTTCCCCAACTTTGAGGTCCTTTCGCAAGATATGTTTATCGTGCCATGCCTTTGTCTTCTGCTTATAAGTGACGGAGTTATCATAGGCATCCAATCTCAATTCTTCCAACTCCTGCAGCTGTAGTTTCCTGAACTCCCCAACTTCATCAATCTGCATGTTGCACTGCTTCACCGCCCAATATGTTTTATGTTCGAGCTCGACAGGAAGATGGAAAGCCTTTCCACGGACTAATAGAAATCGAGACATCCCAATGGGAGTCTTGTAAGCCGTTCGATAAGCCCATAGAGCATCATCAAGTCTGACACTCCAATCCTTCCTGTTTGGGGCAGCAGTCTTCTCCGAGATAGTCTTTATCTCGCGATTAGACACCTCAGCAATGGAATAAAGTGCATAAGGTAAGTGGTAGAATAAACTAGAAAAGTCTTATATAGTATTTAGAAAGTCGGCCAAATAAATAAACTAAAACCCTAATTAAAGTCCAGCACTGAACGGCGCGTTTCTGCGAGGGCCGCGGGGTAGCCAGGCCAGGCCGCGGGGCGACCGGCGATCAGCGAAGTCCTTCGGTTTTCCCTTCGAGCCGCGGGGCGGCCATCCAAACTTCGGGGCGGCCGGAGATTCTTCCGAGCTTCTTCTTCCTTGACTTCGCAGCTTCTCTACCTCTTATTTAGATTGTTTTTGCTCTTCTCCAATTCATTTCACCTTCAATCTACTATATCTTAAATAAACCATAAAATCATGTAGATTCCACCTCTTCTAACTCAACAAGTGATTATGTAAATGCTGCTAAATATATGCAATATTCATAACAAAACTATGCTAAATGCAATCTATTATGTAACACTAAATATGCTATATCAAATTCCCCCACACTTGAACCTTTGCTTGTCCTCAAGCAATAGAGAACTCAACTCTGCAGCCCCACAGAATAGCAATTCATGTATCCACATCTCAATACTCTTTTAAGTGCATGATTGCAATAATCAATGAAATCAGGCAACTATATCCATTCTAGACCTCACAGGGAATATGTGTTTCACTGTCGCTCAAGTGTTTAAGGTTAAATGTTTACGCTCAAAACTCAATCTTCAAAAACTTAGCTACAATAGTCTTGCACCAGTGTTCTAATTCTCCACCGCTGGTGACTCTACACACAACAAAAATCATGAGGTCTTTTAATTGGGTTGTAATGGGGCCAAGGTAGAACATATAAGGTATGGAACAATTTTGGTCATGTGGTGCTCATAATCCGGGAACTAAGGAAGCAACCAAATCATAAAACCACTCATAAACTCCTCATACCATATCTCTATAATGCCAAACAACACCAATCTCAAGCATAAAACTTTACAAACCATACTCAACTCATTCCTTTATTTTTTTTTTCTTTTTTTTCTCTTTTTTTTCTCTTTTTTTTCATTCATGCTATATCAAATGATTTTCCTTGACTTTTGACCCTAAGTGAATTTTATCCTCCTTAGGCCCCAAGTAATGAATGTACTAGCAAGAATCAAACATCTCATAAATGCACCTCAAACACACACAATCCACCACAAAAAACTATCATCCACAATATAGATATTCACCAACTATTCCTAAATTCCCGGATGGGGTTAGCCTATCATTGGCTATGGAAAAATCTTGTGAAGCTATAAAAGAATAGGCAATTAGGCTCAAACTGGCTTCAAGTAGAGGATAATATGTAAGTTGGGAATAGAGTCAAATAGGGCTAATAAAGGTGCTTCAATCATGTTTAAGTCATGTGCAGAAATCATAATATGCAGCCTTGAAAAAGATATCTCAATGCAAGCCAAAGAGGAAGTAATTAAAGAGAGTACACTCAACAAGCAAGAGGACTCAATAAAGTGTAGTCCTGAATAGGCCAAAATAAGCTCATCATGTCATTTCTAGAACTTCAAGATCACCCAAAATTCCAAGATTTTATGTGCTCAATCATTAACCAATCATGCTCACCAAATAGTATAGAAAATATATATCGAAGGCTTCAACAATCCAAGCACATCATGGGGCATAAATCTCAATAGATAGAATAAAGAACAAACGGCATCCATATGGGGAAATAAGACCTACTCCTAATAATGCAAGAACTAAAACTTTTTTTTCATTTTTTTTATAGACAATAATAATGACAGAAACTAACATGCATACAACCACTAAAAACAACCATGCAAATTAACAATCATAATGCAGTGCAAAACTTAAACCCAAAATACAAACGTGACATGCAATGATGCAAGTCTTCTCCCCCACACTTAATTCTGAAATTGTCCTCAATGCAGAAAAGAGAACAAAACATCAAAATAAAAAGTAAAGGGAAAAGAAAAGAAACAACTGACATGCTCACTGATGAGGTGGTGGCGGCGGCGAGTAAGGTGGAAACTGGGGATAGGCAAATCGATAAAAGTCCTCCTGCCTCTCCCACATCTGCTCCTGCATCCGTCTGATCGCTGCCTGGCTCTCAGAGACATCCTCCAGGTGAGAAGTCAAGCCACGGACATCCCGACGAATGTCGCCAATATCCACATATAGCTTCTACTGCTGATCCCACATCACATCCTGGCGCTGGGACATCTGCTACTGGTGCTCCCACATGGCGTCCTGACGACGCGACATCATCTACTGATGCTCCCACATGGTGTCCTGACGGATATACATTTTTGACATCCTCTGCTACAGTGCCTAGTAGTTCAGACTAGCACCTCTAGCTGTGCCAGAAGGTCTAACACCACTACCTCCTAGATCCGTCTGAACTCCATGAACATCATCATCACCTTCTTGCTCAGCATCAGGAGCACCCTCCGCATCATCATCATCCTCAGAATCCTCATCCATCTCATTGCCCATGTAGAAATCAGCTGCAGTAGGGCCAAAAGGGAGATGTCGGGGCAATCTCAACTGAACCTTCCCCAAATGATCTGTCCTCCAGACCCACATTGGCGACTTGCCCTCCAAGTGGCCAGCTTTCCTCAGCTGGGCTTCATCATATAGAAATGAGTCATGCAGAACATCGGGGACAGTGCTCACATCGATGCACGCTCGAGCTATAAGGGTGATAAGACCCCCAAAGCTAATCGTCGCCTTGTTTCGCTTGTCGAGGATGTCCTTGTAGTTAATCAGAAACATATCCACCCAACCTGGAATCACTGGGCTCTCTGGCGTCAGACACCACAAAAATGACATATTCTTAAGTGAGATCTTGTTGACCTCATCCTGTGCAAAGAATGTGTTCGCTAGAACCTTGTGAATCAGCCGTAATGCACGATGGCGAATACTCGAATTGTACTGGCCCTTCTTGGCATCAAAAGGCACCCTAGTAGACGCTATCCAAAAAGCCAAAGGACCCTCTCCCTTACACACATCAAGGCAACCAACAGTAGGTGCAGCAGTAAGACCAAAAATCTACCTCAATCTCTCCTTCGATATCTCGTAACCCCTCCCAAGCAATCGAAACTCAATATACGTACGCCCCACACTCAAAGTCGCTAAAAATTCCTTACATAAGCTCGAATATGTAGGAGCATTCTTCCCTGAAAACTCTCCTAAGCCCCCATGCTCTAACAATTGCCTAGTACATACATCCATCTCTAATAATCGAAGTGTAGGCTCATGGAAAAATTTGGTAACAAACAAATTCCGATTGTTGAGAGCATTCCACTTCTCCATCTGACTTCTACTCATTCCATGTGGTCTAGACATTGTGAATTCGAACTAAGGAAATCACCCAACAAGAACGAAAGTCAAGAAGACTCACAGATGGCGAGTTACTATAGAGGTCGCGAGGCAGCCGAGGGTGGCGACGGGGCGGTCGGCGACAGGAGTGGCATCGGGGCGGCTCGACTGGCGACGAGGCGGCTGCGAATTTGCCGGATCTGGGAGCTCCGGTCTCGGATCTGCTCTCCGATGTGGTCTCCGATCTTTCTCATAGGTGGATCCGAGAGACTCTACTTGAAATACTTGGGATGAGAGATTATTTTGTAGATCTAGGAGAGATAGGGCTATTGTGGATTTTTGTGAAGAAAGAACGTTAGAAAAAGAGAATTTTTGGGGGAGATTTGGGTGAAAGTGGGAAGCTTGGAGTAGGAGTGTTAATGGAAAATCTGGAGGTTGAAGAAGGTGAAGAAGGAAGAGGTATGGGGCGTGGGGGCGGCTAGATGAATTAGGTTAAAGATAAAGGAGTTGGTGAGTGGTTTTTAGTCGCGTAAACCGTATCAAAATAAATTCAAACTTACCTAACTAATGTAGTGTAGTAAGTACGAGTCGATCCCACAGAGAATCAAGTTATTCCTGAGTTAAGTCTATTTACCAATTAATAGAAAACGGGGGTTTTTTAGTGGTGAAAATAAGAAAGAAAATAAAATAAACTATAAACAAGTTAACGGAGATAACAATTAAAAATAAAGTTTCGTCTATAAATATCCACTTTAGTTTGACCGGTTGATCCTCGATTCTTCTTCAAGTTCTCTTTTCATCCTATTATTGTTCCTGTCCTGATCTTGTGTAAATTACTAGTCCTACGAGTCCTAGTAACCCTTACTAATTAGATAACCTTAACACGGTCAAGATTTAACCTAATAGTAGCATTAAGATTAATGATTAACCAGGATACATTCAACACCAAGCTACGAGTCAGTATTTAACATGTAATTGATTCTCTGCACACCAGTTTAGTCCTACGAGTCCTAAAAAGATATGATTGCTACTATGGATTAAGGTTCGCTACGAGGAATCTACAAAATCCTAGCAATAATCTCAACTAGTTGTACGGACTGGAAGAAATCAACAATATTCGCAAAGGAATCAATACGAATCAGTAGGAACAAAACAAGAATATAAATCTCACAACTTTATCAAATCAAAGCTTCAATCCATAGACGAAACGAGAGAGTTTAGATTTCCATAAAAATAAGACAAAGACAATTAGGGTTTATGTTAAACTAAAGTCGGCCACAGTTCTCTCCACCGGCCTCGACTTTAGCCGTATGAATGAATTGTATATATAGTATCCTATGATAATTAAAACCTAATCCATCTAATATCTAGTATCTCATAATATAATAATATAAATATATCTATTTTGATATAAGGAAAGTAGGCAAGCAGCACTTATTGAAACGAAAGCCGGCCTATCTCCTCCGTAATACGTATTTCATTAGCCTGGTTAATGTGACCTTAACCCAACTGTAATTTGCCCAATCTGCATCTCTCTTCAATTCATGAAGATACCCGTACGAACATAGCTCAGCCATCATGCTTTTAGTTTGTCCAATAATCCTTTAAATTATGATCAACCCCATATTTTATACGATCCAATCCAAAAATACCTGAAATATACTCCTTCCGTTCGCGAAAACTTGTCATTTTAGACTTTTGATTTTGTTCAAAAAAACTTGTCACTTTAGAGTTTTTACCCATATATTTCCAAATTTACCCTCATTTGTTTAAATTTTGAATTACTTTGAAAAATGTGATTGTACTTTGCTTTGATATAATTATGACAAAAGTAGGGGCAATTTAGGTAGTTTAAATATTTCTTAAATATTGTGCCGGAAGCTAAAATGACAAGTTTTCGCGAACGGAGAGAGTATAAAAACACTAGTGTAGACTCCGAAAAGCAAATAATACCAAATAAGCTATAAAACATGTAAATATACCCTAAATTAATATGTATAACTCTACTTAAAACATGACTAAAATAGATCCTATCAAACAACCCCATGCTTAGACTTTTGCTTGTCCCCAAGCAAACTAACTCAAAACAAAGACAGAATCAAAACCAAAGACAAGAGACTCAAAGAAATTTCTATGAATGATCACTCATCAGTATGATTGTCATGGCCTTAGAAGTATTTAGTATGTTAAAGCTCAAAATAGTTAGGACACTATGAGACCCACATCAAACCTTTCATACTCATTGTTTTAAACTTCTATTAGGTTCAGGAGATGCTTGCATTCAGAATGTATTGAGCAATCAAATTCATTAAGCACATAAAAATCGTCATAAACACCCATAGATTACTAGACATTTTCTACTTCGGAATTTCAATTAATCTCATATTCTTTCTCTTTGTTTCTAAACATTTTTTTCTTCCTCCTTGCGCGAATTTTATCCTCCACAAACAGGATCGGTTAATAACCGTATTTTTTTTCTTTTCTCATGATTGTCGAGTGAATTTTATCCTCCTCGAATATTTCTATCAAGCTTGGTTTATTGATGATTCTTTTCACTCGAGTGAATGTTATCCTCCTCAAGCGGTGTAAGTGAATTTTATCGTCCTTACACTCATCAACCCAACATATATATCAAATTACATCAAAAATCACATCAAACAGATAACCGAATTTACTTGTGCTTTTCATTAGGGGTTTAGACATAAACATTACAAATCATATAAAAAATTTCAAAATTGCTCTAAATTGAACATCCAACCAGTAATCAAGTTATAACTAAAGCTCATAATCCAGATTATCTATGGAAATCCCACAAGTGTCGTTATTCAATTAAAATTCAAATTTGTTAACTCTTAAGCCATGAAAAACCATATATCATCATCGAGGTCATACCAATCATAGAAATAACTCCTAACACAACTAAAAGAAAAACTAACAAAACAAAACAAAGACTCAATAGCATAACTTACTATGACCATGGGATAATTAGCAAATATAAATATCTATAATGCAACCTATAATGCGAAGAAGTGCATAACAAAAAATTGAAAAAGAAATAAATAAATAAAAACTAAAACATATATATAAAACGTGGAGCTACACTTGAATTCCTCCACCCCATGCTTAAAATTTTACTTTGTCCTCAAAGTAAAGAAAAATAATGAAAGAGGTAGAGGAAACTCACAATGTAATCAGGCATTCTAGCAATAGCTTTCAATTCAAGAAGAGGCCGTGGTGCAGCCTCTGAATAGATCATAAAATTCAGAAATTTTGCATAGTTATAGGACTTGTTCAACACCACAAACAGCATAAAAACAAGCAAATTTTGCAAAATAATCAGCCACTAAATCAGTTAAGTAACAAAGGAACATCAAAGTCATCAAATTCTGCAAGATATGTGACTATTCCTAAGTACTAACACCCTTAAAACATCATAAAAGAGCAGAAATTACAGCCCTATGTGTTTAGCAGAAGCTGTCAACAACTCTTGGATGCAATTGGCATTCGTGAATCTTCTTGGAGTCGAAAAAATATAGGTAGTCTCCTTTGCCATTTGTCCTGGCCAAAACAAAAGACGAAGAAAACACACCACAACCAAACACATTCCAACATCCAAGAAAACTATATCATCCAAGAATGATGAACAAAAAAAAACCATCCAAACCAAATAAAAAAAATCAGCCTTGATGCAAGCTCATCCATCTTTCGGAAGTAAAATAATGAAAATTTTATGGATACAAAGAGCATGAGACAAGCAAGCAAAATCATGAAGGGACACAATCCGAGGGCATAGAACCAAAAACTCTGAGCTAGCAGATTAAGTACAGAGTTAGTTAACCAATAATGTAGCTAAACATCATATCCAAGCACAGATTCTCAGCCAAACCAACTCCATAAATCAAGAAAAACCCAACTCAACAGCAAGTATTTAGCACAAGTTAAACCAATTCTAACTCTTGCAATCATGCTCAGTCATATACATCACTAAAAATCAATGAATACAGGTTAGTAGGTGACTTCAGGGAGCATGAAACACACAAGAATTAAAAGCGATAAGCATACTAAGTTGCAGATACCAGGATTCAAATTTGTACAGCCCTATTTGACCATCAACTAATCAGGGGTTGCCCGATATAATCGAACAAATACTCCACTAATTCTGCAATATCATATCAAAGTCTCAACAATCCCTTAACCCATATCAAATAACACTTAAAGCAGTAATAATCCCGCAACACAATTCAACCCTTTCACCTATCAGAATCAAAATTCACCAAATTTAGCATAGAATTTGATTACAAGTGACAAGGAAAACCTGCACATACCGGGCGGAGATTGAAATCGAGCCATTCCGTTCATGAGATTCCATGTCAGGAAGTACTGGACCATCTTCTACATCGGCAAAGAAACTATCATTGTCTATGAACAATTCCTCCTCGTTCTGAACATCATTATCACGTTGAAACCAACTAGGATAGAATGAATTGAGCACAATGACTTCGACAGGATCTTCCATTCTTGCATCTTTCAATGTCTCGGGGAATGGCAGGATGGATTGGCTTTCTTTATCAACTTGCGGGGTGGCCATCTGCTCTGCTATTATCTCGCTTGATGTTTGAGTAAGTTGGCTAATTTGTTCCCCCAAGTTTTGGATCCTCTCAGCATTCTCCTAGACCGCTTGTGTAAAGGACTGGATTGCATCATCCGGATATATGACAGAGTCCTCCATTGGTGGAGATATCGAAGTGAAGGATTCTTCCTGCGCAATATGGTAATCCATATAACAGAAAAAGTCCCACAACCCCGACAAACCTAACCGTGCTAGGCCTCCGTTACTCATGTACTCAGCAAGCGCTCGTGTCTCGGCATTCATCCTGTCAATTATGCAAAGAATCATATCTCGGATGTTGTCTTGATAACCCCGTGAATAACGAATGTCGACATATCTCTGCAATCTGGTAAGATATTGGTGAAAATTCTCACCTTCAAACTGCAATAACCTCAACATCCTAAAAAGTTAGTAGCAATGCTGTTATGAACCGTAAGATAGGTTCACAATAAAATTAATTATATACAATAATCGGCAGACACACAGAACAAAGAAATAAACTTTGATTCCCCGGCAACGGCGCCAAGTTTGATGAGCGGTTTTTAGTCGCGTAAACCGTATCAAAATAAATTCGAACGTACCTAACTAATGTAGTGTAGTAAGTACAAGCCGATCCCACAGAGAATCAAGTTATTCCTGAGTTAAGTCTATTTCCCAATTAATAGAAAACGGGGGTTTTTGAGTGGTGAAAATAAGAAAGAAAATAAAATAAACTATAAACAAGTTAACGGAGATAACAATTAAAAATAAAGTTTCATATATAAATATCCACTTTAGTTTGACTGGTTGATCCTCGATTCTTCTTCAAGTTCTCTTTTCAACCTTAGTCTGACTGTCAGGGGACGGATGCTACTAGTTGACCCATATGAGTTTCCATTAATTTCCGCCATATATCAATTTTCCCAAGCCTAGAGTTGACACTGTGCATCTGAGTGTAGATAGAATTGATGGATTTCTTGGTGCCTAAATGGTTCCTCCGCATTTCCTCAAGGATGGTCTGCAGGTCATCCTTCTTACCTTTCCTGTCAGGGTGACCAGGTGCTCTGTAGGGAGGGGGGTTCTGATGCTGGGGCTGGTGATAGTAGCTCCAGTTCTGGTTCTGATGTGGCCCTGAGTAGTGTCCCCATGCATACCTTACCTCTTCGTGGGTCTCTCCCTGATGTACTTGATCGACGTGTGGGCACGCAGTAGGGTTGTGCCTCACAGACCCACATTCCAAACAAGGTTTATCGAATTTAACTTGTGTGGTAAGACGGCGTACCTGATCGTTGTGGAACTGGTCCCTGGCGTCTGGATCAACTTCCTTGGGTGGCACATACAACGGCATAGATGGGGCAGGCCTTTCATACCTTTCGTCGGAAGCGGCCGCAGAAGTCCCATATGTGTTATCGTAGTTGGCCAGTATCTCAAATACCTCCCATGCTTGGCGTGGGGTGTATCCAAGATACTCATATTTGGTGTAGTTGTTGATCCGATCCTTAGTAGGTGCATCCAGGCAATTGAAGATGATCTCCTGGATGACGTAGGGCGGTTGTCCATGCAAAGGACAGGATTTCAGAAGCCTCTTGTAGCGCTCCCAGACTTGTGCTAATGGTTCCCCTGGCTTTTGTCTGAAAGCCGTGATTTGTTGTCTGAGAGCAGCTGTCTTTGCAGGAGGAAAGAACTTGTTGAGGAACAGGTCCTGCAGTTCGTTCCAAGTGCGAATTGATCGTGCAGGCAATCCTTCCAGCCATTGTTGGGCTATTCCTGCAAGGGACCAATGAAAAGCCTTTAGTTTTAAGTATTCCAAATTAGCAACATCAGCTATAGCTTCGCATAAGTCTATAAAAGTGGTGACATGCTCTAAAGGACATTCATTAGTTCTTCCCCTACATTGACTTCTTCTAATTTCAGTAATAAAAGAAGGACGAATTTCAAAATTAATAGCAGGAAGAACGATCTCCGATTCTGGAACTTCCAAAGTAGGATGCAGATATTCCTTTGCGTTGGCTGGGACATGCCCTATCCGCTCCTCAAGTTCCCTTCTTGCGTTGATCTCGCGATCTACCCTTGCTTCCCACCGCTGCTGGTTCTGTGCATATTCTGCCTCTCGTCGGGCGTGTTCAGCTTTTCTAGTGGTTAATGCCTCAATCTGTTGGCGGAGTTGCTCAAGCTCCTGTGCAGGTGTGAGCTGGCCTGCATTCTCATTGTCAGATGTCGACATGAGTCTCCTCCTAAGCCTTTGCTGAAGATGGAAAAACCGCTCAGGCTAGAGAATTGGGTCTATAGGCGTGCGATCAGTTCTTCGCATGCACCTGAAAAGCAAAAAGAAAAAGCAAGTAAAAAGGAACAAAAAATAAAAACAAATATAAAGAAAAGAAATAGAACTAAAAAGGGCGTGATTGATGGCTTGCCCGACAACGGCACCAAATTTGTTAGGAGGTAAATCAAGTATGAAATATAAATCTCAAATTCGACTCCCTGGTCTCCGCAAATTAATTACAAGACTTCCTCCCGCTGTAGTAGAAGGTAGTCAGGATCGATCCACGAGGAAGCGTGTCAGCGCTCGCCTTTTCAGTTCTAAACACTGTAGAAAATCAACCAGACAAATAGAAATAACAGAGAAAAGCAGAAAATAGGACAAAGATAGAAACTTGGGTCGATATCGACCTAAGCTACACGATATCGACTGACAAAATCGACTGACAGAACTCGAAATCGAGTAAAACAGAAACTTAAAATCCGGAATTTGTGAAATAAATCAATAAAATAAAAGACTTCCAAGATCAGGGTTTCAACACCACAACGATAACCATGCAAAATAACACATAAAGGCATAAAAGATCATGCTTTCCATCAAATAACTTTCGTTATTAACAAATAGAAAGATAGAGGATTTCGCATAAACCCTAATTGTTACTAACCCTTTTTCACATAATTAATCCAAGTTGTATTAAGATCACTTTCGCTTCAATAACACAAACAAGGATCACCTTCAACTTTCGCAAAAGAATCATGCTCATAGGGATAGAAGACGAATTGCATCAAAAACTTGTACCTTTATCGCATCACCTCACATGGCTACCGTCAGGCTCACCCCGACCCTAGAAGTTGGGTGACTACTCACTCTTCATCATCAAGAAAGGCATCAAAGGTTTCAAGAAAATAAATTGCATTAAATAAACTAAATAAAACTTACAACCGATTGAAGCCAAAACGTCTCTCGACAACTCCAACTTGCTCTCGGCCTAAGCTCTCTACTCTCCTACTCGACTTTCTCTCTCTATGCTCTCTTGTGGCTTGGCTTGGATTCGTTGAATGGATAAAATCCAGCCCCTAATGCCTTATTTATAGTGTTCCATGTAGCTATTCTAGGATGGAACAACTATATCTAAATCTATCTAATAATATAAGATAAAACATTATGATAAAGAAAATAATATCTAAAAGGGAACTATATCTAAAGTAGATAAATATCTCTTCCATCTTGATAGAACTTGATAAAATCTCCTCTTGTGGATATCTCCATTGGACTTTGGATAGAAATTTGATTAGAACTCGGATTAGCTCAAAATCGGCCACTGTGACTCCACACGATATCGACTAGGACGACTCAATATGGACCTGTCTTTCCTCAGCTTCAGCTTCTTCACTCGATCTCGGCTTCCAGGAGACAGATCGACTTGCTTCAACTCGATATCGACTAGGCTATGTCGATATCGACCTGCAACTTTCCTCTTCAGCTTTCTTGGTCGATTCCGGATCTTGGCTCGATTTTAGGTCAACTCGATATCGAATTGCTTAGGTCGATATCGACCTCTTCCTTCCTTAGTCGATTCTGGCTTTTCTGGGTGGGAATCGACTGGCTTCCTCGATATCGACTTAGGGTACTCGATATCGACTAGGTGGTGTCGACTCGATTTTCTTGTTTCCAGCTTGATTTGTCCTGGTTCCGCTACTCCTTGACCTATGACTTTCTGTAGTTGACTTCGAGCTTTTCCTCCTTTCTCTGAACTGCTGTAAATTGCCTCGATTTCTGCGAAATTAAATAGAAACTGGTGTAGATTCCATAATTGGCAAATAAACATAAGCTACATAGATTCTGAACTATTATAGCCTGAATGTATGAAATGTATGCAGAAAACGATACAAAAGTAAGTATAAAACATGGCAAATTAGGCTCACAACAATAGGCTACAGATGAGAAACGAAAATCAATGTGGAGCCCGACGCAGAAATCGCGGATTTCTTCACAGTCGAATTACGGGCCATGATTAGAAATGATAGCTTATGGGACTCCAAAGCAACACACCATATTTTTTCAAAGAAACTTGCGCACTTTTTCAGCAGTTATCGTAGCCATAGCCTCGGCTTCCACCCATTTTGTGAAATAATCGACGATCACGATGATGAAACGGAGTTGGCCTGGTGTTTGCGGGAAACGGCCTATGATGTCCATTCCCCACATCGCGAAAGGACATGGTGTAGATATGCATTTTAGTGGGTGACGGGGTCGATGATTAAAGGATGCGTGCCGCTGACAAGGGTCGTATATGTGAATGATCATTTTCGTGTCGGCTTTGAGGGTGGGCCAATAATACCCCAATCGCGTGATTTTTGCTTCCACGACTCTCCATCCTTGATGATTTCTACAAATGCCTACGTGTAGTTCAATGATGAGAGTCGGGCCTTCTTGATCAGAGACGTAGAGGAGGTGAGGGAGGTGGAAACCTCTCCTGTACAATCGTCCGTCCCCTACTCGGAAGCGGGCCGCTCGCTTTCTGATGTCCTGATCGTCTGGACAAGGCTTCGCTTCTACTCCATTGTTGATGTACTCCAGAAAAGATATGTGCCAATCTCCGAGGATTAGCTTGAAAACCCCTTTATGGATTCCCCTAGTATGCTTTCGCTTTATCACTATGCGATCGCTTAAATCAAGGGGCATCGTGGCTCTTATTCTGGCTAGAATATCATCGCATTAGTTTTGCTCGCGAGGAATGGAAGAAATGGAGCAGCGACCGAAAGCTGCCGTTAGTGTTTGTACACGAGACAAAGATTCAGGTAGCATCCCAGTCTTTACTTCGTATTCCCTTTTGATCTACTGAGCAATTTCTTCTGAATCTTTGAAAATTTGGACCTGACGGGCCCCATTGATTAGTGCTTTCTCGATTTCTGCGATCAGCGCATCGTATTCGGTTTCGTTGTTGGTGGCTTTGAATAAAAGTTGAAAAGATAAGTCAGTGACTTCTCCACCAGGGCTTGTGATGGTCACTTCAGCTCCACAACCTCCCGCGGATACTGAAGCATCATCATTTATCACCCAATCTTCCCCTTCGCGATCTTGTGATTCTGTGAAAGTTGCTTCGATTACAAAGTCGACCAGTGCTTGGGCTAGACGAGATTCCCGAGGTTTGAAATGGATATTAAACTCTGAGAGTTCAACCGCTCATTTTACCATTCTACCCGAGAAGGATGGTGAATGAAGAATTTGATGCAAGGGTAGGTCGGAGAGTACTTCAATGGCGCGGGCCTGAAAATAAGGCCTCAAACGTCTTGCCGCAAATATGACAGACAAAGCCATTTTTTCGATGGGAGGATATCTAGATTCAGCGAGCTGCATGACTCTACTAGCGAAGTAGATGGGGAATCTGGACTCTCTAGTGAGTACAATACTGATGGTAGTTGATCCAACTGCCATGTATAGTTGAAGAATCTCATGCTTGCGAGGATAATGAAGGGTTGGGAGTGTTGGAAGGTATTCCTTCATACTCTTGAAAGCTTTGTCCAAAACCGAACTCCACTCCACGAGTCCTTTCTGTTTCAGTTGCTCAAAAAAGGGCATGGAATGATCGGCAAGTCGTGAGCAAAATCGGCTTAGGTAATTGATGGAGCCGTTCAACTTTTGGATATCATTTAGTGTCTTTGGTGGGCCCATGCTGAGTATTGTTTGCACCTTTGAAGGGTTCACATCGATGCCTCAGTGACTAATTATGAAGCCTAAGAATTTTCCTGAATCAACCCCAAATACGCACTTTTCTGAATTTAAAGAAACGTGATTGATTCTGAGAGCGTCGAAGGTTTCTTGGAGATCAGCGTGATGACTCTCTTTAGTCAAGCTTTTGATCACGATGCCATCGACATCGACCGCGATGTTCCTTCCAAGTTATGGTCGGAAAACCTTTTCAATCATTCATTGGAAGGTAGCTCCAGCGTTTTTGAGTCCGAAAGGCATCACTTTGTAGCAAAATGTGCCTTGATTGGTAATAAAAGTGGTGCTTTTCTCATCGTGAGGGCTTGATGTCCATGTTTTATGCCATGTTTTTATACTTATTTCAGCTCCTTATTTTATGATTTTATATATTCTGGGTTGGGAATATAGCGAATTTGTGTAGTTTATGTTTATTTATGAGAAATAGAGGTCTACATAAGCTTCTGTTTAATATTGCAGAATTTGGAGCTAAATCAGAGCGAAACCAAGAAGCAATGGAAATACACTTGATGTCTACTGAAGGAGCTCAAAAATCGACGGAAGAGCGCCTAACATCGAGAAAAACTGAGCACGGAATAAGACACTAAAGACTGGTCGATATCGACCTATTCAACTCGATATCGATTGGACCCTGGTCGATATTCCCAAACAGACTTGACATGGACCAGCAGACACGAAGACGGAGGAAACACAGGTCAATATCGACCAACCTTACCCGATATCGACCAAAATACAAGTCGATATTCCTCCAGAAGCGAATATCGAGTGAGCTGAGACGAAGCCGAGCATACAGCTCGATATCGACCTAATTTGGTTGATATCGACCAACTCCCAGTGGCGAGTCCAGGTCAATTCCGAGTCCTATCTTGATTCCGAGTGAGAAGATATTCCAAGAGAAGATTCCTTGAATGTGAAGAATTTAGAAATTTTATCTTTTTATCTATCCTAAGGGTGGAACATTTAATTACTCTTTAGGATTTATCTTGTTTACCTAAATTAGATTTATTTATTTCTAAGTAGAATTTATATCTTTAGGGTTAGATAGAGTTTCCTTACCTTGATTAGCAAGGATTAAGGCCTATAAATAAAGCCCATGGGGCTAGTTTTTATTCATTCGAATTTAGAGAGAGGAAAGCAGATAGTGAGTAGGAGAGAGAGAGTGGAGGCCGAGAGTGGTTTTGTCCTGCGAGAGCGGATTTGGCTCAAATCGGTTGTAAGCTCTGTTTAGTTTATTAATGCAATTTAGTTTTCTTTTATTATTGATGTCTTTTCCTATGATGAAGAGCGAGTAGTCCACCCACTTCTAGGGTCCGGGTGAGCCCGACGATAGCCAAGCGTGCTTGAGGTAAAGATTCGACCTTTATTGTGCTTTGATCATCCACTGCCTTTTATATGTTTATTACCTATTTAATAGAGATTCAGGTCATCAAATTGGATTATAAACATAAAATTGGTAGATACAATTAGGGTTTCTTGAAGGAGTTGTCTAATTGTTGGAAAAGGTGAAAGCTTTTTCCTTTGGTGTGATTGCATGATTATTGCTCTTTATCTTGCCTTATGCATGTTTGGTTATCGTTGTTGCAAACCCCGATCTTGGAAGTTTCCTTTACATTTTTTATTTCAAAATCCGTGAACTTTGCTTTTATTTCGTTTTCTGTGTTTTACTCGACTTCGACTACTGTTGGTCGATGTCTGCTGCTGATTGTATCCAGGAGAAGGGCCAAGCACAAGAGGGCCCCCCCTTAAGGGTTCTTAAGTGCAAGTGGAGAAGTCGGTCCAGCGACTCTAAAATCTAGAGCATGTACATAAAACTTTTAAAATTTTAGGACTTTAAAACTTATGGTTTTTGTTTTGGTTTTGTATGCTTCGTGTGGAAAGTCTTTTCTTCGTGTAAAAACTAACAATTTACTGGTCGAAAAAATGGGGATCAAATGGAAATTTCGAGGCAACCTGGTCGATATCGAGTGATACTACTCGATATCGACCCCTGAGGCAGATTTCGACCAGAAGCAGAGAAGGCTAAGCAGGTCGATTTTGACCAAAAGTACTCGATATCGAGTGCATAGATCGATATCGACCCAATCCCCCAGATTTCGACCAACTGATCACACTTGGAATCCGACAAATTGTGGTCGATATCGAGCACTACTGGTCGATATCGACTTCTGTCAATCTACTGTAGCCCAATTCCGACCCTACAACGTGTTAGTTGGTTAGTTCCTTCCTTTACCCTTGTTTTATATTTATTTATACAGTGAGGACACTGTATATTCTAAGTATGGGGTGGGGGAAAAGCTCATTATGATTATTTATTCTTGATTTTGCTACTACATGGTAAATTTTGGGTGAATTTTTAATTTTTATGCTTAATTGCTAAACTCAAAGTTTGTTTTATGAGACATCTCCCAAAGCTTGTAAATGGAAGTCACAATGAATTGCATTATTTTCTTGAAAATCATGAAAGGAGGTAAAATTTGATATTGCTTTTGACATGTTCCATGATAAAAGGATGGAGGACTTAATATTTCCATATAATGCTCATATGTTATATTTCCTAGCCATACCTATGCTTATGCATCACACAAGCCATATTATGCCTTACTTCATACATTGCTCCACATATTATAAATATTGCCATTCTTTACCTTATTTCCTTATCCAAGGATTATGTTGAGAATGAAAATCATTTTTATGGAGATTATTATGGTTGTTGTGTTATTATATATCATTATTAGAGTTTGGCAGGAATGTTAAAAATATATGGAAAATTTAATGAGTGAGAAAAAATCCGGTCACCTCAGGAGATAAAGGTAGATCGACCCTGCTCGCTGAGATAATAGTTTAGTGAGATGGGACACTAAGGTGAGGAGTCCAAAGTACTAAGTATCCGGGGCCATTCATGACACCCATGTTTGCGACTCGCGAGAAGAGTGTGATGAGGTTAGACAGGTAAAAACATTATTATTGAAAAAAGCCATGAGCGATTGAGTGATGTGAGAAATATCAAGAAAAAAGGAATGTGGAAATTCAGTTTGGAAATTGCTCCATTTCCCCAGATTATTAGCACCACATTGCCAAAAAATTGTCCATCTTAAGCCTTTTACCAAATCTACTCCTTATTGAGCTTAATCAAAGTCCTCTTGATTATTGTTGCTTTGTCACATGAATTGTTTTTGCATAACCCTTCTTTTGTGAGTAGATATTGCTTTTATTGCACATGCATGAATTTGTGACATTACTACCTTTTGGATGATGTTAATTAACTGTAGGGACATATAAGAATGAATCTATGATGTTGAGAGTTTTGAATTCTTCCCTTGAATGACCATCCAAGTTATTGCTTGGGGACAAGCAAGCTTAAGTATGGGGTGATTTGATGTCCATGTTTTATGCCATGTTTTCATACTTATTTCAGGTCCTTATTTTATGATTTTATATATTCTGGGTTGGGAATAATGATTGTGGAAACTTAAAGGTAAACAAACAAGCTAGAGTGCATATTAAGTTAGAACATTATGACGATGATGTGTTATGTGAATTGTGCACTAATCAAGTTTCTTTTTTTGGTTTTGTAGAGATCCCTAATGGTCTACAAGTTGACGAAGCCAAGATCAAAGCCATCCAGGAGTGGCAAACCCCTACAACAATCGGCCTTGTGAGGAGTTTCCATGGACATGTGGCATTCAAACCTGGAGACTATGGTGTGAGCGCTACATTCAACGTCGCGGATCTTATTCCCTATCTTGTCCTGCCTGAGACCTTGGATTCGTGGACGAATCATATTTAAGAAAGGGAGATTGATGTGGACCATCCAAGAAACCTCCGGACACACCTATCATACTTGGAGATGGACATATGACTCGAGCTTGTGAGAATGATGTCATCCTCAAGAGAAAGAAGAAGGCTCCACAATGGGAGAAGGTCCAAAGGTGCAAGCTTGGTTCTAACGTTTTTGGGTTCGTTCATGATCATTTGACAGCTTTTTGACATCTTAGTAAAATGGATGGTTCGGAGTCTATATTTATCAGATTGGGTCGTGCCATACCTTGTTGGAACAAGGACGAAAAGATCTACAACTTTTCTGTTGAAGGTTTTTCCAGATTCGACCTAGAGCTTGACCGAAATCACCATCTTTGCAGCTGTCACTATTTAGACATAATTCTTCTAAGTGTTGGAACTTTCTTTTGTTACTATGTTTAGAAACCTTCTTTACTTAAGTTATTTTAGGTAATTTTAGGGATTTATTTTATTTATTCTTTTAATTAGTATTTTCATTAAAAATAAGCCCTAGTTTTCTATAAGAACAGTTGATCTCCCATTGTTGAAACCCAGCACGCTTCCATTGAATAGAAATTTCTTTGTGTGAAACACATTGAGAGAAAATCGATCGATTCGTAGCTAGGTTCATCAATTGCACCATTGGTATTATTTCAGCTTGGTTTGCCTTGTGTTTGTCAATCTCGCTAAAGTTTGGTAATCCCTGATATCCACGAGCCCCCTCCTTGTGCCTCAAAGTTGTCTGCTTGGTTGTGTAGGGTTTTAGAGGCGGGTTATATAGTCATTGGTGTTGGTTAATTCTTACCTCCTACGGGAGCCTTGGGTCTTCATCTTGTTCTATATAGATCGTTTCACCAATCTATCGTGTCTTTATTGCTTCAATTTCGAGTCTTTGAGTCTTTATACAGTCGTGTCTTGCTTTATTTATCGAGTCATGATCGAGTTCGGGAGTTCTTGCATTGTTCTTGATTCCTTTTCTTGAATTGAATCTTGATTGTCGAAGATCGGGCCATCCTATGGCTTACCCCGTATCATAAACAGAAGGAAAACTTGGTACAAACAACATTACAAGCGTCTCAAAATCCTCAGCATAACATCTCAGAAACCTTGGGAAACTTGCCCAAAGCTTTCGCCTCAAACACACCGTAAAAACTGCTTAAACTCGGCCTCTCCAAGCTCTCAAAACGTTTCCACAGCTCCCTCCAAACTTGCACACCTAAAACTGACCTAAAGAGACCTTATTTATAGTAGAAACTAATAATCTATCTTTGGAAAATAAAATCTAAAAAGATCTATCAAAATCCATAAAGTTTTAGGATAGAATCTTCTTAAAACCTGAATCCGTGTCGCGCTACTGAGGCACCTAGGATAAGTACCGATGGCGGTCAAGCTCGATAGGGTTTGTTCAGCTCGGATTTCAAACCGCCACAGGGTCAGTACTGAGTCTGTTGGCCGAGTCTGTAGCCAGGTTGGTGGGATCTTAGTGACTTCACTTTCACTTTTGCTTCTCCATAGAGATTCAGTAACGATGGGCACGAGGTCGGTATTTACCGAGATCTCAGCTTCAATTCTGCTCTCCAATAGTGGATCTGTACCAATGCACCTAGGATTAGGGTTGTTCATCAGCCTAAAACCGAGCCAAACCGAGCCGAACCGAACCGAACCGAAAAGCAAAATTCCCAAAAAATCAAACCGAAAGCCGAACCGAAACAAACCGGTTTGGTTTGGTTTTCAACCGGTTCCGCTTTGGTTCAATTCAGTTATGAACCTACTAAACCGAATTTATTTCAACTTGTTATTTCGGATTCAAATTCAATCAATAAATCAATAAACAATTAAACAAAAAGTATTAAAAAAATCAGTAGTACGGTACCACATAAATAGGAAATTTGGAATTGGGACTTCTCACTTCACCACTTGGGACTTGGGAGAATATGTAATAGTGATACTATTGTTGAATCCGTTGAATTGAGCTATTCACAACCTATGGATAATAGAAGACATCGATTGTGTGATATTCGAGAGGGACCAATTGAGCGAAGGCGGTGATTGAGCGATGAACAACAAAGTGGAGATACTTGGCGGCTTACCGGAGGAGCCGAGAAGGAGAGAGGACGGAGAGGTGGGTTGGTGGCCAGCCACCAAACCTCGTCGGCGGCTGGAGAAAGGAGAAAGGAGTCGACTGTCGAGGACGACTGGACACGAGGCTGTTTCTGCTCGCTACTCTAGGGTTAAGGGTGTGACGATGAAAAGGGAAAGACGAGGCGACCACGGATCAACGAAGTGCAATTGATTGAATTCAATAACCTATAAAATATTACAGTGTAATACAAAATTTATAAATTAAATTCGGTTTTTTATGGTTTAACCGAACCGAATACAAACCGAACCGAAAAATAAATTTCCTTGAACAAAAAACCTAAACCGAAAGGCATAGGTTCACTTTAGGTCTGGTTTTTTCGGCCCGGTTCAGTTCAAAAAATCGGTCCAAACCGATTTCTGCACAGCCCTACCTAGAATGAGTAACGACCTATTTTCAACTTTTCCATCCTCGTCTTGTAACGCACTTTCCAGGTCCTCATTCATCCGATTGGGACATATGAATATGCGTTGGAAAGCTCTTTTCGAGGACTACGTTGGAACTTGATTTGTTATGACAAATTGTGAAAATAAGGGGTTTCTCCTTGCTTCGACACCTTTGCTCTTCATTAGCTTCTGCAATGTCTTCATGACTTTCCGTTACGCTCCAAAATGCGTCAAATCTCCTCCAAAATGGCTCCAAATCCAACAAAATACCACCAAAGCTTGTGTACACATCCATATCTCACAAAATACAAAAATTAACCCCAACAACACTAATCCTAATACAAAAGCTAATAAAAATGACTCAAATTGACTCAATTAGACTCTATAAAACATGACTAAAAACGTGGACATCAAAACACACCATACTTAGACTTGCTTCCCCTCAAACAATAACCACACAACAACCAACACCTACAACACTTCCTTCAAGTCTTCACCTTCTTTAAAAGCAACATCATAAAAATGGTAAATCAAGTGATTTTAACATTATAGCATATGTATGAGCAATCCTAAGCAAAGGCAATTTAAATTCAACATCACAAGGATAATGTGTTTGCACTCAACTCTTAATGTGTTTAGACTTCAAAGCACATCTCCCAACTCAATCCAAAATACTCAATCACCGTGAATTTATTACTTGCAAACAATATTATAAGGACTTTAATAATGGTGGGAATAAAAGACATGAGAAATATTTTGGCTTGTGGTGCTTAAATCCGGGAAAAGAAGTTAGTTATATACAACACCTAAAACTCCATACTTCGCAAGACCATTCCAATGAAAACAACTCCATTATATAACAATGAGCTCTTTTAATTTCAATAGTCATTCAACCTTTCATTGTTTCTTTCTTTTGATTGATGATGACTTGCAACAAGGGTTGCCTTATTTTGGCTATTCCTATTGTTGTGTATGATGCTTACTTTGGCCCCTAAGTGAATTTCATCCTCCTTAGGTCTAAGCTACTAGACTTTTACTCCTAAGTGAATTTTATTCTCCCACTACAAAAAAAATTCCTTTTGCTACACCAGTTAGCAACGGCAAGGGTTTCCCGTGACAAATGATAGGCTTTTGCCACTGCTTTGCTACGGCGTTGGTCCCGTCACAGCACTTTAAGAGGTTACCCCTAAATTAGCAACGGCAAAGGTGTGCCGTTTCTAGCAATTGCGGAAAAACAAAAAATAGCTACCCCAGATCGCCACGGCTTTGATTTCCCGTTGCCAATGTCTTTTTTTTTTATTTTCCTATAAAATAACCCAACCCTAATTGAACCCGTATAAAAAGGGTTTTCTCTTCAACCCAGCGCCGCCCCTCATTTTTCAGACCCCTCACTCAACCTCTTGACGTTCTTCTCGCCCTCTACTCTCCTCTCTTTCGAAAAGCTCCGTGGCTCCGTCAAACCCCTTCTCTCCCCTCCAAGCTTCCATGGCTACCTCTCTTCCTTCCCCACCCAAGTCCTTCACATCGTCTCGCCTTGTCTGTCGTTGTTGGGAGCCAGGAGCGCTGCGAAGAATTCCCTCACTGTGGTGCCCAGATCCAAAGCTCGGACGCCGAAGAGCTGCCTAGGTCCTTCTCCCCCATCTCAATACCACTCGAAAGTCTCACCTCTCTCCAGATCTCACCTCTGCCGTGTCCGGGAGCCAGGAGCGCTCCAACGATTTTTCTTCTCGTGGTTCCCAGATCCAAAGCTCGGCTCTTCTACCGATACATCCCTCCTCCCCCTTTCCTAGCCTTACTCATCTACTCTGACTCCAACAATAAAACACGCTTGTTCAATCTTTACTTCATTTTCCGCTGGATCTAGGGTTTTATTTCTTTATCTATCTTCAAATGGTCACATTCGATTTCCCTTTTCTTTATGAATTCCGCCCCCTTTTTTTTTGATTATTTTCACCTAAATTCGTCCACTGTCAATTCGAGGAAGTTTGGGAATGAGTTTTGTTATGAGCTGAAGTTTCTCTCTTTGGGAAATCTTGCTATCTTGCCACTGCTGCTAGTTTTAACTGACTTAGCTTTTATCTTAGATGCTAAAATCTCATTACTACTAAAATCCAAGATACAGTAGTAATTTTCCATGTCTGATTGATTTTTGGATAGGAATTTTGTGATTGAGCTAATTTGACTTGTATTTTGAAGCTTATACTGCATGCTTTTTTAAGGAAATTGCTCTAAATGTTTCTAGTTGCCATAAGAACTTGAAATTGACTTGTATTTATCGAAATGAGTTAACCAAGTTAATTTCGTTGTTGTGATGTTAGAATTTAGGGTTTTAACTGATTTGGTCGTGTTAGGATTTTATTTCTCTTTTTTAATTGCTTTTTTGGATGTGTGCAGAGATGGTGGAAAGGAGAGCCGCTCACTGATGCTCGATTTGATTTTCTTCCCCATTGTCTCCAAGTTTTGAGTTTTGTTCTTCAGGTATGAGGTATGTCCTATGTCGAAATCTTTCTAAATTTCATGCTAGAATCTGTATTTGTGTTGTATTTAAAAGGAAATGACCTTGGAGTATAATTGTCTATATTTACGTGTTGATGTTAGGTTCTTCTGTGTTTCTGTTGTGTAGAGGGTATCCCTGCTATTACAATCAAATAAAAATGTTTCTTTATTGGTTGAAGTGGCCTGAAGTTTGTGATTTATATAAAAATGATGACTTGCTAAGTAACTTTATAAATAGAGTTTAATCATTTTATTATGGTGGATGGTTGAGAGATAATCAAATATAGCAATAAAAAAGAAAACTGGGTCATGAAGTCCTTATAGAGAACTTTTCATTCCTTATAAAGAAAATTGGTTCATGTTCCTCAACAACATCCATGGGGTGGACCGTGGAGCTGATTGCCTATTTGATAGTCTTGAAGGGAAAGGGTATATTGATGCATTGTAAGTACTTTGAATCTAGTTTTGAGTTTGTGTTTGAATACAATCTTAAAAGTTTTCTAGAGAATTTAGATATTCGATATCTAGAGAGTTTTTTTTTACCTTCATTCATTAGTAAAATTGGACTTACGTACTCTATTTAAGTGTTGAAATACCATCTCTTCAATTCTGATTTTTCTGCGTCTCTAAGGCAGAATTCACTGTTTATTCATGCATCCTTTCTCTGGTTCATCAGGTGAAGATTTGGTGGTTTATGTTAAGATAAAACTACAATATTCGGGATGTGCTTGGACTGTAATTTAATTTTTCCTGTTATTGGTAAATTTCAAACACCTGAGTCTTTTGTTGTATGTTGCATATTCAAGGCACCCTAATATTAGCAGCCAGAGTGGTGCAATCTGCTTAGACATCTTGAAGGATCAGTGGAGTCCTGCATTGACTTTGAAGACTGCGCTTTTGTCCATACAAGCCTTGCTTTCCGCTCCAGAACCTAATGATCCACAAGATGCTGTGGTGGCACAACAGGTTGTGTTACTATTTTAGAAACCAACATTTATCCTATTGGTGCTATCATGTTTTTTCTTAATCCCCGTCTTATTGAAGGATGCGTGATGTCAATGTGGTGCTTTCATTGCTATTCAATTGATTATAGTGATATTCCATATTTTTGTGCAGTACCTCAGAGAGTATCAAACCTTCCTAGGCACAACGCGCTACTGGACAGAAGCTTTTGCCAAGACATCATCTCGCGGGGCAGAGGAAAAGGTGAAGAGTAATTACCTTTAAATCTTCTCAAAACAAGAATGTGGAAAGCAAAGTATTGGCATATATTCTGACTGGGATCCTTCGTAACGTATGATATAGGTACTAAAGCTTGTGGAGATGGGCTTTCCAGAAGCCTTGGTGAGAAGTACACTAGACGAAGTCGGAGGTGACCAGAACTCAGCTCTTGAAAAACTTTGCATGAGTTAAGTCCTCACAAAAACTTCCATCTGCTGATCATGAAAGACTGACATTTGCTAAGGATTTTAAGGAGTATTTACAGTATTGATAAATATGAGTTAGTCCAACACGTGCACTAAGGTAATACATTTTGGTTTACATATGTGATTGTGATTTTCATTTTTTTTTGTATTATGCATTTGGACCATAGCTTCTAATTACTAAAAACTAAAATAGAAGTCTTTTATCTTGCATCCAAAATAAGGTCATCACTCATACTTACACCTATATTGTTTTGTGATCGATGAGTTTTCATGTATTAACCGTTAACTTTATTAATTGCTTAGAATTTATTCTTTTAGTTTGAAAAATCAGTAGTGGTTAACTAGTTTACCTTTAAATCATGTGTGCTTCTTGTCATACAAATTAATCTAATGATTACTAGTTTGCATATAGGTCTATCTAGCATCTATATTACAATGCCTATAAACAAGTGCAAATTCACACGCTCAAGTTAGACATGAGGTATGCTTATTCTGATTCTGGAGTTATTTCAAGTTAGACATGCATTGAACTATCAGCAGTTACATGATCTTTCCTCTCCCAAATTAAGATTTGAGAGCTCGCATGAACGAATAGATGAATAATAGTTTCAATTCAGCTCGTCTAAGCTTATACTTTATGACACTTCTATGTTAATCGACTGATACACCATGTTCAGCTGTTCAAATTCAGCTTGTCTAAGGTTTCTGATTTTTCCAGAAGCAAAGTTAAACACAATGTCTAGCTGTTGAAATTCAGCTCTTTTAAGTTTATACTTTATGTTTGATGTTTATGAGTTATTATTGATGTTTATGGTTGTGCAACCCTTTGTGTTTTTCTTGTCACTTGGCAATATATGCTAGTTTTTTTTTACAAGGAGATATCATTTAAGTTTTCAGTTAACAATTATTAAAGTTCTATTCATAGGCATTTTATTTTCTTCCCGATCTCTTATATTTCCTTATATCTTTGTCGTGTTTTGTTTTAGCATGTGTCAAGTGTTCATCATAAGGAGTCAATTGGAGATGACATTGAACTCTTACTATTAGACGACGAGGAAGCTGGTAAAGAAAATGATGAAGAAGATTCACCTAAGAAGGGAGCTTAAGCAGAAATGACGAAGAAGATTCAACTAAGAAGGGAGCTTAAGAAGATTCACCTAAGAAATAAGTTTTTGGTAATCTTAAATGTCATAACTACGACTCACTTCGACGTTATGTTATGAAATGCTCTTTTGATGTATATCAGTTGATGCTAATCGACTGAATTATCATTTTGTATAGCGTAATGTAAGATGATTCGAATTGTTATCTAATTAGGTGTATGAATGTTGATGCACTGATCTAGCTAGCAAATGAAAAATATAGGTGTTATAGCCTAGCCTATAGGGCCACATTACATCAATGGCTACGGCATAGGTGGTGTGGCAAATTGTAAATACATAAACTACCCTTTAATATGCTGAAATAAGGGCGGGAAAAACCTTTGCATCGGCAAGTGCCGTCGCAAAAAATGGAGGGAAAACTTTCATTTGGAGGGAATGGCTAATTGTTTTGCGACGGCATGTGCTGTCGCAAATTACAGTAGCAAATTCACTAGTTGCAACTACCGTCGTTTAACCCGTCGCAAGTATTTGGCCACGGATCAATGCCGTCACCAGACATTATTTGCTACCCTAGGGCTAGCGACCGACTGTTTACCGTCGCAGAGCCGTGGCAAATTTTTTTTGCGACCGCAAATCTACTTTTTGCAACAGAAGTGAGCCGTTTCTAAAGCAATTTTTTTTTGTAGTGTCCTTAGGCCCCTAGTAGTTTGTCATCTCTATTTCGCTCAAATTTCATACATTCATACATTCTTTACCCAAAGCAACTCCAACATTCAGATTTTTCACCAATTATTTTCCTAATTCCCGAGTAGGGTCAAGATAATCATTGTTTATGATATATTTTATGTGGAGCTATCAAAAATAGGCTTTAAGGCTTAGATTGGCTTTCAAAAAAGGATAATATATAGAGGGTAGATAATGTCATAATATGGGTAAAGAAAATATGCCTCAATCATTTGCAATTCACATGCAACAAATATGTGCAAATACGGGTAATCTCTTATATCTGGCGGTGATGTTCTTCCATTTGGGCCATCTCAGCCTCCATTTTCTTGTTGGTCTCATCGTCTAGGGATCCCACACTGTTTGTATTCGAACTTTGGTGATGGTTCATATAGGTTTCCTCTAGATGGCTGGTAAGGCCAATACGAGTCCATGTAATCATAATACACCTCTTCTTTCTGCTAAGGCATGTATGACATATCGACTTTGGTTGGATCCTCGATGGACACATTTTCTTCCCGGCTGCCATAACCAATATAATCCTCCTCCCCCTCAATCTCAACTAAATATATGTAAATGGTTTCTTGCCTCGCTTTTCTGGCTACCCTCTCAGCCCCAGATTCACTCGGGTAAGCCTCATGTGTGTACTACACAGTGTTCTAAATATCGGATATATCGGCCAATATATCGGGGATATTTAGAACCCGCTACGATATCGGCGTATCGGTTGAGAAATATCGGCCAACGGGTGATATCGGGTCAACGGACAATATATCGTTCAATATCGGGTTGACCGATATATCGATGCCTTGAAACTATGTCGTTTTAGGGGGCGACTGCTTCTTCTCCGGCCGTGTACAACCTGTACAGGAGAACCAGGCTTGCCCTAGGCCAACGATTTGCAAAGTTGCCCCTTGCTGTGAGATGACTGCTTCTTCTCCGACCACCCTTGCTTCTCTCCGACCACCCCTTCTTCTTCTCCGGCCCGACTAGTCCCTACTTCTTCTCCGGCCGCCGGCTTTGGAAACTGACCACCTTTGTATGCTCTTCTCCGGTCGCCCAACTCGTCCCTTCTTTTTCTCCGGCTACTGGCTTTGGAAACTGGCCGCCTCTCTCTGCTTCTTCTCCATCTGTCCCGACTCGCCCAGTCGCCCCTTCTTCCTCTCCGGCTGCCCCTAATCAACAACCATTCTCTTAGTCTGTACTTGTACGATAAGACGATTCTTTAGCCTTTGAATACTTGAATGGGTTTCAATTGAGTGTATTTGAAATGAATTACTTGAATTGAATTATTTGAATGGGTTTCAATTTTAAGGGTTCTTAAATGGGTTTCAATTTGAGGTTGAACGAATTTTAGTCAGTTTAGCCTCTGTCTGCTTCAATCTGTGTTATTGAACTTTAGCTTTATGAAGTCCTGTTTATTTTTTGTGCTTTTGGTAATTTTAGAATTTAAATATTAATTTTTATATGCATTTTTAAATTTAGTAGTATAAATATAATATTTATGGTTAAAAATTAACGAATCCGATAAAACCGATATATCTCGATATATCCACGATATATCCCGATATATCCCGATATATCCACGATATATCCCCGATATATCTTTTTTACCCCCAATCGATAAGACCCCGATACACGATATTTAGACCATTGGTACTACATCTTGTACCTAAACCTGAAAACACAAACAAAACACACAAATCAAATAAAAGGGCACGATATCGATGACATTCTAGGCGGGAGAAGTGGATGTGTTTGAATTTTATTTTATTATATTTTTTTAAGAAATGATAAAAACTAACTAAAAAGTGAAAATAATATTGACAAGAAAACTATATTTATAGAAAAAAAAAGTGGTGGGATATTCCTAAACCATAATAGCAACTAAACACGGCACGATTGAAGTCTCCCCAGCAATGACATCAATTTGGTGAGAGGGTTTTTTATCAATCAAATAAATTTGTAAGTAAGACACCTCTAAGTATAGCGACATCAGGTTCGTCCACGGGAAAAAATGAGTTCCCATTTCTAGTTGCTTAAGGGTTAAGAAAGAACCAGAAGGGCTGGAAGATCGGTTTGGGGAGGGGTGTTCAAGAGCACAAAAAACTGAACTTTAATCAATAAAAGAAAGAACTTTCAAGGCAAGGGATCAAGTACCACAACAACAATCTTGCATGCGAATCACCAATCAAACAACTTTTGTCAATTTAATCAACTTTTCTACCTTATTCAATCTTAATTAGGATTACTACACTCTTGGTTCAAAACCCTAATCAACTATTACAATTAATACACAATTATCCTTTTCATTTAAATTGCAAACAAGGGAATTCTTCAACTTTCGTCAAGGATTCAAGCACATAAGATAGATTATGGATAAAAAGCAACCAAATCATGGATATTCATCGACATTCAACACACAATACTATCATTGGGATCACCCCAACCCTAGAAGAAGAGAGAATTACTCACACATCATCATGGTGAGCATAAACGTAGATTAGGAGAAGAAAACTGAAATTAAAAAGAAGGGAAACCTGGAAAAACGACCTTACAAACATCTTCAAATCCTCAGCAAAACGTCTCAAAAACCTTGGGAATCGTGCCCAAAGCTTTCGCCTCAAACACACCCTTAAAACCACTCAAACTCGACCTCTCCAAGCTCTCAAAACGTTCCTTAACTCCCACCAAACTTGCACACCAAAACTGACCTAAAGAGGCCTTATTTATAGTAGAAACTAAATCTATCTTTGAAAAATAAAATCTAAAAAGATCTATCTAAATTCATAAAGTTTTAGGATAGAATCTTCTTAAAATCCGAATCCGTGTCGCACTACCGAGGCGCCTAGAGTCGATATTTTTGGCTTAGTAAAGTTGTGTCTTTTGCACCTTTAAGGGTTCCATGGCAAACCATTCAAGCCATTCCTCAATATTGTCATATCGACATGCAATGCTAATCCAGTCAAACACCAATTTCTGTACCTCACAGATTTAAGGACAAGCAAACCACAGGTGCTCGCTCTCTTTTTCTTACTTGCTTAGCGCGCACACAGCAACTCCATGCCCTTTCCAATGCTTTACTCTTCTTCCTGTATTCAGTCTCTTCCTTGTGGCAAGCCAGACAACAAAAGCCCACTTTTGGCATTGTAATCTTCCCCAAAGTAGCTTCCCCTAGCTCATCACTTCGCTTCTGTCACGCAAGGCATTGTATAGTTTTGTTGTGAGCTGAATCTGCCATGTTTTACAGTAACTTTTATATCGTTTTCTGCATACATTTCATGCATTTGGGCTAGAATAGTACAGAATCTATGTAGTTTATGCTTATTTGCCAAATTATGGAATCTACACTAGTTTCTGTTTAAATTCGCAGAATTCAAGGCAATTTAAAAAAGTTCTGAGAAAGGACAAAAAGCTCGGAAGTCAACTACAGAAGTCTAAGGTCAAAGAGCGATAGAACCAGGACAAATCGGGCTGAAGACAAGTGTTACTCGATATCGAGTACCTTTACTCGATATCGATCAAAGATGTCCGAGCAGTGCCTGGTCGAGTAGGAGCTGATCGAGGAGCTAAAGACGAAGCTAACCCAACTCCAGGACCTTACTCAATATCGAGTAATGTACTCGATATCGACAAAACTCCACCTGTCATACCCGGAGTCGAGGAAGGATGCTAAGTCGAGAAGCCGAAGACTGGACATGCCGAGCACCATGTACTCGATATCGACGAGTTAACTCGATATCGACAACCCCAACACCACATGTCCGAGCCAGTGTCGGGGAGCAGTTACTCGACTAAGATCAGAAGTTAAAGCCGACGACAAAGCTACTCGAGATCGAGTAGTTTACTCGATATCGAGGAGATCTTTCCTGGGCCGCGTTACGCGGTGAGCTGTCCGAGTCGAGTTGGGATTGCTTGGAGCCGAAGTTGTCCGATTCTATCCACATCTATCAAGACCTATCAAGATCTATCAACTCCATGGAGGATTTACTTACTTTAGATAGATTTCCTTTTTGGATTTAATTCTTTTATTCCATTTATTTATCTTTAAGCTTTTAGATAAGTAGATATAGATATAGATAGGATCTTCTTTCCTAATTAGAGAGGGAATGAAGCCTATAATAAAGCCCTAGGGGCTGGATTTTAGTCATTCAATTTCAGAGAGAAGAAGTAAGTAGTTACATAGAGAAAGAGAGAGTTTGTGGCGAGCAAGGTGGAAAGGCGAAAGCGGATTTGGCTTTTTCGGTTGTAAGCTTTCTTTTTAGTTTAATTTAATGCAAAGTTATTTCCTTTTATTATTGATGTCTTTCTTGATGATGAAGAGCGAGTAGTCCACCCACTTCTAGGGTCGGGGTGAGCCCGACGGTAGCCATGTGAGGTGATGCGGTAAAGGTTTGATCTTTTTATGCAATTCGTCTCCTATCCCTATGAGCATGATTCTTTTGCAAAAGTTGAAGGTGACCCTTGTTTGTGTTATTGAAGCGAAATGATCTTAATACAACTTGGGTTAATTATGGGAAAAGGGTTAGTAACAATTAGGGTTTATACGAAAGCCTCTATATTCCTATTTGTTAATAACGAAAGTTATTTGATGAAAAGCATGATCTTTTATGCCTTTATGTGTTATTTTGCATGGTTATCGTTGTGATGTTGATACCCTGGCCTTGGAAGTCTTTAGTTTATTGAATTTATTTCATCAAAATCTACGTTCTGTGTGCGAAGGTTTGCAATTTCTAAGTTTCTATTGTTACTTGATTCCGAGCAGGTTCTTGTCGATATCGAGTAGTGCTTACTCGATATCGAGGAGATATTTACTCGACATTGGTCTCTGCTGCTGGTCTTCATTTCTGTTGTCGATTCTGAGTTTCTGTTGTTGCCGAGTTTAGTCGATATCAAGGACCTCGTAGTCGATATCGAGTAGGTTCTGCCTTTGCTTTATTTTCCGCTTTTATTTGTTATTTCTGTCTTTCTTTCTGGCTTTCTGTTTGTGAGATTTACAGCTACCTGAGATCCGCTGGCGTGCTTCCTCGTGGATCGATCCTGACTTCCCGTTGCTGCATCGGGAGGAAGTCTTGTAATTATTTGCGTGGGCACGAATCTGGTTTGATCTATATTTTATATTTTAAACTTGGTTTCCTCCTACATAACAAATTGGCGCCGTTGCCGGGGAAGCAATCATTCGCGCCTTGGTAGTTAAATCTCACGTTTGCTTTAAGTTACTTCGCAGGTGTATGCGCCTTCTGGTCAACCACCTGAGTTTGACGGCTTAGACGAACCGGAACGCCTTATACACATCCAAGCTAAACTAAAAAGAGCCATCGCGGCTGCAGAGACACAGGAACGGCTGATTGAGAGGCTTCGGAGGGAACTAGCCGCCAAGGATGCTGCTCTCGCCACTGAGAGAGCAGGAAGGGAACAGGAAGCTGAGCGTGCGAGGCAAGCAGAAGATGAGCTTGCCCAATATCCTACCACTGCAGAGGATTACATGCACCCGACTCTCGTCGTGCCTGAATCGGCTATTCTAATCCCTCAGAATAACTATGAAATTCGCACTCCTTTACTGATATGTGTCGTACTCTTGCTGAAGCTACCACCTTGGAGTACATCTTGATGAAGGCTTTCCGTTGGTCTCTAGCGGGTCCAGCATTGAAGTGGCTTGAGGGTCTCCGTCCACGATCCCTCACAACATGGGCTCAAGTAAAGCAGGAATTTCTCAATAAATTCTTTCCTCCTGCTAAGACAGCACTCCTTCGCCAAAAGATTACATCTTTCAAACAGCAGCCTGGAGAGCCGCTAGCAAAGGCATGGGAACGCTACAAGGATCTACTGCGATCCTGCCCTACACATGGACAACAACCTTGCGTCGTTCAGGAGATCTTCTTCAATTCTCTTGACCTTGCTGCTAAGGATAGGATCAACACATATACTCATTATGAGTATCTGACAATGCCGCCAGCTGACGCATGGGCTGCCCTCGACAAGCTGACCAACTATGACAACAAGTATGGGACTCCAATCAACTATGAGGAGAATGCCTATGCCAGGCCATCCCCATCCATTCCCCTTTATGAGCCCTCTAAAGAAATTGATCCAGATGTCAAGGAGCAATACTACAGAGATCAGAATCGCAAGCTCCTCAAGCAAGTCCAGTATCTTTCTGTCAATAAGCCCTGCATCGAATGTGGATCACAGCGGCACACCACTACTGAGTGCCCACACACAGAGCAAGTCAGGTTGGCGGAATACCACGAAGAGGCAGCTTACGCAGGGGGTCCTAATCGCTATATGGGGGATCAAAGGTTCTATCAACCAAAATGGAACCAAGGTCCTCCTAGGAACCCCCCGCCATACAGAGCTCCAGGACATCCGGAAAGGGACCAGAAAAGGGATGATCTACAGACCGTCCTAGAGGAAATACGGAGGAACCATTCAGATACCAAGCTGTCCTTCAACTCCGTCTACACTCAGATTCAGGGAGTCAACTCTAGGCTTGGGGAGATTGATATATGGCGGAAATCAATGGAAACACAGATTGGCCAGTTAGCAGCAGGCGTCCCCAGACAGTCAGGAACGCTCCCTGGATCTTCAGAACCAAATCCCAAGGGGAAGACAGGACACATCGCAGCTGTGAAACTCAGGAGCGGGCACCAACTACGCGAGCCAGAGGTAGGAAAGCAGCAGGACGAAGGAGTTGACCAGCAAGTCAATATCGACCAGACCTTGGTCGATATCGAGGAGAGGCAACTCGGTATCGAGGACAGATCGGAACAACCTTCGTCTACACAACATAGCATTTCGACATCAAGAAATTTGGCCGATATCGAGAAGAATCTGGTCGATGTCGAGGAAAATCAAGTCGACATCGAGAAAGCTGCAACACCTCCAACATCTGTTCTGGCTCCGAATCAGAAGAAGAAGCTGCCTTTCCCCACAAAATCTCCAAAGGATCCAGCAGAAAAGAAATTTCAGCACTTCATCAAGATGCTTCAGAAGCTCAATGTCACCATACCCTTCACAGAAGCTCTCAATGAAATGCCATCCTACGTCAAATTCCTCAAGGAGATTCTAAGCAAGAAGCGGTCAATGAAATATATGATAAAGAATATCAACCTTTATCGTATATGTTGATGTTGATATTCTGAAGAGACTAACCCGATTATTACGTTTCCATATCAAAGTGAAATATAGTACTTAATTTTTTTTCTTTCAGTTAATGCCTATTGGTGTTCCAAAAGTACCCTTTCGAATCCCAGGAGACGAAGATGCAACTTGGGTTGACGTATAGTGCGACTTGTCAGATATAGTAGGTCATATGGGCTTTCCCCGTTCTCTTCCCCGATCAAGATATCCCCCCTTCGCCGAAGAAAGATTGAGTTACTCGTCTAAAATTCACGCTCCATTACAGAAGAGTGTAGCCATATGGACATACTTGAGAAAAGGCCAGATCCAGGTAACTTTGCTATAACTGTTGGATTTGGTCAATATAAATTTAATGCATTATGTGATCTTGGAGCTAGTGTGAGTATAATGCCTTTAACGATATGGTCCAAGATTAAGATAGGTGCCCTAGGGCTGCACCTATCTTAATTCTTTTATTCCATTTATTTATCTTTAAGCTTTTAGATAAGTAGATATAGATATAGATAGGATCTTCTTTCCTAATTAGAGAGGGAATGAAGCCTATAAATAAAGCCCTAGGAGCTGGATTTTAGTCATTCAATTTCAGAGAGAAGAAGTAAGTAGTTACACAGAGAAAGAGAGAGTTTGTGGCGAGCAAGGTGGAAAGGCGAAAGCGGATTTGGTTTGTTCGGTTGTAAGCTTTCTTTTTAGTTTAATTTAATGCAAAGTTATTTCCTTTTATTATTAATGTCTTTCTTGATGATGAAGAGCGAGTAGTCCACCCACTTCTAGGGTCGGGGTGAGCCCGACGGTAGCCATGTGAGGTGATGCGGTAAAGGTTTGATCTTTTTATGCAATTCGTCTCCTATCCCTATGAGCATGATTCTTTTGCGAAAGTTGAAGGTGACCCTTGTTTGTGTTATTGAAGCGAAAGTGATCTTAATACAACTTGGGTTAATTATGTGAAAAGGGTTAGTAACAATTAGGGTTTATGCGAAAGCCTCTATATTCCTATTTGTTAATAACGAAAGTTATTTGATGAAAAGCATGATCTTTTATGCCTTTATGTGTTATTTTGCATGGTTATCGTTGTGGTGTTGATACCCTGGCCTTGGAAGTCTTTAGTTTATTGAATTTATTTCATCAAAATCTGCGTTCTGTGTGCGAAGGTTTGCAATTTCTAAGTTTCTGTTGTTACTCGATTCCGAGCAAGTTCTTGTCGATATCGAGTAGTGCTTACTCGATATCGAGGAGATATTTAATCGACATTGGTCTCTGCTGCTGGTCTTCGTTTCTGTTGTCGATTCTGAGTTTCTGTTGTTGTCGAGTTTAGTCGATATCGAGGACCTCGTAGTTGGTATCGAGTAGGTTCTGCTTTTGCTTTATTTTCCGCTTTTTATTTGTTATTTCTGTCTTTCTTTCTGGCTTTCTATTTGTGAGATTTACAGCTATCTGAGATCCGCTGACGTGCTTCCTCGTGGATCGATCCTGACTTCCCGTTGTTGCATCGGGAGGAAGTCTTGTAATTATTTGCGTGGGCACGGATCTGGTTTAATCTATATTTTATATTTTAAACTTGATTTCCTCCTACATAACAAGTTTTGTGCAAGATAACCCCCCCGACGGACTGAGAAATGCATCAAGTGGTAGAGACGAGTTACCATCCAAATCCAGTAGGCCTCTTACTTCATCTCTGGTGGACAGCAACCCCTTCCAAAGCCAACAGTCGTCCACTTTTTTCTGGACATCCCAAATAGGTTCACCACGAAGCTGATTCTGAGAGCACCGGTTGGTCCAAATGCACGACTTATTCAGCACCAGGTCCCCAATCAGCTTCGATTGTAAGCTCTTATTCCATGACAGGAGCTCTCTGATATCTAGTCCACCTTCATCAAGTGGTTAAGTGACCTCTGTCCATTTCACTAAGTATTTCCTTCCCTCTGTGTTCCCATTCTAGAGGAACCTCTTGCACATACTTTCAATTCCATGATAGGAGCTACTATTTATTTCACATGGATGTATAGAAACAAACTAGCCTTTTGTAATGAGAATTTTATTCCTAGGATATGCGCAGGGCATATTGTATCTTGTTGCTGCTCCTGCCTTTCTGCTAAGTGGAAGAACAAATCGCTGGTGAAAAGGTTGGAGCAAAAGCTCAATTGGGACACATAGAGGGGCTTGGTAGATTAAGACTAGGAGGTATAAAGTACGTAGATGTTTCTTGGAGTAGTTAGTGGGCTTTTTGGTATAGAGGAATCCTTTTGTTTGGACGACTCCTTTTACATAAGACCCTTAGTTTGGTCTTATTAGGTTGTACTTTGGTTAATCACCTCATTTATATATTTACCTATTCAAGCCTAGGGTCGGTATCGATGGTGGTTAGGATCGGTAGGGTTTGTTCAACTCGAATTTCAAGTCACCCCAGGGTCGGTAGCCAGGTCTGTAGGATCTCAGTGACTCCACTTTCACTTTTGCTTCTCCGGAGAGAGTCGGTAATGATAGGCATGGGGTCAGTACCGACTCGGATGTGTTCCGGGATTTTAGCTTCAGTTCTGCTCTCTAGTAGTGGGTCGATAACAATGCACCTAGGATGGATAATGACCTATTTTCAGCTTTTCTAGCTCCGTCTTGTGACGCACTTTCCAGTTTGTTGTGATAAAGTGTGAAAATAGGGGGTTTCTCCTTGCTTCAACACTTTTTCTCTTTCTTAGCTTCTCCAATGTCTTCATGACTTTGCATTAATCTCCAAAATGCGTCCAATCTCCTCCAAAATGGCTCCAAATCCTAAAAAGACCACCAAAGCTTGTGTAGACATCCATATCTTACAAAATATGAAAATCTACTCAAACAACACTAATCCCAACACAAAAGCTAATATAAAAACTACTCAAATTGACTCTGTAAAATGTGACTAAAAACGCGGACATCGGGTTCACATCCTGAAATGACTCCATCATCAATATAGAGCCTCTAACTACAATATAGGTCTCATTAAACCCCATTAAAAGCTTAATAACAAGCTGATTCTCTTCATATTTTGAAATCTCCCTAAAAACTCCCTAGATACATGTAGGAAGATTCCTCAAACTATCTAAGCCTATTCGATATGATTACCGTGAATAAAAAAATCAGTAATCGAAATGGAGGATTTTAGTTTTTAATGTTTGACACGCTAAAAATTGGTAATCGGAATGATTACCGGTAATCAACCATTCCCATTTTGAGGGCTGATTTCATCTCTCCCCAAAAGTTATGGGATCCTCTCATTCCCCAAAACGCTGCCATCCCTAGCCCTATCCGTATTTTTCGATAACATTCACCTTCGTTCAAATCTCTCCCTCGGTCTAGATCTACCACCATCGCCGCCTCCATGGTCGTCGTTCTCTGTCTCCGTTGTCCTCCATCTCTATTGTCATCGTCCTCTATCAAGATCTGTTGATTGTGCCCATCATCCTCCATCTCTCTCTCTCTCCCTCTCTCTCTCCCCCCGCCGAGATCTACCGTCATTGTCCTCTATCCAGATCTACCACCATTGTCCTCCGTCTCCATCATTATTTGTCGTTATCCAACACGAGTCTCTCCCCCCTCCCCTTTTTTTGTGGTACACTAGCCCTCCTAACCTCCTCGTTTCAGTCGACCACTGCCATCATCCAGCCTTCCTTCCCTGTCGTAGCCGACCACTACTATAACCCATCATTCCCATCTCGTTACAGTCAACCACCGCCACCACCATCCCTCTCTCTTTTTTCAATGTTTACTGTTAAAAATTGTGTATTTTTGTGATAAATTTATGAATTTCCTCCATCTCCGTCATTATTTGTCATTGTCCAATTTTTCTATCTCTCTCTCTCTCTCTCTCTCTCTCTCTCTCTCCCTCCTTCCTTTTTGCAGTACACCAGCGCTCCTGATGTGTGCCTATTTTACCATGTTTTGCACTTACTTTTATTCCGATTTATGTTTATATTTTATACATTTGGGTTGGGAAAGTATAGAACTTGTGTAGTTTATGGTTATTTGCAAGATTTAGAGTTCTACATAAGTTTTGGTTCAATTTCGCAGAAATCGGAGACATTTTGGAGCGATTTGAAGAAGCTAAGGAACCGAGCTGGACCTTCACTCGATGTTTACTAGATCCGCTCGACATCTACTGGAGTGAAGCTGAAATTTGGCTAAGTGTTGGATGAGGCAAGCTATTGATGATCCACTCGACGTCTATTGGAGTTCACTCGACGTCGAGTCCAACATGCCACACTTAGAGCCAGAGAAGAGAAGAAGCACTCAACACCACAAGCCTGATTCGAGATCGAGTGGAGACCACTCGAGATGTATAAATCCACTCGATATCGACTCATGTCACTCGATGTCGAGTGGAACACTAGAGTGTCGTGACGCGTTTAGAGGAGCCCGGATTTGAGAAGGATTGCTTAGCAACGAATTCAAGATCTTTTATCCTTCCTTAATGAACATCTATCCATATGGGTTAAATTCCCATTTACCCTATGGATCTTTTATTATTTTATTTTATTTTATATAGAAGTTTTATCTTTAGATAGAAGATAGATTTTACTTTCCTTAGAGAGCAATTTAGGTCTACTATAAATAAAGCCCTTTGGGGCTAGTTTTCAATCATCCAAGCACTTGAGCAATCAAGTTTAGTCTAGTGAGAGAGAGAGAGAGAGAGGTTGTGGAGAGCGGTTTGGTTGTACTCTTTCTTACATTATTTCAATTCAAGTTAGTTCTTTTATGTCATTGATGATGTTTGCGATGATGAGGCGTGAGTAGTTAGGGTCGAGGTGAGCTCGACGATAGCCATGTAAGTATGTTTTATTCATGATTTTCATCTTCTATCTATGTGCTTAATGCCGCTGCGAGAGTAGTGGATAATTCCATGTTTATGATATTGAAGTGAAAGTGGATTTATTATGAATTTGGAAAATAATTATGAAAAGGATAGTAACACTTAGGATTTATGCGAGATCCTCTATATTACTATTTGTTAATGACGAAAGTTATTTGATGAAAAGCATGTTTCTTTCATGAGTCAAAGTATGTTACTTGCATGGTTATCATTGTTGTAATTCCCCGGCTTTGGAAGTCTTTTAGTTCATCTTTCGATTTCATCCTTATATTCTTCGGATGTTCTTTTCCGACACTTTACTTTCTGTTTATGTTATTTGACTCGAGATCCACTTTATTCAGTCAATATCGAGTGGGCCTAACTAGACGTCGAGTCACTTCTGTCGACGTCGACTGCTTGGTTTTGTTTCTGCAGGGTGTGCACTTAAGATTGACTGCTCTACTCGACATCGACTGGCTTTGGTCGATATCGAGAGCTTTTGGTCGACATTAGAGGTTGTTTCTGAGACTATTTAGGCGAACGCTGACACGCTTCGATCGTTTGACTAGAGATTGGTTTGATCCTGACTCCTACCACTACAATGGGAGGAAGTCTTGTAATTTATTTGCGTGGACTGGAGATTGGTTTGATTTATATTTCATATTCATTCGACTCGATTTCCTACTAACACCTCCCAGCCTCCTCGTTTCAATCGACCCCTGCCATCACCCAGCCCTCCCTCCCCGTCATAGTCAACCACCGCCACAACCCATCCCTCCCGTCTCGTTACAGTCAACCACCACCACCACCCAGCCCTCTCTCCTTTTTCGATGTTTATTGTTAAAAATTGGGTAGTCTTATGATGAATTTATGAATTTGATAGGTTAAATTAATGAATTTATGCTTAATTTGAGAGATTGGAGTTGTGTGATTATTAATTGGATAAGATGAATTTGGGTATTTTTGATTGAATTTGTTAATTTCTCATTCCAAAATTATACCAAACAAGCATTGGTAGAACTCACAAATTCGAACAAATCAAAAAAGTAAACAACTCAATGAAGTTGAATAAAGTAATAGGAGAAGGAGAGTAGAATCCTACCATAAAGGCAGAAAATGTGACAGTGTCGGACTCGAGAGTGGTGAAGCGGTGGCACATGAACTGGATGATCAATGACAAGATCCACTGGCACCTGTTACATTACAGGCGATTAGGAGCAATTTTGCATCATTGTAACACATTATTTGATGATCAATTTTCAAGTCTTGTTTACATTGTTAAATTTTCAGCAAAGTTTGTCTCACGGAAAACTATATCTGCTTTTCTTATTAAAAAAAAAGATCATTCCAAGATAAAAGGAGAAACCATACCATGCCAAGCTTATTCATAACATCTTGCATAACAGCCAGATCTACCACTGCAGAATGTTTATACATTAATTCAAAACAGGATGTTTGCAACGAATCTACAAAAGCTAGGGACCAGGACAAGTAGGAAAAGAAAGACCTCATTCAGAAATAATATACACTAGCAGCTAGTTTATATTATTGAGTTCAAGGTTCCTGTCCACTAGACCATGTTGATTTTTCCATCAGCCAAGAAAGAAAAGAAAGATCTCATTCAGAAATATTATAAAGTGTGAATTATCTTGAGATCCAAACTTAGTTAGACCAATCCAACCGTCCTCTCTTTAGTTCCATCATTCCTAAAGATTAACACATGTATGGGGCATATATTCTTAAACCAAAAAGAAATAAAGATGAAAAGAACTAATTTAAAGCACTAATTTATGCCATTCGAAATTTCCAAAGGACACAACAAAATTTACCCAAAAAAATCAGCAATGCAATCCATTGGCAAATTTCTCAAAATGACTCTTTATTATCATAGTGATGATGAATTAACCAAAAGCATAGAAAACATCAACATGTACTCACAAATTTTCAAATAATAAAGTTGCTTTTTGAACCTGAAAGAAATCTCACCTTCTTTTTCGAATCTTTATATACTGTTTTCCTCAATGAGAGAAACAATGAAGCATATAAGGCAATCCACTTTTGATCATCCTAGCATATTGAAAAAAAAGACGACTGGTTTCAGAACCGAGGCCAGAAACACATAAATGAAACCCTAAAAAATTGAATCTAGATCTAGAAGGAACGAGAGAGAAGTAGTTGTCTTCTTCGTCGAATCAAGATCTAGAAGGATTTTTTGAGAGTGAGAGGAGGGAGATGATTACCGAAGGATACCTTGTCGGCGATTTAGGTTTTCAACTTTCATCCATTTTTGGGATTCTTTTGAGAGATGATGGCTGGAGGAGGAAGACAACACTGAACGATGGTCGCCGGAGCTAGATAGCGGAAGATTGAATCTGGAAAGAGGAGAAGAAGATTTGGGGGTTTGATACGTGGCTCGGATTTGGAGAGACGAAGACCGAGGGTTAGAGGCTTAGAGCTGATTGAATGTGAAAATAAACAAGAAACCAAAGCAGAATGAAGATGTAAAACAAATGAAACCAAACAAATAGGTCAGAATGTCGGATACCTTGTTGACGATTTAAGGTTTCAACTCCCATCCATTTTGGCGATTCTTCTGAGAGATGATGGCCGGAGGAGGAAGGCAGCACTAAACGACGGTCACCGGAGCTAGCTTGCGGAAGCTTGGATCTGGAGAGAGGAGAAGATGAGTTGGGGATGTGATACGTTCTAGAGAGAGATAGACCGAGGGTTACTGAGTTAGCGTGGTAGAGCTGATTGAATGTGAGGGGAGAGAGAAGAAGATAGAAATATTTCAAGTAATAAATTTTAGGAAAGTGAAAAAATGGCCAGATTTTTTCTAAGTGTTAAAACTTTATTGGAAAAAGGAAACAAGAAAGTTTAATTTTTGAAAAGTGTTAACATTACCTCCACTGCCGGCGGCACGACCTCCACTGCCGGCGGTGGACGGTGTCGCTTCACTGCAAATCCCTAATTAAGCATTTGTATCACTTCTCGCAAACAGTAGAAGTTCCAGCTTTTGTCGTGAAGATGCAAAGAGACCTTGGCGAAGTTTTGAGCTCCTAATTTGAGCCCAAGTCATCTTCTTCGTTCTTCTCCGGTGAGGCTAAGCGTCGCCGGGAGTCATTGCTTCCTCTTGCACTCGCAATCTCCCGTGGTTGCAATTCATGGCTTATGTCAGGTTTCTTCACTCTAAATATATGGATTCAAAAGCTGAAGCTTCTAGTTCTTGCTAATATCTACCAATGTTGTTCAACAATGATTGTAATTCAAGTATTCAACTTATGTCTTTTTTAGCAAATTTGAATAATCTCACTTACTGCACGTTCGAACAAATTGAGTAATTTGTGTGTATGTGTGAATTGTGTTGTGCACTTAATCTCAGTATCTCATTGCAAATTAATTTGCAACTATGTTACTCACTACAACATTTGCAACGTTACTGTCATGCTTTGGTAATGCATCTATTTTAGCATCATTTGCTCTCCTCGCTTCATGCCATTTATTGGGTTTGTTCACTGATTGAATGATTGTTTGCTTCATGCAAGTAAAACATTGTTTCATATAAAATTGATTTAAGTGCTGACGATGCTAACACCATTGTCAGCATCCTCGACGTCGGCGTCAGCAACGTCGGCGTCAGCATCATCGACGTCCCCAGTGTCAGCGTCAGCATCCCCGGTGTCGACGTTAGCATCATCAGCGTCTCCGACATCCTCGATGTCGGTGTCAGTAGTGTCAGCAATAACTATATCAGGATCAACACAATTGATGTTAGCAGCGTCGGTGTCAGCAACTTCAGTGTCAGTAACGTCAGCGTCAGCAACTTCAGTATCAGCAACTTCGGCGTTAGCAACTTCAGTGTCAGCAACGTTGACGTCAACAGCTCCGGTATTAGCACCTCCTGCGTCAACAACTCCAACGACAGCAACTCCGGTGTCAGCAACACGGTGGACATTTAGCTAATATGGATAGGTTGGTGGACAAAATGCTAATAAAGGCGGAAAATATGGACATTCTAGTAAACCCCCGGTAATGACTTATTCTAGTTTTTTTTTTATTTGGATTCCGATTCCCATTTCCATTCCGATTACTATCCTTATATGAAACGGGGCCTAATTTGTCTTACAAGGTCATCATGTGTGTAAAATAAGTAGAGAATTGTTCGTTCCTTGGTGTATGAAACTCAAATCCTTCTGAATCGAATACAATTGAGTTTCATCCCACTTGTTATAACTCGATTCGAGCTCATTCCATATGCCGCTAGCTGTGTCCGTGTAAATAATGCTCCGACCAATCTCCTTGCTTAAACGGTTGATCAACCAACGTTCCCAGTTGTGCAGCTTCGGATAGGTCGGAATTGGCTTAGCGATCGCCCCAGTAAGGAACCGATCTTGTTTTTGTTGATAGTGCGATTCAGATTGAGTGACGTCTTGCTCTAAAATTTCGCCCATCAAAAGCTGTAGTCACCAAAACCATCCCAGGATGATCGCTAGGATGTATGTAGTAAGGGGCGTTATGATCGATTCGATTATACTCACCTGTCATCTCAACGAAAACCAAAAACTGAATTTTTGTGGAAAACAAAATGTGTTGAAGCTCTAATACCATGTTGGAATTGAAATGAACTGAAGAACGAAGACAGGATTTGGAATTGAATGCTTGTGGAGGACGAAAACCAAAGGAAAAATCAGATGTTTAAGCCGAAGAGAAAAGTTAATGACTTTCATTATAGTAGAAAGGGCAATTACAGTAGGTTTATACTCCGTATAAAATATAAATGTATGGGCTTGGCCCATAACATATCTCGGCCGATTGACAAGCTTAGGGTTCGTTTGGTTCAATGTGGGAATTGAAATTCCCAGGAAGTTACTTCATAGGAATTGAATTCCTGGGAAATCCAATTGATGAGAATTGTGAAAATGTGTTTCGTTGATTTTTTTTTTATTTTAGAGGATTAAAGGGGGAATTGGAAATTTTCAAATACAAAATGATGGAAGTTGAACATACCTATGGGGACTAGGTAAGTGAACTTCCTCCATTTTGGGGGAGCGTTTTTTAATTTAAAAAATATCAACCAAACACGTGAATTTCCTACTTCCCCAGTTCTACTTCTTAAGTTTTTGGGTTGCCAATTAAACGAGCTCTTAGGCTAGTTGAAATCCATATCCGTTGAGCCGTTGAGTGTTTTAGAGCATGTTCATTCGTGAGCCCGAGCTCGGGCCCTTAGCTTACTTTTTCCCTGCCACATCAGCTTAAAAGCATCATTCCAACTTTTTGTTATTTTCACCCTCATTCGTGAGTCCGAGTCTCAGGCCCTTAAGTTACTTTTTACTATTTATCTTTTTCAACTATTCAACAATAACAAAAATAATAATACGGAAATTTCGCCTGGTAATCCTGAGGTTTCGCGTAATTCGCGTGGTAAACAAGGGTTTCAGATATTTCGCTTGGTAACCCTGAGGTTTCGAAAAGTTTTGTCTCGCGCCCAGAAGTTTGACTTTGTCCAAAAATCGTGGTTTTAAAGTTTGTGGATGGTGAATAGTGTAATATTAACAAAGTTTGTGGAGGCATTTCACAAATACTACCCTTTTCATCCTCTTCCTTCCCGAGCGAGTGACGAACAGAAGAGGAGATGCTTGTGCGATAGCAGACGGAGGGAGACGAAGTGCACAGGCGGCAGGCCGGCGGGCAACTGGTGACTCCGAGGGTCGGTGACGGTTGAGAGAGGGGCGGCGGCCATGCGGGTGGTGGCTCTTCTGAACGGCGCGGCTGTTTCCAACCTAAAGGTGATACTTGCCTTTTGAAATTAATTTGAATAGTTTTTTCCAGAAATTTCAAAATCATATCGATCAATTTACTTCTTATTGAGTGGAATTAGTGATCTAGGGTGTGAAATTCAACTTAAATCATGGTTTGAAGCTTCCAATTTCAAATTATGAATTTTAGGGTTTGGGTCCGAAAATTTTGGGTTTTTTTTTGGTAGTTGCTTGTAGGGATCTATCAATGTATGGTAATGGGATAATTAAACAGATGTTTGTTTGATTTTGTTTATGGTGTGTCAAATGTTCGTTTGATTTTGTTTATGGTAATGGTAATTGCTTCGAAAAGTTGGGATTTTTTTGGTAGTTGCTTGTTGGTTTGAAGCTTGATTATACTGTGTGGTAAAACTTCTTGTTGTCGTTGTTCATTGTACTTTGATTTGGGTTGAACAAACTTGGTTGCAGTTTGATGGTTCATTGTTCTTTATTACCTATGTTAACACTTAGCCTTTCTTCCTCAGTTCTTGCAAAAATCAGACTTGCTTCTTTGTAGCTTTCTTTCTTATTATAGTTAACCTAATTTGCAAGTATCAATTGTTTCTATCCTTCATCCACTTATTATGAGATCATATAATGAATGCCATATTTTTGTTACTGTGATGAATCGTTTATGTTGTGTCTTTATTCCTATCCCTGAACTGTTGTGGAATTCATGTAAGAAAAGAATCTTCTTATACAGTATTTGAGAAAGAGATATGACAATAGTTTGGCAGTATCCATCTATATTATTGAATTCCTAAAAATGTCTGATGCTTTAATTAAAGAGTTCTTGGAAGTAGGATAGTTGTTTAGGGTATTTACTTGCCAGTTCTCTAGCTTTAAAAAAAAATTTACTTGTATTTGATACTTGTAAGTTGTAGCAGATTATATCTGATCTCCCATTGGAGTTAAGTCACTGTTAAAATACCTATTTAAAAGATGAAAATGCTCTTAGTGATGGGATTTTAGCATAATGGGTATGGACTTCTAATGGTAATTTTAAATCGGTAGGTATGTAACATAATTATCTAGTAAAATATAAAAACGTAGGTGGCTAAATAGAATATCGAAGTTGGTTTTGTGAAAGGAACGACTTCTGGGATGGTTTTGGACAATGTAATAAAAAAAAGGAACGAAATGTGTTACCAATATTACTGGTGGGGCTGATTTTTTAATATCATTGTTCCATTATTCAACTTAAGAGGGTTGTTTTGCTTTAAATTCTATATTGTGCACATTTACTTATGTCTTGTTCAGTCATGTGTATGCTTAGATGATAATTGATAGTCATATTTCAAATTATAGATCTCTCAGGATACAACTACATAACTGTGCTTCTTTTCTTATTTATATCATGAATTATGATCGTTTCCATTTTGTAACTATCGGATGTAGAATAGTTGATTCTTGCTCCTTGCATCACCTTCTTCGCTTGATGCAAAAAGAGCAAAGTTTGATTGCAGGAGCCTGAGAATAGGGGTTGGATAAGATACATAAAATTATACATTTGAAAAATAATAAACCCAAGACAGCTAGGAAGCATGACCTACTTTATGATCTGTCTACCATGATCAGAGTTGAATGTGCTTATGCCGCTAGTTAAATGCACATGGGCAAAATTTGTTTAACCTATTAGCTCAAATGGTAGAGCAATGTGTTATACACATGATGTAGGTTCGAGTCCCACATAGGTTGATTTGTAAAATGGTATATTGGTATCCATTGTCAAAACTTTGTTTTCAACATCATCATGGTAGTAATAAGTATCCTTCTATTTTTCTTCTTTGAGATTCTTATGAACTTCTCACTTTCTACGATTTGCATATATCCTATATGGGATTCGAACCCACGTCTTGTGCCTAGGCACATTGCTCTACCGGTTGAGCTAATAGGCTAAAAATTTGTAGGAAAAAAAAATTCAAAACCAATAGGCGAGTTTATATCTAAACCTACCACAAAGAAGACATCTAGAGACATATAAAATGAAGACATAAAAATTTATAGGAAAAAATTCAAAACCAATAGGAATAATGATGAATCAAAGTAGGGAAGCTCCTTGACGTCCTTGGGAGGCTCGGCGGTACTCAGCTTGAACATGCGGTTGAAGCAGAAGCAAAACCTGAAGGCATGTGACCTTGACATGGTTATGGACTCAATTTTGTGGGGATGAATGAAAGCAACAATGCAATGAGGGGGGTTGAGCATTAATTTGATCTTGTTGGTGTTTATGGTTAACTTTTTGGTGTCCATCAGAGGCTGAGAATTAATTCTTTGGTGGAATATGTGGAGGTGGCAAGTGATTTTGGAATTGTTTGTCAACTATGTGGAGAGCATGTGCCTGTTGTGTTGAGCATTGTACCATTAAATTAAAGGTGGGGTCCGTGGGGATGAGTTCTGAAAGTTAGCAGTTATGGGTTTCCTGTGCATCTTTTGTAAGAAGCTAAGGAACTTTTATTATGAGGATTCAAAGACACGTCTCTAGCTTTGCCTATATTTAGTTACTACAACAAGTAAGGTCATTTTGCTTAAATTCACTCTCTATTTCTTTTGGAGCTGTGATAAAAATCAGTTGATATATATATATACAATACAAAATCATTTGCACATAGGGTTGCAGTCTTTGGTGACGAAAAATAACATGCTTAGTTCATTGTCCTCTTTTTATACCAGATTTTTTTACAAAACAAAGAGCACAAGACAATGATATTAAAAAATCCACGGTCCTTCCAGATTTCACAAAACACAGCACAAAACAAGAAGTTGTTCTCGCCTAAAACCCCCCAAAATTTCAAAACAAAAAACTCTAATTTTCCTAATTCCAAACATCAAGCAATAATTACCCCGATTTCATACCTTAGGGTTAGTCTTAATCAATTTCAACACTTTCTGAGAAATTTCAATTGGAAATTTGTACTCTATTCGACCCAAAATTGAATAACTGACCTAATTGTTGTCGCCTATTCTTCCCGCCGGCCACCGCCTCCACCTAAGCACCCTCCTCTGCCACCAGATCCGCCACCGCCCATGCCGCCGCCGAAAGTAGCCTCCTCTCCGCCGCTGTCGGATCTTCTTCACTCACCTGGTTATGGATTTCGCAAATGGCCTTATTGCCTTTGCCCTTTGTCGCCCGTTGGAGCAAGATTCCGCCTAAATTGAAAGAAACCATCACTTATTACTAAAAAATCCAACAACTTTTCAATATTACAAAATATCACCCAACAGAGGGAGAAACATCCCTTTTCAACTAAAACTAAACTTTTGGGCGCGAGACGAAAAAATTCAAAACGTTAGGGTTACCAGGCGAAAATATTGAAGCTGCTGTTTACCACCCGAATTACCCTATACCTCATGGTTACCTCGCGAAAAATCCGATAATAATAATAATAATAACAATATTATTATTATTATTATTGTTGTTGTTGTTGTTATTATTATAAAACAAAATATGCAAAATGGGTGGACAAACTACGTTTTATTTGGTAACCATAATACTATATGGTTATTATTTGAATAATATTTTTTGAAAAAATATATAAAAAATGGGTGTCTATGGGTAGCTAAGATTAATTCACACTTATATATAATATTTTTATTATTTTTTTTACTTAAAGAAAATGCGAAAAAAAAAAATTCACATATTTGTAATTACAAGTGCTACCACGCGGGCTAATGGCTGGTCACCACGTGGAACGGTAAGAATCCCATAGAGTTGAACTCCGTGAAGTTGGTAAGATTACCTAATAGAAATGCATCGACCCTAAAAAATAAATTAAAAAATGGCTAAAAGCATTTAAATCTGAACCATTTATTTAGAATTAAATGGTTATGATTTAACCAACTTCACATGAAATTGTTTTACCAACTCCATAGGATCCAAAGTGCACCCCGAAACACCTGCTGTTTTTTTTTTTTTTTTGGCCCGGGAAGAAAACCTGTAAAAGGCAAATGTCTTGCGCTATGGGCCTCACCTTTTTCGGTCTCATGCAGGCGAGCCCTTCTCCCCCGAATGGGATCACCTGTCCATTATGGAATAGGGACAGGGCCCCTTAAATTGCCCTCCATCATCCCTGAAATTAAAAAAATAAGAAAAATAATTAAAACGTAAAAAAAGGAAAAAAAAAAAAGGGGAAATTTGCGAGAATGACAGGGAGACAGAGAGGGAATAGCATATCCTCACCGCTTCTCCCCGGGTTCATGCATTTTTTTTTTAATTTTTTTTTGGTCCGAGCTGGCATGTCTATAAGGGCCTTTAGGCCCGCTGTTGTGTATGCTCTTAGGGTTTTTTGCCTGGAACACTGAGAAATTCCATCTCATCTTCGAGCTGGTCCCCCTTTCCCGATCGCTGTGATCCGATGTCTCTATGGCAACCAACTGCTCGTTTGCTCAGGCGATTCCGGTTCCAATCGAAAACCGTAACTCATCCTCCCACAGGATCCCACCGCGATCTCCCAGGTCCACTTCTTTGGGGTAAATTCTTACAACAATCCAATCAAGCTTCCTTACCATCATTAAGTTCATATTTTTTTCGCGAAACCGCAGCCTGGCTTATCATGAGTATCATCGTACAATTGCACACTAGTCTGGACTCTGGACTTTTTTTTTTTGAGTCAATTTTGAATGCTTATTAGCTAATTGAATGGCATAATCGACATTTTCTGTTACGAAGTTTTCACTGGTAGTAATTTGCAGAGAAGAGGAAATCTCAACATCAGCACGGGCAGCTGTTCTGGCTCTTTGTTTCTGCTCAACCTGGTAAGAATTTTCCATACTTAAAATGTAATTGGTGATACCAACGCACATCTCAAAGTTCAATTTCATATTGCTACTATTTATATTGTTTTTGGAATTTGAGTTAGATCTTTGTGACAGATTGGGAAGAAAACCACCTTTAATCCTGGAAATCAATAATTAAATTCATTGATTAATTTTCTAAATTGGACATATCACTTGAAGTCGGGAAGACATTGGAGGAGGAAGTTTAAGTGCAGTTTAGGCAGAGTAAATCAGGTTAAAGGAAAGGAATTCAAGAAAATTCAAATCTTTGTTTGTATCTATCAGTGATGCAATAGTGAAGTCCCACATATGCACATTTGTGAGATGTCTAGCACAAAAAGCCCGATTGGGTTCCATTCTAAAACTAATTGACAACAAGAGCACCTACTTAAGTTAAGCTTGTATTGTTCACACTTTTGACTTCTTTTTGCCTCTTCATGTCTCAACATGCAAGTAAATAAATCTCGTCTTTTCCTAGCCAGCAGAATTAGTGTTTCTTAGGGAGGAAGCAATTTTTTTGAACAGTGTTCTCCAAAGCACTTCTGCATTTGTTGAGCTTTATATATAGCATTATTGCATTCGTCATTTTTCTTTTGGAAAATTCCAGTGACTTTAACATATCTTTTGGTAACAATAATGTTTAATCTCTCCGTTCAGCAAAATAGTCACTTTAGAGTGTTCATTTTGTTCGGGAAAAAATGTCATCATATGTGTTTTGCTCTTTACTTCATTAAAATTCCCATTTTATGAATAATGGATTGTTAGTTGTAGTTTTCGAGAAAGTAAAAAGTGAGTGTAATAAATGAATGTATAGTAGTATATTTGATGATTTTCTTAAAAATTATGAAAGAAGCTAAAGTGACATGTTTTATCGAACGGAGAGAGGACTATTTTTCTGCCTATGCATGATTCATGAGTTTTTTTAAAGGGTGAATTTCTTCTTTTTCCTCTTGCATCTGATATTTCATTTGTATGCATAATTCTCTTTCATATATGTTTATTTACTTTTTCTTTATATACATGAGTGATTAGGATCTTAATTATCCGGAATTTAATTTGCATTTGCAGCACTCTTATTTGGAATCAGTTCGGGTCCAGTCTTAGCAGATGACAATTCCACGGGTTTGCTTCCTGAGAAGGGTGTCGACTCACCTAGCATGACTGGCTTACAGAAAATTGAGGATGGTTCTGTGGTATCAAATGAGCATACATCAAAGTGGAGAATATTTACAGACCAGGGGAGAGAATACTTTGTCAAGGCAAGCATTTTGTTCATTTGGGCCTCATGCTAATCGGTTTTTCCAAGTATTTCAAGTCCTGTTTCATATCATCTGTTATATGGGCTCCATTTTTTTTCAGGGTAAAATAGATGAAGCTGAAAAATTATTTCATTCAGCAATTGAAGAAGCTAAACAGGGTTTCGGTGAACAGGATCCACATGTTGCATCTGCTTACAACAATCTGGTTGGTTACTTTATGACGTTTCTTAGATTTGTGTTTTTAAATTTCTTAATTGTTTGTATCACATAGTCTATTGACTCTGTGATTGGTTTCTATTATGTTTTCAACTGCACAAGGCTCAAGGTTGATTCTCTTAAAAACCCTCAATTTGATATAATAAATACTTAATACGTTCTGTATTTTAAGTGGTTTGATAGCTACACATCTCTCAATCCTTGGTTATCCAAGGGTAATTAGAAGTGCAATTAAAGAAAATATGGCAGTTCTCTTATGGCTGGGCTTCTTAAGTTTTGGTACTTCCAGGGTTCGGGTTCATATATTATATAAATATCTGAAGAGTCCAAACAACCTATCTGTAGTTAGCTCTTTTTTACAAATCCATGTAGCCCCCTTATCTTGCTGATGATAACGTCTTATTTGTGATTTGTCCTCAAAATGATTTTTGTTGGAAATATGACAGTGTTACTTTTCTTTTAAGTTGTGTTAGGCAGACTACAAGCATCCCTAGTCTACTTTTAGACATAGTTATTCTGTTTTCTAGGTATTAGACGCAATTACTCCTTGTACTTTCATATTGTAACCCTTGACTTCCTTATTCTCTTGTATCTATTCTAGGTTTCTCCCTTTGTAATGCACTCATAAATATTATCTCTGGTAAAACTAACATGGTATCAGTCTATCAGAGCGGTAGGTTAGGTCCCTTTGATTACGTAGGTTTCTTTCTTCAGCTTTCATGGCTGAGAAAGTTAACCTTTCACCAGCCTTCTTTGCTGGGAAAGATATGCCTGAACAGCTAAACTTGTTTATCTTCTTCCTCATCAGTCCTCACATGTTTTTTAGCCTTCATTGCTGAAAAGCTTCAACCTTTCTTCTCTCCAGCCTTCATTGCTGAGAACCTTTTCCTGTTTTCTCAGCCTTCATTGCTGGAAAATTTCTTCTGTTTTCAGCCTTCATTGCTGAAATTGCTTTGTTGTTTCTCATGTCTTAATTGCTGAGACTTTAAACCTTGGAAAATTGGGTTTTCTTCAGCTCAAAAATTTCATCCTTCTTACGCTATGAGTGGGTATCAAGGACCGGTTTAGGTCCCAAAAACCTCTGGTTCAGCAAAACACAATCCCTCGCAGCACTTTCGAATTTCATGTGGTAGATGGACACTTCATTCGGACAAAAATTCAAGGGGGATCTTCAAAATAACTCTCACATACCAACACAACAACTTGCAGATTTGTTGACCTTGTCTTCATTGGAGATGATTTGAAGAGCTTATTCCAAGCTGGATTTGTAAGATCTTTTCAATCCCAGCTTGAGGGGGAGTCTTGGAAATATGATAGTGTTCTTTTGTTGTAAGTTGTGTTAGGCATACTACAAGCATCCCTAGTCTACTTTTAGACATATTATTCTGTTTTCTAGGTATTTGTTGAATATCTTTCAAGGAAAGATTTTATTCAGAATTATTCTAGAGATATTCTAGGATATGTAGATATAATATCTTGTATATTTTTAGATAGTTTTTATTATTTCCCATCCTTCATTTCCTTGTAATTCTAGATCTAAAGTTGTACATATATGCCTATAGTTCTGGCTGCATTAATCAATTCTGACAGGATTCATCTTCTTCCTGTTCTTCGGTATTAATTGCAATTACTCGCACTTTCGGATTGTAACCCTTAAACTTCCTTACTCTCTTGTATTTATTCTGGGTTTCTCCCTTTCTAATGCACTCAAAAATATTATCTCTCAGTAAAACTAACAATTTTCATATGGGAGTAGAGGAAGGAGGGATTGTAACTACAAATGGACAATGGATAGATTATAGAGTGGTGATATACTATTTTATATTTCTGATGCAGGCAGAGCTGTATAGAGTCAAAAAGTTATATGGTAAGGCAGAACCCTTGTATCTGCAGGCAATCAACATACTGAAGGAATCATTTGGCGATGAAGATGTTCGGTAGGTCTTATTGAGCTTTTGGTTAATGTTGCTTTATTTGCTTGCATATATTTTAGTAGGAAGCCTCTGTTGTCCATCTCCGTGGATTGGCATATTTGTGCCTAAGTCATCACCATGTATTCTCCACATCTGATCATAGAAGGAACCGAAACAATGTGTTTGCGTTATTTTATGGGACATCGTTTCCATTTCAATTCTAATATGATTTTGCATTATCACTTTCTAAAACAAGTTTTGGAATTCGGATAATAAATAGAATTTAGATTTCTAATATTAAAGAACAAACCATGGTTTTCTGCAGCGTCGGTGCTGCACTGCATAACTTGGGGCAGTTCTATCTTGTGCAGAGAAAACTTGAAGAAGCTCAAGCTTGCTATGAGGTAACATGATTGTTAACACTTAGAGACACAATCACTCTGTTGTATTATAGCGATGCTATGGGAGCCTTTTGATACTACTCTGGTTGATACTGCTAAAACTGGTGGTGTTATAACTTAAAATGATGTATAGTTTGTTCAAGATGTTTGGACGTATGTATTCTGTAAAGTCACTGACAGTTATTTTGTTTTATTTCATTTCATCATGCTTGGCAATCATGGTAGAGATCTTTGAAGGTGAGAATTTGTGCTATTCAGTATTCCTTTTTCTGTTCCATTTCACTGAAAGTTACTCTCTTTATAAATGGGGGTATGAAACAGCAGATATCGACATCCATAGGTGAGTTTAATATAAACATCTGGTGTGTTCTTTATATGTTGAACCTCATATCCAAAAAAAACAAAAAACAAAAAACAAAAAAACACAAGAACAAGAAGAACAAAGAATTCTTTGCTTTTTTAAACTTTCCGTTATCAACTCTATTTCTTATGCTGCAGTTAAAAGGACGTGTTCTGGGGCATGGTCACACTGATTACGCAGATACTATGTTTCATCTTGGAACTGTAAGATACTCTATTATTGTTTTCTTTGTTGCATGTTGATGATTTCTTCAATTTGTACATCTGCTACATAATGGCTAAAGATTACAAGGGCCTGAGTTGTTGATTAGTGGTTTTCTTTTTAGCATGAATTTGTGATGCCTGAATCATCTTTCAAAACTGAGTTCTTTCCAGAGAAGTTGGAGGAGAAAGTGGGAAGATAAAATTTGCACTACTGCCTCTAAAACTTTGTGGTAGACAACTTTTGATTGAATCATCTATGCAAAATTCGTACGGACACATTAAGTGTGGTTTGAAGTCTGTTTGTATATATGTTGTGTTTCACTTTCATGGAATAAATAACTGTGATTGTGGATGCCATTATTGCAGTTGTCCTGCATATTGCTTTTGAAACAACTACAGGAAACATTTTTCTGAGTAGCTTTGATGGTTTGGAGTGCAAAATTTAGGTCCTGTATCTCCAAGGAAAGGAGAAGGATGCAGAAGCCTATGTTCGGGATTCCATCCGGATACTGGAGGTTCAATAATATTTCATGCAATTAAATGTTATATTTTATTGTTCTGTTTATTTTTTTTGTGTTCTTGCACTAATGTACTTGCGCTTTGTCTATGTAGGAAGGTGGTCAGGGGGAATCATACATATGCCTGAGAAGGTTGCGTTATTTGGCACAGGTTATGGTTCTATTCTCTGTACTGAGACCTTTCTATCTATAATAGTTGTAGGTTAATTTGAAACCAGATGACAAACATGGAAGTTTCAGGTTGAATTTAACAGACTTGTTCTGTAATTGTTAAGAATTCACTTAGTAATATGGATTTTCTTCATTTTCAGATATTTGAATTCTATATTTTCATTTGAAGGTTCAGCCCTTGAATTGACAGGGACTCTTTTAAGTAAAGAGGGAAAGAAGATAACAAATTGAATAACATTCAATCAAACTGAAACAGATTTATATCAAGTCAAATCAACTGGAAGAGGCTGAGATCATTCAAAGAAAGATTCTGCACATCATGGAACTAATAAAGGTACTTTGTCACTCTTCTTCAAGATAGATTACAGTTTTATATTTTTCTACGTATTTCTGAGAGAGATTGAAGATGAAAGGCTTAAGATTATTCTCAAGATAAGCTTTATCTTTATAATTACAAAGAGACTGACCCTTCAACATACTCCTAGAAACTATCATAAAACCATAAATAGATACAGCTAATGAGAGTGATTAAATGCATCAGTAATTAATTAATCTAGGGACTCATCTAACAGCTGTATTGACTAACACTCCCCCGCAAGCTTGGCCATAGAGATCATCCATGCCAAGCTTGGATATCAACCACTGAAATCTACTAGGATGAAGCCCCTTGGTGAGAAGATCTGCCAGCTGAAATTCAGAGGAAACATGAGAAATTTGAATGATTCCTGCATCAATTTTTTCTTTGATGAAATGCAGGTCAATCTCCACGTGTTTTATCTTGTCGTGCTGAAGAGGATCTTGAGCTATATTGATAGCAGACTTATTGTCACAAAATTGCTTCATAGGATCTTCCCACTGAACTCTCAAGTCATGCAAAATGATTCTCATCCATAATAATTCACAAATTCCATGTGCCAATGCACGGAATTCAGCTTCAGCACTTGATCATGCAATAACTCCTTGCTTCTTATTTCTCCAAGCAACCAAATTCCCACCAAGGTATACACAAAAACCTGTAGTAAAGCGTCTGGTTACAATATCACTAGCATAGTCAGCAGAATAAGCTTCAAGTCGAAGCTTGTCACTTTTGGTGAACATAATACCTTTCCCTGAAGTACCTTTAAGATACCTCAGTATCCTATATGCGGCTTGGAGATACGGTTCTCTAGGATCTTGCATGAATTGGCTAATGACACTTACTGAGAAAGTGATGTTCAGTCTGGTGTGAGCAAGATATATCAGTTTCCCACATAATTTCTGGTACAATTTCTTGTCCACTTCCGGTTCAGTTTCAGCTTTGCTAATTTTCTGGTTGTAGTCAATAGGAGTAGACACTGGTTTGCAATCTTCCATCCCTGCTTGTTGAAGAAGACCCTTGGTATATTTTTGTCGGGAGATAAATATACCAGATTTGGATCGAGCTACTTCAATTCCCAAGAAGTACTTCAACCGACCAAGTTCCTTTACCTCAAATTCTCGAGCGAGTGTAGCTTTCAAACGAGCTTGTTCAGCAGGATCATTGTCGGTCATAATAATGTCATCCACGTAAACAATGAGGATACTTACTCCCCCGGAGTCAGAGTGCCTTACAAATAGAGTATGGTCACCTTGACTCTGAGCATATCCCGCAGCAAGCATCACACTCCTAAATCTGCCAAACCAGGCACGAGGAGATTGCTTCAGACCATACAGAGCTTTCTTTAGCTTGCAGACATGACGAGGAGAGCTGGAGGAAAAACCCGGAGGTAAGCTCATATAGATATCCTCATTGAGATACCCATTGAGGAAAGCATTCTTCATGTCAAACTGATACAGCTCCTAGTCAAGATGAGTAGCAATAGATAGAAGCAAGCGAAAAGTAGACATCTTGGCAACCGGAGCAAATGTTTCCCGATAATCCAAACCATAAGTTTTAGTGAAGCCACGAGCCACTAGACGGGCTTTGTACCTAGCAAGAGAACCATGGGCATGGTACTTGACTACATAAACCCATTTGCAACTCACAATGTTTTGCCCAGGTGGACTGTCCACCAACTCCCACGTGTGATTAGCCTCAAGAGCTGCCATCTCTTCCTTCATAGCATTTCTCCACTCAGCTGATTGGAATGCTTCTCTAACATTCTTACGAATTCGAATCTGATCAAGGTTAGTCAAAAATTGTCGGTGTTGATCAGAAAATCCGTCAAGAGAAGCATAATTGGACATGGGGTAAAGGGGTCTTTTTGTACAAGCCCTTGATCCTTTACTGAGAGCAATTGGGAGGTCAGATGTAGATGGAGGTGCCGATGGAGGTGCAGCAGGCGCAGGACCCTGATCAGAGATTGAAACAGGCTTGCTCGAAGAGGGGACCCTTCTGAAATACTTCTTGTCGAATCAAGGAGAGGTGATTTGCGGAATTTGTGGTGGTGGTGGTGGTTGAGGTGATGTCTGAGTGGGAAGGACATCACCCTGCGATAAGGGTGGAATTTGTGGTGGTGGTGGTTGAGGTGAAGTGTGAGTGGGGAGGACATAACCCTGCGATAAGGGTGGATTGTCTAAAAAGGATGTGGATGTCTCAATGAAGGTATCAGCAGTAAGAGGTAGTATCCCGGGGCTGATGTCTTTAAATGGAGGTTTAGGTACGATAGGGGTCACAACAGGAGCCGTTGGTGGTCCAATGGTGGTGAACAATTCTCCTGAAATGGAGTCCCCACATTCAAGATTATTAGGGACTTGAGCAGGCTGCAAGGAGCTGTAATATGGAGTATTTCAGCAAAAGTAAGGTCTGCAGTAACATAGGTGTGTTTGGTAAGAGGCAATTGATGGACGGTTTTTAGTCGCGTTAACCGTATCAAAATAATTTCGACCCTACCTAACTAATGTAGTGTGGTAAGCACGAGTCGATCCCACAGAGAATCAAGTTATTTCTAAGTTAAGTTTATTTACAAATTAATAGGAAACGGAGGGTTTTGAGTGATTGAAATAAGAAAGAAAACAAAATAAACTATAAACAAATTAATGGAAAGCAATTTAGAGAAAATCGTTCTACCTACAACTATCCACTTTATTTGGTTGAATTGATATTGTAACTTCCTCTTATCCTTTTATGATTCCTATGAATGCCCTTGTCCCGACCTAATATAGTTACTAGTCCAATCAGTCCTAGAAACCCTTATCAATCGAACAATCCCTAAAGAAGGATTTAACCCAATTGATAGCTTTAAGACCAGAGATTAACCAAGGTATTTGCAGTCCCTAAAAAAGGATTTAACAACACATCCAACTTCCTACCTATCCAATTAGTCCAATCAGCCCTAAAGGGATAAGTTTGCCACTTAGGTTAAGGTTCACAATCAGGAATCTACAAAACCCTAGCAATTGAATTGATTCTACCAAGTTGATCAGTCGAGATAAAATAAAACAATAAAACATTCAAGCACAAAGAAGTCGAAACATTCAATATAGGAAATAAAGAACAAGATTAGAAACTCACAACTCAATCAACAAAGCTTCAAATTGTAGACAAAACGGGAGAGTTTAGGTCTCCATCAAAATAAAACAAAACATACTTAGGTTAAAGAATTAAAACTGTCGGCCGTATACGTATGTTGATGTTCGGCCTCCTCCATCAGTGTATGAATGTATGTCTATATATATAGTATATAAAACTCCTAATCTATCTAAATTTATATAAATATAATTTATGATTCTATCTAATACGGAGTGTTTTCTAATTTATATAATAAATATTACTATATTATAATTCTATCTACCTAATTTAATCTAATGAAGTAACGGTAGAGGCTAGAGCACTTGTTGAGCTTGCACCTTCCCACTTTGGTACGTATAAATATATCATCCCAAATATCGATCCGAGCCGGCCTCATCACTTCCAATTTGCGAAATAATCCCATAAATTATGATCAACCTCCAATTTTATACGATCCAGCCAAAAATACCTGAAATATATAAAACACTAGTGTAGACTCCGAAAACTAAATAATATAAATTAAGCTATAAAATATGTAAAAATGCTCTAAACTAATATGCAATTCTACACTAAAAACATGACTAAAATAGACCCTATCAAACTACCCCATGCTTAGACTCTTGCTTGTCCTCAAGCAATGAAAAACAAATATAGAATTAATCATCCCACAAATAAGATTTTCATGCTTAGTTTTAGAAAAGCAACATCAAGCAATAGGAGCCATGAATAAGAAAAAAAAAATATCCTAGCAAGTATATTGGAACATAAGGCATGAGAAATATTTAGACTTGTGGTGCTAAAAATCCGGGAAAAAGCAACAACAACCAACCAGAACAACACCAAAACTTCCATACTTCGCAAACCATTCCAATAACATAAACTCCAATACACATCAATAAGCACTTTTTTATTTCAATAGCCATACAACTTATGCAATTTTTTTCATTTGAATGATGACTTCTTTTCTTTTCTTTTATGCTTACTTTTGCCCCTAAGTGAATTTTATCCTCCTTAGGTCCAAGCTTACTAGACTTTTACTCCTAAGTGAATTTTATCCTCCTTAGGCCCCTAGTAATAAGTCATCTTTATTATGCAAGAAGGGTTACCTTATTTTGGCTATGCCTCTCGCAATGCACAACCATACATATATCATCTCCACTCAAAGCAACTCCAACATAAAGATTTTTCACCAATTCTCCTCCTAATTCCCGAATAGGGTCAGGCTAATTATTGGCTATGATATATTTTTGTGGAGCTATCAAAAAGAATAGGCTTTAAGGGCTCAGATGGGCTTCAAGCAAAGGATAATATGTAAGGGTAGATAAGGTATAATATGGCTAAAGAAAACATGCCTCAATAATTTGAAATTCACAAGCAACAACAAGTGCAATACGGTATTGAAATAAGAAGCATATGAAGAGTATAATCCCACAATAAAAGCAAAAGGGAAATAATTATGAATAGTCCCTATAAGGCCAAAGCAAACTCACAAGGGTTATGTTTTTTAGATTTCAATTAAACCTCAACTATGAACCATACTTGCTCAATTATATTCTCAAATCATGCTCCAAAAATCATTTTCAAGCAATTCAATCAAATCATGGGATTTATGCAATGAAGATCATAAAAATGAATTAGAGAACAAACTAAACCAAGATGGGTAATGCATAACAAAAATTAAAACAAAAAACTAACATATATATAAAGATGGAGCTACACTTGAATTCCCCACCCCATGCTTAAAATCTTACTTTGTCCTCAAAGTAAATAAAATAGAATTGAAGAGGTAGAGGAAACTCACAAAGTAATCAGGCATTCGAGACAAATCATTCAACTTAAGAAGAGGTGGTGGTTTTTTCTCCGAACAGACCATAAAATTCAGTACTTCTCATAGTTATAGGACCGGGCGGATATTGAAGTCGAAGCCTGGCAGCAGCAAGGATTGAGGCAGCGTCGGGCGTCTAGGGCGGACGCCGACCATCGGAGCAGACGGCTATGGGCCCAGTTAACATCAGTACGCACCGGTGGATGGGATTGTGCATCTGCGGCGACCATCGGAGCAGACGGAGGGCGCTGTGCAGGTGGTGGTCCGGTAGCAGCGGGAGAGAGGGCGACGGGGCGGTTCTCAGCGGGAGAGATGATGCGCGAGAACAGGAGAGAGAGACAGGGGTGTGGCCGGTGTGGAGGCTGCTGACGGTCGGGTGAACAGAGAAAGAGAGGAGGAGAGGCCGGTTCGGTGGTGAGGTGACAGAAGGATCGAGAAATCCCGCACAGATGTAACAGGAATGGCGGCGGGCAACGGAAATCCCGTCTCAGCAGAGGCGGAAGGAGAGGAAGTGGTGGTGCGGTGATGGTGATGGTGGCCGGCCAGCGGCCTGGCGAGAGGAGATGGGTGGTGTGGTGAGGAGGAAAGGCGGTGGTGAAGTGGTCTGCTGGTGATGGTAGGGAAGGGCGGACGGCGGTGATGGTGAGCGCACAAGGGCGAGGAAGAAAGAAGAGACAGAGTACCTTTCTTTCTTTCTTTATTTTTTATTTTTTATTTTATTTTTTTGGTGTTTTTCTGATTTTTTTTTTCTATTCGGAAATAAAAAAATATATATATAAATAATCCTAACTAAAAATAAAAAAAAAATAACTAAAAATAAAACGAAAAAAAATATATATAAAAAAAATTAACATACCTTGAGTCTGTCTAAGATCGATTCAGACATTGTTAAAGCCCTCGACAACTTGTCAAACTCTTGGGCACATATACCACATAAACGATCATGGCTTTCTGTAGATGCTATGTAATACCACCAATTCAGTTCCATTGATGGCTTCTCAAAATATGCGCTCCTCTTTTGCCATCTCTTAGCTCTTTGTCCGTTTGCACCCTCATCAAATTCAAACAACAGAATCCTCTTTGTCAAAATTTCCTCATCTTGCTCATCTATCCAATCTCCTAAGATCTCCTCGTCAAGAGAGATGATAGTGTAGTCGTCACTAACCACCACCTCCGTCTCCCTAGGAAAAATCTCTGAAATAATTGGAATTGTAATTTGGTGAGCCATTTGGATCCGCTTCATCTCGTTATTGAGATCAGTTTGGATCATTATAAGTTGGGATTTCATTGCGTCAAAGTGTTCTTCCATAAGGGGCAACATGGACAATTCTTGTGATGTTTGCGGAGCCAGACATGGAGGCTCTAGCTGTCCGATTTGGAGCTCTAATTGTGCAATCTCATGTATAATATCCATCTCACGAGAGAGTTGAGTTTTGCACAAATGATGTACTTCAATAACCTTTTCAATCGGAACCCTAAACACCGGACAATCTTTAAATATATATGATTAGAAACTCCGCAAAAATCACAAAATAAACCCTGAGTCATCTTTAGAGGGAACCACCTAGACACAAACACAAATAGTTAGTAGCACGGGTGTTATGAACCGTAAGATAGGCTCACAACAAAGTTAATTATATACAATAATTGGCAAACACACAAACAAAGAAATAAACTTTGATTCCCCGGCAACGGCGCCGATTTGATGGACGGTTTTTAGTCGCGTTAACCGTATCAAAATAATTTCGACCCTACCTAACTAATGTAGTGTGGTAAGCACGAGTCGATCCCACAGAGAATCAAGTTATTTCTAAGTTAAGTTTATTTACAAATTAATAGGAAACGGAGGGTTTTGAGTGATTGAAATAAGAAAGAAAACAAAATAAACTATAAACAAATTAATGGAAAGCAATTTAGAGAAAATCGTTCTACCTACAACTATCCACTTTATTTGGTTGAATTGATATTGTAACTTCCTCTTATCCTTTTATGATTCCTATGAATGCCCTTGTCCCGACCTAATATAGTTACTAGTCCAATCAGTCCTAGAAACCCTTATCAATCGAACAATCCCTAAAGAAGGATTTAACCCAATTGATAGCTTTAAGACCAGAGATTAACCAAGGTATTTGCAGTCCCTAAAAAAGGATTTAACAACACATCCAACTTCCTACCTATCCAATTAGTTCAATAAGCCCTAAAGGGATAAGTTTGCCACTTAGGTTAAGGTTCACAATCAGGAATCTACAAAACCCTAGCAATTGAATTGATTCTACCAAGTTGATCAGTCGAGATAGAATAAAACAATAAAACATTCAAGCACAAAGAAGTCGAAACATTCAATACAGGAAATAAAGAACAAGATTAGAAACTCACAACTCAATCAACAAAGCTTCAAATTGTAGACAAAACGGGAGAGTTTAGGTCTCCATCAAAATAAAACAAAACATACTTAGGTTAAAGAATTGAAACTGTCGGCCGTATACGTATGTTGATGTTCGGCCTCCTCCATCAGTGTATGAATGTATGTCTATATATATAGTATATAAAACTCCTAATCTATCTAAATTTATATAAATATAATATATGATTCTATCTAATACGGAGTGTTTTCTAATTTATATAATAAATATTACTATATTATAATTCTATCTACCTAATTTAATCTTAATGAAGTAACAGTAGAGGCTAGAGCACTTGTTGAGCTTGCACCTTCCCACTTTGGTACGTATAAATATATCATCCCAAATATCGATCCGAGCCGGCCTCATCACTTCCAATTTGCGAAATAATCCCATAAATTATGTGATCAACCTCCAATTTTATACGATCCAGCCAAAAATACCTGAAATATATAAAAACACTAGTGTAGACTCCGAAAACTAAATAATATAAATTAAGCTATAAAATATGTAAAAATGCTCTAAACTAATATGCAATTCTACACTAAAAACATGACTAAAATAGACTCTATCAGCAATGTTCCAAAAAACGCTTGGCGGGTGCTTGGCGGTAGGGTAGGGTCAAGGGTCTAGGTGGGGTGTAGGCGGGGTCTAGGCGGATTTCATGGCGGAGCTTTGCTGTCTAGGCGGGTTTTGACAACCTTGACGGCCTGGACGGTAGGGCGAGTTCAAGGGTTTAGGCGGGGGTCTAGGCGGGTCTTGAAGGGTTTTTTAGAACAGTGGTAAGAGGGCAGTAGCACTTGTAACCCTTCTTTGTGGTGGAATAACCTATAAAGATGCATTTCTGAGCTCTAGGATCAAGTTTTCCTCTACGAGGAGAATGAATATGGGTGTATATAGTGCAGCCAAAGATCTTAGGCTCTAGCCTATGAGAAATTGAGAGATTAGGAAAGAAGGATTGAAGGTGTTTCAGCAGAGTTTGGTACTTCAGCGCTTTTGAAGGGGTTCGGTTTATCAAATACACGGCGGTGAGGGCTGCTTCTCCCCAATAGAACTTTGGAACATTAGATTGAAACATGATAGCTCTAGTAACATTAAGAATATGCCCATTTTTCCGCTCAGCAAGGCCATTTTGTTGTGGTGTATACACACAAGAAGACTCATGAATAATACCTTTTGTGGTGAAAAAGGAGGAAAAGGTTTGATTAAAGTAATCTTTGGCATTATCAGATCGGAAGCATTGAATGGGTTTGCCAAATTGATTGAGAATCATAGCATAAAATGCAGGAAGGACAGTACTCACTTCAGATTTGTGTTTGAGCAGGAGCACCCATGTCACCCTGGTGCAATCATCAATCAAAGTAAGAAACCAGCTAGGATATGAGCCTTACTCATGATAGTGGTGCTCCCAGGATCCTATCTTGGGGCAGCTAAAGGCTTTTTTGGAAACCTTGTATATATTTCATTTCTGATTTCAATATATTTACATTTAAAATCAAAAAAAAAAAAAAAAAAAAGAAACCAGCTAGACCCATTTATATTCTTCACTGGTGCAGGACCACAAATATCGCTATGGATTACCTCAAAAGGAACAAGGCATCTTTTATCTCGAAGAGGAAATGAGACACGTTTGTGTTTGACTTTTTCACAAGTAGGACAGACAAGGTTTTCTGATTCTAAGCCAATAAAAAGACTAGGAAGAATGTGCTTCATCAAGGAAAGAGAAGGATGACCTAGGCGGTGGTGTTGGAGCCAAAGTTTCTCTAAATTTGCGGTGCTAAGACAGGTAGTACTATGAGGCTTCTCTAAGAAGTAGAGGTTCCCACTTTCTCTACCACGTCCAATCATTTTCCCCGTGACTAACTCCTTTATTACACAACCCGAAGGAGAGAACAAAACTTCACAGTTCAAATCATGAACCAGTTTCTTAATAGATATAAGATTAGATGAGAGATTGGGAATGAATAAAGCATTACAAAGAGGAATGGAGAAGATGGAAGTAACGGTGCCAATACCTAAAATGGGTGTTGAGGTCCCATTGGCAGTAATGAGTTGCTTCTGATAGGTAAAGGGCTGATATGAAGAAAACAGAGCCTGATCATTGGTCATATGATCTGTTGCGCCGCTGTCCAGAATCCATTGCTGGCCAGAAAGATGATTTCGGGTACGAGTGAGAGCCAAAGACTCACAATACACCGAGTCAGGGGAAGATTCAAAAGCCTGCAGAACATTCTGTAGGTGTTTGATTTCAGCTGCGATTTTGGCAGGAGAAGAATATGATGTCATGGCAGAAATAGGTGATGGATAGGCGGCAAAGGTGGCGGCCAAACTGATGGTAAAATAGATAGTGGATAGGCGGCAAAGGTGGCAACCAAAGGTTCTAAAAACTCAGATCTCTCAAGATCTCTGATACCATGAGAGAGATTGAAGATGGAAGGCTTAAGATTATTCTCAGGATAAGCCTGATCTTTATAATTACAAAGAGACTGGCCCTTCAACATACTCCTAGAAACTATCATAAAACAATAAATAGATACAGCTAATGAGAGTGATTAAATGCATCAGTAATTAATTAATCTAGGGACTCATCTAAGAGCTGAATTGACTAACAATTTCTAAGTCTTGCTCTAAATTTGGTTGAGGAAGTTGTTTTTTTCGTTTTGAATTGTGTAGACCCTTTATTCTTTCTCTCTTTTTTGTTGGTGCTAATTATTATTTCTCTAATTATTCTTGAATAAACAGGGTTGGAATACGTTAGACACTGTTATATCTGCTGAAAGCTTAGCAATGACGTTGCAAGCATCTGGAAGGCTTGGGGATGCTCAAGAATTGTTGGAGCGGCAAGTATTATTTATGATTTATCTTAATTGAAACAGTGTGACAATTGCTGACCCAAACTTTGTTGATTTTCATTCACAGGTGTCTTGATTTTCGAAAATCATTACTTCCTAAAAATCACATCCAGGTTGATATAATGATTATTAATCTATATTCTATAGCACTTAAAATATAGTGATATAGTATTAGTTTTATTACATCTTCTGTGTGGTTGAGTTTATGTTATGGTAAAATGAAGGTCACTTTCATCGAATAGTTGCAGAACTATAGAAATACACTTCTAGAACACACCTTATACCCTTGTCAAAAATTAATGGCTTCTACTATGTTCTCAATAATAGTGTGTAGCAATTTCATGAAACAATATACTCCCTCCTTTTAATAATATATAAGACCTTTTAGCAGTTGACACTTGACACACTTGTAAGGAAAGTATTTATTATACTAGAAACACCAATCTTTTGACTAAAATCTTCTTGAATTCACTACACATTAATTGCTGACCATGAGCACCCTTCACAACAAACGACTAGTCCTATGATATGGTTTTTTAATTTATAAGGCCAGCACATTACTAAATTAGGCTATCTTGTATCCTCGGGCTTAAAATATACTCAAGGCCCAGCTTGTAATTCAGCCTGAGCAAGGAACTCATCACCTCCACAGGTCTAACTCATACAAATCTAGCCTTTCAGGTTGGCCTTTTTCTTAACTAAGACATGGATAGGAGAACTCCAAAGCCTTTCAGGTCTAACTCATCACCTCCACAGGTCTAACTCATACAAATCTAGCCTTTCTGGTTGGCCTTTTTCTTCACTAAGACATGGATAGTAGAACTCCAATTGGTATAGATAGTATTTTCTAGTACTTGTGCATTGCAGTCCTGTCACATGGAAACCACAGCTTGGAATTCCTTCTTTGAGTTTTAATATTTTCATAGCTCTGAAGGATTTGGCGTTCACTTTATGCTGAAATGGGTCTTTCTATCATTCCAATGCCAGATTGGTGCTAATATGCTTAGTCTTGCTCGATTATCAATTTTAAAAGCTCATGAACTTCGGAAGCTGGGAGGATCTGAAGCGATTGCTGAGCTTGAAAGAGCAAGAGATCTTTTGAAAAATTCTAGCAGGTTTGCACTTTCTATTGCCTGGTCTGTTTCTATTTTCTTATTAGTATTTATATAAGCACTATCATCTTAGACACAGAACTGTGATTCGTCATAGCGCACATTTTCAATTTATCAACCTTATGCACAACCTGTAGGATAAGAGAAAGATCTTTTTTTTTTTTTTATAGCGGAAGAGTTTTTAAGGTTTAAATTTGTTGAGTTGTAAAAGGCCCATGATGTTGTGTATCAGATAATTTGAGTAATTCAAAGATGCTGACAATTGATGAAGGGCTTCTGACTTCTAAGCTATATATGGACTAGACATTGCTAATATTTACAGTAAGGGAAGGCGGTGCAATGCCATTATTGTTATTTGCCATCATTCTTTTTTGCCGGGTGTTATAAGAAGTAACTTCTTTGTGAAGGCTTATTATATTCTTTTTTACTAGTTATTTTATTCCTTCATAATGATAGGATAGCAAGGTCTCTTTTGGATGGGTTGAGTAAACCAAAGAGAAGCAGGCAGAATGAGGATTTTGGAAGAACTGCACATGCTGCTTTGGTCATTCTGGTGAGTGAACATCGTTCTTTTCAAGGACCTTGGAAATCAGGGTATCATCATAAACGAGCATCTTATCATTTATGCATCTTCAATGACATTCAATGTTTATATGGTGCAACTGTGCTGGGTTGTATGGGTCATATGAGATGATTTTGATTTTGTGATACCATCTCTGATCAGTGACAGAAATTATATGCCATGTGCTTTCACTTGCAGTTGCAATCACTGAATGCTCTGGGACGTTTGGAAATCAACAAATGGGAATCTAAAGATTCAAGGGTTAGTATATGAGTGATTATCTTATTTCATCTTTTTCGTCTCTCGATCAATCAATGATGTTCTTCATTTTATTTTATTTTTGGCCCTTTATTCTGGATTAACAGGAAGCTTCAACTCTAGAGGCAGAGAAAGCATTTGATGGATGCATCACAGCTTTTAAAGAGGTATGCTATCATTCTTATCATCAATTATCAGTTTAAATGTGGGTCAAGGCTTAGCTGCTTCTTTGTGGTTCACTAAGATTAAACACTTGCTGTTGCTAAAATGTCACATTTCTGCGAACCTTGTAATATAATGCAAAGGTTCTCGGCAAGTATTTTGGCATTTCCTCTTCTATGTGTTTATTGATCGTGCTTGGTGTACTGTAGTTGACTACTCTGGAATCGTCTGTGCATCTGCAGTACAGAACAGGTAAAACATCCATACCTGTGGAAGCTAAAGTGGAGTATCTTTCATGCTTAAAACAACTGTTGAGTATATTAAGTGATCCTGAGTCAAAGAGCCCAAGGAGATTCAAAGGATCCATCTTAGAAGAGCTCAAAGAAGAAAGCAAGTGTATTGAGGTTGAAGTTCCACCTGGAAGAAGCCCTTGAATAGTGGTTAAACAATCGACAATCGAGTTTGTTGCTTACAGGATACACTATATCGAATTGTACAAGACTAGACAATACTCTTCGATCTATTTGAATGTTCTTGGAGAACAGCAAGAGAGAAAGAACTGCAAAGAAAAAGTGAGTAATGAGCATTCAAATCGAACTGTTCTTATAGTATGATGTTGGATGGTAACAGCAAAAATAGAGGGTTCTAGTACTTCGTAAGTACATTACTTTTGATGACAATTTTTCACTTCAACATTAAATGTGTTGGAAACTTCTAATAGATTTTTCATATGTTTTTTTTATAGGTATATGACAACTAAAGAAGATTGATAAGAAGTCATAACGAGAAAATAAAACTTCTCTAACATCGTCAAGCAGAAGACGACTAACATTAGGAGGAGGATCAGCTAAAATATGAACTTTATACAATGAGAAAACGAAATTAGCATGTGAATTCATCACCTTACATTCTCCAAAACTATGATTGAACTGAACAATCAAGTGATGCAAATTATCAACTCCCTTCTATAGGAAACCCAACACCAATATAGAGTTTACATATTTGGGACATTCTTTGTAATCTTCATAAAAAAGATGTCTATAGAAAAAAAAAACAGTTTTTTTTTTTAAGTTTAAAAATAAAGGGAAGTTGACAAGATCACATTTGTCTTGACAAGATGATTATTAAAAAAAATTACACACTAGTCTTTTTCATTATAAAACCTAATGGTTGATGATTTCTTAAAACAAGCCATAAATTGAATAAACAAGCCATTGCAATTCTTGTAAAAATCAAAGTGGTGGAATTAAACTGCACATAGGACGATTTCAACTGAACAACTTTCTTTCATTAAAATGGAACTAATTGCCTAATTGCTTAATCACCACAGGAAGTTGCCTGTCCCCATAATTAGAGTGGATTGTCGCCGAAGAAGATCAAGAGCTTCATCCAATATTTTCTGATTTGTTAGTCATTGATCATGGCGTCAACCTCGCCCCCCGGATCCCCAATCCCCTCTCGCCTCCTAATGCCATTTCCAACAGCTCCGATTAGGCATCCTAATTGTTCCATTTCCTTTCAACCAACACTAACATCCCCCCCCCCCCCCCCCCCCCCCCGCACTTGATCGACCACTGCACGACCGAATCTTTGTGCTTGAAGCCATCAATCGGATTAGTCTCGATAGTTTGTCGTGTTCTCTGATAGCATTTATTTTAGACTAATTTTCGGCATACATTTGCATATTGGTTTAGATTATTTTCATACACATTTATCATATTGATTACTTCCTAGTTATGAGAGGAGACAAGAGTAGATGCCGAGATTGCAAGATTATCCCATTTGGGGGTTTGAGTACCCCACACCATTTACTAGTGTTAGTATGAAAGAAAATAGGTTTGGATAAATTCCCCTTGCAGGATTCCAATGAACTACATTGACTTATATAACAGGATTATAGGTGTTAAAGTATCAGTGTGAACGTAAAAATACCTAATATGGACAAAATAATATAATGTGATATTAACGGATTCTATCAAACTCTCCAGTCGAAACTGGAGGAGGCCGAATAGTGAGACTAGATTTAAAGTCTAAGAACAATTGTCTAGCTAATCCCTTAATAAAGATGTCGGCATACTGGCATGTGGAGGGAACATGAAGCACACGAACATGGCCGAGAGTAACCTTGTCCCGAACGAAATGAAGATCAACCTATATGTGCTTCATCCGTTGGTGCTGGACCGGGTTGCGAGCAAGGTACATCATCGATACGTTATCACTGTAGAAAAGGGAGGCACGACGAAGGGGGCAATGTAGCTCAAGAAGAAGATTCCAGGGCCAAAAGCACTCAAAAACCACATTATTAGCAACTCCCCGGTATTCTACTTCTACACTAGAGCAAGAGACCAAAGACTAGCACTTAGCGGACTAGATGATGAGTGTGTCATTGAAGAACCCATAGTAGCTCGAAGTGGATCGCCGACTATCCGGACATCCAGCCCAGTCTGCATCGATATAGGCAATAAAGCCCGTCTTGGAAGACGAAGTGATGGTGATGCCTAATGCCGGGGTGTCGTGGATGTACCGAATGATGTGTTTGAGGTCATGAAAGTGTGTCTTTCGTGGGTCATGCATAAAGAGGCATATCTGTTGAACTGCATAGCTAATATCAGGATGGGTGAAGGTAAGGTACTGGAGAGCACCTGCAAGACTGCAGTATAGAGACGGGTCATTGGCTGGCGGGTAAACTAATCTAATTAGTGTAGTTTGGCAAGTACAGGTCGAACCCACAGACTTGTGCAATTCGTATGCTCAATTTGTATGCTAAAGTGAGAATGATGTGAAAAAGGGGTTTCGGAAGTATGCAGAGTAACACAAAAGTAAGTAAAGGATGCAATGATGATGATTGATAACAATATGTGAGAAACACGCTTGATTAATTAGTAACCACTCTCACTTTGGATTCAAATCCTTGAAATTCCCTAAACCTATTTTGTTTAGCAACCTATTGCGAAAATCAATTGTACCTTGACAATAACTTTCAATTTCTTCCCTGCAATTAGTGAATATGTCAACTAGACTCTAAACACCCTTATTGATGAATAACCTAGAAACTATCCAGATTCAATTCAACAATAGCAATGCACACCAAGGAAATTCAATAGGAACAATTGAAATAAAGCAACTAGCAATAAACCAATTGTATCTTTATCCTCATGCAATCAACTGAGTCAACAAGCCCTAGATGATCACAAGTCGCTACTACAATCCAAGTTCTTCAACTAGCGTCCCTATAGATCTAGCGATAAATTGAATTCAAGTAATATTAGGTGGTCAATCCAATAGAACACAAACTCAGTCATAAGCAATGACAATGGAAAGATAAAGATTACTCAAAAGTAAATAGAGAAAAGAACATCTCACAAAATATCAAATCGAAAGCTTCAAACTAATCAATCAAACGAAAGAGGAGTTTAGTTCGCCATAGCACAAAAGCTTTCCTCTAGGGTTTCTTCAATGGCTAAACGGTAAATAATAAGTCTCCTAAAAACCACTTTTATAGACGCATCCAAAAGGGTTACAAAATAATCCAATTAAAAATAAGTAATTCGACAAAGTAGGGTTTCAGTGCTGGCAAAGGCCGCGGGCGCGTCTCAGGACGTAGTCAACCTTTCACATCTCAGCTTTGACCGCGGACGCGGCCCAGTGTTAGCTCACTCCTTCAGCTTGTTTCCTTTGTCTACTCACGTGATTCTGCTTCCTTGCTTCGAGTTCCCCTCATCCAAGCTCTTCAATGCCTGCAATTAACAACAATTGTGTATAGATTCCGCCTCCATAACCACAACAATCTAATTCACAAATAAATATGAATGAGGAAATTATTTACACCTAAACTATGCTAAATAAGTCCTATAACACCTATATGAATGCATGCTATCAGCGGGTCTGACCCAACACTGATCTTTTGACCGACCTCAATAGGAATGAGTGCGGATTTTCAGTTAGACATCCCTGCCCTAGTGATAATGTCCCTGACATACTGCTCCTGAGATAAGAATAAGCCAGACTGATACCATTTGGCCGCAATCCCCAAGAAGAAGGAGAGTGGGCTAAGGTCATGCATGGAAAATTCCTTGCAGAGGACCGATATAATGCGGTGACGTAGGGCATTAGATGAGGTGGTAAGGACAATGTTGTCAACATACAGAAGAAAGTAGCCCTCGCATTGCCCTGATGGTAGATGAAGACATATCACTTGCAACTCACAAACCCAATTTCCCCGATCCCCACATCTGACAAAGATGTCATCCTTGACCCAAACTGGAATATCGCCATGAATGACGAGTATAGTGCACTTACTCAAAATAGAAGCTGGGAGCTTGTTCATAGGCCCGAAGGTGCTAATGTGGTTCGTTGCTAGTGGCTATTCAGACACAAATACAAGTTGGATGGGTCTCTTGAGCGCTGCAAGGCATGCCTTTTGGCTAATGGGTGCTTTCAGCAGGTAGGCATTAACTCTCATGAGAGAGTCCAGTGGTCAAACCAGTGAATTTTCTAATAGAAATGAGGTTTTTACTATGTTTGGAATGATGAGGACATTGATCAGGCTGAAGGATTGGGTTTTGGTGGTGATAGTGGCTGATCCAAGGCTAGCTGATGGAATACGCAAGTTGTTACCAACAATAATAGAGTTAAAAGTGTCTTTAATCAAATATCCACTTGTTTGGAGGATGAGGAGGGGTTCACCAAATATCTTTCCAAGTCTGCGAAGAAGCGGGCTAAGGTGGTTGTGGTTCAAGCTCTTAGGGCGCAAGGTAAGTGGCTGCATAAGTCGATGAGAAGCGCTAAGGATGTTCATAAAGGTAAGGTGAATGCCGAGGGGGGAGGGATCTCTAAGGAGCAACCATGAATGTCCTCGCTTGGAATGTGAGGGGGCTTAATTATCCCCTGAAACAAAATGATGTTCGGAAGTTCATCTTTGATAATAAGGTCAAGGTATGTGGCTTACTTGAGACCAAGTTGAAAAGAAATATGAATCTCAATGCTTTTGTTGAGCGGTTGGTTCCCGGGTGGAAGTTTGCCATGAATTTTCATCTCCATGAACGTGGTCGTATTTTGGTGTGTTGGGATGCTATAGAATTTGATGTGGAGGTATGTGGGATTTCGGCTCAACATCTAGCTTGTGTGATGAAATGCCGAGCCTCGGGGTTTCGATTCGGGCTTTGCTTTGTATATGGCTTGCATTCGGTTGTTGATAGACGAGGCTTGTGGGAGTCGGTCTCAATGGAGTTAGGAGCGGTCTCTCTTTCGTGGATGGTGCTTGGTGATTTTAACAACGTCATGGCATCGGGTAAGCAAATTAATGGGGCGCCCGTCACTATGTACGAATGCAAGGATATGATAGATGTGTGTCATGATCTCGGTCTTGTTGATGCTCCGTCTTCGAATGCGTCTATATTTACTTGGACCGATCGGCGAGTTTGGAGTCGGCTGGATAGAGTATTGTTGAATCATGATTGAGTGAATTGCTCATGGCTTGTTCGGCTCATTTTTCGGATATGTGGCATTCGTTTGATCACAAGCCGGCTCTGGTCACTATGCGTAGTGAGTCATCGGTTGCGAGGTCTTGCTTCAAGTTCCATAATATGTGGGTGGATCATATCGACTTCAAACGCATTGTGCGGGAGAGTTGGGTCACTCATGCTCATGGAACATACCAATACCGATTGTCCCGGTTGCTGAATGGTATGAAGCACCCGCTCAAAGTTCTTGATAGACGGGAGTTCAGCCACATATCTGCTCGGTCGTCTAGGGCTGTTTCTTCCGAGTATTCTTTGGCACTTGATCATTTGCGGGATAGTCCTTCTTCGGAGGAGTGCCGACGCATTGTGGATAGAGCCCGGCTACAAGTGCAACACTTGCCTAGGGCAGAGCGGGTCTTCTTTGCTCGAATGGCTAAGGCCAAGTATGTCCTTAATTCCGATCGGGGGAGTAAGTATTTTCATGCACTCATGAAAGCCAATGGTAAGCGTCGATTTGTGTCTTCTATTGCTCGTTTTGACGGGAGTCACACTTTGAATAAGGCCGAGGTTGCTCAAGAGTTCGTCAATTATTTTACTTCGCTCTTTGGTATGGATGTTGATGTTGTTGAGGATCCTAGTGGGAGGTTCGCACATGGGGTTGTCCTTACACATGAAGACGGTTTGATGGTTGAGCAGCCGATTTAAATTGCTGAGATTAAGTCTACTTTGTGGCCGATGGGGGATGAGAAAGCTCCTGGTCCGGACGGATTTTCCGCTAAGCTCTTCAAGGCTTCGTGGAATATTATTGGCCCGGAAGTTTGTGCGGCGGTTAAGGAGTTCTTTGTCGATGGTAAACTCCTTCGGCAATTCAATCACACTATTATTGCTCTTATTCCGAAGGTGGACATCCCTTGTCGTGTTGAGCATTATCGTCCGATTGCTTGTTGCAATGTTATTTATAAACTTATTACGAAGATCATGACGGTCCGGCTTGGGAGTTGTTTGGGCGGTATTATTGACCAGGCGCAAAGTGCCTTTGTGGAGGGCCGTCTTTTGTCCGATAATGTATTCCTGGTGCAAGAATTGCTTCGCCGGTATAATGTGCATCGGGATACCAATAGGTGCTTCTTAAATGTGGACCTTGCAAAGGCGTATGATACCATCTCTTGGAGGTTTCTTCGATTTGCCATGGTCGGCATAGAGTTACCGCCAACATTCATTTCATGGGTCATGGAATGCGTCTCTTCCGCTACTTATTCTATCAAAGTCAACAAGGGTATTCATGGCTTCTTTAATGGAAAGCGTGGCCTCTGACAAGGTGATCCGCTTTCACCTTTGCTCTTTGTGATTTGTATGGAGTTTTTGTCCCGCATGATTCGCAAGGAAACACCTCTTCTGGCCTTTATGTTTCATCAACATTGTGAGAAAGTGCGCTTGTCTCACCTTATTTATGCGGATGATGTGGTTTTGTTTTGTCGTGAGACCTAGGCTCCGTTGGGGTCTTGTTGCGCTGCTTAAGATCCTTTGAGGAGGTTTCCGGTTTGAAGGTTAACATCTCTAAGTCATCCGTCATCACAGCGTCTATGTCGGTTGAGGAGAAGAACGCCATTGTCGAAGCCACTGGTTTCACCGAGGGTCGGTTCCGATTTCGTTATTTGGGGGTTCCGATAACCCCTCATGAGCTCCGGGTGATACATTACCAGCCCCTATTGGATCGTATCTCTAGATCTATTGGTTCTTGGGAAAAGAAGTCTCTTTCTTTTGCGGGACGGAAGGAGTTGCTAGTGTCGGTCTTACAAGGTAATGAAGCTTTTTGGCTTTCTATGTTACCACTTCCGGTTGTTGTTCTCTCGAAGTTGGTGGCTCTTTGCCGGAATTTCTTATGGAAAAACCCCAATGTACGATGGTCTAAGGTGTGCGCTCCTAAATCTGAAGGGGTTCTTGTTTTGCGAGACCTTCGGACATGGAGCACGAGTTTCATGCTTAAACATTATTGGCATATCCTTGATTGTCGGGAGTCTTTATGGGTAAGGTGGATTCATTATCGGTATTTAGAGATTATTGATGCATCGGAATGGGTCCCTCATAGGCGTGACTCGCCTGTTATTAAGGTTGTCTTGCGTGCTCGGGACTTGGTCAACATCCTTGATGGTCGAGATCGTCCGACAAGTGAGCTTCTGGCCTCTTGGTGCATTGATGGAAGATTTTGTGTCTCTAAAGCGTATGATGCATTGCGTGACCGATCGCCCAAGGTAAGGTGGACTAAAGAGGTGTGGGTGAAGCGTAACACGCCTAAGCACATGTTTGTCTTGTGGCGTGCGGTCCTTGGCCGATTATCCACCTTTGATAGACTTTACTATCTTGATATTGATCCGTCTTGCCGTCTATGTGGCTTTGATCTTGCGACTCATGATCATATATTCTTTCATTGCCCTTATGCCAAAGAGGTTTGGGGTATTAAGTGACAGAGATTCGGGATTCCGATGGTTGCTACCTCCTTGGATAGATGCTTGAGATGGTTGCGGAGATGTTCGAAGGGGACTGCTCCGAGGGTTATGGCTCATCGTTTTGCCCTTTTCTCCTTGGTGTATTACATATGGCATGCTAGGAGCACCAAAGTTTTTGACAATAATTTGATCCTTGCCGATGTACTAGCTCGCTTAGTATTGACTCATGTCTATCGATTGTTGTATGATCTTTTTCCTTTACATATTGTTGAGACAATTTAGATTCTTTGTTTTATGATTTGCTTTAATAGGGTTGTAGTGCCGAGTTGCCTGTGTGCGCTTGGGGTACTTGTTATGGTCTCAAGTATGTCCGAAGGGTTTGCGTACCCCTAGGGATACTTTGATCTACTACTTGTTGCTTTCTTGCTTGTACTAGCCTGTTTGGCTTTATATCTTTTCTATGAATTTACCCACCATTCCCCTTTGGGGTTTGGATTCTCAAAAAAAGTGTCTTTAATCAAATTGGACAGGAGGTTACCTGATCCGTTGGTCATGTGAGATGTGGATCCAGTATCCATGTACCACTAGTTGTCCGGCTGGTTGAGGGACATCGAGTCGAAGGCCTAATCAATATCCTTCGTCATGTAGGCTGGGTAGTTGCCTTAGGAAGAAAGCATCGGTGGTGGACCAAGGATGTCGGGGTTGTTCGCGGTCGGGTAGGGACATGGGGGAGCCAGCCACCGGGGAGGCGGCCTCTGTGGAGATGTGGACCAAGGAGGTGGTGGAGCATTGGGAACCCATCCATAAGGAGCCCTCCACACGAACTCTGGCGCCTGCTGCTGGGGGGCACTACGGCGGCCTCTGCCACAACCACGACCTCAACCTCTGTTGGCTGTCATAGATGGTGGTTTCGGATCGGGCATGGAGTCGAGATTATAAGATGAGATTAGAGTTTGCTTGCCCTGATTCGACGATGTTTGCTTGTTGATTTTGGTTTCTTCGAGACTAGGTTGAGATCTAGCCTTCTCGAAAGTTGGCAAGGGCTCGGTTTGTTGAATGAACGTTGTTGAAGCCTTGTATTCATTAGGAAGGTCAACGAGGAGTTGAAGGACAAGCCGAGTGGAACTTCGTGCATATCCAACCGCAGTCAATTGGTCAGAGAGAGACTTAAGGTGAAGGCAATACGCGTCAATGGAGGGGAATGCAACCAGCTTGCAGTTTGATAAGTCGTTCTCCGGTTGGACAACCCTAGTGGACTTGATATCTTTGAACAAGTTCCGGAGTTTGTCCCAGTTCGATTGAGTAGTGTTCTTCGGATCCAGGATGGTAATGAGGAGATCGGTGGAGATGGTCGCATAAATCCATTGAAGAACAATGTTGTTGAGTTGCTTGAACAATATGTCATCAATGAAATCAAGGCAAGGAACAGTCGGATCAATGAGGAAATCAACCAAGTGAGCCTTAGCGGTAATGTTGAAGAGAGCACACCTGGAAGCGTAGGGTGTGGTGGTGTTGTATAGGGTGTTTCATCGATCTCTTGATGAAGTCGTTCCTCTTCATCATCATCCATCGACTCGATCTGTGGGTCTGAATTGAGCTTATGTGGAGAATCTGGTGTGAGGATCATCGACAAACAATCGACTGCGGGAGGACCCTCGATCTCTTGAGATCTAATTGGGATCTCCATAAGTCCCTTTGCCATTAACAAAGAAGCGAGCATCTTCTTGATGTTGTCCATACTCCGTTTTATCTTGGCATTCACCGGTCTGATTTTGTTGAGGTTTGAGGTCATCTTCTCAACTTCATCGATTACATCCTCAGACGATTCTTACAACGTTTCAATCTCCGAAGGCTCGTTCATCTCTGATACCATTGTAACCGGAATTCCGTTGCTCGACTCCATTAAAACAGCTTGGGCGAGAAATCAGATTGGGATAGGGATAAGCTCAGCTAGAAGCTCATGAATGAACTCGAAACCAAGGGTTTCCAGATCTAGAAATCAGCTGTAAGGGAAGAGGAACTGATCCGAAGATTTACAAAACCGATTTGCAAAACTAATTGCAAAAATTATAGAGAGATATTTTGGAAGAAGAAGATGATGATTTCTGTAATTGAATGCATCTCATTACATACATAATTTGCTTATAAAGGATACTGGTATCCAAAGTACTTGAAATAAAAAATGGATAAGGGCTAAGTCCAAGATAACATAAAGCCTTATCGACCCACTCAGAAATAGAACAAACCCATTACATATTAAAACTATAAATAAAGTTCTCTTTCTTAAAATTTGAAATACCTGTTACAAAATCTAATCCATAAAGATAACCACTTATCTCCCTAAAAGCTATCCGATTGGTTAACTGGATAAATTCTATCATGATTTGGCCGGATTAGATCAAACTTCAAAATTAGGGATAAACCTGTCTGAGTTTGTTTGGATTCGAAATCACAAATTGATTGAAGATAGAGATATAATAGCATACGGGAAATGGTCCAGAAGCAATTTAGCTGAGATCCAGGCGAGATTGGAGGATCGAGGTGAAATTCACCTTGGGTTTAAAGTAGTTCGACGCATGCTAGAGTTAGGAGAAGGGTTTAGTGAACCCGGTCCATCAATTTATTGTAATGGGCCCGGTCTCCCTGAACCAAAGAAAAGAAAACCATCAGTTCAAGATCTATTTATATATATATATATATATCCAATATTTTATTTATTAAAATTCTTCATAAATTAAATAATAAAATAACAAAACACCTAATTTAAGTACATTTTATTTTACGTGACACAATTTTTTCTAAAATGTTATATTAAATCTTTCTTTATCTTAAAAAATATATAATTATACTTTTACATAATATAACATAAAAAAATTATTTATTCAAATAAGAAAATGTCAAAAATACTTTGGAGATATAACATGAAGAAAATGTATTTATTTGAATTATAAAAGAAATGCCCAAAAATACTTTGAGTATTTCAACAGGAGTATCCAATCAAGATGTCGTTGTATTTCGGGACCTAGTGCTACTCCCCCCACCCACCCCACCCCACCCCCCAATTCTATAGAGTAAGGGAGTTAGGTGGTGATCAACAAAGACGGTCAACTAGAACTATCAATCGGATCAAACGGGTCGGGTTCGGGTCGGGTCGTAATGGGTTTCGGATAAAACGGGTTTCGGATAAACGGGTTTCGGGTAAACCCGGGTCGATACTAACTCGGGTTGACCCGGGTTTCCAGCGGGTTCGGGTCGATTTCGGGTCAATTTTCAGATTGTCAATTTTTTTTATTTTCTCAATCAAAATTGACACTTCGACGCCTCATAAAAGGTGTAAAATGCTAAAATGAAAGGGCCTAACTTATCGAAAATGACAAAAAGACATACATAACCAAATATTACAATAACCAACAAGTTCAGATGACCAAATACTAAAAATATCCAAAATATCTGATCATTTGAAGATTCTAAATACGAGTCTAAAAATCCGCAAATTCAAACACAATAGATAGGGTTGAATAAAAATTAGTTAGGATAACATCCTTAATTTACAATAGAAATAAAACCTAATACAAGCTTCAAAATATGATATTAGATGAGCCACAAAACACAACTGGCGTACTCCTTCAATCGTCAGATCCCCATTTCGTTCATTTGATACTCAATTCCTCGAATATCTTGGTGTTCATTTTTATCTGTATTGTAATAAATATTCAATTAATACTCTAAATCTCTAATCAATTATACAAGATAGCGTATCAATGCCATTTAAAGTAAACGTACCTTCGTCAATATGAAATCCAAACAACCAAGTGCGAGTAGTGAATAGCGCATCTGCTGTATACGGATGAAGAGAGGATCTCCATTTCGTGAGAACTCTAGCTCCCATACTAAATGAAGATTCGGATGCCACAGTAGTAATGGGAATCGCTAAGATGTCTCTTGCCAAAAGAGCGAGTATGGGATATTTGGAAGAATTTTCCTTCCACCACACAAGAATATCTAAATCGGTAGTGTGACTTAACCTCGACTCATCTAGGTACGACTGTATCTCAGTTTTGTCTTCAGAAAAATCACCATAATTAGCAAATCCCTAAATATGGAATCAGTTAAACATAGAATTTAGATTAGCAACATGCCAACAAGCTAAAAGATCAACGTAAATAATGACGAAAGAGCAACAAGTAATAACTAGATAAGTAATAAATGTAGATTAGCAATAACTAGAGCATTAATAAATAAAAAAATGTATAAACAATTAAACATAGAAATTTAAAGTAGTAATTTAGATTAGTTTACCGCCATCTCATCTTCATCACGATGTTGGTTCTCTTGTATGCCTCCTACACTTGCTTGAGTAACATTGCGGTTTGCATACTCATTAAATAACTTACAGAACTCTTCCATCACATGTTCACCCTTTGAAGCTGCATATTATTCTCAAGATGGGATTAGAATTCAAAAGGAATGAAACTTTAGAAGGGATACACAAGACAATACACTCATACACAAGACCGAGAGGATCTTGGGAGTCACGTGACTTCCAATATGCATATCATTCTCTTGAGTTGTTCAATCCTTTTGAACAAACTGAGTTGTTCAATCCTTTTGAACAAACTGAGTTGTTCAATCCTTTGTTACTTGACCTTAAAGCATACATACATACACAAACTTTAAGCTGCATATTATTCTCAAGATGGGATTAGAATTCTCAAGATGAGTGTACTGTGTAACACAGTACACAAGACCTTAAAGCATACATACACAAACTAACTCTCTCTATACTAATTGTGGGAAACACTGTGTTATGATAGCTATTGAAAACCAAGATTCGAAAATCACCTAATTGAAAACCAAGATTCGAAAATCACCTACCTGATAGCACACATACCTGATAGTATACACAACTGAATCGAAAATAAATTAAATAAGCATACATACACATACCTGATAGCAGCATCAGTAGCGAGAGCAGCAGCGAGACAGTAGGCGAGAGCAGCACAGAGAGCAGTAGGCGAGAGAAGTAGGCGGAACAACAGGCAAAGGCGGGCGCTGTCGAGATGCCGGCGAGAGCAGTAGGGTTGAAGACGGCCGGTTGAAGACGAATGACGATGTCGAGACGCCGGCGAGAGCAATAGCGAGAACAGCAGGCGAAGGCGAGCCCAACAAGAGAAAGGTGGCCGGTTGATGACGAATTGACGATGGTTAGGTTAGGGTTGAAGTTTGCCCCAAACAAAACCCGTCTTTCTTTTCCCTTTTTTTTTTAAATCATTGACCCGAACGGGTCGACCCGGACCCGAACCCGGTTGACCCGGAAATAATCGGGTTTTCGGGTTCGGGTCGAAAAAAAATGCCGGGTCTAAATTTTCGGGTTTGGACCCAAAAATTACCGGGCGGTCGGGTCTGGTTTCCGGGTCGGGTTTCATTTTGACAGGTCTACGGTCAACCAATGAGAACCCCTTCCCAGAGAAAAGAATGCGCCTCACGCGCTGGAAAATCCCCCGATCCATCCTTCTCAGAGCTCCTCTTTCTTTGTTCACAATACCCTATTCCTTTAGGGATCCTAATCGTTCTTTTGTACAAAGGCCAGTCCGATCATCTGATCTACCCCCTTCGGCCTGATGACTGCCCTATCAAATTTGGGGCTTGTGCCATATCAAATTTGGGGCTTTTGTGTGAGTTCAGCCTTTAGGCGATCCTATTTATTCCGATTGTTTCTAATCGATTGAGGAGTTCGCAGATGAGATTGCTAATGTTTTGCCAAATCGGCCTCCTCCTTGGCCAAATCGGGTGGTTTCAGAGGCATCTGGGGTGATCTGCTTCTCCAATCCAATTTGCCCTCTTATCTGTTGGCCTGCGATGGTCGGATTGTTCCTCAGCAACAAGAAGACATTTGATGGGGCGCTCGACAACAAGAAAACCCTCTAGAAGATTTCTATTAGTTTCGGGGGTTCTCGATTATGCTTGTATGAGGTTTGTGCTCTTCTCCTCCGCTCGGGATCTCTAATTAATCGGTGGTGGGTGGTTTGGAGGTCTTTGTATTCCTCCTTCTCACCGATCTTCTCTTCTCTGTCACTGATTACCAAAGTCTCTAATCTCCTCCTCTTTGCTTCTGTTTATGTCATGGCTTTCTCTGGAGTCATCAAAGGGTAAAAACCAATGGGGACAAATGATCCTGATCCTCAGATGACTAAACCCCGTATGGGACTGCCGGAGGGCATTAAACTCTCAAAAGAGCTTCCAAGCTCCATAAATGACCAAAAGGCTAAGCGCAAATCAATAGATAAGAAGAAATCCAAGAGGCGTACTAGCAATAGGTAGAAGCTATTGGTTCTTCTGTATCGATGGGCTGCAGTGACTTGGATTCCTAAATGTGAACCCAAGTCTTGTATGTTGGTCCTTCGAAGAACCGATATTGATCCGCCCCTGCTAAAAGGTGTTTGCGACAGTCCGTCCAGGTACATTTTTTATGAATGGGGTATCCTGTTTTCATTCATCAATGGTTGGGAAGATATTTCGTGCCACCTAATTTGCAGTGATTGTAAGATTAGCCTCAATGTTGGCCATGTTTGCAGTAGCTTGTGGACTGATTTAGATATGTTTTATCATCTGAGAAAAATTTTAAGCAACGCTACAATCGTTTTTATGGATGAAACTAAGTTTATGTACTTTAAGGTGTTCAGAATTTCATATAATTTTCAAGGGCTACATATGTTAAACACTTCAATGGTGCATCCTCATTCTATAATAGCTTCTACTTGTTGGGCAAAAAGTTCATGTCTCATCTCTTACTGTCATGAATTCAAGGCCTTGTTAGTAAGGCCAACCATGTCATTGAATAATTGTAGATTATACTCTAGGTCCTTATCTTGTCTTACATGTCTCCTTCCAGGTTTAAGAGCCTTCTTTGTGCTCTGTTGGCGTAAAACCATGGGGTATTCATTATATTTTAACACTTCTACCCAACTCTTAACCACCTACTGTCACATAAATACTCATTTTCCCAAGTCTTATTTGTCTTCCTTGAGATCTCTTTACTGGAAAAGGATTAGCCTTAGGTGTAAAACTACACCTACAAATTTATTGGATTTATCTATTTATAGTTTACAGGGTACCCAATTAAGGCTATTTCCTTTGCTAGCATTCAAAGCCAAGCTTACGATGAAATCATTAAGTAGGAAGAATTATTATAAGATCACTATATGTGAGCTTCTAAATGAAGAAAATCAAGTCTATGGAAATTGCATTAATCTTCAATTGGGTAGATGTTTACTTGCAACATGGATTCCCAAGTTTTATGAGAAAAGAATCAAGACTACAAGTAAGCATTTAAGGGAAAATTTTCTTAGTGAATATCTTGTTAAGAATGATGAGGGAGTAGGATATGTCATAGGAACTATTTTAGAGAAAGCTCTCTTCATGAAACATTGACCGCTGTCAGGAATTGAGTATCCCGGCCTCCTGACAGCTTCTAAATGGAAATTATGAAAATCTGCTTTCAGAGTATTATGGGGCTTAGTAGACCTAATCTGTGGACGGATCTTAGAGCATTACATATAAATGAACACATCTCGCTTATGGCCATAGCCGAAATCAGAACTGACAAAATACCATTGGACAAGGTTTGGCAAATGAGTGGTTTCAGTAACTCGGTATGGTCAACTGGGAATGGTAGATCGGGCGATATTGGTTTACTTTGGAATGAGTCTCACCTGCTAAATGAATCAATTGAGGTAGAAATAATAATGTCAAGAGTTATTAGAGTAAAATATACATGTTTAGGCAAAAACTTCACGGGAGGGATCTTTTTAATTTACGCTCCCCCCCAGGCAGCTGACAAAGAAGCTTTATGGAATAATCTCATTACAACCATATGCTCGGAGCACCTTCCATGTCTAGTCATGGGGGATATGAATGAAATTTGTTGCAGTAGAGAAAAGGAGGGTGGAGCATCTAATAGCCACACCAGATATTCGAGATTAACCCAATTTAAGAATTTATGTTCTCTTATGGAGATTCTGTATTCAGACAATAAGTTTACTTGGAGAAAAAAAGCGGAACGGAAAAACAACATTCTAGAAAAACTTGACCGAGTTCTTGTGCAACATGAGTTTCTCAAAAAGTTCCCTGATCTTTTAACTGTCAATGGTGCTTTTACATCCTCCGATCACTGCCCAATTTCCCTAAGTCTAAATTCAGAACACTCTTTTAGACCACCTCCCTTTAAATTTGAAAACATGTGGCTTCAAAGGAGTGATTTCAGGAATATTGTCAAACAAGTTTGGAGAACTGATCATAGGGGATCAGCCATGTTTAGGCTGGTATATAAAACCAAGATTCTGAAAGAGAAAGCCAAAGAGTGGAATAAGGTTACTTTTGGTAACATCTTCAGGCAAATTCAGGGTGTGGAAAGAGAGCTAGTCAGGATGCAGAGTCTAAACAATTATAATAATGGGATAATAAAAAAATAATTAATTACAAAAAAAGAAAAATTACTTCAGTTTCAACGGGAATACTGGTGTCAAAGAGCTAAATCTAAACATCTCAAGTTAGTTGATTCTAACACAACCTATTTCCATCGTGTAGCTTCTGGTAGAAGAAATAGAAAATTATAAGGAACATTTCTTCTGATTCAGGAACCCTAATCTGCGGAGAACAAAATATTCGATCAGAAATTAGAAAGGATTTTGTCAAAAGATTCTCAAAAGAACCAGTCAATACAAATCTCTTGAATAACTACCTTAAGCTAATTTCTCCATCTGTTTCCGAGGATGAGAATAGGTTTCTATGCAACCAACCATCTAATGGAGAGATAAAGGAAGCAGTTTGGTCTTTAGGTGCCAATAAATCCCCTGGCCTCGATGGGATTACGGCTGAATTTTGTAAAACTTATTGGGACATCATTGGAGGCGACGTTATTAAAGCCACTAAGTCTTTCTTTCATACAGGGAAATGGCTCCGACAAGTAAACCACACCTTTATCACCCTACTTCCTAAGTGTGATAACCCAGCAAAAACTAAAGACTACAGACCCATTAGCCTATCCTCGACTGTATATAAGATAATATCTAAGATTATAACGGAGCGTCTAAAAAAGGTCATAAGAAAACTAATACACCCTTTTCATGGGGACCTTGTTTCAGATAGAGCAATTGAAGATAATATCCTCATAGCCCATGAGATTTTTCACTCTTTCAAAACTCGCAAGGGCTCGGAAGGATGGCTAGCTATTAAGTTAGATATGGAAAAAGCATATGATAGGGTAGATTGGCGTTTCACATAATCAGTATTGAAGAAGTTTGGCTTCGATCAAAAATTTATTAATCTAATCATGAAATGCGTAACAACGGTGTCTTTCTCCGCTTTAGTCAATAATGCCCCGACAGAACTGTTCAGACCAACAAGAGGCATTAGGCAGGGAGATCCTCTTTCTCCGTTTTTGTTTATCCTAGGTGCAGAGGTGTTAGCTCGAAAGCTAAACTAGGAATCCAATTTGGATCGATCTTGCATTGGATTCCGGTTTGGCCACTCAAGTCCTAAAATTCCTTTTCTAGCATTCGCTGACGACATTATTATTTTCTCTAAAGGAAATTTAACAACATGTGGCAATGTAAAGATTATTATTGATGAGTACTGTCAAATTTCAGGAAAAAAGGTCAACTACCATTAATCGGCTTTCTAAGGTTCTTCTGGTATTCCAGATACAAGGATACCCACGTTGGAGGGTTGCCTAAACATTTCTAGACAAATTAAACTGGATAAATATTTGGGATGTCCTTTCGTGAAGAGTAAATAAAATTATGTTTGAGGAAATCATTAGCAAAACAACAAACCAGCTGACTAAGTGGAAAGTTGATGCTCTATCTCAACATGGAAGGTCAGTTTTAATCAATTCAAATCTAGCCTTAAAACCTCTATATTCCATGCAAAGCTTTATGCTCCCAGTCTCAATACTCTCAAACCTAGACAAGATAAGTAGAACTTTCTTCTGGAACAAAGACCTTAAATACAAACCCCTAATAAGCTGGGATAAAGTCTGTAGAGCAAAATTTAAAGGTGGCAAGGGACTTAGAAAATCCAAGGACAGAAATGAAGCGCTTCAAATGAAGCTTCTATAGAAAATCATTGCAGAGCCTAATAATAGCTGGGTTAAAATTATTAAATATAAGTACCTAAAATCAACAAATTTACTAGAATTTGAGAAGAGAGAAAACGCCTCCTGGCAATGGACTCAGCTAAGGAAATTAATTAAGCCATTTAAGAACTGTCTAGCCTGGGCAGTAGGGGATGGAAAAACCATAAAGTTCTGGAAAGACAAATGGGCTCCAGTTAATAACATACAAAGCCAATGTATAGTAACAGGAAGGAACAATGTAGAAGAAACGGTTGATCAATGCATCATTAATGGAGAATGGAGTTTAGATAAACTTAAACTAGTTTTGCCTACTGATACGGCCAAGCAAATAGCTGACATACCCTTACCTAAAAACAACATACAGGACAGAATGTACTGGTGGCCGAATAAAAAGGATGGTTTACAACTTCTAGTGCATATAATTTTAACACAAAACATATGGACCAGAGTGATGATGAGAATACATGGATTTGGAAAATTAATACCCCTCTAATAGCATGCATTTAGAGGTTCATAATAGGTTTTATTTAGCTTAATTATGATGCATATCATGCATTGTTTAGGTATAATTTGCATATTTGTTCTCTATGTTGTTGGAGTCGGAATCTACACGCTTTTATTGATTATTTCAGGTAATGGTGGATCTGAGGAGGAGAGATGAGCTGATAACACATTGAATGAGAATGTCTAGGTTATTGAAGAAGCTTACATGAAGATCTCAAGAGGTCTTGAGAAGAAGAAGCGAACCTAAACAAAGAACAAGTCTGCAGAAGTTGTCGCCATACATGCGGAACTTGTTTTGCACTTTATGGAGGCCTCGGTTGTCCGATTGACTATTATTACCATGCGATGGAAAGCTCTTTCAGAGAGCTATAACTTTCCTGTTGACAAGAAGAGCAAATTCGAGACAGATTTTCCGTGAAAGACCGATGCAGCGGCCGCCGCATTTCCGCAGCCAGAGACGTCTAAGTAGCAGCCAGGCACCGGCCGCCGCATTGTTCGTCAGCGATCAGACACGTCGTTTCATTAAGTTAACCATTTTTGCTAAGAGACTTTGGCTGACTTTGAGTTTTTAAGGCCGAATATTACTAGTTTTTGGAGGACTTCTATTATATTCTACCTCTCATCAGACAATTAGAGATTGAGTTATGTTTTCCATGAGGAACTAAATTCATCTGTTCTGCCTACGATTTGAAGCTTTATTTGGATTGATTGTGAGTTTCTAATTCTCGTTCCTTAATTCCTTCATTGAATGCTTCAACTTCTTTGAGCTTATTGATTGATTGTTTTGTTCTTTTTTTGTCTGGCCAACTAGTTAGAATCAATTCAATTGCTAGAGTTTTGTAGATTCCTGATTGTGAACCTTAACCCCAGTAGAAAACTTGTCCCTTTAGGGCTGATTGAACTAATTGGATAAGTAGGAATTTTGGATGAGTTGTTAAATCTCTCTTTAGGGACTGCAAATACCTTGGTTAATCTCTGAACTTAAAGCTATCAATTGGGTTAAATCCTTTTTAGGGACTATTCAATTGATAAGGGTTTCTAGGACTGATTGGACTAGTAACTATATTAGGTCGGGACAAGGGCGTTCATAGGAAATCTAAAACAACGAGAAGAAGTTATAAGGATCGTTTCAACCAAATAAAGTGGGAAATTGTAGGTAGAACTATTTCTCACAATTGTTTGAATCAAAATCACTCACTTTTACTTTCATCAATCCGCTTTGATAAAAGGCGGATCCTTCACATTCATAAAAACCCCCCTTTTGGTTACTTGATTGACATCTAAATCACACTTGAATAGTGAATTTCCCAATGGGATCGACCTCTTACTTATTGCTATACTAGTTATAAGTTTGAGTATATTTTTTCGGGATCAATGACAGGTTTTCCTCCCGTCACCCTCCCAAAATTAAAAACTTCCTTTGGAAAGTTTGTCACGTCAGACTACCAACTGCGGCTCGTTTGCAACAAAAGGGTTTAGCGGTCCCTCCCTACTGTGCAATCTGCAACCACCATGAAGAGGATGCTACTCATCTATTTTTTGAGTGTAAATACTCATTAATCTTCTCCAGCCTCTCATCTAATGTCAAAAATAAAATTAGCGACTGTATTAAGAAATCTAGGAAAATTGGGCCAATATTAGCAACAATCGCAGGACAATTAACTTCCCAAGAAAAACAAGGAATGGCTTTCCGCTGGTGGACTATCTGGTTAATCCGAAATCATTGGATCTTCCAATAGCAGAAACTGCCCAATATTGATGGATTCTTAAGAAAGGTTGAATCAGGTAGGAATGCATGGAGCAAAGCGGAAAAATTTAACAGTAAGAGCGACATTGAACTCAACAGTCACAAAAAACCACAGAACAAAACGACAAGGCACGGAAAGACTGACAAATGGAAAAAAACCGCCTAGCGGGAAGATGAAATTGAATTTCGATGGGTCCGCCCCTACTCATCGACAAGGGTCCATAGGATATGTGATAAGAAACGACAAAGGACTACCAGAGGCAATGGGATGCAGTCTAATTGGGAACCAAACACCTCTGATGGCCGAGGCTCTGGCTCTTAGAGCTAGAGTACTGAAAGCAATAGAACTAAACATTAATAAAATTATTATTGAGGGTGACTCCCTCATAATCATCAACTATCTCAAGAATAGTGTCAAATGTCCATGGGAAATCGAACTAATAATGTCAGACATTAGTTCACTTCTTACAGGGTTTAACGAAGTCTCGTTCTCTCACATTCTTCGTAATGGAAACTGCGTAGCAGATAAGGTTGCACACCTTGCTCATGTTGCCATTAAACCTTCTCTATACACTGATCCAGGTCTTGCTGACCTCATCCGCGAGGATGCTATTGGATAGCGATTATTCGCATCCGAATTTTTACCCAATCAAAAAAAACAAAGACGGACAACCTCTGTACATAAATAAAAAAATGGAGTAAATAGAAGAAGCCCAAGGATCGAGAAACCAACTTGTTGCGATGAGCGGGTGAAACTATCAACACATATGACATATCTCTATCTTGTTCTCTTTACAATTGCTTTGTTACTTTGATTGCTCTACTCTTGTTCTTCTGCCGATTTTCTCTACTTTACAAGATCTACTTTTGTTCAATTTCTTCTCTCATCATTATTCTGAATTGTTAGCAAGAGAACCACTAATCACACGTTCTTTGTGAGATAATACTTTGACTTGTCTACTATACTAGTTCTTGAGTTTAGGGATTTATTTTGGTGAGATCCAATGACCGATTCATCGCTCTTCAAAGATCAATGGCTGAAATGTAAAGGAAATTTTGAAAAGCAAAATTATATTATTCATTTCAATCAACATGATTACTCGTACATAACTCATACGAATAATCATATTGTAACAAATGAATAATTTTTATATGAACAGACTGTTAATATACACGAATAATTACATTACGTTAGATGAATAACTGTGTTGTTAAATACGAATAATCAATATGTTCACAGTTTACACCGTAAGATGTGTTTTTACCATAATCATCCCCTTGATAGTAATATTTCAAGTTTTTGAGTCCTTTAGGGATTCTCATGTGTATGTTGGTATCTAAGATCCATATAGGTATGCAGTTACCACGTCCATTAGTTGTATTTTAAGTCTCTCAACGATTGTCAAAGCCACTAGGAATCTATGTGTTGTCGCATCTACTACTAGTGAATACATCTCCGTATAGTCAATTCCAAGCTTTTAATTTGCTTTTGCGGATAAAGAAATAAAATTTTCATATCTTGAAGATATTGATATATTTAGAGGAAAATGCGCAAACTAACCCAAATATTCGATTTTATTGCGGGGTTAACCCAACCCGGTTTTAAATAGGGTGAAACCGGATATTGGGGGAAATCTTGCAATCGGTAGCAAGTAAGTGAGGGGGGTGCAACCTTCCACTGTGTGACACCTGGCAGAATCAGAGAGAGAGAGAGAGAGAGAGAGAGGGGGGGAGCAATTGAGAGAGGATGTACAGGGGAGGGGGAGAGGGAGAGAGAGAGAGAGAGAGAGAGGAGTGAAAAAAGAAAAGTAAAGTTGCAGAGGAGAGAGAGAGATCAGTGAGGATAGGACAGAGAGAGATGAAAGAGTCCTCTCTCCTCTGGGACTTTACTGTTGCTTTTTCACTTCGAAGAAGCAATTAGGCGGTGGTTTATTTGCAGGTTGACGTGTAAGCAATTAGTTTTAACTGGACACCCAAAGCAAAACGACATGACACATATTGGAATCGACTGGATAAGAGTTATCGGAGAAACGGATTCACCATCGACTTCGGATAGAAAATGGGCAAGCTTGCTCTTGATAAAGGTTATGCGAGAGGTGTCTCCCTCAAATCTGAAGCAAATTTACCCATTTCTATCTGAAGTCGATGGTGAATCTGTTTCTCCGATAACTCGTGTCCAGTCGATTCCAATATGTGTCATGTCGTTTTGCTTTGAGTGTCCAGTTAAAAATAACTCCTTACATGTCAACCTGCAAATAAACCCTCGCTCAATTGCTTCTTCTTCGATGTTTTTTATCTGAAACTTAAGATTTAATTCAAATTATATTAATACCCCCTCACTGTCACTATTCCATTTCTCTTTGTCCTATCCTCACTAATCTCTCTCCTCTTTGCAACGTTACTTTTCTTTTTTTTCATTCCTCTCTCTCTCCTCTGCAGACTTTCTCTTGCTTTTCCTTCTCTCTCTGATTTTTTATCGAAAGCAAACTTACCCATTTTCTATCCAAAGTTGATGGTGAATCTGTTTCTTCGATAACTCTTGTCCGGTCGGTTCCAATAGGTGGCACGTCGTTTTGCTTTTGGTGTCCAGTTAAAACTAACTGCTTACACATCAAACTGCAAATAAACCCCATACCACTTGCTTCTTCTTCGATGGTTTTTCTCTGAAACTTAAGATTTTATTCAAATTATATTAATGCCCCCTTACCGTCACTCTTCCCCCCTCTATCTCTGTCTCTATCTTATTCCTTCTGTCCTCTCTCTTTTTACCCCCTGGGCTTAGGGGGGAGGTTGTTATATTGTTCATTCATCAATTAAAAAAAAAAAACAAAGCGGTTCACCAAGCCTCTGCGAGGGCTCCTCCACTTCGATTCCACCTTCTCTACTCCAAATCCGGCCTCCACTCGCCACGAATTGACCTGGAAAAGCCATCAGAACCAAGGTGAAGGACGAAGGAATCCAAGCGGACGATTGCTTGTAACTCAAAGTCCAATCGTCAATTATGGTTACAAAAATTCGCTCGTTACAATAATTTTAGGTATAAGTAATTAGTTACAAGAATCAAATATATTACCTACAATAAATTAGTAACAATAATGAGATTGTGTTGATTACAATTATAATTACAATAATTAAGAACGATTACAAGAAATTAACTACAATACAAATTATTAAGGTTACACGTCTAGAATTATATTTAAAAATTGTAATTAAGGTTTTAACATATGGTAATTAAGGTTTCAATAAATTACACTAGATTACAATAGTTTTCAACATATGTCGTTTAAATTACTTTAATCTAGATTACACTAATGTAGGATTACAATAGGTCTCATTCTTCTTTTTCGTCCGCGGCAGCCGCTGAAGGACGTAGTCGACCAGCTGGGCTGAGAACTGGACACGCGAACCAAGCCTCGAGATTGCGGCCAACGGGCTTGCCATCAAACGCTTCCAGTCTCTCTCGCTCAGGTAATTGTCGAGGTTGGCAAGTAATTGGGGTCGCCCGTACTGGTTGACCCGGCTCTTGTAATGGCGGTCCTCGGGGACAGTATAAATGGCCTGCACAATGGGGTGAAAATGTCAGTTGCGCATCAATAATACGAAATTCCGTTCATCAGCACTACGTAAACCATACCTCACCTGTTGTCTGTGAGTGGGGAATCCTTTTTACCGAGCGGCAAGTCAACATGTTCTTCTTTGCTGGATATCTTGCAGAATTGGGAAACAAAACCTTAAGACGCTCCACACAAAGCCTGTATATAATGACACCATTCACATTGCACATGACAATAAGGTTATCTAACAAGACACAGTTACAATGCACATAACAATAACAACGCTACAAACCATTTCCCACCCTATACAAACCAACTGCAGCATGCATGACGCTCCTAAACATATCAAACGCCTCCGCATTCAGAGCAAACTTTGTATGCTTTTATAAATTTCAACCGAATATACGTCGAGGTAGTTTTGAATTTCACATGAAAGGAAGAGTTATAAACATGACATCTGACTACTACAAACATGACAGAAATCAAAGTGCCGGCAAATCCATTAAATGTTCAAAGGTATCTCAAGATTAAACATATCCAAGTCACCCTACTCCTGATATTTCGTATACCACGTAGTCGTTCCCCCATTCCCCCAAAATCCCTAATTCCTCCAATTTCGCCAATTTCCCCATCTAACTACAACCAATATATCTATTTTCCTCCATTTCACCCCAGTCATCCCCAATTTTACCCAATGTTATTCAAGACCAAATGTTATTTTCCCCCAATTTTCCTTCTATCCCCTCGTCAAAACCCCCGTTTCGAAACTTTACATCACTTGATTTTTACATGCTGATGGTTACTTCTTACATGACTGAGGGAACCTGGAATAGAAATTTCGTTCTTCATCCCATTTCAAACAATGGCAAACACATTGGGTTCTTCCACTCGATTCCTCGCCCTATCAATTTGTGTAATCGGTAAATAATCGATGGTGTTAGGGTTTACTTACTTGATAACCGAAGGTCCGTCACTTGTATTCGGTGTCTGTGGCGTGTATGATATCCGCTTTTTCTTCTCCTCTGCAGACTTTCTCTTGTTCTTCTTCGAACTTCTTCCTCTTCTTCCTTCCGTTTTCGATTTTCTGAGAGAGAGAGAGAGAGATAGCAACTTTAGGCCTCCCCCTTCCCTTTTATTAACCCTCTCTCATCAGCAGTTGAGTTGACAGGTTTTTTAAAAACCTGTCAATTCTCTCCCCATCCACACGTCTCTCTCTCCTCCATAATTGCAATCGGTCTCTCCCTCAATTGTAACCAGTTGGGATGCAATTTTTTAAGGGGTTAGGGTTAAGTTTTTGCAATTAATGTGCAAACCCAACCGGGTTTTTGGGTTAGTTTTGCAAAAACCACATATATTTATGAGATATATTTTTGGATTTTCTACATATATAATTGTGAATAGATTTTTAGATTTTGACATATATATATATATATATATATATATATATATATATATATATATATATATATATAGTTTAGATTTTTAATGTTATTTCTCAAACGTTGACGTCTTCTCCCTTGTTTTTGGTTTTGTTATTGCGGATTATTTACGACTTTGTTTACGATTTCCTTGGTAAGCTTTTCGAAATAACGTGTTGATTGGTTACAAAGTATGTGATTTTGTTGTTTCCACTAATATATACTACTAGTTTTTCATATGTTGTCAATAAAGTATAAATTCGTTCAGATTCGAGAAATCAGAACTATGAATGAAATTAATCAATTGAATAAACGAGTTTTAGTATTAAATTTATTTAAAATAAAAAAAACGCACAAAGTGCGGGTACTGAACTAGTTATATGTATAAATTAATGTATAATGTGTCTAGTGTGTAAATATAAAGAAAATCGTAAAATAAAAAAATTTAGGGCTTGTTTAGGAAGGGTATATAGATATAGGCTATGGGTATAGAAGATCCTATATCTATATCCCCTGTTTGGTATATTTAGCCAAATTAGTATATAGATATCAATCCTATATCTCTATCTACTAATTCTAGGGTTTTTTTCCACTTTTGATATCTGACCAAATTGGGGGATATTGGAAAAGAACGTACCCTCCTCCTCCTTCTTCTTCTCTATGGACCTCCTCCTTCTTCTTCTCTATGGATCTGCTCACCTTTGCATCTCTCTATTCGAACTTGCATCTGCTTGATTGCTTCTGCTCCCCATTGCATCACTTTTGTTCAAATTTTTTATGCTCGAAAATTCCGCATCTCTTCGCATTGCATCACTTGCATCTATGTGAAAGCTTCTGTTCGAATCCAGAAATTCCTCAAACTTCTGTTCGAATTTATGCCCAAAAGCGAACACAGTAAGGTCGAAATTGCATCTGTTCGAAATTGTTTTCTGTTGCTCAAGCTGTTCAAATTTTCTTTTTATGCTGATCGAAATTGTTCAATTCGAAATTGTTCGGTGTGAAATTGAGGAACCCTAAAATGCATTGTTTGATTCGAAAAGTAGGGTTTGAACATTAGAGGGTCCCTAATTTGTTTGAAAGTTAAGTTTTTTGGTTCATTTTTATTACATTTTCTCTTTTTGTTTTTATTCTGATATCTATATACCCTCTCCAAACAGCAGATATAGGATATAGATATGAATCCTATACCCATACCCAATACCCATAGCCTGATATCTATATCTTATACCCATAGCCTATATCCTATATCTATATACCCTTTCCAAACGGGCCCTTATAAATCTGTATATGTGAAGTCTTTAAAAACCGCAAAATATATAGGAATTTTAAGATTTTTTTTAATAATTTTTTTATTTGAGGGACAATGCCCGTGCATCATTGAAGAAAAATTAGTGAAACTCGTCCCGGTCCCGTAAAAATTACACAGGAAGGGACGCGAGACGACTTCCATCATGTCCCGTCCCACGCCCACCCCAGAAATCAGTGACGCTTGGATAAGGATTTTCTACGACGAATAACCCACCAAAAAGGGCAAAACTTAATGTGAAAAAAGAACCACCCTCAAAATATGACAATTATTAGTCATCAGACAAATAAGCTTCAAGAAATCAATTCATGAAGGGACTCGAGATTTTATGGAAGTAGCAGTTAACAACAGCCACCAACAGCACTTGCATAAAGGCAGTTTTCTTTTCTAAATTACAGTCCACAAACTAAAAATTAAGTTCATGTTTATGAGTAACTCCAACTCGGGCACTTCAATTTCAGAGATCTTTCTCCTCTCAAATTGCTTCAATGAAAATTCCAAAAGCAGACAGAAAGGAAAGCCGTACCTGCAATGGTTATTTGCAAGGATAAAACACTGGCACCATGGCTTACTTCTTCAACAGCTGCGAGCTGCACTGCGCCATAATCTTTGATGCCCTTGTGATTGCATCTGTCATGTAGAAGTTCTCAACTGTAGCCTTAAAGGGATCAGCTACGTTCATCTTATGAGAAATTTCAGGCTTTATCAAAGTAGAGAAAGTAGCGGGCTCTCTTTCATCCACACTGACAAGGTTTGGAGCCACAGTACTCATTCGTGAACGGATCTGAACGAGGGAATCATAAGGCAGTGTGACACCAGCCACCTCAGACAGAGCTCTTAATATTTTCCAGTCATCTCTGGCATCACCCACTGTAGGGACTGCTGGGAGAGTCTCTTGGGATGTACCTTCTGTGTTTGCATATGTTCCCTGCTTTTCAGTAAAAGCTGATGCTGGTAAAATGACATTGGCACGGTACACACCTTTATCACCATGGTGGCCCTGGTAGACTACAAAAGCATCTCCAGGGAGCTTATCCAAGTTCACGTCATCCGCACCCATAAGATACACTAATTTTGCAGTTTCGATGCTTTTGTCAGATTCTGATACAAGACCAAGATCCAGGGCTGCAGCTTGTGCAGCATTCAGAAGCAAGACATTGAGACCGTTCCAATCTGGTCTGACGACATTTTCATTCTTCCTAGCAATGGCTTCGACAGCTGAGAAGATAGCATCTTTGTCCTCCCTTTCAAAGAGCCCAGCACCCACAATGATGGCAGGGTTTTTTGCATTCTTAATAACTGAGCAGAATGGATGACGCCCTTCAGCAATTTCAGCAAGTGTTTTAGGGCTGTCACCAAGGTTCTGGCAATCATAGTTGAATTCGGTCGCTGGTCCAATATATCCAACCTTTGCACCACTTGCACGGACAGTCTTTCTTATTCTAGCATTTACCATGGCACCCTCCACTCTTGGCTGCAGTTAGAAACAAGGTAAAAAAAACACAAGAATGACAACAAATAAATTGATGGAATGTGAGAGACATCTGATGTCAAGGACGTAAGATTTTGTTAGGCATGCATAAGTTAATGCAGATACGAACATTCATATTCACATATATAATAACCTAAATCTGGCACTTTTAGAGAGAAAATGCATCGGAGAGTTGGAAAATGAGAATGACCAGTGACCACCTTATGATGAAAATGCATCATATTGCTGATAAGCCACTAGTGCTGCCATATGTAAAGTAGAACTAGATAAATTCAATTACCCCAAAGTTACCTGAGTGCCAACCAAAAGGAAAACATCAGCCTTTTCAAGACCACTGATGCTGCTATTCATCAGATACCCTGAACGAAGATCAGCTTGCGGGTGATTGCCATTTCCTTCACACCACACATTATTTGATCCCAATCTGTTTAATAGATCCTTCAAGGCCATCATGGATTCAGCGTCTGACAATTTGCCAGCAACTCCAAGAATTTCCTCAGGTTTGACCTGATGCATTGCCTCAGCAACAACTGCAAGGACATCACGCCAGCTGACCGTTTTGAAACGTCCATCAGCACCACGTATCATTGGATCATTCAGTCTCTGCCTCTTGAGACCATCATAGCAGAAACGGGTTTTGTCTGATATCCATTCTTCATTTATATCCTGCCAAAGTTTAGGGAAAAACAAAGGTGAGCTTATGAATAAAATAGTTTAAATATAGAATTCAGATTCAAAAGCTTTGTCTGTGACACTGCCACAGTGCAACTTCCGTTATTGCTGAAGTCAGACATATCCCACCTCTAAAACCTCAATGTGACCGGAAAACTTTGTAGTTCAAAGTTGCAAATAAATACCAAGAAAATACAACTCTTAACTTATTTGGGGGGAAGGGGTGTAGGGAGATTAAACATGCTACAGCTAGTCAGCTACATGACAAATACCTCATTGAGACGTGGCACAATACGCATAACCTCTGGACCTCTACTATCAATCCGAATGTTGGAACCAATTGCATCGGTTACATCAATGCTTTCTGTTCCCTTCAGTTCCCAATTTCGAGCCTTAAATGCAAAAGGCTTAGAAGTGAGTGCACCTACTGGACAAATATCAATGACATTGCCTGAAAGCTCACTTGTCATAAGTTTTTCCACATAGGTCCCTATCTCCTCTCCACTACCACGACCCAACATGCCAAGGTCCTGGACTCCAGCAACCTCAGAAGCAAACCTAACACATCTGGCAGGCCAAATAAATCCAAAAAGTAATTTAGCTATTTGTAGAAGATTCCATTGAAGAAACATTAACAATAATCAACAATAGAAACAAGTATCTTTTGCCCTATGAACTGTTGAACAATAATGCAATAAGGGTTTTCAAATGAAAATCTGCCACTGGAAACAACATAAGCTAACAGAAAAGAAGGTAATTGCAAGTTGGAACAAAACTTGGAATGTTTTTAACAAACTTTTAGATCAATAAATCAGAATGCATAGGAAAGCAGATAAAAAGAATTCTATGTTTAAAATTCACACATTTAATCAACTTCTGATTGCTTCTTCAGAGAAGATTTCCAGCAACTTCTACCCCCTATATTGAGATTTTCAAAGTTGTTCCTTTCAATTGATCCTGTTCTTTTGCACTGAGTAAAAAAATATTACACAAGTGAACAAATGCCAGGCAAAATGGCCCTGAAATATAATAGAAAAGATAGGACAGTGCGATATTACAAACCGACCTTGTACACTGGATACACCGAGTCATCACAGTCTTCACTAGAGGGCCCAGGTTCTTATCGACCACAGATCTTTTCATTTCAGTGAATCTGCCCCTATCAGATCCAAATGCCATAGATTGATCTTGAAGATCACACTCACCTCCCTGATCACATATAGGACAATCCAGTGGATGATTCATTAGCAGGAACTCCATCACCCCTTCCCGTGCCTTCTTGGCCACTGGCGTGTCTGTTTTAATCTTCATGCCTACATTTGGGGGAGAAATCTCAAATTATCTCTAAGAACTATATGAAAGGCAATAAATCAGCCACAGAGAAAGTGCAGAGCATTATTTTCATTGAAGACAAGTTGAATTGATTCTTGACGCGGAACTTTGAGATTGACAGAAAATAAGCCAGTAAGATAACAGCGTGTAAAGCTCAATATTATGAATGTACGCTGTGTTCGGCAGGGATCTTCAATTGATACGGTCATACCAGAAACAGGGGCATATCAACCAGTCTGCATTAGTATCAAAAGAAATTGGAACTTCCGTACCATTATGGGATGAATAGGAATTCACCTACATAAAACCTAATTACCTAAAAACTTTGTTTTAAAAAAAGGGGGGGAACCTGGGTACATATTGTGTCTTTTAACTTTGGGTCATTTACCTTTCTGATTCAGAATCATAAGAGAGAATATATTAACATTCTCAAAGTGATTAATTTACCAAACACAGAGGTTGCAAGGGGAAAACAACTGATCTCCAGGCACCCATTCCTTCTGCCCAATAGTATGCTGATTGACCGCCATACAGCGAGCGCAAGGTGTTGAAGATACTAAAAAACCTAGCCTGGTGGAGGAAATAATGGCCGAGTTTTCAAAACCTAGAAGTTCTGAAAATTCTCATAAATTGATGCTACTGAGAATGAGTACCTTATAACGGCTCAGTATGAGGCATCCAGCAGTGCTGACAAACCGATAAAAAGCTAAAATGAAATCAGCCTATCTTATCTCACTTTGATTTTGAAATGGACAAAATTTCCAATCTTTTTTCACTCCACTCAAACCATTGTAAAAACCCTAAAAAGAAAACTACATAATACAAATCAACCAAAATTTCATTGGAAACTTTAATTTGATAATGTAATAGTTAAGAGGTTTATAAGAACCAGAAGGAAAACCAGTCAATCTACTATGATCCAGCTCTTTGATTCCCAGAATACAGAACACTGAAACTATCTAGTACATCAATTTCCCTAGAACTGACAGAAATGAGCAAAAAAGAACATACACAGAACAAGAAGAAAGAGATCGATCGATATGAAACAAGATTACCTGGCAAAGCGGGCATAGCACAGGAAGCAACGGGTTTGGGAGATTTCTCAACCTCAACAAGACACATACGGCAATTACCAGCAATCGAGAGGCGGCTGTGATAGCAAAACCTAGGAATGTCAACGCCGGCGACCTCGCAGGCCTGGAAAACGGTAAATCCCTTGGGGATTTTAACAGCATAGCCATCGACAAAGACCTCGATGGCGTCCTCAGGGTTAGCGAAGTGAGCCCTGGCACCGGCGACGGGATGACGGGGCGCAGCCGGGGGCGGATCTGGGGTGGGATCGGCCTGGGCGGCCTCGGGACTCTTAAGGTCGGAGGTGGAGAAGATGGGGCGGGCGAAGGTGACTGGGAGAGAAGATCTCTGGAGAACTCCTCGCCTCGCCGACGCCGAGGCTCTCGATGCCAATGCTCCGAATCCCATGCTCGCTCGCTCTCTTCTCAGGGAGGGTGGGGTGACGTGGTGGAGCTTGCGAAGGTAGTAATGGCGGTCGGCGGAGTGAGAGCTGGGAGCGAATGCGATACACAGCACTCAACACGTTTGGTAATTTGACTTCGACGGGAGAAGATGAGAATCGAATCGAGGGCTACAACCAAGCCACGAGGGGAAAGAGAGTGTGCTCGTCACCTATGACATTTGGGCAAATGGGTATGGTGTGGAACCGTGGATCATTTTAACCCATATATATGATACTAGTGTAGATCCCGTCCCGTGTACGGGGAGTGCGTTGAATCTAAATATAAATTATTTTTTCCTTCAAAAAATAATATAAATATAAATAAAATTAGTTCGACAGGTTATATATAATCTAAATATCTTTTAATTAGATTCTCTCAAAATATAAATGAAATTCACATTCATAAGGTACTACGTAAATTATTTTTTTCTAATCTATGGTTAATTAAATCTCATGCAATTTAATTAGATAGTTGATTTTTAAAAACATTTTAATATTCTTTTTTATTAAATATGTAGTATACATTTATTACATTAGTTACTAAAATATCTATGTACGGATGGATTGTGGCTACATATATGGCTATATAATATTTTAATTATTTATTGTGGCCTCAAAAAATAATATAGATAGATATAAAATAACAATTATTAAATGACTGATTTTGGTATAAATAATTCTTTCCACCAAAAAGTAATCTAAATGTAAATAAATTAGCACATATCAAATATTACATATTTATCTATTAATATTTTTGGTAAGTATGACTATGAAAAATAGTTTAATTAATTCTTTTTATTATTACTACTACTACGTTTAATTATATTGATATAGTTTTTTCCTTATATAATATTTACTCTTTTATAAGATATTCCATCTATCCAATTATATGTGTTAATGATAAAATAAAATATATATTTTTTATTAGATTTCCTTTTTGACCGGAGAAAGTTTTGTGAGACGCACTCACGCGCCGCCACGTAGGCAGATTCACTCACGTGCCGCCACGCAGGCACCAATGCATCGGTTTTAGTATATGTATATAGATAGATAGATTGGCCAAAGTACTACTCATCGGTTTAAAACCGGCCGAGCCGGATCGAATTTAAAACCGACTTTTTATAAACTAGTTTTATTCCCCCGCGATCTTCGCGGTTTTTTTTATATGACTTTTATTATATTTGTATAAATTTGGTTTATAAATTAATTTGTACGTGAGCAATATTTGCTTAAATTTGGTTTATAAATTAATCAAACAGAGACATGAATTCTTATGTGGTCAGCTCTGGTCAAATTCGCTTATGTGTCGTTCTCTGATGCAATCCGACTCGAGTTTTTAAACACGCTAATTAATGATTATCCAATATATTTAAGTCACATCATATAACGACCTAATCTATTTATCCATGTGTCATTCCATGTGTCTAGATATATATTATTTTCATTTTTAATCAAAATATGAACCTCATATATTAATTAGAGCAAACAAAAATTATCATGAAGATCAAATTATGGTTTGATTTTTTAAAAATAAATATATCGTGTAGCATTCATGGTTGATTATGGCTATTTGTTATTTTTTAAAAAAAAAAAAAAATTGAGTCGGTTGTTGTTGAAAAAAAATTATTATGAAAATCAAATTCCGTTTTAGAAAATATTTATAAAATAACTTAAGGTAAAATGATAAGATTTGTAAGATATGAGATTGAATATTTATAATAAAAATTAATTTAATCATTAATTAAAATAGACAAATGGAATGACACATATATATAAATAGATGGGGTTATCGTCTAACGTGGCTTAAAATTATTGAATATTCATTAATTGACGTGTCAAAAAAATTAGCCCAGAATGCACCGGGGAACGACATGTAAGCCAATTGCATCAGAGCCCGCCACATAGGATTTCCACGCCTCTGTTTTAGTATTATATATTGATATTGATTGATGATTGCAGATCGAAAACCGAATCAAACCCGTTAGATTCAACCTAATTGACAATTAATTATAAGAAAATTTAAATTTGGTGTATTGTACCCTTTTTCAACTTTTTAATTAAGTAATTACACTTTTTTAATGTTTTATTATGCGTCATGTACTCTTTTGAAAGTTAATTAGGTGCACTAACCTCAATTCCACTTTCTCTTTCATTCCTTCGTGATATTTGGTAGCGAGCATCCATGGCGATTCTCGGTCTCCATCTCTCTCGCCTTGCTCACGCTCTTCTACTGCCCCGAGACCAAGGCCCTCACTTCTAGAATCGCATTTTCTCTTTCATTCCTTCATGAGATCTGGGAGCGCTCATCCATGGCGATTCTCGGTCTCCATCTCTCTCGCCTTGCTCGCCCTCTTCTACTGCCCCGAGACCAAGGCCCTCGTTGCTAGAACCGCCGCTCAGTTCGACAGAACTGAACTCCGTAGCATTACTTGGAGGTACTAGTATAATAGGGTTTCTCAATTTTCAGTTATGGTGTTTGATTTTGATTTTGATTTCCTGGTTGGTTGACCGTTAATGATCTTTGACTTCTAGTTCTTGAAATCAATCCGTACGAATTCTTGATTGCTAAGGACGAATAGAGTGGGCAATTTTAGGGATTTTGGAAACTGAATTGTATCTTTGGAGTCAGCTCGTGTATAGTTGAAGTAATAGACTCTAGATTTTAGGGATTTAAGTTCTGCCACATGTCTTTTGTGACATTTAATGATGAAACAAATATTCAGTTTGTTGCAACTGTTGATGTTACCTGTATCCTTCCCCTTGGTGAAATAAAAATGAAATTGCAAGACTCAATATTGCATTATTTTCACTCTTGAATTGCAATTTAAAATGTTATCAATAAAAATGTCATCACAAATGATTGAGATCAATAAAGTGTAATCACAAATGTCATCAATGAATAAAAATGTACTCCCTCCATTTGATATTATTTGTCATTTGTCTTATAGTGCACGTTTTTTAAGGAGATAAAAACTATATAAAATATATTTTTTAATTAAATTTTTTATATAATTTCATACATATAAGTAGTAAGTATAAGATTATGAAAAAAAATTAATTAGAAAAAATTATATTTTTATAGAGTTTTTAGCTTTTTAAAAGCGTGCCGAGTCAAACGACAAATAATATCGAACGGAGGGAGTAATAAACTTGTCATCACAAGTGATTGCATCAATGAAGTGTAATCACAAACGTGTCATCAGTGAATAAAAGTAGAATCGATGAAAATATATCGATATACAATTGATTAAATTAAAAAAAAAAGTGGCATCAAACGATTTGATAAAAAAAAAAGTGGCATTAAATAATTACATTAGAAAAATGGCATGAAAACACTACTTTGAAAAAGTTGCATCACATTAAAGAAAAAAATATCATCAAAACACTACCTTAAAAAAATATGGCATCACGATAAAAAAAAATATCATCAAAAAATTGACATAAAAAAAGTGTCATCAATCGTCAACAATAAAAAAAATGGCATCAATGATCAACGTGGCATCATAGTAAAAAAAATTCATCAAGATTTGAAAAAAGTGACACTAAAAAAGTGTCATCAAACCATTTCATTAAAAAAGTGGCATCAAAGTGAAAATAAAATATAATAAAAAATGACATTAAAAAATCCAAATAAGTTGGTCAATGTTGACAGGTCAACGATGATCGTTGACCAGTTGGCGGTCAAACTGTTGATCATTGACCATTACTACTCTATTTGGATGGGGTCTATCTCACATAATTTTATTTTGAAGATGACTAATTACCTAATTATATTTTCATAAGTGACTAGTTACCTAAATCACCCAAAAAAAATTAGAATGTTTAATTTAGAAAAAGCTATGTTATAGAAAATTTATTTAAAATACACACAATATCTTATAATAAGTTTGGTGTGATTTTCAGGGATTCGGAGCTGATTTGGAGAAACTTGGACACACTTTGGAGTTTAACGGAATACCAGGAAGGCATTGGAAAAGCTAATGAAGAGTAAAAGTGAAAAAGCCTGGAGGAAATCCCTATTTTCGCTCTTCATCACTTTGAATCAAAATCTGATGCCTTCACGAATCTTGTAGTTGTCGAAAAGAGTTTTTCAACGCATATTCATATGCATCAATAGGACGAACAAGGACTCGGAAATGTGCGTTTCAAAACGGAGCTAAATGCTGAAAAAGCTGAAAAGAGGTCGAAATCGATCTGTTTTAGTCGACATCGACCAAACCAGAACACAAGATTTACCTCTATAATGAAGGGTAGTCGATATTTATCCCTAAAGTTGATCAGGTCACTCGATATCGACTGAAGTGCCCGGTATAGACTGGAGTCCTGGATATCGACCCGATTTCCGAATAGAAGCGACGCGTTTGTTTATGCAGATAAGGACGGATCTTTGAAGACTTACCCGATCCAAGATGTGTACATATCCTTAGAAGTGGATAGATTCTTCCTTATGGTAATTTTTCAATTTACCCAACGGAATTTCTATTAGATATGATTTAGATAAAAGATATACTTTCCTAGTGAGATTAGTATTAGGTGCTTGGAAAGAACGCACTCTCTCTAGTGCGCACGCGCCGCTCTTCTCATCCTCTAGGCTAGATCCCTAATTCCTCCTCCAAAATTGAACGAAACTCATGGATTCTGGCATGCTCTTGCCCGATTCATGGCAAAATTCCTCCTTTGTTGCTAAATCGAGGGCCAATTTTGTTCCTCCTACCCACAAAAGACAACGAATCCCCTATCGATTCGATTTTTTGATGGGATATTCCATGGTTGTGTTCAACTGTAGACTGAAGAATTACAAGATCTGTTGTAAAAGAATCGGTAAGGTGGAGAAAGATTTTCGAAAAAGGAAGAAGGAATCGTGTTTCAAGGGGCGTTGGTTAACCGTCACGTAGTTGAAGGTTTCGAAGGAGCGTGTCTACGGCATGGGTTCTCGTTGTCGCGTCGACCGTGGGTTGGTGGAGGTCTGCAGCCTTGGCTTCCATCGATCGGTTCTTGGAGGAGCATCATACTCTTCGTTCAAAGGCTGGCTAAGTTTCCATACTTTCAGGTATGGCCTCAACCCATTGGAGAAGGGATCTCCTCCCTTTTTCCTCCCTAAAAATTGGTGTCTTCCTCCTTTGGAAGTAGCCTTTGGTCAAAACTCGATTTACTCGAGCCATCTGTATGTTTTAATGTTCTGATGGGTCGCTATTTATCTTATTTATTGTGGGTTAATCACTGGAGAATACCATGTCTTATCTACTTGCATCTTTATGTCCAGAAAAATCACCACCTTCTGGTGGTGGGAAAACCCAGTGTTAGAGGCTTTTGCCTCTTCATCCCTTACCCCCCCGATTTTCGGGCCTTGGAAAATCTGGTGTGATTGGGGCTATTATGGCTTCTTTCCCCAGTTTGATTAAAAATTTGGTTATCACTGTATATCTTTCTGATAGTATGTACTGGGCTTCGGCTGTGGTTGCTCTGATAAAAAAGGAGTTTATATATATGTCATTCATATGCTAAATTACACCCTTGTCTGGTTTGTGATGAAAATGAGAAAATTTCTGGTGGTTCGAGTAGAACGGATGGGCTTCTCGTGCTGCTGTCATATTAGTATTGTTAATATGCCCACTACCCCTGATGATGCTAAATTGGGTTTGAGGTGGCCAAGGCCCCTGGATATCACCTTGTGCAATATCGACGAGGTTATAGAGGAAACTGGTAAGGAGGATGAGCTGCAGTTTACAAGTTTGGATAAACCATTGGGCGAAATCTATCAAGATTGCTTCAATGGCCTTTTCAAAACAGAGCTCGCTGAACTGACGCCTCCTCCCTTGGTTGCTCCTCGGTTGTCTCCTTCGACTTCTTTCGAGTCCGAGCAACCTGGTGAAGGCGTCTCCTAGACCTTCGTTTTGAGCAATTGCAAATGTGTGATGGGTGGCATTACCTTGGCTGCTCCCAGCTGAAGGGTGAAATCCAAATGTTCCCAAGTAAAAAGAAGATTTCCATATTATGTACCTGAACTTTGTTCAAACACGTACCTCCTTGCGGGTTTAGATAATGGGTTATTCATGAACATCGTCAGATTCCCACTGAATGTTTGCAGATTGATTTATATCTATGTAAACTTTCTATGTTGGCTTTTATTAAGACCGTTCTGACTATATCCAATTAGGAAAACTTTTGTAGGGGCTTGTGGCATGGATGAGCCCCATATGCCGTTTTGGAGAATGAAGATTATGCGCAAAAAATGTATTCGGTGTATACATGTTTCCAGATTGTTGTCTTCAAACTCCCTTTATATTAAGGACACATGTTTACATTATAACTTTCACACTGCCAAATCTACATTTATCTCTCAAATCCATCTTCACAAATCATTACATAAATTTACTTTCACCTCATTGATAAAGTATAACATGCTGGCTACATGGCTTTGTGTCCCTCCTTTGATTAATATATGGAAACACAAGTGGTTTTGTTCTTTACTAAAAAATCCTTTTATGCAAGGCCAAGAATTATGTCTTACTTTGTTAGTAAAGACTCGTCTAATGCTTATTTACAATTTTCTCAAGCTTGGGAGCACACCCTTGTTGCATTGGGTTTACGAAAACTACGATACTAAGATTTGGTGTCACAACAATCTAAGTGGTCTTAAAAACATATTGGTTGGTGTTAGCCGAAACCATAGTCTGTGTGGTGATTTGTACCCTTTAAGTATCACCTTCAAGTGTCATGCTCTGATCTACGCCCAATGCTTCCCAACTTACTATCTCCATCAGAAAGTTGTAAAAGCCCCTCAAGACCATATAAATCATTTTTTGGAAAAAATTACAAACTTCCCATTAAGCCTTAATTGGTCATGGCAATCACTTGCTGAATACTATATTGCTATTGGTCTCTTTCAAGATCAACCTAAAAGACACCTCCTTCAACACATAATTTGTGCTCCTTGTGTATGGGTGTGCAAATAAACAGGTAAAATTAAGTAAAAACATGTGTTTAATTTTTAAGCAGTTAAAATGGGTGTATGAGAGAGCAAAAACATGTAAAAACTGTTTAAAAAAGGAGTTAAAAAATAAGCTCCAAATCGGTGCTTTTTAGGTGTTTATTCTCCTCTTTATCTTATTTGGTTTAAAAGCACCACAACACTCCTAATAACAACCAAATAAACTCCATTTTTTACAAATAAACTGTTTTTCTCCCCATACGGAGATTATCTTGTTGTTTAAATTTTTAAGGGTGAATTACATTTTTGGTCCCTAACCTTTACCACTTGTTTCACTTTAATCCCCAACTTTTAAAACGTTTCAAAATAGTCCTTATTCTTTCTATTTCGTTTCATTTTAGTCTCTAACCTTTCAAAGGTTGTAAAATAGTCCCTAAGCTTATATTTGTTATTTGTTTTAGTCCCTGATATTAAAATATTATTTGAAATAATTATAAAAAATCACCCTAAATTATCATAATGTGTATAAATGAGTAAATTACCCATATAAAGAATAATTATAAAACAAATATCCAACTTTATGATTTTATTTTTTTTAAAAAGATCTCTTTTATTATTCAAATTCATTATTTTAATGGATTAATACACATATATTGGATCTATCTATTGGTAAATAAGAAAAAAAATATCCCACAATCTCTCATAGTTAATCACAAGATCTATAAATTTTATGAGAGCTTGTGAGAAAAAAAATTATGAATAATTTTATATAATATGCTCTTATGATAAATAGTAAAATAGTTCGAGTATTTTTCAAAATTAAAATTATAGAGTTAGATGATTTTATATATTTTTCTTTGTATGAATGATTTTATTTAAATTATGATAACTTTAGGGTGTTTTTTTATAATTATTTCAAATAATATTTTAATAGTAGGGACTAAAACGAATAAAAAAAATGTAAGGTTAGGGACTATTTTACAACCTTTGAAAGGTTAGGGACTAAAATGAAACGGAATAAAAAGGTCAAGGACTATTTTGAAACGTTTCAAAGGTTAGGGACTAAAGTGAAACAAGTGGTAAAGGTTAGGGACCAAAAATGTAATTCACCCAATTTTTAACTACTTTTACCATCTGTTTATAAATTTTACCCTGTTTATAATTTTAGTCAGTTTATTAACACCGCCCCATACGATGGGATACGTCTCCACTCTCTATTCAAAACGGGGAGTGTATATTGTGCATAAAAACTTGGAATATAAGACTTGGAATCAAACTAAGATATTAACCAACATTAGTAAAGATCCACTCAAACAAGTTCATCTCCTCCAACAATATTTTAACTACACTCCCCCCCTAAATCGAAAAGACAGTTGCTATCACTCCAGGTCTATCGAATTAATTATCTGTAGATGGAATCGTACCCATATCCGAAATCTTTCCCAACCATATCGCATCAGGTGTCTTACCTATCTCTCTCATGCCTTCCAAAGGTTTTTATGAAAATAAGTTTTTGGAACTGTAGAGGTATTGTAAAGAAAACTTTTTGGGAAGACATGAATATGTGGTGTAAAAACGAACATATCCAACTAGTTGCACTAGAAGAAACAAAAACAGAAAGTATCTCGGACGATAAATCCTGGAAATATGTGGGGTTCGATAATGCTATCTAGTCCTCGGCTATGGGTCGGTCTGGTGGTCTTGGAGTGCTTTGGAAGAACCACCAACTCCCTTGAGAAAACTTTTCTGTGGAAATCCACCTTCCAAGAATCATAGGACTACGATATGACAACCCATCGGACAATGTAAGCATAATGATCCGTTTTCTTTATGCCCCCCCCCCCCCCCACACAGATCTCCGGGATAAGGTCGCTTTCTGGGACAATCTTACAAACCTAGTCTTAACAACTTCAATCCCTTGCATCGCTATGGGCGACCTAAATGAAATCAATTGTAATAATGACAAGTTGGGCGGGGCTAATACAAACCCATCTCGATTCTATCGCCTTATTCAATTTAAGAATGAATGCTCGTTGTAGATATCTCCACTTTTGGAAACCCCTTTACCTGGAAGCGAATGTAGGAAGAACAACCGAACATTTCAGAAAAATTGGACCGTGTCCTTGTGCACCAGTCGGTTCTGCACAAATACTCTAACCTCATTACCAAAAACGGCGCTTTTTCTTCGTCATACCATTGTCTTATCTCCATTACTCTTGATAGTAGTATCGCCTTCAAAGCCCCACCTTTTAAGTTCGAAAATATTTGGCTCCAACGAAAGGACTTTTGTAATATAGTCAAACAAGCTTGGCGTAGCTCCTGCTCTGGTTCAGCGTTGTTTCAACTAACCTTCAAACAGAAAATCCTGGAACAAAAAGCCAAGGCATGGAACAAACACTCATTTGGCAACATATTATGACAACTTCAGGAAGTCGAGGATAAGCTATTGGAAATACAATCGCAAGCAGGTTACTAAACAAACTACCTAGGTAACCGCAAAGAAATAAACTTGATACTGAAGAAGGAAAAACTTCTTTTGTTCCAAAAGAATTTTTGGAAACAAAGAGCAAAAACCAAGCACCTTAAATTATCTGACTCAAACACATCTTATGTCCACCGTGTTGCATCTGGAAGGAGACACGGGAAGCAAATTCGTAATATAACGACTGCTAAAGGAACTCTCATTGTCGGAGAAGAAAATATAAGATCTGAAATAAAACAAGATTTTGAGAAAAGATTTAAAAAGGAACATACAGATGAAAACCTGCTTGATGAGTTTCTAGATCTCATCCAACCCTCCATTACGGTGGAGGAGAACCTTTTCCTCACTCAAATTCCATCTAATAGTGAAATAAAGAATGCAGTCTTTTAGTCTAGGAAATAATAAATCCCCGGGTCCCGACAGGTTCACTGCAGAATTTTATAAGAGCTATTGGGACATTGTGGGTCTATCGGTGATCAAGGCTGTCAAAAGTTTTTTCCTTTCTGGAAAAATCCTCAAACAGTGTAATCATACCTTCATCTCTTTACCTCCAAAGTGCGCAGATCCCACATCTACAAATCACTACCGCCCAATCAGTCTATGTTCCACCCTTTATAAGGTTATCTCCAAAATTTTAACGGAAAGATTAAAAAAGAAAATGGGTAAGCTAACCCACCCACAACAAGGGGCCTTCGTCTCGGATAGGGCCATCTAGGATAATGTCCTCATCGCTCATGAAATTTTTCATTCATTCAAATCTCGTAAGGGCAACGAAGGTTGGTTAGCAATCAAACTGGATATGGAAAAAGCCTACGATAGAGTTGATTGGAATTTTACACAAAAGATTCTTATCAAATTTGGGTTTCATCCTACTTTCATTGCCTGGATTATGGAAGGTGTTACAACTGTCTCTTTTTCAGTATTGGTTAACAGTGGTCCCACCGATGTGTTTCATCCATCGTGGGGTCTTCTCCAAGAGGACCCCTTACCCCCCTTCTTATTTATCCTAGGTGCGGAAATCCTAGCTCGCAAACTCTCATCGGCAGCAAGCAGTGTTAACAGCCCTGCTGGTTTCAAATTCGGCAGAAATGGTTCGTGTATCCCCTTTCTTGCATTCGCCGACGATATCATCATCTTTACAAAGGGTAGTGTCTCAGCTGGTCTAAAAGTTAAAAGCATTATTGATGATTACTGCAAAGTATCAGGTCAAAAAGTCAATTACCACAAATCTTGTTTTCAAGCAACTAAAGGCATCTCATCGTCTAGAATCCAGGAACTTACTGGTAGTTTAAATATTGAAAAATTGACCACAAATAATATGAACTATCAATCATGAACCGAAATTAATACGAACTTTGAAAATCACCAATGGGTATACAAACTATTCCATATTAAACCAATTTCGATACGAAACCATTTCCGATCAAATTTTCGGCAACTTACATGACGTGGCAATCGGACATTGAAATCTATTTAATGAGATGGCATGCCATATCATTAATTGTATTTTTTTTAAAATTAAAAAAATGAATTTGGGAATTGGGCGAAGAGAAGAAGATGAAGTACAGGGTTTTGACTATTTTCCATGGACGAAACTTCCGATCAGTTCCACCGTCCGCTCCGGCGGCAGACCTGAAGATGAACCACATCGCGTCCGAGTGGGCGTTCCAGATGTTCCTCCAGGAAGAGGTGTCGGCTGCAACTTTTCCTTTCATACGGCGACTTCATTTTCCAAATCGGTTAGAGAGAGGGACGCCATCAAGATCAAGGACGATAACGTCCATTGGAAGAATCCACGGAGCAAACGAGAAGCGAATCGGAAAATTGGCAGCACTCCCCGTTTAGATCTGTATAGGATTGAACCCCTTCATCATAAATAATACCCAGTCCTATCTTCTTGCTCCAATTTGTAGCACTGTAGGTCTTCTTCAATTTGCAGGACTGTAGACCTTCTTCCTCTTTTACGTTACAGTTCCAAACTCCAATTCTCAAATTCAATTTTTTTTATTTTAAAAAAAAGTACACATGGCCTGGCATGTCATTCAAATATTCAATATTCGGTTGCCATGTCATACAATTCGCCGGAAATTTGGTCGGAAATGGTTTCGTATTGAAATTGGTTTAATACACAATAGTTTGTATATCAATTGGTGATTTTCAAAGTTCGTATTATTTTCGGTTCATAGCTAATAGTTTGTATTATTTGTGGTCTTTTTCCTTAAATATTGTGAATGAAAACTCTTTAGAAAAATATCTGGGTTGCCCAATCATTAATGGGAGAGTGAATAAACAAACGTTTGAGGATATTATCTACAAATCAAAAGAAGAACTGTGCAAATGGAGAGCTAACACCCTTTCCCAACATGGGCGTGCTATTCTTATAGGCTCTAATCTGGTTGCGAAACCGCTTTATACCATGCAAAGCTTTATGCTACCAACTTCCATTCACAAGGAACTTGACCAAATAAATAGATGTTTTTTTTTAACAAGGACATCTAGCACCGTCCGCTCATTAGCTGGGATAGAATATGTAGACCAGAGAAATTTGGGGGCATGGGACTAAGAAAATCAAGTGACATGAATGAGGCTCTTCAGATGAAATTGCTTTGGAAAATCCTTGCTGAACCAGAAAACGCTTCGGTTAAATTAGTTACATATAAATACCTAGGAACGACGAACTTGCTTCAATACCACAAGAGAGGTGGTTATTCTTAGCAATGGTCGAAACTCACTCCGATGTTGGACAAATTCAAGTCCGGTTTGATTTGGTCCATTCGCAATGGTAAATCTATTGATTTCTGGAAAGATAACTGGTTGACTACTTCCTCCATATGCTCCAGACTCGACTGTCCGAGCTCCTTCAATACAGATGAGACCGTAAGTGATTATATCCTGTGGGAAGTGGTGGATTGAGAAACTACGTCCTCGTCTGCCTACTTCCATCTTCCAAGACATTATTGATATCCCGCTGCTAATAAGTCGAATTGAGGACTGCCTTTACTGGTGGTCTGATAGAGAAGGTTGGTTTACTACCTCGCCAACCTACAATCTTATTTGATCACAAAGCCGCCTTGAGGTGTGTAACGTCCCAGAATTATGATTTTCGGGTTACGTTTCAAGGGATGAAACCCCTTGTTTGGATCTTGCAATTCAGGTACGGGTCGAGGTTTCAAACTCATTTTAAGATTAGTGGAATAAGGGATTTCAAACCCTAAAATCTCAAAGGGCCGTTGGGTACCCTTAACCTGTCCTAAGACTATGTCGTGAATTTCGATTCAAATGAAAGTAAAGCGGAAGTAAAGTTAAGATACAAGGCGCCACGACAGAGTCGGGTCAAAACCAAAACATAAGCGAATGATTGCCATTTTACCAAGTTAAAAGGTTAGCCAGATTCTTCGATTCGCTAAGGGTTTCCCGTCACAGAAGCAAGGAGCAAGCAAGGATAGGTACCTAACACTATCCACGAAGTCAGGCCCGGTAATCGCCTGCGGGTCCTCTGACCGTGCTGAGGCCACATAACATGCCTATACCTAAATAAAGGATGACTAATGCAGTACAAGATTTAAATCACATAAGCATGCTTGACAGTTACAATAATATGCATAAAGCTGTAAAGGGCCCAAGACAATGCCAAGCAGCATATCCCTCTCCTACTCCACCCCCTTTTTCATGAGTGGAACTGGCCAGTACAGTACCCCATTTGCTCGTGGTGGTGCACGAACCACGGAATCATAGCATGCTCAACATCATAACTCATCACATCATAACTAATCAAATCACACCATCATAACATCGCTTACCCGATGGTGCTGGGCCACCAAATCATACTCATATCGACTTGATTGACTCAGGGCAAACCCGATGAGGTTGGGCTACCCTATGATCCTATCAAAAACTCTAGGATTATCACAGATAACGGCCGTTCTGTATTCAAACACACATAGTAACCACATGCCCAGTTCAATGCAATCCTAGCATGATACTACATGGCATGCTTTATTATGCAACAACAACTACACATCATATGACACATCAGGCAGAAGGTCCAAGTTACTGAGTAAGTCCCGTAGGATACTTACCTGAAGATGCAGAACAACAAGATAACACAAGCAAGGGCCCAAATGCAAGTCCAAAGCAATCCAAAAGCAATACACATCTATCATCAAGCCATTTCCATAAGCCACCGGGTTAACACACGAATCCAAATTCTCAACATCCTCAAAACCAATCGATGGTAAAACCATTTTCCAAAACCTTTCCGATACGATCAACATCAACCTAAATCATTCTTCAAATCAAACTCATTGATAGAATCATACCAATAATATCTTCCAAACTTCCTTTAAAACCAACATCATATCCAAAACCAAACTCGATCATAAAACCAAGTTACAGAATCCCGACAAGAAAATGAAGTCCTTCAATACATTTTCCAAGCATAAAACCGGATAGTTCGAACTCCGTCAAAACCCCATAATTATTTAATAATAAAATAATATCCCAAGATCCCGTTGCTGAAATCATTCATCAACTAAGACATATTCGAAAAGAATCGGTCAAAAACCAACAAGGAACCCAAAGGAGGCAAGGCGTGACTCGGCCAAGTCACTGGGGACATCTCGCGGTCGTGAGAGGGTCGGTCGCGGCCGCGAGATGTTCTCCGTCTCTGCCGCGAGAAGGCAATCTTCACTGGCCGCAAGACACGGGACTCGTGGTCGTGAGACCCATGGTCGCGGTCGCGAAAGGTTGTCTTCAGCCCCTGAATCATTGTGTTCATCCTCGCCGCGGCGACCATGGTTTCGCCGCGGCGAGACTCGAACCCTACCTTGTTCGTTTTTGCTCGTTCTAAATCCGTTTTCGTTCAAACTTGTATTAAAATGTTTATAACTCAAAACACCATCCAAATAACACAAAAACAACTCCAATAGACACACAAAAGACCTCAAAAAAGGACTAGAATGGAGAGCGAAAGAGGGATTACCTAGCCTCTTAGAGGCTCTTTGAAATCTTGAAGAAAGGGAGTCCTTTGGCTTCGATTCCACAAAACATTGTTATGACAGGGCCTAGGAGGGATAGATCTAGCTTAAAAGAAGACCTTTGCAAAGATTTAGATCCAAAACGAGAGGAATTGAAGAGGGACAACTTACCTTGCCCAAAAACAAAGAGAAAAGGAAGTAATGGGCTCAGATCAGCTCTCCAAGTTGTTAGATCTGACTTTTTATTGACCTCATAAGGTAGAAGGGAGAGTGAGGAGCAAGTAGAAACAAACGGGGAAGAAAACGGAGCTATAACGAAGGAGAACGAAGGATTTTACCGAGACGTCGCCAAATCTGGAGTCGGAGTCGCGGCGGCGAAAACCACTTTTCGCGGCGGAGAAAATGAACTCGCGCCGACGAGGAAGAACTCGCGGCGGCGAGCATGAACTTGTTCTTCTTTGTTCATACTCGCGGCAACGACAGGGCCTAGTCGCGGCGGCGACTTTGCCCAGAAACGTCCATTTCCGATGGAAACGACGATCTGAATCTGATTTTGGGGTTGTTTTCTTGAGAGGAGATCTTCTTGAGGGAGGTTAGAGGCTATGGAGGGTATGAGAAATAAGAAATGGAAGATGAGAGGAGAGAGACATGGATTCAAGGAGAGAAAAGTGGGGATTTTGAGTTTTGGGATTTTTGGGTTTTTTATTCTTCAAGTTTTGGAGGCTTGATTCTCATAATTGTTGAGTGATGTGAAATGAGAGATCCATTTAGGGATTGGTGCTTTATATAGTGGAGTCAAAAGAAGCTCCCTAGGGTTTTAATTCACAAGAGGACGAAACGCTTTATGAGGAGAGAGAGAGAGAGAGAGAGAGAGAGAGAGAGAGAGAGAGAGAGAGAGAGAGAGAGAGACGAGTGGAGTGACTAGTGAGAGTGTGAGGGTGATTTCGCTCTTCCGACCTTAAATCCCGACATCCCATCTCGAAATCCGACATTCCAAAATCCAACCCCATTCTCAAATTCATTTCCAAGGACACCCGAATTCCCGAAATCGAAACAAGCAACTAGGATTAAAATCCATCAAATTAAATCTTAAAACATGTCGGGATATGTTGCAACTTCGAAAAATGGAATTTGCCCGAGGACAGTTTTCCAAAACTTTCCTTTTTAGAAACTCAAAAATCCGTTCTTTACAAGGTGGATAACAACGCATGGATTTGGAAGCTTAACATTCCCCCCAAAATAAAGAACTTTCTTTGGAAAATTACCCAGTGTGGCTTACCCACTGCCGACAGACTCTGTCGTTGTGGTGTTCCAATCCCCAATCCCTGCTGTCTATGCAATTTCGTAACCGAAGACGACACTCACCTGTTGCTCGAATGTCCATATGTAACTTTAATACACTCATTTACTCCTCGTATCTTAGAGTTCATAACCAACACATTCACAAATAAAGAGAAGAAAATCCTTGCCTTTACTTGGTGGACAATCTGGTACATAAGAAACCAACATATATTTAAACAAATCCTCATTCCAAACAATCGAGTTACAAAAAAATTAATCCAAACGCATATCGACAACTGGAGGAATACGTCTATCTTCGACGATGAACTTGATGAGGTGAGTACATCCCCTAAAAACAAGAAGATCGATCACCAGACAAAACAAGAAAGTAAAAAGAGCAAAACTGTCAAATGTAAGAAACCTTCTCCGGGAACATACAAACTCAATTTTGATAGGTCCACCCTCAACGACAGAACAAGCTCTACAGGGATCATAATTAGGAACTAGCATGGGGATCCTATTCTTGTAGACTATCAAAACATTGGTTGTCAAACTCCGCTTATGGCTGAAGCGTTGGCTTTAAAAAATGGTATCCATAAAGTATTGCAATTACAAATCGGCAAATCACTAATCAAAGGCGATTCACTTATAATTATAAACCATTTAAAAAACAAACAAAAATGCCCCTGGGAAATCAAAATGATTATGACAAATATTAAAATACTACTGTCGAAGGTGAAAGAAGTTTCGTTCTTTCACACCCCTCGCATGGGCAATAAAGCGGCTGATAAGGTTGCACACCTTAGTCACTCTGCCCGGGGTTTCGACATATCAAAAGATCCTAGTCTCATTGACCTCATCCGTAAGGATGCCCTCGGATAGAGCCATCTCTTCCGAATTCCTGCCTAAAAAAGTATTAGGTGCTTGGGGAGCAAGCAATAGATTAGTATAAATAAAGACCTTATGCCTAGGGTTAATCATCCAGAAAGTCACAAGCAATTGTGAGTCATAGAGAGAGGAAGGGCCGAGTGAGGAAGGAGGAAGAAAGAGTTAGAGATTGAGATCGTTTGTAAGTTTTCATTCATTAATTTAAGTATTGTTTTCCCCAATGTCTAAGAGGTTTTACTTTGTGATCATGCGTGAGTAGTCGTCCTTCTTCTAGGGTCGAGGTGAGCCTGGAAATAGTCATGTGTGTGCTATTCTTGAATCCATGGTCTCTTTATGTTATTATATCATCATCTCTTGTGCTTAATCCTTTGCGAAAGTTGAGGATTATCTATGTTTGCAATCGTGAAGAAAAAGCGGATGTGTTGTGAACCAGTTAGTAATTAGGATTAATTTATGAGAGTTGATTAAACCCTAATTAAGAAAAGGTAGAAACAAATAGGTTTTTATGCGAAAGCCTCTATTGTCTATTTGTTGAGTATGCAAAAGCCGTCTCTTTTGATGATAAAAGCATGATTCTTGGTTGATTATTATTTTATGTTGTATGCATGGTTATTGTTGTGACAATCCCCTACCTTAGAAGTCTTTTTCATATTGTTTACAACCTTAAAAGTCTTTGCTTTATGTTGAATTGCTGGAAATCAAACGAACCCTTCCGACTTTCTCCACTTCTCTGACCATCACCCTCGATATCTACCTTGCATAGTCGATATCGACCCTGTTGGTGCTGATTTGTGTGCTTTTCGGTCTCGCAGATACTTATCGATATCGTCCCTGTCCAATCGATATCGACCTCTCTATGTCGATCTGTTCCTGCTCAAGCTATCGACATCGACCTCACAAGTCCACATCTCGGGTTGATACCAAGCCATTCCTGAGGCTATTTCCCGGATCCCGAAACGCGTAACTACTCTCAAAAAGTTATCCTCTCTCCAGTGGAACGATCCCGACTTTCGCTATCTACAAGTGGGAGTTTGAGGTAATTTATTTGAAGTAGGTGTTCTAGGGTACACCGAAAACATACCACTACATCAGGTTCCAACAACTTGTGTCATATGCAACAATGCAGAGGAAGATGATACGCATTTATCCCTCGAATGCAGGGCTAGCCCTCTCGAAATTCTTACCAAATAAAAAAAACCATCATGGAATTAATTAGAAATCCAGTTACCCCTTTTCTCCCTTAACCCTTACTCTCTCCCTCTCTACCCCTTTTACGAAATCTTCTTTCTCTCTAAACCTCATCTTCTTCCTAATCTTTTCCCTTTACCTTTCAATCTCACATGTCCATAGCTTAATCTAAGTCGAGACATAACAAATTGTTTAAATTTCAAAAAAATTGATATTAATGTCTCATTTTCTTTAACTCGTAAATACACCACACCATATTAAAAAAGAAAAAAATTCTAGATATTTTTTAAAATATTTTCAGGTTAAAAAGTATTTTTAATAAAAGTTTGGTTATATTTCAAAATAAAATTCAATAATATTTTCAACATTTAGAACATCTGCCCTTATATTATTGAATTTTTTATCCTACCATAAATATTAATTAAATATATTCAGATTTAAACTTTAAATTTTAAGCATAAAATATTAAAATGTAATATATTTAATGAAATGGGGATATATGGTGGATAGGTGTTTGGTTGATGGAATTAAATGATTGAGTGGCATCGGTACTTTCATATTTAATGGGTAGTTAAGTATAAAATGTCGTTTGAGGAGTAAAATTTTGTTAAGAAAAATATATGGTTTTAGATATTTTGATGTTCACTTTCCAAACTTACCCTTGTAATGATTAGGAATTTGTTAGTTGTAGTTTTCAATAAAGTGGAAAAGTAAAGTAATAATTAGGAGTATAAGTGTATTTTGTTTACTTTTATTTGATTTCTTAAAAAACGTGTAAATGTCTAAAACGACATGTTTTAATTAAGGGAGAGAGTATTTAACATGTGATTTTCTATAAACTTCCCTAAAATAAACACACAATCACCTACTTTTATTTAAAAACTTATTTTAGAAAACACACGTATAGTTGTAATCGTTGTCTTTCATTTCAATAAAAACCCTTTAGAAGCACACAGATCTACCTCTCCTACTGCCAAAAAAAAAAAGGAACATACGCCAATGCAAAATTGTTTGATAAAAAAAAAATGTTTGAAAAACTGATGTACGCAAGTACAACAAAAGGAACATGCAAATGCAAAGTTTGAAGGTTTGTCTAAACAAAGCAAAAAGCCTTTGCTTCGTTTCTTCAAATACGACTTACTACATTTGCAAAAACACATACTTGATACTAAATTTACTAATACACAACAGAAACACTTCCCCCATCCTGCATAAGCGCACACAACAACAGCAGACATACCACAACTACAAATGGCAAGACAAGAAAACAAGTTCACAACCAGACCAGTCAGGATACCTAATCTTCCTGCACATCAAACTCCTCTTCGGATGTAACATCAGAGTTTTCGTCTTCAGATGACAAGTCCGAGCCTCCTTCCTCTTCTATGGAAAGGGCGGCCGGTTTCTGAGCTGTCAACTTGGTTAAAGCTGCTGCCTTGCTTGCTCTCTGTGAGCGTACGTTAGATACTGCAGCAGCTGCAGGAACAACGGATATAGGCGAGCTTTCTTCATCAGATGAGGTGTCATGTCTCACACGTCTCCGCGATTGAGTAGGACGAGCTGAGCGCGGAGCTGGTGTAGGTGGAATATCAGAAAAGTTGTCTATGCCAGGGTTCCCCAGCTCTAACCTCCCTGAAACACCCAAACGATGATTGACTATGTGTATATATCATGATGATTGTGATGAAGTATAAAGATATAGATTTGCAGAATTGTATATTGCCACTTGCAAGACATAGAACAAATTTGATTATTTCCTTATATTTTATCCTATAACACATGTCAATAACTCATATAATGTAATAATAACACTCATAAACCCAAATTTGCGGTGCTTAACTAACACTAAAGTAAATTAACGTTCCGACTGACCACTCTAAATCTAAACCTCCTAAAATTCAAAACTATAGGCTCGACTCAAAAGCTAATACATCTTGTCTTGGGGGTAAAAAAAATCTAAAGTCGATTAATCACCTACCTAGACGCTAAAACTGAATAATTGTTGGGTTAGACAGGCCTACGCAGTGTCTATGCGGGGTCTAGGCGGCGCCTAAGCGGATTTCCGCCTAGAGACCCATCTTGCCTTAAAAATTCCTAGGCAATTTACAAAGAAATGAGCAAGCTTCGAATACAAAGACAGGCAATTTACCAGCAATCAGATGGAGCATTTGCAAAGAAATGAGCAAACTTTTGGAAGATAGTGGCTTACCAAAGATAAGATTAGCCAAGTCCGGCGACAATTCCTGATCCGGATGCGTGTCAAGTGTTTTGAGACGCGTAGCCATTTTTTGCAACTCCCTGACAGCCTCTTTGTCATGGGAAACAGATATAGCTGCACGGCTCAAAAGAAGCTTCATTAGTTTGACAGCTCCTTGTTCTGATGATCGGAAGTGGAGCAAGACTAGAGCTTTGCACAATGCTGAAAGATATGCCTTTTCTGGTGCTGTTTTCTTCGTATTGAAGGTAACTACCTGAAGCGCACAAGTAAATTAGTTGGTGTCTGAAAAAAAAGAGGGAAACTTGGAGCATCAATAATATCATAAACCAGGAACACCCCCATTCTGTTGGCAATACAAGGGCCATACTGACCTTGTCACTTTTCCATCACTAAATATATTATCAATGCTTGGATTAAGATCCTTAAAAGAACAATTACCAAGACTGTTAACTTCCCTTCACCATTAACTGAAAAGTAACTTTACCTCAGTCGCTATGCGTATAGCTAGCCCCTCCTCCCCACTCTCAAAGTCATCTGAAGTCTCTATGGAACCACCATCACTCTCTGGTTCATTTTGGCAGCTATTTGGACCTTCCTTTGCATAAAGAGGGGCCTGCATCATCTGAACGATAAAGCGAGAAGCTTGGACTGCACGTTTTCGCATATTGGAAACAATGGTGGAAGATCCACCAGGATTTCCATTAATTCCCGGCCACATGAGACGCAGAACGAGCATAAAAGACTCGCTAACGTGTTTCTGCACACAGGGAACAGGAAACATTGTTTTTTTTTCCATTGTTAGCACGAGACTAGTACAAAACCTTCCTCTGACATGATTTGAAGGAATGCTGCTACTTGCCTTGTGGTTGGCTGAGAGAGAAGGATAATGCTCAAAGAAGACTGACAAACATTGCTTTAATCTGATGGAGTTCAAAGGACAATGTTAGATGAATTAAACCAGAGTTATAAGATCTCTTGTATGCATATTACAAACAGAAAGGATTAAAGTATGTAGCCCGAAAGGTAATAAAATGGGTATACCTCTGAAGTTCAATGCTTTCATTGCTGAAATACAAATAGATGAGCTTAGATAACAATAAAGAATGTAGGGATGCAGGCATGCTTTGATAATTCTCACTAAGGAGAAGCATCTTTGCAAAACCCTCCCCCAGCACAGCTTTTAAAGATTCATTCTCACAATAATCGTCAGATTTGTACCCATCCTCTCTCTCAAGCCCAGCATGCAAAAGATGAAGAACCCCAATATTTGTGTCAGCATTGGCATCATACATATCTCCAGGAGTCACATGGTTTTCACATTCTTGTTCTTGCAAAGAAAAATCCATTCCAAGTGCTCTGTCAATTTCATCTGGACCATGCCACATCACAATATCAATCAAGGCCTTGCCAGCAAGGACACTGATAGGAGATGGACCATTGACAAAGGAGAGTCTCAGCTGCTTAACTAACTCCCCGTTGGGCCTTCTCTCCAGCAATCCATATAGACCAAGACATCTGATAGCAACCCTTTGTACATACAGGTTAAGATGCCTCACCTAGATTCATTTTTGTTTTAATAGATCAGAAATTAGGGCATAACAAAATAAAAGAAAAATACTTATATTAAAGGGAATAATAAGCCAGAAAATGTTTAGCATACCCCTGGAAGCAACAAAGAGTCCAGTAACTCAACAGGTTCAATGGCCTTTCCTTGCAGCTGACGAAGAGATTTTGCATTTTCCAAGAGGAGGCCAGTCACAGCAAGGCAATGCATCCACTGCGTGAAATCTGCTGTTCTCTCCCTGCAAGGCTTTGCAAGTTCTTCTATCACCCCAAGCAGAATTTCCACAAATTCACCAGCAGCAGCATGAACCCTCTTTGCCAAACTAGATACTGCAGTGGCCCAATCTCTATCCCCTCCAAGGTTGATGCCATCTCCAATCACAATCTTGTTCCCATTATCATCCACTTCATAATCAAGAGGCCTATGTAGCAAATCCTGCATAAATATGCTGGCAACCCTCCTATTTGTAGCATCAGAGTAGTCAAGCATTCCACCCAGCAATAATAACTGCCGTGCAGCCAACCGATGATTTGGCCCTGAAAAATACATGGTTTTCTTAGAAAATATAAATAAAGAAGGAATATTATGTAGACTTGGTTCACTGACCTGCTGCTAGGTGTGCTTTCACAAATTCAACATAATCAGCAACAGTTGCAGGCAACACCTTCTCTAGGAGATCATGATTATCAGAAGCTTCGGCTGCATATACTGCAGCTTCAGCTCCCATTGTAGCAGCTGCCTCAGAACCTTTTGCCTATTTAAAACGAACAAATTACAATTGATTGTTTGGTCAACTATGAACCTCTAGTTCATTTCAAAATGAACAAGTCATCTCATGCATTATAAATTCTGCATCAAGTTTTTTTTATAAATGCATGAAATTCTTCATATACCTTGTTTTCACTCTCACTCAGATGATCTATATCAGTTTTGTTAGCATACATAGTTTGATTGCAGGTCAGAAACCCACATTTTATCCCCTAAAAGAGCAAACTGTATCAAAGAAAAAGGTACTATTCGAAGGGGAATAAAACCTAATCATGCAATCAAGTTATATAGAACAGAAAAAAAAATAAAAAATCTAGCAGAACATTTTAAAATGAGTAACCCAGAATATAGGCAGCTGGGAACCTAGGAAGCACAAACCCCATGAATCTAGAATTGGAAAAGAAATTGACAGTTAATTTAGATAAAAGAAAAGGATGGAGTAGAAAATTAAGGGAAGCTTTTTTATTTAAGAGTTGTCTGAAACACAAGAGATCAGCAGGGATTGCTGGATTGGTAAGGGAAGTAAATAACTTACAAACAGGTCATTTAGAATAGATAATTAACATCACAACCTAAATATAGTTGTTGTATGTTATGCAGTAAGGAAGGCTCACAACACCAGAAACTCCATCTAGAGAACACCAGAAATAAAGGGATTCAAAGCAACAAAGAAATATAATAGGTGAAGGTAACTTCTAACCTGTGCCTCAGCTTGCAAGTACCAGCATACAATCCTCCAGTAAAGTGCAACTTCTGGTTCTAAAAGTAGATTGGAAGGATTGCCATTTCCTGTGGTTGGTCATGAAGCACAAAAGAACTCGATTTAAAAAGGGGAAAAAGGTTGCCAAGAAAAAATAGCCACACACATAACATACCTAAGGCCTCATCAGAAGTCAGTCCTCCCAGTTCCTGCATTCTTCGATCATCATGGATTATTACCATTCTGGCCCTTAAAAGGGCTTCCAGAACAGAACTTCCAACAGTCTCATATGTTTCAACATCAAGAAACTTGATAAGCACCACTGGATCATTGTTGCAACACTTCATAAGCCATTCATCTTTCAGCAACTTCAAACACTCCTTCACAACCGCTGGGGAACGGTCAGAAAGGCCTCTCTGAAGAATAATTGTCCTAAGCTTGATGCTAGCAGATAAAAGAACACACGTTGTCAGATAGATTTAGATAGGCTAGCTTTTAGAAAGAGGATACCAGAAAGTGTCTCGTCAATTATCATCCCCAGATAAGGCTCTAATATATCACATTACACTTAACTCACAAACGACAAATGCTAGAACATTAGCATTGTTCTAACATGCTACCCTCATTGTGTAGTTCACCTTCCTAAAAATAAAAATACTATAGAGGTAGATATTAAATCAGGGAAGTGATAAGGGACAGAAATATACAATTAAGAATCAAGGGATACTGCATTGTTTGCTTATCAAGATTTGCAAGTACATCTTTCTAGGAAAATTGTACTTCTTGTGAACCACTCAGAGGCTTATGTGCAAGTTTGGTGGACTGTTCATCTATAAGGAAGTTGCTGAGAGATACAGATTGTTGCATGAGAAACAGTCATAATAATCAGCACCTGAGGCTTTGGATGGGAAATTTGTTAGCGAGGACAAAGTAAGCTGCTTTACGCACTGACTCACTAACATCAAGTGTGCGGTCAATAATTGCAGTTGATGTTGCATTTGAAGGGGGCAAAGAAAGAACAATGGCCTTGCGAATGTCCTGCGTTATGAAGTTTGTTGGTCAGGTTCAAATCAGACATATCAAAATCGCTATTTCTTGTCTCAAAAGGGCTTGACATGAAGTTTATACAAACATAAACCCTGGGGATATAGTAGATACTTACAGCATTTTGCTCTGAAACTAATGTTTCAAGGAACAACTCTAGAATGTCAATGTTGTCAGAGTCATTGACAAACCGGGAAAGAGCCCTAACAGCAAAATTACGGACAATAGGAACCTTGTCATCTATTCGTGTCTTCATGACCTCAATGACCTCATCCCAGAGGTCATCACTCACTTCTACATCATCAGGTAAATGCAGTATAATCTACAAAACAAGTCAGCATGAATCACATGTTTAATACAAGGAATGAGAGTCAGAGAGAGCAAGGATGATCAAAAAGATGAAAAATACAAGTTTCCTTGCATCATCATTAGATAATGAACAGCAGTATTATGAAAATAACATATAAGGAACTCTGTCAACTTTGGCTAATTTGAGGGGTTGGTACATCGTACATGTACATTGAGGTTCCATTTGAAAGGGAGAACATGGACTCTGAAGGGTTTTACCCATAAAAAAATCTTCACACTATCTTAACATAGTACAACCCATGAAGAGATAAAATAACAGACAGGATCTTCAGGAAAACAGCAGTGTATTTATCATTCATTTGCTAATAGCAATCATCATTTCAAGTAACTTATATTTGGACTTCAATTTGTACTCTGGAAGCAATTGTTCATAAACATCCAAGAGCATTTTGTAGAAAGGGATTCCAGTTTTCTTCAGTTGATTATCCTCGAGAAATAAAGACTTAAGTATGGGATGTTCAGACCTATAATATAGGAGAACTGGGCAGCACAACCTGATTTTAAGGCAATAAAACATCTCTTCAGCAGACTTAATGAAACATTTGATCAAACTACGTAAGCTGGAGAAGCGCTAGATGTAAGAAGGTAAAAAAGCCCCCTTCGCTAGTGGTATAACATCACATCAGAGCAGCAGGCAGCAGAAAACCTTACATAAGCCTCTTTGACACTAGGATTCGGTTTAACCGCAATTATAGACGAAAACCCAAAATCAAGTGGATAGGACAAGCAGATTCCTGTAATATGACACCTCGTTGCCAGATTCATGCTGAAACACTGGACAATTACTCTAAAATCATGTAGATCTTTACAGGAAGTAATTGATTAGCAACTATATGAACAGTATAATTCCAAATAGAACCGTGCCGATGTGACTAAAAACCTAGTTAAAGAAAATCACAAACCAAGGACCAATTATTCCAGCTTATATAGGTCTGAAACCAAAAACAGATACCTCGGAAATGATTTGGCAGGCCCGAGATCTAGTAGATTTGTTGGAAGCGGAGGCGCCAGGGAGGAGAAACCTAAGAAACTCCTCTAAGTAGTCGTGTGAAACCTGGGAAGTCTTAGGGTCTCGCAAGCAAGCGAAGGCAGCAACGAACCGAACAACGCGCTCGGCGGCGGCCGTACGGCGCTGAAAAACAAATATAGGGATGAGGGCTTCGCAAAAGGAGGAGAAGAAACCGCTATGGGAGGACGAGGATCTGAGATTAGAGAGCTCTTTGAGCTTTCGATTGTGCGTAGCGTTGGAGGCTTTGCTTTCGTCAAAAATCGCGGCGATTTTGGAGGTCAATTGCTCGATTTCTGCCATGGCAGCTCCAGCCTCCAGTTAAGATGAGGAATCGAAGAATGAAAATACTGAAATATCTGAAAATTTTCCTCAAATATTTTGAATTTGAGCGCCACGCTCCCTTTTGAGTCCTTGACCCTTTTATAACAAAACTAGTCTAGACCCCGTGCATGTTTTAAAATTAATCTTAGTACATCATCTTATTTTCGAATGTTACCATATTAATCAATACGTTTTAAATGCTACGGAGTACATAGAACTCAGTACTCGTTTGGGAAACCGGACGAGTATCCATCACAATCCTATTCCAAAAAAATTCACAAATGGAAACTCAAGTTTGATTTTTACTTAGGAATTTCTTAAACGGAAATTTCGCGGGATGCCCTTGAGGTATTGCAATTTTCGCGGGGCATACAACTCTTTTATATATTTCGTGTGGTGCCCTTGTGTTATGATTAGATTTCGCCTCGCGCCCTCATCAGTTAAACTTAACGGAGAGTCTCACAGGGGGCGTTGCTTTTGAAATTAAAAAAAAAAAGGAAAGAAAGACGGGTGGCGAGAGAGAAGAACGAAGAGAAATGAAAGTCCATATTCTTCCAAAGAGAAGACGGTGTCATTAAACGAGATATAGAGAGAGGCGTCGAGAGAGGAGGGTGTCTGAAGACTTTACATCGGTGGAGGGATAGACCCAAGGAGAGAGGTGTCGGCGACTGTCCTATAGGTAAGTTTTTTCTTCTCAATTTCAGATTTAGGGCTTTAGGGTTTTTGAGTTGGATTACAATTTTAGGATTGCTCGAATTGGGGGTTGGCTTTATGATTCGATTTATATGGTAAGTGATTTTGACTCCCTTTTCAATCAAGATTTGGGGGTATTTGACTATATATAGTTTCTAATGTAGTTGCTACGTGGGTTATGTATATGTTTTATGCCTAAACTTTCGTATAATTATTTGATATTGTTATCATGCTTTATTTTTCTTCTTGATCTTATTTAACTAATGTGTATAATCTTGGGACATCTTACTGTGTATTGCTTTTGTTAATCATGAATCCTTACACTTTGAAGTTGGAATCTTGATGATCATTATCATGTTTGAGTTCTAGAATTTTAGTTGCACTCCCGATCTGAAATCTTGCCAATTGTTGATCATGTTTGTGTGTGGGTTCAACAGATGCTTTCTTGCCACCCCTAGTCCTTCTCAAACTGTCGAAATTGGGAAACCACGTAGGTTTTTGGGTGATCTCTAATTCTCTCTATCTTCACCCTCATCTATTTACACATATACGTCAGTACACTCTATCTTCATTCTCATATTATATTTTGCAAGTTTTACAACAAATTAAATTGATGTATATGCAATCAGTTAAGATTTTCATAATCCTCTTTAGTTGAAGAACAATAGGGGCAGAATTTTCTCAATTCCGAAGTTTAATTTATGCAGTAAGATTGGTCTTTTGCTGAGGTTTAGTTTCTGTAGTCCGATTTTTCGATTGATCTTTTTTATATTTTGAGATTTTCAGTTTTTCTATATTTAGATTTTTAGTTTTTCACTTTCTGCATTGAGTTTTTATATTTTCGATTGTTGTGGCTTCTGCAGCTTATGGTTCAACATGGGAATTGCAAACCTTTATTCTTGGATGAGGTCCTTCCTCTCAATATATTACAAAATTACAGTAGTAGTATAATAATGCTATTGAATTTTCATTTTATAAAGCCTATTAGCTCAATTGGAAGAGCGATGTGTTCATGCACAAAGATGTGGGTTCGACTCCCACATAGGCTAAATAAAAATTTTAAATTACCATCAAAATGATAAAAATGCTTATTTGAATAAGAAATCAGCCTTTCTTATTTACATCTAATTCTTCCAAATCATAAATTGACAGAGCTTTTGAGTGGTGGGATTTGTAACAAGTCCAAATCATTGTGTCAGCCTATGTAGGAGTCGAACCTACATCTTGTGCATATGCACATGCTCTACCGTTTGAGCTAATAGACTTTTTTTGACAAGATTCAAGTCCATAATAGAATGGAGGTTATAAGCACATGCTCCACCGTTCGGATCCATATATTGTATTCTCTTAACCATAGATAATCATTAATCATGAACATTTTAAAGATAAAACGTTTTCGACTCAACCCAAGCAGAGAACAAGAAAAATGGCAATTTCAGCCCCTAGGCAATCACTACCAAAGGCAATTTCAGCAATTTTGAATCAGATGGAAGAAATGAACAAAGGAGTCCCTTTATCGTTCAAGTTACATGATCTTACAAGTTATAACAGCTAGCTCTTGATGTTCCACTCATTTGGCTAGTGTTATCATGGAATATCTTACTCCAATCTATTTAGATATTTGAACTCGCAATCTACTTAGATAATGGAACTTGCAATTCTATTAGAAATAGATACTTGTAATCCTATTAGAAAATATAGCCAAGCTTAGCTTGCAAATCTCCTGCAAATTTGTCATTCATGATGCAAAATGCCAAAATGTATACTGTAGCTACAAATCCTATTTGTAACAGATATCGAAGATAATGAACATTGATAGTGATACCAGAGATTTGCCACAATAGAAAGATCGCTTACATGCACATTTTGCATCTGTTGAAGGTCTGCAAGTGCCTTTTGCCTTAGACTGTAGGTAAGGGATAAACAAATGAAAACAAATTAGATGAATTTTCAAATAAATGACAGCTAGACAGGTTGTCCAGCTAAAATATTTGTCAAAGTATACCACAAAAACTATATTGGCATGGCAAAAAACATGGAGTAATCCTAAGTTTTAGAACCCACTAATCTGCCATTCTACCGAGAGATACTAATCCCCAAACCTTAAATCCCCAAATCCCTAAATCCTAAATCCCCAAACTGAGAGATACTAAATCCCCTCTTGATAAAGATCCACAAATCCATTGAATTTCAACAATGAGAATCATCACCCCTAACCCCTAAATCCCCAAACCCTAGATTAAATTGAGAGATACTCACCTCCAACTTCGGCACCATCTGAGCCCCACCGGCGACAATCTAGTCGGCGTCGTGTATCGGATCCCTCGCCTCGCTCTCTTCTACTCTCGCGACCTCCCTCTTCCCCCTTCACTCTTCGACCTTTGATTTTCGCCCTTCCTTCTTCGGCATTTCTTTCGCTCTGCAATTCCTTCGACCTTTCTTTCCTTTTTTTATTTTTTAATTTCAAAAGTAACGCCCCTGTGACTCTCCGTTAAGTTTAACTGATGAGGGCGCGAGGCGAAATCTAACCATAACACAGGGGTACCACACGAAATATGTAAAAGAGTTATATACCCCGCAAAAATTGCAATACCTCAAGGGCACCCCGCGAAATTTCCGTTTCTTAAATTTAATAAAATTGATCAAAATCACCCCAACCTCCAAATTAGGTTCTTAGTTGATCGTCAGTCTATACAATTATTCAGGTCCATTAAATGATCAGGAACCATATAATTCAAAAATATGATTGGGTTTGTTTTAATGCCTCAAAAAAAAAAATACTCAGTAGTAGAAGACAACTTGATGGCTAACTAATTACTTGTGAAGGTGCTTTCATATACAAATCAAGCAAACGATCCCAATCATTTAGTAATAGTTACTTTCACTAAATTGATCTTTTTGTATATATTGTGCAATAATCTAGTTTTACGTGGTCTTAATACGTGGTCTTAATTTTAATCCCTCAGAGCTAAATTTTTTTACCTCGATCCACAAATGTGACATTCTGTTTACAAAGAAGTGCCAAGTAAATCCTCTAATAAGCACCCTAGCTTCTTTCGAAGCGACCTTCTAGCCCATGCTAATTAAAGCTATAAGAAAAAACTATATTTGATCTATCTGAAACCACGAGATGGTTTTTTTTTTCCTGTTGACCACCTCTCTCTTTTCCATTCCCTTCCTAAATATGGTTTTTCGGAATCCAAGCTTGCTTCACATCATCCCCCGACCGATTTTTAGGCATCACACGCCTTTCCACTGCGTGTCCAAACTTGCTAGTTGCATATGCCTCGACTATTTTTGAACTTGTTGGTTTCAGTCTTCCAGATGTGGTTCAAGATACTCCACTATCATCAACCATTTACCCTTCATAACTGGTGCACTAACTGCTGCACAACCCAAAACAAATAATCGAAAGACAACCCACAATTAGCAAAAAAGTGCTTTCACGAGGAATATTTGGCATCATAGTTTACTTTTGTTCACTGGAAAAGAAGCTCTCATCAAGTTGTTATAGTTTTCTATAGCTCAATACAACTTTCAACACAAATTGAAGTAAAATATATCCATTATATCCAAAATTGAAGTGTCATCGAAAGATGAAAACATGCAACCAGATGTAAAAAAAATTGTAACAAAAAGATGCAACTCAATTTCGAGAAAATATGTATAGGTGACTCACATTTTTCATGGTCTTTGTGTGGGGAGTAGCCCATGTTTTAAATTAAGTCATAATTTTTTTTATCCCCTGGGGAAAAGTTGAAAAACAAAGTAAGTTGATAGAACATTGTATTTAATACATTTATTATAAAATTATTTCATAAAAGCATAAATTGGCATGAAAAAGCTAAGAAAATATACCTTCTAGTGTAGCATCTTCATCGTAGGCTGACTAGGCTCGCCATGTTCAGTCCACTTATCACTATGAAGGCATCGGGTAATGATGCATTAGAACTTGAAAGAGAGCTTACCAGAAAAAGATCCTTGAGAAACCTTTCTCATTCTCATTTACCTTAAAATAAATGGCATGCTTAGCAAAGGTGAAAACCATGAACCATCAGTCTAAACAAATAAATGAAATCCATTAGCAACCTAAGATGAGAAAAATACATGCTTGTATTTTTGGCCAAGAAAAACTTTCTTATCGTAAGAAAAGCGGAAAGTATATATGAAGGTAGGGACCAAAATTCATACATTAGCCACTACCTTACTATTGCTAAACCAAATGGTTCAAATGCTCTACATGTCTAAAATATGTATTCTATAGATTTTGAAGGGTATAGGATTAGGTTTCTAGGCCTAAATCCTTAAAAGAGTCTTAGGTACATTGATAAAAATTGCCCAACTCAGTGTCCTACAAACATATGCACAATTTAAGTCAACTGCTAATTAAATCATGGAAAATAAATGGAGAAATAGAAATTCAGGCAACAAATTAGAGAGGTGAGATATGTATAGATATATAGAATGACGAATCAAACAATCAAACAGCAAATGATAGATATCATTCTCTCACATTCTCAAGAAGAGAACTCCTAGTCCTTAAAATACTAAACTAATGAGATAAAAAATAGAAAATGTCTTTTATTAGAAGATAGTCATGTCTGCAAAATAGCATTTTACCTTTCCTTGTAAATGGGCATGAAACTCTGCTCATCTCAGCTCTCTCCAAGACAACCTAACATACAATATCCAAATAAATTATTCTAATGAAACATTTTCACACTACTCATCAACATAAAAGATGTAAAGTCCTAACCCATCTTGACACTAATCTGGTATGCATGTATCTTATTCACATCTTGTTTATGAGACAACAAATGAATGCACAGTTTAAGCAAATTGGAATGCAAGATGACATAACCAGGAAGACATAACACAGATGGGCTGGATTTAATTAGACTACCACGTGATGAAGCAACACACCTATAGGAAACATATGAGAATCAAATAATTTTGTAGTTCTGTAATTCCAATAGAAGATATTCCCTATCAAGAACATATAAACAACACACAATGAAAGAAGGGGAAAATTCAGAACACAATCACAAACATAAAACTCACTCACCAAAGAGAGATATTTGTCGACAACCAACATCACAGGACAAACCATATCAAACAGATCCATATTCATAGCCCCACACACTATTGAGCTGCTTCTTGAATAGCGCGGTCTTTGGGAAGAATTCATAACTGGAATCAATTATTGATAGACATATCATCAATAAAACGTGATCAAAAGAGGTCTGAAATCTTACCAAAACTCGATCTAGGGCGCTAGGGTTTATCTTCCTCCCGTGCTACAAGAATCATTGTCATGACATCGATATCTTCTCCGACCGCCTCTGCAGAATCCCTAACCTTAGAATCCTCGCCGTGTCCGTCAGCGACAGACGCGGGCTCCAGATCGAACCCTAGCGTCGCTCTGGCGCCATTGTTTGTCAAGTCGGCGGCTTGGAAGTGGGGATCGTCGGGGCGGTACTCGTCAGGAATGCTACCACTGATTTCTCCCTTTCTCCTTCCTTCTTTCAATTGGTTCAGGTGTTGGAGAGAGAACGTGGTTGGGAAGGTGAGGGAAGTTCATATCGTGGGAGAGAGAGGATGAAAGAAAGAAGAGAAGAAAATAAAGGGAATGAAAAAAAAAATAGATAGAGCTCCACGTGGATAGTCTGAGAGGGCTGGAAAGGTCTCAGCTTTAAGATATAGGAGGATGAAAACAAACTAGTGATTTTCCCGATCCATGTTCGGGTTTGTTTTTAAAATATTTTCGATCGCGTTTGACGTAAACACAAAATACTCAACACATAAATCAATTTTCTACTAACAGACCATTTTCCTCATTCTTCTCCCTATGTCATTGTTAGAAATCTTAATTCAGTTGTCATGATGAAATCTTTTCTTGAGACAATCATCACGTCGAATTTGACAAAGAATAGTAGATCGACCGCTTTCACACTTCTCTTGACAATATAGTTCTTGGCCTAAAAAAACCGAGTCTAGTCCTTTCTGACACTTTCTATGTTACATATTATGTTTACATCTCTCAAACCCATCTAAATTGTTTGAGATCGTAGGTTTATAAACTCTATGGAGCTAAAGTATTAAAATCTTGAATGAAATTTATAGAAGATTAACCATGAACAATATTCGAGTGAGTTGTGAAGAAATAAATTGTTTAGAGGATTGGAAGATTTGTAAGAATCAAGAATCGTGCTTGATAACGCTAGCTGATGTTAAAACTCTTGTATGAAGGATTTGGTCAAAATCTCTTACATATAAGAATTTTTAATCTTTTGTAATCCTATTGTATTTCATGATGAACTCTTATTTTCATTAGCATATTTTTTTTTTCCGTATATGCCTAGCCTATGAAACAAACCGAATATCAATGTTGTATATTAATTATGAGCTATTTTAAGACAATATTTATTTTCATTAAAGTCTAAGTCTAATGATAACTTGTTTGGGATTCTAACCTTTTAAGCTTGGAAACCTCGTCAAATTTCTTTGTATTTAATATTGAAAATTAATTTTTATAACCATAATAGATTTCACACCATGCATGTGAAACGGGCTATAGAAATGAATTATTTATGTTGTTATTCATTTTAAGGTCGTGTGTATCTTAATCGGAGCCCAATTATTCCACTATGACCTCTAATAGACTATTTCTTTTTAGATATTTTTTTTGGTACTCCATCCGATCGGAAATATTTGATGTTTTAGAAGCTGAAATTTTATTAACAATATTTAATGTTTTAGAAGTAATAATTACACTCTTTTTTACTTTTGCACTAATAATAATATAATTTGTACTTTTTTTTGTTTAACCAACCACATTTGTGAATAAAATGTGATAGGGGAGTAAAAGTTATTTGATGGGGTATTTAAAAGTGGAAGTGATATTTCTTAATCTTTGTGCATATCTCTAAAACATCGTTTATTTCCGATCGGATGGAGTATTTGTTATTTTTATTGTATTTAATATTGAAACCTGATTTTCATCAGCATAATATATTTCACACCATGCTTGTGAATCGGCCTGCATAAAATAAATGATTTATTTTTTTACCCATTTTAAGGCTGTGTATATTTTCATGGGAATCCAATTATTCTAAATTGATCTATAATAGATAATTTATTTTCAGATGTTTTAACTTTTTGGTTTTTGTTATTCTTGTTGTATTTAATAGTAAAACCTTATTTTACTCGTCATAATATATTTCACACCATGCTTGTGAATTGGGCTGAAGAAAATAAGTTATTTATGTTTTTACTCATTTTAAGATCGTTTGCATTTTTAATCGGGGTCTAACTATTCTAAGATGACCTCTATTAGATGATTTCTTTTCCAATGTTTATAATTTTTGATTTTTTTATGCATATTGTATTTGTTACTGAAACCTAATTTTCATGGCAATAATATATTTCACCCCATGATTAAAAAAATGCCCGAAGAAAATGGTTTATTTATGATACTTGTTTTAAGGTTGTGTGTGTTATCACGTGAGTCCAATTATTCCAAATTGACCTACCATAGACCCTTAAGCACCAACAAAATCTATTGAACTGCAATTTTAAGTACTTCAAAATTTGAATGAGCCCTCTAAAATTAAACCAATTGAAACACCAAATTAAGTTCAAACAATTGAATAGTCAAAATTGTATAATTCTATTCAAACAACTAATAATTCTCATCACAAAAATTGCATCTAAAATTGTATCAATATTTAACTTGAAGTCATCTAAAAAAATTGTATCAATTTATCAGTTTAAAACCTTTCAAAAAATTATTTCAACTCTCTAAATTGAATAAAATCAACCCTTATCCTCTTAATTGAATCAACCCTATAAAACTGAATCACTAAAACTAAATCAACATTCAAAAAATATATGCAAAAGAGAAGAACGGGATGACTGATTGTCTACTTGGTTCCCACCCCAAACAATACCTTAAAAATTGAACACATGCATCAAATTTTTTTTGCAAATATCAACTACAACTACAAGTATTGAAGTCATACATCATCCCAATTTTAAGGAAAAAATAATCATTACTTTTAATTTTAATTTCCCCCAATTTCATGTCTGGAATGATACATTACAGATTGAGCTTGGGGCTGAATAGTTATGGGTGTTGTAGTTAGTTAATCAATTCACAAAATAAACCCCTTTTTAAACCATCAAAGTAAAAATGGGGCAAGCCATTTCTTCAACAGCAAATGCCCCAAATCTTTTGAAGCCAAGAGCTCTCCCTTGCCTATCTTAACGAAAATCCGAGTTGTGACTCTGCTCACCTCAAACCTGTGTGAATTGAAGGGACCTTGGGATAGGCACTCGATAACTCTAATCCTGCAAGATTTAACATAAAAACTGCAAAAAGTTCAAAAGTACAGGCAAAATGGCCGCCCTATCCTTCTTAAGGAACTAGTATAATGTTTGGAGTTGTCACCCTTTCAACGTAAGAATCAATGGTTAATTAAGTTGTCATTACCCTACACAATCAAGATTTCCTTGCGGATCTCTCACTTGTGATTGCTACCAAAAAGGCTTAATTATTCTTGTGAATCAGTTGAAACCCCATTGCGATGCAATTCAATCAAGTTGATTCTTACGTTGAAAGGGTGACAACGCAGAATCAATCAATTTGGACTCTTTAAGCACTTAGACCATTGGCGAGAAAATTAATTCAACATTCGCGTGCACGGTCCGCATAACCAACTGATAACGCGTATTTTAATAGGCATTATAGGATAATTTTAGTTGCATTTCATTATAATATAGCCATGGTTTATAGTTAATTCTACATTATACTCTTTTAGTGGTGAAGTTTGGAAACTACACTATTTTATTGGATTTATGTATATTCGTATTCCGAGGTAATGGAGAGCTTGGGAGAGATAAAAAGGAGAGTCAAGAAGCTGGAGGAATTAGCAAAGAAGGAAGAGGAATGAGCAAGACAAGATCCAAGGCGTGAGGAGAACAAGGAGCTGAGAATGCAGCTTTCGCCGTGGCGAGAGACCCCATTCACCATGACGAAAGGCCTTGGTCGTCGTGGTGAGAGCCAACGATGAAGAGGAGGAGGAAACACTTGAGTCTCCACGGCGAAATGACCAATTCGCCAAAGTGATATCCTGGTGAAGAGTCGCAAGAGCTACAATAGGTCGTCGCGGTAAGAGACACCGACGCCCACCGTTTTGAACGACGCCTGCCGTTTTTACTGTTTTTAGAAGATTCGAAATCTTCCAAAATCTTATCTTTATGGAAACTCCTATCCGACTTTTCTAGGGTTTTGCCGAGCCTTTTCAGCTATATATTAGGACATATTTCAGTAGGTTTTTATCATTGAATAATTCATTTTTCATTAACTTAGAGACATGGAACACTATAGAAGATTAGATATTCTAGGTACATTATGAGTACTTAGGATTCGTTTGGTTTTGCCTACGATTCAAGACTTGGTTGGTTGAATCGTGAGACTTGATTTCTATATTATTCCTATGTTTATTTCATTAGCCTTGTGCTAATTTATGTTGTTAGTTTTACTTTGATTAGCCATCTTTGTAGGATTGCATCGTGCTAGGGTTTTAATTGATTCATTGGGATAATTATACCTTTTGTAGCAATCACAAGCGAGTGATGCATAAAAGAAGATCTTGATTATGTAGGGTAATGACAGCTGGTTAAATATCGGTTCTTAAGTCGCTAGGGTTGATGAGAGGACAACTATTGAAATATACTAGTTGCTTAGGAGGTTTGGTATTGCCACCCTGCCAAGTACATTGAGACTTTGTTTTATTTGTATGTTAAATTCTACAAGGCTAGGGTTGCATATAGATGTAAGGGATTGTCATGTCCGTAAGGAATGACAACCCATTTAAACGAATGTCGGAATAACTGATTGAGATTGAATAACTAGAAATTAAGTCAAGGATCGAGTATACCAACCAATGTTGCGAATTCTTAGATGAAACCACTGTTCGAGCTATCGACACCCACCTTAGTTAGCAAAATTGTATATTTCATTTTCTTTGCTTAAAATGTGTGATTTGCACTCCTTATGTTTCTACCTCTTGATATTGACTTTGTTATATCACATGCTTATTGCTTGCGGAGTTTATGTTTATATTTGTTTATAAAGGTGACTTTAGTTAGAAAGAATAGAATAAGGCAAAATAAAGCGGCAAAAGTCGATATGCTTAGTAACATGATCTACGCATGACACCCATGAATATGATTAGCGCAAAATGGTGTCGGAACTAACCTCTATAAAAGGAAGTTTGAAATTGAGTAACCGGGGTTATTCATGACACCCATATTTGTGACTCGTGTCAAAAGATGTTCAAGTGGACTTTGCCAAGTAAGTTAGGGTATTGAGTAATCGGGGCCATTCATGACACCCATGTTTGCGACTCGTGTCAAAAGATACCAAAGGCGAAAGAAAAAGAAGAAAAGAAAAGAACAGAAAAAGAAGAATATAAAGAAAAGAAATAGAGCCAAATTACCTATTGTTTTTAAAGTTGTGCTGCAAGTGATGCCATTTTGGTGGAGATTTGGTGATATTGTTGTCTATGTCTATGATTTTAATGCATTATGGATTGAGTTAGTTGAACTTAAATGCCTAAACACATGAGAGCGAGAGAAACACAAATTCCTAGTGAGATTGGATGAATTTCTATTTATGTGCTTTGATCGCGAAATACATGTTATGATGTTTATTCATTTGATCTTGTGTTCAATAAAGTTTGATGTTTCTTTTGATGGAGGCTAATGCATGAACGATAAACTCGTAAGCGTAGGTTGCTTTTGATTATTCGCTGAAGGACTAGCGAAGCTTAAGTGTGGGGGAGTATGATAACACATATTTTGGTAGGTATTATAGGATAGTTTTAGTTGCATTGTATTATAATATAGCCATGGTTGATAGTTAATTCCACATTATACTCTTTTAGTGTTGAAGTTCAGAAACTACGCTATTTTATTGGATTTAAGCAGATTCGTAGTCCGAGGTAATGGAGAACTTGGGAGAGACAAAAAAGAGAGTCAAGAAGCTGGAGGAATCAAGAAAGAAGGAAGAAGAATGAGCAAGACAAGAGCCAATGCAGGAGGAGAACAAGGAGCTGAGAACGCAGCTTTCGCCATGGCGAGAGCCCATACTTGCCACGACGAAAGACCTTGGTCGCGGTGGTGAGTGCCGACGACAAAGAGGAGGACGAAACACTTGATTCGCCGCGGTGAAATGGCCAATTCGTTTGGTTTTGCCTACGATTCAAGACTTGGTTGGTTGAATCGTGAGACTTGATTTCTATATTATTCCTATGTTTATTTCATTATCCTTGCGCTGATTTATATTGTTAGTTTTACTTTGATTGTCCATTTTTGTAGAATTGCATCGTGCTAGGGTTTTAATTGATTCATCAGGATAATTGTACCTTTTGTCGCAATCACAAGCGAGTGGACCATAAAAGGAGATCTTGATTATGTAGGGTAATGACAACTAGTTAAATATTAGGGTCGGCCCATGGGCCGTGCAAAAGGTGCAGTCGCACAGGGCCTCGAAATTTTGAGGGTCTCATATAGATTTTATAGTATGTATATATATAAATAAATTGCAAACTCTATCAAATTGGTACGCCAGATCAATTGGTAAAAGCGTGTGTTAGCTCCAAGTTGGACTGAGTTTGAATCTCAACAACGGCGCGCATGCCCTTCTACCTTTTTTTTATCCAAAAAAACTTACAACCGCCCCTTTCTTTTCCCATTTTTCCCCAAAAATACAACTGCTTGTTTTTTCAAAAAAGAAATTTATAGCAGCCCCATTTTTTTCCCAAAAATATATACCGTTTCGATTTTTTTCCAAAAAAAAAGAAGCAAACAAGCCAAAAAACACAACAGCTTGTTAATACAGCAAGGAAGCTAAAAAATACAATAGCTTGTTTCTTGCAGAATTGTTTTGTCCCTTTAACTTCTAGTTGATTTTTTTTGGTAGCATTGTTTTGTCCCTTTAACTTCTAGTGGATTATTTTTTCCCCTTTAAATTAGTTAAAAAAAGGCATCAACATAAAAGTTGCACAAGGTCTCACAATATAACGGAACGGCCCTGTTAAATATCGGTTCTTAAGTCACTAGGGTTGATGGGATGACAACTGTTGACATATATTAGTTGCTTAAGAGGGTTGGTACTGCCTTCCTGCCAAGTACATTGGAACTTTGTGCTATTTGTATGTTAAATTCTACAGAGATAGGGTTGCATATAAATGTAATGGATTGTCATGTCAGTAAGGAATGACAATCCATTTAAACGAATGTGGGAATAACTGATTGAGATTAAATAACTAGAAATTAAGTCAAGGATCGACTATACCAACCAATGTCGCGAGTTCGTAAATAAAACCACTTTTCTTCTATCTTTGTTCGTTCTTGTCAATATTCTTTATCGTTTATTCTTATTCATATCCAATCTTTCCTTTCTTATTGATAAATACACATTGCATTTGAGATACTTGGTTCTCCGTGGATTCCGACTCCGTACTTACATGCTATACTAGTTTGTTGGTTTGAGAATTATTCTTTAGCGAGGTGAAACAATGATTTTCCCTCCATCACCAACTAAACCTTGGTTGTCTACAATAGTTTATTATCCTCAAGAGAATTTAATAGATTACTAATAAATAATTCTCAAGTTAAATTCATGTTTTCCAATAAAGTTAAACAACCTTATCTATATATCCTATCTCAATTCGCAATCGGCGCATGTTTATCATCAAAAGGATTCCAATCAATACAGAATTAATCGGATTAAGCACTCATGGATCAAATTAAATAAATAACAGAATCTATTTAGGCAATCATCACGCACATGTCTATCTCTGCATCGTTGGGACCACCCCAACTTCAGAACAAGAAAACTAGCCAAACATGGATTCAGACACAATCAAAGCTAGAAATCATGATGAAGTAATATAAAACTAGATTAAAAGAACTTATCTTGAATCGAGCGAAACAAACTCCAAGAAGAAATATCTCAAAAGCTTGAAACTATAAATGTTTGCAACTAGGGTTTATGGTGTGAAAATTGGATGCCTCGGGATCCAACCCTAATCATCTATTTATAATGCTAACAAAGGTCTAAAATAATCCTAAAATAATACTCCATCCGTTCGGCAAAACATGTTGTTTTAGCTTCTTGCACAATTTTTAATACAATCAACAAATATACTAATTTACCCTCATTTATTACACTACTTTTTCACTTTATTGAAAACCGCAACTCACAACCTATTAATCATTACAAGGGTATTTTTGTAAAGTAAGAGTCAAATTACATACAATGACATGTTATTTTGAACAAATTTCACACCCTAAAATGGCATGTTTTGCCGAACGAAGGGAGTAATAAAAAGATATCTAAAAAAATATCTGATAAAAGATAGATGTAAATAAAAGCTCCGTCCAAATCCCGAAAAACTAAACGGGAGTCGATATTTATAGGTATCGAGTCTATACGATGCTTCTGTAAATATTTGTGCTCGGCAAGTGAAAGTATCGAGTCGATATGTCTTATTTTCTTAAATTTCCAGGCTTTTGGGTTGGAACATACGGATATCGGGTCAATACCAGTAAGTTTGGGGTCAGAACTTTGAGTTGATATCAGCTTCTTGGCTCGACTTTGCCATGTGGTAGGCCGAATTTTCAAAAGTGATCAACATGAAAGTTTTAGATCTTTGAATCATTTTTCCATCAAGCTATAGAACGTCTTGATCCGAATTTTGTGGAGTGTAAATGACTCATTTTATCGAGATGTCACCAAACAGAAACTGTCCGAAATATGTCGGTTCGACAATAAGCTCTTCTTAGCTTGATTTTTAGCACTTGAGACCACTATGCAAGGCTCTTCCAGCGCCCATATCACTACTAGAAATTTGTTATTTAACATCGGGTAACAGCCGATGTCTTTCAAAAAAAAATTGATGTCTATGTGGGGGATGTAAAAAGTCAAAAGTTTTTCACATCAGCCAGAACCCGATGTCTTTGTACCTTATAAGATCGTTTATATTTTTAAATCTGATGTCTTTGTTATCCTATAACATCGATTATAAAATATAACCGATTTTATAACATACAAAGACATCGGCTATTACACGATGTTAAAAAGTTTTCACTTTTTACATCACCAACATAGACATCGATTTGTTTTTTGGAAAGACATCGGCTATTACCCGATGTGAAATGACATATTTGCGTTTTATTTATTATCGTAGCCTATGCGGGATTTGAACCCGCATCTTTGTGTTTGAACACAATGCTTTACCATTTGAGCTAATAGGCTTTAAATTAGATATAATGTTCTTACATGTATGTAAGAAGTGCAAGCAAATTCATGACAAGATTTAAGCACTCACTCAAGTCTAAGAATCAATTAGACAATGACTAAAAAGCAAAGCCAAAGAGAGGCAAGGGCCGCAAGGCATTTCCTTTGACCACAGTTATTCATAAAGTCACAAGTCATCGAGAATTCAGTTAAAACTATCAAGTCATGAGCTATTTGAATTGAAAAACATTAGAAAATAGATTGCTGAACATGCTTGAAATATACTAGTAAATTATTTGTTGGCATGGAACATGATAGTAGCAAACCATATAAACATGGATGAGTGCAACTGATTGTGGGTGTTGGAATGGAGGGTGCCATGGTAAATGCTAGAATAAGAAAGATTGTTCGTGCAAGTGGTGCAAACTGCAAAGGTTGGATATATTGGACCAGCAACTGAATTCAACTATGATTGCCAGAACCTTGGTGACAGCCCTAAAACACTTGTTGAAATTGCTGAAGGGCATCATCCATTCTGCTCAGTTATTAAGAATGCAAAACACCTTGCCATCATTGTGGGTGTTGGGCTCTTTGATAGGGAGGACAAATATGCTATCTTCTCAGCTAATCGATTACACTGGATACACCGAGTCATCACAGTCTTCACCAGCTAGAGGGCCCAGGTTCTTATTTACTACATATCTTTTCATTTCAGTGAAAAGGTATGCAGACTTTTACTTAAACATCCATGATATATATTGTGTTTAATATGACCACCTGCATCGATCAATATCAACTATTTGCATGGTACGTATAATCTAAGTTCAGCATGTCAGCTTTCAATACTGAAAACTTGCTTAGGAACAAGAAACAAGAATCAAGATATATTATCAAGTAGAAGGTAACAAGGTGGACAAGGTATTTAAATAAACACAGCTAAAGATTAGCAAGAAAACCAGAGGAGGGATGGGATATAATGCAATTCAAGCTCTTAGTTTCCTTCCTGCTTCATTTAAAGAAACAGCTAAGAATGTTAAGCTTTGTCGTCCACTTTTAAGTATCACACACAAGGGAGCATCCAAATTCAAATTCATCTGCCAAGTTTTTAAAATTGAATTTTAGAGTTTTTCAACTTTCAACTAATCTAATAACTAATTAACCCACTAAATCTCTAACTAACATACGTTCACAATCTGATCCACTAATAAGATCACTACCTTATCCTAATTAATTTCCTAATTTTGAATCATATTCTAACAGTTTCTAGTTTTCAGTTTTTATGTAAAACTAAAAAGAGTATGGAAGCAACTAATTATTTGAATTTGTAGTAATTTTGTAGCGATCATTTTATAATATATCATGACTAGATATCAACTACTTGAGAACTATACCATTTCACAACACCTTATGTACTGAAAACCTGCATATTCATGGCAGCAGGTGGGATTGTACGTTGCTGGTAACAGGTTTCAACTATGGATGGATATTGAGCTTTTCAAGCCTAATAATGGTGCCACTCGGATGGGCATGGGGTATTACAAGCATGGTAGTTGTGGCATTTTTCGCAGCCTATGCATACTGGCTCTTAACGACTTTTCAAACCATTGATGGCTAGAAATTCATCAAATACATACACATTATTGGATTTTTGTTTAGTCAGTAATAATCTCACCAAATCTATAATTTCATTACAGGAGAAATAAACATAAAAAGAGTTTATCTAACTAATGAAGTTTTCATTTACTTGAAGGGAAGCAGATGTACTACCTCACATGGATTTCCCAGTTTTCGTCAATGATACTTTCAAACATGGGCTTCATCCTACTAGGAGGAAAAGCACTCAATATATGTTTGACACTGTAATCCTATAAAGAATGAGTAATTGGAAACGTACAAAACATGCAAAGCTCTCTAAAATATAGAGGGCTTCATCCTACTAGAAGGAAAAGCACTGAAGGTATGCTTCATTGGCAAATTACAAAATTATCCACTCATACCTTGAGATTACACTTAATGCCAATGAAGCATCCCTTAGGGTTCAGCTGGAATTTCCCTTAGGGTATATGCACAGCTAAAAGAAACAGGTACCAACTACCAACAGTTTTTCTTATATCAAAATTAAACAGAGAATTCACTTGGGTTTTTCCAACTCTACTTCCGCAGATTTATAGCTATAATGTAACGAAATCAGTAATTCACACATGAAGATAACAAATGTTCGAAACACATTCTATTCTTTTTCTCACCGTAAAATCTATAAACAATGGCAAATCAGCTTTAAAAAAAAAAGGGACAAGACAACATTCTACCATTCTCACCACAAATTAAGGGCTACATTGATCAACTAACATGAAGACTTTACCCTCAATGAAATTTTGGCAGCTAATAGGGTTCATGAAAAATCTATGTTTTCTAAATACACCTCAATGAGCAAGGTGGTAAATTCAGATCTAACACCACCATCTAGTTACGAGTCCTAATAGTAAATCCAGATCTAGATCTGAATAGTTACGAATCCATTCCAAAGCCAAACAAGTCAGATCTAACACAAATTCGAGTTAGGAATCCCAAAATTTTGAACCCTAAAAGCTGAAATCGGGAAGCAGAGAGAGAGCCCAGATAGGAAAGAGGAGAGATACATTACCTTCGTAGAAAAGGTGGTCGGCGGCGACGATATGCAGCCTTTGAAGGTGGGATCGAGGAGGAAATCTATCGACGACAAGTGAGATCCAGCCTCTAGGTGGATGGCGAGACGACGAGAGAGATGAGGCAAGGGAAGTGGCGGCCTGAATAAGGAGTAGATGGTGATAGAAGACTGACGTTGAAGGGTTAGGGTTTGGGTTGTCTTCTCCGACTCGCAGATTTTGAGAGCAGGTACGCTCCGGCGAGTTCGACAAGAATGATGCCCTCCTTCATGGATTGAGAGAAGTGCGAGGTGAGGGATGTGTAAGAACGAGGGAGGAGAGTGAGAGGCATGGGAGACTTTCACCCTCAGATCTGGGATTTGGGAATGGGAGGTCAGAACTCAGAGGTGGGCGGAAGAAGGGAAAATTGAAAAGGAGGCTTTTTCTTTGTTTGAGCGGGTGTTTAAATGAATTCAGGTTGCTCCGCTCCTTCTAATTTTTTTTAAAACACATATTTAACAACGGTCAAATAAGTGAGACGATATCTATGCTTTTATTTACATCGCAAATTTAAAAACCGATGTTAAAAAATTGGTTAACATGGCATGTTTTTCTGACTGATGTTAATTTACCGATGTTAAATAACAGAATTCTATGAATATCTTAAACTCGATGCTATCTTACTTCTTTTTCTTGGCTCGAGAAATGGTCCAAATATGCACTGAAACACCTGATATTTCACACACACCACATGTAGACATCTATACTCAAAATAAAAAATAAACCATATAAAAACACATAGAAACTAAGACTTAATAGACATAAAACCTACTCACAAGACACCTAAAATCACGTAAAATAAGATGATATCAAAATACCTCATACTTAGACATTGACTAATTAGATCAACCCACAACTACAAGATATAATATTTGCCTCAACTTATTCAAGCCCTTTTGAAAATAATAATGCAGTCAAAATCTCAAGACAAGTGTCATCATAGCATGTTTTCTTATTACCGAAAATAAAACAATCAAAAGTCTCAAATGTCACTGATAATGCATATTTTATATGGTCACTTATAGGTGGTCTTAGGTTCATTAAGTATTCATATTGCATGTTTAATAAGCTTATTCATATTCTTGATCATTTGGTATTCGAAGTTCGGAATCTACGGTTTTTAGTGTTTATTTGTAGGTATGATTTAGACTCAAAATGTGGAGAAAACATGGAGCAAATGGACAAAGGAGAGCTAAGGAACAAGAGCGGAAATGGAGAACATGGTGAAATCCCATCTTTAAAGTTCTGAGAATTTGGAATTAGCTTCTGAGGTCTTCATTAGAATTGTAGTGCTTGGAAAGAGCTTTCTAACTCATATTCATATGCATCAATCGAACTAAAGATGACTCCAGAAAGTGCGTTACAAGTTCAGTCTGTCGAAGCTGTCAAACCGTACGGACGGCGCCCGCCGCCTTTCACACGGCGCCGCCGTTCTCATCAGATCCGGGTTTGCGATACGCGGCCCAAGTTTATCTTTATGAGAACTTTTATCTTCACTTATTCTAGGGTTTAGCCGACAAGAGGAGGCCTATATTAGGTTATTTTCAGTAGTATTCATTCATTGACTAATTGAGATTAAGAACGCTTTAGAGGATATGAGGTTGAGAGATCCAAGGTACATCATGAATACCTAGGATTCTCGTGGTTTTGTCTTCAATTCAAAACTTAGTCGGTTGAATCGTGAGACTCGATTTCTATATTATTCTCATATTTATTTCAATGTCCTTACGCTGATTTATGTTGTTAGTTTTACTTTGATTCGCATCTTTGTAGAATTGCATCATGCTAGGGTTTCAATTGATTCGTGAGAATAATTAGACCTTTTGTAGCAAGCATAATTGAGTGATTTCGTGAGGATGATCTTGATTGTGTAGGGTAATGACAGTTTGGGTGACCTTTTTGCCGATAATGATCGTCATCTCCGTGAGGAATGTCAATCCATATAAACCAAAGTCGGAATAAACAATTAAGATTGAATAATTGGGAATTGAGTCAATGATCGAATAAAACCAACCATTATTGCGAATTGTAGATGAAACCACACTCTTCTTCTATCTTTTATTCGCTCTTACTAACATTCATCATACTTCACCTATATTCCTTATTTACCTATTTCCATTCGCATGTTCTCTTTATTTGTAAATTGATAAATACACATTGCATTGGAATATTTGTTTCTATGTGGGTTCGACCCCTTACTTATCCGCATGGATATTTTTATGTGGAACACTATTACTCATATGTGTTTAAGGAATGAAATTTATGCTCAGTCTCAACAATTGTGCTTATCTATACCATAGGCTTGCACAACGTTCTACATCTCCACCGCTTGAGAACATGCACACAACAAAAGTTATGAGGACTTTTATAAGGGTTGTAATGGGGCAAAAGTGCAGAAAAATAAGGTATATATATAAATTTTTAGGCTATGTGGTGCGAAAAATCCAGGAAAAATACATGCCAAAGAACAACCTGTAAAACACCAATACCGAAAATGTCATAAACCAAACCAAATCACGCCTCCATCCAAAATAATGCAATCTCAATTGAGCACTTCAAATTCAATAAACCATTTTCTTTCTTTTTCTTTTCTTTGTTTTTCACTCTTTTCTTACCTCTCTAGCTTCAACACCGTTTTACGCGAACACAAACATTTGTGATGAATGCACCTAATTACTAAATGTCTCAGCCGCCTCACCTACATATCTTCCTCATGTGAATTTTATCCTCCACAAGTAGGATCGGCTAACCATATTTTTTTCTCCGTGACTTTTGCCAGGATTGAATTTTATCCTCCTCATGTTCCAAGGAATTCCTTGGACATTGCATATATCATTCAAATCGGAATATATCAAACACATGATGCCAAGGATCTCCACCCCATACTTGGCTTTTTGCCACTCCATAACAATTATTCAATGCAATCGAACCAATTTCCTAGATAGGTAAAAATGCTTAAATAATATGGCTTGGATAATTTTGTGGAGCTTCCAAAGAATAGGCTATAGGCTCAAAGGGGTTTCAAGCAGAGGGATCATGTAAAAGGTAGGTAAAGAGAGGGGGAAATATGGCTGATGAAATCATCGCCTCAATCATTTTAATGCTATCTACACAAGTCATATAGTGCAATCTCAAATAAGAGTCTAAAACACATTCTTAAGATAAAGCAACAAAAGTGAGTGTCATATATGACAAAGAATAAGAGGACTTGTATAACATTAGTCCTTTAGGTTCAAATCTCACAAGACTTTTGTTTAAGGACTAAATCATGCTTATCTCAACAAATAACTCCATGCTAGGCAATTTATCAAAAAGATAATGACATATAAATATAAGGCGAATGTTAGCATCGTAGGCAAATATCCTATAATTGTGGTATTTATTAAGCATTTTGGGATATAATCAATTAATAAAATACAAGACTCAGCAAATAATGCATAAATGGAAAAAAAAACACAAAAAAATTAAAAACACACACAAAATTTTGACAAAGGTAGACACAAAAATATAAAGAATACCAGGAAAAGGAATGAATATGACTATAGCCATACTTAAATCCTACATTGTCCCCAAAGTAGAACTCAACCTAGAGGTGGTACCCTAACTATATGCAAATGAATAAAATAAAATAAAGAAAAGAATATGGAAAACTAACCTTGGGTTCCCTCCCAAGCAACACTTCTTTATTGGTCATTAGCTTGACCTCCACCATATTGAAGTATTCGGATTGTAAAGGTTAGTGGTACACCTCCCAATCGAACAAAGATCAGCAATGTAAAGACCGAATATATTTTATATTATTTTATTATTATTTTATATTATTTTATTAATATTTTTTTCAATTTGTAAAAATGGGAGAAAACTCGTCCTCGAGCACAAGTTTCGATTTTAAAATCCTTCCGGTATCATTTTAAAATTTGGGATTTTAGCGGATTCTAATTCCGCTTTCGAGCTCTGAGTGTTAATAAAATTAATTTAATTCCCGAAATGATTTAAAATTCGATTTAAATTTTCTAGTGTCGGGATTTCATTTTAGTGAGCGGGATTGAAGTCGAGCTTCGGGATTTTAAATTGGTTTTGTGGGGGACCATTCCTCAATTTGTATTTCTATTCATTTTTTCTTTATTCTCTCTCTCTCTCTCTCTCTCTCTCTCTCTCTCTCTCTCTCTCTCTCTCTCTCTCTCTCTATCTCTTTCTCTATCTATCTATCTCTCTCGCGTTCTCAGATGGTCGTTGTGGAGATTCCACAATTCCACCCATTACCTTGCATTTCACAGCTGCAGGTTGTCTTTTTGTGCTCAAATTCACCCTATAAACCCACATTCTCCTGCCCTCCATACCCAGCCCTGGCCCAAAGACAGGGGCAATTTGGGCGATCTCTCTGGGCCTAGTCCATTAAAGGGGCCCGATCCATGTTTACTGATATATGTATAGATTTTGCATCTGTAAATAATTTTTAAAAAAAGCCCACAACTGAATAAGCCCAGTCCACCTACCTATTATTTGCCCAACAATAAATAAATAAACAAAACAAAAAAGAGATGTGGCGTGCAATCTCTTTTCTCTTTCCACATTACTACAGTATTTCTCATTCCTCTTAATACTTGTGGGTTGTGCGGGACAATTTTCTATTGAAAAACTAAAGAATTGTAAGTATCGATTGACGAAGAAACGGACAAACCAATGAAGGCCAATCGAGATAGGAATTGTTGTTATTTTGCCATGTCTCAAAGTTGTCTATATGCTATAATATTCCGTATTGCATTAGAGCATCTTTATTATAGGAATAGTGTATGTGTATGCTTGCTTGCTGGACCCAGAGTGCGTCGGGCGGCCGGGGGGGGGGGGGGGGGCTCGGTCCCACCCCGCTAGCACAAATTTTTTTTTAGATATGCTTGCTCTATGCTTCTATGGTGTGGGAAATACTCCTGGGTGAATCCGAAGAACCTGTCTAACTCCGCTAATTTGGCTAAGAAGTTTTCTGATGAGCATGTTTTATCGATTTGGTTTTGACCCGGCCTCGCCATAGCAAGTCGTACTTTACTTTCGCTTTCCGTCCTTCTTTCAAATAAATTTCCACGACTTAGTTTTAGGACAGGTTGAGGGTACCCAACAACCCTTCGATTGTCTTGGGGTTCGAAATCTCCACTTTACAATACTGATCTTTTGGGGTTTGAAAACTCGACCCGTACCTGAATTGCAAGATCCAAACAAAGGTATCCAACCCCTCGAAACATAACCCGAGTATTTATATCCAGGCCGTTACAAGCAATTGGCTTTAATCTCTATCTCAACACCTTGAATTTGCTTGAATGCTTGTGCCATAGTTCAATTCGTCAAACCAACAAGATCTTTGTAACTCTATAGGGTTCTGACCATCTTGTGTTTTTTGGCCCAGGGAACATATTTGACTTCCAATGAAAAAGCTTTACCTGATCACCTGCCTTAAAATCAACAACCTGAGCTTTCTGCTTTTTTTTTTCTCTTCCTTGTAGTATGAGCCTCCAATGTAAGTCAATTCAAATCATGAGGTGAAGCATCAACCCGACACAAGGAATGCATCAATCCATCGCCAAGCATAAGGGAATATGGTTTCACATCTGATGATGTTTCCACATCTTTACTAGTCCCAATAAGTAATGACTCTTCATCACATGTCGTCACACTAGATGTCAAAACAAGTTTAAGGGGATCGTTAGAAATAATGGACATCAAGTGCTCTTCGACTACCTTTCCCATCAAGTCTTCCCTACACACATCATTCTCAAAAGAAGGGATTTTAATAGCTCTAGAAAAATTAAATTCAATTTTCTCTTCTCCAATGGTAAAAGAGAGAACCCCTTCCTTGACATCAATATTAGCACATGCAGTAGCTAAGAAAGGTTTACCAAGAATAATAGATACTTGAGAATCAACATCCATATCAATTACAATAAAATTATCAGTGGACACAAAAAATTTATGAAGTCGAACGGGAATATCCTCAAGGATACCCAGGGCATGAACAACAGACCCACCACCCATAAATAATTGCATTTTCACGGGCTTTAGCACACCAAGACCAATCTTATTATAAATACATGCATAAAGAAAGCACACTTACACTAGAGCCTAAATCACATAAAGCCGTATAATAATGATCACTAATAGAGATAGGCATAGAGAATTTACCTGCGCGGAGCTTTGGTGGGATCTTGGTTTGAAGTATTGCACTAGTTTCTTGTCCAAGATACACCACTTGACAATCATCAATTTTCCTCTTGTTAGAGAGGATATCCTTTAAAAACATGATGCAGGTAGGCATCTTCTTCAAGGCATCAACGAATGGTATCTATATTTGCAACATTTTAAAAATTTCTACGAAATTCTTGAACTTTTGTGCTAACTCAAAATTTCTATTCTTTTGTGGGAATAGAATATGGGGCTTATATGGTGGTGGTGGCACGTAGGATGCCTCTTTCTCTTCACCCTCTTTCTCCTTCACTTCTTCCTGTAATTGCGCAATATGCTCACTAGTTTTAGAAGGCTTAAGCCTCATTACTTCCTCTGGTTGTGCTTCACTTCTCAAGGTCACAACAACAATGTGCCCCTTTGGATTTTCATCATTTTTTCCTCTAAGGTGACCGGATGGTCTAGGAGCGTTAATGGCCAGTTGAGCCATTTGAGTTTAAAGCATCGTGAACCGCGCTTCATTCTAGACTTCTACTTCACGACTCCTAGCTTCTGCTGCATTTTGATTGGCAAGGACTTGCTTTAACATCTCTTCTATGTTGAGTGATGATGTCGCTCTAGTTGGTGCTTGGTACTGGTTCCCCTATTGCCTTTGTTGGAACCCAGGGGTGGATTTTGAGCGCCGTGATTGTTAGCATAGGAGAAGCCTGATTGATCTTTAGCATATGGGTTATAGTTGTAGTTATTGTTGTAGCCTTGACCCCTATTGAAATTTCCTGCATAGTTAGCTTCCTCCTCTATCAGGTCACCATTCTAAGAAGCAAACAACTGAGCTGATGTGAGTGGTAGCGCCACAATATTGACAAGTCACAGCGGATTTTGAAACTGACGACACTGACGATCTTGTAGGGAGTATACTTTCGATCATCTTCTTTATGCTCTTAACTTCAACCCTAAATGTCTCCATGTTTACCTCAAACAACCCAGCTTGCTTTCTCAAGTTCAAAGACCCTCTAGATGATGAATATCTTCCATAGTGGTTAGTTGTATTTTCAAGAAAATTCCAAGCTTCATCCACAGTCTTATTAAAAAAGGTTCCTCCATATGAGGAATCAATGAGTATCCTGGTAGAGTCATCAAGAGCCTTATAAAAGATCTCCAAGAGGTTGATTTCAGGCCCTCCATTTTTAGGACAATCAAGCAAAAGATCCTTGAACCTTTCCCAAGCTTCATAAAGATTCTCTCTTGATAGCATCTCAAAAGAATGAATTTTGTTTGTTAGCTCAGCAATCTTGCTAGGCAGAAAGAATTTATCCAGAAACTGAGAAGTAAGCATATCACATATTGTAATAGAGCTAGCAGGGATTGAATTGTACCAATTATTTGCTCGCCCCCACAAAGAGAATAAGAAACCTCGCAACATGAGATCTTCTGGCATAACAGTCGTCATCTTCACCGTATTCATCAACTCCTTGAAAGTAGTCAATTGTTGGTGAGGTTTCTTGGTAAGACCCCTTTCAAATTGATTTTGGATGATCATATTGGTGAGGGTGAGCTTTAGCTCAAAGTTATTCGTGTTAATAGCTGGAAACACAACCCTATGAGTAGTAACAAATTGTGTGGGTTTCATCTGCTGCCCCAAAGTCAACGGTGCAACAACATTTTTAGCCAGTTGGTTGTTTGCATTGTCTCCTATCTCGTGATACTTGGCTCTTTGTTCAACAAGCCTTGTGCAAAAAGTTCGTTCGATCTCAGGATCAAATAGTAAGAGATTTCCGGAGCTTATAGATCTTCGCATAAAACTCACATCACAAACCTAAAACCAAAGACAAAAGAAAACAAATAAAAAAAGACTTAGAAAAACCAATTGTTGTTACATAACCGATATTATCGACAGTCCTCTCAACGGTTCCAAAAACTTGATCGGTCTAAAACCAACACCCTGCAAGTGTACGATGTTAATTATAGTAATCGAGTGTCGAATCTCGAGGATCATGTGAATATCAATTGCACAACCTCAAATGGTTTACTAAGACACTTAAAAGAAGTGATTTTTGAAAGAATAAGAAAAAAGAAGAAGAAAAACGGACTTACTGTTGGCACAGTTAGATCTCGCCTTTCGCACGGTGTGGACGTCGGCTTCCGAAGTCGGTGAGCCTTATGTCGACCTAGGCTTCCAGAGTTGGTGAACTGTACTGCCGCCGACAATTGGTGAAGTCAGTAGCCATGACATCTTCACTTTTCCAAGCAAATCTTGCATGGCTAGCAGGTGTTGGAAAACAAATCAAATTGAAAACTAAATTGGAGTTGAGAGACTGAGATCTTAGCGTAATTGTGTAAGGAGGAAGACGAAGCGCGGAGGACCAGACCTACAATTTTCATCATTAAGTTTGTTTAGGGTTTTAAAAGTGAATTGGGCTTGACAAAACACTGGGTTTTTCGGCCCATTCAGCCCATACAACCAAACAACCTCACAAATCTAAGTATGTCATATATCTTATCAGCATCGCATCCTCCAAACCATTCAGATTTGCCGACTCCGTAGTTCGGTGTCGGTGGCCAGATTGTCGACTTCGGAAACCAGGTCCGACACCGTGCGAAAGGCGAGATTTTGACCGTCTGATTAACAACCCTAAGAAAAATAACAAATTGCAAGTTTTTATGGATATATGATGCAAAACATTCCAGAGTCAGGGTTCACCACAACTATGCATGCTTGAAAATAGATATTTGAAGGTAAACTATCTAAATTCATTACCACTCAGCCTACACATGTTGCAATAGCTATGTCTGTTTCAATTAATTACGACTTAGATTGCGCAAGTTGCAGAATCAATCAAGTTGGACTCTTTAAGCACTTAGACCCCTAGCAAGAAAATCGATGAAACATTCGGGTGTGCGTTCCCCATAACCAACTCAAACCTAGGTTGTCTACGATAGTTTATTATGCTCAAGAGAATTAAATAGATTGCTCATAAACAGTTTTCAAGTTCAATCCATGTTTTCCAATAAAGTTAACAACTTTATCTATATAACCTATCTTAATTCGCAACCGGCACATGTTGAACATCAAAAATATTCCAATCAATTCAAAATTAATCGGATTAAGCACTCATGGATCAAATCAAACAAATAATAGAATCTATTCAGGCAATCATCACGCACATGTCTATCTCAACATTGTTGGTATCACCCCAACCCCGGAACAAGAAAACTAGCCAGACATTGATTCATAAACAATCAAAGAAATCATGATGAAAGAATATAAAACTAGATTAAATGAATTTATCTTGAATCTAGCAAAACAAACTCCAAGAAGAAATCTCTAAAAAGCCTGAAACTATTAACGTTGCAACTAGGGTTTATGGTGTGAAAATTGGATGCCCCAGGACCAACCCTAATCATCTATTTATAATGCTAACAAAGGTCTGAAAATAATCCTAAAATAATAATAAAAATATATTTAAAAGATATCTGATAAAAGATAGATGTCAATAAAAGATCGGTCCAAATCCTGAAATACTAAACGGGATAGAAGTATCGAGTAGATACTTATAGGTATCGAGTCGATAGAATGCTTCTGTAAATGTTTGTGCTCGATAGGTGATAGTATCGTGTCGATACTTGTTAGTATCGAGTCGTTATGTCATGTTTTCTGAAACTCCCCGGCTTTCAGGTTGGAACCTATGGATATTGGGTCAATACCTGTACGTTAATTTCGGGTTGGAACTCTGAGTCGACATCAACTTTTTTACTCGATTTGTCTATGTTGTAAGCTAAATTTGCAAAAGTGCTCAACATTAAAATTGTAGATCTTTAAATCAGCTTTCCAACAAGCTATAGAACATCTTGATATGAGTTTTGTGGAGCGCAGATGACTCATTTTACCGAGATGTCAGCAACAAAAAACTGTCCGAAATATGTCGGTTCGATTATAAGCTCTTCCTAGCTTGTTTTTTAGCACTTGAGACCACTATGCAAGGCTCTTCTGGCGTCCTGAATATCTCAAGCTCGACTCCATCCTTGCTTCTTTTCCTTGGCTCGAAAAATGGTCCAAATATGCACAGAAACACCTGAAATTTCACACACACCACGTATAAACGACTCCCTCTGTTCGGCAAAACTTGTCATTTTAGGATGTTATTTTTGTTCAAAAAACTTGTCATTGTAGGTATTTTCCACTTCACTTTACAAAAATGTCATTGACATGATTGATGGTTTGTTAGTTGTAGTTTTCGATAAAGTAAAAAAGGAGGGTAATAATTGAGGGTAAATCAGTACATTTGTTAATTGCCTTAAAACTTGTGAAAGAAGTTAAAATGACATATTTTGTCGAACGGAGGGAGTAACACTTAACAAACATAAAACATACGTACTCATAAGACACCTAAAATCACGTAAAATATGATGATATCAATAGTGATGCGAGTTTGGCCCATCTCAAGCCCACCCTTCTCAGGCCCCAGATTAGGTATGCCACCATACATTCCAATCCAACCCATCTCAGACCCAAGCTTGTGCCCAGCATAGACCCATCTCCCAGAAGGCCCATCTCTAGGCCCACCAGGTGGGTTTTTGCCAAGAGGGGTCGAACCCCTGACATTTGGCATGTCATCCCATCTCAGGAAGATATGTCAAAGGTTAGGGGTTTGACCCCCCCCCCCCCCCCGAGGCAACAACATGTCGTGGGCCTAAGATGGGCCTTCTAGGAAATGGGCCTATGTCGGGCACAACCTTGGGTCTGAGACTGAGATGGGCTAGGTGGAGTGTATGGTCTACAGGCCTAATGCGGGGCCTAAGAGGGGTAAGCTTGAGATGGGCCAAACTCATATCAAGTAGCCAAAGTGTGCGTTCAGAAAACTGAGAGTCGAGTGGCCAGTGGTGGTATCAACCAACTTATTAATGGACGGTAAAGGGTAATTGTCCTTAGGACACGCTTTATTCAGATCCTTAAAGTCAACACACATTCTCCACTTGTCGTTGCTCTTCTTGACGAGAACAACATTCACGAGCCATGTGAAATTGTTAATCTCACGGATGAACCCTACTTGCAAGAGTTTGTCAACCTTCTTCTTAGCCACTTCAACTTTCTCCAAAGTCATCTTGCTCTTTCTCTGGCACACAAGTCTCACCTCATGGTCAATTCCCAACGAATGTTCTACAATCCCCCGTGGTAGGCCTTTGAGATATCGAGGAGACCATGCAAAAACATCTCGCGATCCCCCAAGGATGACTTTGACATGATCGAGGGTATTAGCCTCTAAGCTTTGTCCAAGGGACAAAATTTCCACGGTGTTTGGGAAAGGGCAAAATACAATCCTTTCCTCAATGACTCTAACCGTGACCTTCTCTAGTCATGACCTTCTAAGTTGCTATGATTGATGGGGTGACACCTATCGACATATGCTAGCTTCTTGGAAAGATTGGTACTGTCATTCTGCTAAGTACATTAGGAATTTATGCAATTTGTATGTTAAGTCCTGTAGGGTTAAGGTTACCTATAAGTGTAAGGGGTTGTCATATTTGTGAGGATTGACAATCTATTTAAACCAATGTCGGAATAATCAATTAAATTGGAATAATTAGAAAACTGAGTCAAGAATCATGAATATCAACCATTGTTGAGAAGTCGTCGGTGAAACCATTATTTCCTATTACTATCAAATCATTCACAATTACTCTCTTTATTACAATCTCTTTATTTGTTTACTTTAAGTTAACAGCAAAAGCGCATAGAAATGGTAGCTCTCCTCGTGGATCGATTCCGGACTTACTGATTATACTAGTTAGTTAGTTTGGATTATCTTTGACAGGGAACCAACGACTTTCACTTCCGTCAATTCCAGTAGAGGACATCCACAGAAGAACCGGTGTCCACTAGAACGCATTTCACTAATTTCGTGCCAATATGGATATGAATGACAAGAGGATGTGAGGGTGGCATCCTTGAATTGCGAGTGTTTGTAAAAGAGATATTCAGAACCGCATGCTCCTTAGAAGCCTGTCTAACGCTAGATTCACAGGGAGGTTGTCGACCTTCCCTCTCGTAGTTCTTTCTCTCTTGGTTACTCCTGCTAGACGAAGAAGCCCCCCCCTCCACGATGGTATTAATGCATTAATCAGGGAGAGGGGAGTTTCCGTCATCTCTATTTGAATGGGAATTTCCATTCATTGAAGATCTTTCTTCTTATACAACCCGAGACTCTCGAGGGGGTGAAACACGTGAACCCCTCCTGTTGTACCTTCATTTGCGATTTTTTCCCACGAAATCCACCCCTGCCTCTTCCCCGAGGAACATAAGGAGAACTGAATGGAGGAGGTGAGGGCACAACCTGCTAACCGCGAATTGGGGGAGGACCATAAGCTGGGAGGGGGGTGGGCAAATCATTTGGGGATGAGCCGCCATCAGGTTGGGGGGGAGCATTACGGGGGGTGGCGCCACGTACTGATTATATTGCACCTCGTCACAAACTAACGGTTGAGGAAGGATCACATAAGGTCGCCACGAGTGATTGTCATGAGGAGGGGCATCGGGGCCCCCTATGCCTCATAACTTATTAACAATTTTATTGAGAAGGGAATGCTATCCTTCATTGGTACGCGAACTAGAATTGGTTGCCTCCATCCCGTAGACCTGTCTGGTCATGAGTGCTCAGAGCTTATCATAAGTGGACAACTTTTTCTTAAACAGGTGCATCTTGAAGTCGCCCTCTTCCATGTTGCCCATAAGATGATGACGGGCTGCTCACTAAACTGAGGAATCTGAACCACTATTGTCGTGAACCCGCTGAAGAAGCTCCCTAATGACTCGGAAGGTTCTTGGCTGATGGAATTAAGGTCCAACATGGTGCATTTCCGCGTACATGTGCTACCAAAGAGGGCGGCAAAAATATCATAGAGCTAGGTAAAGTTGTTTATCGATGACTATGTCAAGGCAACCCTCCTTACTGTAAAAGGGAACGGCCGATAAAACACCACGTCGTTATTCTCGTTCATCCCCATGGACGTAGTAAACTGGTCCATAAGATCATTTGGGTCAAAATTCCTTGTATACTTCGTGATGGACACATCCCTCCATCTCTTCGGGATGGGAGAATCGCGTATTCTCTTGCAGAAAGCCAAAGGAAAAGCTGACACTGATGCGATCATGGAATTTCACCTATACTTATTACCTCAAGGTGACGACAAATGTCCCATTTTACCTGCGAGCCCAATCAGAGTGGGTGGTGATCAGTTTATATCCTTATTGGTCCAAGCAGCCTTGGTGATGCTTTCGACTCGCGAGGAGGCAGTTACTGTTCAGTTGTCGTCTTTAGAGGAAGTAAGATGATGTTCTTATTCCAGATACGTCCTTATCCGACCAAAGACCTTAAGTACTCAACTCCGAGGGTTTTAAGTCAGGGAGATATGCAGAGCTCTTCTTCTTCTCTCTTGAATCGGATCCCTTATTTGGAGGTTCAAGAGGGGTATTTATAGGGGGCTAAACGAGCAGCTGGTTGGCGACCTCGTGGACTGACAAGAGACACGTGTAACGTATGCCCTCATGCCAGAGGGTTGGGGTTTTACACGTGGCTTCGTTAGCAGAGAGGTGCTAGGCCAGCGAGCTGCTTGTCTTTGCCCTAAAAAGCCACGAGGTATTCGTGGGTCCTGTTACGATGTTTATGCTTATGAGCACTAGAATCCCGATCGCGGTGTTCGTAGGCTGCTATACTTAAGACAAGTGTGATGATCACGATGTACTTCAGAGCTAGTCAAATGTATTGCGTTGGGTGGTCCACTTGTGACGTCATATCTCTGTTGATTAATAGGGCTATTTTATCTTTGTTGATTAATAGGGCTATTTTCTGGGGCATCGTCATATCTTCCCGTAACCGGATCGCGAGCGATATGTTGCTCGCGATTAGCTTTCGACAAAAAGCGATGCTTCCCGCCAAAAAGCTTATCCTTGAATGGGCCTGAAATTGGGCCCAACGTACTCAGGCCCATTTGAGGGTGACCCCACGGAGACCTATAAGTGAAGATTTTCCCTCAGGTCATTTTATTTTACGCTTTCAGGACTAAAAAGGAGTTAGAAGGGAGAGAGAGAGAACTTCCAAAGGTCCGGTTCCAGGAAGGCGGCAATCGGAGCAAGTGGGTGAAGCTATTTCTTAGTTTGTTCTCATTTGCTAGTGTTTTTCCTCCATTTCCTCAAGTAAGTGCTTCTTTTTTGCCTTTCTATTATGTTGTTTTTCCTTGATTTTCATTCACACTAGATTCTAGGGCAGAGGAGAGAACCCTAGGTAGTCGAACCGCCATCCTCTGGTGAGGGGCACGACGGAGATGGGGCAGAGAGGGGGTTTTCTCTGGTGTCTTGTTCCCCCTTTTTTCTTCTTTTCTTCCGGGTGGTGGGTGTTTCGGGCACGGTCACTGGGTTCTAGATGGTGGCAAAAAGGTGCCAGGAGTGGTGCTCTTTTGGAGTTTTGGGGACTTCGTAACTGTTGTGGGTGGACGACCTTTTCATCTCCCCTCTTTTTCACTTTTCGGAGGTAGTTTCTCGAAAATAGAGAAACTTTATAGAGAAGACAAAAAGACGTCTTTCAACCGTCACCTTGCGGGGGGGAAATGGCTTTTCAACGCCCTTTTGAGGGGCGCGTGAGGCGCCAACATAAACCTAGGAGGGGTTTTTTTTTTGGCGCCAAACTTGTTTAATCGCGATTCTGAAAAGGTCATTTCCCCTTGTTAATTTTTCTTCCTTCGCGCCTTTTCATGGGCTTTTCTTCTTAAGGGCTTTGTATACTTAGTGATGTCAAACGAAAGTGATAGCCAAAACAGAAGCGTGGGTTATGAGGACGAGAAGGTTAGCTCCTCGCGGACTAGAGAGTCGATAGGAAAAAACGATTCGAAAGCCACGATGTCTCCTGTCCATACCCCGCGATCTAAAAGGAAGTCGCGCGCGAGAGAGGAAAACAAGGCCAAACTTGTAACTCTGCAGAAGGCAAAGCGGAGAAAGATGGTTGGGTCCATAAAGCATCCTCTAACAAAGGAAAATCCGGAATATTGCCACACCTCCGAGTCTATAAACAGATTGGGGAAAGGAGGGTCGCGTCGTGCGTCAGATGAAAGAAAGAAACCTATTCATGTGGTTCTCGGTGACTTTGCCATGCCTCCTTACAAAAAGAAGGGGGTTGACAACTGTAGTTTTTGTGAGGGCTATACTCCTGTTGCTCCCCAAACGGCCCCCCAAGTTTTTCGAGGGGCACGTGGCCCCCACTATTGCGGAAACTAGGGGGGAGAGATTGATCCTACAATCTTTTCACCCCGAGATGGTAGCTCAGATTTACCCTTGGCCAGCTGAGGTGGAGATAGGCTTGGCTTCTGAGCGAGGGGGTTATTTGAACGTGTATCGGGATCACGTTGTCGTCCATCTAGAGAGCTTGCTTCAAGGGTTCCGCCTTCCTTTGCCCAAACTCTACTCTGATCACTTGGCGAGGATAAACTCTTGTCATGCCCAGATCGCCTTTAATGTTTGGATGTATTTGGCGGCCTACGTTATGCGGTGTGCCGCCATTAAGCTGGAGACGATGTTGGACCATCTTTTTTCGGTCCTGACCTTGCGACATGGTGACGGGTTAGTGTCTGCTTCCCTGGCCGGGAATATAATCGAAAGATTGTCTAGCCGGTCTGGGTGGAGGAGGAAATGGTTTTTGGTTCGCGACCCGTCAAAGTCCTCTTTAAATTTCGTGACCACGCATGTCTTTTACGTGCCCCTCCCCCCCCCCCCAAAAAAAAGAGCATCACAATGGATAAATGGCAGTATTTATTCAGTTGAGGGGGGCCTTCATCGAAACGGGGCTATAAAGAAGTCGTGACCCCGGCTTGCTTAGAAATGGTCGGGCTTAGCCTCCCGCATCGCCATGGCAGAGAGTTGTCATTTTACTCGTGATTTTCATGATATGGCCTGTTTTGATATTTTGCAAATATGCTGATCGATGTCGGAAAACTCTCTGCCATGGACATGCAGAAAGTGCCGCCAAAACTCCTCGCGCTCCTACCCCGCGATTGAGTGAGAAACGGCAGCAAAACAATTCCCCGCGACTCTCCGCTGGTAGCGAAGACTGCAAAAGAGAAGGAGCATGTCGAGGACAGGCACAGCTCGTCGAGGGATAACGTGCCCATTAGCCAGCGTGGGCAAAAAAGAAAACATGAGGAGGACGGGGGCCGCAAGTTTTTGAGTGACGAGCCAATCACCAAATCGGGGATTTCCATGGTCGCGTACTAGTAGCCAGGGTTCTCCCCACTCGACTTTAAGAAGCTGACTATCCCTGTGAAGAGCTGTTCGGTTGAAAGGGAATTTCTGCAGCATCTCACGGATGAAGAGTTATTGGAGCAGAGCCAGAGAATCGTGGGAAGGGTAATAATCTTCGTGACTTTTTTCTTTATTTATCCTATCTTGCTTGCGTGTTTACTATTCTTTGTGTTTTCATAGGGCAATTTACAATGTTCGGAAGTGGCTGAGCGCTTGAGGAAGTGCGGCGAGCTTGTAAATGCTTTGAGGTAGGTAAACAAGAGTTTGAAGACAAAGGTGGAAGAACTCAGAGATGTGGAGCTTCAGGAGGGGACCATCAACAGTTTGCAAACGGCCTTGAATAAATACAAAAAAGAGCTGGAGGCTGTGAGGGGCGAACTTGATGTGTCGGGGGTATAAATTTCCAAGCTTCAAGAGAAGGGCTCAGAGCGTGAGATGACAGCGGTTCACGAGGAACTCGGCGGTGTGAAGGGGCAGTTGGAGCATTTTACTTCTGGCGAGGATGTGGTCTTGACAAAGAACACGCTTCATGACTATATGCTGAGTGACGAAGGTTAGGGGTGGCTGGCCAATTTTCTTGCGAAGGATGGAAGAGCCTGGTTGACCAATTTTCTTGGGACAGATGGTGATGATATTCTCTACAACCATCTGTCTGATGTTTTCCTACAAGGAGTGGACGGTGATGTCATTCAAAGTGTCAACAACTTCACCCATCTTGGGGATTCTGTGAAAATGTTCCCCCCAGCTATGCTCTCAAGGATATGGAGCTTAAAGACCCTCAGCGTAGCCTGCCCGTTTCTTCGCATGATGCCTCCCTTGAAGAAGTTGCTGCCCTCGAGCCTCCTCATGCCAACGAGCCTATTATTGAGCTTGCCAACGCCGCTGAGACTGCTTGCGATGAAAACAATGATCCTCCTGTCGACGCATAGCAAGCTGCTCTTATACCTTTTTAACAAGTTGTTTGAATTTGTGATGAGAAGTATGTTGAAAACATTTCTGCCCGCGGTGTAAGTGTATGCTTTGCCTCGGTTCGTATTTTGTTGGTGACAAAAACTCTGGCCCATGACAAGAGACATGCCTTGTCATGGTTGATATTTTGGCCTTGTGAATATTTTATCCTTAAATTTCGTTGGTTATATTTTCTGTTTATTTTTTCTTAAGATTTTGCCCCGCTTTCATTATTCTGCTTATCCATGATATCCTTACCAATATCCTGTCATTAAACGTTTTATGTAATAAAGCGCGAGATGACAAAAATAACGGTTCGCGGATATATAAAGTAGGTAGGATGTAGGAGCAGCATAGAGCTAGAGACTATTGTTTGCCGCGATGCAGAATAAAAATTGGTTTATAACTTGGGTATAATTATGTTTCTTCGTAACAGAGGTAGTTGTTGAAGACGTCCCCGTTTTCTTCTAGTTCTGGCTGCTCTATTGAAACGTCAAAGTGTGATTCTCCTTGATATTCAAACGTGAGGCGACAATCTATCCTTAGGTTATTTATTATCGCGAATTGCCTCTAGCCTTCCGATAGAGAGAACCAATCTCCCTCGTCCCTTTCGACTAAAACTACAAATTCTTGATTTAGGGGAGATCATAGAAAGATTTGGTCTAGTATTTTGTCTCCGAACTCCACAAAGATGTATGGTAAGGGGAGCCTGTATAGATGAATGTCTATGAGGATCATTTTATTAAACCTAGGGTTTGGGAAAGTCATGGTGTTTGTGACAAAGGTAGGTGGGGAGACCTCCTCCGAAGCCATATCAAAACTAGGCATCTTGCTTTGGGTGGTGGCTTATCTTTAGGCAATACTTGCGTGTTTATTTATACTAGGGCTTTGTTTTTGCAACGGTCGTTGCTGCCTCTGTGTGCTGGCTTTGGTAATGTTGCAGATGGCAGGTACGTGTTGTATGCTGGTTTTCAATACTGTTGTTGTTGGTGGATGCGTGTCGAATGCTTGGTTTGCGGGTTGCTTACTGTCTTGCTGCTCTTTGTAAGGTTGCTGCTGCTTGGAAGGCGATTGATATCTGCTAGTCCCTTTTGTTTTGAAGTTATAGATATTTATGACCTCGTGGTATAGGGAGCTAGGCAGCAGTGTGGTTTTTTGACTCTGCTTGAATGTTTTTTTTTATAAGGAGTGGGCTTACCTGTGTTCCTTGGTGTAGCTTGTTTTAGTGATGACGTCTACTATGCCGGTTGATATTCCGGGTGTGCCTATTCCTCGTGTTAGAGGTTTTACCCGGGACATAGCGGTGGGAGGACACTTATATCGGCTTGTAAGCTCTTGTCATGGTTTTATGGTTTTATGTTCATTTGTGGGTGCGAGCAGATGAGGAATTCATAGTGAGGGTGGAGCCGTTAGGCCCTAATTATTACTGGTTTACGTCTGGGTGGTCTGAGTTCGTGGATGCTAACAAGCTTAGGATTGGTGCTCGTTTGATCTTTGAGTACGAGGGTCATTCTTTTTTTGATGTTGTTGTCGTTGACCCTGTTCCTGATCAAAATGATGACTTAGATTTTTCCGTTTGTTGCTGAAATTCCCGGCTTGATGTGTTTATTTTGGGAACCACGGGGCATGTGTACAACGTTCCTCAAGTGTTTGTTGTAAGCCTACTTTTGATGTAACATAAATAATCAAGTGACCTTCTAGGAATCTTGCCTAGTGTTTTGCAAGAAACGATGTCCAGTGCTTTATACACGATGCAGATTTATTAAGATTAAGTTCAATCTCTAGTGATTAGAGCGCGAGAGAGGTTTAACTTATAATTTAAAAAGACTGCGTCTAGCACGCGACGAAGATTTTCAAATTTAAGTTCAATCTCCAGCGATTATTATAATTACAAAGACTAATCTCCAGCGTCTAACATGCGACGAAGCTTTTCAAATTTTAAATTCAATCTCCAGCGTCTAACACGCGACGAAGATTTTCAAATTTAAATTCAATCTCCAGCGATTAGAGCGCGAGAGAGGTTGAACTTATAATTAAAAAGACTAATCTCCAGCGTTTAACACGCGATGAAGATTTTCAAATTTAAACTCAATCTCCAGGGTCTAACATGCGACGTAGATTTTCAATTTTAAGTTCAATCTCCAGCCTAAAAGAGTAAATATATAGCTGTGGTGGGAAAGCCCGGATACAAAAGAGTGAGACCATACAACGAGTCTCACGTAAGAAGGGAGACAAAAAACTATACCCAACCCCTTCTATACCTCATCCAACCAACTCCACTAGCTGCATAAAAAACGCAATAACTCAGACTAGAAAACCGAACTCAACAACCATGCCCAACTCCCTACGCCCACCCAAAAAACTTTACCACTATCTACTTCTAGTTCGATCCTGTCTATCCATGGGTCTTGCATTTTTCCCCATGGATAGGCGGGATTGACAACTTAGAATAATGTTTTCTGCGCACCTAGCTACATCAAAAGGTTCCTGGCAGAAGACGAGTTTGTTTCTGGCTAACAACGTGAAGTAAATCAGCGCTTGGAAACTAAGGAGCTTCATTTGGTAGATTTTCTTCAGTTCAATCTCCAGTGATTAGAGAGCGAGAGCGGTTTCCGTGGAACTAAAAAATTATGAATGAGAGTGGGCTTTTCATTAATGGCTGAGTTACATAGACATTCCTTTTCTAACGAGGCTTGTTACATAAAAGAAAAAACTAAAAACCATTGGCCTCTGGCCCGTCATACCCAACAACCTCCATTTCTTCTTCAATGTTCTAACCTTCTTTGTCCAGAAAGTGAACTTTAAACCTTGTTCCTCCTAGATGGGTAAACACTATTGTTGTTTCTAGTTCGAGCCCATGAGTTTCGACGAAATCCTTCCAACCTCTTGCTACCCAATGTGAATGGTAGGCGCCTTCTGTGATATGAACATGAAAATCCTTTATAATGCGAGTAGACAATAAAATTTGTTCTAGTACCCGGGGTTCGAACTGCTCTCCTAAACTATAGAGCATCATCATGTGTATGTACTGCTCCTCGCCCACCAGGTAGATGTCGAAGGTAAAAGGGATGTTTGAAACTTGATTTGCCATTTCTCTACTTATAGGTGATGGTTGTGCAGAGGATGAGTGGCCCTTTTTATAATAGTGTATGAGGGGTTGAATGTTGGTGTTGGAAAACGTACTCGATAAGAGTGGCTGAACTTTCCCGTGACCAATAGGCCTGTTTCTCGATTTGGGGTGTACAGATAGACTGGCGGGATTCTGAATGGATTCTTTCCATGTGTAGACCATGCGGGGTGCTTTGGGAAGTCTCGATTCAGACCGCTTCCTTTATTCAATGTACGTAATAAATATTGGTGCAGATTATGTTGTCTGTGGTGCTTTGTTTTGGTATATATATAAGGGTGTGGGATTGTTGTTGTAAACCGTTCAACCATTAGTTTCGTTTTGTTTATTATTTTTCATGGTAGAAAAAGAGATGCCGTTGTCTGATTATAGGATGCGAGATTTTTATTGTTGCGTCGATGTGGAGGAGAGGCCTCATCGCTTGGTAAGTCTCTAATGCTTCTAATCTTTTGATGTTTCAATCATGAGTCTTATTAAGTGATGTTTTGCTGTAGCCTCTTCCCTGTTCTTTTGAGAGGATGTACGGTCACGTCGTGCCCGACCGTGTTTGCTTGGTATCCTCACGTGGGCAAGAGTTTTGTGTTCGGGTTTCCAAGGATAGCCTTAATCGTTGGTGGCTGACCGATGGTTGGAATAATTTTGTGACCAGCAACGACGTTCGTGTTGGAGCCACGATGGTGTTTTTCAAGAATGTGGAAGGGCATCGCATTGAAGTGCTCGTTCTTGAAGTTAAGTAGTTTGTAGAGATCGCGAATCGATATTCCAGACCTTTTATAAAATGGATGATTTACTTGTTTTTGTTAATCCTGTTCTTTTGATCGGTCTTTTGTGTAAGTTAATCCGCGGGATGTATCTGAAATGACTTTTTCATCAAATTACCATTAAAGCTTCGATATTTGTGCGCGATATGATCATTTGCTCTTTAGTTTGCTTATGAGCTGGACATTACTGTTTCCTGACGTGAAATGGGTAGTCAGGGTAGCAGGGTGATGCTCTGATATCTCGCCAGTTGTTCCGCATGCAGATCATCTTGGGAAAGATCTGGATTGAAAAAAGTAATATTGAATATAAATAGTTTTATTTTGAGAGCGTGGAGAGTACCCTGAACTTGAGGGACTGTACCTTGCCTGCCGTTGTTATTCCCTGACCCTGAACAAAAAACCATGACCTCTCCCAATCCGAGCCGTCGCGATATTTTCTGTTCTATTGATTCTGAAGAGAAGCTTGAATTCTTGGTAATTCTCCCAACCTTTTACTCGTGGTTTTCGTGTTCCTAGGTTTTTTAATAGAATTTTTCTTTGATTGTTTGTAGCCGTTACCGGACTCTTTTGGTGTTATGTATGGTCGCATGATATCGAACCATGTTTGCTTGGTCCCCTACTGGGCAAGAATTTCGTGTAAGGGTGTTTTGAGATAGCCAGGGTCGTTATTTTCTGACTGAAGGTTGGCGTGTGTTTGGATAAAATAGTGGGCTGCGTGTTGGGGGATCTGTGATCATTTTTAAGTATGAAGGGAGTAATCGCTATACGCTCACCGTTCTAGAAGCAAGCGAATGAGTTGTGAAGTAGTAGCGACGTTGATTTTTTTTGTGTTCCTTTTTAATATGTTATCCGATTGTCGCTGTATGAACTTTTATTTTTTTATTTTTTTTGATCATTTCGCACTTTGCTTAGATGTAATATAATGATCATACTGCATTTATCTTCAGTAATTTGTTTGCATATCCGTGTTCGAAAGACACGCGATTGCTGAATTTATTCTCCTTGGAGGCTTGTTTGCACATCCGTGTTTGAAGGGCACGCGATTGCTAAATTTATTCTCCGTAGAGGCTTATTTGCACATCCGTGTTCGAAAGACACGCGATTGCTAAATTTATTCTCCGTAGAGGCTTGTTTGCACATCCTTGTTCGAAAGACACGCGATTGCTAAATTTATTCTCCGTAGATGCTTGTTTTCACATCCGTGTTCGAAAGACACGCGATTGCTAAATTTATTCTCCACAGAGGCTTATTTGCACATCCATGTTTGAAAGACACTCGATTGCTAAATTTATTCTCCGGAGAGGCTTGTTTGCACATCTGTGTTCGAAAGATATGCGATTGCTAAATTTAGTCTCCGTAGAGGCTTGTTTGAACATCCGTCTTCGAAAGACACGCGATTGCTAAATTTATTTTCCGTAGAGGCTTGTTTGCACATCCGTGTTTGAAAGACACGCGATTGCTAAATTTATTTTCCGTAGAGGCTTGTTTGCAGATCCGTGTTCGAAAGACACGCGATTGCTAAATTTATTCTCCGTAGAGGCTTGTTTGCACATCCGTGTTCGAAAGAGACGCGATTGCTAAATTTATTCTCCGTAGAGGCTTGTTTTCATATCCATGTTCGAAAGACACGCGTTTGCTAAATTTATTCTCTGTAAAGGCTTGTTTGCACATCCGTGTTCGAAAGACACGCGATTGCTAAATTTATTCTCCGTAGAGGCTTGTTTGCACATCCGTGTTCGAAAGACACACGATTGCTAAATTTATTCTCCGTAAAGGCTTGTTTGTACATCTGTGTTTGAAAGACACGTGATTGCTAAATATATTCTCCGTAGAGGCTTGTTTGCACATCCGTGTTCGAAAGACACGCGATTGCTAAATTTATTCTCCGTAGAGGGTTGTTCGTACTGACGGTTATTTTTGGGTTTGGAACTTTCATTTATATATATGAATAGGTGTACCCAATCGGGATTCCTGGTGACTTCTATACATAGAAAATCTAAGTCATCAGGTTTCCAAAATACATACCTAATCTTATGCGAAATAAGCCTTGAGGTTTCTAGCGTTCCATGACTTTGCCAAGATGGCCCCTTTTGAATTTTATTGTTTGAAAGATCCTCTCCTAAACTCTTTGTGAATGACATACGGGCATTCCCATTTTGGGTCGAGTTTCCCTCTGGTCGTTGCTTGTCGGAGGACCAGATCTCCTTTCTTTATTGGGTGGAAGAATACGCGTTTGTTGTATTCTTCAGCTAGTCGGCGTTGATACTCGTTTGCTTTGAGGCAGGCCGTCTCTCTCCTTTCTTCTCAGAAATGGAGCTCTAACTCAAGGGCTTCGTCGTTGGTATCTTTGTTAAAGTCCACTATTCGGGCCGATGTTACCAATAATTCAACTGGAATGATCGCGTCAACCCAAAGGCCATTGCGAAGGGTATCTCTCCCATTGAACTCTTGGCTGAAGTTCTATAAGATCATAGTACTAGTGGCAAGGTCTCAGCCCACTCTCCCTTTGTTGTCCCCAATCTTTTCTTTAAGGCATTCAAGATCTTGCGGTTTGTGGTTTCTCCTTGTCCGTTTGATTGCGGGTAGGCTACAGAGGAGAAACGGAAATCGATGTAGAGTCCGGCACAAAAGTCACGTATCCCTTCACAGTCGAATTGGGGGCCGTGGTCGGTGATGATTGCCTGGGGACCCCAAATCGTATTTTTCCAAAGGAATTTGCGCACCTTTTCTGCAATAATAGTGGCCATGGCCTCAACTTCTACCTATTTCGTGAAGTAATCAACTATTACAATGATAAAGTGGAGTTGGTTAAGCGCTGTTGGAAAAGGGCCCAAAATATCCATTCCCCATATTGCGAAAGGGCAGGGTGCTGATATGCATTTTAACGGATGAGGAGGCCGATGATTGAGCAATGCATGTCGCTGGTAGGAATCGCATATGTGAATAATCATCTCAGGCTCAGTGTCAGCTCTGAGAGTGGGCCAATAGTACCATAATCGCGTGATCTTGGATGCCACTGCTCTCCATCCTTGGTGATTTTTTCATACACCTGCATGGAGCTCATTTTCTGATGTTTTGGTAGAGTCTTCCATCCCTGACTAAAAAACGAGCCGCTCGTTTTCTGATGTTTTGGTTATCCAGCAATGGGTTCATTAGTACGCCTTCAGTTATGTATTGTAAGAGGGGTCTACGCAAATCCCCTAGATTTGATATCTTGAAAACCCCCTTGTGAATTCCTCGGGCATGTCTTTTTTCGATTACCACACGGTCGCTGAAACTGAGGGGCAGTGTCGCTCCTATCCTGGCCAAAATATCGGTGCGTTCGTTTTTCTCGCTGGGAATGGATGAAATGGAGCATTTCCCAAAAGCTTCCGTAAGTGTCTGAACGCGAGCCAGGTACTCAAGTAACATCCCTGTTTTTGCTTCATATTCCCCTTTGACTTGTTGAGTGACCACTTCGGAGACTCTAAAAATTTGAACTTGACGGGCTCCGTTAATAGTGCCTTTTCAATACCCGCAATCAATGCCTCATATTCTGCTTCGTTGTTGGTGGCCTCGGATAATAACTAGAAAGACAGATCGATTATCTCTCCACTAGGACTAGTGATTGTGACTCCTGCCCCACATCCTCCCGCTGATATAGAACCATCGACATTGATGACCCAGTCTTCTCCATCGCGATCCTGCGAATATGTGAAAATAGCCTCGACCACGAATTCGGCTAACGCTTGGGCCAAGTGAGATTTCTTGGGTTTAAAATGTATGTCGAATTTCGAAAGTTCCACTGCCCATTTAACCATCCTTCCGGAGAGGGTCGGAGAGTGGAGGATCTGATGTAGGGGCAGATCGGAGAGTACCTCAATGGTGTGAGCCTAGAAGCAGGGCCTCAATCTCCGGGCCGCGAAGACAACAAATAAAGTCATTTTCTCTATGGGGGTGTACCTGGACTCGACAGGTTGCAAAACCCTACTGGCAAAGTAGATGGGGAATTTGGACTCTCTTGATAGCACAATGCTGATAGTAGTTGATCCAACCGCAAGGTATAGCTGAAGAGTCTCATGCTTACGTGGATAATGTAGAGTGTGGAGTGCTGCAAGATATTCCTTCATGTCTTTGAAAGCTTTGTCTAGAACAGAATTCCATTCGACTGGACCTTTCTTTTTCATTTGCTCGAAGAAAGGTAGGGAATGATCTGCCTGTCGCGAGCAAAATCTGATTAGGTAGTTGACGGATCCATTCAACTTTTGAATGTCGTTAAGATTCCTATGGGGGCCATGTCAAGTATTGCCTGGACCTTCAAGGATTTCACATCTATTCCTCGATGACTTATCATGAATCCTAAAAATTTCCCAGAATCAACTCCGAACATGCATTTATCAGGATTGAGGCATACACAATTCTTTCTCAGGTTGTCGATGGTTTCCCGAAGGTCGTCGGAATGACCCTCTTTTGTCAGACTTTTGACTACAATGTCATCAACATAGACTGCAATGTTTCTCTCGAGTTGTGATCTGAAAACTTTCTCAATCATTCTCTGGAAAGTAGCACTGGCATTCTTGAGTCCGAAGGGCATTACTTTATAATAAAAGGTGTCCTGGTTGGTGATGAAGGCAGTACTTTTTTCGTCGCGGGGGCTCATTTTGATCCGATTGTAGCTTGAGTACGTGTCGAGGAAACTGAGAGTCGCGTGCCCTGCGGTGGTATCCACCAGGTCATCAATAGAAGGCAGGGGGTAACTGTCTTTTGGGCAAGCTTTATTTAAATCTTCGGAATTTTCGCCAAATACCCCTGAGGTTAAGGCTAATTCGTGTGGTGTACAAAAGTTTGACATATTTCGCCAGGTGCCCCTGAGGTTTTCATTTTTTTCGCCAAATATCCCTGAGGTTTATATTTTTTCGCCAAATGCCCCTCTGTCGAATTTGTTAACTTTTTTTTATTGAAAAATAGTACAATTCCTCCAACATGGCGCATATTTTTAATAAAAATAAAATTTTCTAAATATAAAAAATTACTATGATAAATTTAAATAAGATATTATCAAACGTTAACATAAAATACAAAAAAATAGATTTGATAATTAAGTAAAAAATAATTAAAATATTTATGAAAAATGTGTAAAAATTACACGAGTTTAAGATTTAAGTAAAATATGTTGATTGGGTTAAAATCCTAAAGTAAATGTGTTTATAACACCTAATAAAAAATGCTTATTAATTAATATTTAGATATAACTAGATTGATTAAAGAAACGTGTACAAGTTTCATTAGTTTGATTTTTTTTTTCAAGATTCAGTAGATTGGGAGGAAATTGTGAAATTAAAATGATTATGTCATCTAAGCAAAAATATTTCTCATTTAACAATTAGAATAGATAAATCTCATTGGTTAAAAAAATGTTTAAAAAATTTGTTATTTGAAAATTTATGTAGATTAGGTTGATTGTGTGAAATTCCAAAAATTAAGATTATTATATAAAAAATAGTTTTCATTATACACACACAAAAAGAGAGATTAATCACTTTGGAAAAAAAAAGAATTCATATATTTGGAACTATGTATTTTTTTAAAAAAAACGTTTTGAATTAATCTCATTGTTTAAATAAATAGCATGAAATGATATTGTGTAATTAATACATAATGAAATAATACTATATAGTTAATTTTAACTTTATCAAAAAAAAAGTTTTGAATTAATTCCATTGATTAAAAAATGTAATATGATATGGTATTGTGTATATATAATAGGGGTTTTTTGCTAAGTGGCCATTTGGGGTCCAAATTTTAAGTCATAGGACACAAGGGTTACAATATTAGGTAAATGTCCACAATTTCCAATTTTACCCCTACCCTTATAAAATTTGGTAAACCGTTTCTTCTCTTCGCATCTCCTCCCGTCCGCCTCCTGGTTCTCTCACCCTCTCGCGTCCTTACCGATCTCCGTCGCCATCTCTCTCCACCACCGATCTCCGTAACTATCTCTGTCCACTGACATCTCTCTCTACGCCGACGACCACCGGACTCCTTCGCCGCTTTCCGGCGCCTCCCGCCGCCCCTTGACGCACCCTCTGGAGTCTGGACGGTCAAGATCAGCCGGTACAAGCCAGCTCCCGGCACCAGAGTAGTTTCCCTCGCCGGATCCCAGGCTGATGACTCGGCGTCGTTCGAGATGTCCGTGGAGAACGCTTTAAAGCTTCTCTGCGTCTCGGAGGAGGCCTCTTTCGAGATGTCCCTATTCTTGCGATTTTTCTTATTTGGGCTCAAAAAATGCTCAATTGCTTGATCTGATTACAAAATTACCATGAAAAATGATGAAATTGAATGCGGAAACAAGGTCCGGCCTAAGCGCGATGAATATTGCAGGAAGATGCAGCCGATGAAATTGAATGCAGTTGGTGATACATGGTGACACAAGCAATGGCAAAAGCAATGGCGTTGAAATTGAATGCAGTTTGTGTTTCATTGGATATTAAAGTGGAAAACAGTGACATCTTGTTATCTTAATTCAATAGGCATATTTACATATAAAATTTAATTTTTTTTTTGTATTTAGGATAATTTCAGTGGTAACAATTACATGGTTACACTATCTTTTAGTGATATTACAAAGTTGTCATCACATGTGTTGTACATTATGATTTAGGGTTTAAGGCCTATAAATGGTGTAACCACCAGTGTACCAAGGAAAAGAAATGATCAAATGTTATTAGTGGTGTCATCAAAATAAAAATAGAGTTATATACGCTGTAACCAAAATGAAATAGACACTGTCACCACTATAAAAACTAGTCATATACACTGTAATCAAAATAAAAACAGGGTCATAGACACTGTAACCAAAGGAAAACCCTCGGACGAGGGAGCACAAACCCTATAGAGGCTAATAAGAAGCCAAAATATAAGTGGTGACAGTTCTCCTCTAATATATGAATGGGTAAGACCCTAAGAGGGTCATAGACGATGTAACCAAAATAAAATCAAGGTCATAAACACTGTCACCACTATGAAAAAATGGTCATAGACACTGTAATCAATGGAAAACCCTAGGAAATAGGAAGCACAAACCCTATAGGGGCTAATGAAAAGTCATAGATACTGTCACCACTATAAAAACATGGTCATAGACAATGTAATCAAAGAGAAATCATATGAAAAGGGAAGCACAACCCCTATAGGGCTAATGAGAAGCCAAAATAAATGCGGTGACAGTTTTCCTCTAATACATGAATGGGTAAGAGAATCGTAGACACTGTAATCAAAATAAAAACAGTGTCATAGTCACTGTCACCACTATAAAAAAAAATTCATAGACACTGTAATCAAAAGGAAAACTCTATATACGATGTAACCAAAATAAAAACAGTTTTATAGACACTGTCTCCACTATGAAAAAAGGTTCATAGACACTGTAATCAAAGGGAAATCCTAGGAAAAGAAAAGTACAAACCCTATAGGGGCTAATGAGAAGCCAAAATACATGTGGTGACAGTTCTTCTCTAATTTCTAATTTCTAGTTTTTTAGATTTTTTTAAAGTAGTGTCACCAAAATAAAAATAAATAAAAATGTAACTACTGGTGTAACCACTATAAAAAATAAAGTCATAGATACTGTCACCACTATAAAAACATGGTCATAGACACTGTAATCAAAGGGAAATCATATGATAAGGGAAGAACAAACCCTATAGGGACCAATGAGGAACCAAAATAAATGTGGTGACAATTCTCCACTAATACATGGGTAAGAGGGGCATAGACACTGTAATCAAAATAAAAACAGTGTCATAGCCGCTGTCACCACTATAAAAACAAAGTCATAGACACTGTAATCAAAAGGAAAACCCTATAGACGCTGTAACCAAAATAAAAACAGCTTTATAAACACTGTCACCACTATGAAAAAATGTTCATAGACACTGTAATCAAAGGAAAATCCTAGGAAAATGGAAGTACAAACCCTAAAGGGGCTAATGGAAGTACAAACACTGTCACCACTATGAACATGTGATGTACAGTATGGTTTAGGGTTTAGGGTTAAGTCTTTAGGGTTTAGGGCCAAGGCCCTAAACCCTAAATCCTAAACCCTAAACCCTAAAATGTTAAGTATAGTACGTCGTTAAGAGATAATTGATGTCATCAAATGGAAACCCCTAAGACAAGGTAAGCACAAACCCTATAGGGACCAATGAGAAGCCAAAAGACATTAGGTAGACAGTTCTCCTTCAATATATGAATGGGTAAGAGGGTCATAGACACTGTAATCAAAATAAAAAGTGTCATAGCCACTGTCACCACTATAAAAACAAAGTCATAGACACTGTAATCAAAAGGAAAACCCTATAGACGCTGTAACCAAAATAAAAACAGTGTTATAGACACTGTCACCACTATGAAAAAAGGGTCATAGACACTGTAATCAAATAAAAACCCTAGGAAAAGGGAAGTATAAACCCTAAAGGGGCTAATGAGAAGCCAAAAGAACATGTGATGTACAGTATGGTTTAGGGTTTAGGGTTAAGTCTTTAGGGTTTAGGGCCAAGACCCTAAACCCTAAAATGTTAAGTGCAGTACGTCGTTAAGAGATGATTGTTGTCACCAAATGGAAAACCCTAGGACAAGGTAAGCACATACCCTAAAGGGGCTAATGAGAAGTCAAAAGACATTAGGTGAACAGTTCTCCTTCAATATATGAATGGGTAAGAGAGTCATAACCACTGTCACCACTATAAAAACCGGGTCATAAACACTGTCACCACTATGAAAAAAAGGTCATAGACAATGTAATCAAAGGAAACCATATAGAGGTTGTAACCAAAATAAAAACAGGGTTATAGACATTGTCACCACTGTAAAAAAAGTGTCAAAGACATTGTAATCAAAGGAAAACCCTAAGACAAGGAAGACACAAACCCTATAGGGGATAATGAGAAGCCAAAATATATGTGGTGACAGTTCTTCTCTAATTTCTAATTTCTAGTTTTCAAGATTTTTTTAAAGTAGTGTCAACACAATAAAAATAAAGTCATAGATACTGTCACCACTATAAATACATGATCATAGACACTGTAATCAAAGGGAAATCATATGATAAGGAAAGCACAAATCCTATAGAGGCTAATGAGAAGCCAAAATAAATGTGGTGACAGTTCTCCTATACTATATGAATGGTTAAGAGGGTCATAGACGCTGTAAGAAAAATAAAAATAGGGTCATAGACACTGTCACCACTATAAAAACAGGGCCATAGACACTGTAATCAAAAGGAAAACCCTATAGACGTTGTAACCAAATTAAAAACAACTTTATAGAAACTGTCACCACTATGAAAAAAGGGTCATAGACATTGTAATCAAAAGAAAACCCTAGGAAAAGGGAAGCACAAACCATATAGGGGCTAATGAGAAGCCGATATTCATGTGGTGACAGTTCTCATCTAATATATGAATGGGTAAGATGGACATAGACGTTGTAACCACTGTTTAAAAAGGGTCATAGACACTGTAATCACTACAAAAAAAGTGACAAAAACACTGTCATCACCTTTATCAGTGGGCACTGTCACCACCCACATTACCCTTATCACTGTCACCACCCTTATCGCTAACTAAAAAAATACCGAGCACATTTTATACAAAAATGGGGTGATTAGGAATTTAATGTAAAGAATGTAAAGAAGGTGTTCAAAGCAATCTCGTTTAACATGTGTCACCTAGCTTCGTATGCTCAGAAGAATTAGTGCAAAAAGAATAATTAAACTTTCAACATTGCTAATGTTTATTTAAAAGTAATTATAACTGGTCAACTAAGAGCATTCCATTTACATGAAGCAACACCTTCCCATTGAAGAATATAACAAATGAAAACCAATCAACAATTGAATTTCATGTGCGTGAACTCATACTACTCTAATTGAAGCCCTTCCAATTTCTTACAAATGAAAACCAATCAGAATTTCTTGGTCTCTTCCATCGCAAGCATCTGTATACCTTCTTCCACAAAAGCAGCAGCTGAAGTTAACTTTGCCTCCTCCAATTTCTTGGTCTCTTCCATCGCCGAAGCCTGCTGAAACCCTAAGTATCGGATAGCAATCACCAACAACAATTATCACAGCGAACGCATAAAACAAGTATTCTACTCCAAATCCATCCATAATTGGAGAATTACAGCCCTTTAAAACCGAATTCAATCCTAAAAACCAATCACACTAGCAGCTGAGCCTGATCGATAACTAACAATCCATCAATACACAGAAACCCCAAAATTAAAACTAAATTCACACGATTAACCACAAAGAAAGCCTAAAAACGAAGAAAACTAGCAAAAACCCTCACCAATTAAACCGAATTCAAGGACCTGGGAACTATAGACAGTCATCATCGCCGCCGTCGCCGATCAGGAACCGAGATCCGCAATCAGGAGCTTCCGCAATCGCCGCCGCAGCCGAGTCGGAAGGTCAGAGACCCGGAGGCTTCCGCAATCTCCGAGAGGGCGCGATCAGGAACCGAGATCCGGAGAGAGTCATCATCGACGGCCAGGCGGAGGGAGTCATCATCGACCAGGCGGATCTGAGAGGAGAAGGGACGGATTTCGCTCACACGACCCGAGAGGACCTCGACGAAGATTAACGATGAGATCCAAGCGCGTTTGGAGAAGAGAAGGAATAGCAGAGGACGGGGGTTTATAAGGTAGGGGTAAAGGTGGTATTATGAAAAATTTTTGGCCATTTACTAGGAAAGAAAAGCCTTTAGGACATTTAGTAATTGGTCCAAAGGCCTTCGGCCTTTGGACCAAATTACTTCTATATCATATTAGATAATTTAATTATCATAATTAAATAATATTTGTCAAATAATACCTTACAAAAATAACAACGAAATAATATTTTCTATTCTTTTTATTTTCAATAAAAAAAAACATTAACAAATTCGACAGAGGGGCATTTGGCGAAAAAACAAAAACCTCAGGGTTAGTTGGCGAAAAAAATTGAAACCTCAGGGGTACCTGGCGAAATATGTCAAACTTTTGTACACCACGCGAATTAGCCTTAACCTCAGGGGTATTTGGCGAAAATTCCGTTAAATCTTTAAAGTCCGCACACATTCTCCATTTGTCATTGCTCTTTCTTACCAACACGAAATTCGACAACCAGGTCGAGTCGTTGATCTCGCGGATGAAACCAGGTTGTAGAAGTTTATCCACTTCTTGTTTGCCTGCTTCAAACTTTTCAGCAACCATATTTTTTTTTAACATACAAGCTTTGTGTCACAGTCGAGTCTTAGAGAATGCTCCGCGATTTCCCAGGGGAGGCCTTTCAAATCCTTAGGTGACCAGGCGAAAACATCTCGCGACCCCTTCAGTATCTTCTTAAGGCGGTCTAGGGCCGGGCCTGCCAAGTTGTGACCGTGGTAAAGGGCCTCAACTTTGTTTAAGAACAGAAAGAAAGCGACTTTCTCTTCAACTATTTTATCTGCCGTTTTCTCAGGTCGTACATCCAACTCAGCTTGCTATTTCTCGGATGTGACTTTCTAGTCGCTATCACCAGCCGCTTCCACCTTTAATGATCCCCGACTGGGTTTGTCAATCGCGAACACTCGCCCGTGTCCCCTTTTTAGTGAGGCTTAGTAAAAAACTTTGCTTTTTGCTTGTTCCCCTCAAACCTGGCCTACCTTTTCATCGGCGCATGAGAATTTAATGCTAAAATGATAGATAGAGCATGCGACCTGGAATTTAAACAGACGAACCCGTCCCATGATGGCATTGTAGATAGACGACAGTCGGACTACAGTGAATTCAATCATGTGAGTCCTCATGTTGGGGGTCGTCCCTAGTGTTAAGGCTAGCTCGATGGTTCCGTCAACCTCTACTTCATCTCTTGAGAAAGAGACCAGCTTCCCTGAGTAGCGACGCAAAGCACTTTCTGCGATCCCCAGTTGCTCAAATGCGTTCCAATAGAGCACGTCCACCGAAGACCCGGTATTTATCATTACTCGTTTGACCGTTTTGGTCCCTAGCTGCACATGAATGACCATGGGATCCGAATGTGGCATCCTTAGGTCGCGGGCCTCTGAAATAGAGAAATTTAATACCGCGTGTTCAGTGGATGCTTGTCTGACGCTGGCCTCGAAGGGGGTTGCCTGGCCTCTCTTTCATAGTTTTTACTTTCCTGATTGCTGGTACCCAATGAAGTGCCCCCCCCCCCCCCCCCCCCGCGATGGTGTTAATGCATCCGTCCAGGGGTGGTGGGTTTCGGTTTTTCCTATCAGAACGATCAGGTCGGTTTGACGAGGACCTTGCTTCGAGGGCGTTTCTCACGTCCCTTGGTGGGGCAGGTATCCTCCTCTTTTGTTTCCATTTCGCCCTCCTCGGCCTCGCGGGTATGGTCCCCTTCCTCTTCCCCTACTTGCATATGGGGCTGATACAGTGCAATTGTCGATGACTCCTGGTGACATTGAGAACAACATGAAGGTTCCATTCGATGGTCCTATCACTCGTGCAAGGGCCAAGAGAATTCAAGATGCAACCAAAGTCCTTCTTGTCCGTTACCAAGGAACATTGGAGCAAGGGTTCAGGCCACTTAGGATCACTTTGCTCAGGACTAAACCACCGGCACATGAGGTGAGCTTGCGCCCACAAACGGAGTTCATGAAGACTCGTCTACACCCACCTTGAACAAGACCTACTCGGCCACACATGGATCACTCGGCCCATACCCATGTCGAGTAGCTTGCCCAATGTCGAGTGGGCCGGTTTTATCTACTTAATTAATTAGTTGTTATTGTATGTAATTAGATTAATAATGTGGAAGACTGTATCTCCTCTAGATAAGTCTTGTCCACCAAGTTTTAAAGTTATATCTTCTTAGGTTTACTTTTATCTTTAGGTTTTTAATTATATCTTTCATCAACCTAAATTCTATCTTGCATGATTAGAATTGGTTGTTAGCTTTCTATTTAAACAATGTAGTTCTCTTTGGATTAATCAGATTGAATAGAATTGAGGAACCCCTTTATGGATTAAAGGGTTATTTGATTTCAATCCCAAAGCTATCATTTCTCTTGTGTTCTATGTTCTTCGGCACCTTCACAACCATCACCGTCACCTTGGTTCATCAATACCGGATCACAACCAAACATAACCCTAACCCAATTTTGCCGCAAGGAAGAAGACGCACCCCAGCGCTTGGCTTCAGCACTAGGCTCCGAAGGCCTCGGCGCCAGGCGCTTGGGCACCCCGGTGCTCGTAGGCACCCTCGCTCTCGCTCCCGCGAACCCGGCTTCGCTCTCGCGTACTCGATCTCGCCAGCAACGAGCACTACCATCCCCGCCATCCTCGGACGCGCACCCGACACCTTCGACATCCTCGTCCCGCGTCCTCGTCTTCGCTTCGCGTCTGGTCTTCGCTCACAACGAGCAGACCCCTGAGATGCGCGTCCCTGACCTCGCACACCCGGATCTCCTCTCGCGCTTGAGCACTCACTTCCCTCTTCTCTTTCGTCGCTTTTGTTTTATTTAATTTGTCTAAGTTTAATTATGTCGCTATAATTAGTTTGTTAATTAGTTTAATTAAATTGTCAATCAGGAGATATTGGAAGGGCATTGCAAGATCGGGCAAATATACGGTGTGATTCTTGATCTTGAGCCCACAGGTAAAAGATCGGGTATCCCAACGTATCAGGGGCATTGTATTGTCGGGGTGGAGCAATGAGGGGTTTTCTACTGTCGTGGGGGAGCGCCCGACTGACTGGAATTCACTGGGAGGGGAGCATATTTGCAACGAGACCTCTTTTTGAAGGAGGGTCAGTGGGACCCCGAAAACAGGGGGTGAGATTTGGTCGGGGTGTGCCATCATTATATTAGTCGGGGCATCATGTTGGTTTGGTCTAGTTTACTGGTTGTATTGTACTTTATATTGGGGAGGTCGCGGTGGGGCGACGGGGTACTGCCAATGAGGGTCGTTGCGTTGCTGGTTTTTGAACTCTTCCTTCCCCCGATACTTGTTGGTGGCTTTGTGGTAGAAAGGAGGCTTGGCCTCAACAGGTCGCGAGCTGGAACTAGCAGCTTCCATAGCGTGGATCTGCTTAGTGACGAGCTTTCGTAAATCGTCATAGTTTTCTGGCTCTTTTCGGAACAAGTAGATCTTGAAGTCTCCTTCATCCAGATTGCCCATTAATATGGTGCTCGCAGACTCTTGGTTAAACTTTAGGATTTGTACCACCATGTTAGTAAATCTGCTGAAGAAGCTTCCCAAGGATTTAGAGGATCCCTGCTTGATGGAATTAAGGTCCATCATGGTTCGCTTCCTTGTGCGGGCACTACCAAAATGGGCAACGAATGTGCTAGACAGCTGTGCAAAGTTATTGATGGACGATCGGGCCAGGTTGGTAAACCATGTCAGAGCCACTCCACTCAACGTAGATGGAAATGATCGACAAAAAATGACATCGTTGTCCTTGTTCATTCCCATTGACGTTGTAAACTGATTAAGGTGATTGTTGGGGTCGGTGTCGCCTTTGTACTTGGAGATGGACACATTCCTCCATCTCTTGGGAACAGGTGCCTCGCGTATCTCTCTACAAAAGGCAGACGAGAAAGTTGGTTCACCTCTGCGAATTGGGCCAGGTGCCCCTGGGGAATTAGAGTACGACGGCACATCCTTGATGGCGCAGTCACGGGCCTTCTGGCCGGCATTGTCGTTGTTGTGCTTTAGGCCTGGATTGAGAGGACAATCAGTAGGGTTGGGGAAGTGGTTGACGGTTACAGGTACGGGACCATGCTTGAAGTGCGAAATAGGCAGATAAATAGCAAACAAATACTCTAGAGGGGGGGGGGGGATGAATAAAGTATGTCAACTTTTCGCAATATCAGAAACTGTAAGACCTTACCAAACATAGATAAGACCTTATCTGAAACACAGAGACAAGTTAAGAATAAAATAATGAATAGTAAGCAAGGCAAAGGTAAACATAAATGATAAAGAGTAGAAAGTAAAGGACACACGATTTGTTAACGAGGTTCGACACAACTTAGCCTACGTCCCCGCCTAGGGTTATCCAACCCGTGGGATTCAACACACCTTTATTTCACTTCTTCCTATGAGTTCTAGATACAACCTTTAGAAGACCTTCCCTCTTCTAAACTTAGAAGCCTCACACTTCCTATCTAGCAACCCAAACACACTAGTGAAACAAAGTCCTACCGATACCGAAGTATCTTATACGTTTGGGTAAAGAACCCTTAGTATAACCCTAATGAATTGTACTATAAAGCTCAATGGAAACCTCACACACTCAAAAAGATAAACATGCTCAACACAAAGAGAGATGTGAGATCGATGTTGCAGGAGACAAAGAATTGCATAAGACTTTATGCGCTAGAGGTGAAAACTGGTACAAACTGCTCTCCTCTTCATCTCCTTATAAAGGCCAGCCCGTCCGAGTTGAATCAATCCGAACGTTTGAACTAGGGCTTCAAGGTTGTTAAGAGACGTTGCTAAAGATGCGCCTGTGAGAACTTTCAGCGTTTGAAATTCATTCCAGAAGCTCCGCCTGGGATTTGATCGATTTTAGACATTGAAGGAGCTAAAGACTTGTTCAACCAAATCCCTGACGAATCTCAACAAACAAGCTAACATATATATATATATATATATATATATATATATATATATATATATATATATATATATATATATATATATATTGGTTAGAAAGATAGATCTTAAAATAATTGACCCAAATATATATGTCGAAGCCTGATTTCAAAATTGGCCCAATAAATAAATCTAGGCCCAATAATATATTGGTCCAGATAATGTTGAAATAATAAGCCCATTAAAGCAACTGAGATTTTAAGCTCATTACAACTGGGCTCGAGTAAAACTTGAGCCAATATTGGTAAGGCCTTACCAAAACTTGAAAACCAGGATTTTGGCTTTTATCAACCAGTAAGGCCTTATTATCCACTAATAAGGTCTTATCATCAAGGAGGAGTTAACAATCTCCCCCTTGATGAAAGACAAAACCTGTGCACCTGTTTCCTATTGATAACAAAACATGTGCACCTGTTTCATGTTGATAACAATATAATACCAAGCAAGCAGATATATAATAAACACGGTGTCATCATATAATATAGAAATGTTGGATCAAGTGTTTTTAAAACCTAAAAAATCAGATAAGGCCAACCAAAACACAATAAAGCCTTACAATCCCATTAGTAACAAAACAGCAAAACCACCAAATTTTCTCCCCCTTTTTGTCTTTCAACAATAGGGGAAGAAACCAGTTCAAAACGCCAAAAGAAATAGTTCAAAGCAACAGAAAGAGTTTTAAAAACAGCAAAAGAAAGGATAGGGGGATTGGCAATCATTCATCGTCATCCGAAAGCTCCACCACCTCGTCGTACCACTCCCCATAACACGGATGGACATCCTCTGGTGCACGGTAGGAGTTAAAGATCTTCTGTCTCCATCTGTTCTTAGCATTAAGCACATGGTGATTTGCCCATATCTGAGCCTGCCTCTTGGCCTCTTCATCGCGCCATTTCTTCACTATGCCATATTCTTCCAGAGTAAGAATAGATGGCTCAGGGAAGAGGGGTCGTAGGATGAATCTTTTGAGGACCTTTCGCTCACAGTTGATGACAACATTCTTGGAGACCTCTTGCACGTGGTTGACAACATCTTCATCTAGGGCCATGATCGACGTGGTAGCTCTGTAAGACATGCTAGTCAAGAACAGAAGTTGATTGAGCTTCTCATCCACGATCATAAGCCACTCGTGGTGTTGTCCTGTCTGTCAACAATGTCGGCCCTTGCAGCATTTAAGTCCTTCCTCAGTGCATAAACCTCAGCTTCAAAGCCCTCAACCCTCTGCTCTAGGGTAAACTAATCACCCTGAGATGGTTTCTTCAGAATCCTACCCCCATCTAGATTCTGTTCAATGCCTAGTCTCCTCCAGCAGTCCTCATCAATGCAGCCGGTATGTGTGACTTACTCTTCTCCCAGTGTTTCAATCTCAAAGAATCCAAATATTTTTGAAAAAAGATTTGCATAGGGGAGAGGTGTAGTCATAGGAGTATTGATGGCATGATGTAAGAGAGGATGAGATTGGGCACATCAATTTCATGTCCAGACATGATCAGATAGAGGATTTCAAGGAGGTTGTCAGTAATAAGCTCTTTGGAATTTTTTTTGGATAAAACACACCTTGCAAGAAGGGTGAAGACGAGCTTGGCTTCAAGAGAGAGGACATTGTTGGTCTGCTTTGGTTTAAGTTTAGATGAGGAGGTTGCAGACGGCACAGGTCGCATGAAGAACTCCTTTTGGGCTTTGGACATACAATAAGCCTTTGGAGGGTGGGTTTTAGTATCGATATTTTCAGGCACACCAAGAATGATGGCCAATGAGGAAGGAGAGAGGGTAATGTGCTTTTGTTTGATCTGAGATTTGAGAGTGAGAACTCCCTTTTCTCGGTGGGCAGACAAATTCACAAAGAACAATCGGGTGAGACGAGGGTAAGCTACGGTACCAGGGTTCAAAAGGGTCCAGGCATTTGAATTATTGAGCAAATTGACACACAAGAGACCCATGGATTCCAGAAATTCTAGATCCACATGCTCGCAAAAGTTCATAGGCCGGTTTGCAAAACCGTCCTTCCACAAACCCGCTTTTGTGTGATTACCAAACCAAGAAATTGGGGCTTCAGCAGTTACCTCAAAATCAGCAGGAGGAGGCCGGAGGCGGTGCTGTGGTTTGACTTTCTTTGGAGCCGGAGGGTTCACTTGCCGGGGATGATTGGGATGCCTGGACTGTCGGCGAGCAAGCGGAATATCTTTGCTCTCGGAGTTAGCCTCCAGTTGCATGAGAGTTGCCTTGCCCTTGAATTGGCAAATAAAGAGCGGCCATTCCGGGGTTCGAACCTGGTGAGTTGCCTTGCCCTTGTACTCCTCAACAACGGCCTTCCCTTTGTAATCCGCTAATCGGAGTTTCTTGGAAGCCGACCCGGGAGAGGAGGTGGATGAACGCTTCGGTGCCATGGAGATTTTGGAATATTGAGAGATTTTGGGGAAGAGTAAAAATCAGAGAGAGAGAGGGAGTGCAGACAGTAAAGCGTGTAGGAGTGATTTGACGGGGAGGGTGAGAGGCGGTATAAATAGAAGAGAGATAGACTTTAGAAATCTCGGGACTTTAGAAATCCCAAAAAAAATCCCGTCCAAATCTTAACAATGTAAAACCTCTTTTTAAATTTTGAAAATGAAGAGATAAATATGCACAAAAAATAAGGCCAATCCGAAAAAAAGTAAACATTTTTAGTTAATTATCTAAAGAGATAATAACCAAAAAGATTTGATCCAATTATTATTAATTTTTTTGAAAATTAATTCATGACCATACTATGAATTAACAAGGCCTTCAAAGAGATTTCAAGATCTGGATGTAGGGAATATGATCTATATTACAAAATACGATTGCTGCCCCTACATCGATGCTTCCCTGTTAAGCATTCCAAGTTCTAACCTTATGAAGTTGAATCTATCTTCGGGTAAAGGTTTTGTGAAGATATCAGCAAGTTGTAACTCAGTAGAGATGAATGTCAACGACACATCACCTTTTTCTACATGATCTCGAATAAAATGGTGTCTCACATCTATATGCTTCGTTCTTGAATGCTGTACAAGATTTTTGGAAATAGAAATAGCACTGGTGTTGTCGCATTTTATGGGTATACCCTTATAGTTGATTCCAAGATCTTGGAGTTGTTGTGCAATCCATAGGACTTGCGAACAATAAGCTCCAACATCAATATATTCAACTTCGGCCGTTGAGATCGCCACTGAATTTTTCTTGGAATGCCAACTTGTTAGGGATGACCCAAGAAATTGACAACACCCAGAGGTACTCATTCTATCAACTTCATATCCTGCAAAATCAGCATCGGAATATCCAACAAGATTGAAGCTAGTTTGAGTGGGATACCATAATCCGAGATCTTTAGTACCATTTAGATATCTCAAAATCCTTTTTACCGCAATAAGATGTGATTCCTTCGGATTAGCTTGAAACCAAGCACACATGCAGACACTGAACATAATGTCAGGTATGCTTGCAGTAAGATAAAGAAGGGAGCTGATCATACCTCGATACTCTTTTTGATCCAGAGAAAGAGTGGAGCTCATTGGAGTTTTGGCCACTTTGGATTCAATCATCTATACTTCTTGCGAAGATCTCGAGTATACTTTCCTTGATTAAGGAAAATACCCTTTAGTACTTTGATGAACTTGAAGTCCAAGGAAGAAGTTTAATTCTCCCATCATGCTCATCTCGAATTCCTTGCACATAATATTTGAAAAAACCTTGCACAGAGATTCGTTAGTAGCTCCAAATAGTATATCATCCACATAAATTTGTACAACAAGAATATCATTTCCATGGGTTTTGATAAATAAAGTTTTGTCAATCAACCCCCTTTTAAAATTATTTTCTAAAAGATATTTTGAAAGTCGCTCATGCCAAGCTCTTGGGGCTTGCTTTAAGCCGTAAAGAGCTTTGTCGAGCTTATAGACATGATCTGGAAACTCATCGTTTTCAAAACCGGGAGGTTGAGCAACATAAACTTCTTCATCTAAAAACCCATTTAAAAAGGCACACTTCACATCCATTTGAAAAAGTTTTATGCTCATAAAAGATGCAAAGGCAAGAAGCATACGAATGGCTTCAAGTCTGGCTACTGGAGCAAAAGTCTCCTCGTAGTCAATACTTTCCTCCTGATTGTAGCCTTGAGTAACCAGACGTGCCTTGTTTCGAATGATGTTGCCACTTTCATCCAGCTTGTTTCGAAATACCCATCGAGTTCCAATAATAGATTTGCCCTTCGAACTTGTCGTAAGAGTCCATACTTTATTGCATTCGAACTCGTTAAGCTCATTCTGCATAACTGTAATTCAGTCAGGTTTTTGAAGAGCTTCGATGTACTTCTTGGGTTCTACAAGAGAAACAAAGGCATTATAAGCACATAAATTTCTATTTTTAGAACGAGTTTGAATGCCAGATGAGGGATCAGAAATGATATCCGTAGAAGGATGGGATGAAGCGTGTTTGAATTTCCTCCTTGTAGATCCTTGGTTAGGATTTCTTGATACTGGTTCATCAGGATTTTAAGGATAAGGCTCCTGAGGTTCATGAGGATTTGGAGGATATGGCTCATGTGGTTTAAGAGGTTGTCCATTTCCAAGACTGGCTTCGTTGGTAAGGCCTTGAGACACTGTTTCAAGGCCTTGAGATAGCTCAGTAAGGTCTTGAAATGGCTCCTGCATATTTCTGGATTTGCTCTTCTCTTGATCGTTGCTTTCTCCTTCTGATTCGTCTTCCTCATGGATATTTAGGTCAAGATCTGCAAAACCTTCACTCAAGGTATCGTTATCACTTTCATCAAACAATACATGACTTAGGCATATTATTCTCTAATAGCATAGTCCTAGACATTTCCTCTAGGATGCAGTTCTTGCGTTCCACGACCCCATTTTGTTGAGGTGTTCTAGGAGCTGAAAAATTGTGAGAAATACCATATTTTGCACAAAATAAATCAAAGTTTAATTGATCAAATTCTCTACTATGATCACTTCTAATAGAAACAATTGGTAGGTTCTTTAAGGTTTGTAACTCCTTACAAAGTTTTGAAAAATAAAAAAGAGTTTCTGATTTATCTTTTAGAAAGAAAACCCAAGTAAATCGAGAATAATCATCAACAATAACAATAATGTATTGCTTGCCTTTAGGAGATTTGACGCGCATAGGTCCACAAAGATCCATGTGAAGAAGCTCGAGAGGTCTAGTAGTACTATCGACCTGCTTCTTTTTGAAAGAACTACAAGTGTGTTTACCTCTAGATCAGGCATTGCATAGATAATCTACCTTGAAGTTTAGATGTGGAAGTCCTCGAACGAGATCTTTCAATTGGAGTTTGCGAAGAGTATGCATGCTTATATGTCCAAGGCGTCTATGCCATACTCTTGGATCCTCTGATAAGGCCTTGAGACATTTTAGATTTGTACCTGAAATTTGATCAGTATTTACAACATATATATATATATATTTAAATCTCTATAAGCAGTTAGCACAATATCTCCAGTCTCTTCATCTTGTACAACACACTTCTTCTTGTTGAAGCTAACCAAGTTACCTTTATCACAAAGTTGTGAAACACTAAGAAGGTTATATTTCAGGCCATCCACAAGATACATATCTTTAATATGTTTAGTTGGATCAACACCAATATTACCGATACCAACGATGTCGCATTTCCCTTTATCACCAAGTGCTATAGTGCCACTCGATTGCTTCTTTAGATTTTGAAAAAGAGATTCTTTTACACTCATATGCCCTGAGCAACCACTATCAATTATCCACTTTTGATCTTTAGTCTTGGTGATATCCTGCAAAACAAAAAATCAACCTTTCCGGCTAGACCAATACACAGATTTGGATCCATTATGGGGGTAGACCATGTTAGGCAGCCTTGTCCCTTTAGGTACCCAAATTTGCCTTATCCGTTCATTTAACAGTACGGGAAATGTGTTTCTAATGATGTAAGGGTCCGTTCTCCTATAAGGACAAGTTTCTTTTACGTGACCCTTTTTGCAACAAAAGAAACAGGTGGGAGATCGCCAACTCCCTTTTGTCTTAACAAACGTGGTAGTAGGCTTTACAGGAAAATTCCTGTTGTATCCTATACCACTCCGGTTCAAGGAAAGTTGTTTTTCTCCAAGCATCATCTCAAGAGTGGCTTTGGGTCTAGTGAATTGCACCAGGGCTGTTTGTTGATCTTGACATTTTTCAGATAATTTTATTTTTTTCAATCTCAAAGTCATTGTTATGAGCCATAAGAGATGGGAGGTTTGCCTTAAGTTCAGAATTTTCCGATCGTAAGGCCTTAACCTCAGTGTTAAGATCTGAATTTTGACTGTCAAGACCTTGCAGCTTCAGCGACAGCTTCCTTATGCATACCTCTTGATCCTTTACCTTCTCTTTTAAGGTGATGATTTCTTTGCTGCAATTTTCTTCATTAGAAATCATATTTTCATAAATTCAAATAAGACAGCAACATGACTAGATATAAGATTTCTTACAACTTCATCTAGATGTTGATCCTTGTTTTCATCAGTCTTTGCCATTAGACAAAGGTTGGCGTGTTCGTCTTCTGAATCTGAATCACTTGAGGAGTCCGAGTCGCTCCACGCTGCCATGACCTTCTTGTTGGATTCCTTTTTCTTGGTTTTGTTTCTCTTCTTTTGTGGACACTCCTTGACAAGGTGGTATGTTTCACCACATTCATAACAATTTAGAACACGACTCTTCTTTGAGGGGCTAGGAGACTTACCTTTGTATTTAGATGATCCACCAAATTCTCTATTAGAGAATTGTTTCTTCATCTTCAATATATGAGCCAACCCTCGTGTGATAAGAGCGAAAGGATCTTCATCATCGTCACTATCAAAATCTTCTGGTAGTTCCTCTTTCTTAGCCTTAAGTGCCAAATTCTTGATATTTATGGGAAGTTCCCCGTCATCCTCATTGAGGATCATTTCATGGGTAATTAACTTGCCCAATAAATCATCAATGGCCAGCGAGCTAAGGTCTTGTGCTTCTTCTATGGCAATCACCTTGGGACCCCATTTTGATTTGGGAGGAAACATCCATGGCGTTCAAATCATGATGTCTCTTGTTGGTACCTCTATCAGTCTATCCCCGCGATCATATTTGGAACCATTCTACCCCATATCATCCTGGGCAGGTGCAGGATGTAGAGGGGAGGCCATTGTAGTTGTTTGGTCATAGAGAGAAAACTACGGATACTGATTTGCGTAATAGGGAGAATAGGGGACCCCATAAGGGTAACCCTCCCACGCACCATATGGATTGGGCGCTGCTATTGTCGCGTAATTCCAAACTGCTGAGGCAAAGGGTTGTTTTCCTAAGGGGTAATGTTCTCTCCTTCAGTGTTATTGTTGGGGCTGACAGTGCTCCCCCCTTTTGTCATCGGGTGATGCTGCTAGCCAAACTCTTCTCCAAATAATTGGAAGTTCATGTTCGCAATCTGTGTAAATATAATGTTAGGCAAAAAAGTACATGTCGAATTTTAATCGAGAATAAAAGGTAGACAGAAGAAAGTTACAAATCTTAATCGCGAAATAAAGATAGAATCTAATTTTTTTCATGGAACCTTTCTCCGTGAAAGACTCCCACAAACGACGCCAATGAAGCATTTCTAGAAAATCATCGACATTTATTGCCTCACTTTGATGATGCGTTCCCTATTTTATAAGAATAGGGCGGATAATACCTGTGTAAATATAACCTAGATGGAAGCTTTAAGATATTTCTTAGATAAGAACTTGGCTTGTGATCTAGTGATTGCTTGCAATAGACTTTTATTTTATTCTACTATTCAATCGTCGACTTTCAAGTAACTTTGAGATGATTGGTTTAATCCATAAGCGATTCTTTTTCGTTCAAGAGACTTGAGAACTCAACTCCGATGGTTTTAAATCTGGGAGATAACTGCAAACCTCATCTTCGACCTTCTCTCAGAAAATTGGTCTAGAATTATGAAGCATAGAGTTGATTTATAGGGATGTGTGTGGGTTTGTCTGTGAGGCCTCGTGGGACGTGATACATGGACCAATGGGGTGTTGCCGGAAAGATGGTGCGTGAGGCCCACTCTCGCCAGCACGATTTAGTGTCGATATAGTACGAACAACGCCATTTGGGATGGTGGGCACCGCGTAAGGCGAGCCAGTGGTTATCTGAGAGCGAGGCAAGCAGGTACCCTTATGACCAACCTTCTTTCACCCGATCGCAAATTCAAGATAATGAATGAATGAAAGTTATGGATCGTGATGGTTCAAAAAAATAAGGTGTTTAATTGTGGAAGTGAAGGAATTATATGGTTAATGTGATTGCAAACCACCTTGAAGGGCAAGCTTATGATATGATCGCGAAGGCATCTTCATGCACTTGCTATATTTGGCGTTGGATGACCTATTCATAACGTAAAAATGAGTATTCTGATATGACCATTTATTAGGATATCGTCAGGTATGATATTGAATTAATTAACAAAAATACCACTCGCGATGGGTGCTCACCAGGCACAACTAGAGGTGAGAATTCGGCTCATCAGGTCAGGTTCGGGTATACCTATTTTAGTTCGGTCAATGTCGAGTCATGTCATATGTCGAGTATATTGTGTGTTCGGGTCGGTTCGGGTTCAAGCCGGCTAAGTTGGGCTGGATAAGTTTAGGTCAAAATGGATTTCAAGTTGGTTGGATCGAGTTCGAGTTCGGGTCGAGTCATAGTTTGGTTTATCTTAAATTGATGACTTTTTTTTTATTTATCTTAATTGTTGACTACTAAAATTCAGTTATTTAGTTATATTATATCTCATTATAGGTAATTCACATAATAGGTGTGTTTAAAAAACAGAAAATTCAAGCAATTAAAAAGATGAGTCGGATAAAAAAAGGGTTGGGTATGAGTTGGGTCGGGTCTGCCTTTATTCGTGTTCATTCGAATTTGCGCCAATATGGGTTGGGTTCGGATTTAGATTCAGATTACCTATGATGTTAGATTTTGGAGTTCATTAGGGTGTGTGTTTAATCGTATACATTCGGATTCGGATTTGGGACAATATGGATTGGGCTTGGATTTAGTTTGAGTGGGTCGGATTGGATTCTCGAGTTGCCATCTTTAGATACAGCGGTAAAATGTGGAGGAGAAGGACGCGCGCGATGAGAATTGAGGAATCGCGTGGCCGCGATCGACGAAACCAGATCTGCAAAGACAGCTCAGAGTGGACCCCGCAAGCCACTTCCTTTCTCTTTTAAAATCATTTCCCCTTCGTTTTCTTTTTATACACGGAGTATACATTTATTTATTCCGTAAATAAAATTCCGAAAAAATCGCTTCATAAGATCTGAAGCTCCAGAGGCTCGATTGATTAATAAAAAAAATAAAAATAAAAATAAAAAAAGGCAGAGAAAGAAAGGTACGACCCCAAGATGGGGCTCTGGGCCTCTGGCCCCAAATGGCCCGTCCGCTTCAAAGCATGAGCTGTACCACATCCCTATGTGGACCCCACGCCCCCCTCACCCCCCAACACCACAAGAATAAAAAGAAAGCATCTTTCTAGCATTGCGGTGCAGCCACGGCTCCCCACCTCTGTTACATGTAGATGCCTTTTATTTATATATATAATATATAATATAATAATAATAATTGAAATTAAATAATTCACCAGTATCAATTATTAAACAAAATACTACTAATAAAATAAAAATGTCATTGAAATGGCCCCCGTTTTCTTCCTTATCTCTTCAAGTTCCCAGCGGCCCTGTTTCTCTCTCTCTCTTGCAGTCCTCTGCTCCTCCATTGGAGCTCGCGCCCTCCCACGCCCCCATCACGAGCCTCCCTCACCCCCTTCACCTGCTTTGATCCTCTCTCCCCCTTCCTCTATCTCTGTGGTTTTGTCAGACAGATTCAATTTTAAACCCAATCGCTAAAAAATATCCCTGAATTATAAGCATCAAGGAACAACCCCATCCCCTCCTCCAATTCCCCAATCCAATCAATTTCTTGCGTTTTCGGATTTACTACTTCGATTTTCTGTCGATTTGGTTCTCAGATCAGTCGTTTGCGATGAAGAGGGAATACCAGGAGATTAGCGGCCGCGGCGCTGGTTCCGATTTGGGATCTTCTTCATCGTCCTCCAAAGGGAAACTTTGGATGGAGGACGATGGAGGTGGCGGTGCCATGGACGACGAGCTTCTCGCCGTTATGGGTTACAAGGTGAAGACCTCTGACATGGACGATGTTGCTATGAAGATCGAGCAGCTGGATATGGCCATGGGAGCTTTTCAGGATGATTGGATTTCGCAGCTCTCTGAAACCGTTCATTACAATCCGTCCGATCTCTCCAGCTGGCTTCAGAGTATGCTTTCTGAGCTCAATCCCGTTGCCTCGCCGCCCACCGGCGCCCCGTCCACTTCCAACACATCAATCATCTACGAGGACAACTCTGAGTACGACCTCAGGGCGATTCCCGGCATCGCAGCCTACAAACCGCCTTCTCCACCTCCGGTGGCGCCGCTGCAACTCCCGTCGCCTGATTCCAGCAACAAGAGGATCAAGCACGAGCCGAAGAGCCCGGCGACTACCATGGGGTCCACGTCGTCGTCCTCCACGACTCCACCGGCGTCGGAGCAGTCGCGGCCGGTGGTCGTCGTCGATTCTCAGGAGGCCGGCGTCCGCCTCGTTCACGCCCTGATGGCCTGCGCGGAAGCCGTCCAGACGGAGAATCTAACCTTAGCCGACGCGCTGGTGAAGCAGATCGGACACCTGGCCGTCTCCCAGGCCGGCGCCATGCGCAAGGTGGCCACCTACTTCGCCGAGGCCCTCGCCCGCCGGATCTACCGGATCCGGCCTCACCTCACCCCGGTCGACGCCTCCTACTCCAACGTTCTCCAGATGCACTTCTACGAATCCACACCGTACCTCAAATTCGCCCACTTCACCGCCAATCAAGCCATCCTGGAGGCCTTCAACGGCGCCTCCCGTGTCCATGTCATCGATTACAGCATCAACCAGGGTATGCAGTGGCCGGCGCTCTTACAGGCCCTGGCCCTCCGCCCCGGAGGCCCACCGGTCTTCCGCCTCACCGGGATCGGCCCTCCGCAGCCGGACAACACCGACGCTTTACAGCAGGTCGGGTGGAAGCTCGCGCGTTTCGCCGAGACGATCGGGATCGAGTTCCACTACCGGGGCTACGTCTGCGAGACCTTGACGGATCTGGAGCCGGGGCTGTTGGACATCCGTCAGAGCGGGGCGGAGGCTGAGGTCGTTGCGGTGAACACGGTGTTGGATCTCCACCCGCTCCTCTCCCGGCCAGGGGCGGTTGAGAAGGTCCTGGAGAACGTTAAGGGGATGAAGCCGAATATAATGACGGTGGTGGAGCAAGAAGCCAACCACAACGGTGCCGTTTTCGTCGACCGGTTCAACGAGGCCCTGCACTACTACTCCACCATGTTCGACTCGCTCGAGAGCTGCGGCGGCCCGGCCTCAGGGGAGGGAGCGGGTGGTTCGGGGACGGCGCACGACGTAGCGATGTCTGAGGTGTATCTCGGGAGGCAGATCTGCAACGTGGTGGCGTGCGAGGGAGGGGATAGAGTTGAGAGGCACGAGACCCTGGCTCAGTGGCGAGTCAGGATGGAATCGGCCGGGTTTGATCCGGTCCACCTCGGCTCCAACGCGTTCAAGCAGGCGAGCATGTTGCTGGCGCTCTTCGCTGGCGGGGACGGCTACAAGGTGGAGGAGAGCCATGGGTGTCTGATGCTAGGGTGGCACACGCGCCCGCTCATCGCCACGTCAGCGTGGCGGGTGGCCGGTGCCGCCTCGGCGAACCGGAGCTGAGTCAACCCGGGACAAGTCGGGCTTGCAATTTGAATCAAATCTGGTTTATTCAATCAAATATGTTAGTGGAGTATAGGTTTTGGCTCTGTTGTCAGCTTCGGTTTCCATCAAATGAAGAAGATGTAAATTATTGAGGGAGGGGGTGACAGACAAGTGCAGATTTTGAGATGGAGATGAAGCTAGCTTTTAACTAGTTTCCTGTTTTTCCCGACAATCCATGTTGATTTTCTTGTTCCGTTTATCTGCATCTTTCAGATGGAGGAGTTGGTCTCCTCATCTCACTTAGTAGCTGTTGATTTCTGAGGAGGAGAGACTTGATGATGATGATGATGATGATGATGAAACTGTGTAATGTAACTACGGTGCCGATGATCGATCGACGTTTTAGTACTGTATGAATAAAAAAAACTGCCCGGAATTTTCACATTGTTAATTTTGCCATTTTTGTAACACGCTTGGGATTAGAGTGAATAGGGATTTTTATCTTTTATTTTTTTTTTATTTTTTATTTTTATTTTTTATTTTATAATGAGGAAAACCTACTTGTTGAAAACGTATCAGATAAACCGGCTTTTATCTGCTGGATAGCGCGCCCTAGAGTTCGTACAGGACGAGGTTAATAAACTGACTAAAATTATAAACATGGTAAAACTTTTAAATTGTTGTTAAAAAGTAGTTAAAAATTTATGAAAAAATATAAACTCCGTATGTGATGAAAAAGTGTTTATTTGTAAAAAGTGGAGTTTATTTGGTTGTTATTAGGGGTATTATGATACTTTTAAACCAAAATAATTCACAATCTCCCAATAATCTACTAAAAAGCTATAAAAAGAAGCTTTTTATATAATCTCTCGTTTAAACCAAAATCTACTTAAAATCTATCCCCCATACACCTTTTAAATTTTAAAATGGTTGAAATTAAAATTTTCAACCAATTTAAAAGCCCCCATACACACCCCTAATATTAAGAAGTACTCGCAGTAGAGTACTCTCTCCGTTTCAAAATAAAAGTCGTTTGTCTTTTTCTATACGCTTTTTTAGGAGATAAAAACACTATAAAATATTATTTTTTTGATCAATTTTTTTTAATAATTTCATACTTAGTAGTTACAAATATAAACTTATCGAGAAAAATTCACTAAAAAATAATATTTTATATAATTTTTTATCTCATAAAAATACGTGTAAAAAAGTCAAACGACTTTTATTTTGAAACGGAGGGAGTATATAAGAACACAGATTGATTTTGTGAAGACTTGTACCTTCATTTTCACTAACAACGATACAATATGTACGTATACGTATACATAGGGGTCTTAAGAGATAAGTTAAATCTATACTCCCTTCTTCCCATAATAGATGTTTTTTTACTATTCATGCACGTTTTCTTAAAAAGCTAAAAACTATAAAATATCAACATTTTATTAAATAATTTTAAATAATATCATACATTATTACCAATAAGTATCGAATTATTTTAAAAAATTAATTAAAAAATGAATATTTTATATAGTTTTTAGTTCATTAAAAAGCGTGCATGAATAGTCTAAATACAAGTATTGTGAGACGGAGGGATTACAATACAACCTCCTTTGATACAGAAATCCTAACAGGTTTGTAGCCATAACTAAGCTCTAGATTTAGATTTATAAACCTTGATTTTCCACCCAATGAAAAAGAGAGAGGCGTGGAACTTGGCCTCCCATTAACCCTCAAAGTGAATAGGGTTTTGATTTTATATCTTTAATGTTACGTGGAGCTCATAGAATAGTTGAATTTGATGTATATTAAGTGTGTTAAATATATACAGTATTAAATTAGAGTGTTTATATGTTATTATGGTTCTATTTTATAAGGTAATTAATACAAACTAGCTAATAAAATAATAGAAAATTAGTACAATACTTGTGCTTGAGGCATGGATTTTTGTTTTAATCAATGTAATTGATCACATCTAGTTATCTACACATTATCCTAAAATTGTTCTCGTTTAAAGTATTATAGGGATAGGGATGAGATAAATAAATTTTTAAATATAAAATGAAAAGTTGTGAAAATTTTGAATTAATTAGCTTTTGAAAATTCAATTTAAAAGTTAATTGAATAAAATTTTATATTTAATTTATTTAAAAACTACAAAATATTAGTAATAATTAAAAGTTACAAAATATGGTTTACTAGCTTCGTAATCACGCACGAGGTTGACCATGGATGGAGTGCTAACTTAATTCGCAGCTATTTTTTTTAATAGCATTGTTTATTCATCACCAAAAACGATCCGACCTCAAATCTTACAATATTTTCTTGCTCATCTTTTTTATTGCTTCTCCTTTTAGACATCTTTTTCTTTTATTTTCCAAAGCAAACTGATGCTTTTAATAAAAAACACAAGTAAGACACAAATTTGATAAATTAAGAGGGTGCAAAGAGTGTTAGACGGGTAGACTATCATGATAATTGAAAAACAAAACAATCTACGATCTATGAACCAATCGATCAAGCAAGATGAAGAAAACAATCCTCGAAATTATGGACCAAGCAGAAATTGGTTGGGCGAAGATGAAAGACTCGGGGAGATGAAGTGGATAATGAGTATATGGGAAAGCTGAAGTTGACACAATGTCTCACCACCTGAGAAATTGAAAGCGAAAATCCACTTTGAGCAATGGACGACTTCTGAGGAAGTGTGGATCACATGACGTTTTCACCCACTTAGATAAGGGATCTTCAGAGATCACAAACACTATGTCTATCAACAATCAACAGGGTTGCATGACTGCTTCTCTTCCGAAACTAATCATGAACCAACGAGTCAGCGACTCAAAACCATAAATCAATCAGCCCGAAGGCAAAACTGAGAACTTAGGATGAGAGTGTTTCAAATTTTCCAGATTAGTTCAAAATGGTTATTTGTTTAAATATAGAGACCAAAATGGTAGGGAAATTATTAAAAAAAACACACACACACACATAGGTTGGTTCCGGTGTACGCACCCCTTAACATGTATCATGTTAACAAATCAGGACTAGTGATTGAATGAAATGGGTGACTGAGATTAAAAGACAATTTTACAATTTTTTTAATTAAGAAAATGATGGGCCCAGCACTTTTTCTGCTCCACGTGTACAATGGCGAACGGGGGGATTTTTGTTTTTTGGGATTTTGTGGGCCGGGTCCAGTTTTTTTTTTCTTTAAATTATTCGATAGTATCACTGGATTATTCTAATCGGCTAGCACCCTAAAAACGCCCTGAACTTTTAACTACAAATTATTCGATGGTATCGCTTGCTTATTTGATGGTATAACTTGATTATTCGATGGTGTTACAATATTATTGGTTACCTATGTCATTTTAACAAATAATTAAAAATTATTCGATGGTGTTGCCAGATTATTTGATGATATCACATGATTATTCGATGACATCGATGCATTTTTCATTCATATGACCGCTAACATAAAAAAAACTCATCTCTTGAAGCATAAAATCGGTCCATACATATGAATAATTCAGCTTTCCCCTCGAATACCTCTTTCAATCGAGCAATTGCAAACAAAAAAGAGTACTTCATATTGAAAAGGGGATGTGAGCGAAACAGAAAAGCCCAAAATTGCACAAAACAGCATCTCCTAGAATTGCAAACAAAAATCGCAGCCCCTAGAAAAGCCCTAATTTGCACAAAAATCGCAGCCCATAGAAAAGCCCTAAACAAAAAGAGCCAGATCCAAGAAGAAACTCGTAAGAACCGTCAAGGAGGAGAAGAATCCAAGCTTACCATTTTGCCATAGATTTGATTTCAGGAACGATTTGAGGAGATAAACTTAGGAAAGCACCGAAATCTCATACCTAAGAGTATCACATCAATGGCGAAGGAAGTCTACGAGGACGATTTTTGAGATGGGGAAGATTGGAGGGTCAGATCTAAAGCGAACTACTCACTCCGTTAATTAAAACTTGACGTTTTACTATTCACGCGTGTTTTTTGAGGTGTTAAAAACTTTATAAAATATTATTTAATAATTTCATACTTATTACAATTAAGTATGAATTTATAAAATCAAATGTAAAAAAATGTTAATATTTTATATAGTTTTTATCATTCTAAAAAATCGTGCATGAATAGTAAACGACAAGTTTTAATTAACAGAGGGAGTACTTTGGATCTAAAAGAAGGGAGGAGGAGGGAGGTCGACGAGCAGGATCACCATTGCCATCGCTTCCGCCTTCGCCGTCTGCTCCGACATCGCCATCGTCCGCTCCGCCATCTTCTTTGCATCCCCTGCTCCACTTCGCCATCGCCTTCGTCGTCCGCTATCACATCCGCCTCCGCCATCTCCTACAACTAATCAACTTCGCTTTCAGTCGATCGCTTCACCTTCCACACTTCATTCTCTCTAATTTTGTACAGTTTGGGGACGGGGATTTCATAAGATTGGGTTAGGGTTAGTGTTTTAATACACGCGCTGTGCTAAGGGGTGGGCTTTTGGATTTCCTATTTTTTTTAAATTAATCTAATTTATTGATTAATCTCAACCATTCAATTACATTAAATCAACGGTTATGATTTGTAACATGATACATGTTAAGGGGTACGTACATACTCTCTCTCTCTCCCTCCCTCTCTCTCTCTCTCTCTCTCTCTCTATATATATATATATATATATATATATATGCTAATTATTAGTAGATAAAATTTGTGCTTTGTCTTGGGGATCACAGACCTTGATGGATGCGTTCGGAAAATGAACATTTTATTTGATGTTATTGTTGTTTTCTTAATTCCCCTTCTTTCCTCACCAAGAATAGTGAAGAAAAAGTTTCTAAGTTGTTGTTTTATTTGCGTTGATTCTTTTACTTAAGTGTTATATCTTTACAGTGCAAGGATACAACACTAAAGGGATGGAGTTTCAATTTTAAATCCATTGGGATTGGTAGTCCTTTGAAAGGATTTTTAGATTTGGGATCAATTCTTGAATGGGATGGTAGTAGATTTGTCGGTGAGGAACATCGAGATCGAAACATCCTAAAATCAAAACAAAATAGACAAAGACAACAATAGTATCATGTCTTCACCTCCACGACTCAACTCCTAGCCGAAGAATATCACAATTGAAACACAACAAACCATTGGGGTACAAGGGAAACAAATAGGGTGCATTTTTATGAAGATTTCGGTTCCTAGATGGAGGAATATAATTGTTAATGGTTTCGGCTCTAAGAGGGAGGAGTTCTAGCTCCCAAAAGGTGGGGTTTTGACTCTTGGATGGAAGGGTGTGAGTATTAGTGGCTTTGGTTTCCTAAGGGTGGATATTCGACTCCTAGAGGGAGAGAGCAGTTAGTGATTTCTACTCTCAGTAGGAGAAGTATCAGCTCTCTTTTGAGAGCTTTTTTTTTCCTTCTTCAAGGGGGGGGGGGGAGGGGGGGTGTTTATTACCCGGAGGGAAGGATAGCAACTCCCTAAGGAAGGGGTGTAAGGGCTGAAATGGAAATTAAGAAGGCAAGTTAGGGAAGCATAAGAGAGATGGAGATTTAGTACGTTGGGAGGTCATCACAAGGATGAACCTAAAAGGATGGGGTCGGTAGGGTTTCTATGGATAGGGAAAAGCTAGAGTATAGGATATAGAGGCTTGCACAGAAAAAGAAATGCAAGATTGGTGAAAAGGGGGGAGAGAGGGAAAACAAGGGAAAAGTTTTTGAGTAAGAGAGGAGTTTATCCAAGTAGAAGTTTATTGACACTAGTATAATTTCTTGGTAAGATTTGAAGGAACCCATAAATGGTTTGTTTGGGTGCCCATAAAGAGGTTTGTTTGGAAGCCCAATAAAGGTTGTGTAATCAACAACTTTGTCTTTAAAATTGTTTAGAACTATATATAAACCTAAAAACACCATCCAAATCCCCTAAAACTTGTACATGAAATCACATGAAAACACAACTTAACCTTTTAATACAAAGAAAAGCCTACAATAAAATGGATAACTCCGTCATCGTAACACACTTGCATTTTCTACAAAAACATTGTTAGTAATATCAACCAAATATTACATGAATATGATAGAGAAATCAACCAACGAAACGTAGACAAATAATGAAGAAACCAACGAAGTATTGAAAGAGAAAGATTAAGCAAGGAATGAGAAAAATGAAAAGACAGTACCAAGAACAAACCTGAAATTCATGTAAGAAAAGGCATTAAGGAACAACTAAGGAAGCAAGATCAAGAAAAAACAACAAGACATGTAAACAAGTGAAGACAACAACAACAAATTAAATAAACTAAGGACACCTAAGGAAATCAAATGATCACAAGGTCAAGCGGCAGCATATGAGAAGAATAATCAAGGGCGAAAAGCATGGACAACCAATAACACAGAGAATTCTATACACAAGAGGGAACGAAAAAAAAAACAAACAAAGGCAAAGCCACACCTCGAAGACCCCTAAGAGCAAAACCCATAAATCAGCAGAGTACGATCAAGAAAGACGAAACAATAACCAAAAAAGACCAAAGCAAACCACGAGCAACCCAAAGGAAAGACAACACAGATAAGCACACAAACATATGAAAAATCCCAGAAAGCTAACATAGAAAAGGTAAGAAAAACAACAACAACACTAAAACAATAAAACGAACCACACCTAAATAATGGAAATAAAAGCAACAACTTCTGGACAGAGAACAAATTGCAATCAAAATTCAACACATACCCCACAAATAATAAGCACTACAAGATCGAAGAAAAAACCCCAACAAAACCTCATAATTGAAACAAAAAGCTCACCAAACAAGTAGGAGAAGGCTCCTCCAAACCACAAACAATCAGCAGAGTACGATCAAGGAAAGGGTGACGGACGAGTATACCTACCTTTATCTACTAGTTAGAGTCGGAGACAATGACTACTTAGGGTTATCATGTCCCTCACAAAACGAGAAGGCTCCTCCAAACCATCTCCGAGGATAGCCAACACGTCAGCGCCAAAAAGGAAAGGGAAAAATAGTGTCATAGGGGATCCAACAGAGAAGGAGCTTCCCTCATTGAAAAGATCCTACGAGAATAAACCGGACGAAGGTGAAGACGAAGAGAAGGAAGAGATCCATTCTTCGTCAACATAAGTCAGGCCCTACAGATCGAAAAGTCCATCCAAAGACAACTCAGGCGGAGCAACTGCTTCAGAAAACTAGAGCCAAGTGATAGCGTCTATTTAGTCATATTTATAGGGCACTCGTGGATAGAGTTTAAGGCATTTTACTCGAGTATTTGCCTATTTCTTAGCCTTTTGTGTCTCGTTTTGAGGAATCAGTGTCTATCGTATGTTAATCGTGATTTCAGGTATTTTTGAGCGGTTTTGAACTCAACTCAAGAGATAGAGGAGGAAGAGGTGGTTCAAGGCTCCTTGATGTTCTTAGAAGTCATCAAAGACAAGCTAGAAGACACATGATCAAGGAAATGTGACTAGAGAATCGAAGCAGAATCGAACAAAGTGGACAAGGTAGAGCAGCATAGAGAAACTTCCTGTTTTCTCCCTACAACACTTCGAATCAAGTCTTGATGTCTTCATGAGAGTTGTAGTCCTCAAAAATATTTTTCCAACTCATATTCATATGCATTAATTAGACGAGCAAGGACTCCAGAAAATGCATTTCAAGGCGACCTTGCTGAAAGCCACTCGACCGAGTGCCTGGCTACTCGACTACTTCTGGGCTCGAGTGGCCTCCAGAAGCTTTCAAAACCTACACACTCGACCAAGTGCCTAGCTACTTGAGCTGTTATGTGCCGAAGTGTCGTCACATGTACAGGTTTTATTCCCTTTTTAATTTATTTTATTTGGGGATTATTTTGTCGGGGTATTTAAGGGACGTTTTTAGGTTTTGTTGGGGTGGAAAATCATACTTTTGTAGAGATCTATTTGGGAACTTGTGAGATTAGATATTCTTGAAGAAAGTTTGTTTGATTCGTCATATTCTAGTAATTTCCCGTTGTTATTTTTGTTGTTCGATGTTTATCTTGCCAAATTTTATTGAATCAAGCATGAGCTTCTCCATGAGTGGCTAGATTTCTTGTTCTAGGGTAGGGATGATCCCAACGATGCGAAATAGACTCATTCTTAGTATCGTTTGATTGATTTTTGATTTTGTTTGGTGATTTAATCCTAATGTCCCATCCCTAATCGATGAGAATGATTAGAACTGATTTTGGGTTCGAAATCGAAGGACTAAGACCCTAAATTAGAATTTAGATGGTGAATTTAGTTCGAAAGGCTATTTGATCAATTTGAACCGTAGGATTAAACCCAAAGTTTAGTTTATCGAAAGTGAAATTAAACTTCTTGAGGATTTATGGATTGTCATAGATATTCTAGATGATTGTGATATCAACTGAGACCGAAAGGCGAAGTTGATGTGATTTTCATTTAGAATTCTAATTAAGGGTTCTAAATTGGTTGCTTGAAACCAAAAGGTGATCATTAACCAATTTAGACACATTCGCTTCAATTCCGAAAGGAGCTTTGGGATTACCTTAGACAATCTACCTTGACGATGCATCGTTGGTAATCCCTTGCCCTATAACACTTTCCACATAGATATTTCTCAACACTTATTCGGTTTTCCTAGTTAATTTATACGTACACACTCTCAAATCTGCTTGTTTATTTTGAATTTGGTCGAACTAACTCGAAATTACAATCGATACTCATCCGGTCCTTGTGGATACGACACTTGATTACTACATTTGAACCCTTTACACTTGCGGTGTAGGTTTTAGCCTATCACCAAAGCGTCTAGAAAGTCTCCTTCCTCCTTAGTCCGGCTCCATGCAACGAGATGGGCTCGATCACATCGGAGTCAAGCGCTCATCGACTAGCGGAGCCGAGACTCTAACTCCTCTACATAAAAGCCACCCCATCGCACCATGCATCAAAAGAGGGAGAGGATAGCCCGAAACTCGGCTCCAAAGGTGGAAGCGAAATTGAAAAACTACAGTAAACTAAAAAAAATTGTCGAGATGGCATAGAGAGGCTAAAAAACATGAGAGAGATGGTGAAGAATTTGAGAGATTTGGTAGATGAATCAGCCTAGGGATGGAAAACTGGGGGCGCGCGTGAAAGAAATGAGGCGCGTTCTTTTCAACAATCTCTAGTCACCGATGCCTATTTTTTAACTCTCTATTCCAAAAATTATATAATGTCATAATATTATTATGTGGATGTACAAAGATATACACTTTACATAGATAGAGTTTTACTTCTTTAGATAGATTTATCTTATACTTGGAGCTCAAGGATATGACTCCTATATATTATATTGGTGGATACTCCACAAGAGAGATCAATTGAATACAATCTCATATTCTCCCCTCTTTTCTTTGCCCTAGTTTTATAACACGTTATCAGCACGATAGTTTCTAAAAAGCTAAAACCCTAATTGTTCTCCTCTCCCGCATACGCCTCCTAACTTATCACCAGCCGCCCATGTTCCCCGTAGACACCATCAAGACGCGTATGCAGGTGCTCGGCTCCTGCCCTATCAAATCCGTCGGTGTTTGGAGCGCCCTCCGATCAAGGTAGTCTACACCGTAATTTTTCCTTATGCAATCAAAGGTATGAATTGCAGTCAAAGGTATGAATTCAATGTCTCTTCTTTATACATGGGTATATATGCAAGCTTCTGCCTTCATGATCATATCATGTGATAAATTTACTTGATTTTGAACAAAGCTCTTATGAATTCCACGTCTTGGTAAAGGTTGAATTTTAATTAATTTATATGATTTCTAAATCAATTTTGAAACTGTTCACATGTGTATGCCTATTAATTAATGTGATTTGTCTAGAAACGTTAATTGATTTATCAATTGAACCTCGGCCTTGTCTAGCAGCTGCCGCCCGCATAATCAGAGGTCTCGCCGCAGCCGAGTTGAAGGCCAGGCGGCGGCTTCAGCGGCCTGATTTTGCCACCTTCGAAGAGATCTTCCGCCGGGAGCGAGAAGTTCTCACCACACCGATCGATGCAGAACGTCGAACGAGATCTTCCGCCGGGAGCGAGAAGTTCTCATCACACCGATCGACGCAGAACGTCGAACGAGATCTTTCGCCAGGAGCGAGAAGTTCTCATCACGTCGTTCGAAGCAGAACGTCGAACAAGATCTTCCACCGGGAGCGAGAAGTTCTCATCATGTCGATCGACGCAGAACGTCGAAAGAGATCTTCCGCCGGGAGCGAGAAGTTCTCATCATGCCGATCGAGGCTCGGAAACTATCCCGCGGCAGTTCTGACTCCCTGGGCGACCTGCACGCGAGCCCAGGAACAACCAATGTCATGCCTTTGCCGCCTCTGAAAATCCAAAACGAAGAAGACGAAGGATTTTTGGTGCAGTTTTGTGTTAATTACAAAACCAGCCCTGAAATTATCAGAATTTCGAATTGACATATTTTTTTTGATGTATAACAGAAAAGACCCAAACTTTTAGGGTTGTTCCTAGTGAAGGATCCGATGAGTGGAAAATCTCTTCCTAGAAACGATGAGATTTAGCGAGTGGTGCAGATAAATACATCACCCGAAGAGGATGTATACATAAATTATATCAATTCCGAAGTGGTGCGCCTATTCAATAGGCAAGAATTACAAACTAACTTATTAGCCCTAGAGTCCTGCGCCGTCGTAGAGGTAAGTGGAGGTAAGTACAATTTGATTTTTCTAATTTATTATTTTATTTATAAATATATTAATTGGTCTCCCGAAGTAGAAAATATTAAATCCCTCGAAGTGGATAAAAGTAAAGAAATTGATATTATGAATCACTTGATGTGATTGATAAATTTCATCCCCGTAGTGATGAAGCAATAAGTATCTTTCATGTAGCGATGAGTAATGATTATTGTTTTGTTTTGTTTTGTTTTATTTGTATATTATATTTTTATCATCATCTCCTGGAGTAGATGAAAAGTCATATCTCTCGAAGTAGATAGTGAATAAAAATAGATTGTCGCCAATTGGAAAGATAATCAAAATAAGACATTATGATAATATTGTAAATCTGTTTTGTAGTGTGATTATGTACGCGTTGCTCACATAAGAGGTACGTTGACTTTCCTTGCTTGATTAATTAGAATTTCAAAAGGTTTAAGGCCTTATACATAAGGATGGATATAATTATGTTATATGATATGTGTTTTAAATAAACCATGATTATAATTTATTAATATTTTGATTTGGTGATGGATGGTGTCATGTGAGTGGTTTGTCCACGGATCCACACTAGGATATCATGGTAAAATGAGGCGAATCCTAGAAGATTGAACTCTACTTGGTAGTGGGTCTATATGGGTTAGGCTCGACTTTAAGGCTCGTGATGGAGTTGGACTGATTTTCAATATCGGTATATGCGATTGAGCTTGCGGTCAGGTAAGCCTAAACATCATATATTTGAATTATGATTTTTGTGCCTCTTGATCATGAGTGATTATATATATATATATATATATATATATATATATATATATGTGTGTGTGTGTGTGTTATGAGTTCATACTACTAGAATACTGCAATTAGACATCATGTGATGTTTAAAACATTTTACACAATGGTCAAATATATGGACAGATGTTAAATTATTAGTTTGAATCACCTCTCCTCTTCTCTCCTTCGTCTAGAGCGTTTCTCAAATTTCCCTTGGAGGCTACAGATTCCATCACCACCTCCGTCGCCGCCCTCACCTAGATGTCACCACCACCCCTACCGCTGCCGCCGCCACCACCTCTGCTGCCGCCACCCACAGATCTGAGATATCTTTCTCTTGAAACCCCAAACCTTACCTCTCTCTCTCAAACATCCAGGCGAACAAAGATAAAACAGATCTGAGATCTGCCGCCGCCACCCACAGATCTGAGATCTCCTTCTCATTGACGCTAGCGAGGAAGAACCGGAACAGATCTGTCAAGATCAAGGCCACCGGTTATATGTCGATGTTGAAGCTCGTCCTTTCCCCTTCCTCAGATCTCACTTGATTTGTCGGTGTTCGCCGGTCGCCACTTCTATGTGAATCCCTCGCCTTTAAATTCGCGAGCCATGTGAATCCCTCCCCTCTTGGTGAAATTCAGGTAACCCATGTGAATTCCTCCCCTTTCAATTCGCAAGACCTATAACTTGATTTGGGGTTCAATTAGGGTTTCATCTGGCGGCTTACTGTTAGGGTTCAAATTGGGATATTTCTAATTTTCTATTGGAGTTCGAATTGGGATGTTTCATTTGGGGGCTTACTGTTGGAGTTCAATTAGGGTTTGTGCACAATGTCAGGCACCTTGCACTAATTATTTTGAATGGATGTTTCTTTCAGACAAGTTACTCTTTGGTTGCTGCTTGTGTGGTGACCCTTCGATCAGCTTGAGGATAATAAGCATACAAATCAAGTGTGTGGTGTAGATAGACTAAAGGTGTTGTTTAAACTTCATAGTTATAATTTATTCCTTGTTTTGTTTCTTTTTGCTTGTTCTCAAGACTCGTACATTACTGCAAAGTATCAGTTAATGGGCTAATGCAAAGTATTAGTTTTTTCAAAGCTAAAAGTAAATGAGTACTCATTTGAGTATGGGATCTCGTCTTGGGTAGAACTAAATGATCAATGAATTTTAATGTATTCTTGTGGTCTCTCATCAATTCACTCTCTTCTTAAACATTTTTCTACTTTGCATAATTTGGAGTGCTAGTGCTTGATGATCTCCTCATTCTTCCCTTTTACTCAAGTCATGTTGTAGAGTCAGGAGTTCATATTTGTGAGGATTCAACAGCAAGGCTCCTTTTAGCGCTGTGGATTTTCTAAATATGCCTTTTTTGCGGAACTTTATCCTGTGGATTTTCTAAATATGCTTACAGATTATAACAGAAATGTCAATACATGATCTCACTTCCGTATCATCCAAACCTTGATATTTGATCCTCTAGTGCTATTGTCTTGCTCAATTTTCTTTCTTCCCTCTATGCATATTGGTGTCCTTGATATTTGATCCTCTCTGCTAACTGTATGCACATTGGTGTCTTTGCAGCAGTAGCCCATGCTGCTACCAACAAAAGCCCATTTACAGTCTTCTACAATCCAAGGTGTGCTTGTAGTCAATTTGACCCTCTTTGAATGCACTGGTTTCGGATGGCATTAACAAGTTATCTTTCCTTGTTTACTGATCATGCCCTTCTGAATTTGTTATCTCTGTGCACAAGTACACCGCAAAGCAGTTCATGGGCCATAGATTTCCGTGGGCATGAGGTTTGGGATGATGTTCAAAACTGAGGAGTCTCGCAAACGCAGGTATACTTGGTGCAATGTGCTGATGGCTCATAAGGAGTTTCCCTCTTGTTGTTTTATGTGTAAAATGAATATCTTTATTCCTCTTATTTATCCAATCATATTCTATTTTTCCTTTGGAATATTGTTGGTAAAAAAAGGTTGAAGCTACTATTGTAAATTTTATCTGCCTATGAAATATATTTTTTGCCGTTGTTTTATGTGTAATATGATTATCTTCTTTCCTTTGATTGGATTTTTCTCCTTGTCACTGTTATAAGCAGTTCACTGATGGGATGCTTTGATTTTTTGCTGCCATGTTTTGTTAGATCTTGCTCCAAAAAGTTATGAGGGCACTGGTAGGTCTTTGACACTGAAACTTCTACAGCAACTAGAGGAACAGAATCAGAAATCTTCTAAGAGTATTGAAGGAGCTCTGTGAGGTACACATTAGCTCTTTATAGTTTATACTCTCTCGGAGGGTGCGTATATGTTGGATTCCTTTCCTTAGTACGAGCACAAAAACGTCAATTAACTCCACAATCAAATTATTCGTGTGTGAATAAAAACCCACGTTACACATTTTTAGAAGGATTGAGATCCCAGATGACTACAAAGATTTTATAAAGGGGGCTAGAAAGATCCCTGAAAAATGATAAAAAGATCTATCATAACAGAAAATATAGATTCATGAGCCTATATATTATTTCGATACTTTTGTCTTAAGATTCAAGCATCTCTTCATAATTTGGCATTTGTCAACTTGAGTTCACAACCAGTTTTAATTTGTTTACTTCTTTGTATGTTATAATCGCATGACGTCTTTTTAAGAAGGTCGAATTGAGTAAATCAATCAGTTATGTGCCTGGTGATCCTATTGAGCTTTGGCTGAATGAATTGAGTGAATCACTCTAATTCCTTTTCTCTACCTTATTCTTACTGTTGACTTTATCCATGGATGGTAGATCCTTCTATAAACTCGTCATTTTTTTTTTGCTGAAAATGGATAGTATAAACGAGGCTCATTTGACCAAGCTCGATGACTGTGCAAGATCAACAGCCATCAAATGCCACTCCTCGAATGCCACTCTGATTTTTAGGTAAACCACTCTTCAACAGCTATTCACATTAGAGTTTTGCTACTATGCTTTGACACCTTTTTTCTCTCTTGTATTTTCTTTTAACTCATGGTTCGATGCATGTGTTTGGTGATATGCTTTGATGAGAATTTTTTTATGCTATGTTTGTGATGCTGAGTGGGAGAGAGAAGATTATTTGCTTTTATCTCCCCACGCTTTAAAAGTAAGATCCGCCTTCTCCGACATCCGTCCATGGCCTGATATGCATCTGCTCACTCTCATAGCTGCTGCTGCTTCAATTTCTCTGCATACTGAACATTGTGCTTAATATAAACCCTAATAATCTCTTTCCTTCGTAACCATTAGGGAGCCTCCGTGAAAAATTGTTAGTTGAAAGATTGAATTTGTAAGCTTCTATTTACTGTTTTGATTTGCTTTGGTATCTTATATCTTGCACTTTCTAATGTTCTCAATTAATTGTTTTAGTGAATATCAGGAAATTTATGAAGTTCTCGGTGAGGGATGCAAATTCGTCCGCAATACCAAACACATAGCTGAATCCCAAACAAGTTAGCTGGTAGTCTATTGCTTTCTCTTTTTAACGGATTGTTAAGGCCAATTTATACACGATGTTTTGCTCTAGTTCTTGTATGCAGTAGAGTAACAAACTGTTTTTCAAATAGTATTAATTAGAAAAGAAAGGGACATTTATTTTTCTTAATTAGATAACATATAATCCCCTGAGAATATTACATGAAAGCCAGAGAAAGTGAATCCCTGAGAGATCACGGGATGGAACATCATCTGGCAACTATCCATGGCATGATAATTCTTACTCATCTAAAGTTGAATTGTTGGGTTAATTAGCGAGTAGGTCGATTTGTGAACTAGGAATGATACTTGTGAGTAGATTTTGTTTTCTAATTTTATTTGATTGTGAATGGGAGACTTGATCTTTATGATGTTCATGATTAATGCTTTTTCGATTTTGTTGAATTAGGCAAAATCGGAGCTCAAGAGATCTGTAGCAAATAATTGGTCTAGGAAGAGCAAGCCCGAGGTCGGGACTAGCTCGATCTGGTGGGTTAATCAACAAGGCCAAGGTTTGTTCCTCTCTCAACATGAATATTGTTTTTCCCCTTGTGTCTTTGAGTAGCTGAACGTAGATGGATCTTGGATTTGGAAAATAGCGAGTAATGTTGTGAAATGGGATGATTGTATGATGATTGTATATGATGATTGTATTAGGTTTTGTTAATCTTCTAATTTAATTTCGTTACTTTGTATTCTGTCTCATTACTTGGTTATTTTTGGTGATGAGAGCTCTCTCCAAGTCGGGTTTCTGGACAGGAGTTGGAGAGTACTTGATTTTGTGTTTGATTCTTAACTTGATTCTAATTCAGACCAATTTAACCATTTTTGTCTAGGGTTACTTTGGTGTGAGTTACCGAGTTGCTGCGCTTCGAGAGTCCGAGTTGGAGGTCTTGCTTGTTTGTCGAGTTCTTTCTTTTCTCTCTAAACAATTTTGAGTTTATTATATGCTACCTTGTATATCTCTGTATATAGGTTAAATCCTTGGTGGAATAGCGACGACGTATTTTGTAGTATGTATGTACATGTTTTTATTAAACAGCCTATCATTTTGAAGACCATACAAAATGCGATGTTTTATCGATAAAAGCGTGTTGCGTATCCCAAAATAAAACATCGGATTAAATATGAAAATAGAAGTGCATTCATACATTTAACATCATATTTGTCTATTGAGACAGATACATATATAATTATACACATCAGTTTGTTCATTTAAATCAATGCGCAAAACCAGTTTGAACATTAGAATGATATATGAACTGATATATATTTGTCAAAGTAACATCGTTATCTACAAAATAAACTGATGTGTCATTGTAGCAACAACGTCATTTTATTTTGGAAAAACTGTTGTAACTATATGAAACGACATCTTTTGTGTATACAACCACAATAGTGCATTATTTTAGAACAATATAATATCAAATATAATGAATATGAAATTAATACACAAACAATGAATACTCTCAATGCGATGTTGATAATATGAAAATACATCAGTTATGCCTATATTTCATGTGGTTAGTTAAATTAAAACAATATAAAATCATAAATTATATATTGAACATGATTATAAACGTGGTCACTAAAACAAAAACTGTTGTCTATTTTGTATTAAGGCATCACTTATTTTTATAAATAAAGATGTAAATGTCACTTTTTTGCTTTAGGAGGACATCTTCACATGTTTTCAAATGACAAATTATGGATATTCATCAACAAGTGAATATGGCATAACAAAAAATGAGGGGTTTTAATTAAGAAAAGACATCTGCTTAAAACCGATGTGGAAAATTTTGATCTTTTACTACACGCACAAAGAGATCGGAAATTTTTTTGAACGACATCTGTTGACAACAGATGTATAATTGAAGTTTTCTAGTACATTAAATATGGATTACCATTTAGTTGCTAATTGCAATATGGCGTTATTGATTGCACATGTAGATTTTATATCATAAATCATCCCATAGTGCTAATATACTTTGATATATAAGAATTTATAGCATTGATAAATTATGTGCGATTTGGGGTTGACGATGCATATATGATATAGATATGGTTATTGGATAAATTGACCATATATTGGATGGATATATGATAAATGATATCCATATGAATTGATACATTGATAAGTTGATGAATAAATAACGTCATCATGCATCGATTAAATATTAGCCTCATCTATGTAGTGATGAGCTAAGATGATATTTTTGATTCCATCTTGTACTTGTAACTATTTGTTTCATATATGATTTGTTTCATAGAATGTGAAATATAAACTCCTGAAGTGGTTAAACTTGTTTGATTCCTGGTCACCAGAAGTTGACATTATTTATGTGTCATGAAGTTGATTTGTATATAACTTAAATTGGAGATAGTTATAGAACCTATCACTTTAAGTTGACATATTAATCTATATGTGAATTGTATTGTTTATTAAAACAAATGATGAATATCTGAATCGATATCCACCTGAAGTGGTCAAATAAATTTTAATTATGTTTCTAGTGTATTTATTTTTATTGAGATTACTTTTGTTATTCACTTGTGAGGTGTATATATCTCAATTTACTTTTTGTAATTCAAAACTCAAACTGTTTCCAGAAGAAACAACTTGTTAAGAGTTTGTATGTCATAAACATATGTGGTTTTATATTATATATATTGTTTGTGTTAATAAAAGTTATCTCTTGAAGTAGATAAACTTATCTCTACATATGAAAGATTATCAACGAAAGAGCCTAGATGATCCAGCACCTTTGATTCTGCAAACTTGGTCGTATTTGGTTTGTTATTAGTATAATTTGGCTATTTGAAGCCACATGGAATCTATGTTTTATTTATCTATTTGGTTTGATTTGCATTTTATGTATATGTATATGCATTGGAAATGTTTCTTGAAGAAACCATTATGGGTAGATGATGCCAATTTTATTCAACCAATGATGATTTGGGAGAAGAGTTTGAAGCAAATCCTTGTTTAATTGTGTGAAATCGATAAATTTATTCTTGAGAGCCCGAAGACTCTTTATTTTGGGATCTTGTTCTTAATCTACTTGGGTATGGTAGAACTCAAATAAATAGCTAGCTAAATGACCTATGGTTCATAACAATCTTTTTTATTGCCAGATGCAATATGTATTGTTAGCTCTAGCAGAGGACATAAAGAGGATACGGTGCGCGCGACCATATATAGTTAGGATACTGGTCATAATTTTGAGAATGATTATAGATAATCATGTATGAGTCGACTCCCACATCAAGGAGAATGTGGAAGAACAAGTCAAAGATGATGATTTACCTATTGGATTTGTAATCTCCCAAACTATGAATGAATCATCGCATGAAAATGTTAGAATGATTTAGAGCTTGGTACTTGATGATATGGAAAACCTGAAGTTTTCATGATGAAATAACTAATGAGTATTTGTATAAAGTCACTACTACATTTTTGGCCCTAATGTAACATTTTTTATGTAACATTTTTATAAAGTGTTACCATATCTATCTATTGTAACATATTTGGACCTTTATTTGCAAATCATTACATTAGCACAAAATATGTTACATTGGATGTAACATCATTTAGAATAATGTAACACTTTTGCATATGCAACACCTTTTACATTCTATTGTAACACATGCTAAAAAAGTAAAAATTCTATATGTCAAGGTAAAAAAAATCTATAAAATAGAATAATTAAAATTTAGAGATATAAACTTGCTGAAGGTGGCAATTAATATTTTCCGTCACCTTCCACTATAAATTTAATTTCCATGCATAACTATTTAAATTTAATAATATTTTAAATTTTAAATTATTATTATTTTTGTGTGCTTCACTATTTTTTTCATTCATGAATCATAATTGAATCCACCTTCCTTTCTTTTTATACGTTTAAAAATCATATTAAACTCCCTCAGCCTTATTGTCTACTTAAAATTAGAATTATTGATGATTTTAATTCATGTATTTATTTATAACTAACAAATTCCGTTGATAATTTTTAAAATAAATTTTGGGATTTCTTATTAATTATTAAAATTAAAGGAATGGGATTACTTAAACATGTTGATATTAATTATTTTATTTTATCACAAAAGTATACTATACATATCACTACTACACATGGTGTTATTTATGACATTTAAAAACTGATGTTTTTCACAAAAATGCCATTAAAGATACTTTTTATGGCGTTTAACTACAAAGACATCGTAAATGTATATAACACAATTTATTTATGGTGTTTTGAAAATGTCATAAATTTTATCACATTTGCAAAACATTGCCTTATTAAAATTAAATTTTACGAACTCAAATTTATAAAGTTTGAAAAAAGTTATCGTCCCTATTGAGGAATATTTCAGATTTTTTTCAGTTATTTTTTTTAAAATGTCATAAAATTAGAGGCAATTTTTTCAGTCCAAAATTTTGGACCAAATTATCGAGCGCCAATGGGCGGCAAACCTAAAAAAAAGGAAGAAGAAGCTATAACCTAAAATCTCTCTCTCTGTCTCTATATCGATTTACTCCCGCTGCTGCATATCTCTCTTCTCTCCCAATTCATTCTCAAACCTGCGAATTAAAGAAGCAGTCCGTGACTCCGTTTGTCAGCCCTTCGATGTCGCTCATGCCGGTAGTGCCCCAAGCTCACGTTGTCTCCTCCTCTAGCCTCCCTGGCCATCACTCTCGCCCCCCCCCCTCTCTCTCTCTCTCTCTCTCTCGGGTCACCCTCGCCAGATCTAGCGGGAAGGGAATACTAGTGAAGAGGGATGTTCAATTACAGTTTTCTCCAAGGTCTAAGATAAATCACCTCCATTTTTGAGAAGTTGGGGAATGTAGCAACTGGGATTCAGACCCAATTCTGCAGGCTACTCGACCAAAGCATAAACCCTTCACCCACAAACCCTAACCCTCTGGGTTCTCTCTCCTCTCCTAGGTACGTTTTCGTTGCCCTTTCATGACGTGTATTTTTTTTTATCGCATTTAGTGCGCCCCACCTGTTTGTTAAAAGTTGTAATTATTGTTTGCTCATTCATTGTCTTGTGTTTTTGTTTGATGCTTGGTTTCTTGTCTCTGGGAAAGGAAAGAAATTGACCAAATTTAGATAAATTAGGGTTGACCAGGTATGATAAAGTTCAGGGCTTACTCATCCCTTTCCTCTGATATTTTGAGTTTTGAATGGGAATCTGTCACCGTCTAATAATCTGCTTGTGGTGTTTTGTGATGAAACTATTTGAATTTGTGCAAAGAGGGTGCAATTAAAAACTGTTAAAGTACGAACTAGTGCTGCTTGATGTTTGGAGATTTCTTTTATCATGAAGTCCTATATTGTAAAAAAAGAAGAAGGAAGAACTCAATCTAATCTCATGCCAAACTGCTATAACTGTGAATCTTTATTGTTATTATCAGTCTTCATAGCTCAGTTTTTACATTTTGAGATTCATATAGTAGGAAAAAGCTTAACATTATCAATGTATGGATAATTTTGTTGCTTATAATGAACAATCTCAAAAGTGCTAGATTAATGGCTGATATCCTCTCATCTAGGATAACGCTCCACAACCAGTGGCTAAAGAGGAGCTTGGAAGGGCTACATGGACTTCTCTTCATACTCTTGGAGCTTAGGTATAACATAAGACTTAGCATTCCCACAACATGTCTTCTATGTTTCTTTGTTCACATTAATCACATGAGCTGCATTTTGGATGTCCCTCATAGTTATGTTGAAAGAAATGTCATTGATGAACTGATGATTCTGATTTGAATGTGATGAACAAGCCATATGGATTCATATGGGAAAGAAAGCTTAAGGCTCTATGATGCTGAGGATATGGCTATTTTTCTTTAAAGTATTTCCTTATCTAAATATGTGGTTGTTTGCAGATTTAGGTTATCGTCCAAATATTATTCAAAGGAAGTATATACTACTGCGGGATTTTGATAAAAGCTTACAAGGTGTATCTCTATAGCTATTTAATTGTGGTTCCACATTTTTATCATGTGTTACTGTATATACCTATTTTGGATTTTTTTTACAAATCTGTTCATTCAGCAAACTTATAATACTTATTTTGCTCGATTTTTCCCTTTAATATCTTAAATAGCATGTTGAATTTACCATAGAGGCAAAGTCTAAAGGCAATATCATCAAAGAGAGAAATATGTTTTCAAATAATTACGCAGGCATTAGCTCCTCTATAGTTAAATGCTATAGGTGTCTTGTACCATGAATGGATCCTGTTGAAAAATACGAAGTATATGCCAAATGATTATTCTATCAATAGAAAAATCTTGAAAACTTTGTTACTAAAATCTACTCTAATTTTTTTGCCCCGTCCATTATCATTTATCTATATTAATGGAGAGATATCTCGTTTATTTAACATGGTTTCTGGAAAATACTCTGCACATGGTAGAGTTTTTTGATATGTTATCTTCTTATTTACCTGGGTGATAATTGGAAGAAAACTTGCGCCAAAATGAACAAAGATGTGAACAAGAAATAAGGGATATCATGTGAGAAAATAGCAGCTGGTAACAAGACACCTGATCAATCTCAAATCAAATTCTCTAATAAAGCACTTGATTAGGAAAAGCACATCATTAGGATTACTGATGAGAAAGTTTCTTTAGACGTGCAAGTTTACTACTTGGTATAGAAAGATGCATCTCTCTTACATGATGTTTTTTGCAATAAGGAACGGGAATCTCAATTTTTTTTTCATTTCCCTTATATTATGTATATAATGGAATGTGGTATATTATCAGTGTTTATTCGACATAAATTTTTGTGTGTATATACTACAAATAGATCTTCATAAAAAACTCTTTCTTGTTCCAGAACGGCAGAACACATCTATCCATCTGGTGCCAGATCAGAATACACAACCCTACCAAGACAGGAAAGGATGAAAGCAATAAAAGTGGACACAAAAAGTGCGTGCAAGTTCAGCCAACGTTCATGGTCATACTTGTATGATCCAAAAACCCTCTCCATTACATAAGCGGTAGCCTATTTGTGCTTTTGTTAACTTTGTTGCAATATTGGGAGAGGGCTGAGTTTTCATTCCTTACCGTTCCAAAGCTTAGCGCTCTACATGTTGCTGGCGGAACAATCAAGGTATTTCAGGCATTCGAAAGCTTTAGCACTCTACTATGTAGGATTCTTCTTGGCTGAAACAATTATAATTTGTTTTTGGGATGAGGGCTATGGTTGCCCAGGCCTCTCCATCACTGCCAGCGCCATCGTTACTGCAGAAATATGTAGGGTTGATGCAAGTTGTGGAACTTCCATGCTGGCGCACTTTGCCTTAGCAATGCTTACAATTGGTGAAGTCTTGAACTATTTAGTTTTGCATCTCCCTCCTTACTTTTGTGTGTATGTTTCTGTCATTTCTTACATATTTATATTGTCGGGGTTTTACGGGAAAATGCGATTGGCTTGGTTGTGCCTTACTGGATTACTTTTCTTGGACTACAACAAGGATAGAGCTCTACGGGTCTGAGGAACAGAAGCAGAACTATCTACCATCTATGGCAGAACTTAAGACTGTTGGTTGCTGGGTAAGGCACCTTACTGCTTTCTACATTCTGCAAAAGATCTCCATGAAATGCTATCACTCATTAAATAATTAGCTTAATTTATCCATGGTGTAGGCCTTGACATAGCCTGATTATAGAAGTGATGCATGCTCCTTGAAAACAACTGCTACAAAGGTCTTGCTCATTTTCTTTTAGTGTAATCAGCATGAAAACTTTCCAGGATTGATTTCATGTTGTAGTCTTCAAGAGTTTGATGACATCCAAGTGATCAGGTTTCTGGAGGTTGGATACTTGAAGGCCAAAAGCAATGGATTAGCAACAGTACATTTGCTAACTTGCTGATTATTTTTGCGAGGAACACGTCTACAACTCAAATAAATGGTGAGTGCCAACTTCTGTTTCTGTAAATCACCAAGAAGCTAGTTTGCTATTCTATGAAAATAATAATAATGCACATGTATTATGTTGTGTGGTATAAAGATTGCAGAATATAGTGATTCTGAGAAAAAAAGAGAAAGATTACCTAATCAGTCCTTCTAAGCCCAAGTAAGGCAGTACATAACATATCTTTATTTTCAGTCCTTCTAAGCCCGAGTAAGGCAGTACATAGCATATCTTGATTTTCATTAATCATTCATCTTTCTGTACTTTATGTATCTATTTATTTGTTGTATGGATTGTGTCTCTTCTCTTTAATTACCATATCTGTTTGCATATTTTTGTGCTAAAGTAGCATGATTTTGTAGCCATGATTTTTCGTATAAATATCGCTTGGCTGTATTTAGCTATATCGTAAAGAAAGATGCCCCTTGGCTTACTGCTACCAAGATGGAAATATCGTATAAATATCATTTTGCTTTTTTCCCCCCTAATGCTTCTGTTTTAAAAGAAGCATGTGCCTGACATTATTGTTGCACACTCTTTCTTTTCATTTCAGGTTGGTAATGGCTTGTTGAATCTAGCAGGACAAAATTTTAGAATTAGAGAAGACAACCAGGTAAGTCATGGCTAGATTCTAGAGATACTTTTATCAAGTGGCAATATGGGGTTCAAACACTTGAGGCTGCATCTAACAACTTTCTCTTATGAAAATAAAATTGAAGGTGGATTAATGTATATAAGGTAGGAATCTCTATTTTATTTAAGATAGATATATTTATGTGTGCATTCAAAATCCCTTGGCTTTACTGTGTTCTAAGGGCTAGCTACAAGGTACTTTACGAACTGGACATCAAGTAGATGTGAAGAGGTTCCTCTAAAGCTCTGGTAAAGCAGCACAAGAATTCAAGAACGAGTTTGCATTGGTAGCCTAGCTTTATCAAATAAATCATTTTGCATAGTTATAGTAGAATAGAAAACAAATTTTGTATTTAGAAAAGCTCTTTACTTTTGTATTTAGCCTAGCTTCGGATAGGACTTGTGAATGAGGAGCATGCACTCTCGATCTCTTGATCCGATAATGTATATACACATGTTACTTTAAATATTTATTCCATGATATTCTTAATAAATCAATATATATATATATATATATATATATATATATATATATATATATATATATATATATATATATATATATATATATATATATATATATATATCTATTATTGCAATATAATTATTAGGTACATTTCTTTTGGTAACAAATTTAATTCAAATATAATAGTTAAAATTAAGAGTAACATTGTTCTTTAAATGTAACATTAGTCGTTATATGTAACATATTCAATTAAAGGTAACAAACCTTACAAAGGTAACATTTATACTAAAATGTAACATTTAAATCAAATGTAATAGTTTTGTTATCAAATGTAACACTTAGTTTCACTAATGAAACAATGTTACCATAGCAAAAAAAAAAGTGTTACATTAGAGCTAATGCAACGGCCGCAAATGTAATCCCTAAAATGTGTTACCTTTTCCCCTAATGTAACATAATTTAGTGATAATGTAACGTTTTTAGGTGATACATTAGAGGCTTATATGTAGTAGTGAGTCTGTACTTGGCATAATTAAACCTTATACATATCTCTAGAAGAGCGTCAAAATTAGTCATCGAATGACTGTTGATATAATCGAGCAATAAATTCATATGAGAAAATGGCTCTAGAAGAGCGTCAAAACACTCTAAAAGGAATGAGTGATGACATATAAATTGGGATCGTAAAAGCCTATAATTGCTAGAAGCAGTGGTTTTTCCTCTAGTCGAGGCTTATATGTAGTAGTGAGTCTATACTTGGCATAATTAAACCTTATACATAATTTAGTGATAATGTAACATTTTTAGGTGATACATTAGAGGCTTAAATGTAGTAGTGAGTCTATACTTGGCATAATTAAACCTTATACATATCTCTAGAAGAGCGTCAAAATTAGTCATCGAATGACTATTGATATAATCGAGCAATAAATTCATATGAGAAAATGGCTCTAGAAGAGCGTCAAAACACTTTAAAAGGAATGAGTGATGACATATAAATTGGGATCGTAAAAGCCTATAATTGCTAGAAGCGGTGGTTTTTCCTCTAGTCGAGGATGTCAAAAGAAGATCCGACATATAATAAATTGATTACCCATATTGGCAATATGGATGTAATATGGAAATGCTATCAATGAAATTGTTATGTTGGATAAATGAGCATTAAGAACCTGACTATTAAATTGACCAAGTGAGATCGTTACTTATGAGATTATCATTTAGGATAATGCTAATGCATGGACTGACCCAGTGGAGTCGTAAATAATAGCTAGCAAGAAGGCGTGAATATCAAGAGATTGATTTGATTTCGGTCAACAATAGAATGAATTCTCCTTCTTGTAATTTATCTCTAGTAGAGAGCTTGGTATTTACATGTTCAGTATAGGCACCGAAATCTCCCCAGATTACACTAAGTTGTTGTAAATCAAGAAAGTTGATGTATATGGAGGATTAAGTGCCCATAGATGATCAAATACCTAGAGTTTATCACGGATGATAAAATACTCGGTATTTAGGGGGAGAAGAAAAGCAGATCAAGAAGCAATATATTGCATGGAAGAGAATTGAACTAATGCACTAGCATGATTTATAGATCGAGGTTCTAGTAGTAACTTCAAACAATGGTGATATGTCAACAACTATAAAACTCCTGAAGATATTTCATGAACGTTGACAGTGTTAGAATTGATTACGAGTTGTCTTGAAATGACCAGATCATTGATTATCGTTGATGGCACATATCTAAGTTTACACTTGAAGTGCTTGATAAGAATAATTAGAGCTTCTAAACAGAAGTATATCTACATATATTAAAATGATTAATTTAATAAGTTAAACATTAATATTTTGGACCCGTAGCTCCAATATTAAAGATGTGAAATCATTTGATTAGAAATGAAAATCCTTACAAAATGCTAAGAGCGTAATGTGATTGGATTATTGAACAATTCATAAGATATCCAATAAGTAGAGGATTAGTTGGAAATTAGTTGAAAGCTCTGAAAATATCTTGACTTGTAGTTCGAGTGTACAAAGAAAGGATATTAAGGGTCCAGAAGTACCATGTCTTTAGAAAATTGGTGATTTATATGCTAAATTGAGGAGGAGAAAAGTTGTACTATTTTTCTTAACTTTGGTTTTTGTCCCATTTGGGTTTTTCCAAAGGAAGGTTTTTAACGAGGCAACTTCCCTCATAAGGATACATGGTATATCCCAAATTCTAGAAATAAATAATTCATGCAAAGATGGATTATTTAACATGAAGTTTTTGGACCTGTAGCTCCAACATTAAAAAGTGTAGTATTAATTGGTTTTAAGTGGGTATTCGTACAAAGGAAACTATAAAGCCAAATTGATTGCATAAAAGTCTATTAAAGGTTACATAAGAATGTATTCACCAGGAGTGAGTATAATTTTGGCTCCAAAGGTAAATGACAGACATTGTAGGTGCCTACCCATATAAATGGAAAGAATCGATTGAAAATGCCCGAAGCATTATTATCAAAGTCCTGTTATGTGCATTTGGTTAAAGATTCTTATTAGAGTACCTAAATTATCTATAATTGCTAAAGTGATGACATTTTATTAGGTCTCGAAGTACCATATAGAGTTGTACTCTTTTCCTTAATGTTGGTTTTTATCCCACTGGGTTTTTCCAAGGTAAGGTTTTTAATGAGCAACTTAAGCACCATTTAATACATCAGATCCCCAGATCAACAATTAAAGACACACTAGGTCCTGAAGTACCTTATATTTGTGCATCCAAAGCAGCTCAACACCAATACATGCAAGTCAGGCACATCAAAGTTAATCAAGAAGACATTCCATCTTATGCACATCAAAGACAATATTGAGATTCGACCATAAGCTCATGAAGACGGCGACATTAAGAAGAACGAGAAGACTTCAAGAAGGATGTTGAATTCAGGGAGAGCATATACGTACTGCACTCTTTTTCCCTTCGATCAGGTTTTATCCCACTGGGTTTTCCTGACAAGGTTTTTAATAAGGCATAACAACAAGAGCGTACATAGAAGGCTGCACTCTTTTTCCCTAAGCTATGGTTTTGTCCCATTGGGTTTTCCTAACTAGGTTTTTAACGAGGCAGTTGGTGGAACACAAATTGTACATCCAAGGGGGAGTGCTATAATATTATTATGTGGGTGTACAAAGATATACACTTTACATAGATAGAGTTTTACTTCTTTAGATAGATTTATCTTATACTTGGAGCTCAAGGATATGACTCCTACATATTGTATTGGTGAATACTCCACAAGAAAGATCAATTGAATACAATCTCATATTCTCCCCTCTTTTCTTTGCCCTAGTTTTATAACATATAAATGTTTTTCTTTTCTTTTTTTTTTCATTTTACTTATTGAGCAGGAAGGAATGAAGGATTGCTAGTAGAATTTATAAGGATTTTTTTAATTGTAACACGTGTAAAATACTCATGGGGTCCGGTGACCTAATACGCTCTCATTTGAGAGCTAGGTTTTCGCCGCCGCTTGCTCCACACCTCCTATGGCCACCCAACCTCTCTGCTGCCATGATCCCCCACTCTTTTCCCCACTGTCGCCGCCTACCACTTGGTAAGTCGCCACCTTTCACAACCGCCTTCATAGGGTTTCCACCGGCTAGCCTTCAGCCTGCCACCATAGCCTCTTCTCCTTGTCCAGCGGCAACTGTAACATCCGACACTTGGGGCTCGAATGCTACTCGGCACGTAACCCGAACTGGGTCCCGATGAGCTAAGAGTGCCGAAAGATATAATGATCTTACAACGAGGGACATGAAAGTCAGAAATAATCATGAACATGCACCCATAACATAGAAAGTCATGTAACACGGAAGTCCGACACAAACACCCCCTAGCAAGTGGGTTCGACACCCCAAGTCATGTAAATATGCAGTAGTAAAGTGTAACAATAACATTCTCCATCATTCCTAGAAGAAAATATAGAGTATATAACCCAAACAGTCTAAAATGCCCAAATCCCATGCACACAATAATTCCTATGCACGACTCGGACCCTTGTGATCATCATCTCTCGCCGACTATAAAGTATAGCTGGTACCTGAATCTGTATAATAACAACAACGAGGAAAAGAGTCACTATCCAATCAATAATATATAACTTAGGCAGTAAATACTACGGAGTATGTAGGAGATGCACGCTACACCCAATTCACAATAATGAATCTCTATTTGTACCACACCAAAGCACACTTATATAATTGCATCAACCACGAAGAAGTGTCTTGATCACAAAGCTTAGACACTAACCACACGAATTGCCTTAACCACAAAGAATGGCCATTACTCACAAAGAAGTACCCGTAATCACAAAGCTTGGGCACTAACCACATCAAACAGGTAGATAAATGCGCACAATTAACTAATGCAATGCACAACTCACTTTAGTACTACAAGATAAGTGCGCACACACTACTCATGCGACCACAAGGCCTCGTGAGCTTCACCACGAGAACCATATATTACAATTGCATAGTGGAGTAAGTTTAGAAGACTTACCTTGATTCGATAACAATACTCCACACAACGCTAACCAGTGCCCAAGTGTACTCAATCCACACGATCACCTAGTAACCAACACATTACTCTAATATAAGTTGTGTGATTGTAACCATAGCACACGACATCTGAACAACATATATATGTCCTATTCAAATCAAACTACACCGTACCACCACTATCCACATTCCTTAATTAGTCTAGATAATATTACATATAATATCTATACATAATTTAAAGGATAAATTTACATGCATATAAGAATTTACCACTGTCAACTAGAATGAAGTACATTAATTCCCTTACTCACCTGCTAACTTACCCATTATAAACAAAGACCCATATATACCTACCCAGAAAATCACTCGGATCAATTTAATTGTATTCCAATCCACTTCAATGGCTAATCACTTAATTATACCATTCGCCCAGTAGCTAATTCCCCAAGTACATAATATATATGACATCAACGGAAGATTTACCTAAAGCTGGCGAAACAATAACGATGAATAGACATGCTATTCGAATAACCTATCGAAACATATATATCACCCATACTACAGATGTCTATATATCTACTCCTTTCCAAACAATTAACGTCCCCCATATATACCTACAATCCAACGCCCAACCTCGATCACCCGATTTGATCATCCAATGCTTAAATTCACTCAACCTATTGCTCGATCGATTCACGAAAAGCACACATAAATATCAACAAGTGTGTCGCTCACCCGAATCGGCTCCTCACCATCGATATCCGCAGGCGTTGGCGTCCTCCGGTGTGACTCCAAGCGCCAATTCGTCTCTCTCCGACTCACAGGGTGTGCTTGGATCGCTCCTCACCCCGCCGTTGGCATGAATTATGCTTGGATCGCTCAATCGTCCTCTCCTCTCAATTGTAACCGCCCCGTGGCTCCGTTTGATAACCCCTCTACTTCCTAACCTCTCTAAAGATGTACCCTAGTCCGATTAGTAAGTAAGTAATAATAATAATAATAAAATACTAAATGACATAACATATTATGTATTCTAGCAATTTCTTAATTCAAGGACTCCTTCCGCGGTTCCGCCTAGCTAATATTGTTCAACCCACTTCAAATAATTTCCCCTAATTAACCTTATAATAATCATAAACTAAGGGCTCCTAATTCCTAGTCCCACATTCTAAATTCAATTGTTACATTATAACCTCCTTAAAAGAGTTTCTTCCCGAAACTAAATCTAAACTTGCTAATCCTACCATGAAACCATCATAATACTACCCCCATAACATTTTTCCCCTCATAAATATGAGTTTTGTCCTCAAAACTATCAGGAAGCATATCCTCAACCATTAAGTACAACTAATTCAACACCTAACACATATCGCCCATCCAACTAGCAAAGTCACACATAATCACTAAACATTCATAACATGAACCGGAATAAAGAAAACCATCTCACCTACTCAATAGCACTCTTCTCGAAGCTTTCCCTCAACCTCATATATATATATCAGGATAACTTGTTCGGATACTTTCCTCTGTCTCCTATGTACACTCCTCTGCGGAACGATTAGCCCATTGGATTAAAAGCAATGGCACACTTCGTCTCCTTAGTTGCTTGACTCGACGATCAAGAATACGAAACGGATTCTCTTCAAATGTATGATTTGGTTGAATCTCCAATCCTCTGTAGTCCAACACATGACTAGGGTCCGGAATATACCGCCTCAATTGTGAAACATGAAATACCGGGTGTACTCGATCAAGCGATGGCGGCAACGCCAATCGATAAGCAAGCTCACCCACCCGCTCTAAGATCTCAAACGGACCAACATACCTCGGACTCAGTTTGCCCTTGATGCCAAACCTACGAACTCCTTTAGTCAGGGAGACCCTAAGCCACACGTGAGTTCCCACCTCAAACTCTAGATCATGCTTTCGGCGATCCGCATACTTCCTCTGACGATCCTGAGCTACTCGGATGTGCTCCCTAATCTGAGCAACTCTGTCTATAGTATCCCGAATGATTTGAGGCGGATCTCCAATAACATTAGCTGGCTCATCCCAACAAATTGGTGAACGACATCGACGACCATATAGAAGCTCAAACGGTGCCATCTGAATTGAAGCGTGCCAACTGTTGTTGTAAGCAAACTCAACCAAATGAAGATGATCGACCCACTGTCCACCCCAATCAAGGACACAAGCCCTGAGCATATCCTCCAAGGTCTGGATGGTCCTCTCACTCTGACCATCTGTCTGCGGGTGATATGCTGTAGAGAAATGCAACTGCGTCCCCAGAGCCTTGTGTACTTGTCTCTAAAAGTGCGAAGTAAATCGGCCATCCCGATCTGACACTATGGTACGGGGGACCCCATGCAATCTCACAATTTGCCAAATAAATAGATCAGTAAGCCTACTAACTGGCCAATCCTCTCTGACAGGAATGAAATGAGCCGACTTGTCAACCTATCCACTATAACCCAAATAGAGTCAACTCCTCTAGTGCCTCTCAATCCAGTAATAAAATCCATTGAGATATCCTCTCACTTTCACTCTGGAATAGGCAATGAACGCGTCAATCCACCAGGCTTACTGTGCTCTATCTTAACCTGCTGACAAGTCTGACAACGAGCTACAAAGTTTACAATATCAGCCTTCATAGGCTTCCACCAGTACTGCCTCTTCAAATCCTGATACATCTTACCTGAACCGGGGTGAATGGAATAAGGAGTATTATGTGCCTCAGTCAAGATCCGTTGGCGAATATCTCCAACATCTGGAACACATATACGTCCTTCAAAACATAATAGCCCATCTGATCGATCAGAAAACCCTATAGCGTGACCCTCAGCCATACGTTGTCGGATATCTCGAATGCCCACACAGGCTTGCTGACCCTCTCTGATCTCATCAAGCAAACTCGACCTCATCTCCATCGCTGTCAACTGACCCTGAACCCTTTGCATCCAAACCTCGATGCCTGCTCGGTGCAAGTCTCTTTGTAAATCCGGCATACATGTCAATCGTAATACGATCGCCTCCTGTCTGGTTTTCCTACTAAGTGCATCAGCCACCACATTAGCTTTACCAGGATGGTACTCAATCTCAAGATCATAATCCTTGATCAACTCTAGCCACCTCCGTTGTCTCATATTAAGCTCCCGTTGAGTGAAGATGTACTTGAGACTTTTGTGATCAGACATAATCTTACAAGAACTCCCATAGAGATAATGACGCCAAATTTTTTGGGCATGCACTACTGCTGCCAACTCTAAGTCATGAGTAGGGTAGTTCAACTCCGAAGGCTTTAGTTGTCGTGAGGCATAAGCAATCACCTTATCCCCCTGAGTCAACACACATCCCAGCCCAGTCTTCGAGGCATCCGTGAAGACCACAAACCCCTCCGTACCTTGTGGTAATGACAAGATCGGTGCAGAGGTCAATCTCAACTTCAACAGATCAAAGCTCGCCTGACAATCCTCCGTCCATACAAAAGGGCGATCCTTCCTCAAAAGTTGTGTTAATGGTCTAGCAATACTAGAAAATCCCTGAACAAATCTGCGGTAGTACCCTGCTAAACCTAAAAAACTACGAACCTCCTTCACTTTCCTAGGTGGAGTCCAGACAACGATGGCCTCAATCTTTGCTGGGTCTATCGTGACACCAGCCGCTGATATGATATGCCCAAGAAAACCCACCTCATGCATCAAGAACTCACACTTGTTGTACTTAGCATACAACTTTTGCCCCCCTCAATACTCCCAGAACCTGCCTCAAGTGATCCTCATGCTCCTCTCTACTTCTAGAGTAGATCAAAATATCGTCAATAAACACCACAATAAATTTGTCTAACTGATCTAGAAAGATGCGGTTCATCAACTCCATGAATACTGCAGGTGCATTAGTCAGCCCAAACGGCATGACCACAAACTCATAATGTCCATATCTCGTCCTGAATGCAGTCTTTGGAATATCCTCCGGCCTAATTCTCAATTGATGGTATCCTGATCTCAAATCAATCTTTGAGAAGACCACCGAGCCATGCAGTTGGTCCAACAGGTCCTCAATCCGCGGCAACGGGTACTTATTCTTGATAGTTACCCGATTTAATTCCCTATAATCAATGCATAATCTCAACGATCCATCTTTCTTCCTCACGAAGAGAACCGGGGCACCCCTTGGTGAAGCACTAGGGCGAATATACCCTTTCTCTACTAACTCCTCTAATTGAGCCTTCAACTCTGACATCTCTGTTGGTGCCATCCTGTAAGGTACACGAGAAATCGGTCTAGTTCCTGGCTCAAGTTCAATCGTAAAATCAACTTCTCGCCTTGGTGGCAAACCTGGCAGTTCATCTGGAAAACATCGATAAACTCCTTAACAATTGGGACGTCCTCTAACTTTGGTAGACCCTTCTCGGCCTGCACTGCATAGCACCAATATCCCACACAACCCTGACTAAGAAGCTTAACAGCTCTCATCGCACTAATAACTGCTCCGTTCTTCTTAGGGTCACTACCTAAGATTTGATGTTGACTACCATCCTCAGCTGTCAAAGTTATCGTCCGAGACCTCAAAATCGATCACATCACCAAAACGTAACAACCAGTCCAACCCCAAGATAGCCTCATTTGTCATGATAGATATGACAATGAAATTAGCAGGCCAAACACGGCCACCAAATTGGATAGGGCACCCTAATATCTCACGACTACCCGACACCCTAAACCCATCAGGATAAGCAACAGAAAAAGGAGAGCATGGAGTAGTCACTAGTCCTAAACGCTCTACACAGGAAGCATCAATGAAACAATGTGTGGCACCCGTGTCAAATAGAATCTCAAGAGGTTGGGAGCGAATAAAGATGGTACATGTGGCAGTCGGCGCGAAGGCATCATCATCATGACGCATCTGAAACACACGTGCTGGTGCTGAACTCGATCCACGACCCCCAGTGTATGATCCTCGACCTTGTTCACTGGAACTAGACAATGACCCTCGTCCTAAGCCACCATAACTCCGTCCTCCTCTCCCACCACGTCCTCCTCCGCCGCGTCCCTGACCCTGATAAGGCACCATCTGCTGATACTGAGGAGGTCTAGGACCGGGAAATGTTGGCCACGGTGGGGGTGCTGATACTGATAAACTACGAGAACAATATGCACGACGATGACCCATCCCCCCGCAACTGAAGCACTTGGTCCTGACATGGGGACAATGACTATGAATATGTCCAACTTCTCGGCAACCATAACAAACTCGCGGTAGTCCTGATCCTGCATGGGTACCCTGACTAGCTACTGGTCTCATCTGAATCGGCTGCGTAACCATGCCTCTACTAGCTCCTGACATGGGCACAATAGGTGGCCTAACCTGCCCTCCAAATCCTCTACTAGCATAACCTCCTCCCTGCTCATATTGAACCCTCGAACGCTTCCCATCTCTCTGGTTATCCATAGCAGTTCGACGACAATCTTCATCATATCTCACCACTAAATCCCCATAAGCTGCTATAGTTTCTAATCCGAATCCCACTGTATACGAACTAACATGCGAAGGCATGCGGTTAGCTAGAAGCTGAACTCTATGCTTCTCTGAAGTCACTAGATCACCAACAAACATCAATTCACGCTTAAACTTATTCACGGCTTGTGCAATAGTTAAGCTAGGGTCATAACCTACAGCAAAAAAGGCTCTCTCCCTAGATTCTCTCATCCCTGGAGGACAATACTCAGCAATCATCATCCTCTTAAACTCTGCATATGATCTCTCCACCATCCCTGGTCGAACAACACGCCACCTATCAAATGCATCCCCCTGAAGCAACCCAACAGTTAATCGAAGTTGAACATCAAGAGGAGCTTCAATAGCCTCGAACACTCCCTCTACCTGCCTAAACCAAAGCTCAATATCCTCATCAGATGACCCTGAAAAGTGGGGTGGTCCACGACGTGTAAACTCCTTACCCCAGTCATCAGATCTAGGTATAGCTCGTCCTTGCCCTTCCTCTAGAGGGTTTGCTGACCCCACTGGTAACTGAGCAGCATGAGGTACAACTAGTGGTACCACTGCAGGGGCCGGACCAGCCCTCGCATCTAGCATCTCACGCATCATCATGCGCATCGTCTCCTGCATCGTGGTCTGCATCTGAGCAATAAGAGCAGAGGCATCTACTATGGGAGAACCTACTAGGACCTCAGGTGCCTCTCTCTCAGCCTTAACCCTAGGCTCGACTTCCTCGCGAGCTCTACCTCTCCCTCGACCTCTACCTCTCAACCCAACTCTGGCTCGGGGATTAACCATACTGAAAGAAATCCTAATGAAATAGAGCTCAAATAAGATAGGGTATAGATGAAAAATAAAAGGGAAGATAAGTATAAATCCCCTCAACATACGGTAGACCTCCTTTCCCTCATAACACCACCTCTGTATCCAAATCTCTTATCTAATTGCAAAACCAAGTCATTAAAAATAATAGTAACACAAATAAACACAATTCGTAGAAAAAGAAAGGTACCTATCAAACGAGAGATGATCAACACTTGTGCATCTACCCATTTCTCCAATGCTTGATTTTAAACAAATATTTATATATAAAAAAGATGAAATAAAAAAAATGAATTACTCAATTTGTAACATCCGGCCCTCGGGGCTCGAATGCTACTCGGCACATAACCCGAAGTGAGTCCCGATGAGCTAAGAGTACCGAAAGACATAATGATCTTACAACGAGGGACATGAAAGTTAGAAATAATCATGAACATGCACCCATAACATAGAAAGTCATGTAACACGGAAGTCCGACACAAACACCCCCTAGCAACTGGGTCCGACACCCCAAGTCATATGTAAATATGTAGTAGTAAAGTATAACAATAACATTCTCCATCATTCCTAGAAGAAAATATAGAGTATATAACCCAAACAGTCTAAAATGCCCAAATCCCATGCACACAACAATTCCTATGCACGACTCGGACCCTTGTGATCATCATCTCTCGCCGACTGTAAATTATAGCTCGTACCTGAATCTGTATAATAAAAACAACGAGGAAAAGAGTCACTATCCAATCAATAATATATAACTTAGGCAGTAAATACTAAGGAGTATGTAGGAGATGCAGGCTACACCCAATTCACGATAATGAATCTCTATTTGTACCACACCAAAGCACACTTATATAATTGCATCAACCACGAAGAAGTGTCTTGATCACAAAGCTTAGACACTAACTACACGAATTGCCTTAACCACAAAGAATGGCCATTACTCACAAAGAAGTACCCGTAATCACAAAGCTTGGGCACTAACCACATCAAACAGGTAGATAAATGCACACAATTAACTAACGCAATGCACAACTCACTTAAGTACTACAAGGTAAGTGCACACACACTACTCATGCGACCACAAGCCCTCGTGAGCTTCACCACGAGAACCATATATTACAATTGCATAGTGAGTAAGTTTAGAAGACTTACCTTGATTCGATAACAATACTCCACACAACGCTAACCAGTGCCCAAGTGTACTCAATCCACACGATCACCTAGTAACCAACACATTACTCTAATATAAGTTGTGTGATTGTAACCATAGCACACGACATCTGGACAACATATATATGTCCTATTCAAATCAAACTACACCGTACCACCACTATCCACATTCCTTAATTAGTCTAAATAATATTACATATAATATCTATACATAATTTAAAGGATAAATTTACATGCATATAAGAATTTACCACTGTCAACTAGAATGAAGTACATTAATTCCCTTACTCACCTGCTAACTTACCCATTATAAACAAAGACCCATATATACCTACCCAGAACATCACTCGGATCAATTTAATTGTATTCCAATCCACTTCAATGGCTAATCACTTAATTATACCATTCGCCCAGTAGCTAATTCCCCAAGTACATAATATATATGACATCAACGGAAGATTTACCTAAAGCTGGCGAAACAATAACGATGAATAGACATGCTATTCGAATAACCTATCGAAACATATATATCACCCATAATACTACAGATGTCTGTATATCTACTCCTTTCCAAACAATTAACGTCCCCCATATATACCTACAATCCAACGCCCAACCTCGATCACCCGATTCGATCATCCAATGCTTAAATTCACTCAACCTATTGTCTGATCGATTCACGAAAAGCACACATAAATATCAACAAGTGCGTCGCTCACCCGAATCGGCTCCTCACCATCGATATCCGCAGGCGTTGGCGTCCTCCGGTGTGACTCCAAGCGCCAATTCGTCTCTCTCTGACTCACAGGGTGTGCTTGGATCGCTCCTCACCCCGCCGTTGGCATGAATCATGCTTGGATCGCTCAATCGTCCTCTCCTCTCAATTGTAACCGCCCCGTGCCTCCGTTTGATAACCCCTCTACTTCCTAACCCTCTCTAAGGATGTACCCTAGTCCGATTAGTAAATAATAATAATAATAATAAAAATACTAAAGGACTTAACATATTATATATTCTAGCAATTCCTTAATTCAAGTACTCCTTCTGCGGTTCCGCCTAGCTAATATTGTTCAACCCACTTCAAATAATTTCCCCTAATTAACATTACCATAATCATAAACAAAGGGCTCCTAATTCCTAGTCCCACATTCTAAATTCAATTGTTCCAGCAACTCTCACGATTCTCTGTTGCCATTGCTTCCCACTGGTGCCTGCTTTTGTCTCCTTCCTTCGGTGTGGACTCGAACCAAAGCTTGTTTGTCTGGCCTTGTCTAGCCACGTGAGCTCCACCGGTCACCGAAGTGACTCCCTCGGCTCTGCCCTGCCACTGCCTGGTGTTATTGTCGTCGACTATTCTCCTTCTCCGGGTTTTGATTCCAATCTGTTTTTTTTTCCTTAAGCAGTGTTTCAACACTTTGAAAAGAAAAAAATGGCTTGTTAGCCTTATGGGTTTGTTTTCTGACCACCGTTTTCTGGTCTTTAAGCCTGTTTATTGTTGTTGTTTATTTATTCTCTGTCCCGTCTTATACGCCTCTATTTTGGCTACCCATGTGGTAGCCTATTGATGTCACTAAAGTAGCCATGTCTTTATTCATATTTTAGTTCCATATTCTATACAATTTGCATATTTCGGGTTGGGAATATGTCGAATTTATGTAGTTTATGTTAATTTGTCAAAAATAGAGATCTACATAAGTTTCTGTTTAATATTGCAGAATATGGAGCCATTTCGGGGGAAAACCAAGAAGTCAAGACGGAGGACACATTTTACTCTATATCGACTAGTCTTCGTCGATGTCAACCAACCATGTCCGGACACACCTTGATCGAGGAGCCCATGTCGAGAAGCTGAAGACGAGCCAACCCGACTCCAGCACTTTCCTCGAGATCGAGTTACCTACTCGATGTCGACAAAGCTCCGAAGACCATGCCCGGAGTCGAGGAGAAGCCCACCCGAGGATGCCGAGGAGAAACTACCCGACCTGGCTAGGCACCCGGACACCACAACTCGATGTCGAGGACTTTCCTCGATGTCGACAAAGCCGAGCACCTATCCGAGCATGTCGAGAAGAGTTGCTCGACAACACCAGCGAACCTAGTCGATAAGCCCACTCAACTGGAGATCAAGGACTTTCCTCGAGATCGACGAATTCCAAAGCACACATCCGAGCCAGTCCGAGGATGAGCTGCTCGACGTCACCAGGTCGAGCTATGTCCGACACTGTTACTCGAGATCGAGTTATTTCCTCGAGATCGATGAACCCCAGGAGCCAATGTCTGAGTCAGTTCGAGGAAGAGCAACCCGAGACGCTGAGCCACTGAAGTCGATGAGCCACCATTACTCGAGATCTAGGAAAACTCCTCGAGATCAAGGAAATCTTCCAGAAGCCGCGTAATGCGTTGAGCTGTCCTACTCGGATTGGGATTACTTGGAGCCAAAGATTGCCAAGTCTATCCGATTTTATCAAGTTACATCATGGAGAAGAAGATTTATCCACAAGTAGATATTTTAGTTCTTTAGATATAATTTCCTTTTTAGATTTAATTATGTTATTCTATTTATTTATCTTTAATGTTTTAGATATAGATTTAGATAGAGATAGAGATATTCTATCCTTGAATAGCAAGGAGTAGAAGGCTATAAATAAAGCCCATGGGGCTGATTTTAGGAATCATTCAATTCACAAGTAGAGAAGTAGTTCACAGAGACGGTTTAGGAGTTCGAAGGTTTTAGGGTTTTGGCGTTCAACGAGAGTTGGATTGCCGGGATTGTAAAGGCTTTGAATTTAGTTTAATGCAAGTTTCTTTTCATACATCGATGTCTGAGGTTGCGATGAAGCGCGAGTAGTCCACCCACTTCTAGGGTTGGGGCGAGCCCGACGATAGCCATGCGTGTTTGAGGTAAAAGATCCGACTTTTATCATGTCTTGAGCATCTACTACTTGTTATGTGTTTATTACCCATCTAATGGAGGTCCATGCTAACAACTTGGATTGTAAACATAAAATCAGTAGAGATAATTAGGGTTTCTTGAAAGAGTTGTCTAATTGTTGGAAAAGGCGAAAGCTTAGTCATTTGATGCGAATTATATGATTATCTGTTTTATTCTTGCCTTATGCATGCTTGGTTATCGTTATTGCAAACCCCAATCTTGGAAGTCTTTTACATACAGTTTAGTTCGAAATCCCAAAGCACTTGTTTTTACTTTCTTTCGTTTTAGTTTTCTGTCTTCCTCGAGATCGACTAGCACTCCTCGATCTCGAGTTACTGATTCTCGATCCAGCATCGCCGTAGCTCCTGTGTGCAGGTGATCGACAAGCGCCAACCCGACGTCGACGACCTTACTCGATCTCGAGTAAGCCTTTGTCGAGATCGACCAAAACTGCCGAGTTGCTGCTGCGCTATTCGACTGTCCGATCTTCTGTCGAGCAACTGTACTTGAGATATAGGACCCCTGTTGTCGACCACTTCTGTGAGATTTCTCCGCTGCCTAGGATCCGCTGACACGCTTCCTCGTGGATCGATCCTGACTTTCCACTGCTGCATCGGGAGGATGTCTTGTAATTATTTGCGTGGGCAGAATCTGGTTTGATCTATATTTTATATTTTAAACTCGATTTCCTCCTACAACAAATTGGCGCCATTGCCGGGGAAGCTATCATTCGCGCCTTAGGTAGTTAAAATCTCACATTTTCTTTGAGTTACTTTACAGGTGTATGCGTCGTTCTAGTCAACCACCTGAGTTTGACGGCTTAGACGAACCGTAACGCCTTTTACACATCAGAGCTAAACTACAAAGAGCCATGGAGGCCGCAGAAACACAAGAACAACTGATTGAAAGGCTCACAAGGGAACTAGCCGCAAGGGATGTTACTATCGCCGCTGAAAGATCAGGAAGGGAACAAGAGGCTGAGCGCGCACTAGTAGAAAAATGCAAATATAACCCGCCACATAATAGGCCGGATGTGATATATCCGGGGTCTAATATGCTTTTAAAGTATTGTCTTGTTTTTAAAAAAAAATTATGGAGTATATAACCCGGATATATATGCACGCTCGGGCTATTATGTGGTGCGAGTGAAACTACAACACAAATCAAATAACCCAGAGCTAAAGTATCCGGGTTAAAAAAAACTCACCCAAAAAAAACTCGTAAACACCTCTTGCATCCGGCCTGTTTTGTACTCACCCAAAAAAAACTCGTAAACACCTCCGGGACCTAAACTAGAGGGGGAAACTGAAAAAATTGGGCACGGGTCTGAAATTAATTCTAGGGTTTGGGTTCAATTCTCAAATCGAAAATCGAAATCCCAAAGTCTGTCCAGCACCGTCCGGAGGGGATGGAGGTTCCATCGTCTTCACCATCTTCGCCCAAATCCAAAGGTAGCTTGCCCAAATCATAAACAATTGGAGCTTTCGTCGTCCGGAGAGGAGGGAGCTTTCGCCGTCTAGAGAGGAGAGAGGTTCCACCATCTTTGCCTTCCAAAGCTTTCGCTGTTCGGGGCTTTCACCGTCTTCACCTGCAGTTGCCAAAGTGAGCTTGCTCAGAGGTTAGGTTGCCCCAACCCTCGCACCCAATTTTCTTCATTTATCTTCTAACTTTGCAATGGGTCATTAATTTTTCTAGTATATAAGAGTTACTCTAATACTGATATAGATGAAGAGAAGGCCCTCAGATTCATGCCCATGATTCAGTTGGAAACTCTCTCAATCGATTGACTCTCCATCCATTCATCCTGCTGCTGTTGGTGTTGAGTTGATGCTGATTCTTGTTGTTGTTGTTGTTGTTGTTGTTGTTGTTGTTGTTGTTGTTGTTGTTGTTGTTGTTGTTGTTGTTGTTGTTGTTGTTGTTGTTGTTGTTGTTGTTGTTGTTGTTGTTGTTGTTGTTGTTGTTGTTGTTGTTGTTGTTGTTGTTTGTGTATCTTCTTATTTAAAATAAAAGAGAAGTTTCAGTGGACCAATTCTCCAACTTGCTAAAATATTAGATAGAAAAGTTTTTGTGATGATCCAATTGAAAGTATTGAATATTAGATAGAAAAGTTTCAGTGGACCAATTCTACAAGAAGCTCATGTTCGAGAAATAGAGGTGATAATACATAATTTAGCTTATTTTGTTTTTAGAATTACAATCAATTAGGAATCTTAGGATAGACATCTTTCCAGTAGTTGGATAATGTACTAGTCATTTGGACTTTTAACCTAACTTGCCTATCATTGACAACCTTTTTGTTTCATGAATTATGTTCTTCCTTGCAGGCCTGCATTTGTCTTTCATTTGGATTTCCTTTTGCATGAGAATAATGAGATGAATTTCAATCTTTAAAAAAGGGGTGTGTCTTTTATTTTTCAAGTCTTTACAATAGAAAAGTTTGGGCTTTGTAGTATAAAATTTGCATAGAATTATTGGCTGACTGGAGAACAATGATGTTGTTTCTTCATCTTGATCAGGTACGGAAGCTTTGGTTTTTTATTGAAATAATTGCTTGTCGTTCCGCTGAAAATCGAATAGAGGAGGGAGGCGATCGCAGAGGAGGGGCATCCTCCTTCTCGCCGCTGCTGGCCATTCGTCCTTCGCTCACTCTTCTCACTGGAGGTTCGTCGTCTCTCCTTCTCTCCCTATTGTTGTCGAGTTGGTCTTGAATCTGGCCCCGAGTTGATGTTATGGAGTTGGTCCTAACTGAATTGCTGCTGAATCTGACCCAAGTCTCAACCCATCTTCTTCCTCCCCCTTCAAGCTTCTTAGGTACTCCCTAATTTTAATTTATATCTTAACCCTAGCTGGCTTGTTTCTTTTTCAATTGGATATTTAATGGACAATCTCATATTTAGGCTTCCAATTCCCTTCTAATGTTTTTTTTTATCCTATGTTTGGGTGTTTGGTTGCTTCTATATTCAAAAGAAAGTGAGAATGTAATATGTAAAAAGACTTCTTGTTGATAGGGAATTAACTGACTCCTGCAGCTTTAATTTGTCCCACATATGCATTCCAAGTAGGGCCTTGTACACCAGCAACAACTCTAATTTGTGTATAACTGAAGAATAACTTTTCCATTATATCTGATCAATAAAAGCTTTACAAATGGGAAAAATGAATGCATTGTTTCATATTTCCTTTTTATGTGTAATAGCATTGGCAGAAGGGGATGAATGTGATAGTTTGGAAAGGGGAAGATGGGGGTACCATCCTACTTGATTTTGGCGATCAGATCAAGTTTGAAAAGTTAAGTCAATATGGTTAAAAATGATATGGTAAATAGGCAATGTAATTCTTTTCATGTTTACAACTTATTTCTTCCTTGGAAATTAATGGAAATAGGAAAGTGTGCCCCATTATCTGTTTTTTTTGTGCAATTACTTGTGTATTCTTCACCTTGCAGCTTCAAATGGATACATTGTAGAGTTGATTAGATGCAGAGTTCCTCCTTGCTCGGATGCGCTCTGTCAAGTTTAAAGAGTGGATGGTTGTCTTGGTTGCAATTTTGAGGAGATATTAGGTTAAACCTTTATATATTTCTTTGGAATTTGACGTGATTATATTATGTTTCCTTATGCTAATTCACTTATTTTCTGAAATCTTAAATTAAAAATTACAAGCCTTTGGTTATAACTTTTTATTTATACTTTATACGCCATATTCAATCTTATTCATGGAGTATCTTTGTTGGTTACCTATGATAGGGCCAACGTGGATGCTTGTATATTTTGTTAAAACTTTTATTTGTCGGTTGAAAGAGTTATAATACTGCATATAGGGATTCTTGTAGTTTTTTTTAACTTCCTGATTTCTTTATTTGAGATACTCATAATTCATAACGGTGATAATTTGTACCAGAATAAAAAGGCAAGAGAGCAGATGCTGCCTTGCTGACAAGAAATCAGGAAGGTAATGGTGGCGAAGACACGACCGAAATGGATCAGATGGATGAGGACATTGAAGCAATCAGGTGTTTTTGTCACCTTTGCACTTCCCACATGAAGTGCAAGGACCTCTTGACAACATACTAATTGAACTCTATAAGGTATAATGGTTTCTATTTATTCTTGAACAGAGTCATTTTGGGGCTTATTAGTTTTCTTGCATTGTTTTAAGATAATTTGCACATGTGGTGATTAATCAAAATCCTAATTTGGAATTATTTTAAGCCTAATTTGATGTTGTACTTGGAGACTTAGGTGTTGACAGTACTGTAGGACATGATAATGTTTTGGAGTTGATAGTCTTTTCGTTTAGCATACAAGAAATGGAAGATATTGTGGTTGTTTATGCAGATATCTTGATGTTTGATAATGATATTTTGATTTTATATTTTTTGAAACAAATGATGTGTAATGTGGTTTCATGGCTCCTTTTACTTCTTGAATCCGGGCTGGACAATCATTTTTGATAACTTTGTGCCCAAGTGTTCACTATCATATGACTAAGGTGTTTGTATTCTTTGTTCTTAAGAATATAAACACCTTAGTCATAGAATAATACCAGTTTGTATTCTGGTGGGATTCTTGGACTAATATGCAAAGTCTCAAAGTGATTGAAAATTGAGACTTTAGTATAGTGACCTGAATTTTACTACTGTTTCTAGCATGGGTAACAAGAGAAGAGAAAGTCCATTCATACAACTCAATAGCCTTGATGCCCATGTTCGCGTATATAAGGCCCTCTTGGTGGTGTTTGCTTTAATATCAGCAGGTTTGACTTGACAAATTGAATTGGTAGTTATAATTGTAAATTTGATTACATGTGGAATCAACAATCTCATTAGATGCTAGACTTGTGTGCGCCCACTATAACTTGTCCATTTAAATGTTTAATCTCTCGTGGTTATTGCTTATACATTGTAAACACTCGTATTTTCTTAGATATGGAATCAACCAGGCACCTCAATCGTACCTAAGGTTTTTTCATCGATGCAATCTGCTGTCATCAAGAGACTCCTACGAAGATTTCAGGTGCAAGAAGGTCAACTGATTCTCCTCCATAAACTCTAACTCAGCAAGCCTCTAAAAAATTGAAGACAACTAATGCAATTACAACTATTGTCGAAGGGAGTGGAACATCAATTTGGAAGCAACTTTACTGGTTAGTTGGAGTATTTTTTTTATAGCTTTGTTAAAAATACTAGAATGACTGGATTCGAATTACATAGTGAAGTCATTGTAATCTAATGTTTGAATAACCTTGTGGATGATTAGCTTATCACAATTATTTTTATAATGTAATCGATCATATTTAATTTTGTCTGCACTCATTGATATGAGTGGGTTTAATTTAATGTATGCTTGTGGTTTTGAAAGTGTATTTGCTAAACACATGGACAGCTATGAAAAATATCAGGTGGGGTTTAATATGAAAATGAATTGGTAATTTCAAAAAGAAAAACGACTATATAGCTCGGATCTCAAAATCACTGTGCCATATAGGCTGGTTCTATGGGCAAAAAGATTGACCAAATAGCCCGGATCTCATAATATCCGGTCTATATAGTCTGTTTCCTGAGTCATTTGATGGATAAAATAACCCGGACAAACAATATCCGGGCTATATTATGGACCAAATAACCCGGATATGCAATCAGGTCCGGGCTCTAAAGTCTTTTAAAATTTTGGGGCAAAAATCTGACAGACTCTAATAGCCAGGTGTGTGTTTTTCAGATCCGGGCTCTATACCTATTATCACACCACTCTGATGCCCGGACCCTATTTATCCTATATCCGGGCTATATTAGCTGAAACGCCCGGGCTAATAGGTGTTTTTTCTACTAGTGGCGCGAGGCAAGCAGAAGCTGAGCTTGCCCAATTTCTAACCACTGCAGAGGATTACATGCATCCAACTCTCGTCGTGCCTGAATCGGCGATTCTAATCCCTGAAAACTCTTTTGAAATTCGCACTCAATTTCTTATAGAGCTTAAAAATAATGCTTTTTATGGAAAATTTAATGAGTGTCCTCTTGAACATATTACCAAATTTTTCTGACATGTGTCGTACTGTTGCTGAAGGTACAACTCTGGAATATGTCAAGATGAAGGCTTTTCGCTGGTCTCTCGCTGGACCTGCACTGAAGTGGCTTGAAGGGCTGAAACCAAGATCCCTCACAACATGGGCCCAAGTAGAGCAAGAGTTTCTGAACAAATTCTTCCCTCCCGCCAAAACAGCACTCCTCCGCCAGAAAATCACAGCCTTCAAACAGAAGCCTGGGGAACCGTTAGCAAAGGCATGGGAACGCTACAAAGAACTGCTGCGATCTTGCCCTACTCATGGACAGCCACCCTACGTCGTTCAGGAGATCTTCTTCAACTCTCTTGACCAAGTCACTAAGGACAGAATCAACCAGTATACTCGCTATGAGTATCTGACGATGCCACCAATTGACGCTTGGGGTGTGCTGGACAAGCTCACCAATTATGAAAACAAATATGGGTCTACTGCAAACTATGAGGAGAACTCCTATGCCAGGCCAACACCATCTATGCCACTCTATGAGCCAGCAAAGGAGATTGACCCGGATGTCAGGGAGCAGTTCTAGAGAGACAAGAATCGCAAGCTCCTCAAGCAAGTCAAATATCTGTCTGTCAATCAGCCTTGCATCGAATGCAAATCACAGCGGCACACCACTACTGAGTGCCCACACACTGAGTAAGTGAGGTTGGCAGAGACACATGAAGAGGTAGCCTACGCTAGGGGTCCAAATCGCTACATGGGAGATCAAAGGTTCTATCAACCGCAGTGGAACCAAGGTCGTCCTAGGAACCCCCACCATACAGAGCTCCAGGACATCCAGAAAGAGATCAAAAGAAAGATGACTTACAGCTCATCCTTGAGGAGATGCGTCGGAATCAAGGCACCATCAACAACCAGTTCCAGAACATCACTACAAAATTTGGAGAACTAGACATCTGGAAAAGGGGAATAGAGACCCAGATGGGTCAAATCGCTGCACAGATCCCACGACCATCCGGACAGCTCCCTGGGCAAACAGAACCAAATCCTAAGAGGAAGACCAGACACATCGCAGCTATCAAACTCAGAAGTGGGCATCAATTACACGAGCCAGAGGTCGGGAAACATCAAGACAAGGCAGAGCAGCAACTCGACACAAAGCAGGATCAACTCGATCTCGAGGAACCTTTACTCGATCTCGACAAAACTCTCGTCGACACAGACCAGAAGCCCAGCTCGGACTCCACTGCGAAGCCCAACAACCCGAGGTCGACAACCCAAGTCGAGATCGAGGAAACACTGGTCGAGATCGAGGAGAAAGTGGCCGACTTCGACGACTCTGCAACTCCTCTGAAGCAGAAAAAGCCACTGCCTTTCCCTTCCAAAGCACAGAAAGACCCCACTGCAGGTAGGTTTAACCGTTTTGTTAATATGCTACAAGAACTAAACGTCTCTATTCCTTTTACAGAAGCCCTGTAAGAGATGCATGGATATGTCAAATTTCTGAAGGAAATCCTGAGCAAGAAGCGATTCATCTCAAAAATCGCAGGCGAATGCAAAGTACTCCACTTCCCTGAAAAGAGACCTGACCCTGGTAAGTTTTCTGTTACTGTGGGTTTTGGACAATATAAATATGAGTCTCTGTGTGATTTAGGAGCAAGTGTGAGCATCATGCCCTTATTAATCTGGCAGAAGGTAAAAATAGGATGCATAGAGCATGTGGATGCCAAGCTATACATGGCAAACAATACAGTGGTCATCCCTACAGGTATAGTTGAGAATGTCCCCGTCCAGGTTGGTAAATTCTTTGTTCCAGCAGATTTCCTTATTATAGACTGTGCTGAAGATCCTACTAGCCCTATTATTCTTGGTAGACCATTCTTAGCTACTGCAGATGCCAAAATTAGTGTTAAGAATCGATCGCTCACCTTCACCATAGGCGATGAGGTTTTAGATTTCTCTTTTTGCCCTGCAAAGGAGGAAATTTCATGGCTAGAGGTAAAAAGCATCAGCAACCACGGGACCAAGCAATCGACGGAGGAAAGCACCAGCACTGTACTCGAGATCGACAAAGCTTCCTGGATCTTGACTAACCCTCTACTCGATCTCGACCAAAGCTCATCGATATCGACTTCCTCTGCTGAGCCACAGACTTGCCCAGAGCCTAAGTATGGGGTCCCTGTACTCGATATCGACTAACCCCAAGCCCGAAGATTTCTGTTTTGGGTCCGAAAAGGTAAGTTCAGGTATGAATTCTACTCCCCCTCAGTCCATTAAGAAAATTATCAATAATTTAAGGGGAGGTAAGGCCCTGTGGCGAGAGAATCTGCGGAAATTAAGAGCTGGAAGGAAGAAGAAGAAAGAGAAGGAAGATTATGCAAGCAACCACCTGTTAGCTGAGCTTGCATACTACAATCAGGACCTAGATGATCCAGGAGAAGGGCCAATCATGAGCGGGCCCCACACTAATGGTCCTTGAGCGCAAACGGAGAAGTCGGCCTAGCGACTCTAAAATCTAGAGCATGTATATAAAAGTTTATGAATTTTGGGACTTTTGAACTTTTTGGTTTTGGTTTTTGGTTTTAGTTTTTTGGTTTAGAATACTTCATGTGGATAGTCTTGTTTTTGTATGCAATCTAACACTTTTAGGTCGACAAGCATAGAAGGATCGCAAAAAGTTGAAAGAAGAAGTCCCTGAAAAACAGTCAGAATCGACGAAGGCCAAGCCGACAACGACAAGGAGGAGCAGCCTAGAAACTCCTCGATATCGATTAGGCCAACTCGATATCGACAAAGCCCAGAAGCTCCTCGACTTCAGAAATCCACTGGACACAGACAAGCTCCTCGATATCGAGTTCTGTACTCGAGATCGACAAAGATTCTACTCGACCTGCACTGATCTGCCCTCCTCGATGTGTTATCCTGTGAGTTCCTTCCTTTACTCTTGTTTTTATTTGATTTTATACAGTGGGGACACTGTATATTTTAAGTATGAGGTGGGGGGAAGGGCTCATTATCATTATTATATGTTTTAGTCTTGCTTTTGGTTTTACATGGTGAAATTTTAATTTTTATGTTATGCATTCATGTTTAAATTTTATGCGTTTTAGTCTTTTGTCATACTTTAGTCTTGTTTTTAGTTGCATAAGAAAAAATAAAATAAAAATAAAAAAAAATGTCGAAAAAAGAAAAAAAAATGCATGTAAATTTTTTTTTCATTGTCTTAGTTTTTATACCCTAACTTAGATGTCCTATGATGATAAATAATGACTGACTTGAACATACAAATCCTATGGCATGTTTGGAAGGTTTAGCCTAAGTCCTCGAAATTGTTTTTATGTAGATTGTGAACTTGTGATGAAATTGAGCACATATGATCCTAAGCTAAAGGTTAAAATCCAACAAAAATTGTCCCAGTGAGAATTTTTGCCTTATAGGGAGAACATTAAAAAAATCCCTCTGCTTTCTTGAGTGTATTTACTCTTCCTATGCATCTCTAAATGTTGTGATAGTTATTCAAAACCAATGCATTTATATGTCTATGTAAATGAGAATTAAATGATGGAGGCACCTTTTAAGCCAATTTTATCCTCTCTTTACCTACCCTGCATTATCCCTGCTTGAAGCCAGAACATTAGCCTGAGACTTTTATTATAAACTTCACAAAATTATCCTTAGCCAAATTGAGTCTGACCCCCATTTGGGAATTAAGACTTAGAGTTGGTTGGAATAATGATTTGTGGAAAGAATGAGCTTGTGTTTCATTTCAACTAAGAAGGATTTTTGAGTTTACTAAAATATGGGTTGGTTTTATAATTTTTATCTTGCTATGCATATTATGTAAAAGGATTTTTGGCTCACCTTATAAATGCACCATTAGTTTTATTTTATTTTCGTTCAAAAAACAATCGAAAAAAAAGAAGAAAAAAAGTATATATGTTTGTGAATAAAGTGCATGAGCCAAATTTACCTTATTTCTTTCATTATTCGCAAGATACATACTTTGGAGAGGTTGAGGAAGTTTGAAAGGTTACATACTTCATTACGATAAATTGGAGAGTTTGGTTGATGCATATGATTGAGAGTTATGGTTTGGTTGAGTTGTGTTGGAGATTTAGGAGTCTTGATTCCCGAATTTTATTAAGCACCACATGGCCAAATAATTCCATGCCCTTATATTTCTTACCAAGCCCCATTACAACCCCGCCGAATGGAATCTTCTTTGAAGAATTCTATTGAGCGAAGTCCTCCTGATAATTCTTGTTGCATTTACATAATTGGTTGCGAAGTGGATTTATATTTAAATTGCAATATTTATGAGATTGTATATGGAATTGAGTTGAGAGATGATCTACATAGCCTAAACACATTGAGAGCTGAGTGTAAACACATTATTACTGTGAGGTTGGATTTATATTGCCTATGCCTGTGGATCGCTCATATATGTGTGATGACGTTAGAATCACTTGTCTTACATTGCTACTACTTGAGATGTTGCTTTTGACAAAAGGCGAAGACTTGAAGGATGTGTTGTAGGTCTTGGTTATTGTTTTGTTATTGCTTGAGGACAAGCAAGTCTAAGTATGGGGTGATTTGATGTCACTAAGGTAGCCATGTCTTTATTCATATTTTAGTTCCATATTCTATACACTTTGCATATTTCGGGGTGGGAATATGTCGAATTTATGTAGTTTATGTTAATTTGTCAGAAATAGAGATCTACATAGGTTTCTGTTTAATATTGCAGAATATGGAGCCATTTCGGGGGAAAACCAAGAAGTCAAGACGGAGGACACATTTTACTCTATATCGACTAGTCTTCGTCGATGTCAACCATCCATGTCCGGACACACCTTGATCGAGGAGCCCATGTCGAGAAGCTGAAGACGAGCCAACCCGACTCCAGCACTTTCCTCGAGATCGAGTTACCTACTCGATGTCGACAAAGCCCTGAAGACCATGCCCGGAGTCGAGGAGAAGCCCACCCGAGGATGCCGAGGAGAAACTACGCGACCTGGCTAGGCACCCGGACACCACAACTCGATGTCGAGGACTTTTCTCGATGTCGACAAAGCCGAGCACCTGTCCGAGCATGTCGAGAAGAGTTGCTCGACAACACCAGCAAACCTAGTCGATAAGCCCACTCAACTCGAGATCGAGGACTTTCCTCGAGATCGACGAATTCCAGAGCACACATCTGAGCCAGTCCGAGGAAGAGCTGCTCGACGTCACCAGGCCGAGCTATGTCCGACACTGTTACTCGAGATCGAGTTATTTCCTCGAGATCGACGAACCTCAGGAGCCAATGTCTGAGTCAGTTCGAGGAAGAGCAACCCGAGACGCTGAGCCACTGAAGTCGATGAGCCACCATTACTCGAGATCTAGGAAAACTCCTCGAGATCAAGGAAATCTTCCAGAAGCCGCGTAACGCGTTGTGCTGTCCTACTCGGATTGGGATTACTTGGAGCCGAAGATTGCCAAGTCTATCCGATTTTATCAAGTTACATCATGGAGAAGAAGATTTATCCACAAGTAGATATTTTAGTTCTTTAGATATAATTTTCTTTTTAGATTTAATTATATTATTCTATTTATTTATCTTTAATGTTTTAGATATAGATTTAGATATAGATAGAGATATTCTATCCTTGAATAGCAAGGAGTAGAAGGCTATAAATAAAGCCCATGGGGCTGATTTTAGGAATCATTCAATTCACAAGTAGAGAAGTAGTTCACAGAGACGGTTTAGGAGTTCGAAGGTTTTAGGGTTTTGGCGTTCAACGAGAGTTGGATTGCCGGGATTGTAAAGGCTTTGAATTTAGTTTAATGCAAGTTTCTTTTCATACATCGATGTCTGAGGTTGCGATGAAGCGCGAGTAGTCCACCCACTTCTAGGGTTGGGGCGAGCCCGACGATAGCCATGCGTGTTTGAGGTAAAAGATCCGATTTTTATCATTTCTTGAGCATCTACTACTTGTTATGTGTTTATTACCCATCTAATGGAGGTCCATGCTAACAACTTGGATTGTAAACATAAAATCAGTAGAGACAATTAGGGTTTCTTGAAAGAGTTGTCTAATTGTTGAAAAAGGCGAAAGCTTAGTCCTTTGATGCGAATTATATGATTATCTGTTTTATTCTTGCCTTATGCATGCTTGGTTATCATTGTTGCAAACCCCAATCTTGGAAGTCTTTTACATACAGTTTAGTTCAAAATCCCAAAGCACTTGTTTTTACTTTCTTTCGTTTTAGTTTTCTGTCTTCCTCGAGATCGACTAGCACTCCTCGATCTCGAGTTACTGATTCTCGATCCAGCATCGCCGTAGATCCTGTGTGCAGGTGATCGACAAGCGCCAACCCGACGTCGATGACCCTACTCGATCTCGAGTAAGCCTTTGTCGAGATCGACCAAAACTGCCGAGTTGCTGCTGCTGTTCGACTATCCGATCTTCTGTCGAGCAACTGTACTCGAGATCTAGGACCCCTGTTGTCGACCACTTCTGTGAGATTTCTCCGCTGCCTAGGATCCGTTGGCACGCTTCCTCGTGGATCGATCTTGACTTCCCACTGCTTCATCGGGAGGAAGTCTTGTAATTATTTGTGTGGGCAGAGTCTGGTTTGATCTATATTTTATATTTTAAACTCGATTTCCTCCTACAACACCTATTACGATCTTATTATCGTCCTTGAGAGTGTGAGATGGGTTTTAGGGATTTGTTTCGGCAATGGTATGGTTAGTGTTTTGGTTTGGGGGTTGGTGTACTTTGCCTTTCTTGTTGTGGTACATGTTTCTTGTGAACGGTGACTGATTTGCCAAGTTATAGACATCGTGGAAATACGATCGAGTTTGGAGTCCAATTTGAGGTGTCCGCTAGTGATCCCCAGAGTTCTCTGTGAGCGTCTTCTTTGTAGCTGGCCGGTTCGTTGATTCTGCTAGCTTGTAGTTCAATGTTGGATGACAAGTACTTTATTTTTGCATTTTTCTTTCCGTCATTTGCTTCTTGCTATTCCCTTTCGGTCATTTGCTTTTGTTATTTGATTCTTGTTATTTGATTCTAGTTGTGCATGATGGTTAGTTCATGTACCGGTCTGTCCGGTCTCTCGGCTTCTGTAGATTTGTCTAGAGAATTGAATTTCTTTACTTATATAAAAAAAGGATTTTTTCCTGAAAAAAAGAGTGGTGCTTTTGTTTAATTATTAACTAGTCTTATTACCTTGAAGCAAAAAAAAACCTAGTCTTATTACCCGCGTTCTTTGCGGTTTTTAATAAAATATATTTTATTATATAAGTCACAATATATATCCCTTTTACTGATAAGTTATTTTTGTTTTTTCAAATGATAATTGATAACTGAATTATAAATGATTTAATAAAATTGAGCCAATAAAAATTATAATATGTAGCAAAGATCGGAAAACAAAACTTTTAAAGGTGATACAATTTACAATCAAAATCTTCTTGTATTTAATAAATGAAATGGTGTTATAAACCGATAGAAAGCAGAGTAGGAGAAAGACAGAGAAAGGTGAGATGTCTGTTACTTGTATCCATTCTCAAGAGATTACAAGCCTTATATAGACAATAGAGGTAGGGGTTATAGGAGGTGAAACATCTATCTCCTTAAAGGTTTTACAACACTCCCCCTTGGATGTACACCTCTTAACATTAAAATTTGTCTCGTTAAAAACCTTGCCTAGATAAACCCAATGGGACAAAAACTAGGACTAAGGGAAAAAGAGTACATATGTCATTTGATACGCTTTGATGATACTGCCTCGTTAAAAACCTTGTCAGGAAAACCCAGTGAGACAAAACCTTATCGAAGGGAAAAAGATTGCAGTGCGTATATTCTCCCCCTGAAATCAACATTCTTCTTGCAGCTTTCTCTATTTGATAAGCTCTTTGAACATCTTGATAAAGCTGACTTCATGAAGTGCTTTCGACGTGCGCAAGTTAAAATGCATTCATGTATCAGACTCGAGTTCGATGCGATAGACTTCCTTGTCTTTGGTGATGAGCTGCTTTCAATGCACAAATATAAGGTACTTCCGGACCTAGTGTGCTTTTCATTGTTTGATGCGGGGGATATGATGTATAGATGTTGTATAAATTGCCTCATTAAAAACCTTACCTTGGAAAAAACCAGTGGGATAAAAACCAAGATTAAGGAAAAGAGTACAACGTTGTGTATAGTACTTCAGGACTCAATACACTATGTCATCACTTACACAATATTTCTAGTACTATAATCACCCTTTGGATTAATCGTGTACATATGACAAGGCTTTCATATTGATGCTTCGGGCATTTCAAATTAATCAATCATTTTCACTTATATTCTTTTATTAATGATCAATTTGAGTATATAATTGTTATACCTGTTAATTATGGTTAGGGTCGATTCATCGACAACCAAAGATTATATCCACTACAGGTGAATATATTTTCATATCATCCACTATAGACTGTATGCAATCTATCTTGCTATATATCTTACAGCTTCATTTCGCTTATTGCGGTTTTGTATAAACTCCCAATTAAAACCAATGATGATATGCTATCCGATGTTGAATTGGAACTACGGGCCAATATCATCATGCTTAAAGGATTCATCTTTGCATGAATTTCTTCTTTCTATCTCTTTTATCATCATTTCGATGTCAACATCCATTATTTGATTGATGATCGTCATATTCCCATGAGCTCTTTTCACTTATAAGGAATTCTAAAGTGAGAGCCATGTGATCTTCAACACTTCTGGTGTATTTGAGAATAACTTGATTTTTGTTTGTTTCGGAGTTACTTCTGGAACCTCCAAAGAAGCTAGCTAGTGTAATATATGTGACTTAGTCACTTTCTTGGCCTTAGTAAATGCATTCGATGACTTTCTGCTAAACCATATAATTATCATTTGGTGTACATAAGTGTTGAACTTCTGGTTCTCTTTCATTTATCCGCGGATCCCAAATGATAAAGAAGTTGCTTTCATGCATTCTCTATCTTAATACAGTCTCATTTCCTCTCCCCCTAAATACCGAGCATTTGATCACCTTTATAAAGCTCGAGGTATTTGATATCATTAGGGACTCAAACCCCATGTATCATTCAACTTTTTTGTGGTCTTTTAGTTAATTTTGGAGGAGGCATCAGAACATATCCTCTCTTCTAGAGCTAATTTGGGAGAAGTTATTGTGTCAAATTCGAAATGCAAAAATGCATGGGCCCATTTGACTAATGACTCTTCTAGGTCGTTATGAGCTACTTAATGCTCAACAATGTGATTGATAACATTCTCTACCTTTTCATATGACCAATGTGTTAAGGCATCTATATTGGAATAACACTGGTCCATATGACAATGTTTAATGTTCATAGTTGTCTCATTGAACTCGATCAAGAGACATAAGAGACTTTGCATTTACTCTTTATTATAGACGGTCTTGTTATTATTTTGCCAAGAGAACAAGCCGTACATGTATGGTCACCCTTATTGAGGATCTTCCGGTCCTAGGATATTCTAGTCCTTTTGGTGGGTATTCATGTGAATTTCAATGATCTTGCAAATCATCGTTTCACTTGAGTGACCAAATGCCACAAAGAATAAGATTTTATCATAAAATAACTTCTGGTTAGTGACATCACAAGTCTCAATGGTAAAACATTCTAACCATTGAACTTTGTACATGGTGATCCATTTATTTAATCATATGCCGTTAACTGGGTATTTCCATAACTTCTGTTGGTGTCATACTGCAGGTATGAAACTAATGACCAACTACGTGTATTCATTAGATACACTTTATATATCCTTATTCATAATGTTCTTCGGGACATTAGAATTAACCGTACAAAGATGACCTAGTTATAAGCCACAACAATAACTTAATTGGTTGCGCGCTTAACCATTACCTCTTTTACACCTTCTACAGGAGGGGCATGCTTCGGGTCATGTTTACAGGAGTGTCACGAAGTGGCCTTGTAAACCGGATCATGCTTTGCGGTTATTTGTATTGGTTGTACTTAACCAAATAAAAATAGTTCTGAATATGTCATAACCCATATACCATGTACTTCTTCAAGAGTACAAATGTTTAAAATAAGATCTTATATACTCTTCTTGAGTTTATAAGAATATGAAATTAGAGTCTTCAAGCTCTTATGCAGACTTTGATGAAAACTCACAATCTGCTGGATTGTTTATAAATGGCATCGAGACTTCGAACTCTTAGCGAGATAAGTGTCACAATCTACTGGATTATTTTACCATTTGAATTTAGGAACTTCGAGCCCAACCACAAAATAGGTGTTGAAAAACTCACAATATAGTGGATTAAGAGAATAATAATAATAAAACTATGTAAAAGCTAATACTAAATAGTAAAGTATATTAAGAGACATGTATATCAACAACAGTAATCTTAAATAAATAAATAAAATTAATGTCAACTTCGAGTGACAAGAAAATTTAACATAGATCTTCGAGACCTTTTTATCACCTACGTTAGGAGGTGGTATTCTTATATGCAATTTTATTGTTTACTGCGGGAACCTGATGCCAGAGTTGATTTGTTTCTCTGGCTCTACGAATCATCACTACAAGGATGACGTTTACCAGCTCATCCCTACGAGGGTGTGATTTGCCTATTCCTCTACTTCGGGAAATGAGTCTGTTGATTTGCTTCGGGAAATGAGTCCGTTCATTTGCTTCGGGAAATGAGTCCGTTCATTTGCTTCGGAAAATGAGTCCGTTCATTTGCTTCGGAAAATGAGTCCGTTCATTTGCTTCGGGAAAAGAGTCCATTCATTTACTTCGGGGAATGAGTCCGTTCATTTGCTTCGGGAAATGAGTCCATTCATTTGCTTCGGGAAATGAGTCCGTTCATTTACTTCGAGAGATGAGGGAAAACAAATAGAATTTAAATAAATAAAATAAAATAACATGCATATGAATTAAGTAAACATAAATAATAAATATAATTTCATCACTACGAGGATGAAATTTATCATTTCATCGCTACGGGGATGGGATTTATCGATCACGATCAAGTTATTTACCAATTTCATGATTTGAGATTAGTTTATATCCACTTCGAGGGATAAAACTTACCACTTCGGGGGTGATATAATTTATATAACTTATGTCTACACGACTACACATCATCTTCGGGGACGTGATCATATACTTCACAAGGGCAAAACATGCAACCTTGGAAGTTTTGGGCCTTTTATGTAGATATATAAAAGGTACGAGCTAATTTGTGATTTTTAAAGATTTCAGGCCGATTTTGTAATTAATTAAAAAAACTGCAACCTTTCTTCTTCGATATAAATGCACAGAGGCGACGAAGTGGCTCGTATACTTCGTCTTCTTCACGCCGACTGTTCGGAGAAGCATCCAACAGATCTGCGATGGTGTAATCGGCCATGGATGCGGTTCGACGATGACGATCGCGGCGGATCGGAGTATTCTAACGGTCATGTATGCGAGTAAGGGGTAGCACGTACGGTGGCGTTGGGCATTTGTGACGGTCATGGATGCGAGTGAGGAGTATTCTACGCTGGGCATTGGGTCTTTCTAATCTCATCCTACCAATCGGATTCAGATCTGGAGGGGTAGGAGTTTGTCCGATGATCGATCAAAGTCGATTTGGATAGAAGTGAGGTGGAGACGAAGTGGGCCAGGACGATGTCGAATGCCACCACTTGGTGCCGTCGATTGCCGGGACATGATCGGTGGAATTGATCTCCAGGAGAGAGATCAGTGGATTTGATCAGAGCAAATCGGGAGGCAGATCTCCAGAAGAGAGATCGGATGACGGCTAGATGGGTTGGAATTGAATAATACGTTGGAAAGCGAAGATCGGATGATCAATGGAGATCTAGAGGGGGCTTTTTGATTTGCCGACTCCATCGGCCAAATCCTCGGAGATCAATCCAACGACAGGTTGGAAAGCGAAGATGGAAATATTTTCACACAGAACAATCAATTGATCGATCGATCGAGTCGATCGTGCTGATAACGTGTTATAAACCGATAAAAAGTAGAGTAGGAGAAAGACAGAGAAAAGTGAGATGTCTGTTACTTGTATCCATTCTCAAGAGAGTACAAGCCTTATATAGGCAATAGAGGTAGGGGTTATAGGAGGGGAAACATCCATGTCCTTAAAGGTTTTACAACAAATGGTTAATATTATGTTTTTTTTAAAGAAATCTTTCCATATTATATTAATGATAATGTTTTATTGTATATTTGTGGTTAAACGATTTAGTGATTTACAATCAAAATATTCTTGAATTTAATAAATGAAATGGTTAAGATTGTGATTAAAAAAAGAAGCAATCTTTCCATATTATATTTATGATAACGTTAAAATTTTATCGTATATTCGTATGATTGTTTAGTTCATTAAAATTAATTAAATTTTAAGTCTCAAAATGATATTGAAATATAACTAACCAACATATAATAATTTAATATTTAAATTAATTATATAATTATTATTAATGAAAATGCCTAAAATGAAAAAAACCGCTACCTAGCCCTAACCTCAAAAAACCCTAGTTGCAACACAAACAACTCTTCCATCTCTAGCTTGCCCAGGTGCCTCCTCCCTCATGTGGGTTCCTCCGGCCGCCTCCCTAGCGGTTTCGATGGCGGACACGACCCTCTCCCCTGAGCTGGTTCCCAGGTTCGCCATCTTTTTCGAGTTCCTGCTTAGGTCGGGTGGCGCCGGCCTCCCTAGAAGTCGAAACCCACTCCTCCTCCGCCACCTTCCTTCTCCACTCTTACACCATCCGCCGGAGTCCAACTGTTTTCCGGCGATTTGCCGCTCCTCGTCGTCGGTGGCTCCGCTCCTCCCCATCCTCCGATGCCCCACTTCTTAACTTCGATCCGCCTCCATTGCCACCCTCAACCGTATCCTCCGCCGCCGATATCTTGGGTCACCTCCCCTCCTGCAGTGTTGATGGTGTCGACCCCCACTACGACGCCTTCAGCCTCTCCTGGTAAGCGCTTCAAAGAAATCGAAAACCCAACCCTAAAAACCCAACCCTTCTTCAATACAATCAGCCGCTACCGCCTCCTGTTCGATGGCTCCCCGGGCTCTCTCCAACCTCCACCAACCTATCCTCCACTACCGTATGGTGGCCGGCCAACGCCGCCCATTCTCCTTGTTGTTTGCCAGCATGGGTGCGTTTCTAGCCTCATCGATTGCAACCCTTGCTCCTCCGACTCCATATAACCTCCCCAAGTTACACCTCCCCACCTTGAAGCCCCAAATCTCTAAATCAAACACCCTGTACAATAGACATACTCAACATGCAACCCCAAATCTCAAAACAAATTTGATTTTACCTATAGACCCACAAAATCAAAGTAACCCAAATCTAATTTTATCCCTACTTCCCCTTCTCTTCCAAGATTAGCAGCCCGTTGATGATGCTTGGATTCATGACCCTTGGGTCTACATCCGGCGTCACCACCAACTTATTCTATGAAAATTTTTGAATCCGAGCCACCACATGCAACAATAGTACATGTAACAATACTGCTGAACAAGCCTGCTCGTTGCCGTAGCGGGATCAGATCTGCAATCATCATCACTTTCCAATCCAAGCCACAAGAACTGAATTTAGAATCAGCGGCTCCCAAGTTTTATCGGAAGACTTTCCTAGACTTTTTAATTCTAATTTTATGTAATTATAATCTTAGATAATTTTTTTCTTTTTGACTGGCGACCCTCTGTGTAGGGTCATTCAAGCCATCTGTTGATGGCTTCAAGATCGCTTTGTCAATCTACTTCTTGTCTACTGTAAAAAAAAAATTATATAATTATTAATAAAGTTGAATTAAATTAATTGATGTGTCTAATAGAAGTGGGGTCAATTTTCACCATGAATCGATATATAGAAGAATTCCATCAGAGCCCGACACACATATAGACGTGCAGACACATTTTTTTTATAAAAAAAAACATGGTTGCACGTAAAAAATAACGTGCAAAACAAAGATGCACATCAAAAGCGACGTGCAACCACGTTTTCTTAAAAATTAAAAAACGTGGCCCTTCGTCTCCACTTTCATATCCCAGATCGACGAGAGAGAGAGAGAGAGAGAGAGAGAGAGAGAGAGAGAGAGAGAGAGGGTTGTCGGCGACGAGAGATCGATCGAGAGAGAGCTATTCCGAGAGAGAGAGAGAGCGAGAGTCCGAGACAGAGAGAGATGGAGAGAGAGTCGGAGATGGAGACGGAGGTGGTGGTGCCGACGGCGGTGGTGGAGGCGATGGAGAGAGAGACGGAGATGGAGACGGATGAAGGTGGGGGTGTGGTGGTTGAGGGTGTGGCGGTGGAGGCATTGGAGGGTGGTGGTGGCGAGGCGGTGGATGTGCAGGAGGTGGTGGCGGAGGAGGAGCATGCAGTGGCGGTGGAAGGTGGTGGTGGTGGGGCGGTGGCGGTGTAGGAGGTGGTGGCGGAGGAGGAGCAGGCGCCGATGGAGGTGGCGGCCGGAGAGCAGCCGGAGGCGGAGGTGGTTGTGCCACAGTTGGTGTCGGATGCGACGTAGGCCCTATTACCGCCGCATAAGTGGCGTTGTATGGAGGTGTCGCCTGTCCCAACCCCACCGGTATGTTATTTGAATTATTTAATTATTTAATTTTATATTAATAGTTTTATTGTTTTTATAATATAGTTTCATAATATAGTTTTATAGTTTATAATTTATAGTATATAGTTGATAGTTTTTGGTTTATAGATGATAGTTGTTATGTTATTTTATATTTATAGTTTTATAATATAGTTTTTAATATAGTTTGTATAATATAGTTTTAAAAAATTGAAATATTTGTTATATGTTTATAGTTTTATAGTTTTATAATATAGTTTTATAATATAGTTCGGGAATATAGTTTTATAATATAGTTTTATAGTTTTATAGTTTATAGTTTCTATGTTATTTTATGTTCATATTTCTTATAATATAGTTTTCATTACTTGAAATATTTATTATATGTTTATAGTTTATAAGACATTAAAAGACATTAATAGACATTATGTAAAGGACATTAGAAGACATTAAAAATATAGTTTTTACAATATCGAAAAGACATTAAAAATACATTAAAAGACGAAATAACAACTCACGAACTAAAAGAACGAACAAGTTACGAACGTATGAACCAACTGTAATTAATGAATTAGCATAAGTAATACAGGAAGTAACATACTCTTAAACATTTCATAATAACAGTCGACGAGACTCTTGAGGATTGATGGTACCCTACGGGTTGTTAGGGTCGGAGACCGGGCAGTGGTTAGTCAGTGTAGGTTAAAGGGTGGGGGTGAGGATATGGTTGAGGGAGGAGCGGAGGGGGTGACGGTACCTGCTCTTAGAGAGGAGATGTGGACCCATACAGTAGATGATCTGTTGTTGTCTACAGAGGGCGCCCAGCAGACCGTGGGGATCCCCAGTACGACGAGGATGACAGATTCTAGCCGGGTCTGCCTGATTTTCGCTCCTCCGGAGATCCGTTGGCTGGGCAGGAGCTCTCGATGCCGTCCGACGATATACTCGGCGGGTGCGTCACTGATTTTGTTGGGGGTCGACCGGCCCATGGGGGTAGACCGGCGGAGCAGCTTCCCCCCACCATCCACGAGACTTCGACTTCCGCCGTCCATGAGGCATCTACTTCTACCACCCTTGATGCTGAGGCTTCGACCTCCCGCACACGAGCGCCGATATAGCTGGCTTCTGCGGATGACACCATCCATAACGTTGTAGAGGAGATGGAGGACGTACAGGAGAGGCAGGAGGGGAAGCAGGAGGGACTGGCAGGGTGGCAGCAGGAGAGGCAGGAGGTTCTGCAGGAGGGGCCAGAGGAGAGGCAGGAGGGGGAGGGAGAGCAGAGGGGCGCGGGTGATGCACCCATCCCTGTGCAGCCTGCTGGACCGGCTGCTGATAGCATGCATTTAGGTAGGCATAATAGGTTGCATTTAGCTTAGTTATGATGCATATCATGCATGGATTAAGTACAATTTGCACATTTGCTCTCTATGTTGGTGGAGTCGGAGTCTACACACTTTTATTCATTATTTCAGGTAATCGTGGATCCGATGATTAGACATGGGTTGATAACGCATTGGATGATGATGTTTAGTCGATCGAGGAAGCTTACATGAAGATCTAAAGAGGTCCTGAGAAGAAGAAGCGAGCCTAAACGAAGAACAAGTCTGCAGAAGTTGTCGCCAGACATGCTAAATTTATTTTGCACTTTCTAGAGGCCTCGGTTGTCCGATTGACTATTATGTCCATGTGTTGGAAAGCTCTTTCAGAGAGCTTCAACTTTTCTGTTGACGTCAAGAGCTGATTCGACCTGCATTTTCCGTGAAAGACTGATGCAGCGGGCGCCGCAATATGTTGCGGGCGCAGCAATATGCTGTGGCCGCAGCCGCCGCATGTTCCAGCAGTGGGACTGGAGGAAGCCGCGTGCAACGGCCGCAACATTTTCTTTGAAACCCTATTTTGTTTTGTGGCCGACTTAGACTTTTTAAAAGGCCGAATATTATTAGTTTTACTTCACTTCTATTGTATTTCATGTTATATCAGACAATTAGAGATTGAGCGATGTCTTCCATGAGGAACTAAACTCATCTGTTCTGTCTGCAATTTGAAGCTATATTTGGATTGATTATGAGTTTCTAATTCTCCTACCTAAATTCCTTTAATGAATGCTTCGACTTCCTTGCGCTTGAATGTTTGATTGTTTTGTTCTATCGTGCCTGATCAACTTGGTAGAATCAATTCAATTGCTAGGGTTTTGTAGATTCCTGGTTGCGAATCTTAACCCAAGTAGCAAACTTGTTCCTTTAGGGCTGGTTGAACTAATTGAATGAGTAGGAAGTTGAATGTGTTTTTAAATCCCTCTTTAGGGACAGAAAATGCCTTGGTTAATCTCTGAACTTAAAGTTATCAATTGGGTTAAATCCTTCTTTAGGGACTGTTCAATTGATAAGGGTTTCTAGGACTTGTTGGACTAGTAACTATATTAGGTCAGGACAAGGGCATTCATAGAAAACTTAAAAGGACGAGAAGAAGTTACAATATCAATTCAACCAAATAAAATGGATAATTGTAGGTAGAGCGATTCTCTCTAAATTGTTTTGCATCAATTTGTTTTTATTTTATTTTGTTTTCTTTTTAAATCTTAATCAACCAAAACCCCCTTTCTACTAATTGGTAAATACTCATTGTTGAGAAATACTTGATTCTCTGTGGGATCGACCTCTTACTTACTTGCTATACTAGTTTGTAGGTTTGAGTTTTATTTTGATACGGTTTACGCGACTAAATATTGTTCATCAAATTGGCGCCATTGCCGGGGAATCATGTTTATTTCTTTGTTTTGTGTATTTATTGATTTTTGTGCATATATCTAACCCGTTGTGAACCTATCTTACGGTTCACAACGCCCTTGCTACTATCTTTTTACGATGTTGAGATTAGCGCAGTTGGAAGGTGAGAACTTTCACCAATACTTCACTAGATTGCATGAGTATGTTGACGATCTTGGTTCATGGGGTTATCAATTCAACATCCGAGATATGATTATGTGCATAGTTGATGGGATGACAGTTGAGACGCGAGCGCTTGCTGAGTACATGAGTAATGGAGGCCTGAAGCGGTTAGGAGGATTGTCGGGGTTGTGGGATTTTTTCTGTTATATGGATTACCATGTTGCACAGGAACAATTGCTCACCACGTCTTCTCCACCAATGGAGGACTATATCACACACATAGAGGATCCATTCCAGAGCCTTACACAATTAGTGCAGCAGCTAGATGAGCGCAATAGGAATTTGGAAAATCAGATGGCTTAGCGAAACCAGACCTTGGAGGAACTAATGAGCCAAATTGGAAAACTAATTATTGGTCCCCAAGGTAAGGAAGAAAGGGGCTTAGAAGAAGAAGGAGATGAAGTCGTAACTAAGGGTGAAAGATCTGAGGAGCAGCGACCGCCGCAGGCAGTCGGTGACCGCCGCAGTGCTACTGAGGAGGCCCCAACGTCTTCTTCTCTTGATTTTGAGAAACCCATCCCACCATCCCTTGAAGAATTGAAGGATGAAAGGGTTGGGGATCCTATCGAAGTCATTGTGCTGAATTCATTCCCTCCCAATTGGTTTCAACATAATAAGGATGTTCAAAAGGAGGACGAATTGTTTGATGACAACGATAGTTTCTATGACGATGGAGATGGTCTAATGCTTCATGACTTGGAATCTCATGAGTCGATGCATGAGGTTTCATGTGTTTTGGTTCCAACTCCATCTGACACATCCACATGGAGCTCGCCCATTGATGAACCAGGTCTAGAGCCATCAGTTGAGGCTCAAGAGGTAATAAAGGTAAACTTTTGCAATTTGAAGGTAATGGTGATTATGTTGATCATTTTGATTGCTATTTTGAAAAGCCACCAGCGGAACTGTGCTGGTGGTATCATATTCCTTCTATAGAGAGTCATGCTAGATTCTTTGATAGATTGAAATGGTTCGTGAGTTCCACATTTCATGCTTTCAATTTATTGTGCTATCATGTGCCTTGTAAGATGTGTGCACAGGAATATGATAGGGCTATTGAGGGCCTTGACGATGTCTGATAGATTAGATCTTGAGATTGAGAATAAGTCAGGCCAATCACATTAAAGAAAGGCGCTTCTCGGGAGGCAACCCGAGGTAAGTTTTCTAATTTAGTTATTTCAATTCCTCATTAGTTAGTTTGTTTTTCAATAAATTAGGTTTTTCATTAGATATTGGATAATTGTTTTGGTTTGGGATAGACTAACCTCTCAGGAAAGGTCGCTGCAATGCTCAGATCCGACCTATAGAGACCCATCCACCACATTGTGAGTATTTTATTCATTTCTTCCTCTATGTTTTTTTTTTTTTTTTGTCTTTTATGTTTCATTGAGGACAATGAAAAGTTTAAGTGTGGGGGAGGGATTGCATTACATATAGATAGAGTTTGCATATCATGTTTATTTATGTTATCATGTTTATTTATATCTTCATATTTAATTTTATACTTATATTGCACTTGAAAAAAAATCCAAAAAAAAAAATATCATTCATATACATAGATTTCAAATACCCACCTTAGTTAGCGAAACTCTACATTCTTATGGCATGAACTTCTAAATCCTACGATAAATTTGAATTGCTTAGCCTAATCGCCTTGAAATGTTTTCTTATGAAGCATGATTTTGTGATGTAATTGAGCATGTATGATTGAAATCCTACAAAACATGACCCTTGTGAGAATGTTTTAGCCTTATTAGAATCATTTATAATTCTTTTGCTCAATTGTGTGATTCACTCTCCTTGTGTTGCTAATGACGATGCCATAGAAAATAGGCCTATTAAATAACACAAGTATAACGTCATAAATAGGCCACTCAACGCAAAAAGACATCTGGCCCCACTACAAAATTCATCACGAGTAAAGTACTCGGTCAAGCCCCGACCAAGCCCAACACCCTTAAAATCCTCGATCCATATTTACTCGCGACTTAGGTTTTAGTATAAACCCGCGTGGAGCCAGGACAGGTCCCCCAATTACCTCATGGCTCTCCGTGATCCTAGCAAGCAGCTCACTGGCTCAAGTAACTCACCTCTAATAGCACCACGTGTATTGCCTATACCCCTAACCATGAGGACATGCATTACACGTGTCCTATGTAAAACCACGAGGTCGCCAGCCAGCTGCTCGCTTGGTTTCCCTATAAATACCCCCCTCCGACCTCAAAGACGGGGATCCGATTCAAGATAGAAAGTAGAAGAGCTCTGATTGCCTCCCGGACCTAAAGCCCCCGGAGTTTAGTTCTTAAGATCTTTGATCGGAGAAGAACGTTCTTGGAATAAGAACATCACCTGAGTTCCTCTCAAGCCGACGACTGAACGGTTCAAATACTCGCGAGCCAAGCATACCATCCCCATCGCTTGGACTAATATAATAAACTCATAACCTGATCATCACCCCTCACGGTTAAGGCTTGCAGGTATTTCAAGTCATTTTATCTTCATAATGAGGCAATAAGTGCAGATGAAATCCCACGATCGCGTCATTGGCGCCGTCTGTGGGAACCTTTCAGGACGAGAGGTTCCCCGTAGCGATACGCGCGCTTTCTTTACTTTACATTCCTTCAATTCGCTTTGTCACATTCTCTTTTGCGTCTTTACTATCTTCACTCTTTATAGATCCTATCTAAAATAATTAATAGTAGCTCTTATTTCCCTTTTAAACGCTAATGAATTTTGCAGGAATCATGAAGTTTACCCTATTTGGGGAAGAGTTCGGAAACCAACACCATGATACCGAGGAAACCGACGGTCTCAACCTCAACGTTCCCCCCAAAGAGGAAGCTTTACACAGCGGCAACGAGAACGTCCCTCAACAACCTCCCTGGGACACTGCGCAGCCTCCCCCATTTGCTCCCTATGGAATGTGGGGCGGTTACCCCCCGTACCAATTCTTCGCGGGGAGATACCCGCAGAGTACGTACTTCAACCAACAAGAAAACGGGGGGCCATTCCAGCACGACCCCCGTGGTTACTATCAACAACAGGGTCCTGTGCCTATAACGGGCAATCACTTCCCCAACCCTGTTGGTGGCTCTCTTAACCCCGGTCTAGAGCTCGACGAAAACGCCAACATGATCGCCCGTGTTTTCAATGCCAGGGACGTATCACCGCGTTCGAATTCCCCCGAGGCACCCAGGCAAACTCGCAAAGGTGAACCGACTTTCCCATCCACTTTTTGCAGAGAAATACGCGAGGTGTCCGTTCCCAAGAGATGGAGGGATATCTCCATCGCCAAGTATAAAGGAGATACTGATCCCAATGATCACCTCAACCAATTTACCACATCAATGGGAATGAACGAAGACAGCATCGCTATGTATTGTCGCTCGTTTCCATCTACACTGAGCGGGGTAGCATTGACATGGTTCACCAATTTAGCTCGATCCTTCAACAACAACTTCGAACAACTATTAGGCACATTCCGTCGCACATTTTGGCAATGCTCGCACAAGGAAAATGACCATGTTGGACCTCAACTCCATCAAGCAAGGGGCGACCGAGTCATTGGGAAACTTCTTCAGCAGACTCACCAACATGGTGGTACAAATCCCAAGATTCAATCAAGAGTCCGCAAGCACAATACTAATGGGCAACCTGACCGAGGGAGACTTCAAGATCTACCTATGAAATACCCCATATTATTTCATGTTATTTAAATTGGATAAATTTAAATAAAAGTATATTGTAATAATTTGGGGTTGTATGAGTATAGGGAATTATTTATTCTCTATCCTAAACATTTAAATTTAATAAAAGTGTCTCCTGACATTTTGGGAATTTTGAACCGAAAGGATATATTTAATTTTACCTCATGATATTTTTATTAAGTTAAATAAGTATTTATTTAATTTTATAATAGTATTTAAGGGTATAGAATATAACCTGTGAGGTTAAGTATATAAGTATATATACTATAACGGAAGTCCGTACATATAGTATGTATTATATATGGATGTATATGTATATATGTTATATTATATATTATATATAATATATATACGTACATATATTATATAAAATATATGTATGATATGTATGTATATCCTTACTCCTATAAAAGGAGCAATTCTTGAAGATTTTAACTTACTGGAGCTGCTAAAATAAGGCAATCTTGGCCATTCATTGATGTGAATTCATCTAATCAACGGTTCAGTGCTCTCCCCTTTATAATGTCTCAATTGCCATAATAGTTTCAATTTTAAAATAATAATTTTTTTGTTTCGCTGTCCGTTTTGGTCTTTTCATCTAACTCCACAAAATCCCCATCCCTCTCTCTCTTTCCTAAGTCGCAGCCTCGCAAATCACCAGTTTGCCTTCAGCTCTTCACCAACAGCTTCACCAGTTCATCCTCTCCGGTGTCGACTGTGTCCAGATCCGTGCTCCAGCCGCCAGTGAGGTGGTCGGCCACCATCCCACCGTCTCCGGCTCTGGATCGTCAGTTGAGGTGACACTCAGCTCTCCTTCTCACTCAGTTCTCGCTCGGCTTATCGCCTTCTCGTCTCTCCGTCAAGCTTCAACTTCTCGCTTGACTTCTCGTAGTCTGATACTTCAATCATCCGCCTTCTCTTCGACTACATAGCCCCTCAAGACTCAACTTCCTCAACAGATTCAAGTTCAACATCATCACTATCAGGTGTGAAAATCCCAAATCTGAAATACACTGTCATATTAGATGACTAGGGTTTGCTTTTCTAATTGAATATGAAAATTCGAAATGATGTTTTTTAGATCGGTAGATGAATTGTTGAAGTTTTAAATTGAATCCGAAATTAGATTGGGGGAGTATTGGTTGATAATGTTGATTCAATGATTTCGAAAATAGTAGACCTATACATTAGTAGAGGAATTGTTAAGGGAGTACTCTCTCAATGATTAGTAGATAGTAGGTATTGATTGATTCAATCCGAAGTCAAATTGGGGGAGTATTAAGATCAGTAGATCAGGAGATGAAATGTTTAATATTGGTTGATTCAATGATTTGAAATCAGATTGGTTGATTCAATGATTATGTTTATGAATAGACGGTTGACGCACTTATTTGCACACAAAATTGGATTCGTGCAAGTCGAGCTACCGAAGAGGCTGATGTGGATGAAATACAAACAATAAGAGAGAAGAAATAGCATAAGGTATTTCTTTTTGCCGCCTTATTAATTATTATTTGCATTTTGCAATGCACACAATACTTTATATGCTTGTTCACTAACTTCATTCCTTTTGTTTATCTTTTTGAGTTGGAAAAAGTAAGGATATCTTGAAGATCAGCTAAACATAGAGGGGAAAAAGCGCGTCCCCACCACCGTCGAAGCTCCCTCCGCCTTTTGAAGTCTGTACAACTCACAGCTCTCTTCGCCTTCAGATTTGAGTGTTTACTTTGAAGCCCTCATAGCTCTCTCTGCCCTTTCGGTATTACGTTTGTTTCAATTCCTTATTTGGTTTTCAATATTTGCCATTCTTTACCTTATTTCCTATCCGGGGATTATGTTGAGAATGATGTTACATTATGGAGATGTTATATGGTGTTTGTGTTGTTGTTATCATTATTGGAGTTTGGAAGGATTGTTTGAAATATATGGAAAATTTAATGAGTGAAAGAAAATCCGATCAAAGATCGACCCTGCTCGCTAAGATAATAGTTTGGCGAGATGGGACACTAGGTGAGGAGTCTAAAGCACTAAGTATCTGGGGCCATTCATGACACCCATGTTTGCGACTCGCGAGAAGGCAATGCTGAGGTTAGAGAGGTAAAAGCATTATTATTGATAAAAGCAATATGAAAGGTGATTAATCTTATGAAGAAGGAATGTGGAAAAGAAAGTTTGGAAAGTACTCCATTTCCCCGGATTATTAGCACCACATTGCCAAAAATTGCCCACCTTTAGCCTTTTACCAAATCTACTCCATATTTGATCTTAAATTAAAGTCCTCTTGATTATTGTTGCTTTGTCACATAAATTGTTTTTGCATTACCCTCCTTTTGTGAGTCAATGTTGCTTTTTAATTGCACATGCATGAATTTGTGACACTAGTACCTTTTCAAGGATGGTAATTGATTGCAGGGTTATATGAGAATGAATCTAAGATGTTGAGAGTTTTGAATTCTTCCCCTGAATGACCATCCAAGTTATTGATTTGGGACAAGCAAGCTTAAGTATGGGGTGAATTGATGTCCACTAAAATACCCATGTTGAAATACATATTTTAGCTCCTTATTCTATACACTTTGCATATTTCGGGACGGGAATATGTTGAATTTATCTAGTATATGCTTATTTGCAAGAAATAGAGGTCTACATAAGTTTTGGTTTGATATTACAGAATTTGGAGCCAATCCGGGACAAAACCAAGAAGCAAAGACAAAAGCTGAGTTTTACTCGATATCGAATACATTTCCTCGATATCGACAAAAAGGTGTGAAGCCAGGCCTGATCGAGAAGAAGCCTGATCGAGGAAACTGAGGAACAAGCCAAGTTGAGTTACAGTCGTTACTCGATATCGATATAATTCATTGATATCGACAAGCCCTGAAGCCACACCTGATCGAGGATCCGAGGAAGAGCTGCTCGAGTTGACCAGACAAGTCGAGACCAACAACAGTTCCTCGATACCGAGTAAATTGCTCGATATCGACAACTCCAGCACCACCTGTCCGAGCCAGATCGGGGAGCAGCTACTCGAGAAGCCGAGCAACCCAAAGTCGATGACCACATCTCCTCGATATCGAGGAAATTACTCGATATCGAGTAAAACTTTCTTGGGCCGCGACGCTGTTGGGCCTGTCTGATTTCGAGTTGGGTTGTTGGGTTGCGAGATGTCCGAGTTCTATCAAGTTCTATCCGAGTCTATCAAGGTCTACCCATGGAAAGAAGATTTATCCACACATGGAGATATTTAGATAGTTTAGATATAATTTCTTTTAAGATAAATATTCCTTTTATTTAAGTTTTATCTTTAGAAATAGATATAGATATTGCTTTCCTTGAATAGCAAGGATTAAGCCCTATAAATAAAGCCTTAGGGGCTAAGTTTTTATTCATTTAATTTCAGAGATACAATTACATATAGAGTTTTACGAGTTCAAAGGTTTTAGGGTTTTGGCATTCGACGAAAGTTTGAGTGTCGGGATTGTAAAGACTTTGAATATAGTTTAATGCAAGTTTCTTTTCATTCAGCAATGTCTGCGATTGCGATGAGGCGCGAGTAGCCCACCCACTTCTAGGGTTGGGGCGAGCCCGACAATAGCACTGCGTGTTTGAGGTAAAAGATCCAACCTTTGTCATGTTTTGAGCATCTACTACCTGTTATGTGTTTATTACCCATTCAATGGAGATCCATGCTAACAACTTGGATTGTAAACCTAAAATCGGTAGATACAATTAGGGTTTCTTGAAAGAGTTGTCTAATTGTTGGAAAAGGCGAAAGCTTGGTCCTTCGATGCGATTGCATGATTATTTCTTTATCTTGCCTTATACATGCTTGGTTATTGTCGTTGCGAACCCCAATCTTGGAAGTTTTCCACACATAGTTTATTTCGAAATCCCGCAAGTCTTGTTCTTTATTTTTGTTCGTTTTAAATTTTTCCGTTCTTCCTCGATCTCGACCAACTTTGGTCGATATTGACTACTGATCTTCGGTCAAAGAAACTGTTGTTGCTTCTGTGTCTGAATCCAGGAACCCGACGTCGATGAAGGCTTTACTCGATATCGAGTAACACTTCCTCGATATCGACCAACTGCCAGGAGCTGCTGCCGCATGTTTCGACTTGTCCGATCTTCTGTCGACTAACCCTAGTCGAGATCGGGTAATCTGTTGTCGATCACTTGTGATATTCTTCGCTGCCTAGGATCCGCTGACACGCTTCCTCGTGGATTGATCCTGACTTCCCACTACTGCATCAGGAGGAGGTCTTATAATCATTTGCAAGGGACGGAATCTGGTTTGCTTGCTTTATTCGTATTTTATTTGCAATCTCGATTTTCTCCTATCAACAAATTGGCGCCGTTGCCGGGGAAGCAATCATTCGCGCCTTAGGTAGTTAAATCTCACATCTACTTTGAGTTACTTCACAGATGTATGCGTCGTTCTGGTCAACCACCTGAGTTTGACGGCTTAGACGAACTGGAACGCCTTTTACACGTCCACGCTAAACTAAAAAGATCCATGGCAGCCGCAGAAACACAAGAACAACTGATTGAGAAGCTTAGGAGAGAACTAGCCACCAAAGATACTGCTCTCGCCACTGAGAGAGCAGGAAGGGAACAGGAAGCTGAGCGTGCGAGGCAAGCAGAAGCTAAGCTTGCCCAATATCCTACCACTGCAGAGGATTACATGCACCCGACTCTCGTCGTGCCTGAATGGGCCATTCTAATCCCTCAAAATAACTATGAAATTCGCACTCACTTCCTTATTGAACTTAAAAATAATGCTTTTCAAGGAAGATTTAACGAATGCCCTCTTGAACATATTACCAATTTTACTGACATGTGCCGTACTCTTGCTGAAGGTACTACTCTGGAATATGTCAAGATGAAGGCTTTCCGCTGGTCTCTCGCTGGTCCTGCATTGAAGTGGCTAGAAGGACTAAAACCACGATCCCTCACGACATGGGCTCAAGTAGAGCAGGAATTCCTCAACAAATTCTTTCCTCCTGCCAAAACAGCACTTCTCCGGCAAAAGATTACAGCTTTCAAATAAAAGCCTGGGGAGCCGCTGGCAAAGGCATGGGAACGTTATAAAGAACTCCTGCGATCTTGCCCCACACATGGACAGCCACCTTATGTCATTCAAGAGATCTTCTTCAATTCTCTTGACCAAACCACCAAGGATAGGATCAACTAGTATACTCGATATGAGTATCTGACGATGCCACCAGCTGACGCATGGGGTGTACTCGACAAGATCACCAACTACGATAACAAGTATGGGGCTACTGCAAGCTATGATGAGAATTCCTGTGCCAGGCCAGCCCCATCCATGCCTCTCTACGAGCCTTCTAAGGAGATTGACCCAGATGTCAGGGAGCAGTACTACAAAGATCAGAATCGCAAGCTCCTCAAGCAGGTCAAGTATCTTTCTGTCAACCAGCCCTGCATCGAATGTGGATCACAGCGGCACACCACTACTGAGTGCCCACACACAGAGCAAGTAAGAATGGCAGAAACTCATGAAGAGGTAGCTTACGCAGGAGGTGGAGGAGCGTTGTCTTGGCAGGAGGAAAGAATTTGTTGAGAAATTCCCGCCTTTCTTCAGCCTATGTTGTGAGGGATCGTGGAGGGAGACCTTCAAGCCACTTCAATGCTGGACCAGCCAAAGACCATCGAAAAGCTTTCATCTTGACATATTCCAGAGTAGTACCTTCAACAAGAGTATGGCACATGTCAGAAAAATTGGTAATATGTTCAAGAGGGCATTCATTAAATCTTCCATAGAAGGCATTATTTTTAATCTCAATCAGGAAAGGAGTGCGAATTTCAAAATTATTTTCAGGGATTAGAATGGCCGATTCAGGCACGACAAGAGTCGGGTGCATGTAATCCTCTACAGTGGTAGGGTATTGGGTAAGCTCAGCTTCCGCTTGCCTCCTTCGCTCAGTTTCCTGCTCAGTGTGTGCTCTCTCAGTGGCGAGAGCAGCATTGTTGGCTTCTATTTCCGCCCTAATCCTTTGTATTAGCTGTTCTTGTGTTTCTGCGGCTGCCATGGCTCTTTTCAATTTAGCGTGGACGTGTATAAGGCGTTCCGGGTCCTCCAAGGCGTCAAACTCAGGTTGTTGACCAGAACGTCGCATACACTGCAAAATCAAAACTTAAGGAAAAAATGAGATCTAACTACATAAGGCGCGAATGAATTCTTCCCCGGCAACGGCGCCAATTTGTTGTAGGGAAGATATCAAGTTCAAAATATAATAAAATAAATCAAACCAGATTCGTGCCCATGCAAATGATTACAAGACTTCCTCTCGATGTAGCAGCGGGAAGTCAGGATCGATCCTTGAGGAAGCGTGTCAACGGATCTCAGGTAGCGAAGGAATCTAGCTCACAGGCAGAAAATCAACCAGACAGACACAAATAACAGAGAAAAGCAAAAACAAAAGCAAAGCAGCAATCTTGGTCGATATCGACTACTGTAACTCGATATCGAGTAAGAAAATCGACTAACAATGCTCAATATCGACTGACAGAAAGCAAAACTCAGCAAAATAACTCGACTTCGACAAAACTCAACTCGACATCGGCCAGATTCCTCGATGTCGACCAAATCTTCTCGATTTCGAGTAACTCAGAAACAGAAATTTGCAACTTTTTGAACGAAAACGAATATAAACACGAAATTAACTCAATAAACTAAAAGACTTCCAAGATCAGGGTTTCAACACCACAACGGTAACAATGCAAAGTAACACATAAAGGCATAAAAGATCATGCTTTTCATCAAATAACTTTCGTTATTAACAAATAGGAAGATAGAGGCTTTCGCATAAACCCTAATTGTTACTAACCCTTTTTACATAATTAATCCAAGTTGTATTAAGATCACTTTCGCTTCAATAACACAAACATGATCACCTTCAACTTTTGCAAAAGAATCATGATTGTAGGGGATAGAAGACGAATTGCATAAAAAGCTTGTACCTTTACTGCATCACCTCACATGGCAACTGTCGGGCTCACCCCGACCCTAGAAGTTGGGTGACTACTCGCTCTTCATCATGAATAAAGACATCAATAATAAAAGGAAATAACTTTGCATTAAATTAAACTAAAGAAAGCTTACAACCGAACAAGCCAAATCCGCTCTCGCCTTTCCACCTTGCTCTCGCCACAAGCTCTCTCTCTACTCTCTCTATGTAACTAATTGTAACTTGAATTGAATTAATAAAATCCAGCCCTTAAGGCTTTATTTATAGCCTCCATTCTCTCTCTAATTAGGAAAGAAAACTATATCTAAATCTATATCTATCTATCTTTTATCTAAAGATTAAAACATGGAAATCAATAAATAAATCTAAAAGGATAAATCCTCCTCCAACTTGATAGATCTTGATAGAATTTGCTCTTGCGGATATCTCCATTGGATTCGGGATAGAAACTTAACAAGATTCGGATAGCTTGAATTCTGCCGCCTGGGTCCAACTCGATATCGAGTAGTTTACTCGATATCGACCAACATTTCCTCACTTTCAACTCAGCTACTCAATATCGGCCAACAGGATGCATGTCGACTTGGTTTTTACTCGATATCGAGTAGATTAACTCGATATCGACTTCCATCTCTTCCTGCTCAGCTTCTTGACTCGATTCCGGGGCGATGACTCGATGTTGGTTACTCGATATCGACTAAGGCATATCGATATCGACCTTTGCATTTCTTCCTTAGCCGATTTTTGGATTTCTGGGTGGAAATCGAGTGGATGACTCGATATCGAGTGAGGTAACTCGATATCGACCTATCTGTTGTCGAGTAGATTTCCTTCTTTCCAGCTTGATTTGTTCTGGTTCTACTATTCCTTGACCTCGGACTTTTGTAGTTGACTTCGAGCTTTTCCTCCTTTCTCAAAACTACTGTAAATTGCTTCGATTTCTGCGAAATTAAACAGAAACTAGTTTAGATTCCATAATTTGGCAAATAAGCATAAACTACATAGATTCTGTACTATTCTAGCCCAAATGTATGAAATGCATGCAGAAAACGATATAAAAGTAACTATAAAACATGGCAAATTAGGCTCACAACATCCCTCCCAATCTCCTTCTCCTATTCCTAAAAATGGGTATACGTATATGCTCTAAGTTGCAGTAAAAAGAAGTATTAAGCAAGCTTTTTCTCTTTATTTTTTGTGTGTTTTGATTTAAATCTATTACCAAACACAAATGAAATTCACAAAATGAACAAGTCTGACTACAATTTACGTAGGTTACATGGGAAAAAAATCATTTTATTTAATATGCTAAAAATTCACAATGACACACACCAAAGTTCAACATCCTTGAACTAAAATCCTTCCGTGTTCTTCTCTTCTTAGTCGTCTCCTCCTTGTTCATCAAGTCTAGGTAGGTCCAATTGGAATATTTCTGTTCATAATCGCATATAATTAATTGTCAATTACCACTGCAATCTCGTTACAGTTGTTCTGTTTTGTTGTTTTGTTCTGCTAGTAGGACTTCACGAGTTAAGAAATCTCATGAATTCTTGCTTATAATTTTTTTTTGACGTGAATTATTGACATATTGGCTACCTTTTCTTTAGTAGTGTGCACAAGTGATTGACTTTTCCCTTGTTAAATCATGATGGTAATGTATTTCATACCATGAATTGTGCTTTCAGTGGGCTTTGCTCTCAGAGTGCACATTAGAAATTTACCATTCTTCTAGAACATTGAAATTGTTTTACTTAAAGCCTAGCTGCATTCATCTATATTCCCATTATAGAAAATTAAAATTTAAAATCTATTCCAAGTATTGGGATCATTTTCCCATTCGAAAAGGAGTATAGAAAGTTGGTTGACTTGGAGAAATTGGTCTTTGTGAAAACGATTGACGAATCTTATGTGTTAGCTCACTTAGCTATATAGGTTTTATCTTATTATTTATATTCAAGTCACGTGTTTTTGTGATTATTGTATTCCCTTATATGACATTATAATGCAATATGACACTTTGATTATCTTATGCATATCTCCTTTTAAGTTAATTGAGGAGTCTGCATGGTTTTATAGGCGTTTGGCCCTTCTCAATATTGTTGTGCCTCAGGCTGCCCTTTACTATCAAAGTAACTGACACTAAAATTTATTTCTCTCTGTATTTCATTCCTTCTCTTTTTTCCTAAAAGGCAATTGGCTAGAGGGAAAAAGGTATGGATGATAGGCTAGACCGGTAGACAAGAGAAAAGTTAAAAGTTGAAGGAATGCTGATTATGTTACCTTATGTTTGTTAGCAAAATGCCAGCTCTGTTCATTGAATGTAAACTGCATATTGACTTAGTGAATGATATAAAAGGAGAAGTCTCACCTTAAGATTTTCATGAATGCATCCTTTTTAACGAACTATATAACTAAAGACATGTCTGAAATTTGTAAAGCTCTTTTTCACGGTTGGAAGGAATGGACAGGGTAGTTGGTGAATGCTTAACAGGAACAATAACCACATGATCATCCACTAGACCACCTTCGGGAAATGCATAATAAAGGTATTCTCTAATGATAAGATGAGACTCCACATTGGGCCTTGTAAACAAAACCAGCATTCTGTTAAATTACAGTTTCATTGTATCACTCTTAGTTTTGCAGAAAAGAGATCAAGATGTACAAAAAAACGGAAGGAACATAAATGCAGATGGAAACATATTCAAATGAGTATTGAACACCATCATCACCAGCAGGCCTGCGAACACAAGGCGGTGCGCATCGCGCACCCCCACCTACCTAGTATAGTATATATACACGTTGTTTTCTTTGAAGAATCAGATATGCAGAGGCCCATCACACCATTTTGTTTACATGTATATACATATAGTATAATAATATATACGGAAGTCAGGTATATTAACTATTACTAGGTTATTAACCAACCGCGCGCAAATGCCCGCGATGTTGTCATCGTTTATAATCCGAATGCATTTTCAACTAATCTAAAACAACTTTATTAGTTTAACGAGAAAATATTTACAATATTGTCTCGCTTTATTTAATAAAAAAAGAATACAATTGCCTAAAATATTTGCAACTCTACATGCTATATTGAAATCTTGTACCTAGTAAACAAAAGATTCATTATGAAACAACGCCAATCTCTTTGGTCTCAGCTTCATCCATCTATATCATTCAGCCCAACCTTGTTTGTTCCTTCCATTGATTTCAGTACAATACAAAATGTAAATCAACCAAATAAATAATTGAGGAAGGATCAACAGAAATTTCATTAAAAATAATGTAATTGAGCAGTTCTATTTGATTTTACCCATTTGGTTGCTCCAATCACAATCATGCCTTTTGTTTGAACCACGTCTATCGGTCCCTCGTCTAGCTGAAGGGGAAATGATCGCGGCTGTAGATCCCTAACCCAGAGATTTCCTTGGGCGTTCGGCTTGAAGTAGCCGAGCTCTCTTTCGATCGAGTCGAACTTTCTTCCTTCTTTGTGAGAAGCTCCATAACGGAAAGTGGGAATTGTAAAGTACATTGTAGAAGATTCATCATCGTAATTTTAATGATATCAAAACGTCGCTAGGCATCGATAAGTTAACGTTATTCTTTTACTTCATAGAAAACACAATGTGTGATAAAATTTGTTGTCTCTAATTCTGACAAAGTAAACATGCAATAAAATTATAAGAGTGCTTATCAAAGTCAATAACCTCTAAAGTCTAAAGTAGCCCTAACCATTGAAAAAGCAACTCCTCATAGTGCACATCTGCTGAAGGGTTTGAAGCCAACTTGAAAAGGAGGGTGTAACATACCCTATTATAAGCATCGTCTTCAAACTTATTAGTAATGGCCACTTCAGGGAATATTTTTCCAGCTCATTTGATTGTTTCAAGAGCAACCTTATTCCTGCTTTATGATATCGACTTTGCAGCAACCAAGCATCAGATTTAGCATTTTTACTCTTTCTACCATTCTCCACAATCTACAACAAAGAAAGACATTAATCTCATGGATCACTAAAGCCACGGTAAAATCCAGGTTTCATGATAAGATCAACTTAAATTTCGTTACGAATCAAATCATAATTCATCACTCATTTGACACATTTTATAATGACGTCAAAAAAGAGAACAAAAGGAAAAGAAAACCCATGGTTAGTTATCTATCTATCTACTCGCAATCATATAATTGAAAACAACATTTATCATAGTGAAACATCAAACGTTGTAAATGACGATTCGACTCTAGTTGTCTCCTCGGAATTAGTCATAAGATTAAAGCAATGAAACAACATAAATAGCCTACATAGTCTCAAAACCTGAGAGTTTTAGTTACATTATCTTTATATTCATTCACCTATCCTTTTTTTTTCACATATGAACTCTATTCTTCCATGAGCTTTCACATAGCCAAATACATCTGCTCCATACTTAGTGCAACTGTGCAAATGCAACTGGTTTAAAAAAAACATAGATTAATGTCCAAGTAATGAGTGTTCCTAATATAAGATAATATACATTTAAATTGACCAAATTATTTTGTTCAGTTCGAAAGCCAAAGGGGAAATGATCGCACATATGGATCCCTAACCCAGAGATTTCCTTGGGCGTTCGGCTTGAAGTAGCCGAGCTCTCTTCCGATCGAGTCGAACTTTCTTCCTTCTTTGTGAGAAGCTCCATAAAGGAAAGTGGGAACTGTAAAGTACATTGTAGAAGATTCATCATCGTAATTTTAATGATATCAAAACGTCGTTAGCCATCGATAAGTTAACATTATTCTTTTACTTCATAGACAACACAATGTGTGATAAATTTTGTTGTCTCTAATTATGACAAAGTAAACATGTAATAAAATTTTAAGAGTGCTTATCAAAGTCAATAACCTCTAAAGTCTAAAGTAGCCCTAACCATTGAAAAAGCAACTCGTCATAGTGCACATCTGCTGAAGGCTTTGAAGCCAACTTGAAAAGGAGGGTGTAACATACCCTATTATAAGCATCGTCTTCAAACTTATTGGTAATGGCCACTTCAGGGAATATTTTTCCAGCTCGTTTGATTGTTTCAAGAGCAACCTTATTCCTGCTTTATGATTTAGACTTTGCAGCAACCAAGTATCAGATTTAGCATTTTACTCTTTCTACCATTCTCCACAATCTACATAATTCATCACTCATTTGACACATTTTATAATGACGTCAAAAAAGAGAACAAAAGGAAAAGAAAACCTAGGGTTAGTTATCTATCTATCTACTCGCAATCATATAGTTGAAAACAACATTTATCATAGTCAAACATCAAATGTTGAAAATGAAGATTCAACTCTAGTTGTCTCCTCGGAATTAGTCATAAGATCAAAGCAATGAAACAACATAAATAGCCTACATAGTCTCCAAACCTGAGAGTTTAAGTTACATTATCTTTATATTCATTCACCTGTCCTTTTTTTTCACATATGAACTCTATTCTTCCATGAGCTTTCACATAGCCAAATACATCTGCTCCATACTTAGTGCAACTGTGCAAATGCAACTGGTTTGAAAAAAACATAGATTAATGTCCAAGTAATGAGTGTTCCTAATATAAGATAATATACATTTCAATTGACCAAATTATTTTGTTCAGTTCGAAAGTCAAAGGAATAACTTTGAAAGTCGAAAGGGCACAAAGGAAAAAAGAAGGTTAAGCAACCAAGCATTTAAAGAGCGTGGAGAGGTGAAACCTCCCATCCAACACCCATATAATCTTATGCAGCGACAACATCTGCGCCGAAGAGCTACCAGAGTCGCATCAGCTACCGATATCACACTTAGAGAAAACAAAAATGGCTCTCCCATTATTAAAAAAAAAAAAAGACTAAAGACCTAGCATTTAGCATAACGGGAAACATGGGGAGAAAGTTGGCTATGGAAAAGTGCCTTAAAACATGGTAGTCAGATTATGGAATTTTAAGTAACTGACTACATAATGCGGGAAAATGAAGATAATAAAACTATTAAAATTTATAACTTGGGTTTGTATCAAAATGGGGTGAAGAAGTTCCCAAAGTTAAAAATTTTAGGTTTTACTCTTCTACTTCTCTACAACACCAACCACCACCTTTGGTCTAACGGATGTTTGCATCATCCACTTTGCATTCCATGGTCACTGCATATCATTCCTGAACCCTATTCAACCATTTTTTTTCCACTGCCTAGTCCATTCTCTTCATACGTTTCCTCAGGTAGCACTTAAAATATAATCCTACTAATATTGGCATATAATTTAACAGTTCGCAATCAATTCAACAAGATTAAATTAAATAGCTCTGTGTGGACACTGATAATCAGTAGCAATGAAAGGGGCATCTCATATGGATCTTGCAAAGGCAATGCACATTGGAAGGGATAAAATAAACAGATATTTGCAAAGGGAATTGACAATTTCCACTTTCCCCACCAACCAAGGGAATTGAAAATTTTCATGCTTCTAAGATTTATTACTGTCATACAATCAAGCCTTAAGTGGAAAGAAATATAGCTCAGACATGAAGTTATAGTTTATAAGTAGTAACTGCCTTTGATAAGTGTATGTGGAGTGTGAACAACCACTCTTCACCCTGAAATGAAGTTATGCTATGCCTAATTTTGTTTCGGAATGATTATCTAGAATGACAAACAAGTATTGATTATTGGATATTTGAATGCAGCAACAATTTCATAAAACCTAACATCTCGGAAGTCCAATTAACCCAGCGCTTCAATTGTGAAACGATACGTCTAGCAGCCAAACTGAGAAACCTAGAGACACCCTCAGTCCAGATTTCATATTCTCCCTGGTTCCTGCACTCGAACTCAATCAACCCACGCAGCACTGTCTTCAACCCGAAGTATCTCCGGTGCTCTCCACCCTCGAGAAGGTGGCGGCCTGGCCAAGCCAGCACGCCCCTTACGACTTCTAATACCAAGTCTGATCACCAGAAGAAAGCAAACAAAAAAAATCAAGATCAAGAAGATCAAATGCTTGTCTTTTGATGGCTTTACTACATTAGCTAAAACCCTCTCTCTAAGATCCCCATATACAGGGCTTAAGATTGAGCCCTCACCTTGGATTGAACCTTTGGTTCATATTATCAAGTAGAGGAAAAAGCAATCAAACTCAGAAAATGTTGCAAGTGGGTACTCACTCTTTTTCTTCTTTGTGATAGTTCCAGCTACATGTCTGCTTTTCATCTTCAAAGTTACCTAGATGGGGAGAGAAAAGAAGATTAGCAATCATGGCCGATTCATCTGTATCAATTGTCAATTTCTTTTGGGTTTTTTATTCTGAGATAGAGTTAAACAAGATTCCTTGCAACACCCACTCTATATGTACTCAAAAGTGGTAAATGATCGACTAATCAATGCTACTATGAACATAAACTTTTGGAATGATCTAATTTCTTATGACGAAAGTCTCACTCAGTCCACTCAGATCACTAATCATCTAGTAGGTGTAAGTCGCCATTATCAATTAAAGTACAATGGTAAAACAAAAAATAGGATAAGATTAGATGGGAAATTTCATTACTTGGTTCATTCTGTTGATATAAATAGAAACATCCTTCCGATGAACAATAAACAAAAAAGAGAAGATGCATAGATGTGGGAAGAAAAAAGGACATGAATAGAATCAACTAAGTTTACAAAGACCAGAAGAATAGAACTAAACCACATTAATGTAATTCACCAACGAAACAACTAATAGCATTGGCCATTGAGATTTCTTTGAATAAAAACACAAAATTGAACACACTAAATGGAACACATAGGTTAATCAACACAACTATGTAACAATTTGAAAGAGAAATAATCCATTGAAAGAAGTATGTTTCATCACCAAAGCAATAATTTACATATTCAACTGCTTATTGGTTAATGACACAAAATCCAACTGAGAAATAATAAATAAATAAGTAAATAAAATGGTATGCCTACAAACATCAACCACAAGTGACAGAAAAGGTAAGCCAATAGAGTGAAAAGATGGAAGATAAGGTGAGGCACTTACCTGAAAATATTGAAAGTAATTCTCTAGTATTTTCAACAACATAGATTTTCCTACTTAAAAGCTGCCACTTCATACCAAGCTTTACATCCTCATGACCAGTTGCTACACAATTTTAGTTTATTATATTCGGAAGGCAATATGGAATCTACTGATCACCATCTTCAAGTAGCTGCTAAAGAACTGAATTGACCCTATTCAATCTAGAACAGCAGAACCACTTCCCTGCATGCAATTCATGAGGGAGGGGAGGGCCTATCTAATTGCAAAACTTTATTTAAAGGGCAAATCATTAAAAAAAATGCATTCAAGCCAACTTTAATCAAACGAATGAATAAGATTTGAAAAAACCTAAACCCTAAATTCCACTCCTAAATTTCCAAATTTCATTTCCCATTCCTCAAAACAAACTAGTCCTAAATTCAACTTTTCCATCCAATCATATCCCCAAAGTCAAACAACAAAACCCTAAATTACTGAAATATAAAAAGAAAAATCGAAGACAGAGGGGCGAATGGAAACGAAAACCATAGCTGCAAAATAATCAAGGTAAGGTGAAGATTGCAAGTGAAAACCCTAGATCAGGGGAATTTTACCCGAGACATGGAATCGTTGTGATTTGTTGAACCTGAAATCCGGCTGGACCGCGGCTACGGCCCTCCATCTGATCGGCGATACCGTCACCCTCTCCACCAGCATCTCCTTCGACCACCCCTCCATCGACCACTGGACCTATGGTGAACGGGCAGGCTGAGCAAGGCGAAACGGGTACGGCACGGGTAGAGGGAGGTTTTGAAGCTTAAGAGGAGGTCGGCCATGGAGAATCTGTAAAATTGAAGTATTGAATAAAGTGACGGCGCAAAATCGGGGAGGAAGAAGGAATCAACGCCCACCCTCAAACCCCCGCGCTCGACCGCCTCAGATCCCTCCCCTCTCCTAGGTGGAGATGGCGAAAGTCTGTTGCAGGTGAAAGGTGTTAAATAGGAATTAAAAAAGGGTTGCAACATATAAATGGAATTACCAAATAAACCATCTTAAACAAGATCTTAAACTGTATAAAAGGGGGGTAAAATAGTAATCCAACTTGATGAACAGTAAATATCATCTTTGGCTTTTATATAGGAAGATATGTATATATACAACTACGTTTTAAAGAACAAAGCAACCAGCGTGGAGATTGGGCCCAATACTTTACATCAGTACATGCGGAGGTCCAGCCCACTCGAGAATTCCTTGAGTTGATTGAGAGCCAGTCGAGTTGACTCGGTCGAGTCAACTCCGTCTTCAAGCTTTGGAAGGCTGAATTCAAGCTTGTAATTAATCAAAGGTTTCGTCCCAATAATTGGGGAAATCAATACCCATTGAATGCTATAGATAAGGACGTTGTGCTGGAAGCTCCAATCGATAGAATCCCATTGATTTCGCCGTTGAATCATTAACGTCAATCCTCCCCTGTTTTGCGAAGTTCTCGGTCGTAACGGTCGAGTTAATGGACAAATTACACCGCAATGAGGAATGGAATTGATTTGGGTAGTGAATTCGGACATAACTACGTCGTCAATTGGTGGTTATCCGCTCCGAGTGAGCTCAGTATAATAGGGGAGTAACTCTCCACTTTTCGAGTGCAATTCATCCGTACCCCTCACAATCTGAGCTCTTCTCCTATTCCATCGTGTTCTCTGCACCTCTAGAAGAAATTCAATTCCATACAAAATCCAAAAACCCCAAATTTGCTCAGCCCTTTTCGCCGTCGTCGGACCACCTGTTCGCCGCCTTGCCGCCGCCGTGTCAACCGGAGTTGCACCGCCTGACGTCGGAGCCACCACCCACGGAAGTCGGAGCCATCGAGCCACATTAAGCCAGTTGCGTCGAACCACCGTGGTTTCCTTCCAGTAGCAGATGAAGGCTACGTTCCATGACTGTTCGATTTGGTGAAGAAGAAGGGCATATTACACAAACGAGCCCACACTTTCTGCTTCTATAATAATTGCCCTTTTCTAAGTTATAAAAATTACAGATTATGGTTGTAATTTTTATTTGGAATAAATAGTTGATTAATATCTTTATTCCTTTGAATCGCAGCCTTTCACCAACCGCCTTACGCGCACACTCCAACGCAAGTCTTTCAAGAGGTGGGTAGTTGTCTTATTTAACGACTTTTTTCCCATTCGATTTATGTTACAAATTGAATAAAAGTCGTAGTTGACCAAAATACCATCTCGTTATGTGATGTGATTTTGGTGTAGATCCGTTCGACGCCACCAAATTCAACCGTATAACTTCCCCGATTCAAGAACAACAAGAAGGCAAGTGACAATCCGAGCAATTCCGCTCACTTGGTACCTTCGTGTCTTGTTGTTTTCTTTCCTTGACATGCATGCCAAATCGACTAAAAATAAATTACAATCACTTGCTTTGTGTAATTTATTCATCCGCTCTTTTGGAATTGGCATGTAATCGGGTAATGTTATTATTTGACCTTATTATAAAATAATAACGTAGATACCCACTTATAAAAATGCATGATTTATTATTCCTTTCATGCAATTTATTAGGTATGTAATATGCCTTTATTTATGTTCCTTGCATTTTATTTATGGTCTTGGCATCCATTTTACTTTTATTAAAATGGATTAATCTTCATGCGTGATCACCTAGGTTGGCCTTAATCACTAGTTAACAATGTGTTGGAGTAGTAGTACTTGGAACTCAATTGCATCAAGAGTAATTACAAATAAAAGCTATGTAGTATAATGCGAGGTCAGGGCCGTTATTCCCCGGTCTAAAAGTTTCATGAAACTCACACATTCCGAATGCGCACATATACATATTATTTAATCGGACTGTTACACTACCAAATAAAAAGGTTTCAGGTCGTGTCTACTTTAGTAAGTGGGGCCGGTATCATTATTAAAAAATGTGTTTCTTTATAAAGAAATAATGTTAAGCTATGCAATGTGAGATAGTGAGTGAATAATATTTATTCATTTGGCCAAAGTTTTTGTTTAGATTTGATATCGGGGACATGAAGTCAACCCTCTTCCCACTCCTAATAGTAGACTCTCCCTAACGTCTGGGTAACTACTAGAGGGACGGATTTGGGCCACACGGAGTACCTCATAATCCGATATTGAGTCTGAACTTAATAAAGAAAAAAATGTTTTCATGGTGATCATAAAACGCATTTCTAAAGCTATATCATATCTCATCCGTAATCGGGATATGGTTCCTATGGTGCTCGTCACCTACTTCATTTTCTCATTCAACCCTTCGGGGTTATCCGTGTCCTAGAAGTCGTGTCATTAATTCACCAACCCACTAAAATACTCTATTAATCGCATTTGGATTTAAATTCACACCATTAAAGGTCAATGGATTTAAATCCGAAGAAGTCCAAGTTTTGAGCCATCATTTGCTAGTTCTCGCGAACTAACCGTCCTTTCTTTTGGATGGCTGGTATCCCTCGGATATCAGGCCATGACCCGCAGGTCTAGGGTAAGCGCGTTGTCATCGAAGGTTAGACACTTGGATCCGGAATCATCTTCTTTTATGACTTTACTTTCTTAGTCGTTTGTATAGGATGTTTTAATAATGTAAAAGATATGAATTCCGCTGGTTTGGTTTATGAACTTTCTTTTATTTTTGCTAAGACTTGGTTTAATATTTTGATGTAATAAATTATGGTTTGATGAATCTTTTTATAAAGACTTCCGCTATTATATTTTATACATGAATCATCTTGTTTATGGGAGCATGATAACATGTCCTTATAAGCCTGAGGTAGTTAGGAGGGCATTTCCGTCCAAATAACTACTGGCGCTGTATCATCCTCTAGTTTTACAAAGGGGGTGTTACAGCCTATTCCGAAAGGAGCCAGAGAACTAAGATGTTTTGCAAGAGCTCGTAACCAAGTAGATCCATGCCATGGAAGTCGCAAGCTCTAGCTCGCGACCCATTGAGTCTAGACCACCGTCTCACTACTGGGTCCCTAACAAACGCCAAGGAAGAGAAAATTTCGGGGATCAGCAACGCCGCGATTCTCCCTGGCAATACCCGGTCATCCCACCACGACCTCAAGTCCAATAGGTCTAGTACAACAAAAGGACCGGATCAGGTCCACTTGGTGCCCCAACAAATGTGATGATGGCTCATCCCGACTAGGTCTCGCCTCCGGTTTATGGGATTCCATAGACTCTCCCTAAAAAAGAAGTGCCCCTTCAGATTTGCGCCCCACCAACAAATCCAAATCATCCAGTCACTGCCCCACAACAACGCCATCCTCCAGTAGTTCCTCCCCAGCAATATAGACCACCTAATGCTCCACCGAGGCCTTACAATCCCCAATACGTAGCCAGAGGAAGAGGCAAGGGTGCCTACCCCCAGAATAGGGGAGGAAGAAATGGAAATAGGAGAGGAGGGTACCAACCTCCCCCGAGGGACACGAGGAATGCCCAGGAAGTCAGGTCCTCGTCCAATCGACCTGATTGCTCCAACCTGGATCGCCGGAAACCCCCCACTCCAGATGGGTGCATTAACACCATCACGAGGAGACCCGCGACATCCGGCACCAGTAAGCAGGAGAGGAAGAATTATGAGAAAGAAGTCAGACGCCCCCTATCCGAGGCCAGTGTCAATCAAGCATCCACTGCGCACGCAATACTAAGTTTCTCTGTCTTTGATACTCGGGATGCTCGCGACCTTAGGATGTCACACTCGGATCCTATGGTCATCCATGTGCAGATATGAACAAAAACTGTCAAGCGAGTGATGATAGATACAGGTTCATCTATGGACGTCCTTTACTGGGACGCCTTTGAGCAACTCGGGATCGCTGAAAGTGCTTTGCGTCGCTACATAGGAAAGCTAGTCTCCTTCTCTGGCGATGAGGTTGAGGTGGCTGGAAAAATCGAATTGGCCCTGACGTTAGGGACCACACCAAATAGAAGAACCCACATGATTGAATTCACAGTGGTTCGACTGCCATCCATCTACAACGCTATCATGGGCCGAGTAAGTCTATTCAAATTCCAAATAGCATGCTCCATATATCATTTTTGCGTCAAATTTCCATGTGCCGACGGAATTTGCTACTTATCCTCACTAAAAAGGGGGTCATAACCGAATATTCGCAATTGAGGCAAGCGGTCAAGGATCTTTGAAAGAAGAGGCGGCTGATGAGCGCGAGCAAGAGGCCACATCCGAACAATAACAAGCAGAGCTGGAAGTTCGACCCGAAAAGATAGCTGACAAGATTGTGGAGGAAAAGATCGCTTTCTTTCCCTTCCCGAACAAGACCGAAGCCCTGTACCCCGGTCACAGTTTGACTGCTCTCGCCCTAGAGCACCTCAAGAATATGTTGAAAGAGCCGTGCGACGTTTATGCATGGTCTTCACAAGATTTGAAGAGGCTCCCTCGAGAAACTGCGGAGCATTCTTTGAGACTCAATCGCGAGGCGAAGCCTGTATGCCGAAGAAAGAGAAAAATGGCCGCCGAAAAGTCAAAAACAGCAAAGCAGAAGGTACATAAGCTTCTACAAGCTAGATTTATTTGCGAGATTAATGATTCAACTTGGTTGTCTAATGTGGTACTAGTCAGAAAGAGCAATGGCAAGTGGAGAATGTGCGTTGATTTCAAAGATCTAAACAAAGCTTGCCCGAAAGATAGCTACCCTTTGCCGTCTATCGACGAGCTAGTAGACACCATGACAGGGCACGCCACTCTAAGCTTTTTGGATGCCTATTCCGACTACAATCAGATCAAAATGAGCCCTCGCGATGAAAAAAGAACTGCATTCATCACCAATCAGGGAACCTTTTGTTATAAGGCAATGCCGTTTGGGCTCAAGAACGCGGGTGCCACCTTCTAGTGAATGATAAAGAAAGTATTTGTGTCGCAGATCGGAAGAAACTTTGCAGTCTGCGTCGATGATATCGTGATCAAAAGCCTTACAAAGGAGGACCACTGCAAGGATCTACAGGAAACCATCGACACGCTAAGGAGGAATCGTGTTTGCGTGAATTCAGAAAAGTGTGTTTTTGGAGTAGATTCCGGAAAGTTCCTGTTGTGAGCCTAATTTGCCATGTTTTACATTAACTTTTATATCGATTTCTGCATGCATTTCATACATTCGGGCTATAATAATACAGATTCTATGTAGTTTACAATTGTTTACCAAATTATGGAGCCTGATTTGCCATGTTTTACATTAACTTTTATATTGATTATTAATGCTTTGTCACGAATGAATTATTTTGCATAACCCTCCTTTTGTGAGTAGATGTTTCTTTTATTTGCACATGCATGAATTTGTGACATTAGTACCTTTTCGAGGATGGTAATTGATTGCAGGGACATATGAGAATGGATCTAATATGTTGACATTTTGAATTCTTCCCCTGAATGACCATTAAAAGTATTGCTTGAGGACAAGCAAGCTTAAGTATGAGGAGTTTGTTGTGAGCCTAATTTGTCATGTTTTACATTAACTTTTATATCGATTTCTGCATGCATTTCATACATTCGGGCTAGAATAATACAGATTCTATGTAGTTTACACTTATTTACCAAATAATGGAGTCTACACAAGTTTTTGTTTAATTTCGCAGAAATTGAGACATTTTACAACAATTAAAAGAAAGTAAGGGAAAACACAGAGAGGTCGATATCGACTGAACTAGGTCGATATCGAGTGGACCAAATCGAGCAGTCAATCCAGGAATCGACCAGAAAAATGGAGCAGAAAAGGATAGGTCGATATCGACCTATACTAGTCGATATCAAGTCAACTTTGGTCGATTTTCACCCTAGAGGCCAATATCGAGTGTCAGAAGACAGGAGCCGAGAAGACAGTAAATATCGACCATATTGGGTTGATATCGATCGATATACAGAGGCCGATTTCGAGCGAATCCGAGTCCGAGTGCTGAGCTGGCTTTCTTCCACATTAAGAAAGATATATTCTATCAACTCAAGAGGAGATTCATCAAGTCCTATCAAGTCAAGAAGGATCTATCCACCTTAGATATAGTTTCCTTTATGGATTTATTTCTTTTCCAAATTTTATCTTTATGTTATAGATAGATAGTTTTAGATAAAGATATATAGTTGTTCTTTCCTAATTAGCTAGGGAATGAACACTATAAATAAAGCCCTAGGGGCTGGATTTTATTCATTCAATCTTACAACACATTCATATCGAGTAGGAAAGAAAGAGAGAGAGAGAGAGAGCTTGTGGCGAGGAGGAGCAAGAGAGTTGAGAGACGATTGGGCTTCGATTGGTTGTAAGCTTTCTTTTATTTTATTTAATGTAATTTAGTTCCCTTTTATTATTGATGTCTTTCTTGATGATGAAGTGCCAGTAGTCACCCAATTTCTAGGGTCGGGGTGAGACCGACGATAGCCATGTGAGGTGATGCGGTAAAGGTACAATCTTTTGATGCGATTTCGTCTTCTATCCCTACGAGCATAATTCTTTTGCGAAAGTTGAAGGTGATCCTTGTTTGTGTTATTGAAGCGAAAGTGATCTTAATGCAACTTGGATTAATTATGTGAAAAGGGTTAGTAACAATTAGGGTTAATGCGAAAGCTTGTATTTTCCTATTTGTTAATAACAAAAGTTATTTGATGAAAAGCATGATCTTGTATGCTTTTATGTTTTATTTTACATGGTTATCGTTGTGGTGTTGAAACCCTGATCTTGGAAGTCTTTAGTTTATTGATTTATTTCATTAGTTTTAAGTTCTGTTCTGCGAAAAGTTGCAATTTTTAGTTTATGTCTTAAGTCGATTTCGAGCACTGTTTTGGTCGAGATTTTAGGTCGATATCGACTAGTTTGCAGTTTTCATTTCTGTTTTTTGCTTTTCTCTGTGTTTTACAGTTTCTGTCGACAGTGTGGTCGATATCGAGTGGTAAGGTCGATATCGAGCGCTCTTCTAGTCGATTTTCTACTGAGTTTTGGAACTGAAAAGGCGGGCGCTGACACGCTTCCTCGTGGATCGATCCTGACTACCCTTCTACTATAACGGGAGGAAGTCTTGTATTTATTTGCTGAGACAGGGAGTCGATTTGATTTGATATTTTATATTTATTTTCATACTTGACCATCCTCCTGCAATAGTTCCTGGGTTTCATTATAAGTCACCGCGGGATAGACTTGAACCCTTCAAAGGTACAAACCATCATCGACATGGCCCGTCCAAAGACAATGAACGACATTCAGAAGTTGAACGGGTCAGTCAACTACTTGAGCATATTCTGTTCGCGAGCAGCTAAAAAGAAAGGTCCGGTCGAGTGGACTGCCGCTTTGGATAAAGCCTTCAAAAGTATGAAGGGATATTTGGCCACCTTGCCCACTCTTCATTTTCCACACGAGCATGAAACTCTGCAACTATACCTCGCCGTCGGGTCCACAACTATCAGCACAGTGCATACTAGGGAATCTAAGCTCCCCATCTATTTCGCTAGTAGGGTCTTACAGTCAGCTGGATCCAAATACACTTCGATTGAAAAAATGGCTCTATTTGTTGTTTTTGCTGCAAGGAGGTTGAGACCATATTTTCAGGCTCACACCATCGAGGTGCTTTCCGACCTACCCCTCCATCAGATCCTACACTCGTCATCCCTTTCAGGAAGAATGGTCAAATGGGCAATAGAACTTTCCGAATTTGACGTCCATTTCAAACCCAAAAAATCCCGTTTGGCCCAAGCCTTGGCCGATTTTGTGGTAGAGGCTGTCTTTACGGATTCTCAGGATCACGATGGGGAGGACTGGGTCATTAATGTCGACGGATCAGTATCAACAAGGGGCTGTTGAGCTAGGGTTACCATCACAAGCCCAGGTGCGGAGATAACCGATCTATCTTTCCCGCTACTGTTCGAAGATACCAACAATGAAGCAGAGTATGAGGCTTTTATCGTGGGTATTGAAAAGGCACTGATCAATGGGGCTCGACAAGTCCAGATTTTCACGGATTTAGAGGTGGTCGCTCGACAAGTTAAAGGCGAGTACGGAGCAAAGACGGGAATGCTGCCTCAATATTTGGTACGCGTACAAACACTCAGTGCCGCCTTTGGAAAGTGTTCCATTTCCTCCATCCCTCGCGATCTGAATGAGCGCGCCGATAACTTGGCCAGAATGGGGGCCACCCTGCCCCTATGGTTGAGCGATCGCGTGGTGATAGAACAAAAGCATGCCCGAGGAATCCACGAGGGAGTCTTCAAAATATCCAACCTCGAAGACTGGCGAATACCTCTCCTGGAGTGCATAACTGAAGGAACTTTAGCAGGCGAGTTACAAGATAGTCAAAGCATCAGAAGAAGAGCGGCCCGCTTTTGCGTCAGAGATGGCTGATTATACAAACGGGGTTTTAACCTCCCGTTTAGCAATCGCGTCAGAGATAGCCACATGGGCCCGCTCTCGTCCGAGAGCTGCACGCGAGCCTCTATGGCAACCACCAAGGGTGGAGAGCCGTGACATCTAAAATCACATGTCTGGGCTACTACTGGCCCTCTCTCAGAGTAGATGCCGAAATGATTATTCACATATGTGACACTTGTCAGCGGCATGCATCGCACAACCATCGCCCCCCTCATCCTTTGAAGTGCATATCTTCACCATGTCCGTTCGTGATGTGGGGAATGGATATTTTGGGCCCGTTCCTAACAGCACCAGGCTAGTTGCGCTTCATCATCGTAATAGTCGATTACTACATGAAGTGCGTAAAGCCGAAGCTATGGCTACCATCACGGCAGAAAAAGTGCGCAAATTTCTCTAGAAAAACATGATTTGCCGATTTGAGGTCCCCCAAGCTATCATCATCGATCATGGTCCCCAGTTTGACTGCGAGGGGATTCGTGATTTCTGCGCCGGCCTCTACATCGACTTCCGATTCTCGTCGGTGGCTTACCCACAATCCAATGGACATGCCAAAACCACGAATCGCCAAATTCTGAATGCCCTTAAGAAGATATTAGGAACATCAAAGGGAGAATGGGCTGAGATCCTGCCCTTGGTACTATGGTCATATAAAACCTCAGCTAAGAGCCCAATGGGAGAAACGCCATTTGCGATGGCCTTTGGTGTCATTGCAATCATCCTAGTAGAATTATCGATTTCAGCAAAGACACCAACGACAAAGCCCTTGAGTTGGAGCTCCACTTGCGCGAAGAAAGGAGAGACACCGCTTGTGATGTATAGCAATCGGCTAGGCCGGCCAATTGCTAAACTAAAACGTCGATCTTGCTTGAGCTCTTTGAATTTCTTCTCGATAACAATTGAATTCAACTAATGAGCCGACTAAATAACAACATACTAATTAATAGCAATTGAATTCAACTAATGAATTCAACGTACTAACAATTTAAACTAAAGAATTTAAGCTAACTGAAAGTAACAGTGTTAACTTTAATTAAATCTAATCTACTGAACTATCGGTGGAAAGGAATAATTTAACTAAATCTAAGCTAACAAATTAGTAAAGTAGCAATAACAGATAAACAAAGAAGCGACGGAGAGAAAGGGTGCGAGGGTCTGGCGCGCGCGGCGGAGCTCGGGCACACAGGCGCTGGGCCTCAGGGTATGCGGGAGTGCCGAGGGACAGGTTCCCGGATGGGCTCGCTGGGTCGAGAGCGAAGGCGAGCGCGCGAGAGCGGTCGAGGCGAGAGCGAACGTGCGGAGGCGAGACCTGAGAGAGTGCAATCGCTGGGACCTGTGAGCGGCGCCGCGGCTCGACGATGAAGCGAGAGCGAGAGCCAGGAGACGCGAGGACGGGAGCGAGAGCCAAGGCCGCTCCTGGCGCCAAGCGCCGAAGCCGGGGACGCCGGTGCTCAGGGACCAAGCCGAAGACTGGCGCTGTGTTTGGTCTCGGGAATGGGACGGTGATTGAGGTTGAAGATGAAAGTGAAGGTGATGAATGAAGGTGATGATGATTGTAATTGGATGAATGCCGTAGGTAACATAAGAACCCGATAGCTTTTGGGATTGATAATCGAGAACCCTTTAATCCATAAAGGGGTTTCTCAATTCTATTCAATCTGATTTAATTCAATAGAACTACAATGTTTAAATAGAAAACCTAAGAACCAATTCTACCGTGCAAGATAGAATTTAGGTTGATAAAGATAGAATTTTAATCCTAAAGATAAATAAACCTAGAAGATAAAACTTAATCTAAAATCCTAATATATGAAATAATAAAATATGATAATTAAGAAAGCCTAAAGATAGACTCTCCTAACCATCTTATTTAATCTAACTAAGAAATACTAAAAATAAGCAATTCTATAATTAGACTCCAACTAACATAGGAGTTACTAAAAATAGAATATATTAAAAACAAGAAATATAAATAATAAAATAATTAACTCCATTTCTTCAACGACTCCCAAAGTGGAGCCTTCTTCTTTCGCTTGAGGATGACATCAGCTTGCCTCAAAGCAAATGAATATCAACGCCGACTGGCGAAGGATACAACAAGCGCGCTTCTGTACGCCCACTGCAAAAAGGGGACATGGTCCTCCGACAATCAACAACAAGTGGAAAGCTTGAACCTAAATGGAAAGGTCTATACGTCATCCACAAAGAAGTAGGCCGGGGTTCCTTCAAACTTCAAAATTCAGAGGGCGCGATCCTCACAAAGTCATGGAACGCCAGGAATCTCAAGGCTTATTATGCGTAAAGGTTAGGCATATTAGAAGTCTAATGATTTAGATTTTCCATGTATAGGGGTCATGAGGGTTTCCGATTGGGTATACCACTTCGTATGTATAAATCAAGGTCCAAATCCAATAATAATTGTCGATACGCAAAATTTAGCAATCGCGCGTCTTTCGAACACGGATGTGCAAGTAAGCCTCCAAGGAGAATAAATTTATCAATCGCGTGTCTTTCGGACACGGATGTGCAAGTAAGCCTACAAGGAGAATAAATTTAGCAATCGCGTGTCTTTCGGACACGGATGTGCAAGTAAGCCTCCAAGGAGAATAAATTTAGCAATCGTGTGTCTTTTGAACACGGATGTGCAAGCCTTAAAGGAGAATAAATTTAGCAATCGCGTGTCTTTCGAACACGGATGTGCAAGCAAGCCTCCAAAGAGAATAAATTTAGCAATCGCGTGTCTTTCGAACACAGATGTGCAAGTAAGCCTCAAAGGAGAATAAATTTACTACAACAGAAAAGTCTTTTAGCGACCAAAATTTTAGCGATGAATTATTTTTCTTCGGTAAATATGGGCTTTGGCGACGAATATATCTACTCCTCATAAAATGGCACATTTAACTTTAGAAAGAAACCTATATTCCTCGTTAAAGGTGACATTCAACGACTACTTTTTTGACTCGTCGCTAATTGTAAGTATAATGTAGTCGCATAAACTATAAGAAAAATAGCGACGAATTTGGAGCTTTTATCGAGAAATGTTTTCATCGCTAAAAATAATTTCATCGAGGAATTTTTAATTTTATCGTTATATGTTTGGTGGGAATTATGTAAAAACCGCCAAATTAATTAGCGACAAATATTATAATTACTCGCTAAAAGTATGTGTTTTTCGAGGAAATATTTTATCGCTAAATCTGTTAATCAACGAGGAAATTTCATTCTCATCGTTATTCGTTTAGTTGAAATATGAAAAATGGATCAAATTTATTCAGGAGATTTTTTTTTACCATACCTTTTTTTTTTTACCATATCCTCTCTTAACCCTTGCCAGTCGCTCCAGCCCTGCCTAGCCACCGCTCTCGATCTCTATTCTCCTGCTCATCTCTCTCTTGCTGCCTGAGATCTGCTCGCCGTCGGCGTCGCCCCTCGTCGCTCTCTCGGCCCGGACTGGCTCCCTCCTTCCTCAAATTGAAAGCAAAGCAACTCCAGATCCGGCGCCCCTCTTCATTCTCCTTCTCTTCTCGTCGTCTCTCCCCTGCTGCCTGAGATCTGCGTGTCGTTGGCATCGCCCTTAGTCGCTCGTCCGGCGCCCCTCTCTCTGTCTTTGTTCTCAATCTGCTGTTGGTATGATTTTCCTCCTCTGCTGCCGCCACAAACAGGTTAGGTTTTAGGGTTTCTCAGTTTCTCTACTCCTTAGATATGATTTGATTATCCTTGTCACCTTGATTAGGGTTTCTCTGCGCCATAAAAAGGAAGCGATTCCTACATGTGATTCAATTCTCCTTGTATATGGTTGATTGTGTCTGATTCTTAGTGAGATTTCTAATGAAACTCTAGTTGAGGCCTATGATGATGAATTATACTTAATGAGATTGTGTCTGATTCTTAGTCTAATTGGTGATTTCAAGAAGAATCATGAATTGTTGCGGTCTCATATGGAATTTCACCTTGTTTTTGTGCATATAAACTTGCATTGAATTGCAATTGATTCTAGAGTCTAATTGTGTCAGATTCTGTCTGATTCTTAGTCTGGTGAGTTGTTGTTTCATATTATGTGATGATACATTGTGAAAAGAACAATGCTTTAAAACTGTTATGGCTTAGGCAAAATTATGAAGCCGGCATATAGACACAGTTGAGGGTTTTAGAACATGTACCTTTTCTATAGTTCTAACGGGAATGCTTTATGGTTGTTGTTCTGGTTCAGTTTTTACTTATGTTGATAGTCATCTATAAACCATTGCATATTTACTCTTGCTTGAACTAGTTTGAATATCAAATATAGTATTTATTGCCTTGTTGGGTGTACTTTGTGGAAGACATGCATCAATATCATCACTCTCTTAAATTAGACCTCACCTTGCATTTCTAGTCTTTTGGGTAAATTTATAAGATGAGTTGGCTTCTTCTAAATTTGACTTCCCATGGACCTTTATAAATTCTCTTATGGTGCCTTGCTTGTTTAAACATCTTGTAAGTGTTTATTATTTAGCTTTAGAAGCTACTCTTGTGATATATTTTTCTTGATTTATTTTAGCTGATTGAAGTTCAATCTATGTGCTTAAACTTTCATTTTCTAGAAACATGGAATATCTTGTTGTTCTGGATATCTGCGATTCAACTAGTATGTTTTAATGATAGACATGGTCAATGAACTTGAATATCACTGTTTTCTTATATTATATTGTCGATTTACTTGTTCATGTAAGATAAGGGCTTGTTTGGTTGAACGGAAGTATACTTCCTAGGAAGTTACTTCCCATGGATTCAATTCACATGAATTATAATTCCCATAAATTTTCAAAAGTTGTTTGGTTAAGCAATGAGATGTAGGGAGTTGAAATGGGGGAAGTTGATTTTTTTCCATAAAAAATGGTGGAATTGCAACTTACCTAGTCCCCCTAGGTAAGTGCAATTCCTCCATTTTGTAGGAATTGGAATTCCTCCTCCCAGGAATTCAAGTTCCTGGATTTTTCCGTGTTAAAAAAAGCAACCAAACATAGGTATTTATCATTTAAACTTCCTGGGTTTTTTAGATGTTAACCAAACGAGCTCTAAGTCTTACATGTTGCTACCTTGACCAGTTTAATATTTTGTACCGTATTTCTAAACATAGATTCACTCGAGTAGTTGAACTGAGGCTTAGTAAGAATTCATCAAAGCTTACATGTTGCTATTTTGGGAATTATTAAAGGCTAGAATTTGGCCAGAGATTATCGGTAGCTTAAATGATTTATTGGTATATTATCATCACTTTTATATATTTATATATAGGTTAAAAACATCTTATATTATTTAGGTGAAAATGATATAAATGCCAAAATAAAATTCTTTTTATTTGGTATATTTGTGCATTCCATCAGTAGTTAACTACTCTTGGCTTTATCTGCTTCAAGTTCATTTATTTTGTAGTAGAAGGACTCATTTGAACATAGTCTATTTTATTTTATTTTTAGATGGTAGACTTCCTCTTTTGAACAAAATTATTAAAACATTTTTTTCTAGTCTTCTGAGCTATATTTTTTCAGGTCTTGTTAATCAGTTAAGCTTATTTGCATGTTTTTGTGTATGACGTCTTGTTTACTGTTTTATATTTGTGGCAGTTGTAGATGCAACCTTATGATTTCGAAAAGTGTATCATTTCAACTTTAGGAGATAACATTGGCTAATACATGAAGTTTTTCTTTGGAGAATGTGTTTCACAATAAGTAGCTCTATCAAATGGATTATTAGACAATCAAGATGTCTCATGATAAGCTTACTTAATTCGACATTCACTAGGAATAGCTTGAAGTTTAGAAGTTGTTGCCTTTATACTCATGCTTGACTTTATTTTCAGGATGAAATTGCGTTAATTTGAACCTAGACAACTCAAGAAAATGGATCTTACACCATGGCTAGTGAAGAAAATCGCGAACAAGTTCTTGGAACAAATTCAGTATCCATCAAATGTTGTAGTTTGGACCTCATCCAATACCAATTAAGCTGCCTTAATCATCAATACATGAAATATCCGATAAGAACAAAGCCTTGGAAGACAAGATCAAAGCTGAAAATGCACTGATTAATGCATTAGAATAGATGGAGAAAAAGATGGAAGCGGTCATGGTAAATTTTGATGGCCAACAAGACAATTAGGAATTTAGATGGAGGACTTTGATCTCACAAAATTGGACAAGCCAAGGCTGAATATTGAGTACATGAAAGAGATCATCACAATGAGAGGTCAATATTTTGAGAACATCCATTCTCCCGGGCGAGTTTGGCTTGGCTTGTATATTTTTGCTTCATCTTTGAGGAACTTATTTATCCTTTTTTTCTTTAATGTAATAAAAAAAAGGTTTTGAATTATAATTATTTATATTAAAATTATATTATAATATTTATTTTTGTCATGATGCAATATAATTTTCTGGTTGATGAAAGGGTTGCAAACATGTAATGAGGAATTACTTCTCCACCTTAAACTATTTTTAGCGATGTAGTAAATAATTTATCTTGAGAAAAGATTCCTCACTTATAGTACTTTTAACAACAAATATATGTACGTCGGCAAGAATAATATTTAAAATTAATTTTTTATTTCAAATGTTATAATTACAAGTCATCATTAACGAGGAAATAAAAAAAATAACGAGAAATTTGATTTCGTCGGTAAATATATTAAGTGACCATTTTCGAATCCTGAAATGTATTTGGCAACGAAAATGTCTGCCTTTTGACGAGGAAAATAGTAGTCGCTAAATTATAATAGCGACAAATTATAATCATCGCAAAAGGTTGTATGCGAGGAAATTATTTTTTTCTCGTTAATACTTTCCTTGGCGAGCTTTCTGCGACCACCTGGCGATGAAATTTATTTCCTCGCCAAACACTTTAGGTGACGAAATCTCTAGTTTCTACGAGGAAATATTTTCTCGCAAATAGCCAGTTTTGTTGTAGTTAGCAATTGCGTGTCTTTCGAACACGGATGTGCAAGTAAGCCTCCAAAGAGAATAAATTTAGCAATCGCGTGTCTTTCGAACACAGATGTGTAAGCAAGCCTCCAAGGATAATAAATTTAGCAATCGCGTGTCTTTCGAACACGGATGTGCAAATAAGCCTCCAAGGAGAATAAATTTAGCAATCGCGTGTCTTTCGAACATGGATGTGCAAGTAAGCCTCCAAGGAGAATAAATTTAGCAATTGCGTGTCTTTCGAACACAGATGTGCAAGTAAGCCTCCAATGAGAATAAATTTAGCAATCGCGTGTCTTTCAAACACGGATGTGCAAGCAAGTCTCCAAGGGGAATAAATTTAGCAATCTTTGCGTTTTTAACGCATGGATGTGTAAACGAGCTTCCTTATTATCCAAAAAATCAATGAAATCAATCTGTCTTACTCTACTCTTTCTTGTTTGCCATATGTGTTCGTTCTGTTGTGATTTTTGAATTCCCCATCAATCGCAATCAAATGTTTATTAAGAACGTGATGCACTGAGATAAGCCGTACCAACTATTTTAATCCAAACTTTAGCAAGCTTGGTAAAAGCAGGTACGCCGACACACATTTCTTAAAACCAACATATAAACAAAAACCCCAAAATAAATACGCGACGCGATTACTATAGACGATTACAAAGCAAGATACATAAGTATTTAACAAAACAGGGTTCACGCAACAAGGGAAGGAACGATAGGCAAGGAAGTAATAAAAAACCAAAGTTCACCACAATCGCATGTACTCACTCATTAGCCTCAAGAACTATTATAGTGAACCGACTACTCCCCTCATATTTAAAAATGATAAGGGATCCCTCGACACGCAAACCACTATCCACGGCGAAAGCACGCCAACCTTCATTAAGGATATAATGGTTTTGACTGTCTTGAAACACCCTCACTTGAAATTCTCGCCCAGTAGGAGAAACCAAGCAGACATGAGTCAATCCCTCGCGAGCATACTGAGCACCGAAAGATTCAGGCAAAAGCTGCAAAACACCAAAGCAAATATCAACCAAGTTGGAAAAACCAAAGCAAATATTTCGCGTCGTCAAAGATTTCCCTGTTCATATCGTATGGGGCAGTTACGGATCTCACTGCGTAGCACGCGGATGGAGAGACTTTGTCGAAACACACGGCCTTGAGTTGGAAACATCAATAGTGTTCACCCATCTGGGCGAAGCAAGGTTTGAAGTCCATTTTCTGGACAAAGAAGGCTATGACATTGAGGAAGAAATCTATGATGACGAGTACGACGGCCCAACATCAAATGGTTTCCACTAGGTCCCAGCGATAGTTCAGTAAGCAATGTTTTTACTTTAAGCTCTTAAATGTAGCTCGAACTATCAATAAAGACCCCCTTTGTTGGATTCATATTGCCATTGCTCTCTGTATGATGATATTGAAAAAAAAATCCTTAGTGACCAAAGACGATGGAGATTGTTTAGATTAGGTAGGTCTCTTCTCCGTGAACAGTGCGCTGGAGATTACCTAGTTCTCGGTTTAATCTCCCTTGTGTCCGAGGACGCTAGAGATTATTAAGTATGTCTCTCCATCGCGCCAAATACTCTGGAGATCGATTTTTAATAGATCCCTCCTTCCATCGAAATACGTTGGAGATTACCTAAGTCTCAACCTAACCCCTTTAAAACGTCCGAGAACATTGGAGATCGTTTCGTAAATGGTTATTTATTCGCGTATGACTACGCTGGAGATTACTCACGTCGATAAATGCACAAAGCCAAGTGCATCATAACCATAATCACGATATACGGATGGTAAAGGCTACGACAACAACAAACACATCAACAAAGCCCTACTATCTTACTAAGAAATAAATTGCATGATATAACTTACCAGCCTATATAAATGCCCCTCCACGGCAATATCTCGCGTAAAACCCATCACGCGAGAAATAGCTACACCTGGAATGTCAACTGTCGTCATAGGTATCATTGTCACAAGTAAACTGCAATAAACCTTGGGTTTCTTACCTTTTTTATAATGATCTCTACAAAGAGAAACAACAAAAGGCACTGCAGACCGCCCAAGCCTACCACGAGGTCAACAAATATCAAGTAACATAACAAAGAAACACCTGATAAGCACGACCTCCCTCCACGCGGCAAAGAAGGCTACATGCAAACTTGATACACCGAGCTGCACGAAAAACATGCTAACAACACACACCTCATTGCTTCAGAACGATCCAAGGATGACTCCACAGAACAACATCCATATCCACAATTACCATAACTATTATAAATGAAGACAACAATGAGATCAAGTAACGCACAAAAAAAATTACTTGAAGCTTAAAATGCCAAGTTTTAACATGGCTTCAAGAGAAATCTCTCCAGGAGAAATCTCTCCACCAACCTTCGTCACAAATACCATGCTCTTCCCAAATCCTAAATTCATCAGGATAATCCTCAGGGAAACCCAACTATACAGACTCCCCTTACCATACGTCTTTGTAGAGTTCGGAGACGAGATACTAGACCAAATCATTCTATGCTCTCCCTCAAACCGAGAATTCGTGGTGCTAGTCGAAAGAGGTGAAGAGGACTGGTTTTCGCTTTCAGAAGGTTTGAGATCTTTCGCGAGTGCTAATAACCTGAGAATAGGGAGCTGCGTTACTTTCGAGTACCAAGGAGAAGCTCACTTTGATGTGACAATAGAGCAATCGGGCCCAGAAGAAAACGGAGATGTTTTGCCCAACTACCTATGTTACGAATAAATATAACTACAAAATACGCAATTGTTCTCTACTTTGTCGCATCGCTAATAAATGGTCGCCTTGTAAAATTGCCATTAGAATAACATATAATACGTTCGCGAACCCTCCTTTTTGTCATCTCACGATTCATTTCATAAAACGCTCAATAACAGGAGATGGATAAGGGTGTCTCGCGAACTTATCTTTCAAACAAGAGCATTAACAAAAACAGGTCAAACTCTAGCCACGAGAAAACAAGAGTAATAACGAACAGAGCAAACCCTTAAGAAAAACAAGCAAAAGGCATAAATAGAAATACATCACATTTAAAGATGAAATATTCACAAAACATCAAAATACCACAACAAGACATCGCTTGTCATGGGCCGAAATGTTCTCCATCCCAAAAATAATGTGTGAACTGCAGCGGAGCATAAAGCTCTCACCACATGTAGAAATGTTTTCAACATTACATCCCAACACAAGGCAACTTCAAAAAACTTCATAAAGAGTGGAAAGGCAGTCCGTTAAGCATCAGTAGGAGGGTTGACGTCATCGCGAGCCGGCTCGGGGGTTTTCTCACCAACAAGAGGAGGATCGAGGGCAACAACATCATCGATTGGGGCATTAAGGGGAGGAGGTTGGCCACGTTGAGGATCATTAAGCTTCATATCCTCAGGCTCGTAACTGGGAGGAAACATCCTCACGACATCCCCAAGATGAGCGAAATGATTGACGCTCTGGGCAATCCCTCCTTCCACCCCTTCCATAAAGGCGTCGATCACCTTGTCGTAAAAGACATCCTGCCCATCTGTCTCGAGGTAGTGATTCAACAAACCTCGACCCTCCTCTTCCATGAAGCTGGCTAACCACCCTTGACCTTCGTCGTTTAGCATGAACTCGCGAAGAGTATTCTTGGTAAGAACAGCGTCTTCTCCAGAAGTGAAGCGCTCCAACTGACCTCTCATGCCAATAAGCTCTTCACGGGCCGCTCCCAACTCAGTCTCAAGCTCCTTAACTCGGCTGTTCAAGCGAGTGATCTCCAGTTCACGCTCAGACCCCATGTCTTGGATTTTTGAGATTTCAACTCGCAATAGATCCAGCTCGTTTTTCACCGCCTCCACCTCTTTTTGGGATTTCTCCAAGGCCTCTTTCAAACTGTCAATGGTTACTTCATGGAGCTTCGCGTTCCTCAATTTCTCCACCTTCGTCTTCAAAGTTTTGTTTATCGCCCTTAACTCCCTCACTTTATCGTCATAGTGTCTTAGGCGCCCTGCCACCTCAGACCATTGCAGGTTATCCTACGACGACACGCGAAGAATAGTGAACACACATACAAAATAAGAAAAGAAGGAAAGGATAAATCGCGAAAGAAGTTACCCAACCTCTGGTTTTTTTACCATGCTCCAACAATTCTTCATCCTTCAGATGATGAAGACATTCCCTTTCAGCCGAACAGCTCTTCTTAGGAATCTCCAATTTCTTAGTATCAATTGGGTCAAACCCGGGTTGCCGGTAAGGCATCATGGAGATCCCTGACGAGGTAATCGGCTCAGCGCTCAAAAGCATGGTGGTCCCTGCCCCCTCCCTATGTCTTTTTCGCCCGCGTTGAGCCAGGGGTATGTCCTCTGATGACACACTCTCCCGGTCTCCAACAGGCTCTTTCCCTTTCGAGCTTTTCGTCGCAAGGGGGGAGCGGCGGGGAACATCCTGTTGGACACCACCCGCTCGCAGGGTAATGGTAGGAGCCGGCCTGGATGCACCCCTAGCAGCACTCTTCTTCTTCGCTAATGCAGAAATTTTCGACTTATCTAACAACATATCTGCAAAAGAATTGGAACAGAAGTCAATCGGAAGAAAATCGTGATCAAAGTACTAGGAAGCTTAAAACTCCTAGACCCCAACCCAAACGATGCAGGAGACTGAGTCCGGCCATCTCTAAATGAACCGGAGTTACGACTTTCTTGTTGTTGACACCTCTTATCTTCGATTTCCGCTTGTCGTTGAAGCCATAGGCGGCGCCTTCGAGCCTATCGTTGTCGCTCTATGGCTTGTTGTTGTTGCAAAGCTTGTCTCCGCAACTCTCGTCGGCGGCGTTGTTGTGCAGCCCATGGATCGGGATCATCATCCCAATCGCCCCCCCGATAGCCCAAACCATTGAATCAAATCGTGAATAACATCAAGAGAAAGACAAGAACTTGCGAAACCTACGGCTCTGATACCACTTGATACGTTTGGAATCCTCGATACTTCGCATGTGGGCTCCGAATCAAGAACACCAACTTGTTGATGGTCTGATGTTGCAATATTCTTGATATCCTTGATGTTTACAAGTAGTTACAATAAAAGGGTTCGAACTACTGCGAAAGAAACGAAAACAAACAAATAAAAACAAGTGAATAAAGGACAGATTTTTAGCGACAGTTCAGACTTGGTAAATTCAGCAACTTTCAAACTCAGCAAATAGCGATGGAACACAAAGAGAAATGAGAGAAGACAGCGAAGGATGCGCGCGGGTGCACTGGGGGTTGAGGCCCCGATGCCCGAGCGCCTGGGCGCCGAGGCCTGCGAAGCCGGATGCCGCGCCTAGGGCCTGCTCTCTCTCTCTCTCTCTCTCTCTCTCTCTCTCTCTCTCTCTCTCTCTCTCTCTCTCTATTGCGACGGTTCTATAATTCCAGCGACGAATTCTAGATTGGAATTGTGTTTGTATAATTGCCGATTGAATTGGAAATATGTATGGGTTTGGTGATTGCCGAAGGTAATTAAGAACATAAGGAAATTTGAAACCTTTGTATTGACAAATTGTAGAAACCTTTATTCCTATAATGGTTCCACAATATGAAGTCCAATCTAATTTTCAATTTTAATTGAATGAAATTCAAGAGTTTAAATAGAGACATACCAATTCTATCTTGTGCAAAAGATAGAGTTTTGGGAACTAAAGATAAATCAAATAATCTAAATATATGTAAATCTTTCCTAAGATAAGTAAAACTAACTAAGGATAGAAAATTAACAACTTGGTGAACAAGAATTATATCTAGAAGAGATATAATTATTTCCACATTATTTTCCTAAATTCATAAAATAATTATATCTAATTTAATTAAATATATCCGAAAATAGTTAAATAATTATGTAGAAATTCGTCCAAACAGGGATAGCTGCAAAGATGATGAATTTCGGCCATTCTCGAGGTCGATTCTGGAGAAACCTTCAACAACAAAGTTGTAGATATTTTTGTCCTTGTTTTAACAAGGTATGGCACAACCTCATCCGATAAATTTGGACTCTGATCGACCCATTTTACTGAGACGTCGAAGTGCTATCAATCCATTAAGAACGAACCAAAACTTGGACATGACTCACCTTCCTCCTTTGGACATTCTTCCATGGTGGAGCCTTCTTCTTCCTTTTGAGAAAGACATACTCTTCCTCCAATATCCCTCGAATCGATCTTGATAACTCGCCAGGATCAAGATCATTGTTTGAGCCATAGAAGCTCATCCTTGATTGCATCATTCTCCTCCTCTTATCTTTGATTTGTCCTCGAATCGAGTCGTTGATGAGCAAAGGGGAAGGAGCAGAAACCTTCACACATGAGGATGGAGGGGTGGGTGGGATGGGTGCCAGGAGAATTCGATGTATATGAACCTCAAAAACTACACATGTCATAGCGATCATTGAGCAATCAAAAGGAACAATATCAATAGGCTCAATAACCCCATGAACTTCAGAATTCTCAACTTTAGGAAAATTATCAAGAGGTACAATAGCTAACTCAAGAGAAGTGTCCCCAACGTCCTCATCGTTATCGTCAGAAGCAGTCAGATCATCTGGCGCAGCACTGCAGTCAACTTGAAGAAAATATTTGGAGGTCTTGCCAGAGGATTCTGGCAGCGTGTGAGCCACCGTTGGAAAGGACGTCGAGTCAGCTTTGCAACAAGACTGAGTTGACTCACTTCCGAGGTCGGAGTCAATGGGAATCTGCGAAACAAGTTCGGCGTGCTGTGTTGTTTTCTGGGCAACGAATTTGTCCACAATCTCCGCATTCAAAGCCTCCTCTCGGCGTCGTTCCTCCTCTCGGCGACATTTCTCCTCCTCTCGTCGTCGTGCCTCCTCAGCTTCTCTTTGTTGGAGAAGCCTAATCTGACGTTGTTGTCGACACCTCTTATCTTGGATTTCCGCTTGCCGTTGAAGCCAAAGGCTGTGCTTTTGAGCCTCTCGTTGTCGCTCTACGGCTTGTTGTTGTTGCTAAGCTTGTCTCTGTAACTCTCGTCGGCGGCGTTGTTGTGCAGCCCATGGATCGGGATCATCATCCCAATCGCCCCCAGATAGCCCAAACCATTGAATCAAATCGTGAATAACATCAAGAGAAAGACAAGAACTTGCGAAACCTATGACTCTGATACCACTAGATAAGTTTGGAATCCCCGATACTTCGCTTGTGGGCTCGGATACAAGAACACCAACTTGTTGATGGGCCGAGCTTGCAATATTCTTGATATCCTAGATGTTTACAAGCATTGACAATAAAAGGGTTCGAACAACTACGAAAGAAACGAAAACAAACAAATAAAAGCAAGTGAATAAAGGACTGATTTTTAGCGACGGTTCAGACTTGGTAAATTCAGCAACTTTCAAACTCAGCAAATAGCGACGGAACGCAAAGAGAAATGAGAGAAGACAGCGAGGGATGCGCGCGGGTGCACTGGGGGCTGAGGCACCGATGCTTGAGTGCCTGGGCGCCGAGGCCTGCGAAGCCGGATGCCGCGCCTAGGGCCTGCTCTCTCTCTCTGTTGCGACGGTTCTGCAATACCAACGGCGAATTCTGGAATGGGACTGTGTTTGTATAATTGTCGATTGAATTGGGAATGTGTATGGTTTTGGTGATTGCCGAAGGTAACTAAGAACATAAGGAAATTTGAAGCCTTTGGATTGGCAAATTGTAGAAACATTTGTTCCTATAAAGGTTCCACAATAATAATTCCAATCTAATTTTAATTGAATGAAATTCAAGAGTTTAAATAGAGACATACCAATTCTATCTTGTGCAAAAGATAGAGTTTTGGTAACTAAAGAGAAATCAAATAATCTAAATATATGTAAATCTTTCCTAAGATAAGTAAAACTAATTAAGGATAGAAACTTAACAAATTGGTGGACAAGAATTATATCTAGAAGAGATATAATTATTTTCACATTATTTTCCTAAATTCATAAAATAATTAAATCTAATTTAATTAAATATATCAGAAAATAATTAAATAATTATGTAGAAATTAGTCCAAACACGGACAGCTGCAAAGATGATGAATTTCGGCCTTTCTCGAGGTCGATTCTGGAGAAACCTTCAACAACAAAGTTGTAGATCTTTTTGCCCTCCTTCCAACAAGGTATGGCAAGACCTCATCCGATAAATATGGACTCCGAACGATTCATTTTACTGAGACGTCGAAATGCTGTCAACACATTAAGAACGAACCAAAACTTGGACATGACTCACCTTGCTCCTTTGGACTTTCTTCCATGGTGGAGCCTTCTTCTTCCTTTTGAGAAACACATACTCTTCCTCCAACAGCCCTCGAATCCATCTTGATAACTCGCCAGGATCAAGATCATTGTTTGAGCCACATAAGCTCATCCTTGATTGCATCATTCTCACCCTCTTATCTTCGATTCGATCTCGAATCAAGTCGTTGATGAGCAAGGGGGAAGGAGCAGCAACCTTCACACATGAGGATGGAGGGGTGGGTGGGATTGGTGCCAGGAGAATTCGAGGTATATGAACCTCTAAAACAACAACTGTCATAGCGATCATTGAGCAATCAAAAGGAACAATATAAATAGGCTCAATAACCCCATGAACTTCAGAATTCTAAACATTAGGAACATTCTCAAGAGGTACAATAGCTAACTCAAGAGAACTGTCCCCAACGTCCTCATCGTTATCGTCAGAAGCAATCACATCATTTGGCGCAGAACTGCAGTCCACTTGCAGCACATATTCGGAGGTCTTCAAGGAAGATTCTGGAAGCGCACCGTTGGAAAGCTCGTCGAGTCAGCTTCGCAACAATACTGAGTTGACTCAATTCCGAGGTCGGAGTCAATGGGAATCTGCGAAACAAATTTGGCGCGCTGTGTTGTTTTCTGGGCAACGAATTCGTCCACAATCTCTGCAATCAAAGCCTCCGACTCTCGGCGTCGTTCCTCCTCTCGGCGTCGTTACTCCTCTCGGCGACATTCCTCCTCCTCTCATCGTCGTGCCTCCTCAACCTCTCTTTGTTGGAGAAGCCTAATTTGACGTTGTTGTCGACACCTCTTATCTTCGATTTCCGCTTGCCGTTGAAGCCAAAGGCGGTGCCTTTTAGCCTCTCATTGTCGCTCTACGGCTTGTTATTGTTGCAAAGCTTGTCTTTGCAACTCTCGTCGGTGGCGTTGTTGTGCAGCCCATGGATCGGGATCATCATCCCAATCGCCCCCAGATATCCCAAACCATTGAATCAAATCGTGAATGACATCAAGAAAAAGACAAGAACTTGCGAAACCTACGACTCTAATACCACTTGATACGTTCGGAATCCCCGATCCTTCGTCCGTGGGCTCAGAATCAAGAACACCAACTTGTTGATGGCCCGATCTCGCAATAGTCTTGATATCCTTGATGTTTACAAGTAGTTACAATAAAAGGGTTCGAACTATTGCTAAAGAAAAGAAAACAAACAAATAAAGAACTGATTTTTAGCGACAGTTCAGACTTGGTAAATTCAGCAACTTTCAAACTCAACAAATAGCAACGGAACGCAAAGAGAAATGAGAGAAGACAGTGAGGGAAGCTCGCGGGTGCGCTGGGGGCTGAGGCACCGATGCCCGAGCGCCGAGGCCTGCGAAGCCGGATGCCGCGTCTAGGGCTTGCTCTCTCTCTCTCTCTCTGTTGCGACGGTCCTGCAATTCTAGCAACGAATTCTGGATTGGGATTGTGTTTGTATAATTGCCGATTGAATTGGGAATGTGTATGGGTTTGGTGTTTGCCGAAGGTAACTAAGAACATAACGAAATTTGAAGCCTTTGGATTGACAAATTGTAGAAACCTTTATTCCTATAAAGGTTCCACAATAATAATTCCAATCTAATTTTAATTGAATGAAATTCAAGAGTTTAAATAGAGACATACCAATTCTCTCTTGTGCAAAAGATAGAGTTTTGGTAACTAAAGATAAATCAAATAATCTAAATATATGTAAATATATGTAAATCTTTCCTAATATAAGTAAAACTAACAACTTGGTGGACAAGAATTATATCTAGAAGAGATATAATTATTTCCACATTATTTTCCTAAGTTCATAAAATAATTAAATCTAATTTAATTAAATATATCCGAAAATAATTAAATAATTATGTAGAAATTCGTCAAAACAGGGACAACTGCAAAGTTGATGAATTTCGACCATTCTTGAGGTCGATTTTGGAAAAACCTTCAACAACAAAGTTGTATACCTTTTCGTCCTCGTTCCAAAAAGGTATGGTAAGACCTCATCCGATAGATATGGACTCCGAACGACCCACTTTACTAAGACGTCAAAATGTTGTCAACCCATTAAGAACGAACCAAAACTTGGACATGACTCACCTTGCTCCTTTGGACCGTCTTCCATGGTGGAGCCTTCTTCTTCCTTTTGAGAAAGACATACTCTTCCTCCAATAGCCCTCGAATCTGTCTTGATAAATCGCTAGGATCAAGATCATTGTTTGAGCCATAGAAGCTCATCCTTGATTGCATCATTCTCCCCCTCTTATCTTTGATTTGTTCTCGAATCGAGTCATTGATGAGGAAAGGAGAAGGAGCAGCAACCTTCACACATGAGGATGGAGGGGTGGGTGGGATGGGTTCCAGGAGAATTCGAGGTATATGAACCTAAAAAACACATGTCATAGCGATCATTGAGCAATCAAAGGGAACAATATAAATAGGCTCTATAACCCCATGAACTTCAGAATTCTCAACATTAGGAACATTCTCGAGAGGTACAATAGCTAACTCAAGAGAAGTGTCCCCAACGTCCTCATCGTTATCGTCAGAAGCAATCACATCATCTGGCGCAGCACTACAGTCCACTTGCAACACATATTCGGAGCTATTCCTGGAAGATTCTGGAAGCGTGTGACCCACTGTTAGAAAGCTCGTTGAGTCATCTTTGCAACAATACTGAGTTGACTCAATTCCGAGGTCGAAGTCAACAGGAATCTGTAAAACAAGTTCGGCGCGTTGTGCTATTTTCTGGGCAACGAATTTGTCCACAATCTCCGCAATCAAAGCCTCAAACTCTCGGCATCGTTCCTCCTCTCAGTGACGTTCCTCCTCCTCTCTTCGTCGTGCCTCCTCAGCCTCTCTTTATTGAAGAAGCCTAATCTGACGTTTTTGTCGACACTTCTTATCTTCGTTTCCGCTTGCCGTTGAAGCCAAAGGCAACGCCTTTGAGCTTCTCGTTGTCGCTCTACGACTTGTTGTTGTTGCAAAGCCTATCTCTGTAACTCTTGTCGGCGGCGTTGTTGTGTAGCCCATGGATCAGGATCATCATCCCAATCGCCCCCCCCCCAGATAACCCAAACCATTGAATCAAATCGTGAATAACATCAAGAGAAAGACAAGAACTTGCAAAACCTACGGCTCTGATACCACTAGATACGTTTGGACTCCCCGATACTTCGCATGTGGGCTCGGAATCAAGAACACCAACGTGTTGATGGCCCGATCTTGCAATATTCTTGATATCCTAGATGTTTACAAGCAGTGACAATAAAAGGGTTTGAACTACTGCGAAAGAAACGAAAACAAACAAATAAAAACAAGTGAATAAATGACTGATTTTTAGCGACAGTTCAGACTTTGTAAATTCAGCAACTTTCAAACTCAGCAAATAGCGACAAAAAAGAAAGAGAAATGAGAGAAGACATCGAGGGATGCGCGCGGGTGCACTGGGGGCTGAGGCACCGATGCCCTAGCGCCTGGGCGCCGAGGCCTGCGAAGCCAGATGCCGCGCCTAGGGCCTTCTCTCTCTTTGTTGCGACGGTTCTGCAATTTCAGCGACGAATTCTGGATTGGGATTGTGTCTGCATAATTGCCGATTGAATTGGGAATGTGTATGGGTTTGGTGATTGCCGAAGGTAACTAAGAACATAAGGAAATTTGAAGCCTTTGGATTGGCAAATTGTAGAAACCTTTATTCTTATAAAGGTTCCACAATATTAATTCAAATCTAATTTTAATTGAATGAAATTCATGAGTTTAAAAAGAGACATATCAATTCTATCTTGTGCAAAAGATAGAGTTTTGGTAACTAAAGATAAATCAAATAATCAAAATATATGTAAATCTTTCCTAAGATAAGTAAAACTAACTAAGGATAGATAATTAACAACTTGGTGGACAAGAATTATATCTAGAAAAAATTTGCAAAATGGACACAATAATTGGACGTATTTGCGGAATAGACGCGGGTTTGGACAAATTTGCGAAATAGCCCCTATATATACCTAATTTACTTTCTGTACGGACATTTTTTCGTGTTCCCAGAAAATCGCGTTCTTCCTCATTCGAACTCTCTCTTTGCTCGAAAATTTTCAACTTGCGTTTCTGGCTTTCCATCTCCGGTTTTGTGCTTTTTCCGGCTCGATTGCTCTTCCTTGCTTCTGTAAAGGTCGGAGTTTGCATCGTTTACTTCAATGTCGTCATCCAGTATCTCAGGTATAAATTTGGCGGATTTTTGCGAAATTTGTCGTGCTAGGGTTTTGGAATATGCTCGTTTATGTTGATTTTATTGTTTGTTCATTATACTATTGACAATCTATGGTAAATCGATGCTTTATATGCTTTCTTATGTGCGGTTCTTAGTACTTTCCGTCGTTTTTGGAAGTTGCATATGTAAATTCGGGTTTTTGAACTGTTTCTTTTCGTCAAATTTGCGTTGTGGCACTTTGTAAGTGCCTATTTAGTGTTCTTCGTGTATGTGTACCTGTTTTCCATGCTTTTGATTATTTGTGTCGATGATACTGTACTTATCTGCTGCTATGTTCAAGTGTATGGCGCTGACACTGTCTGTTTTTGTGTTAGCTTGTTGCAGTTCCAACAATGTATGTGTTTGGATTTGGTATTTTGTGTGTGTGTTTTGTAATGTTCATGTTATTTTACTATGTCTGTGTAACATTATATTGTTATTGTTTGTTGTTGTTTATGTCATCACATATTCTGTTATTGTCTTTTTACATTTTTCTGTATTTTGTTGCTTGTAGGAACTCAATCTTCTGATTCATCCACCTCTTATCCTGGTTCTGATGTAAGTTATTTTTTATTTTGATGAGCAAGTTGTAGTTTTTTCTTAATCTGATGGTTGGTTTTTTGCTTAATTGTCTGTTATTGATCAGGGTTTGGAATATTGCATTCCTGTTTCTGAGCGATTTCGTTGTAGATCCAACATATATTCACATCCTTCTGTCTGTGATCTGATCAAGGAGCATTTGTGTCCTTCTCAATACAATACTCTGAAAAAAAGTTGTGTTGGATGGGTGCTGACGCAAGGCACCAAAATGGTTTTGAATTTTCAGCTTATGCATCAAATGGTGCTCCGTCAAGTACAAACACAAAAAGAGCATGAGTTGTGGATTAGAGTTGGTGGACATCTTGCACGTTTTTCAATTGCTGAGTTTCATGTTATTAGAGGCCTTCCTTGTGAAGACCGTGTTTGTAATATCCCAAAGAAAGTGTCAATATTTGAATTTTTTGAGCAGAAAAAAATGACTCATGATGAGTTACTTGATCGTTTCATATCTGAGAAAAAGATGTCTAAGAAGAAGTTGATTATGGCAAAGTTGTTGCTGATTGAGAGGTTAATTGTTTATAGGAGGTGAGAAGTTGTAAGTGCACAATTCTTATCTCTTGCGTGCAATGAGAAGGAGTTTGAACTATATCCTTGGGGTAGAGAGTCATATACCCGTTTGTTGAAGTCATTGAAGAGTTCTTCTGTTGCAGATTGGAATGGGGTTAGGGGTTCTTATCAAATGTATGGGTATTGCCTTGCATTCCAGGTATTGTGCTTTAGTTATTGCTTGTCTTATGTCATCATTTTTTTGTCTGTGTCAGCACAACTTTAATGCTTATGTGAGCATTATTTAAATATTGTTTTGTAGTTTCATAACGAGTTTTCTTTTGTAACAGGCTTGGATATTAGAAGCTTTCCCAGCTATATCCGTTAATTTTGACTGTAATTTTAAGATGCCTGAACTAGATCCATACTCGTTGCACTGGCAATGTGATTATAGCCAAGTATACGCTGAAGCTGAGAAGTTCTTTCATGGGGATTTGGTAATATTTTTATATTTTCTCTCTGAAATAACATTTTTATTTGATTCATCTTTGGGTTTTTATTCTGATACATGCGTTTTGTCCAGAGTCCGTTGTTCCCTATTTATGGGGAGTTTGCACGCACCGAACGAATGGCGTTTGCTGGTAAAAAAGCTGATGCTGTAGTTGATGCAATAGTTATTGCATCAGTTGAAGAAATAGTTTCTGGACCTGTTGATGCGACTTTGTATTAGAGTCGTCGTGTTCGTAGAAGGGCATATGAAGCTAAGTTTTCAAATAGGGCTCCCCAAGTTGAGGAGGAAGAAGCTAATGTGTTGCAGAAACATGATGAAGGCGAGACGTCAAAGAAGAAGACATCTGCGAAGAGAGGCAAGGCTGCTAGAAAGAAACAGGATGGTAAGTCCTTTGAAACTGCTTTTGAAGTTTTCCCAGAGGGGGATAAAGAAGATATAGGGACCTCAAAGAAGAGGAAATCTTCCGCTGGAGTGATGGGTGGTAAAAAGAAACAGAAGGTGCAGTCCAGCGATAGCTCTGAGGAACGGGTTCCCCTGAGGAGGGGTCGTTCTGCAAGTCGTGTTCTATTCAATCCATACATTGCTCTAGACCGTAAAAAATCTGTCAAGAGTGATGTAAAAATGCCTCGACAGAAGGCTTCAGCAGTGAGGACAGGTGCTAGAGTTATTCCTTCTAAGGCGGTTAAGAGAGTTACTGCTGACACAGATTTGCACAAGGAGGTTGATGTGGTTGCTTCACCTTCCAAGCGATGTCGGTTGGGTACTGATTCATGTGACCTTTTAGAAGATGATGTCCCGCTGAATATTGTCTTTCAGCGGAGGTATAAGATGAAGAAGAACGGTGGTGTAAGTAGTTGTAGGCCATTATATGATAGTAATGTTGACAAGTCTTTTATTATTCCTTCAGTTCCTGTTGTTGATACCGAGGGTGCACATGTAGTGAAGCCTGTAGATATTCATGTTGCAGTCTCTACACCTGGGTGTGAAGTCAGTGTTGGTGATGACAAGGGTGAAGATTTTACTGCTGACACCCATAATTCCAAATCTTGTGGTGAAGTTCCTGTTTGCGAAGACAAGGTTGATGTTTTGCACTATGACACCCATTCCCCTGAATCCGATAAATTGGATGCTTGTCAAACTGTGAGGCTATATGTTTTGGCCGACCTTGCAGATGGCATTGATTGTGGTGACACCGTTGAAGGAGTTGAGACACCTTCTGTTGACAGTGATGGAGAGGGTGATGTGCCGACCCCTTCTGTTCAGAGGTCTCCTCTGGGGAGTGTTGAAGCACATGATTCTGTTGGTGGGCAGTCTGTGCTGGGGCAAACATCTGCTGCTTGTGAAAATGAATATGTTTGCATTTCAAGTGATGAAGCTGACAAAATAGCAGTGTCATCAGAGAAAGTGGTTGATATTGAAGATGTATCTCCTCAAATGGATGCTAACGATGATCCAACTTGTGAGTTGCCTTCTAAATCCCATGGTGATGCTTTTGCTTCTTCTCTCCCATCTCATCCTGACTGGGTGAAGGAGATTTATAGCAGGATTGCGAAGCTTGAAGAGGTCCCTAAGATTATGCATCTGTTGTCTGCAAGGGTAGATGCAATTGAAACAAAGATTGTTGAGTTGAATGGGAGTCTTCAAGTGTTTGGTGAGATGGCGAAGAGGTACGATGAGCTTGAGGTTAGGGTTGCTAATTATGAAGCTTTGATTGAGAGGTTGCAGTCAAACCCTGTCAAGCCTGATGTTAAGGACACTTTTGCAAAAGTTGATGACGAAAGTGTTAGTTGTGCTAAGTGTCACGACACACCTGTGAAGGCTTGTGATAAGCACATTGCTGGTAAGACTGCGAGCTCTCCTGCGGTATTTCATGATGAAAGCACCAGTGGTGGTAAGTGCCAGGGCACACCTGCGAAGGCTGACGATAAGCACATTGCTGGTAAGTCTGCGAGCTCTCCTGCGATAGTTGATGGTGAACATGTCAGGTCTGGTAAGCCCCAGGACACACCCGTGAAGGCTGATGATAAGCACGTTTCTGGCAAGCCCGACAGCCCTCTTGTGAGAGGCGATGATGAACGTGTCAGTGGTGGTGAACCCCAGGCCACACCTGTGAAGGCTGTTGTTGAAGATGTGAACAAAATTTTGAATGATGTTGTATCTGATCTTCAGCAGTCTTTCCCTGACGAGGAGTTAATGTTGAAATCATCTCCCGCTTCTGTTGAAGTTGTGCCCGTGTCTTTGCCTTCATTAAGTACTGAGGTTCCAGCAGTGGGTAAGGAGTCTCCACCTGTTGTTGCTGACACTGATTTTAAGGTTTTTGGAGATGAGGTTGGGATTCCAGCAATTTCAGCTGAAGTGGCTCAATCTACAAAGTGTGAAGGCGAAGGTGTTGGTGGTAAAGTTGCTGGAGTTACGGTTGACCCATCCCTGGAAAAGTACATTTGTCTATCTGACAATGAGGACGACAAGGGTGCAGGCGTTGATTGGGATTCGTTCGCCAAGGATCCTGCAATCCAAATCGAAGTGGACCAACTAAAGGCCTCCAAACTTATCCCATCAAACAGTACATTCTTGTATGGTCCAGTTGTGGAAGTGAAGAAAGTGAGGATGCCAAAGCATGCCCCTAAGAAATCACTGATCAGCTCAGAAGATCATGAATTTATTTATGGACCGTAAAAAAGCAAAGGTATGGTTTAATTTTATGTTTAGTATTTTGTATGAAATGTTGTTGTTATTGTATTAGTTACAGCATCTTATGCTATATATATATATATATATTTAATTTTGCTTTGTGTACTCTTTGGCAGGAATTTTTCCGTTGTTGGTCCAACCTCAAGGGTTGATAGAAAGTTTTTCCAGCGTATTTTATTGAAGAATATGTGGTTTGATTGTCAGGTAATAACTGGTTGTATTTCTACATTATATATTTATATATATATTTGTGGATTACTTTTTATTGTATTATTTGATTGTTGAATTCACTTTTTTATTACTTTGTTTAGCATCTAGAAGCAGGTTTGATTCACATTAGGAAGCGCATTCATGAGGACCCTGCCAAGTATCGAGATGTTCTTGTGCTTGATTGGCTATTTTATCTGAAGTACCTTCCCGACTATGCTTCATGTTATGGGATAGACATAGATCTTGAATCCAGCACTGAGGATTATTTTGTCGGTATGTGCCCTGCTGATTATGGGAAGCCATGGGCATCGGTAAAGAAAATTTACACAATTTTCAATGTTATAAACAAGCACTGGGTGGCGTTGGAGATTAAAATTGAGGATAGGGTCATCAATGTGTTCGATTGCAATGTTCCTGCTGTTAGGGAAGGTGTTCTTGAATAACAATTGCAACCGTTTGCTATTTGGCTCCCAATTCATTTAGCAAAGGCTGGGCTATTTGAAAACTTCGATTCCTCTCCTTTCCAGCTATACATGGTTCCTGGGTTAATGCATGATTCTACTGGGTATGTATTTGTTATCTTGTTTTGTTCTTTGGTTACGTTTAGATACTTGTTATTTATGTCCTTACATTACATTGTTTCTTTCTTTGTCTACAGGGCTTCATGCGATGTGTTGACATTAAAAGCGATTGAAGCTTTTGTATTTGGGGGAGATGTTAAAAATTTCAACAACGAAAAGATCTTTCGTTTCAGAGAACTCATGTGTGCAGATCTGATCAAAGAAACTTGGAGTTTTAAATTTTAGAACCAGTAGTTAGATAGGTTGTTGTTGTGTAAGTGGGGAAGTTTGGATGTAATCTGACAAATTAAGTGCTCAAGATATATAAGAGAACATTATGGGCTGACACTAGCTGCCTAAGTACGAAAATAGTGGTGACACTGATGTTAGTTTCAAGCAGCGTTGAGTCTGTTGTTGTATTTTGCTGAACACTAGGTTAAATTTTGCACACAAATTGATCTTTGTGAATTTTTGCTCATTATGATCCTATTTTTCGTTAATATAATTTTCTACTTTTTAAATATATATTTTCTTGCGTTGCTGTCTTGTTTTTTGTCATCGTTCGAATTAAATTTCATACCGTGGTCGATTGGTGAAAATTTGCTCAACATGATCATATTTCTGTTGAACAACAGGTTAAATTTTGCAAAACAATTAATCTTTGTGAATTTGTGCACAATAACATCTTATTTTTGCTTAATATAATTTTTGAATCTTTAAATATATATTTTTTTACGATGCTGCCTTTTTTTTGGTCATCGTTAGAATGAAATTGCCTACAATGGTCGATTAGTGAAAATTTGCTCAACATGATCATATTTTCGTTGAACAATAGGTTAAACTTTGCACAACAATTGATCTATGTGAATTTGTTCCCAATATGATATTATTTTTCCTTAATATAATTTTTGATTTTTCAAACATATTTATCTCATCATGTTGTCCTTTATTTGGCCATAATTAAAATTAAATTGCACACCATGGTCGATTTATGGAAATTTACTCAACATGATATTATTTTTGCTGAACACTAGGTTAAATTTTGCACAACAATAGGATTTGGACCAAATTGGTGGTTGATTTATTTTAAACCTCAAGAAATGAGACTGTGGCCCATTAACTAATGAAAGGAGTTGGCCCAAGTCGGTAACTTTATTTAAAGCGGTGTTCTTCCTCGTTTCTTCATAAGTCCAACGTCATTCAAACCCTTTCCACTCTCTTCATCCTTACCCTCTCTCCAAGTCCTTTCGTCTTCCTCCACAAGCTCTTCCTCTTTCCGAAGTCTTCTTCCCAAAGGTGCGTCCTTTCTCATCTATTTCTCTCCCTTTCGATCTCCTGTAAACTTTATAAAATCGGTTATTGTTTTCACATTTTTCCAGCAAGTGTTCTTTTGTTTTTTCCTGATTTTTAGATGATTTTTTCATCCTCTTTCAGTCGGTTAGGGTTTTGATTTCACCAATTTATATGAGTGTATATTTATTTTGTGTTGTGTATGTTTTGTATCCTTAGATGGCACTTCCAATTGAAGTTCAAATTGGTTACCATTACACTGTTGGGTCTTTTGAAGTGGTAATCACACCACGGCAGACGCCTGTTTATGGACCTAGCATCTTGCACGTGGCTATCAATTCTGAAAGGATCCCTGAGCTGTACCTGGACCATTTCACTGAGTGGAATGGGTTGCCAATGACTTATGAACAGTGTGATCAATTGTTACATGAAGCAGGGGTCACTGCTGTGGTTCGAACTCAAGTAGCCAACCTGATGCTAATGGATTATACTCACAGGTGGTTTTCAGGCGATGCTGAGTTCGTTGAATATGGGCTCTGCCCTGATCTCATTATCGATGTACGTTTCATTGAAGAATCTGAAGATGACATGAGGTCTGATTCAAGCTCTCAATCTGAGATGAGCATCGATGAAGAAGAGGATGTGGATCCCTAGCTTCTCCAGAGCATGTGGATCCCCCAGCTTCTCCAGAGGATGTGGACCAGTACTCTATATGTCTTGAGCCGATGCTGCCATCAACGCCGACCCTTCGGTCAGTGTGTCCCCATACCTTCCACACAGAGTGTATTCTAGAGTGGTTGTCGTATGAAGCCATTTGTCCACTATGTCGAGCACCCTTTTAGGCTTATTTGTAATCTATATTTTGTTGGAAAAGACATTGTAGGTGCAACTATTTTGTGGTAGTTAAGCTAATGGAATGTATGGTATGAATGGAAGTCGGTATCTGGCACCTTTTTGTATATGATTTCCATTCTAATCATACCAAATGTATTTTGTAACTATTTGTCCTAACTGGTGTTTGGAAATGTATAATATTAATGAAATTAATGCACTGTTAAATTTGTTTGTGTATGATACTGTGTTTTATTTTAGGAAGAAAGCCCACCTGATCTTTGATGAATATGCTTATATATTATGGGTGGTGACAGTGGCCTAGTTTTTGTTCTTGTTGAAGTGTATATTTTGTAAAGAGGTTTTTCATGCCCAAAGTATTGTTAACATTTATTGTCTGATTAGTTTAAAGTAATGCCGACACCATACTTGTATTTTTTGATTTTGCAGTGTGTGTGGTGACACTAGGTGTTTGGTGTCCCAATTAGTGCTGACAGTGATATCAGTTACAATTAGTGGTGACACTGGTTCCCCCCATCCCCCCCTCCCTGTTATTCAAGTCTTGTATTCTATGATTTTTGAAGTGTATGTATTTATATTTTTTTCATTTTATAGTCTATGTGATGGGCACTATGTGTTTGAGACGCAAAGTATTGGTGTCACTCATATTATATTACAAGTAGTGATGACACGAGTGTTGTATTTTTTTATTATTAAGTGTATGGGGGTGAAAGAGATGTTTAATGACCATATTATTGTTGACATTGTGGGTTATATTAGTTTGAATTTGTGGTGTCACCAGTTTGATCGTTTTTGATATTTGAATTTCATGTGGTGACACTAGGTGTTTTAGACCCAAAGTAGTGCTGACACTGATACTAGTTACAAATAGTGGTAACACTACACTTGTATATATTAATTTCAAAGTGTATGTGGTTGCCAGAGGTGTTTAATGCACATAGTATTGCCACCAGACGTGTATTAGCTACAACTAGTGGTGATACCAGTCTTATATTCTATGGTTTTGTGAGTGTATGTTGTGTAAGATAAACTTGCTCAACAATATAATATTTTTGCACCACAATTGAGACTTGTGAAATTTTGTCCATTATGATTCAATTTTACTTGCCAACCTAATTTTATAGTTTCTTACTATAGTGTTACACAACGTGGTCTTAATTTTTTCAATGATAGAATAAAGTTGCACAATGTGTGGGGGTGATTGGTGTAATTTTGCTCAACATCAACTTATTTTTGCTCAACAGTAGTTTATAGTTGCACAACAGTAGTTTATGGTAAAAATGTTATCATAATGATTATATTTTTTGTCAATATAATTTTAAAATTTTCTAATAATTTTGTTTTTTGCATCATGTTATTATTTTTGCTCATCATCAGATTTAAATTTCACAACACCGGCTATTGGTGGAAATTTGCTAAACATGATCTTATTTTTGCTTATCAACACATTAATTTTGCACAAATGTTTAAATTGTTGATATTGCCTTCAACATAACTGTTGGGCTTCGTTTAGAGATGCCCGGCCCATTTCCCGCTTATTTATACTGTGCTTAAACGTTGTTCAGATTGTCTGCAAGTCCTTTCATCTTCTTCTTCTTGTTCATCTTCATCCTCTCTCGTTCTCATCCAGATTTCTTGCTTTCAAGGTGCGATTCCTGTTGTGGTATGTACTCCTTTCTGTTTTCTTCCTTTAAAAAAACGTTATCTGTTATTTTGATGTACTGCTTCAGCAATTTTTTTATTGTTGTAATCTCCGATTTTCGTTGAACTTCCCCTTGCTTTTTAGTCTATTAATGTTCATATATTGGTGTTTGTCTTGCTTATTTCCTATTGCATTATATTCCGTGGGTGTTATGTGATTCTTACTGTCATTAAAAGTCATCAGTTAGGGTTTTTCCAGTTTTTCAGGCATTTTTACTCCTTTGTCTTTCTCAAATGTTTATTTCTTATTAATATCGATGTAATGTTTTATTTTTAAGTCAATGTCTAATGTTTATTCCTTTGTCTGTGTAGGTTTTCTATCCTTCAATGGCATTCCCAACCTATACTGAACTAGACTACGACTACGTCGTTGGTACTTATGAAGTTGAAATATCAGCATCTGAGTCATACTGGTATGGACCGGGTCTACTTGTTGTGTCTATCCACTCTGACAGCATTCCCTTAACATTCTATCACACGTCTACTTGGAATGGTTTGCCTTTGAGTCTAGCCCGCTGCAACGAAGTGCTACAGGATGCAGGAGTAACTGTTGAGGTTAGAACCCAGGTAGCCAATCGGCTTCTAATGGATTACACTGGAAGTTGGTTTGATGCCGATGCTGATCTTGTTGAGTATGGCCTTTGCCCCAATATCACCATCAATGTACATTTTTATGATGACTCTTCGTCTGATTCAAGCTATGAGTCCGACATAAATGATGACATTCATATGGAGGTTGACCAAGCAGATCCTCCAGCACCTCCAGAGCCTATGGATGTTGACGGATTAAGGGAGATATATCACCTTGATCTTGATTATGATGAATGTACAATTTGCCTGCTTCCAATGTTGGAGTCAGATCATGTTCTTCAAACGCCATGCCAACATCACTTTCATCCAAATTGTTTACGATCTTGGCTTTTAGTTCAAAACAACTGACCTCTTTGCCGAGCAGAATTCTAGGTGTATATGATATAAGTGCAGTATGTAATTTTGTATGGTACTGATGTAACCGAAAATACGTTTTATCAATGAAATTTGTCCTTGATCACATTTCTTTCTGATTTCTATTCAAATTATAGTAATCTTTGATATTTAAGTAGGACATTTGGTGTGACACTAGTTCATCATATTGGTGGTTTCTGCCGTTGAAGTTTATGGCTTGACATTTTCTGATATTGAAGCTTATGTGTTTGACACTATTAAGGTAAGTCCCAAAGTAGCGCTGACACTGATATTAGGTACATTTAATTGTGACCCTGGGCTAGTATTCTTTTTGTTATTTTCAAGTGTATGCTGTTGCCCGAATTGGCAAGTGGTCAAAGTCTTTTGTCACATTATTTACATTGTTGGTTAGAGTAGTTGGATCTATTTGTGAAACTATTCTTATAATTTTGGCTTGTTTCTGTTTTTGAACTTTTTGTGATGACACTAGGTGGATAAGACCAAAAGTAGTGCTGACACGAGATAGTTAATGTCCACCAAAGATAACTGTAACTCAAATAACTGTAATCCGTTTTCAGTTTATAGTTTTACAGTTTTGACAGTTTTTTTTTATAGTTACTCTGAAATAAACTGTCACAAATAACTGTTACAAGATAAAAACTGTCTAATTGTTGCCTATATATATATATCCATTTATCATTCTTTGTTATCCATTGGCGCCTGAAAACTGGTTTTAAGAGAAATACATCCCTCTCTAAAAAGATGAACTATGGTAACACTGTCGGGTTTTGCACGAGTTTTCATCAATTGATGGACGTGCTGGATGGTGTTGTTTACCCTGGTTATCACATGAATCTAGTTGATGAAGCATGCGAGACTAACAAAGAGGCTCGCAGGGCCGAGTTGTTGGAAGCCGTCGTTGTTCATTACACATTATATGAGGAATACCAAAGATCAATAATAGTAACTGAACATCACATTCGGATTGCGTCCAAAGATGAAGACGGTGAAGCATTATCAAAGGTGATATTTGAAGTTTTATCCATAAATCTTTTCCCCATTCTGTGATTGAGTCTTGTATTTTATCTTTTATACAGATGGAAAGAGAACTGGGCAATCAAAGACAGTTGTTTGAAGACTCAAAGGACAATCTAATAGGGTATGTTAAAGAGGTTTTAGATGCAGAAATGGAAAGGAGGAAGAAGATTGATGACTTCTTAGGACTGTAGTTCTACTATATTAATAAGTAATAACATTGGTACTTATTTATATGTTGAATGTATTTTTTTTTTTTGTTATTTTAGTTTATATGTGTTCCATCCTAATGATATGATGCAACATATTAATATCATAATAATCATATAATTATTTTGTAATTTCCTTCCTCATATTTCAAATTATAAATTGGGACTGAAGTTTTACGTCTATCCCTTGTTATACTGCGGACACATTTGATTAGTTTGTGGATTGTTTTGGTAAAAGTAGTGCTGACACTGTTTAACTATGTTTTTATGTTACTTGTAATTTGCTCAATATCATCTTAGTTTTGCTAAACAATAGTTTATAATTGCACAACAAACGAATGGATATTACTAAATCAACTGTTTGAATAACATAGACCACTTGATTATAAGTGCAGAGAATTGTGCTGACACATTGAAGAACAAACACAACTGTTTAGAAGCAGTTATAGTTGTATGCATCTTGACAAATACTATCCATCAAAAAACCACATGGACAACAAACGTCTTAACGGGTACGAGAAAACTGACCCCACGGACAACAACTGTCTTAATTGGTACGAGAAAAATTTTCAGAAGTAGCGTATATAACTGTCTACAACAAAATTCATTCCAAAGTTTGAAAATAAAACATGAAATTGCGTTGTGGTTGTTCAACCAAGATTCAGTCTCTGTCCCTGTATTCCTTTTGAAGTCATTCTTGCATGGGATTTTGCTGCCTTCACAACATCTGCGTTCACTTCATTTAACTCTGAACATACTATATCTGTCAGATACTTCACACCTAGCTTCACTACAAAAAAAAATGAAATTTGCTTCGGCAATTTCCCGTGGCAAAAGGCCAATCTGCCGTGGCAAAAGACTTCTAGCTTTGGCCAAGCGACGGCAAATGGGGGCGTGGCGAATTTAGGGGTGGCAAATTTTGGTAGCTTCGGCAAAGTGCCGTAGCAAAAAAATTAGCTTCGGCAAAAAGCCGTAGCTAAGCATTGGCAAAGCTACCCCTGATAAAAGACACCATATTTGTCACGGCAAGCTGCCGTAGCTAATTTGTTTATGGAAAATTAAAAAAAAATGCTTTTTAGCCCGGATTCTTCATACCCGGGCTAAAAAGTCTCATATTTGTTTAAAAAAAAATACACACAAAATTTACCTATTAATAAAATTTTATTAAATTATACAAATTTACATGTACATAATTATATAAATTTACATACAAATTTAGTAATTTACCTAATTTACAAATTCACATATATAATAAAATTTCATGCTATAATTATATAAAGTAAATAATTAAAATTATAAGTTTTAAAATCACTAAACTCACTTCTGCATGCACTCGTCATAAAATCCGTAAACTTGAGTAATCTGCGATCACAATACCAAACAAACAAAAAAACGTAGGTTTGATTAGATGCAAAGAAAATAATGCAGATAGTGCTGGGAATAAATCAGTAGAAGTAGTGAAGTACATCAACAACAAAAATTAACTTAGCACCAATATCTTTGATTGCTAGGACGTACAAAACATTTTCATGAGCAGCCCCCATTTGCAATTAAACCAGCTAATGAATAAATAAAGAAATTTAAACCCTAAGGAATACCAGCCTTAATTTGTATGAGCACAAACTAACACAGTTGCACGATTACTTCTTAGTTAAAGAAAACAAAGAAGATGGTGCATCATCTGGCTTTCATTACACTGACATTAAAGAAAAACAAAGAAGATGCTAATAAATAAAGAAAACAAAAAAGATGGTGCATCATCTGTTCGGCTATCATTACACTGACATTAAATAAAACAAAGGATAAGCTAGCTTCAAAGGGCAAATAAATGCTAATAAAACATTTTTTACTATAATCTCCCATGTGGCTTATTTTGCATAATGCACTGTTTTGGGCAATGCTCAAAGAAGTAAAAGGCCGATGTATAAACAAGCACCAAAAACAAGGAAATAACCCACTGCATCAATTACTATGAAAAAACAGGAACTCATGAATTTCACTCCACCTTCAAATTGGGGACATATCGTGAAAGCAGAAGTAGAAAAGATGAAAAAAATACTACTAGATATGCATTTGTAGCTCTCCAGATGACAAGGCACCATATAATTAGCTATACAAGTATACAACCGAACACACAGGTAGCAAAAACTTCAAAGCCAAACTCTTTACTAAATGAAAAATCAATAAAAAGACATAATCGAAAATGTGGCTGCATAAATTAGAGTAAAGGAATAACGTCGACAAAGTCTATCTATGCAATTGAAAACCATAAATCACATGTGCCAGCATCAGAGCTCCGAAGATCTCCTCATCCTCGAGCAAGCTTCTGTTTTATATATTGAGGCAATCTCCTTTTAGTTGCCTGATATGTTGCATCAGCATCATGAAGATCACCAACATGTGGCCTGACTGCAATTACAAAAAAAGATTTAAGTTTTATGCATTCATGAAGTTAATCAATCTTTCTTACAGTCAGCACAAAGAGATGAACCATTAACCAAAAGAATCTTAACACTCACATTCTGCAATTAAATTTTCCGAGTCCCTGATGGCTGTGTCGAGTGTATCACCCTTAGGTTTACAATTAGACCCTTAGGTTTACAATTAGATGACTCTGACTTTTAGCTAGTATTGGTCACAATATTCCACCTTCAATACTTGAAAAAAAAAGTACAATTCAAGGAAAAGAAAGAAACAAAAATTGCTGTTATATGTGGGTATTTCAATGGTTGAATAACAAGAAAGAGATGATGAATGCATTTCTAATAACAAAAATTGCTGTCACATGTGGGTGTTTCAATGGGACCAACTGAAAACAAAATAGAAAAGAAAAATAATCTCAATTCATGGATTTCTAATGAAGAATTTGAAATGTGACTCTTGACAAGCATGAAATATAACAAAGTAGTTTCTCTAAGTTGGTGATTATTTTCATTGGTATGATTTTCTAGATAGATGGTCTAAAAATCTCACTATGTACAAATTGAGGTAAAAGTTCAGCGTAACCAAGATAAATAAAGTATTGACATGTAGCCACGGCAACCCTTGGGTTGGTTTATTATTATTAAACAAAATGCGATCATGAATGCATCTACAAACAAATACTAATGTATGTGATCTGCTGAACTTCACCTAGCAGGTTGACTAACATGGTAAATATACAAAAGAAAATCCCAAAACTATTTCATAGTAACTGTTCTAGATAAAAACTACAAACATACCATTGTTCAGAAAGTGTTGGCCTTGTGTAAGCATAATAATGCCCACCATGAACTCCTCCACTATGAATCAAAACACTGCAACAAGCAGATTCAATGATTAGTAGTCCCCTATACAACTTGATATCATACCACTTTTAAAGATAAAAGGCTCCAAATGTAGTAAAGATTTCCAAAAGGACCAAAACTGATTTTCATCGCTCAAGCCAAATGCAACATCTAATTCAAAGGCTTAACTCTATTCCTTGCTTAATTCCTGTGTTAAGAAACCAAAAATCCCAGTGTAGGTAAGGAAGAAAAAGTGCTACAAATGAGTGAGACGGATAAAAAATTGCAGTGTAATTCATAAACAAATAGAAGAACGCTACAGAGTTATATAATGCTAATCGCAAAAGCACTCAACCTCGTCCACCAAAAACAATACTTGATATAATGCTAATCGCAAAAGCACTTGTGATTTGAATAATTAAAATTGCAAACTTAGTTTATTTTCATATTATTTTCGAATTCATGGCGAAGAGGAAAATAGATACTAAATTAGTTTAGGTTGACCACTAATCTATAATATATGCTCTTTTAGTTTATTTTTAATGCTCAAAATGGTACTGGTGCTTCTTTGTTGTGTTTCTTTTACATGACTTATGTTATCTACCACCATAAATCATGTACTTAAAACAAATGGTATATAACTTCTCTAAGCAATAGATTTGAAATCATTGAAATAGCTTAACTACTCGACAGACAGACCTTTAACAAATCTTACATTCCAAAGAGCATATAGATTAGTTGAGTTTAGAGAAAGGAGACTTGGGTACCATTTAAACCACATAATATTACCTGGTGAGGAGAAAAAGGCAAACAGGTTCAGGGTCTCAGGCTTCCTCCTCTGTCCAAATAAGACTCAGAGAGGAACAAAAAGAGGCAGCTTTCAGAAAATAACTCATTGGACTACTGCAATCCGAAAAATCACAATCAAACTACAGTCAATCTGGTTTCAGGGAGAAATTTATAGAAGGCGATTGTGAACTGAACTTGGTGTTTTCCACTTTTCCAGCATTAAAGCACGACTTGTTCTTATACTCTTATACTCTAATTTGTCATCGGTATTCGGTAGGGAGAAGCACAAAAAGGTTAGTCTTTTCGCAGATCCATGATTCGGAGAAGAGAAAAGAGAGGAGGAAGCTTACCAGTGGCGGATCGGAGGTCGTAGATCTGGTTACACAGGATGCAAGAGGACCCTGGTGGGGGTCGGAGAGGAGAAAGAGAATGACGGGACACCTCAAAGGAACACAGAAGAAGGCCAACGAACCAGACGTCTCAAAGGAACTCTACACATCGACGGGGGCGGTAGGCTGGGGCACAACAACAGCAAATGAAAGGGGGAGGCGGCGGTTGCGACCGCGAAAGAAGAGAGAGAGGGAGGGGGCGACAAAGAGAAGGGCATGGAAGGAAAGGGCGACAGAGATGGCGACGAGGGAGGACGAGACGTGCTTGTGGTTGTGGGTGGAGGAGAGGGAGGAGATGTTGGTGGGTCGTAGCTGCTGCGGGGCGAAAGGGGTCAGATTTGGAGGCGGGAGCGGCGGGCTTGGGCTCAACGGCGGGGAAGGAAAGGACGAGGCGGCGGCAGATCTGGTTAGGGTTTCAAGGAGGAAGAGAGCGTTTTGACCTGAAGTGTCAAGCGGTGGGTTTCAATGGGTTCATATGGGTCAACTCCGTTCTTTTATTTTCCTTTTAATTTTTTTTTTTTGGACGGTGTAGCTCTACTGTGGCAAATATCAGTGACGACACAAGAGCCGTAGTAAAAACTGAGCAAATAGCTTCGGCAAATCCATGCCGTTGCTACCAGGGGTGGCAAAACCAACCCAATAGCTACGACAACCCTTGCCGAAGCTACCTTCCGTAGCAAATTCTGTTTTTTCTTGTGTTTAGCTACGGCAAAATCACCCCGAAGCTACTGTTTTGATTTTTTTCCCTGATGCAACGCCTACCGTAGCTAATGCCGTAGCAAAAGGGTACCAATTGCTACGCCACACGTCTGCCGAAGCTACCAAGTGTAGCAAATTTCATTATTTTTTGTAGTGCTTTGAAATATTCTTGAAATTGCCCTTTTCCAATCCACACTTGTACCCTCTCTCTGTCCCAAAGAAGGTCTCCATGTGGCGCATGAGGCATACCCCAGAATATTGAACTTTCTCCTCTCCAGCCCATGTGATGGGGACTTTTGATGTTGTTGCATCTGACACTATTTCTGCCTTTGCTAGGAGTCCCTTCTCTGTTAGATAAGCAATCAGCATATCCCCCTGCATGGATTGAATTATAATTCATGTAATTTTAATTATAAAATGAGTTGATATTTAAATGAAATTAAGACAAGGAAAGAAATATTAGATATCAGTAGTAAAACTTACCAAACATTCAAAGGGCGATGTGAAGGGGCAAATTGTATCACCGGAAGATGGTGTGACATCAACAATTTGGACCATTTTATTTTTAAAGTTAAAGACAACCATGACATAGTCTGCTGTTCGTTCAACCGCATATACAATCTAATCAACATAACAAAAAACAAATAAACATTAGTGATTGGTCTTCTGAACCTTATTTATATAATTGCAAGGGAGTACCATGTCTATATCCTTCAAAGAAAGGTGTGGTGACGATGACAATACAGTATCCATGTGGAGGTTAAACCTCTTGAACTGTTCATCACAAGCTCGTACTGATACACTCTCTACATTAAACTGATTGAAGAATAGAAATTAGTAAAAAAAACAGACGAATTGTAATAACGGCTAACAATGGAGTGTAATTGTAAGTTAAAATTGTAAGAATATTACAGTTTTGTTGATATTGACAAAAAGTCTTGCTGGTGATTGAGCACTTTTATACTGTTCCTTGTGGTTGAGGATAGCTGTCCATGCACCAATAACGACACTAGACAAGTGGGTTTCATCCTCAAGCGTAGCCATGTCTGTTCTAACAATTTTAACAGACTTGTGCTTAAACAAAATTTCCCTGCAATGTCAATCATTTTGAAGATGGATTCTATGAAAATAACCGTTTACTTGTAACTGAACATACTTTAAGAAGATTAAGTTTAAAATGAACTTACCTGTTGTGTGGTGTTTTCATTGCTAAATAGGCTGAAACAATGCGCTCAATTTCAGAGATAGGATCTGTAATGTCAACAACACGCGAGTAATATGGGCTTCTCAAAGATGCAGAAGGTTTATGTGCTCTCCTTGTAGCTTCTTCTCTCTTCATGTTATTAAGTTGGTCTGCAGCATTTCCATCAACTATGTTGATCCGCGGCGACCTTCTTGGTGGCAAGGCAGCAGGGGGAATGCATTTTATTGTATCTCCCAAAGGGTTCACTGGTGGAGTATCAGCTTTAAATTGAGTGGGTAGGGGAGTAGGAGTAGCTTCACCACGCTGTTGTATTGGAGACTGCCCATGGCTGTCTGGGGGAGCTTGGGCTGCTTCATTAGCATTCTTCATTTCAACCGATGTGTTCAATGATGTCCCTTCATCTTTCTTAAAGGCAGGGTCATCTAGAAATATATCAAAGGAAAATTCCCCGTCCACTTTGATATTTGATTTCATTTTTTGCTTGTTCTGATATGCCATTTCAATTTGAGTAATGCAATCTAATAAAACAGGATCTGCCCAGAATTTCTCTTGTGATTCGGTAAAATATGGGCTTACAGGGTCATTCATATTTGACATGTCAGCAGCATCCGTAGCCGTAGGTGCCTCAGAAATGACATTTTCCACCCCTAAAAGCTGGTTTGCTCCATGTAGAAGCCTTTTCACCTTGTCATCATGTTGTAGTTCAATCGGGACTTTCGTAGACCACTCAGCAAAATCAGAAATAGCAGACGCAAGTGCAGAAGTCTTTTGAGCAAACAACTTTATCCAACTCTAGAAGATAACATCACATAAAAAATAAGAATAAAAAGTCATCAGTAAATACCAGAACATTGCTATACTGTACTAATATTACATTGAATTGGTTGAAATAATTCATACAAACCTCAACTGGGGGTGTCTCTTTTTCTGGATCAGCAGGGTGACTGATGCCTTCATCGTTTTGTGCAGTAGGTTGTGGACAAGCTGTAGATGGTACGTCTTGATGTTGAGGAACAACTTGGCGAGCCTGGACTAAGCCACATCCAAAGCCTCCAGTACTTATATCATCAGTTTCTCGTTGGCGCAAGATTTTGTAATTTATGCCAACGAAAACCGGAAAAGAACGAGTCATTCTTCTTAGTGCTGTGCTTGTGAATAATTTCACCCTATCCATGTAAAACAACTGGCACACCAAGGGGATAAACATATATGAGTATTACGATGGAGCAAGGAATGCTGACATAAAGAATACTATAGACATGTATATAAAAGTATGGGGGGTGACGTTTGTACTACTGACATGGTAAAGAAATTAAGTTAACGTCAGAGCGAAGGTTTGAAAAAAATACTTACAACCAAGAATAAAAGAGGCTATCTGAAATGGCCATTCTTGTTCTTTTCCCAACTTCTCTTTGCATCGACCAAACTTTCCAACACAATAGCACACCAATTTAGGTCTTTCAGGTCACCCAATTCAGGAACTACTCTTATTAAACTATGGTTGGCATGTCCGTTTCCTAGTGTATCAACCAAGATAGAGTCCAGTATAACGATAAAGTTCAGAAGGAATTGATCACCACAGTCAGTGTCAGCTATCAATTTTTCCATAACCATAGTTGTTGTTATATTGTCCTGGACATCAAATGTGGTTTTCCACTCTTGCACAAGATTGAAATTCTCTTTAGCTGATTTTCTTCCAACTAAAACTTTCCCCATTGGGAATCCCATTGTGATATGCACGTCTATTTCTGCAATTTCAAGTTCGCCTCCATTAGCCAACACCAAGCAACACTTGTTAGGGTCAAACTGATCCACTAACCAATACGAAAGAAGTAGTGGTAGGGTAACAATCTCCAAGTTGAACAAAAATCCAAAGCCAATATCCTCAATCATTTTCCTTTGCTTGGCATTCAATTTTTCAAAGATGACACCAGCAAGCGTGGGCTTGACCGTGATTTCAATGATGGGAGATTTTTTTGTCTAGTGTTTCTCTCACTCCTCACAACCAGCTGCCTGTTTTCTGCGATAGGTTGTATGTATGTGGTATCTGTTTGCTCATCAGATGTTATGATATGCACAGTTGGGTTTACATGTTCAACAACCGTCTCAGTAGGAGAATGGGTTTCCAGCCTTGCAATTTCAATGGTCTCCACAGCAACAGTGCTAACACGAAGATCAATCCCAGGGTGCACTTATCTCTTACTGTTTTTTCTTATAAGCGGTTGCGAATCTTTGGATTCAAGTGATCTACAACCCTCCCCTACTTCCAAGGATTTACCAGTTTAGTATCAACAGACAGTTCATCCTTGAAGGGAGGTGAATCTCTAGATAAATCAACTACTGGAGGTTTAACTCCAGATCGTTTTGATCTCTTCGAATTTCTATTTTGAATGTCTAGAACAGGTGAATCACTTACACTCTGCGGACGTTTACCAATAGAATGAACACTTACAATCAATTTATACAAATATAATTGAAGATATGACACTGTGAGAGACTGTATTTTATGCCGAACAAATTCCCAAATTATCAAATTCCCAAATTCAGCCTCTAGATTAATCACATTAACTTCAATTTATTATGCGAAAGAATTTGAAATAGCAATGGTAGGTCTTGTAAGGGTGAAAAATTGCTTGATTATAAACATTAAATTCGCTTGAATAAGTGCGATTTTTCCTAATTTTCGTGGAAAACTAAGCCCTAAACCGTACTCGTTCTAATTTGAACTTTAATACACAGAAAACACGAAATCAAACCTTTCGGATCTGAAGACATCTCTATGTATATGATAGATCTCCTTCTTACAAGCCTACAATCAAGCCTCAGGCAATCTCGCAGAGAAATGGACAGAGTAGATTTAGCTCGAGGAAGAAACTAAAAGAAGGTGATGGAAAACTTCTCGAACCCGAAAAGCGTTTTGCGCATTCACACATATTTGGTTTTTATATTTTTTTTAGGAAAACCGTTTTCATTTTCTTTTTTTTTGTTTGCCAATAAATCGGGAATTTTGTGAGACTTTATTTATTTGTTATTATTTTTCGTATAATTCCATACCTTAGATTTGCTCAACATCGTATTATTCTTGATCAACAATAGTTTAGATTTGCACAACGCTTGACTCTTGTAAACAACATCTTATTTTTATATATTTACGCTGTCATAGTTGCTTAATAGATTATTGCTCAACATTGTATTATTTTTGCTCATCAATGGAATAAAAGTGCATAACATATTATGCCTTTGGAAAACTTTCTCAACATCACTTTATTTTTGCTCAACGATAGTACATATATTGCACAACAACACTTTGTTTGCAACGACATCTTATTTTTATCTATTTATGCTTTCATAGTTGCTTAATAGATTATTGCTCAACATTATCTTATTTTTGCTCATCAATGGAATAAAAGTGCACAACATATTATGCCTTTGGAAAACTTGCTCAACATCACTTTATTTTTGCTCAACGATAGTACATATATTGCACAACAACACTTTGTTTGCGACGACATCTAATTTTTATCTAATTATGTTTTCAAAGTTGCTTTATAGATTATTGCTCAACATGCTCTTATTTCTGCTCATCAATAGAATAAAACTGCACAACATATTACAAATGGGGAAAACTTGCTCAACATCACTTTATTTTTGCTCAACGATAGTACATATATTGCACAACAACACTTTGTTTGCGACGACATCTAATTTTTATCTATTTATGTTTTCAAAGTTGCTTTATAGATTATTGCTCAACATGCTCTTATTTCTGCTCATCAATAGAATAAAACTGCACAACATATTACAAATGGGGAAAACTTGCTCAACATCACTTTATTTTTGCTCAACGATAGTACATATATTGCACAACAACACTTTGTTTGGAACGAAATGTTAGTTTTATCTAATTATATCTTCATAGTTGCTTAATAGGGTGTTGCTCAACATCATCTTATTTTTGCTCATCAATAGAATTAAATTGCACAACATACTACAAATGGGGAAAACTTGCTCAGCATCACCTTATTTTTGCTCAACGATTGTTTATATATTGCTCAACAACACTTTGTTTGCAACGAAATGTTAGTTTTATCTAATTATGGCTTCATAGTTGCTTAATAGGTTGTTGCTCAACATTATCTTATTGAATTAATGTTAATTTTCAAAAAGAAATGTCATTTACAAATTTATAAACTATATTTTCTACTAACATTATTCTTATATAATACTGATGACAGAATTTTCGCTGACAGCCGTATCTTGAATGCCTCATCCTCCTCTTGTACTCTCCCAATGAAAGCTTTCTATTTGTAGGTGGTCTTCCTGCTCTTTTTCTTACTACCGGGGGGTAACAGTTGATAGATTTGACCACATCAGGGATGTTTCCTTCATCTTCATCCAACACTGGATATATTGTTTCTGCATATGTCATATGCCAAGCGTCATTGCTGTAAAATTTTGCAACAAAATCAGACACATTTGCTTTTATGTGTGTTATTGCTGCTAGAGCATGTACACAAGGTATTTTCTCGACATCAAATACTCTGCACGTACATGTCCTCGCTGATAAATCAACTATAGCTACAACTCCTTGACCATTGATCTCAAATTGGGATTCATTCATCTTTTCTACTCTGCATACCCCAACTTGCGCTTGTGATTCTCTTATCAACTTAAGGATCTCTGGAGTTAGTCTGTCTTAATTTGCCAGTGCTTTTTCTCTCCTGTCCAGGAACCATGATGTGAGCTTTTCCCTAGCAAACTCCACAAGTGCCACAATGGGATAATCCTTTTTGCCTTTGAAAACAGAGTTCAAACTCTCAGCATTGTTGGATGTCATCATGTTGTATCTATCACACCTTGAATGTGCTTTGGCCCATTTATCAAAACCTGCCGACACCAGATATTCTGATAGCTTTGGACAGGTTGCTTCGATTTGTGCAAGGTGGTTGTTGAACTCTTGGATAGTGTAACTTTCTGCTGCTTTTTTGAACATTTTCCCCAGCTCTTTTTTCTTGAACGTTGCTTTGATGTTTTGTTTCAAGTGCCACATACATATGCAATGTGTAGCTGTTGGGTAAGCTAAAGAGAGAGCCCTTGAAATGCTAGCATGTCTATCAGAGACAAACACTAAGTCATTTGAAGGAGGCACAACCTGCAGCAGCTGATACATAAACCATTCCCAGGAGCTGTTGTTTTCGGAGTCAACAATACCAAAAGCAAGTGGAAAGATTTGTCTATTTGCATCTTGTGCAACTGCTCCAAGCAACGTCCCTCTGTATTTGCCAGTTAGGAATGTTCCATCAACAACAACAACCTGATATATAAACAAATAAAATTACTTATGTTATCAAATTTAAGGAAATCGATGACAACAGAATTTGTGCTGACACTGTTTAAGACATACCTTCTTTAAGAGTGGGAATGCTCTGTTGCACTGTCCAAATGACAGAAAGAAGTACTGAAATCTATCTTCTTTGTCTTTTGAAATCAAAGCTATAGTCCCATTGTTTCTCTCCACGAGCATATGGCAAAATGATGGTAAATCTGCATAATTTGATTCTGGTGTCCCCTTAACCATTTCATGAGCTATTTTTGATGACTTCCATGCTTTCTAGTAGCTAATTTGCATCTTTTGTTCTGTTCTCATTTTATCCTTTATCTGTGCTGGTCTGTATCCAACGTCAACACTTTGTAATTACAGATAAATTAGAACAAATCATATATTAGAAAGCTAGTTAAAATATAAATACTATCTCTTTAAAAAAGTTCTCACCTTGATTCGATCATACTTGCAATCACAGAAGATGAAGGTTGTTTGCAGTGTTTTGTCCTGAAATCCCATGTGCAGGTGTGCGTTTCCACATACACTATCACCTCATGCCAAGTTGGACCAAAAGTTTTGACATGCACTTTCCATTTGCAGTCAGGATTTACACAATGCACTCTATAATACTTTGTATCTGCTTTTACCACGCGAAAACCAAATATCTCAGTTATTGACAACATCTCTAAAGCATGCTTAACTGCTTTCCTTGATGCAAAGCTTTTGCCTACGCAAATCAAGTTTTGTGAATTGAGATTCACACTAGACACAGGAGAGCTATCAGCATCCCAATCTTCTAGTGTAGTTTCTCTCCTATGTGCTGTAGAATAGAATGCTCTCCATATTTCATCTGCTGAATCTTCATCGCTTGCAGTGTCACTGTTTAGAGAATTCATGTCATCTCCAACATCTTCCAACAATACACCTTTCAGCCTGGTGTCACCGATCAATGTCATGTTATTTTCCCCTGTAACAATATTGTTAATAGTTGGATTGCATGCCACCAACTGTAAAATCTCAGCTGAGGATGCCTGTTGATCTTCAACTTCTTCACTATTTGATTTAATGCTGACACACAACTCCACAACAAATTTAACATTCTCTAGGTCGGACAACCTTAAGAACTCTTTCAAATCAGCATCACATTCAACAAGAAGTAGAGCTCTCAACAGTTTGAAAGGGTGTAAATGATTGAATTTCAATTCCAATGCACTATCTATATTGAATCTGTTTTGAATTTTTTCAGTTAAACCCTGTAATTTTATTGTCTCGTCAATCATAAACACCTTTGAAGTAGTGTCTCCAACAAAGGTTGGACATGAATCATTAAACAACCATTTCCCACCACATACAACCGTAATAATGTGGGTTGCCATTGTAATCTGCAGAGTATGAATTTAAGAGGATAAATACATTTAAGTAATAACAAACACAATCTCATTAAAAATGATGACATGGCTTAATCAATGTTGAATAAGGAAATCTAGTGATGACATTAGCAATCAAAGTCTAATGAGGAATCAATACTTTAATATAGAGTGCAGATTCAAGTAATAACAAACACAATCTGATTTAAAACGAAGACATGATCAACCAAAGTTAGTAAAATACACATCTTACTTAAAAGCAACAATAGATTTGCATTGTCAAAAGCAACAATAGATTTGCACACCTTGTGCAATTTTTCTATGACTTAATTGTAGTGTTGACATTGCTCAATAAATGTTCAATAACGATGACACGACCAACCAAAGTGAGTATAATAAACCTGTTAAGAAAAATTTGCGCCAAATGCTCAAATTTTGATGCTACTGTATGTATAAGCATAGATTTCCATACTGTTATAGAATATATATGTATAAAATAATCTGAACAGGCATCCCCTGTGCAATTTTATTATGACTCCATTGCAGTGATGACATGGCTTAATCAATGTTGAATAAGGAAAACTAGTGATGACATTAGCAATCAAAGTCTATTAAGGAATCAATACTTCAATAAAGAGTGCAGATTCAAGTGTAATGATGACATGAACAACAAAATGAATACAATACACTTCTTGTGGTGAACATCTATGATTAAGGTCTACTGATTAGTTAAAACAATCATATTGAAATCACATCCTAAGCAATCATAGAGATGACTTGAGCAATGTAAAACATGAATAAGCATAAATAACCATAAACATACACAGATTCGATTTGAAACTTGAATATTGCACATATACAGAAAAAAATGCTCATAAATATTAATTCATGTATAAAAAATCAATAAAAATTTGCGCCAAAGGCGCAAATTCTGATGCTACTGTATGTATAAGCATAGATTTCCATACTGTTATAACATATATAAGCATAAAAAATGAATCAAAATTTTCGCAAAAGGCACAAATTTTGATTCATTCAATAACAGTAATAATTCTGTTCAACTATATTTCCATACTGTTATAGCTTTTATAAGCATAGATAAACACAAATTTGGTGTAATCTACACTTGTAATCACATGATTCCAATCCGTAATCACAAAACCGAACCAGTTATTTGCGCCGAAGGCGCAAATTGAACCAATAATCGCAAAACTGAATCTGTAATTGCAAAACTGAAGCATACATAAACACAGACTGAATCAGTAATCGCAAACCAAAAAATTCTAAGAAATTCTAAGAAGTAATCCAAAAATTCTAAGAAATTTGCGCCTTCGGCGCAAATTTAAGCAGTAATCGCAAAACTGAAGCAGTAATTGCAAAACCGAAGCATATATAAACACATTCTGAAGCAGCAATCTCAATTCTAAGAAGTAATCCAAAAATCTAAGAAATTTGCGCCTTCGGCGCAAATTTAAGCAATAATCGCAAAACTGAAGCAGTAATTGCAAAACCGAAGCATATATAAACACATTCTGAAGGAGCAATCTCAATACTAAAGAAGTAATCCAAAAATTCTAGTTAAATTTGCGCCGAAGGCGCAAATTTGCGTCTTTGACGCAAATTCTAATCGACTTAAAATTCTACTAAATTTACTTACCTGATTCTCTAGATTACACTTCAAAATCGATAGCTTCGTTGACGTCGGAATGGTAATCTCTCGCAAATCCTAGCAACCTCCGGCGAGCAGGTCGGGAGAGAGAGACAGAGCGTCCGGAGATGGAGAACTGAAGGAGAGAGAAAGTCGGGTTTCGAGAGACGCTGGAGGCTTTTATTTAGGACATTTTGCAAAAATGTCCCAAAACGCGGATGTTTTGCAAAATTAGCCCATTTTTGTGGCTATTTCCACAATATTTTCTTAAATTCATAAAATAATTAAATCTAATTTAATTAAATATATCCGAAAATAATTAAATAATTATGTAGAAATTCGTCCAAACAGGGACATCTACAAAGATGATGAATTTCACCCATTCTTGAGGTCGATTCTGGAGAAACCTTCAACAACAAAGTTTTAGATCTTTTCGTCATTGTTTCAACAAGGTATGGCACGATCTTATCCGATAAATATGGACTCCGAACGAACCATTTTACTGAGACGTTGAAATGCTGTCAACCCATTAAGAACGAACCAAAACTTGGACCTGACTCACCTTGCTCCTTTGGACCTTTTTCCACGGTGGAGCCTTCTTCTTCCTTTTGAGAAAGACATACTCTTCCTTCAATATCCCTCAAATCGATCTTGATAACTCGCCAGGATCAAGATCATTGTTTGAACCATAGAAGCTCATCCTTGATTGCATCATTTTCCCCCTCATAACTTTGATTCATTCTCGAATCGAGTCGTTGATGAGCAAAGGGGAAGGACCAGCAACCTTCACACATGAGGATGGAGGGGTGGGTGGGATGGGTGCCAGGGGAATTCGAGGTATATGAACCTAAAAAACAACAACTGTCATAGTGATCATTGAGCAATCAAAAGGAACAATATAAATAGGCTCAATAACCCCATGAACTTCAGAATTCTCAACATTAGGAACATTCTCTAGAGGTACAATAGCTCACTGAAGAGAAGTGCCCTCAACGTCCTTATCGTTATCGTCAAAAGCAATCACATCATCTAGCGCAGCACTGCAGTCCACTTGCAGCACATATTTGGAGGTTTTCCCGGCCGATTCTGGCAGCATTTGACCCACTGTTGGAAAGCTCGCCGAGTCAGCTTCGCAACAAGACTAAGTTGACTCAATTCCAAGGTCGGGGTCAACGAGAATCTGTGAAACAAGTTCGGCACGGTGTGCTGTTTTCTAGGCAACGAATTTGTCCACAATCTCCGCAGTCAAAGCCTCCAACTCTCGGTGTCGTTCCTCCTCTTGGCGTCGTTCCTCCTCTCGGCGACGTTCCTCCTCCTCTTATCGTCGTGCCACCTCAGCCTCTCTTTGTTGGAGAAGCCTAATCTGACGTTGTTGTTGACACCTCTTATCTTCGATTTTCGCTTGCCGTTGAAGCCAAAGGAGGCGCCTTTGAGCCACTCGTTGTCACTCTACGGCTTGTTGTTGTTGCAAAGCTTGTCTTTGCAACTCTCGTCGGCGACGTTGTTGTGTAGCCCATCGATCGGGATCATCATCCCAATCGCCCCCCCCCCCCCCAAGATAACCCAAACCATTGAATCAAATCGTGAATGAAATTAAAAAAAAAAGACAAGAACTTGCGAAACCTACGACTCTGATACCACTTGATACGTTTTAGATCCCCGATCCTTCGCCTGTGGGCTCGGAATCAAGAACACCAACTTGTTGATGGTCCGATCTTGCAATATTCTTGATATCCTTGATGTTTACAAGTAGTTACAATAAAAGGGTTCGAACTATTGCGAAAGAAACGAAAACAAACAAATAAAAACAAGTGAATAAAGGACTGATTTTTAGCGACAGTTCAGACTTGGTAAATTCAGCAACTTTCAAACTCAACAAATAGCAACGGAACGCAAAGAGAAATGAAAGAAGACAGCGAGGGATGCGCGCGGGTGCGTGTTGTAGGGAGGAAATCGAGTTTAAAATATAAAATATAAATCAAACCAGATTTTGCCCACGCAAATAATTACAAGACTTCCTCCCGATGCAGTAATGGGAAGTCAGGATCGATCCACGAGGAAGCGTGTCAGCGGATCCTAGGCAGCGGAGAAATCTCACAGAAGTCGACAACAGGTGCTAGATCTCGACTAGGGTAAGTCGACAGGAGATCAGGCAGTCGAACAGCGTAGCAGTCACAGGCACAGGGCTAGTCGATCTTGACAAGGCCTACTCGAGATCGAGTAGAGTCTTGGTCGACGTCGGTTTGTCTCGTTGAGTACCTGCACACAGAAGCTACAGCGATGCTAGATCGAATATCAGTGAACTCGATATCGAGTAGTGCAATTCGAGATCGAGTAAAGGGACAGAAAATAAAACGAAAGAAAATAAATGCAAATACTTTGGGGATTTGAACTGAACTGTATAAAAAGGACTTCCAAGATTGGGGTTTGCGACAACGATAACTAAGCATGCATAAGGCAGAGATAAAACAGATAATCATGTAAATCGCATCAAAGGACAAGCTTTCGCCTTTTCCAACAATTAGACAACTCTTTCAAGAAACCCTAATTGTCTCTACTGATTTTATGTTTACAATCCAAGTTGTTATCATGGACCTCCATTAGATGGGTAATAAACACATAACAAGTAGTAGATGCTCAAAACTTGATAAAAGTCGGATCTTTACCTCAATTATGCATGGCTATTGTCGGGCTCACCCCAACCCTAGAAGTGGGTGGACTACTCGCGCTTCATTGCAACCTCAGACATTGATTGATGAAAAGAAACTAATTGCATTAAACCAAACTCATGAAAGTACAAACCAAACAAAGCTGGATCACTCTCGCTCTCCTGCTCCACTCGGCCTTTCTCTCTCTCTCTCTACTCTTCTACTAATTGTTGTGTCATGGAATCCATGAAAAACCAGCCCCATGGGCTTTATTTATAGGCTTCTAAACCTTGCTACTCAAGGATAGAAATCTCTATCTATATCTAAAACTATATCTAAAAGCTTAATAATAAATAAATTGAATAACATAATTAAATCTAAAAAGGGAATTAAATCTAAAAGCTAAAGTATCTTCATGTGGATAGGTGTTGATAGATTTCGGATAGACTCGGCAATCTTTGGCCCCAAGTAATCCCAATCCGAGTAGGATAGATCAAAACGCGTTACGCGGCTTCTGGAGGCTTCCTCGATCTCGAGTAAGGCTACTCGATCTCGAGTAGAATTGTTGGTCGACTGGTGTGGCTCGGCGTCTCGGCTAGCTGGTGCTCGACAGGCTCGGATAGGGCTCACAGGTTTGGTCGATCTCGGGTGCCCTTGTCGACATCGAGTAAGGATGGCTCGTCGACTAGTGTTGCTTGGGCTGATCGGGCAAGTCTTCTCGATATGCTCGGACACAGGCTCCCTGGCTTCGTCGATCTCGAGGACAACTCCTCGATCTCGAGTTGGGTGTCCGGGCATGGTCGGGTTGTCTCTCCTCGGCATCCTCGGGTGGCCTTCTCGACTCCGGTTGCCTTTGAAGCGTTGTCGACATCGAGTAATGGTACTCGATCTCGAGTAGGTTGCTGGAGCCGGGTTGTTTGTCTTCGGCTTCTCGACATGATCCTCCTTGATCCTGGTAGGTGTCTAGACATGACTTGTCGAAATCGACTTAGGTTAGTCGATATAGAGTAGACTTGAGCTCCGGTTCTCGCTTCTTGATTTTCTCCCGAAATGGTTCCATATTCTGCAATAGTAAACATAAACTTATGTAGATCTCCATTTCTGACAAATATGCATATAATACATAAATCCGACATATTCCCAACCCGAAATATGCAAAATGTAAAGAATATGGAACTAAAATATGCATAAAGACATGGCTACTTTGGAGACATCAGTGCGCTGGGGGCTGAGGCACGGATGCCCGTGCTTGGGGTGTGTCTGGTGGCAGTTTGCAGCTTGTGCAGGAGTCTTTAGCGGAGGTTCCCCCTTCTTTTATTGTGGAGGAGGAACTTGATTTGAGTGAGCGTAACCTCCGGCAATATCGGAGCAGGTTTTGTGATGGTCATTACACTACTGCGGTTCGGGTGCTCTCTTCATCAGGTATTGCCCCTTATTCTGATGTCACTCTTGCTGCTCTGTAGGATAAGAACCCCACTGTCCCGTCTCCTAACTTGCCACTCTTGCCTGTTGATCACCATCCTTTTGTTGCCTCTTCGGTTGTTGTTTTGGATATGATTCGGAGCTTCCCGTGTGATACGTCATATGGGAGGGATGGGTTCTGATGTATAGCAATCGGCTAGGCCGGCCAATTGCTAAACCAAACACGTCGATCTTGCTTATGCTCCTTGATTTCTCTTGAATTGACTAAAATTAACTAAGCTAATTAATAAACTAAACAAAAGCAAAAGTTCTTAACTTAAGAACATTAACAACTAACAGTAGTGGAAATAAACTAACTAGTCTAAACTTAACAAACTAATATATATCGATGGACTCAACTTAATTAATTCTAAACTAATTAACTCAACTAAAAGCTACGGAATAAATTAAATCTAAACTAACTATCAACTAGAATTAAGTTAACAAAGTAACAGCAAAGAGAAAGCAACAGAACGCGAGGGACGAGGATGCTGGTGCGAGCGCGCGCGAGCGGGAGCCGGGGTTCGCGGAGCTGGATGCGCGGACTGGGGCTTCGCTGGAAACAGGACTGAGCACACAGGAGCAGGTCTCCTCAGGGTGTGCGGAAGCTAAGCCTCGGCAACGATCGCTGGTGGCGAAGGCGGACGCAAGCGCGATTGAGAGCGCGGAGTCGTGGAGCAAGGCGCTGGGTTGCACGAGGGAAGACTAGCGAGCACAGGGGCTGGCTGGCGCGCGTCGACGATGGAGCCGCGCTCGCAGGGAAGCAAGCCGGGACACCGGTGTCTCCAAGGGTTGCCGAGTCTTCGTCGGCGATGAATCTAATATTGCAGGAGCTTGTGGTTGATTATTTTTGATCAAGGATAATCAAGGTGAGTGACGGTGGTGATTGTGAAGAACGGTGATGGTGATGATTGTAATTGGATGAATGCCGAATAACATACGAGCCAAATAGCCTTTGGGATTGATAATCGAAGAACCCTTAATCCATAAAGGGTTTCTTCAATTCTATTTCAATCTGATTAATTTCAATAGAACTACAATATTTAAATAGAAAACCTAAGAACCAATTCTACCGTGCAAGATAGAATTTAGGTTGATAAAGATAGAATTTTAATCCTAAAGATAAATAAACCTAGAAGATAAAACTTAATCTAAAATCCTAACCATCTTATTTAATCTAACTAAGAAATACTAAAAATAAGCAATTCTATAATTAGACTCCAACTAACATAGGAGTTACTAAAAATAGAATATATATAAAAAATAAGAAATATAAATAATAAAATAATTAACGCCGTTTCTTCAACGACTCCCAAGGTGGAGCCTTCTTCTTTCGCTTGAGGATGACATCATTCTCCTCCATTTGAAATCGACTCGTCCTCGAGTCGTCGCCTGGGTCAAGATCGTTGTTTGACCCACAGAAGGCCATCTTGACCCGCATCAGGTTCCGTGCTCAGCATCTTTTTGATTGTTTGGGTGGAGCTGTTGTTGCTATTTCAGATGATTTGATCTCCTCTATTACTTGAGCGGTGAATCTTTTCCTTGAAGGTCGTTGTCCGCAGGTTATGAGTAAGTATATTGCTAGTGCTCCGCTCACGCCGCTTGTGAAATCAGGTGGAGGTATACGTCCTATTGTTGTTGGCACTATTTGGAGACGCCTTGTCTCTAAGGTTGGTGCTTGTTTGGTCGGTTCCTCTTTGTCTGGTTATTTTGCTGGTCTTCAGTTTGGGGTCGGGGTATCTAGTGGAGGAGAGGCTATTCTGCATGCCTTGAATCGTTTTGTTGAGGCTCGTGGCGGTGAGGAGGGTCTGTCTATGTTATTGGTGGATTTTCAGAATGCTTTCAACTTAGTTGATCGTGTGTCCATGTTACTGGAAGTCCACCGTCACTGCCCGGTTCTATCGCGATGGGTGGAGTTTTGTTACTCTAGTCCTGCCCGGCTATATTATGGGGAGCATAGCTTTTGGTCTTGTCCAGTGGTTCAGCAGGGTGATCCTTTAGGGCCTTTACTTTTTGCTTTGGTGTTGCATCCTTTGGTTTGCAAGATCAGAGACTCTTTTTCCCTGGATCTGCAGGGTTGGTACTTAGATGATGGCACTATTGTTGAGGACACTTTGGTTGTGGGGGAGGTCTTGGATCTGATTATGGCGGAGGGTCCCTGCAAAAGACCCCAGGAGTCAGCTCACTAGGGTTCCCTCCCCCCCCCCCCTTTATTGCTCGGCCTTCGTGTGGTGTCAAAGTTCTGGGTGGGCCTGTCAGCGCGTGTGCTGTTTTTGGCAGTGACCTTGTGGCAAAGAGGGTGGCTAGGACCATAGAGCTTATGGACTCTGTCGCGAGGATTGATGATCCACAGTGCGAGTTGCTTTTACTCTGAGCTTGTACGGGTATTTCTAAGCTTTACTTTGCTTTACGTACTTGCTACCCGTGTGTCTTTGGGTCGGCCCAACTCTCTTTTGATGTGGCACTCCGTTCTAGCTTGGAGCGTATGTCACTGATTCGGGCCTGGGTTTGGGGATTGGCAGTGGCGGCTTGCCACCTTCCCTTTTGTTTTTGGTTGGCTCGGAGTGTATGCTGCTGGGGATGTCCTACATTATGCTTTTTTGGCATCTCAATTGCAGTCTGCTGAGTTGCAAGCTAAGGTTCTACATCCTTCTAGTATCATTGATGTTGGTCCCGCTTTTGATGATGCCTTCCACGCTTTTAATGAGACTACGGGTTCTGATCTTCTACGCGATCCTAGTGAAATCGCTGCCCCCAAACTTATGAAGAAATTGGCAGATATATATTTGACGAAGGTTGCTGCTACATCGGACTCTGTTTTCTCTTTGACTCCGCGGCAGGTGGCATTGTGAAAGTCTCAACAGGGTGCTCACTCCTCCGATTGGTTGCGTGCAGTTCCTATTTCTGGGCTGGGCCAAACTATGATTGGAAGGATCTATCGTAGTGTGCTTAGCTATCGACTGGCTGTTCCTTTATTTGCGGTATCTAGGCCCTGTCCAGCTTGTTCTCGGGTCTTTGATGGTGATGTCTATGGAGATCATGCTCTGTCCTGCGCCGGTATTGTAGGCATCAAACATCGACACAACCTTGTGCGCGACACCTTATTGGATATCTGCTATAAAGCTGGGATTTCTGCCGGTAAGGAAGTTTATATCGGTTTGTTTGATGGACATGATAAGCCTCGTAGTTCGGAAGATTTGCTTCTTTATTCATGGGATAGGGAGCGAGATGTGTGTGTTGATCTGAAGGGGTCCTCCATTTGACTCAGTCAGGGGTGTCTGACCTTGTCCAAGGTCGTGTTGTTTCTGCTGCTGCTCAACGTAAGTGTGTCAAGTACAGAGATTTGTGCACGGTGGCTGGATATGGTTTCCTACCCTTCTCCTTCTCGTCGTTGGGGGAGTTGGATACGGATGCAGTTGCCTTGTTTAAGCGGATTCAGAAAGTCTCGGTATCTCATGACGCTGGGGCTCGTGCTGCAGCTTTTATTTTTACTAGACTTGGTTTTGTTATCGCTAAAGGAGTGGAGGCCCAGATAGTATCTCAGCTACCCACTAATTTCTTGTAATTTATAATAATAATAATAATAATAATAATAATAATAATAATAATAATAATAATAATAATTATTATTATTATTATTATTATTATTATTATTATTATTATTATTATTATTATTATTATTATTATTATTATTATTATTATCGAGTAATTACATAAAATTGGAATGGAGTCGGCTAACAAGCCGAGCTCCGCAACCCAATCGTTAGTAAAATTAAGAAAATAGAGAATTAAAGGAAAAAGAATAAACAAAGGAGAATGAAAGAAAATCAAAGAATAATGGAAACTCAAATATTATCGGTGAAGACTCCTAAAAATGCCTATAAGATTCACACATCATCGTAAACTCTTCTCAATTAAGAGTGTACATAGATAGTTAGTGTACAACTCTTGGAACACGAGCTCAAACACATGGTCGGTCATGCACCCGAGGGGCTTATTTATCGATGTGAAGTTCGTTGTCTACTCCTCCCTTACCCTTTTCAACAATGCTAGACCGTACTGCTCAACGAATATCTTCAAACTAGCTAGTATTCATATTGACGAACGATTTGAAGAAATGGTTCATACCTGCCCTCTTCTAGGTGCTTGACATCCCGGCCCAGAAGTTGTTCTTGAAGTGTGTAGGAACCCAACGTCTTCTCTTCTCATACATCTTGCATAACCACTTGTTGTTACGCAAACAAAACTTGTCCAGCATCGCAGACCATGCATCTTCGAACTCCCCTTCACTCAAGGAGTCGTGTAGAGCATCTTGGAGTGAGCTGAGTATGTCATTCAAGGCGGGGTTGCCCATGAAATGCTTTCGATCATTCTCCATCACGTGCCATATGCACCAACGTTGCGAAGCATTGGGAAACACTTGTGCCACTGCATTGCCTGAAAATAAATTAATGGACATTATCGATAAATAAGACTATTTTATCTACATATGTAGATACAATATATACAGTTGTTCATAAATCCCTGTAAACAGACAACGCTAATTCTTATTTGAATGGGCAGCAACTTACCAATGGATTAGGCTTGGTCGGTTAAGATTCTTGTTGGTGCCTTCCCGGACAAACACCTAAGCCAAGTGCTAAACAACCACACGAAGTGATCGGTTTCCTCTCCGACGAGTAGGTAACACCCAAAAAACACGCTTTGGCCATGGTTATTGACCCCGATGACTGGTGCAAATGGCATCTTGTATCTGTTTGAGACATATATCGTATCGAATGTGATGACATTGCCAAATTCCAAGTACGCTGCCCTATGTAAAGACCGGAATTAAATTAATATTTATAAAATATCCGTAGGATAATCCGAATATTATCCTCCCTTATTATTATGAAAACCCGGAAAATTTAAAATTTTATGCCTAGCTTTACATGGATTCAATTATGGGAAAAATATACCCAAGTCACTTTTCTCGTATCTTATAAACGTAACGGATTTTAACGCTTCACGAGCTCGGGTTTTACGTTATTTTAAAGAGGCCAGCCACCTCATCCACCCAATTGCCCAGCATTGAACCACCAACCCTTGACTTGTGGCTTACTTGTGAATGTAGACATTCAACCACTCCCATCTCTTCATCCCATCACCTCCCATGCTTTGAATCAAGCAAAACCTACTCCCTCCCTTTATCAATCTGAGCTAAGGCTCATTTGGGGCTCATTCACAAAGGGCCAGCCGTCCCCAAGAGAGAGAACCAAGAGAGAAAGAGAGCCTACTCCATTCTTGGTCCATTTTGGACATCCTTCAAAGAAAAATACATATCTCCCTCATTACTCATCCAAATTGAGCAAACTCGGTGGCCATGAATCCGCCTTGAACCCAGATTTCTATACATCTCTTAAACACAAAAATACAAGGTCGTTTGCCCAACTAAAAGCATCTATCTTTGGAGCTGCAGAAAACTGCTTTGAAGGGTCTTGAGAGTTTGACTTGATTTCTTGGTAAGAACCCTTCCTTTCTCTAAAAACTGAGTTTCAACATATGTTATAACTCCTTTTCTTCAACTTTGAGTAAGAATCTAAATCATGTTTTGTGATTTTTGGTGACAAAATGGCAAGGTGTTTGGAAGGTGCTCTGAAGGACTCCCGAGGGTGTTCTTGAGTCGTTTGTGTGGGATTCTTCGAAGGTAATCCCTCATCCGCCTCCCCCTGTCTAGGAATAGATCTTGTGTGCTTGGAAATGGCTTAAGAAGTGAAGCCTCTATGTGTTTTTGGTTGCGTTTTGTAGAAAACGTCAAGAAACAAAATGGATATATGTGCCTCTGTAATTTGGACTTCATTTCCAATCCAATGATCTGATCAGGCTGAAATCTGAATATGATGTTCATGGAAATGTTATTTAACTTTCTTTAAAATATTAGGGCGATCCAACGATTGGATCAAGGGTTTTTATAATTTTAGTAACTAGTGTTTATAATGACTCGATTAAAAAACTTAGTTAAGGGAATGCTAAGAATATGGTTAAATATATGATGGCATAACCGAAACTTAGAGCATATAAAATACATAAATCAAGTATACCCATAACTTGGCTTATGATCCGATAAGAAGAAAATCGATTATGTGATAATACGATATAGATTATAACTGGTTAAGTCCGGATCACTTAACCAAAGTGCATAATCTATAGAATCGTGAACCTCATGTGGATGTATGTTGATTATTAGGTTGGGTACCATGCATTAGAATACCACCTAATGAAAGCTTAATAAAATTACTAGGCTCTTGTTGATTGGTTCCTTGGTTGCGCATTTTATTGCTTCCTTATTCTTCGGACTCCAGGTTAGTCCCCTGGAGTTACTCATGATGGATTTATGTGATACACTTTGTCTTATCGAGAGTCTTCATGCATCACGTGACCTAGTAACATGTTTAGGATTATAAACCGGTAATAAGACGTAGGATGAACTTAGTAAATCCAATAATTCATATGTATGCTATATATTTCTATGGTAGGACGGCCGTCAAAATCTGAATAGATGACTTATACTAGTTGGAACAAGAATGAAATGATGAAATACTTATGATGAGGAAGAAGGAGTATGTTTGAGAAGGATGAGTACGTTTGAGAAGATATTATGATATGATGGTGATGATGATTACGATGATTATGATGATGATACGGGCCCTTGTGTGTTTATTTCGCATTTATATATATCTAAACACTTGCTCATGTGTTACATTTTAACATTCATGTAGTTTAAGTATGCCTCTTTATATGGCATTGAGTGTGCATATTTCCGATGATTGACCCCGATTTATTTCTTGTTTTTAGATTCAGGTACCCCTTACCCGATATGACTTACTTATGTGGATGGTTGTCGGGATAGACCTTTTGGGACGATTAGAGCGAGTGAGGCATGACTTACACACTCTTTACTTTCTCGCTTACTTTGATTTGGTTTTGACCCGGCTATGCCGCGTGGACTTTAATGTACGTTATTTCTGCACTTTATATTTCCGACTTGAAAATCATTTACACGATAGTACCTAGGACAGGTAAACGCCTCCAACGGGCGCGCACATTTCTAAGGGTTCGAAATCCCCACTTTCGAAAACCATCACTTACGCTTAAAACAAATAATTTAACTAAATAACTCGTAATCGGTCGTAAGATCTAAAGCTCACGGAAGAATTCCAAACTCTTCTATAACGTTCCCCGAATAACCGGATCATCCGAACCTTATAAATCCTCTATGTGGATTTATGGAGGCATATTCGAATATCCATACTTTTGAGTCGTTACAAAGTTGGTATCAGGGCCAAGGTTGCTCGACCTGAGTACGCACAAATTATATAACATTTTCAAAACCCGCCCACCGTTTTGGAAGTTTTAAAGAATTTTACAAAGGTTTTAAAGGGCAAAGTTGAAAACCCTTTGGAAATGAAAATGAACTAGGATTCTTCTAGATGAGAGATTGGATCGTTGGGTAGTATAAAGGCGATAGACATCTTATTGAGATGTAGAACGGGATTCTGGTAGGCAAAATACTAGTTTTCCTTTACAGCTGGTCTAAGAAGACTCCAAAGGAGCAACCATGGTGGTTGGAGTATGATAGGATTTAGAGGCAGGCTCGCCAAGCTATCCCTCGAAGGATAGCTATCTAGTTAGCTTCCGTGTGATATAAAATTGTGCATGCGAGCCATCCCCTTGAAGGGATGTAATTATGTGAAATGAATGTGCATGAGGGCTGTCTTCCTTGAAGAAGACGTTTTATTGAGGTGTATATTGAGTACACTTAAATGTCCAGTTGTCATCATGGTCGACACCGAGATTAGTAGAGGACGAGGGAGACCACGTGGCCGAGGTCGTGGCTGCATTCCTAAGACTGAGACTGAGACCGACACTGAGGTCGATATCCCCGGACAGCAGGGATCGGCTGATAGGCAGCAGCAGGGATCAGCGATAGAGAGAGCATTACTCGCGTTGCTGGAGAAAGAGAGATCAGTTGGCGTCAACGACTAGGTGAAGAGACTATCACATAGTAGCCCGCTTATCTTCCAGGCCAGACCCGGAGAGGATATCGAGCAGTCCTTCAGAGGACTTGAGGGAGTTTTCAGCTTGATTGGAGTACCCGATGCGGAGAGACAGAGGCTTGCGGCTGGGCAGCTTCGAGGAGATGCTTTTGACAGATGGCTTGTCTACCGTGATGATCGTACTGCATGGACCTACGAGGAGTTCAGGAAGTTGATGGTGAGAGAGTACGGTCCATCTAGGACAAAGGCAGCACGAGAGTTGCGTTCTTAAGCACCTGCTACGACCCCAAACGGAACGGAGCCCAGATCAGCGCCGTTCGAGTAGCGAGACTTCTAGAACAAGGATGCACAAGCTACTGGTGTTACGCTTTAGAGGTGGATCGCGAGCGACCAAGCCTGACAGATGTCCCCGTTGTTAGTGACTTTGCTTACGTTTTCCCAGACGAGCTACCAGGACTTCTGCCACAGCGAGATGTTGATTTCTCTATACAGCTGGAGCCGGGCACCAGGCCAATTTCGAGGGTCCCGTACAGGATGGCGCCGACAGAGATGGCCGAGCTGAAGGCACAATTGGAGGAGCTAGCCGGGAAGGGCTACATCAAGCCGAGTGCTTCGCCGTGGGGAGCAACAGTGTTGTTCGGGAAGAAGAAGGATGGGTCGTTGAGGCTATGCATAGATTACAGAGAGCTGAACCGGGCTACGGTGAAGAATCGTTACCCGTTGCCGAGAATAGACAACTTGATGGATCAGCTGCAGGGAGTTGTCGTCTTCTCGAAGATAGATTTGCATTCGGGTTATCACCAGCTGAGGGTGAAGGAAGAGGACATCCCGAAGACAGCCTTCAGGACTAGATACAGACACTACGAGTTTGTGGTTATGCCGTTTGGGCTAACAAACGCGCCGGTCGCCTTCATGGACTTGATGAACAGGGTGTTCATCGATTTTCTTGACAGATTCGTGGTGGTGTTTATCGACGACATCTTGATCTACTCCAGGAGCAGAGAGGAGCATGCTGAGCACTTGAGGATTGTGTTGAGGATTCTGCAGAAGCATAAATTGTTCGGGAAGTTTAGCAAGTGTGAGTTCTGGCTCTCCGAGGTGATGTTTCTTGGTCATGTTATATCCGCAGCAGGGATATCAGTAGACGCATCGAAGGTTGATGCTATCGTTGCTTGGGAGGTCCCCAAGAACGTCAGAGACATCAGGTCTTTTCTAGGTTTGGCTAGCTATTACCGACGGTTCGTCGAGGGCTTCTCCAGCATAGCTAGGCCAATGACGCAGCTGACGAAGAAGGGAGTACCCTTCGAGTTGAGTCCGGCGTGCCAGGCCAGTTTTGATCTGCAGAAGCAGAAGTTGACATCCGCGCCAGTGCTAGCACTACCAGAGGGGACGGAGGACTTCGTGGTCTACACGGATGCTTCGAGTTCAGGTTTAGGTTGTGTGCTACAACAGAGGGATCGGGTCATCGCTTATGCTTCACGCCAGCTGAAGCCAGGGGAGGAGTCATACCCCACGCACGATCTTGAGCTAGCAGCAGTGGTATATGCGCTCAAGATCTGGAGGCACTATTTGTATGGCACGTCAATGAGGATCATGACCAATCACAAAAATCTGAAGTACATTTCACGCAGAAGGAGCTGAACATGCGTCAGAGGAGGTGGCTCGAGTTGATCAAGGACTACGACCTCGACATCGTTTATCATCCCGGGAAGGCAAATGTAGTGACCGATGCGCTGAGTAGGAAGACTCGTCCGGAGGTTACCTTATCGAGGTTGATAGCCCAGCCAGATTTGCAGAGAGATCTGATGAGTTGCGGCATCGAGGTCTGGTCACGGAGAGAGAGTGGTCAGTTGAGTTTCCTCGAGATACAATCTGAGTTGATGGATGAGATTCGCCGAGCCTAGGCAGAGTATCCACGGATAGCAGACATCCGACAACTATGACCCAGGGTCACTGTAGAGCATTTTTTGCCAGAGAGGATGGGTTGTTGACGCTACAGGGTCGAGTTACAGTGCCGGAGGTGCACGATCTGAGGCAGAGGATTACGCGAGAGGCGCATTCTACTCCTTATTCGATCCACCTGGGACCGAATAAGATGTATGAGGACCTGAGGACGACCTTTTGGTGGCGTAGGATGAAGGCCGACATTGCAGGATTTGTAGCGAGATGTCAGGTCTGTCAACAGGTGCGGATTGAGCACCAGAGACCCGGAGGGAGGACCAGGTCACTTCCCGACCCCGCGTGGAAGTGGACCGATATTACCATGGACTTTGTCACTAGACTCAGGAAGAACGTCCATGGCTTTGATGCCATATGGGTGGTGGTCGATAGGTTGACCAAGACCGCCCATTTTATCCCGATTCAGGAGACGTGGCCGGTGTCCACACTAGTGCAGTCATTCGTGCAGCATATCGTGAGGTTACATGGAGTCCTAGAGAGGATTGTTTCAGATCGAGATGGTCGGTTTACCTCGAGATTCTGGAGGCAGGTGCACGAGGCTCTGGAGAGCAAGCTCCATTTCAGTACCGCATATCATCCGCAGACAGACGGACAGAGTGAGCGGACGATCCAGACATTAGAGGATATGCTGAGAGCATGCGTGTTAGAGTGGGGGAACCTATGGGTGAAACACCTTCCGCTAGTGGAGTTCTCGTACAACAACAACTATCATTCTTCGATTAGGATGGCTCTTTTTGAGGCGTTGTACAAGAGGCGATGCAAGTCGCCGATATGTTGGGATGAGCCGGGGGATGTGCTTGGGACGTTGCCTCAGCATGTGTAGGAGGATACAGATCAGGTCAGACGTATTCGTGAGCATCTGAGGATCGCACATGACTGCCAGAAGAAGTACGTAGATCGCCGCAAGACTGAGCTGGCTTTTGATGTAGGAGATCATGTATGGCTGAGAGTATCGCCGAGAGAGGGATCCGGCGCTTTGGCATGAAGGGCAAGCTAAGCCCTAGATATGTAGGACCTTTCGAGACCCTGGAGCGAGTAGGAGAGGTAGCCTACAGAGTGGCTCTACCGACTACTTTAGCTGGCATCCACGATGTTTTCCACGTTTCGCAGCTGAGGCGGTACGAGCCTGATCCGAGTCATATCCTAGATTATTCTGGTCTTTAGATAGAGCCCGACCACACCTACGTGGAGCGACCGATAGTCGTTCTTGACCGTCGGGTCAAGAAGCTAAGACGACGAGAGGTGCCATTGGTCTTGATTCAGTGGGCTAGGAGGAGTCTCGAGGAGGCCACCTAGGAGACCGAGGATAGTATACGGGCCAGTTATGGGGGAGTGTTAGACGAGTTGTTAGCCATGTATGTAGAGCCACGTGAGGATATAGTCCTTACCTCGTGAGTTGGCTGGTGAGTACCCCTAGGATGTCTATCCTTTAGTTGTACTCTTGATTGATTCGATGTTTACCTTGGTGCAGAGTGTGCACTTTTGATAATTTGTATGCGTGGTGGGCCCATGAGTGGTCTAATATGATGTGTTATCACTGTTTAGTGATATTTTATGATAGATGATTATGTGATGACATGGATGTGATTACGATTCGATAGATGAGTACATGATAGAGTATTAGCTCGCACTAGTTACATCATTGAGTACAACTTGCCCGATAGGCAGTTGAGTGCGTGCTACTCACTATTTATGATGATGAGATGATGACGAGATGACGAACATAAGACAGAAGGAATAAGGCTTAGCCTTAGAGGTGGATGAAGTCCACCCTCTTGATTGAGGAATAGATCATACTGAGATCGTGTGTTTTATCTTTAGAGATGGATAACCACCTCCCGAGAGGGAGATGAGTCGAGACTAGAAGTGTCTAGGTCTAATCTCGAGTCGGGACGCCAAACACCTTGATTTTGAGATTTAGTTCAGAAATGAGCAATTTAAGGTTCCAATGTCCGGATTATACTTCGTGAAGTGGATACGAGCTTTCCACGGGGGCACTCGTGGAATTTTCGCTAAGACCGAGCGGTAGTGTGATTATCCTCTCGAGTTGTGATACTTTCAAGGTTGAGGCGAGATGTGATGGGGGCGCCCATCACATGCTTGATGAAACCTTCGAGATTATTACGGTCGTGACAAAGGTGGCGTGGGATTCTTGGACGACGCATCCAGGATGATCGTGTGCCTTTTGTTACGATTCAAGGACTCAAGTTTTAAAACCTTCTTCACCGGTTTAAACCTTTTGTCTCGGGGACGAGACTTGTTTTTAGAGGTAGATGATTGTAAAGACTGGAATTTAATTAATATTTATAAAATATCCGTCAGATAATCTGAATATTATACTCCCTTATGATTATGAAAGCCCGGAAAGTTTAAAATTTTTATGCCTAGCTTTACATGGATTAAATGATGGGAAAAATATACCCAAGCCACTTTTCTAGTATCTTATAAATGTAACGGATTTTAACGCTTCGCGAGCTCGGTTTTTACGTTATGTTAAACAGGCCAGCCGCCTCATCCACCCAAATTGCCCAATGTTCAACCACCAACCCTTGACTTGTGGCTTGCTTGTGAATGTAGACATTCAACCACTCCCATCTCTTCATCCCATCACCTCCCATGCTTTGAATCAAGCAAAACCTACTCCCTCCCTTTATCAATCTGAGCGAAGGCTCATTTGGGGCTCATTCACAAAGGGCCAGCCGTCCCCAAGAGAGAGAACCAAGAGAGAAAGAGAGCCTACTCCATTCTTGGTCCATTTTGGACATCCTTCAAAGAAAAATACATATCTCCCTCATTACTCATCCGAATTGAGCAAACTCGGTGGCCATGGATCCGTCTTGAACCCAGCTTTCTATACATATCTCAAAAACAAAATCCAAGGTCGTTTGCCAAGCCAAAATCGTCCATCTTTGGAGCTGCAGAAATTTGTTTTGATGGGTCTTGAGAGTTTGACTTGATTTCTTGGTAAGAACCCTTCCTTTCTTTAAAAACTGGGTTTCAACATATGTTATAATTCCTTTTCTTCAACTTTGAATAAAAATCTAAATCATGTTTTGGGATTTTTGGTGACAAAATGGCAAGGTGTTTGGAAGTTGCTCCGAAGGACTCCCGAGGGTGTTCTTGATTCGTTTGTTTGGGATTCTTCGAAGGTAATCCCTCATCCGCCTCCCCCTCTCTAGGAATAGATCTTGTGTGCTTGGAAAGGGCTTAGGAAGTGGAGCCTCTATGTGTTTTTGGTTGCGTTTTGTAGCAAACGTCAAGAAACAAAATGGATATATGGGCCTCTGTAATTTGGACTTTTTTTCCAATCCAACAATCTGATCAGGCTGAAATATTGTTATGATGTTCATAGAAATGTTATCTAACTGTCCTTCAAAAATTAGGGCGATCCAACGGTTGGATCAAGAGTTATTATAATTTTAGTAACCACTGTTTATAATGACTCGATTAAAAAACATGGTTAGGGGAATGCTAAGAATATGGTTAAATATATGATGGCATAACCGAAACTTAGAGCATATAAAATACAGAAATCAAGTATACCCATAACTTGGCTTATGATCCGATAAGAAGAAAATCGATTATGTGATAATACGATATAGATTATAAATGATTAAGTCCGGATCACTTAACCAAAGTGCATAATCTATAGAATCGTGAACCTCATGTGGATCTATGTTGATTATTAAGTTGGGTACCATGCATTAGAATACCACCTAATGAAAGCTTAATGAAATTACTAGGCTCCTGTTGATTGGATCATTGGTTGCGCATTTTATTGCTTGCTTATTCTCCGGACTCCAGGTAAGTCCCCTGGACTTACTCATGATGGATTTATGTGATACTCTTTGTCTTATCATGAGTCTTCATGCATCACGCGACCTAGTAACATGTTTAGGAATATAAACCGGTAATATGACTTATAATGAACTTAGTAAATCCAACAATTCATATGTATGCTATATGTCTATGGTAGGACGGCCGTCAAAATCTGAATAGATGACTTATACTAGTTGGAACAAGAATGAAATGAGGAAATACTTATGATGAGGAAGAATGAGTATGTTTGAGAAGGATGAGTACGTTTGAGAAGATATTATGATATGATGGTGATGATGATGATGATTACGATGATGATACAGGCCCTTGTTTGTTTATTTCGCATTTATGTATATCTATACACTTGCTTATGTGTTACATTTTAACATTCATGTAGTTTAAGTATGCCTCTTTATATGGCATTGAGTGTGCATATTTCTGATGATTGACCCCGATTTATTTCTTGTTTTTAGATTCAGGTACCCCTTACCCGATATGACTTACTTATGTGGATGGTTGTCGGGAAAGACCTTTTGGGACGATTAGAGCGAGTGAGGCATGACTTACGCACTCTTTACTTTCTCGCTTACTTTGATTTGGTTTTGACCCGGCTATGCCGCGGCGACTTTAATGTACGTTTTTTCCACACTTTATATTTCTGACTTGAAAATTATTTGCATGATAGTACCTAGGATAGGTGAATGCCTCCAACGAGCACGCGCATTTCTAGGGGTTCGAAATCCCCACTTTCGAAAAATTATCGCTTCCGCTTAAAACAAATAACTTAACTAAATAACTCGTACTCGGTCGTAAGATATAAAGCTCATAGAAGAATTCAATACTCTTCTATAACGTTCCCCGAATAACCGGATCATCCGAACCTTATAAATCCTCTAAGTGGATTTATGGAGGCATATTCGGATATCCATACTTTTGGGTCGTTACACCCTACTCCTTCCGTCAGCCCAAAACACATTCTTCAATATGTCATTTTCATCCACATCATAACTGTAGAAGAAATTCAAGTTGCCTGAAGACATTTCCTCGAAATGATTCCTCATTGCAATAAAGTCCCCTTTCTTCATTTCCCGGCTTCTGGACTTGGCAACCAGATTCTGCAGGTCCCATTTAGTGAAGTCGAATTTATCATGGGTCCCTTTCTCAACCACAAACGATGTGAAGTTCTTAGTTATAGGTACGCCGACCCTATCCATATCCAAGATCCGTTTCTTGTTGGTTTCAGTGATGTATCTGTAATTTGTAAGGTATTTTGAATGATCCGGCACACACTCGTGGTTATGCTCAAGCGCAACGACGCTTACCCTCCATGCACCAGGTTCATCACGGACAACATTCACCATGAACTTACAACCCGTTATAGATGAAGTGGATCCCTTGCTCAGGTTTTTTGACTTGGACACAAACTCCCCCCCCCCCCTTACATTCCATACTAATTGTCTTGTACCTGTCCCCCGTAGCCCCATTGCCTCTTTCCTCGGGGGGTAACATTTTCGAACTCCTAATTCTTACCATGAATCCATTTTCTCTCGCATATCCGTGGACGAACCGAAAAAAATCTGCTTCCTGCTTCAACATCAGCCCAACATGGGGAGGCTTCATTTTCAGGTCATTGGAATTCTCGAGAGGCTCAAAACCGTCTCCTTGATCACCGTCTCCTTGATCACCGTCTTCCTGGATGTGGTTTTCATTGTTCGACGAAACGCCTGCGTTGTCATCATCCGAAATTTCGAGCAAGGTGTGCCGCGAGCCTGACCCACTGATCGAATCATCGGAGTCGGACACATCTTCGTAGTCCATGTTAAGATCAAATTTCCTGTTCCGGGTCATTGTAGTTGAGAAAATAGGATGATCGGTAAATCTGCAGGAGAAATCTGAAATCCTAATTAATTTAACGTTCGAACTACATTTACACTCTAATCAGATTCAAAATGAAAATTAACGGCAATCCTTTATTCACGAATATAGATCGGATCGGAGAATATATGTACCGCTCACCTTCGGTGTTCGGCGAGTTCAGCGATCGGGAAACGATCGATTGCAGCTTCTTTGTTATCGAGCAGTTGACGCCGGAACCCTAAATCCTAGTATCATCGATGATCGATCGTCGCCTGATTCCTTAAGAAGACTCCTTCAATTGAGCAATCTAATACTTCTCCAATTCCGACCCTTTGAAGAGACGGAGATTAAAATTTGAAATTACTGTTGGAGTCTTGGAGAGAAGGATTAGAGTGCATTGATTGTTGTTAGGATCAATATTACTTTTAATTGCTACATGTAATTATTGTCATACTCTCTCCATTTTCATTTTATTTTTTTTAAAAAAAATTGACTTACTTTTTTATCAGAAGGAGGTTACAATTTTACTTCTGAATAAGCTTATAAAAGGGTAAGAGAATCACCCTATGGAGCGCATATAGCAAAAAGCAACATTTTTTTTATCCTTGGAAAGACCAACAAGATAGTCCATTTTAAGATAAACATCCTAATCATGCCGTTAAAAGTAAAATGCGCATTTTGGGTGCGTGTTTAAGATAAGCTCATGTATCATTTTTATCAAGTCAATTATGACAATTAATTTAAGTGAATTGTTTTGGTGTTACGTAGAATTTGACACTATACATTAAAATGTTCACGAATCATTCACGTCATTCACGTGGGCAGGCGAGGTGGATTGATTAAACTATATTTTCTTAGCGTGAAGTTTCGAATTCATCAGTAGCTAGGGCTGCTCATCTGCCCAAAACTGATCCGAACCTGGCCAAATCGAACCGAACCGAAAATCGAAATTCTCAAATTTGAAAATCAAAAACCGAACCTAAACTAATAGGTTTGGCTCGATTTTTTATCGGTTTGGTTTAGATTCAGTTCGATTATAAACCTAACTGAACCGAGATACTTCCAACCGAAATTATCTTTCATTGATAAAGCCTCTAGTACAATTTTTTTGGCATCCAAATCAAACCTCCTAATTGCTTCCTTCTCTTGACCCGTTGCCACTTCAAAGTTCAAAACAAACATAATGCATTTTTCCTTTCATTAATTTAAAATCTTGCCCCTGTTATCCAAAGACTCCAAACCATGAAATAAAAATATATGCAAACGCCCAAACCGAGCAAATTCGAAGATAGACGTGAGAGTCTCAGTGATCTAAACTCAACCTTTAACTCTCTAGGACTAAATTATAACATTAAAAAAATCGGTTTTTTTCGGTTTAACCGAAACCGAGTACAAACCGAACCTAAAACCGAAAATTAAAATTATCTGAACCGAAAACCTAAACCGAAACACCTCGGTTCGGTTTGGTTCCGGTTATTTTGGTTCGGTTCGGCCCAAAAATTCGGTTCAAACCGATTATGATCAGTCCTATCAGTAGCGGATCATAAAACGGTTAGTTGAGGGGGCGGAAAATTGAGCTCTATTTTTATTTCGAAAAAACCCGTCAACATTTAATATTTTTGGGTTTTTTTAGCACATATTTTCGGGTTTAATTATAGTATTAAGCTACGAAATTTAATAAATGATAAGTATGATATAAGTATATTAATTTGGTAAATGATGTGAAAAATAATTTATATCGCTTCAGTCTTGAAACGGTCATAACTTTTTACTCAGGTATTGAATTTGAACTTATAATATATCAAATCGAAGCTATCGACGAGAGAAAAATGTATATTAAATTTTATTTTTTTATTGGAGAGGCAACTGCCACCTCTGGATCTAAAGAGCATCCGCCCCTGGAATTGATGCATTAAAATAAAGAACATAAAAAAAAATTCACGGATAATTAATTAAACTAGGTTTTAAAAGATTATTTACAAATAGAAAGTAAAAGTTATAATTTTTTTTCTAAAACTTTAATACTTTTTTAATTTTAAAGAATCCGCATTTACAGTTTTTTCTAAATTTTGAAGATTTATGTAGATTTGAAAGACTATTTCTTTATTTTCTTATTCTTTCATATTCTAAAGAATAAGATAGAAAATTCATTAAGTTAAAAAATAACCAAAAATTTGTCAAAACAGATATCCATAAAATAGATTACTCGTTGAAGATAGGTGAATGTACCTAATATAACTTTTAATTCATTCTAGAAAATGACGCTTTTCAAGATTATGATACTTCTTGATATTTATATTTTAACAAAAGTAGCGGTCCTGCTTACCCCCTTATTGCCAGATAGGACTTCATTTAATTGTTTGAGATTTTAAAACAACTTATGGGGTGTTTGTAATTTTAATTTAGTTTTGAAGGTAGCTCTTGGCTCTTGCTATAAATGAAGGGACATCTACACTATCAGATTTAGCCCTCTCCTTATTATATTTTGATCTAATAGTTGAATTGATTTAAAATAGAAAAAGTAATGAGAAAATCTGTGCCGAATGCATAAATTTTAACTCTAATTTGAGGAGTGTCCTAGTTTTTTGTAAAAATTAGTAGTGTCTATTCTCCTAAATTAAAATTAAAATATGAAATAAAAATAAAAAATAAAATTGAACCCAATCCCTAATGTGAATCTTATCGTTCTCGTTTCATCCTCTTCCTCCTCGCTCCTCCATCAGATCTCTCTCCGTTGCTTCAGATCTTTCTCCGTTGCTTCAGATCTCTCTGCACTCCATCGATTCTCCGGCGTTCCCAACATCAAGAGGCTTGCCGACGCCGCCTTGTTCATGGCCAAGACCGTCGAGCAGAGCTATCGCAAGCCCGACAAGCCTCGGTCCTCCAGCGACGATGACTCCGTTTAGCTATCACCAGAAGCCGGTCGTCGCGATCTCCACCTTCTCCGGCGTCTTCCACCTCCTCTGCCCCAATTATTCCGGCGAGCTTGGAGCCGGCTCTGCCGAATTCCTCTTGTTGACGTCCTGATTTCTCGGTCAGATCTGCATAGCAGGGGGACGCCATCTTCTATCGTCAATTCTTCATTCATCTTCTTCTGTTGTGATTGAATCTAGATGGGGGATTCTCAATTTGAACCGGTTTGGCCGCCTCTCGCAACCAAGTTTTGAGATCTGGCCTCCAATCAGCACTATCAGGTATTTCATTTAATTAATTGAATTGCTGCTACTATGATTTGAATGTGAGGAGTTGCTCCTACCTAGAATTGAATTGAATTCGGCCAAAATACTGCAGTAGTAATTCAACTAATTGAATTGAATTGAATTGAATTGTTGCTACTATGATTTATGCTTCACTGCATTCGAATTGAAAATGGATAAATTCACATTCGCCTCTGTGTTTCTATGATTGCTTGCTAATTGTGGTTCAATTTAATTCAGGTCTATGGAATTGGGAACAAACTGATCAAAAAATCTGTCTCAATTTCTAGTGAATTTAATGCACACATGAATAGATTTTGACAGATCAAACTGATGAAAAAATATGTATGTCTCAATCTGTTTTTAATGTACAAACTGGTGAAGAAGTTTAAAACTAAGGGATGAAAGAAAAATTGATGAAGAAGATCTAATAATTAAAATATTTGATGCTGACATCTAAGAATTAGAACATTGCATATGTGCGATTCCCTGCAATTTTGCATCTGTTCGATTCCAAATATGAACTATTTCAAGTACTAAACATCTAGCTATTGTAGTTGTGAAGCTTAATCTCTCTTTCTGATGCTTAATCTCTTTTTTTTCTGATTTTACTGGTGCTGTAAACATCTAGCTGACATCTTCTGGAAATGGTGACATCTTCTTGAAATGCTAACATCTTCTGAAATGCTGACATCTCCAATATAAGATTATTTTTGTGTAATTAAGTAGACCATTTCCAATATAAGATTATCAGCTACATATATATAAGATTCAGAAATATATGTGCTGACACAGAGTGAATATGTGCTGACATGTGCTATTTTTGTTCAATTCAAGTAGATGTATAGGTTATTTTTTATTTCTAATTGTGTGACATGATCTCTTGTGCAAATATAACATGTTGTTATGGGTTTTGTACACTAGATGAATGAGTTTTTAAATTATTAAAAATCATGTCAGCAAGCGTAATTCGAAACTAGAGATGCTTGCCTAGTATGCGGTCTCGGTAGAAGTGCTATCAAGCATCCGGTGTCGGATTCTCTATTATGATACCTTTCCGGATATGGAACCGCGCCACGGTTCAAACTCACCGCTATGCCGTGACCTATGGTCTTTTTCGGCCATCGGAGATCATTTCAGGGCTTAAAATTGAGTTTTTATGTTTTTTCGACAATATCAACAATTTTTTTATTTTATTTTTATTACTTAACAACTAGGGTTTGGTTCCACTTTCCGAGACATCAAATGAGAATGTAAGCCTTACCTGTTTATGTGAATCATTATATTCTCCAATATTGTTTAATCTTTGTTGCATCCGTTAGATAACCTAAAACAGAGCTTGCTAGTGTTTCTAGTAATTCTGGCAAGTTACTTTCACACTTTAAATTAGCAAGACACTTAAATGCTCAATTTATGATCAAATAACTTTGACTTCCACATCCGTTTTCCTCGCCCTCCCTCCCTCACTATTCGTTTGAAGTTTTAACTCTTCTGTTGAGGTGTCCTGTGCCTTTGTGACAATTTAGAAGTTTATATGCTTAATGACCTATGCTTAGCTATAAAGGTTCTCATAATTATTGCTGGTTATTCATGGCATTTTCAGTTGGTAACTGTTCTTTATGTTGGTCTTTACATATACAACTTGTTTTAGGTTCAGAGTCATCTATTGCAGTTGGATTGCAGAAGAAGCAAGAAAAAATGTCAGCTGCTGGAGAAATAAAGGTATGCTTACCTTAGCCTTTAAGGAAGACCAATTAACAGGACATAGAGGGGATTGCGTGAATTCATGGATTTTCTTCATAGGAAAGGGTTTTATAGGTTACTGCCTCAATGTTCTGATATCATGTCAATATAAGTTACTGCTCAGTTGGGTTCTCTTGTTCAACTATACAACTTGGGTGCTTTTTGACATTGTGATAAGTTGCTTTTCTGACACTGATATTTGTTTCTTTATTCATTTTGTGGTTTCTTGGATGATTATTTACTCTTTCAATATACTTATATTTCATACTTGAAAACAACTGTTTTTTAAAGAAAGCTTATCTGTTAGACCTTTGTAATGAGTCTAATGACATAATACATTAATCTATATCATAAGATGCATTGCCCTTGAACTTTAAGCCAGTTGATCAACAATCTGCTAGAATTGTGACCTTATGCAGATTGAAGATTACTGGTTATTTGGTCTGTTTCTCTAATGTCGTACAATAATTTCATATCATCTTATTTGAAAATTTTGACAGGCTTTTTTCATGTTGTACAATAAGTTCATTCATTCTGTAGTTTTTCAAAAGTTTTTATAGGTTCTAAATGTTTTGATATCTAACATACATATGCCTCTCTTGCAGTTTGGCATAGGGGCTGTAGGGGCACAAGCCCATTGCACGCACCGATTCTCCTCAAAATCACATGGCAGAATTTCTGGAAAGATAGGAAGGTAGATTGGAAATCTCAAAAGATTTTATTAGTAATTTGTAGAGAGTTTCCATGTTACCTGGGATGTGTTGCCATTCTTGTACATTAAGTGCCCATTACTCAGGGAAAAAAAACATTATCAGGATGCCCAAACTATCATAGGAAATATCAAATTTTATCATGATGCCCAAACTATCATAGGAGTTGGTATATCATCATGTCTTTTAAATCTTTAATAAGATTTCACGGAAAATAGAATATATTGAAGTTAATAACTTACTAGATCAGCAAATGCTTTACAGTTGGACCTTAAACTTATCCTCAAATACGCAAATACGTAGGTCCGAATCCCGCATAGGCTAAAATTTACAATAATTCTAGTAATTTACAAAATTTTCTAATGATTGTTCAATAATAAGATACATTAGTGTAATTTTCTAGTAATTTATAATTGCATATTATACTTTTACATTTGCATATCATCAATTTATATTTGCATATTTTAATCTTATATTTGCATATCATCAATTTATAATTGCATATTATACTTTTACATTTGCACAACATCAATTTATATTTGCATATTATAATTATACGTTTTCACATCATCAATTTTTATTTCCCCAACTTATTTTTATTTACTGAAAATTAAAATCTAGGTATTAGATATCAATAATCTTATATATGTACAACATGAATTAATTTATGCATATTTTAATCTTATATTTGTAAACATCAATTTATAATTGCATATCATACTTTTACATTTGCATACTTTTACATTTAGCTTAAATGTTGACATTTTAGCATAAATGTTGACATTTAGTCGTTGATGGGCAAAAACTTTATCTTTTACCATTTCTTTCATAAGATGATTATAGAAGTTTGATATTCTCATCTCATGTAATATGATATCAATTTTAGAAATGATCTTATTTGTAAACTTTATCTTTTATTAAATGTTGACATTTAGCTGTTGATGTGCAAAAGCTTTATCTTTTACCATTTCTTTTATTAGATGATTATAGAAGTTTGATATTCTCATCTCATGTAATATGATATCAATTTTGGGAATGATCTTATTTGTAAACTTTATCTTTTATTAAATTATGACATTTAGCTTAAATGTTGACATTTAGCCGTTGATGTGCAAAAGTTTTATCTTTTACCATTTCTTTTATTAGATGATTATAGAAGTTTCATATTCTCATCACATGTAATATCATATCAATTTTGGGAATGATCTTATTTGTAAACTTTATCTTTTATTAAATGTTGACATTTAGCTTAAATGTTGACATTTAGCCGTTGATGTGCAAATGTTTTATCTTATACCATTTCTTTTATTAGATGATTATAGAAATTTGATATTCTCATCTCATGTAATATGATATAAATTTTGGGAATGATCTTATTTGTAACCTTTATCTTTTATTAAATGTTGACATTTAGCTTGAATGTTGACATTTAGCCATTGATGTGCAAAAGTTTTATCTTTTACCATTTCCTTTATTCGATGATTATAGAAGTTTGATATTCTCATCTCATGTAATATGATATCAGTTTTGGGAATGATCTTATTTATAAACTTTATCTTTTATTAAATGTTGACATTTAGCTTAAATGTTGACATTTAGCCGTTAATGTGCAAAAGCTTTATCTTTTACCATTTCTTTTATTAGAGGATTGTAGAAGTTTGAGCTTATCATCTCATGTAATATGATATCAATTTTGAAAATGATCTTATTTGTAAAATTTATCTTTTATTAAATGTTGACATTTACCTTAAATGTTGACATTTATCTTAAATGTTAACATTTAGCATAAAGTTTGACATTTAGCTTAAATGTTGACATTTAGCATAAATGTTGACATTTAGCCGTTGATGTGCAAAAGCTTTATCTTTTACCATTTCTTTTATTAGAGGATTGTAGAAGTTTGAGCTTATCAGCGTCAGCATCTCCGATATCGGCGTCAGCCGAAATGAGCGTTAGCATCTCCGATGTCGGCAATGAGCATTATCATCTCCGATGTCGGCGTCAACCGACATCAGTGTCAGCGCTGAAACGAAAAATATTAGTGGTGTTCGCAATGTTAATGGTGACAGTGTCAACAATATCAATGCTTACACGAAAAAAAGAAGCGTTGACACAAAAAAAAAAGCGTCTTCGATGTCGGCGTCAGCCGACATCTCCGATGTCAACGTCAGCAGCGTCAACATCTCCAATTTTGACGTCAGCAACATCAACATCAGTGTCAGCATCTCCAATGTCAACGTTAGCAGTGTCAGCATCGAAGATGGTGATGTCAGCAACGTTAGCATCAATGTCAGCATCTTCGATGTCGGCATCAGCAATGTCAACGTCAGTGCTGCTAACACGGAAAAAAGCATCTTCGACGTCGGCATCAGCATCTCCGATGTCAGTGTCAACGGTGTCAGGAATGTCGGTGTTAACAACATCTTCGATGTCGGCGTCAGCTGACATCTCCGATGTCAACGTCAGCAGCATCAACATGTCGAATGTCGGCGTTGACAATGTCAGCGTTAGTGATAACACGGAAAAAAGAAGTGTTGACACGAAAAAAACATCCCTAACGTCGGCATCAGCAGCTTCGGCATCATCGATATCGGCGCCAGCCGACATCTCCGATATCAGTGTCAGCATCTCCGATGTTGACGTCGGCAACGTAAGTGTCAGCATCTCCGATGTCGGTATCAGCAATGTCAACGTCAGTGCTTCTGTCACGAAAAAAAGCATCTTCGACGTCGACGTCAGCCGACATCAGCGTCACCGTTGATACGAAAAATGTTAGTGGTGTTCGCAATGTTAGTGGTGACAGTGTCAGCAGTGCCAGCAATGTCAGTGTCAACGATGTCGGGAATGTCATTGTCAGCAACATCGACGTTGACATTAATGCAATTTTAAAAGCTTCTTAGGTAAATCAATGGTAGAGTGATGTGCTTATGTGCAAATAAGATATATTAATGCAATTTTAAAATACAAATGCATATGCATATTCTTTCCATAAGGTTATTTAAGCTTGCATAACATAATATTATATTTGCATATCATAATATTATATTTGCAGGGTTATAGTTGGATAACAGAAAGTGCTGACATGTAATTTTTTTAAAAAAAAAAACAGAAAAAAAAATATGGGCACGCATGGGGGACACTGAGGTGGGGGGCAGAGGGGGCAATGATGATGGACACTCCACCAATTTTTTCAAAATTTTGGATACTCCTCTAATTAGAGCAATTTTTTTGGAGATTTTACATATTGCCCCAAAAATAATACGAACTATCGACGGTAAATAAAAAATAATATTGTACCCATTTTCAAAACTACCCATTCATATACAAACTATAACACATTAATCAAAAATTAATACATTGTCCAAAATTCACAAACTCTAAATTCATTTAGATTGAATATATAATTAATAATAAATTATGACAAAATTTGTAATTTTACAATTTCATCATCTTCCCCCTCCGTAGTTTGGTTGAAGGTAGCTATGACGGAGGTGACGCCATAACCGGACGAGAGTCTCCGGCGACAACAACGAACGGCGGCAGGCGAGGCAGGAGACGACGGACGTCGGACAGACGGGAAGGCGTTGACACTGCTCCAGAACGGCGACGGAGATGCAGAACGAGTTGGTTGATTTCCGCCATTGAAGAGGACCTTCTCCTCATGTAATGGCTGGTTGAATTCCTCCATTGAAGAGGACCTTCTCCTCTCCATGTCTCTCCCCAAGAAACCACTGCGTTTGGTAGCAACCGTTGAAAGAACAACGATTCCTCACGAAGCCATGTCGAAACTGATTCGAAACATCACCGAGAACAGGGAGGCCAAGATACCCAAATTAAAGGTCGAATCCGTGAGAACGGATAATGGGAATCCAAAATCGGCCAGAAATCTAGCCGAAATAGAAGAAGTTGGAGCCCGATCCGAGCTAAATCGATCAGATTAAGGTTTTGGGGAAAAAAATTGGCAAAAGGGTTTTCTGTGTGGGGAAGAAGATGAGGGAAGGGAATTTTTTCTTTAATTTTATAAAAATTTCCTAAACTTTCTAAGTAATTATAATTTGCGACCAAAAAATTTTATAGTTTGTGAATTTTGGACCTTGTATCGATTTTGGTTTAATGTGTTATAGTTTGTATATGAATTGATAGTTTTGAAAGTTCGTATTATTTTTGGTTCACCGTTGATAGTTCGTATTATTATCGGTCATTTTTCCTTTAAAATATCGCCAATAAAAAAAATGTAAACCCTTTCCCAAAAGGCCAAAACAGACATACTCCACGGGATCTCAAGAAGAGGGATCTGATCCCGAAAATCCATTACCTTGAATAAAGGATACCAAGGTCTGATTATAAGCTCAGATTCAAAAGGCGAGAAACATAAAGTTAGGTCAAGGCAAGCAATGCAAGAGAGAAAGAATCAAAGAAGTTCAAAAGGGTGAAAGCCCCAATTCACATCTCTTCAAGGGAGGATAGTATTTTAAAACTCCAAGGATTAATAACGAGCCTCCATGGAAGAATAGAGGAACCTCCGAGATCTTGTCACTCACTCTGTGATTGCCTACGGTTTTTGTGCCATTAGTGTCTCTCTTTCCTATTTAGGGGTAAACAAACAATTCAATATCTATCTAACACACACACACACACACACACACACACACACACACACACTAGTGTAGATCCTGTTCCGTGTAAGGAGAATGCGTTAATCTAAATGTAAATTATTTTTGCCTCCAAAAAATAATAGAAACAGGTTATATATAATCAAAATATCTTTTAATTAGATTCTCTCATAATATAAATAAAATTCACATTTACAAGGTACTACGTAAAAGTTTATTTTTCTAATATATGGTTAATTAAATCTCATGTAATTTAATTAGATAGTTGATTTTTAAATATATTCTAATATTCTTTTTTTTATTAAATATGTAGTATATATTTATTACATTTGTTTACTAAAATATCTATATACGGATGGATTGTGACTACATATATGGCTATATAATATTTTAATTATTTATTTTGGCCTCAAAAAATAATATAGATAGATATAAAATAAATTATTAAATGATTTATTTTGATATAAATAATTCTTTCCACTAAAAAATAATCTAAATATAAATAAAATAACACCTATCAAATATTACATATTTATCTATTAATATTTTTGGTAAGTATGACTATGAAAATTAGTTTTATTATTACTACTACTACGTTTAATTATATTGATACAGTTTTTTTCCTTATATAATATTTACGCTTTTATAAGATATTCCATCTATCCAACTAAATGTATTAATGGTAAAATAAAATAATTATTTTTATTAGATTTCCTTTTTGACGGGAGAAAGCTTTGCGAGATGCACTCACTCACCGCCACGTATACAGATGCATAAAATTTGTTGTAGGAGGAAATCGAGAATGCAAATTAAAATATAAATAAATCACAGCAAACCAGATTCCGTCCCTTGCAAATAATTACAAGACTTCCTCCCGATGCAGTAGTGGGAAGTCAGGATCGATCCACGAGGAAGCGTGTCAGCGGATCCTAGGCAGCGGTGAAATCTCACGAACAGAAGTCAACAACAGAGGTCCTGGATCTCGAGTACAGCAACTCGACAGAAGATCGGACAGTCGAACACAGCGCAGCAGTCACAGGCACAGGGCTAGTCGATCTCGACAAGGCCTTACTCGAGATCGAGTAGAGTCTTGGTCGACGTCGGGTTGTCTCGTCGAGTACCTGCACACAGAAGCTACAGCGATGCTAGATCGAAGATCAGTGAACTCGATATCGAGTAGTGCAATTCGAGATCGAGTAAAGGGACAGAAAATAAAACGAAATAAAGTAAATGCAAAAGCTTTGGGATTTCGACTTAAACTGTATAAAAAGAACTTTCAAGATTGGGGTTTGCAGCAACGATAACCAAGCATGCATAAGGCAGAAATAAAACAGATAATCATGTGAATCGCATCAAAGGACTAAGCTTTCGCCTTTTCCAACAATTAGACAACTCTTTCAAGAAACCCTAATTGTCTCTACCGATTTTATGTTTACAATCCAAGTTGTTAGCATGGACCTCCATTAGATGGGTAATAAACACATAACAAGTAGTAGATGCTCAAAACATGATAAAGGTCGGATCTTTACCTCAAATACGCATGGCTAACGTCGGGCTCGCCCCAACCCTAGAAGTGGGTGGACTACTCGCGCTTCATCATAATTAAAGACATTAATAATAAAAGGAAATAAACTTGCATTAATAAAATAAAATAGAGCTTACAACCAAAGGAAGCCAATTCCGCTCACGCTTCACCAACTCCTCTTGACCACTCACTCTCTCTTTCTCTCTACTACTCCTACTAATTGCTGTGTGATTGAATGACTAGAAATCAGCCCATGGGCTTTATTTATAGGCTCCTAAACCTTGCTACTCAAGGATAGAAATCTTTATCTATATCTAAAACTATATCTAAAAGCATTAAAGATAAATAAAAGTAACAACATAATTAAATCTATATAAGGGAAATATATCTAAAAGTCTTAAGTGGATAAATCTCTCTCTTCATGATGTATCTTGATAAAATCGGATAGAATCGGCAATCTTCGGGCCCAAGGAATCCCAATCCGAGTAGGATAGATCAAAACGCGTTACGCGGCTTCTAGAGGCTTCCTCGATCTCGAATAAGGCTACTCGATCTCGAGTAGACATGTCGTCGACTAGGCTGGCTGGCTTGGTGGGTAGCTCTGCTCGACATGGCTCGGGTGCCGGCTTCCGGGTTCCTCGATCTCGAGTAGGTTTACTCGATCTCGAGTAGAGTGTAACCCGACATGTCTTCGTCTTTGGCTTCTCGATCAGCTCCTCCTTGACCAGGCACTCCTTGGACATTTTTGGTCGATCTCGAGTAAAGGTACTCTATATCGAGTAAATCTCTCAGCTTTCTGCTCTGTTCTTAAAACGCACTTTCCTGAGTCCTCGTTCATCGGATTGACGCATATGACTATGCGTTGGCAAGCTCTTTCCGAGGGCTACAACTCTCATGAAGACATCAAAGCTGGATTCAGAACGAAGAATGGTAAAAAATGGCCTTTTCTCCAGCTGCACCATTCTTAGCTTCTCCATTTGTTTCCTTTAAGCTTCAAAGTGCGTCCGATTTCTGCGAAATATAACAAAAAACTTGTGTAGACCTCCATATATTGCAAATAAGTGTAAACTACACAGCACTGTATTATTCTAACCCAAATGGATGCAATGTATGCAGAAATCGATATAAAAGTAAGTGTAAAACATGGCAAATTAGGCTCACAACAAACACCTCATACTTAAGCTTGCTTGTCCTCAAGCAATACCTTTATTTGTCATTCAGAAAAACTCTCAACATATTAGATTCATTCTTATATAACCCTGCAATCAATTACCATCCTCGAAAAGGTACTAGTGTCACAGATCCATGCATGTGCAATTATACAAAAGCAACATCTACTCACAAAAGGAGGGTTATGCAAAAAAACCATTCATGTGTGACAAAGCAACAATAATCAAGAGGACTTTAATTTAAGCTCAAATAAGGAGTATATTGGTAAAAGGCTAAAGGTGGGCAATTTTTGGCAATGTGGTGCTTAATAATCCGGAGAAATGGAGTATTTCCAAACTTTTCATACCACACTCCTTTTCCATAAGATTCATCACCTTTCATAATGCTTTTTTCAATAATAATGCTTTTACCTCTCTAACCTCAGCACTGCCTTCTCGCGAGTCGCAAACATGGGTGTCATGAATGGCCCCGGATACTTAGTGCATCGGACTCCTCACCTGGTGTCCCCTCTCGCCAAACTATTATCTCAGCGAGAAGGGTCGATCTTTGATCGGATTTTCTTTCACTCATTAAATTTTCCATATATTCAAAACAATCCTTCCAAACTCCAATGATAGTAACACATATATTCAAAACAATCCTTCCAAACTCCAATGATAGTAACACAACAACCATATAACATCTCCATAATGTAACATCATTCTCAACATAATCCCCGGATAGGAAATAAGTTAAAGAATGACAATATTTAGAATATGTGGAGCAATAATTGAAATAAGGCATAATATGGCTTTGTGTAATGCATAAGCATGGGTGTGGCTAGGATATAACAATATGAGCATTATATGGAAATATAAAGTCCTCCATCCTCTTATCACGAAACATGTCAAAAGCAACTTCAAATTTTACCTCCTTTCATGGTTTTCAATAAATAATGCGCTTCAATGTGACTTCCCTTTACTAGGCAATTTCATGCTATATCTCTAATGAATCCAATTTTGCATCGTCGAGTTCAATTAAAGCTTCCATGACATTATTCAAAATTTTCAATGGGGGTTATTTTTTTCAAACTTTGGAAAACATGCATGTAAGCACATAAATCAATAATGAATTCCAAAATAGCCATGTAGCAATTCAAAGAAAGAAATTCTAAATATGCACACATAATGTCAAATATGGCAAATATGCATAAAGTAAGCCCTTTCCCCACCCCATACTTCAAATATACAGTGTCCCCACTGTATAAAAATTAAATAACAACAAGAGTAAAGGAAGGAACTCACAAGATAACATATCGAGGAGGGCGAATCAGTGCAGGTCGAGGAAATAGGCTTGTCGATCTCGAGTACAGGGTACTCGATCTCGAGGAGCTTTTCTGCATCCAGTGGTTTCTGAAGTCGGGGAGCTTCTGGTGGTTTGTCGATCTCGAGTTGGCCTACTCGATCTCGATGAGTGTCTGGGCTGTTCCTCCTTGTCGTCGTCGACTTGGCCTTCGTCGATTGTGACTGTTTCTCAGGGACTTCTTTCTTCCACTTTTCGCGATCCTTATACGCTTGCCGACCTAAAAGTGTTAGATTGCACACAAGAACAAGACTATCCACATGAAGTATTCTAAAAAACCAAAACCCAAAACCAAAAACCAAAAAGTTCAAAAGTCCCAAAATTCATAAAGACTATATACACGCTCTAGATTTTAGAGTCGCTAGGCCGACTTCTCCGTTTGCGCTCAAGGATCATTAGTGTGGGGTCCGCTCATGCTTGGCCCTTCTCCTGGATCATCTAGGTCCTGATGGTAGTATGCAAGCTCAGCTGACAGGTGGTTGTTTGCATCATCTCCCTTCTCTTTCTTCTTCTTCCTTCCAACTCTTAGTTTCCGCAGATTCTCTCGCCACGGGGCCTTACCTCCCCTTAAATTATTGATAAATTTCTTTATGGACTGAGGGGGAGTAGAATTCATACCTGAACTTACCTTTTCGGACCCAAAACAGAAATCTTTGGGCTTGGGGCTAGTCGATGTCGAGTACTGCTGGCCGACCTCGAGTACAGGGACCCCATACTTAGGTTCTTGGCAAGTCAGTAGCTCAGCAGAGGTTGTTGATGTCTCCAAAGTAGCCATGTCTTTACGCATATTTTAGTTCAATATTCTTTACATTTTGCATATTTCGGGTTAGAAATATGTCGAATTTATGTAGTATATGCTTATTTGCCAGAAATAGAGATCTACATAAGTTTCTGTTTAATATCACAGAATATGGAGCCATTTCGGAAGAAAACCAAGAAGCAAAGACAGAAGCAGCAAGTCTACTGGATATCGACAAATCATGCCCGGACACCCACTGATCGGAGAACACCATGTCGAGAAGCCAAGGATCAGAGTAACCCGACTCCCACACTGTCCTCGAGATCGAGTAACCCACTCGACGTCGACAAAGCCAAAGAGCCCACATCCAAGTCATGTCGAAGAGATGCTGCTCGACAACACCAGGCAAGCCATGACCAACATTTCTACTCGAGATCGACGAGACTGTTGTCGAGATCGAGGAACCCTAGAAGCCTGTGTCCGAGCATGTCGACAAGAGACTACCCGACCAGCCAAGCCACACCTCTCGACGAGCCATCCTTACTTGATGTCGACAAGGGCACTCGAGATCGACCAAGCCTGTGAGCCAGAATCCGAGCCTGTCGAGCACCAGCTAGCCGAGACGCCGAGCCACACCAGTCGACCAACAATCCTACTCGAGATCGAGTAGCCTTACTCGAGATCGAGTAGCCTTACTCGAGATCGAGGAGGCCTCCAGAAGCCGCGTAACGCGTTTTGCTCTATCCTACTCGGATTAGGGATTACTTGGGCCCGAAGATTGCCGATTCTATCAAGATACATCATCTATCAACTTGAAGAGACTTTAGATATATTTCCCTTATTTAGATTTAATTATGTTGTTACTTTTATTTATCTTTAAATTTTTAGATATAGTTTTAGATATAGATATAGATATTCTATCCTTGAATAGCAAAGATTAGAAGGCTATAAATAAAGCCCATGGGGCTGGTTTTTCATTCATTCAATCTTATTCTAATTCAATTTCAGTAGGAGAAGTAGTAGAGAGAGAGAGAGTGAGTGGCCTAGAGGAGTTGGTGAAGCGAGAGCGGAATTGGCTTCTTTTGGTTGTAAGCTTTATTTTATTTTATTAATGCAAGTTTATTTCCTTTTATTATTGATCTCTTTAATTATGATGAAGCGCGAGTAGTCCACCCACTTCTAGGGTTGGGGCGAGCCCGACGATAGCCATGCATAATTGAGGTAAAGATCCGACTTTTATCATGTTTTGAGCATATACTACTTGTTATGTGTTTATTACCCATCTAATGGAGGTCCATGCTAACAACTTGGATTGTAAACATAAAATCGGTAGATACAATTAGGGATTCTTGAAAGAGTTGTCTAATTGTTGGAAAAGGCGAAAGCTTAGTCCTTCGATGCAAGTTATATGATTATCTGTTTTATTCTTGCCTTATGCATGCTTGGTTATTATCGTTGCAAACCCCAATCTTGGAAGTCCTTTTCATACAGTTTAGTTCGAATCCTCAAAGCCTTTGCATTTATTTCTTTCGTTTTAGTTTTCTATCTTCCTCGAGATCGACTAGCACTCCTCGATCTCGAGTTACTGATCTTCGACCCAGGTCGCTGTAGCTTCTGTGTGCAGGTGCTCGACAAGACCTAAGCCGACGTCGACGAGGACCCTACTCGATCTCGAGTAGCCTTTTGTCGAGTTCGACGAGAGCCTGTGCTTGCTGCTGCGCTGTGTTCGACTGTCCGATCTTCTGTCGAGTTGCTGTACTCGAGATCTAGGACCCCTGTTGTCGACTTCCGTGAAATTCCACTGCTGCCTAGGATTCGCTGACACGCTTCCTCGTGGATCGATCCTGACTTCCCACTGCTGCATCGGGAGGAAGTCTTGTAATTATTTGCAAGGGACGAAATCTGGTTTGTCTTAGTTTATTTACATTCTATTTTGCATACTTGATTTCCTCCTACCACAGTTGTCGACATCGACAAGGGCTTGTCGAGATCGAGGAGAAGCTTAGTCGTGATCGGGTTGGCTTGGTTGACCTCGAGTACAGTGCCCTTGCTTTCCTCTGCTGTTTGCTTGGTCCCGTGGTTGCTGATGCTTTTCCCCTCCAGCCATGAAATTTCCTCCTTTGCAGGGCCAAAAGAGAAATCTAAAACCTCATCGCCTATGGTGAAGGTGAGCGAGCGATTCTTAACACTAATTCTGGCATCTGCAGTTGCTAAGAATGGTCTACCAAGAATAATAGGGCTAGTAGGATCTTCAGCACAGTCTATGATAAGGAAATCTGCTGGAACAAAGAATTTACCAACCTGGACGGGGACATTCTCAACTATACCTACAGGGATGACCATTGTATTGTTTGCCATGTATAGTTTGGCATCCACAGGCTTTATGCATCCTATCTTTACCTTCCGCCAGATTGATAAAGGCATGATGCTCACACTTGCTCCTAAATCACACAGAGACTCATATTTATATTGTCCAAAACCCACAGTAATAGAAAACTTACTAGGGTCAGGTCTCTTTTTAGGGAAGTGGAGTACTTTGCATTCGCCTGCGATCTCTGAGATGGATCGCTTCTTGCTCAGGATTTCCTTCAGAAATTTGACATATTCAGGCATCTCTTGCAGGGCTTCTGTAAAAGGAATAGAAACATTCAGTTCTTGCAGCATATTAACAAATCTGGTAAACCTACCTGCAGTGGGATGTTTCTGTGCTTTGGAAGGGAAAGGCAGTGGCTTTTTCTGCTTCGGAGCCAGATCAGTTGTCGGAGGTGTTGCAGAGTCGTCGACCTCGTCTTACTGTTCCTCGATCTCGACCAGAGGCTCCTCGAGATCGACTTGGGTGGTCGACTTCGACTTGCTGGGCTGCGCAGTGAAGTCCGAGCTCAGCTTCTGGTCTATGTCGAGCAGCTTTTTGTTGAGGTCGAGTACAGGCTCCTCGAGATCGAGTAGATTCTGCTCTATGTCGAGTTGCTGCTCTGCCTTGTCTTGATGTTTCCCGACCTCTAGCTCGTGTAATTGATGCCCACTTCTGAGTTTGATAGCTGCGACGTCTCCAGTCTTCCCTTTAGGATTTGGTTCTGTTTGCCCAGGGAGCTGTCCGGACGGTCGTGGGATCTGTGCAGCGATTTGACTCATCTGGGTTTCTATTCCTCTTTTCCAGATATCCAGTTCTCCAAATTTTGTAGTGATGTTCTGGAATTGGTTGTTGATGGTGCCCTGATTCCGACGCATCTCCTCAAGGATGAGCTGCAGATCATCCTTTTTTTGATCCCTTTCTGGATGTCCTGGAGCTCTGTAGGGCGGGGGGTTCCTAGGAGGACCTTGGTTCCACTGTGGTTGATAGAACCTTTGATCTCCCATGTAGCGATTTGGACCCCCAGCGTAGGCTGCCTCTTCATGTGTCTCTGCCATTCTGACTTGCTCAGTGTGTAGGCACTCAGTAGTGGTGTGCCGCTGTGATCCGCATTCTATGCAAGGCTGGTTGACAGACAGATATTTAACTTGCTTGAGGAGCTTACGATTCTGGTCTCTGTAGAACTGCTCCCTGACATCCGGGTCAATCTCCTTTCCTGGCTCATAGAGTGGCATAGATGGTGCTGGTCTGGCATAGGAGCTCTCCTCATAGTTTGCAGTAGACCCATATTTGTTGTCATAATTGGTGAGCTTGTCTAGCACACCCCATGCGTCAACTGGCGGCATCGTCAAATATTCATAGCGAGTATACTACTTGATTTTGTCCTTAGTGACTTGATCAAGAGAGTTGAAGAAGATCTCTTGAATGACGTAGGGTGGCTGTCCATGAGTGGGGCAAGATCGCAGCAGTTCTTTGTAGCGTTCCCATGCCTTTGGTAGTGGTTCCCCAGGCTTCTGTTTGAAGGCGATGATTTTCTGGCGCAGGAGTGCTGTTTTGGCAGGTGGGAAGAATTTATTCAGAAATTCTTGCTCTACTTGGGCCCATGTTGTGAGTGATCTTGGTTTCAGCCTTTCAAGCCACTTCAGTGCAGGTCCAGCGAGAGACCAGCGAAAAGCCTTCATCTTGACATATTCCAGAGTTGTACCTTCAGCAAGAGTACGACACATGTCAGAAAAATTGGTAATATGTTCAAGAGGGCACTCATTAAATTTTCCATAAAAAGCATTATTTTTAAGCTCTATAAGAAATTGAGTGCGAATTTCATAAGAGTTTTCAGGGATAAGAATCGCCGATTCAGGCACGACGAGAGTTGGATGCATATAATCCTTAGCAGTAGTTGGGTATTGGGCAAGCTCAGCTTCTGCTTGCCTTGCGCGCTCAACTTCTTGTTCCCTCGCTGCCCTTTCAGCGGCGATAGTAGTATCCTTTGCGGCTAGCTCCCTTGTAAGCCTCTGTATCAGCTGCTCTTGTGTTTCTGTGGCTGCCATGACTCTTTTCAGTCTAGCGTGGGCTTGTATAAGACGTTCTGGGTTGTCTAAGCCGTCAAACTCAGGTGGTTGACCAGAACGGCGCATACACCTGTAAAGTAAACTCAAAGAGAATGTGAGATTTTAACTCCCTAAGGCACGAATGATAGCTTCCTCGGCAACGGCGCCAATTTGTTGTAGGAGGAAATCGAGAATGCAAATTAAAATATAAATAAATCACAGCCAACCAGATTCCGTCCCTTGCAAATAATTACAAGACTTCCTCCCGATGCAGTAGTGGAAAGTCAGGATCGATCCACGAGGAAGCGTGTCAGCGGATCCTAGGCACCGGTGAAATCTCACGAACAGAAGCCAACAGCAGAGGTCCTAGATCTAGAGTACAGCAACTCGACAGAAGATCGGACAGTCGAACACAGCGCAGCAGTCACAGGCACAGGGCTAGTCGATCTCGACAAGGCCTTACTCGAGATCGAGTAGAGTCTTGGTCGACGTCGGGTTGTCTCATCGAGTACCTGCACACAGAAGCTACAGCGATGCTAGATCGAAGATCATTGAACTCGATATCGAGTAGTGCAATTCGAGATCGAGTAAAGGGACAGAAAATAAAATGAAATAAAGTAAATGCAAAAGCTTTGGGATTTCGACTTAAACTGTATAAAAAGGACTTCCAAGATTGGGGTTTGCAACAACGATAACCAAGCATGCATAAGGCAGAAATAAAACAGATAATCATGTGAATCGCATCAAAGGACTAAGCTTTCACCTTTTTCAACAATTAGACAACTCTTTCAAGAAACCATAATTGTCTCTACCGATTTTATGTTTACAATCCAAGTTGTTAGCATGGACCTCCATTAGATGGGTAATAAACACATAACAAGTAGTAGATGCTCAAAACATCATAAAAGTCGGATCTTTACCTCAAATACGCATGGCTAACGTCGGGCTCGCCCCAACCCTAGAAGTGGGTGGACTACTCGCGCTTCATCATAATTAAAGACATTAATAATAAAAGAAAATAAACTTGCATTAATAAAATAAAATAGAGCTTACAACCAAAGGAAGTCAATTCCGCTCTCGCTTCACCAACTCCTCTTGGCCACTCACTCTCTCTTTATCTCTACTACTCCTACTAATTGTTGTGTGATTGAATGACTAGAAATCAGCCCATGGGCTTTATTTATAGGCTCCTAAACCTTGCTACTCAAGGATAGAAATCTTTATCTATATCTAAAACTATATCTAAAAGCATTAAAGATAAATAAAAGTAACAACATAATTAAATCTAAATAAGGGAAATATATCTAAAAGTCTTAAGTGGATAAATCTCTCTCTTCATGATGTATCTTGATAAAATTGGATAGAATCGGCAATCTTCGGGCCTAAGGAATCCCAATCCGAGTAGGATAGATCAAAACGCGTTACGCGGCTTCTGGAGGCTTCCTCGATCTCGAGTAAGGCTACTCGATCTCGAGTAGACATGTCGTCGACTGGGCTGGCTGGCTTGGTCGGGTAGCTCTGCTCGACATGGCTCGGGTGCCGGCTTCCGGGTTCCTCGATCTCGAGTAGGTTTACTCGATCTCGAGTAGAGTGTAACCCGGCATGTCGTCGACTTCGGCTTCTCGATCAGCTCCTCCTCGACCAGGCACTCCTTGGACATTTTTGGTCGATCTCGAGTAAAGGTACTCGATATCGAGTAAATCTCTCAGCTTTCTGCTCTGTTCTTAAAACGCACTTTTCCGAGTCCTCGTTCGTCGGATTGACGCATATGACCATGCGTTGGAAAGCTATTTCCAAGGGCTACAACTCTCATGAAGACATCAAAGCTTGATTCAGAACGAAGAATGGTGAAAAATGGTCTTTTCTCCAGCTGCACCATTCTTAGCTTCTCCATGAGTTTCCTTTAAGCTCCAAAGTGCGTCCGATTTCTGCGAAATATAACAAAAAACTTGTGTAGACCTCCATATATTTCAAATAAGTGTAAACTACACAGATTCTGTATTATTCTAACCCAAATGCATGCAATGTATGCAGAAATCGATATAAAAGTAAGTGTAAAACATGGCAAATTAGGCTCACAACACGCGCCGCCACGTAGGCAACAATGCATCGATTTTAGTATATATATATATAAAGGGTGTGGTTCGGGTGTGCACACCCCTTTGGGTGTGCACAAATATTATTCGGTGAAATTTGAAGCATTATTCGGTGAAATGTGAAATATTCTACCGAATGCTGTTATGTTTTTTTTTTCCGTTCAGTTCAGATGAAAACGTTCCAATTTCACAGAATAATTTGTAACATTCTACCGAATAATATTTATTTTTTTATTTATCCATTTCAAATAAAAGAAACCTCAATTCCCTAAACAATACTTATAATTTATAGGAAATGTTTCAAATTTTACCAAATAATGTTTCACATTCCCCTAAACAATACTCACATATCACTGAATAATGCTTCAAATTTCACCGAATAATGTTTCACATTTCACCGAATAAATATTTGTACACAGTGCACACCCTAAGGCTTGTGCACAAATGGTCCATACACTATATATAATATTATATATTATATATTATATATTATATATTATCTATTATATATTATATATTATATATAATACTAAAGCAGATGTTTTCGCTGCCATGTGGCGCCCTCACATTTAAATGCCACGTGTCGATCAAATATTTGGGTCACATCCCCAAATACTTAACCATTCAATCGGTCCATGATTTTTACTATACCATCTTTAATTTCATTATACAAATAATCAAATATAATAATTGTTGTTGCATGAGGATGTGTCAAGTATGAAATAACTATAAAATATAAAATCAAACCGGTTCTCTGTCTCAGCAAATAAATACAAGACTTCCTCCCATTGTAGTAGAAGGCAGTCAGGATCGATCCACGAAAAAGCGTGTCAGCGCCCGCCTTTTCAGTCCAGAAACTCTCAAAATTGACTCAGGAAGCACTCGACGTCGACTAAGGTCCTCGACGTCAACTACTCAGTCGAACCGAAACTATAAAACAGAGAAAACTGAACGCAAAACGAAGTAAAACTAATCGATCTCGAGTAAGTGTACTCGACATCGACCAAAACTTACCCGAAGTCGACTACCTATTATTGATGTCGAGTGCACTGTAGAACAAAAACGTAACTTTCGCAAAGACAGAACACGAAATTGATGGAATAAAATCAATAAACTAAAATACTTCCAAGATCAGGGTTTCAACACCACAACGATAACCATATAAAATAATGCATAAGGTATAAAAGATCATGCCTTGTCATCAAATAACTGTTGTCATTAACAAATAGGAATATAGAGGCTTTCGCATAAATCCTAATTGTTACTAACCCTTTTTCACATAATTAATCCAAGTTGTATTGAGATCACTTTCGCTTCAATAACACAAACAAGGATCACCTTCAACTTTCGCAAAAGAATCATGCTCGTAGGGAAAGAAGACGAAATCGCATCAAAAGATTGTACCTTTAGCGCATTACCTTACATGGCTACCGTTGAGCTCACCCCGACCCTAGAAGTTGGGTGACTACTCGCTTCTCATTATAACAAACATAAATAACATAAGAGAAATAACTAATTGCATTAATGAAATAATATAGAGCTTACAACCTGATCGATGCCAAAACATCTCTCGACAAACTCCAACTCCACTCGGCCTTGCGCTCTCTCTCTCTCTCTCTCTCTCTCTCTCTCTCTCTCTCTCTCTCTCTCTCTCCTATTCTCGAAAACTCCTATGGCTTGTAGCTTGGATTGTTGGATGATTGAAGGATTCTAAAATCTAGCCCCTAAAGCCTTATTTATAGTGTTCCACCTTATCTATTCTAGAGAAGAACAATCTATCTATATCTAAAACTTTCTATCTAAAAGCATAAGATAAAACTTAATTGATAAAGGAAATAAATCTATAAGGAAACTAGAATTGATGTGGATAGATCCCTCTTGGTCGTGATAGATCTTCATGTGGATGGATAGAATTCCACATATCTTCTCTTGCAAGTGTTCTATCTTCTTGGACACACACTCGTACTCGGACTGGATAGTACTCGGCTTCAACTAGAATTTTTCTCATGGGAATGTACTCGAGCACGGGCACCATCTGGACTCGACGGGTGTACTCGACTTCGAATAGAACTTTGTCGAGTACTTTTTCTCGTTTCTTGCTCGATTTGTCCTATTTCGGCTGGTCCTTGACCTTGGACTTTCTGTAGTTGACTTCGGTCTTTTCATCCTTTCTCTGAATTATTGTAAATTGCCTCGATTTCTGCGAAATTAAACAGAAACTAGTGTAGACTCCATATTTTGGCAAATAAGTGTAAACTACATAGAATCTGTGCTATTCTAACCCAAATGCATGAAATGTATACAGAAATTGATATAAAAGTAGATGTAAAGCATGTCGAAATAGGCTCACAACAAACCCCCCATACTTAAGCTTGCTTGTCCTTAAGCAGTACTTTTAATGGTCATACATAGACCTGGGCAAACGCGGGCCGGCCCGCCCGGCCCGTCCCGCCCGCCCGCTTTATTGGACAGGCTTGGGTAGAGGGAAAAGCCCAAGCGGGCTGCTAAGCCCGGCCCGCGCCCGCAGCAGGCATAGGATTGGGTATGGCAATCTACCCGTTACAGGCCGCTAGGCCCGTAACGGGTACCCGCCTTTTTTATTAAAATTAATATATATATGTAATAAATAATATTAATTATTTATTTTTAAAATAAAATAAAAACAGTAACTATATAAACAATAACTATATATATATATATATATAGCTAATTATTTATTTTTAAAACAGTAACTATATAATAACTATAAAAACAGTAACTATATAATATTAATTATTTTTTTATTTTTAAAACAGTTACTATATATATATATATAGCTTACCTGTACAGTAACTAATACGTAGTAGCTAATTACTTATATAACCTAATTAATTATAAAAACAGTAACTATATAGCTAATTACAAATGTGTGATTAAATATATAAAAATAGCTAATTACCTATATATTACATATATATGTAATAAAAACCTAATTAGTGTAACTTTGATAAGAAAAATTGAATAGGTTTGCGGGTACCCGCGGGCTACCCGCACCCGCATTCGCGGACGGGCTTGGACACGATTTCCAACCCGTTAAGCTGGCTTAGCCCGGCCCGTGCCCGCAACAACGGGACAAAATCTCGGGTAAAGCCCGTCCCAAGCCCGGCCCGCGCCCGTGTTTGCCCGGGTCTAGTCATACAGGGGAAGAAATCAAACTCTCAACATCTTAGATTCATTGCAATATGTCCCTGCAATCAATTACCATCCTCGAAAAGGTACTTATGTCACAAATCCATACATGTGCAATAAAAGCAACATCTAGTCACAAAAGGAAGGTTATACAAAGCAATTCATAAGGGACAAAGCAACAATAATCAAGAGGACTTTAATTTAAGCTCAATAAGGAGTAGATTGGTAAAAGGCTAAAGGTGGGCAATTTTTGGTAATGTGGTGCTAATGATCCGGGAAAATAGAGTAATATCCAAAATTTCATACCACATTCCTTCTTTCTTTGATTTCTCATCTTTCTCTCCTCGCTCATTTCTTTTTTTCAATATTATGCTTTTAACTCTCTAACCTCAGCACTGCCTTCTCGCGAGTCGCAAACATGGGTGTCATGAATGGCCCCGGATACTTAGTGCTTAGGACTCCTCACATGTGTATCCCATCTCGCTGAACTAACATCTCAACGAGCAGGGTCGATCTACCTTTATCTCCTGAGGTTACCGGATTTTCTTTCACTCATTAAATTTTCCATTTATTTGAAATATTCCTGCCAAACTCCATATATGATATATAAGAACATAAACGCCATATAACAATCTCCATAATGTGACATCATTCTCAACATAATCCCCGAATATGAAATAAGGTAAAGAATGAGCAATATTTAGATCATGTGGAGCATATATATGAAATAAGGCTTAATATGGCTTTTGTGATGCATAAGCATAGGTAAGGCTAGGATTATAACAATATGAGCATTATATGGAAAATATAAAGTCATCCATCCTCTTATCATGCAATATGTCAAAAGCAATTTCAAATTTTACCTTATTTCATGGTTTTCAATAAAAAAAAATACACTTCATTGTGACTTTCCTTTACTAGGCAATTTCCTACTATATATCTCTAATAAATCCAAGTTTATATCGTCGAGTTCTATTTAAGCTTCCATGACACTAATTCAATAATTTTGATGGGGGTGTTTTTTATGAACTTTGGAAAACAACATGTAAGAACATAAACAAATAACATATCCAAAGTAGCCATGTATAATCAATTCGAGAAATAAACATTAAATATGCACACATAATGTCAAATAAAGTCAAATATGCGTGAAGTAAGCCCTTCCCCCACCCCATACTTAAACATTACAGTGTCATCACTGTATAAAAAACAAGGGTAATGAAAGAAACTCACTAGACAGGTGTGCAGAATGTCGGAATCAAGTGCAAATGTTGCTACAGAAGTGGTCGACTTCGAGGAGAAGTAGTCGACTTCGTGGATAGGTAGTGGACTTTGACTACAATTACTCGACTTCGAATACAATTGAACCTCAGGATGGCCTTCTCCTGACCACATGTCCTTTCTACGTGATGGGTGGTCGACGTCGAGTAAAGTACTCGACGTCGAGTACTTCTGTAACCTTTTCTTACCTACAAAAAATCACCAGAAAGGAAATATCCACAATAGAAAAACTAAAAAAAAAACAATGTTTCAAAACAAAAAACTAAAAACAAATGTCCAAAAATTCAAAAACTAATTGTCTTTTTTACAAGCTCTAGACTTTATAGTCGCTAGGCCGACTTCGTTTGTTTGAGCTCAAGGTGGCATCTATAGGGCCCATGTAGCTTGGGCTTCAAACAGGACTCCATTCTTGTCCATTAGTTGTAGTCCTCCTGAATGGATCTTGTTTACCGTGAAGGGTCTCATCTTCTTCTTGTTGAATTTGTTGGAAAACCAATGATCCTTTGATTTGGATTCATAGACTTTGTCTCCTACTTCATACTCCTTAGGCTCATCATTGGAAACCCTGCAAAATAGCACATACCAAGGCAAACCTCTCCCATGTATAGATAAATCTTAAATTGAAATAGGAGAAGAGATGTCATAACCTTGGCTTACCGTCACGAAATCAGCGTTCAAGACCTCCTGATCTACTCGACATCGAGTACGTTGTAGCGTCTAGTGGATTGCTCGTGGAGGAAAGAGAAGTGAGTCGGAATGGTAGCATTCTCTTCTTCGGAGGTGCAGGAGTGTTGTCGGCATGGGCAAAAGGTTGGTCGACGTCGGCTGGAGGCTCCTCGACGTCGACTACAGTAGTCGATTTCTGGACAGGTGCAGAGGGGTGGTCGACTTCGACTAAGGGGTCCTCGACGTCGAGTAGATTCTGGTCGACGTCGACTTGTTTACTCGACGTCGAGTACTCCTCTGTAGCTTCTGTGTTTTATTCGGGCGTCTGTGTCTGTCGCCCACTCCTTATATTAATGGCAGCTAACTGTCCTGTAGATTTGGTTTTAGGATTAGGTTCAGAGGATCTAGGGAGCTTACCTGATTGCTTGGGGACAGATGTTGCCAATTCACCAATCTGGGTCTCAATAGATTTCTGCCAAACATCGATTTCCCTAAGCCTTGAGTGGACGCCGTGCAGTTGTGTATGGATGGAATTGATGGAATGTTTGCTTTCTGCATGGTTCCTCCGCATCTCCTCAAGTATCAGTTGCAGGTCATCTTTCTTTCCTTCTCTGTCAGGGTGACCAGGAGCTCTGTAGGGCGGGGGGTCTCTTTGATACTGGGGCTGGCGATAGTGGCTCCAGCTCTGCTGTTGTTGATGCTGCTCTGAGTAGTTTCCCCCCGCGTACCTCGCCTCTTCGTGGGTTTTAGTCATGAGTATTTGATCTCCATGTGGACACGCAGTAGTGTTGTGCCTCACAGAACCACATTCCAAAAAAGGTTTATCTTTAGAAAGGAATTTAACTTGTTTGGTAAGGCGACGTACCTGATCGTTGTGGAACTGGTCCCTGACGTCCGGATCAATCTCTTTAGTTGGCACATATAGAGGCATAGATGCGGCAGGCCTTTCATACCTTTCATCGCCAGAGGCTGCAGAAGTCCCATATGTGTTATCAATGTTTGCCAGCGTCTCAAAGGTCTCCCAAGCACGTCGTGGGGTGTACTCGAGATACCTATAAGCAGTGTACTTATTGATCCGATCCTTAGTAGGCGCATCCAGACAGTTGAAGATGATCTCCTAGATGACGTAGGGTTGCTGTCCGTGCGTAGGACAGGATTTCAGAAGCCTTTTGTAGCGCTCCCAGACCTGTGCTAATGTTTCCCCTGGCTTCTATCTGAAAGCCGTGATCTGTTGTCTGAGAGCAGCTGTCTTTGCAGGAGGAAATAACTTATTAAGGAACAAGTCATGTAGTTCATTCCAAGTGCGAATTGATCGTGCTGGCAATCCTTCAATCCATTGTGAGGTTATTCCTGCAAGGGACCAACAAAAATCCTGTAGTTTTAAGTATTCTAGATTATCATCATCTGCAATAGCTTCACATAAATCTAGAAAAGTGGTAACGTGCTCTAAAGGACATTCATTTGGTCTTCCACTAAATTGACTCCTCCTAATTTTTTTTTTTTGAAATCTGACTCCTCCTAATTTCAGTAATAAAAGAAGGTCGAATTTCATAATTAACAGGGGGAAGAAAGATCGGTGATTCTAGAACTTCCAGAATAGGATGCAGATACTCCTTTGCGTTGGCTAGGACATTCCCAATATACTCCTCAAGTTTCCTTCTCGTGTTGACCTCGCGATCTACCCTTTCCTCCCACCTTTGTTGATTTTATGTATATTCCGCCTCTCGTCGGGCGTGTTCTGCTTCTTTGGTGGTTAATTCCTCAATGTGTAGGCTGAGTTGCTCAAGCTCCTATGCTGGTGTGAGCTGGACCTCATTCTCATTGTTGACTTGCGACATCCTCCTTAGTCTTTGTCGAAGATGGAAGTATCGCTCAGGTTCGAGAATAGGGTCTATAGGTGTGCGATCAGTTCTTCGCCTGCACCTGCAAAACAAAAAGAAAAAGAAAAAGAAAGTAAAAAGGAACTAAAAAGGGCGCGATTGATTGCTTCCCTGGCAACGGCGCCAATTTGTTGTTGCAAGAGGATGTGTCAAGTATGAAATAAATATAAAATATAAAATCAAACCGACTCCCTGTCTCAACAAATAAATATAAGACTTCCTCCCGTTGTAGTAGAAGGTAGTCAGGATCGATCCACGAGGAAGCGTGTCAGTGCCCGCCTTTTAAGTCCAGAAACTCTCGAAATTGACTCAGGAAGCACTCGATGTCGACTAAGGTCCTCGACGTCGACTACTCAGTCGAACAGAAACTATAAAACAGAGAAAACAGAACGCAAAACGAAGCAAAACTAATCGATCTCGAGTAAGTGCACTCGACGTCGACCAAAACTTACCTGAAGTTGACTACCTGTTGTCGATGTCGAGTGCACTGTAGAACAAAAAACGTAACTTTCGCAAAGACAAAACACGAAATTGATGGAATAAAATAAATAAACTGAAATACTTCCAAGATCAGGGTTTCAACACCACAACTATAACCATATAAAATAATGCATAAAGTATAAAAGATCAGGCCTTTTCATCAAATAACCGTCGTCATTAACAAATAGGAATATAAAGGATTTCGCATAAACTCTAGTTGTTACTAACCCTTTTTCATATAATTAATCCAAGTTGTATTAAGATCACTTTCGCTTCAATAACACAAAAAAGGATCACCTTCAACTTTCGCAAAAGAATCATGCTCGTAGGGATAGAAGACAAAATCGCATTAAAAGATTGTACCTTTAGCGCATTACCTTACATGGCTACCGTCGGGCTCACTTCGACCCTAGAAGTTGGGTGACTACTCGCTTCTCATCATAAGAAACATCAATAACATAAAAGAAATAACTAATTGCTTTAATGAAATAAAATAGAGCTTACAACCTGATCGAAGCCAAAACGTCTCTCGGCAAACTTCAACTTCACTCCACCTTGCTCTCTCTCCTATTCTCGAAAACTCCTATGGCTTGTAGCTTGGATTGTTGGATGATTGAATGAGTCTAAAATCCAGCCCTTAAAGCCTTATTTATAGTGTTCAACCTTAGCTATTCTAGGGAAGAACAATCTATCTATATCTAAAACTTTCTATCTAAAAGCATAAGATAAAACTTAATTGATAAAGGAAATAAATCTATAAGGAAACTAGAACTAATGTGGATAGATCTATCTATATCTAAAACTCTTGCAAGTGTTCTATCTTCTCGGACACACACTCGTACTCAGACTCGAACTCGGACTGGATAGTACTCGACTTTGACTAGAGGTAGTCGACTTCGACTAGAATTTTTCTCCTGGGATTGTACTCGAGCACGGGCACCATCTGAACTCGACGGGTGTACTCGACTTCGAGTAGAACCACTCGACGTCGAGTAGCTCTAGGCTCCTCGAGTGGTCTGCTCGACTTCGTGTGAAATTCTAGGCTCGGGAGTACTCGACTTCGACTAGATGTAGTCGACGTCGACTAGAACTTTGTTGAGTACTTTTTCTCATTTCTTGCTCGATTTGTCCTGGTTCAGCTGCTCCTTGAGCTTGGACTTTCTGTAGTTTATTTTGAGCCTTTCATCCTTTCTTCAAATTGCTGTAAATTGCCTCAATTTCTGCGAAATTAAACAGAAACTTGTATAGACTCCATATTTTGGCAAATAAGTGTAAACTACATAGAATATGTGCTATTCTAACCCAAATGCATGAAATGTATACAGAAATCGATATAAAAGTAGATGTAAAGCATGGCGAAATAGGCTCACAACAATAATCATTAAAACAAAATCAGTTGCTTAAATATTTAATGTGAATTACAAAAAATAATTTCAGTAAGCTTTTTCAATGCCTGGGAATTCTTCTTGCGTGCACCTTTATTCTGTCTGCCTCTTCTTGCACCATATTCGGATGTGTCTTCTCATGCAATTCTTGAACCCGATGTAGTTTTCTCTGCATTTATTAACAAAAAGTATCGTGAAGATTAGTATGAGCCATTGCTGAAGCACATTCTACAAAACAAAGCTTCTCTACTCTATGTCCAAATGTATCAATCACCAAAGCATTGCAAAGACTTTGCCCGGATGTATTTTTCTCTGCATTTATTAACAAAAAGTACCATGAAGATTAGTATGAGCCATTGTCGAAGCACATCCTGCAAATCAAAACTTCTCTACTCTATGTTCAAATGTTTCAATCAACAAAGCTTTGCAATGACTTTGCTGAAGCACATTCTGCACATCTTTCATACAACCTACTAAGAACTCAAAACACCCATCTTTTGAGATATTTGTAAATGCCACATCTCTTTGCAAAAGACTAAATAAAAACCAAATTCAGCTGTTGCACCATTTTTTTCACCATTAAAAACTCTCCTCCATAAATTATTATAATTAAAGTATTAGACACTTAACTCTTTCTCAACTAAAAGATTTCATATCTACTATAAATCTCCCAGAAAAACAGAAAATAAACATAAATTCAGCTGCTGGAGAATTAAAAACTCATTTAAAACAGAAAATTTATCAATGATTATCTCCTTTCTAACCAAAACAATTACAAATCTATCATCTAAAATAGGATTCAAATGGTTTGTAATTTCTGGCATCGGTTAATATATCTATCCTAACTTAATAGTCAACCATAATCTATATCTCTTTCTCAACTAAAAGATTTCATATCTACTATAAATCTCCCAGAAAAAACATAAAATATATATAAATTCAGCTACTTCGAAATTAAAAACTCATATAAAAATAGATAATTCATCAATTTTGATCTCTTTTCTAACCAAAAGATTATAAATCTATCCACTAAAAAAGGATTTAGACGGTTTATAATTGTTGCACCGGTTTATATCTATCCTAACCTAATAGTCAACAGTAATCTATATCTCATTTCTCATTTCAAACTAGAAGATTTGATATCTACTATAAATCTTCTAGAAAAATAGAAAATAAAAATAAAATCAGCTACTGCAGAATTAAAATTCATATAAAAATAAAAAATTCATCAATGTTTATCTATTTTTTAACCAAAAGATTACAAATATATCATCTAAAAAAGGATTTAAATGTTTTATGATTGTTGCACCGGTTCAAAAATTCATCAATGTTTATCTATTTCTATTATTACTCTATTATCTCTCCTCTCTCCTAAGTTAATAGTCAATAGTTCTCTATATATATTGGCAATGAAAGATGGCAAATAACTCACCTTTACTCCTTTCTCTTCCACTGGCCGGTTTAAATCTATTGTCCCTTCTGCGCCGATCTTCATTATATATTATAAATTATGTTAAAAAGTGTTATTATATGGGACCTGTATTTGGGATGATTTAAATATGTAAGTTGGGAATTTCGGAAAGGACTTGTGGGTTTTGGATTTAAAGAGGGATTTTGAAAATAGATTTAATTTAAGACGTTACGTTAATTATATATTGTTGATAAAGTATTATTTAAGAGGGTTTTCAAGTTTTCGGAAATATCTCTTAAATGATTTATTGTTTGAAAACCAAAATGCCGGAATTAATTCTATGATATGATTTTGAGGGATTAGTTTTAAGGTTAAAATGTTTAATGTCTGGATTCTTTGTCTTGGTTTGATGATGTTGATTTGAAGAAGGAAGTTTAGAAATATGGTTGTTACGATTTTATCAATGGGTTTGATTTGAAGAATGATTTTGGTTGATGTTGATCGTATCGGAAAGGTTTTGGAAAATGGTTTTACTATCGGTTGGTTTTGAGTATGTTGAGAACTTAGGTTTCGTGTGTATGAATGTTGGTCCGATAGCTTATGGAGATGGCTTGATGATAGGTGAGTATTGCTTTTGGATTGCTTTGGACTTGCATTTGAGCCCTTGCTTGTGTTATCTTGTTGTTCTGCATTTTCAGGTAAGTATCCTACGGGACTTACTCAGTAACCTGGACCTCCTTCCTGATGTGTCATATGATGTGTAGGTGTTGCATATTAAAGCATGCCATGTAGTATCATGCTAGGATTGCATTGAACTGAGCATGTGGTTACTATGTGTGTTTGAATACAGAACGACCGTTATCTGTGATAGTCCTAGAGTCTTAGCTAGGGTCATAGGGTACCCCAGCCCCATCGAGTTTGCCCTGATTCAATCGAGTCGATATGAGCATGATATGATAGCCCAACACCATCGGGCAAGCGATGCGATGATATGATATGATGATGCCTTGGTTTGTACACCACCACGAGGAAATTGCTATGTTATAGCACCGAACTGGCCAGTCTCTACACTAATGGGAAGGGGTGTAGAGGCAGGAGAAGGATATGCTACTTGGTATTGTCTTGGGCCCTTTACAATTTTTTCGGATATTATAACTGTCAAAGCATGCTTATGTGATTTAAATCTTGTACAGCATTAGTCATCCTTTATTTTGTTATAGGCATGTTATGTGGCTTCACCACAGTCAGAGGACCCGCATGCGATTACTGGGCCTGACTTCTTGGATAGTGTTAGGTACCGCTCTTGTTTGCTCCTTGCTTCTATGACGGGGAATCTTTTGGCAAATCGAAGAATCCGGCTAATATTCTAACTTGATAAAATGGTAATCACCCACTATGTTATGTTTTTGACCCTGCTCTGTCGTGGCACTTGTATCTAAACTTCGCTTCCGCTTTGCTTTCATTTGAATTGGATTTCACGACATAGTCTCAGGACAGGTTAAGGGTACCCAACGGCCCTTCGAGGTTTTTAGGGTTTGAAATCCCTCTTTCTACTAATGTTGAAATGAGTTTGAAACCTTGACCCGTACCTGGATTGCAAGATCCGAACAAGGGGTTTCATCCCTTTAAAACGTAACACGGAAATCATAATTATGGGCCGTTACAAAGTTGGTATCAGAGACAAGGTTTTGCAATTCGGGTAGACAAGGGTCGAGTGTATGTTTTGAAAACCGCCCACGAGTTTGAAGGACTTTTGAAAAGGATTTAAAGGGGCAAAATGAACTTAAGATGCCTAACCCAAATTGGATTAAGTAATAAACTTGACTTGTTATAAAAGAGAAAAACCGACCAAATAGGGAACGAGAGGGTAGAAAGACGGTAATACCATCCCTATTGGATGTAGTTGGGAATGGGTAGGAAAAATATTAGCTTGTTCTTTACAGATGGGTGTTGAAGTTTCCAAGGAGATCATTATGAGTGTCATTAACTGATTCTATGTTGAATGCTTGTTATGCTAGAGATCCGATTTGGATGCCCTAACAAAGAAATATGTATTGACTTGTCTGTATAAACGTGATAGCGGGAGTACCCTTATTTCTATATGGTCAAGCCCAACTTGTGTGGAACAACCTCTTCCACTATGTTAAACCTTTTTCGGTTCTATCGAATCTTTCTCCTGGATGTCAATGTCTTTCACGGGAAATCAGGTTGGTAAACACATTGTGTCGGAAAATCATGTATGGATATGAAGGTTGTCTGAGTGAGTATTGGAAAGTAGTTCTTGATGTCATTTTGAGTCAAGAGTAAGGTGTTTCTGAGGCCATCCTTCTCAATCCTTATGATGATCAACCAGTGTCTCCTTGCCATAAAGAGTCATACCGAAGTCCCACAGAAAGGAGGGGTGATGAGTCGGTTGGGAAAAGTCAATGGTTGCCCTTAGAGATCTCTGTCCGGTTGTAATGGTGGCTCTCTCTGAATTGCATGACATGATTTTGTAACATCCTGCATGTACCTTGCGAATGCTCATTAGTAAAATGTTGCTCATGTTATTACACTTGTGGTTGGTTGCATTCCTTAGCCTCGTCTGATGCTTTGCTTTATGTCATGATTATATGCCGCCATAGCATGCCTACTTGACCTATTGTATTAATTGTGCTAATGATTGATTGGAAGCATAAACCACATGATATGAACCTACATGATATTTGTTTTCTCCTGGGTTAGGTCCATGATAGTGTGATAAACTCTTCTTCATAAGAATGCCTATAAATGATCTCGTTAGCATACTAGCCGATGACGCTCTGATGCTTATTATTCCTTTTGTGACAAGAATCTATAGCATGCCCATCTATTTTGTATTCGTCAAATTGACTATTGCTGATGATTTTGCACGTTAATATTGTTGTGCGTTACTTGCGTTGAATGGGGAATATGTGGTATAAGTGAGTCTTAATGAATGCATGTTTTATCCTAGTATGTGTTGATTTGAGCTCATGTCCTCGTATCCTATTCATATTGCCCATCATTTAGACTTGTGATATACATCGTTAAAATTTTCTCATGCTTCTATATCGTTGGAATGTGATTGACTGATTTCTTACGCATCGTCATTATTAATTGGATGCATGTGTCATACGTCATGTTGAACCTTTAGCACCACGTAGGATCCTTGGTTGTGACTTATGCGTATTTATACGTTGCCTACAATATCGCTGATTTCCTCTTGAGCTAGGTCCTTGATAGTGTGGTTCTCCCCTCTTTCTCTCCTTTTAAAATGTTTTACTCATTATCAGACTGATGTTGAATTCGATGATCGATTTGCTTTCTGTGATGGTTTATCCTAGCATACTTACACGTTATCGCTCGGTAGTGTTTCTCTATTACTCTATGATATCCTCTTGTACTTGCATAGATGTATGACTTGGCACCCCGCATGATCACACACCATGCTACATTATGATTTCGCATACGCATAACACATGAATGTTAGAATGAATTTAGTCGAGTTACCTTGATTATGTCCATGTTCAATATGTGCTAGTAGTATCCTGTAGGGTTTATGCTTTCTAATATGACTCGCTATATGATTACATGTCGTACATGTTCTAGAATGTGATAACTATTGGACCATTTATGTGCCCTATGACGTTTATTCCTAGCATAATTATAACCTACCGTCTGTGATGTTATCTTGTTTACTTTGTGGTGATCCTTTTGCTTTCATGTACATTATATTGAACTCATTTAATCACTCTTAACTATGCCCATGCTTTATCATGTATCGCTAGCACCATATAGGACCTATGCTTCCTAAGTGTATCTCATCGTATGATTACATGCCATTCTTAACCTATTATGTGATCCTTATTAGCTGTGATGATTACTATGCCGCCTCATGTATTCTCGTATGGTGCTTAGTTTGATTGTTATTATGCATATTTGACCTCACCTGTTGCTGCATGTACCATGCTTGTACATTCTTTCCTACATATGATACATGTTATCCTTATTAAATACCGCATGGCTTCGAATCTTGCATGATCATTACTGGTTCCGCATATCTTGCTTGAAGTTGCTAGACATATCTGCTTCCATGGAATAATAGACTACTAGCTTGTCTCTCATGCATCAGGGTAGGACTCGATTATGTCTTTTTGAATGAACACCTATGTCATGCCCCTTGACATAGGATTGTAACGTAATAGACTTCCATAAGGGCATCGTTGCTATTCTCGGGTCGAAGTCTTGTCGTTAGTTTTTCATCTTGAGTGATTGGTCCGTGATGTCTCTGAAAGAAACGTTGGATTCTCCGCTCTTGTCACTCCCCTACCTCCGCTAACTTAGACTCCTATGTGATACATTGGACGAGCGACCACATGGAAAAAGGAAAGGAAGTTGGATAGCGATAGAGCAGCGCAACGAAAGCGTGGGCCCATAACCCACAGGCCTCATGATCAATGATGTCGGCGAAGCAAGCACGTTTCGAGGATGGTGGTTAACTGGGTACGATATGACTTGCAAGTGGGAGTGTCCTCCGTTCAAATTGCTAATCCTCTCTGAATTAATTGATGGTGGTATTGCACCGATAAGACGATGGATTTAACATGTTGATGTGCTGACTTGGTAATGAATGTTGTTTGACTATCCGTTGTCTATGATGATATGACTTGATGCCTTACAATTCTAATGTGACATGATGTCTTGATGCGATGATACTATGAGTTGCTAAGCATGATCTAAATTCCTTGCCTATATATTGTGAACCGCAAATGCTGAGAACCTGAAATGTTTATTAGGAAAAGTTATGATGAAACTTGCGTAGCTTGATTTGATTACGTTTGTATATGATGTTTTGCAATAATTATTGAGCATGATGGTAAATTGAGACTTATTGACATAGTTGAACTGCTTGATAACGAGCTAATGATGCTATTGTTACAAATACTTGTTGCTATGATGTGGTCATTATGTGTAATAGTGTCCACATATGATTGCTTCTTCTATGAACTTGGGGTGAGATATTTTGGGAAATAGTCGAAGAGTAAGGAAAGAATTTGAGTGGTTAGGATGATCGATAATATTAGGAGGTAAGTTGCAAAGGAAGGATGTTGGCTTAGGTAAGGCCGAGTGAGTGTTGGGATTTATAAGAGACAATGCTTGGTGGTTTTGATGTGCTTTTAGATCAATCTTGAGTGGGGCCATGGTTAGCAATAGGTCGACTGAGTGCGATCGAGATATTCTAGAAGAAGTATGGCTAGCAGGGCAGAATGTTGGTGATGTCTTGGGTAATACGGGGAGCATAAGGAATGACCTATGTGAGTATTGGGGACATAGAGTGAGAGTGTACCCGGGTTTGAGGAGATAGGAGTTGGGTTCTTAGAGGTGGATTGTTAGCGAGAGTGCTTGGTGGAATAAGGGGCAAGATCGAAGTATCGAAAAGAATTGGGACTTCTTTTAGAGGATGTTATTTGAGCTTATGTTGGTGAATCTAGATGAGGCTGGTCTTGATTTGGGAAGTGGGATCGAGCGAGAAGGGATCGTGTTTTATTTTGACTGGTATGATGTAACTTATTAATATGCACTGGCATGATGTTAGATAACGACCATGATGAATCAGATACAGAATGATATTGCATGTTAATATCCAATATTGAAATCTAGTTGGTAGTGACAAGTGTTATCATGATATATTGATGCTTTTCTGCCCTGTTATGTTGCTTCATAAGCATGTTAGGATGTGTTGTAATATGATATATGAATCATGAGATAATGATATGTTGTTATGTGAGAGCATGATGTTATATTATATGGTTGGTAAGAATGATTAAGGGAACGTTAAGTGATGAATATGACTTGGAGCATGAAAATGATGTCTGATTGCTAACTAATTGTTATATGGCATTTTAACGAGTTGAGATGATGTCTGGTGAATACGCTGACATTTCGATGATTGATATATAGCTTCACCTCCCCTTTTGCTGAACCTTAATAATATGACCTTGGTTGTGTGGATGTGTTGAACTTGAGTTTGGTTCGTTGACTCTATGATGAGGAGATACCTTTTATTACTCTTGGTGTGATGTTGAGATGTGTAACATATATGCATTTTATGACCTTTTAGTATGATGTGGAGATGTTGATGTGACCTTGTGGCACTATGTTGGTATATGTTGAGACTTGATGTATGATGTACTGGTTGGAGATTGGTTGGTTATGCGGTTATGCATTTATTATGACTTATGAATCGGGACGGATATTTCCACCACTAATTTTTACTATTTACACCTCAAAGCCACCGCATAGGTATGCGGTGGTTTAATCCGATTTTTCGCAAACCCACCGCATAGGTATGCGGTGCGTGCGTTGATTGTATGCCGCCCCACGGCATGTATATGAGGCGGGTCAGGGTATAACGGGGTCTGTCTTGCCAAAAACCGAATTGGTGGAAGATATCCGAAACCCACCGCATACATATGCGGTGGTTTTTCTAATTTAAAAAACCCACCGCATACATATCCGGTGGGTGGTATTAATATGAAATTTTGAATTAAAAAAACCCACCATATACGTATGCGGTGGGTTTTTTACCGTTGATGGGGCCCTTTATAAATAGCCGTGCGGGCCCCATTCCCCGACACAATTTCCGACTCTTCTTCAATTGCAATCCTTCTCTTGCCTTTCAAGCCCGACCTTTTGTTTCGTCGTTTCTTTCCTCCCCTCTTTCAATCCCCCATATTTCGAACCTCCTCCCCTCTTTCAATCCCCCATGATTTTCCGAGTGTGTTTCTTTGTATTCTCACTTTCAACCGGAGTGTTGAGATGGTGAGAGATAGCGGCAGTGGAAGAGATGCATCTCATGGTGCCGGTCATTTTCAGAGACATCCTTTACATGTAATAATGAAACTATATTAAAATCTAATCAAATTATTTTTTAGCGGAAGGAGATAGTGTTAACGTATTATTGTTATATATAATATAGCCGGATCCGACTATTCAGAGACGTGAGACTGGTCGTCTAGCGACACTTAGGAGGAGGAGGCCAGCCGCCTCGCCACAGCCTGAGGAATGTTGAAATCATTTAAATATGATTTTCTGTTTTGTTAGTAAACGATATTATTTGGTTGAAATCATTCATTAAGTGTAGGAAAATTGAAATCGATTAAATATGGTTTTCTGTTTTGTTAGTAACTGATAGTATTAGGTTGAAATCATTAATTACGTGTAGGGAAATCGTTCAATATTTGAGAAGTAATACGATATAGTAGTGTGTGTAACAAGTAGAAAGTAGCATATATGAGCAATAGGATTTCGAAAAACATTTTTTATGGTACACAGACCACAATATCGAGGAGGTTAGCAGATAGGGTGGTTCTGCAATCTGCCAGGAGGGCTGCCGACAAGGAGAGACAGACGTTGCAGGATGTAGAGGATCCTATGGATGGGGATAGTGAGCCGGTAGGTGCGGATATTGGGGTCGAGTCATCGAGTTAGTCAGGTGTTGACCACAATGACGGATTAGGCGAGACGTCACAGTCGTCTATTGAGACATATCAGAGTTTGGTGCAGATAGAGCTGGATATGATGACTGACCGCACCGATGACCTAGTGATGCAGCCGGAAGATGAGTCTAGCCGAGGTGGCTTTGGAGATAATGCATGAGTATCTACGGGAGGACCAGCATTGCAGGCTGAAGCGGAGGGAGTGCATGACCAGGCGGAGACTCAGCACGTGTGAGTATCAGGCGTACTTTGGGACTGCTTTTCAGAGCGACCAGCTGAACTCATATGATGACATGGAACCTCTGGTCAGAGATATGGGTATTAGGATGAGCCGTGGTGTTGGGACGAGGCATGCTAGAGAGGGAGATCAAGATCTATGGGTCGTGGGGCAGATAGACTTTACGTCGTTCACACCGTTAGTATCTACGGGTGGGGCGCTGACGCTTGGGAGTCAGTATGCGGCGCCAACGCCGACGCTAGGGAGCTCCCAGCCGGCGTCGATTGCTGAGAGTCAGGAGGGGGGTGTACGAGGACAGACGAGCGAGTCAGCGCCACATACTGAGGTCCGAGGACCTCCAGATGTTTCGACGCATGCAGCAGAGGTGCAGTGAGTTGAGCCTGCAGGTCGTGTGGCGATATGTGGTGACTTCCACGATCCGCGTTATGGGCCACGTGACGATCATGGCCAAGACATGGGAGGAGATCAGATGGCACAAGCCCCGGTTCATGGTGTGTAGCGATGTTAGAGGTAGATGGACTAAAGTCATGGTTTCCTGCATTGCGTGACAGTGGACCGTCGGAGCTGCTAGATTACAAGTGGGATCATGTGGATCACAGCCTCATCAGTGCATTCGTTGAGGACTGGCATCCCGAGACGAATAGCTTCCACTTTGCATGGGGAGAGATCACTATCACACTGCACGATGTCTTTTACATACTTGGGTATGGGTTGGACGGGGAGGAGTGTATGCATTTGGATGACGTGATCGCCGGTAAGGAGCGGGTTGGGGATTTGTACGGCTTGACCCAGGCGGAGCGGAAGAGCGTCTTCGGCCATTGAGGCCCGACTGTTGTGACCCTCCTTCAGAAGATAGAACCGATGTGACAGAGGGTGCGGGATGGTGTCCCACTTGAGCATGATTTGGAGTGCATCGTGGCTGTGGCGATGGAGATTATTGGGTCTGCGACGCTGTTCATCGACAAGTCGGGCGGAAAAGTGCGTCCGGGGGTGCTTCTCCGCCTTATGGATACAGCGCAGGTTCCGCAGCTGTCTATAGCGGCAGGGGTCTTGGCGTGCTTGTACCGCGGATTGGGCGAGGCGACCAGGGAGTTGGCCAAAGATATGGATCGTTGTATGCGCCTGTTGCTGGTAATTCATTCATTCTTTGATGATGTAATGTTTCTAGTTTTATAATTAAGTTACAATGAATATATCGCTGATAGTATTGTTCGATTGTAGGTGTGGATATGGATGTATTTCCCAGTGTTCAAGGTTGGTATGACGCTCGATCGGAGGCTTTCTCGGGATCCGTGGCACGGGGTGAGGTACGTCCAGGTGGCGACGCCTTGGACCTCTACGGTCTCCCGGGATGATAGACCTCGCATTGAGCGACTGGATGTTATGCGGTGGAGGCTGGATGAGATGACTGTCGACGAGGTACGGAAACATTTTACTTCGCACTTACATTTGTGAGACAATAAAATTGACTTTCAAAATTTGAGTCGTCATAACAATTTCTATTACGTTGTAGATCGATTTCATGCCTTTTGGTAGGGACTTGGATTTTGATGGACATCTAAGCCTGTCTCGTTATAGGGGCACCATCTGTTGGCTGTTCGAGGAGGAGCCGTATATGCCCGACCGTGTGCTACGACAGTTCGGCCGGGTTCAGCACATTCTCACTGATCCGATCAGACCCAGCAAAGCACATAGGCCGAAGTTCGTCAAGGGCAAAAAGGAGGCTCAGTTCCATGCGATCGATAACCACTGGGCGCATAGGTTCGATCATCTGTTCACCATGGCGGAGTTGCCACAGACCTCTGCTGAGTACCCATATGGCGTGGTCGATGACTATGTGGAGTGGTTGCACCGCTGTAGTCATCCCGTCGCCGCCACCCTCGCCGCCGCGGCCAACACCGACGATTGAGGAGTGGTTCCTGACACTCCCCGACACCAGCCCATCATCCCATCGCCGCCACCCCCACCGCCGCGGCCAGCACCGACGATTGAGGGGATGCGACACCACGCTGCTGGGGTGGAGATTCAGCGACTTCTGTCCCTTGGAGTAGAGATGATAGATGCGCATCTGCAGCGCATTTATGAGTGCTTTTGGCCTGACCCCCCGCCATGACGGTTTGCCTTGGGATTTTGGATTTGCTTGTTGGTAGTATTTTGGATGAATTTGCTTGTTGGTAGTATTTTGGATTGATTTGCTTGTTGCTAGTGTTTGTGATTGATTTGTCTGTTGTTAGTGTTCGGATTTTGGATTTGCTTGTTGTTAGTTTTTTGGTTCGGTTTCAAATTTATCGATTCTGTTTAGGACCCTTAATTTATAGATTCAATTTAATGATTCCAAACGAACATTAGAAATTACATCACACCGCATACAAGCCTGATATATTTAGGACTTAAGTACACTCGACTGCTCTAGCTTTGTCGTCAAAGCCTTTTTTTCCTCTTTGAGAACTGCCACATGACTCTCTAGAATATCTATCTGCCAGGGGTGTTGTTGGTTTTCGACAAGCAACGACCGATTTTCGTCCCGTATTCTCTTTATGATCGATTCCACCGTCTGTGATCGTGGGCTTCCCGTGTACAGAACCGCCTCGAATTCTTCCATTGTGCCCTGGCGTATTATGTCGTTGCTGGAGCTGTTGCCGCTGTCATCGGACATGTTGAAGTGTGGTAACCAGCCGGTGTGTCTGCAAAAATATATAGGGCTGCATGGGTATGCTGTGATATATACCGCATACATATGCGGTGGGTGTACACCGCATACATATGCGGTGGGTGTACACCGCATACATATGCGGTGGGTGTACACCGCATACATATGCGGTGGGTCTACACCGCATACATATGCGGTGTGATATGCGGTGGGTGTACACCGCATACATATGCGATGGTTCTACTAAGCATATGTGTCCACACCGCATACATATGCGGTGTAGACACACCGCATATGCATGCGGTGGGTCTACCCCTATAAAAATAGGCACCGAGTGCACACGAAAACCCACATCGCCATACCCCACGTCATCGCCGACAATGTCTTCTGAAGGAAAACAAATTCCACGTGAACATTTGTTCACCAGGCACTACGAAAAGGAGGTGCTAGGAGGTGGCGCCTTAAACGGAACATGTTGTCATTGTGATCATCGCTACAAAGTGACGAACAACATGTAGTACGGCCATTTGAAGAGGCACATCACCAACAAGCATTCCGACAAGGTTTAGGTCATTTGCGTTTATCAGTTGTAGTTGAATTTGTGTGTTGAACCTCTTGTTGTTAGTATCTTCCCAGTTGTAACAATGTTGTTATATTAAATGTTATATTTGTAGTTGCTCTTTGTGTGTAATCTTTGCAGTTGTAACAATGTAGTTGTGGTGTTTTCAGTTTACTATGTCGTTATGTTGACTGTTATGCTATACCATCATGCCATCAATCATGTTGTGGTGAAAGACCGGACCGGACCGGTCTTCATCCTTCGATTGTGCAAGACCGAACCGGACCAAACCGGTATACATAACCAACAATCATGTGTGCGGTGGTAACACCGCATACATATGCGGTGTTACCACCGCATACCTATGCGGTGAAGGACCGGTCCGGTCCGGACTTCATCCATCATTTGGGGCGCCCCTTCGTACCATCGCATATGTATGCGGTGGGACATTGAGCCACCATAAACAGGGCTATAAAAGGGCCAACGGCCCCTCCACCAACATATCCTCAAGTTCTGACCACCATGCCCACTAACAAAGTGTATGATGCGGAGACAAGATCGGGCAATAGGTTCAGACTTACAGTCGAAAGTTTTGGTAGGCCGTCCGAAGATTATTTGTGCAACTGTCAGCACAACAGCTGGAAAGGATGGCCATGCTGCCTTTTTCAAATTGTATGAGTCGAACGCGATACAGCGAGGCTTTCGCATTTAGTTGACTTAGAGTGTGTGCAAGGAGAGCACTTCTCAGATGTCCGCATGACCAGGTCCCATTTGTATAAGGAAAACCATGCGGTATACTATGTTCAGGTGACGGAGGCAATCAGACAGCTTGTTAGCGACTTCTTCTCCGATTTCGGAATGGCCAGTGTGTCACAGGTAGCGAGATACGCAATCGAAAGAGTTGTGCGCCGTGCCAACACCAAACTTACGAAGTACTCATTCCACCGAATAGAGATTCACATGTTCCCGAGCAATGTAGAGGAGTCGGTTGGTAGTTGTTCTGTAACATATGTTACCATGTAGTCGTTTGGAGCAATGTGGTGTGTAAGAAATTGGTACATATGGTACCATGTATGATATGTTCTACATTTATCTAGTTCATATATAGAACAATAAATATATGTTTCGATTGCAAGGGATAAATATATTTTACGCGTACATCATTAAAAACTACTGAAATTGGATTTTGTATGCACAAACGAAATTTTCGCACCTACAATATACAGAAATTGGATTCTAGCAGCTGCCTACAGATGATGTCGTCTCCTTCAGCGATAACACAATGTTCATCTCGTTGAAAGCATAACGTCTTTCGTTTTCGTTGAATGATCTTAGCTTGTCGATAACATGCTCACAAAGATCCATAACATCTTCGCTAATGAGATCGTAACGATGATACTTCATAATGTTGTTCACGATCTGCGCCTCCGCTGCTAGGTAATAAGACTCTGGCTCTCCTCCGTCATCATAACAATGCGCACAAATGAACTCCATAGGATAAGCTACGTCAACGTCCGTTTCACACAGAAACAGAAGGATAGCGCACCGATTTCCCGCCGTGTACGATGGATGGCAGCAGGTGCATTCCTCTGGCCACCTTGGCTCCGTGCAACGAATCAATGTAACCTTGTAATCCAAATCACCTGCTGATCGATTGTAGGTTTGAACTGACACCATTTTTTTTTCATTCTTCTTGTGGTGGGTATCACTGCTAGCTCTACCTGGGTAGTTGTGTGAATATATAGGGCACCGCCTTAGAGGTATGCGGTGACATCCGACGGTGTTACCACCGCATACCTATGCGGTGGCAACACCGTTGGCCCAATCTGGCCCTATCCTGTTGGAAAGGAGCAACTTTCTGTGAGATTTTTTATGCCTATCTGGCCCAATAGGCACAACCATACACACTGGACAATGTGAAAGCCGTAATAGTAAATCATTTCCATCGAGTAGCGTCGGTGAATTAAAACTACTATTAAACCTTTCACATATAAATTACACGTACAATATTATTAACTACAGAAACTGGATTCTTTATGCTCATACAACATTTTTGCACATACATACACGTCTAGCAGCTGCCCACAGATGACGTCGTCTCCTTCACCGATAATACAATCTTCATATCGTTGAAAGCATAATTTCTTTCGCTTTCGTTGAATGATCTTAGCTCCTCGATTACATGCGCACACAGATCCATAGCGTCTTCGCTAATGAGATCGTAATCACACGACCTCATAATAGTGTTCACGATCTTCGCCTCTGCTTCTAGGTAATAAGACTCTGGCTCTCCTCTGTCATCATAACAATGCGCGCAAGCGAACCGCATAGGAGAAGTTGGTTTGCGGTCCATTTCAACCTGACACTGAAATATAGTGCACGAGGTTCCCGCTATGTACGATGGATGTCGGCAGGTGCATTCCTGTGGCCACCTTGGCTCGTTGTGACGAAGCAATGAAACCTTGTAATCCAAATCTCCTGCGGATCGAGTGTAGTGTTCGACTGACATCATTTTATTGTTTTCGATCCTCTTTAACACATGGGTCTGCGTTAGTATGTGTCAATATATAGGCACCCCCACCACCCCATCCCGCACCACCGCATAGCTATGCGGTGGTCTTGGTGAGACCTAAAGGAAAGGGCCAGCCCGGGCTGCCCCTTTCCTTTAGTATTTGTTGTAATAGGCACGGTCATCCACAGGACAACATCACATCAAATTGACACGGTGTACATTGGCAACATTAATCCGCATGACACCGTCAAAGACGTAATGGTAGTAATGTGTACTACCATTACGTCTTTGACGTGTCCAACGGATATTATTGCATGAAAAAAGTTGATGAAAATAAGAACAGGGTAGGGGGTTTTTATAGACCCAGCACGGGCGTCACCGCATACCTATGCGTTGGCACCACCGCATACCTATGCGGTGGGACATTGAGCCACCCTATACAGGGCTATAAAGGGGCCAACCGCATGATACTTAGGCTTGCAAAGCAACTTACCTTGCAACTAGAAATAGCAGATGGTGAGAATAGATGAGTATAAAGGTGAGACAAGTAGGGGTGTCTCGTTCAAAATTATCGTCGACAAATTTTCGCGGTTGTACGAGGATTATTGGTGCAATTGCCAGCACAAGAGGTGGTGTCAATCATTTCCATGTTGTCTTTTTCACGTCGTATTCTATAAAGGCGTTCAAGGCAATACGTACGCATTCTCGGAGCCGGTTGAATTGGCGTGTGTTAACGGTGACCCATCGTATATGGAGGTCCCTGAGTCATACTACCACGAGGCAGTTGAGGCAATCAAATGCGCAATCAGTGAACTATTCACCGATGTCAGACTGAGTTGCGCATTGCGAATTGCAAGGTTCGCTGTGGACAACGTAGTCCGTTCGGCTAACAGGAAAGTGAAGAAGTACACATTTAACCGACTTGAGATCCACATTAACCCGCAACTTGTGGAGGAGTCTGTTGGTAGTTGTTCCGTAGCGCATGTACCTCAGGCGTAGGTGGCAAAGAAGTGAATTGTTGGAAAAATGCGGTATTGTTGTAGGGAAGCATTTAATGTTATAACGTGGAACGATTTCATTTATGTTATGTATTCTTACGCCCCCAACAAGTGATGATTACATTAACGCCACTACCTACGCTTGAGTACATTAGTCGCACTACATCTAACAACTACCAACAGATGAAGTCGTCTCCTTTAGGGAAAATTCAAGCCGCATAATGTTGAATGCCACACGTCTCTCGTTGTTGTTGAATAAGCGTAGCTTCTCGGTGACATGCTGACTAATCTCGAGGTAGTTCACGATTATGAAATCTTCATTGAAATACGTAAGCAGGCGGCAGACGATATCCGCCTCAGCCATTATGTAGTAGGACTCTGGCTCGCCTTTGTCGTCGTAACAATGAGAACAAGCGAACTCGATGGGAGAAGCTATCGCAGTGTCCGATTCACACTCAAGCCGCTGACGGAGGGAAAACCCGTCGTTGATCCGTCAAAGAGAACTCAAACCTATAGTAAGTATAGCAATAAGCAAGAGGTCGATCCACATGAAAATTTGTAATTCAAGTATGATTCAAGTGTCAATCAAAGTAACCAATTTGGGGGGTTTTTGTGTGTGAAAGTTCCGCCTTTTATCAAAGTGGAGCAAAGGAAGCAAAGTAAATGGATTTGGTTTAGACAATGAGGAGAAGCAATTCTACCTACAATTTTCCACTTTATTGGATTGAAGCGATCCTTGTAACTTCTTCTCCTCCTATTACATTTCCTATGAATTCCCTTGTCCCGACCTAATATAGTTACTAGTCCAACCAGTCCTAGCAACCCTTATCAATCGAACAGTCCCTAAAGAAGGATTTAACCCAATTGATAGCTTTCAGTTAAGAGATTAGCCAAGGTATTTGGAGTCCCTAAAAAGGGATTTAACAACACATTCAACTTCCTACTCATTCAATTAGTTCAACCAGCCCTAAAGGAACAAGTTTGCCACTTAGGTTAAGGTTCACAACCAAAAATCTACAAAACCTTAGCAATTGAATTGATTCTAACTAGTTGCGCGGGCTAGATAGAAGAAAACAATAGACAATCAAGCACAAAGAAGTTGAAGCATTCAAATATAGGAAACAAGGAACGAGAATTAGAAACTCACAATCAATCCAAATAAAGCTTCAAATTGCAGGCAGAATAGATGAGTTTAGTTCCTCATGGAAGACATCGCTCAAATCTCTAAAGTGTCTGATGAATGAAAGAGTAGAATCGAAGTTCTTAAAAAACTAACAATAATCGGCCTTTTAAAGGGTCTAAGTCGACCACCAAACAAAATAACATAAACTAGGGTTTTTGTAAACAAAACAGCGCGCGGACGTCAAATGCTACGGCCGCGGCATATGCAGCGGCCGCTGCAAATTGATTTGCCGCGGTCGCGGCATGGTTGCTGCGGCCGCAGCCAGGGGCCTTTCACGGAAAATCTATCCCGAATTTGCTCTTCTTGTCAACAGGAAAGTTGTAGTTCTCTGAAAGAGCTTTCCAACGCATGGTCATAATAGTCAATCGGACAACCGAGGCCTCCAGAAAGTGCAAAACAAGTTCAGCATGTCTGGTGACAACTTATGCAGACTTGTTCTTCGTTTAGGCTCGCTTCATCTTCTCAGGACCTCTTTAGATCTTCATATAAGCTTCTCCGATCAACTATACATTCTCATATAATGCGTCATCAACCCATGCCTCATCCTCGGATCCACAGTTACCTGAAATAATCAATAAAAGTGTGTAGATTCCGACTCCACCAACGTAGAGAGCAAATATGCAAATTGTACTTAATCCATATATGAAATGCATCTTAACTAAGCTAAATGCAACCTATTATGCCTACCTAAATGCATGCTATCAGCCACATTAAAAAGCACGAATGTCCCTCCGTGTACGATGGATGGCGACAAGTGCATTCATCTGGCCACCTTGGCTCCTGATAATTAAGCAAAGTAACCTTGTAATCTAGATCCCCTGCTGACCTATTGTATGTTTGTACTGTAGTCATAATTTTTTTGACCCACTCCTGAAAATTTGTTCACGGGTATAAATAGTTGTTTTGGGTTCACATGGGTGCCACCGCATACGTATGCGGTGGCTTTACGAGGGACCAAAAGAATGGGGCAACCCATTGGGCTGCTCCATTCTTTTGGACATTTTCTCGGTTGGCATTTATGTTTTATTTTTTTGTTTATAGATATTGGACGTGATAACTCGAGCAACATGCCAGCGATCCTGGATTCTTGTCATACGAAGAAAATCCCGGGACGTCGCATGTTGCCTGTGTTATCAACGCTATGTCGCTGCCTGGACGTGGCATGTTGCCTGCGTTATCCAGAAAGCGTGGTCGTACGAACGACAACACAGGCCACATGTAGAAGGCCTTACACATCCAATCAACCACCACCCTTGTAGCGTAAGACCTCATAACGTAGCCCGTGTAATAATTCGTAGAACCAGGACGGTGATTAGTGTGCGAAGAATGAGCGCCGTGTATATATAGGCACCACCACCGCATACCCATACGATGGACCCCACCGAATTCAAAAATTTACAGTTCAACGATCACCATTACCCACCGCATAGGCATCCACTCCCCTATGGTATCACATCCACCGACAACTTCCTTCTCATATATGGTAAATGACGACACCAATAGAGCAACACCTGCTCAAATGGTTGTCGACTCTCCACCCGCTCGTCTTCCGGTACGTACTAAATCTTTCTCGTATACGCGTCATTCTATTCTCGTACTAGCAAGAACGTACTAACTTAGGTTTAGTATTAAGGCAAATGGAAATCAGAATATAGGTATCGCAATATATATGTAGTGTAAAGTTGTTACTGTACCTTAATTTTAATAAAAGTCTGCATGGCCACAGCAACCATTAGAGGAGTAGGCTGTTCCGATGTCGGACGAGTGCAACCACGTGGATCCCCATAACCGGGAGTTCCGTGATTACACAACCGATTTCGCTACATCGCAGACGTGGACCAATCACGACGACCTGTTACAGCATTGTCGTGGCATCGCCTTAAAGCTAAATATGGTTCTGACAATAAAGCGGTATTGGGGAAGCACTCTTGCAAGGCATGGAAGCGTATTACTCGCATGTGAGAAGTACGGTGATTACACTCCCCGCAAGAGGTCGCGAGTTGCTGGAGATGTGGCCAGCGGGAACACTCGCAAAGTAATTTTTTTTTATTTTAAGGGTTAATTGTATTGAAATGGAAAGTAGAGAAATATTTACATGTAGAGTGGGGGAGCCTTGCCCGTGGGCTATGAAGGTTTTAGTACCAAAATCATGGAAACAACTTTGAGTTGTTCCAATCTATGTGGTGTGTTGAACCCTAAGTTCGGTGCAACTCTTGTTTCTTCAAGCCAAAGCTATAGGAGGTCGGACCCACACCCTAAGGTTGTGTAAATATGATTCTCCCTTCTGCTCGGCCATCAAGAGAATTATACTCACACACCCTTAGCACACCAAAGACCCAAAATCAGGATTCTAATGTAGCTATTACAAAAATAGCCGAGGCTACCCATTACAAGTTACCCAACTAGCTTCAAAGGCTAAAACAAAAAGGGGTTGAGCCTTTGAACATTACAAATCTGGGTAGAAGTAAAGCACCATTTGATGATGTAAGCTTCTGAATTTCTTCTAGCTTCTTGTATAAGGAGTGGTAAGCCATGCTGAGAGTGGTCTTGAGAGCAGCTCCCATCCAAATTAAGCATTGAGTACCCATTAGCTGCTGCCGAGAGACGCATTTAGGTGAATGGCGCCTTGCTGGAGTGTCATTGAGGTCGAAAAATGTAGTGAGAAATCATGCTGCAGGACCCTGTACACGTGCAGTTTGATGATGTGTGTAATATCAGCACTACTCTTGCATTTGTTCTCGAAGACCTTCTCATTTCTTGCCTTCCATATATATGATAAATATTTGCTGCAAAGGCTGTCCTTTTAGCTTTAGAGTACCATCCTTTCCCTGTTGCTTCTTTCTTTAGCCATTTAAGTCCACTCTTGAGGGTGTTCATCCCACGCCAAGCTCCAAGCCAACCTTTAATCTGTGACCATATAGCAGTAGAGAAATCACAAGCAAAAAATAGGTGTTCATGTGATTCAGACATTTGGTTACAAAGGAGGCAGTTAGTAGGAACTTCCCTTGATTTTATGAGATCTTTTGTAGAAAGTCTTCTCTTAGCACTCGCAGAGTTATTTCGATGATAGAGGGGTGTCCGTTTGCGTTGTAAGGGGTGGAGTTCAAACGGGAGGAATGGGGGTTGGACGTTCTTCACGGCAAGCACAACCATGACCTTCTAGGTTCCTTGGATGGTCACTCGTACGTCGGACGGATGGATACAGAGCAGAAGGACGCCACCTTGGCCCTGACCGTGGCCGGTACCCCACCGAAACCGATATTAGCCACCTTGAAGAAGACAGCTGTGTCACGTCAGAAGTTAAACTTCACCTCGCGGCGACAAGTGTACAATGCGAGGGAAAAGTTTAAAGCTGAAGCGAGAAGAGATCGAACAGTCACACAGGAAGCACTTCACATATTGCGAGAGAGGGGTTACTTCTACTCTACGAGAAGATCCCCTGACGATTCCTACAGGTTTCAAGATCTATTCATCACGCATTCAGGCGCTCGCCATCTTCTGGCCATCTTTTCATACGTCGTCCTCGTCGACAGTACATATCGGACGAATGCTTATTCGTTTATCCATAGCGACCAGGGTTTGCAAAGTAACATATTTCATGGTGCAGGTACGGGATCCCTTTGTGCGAGTTCGTTGGATTCACTTGCATAAAGAAGAACTTCGTCATCAGGTTCTGCTACATGTTGCAGGAGAACACAGATACATACCGTTGGGCGTTGGTGCAGCACATTTACCTCATGCGAGGTAACCTTCCGAACGTTGTTGTCACAGATGGAGAGTTGGGGTTGATTGCGGCCCTGCGAGAAGTTCTTCCCAGTGTCATACATATGTTGTGCACAGTCCACGTCCTCCGAAGATGTGAGAAAGCTGCATTCCAGAAGTCCAAGAATCTTGATGTAGTTGGGCGTTTCAAGAACACGTGTTATGGCCTGTTCCAATCCAGATCAGTTGAAATTTTTACGGCCAGAAGGAGGGGTATGCATGCAGAGTGGGGCCATATCGAAGGGTTGATGCCGTATTTGGAGGCGACGTGGTTACGAGATTACTCGGAGAATATAGTTCATGCATGGACAGATGCAATCCAACATTTTGGTACGACCACGACGAACAGGTGCACCTCTTTTGGTGCGCGTCTTTTGTTTACAATATATATCGATATTCACATGCGAGTCGCACTTCTCTTTTAGGGCGGAGTCTGCTCATTTTGTGTTGAAGAAGACCTTAAACTCTGCAGTCGGTGATTTTACTCACGTTATCACCACAATCGATCTGATGATGGCGGACCAAATAAGTGAGGTGAAGAATACAATGGGGCGAGCGAACAACACCTGGCCCACAGACTCGCATGACCTATGGATTTTCGATCGAATTCGGCATATTGTGTCAAATGAATGTTTCAACTTGTTGATCGAAATATATATGAAGATGGAAGCAGAGCAGCCTTCTCAACCATGCAGAGATAGATACTGGAGGGACGTCTATGGTCTCCCTTGCACACATGAGATGCAAGCTTCTCGGGACACTCAGATACCCATCAGACCATCCCAGATTCACATTTTTTGGAAGCAATTGGATTGGAATCGTCTGCATAATGACAACGTCCAGGATAACAGTCCCCTCACCAGAGCTGATGTCGACATGTCGCGCATGATCATGTTGTTCTAGAGTGGAGCTATGGACGAGGATACTCGTTGGAGGATCGAGTCGGCATTCAATGATGGGGATCGTCCCTCTCATACATCGTTGACTCCACCTGACCCCGAGGACCGTAGACCGACCAGGAGACCGAGGACTCGCCACCCCTGTCAGACGAACCCTCTGCCTTGGGGAACGTGAACGTGCTCGGGCCCAATGTCGAGCCGATAGAGAGGGGAGGAGGACATCAGCACAAGGTCGAGGTCGGGGTCAATCTTCATCACACGAAGCAGATGATGCGGAAGGCAATGAGCGGTGCACGAAGTGCACTGGGTCCAATGCAATTGCCATCGACGACCCTCCTAGTGGCCGAGGAAGAGGAAGAGGACGAGGTCGAGGAAGGGGTCGTGGGAGGGGACGTGGTCGAGGGCCATCAGCGTCGAAGCCAGCTCCGGAGCCTGTAGCTGACATTTCACCGCCAGCACCTACGGCGCTTCCACCGCAGAATCTACCTCACGTATATTTCAATTAGGGCACTGGCAACATCGACGAATTCATGATTACTTTCATATGAGCCGCCACATATGTTGTAGGTGATGGTCACTGTGGGTATAGATATTTTGCTTTTCTTCTCAACTTGGGCCAAGACGCATGGCCTCGAGTTCGACGGGAGTTAGCCATTGAGTTGCAGCTGCATGCAGATCGATAACATTACTATCCTGCCTTAGATGAGCTCACCACGAGGGTCAACTACTTCGGCACGTGTCATGATGCTACGTATTGGATGTAGATTCCGATCATGGGCGAGGTGTTTGCCACACTTCACCAGCGTCCTTCGGTGATGTTGTCACAGATGATGCCGATGTTGTGCTTACCTCTGTACGCCACCGGGGGCCCTTCAGTACCAGCCTATGAGGAGTTAGATGGGATAGCTTTAGTCGGCAACAACAACCACTTCGTTCCGGTACGTTTCAAATTTCATATTCAATAATTTCTTAATGTTTAATTTCTCTCTTCTAATGTCAATAGTCACATGTTATTCACATATTTGGTTGTTGCCTGGTTCGCCTCTCCCTCCAGTCTACATTACATGGACACGACATCACGATCCCACGGTCAACGGTTGGGAAGAGCAGTTTGCGGCGAGGATTGCACGATGCAGAGCCTACCGCCGTCGTGATGGTGGTCGTCCCCTGCCTTATTAACACTTTTCATTTTCTAGTATCATTTTCCGAACTCCATATGTTGAATTGTTCGGGTACTATATCTTTGTCTATGTCATTTCCCGAACTGCGTTGTATGACATTTTTCGACCCACGTTTTTTTGATGCTTGACATTTATCACACTCTGGTTTTCTTTTTTTTTTTCTTATGCAATTTTAGTTTTTTTTACATGAAGCATCCGCATTCTGAATCGATACGTACTCTTTCTTCTAACCGAAACATATCATTTACAATTCTTTTTATTTTCATGCGCCTTTTTGGATAATGTCAAACACATAAAACATAAATATTTTAAATTCTAAATTATAATAATCGATTTTGTAAAATTACAACCCATCGCATATGTTTGCGGTGAGATTTGTGTCCCATCCGGTCCGGTCCGGTCCTGGAACCGGACACCTCCAAAGCGGGTTACCCAAAACCCACCGCATAGGTATGCGGTGTGGCTCAAACGGAACGGACATACCCACCGCAAAGTATTGCGGTGGGTCTGTGTACACCTCGGCACACCGCAGACTTATGCGGTGTGCCACCGCATACCTATGCGGTGGGTTCGTTGACAATCATTAACCCCACCGCATAGGTATGCGGTGATTAGTGGTGGAAATAGTAAAAATTAGCGGTGAAATTATCATACCCCCTTATGAATCTTGCTTAAATTGAGCTTGATAGATTGATTTGATTCTGGAAACTAGAAAGAGAATATGGGATTAGCCCTTAGAGGTGGATGATTCCACCTCCTACCTTCTGAATTTGATTGATTGGTATGCGAGAAACTGATTTGGTTTTCGGAAGATTTTAACGGAATCTTGATTTTAAAGGATTTGACTTGTTCTTGGTGTAAAGTGCTTGGTTAAACGTCGGATTTAAAGATTTTGAGCGGTTTTGAAAAGGACCAACTGGGATTTAAAGAAATAAACGCTATCGAGAATTTCAAACGATTTCGAGGTCAATCTTTCCATTTTCAAACTCTTTTGGACTTTTCGGGACTGGATTCACATTATGACGGCTCACGAAGTGGATACACAAGCATTTATAGGGGCACTTATAGACTGTTTGCTAAGACCTAGTCGGGACGCTATAATGCTTTTTAGTTATGATATAACCGAGAAGTCGGGATAAGGATGTGAAAGGGCCCGTATCGCATACTTGCTACGACCAATTGGGGATATAATGATCACGTCGAAGATACTGTGAGGATCTCATATGGGCCCTCATGAGGTGCTTACGGGATCTATGACATGATCCTCGGACTCACCGATTTCGAATTCCTTCCCCTTGCTTTAGAATGATTTTAGTCTCGGGGACGAGACTTGTTTTTAGAGGTGGATGAATGTAAAAGCCGAATATATTTTAATATTAATTTAATATTATTTCCATTAAATAAATTATTATTTTATTCGATTTGTAAAAAATATTGGAGTAAACTCGTCCTCGAGCGCCAAGTTTCGATTTAAAAGTCATTCCGGCATCGTTTTAAGAATTCGGATTTTGACGAAATTTGATTCCACTTTTGAGTTTCGAGTCTTGATAAATTTATTTAATTCCAATAATGATTACAAATTCGATTAAATTGACTAGCATCGGGATTTCGTTTAGCGAGCGGGATTGAAGTCGAGCGTCGGGATTTAAATTGCTATTTTGGGGACCATTGTTAATATTGTTTTCTTTTTTCTTCTCTCTCTCCGAGGGATTCTCCCCCTGCCTTACAACCAGTGTTCTAAATATCGGATATATCGGCTGATATATCGGCGATATATCGGGGATATTTAGACTCCGCTACGATATCGGCATATCGGGTGAAAAATATCGGTCAACGCCATATATCGGGTCAACGCCGATATATTGGGTCAACGCCGATATATCGGGCCAATATCGGGGATATTTAGAACTGTCAACTTTGTTAAGTTAACTTTAGCCTTTATTAATGAAGTTGATTTTATTTTATCAAGTTTATTTGGTAATTTTGCAATTTAAATATTATTTTTTCTTGTATATTTTTACATTTTGAGGTATAAATATAGTACTTATAGTTAAAAATTAGTGAAACCGATAAATCCGATATATCTCGATATATGCCCGATATATATATGTTATGTTATATGATTTGTAACTATTGTTGATAGTTATTATTGTTATTATGTGATTCTGAGTTTTATAATAAAATATATTTTCTGAGATTTCATTATATATTATTTTTTTTGGTGGCCATTATAAATTATATATTATAAATTATGTTAAAAAGTGTTATTATATGGCACTTGTATTTGGGATGATTTTAATATGTAAGTTGGGAATTTTGGAAAGGACTTGTGGGTTTTGGATTTAAATAGGGATTTTGAAAATAGATTTAATTTAAGGCGTTACATTAATTATATATTGTTGATAAAGTATTATTTAAGAGGGTTTTCAAGTTTCCGAAAATATCTCTAAAATGATTTATTGTTCGAAAACCAAAATGCTGGAAATAATTCTATAATATGATTTTGAGGGATTGGTTTTAAGGTTTAAATGTTTAATGTCGCGATTCTTTGTCTTGGTTTGATGATTTTGGTTTGAAGAAGGAAGTTTGGAAATATGGTGTTGGTACGATTTTATCAATGGGTTTGATTTGAAGAATGATTTTGGTTGATGTTGATCGTATCGGAAAGGTTTTGGAAAATGGTTTTACTATCGGTTGGTTTTAAGTATGTTGAGAACTTAGGTATCGTGTGTATGAATGTTGGTCCGGTAGCTTATGAAGATGGCTTGATGATATGTGTGCATGTATTGCTTTTGGATTGCTTTGGATTTGCATTTGGGCCCTTGCTTGTGTTAACTTGTTGTTCTGCATCTTCAGGTAAGTATCCTACGGGTCTTACTAATTAACTTGGACCTCCTGCCTGAAGTGTCATATGATGTGTAGGTGTTGCATATTAAAGCATGTCATGTAGTACCATGCTAGGATTGCATTGAATTGAGCATGTGGTTACTATGTGTGTTTGAATATAGAATGGTCGTTATCTGTAATACTCCTAGAGTCTTTGCTAGGGTCATAGGGTAGCTCAGCCCCCTCGGGTTTGCCCTGAGTCAATCGAGTTGATATGAGCATAATATGATAGCACAACACCATCGGGCAAGCGATGAGATGATATGATATGATGATGATGTGGTTTGTGCACCACCACGAGGAAATTGCTATGCTATAGCACCGAACTGGCCAGTCTCCGCACTAACGAGAAGGGGTCTAGAGGTAGGAGAGGGATATGCCACTTGACATTGTCTTGGGCCCTTTACAGTTTTTCCGTATATTATAACTGTCAAAGCATGCTTATGTGATTTAAATCTTGTAATGCATTAGTCATCCTTTATTTAGGTATAGGAATGTTATGTGGCCTCAGCGGCATCAAAGGACCTACAGGCGATTACCGGGCCTCACTTCGTGGATAGTGTTAGGTACCTTTCTTGTTTGCTCCTTACTTCTGTGACGGTGAATCTCTTGGTGAACCCAAGAATCCGGCTAAAATTCTAACTTGATAAAATGGTAATCACCCACTATGTTTTGGTTTTGACCCGGCTCTGCCGTGGCACTTGTATCTAAACTTTGCTTCCGCTTTACTTTCATTTGAATTGGATTTTGCGACATAGTCTTAGGACAGGTTAAGGGTACCCAAAGACCCTTCGAGGTTTTTTTAGGGTTTGAAATCCATCTTTCTACTAATCTTGAAATGAGTTTGAAACCTCGACCCGTACCTGGATTGCAAGATCCGAACAAGGGGTTTCATCCCTTGAAACGTAACCCGGAAATCATAATTCTGGGTCGTTACAAATATCCGAGTTCGGGTTCTGAATATGACATTTTCTCAATATCAAACTTCAGTTTAATAAAGTAACTTGACCAAATATCGCGATTGCTCTCACTCTCACAAGGTGGCCTTCTCCATGAACACAATCGTCAAAGAAATAGTTGAAGCTTCAATCTCACGACATTCTTTTGAATTCATTGACTTTGATGTCATTTCAAGTAAAGGTGTTGATTTTACTTGCTTGGTTGGTGAGTCCTTATTTATTGTGAAAAAATATTTTTAATCCGTTATTTCACAATGTTTCATTACATATAATTGAATTAAATCATATTTAATCCATTTACATACTTTATGTTATAATAGTCTACATAATATGATTTTTTATGTCATTCTTAACTTGGTTAAAATAGAAAACATTATTGAGTGCGGAGTCATATGACCATAAACGTCACAAAAGACTTGAAATTCATATCCAAAACACTAGGTAATATATATTCATATAGTTTGACAATAAACTTCACATAATATGAATTATTTCAAATAATGACATTATAGTTTTATTATTGGTTCTAACTGTTTTGTTAGAGTTGGATAATATTTTATCAACTTATTGGTTCCAATTTTCTTTAATTTTACTTTGTTTTCATTTGTTATTTTCCATAAAGTTCTTGCTTCCTCTCATATATGTGAACGGGATATATATATGCATCTCATTTACATGCAAACAACAAAACACCATGAATCAAAGAGTTTCAAGATCACTTGCATGCACTTCCTCTTTACCCATCTAACTCTGCACCATTTCCGCCATCGCGTGGAATATATTGTTATTAAATCCGCTCCATGTACTATCAGATTTTACAAAGTAGCTACCGTTCAAACAGTGAATGGATCTTTACAATAAAGATGATGACATTGATGAGTACAAATGTAAATGATGGTCGATTCCATAGTTAAAGTATTCAAATATTTGTACATATATTTTTTCAATTATATGTACAACTATTAGTTAAACAACATAATGAAAATGGTATCATTACTTTTTTAAATATATGTTATAATTAATAGAATATGAAAGACGGAGGATATTTCAATCATATACTTGGATTTGAAAAAGATATATGCTCAATGTTAAAAATAATATGCTTAATTAATTGCTTGAGTTATTTTTTTTTTAAAGTTGTAAAATATTTGGGATATCAAACATTTCTTTTTGAAAAATAAGATTAAGTTGAACAAAATGGGAATATGAAATAAATGAACAGATAGAATACAATACATGAACGCTTCGGAAAAATATTATAAATATTTTTGTTAAATTAATTTTGTTATAAAATTGGAGGTTTAAAATTAAATATTTTTCTATGTATATTATATTATATTTTAAAATTTAGGTTGAGATAACTTAAAATTATTTTCCTTTACTATATAATTCATACTTTTATTTTAACTAAATAATTAATAGTTAAAATTTTGTACACGCTACATTTATATAACCCAATTTTATATCAATACACTCACAAGGTGTGGATACTAAACTAACTTCTTAAGATAACACATGATTGACATACGATGAAAATGTCACAACACGGTCAAAGACTTACGTCACGTCCCCCATAGACTTCTATAATTTCATTGGTTTATACTTACTGGTGGGTCCCTCTTTAATGTGATAAATCTAATTTTATTAATTAACATAATCCAACTTTAGATTTCATATTTTTTACTTTAATTGATTTACATGGTTTTGTTAGCCCGACAGAATTTGTTAGTTTTATATATTCAACTACCTTTTTAAAATATATATCCTTAATTATTTAAAATGTTGAACATTAAAAAAAAGCTTATCTTCTTAATAATTTTAGATGGTTTATTAGGTTAACAGATAATATACAATTTATCTGTTACTTCCGCCTTGATAAAAGGCGGACCTTTTACACACCGAAAACCCCCATATTCTCTATTAGCGATTAGAATTATACTTGAATTGAATAGATTTCCCTGTGGATCGATCTCTTGCTTACACACTATACTAGTTGTGAGTTTGAGTATTCTTTGGCAAGAACAACGACAGGTTTTCCTCTTGTCAAATTTGGCGCCGTTGCCGGGGAACTTCTTATTGAATTCTTGTGTTATTTTAATTGCTAATCTTGGTGCGGACCACCTATATGGTCCACACTCGTGCTACCAACTCATCTTTATTTTCTTTAGATTCAGAGATTGAGAGGACTCTCTCTAGATTGAGGCGAGAAGCTCGTGATCACTTTCGCGAGTTACCTTTCGAACAAGGAGAAGAAGAGAGTATAGAGATGGCTGCTAACGATGATAATCGAACGCTGAAGGAGCTCACTACACCAAACATAGCCCAACAACCATTGGCTATCGTGTTACCTGAACTTGATGAAGGTGTCAATTTTGAGCTAAAGTCTGGGGTGGTTCATCTCTTACCCGAATTCCATGGGTTGAGTGGTGAGGACCCCCACAAGCACTTATCTGAGTTCCATACTGTTGTGGTGGGGATGAAACCAGGCAACATCACGGAGGAGCAAATCAAGTTAAAGGCATTCCTCTTTTCGCTTAAGGACACTGCTAATGAGTGGTTCTACTACTTGCCACCAGGTAGTGCAACAACATGGATACAGTTAAAGTGTCTCTTTCTGGAAAAGTACTTTCCTGCAACCAAGTTGAACAGTCTGAAGAAGGAAATCAGCAGCATTGACCAGCAGGCTACAGAGACACTCTATGAGTACTTTGAGCGCTTCAAGAAGCTTTGCTCTAGTTGCCCTCACCATGGTTTTTCAAAGAAGGATTTAGTGCTCTTTCTATTCAATGGATTGCTTGACGAGGAGCGCAAGACGGTGAACTCTGCCTGTGGAGGCAACATCTTGAACAAAACACACAATGCTGCTTGGGAGGTGTTTTCAGAGCTTGCTGATGGCTCTAGACAATTCAGCAAGGGACTTCATGCTAGAGGGGTACTCGTCGTTGACTCCTCAACTTCCGCATTACATAGCGATGTGGCTGAATTGAATGATATGATGAAAAGGTTCATGCTACATTCAGACCTCAGCAACAATTTGATGCCAGACAGAGAGGACCTCCACCAACTGATGATCAATCCAAGGAGGACCCTATCAATGCTCTCACAAAGATCGTCCTGGGTCACGCTGAGCACCAAAAGAGACAAGCTGAGCACCAAAAGAATTTGGAGAAGCAAATTAGCCAATTGGCTCAATCGCTGAGCGAAATGCAGGTGAAGGACTCAGGAAAGCTACCATCGCAAACGGTGGTGAATCCCAAGGAGAACGTCAGCGCTGTGACGCTAAGAAGTGGTAAGGAACTGATTACCACTCCCCATAATGATGCTAACATAGAGGATTTCGAAACAGGTGCGAACGAGGAAGAAGAAGACGTTCGCAATCGCCGGCCGTCCCGCGGCACCCCTGAGCCGCCCCGCGGCCAAGGCGATTCTGACGATGCGGAAATCGTCGGGCCGTCCCGCGGCCAAGCCCAGCCGCCCCGCGGCCCCTCCAGTAACGCCTCTGACGGGTACGTTCGACCTGATTTTCCTCCTCTAAATTCTTTCAAACCTATTCCTCCCTTTCCTGAAGCACTCAGAGACACAAAAAGACCAGACAATGACAAAGAGATCTTTGAGACGTTCAGTAAGTGCGAGGTAAACATCCCCTTACTCAATCTGATTAAAAGTATTCCTCGTTATGCTAAATTATTCAAGGAACTTTGCACAATAAAGAGGAATCAAAAGTTGAAGGGGAAGCAGAAAATTAAGGTAAGCGAACATGTGTCTGTTGTGTTTCAAAAGCGTATGCCTAAGAAATGTAGCGACCCTGGCATGTTCACAATCCCATGTGTGATAGGTGAAACTAAGTTTGATAAAGCTTTGTTAGACTTGGGTGCATCTATTAATGTGTTACCTTATTCTCTGTATGAATCATTGGGTTTAGGACCTTTGCATGAGACTAGAGTGGTGATTCAATTAGCGGACCGATCAAATGCTTTTCTTAGAGGCATAGTTGAGGATGTTTTAGTTATGGTTGACAATTTGATCTTTCCTGCTGATTTCTTTGTCTTAGACATGGAGCATGGTAACTAAAAGGCTCCTATTCTCCTAGGAAGGCCCTTTTTAAAGACTGCTAGAACAAAAATTGATGTGTATTCTGTCTCTTTGACTATGGAATTCGATGGTGAGAAGGTTGAATACAATATATATGATGCAATGAAATTCCCTTCTGATGATCATTCCTTATGCTTTATGGATGCCATTGATACTTGTATGCAGGATACCTTTGATATGAGTTGTGTAGATGACTTGCAGGTAGCTTTAGAAGCTCTTATTGAGGAGTTTTCATTGAACTATGTTTTGACTACTAACCTGTAGGATACCATAAGAGACTTGTCTTCCCTCCCTTCGAAATCACAAGAAGAAACCTTTATGGCATTAACCATTCCAAATGAAAAGCTCTTACCTTCTATCGTACAGGCACCTGAAGTTGAGCTCAAGCCTCTTCCTGAGCATCTGAAATATGCATTTGTGGGGGAGGGTGACATCTTGCCTGTCATCATCTCTAACAAGCTTACCAAAGAACAGGAAGATAGGTTGGTAGGAGTGCTCAAAGAGCATGAGACAGCTCTGGGATGGACCATAGCGGATATCAAGGGAATCAGCCCAGCTACTTGCATGCACAGGATATTGTTGGAAGAGGGAGCCAAACCTTCCAGGCAACCTCAACGGAGACTCAACCCACCTATAATGGATGTGGTGAAGAAGGAAGTGCTCAAACTCCTTCAGACAGATATGATCTATCCCATCTCTGATAGTCAATGGGTTAGTCTAACGCAGGTAGTACCAAAGAAGGGAGGCATTACAGTGGTTGAGAATCAAGAAGGTGAGTTGGTCCCTACCAGAGTCCAATCAGGCTGGAGAGTTTGCATCGATTATCGTAAGCTGAATGCGATAACTCGAAAAGATCACTTTCCCTTACCTTTCATTGATCAAATGCTTGAAAGACTTGCTAGTCGTCCATATTATTGCTTTCTAGATGGATATTCAGGGTACTTTCAGATAGCCATCGCACCAGAGGATCAAGAAAAGACAACATTCACTTGTCCGTTTGGCACTTTTGCATATCGCATAATGCCTTTTGGCTTGTGCAACGCTCCTGGGACATTCCAACGGTGTATGGTCAGTATCTTTTCTGAATATATAGAGCAATTTATTGAGGTTTTTATGGATGATTTTACAGTTCATGGTGATATTTTTGATGCTTGCCTCAACCATTTGGCGCTTGTGCTTAGAAGATGTGTTGACACTAACTTAGTGCTCAATTCAGAAAAGTGTCACTTTATGGTTGAGGAAGGCAATGTTTTGGGTCACATTGTCTCCCATAAAGGGATTGAGGTTGATAAGGCAAAGATTGATATCATTCAATCATTGCCTTATCCTACTAATGTGCGTGAAGTGCGTTCCTTTTTAGGCCATCCAGGATTCTACCGCAGGTTCATTAAGGACTTCTCAAAGATCACCTCACCCGTGTGCGAGCTGCTGAAGAAAGAGGTCACATTTGCCTTTGATGAGAAGTGCAGGACGGCGTTTGATGAGTTAAAGACTTGTCTTACTAGTGCACCAATCATACAAGCACCAAATTGGTCTCAGCCGTTCGAATTGATGTGTGACGCTGGTGACTACGCTGTGGGAGCCGTGCTTGGACAAAAAGAAGGGAGAAGCTCTCATGTCATATACTATGCATCTATGACCCTGAATGGAGCTCAAAGGAATTACTCAACCACAGAGAAAGAACTCCTTGCTATAGTTTTTGCACTTGAGAAATTTAGATCTTATTTGCTTGGTACAAAAGTTATTGTTTATACTGATCATGCAGCACTTCGTTATCTTTTGACGAAGAAAGAGGCCAAGCCAAGGCTGATTAGATGGATCTTGCTTTTAAGCGAGTTTGACATTGAAATTAGGGACAAAAAGGGTGCTGAGAACCTAGTTGCTGACCATCTAAGTCGTATTGTGCAGGAGGAGAATGGACAAGAAGGCATAATGGGGAGTTTTCCTGACGAAGAGTTGTTACAGGTCTTCGCAATCGCCAGCCGCCTCGCGGCCACCCTAGGCCGCCCCGCGGCCAAGTCTTCGGAGAACAGCTCATGCGCAATCGCCAGCCGCCCCGCGGCCCCTACAGATTCTGATATTGAACACTTCCTCAAGGTAAGTTCTCTCCCACACCCTTGGTTTGCTAACCTGGTCAACTTTTTAGTGTCGGAAGAGTTTCCACCCAACTTTTCAAAGGCTCAGAAGGACAAGATACGCCACGATGCTCGCTTCTACGTTTGGGATGACCCTTACCTATGGAAGCATTGCGCAGATCAAGTGATATGTCGGTGCCTCCCCGACAATGAGGTACAATCTGTCCTTAATTTTTGTCATTCCCATGAATGTGGTAGACACTTTGGACAACAAAAGACAGCTAGGAAGGTACTTGATGCAGGATTCTTTTGGCCATATATATTTCGTGATTCTTATGCTTTTTGCAAATCCTGTGATCGCTGTCAGAGAGTTGGGAATATTTCTAAGAGGAATGAAATGCCACAAACTCGCATGATATTTTGTGAGATTTTTGATATTTGGGGCATTGACTTCATGGGACTATTCCCTAACTCTTTTGGAAACCTATATATTTTGCTTGCGGTGGACTACGTCTCCAAGTGGGTGGAGGCGAAGGCCACCAGAACTGATGATTCAAAAGTAGTTGCAGGTTTCCTCAAGGAGCTATTCTTTAGATTTGGAGTTCCAAAAGCACTAATCAGTCATAAAGGGACCCATTTCTGCAACAAGACTGTGAGTGCACTCTTATAGAAATATCATGTGACTCAGAGGGTGTCTACTGCTTACCACCCCCAGACCAATGGGCAAGTTGTGGTGTCTAATCGTGAGATAAAGACTATCTTGGAGAAGACTGTTGCCCCAAACAAGAAAGATTGGAGTGTCAGACTTGATGATGCTCTATGGGCTTATCGAACGGCTTACAAGACTCCCATTGGGATGTCTCCATTCAGATTAGTCTATGGAAAGACTTGCCATCTTCCTGTCGAACTTGAACATAAAGCATATTGGGCGGTGAAGCAGTGCAACATGCAGATTGATGAAGTTGGGGAGTTCAGAAAACTACAGCTACAGGAGTTGGAAGAGTTGAGATTGGATGCCTATGATAACTCCATCACCTACAAGGAGAAGACAAGGGCATGGCACGATAAACATATCTTGCGAAAGGACTTCAAAGTTGGGGAAAAGGTCCTTCTATTTCAATCGCGCCTACAACTCTTCCCAGGTAAGCTTCGTTCTAGATGGGTAGGACCATATGTGATTACTAATGTCTTTCCTCATGGTGCAGTAGAGCTACTAAATGAGAAAAAAGGAGACATCTTCAAGGTAAATGGTCATAGAGTTAAACCCTATTACGACAGCTTTGTCAAACAGGACGGTGATGAGTTGGTTCTCACTGAACCAAATACTGAGGATCATTAGGAGGTCATAACGTCGAGCCAACGACGGTAACCAAAGGCGCTGCTTGGGAGGCAACCCAAGGTAATAGTTTAGGTATTATTTTCTTTTTGCATTCCGTTTTTAGTTTATTTTTGGTTTGTTTGGGCATACTAACACTGCAGGGAGAAAGAACAAAGGAAAAGGACGAAAAAGAAGCTGGCCGCCCCGTCGCCAGCCAGGCCGCCCCGCGGCTAGGTCACAGCGAAATCCCTTCGTGAAGATCGCCGGCCGCCCCGTCACCTGCCCTGGCCGCCCCGCGGCCCAATCCGGATAGAAATTTTTAAAGGGGCCCGAGTGGGCCCCCACTTACCACACTAAATAAACCCTAACCACTCATTTTTCTTTCCTCTTTCTCACATAGCCGCCCCCTCGCCATAAACATCTTCTTCTTCCATCTTCATCCTCTTGAAACTCCATTGAAACCAACCTCCAAGCTTTCCACTTTCACCCAAAATTCCACAAAACTACTCTTTTCTCACATTCTTTCTTCACAAAATCCACCTTATCTCCTATCTCTCCTAGATCTACACACAAACCCGCACTCCCAAGGTTTTTCAAGGAGCTTCTTTCGGATCCACGCCGGAGTGAGAGAATTTGGGACGTCGGAGAGCAGATCCGACGTCGGAGAGCCCAGATCCGGAAAATCGTCGGCCGCCCCGTCGCCTTTCGAGCCGCCCCGCGGCCATCCTCGTCGCCGGCCGCCCCGTCGCCCTCCTCGGCTGCCCCGCGGTCTCTGCAGTGTCTCGCCAATTGTGAGTTTTTCTTGACTTTCATTATGTTGGGCGATTTTCTTAACTCAGATTCATAATGTCTCGACCTCATGGCATGAGTAAGAGTCAGAAAGAGAGGTTGACTGCTCTGAACACTAGAAACTTCTTTGTAACAAAATTCTTACATGAGCCTACCTTAAGATTATTACAGATGGATGTATGCACTAGGCAATTATTAGAGCATGGGGGCCTAGGTGAGTTTTTAGGGAAGAATGCTCTGACATATCCAAGCTTATGTAAGGAGTTTTTAGCAACTTTGAGTGTGGGGCGTACATATATTGAGTTTCGATTACTTGGGAGGGATCATCAGCTATCGAAGGAGAGATTGGCATAGATTTTTGGTATTACTGCTGCGCCGACTGCTGGCTGGCTTGATGTGTGCAAGGGAGAGGGCCCTGTGGCTTTTTGGATGGCATCTACTAGGGCACCTTTTGAGGCCAAGAAGGGCCATTACAATTCCAGCATTCGTCATCCTGCATTACGACTGATTCACAAGGTTCTGCGCGAACACCTTCTTTGCACAGGCTGAGGTCAACAAGATCTCGCTGAAGGATATGTCATTTCTATGGTGTCTGACGCCAGAGAGCCCGGTGATTCCAGGTTGGGTGGATCTGTTTCTGATGAACTGCAAGGACATACTGGACAAGCGCAACAAGGCGACCATCAGCTTTGGGGGTCTTATCACCCTCATAGCTCGCGCATGCATCGATGTGAGCGCTGTCCATGATGCTCAGTATGGCTCATTTCTGTATGATGAAGCCCAGCTGAGGAAAGCTGGCCACCTGGAGGGCAGGGCGCCGATGTGGATCTGGAGGGCAGGCCATAAGGGGAGGATTCAGTTGAGATTGCCCGTCATCTCCCTTTTGGCCCTACAGCAGTTGATTTTTACATGGGAGATGAGATGGATGGGGATGATGATGATGAGGAGGAGGAGGCTCCTGTTGCTGAGCAGGACGATGCTGAGGATGTTCCCAGAGTTCAAACGGATTTTGGAGGTAGTGGTGCTGGAGCTTCTGGCACAGCTGGAGGTGCTGGTCCAGACTACTACTCGCTGGAGCAGAAGATGGCTGATATGTATCTCCAACAGAATACTATGTGGGAGCATCAGCAGATGATGTCGCGTCGTCAGGACGCCATGTGGAAGCACCAGTAGAGGATGTCCCAACGACATGATGTGATGTGGGACCAGCAGCAGCAGCTATATGTGGAGATTGGAGACATTCGTCGGGATGTACGTGGCTTGACTTCTCACCTGGAGGATGTCTCTAAGGGCCAGGCAGCAATCAGACGGATGCAGGAGCAGATGTGGCAGAGGCAGGAGGACTTCTATCGATACGCCTATCCACAATTTCCACCATACCCGCCGCCGCCACCACCTCAGCAGTGAGCATGTCAGCTGTTTCTTTTCTTTTCCCTTTTTCTTTTATTTTGATGCTTTTGTTCTCTTTTCTATATTGAGGACAATGTCAAATTTAAGTGTGGGGGAGAAGACTTACATGTCACGTTTGTACTTAAGCTTGCACTGCATTTTACCTTTTAAAAGTTTGCATGTTTATTTCTATTGGTTGTATGCATGTTTAGTTTCTGGCATTGATTTTTCCTATTCTAAAAAAAAATGAAAAATGAAAAAAAAAAAAAGAAGTTCTAGTTCTTGCATTATTAGGAATAGGTCTTATTTCCCCATATGGATGCCGTTTGTCCTCCATTTTATCTATTGAGATTTATTCCCCATGATGTGCTTGGATTGTTGAAGCCTTCGATATATGTTTTCTATACTATTTGGTGAGCATGATTGATTAATGATTGAGCACATAAAATCTTGAATTTTTGGGTGATCTTGAAGTTCTAGACATGTCCTGGTGAGCTTATTTTGACCTATTCAGGACTACACTTTATTGAGTCCTCTTGCTTGTTGTGTATACTCTCTTCAATTACTTCCTCTTTGACTTGCATTGAGATATCTTGTTCAATGCTGCATATAATGATTTCTGCACATGACTTAAACATGATTGAGGCACCTTTATTAGCCCTATTTGACTCTATTCCCACCTTACATATTATCCTCTGCTTGAAGCCAGTTTGAGCCTAATTGCCTATTCTTTTATAGCTCCACAAGATTTTTCCATAGCCAATGATAGCCTGACCCCATCCGGGAATTTAGGAATAGTTGGTGAATATCTATAGAGTGGATGATGGTTTGTAGTGGTGGATTGTATGTTTGAGGTGTATTTATGAGATGTTTGATTCTTGCTAGCATATTTATTACTTGGGACCTAATGAGGATAAAATTCACTTAGGGGCAAAAGTCAAGGAAAATCATTTGATATAGCATGAATGAAAAAAAAAGAAAAAAAAAGAATAAAAGAATGAGTTGACTATGGTTTCTAAAGTTTTATGCTTGAGATTGGTGTTGTTTGGCATTATAGAGATATGGTATGAGGAGTTTATGAGTGGTTTTATGATTTGGTAGCTTCCTTAGTTCCCGGATTATGAGCACCACATGACCAAAATTGTTCCATACCTTATATGTTCTACCTTGGCCCCATTACAACCCAATCAAAAGACCTCATGATTTTTGTTATGTGTAGAGTCACCAGCGGTGGAGAATTAGAACACTGGTGCAAGACTCTTGTAGCTAAGTTCTTGAAGATTGAGTTTTGAGCGTAAACATTTAACCATAAACACTTGAGCGAGAGTGAAACACATATCCTTTGTGAGGTCTAGAATGGATATGGTTGCCTGATTTCAGTGATTATTACAATTATGTGCTATGATGTTGTTAATCTATTGTGTTTGCTCGTTTTTCATGCACTTAAAGAATATTGAGGTGTGGATACATGAATTGCTATTCTGTGGGGCTGCAGAGTTGAGTTTTCTATTGCTTGAGGACAAGCAAAGGTTCAAGTGTGGGGGAATTTGATAAAGCATATTTAGTAGTGCATAATAGATTGCATTTAGCATAGTTTAGTTGTGAATATTGCATTTATTTAGTTGAATTTACATAATTACTTGTTGAGTTAGAAGAGGCGGAATCTACATGATTTTATGGTTTATTTCAGGTAAAGTAGATTGGAGGTGGAATGAATCAGAAAAGAGCGAAAATAATCTAAAGAAGAGTAGAGAAGCTGCAAAGACAAAGAAGCAGCAGCTCGGAAGAATCGCTGGCCGCCCCGCAGCTCGAAGAGAGAAACGGAAGACTTCGCTGATCGCCGGCCGCCCCGCGGCCTGGCTTGGCAGCCCCGCGGCCCGTGCAGAAACTGAACATTAATTCCGGATTTTACTTAGGGTTTTTATTAAGTTATTTGGCCGACTTTCTAAAGACTATTTAAGGCTTTTCTAGTTATTATTGTCATTCACCTTATGCACTTTATTCCATTGTTGAGAGCGCCGTTGAGCATGAGCAACTAAACTCTCAAGGTTTCGCCTACAGTTTGGATCTTTGATTGCTGAATTGTGAGTTTCTTAATCTAGTTCTTATTCATATTCCAATGTTTTGACTTCTTTGTGCTTAATTGCTTGAATGTGTTTTATTCTCTCTGGCCTGATCAACTAGTTAGAGTAGATTCATTCAATTGCTAGGGTTTTGCAGATTCCTCATAGCAAATCTTAACCCAAGTGGCAATCATATCCCTTTAGGACTCGTAGGACTAATTGGATGTGTAGGAAGTTGAATACATGTTGAATATCGACTCGTAGCTTGATATTATGTGTACCTTGGTTAATTCATAATCTTAATGCTATCTCTAGGTTGAATCTTAACCGTGTTAGGGTTACTTAGAGATAAGGGTTGCTAGGACTCGTAGGACTAGTAATTTACCTAAGATCTGGACAAGGACATTGATAGGAAAAGACAAGAACTAGAGGCTGAAACAAGGATCGAATTCATCAATCGAAGTGATAAATTGTAGGTGAACCTATTTCTCTCCACTGCATTCTACAATCTATTTACTTTGTTTGCTTACTTCCGCTTTGATAAAAGGCGGATCTTTTACACACCAAAAACCCCCATATTCTCTATTAGCGATTAGAATTATACTTGAATTGAATAGATTTCCCTGTGGATCGATCTCTTGCTTACACACTATACTAGTTGTGAGTTTGAGTATTCTTTGGCAAGAACAGCGATAGGTTTTCCTCTTGTCACTAGTCTAATATCTAATATCTAATATCTAATATAATACTAAAACACATGTTGGAGATGCCACGTGGAGGATTCTCCATCAATCATCCTACGTGTCAATTTTTCCTTAAATTTTGGACCACATTTCATTTAAAAAAATTATCTCAATTTAACTTTTAATAATCAAACTAATTTTTTAATTTAACTAAACAATCAAACTAATTTGAAAATTATTAATTTAACTAAATATGTAATGGCCCGGGATTATGATTCCCGAGTTACGTTTCGAGGGATGAAACCCCTCGTTGGAATCTTGGGCCCCGAGTACAAGTTGAAGGCTTGAAACCGAAGATGTGTAGTTTGAAGTAGGATTTCGCACCCAAATCCGGAAGGTCCATTGGAGACCCCGGGGTAAACCCTTGTACATGTCCTAAGTCTACAACACGAAAAACCCTTTTAACAAGCAAAGGACATATGTTCTGAAAATGATACAACCAGTGCCACGGCAGAGCCTGGTCAAAACAGAGTATAAGTAGGAAGAAATACCAAAAGTATGAATTTGGTGAAGTCAGGGTTCAAACACTCACTCTCCGCCATATGAAAGGACACCGTCATAACAGCACGAAATCAAGTAGTGGAACGGGTACCTGAAACTATACCACAAAATCAGGTCAAGTATTCGCCCTAAAGACCGCGCTGATGACATATAATACGCCTATACCTAGAATAAGAGATGCCTTCATGCGGTACTGAAATCTTAACCACACTATCATGCTCCTAATTCATATATGCAGAATATTAAGTAAGGCCTTAACAAAGAATATCAAATGGTATATCCTTCTTCTACCCCCCCTCCCCCCCCCCCCCCCCCCCCCCTTCCAGATTGGATGGAGACAGGCCAGTCCGATGCTATAGCATAACAAAGCTCATCATCATACCTCATCTCTTGCTCATCTATCTCATGATATATAAATGACTCAAGGAGGACAACACCCGATCAAGCTGGGCTGCCCTATGAACCTAGCAAGGACCCTAGGAATTACAGATGACGATCGTTCTGTATTCAAACGCATACAGAATAAGAATGCTCATTCATAAGTGCATGTCCTAAGCATGATACTACATGACATGTTTTTATGCATATGCAACACCTACATACCATATGACACATCAGGCAGGAGGTCCTGGTTACTGAGTAAGTCCCGGAGGACTTACCTGGCTAGAAGATCAGCAAAAGAAGAGTCCAGCACACAGTAGTCACGATCACAGAATATCAACTAATTACATAACGAGAAAATATTGAGTATACTGCTATAGGTTTTCTGATCACATATATTACTCACTCATACAAGCAGACAAATATGCAAGCTCACATCAATCATACCTTCAGTTTATCATGATCAACCATCTCTTATCAACTTAAGATAATCTCCTTATCATACTTAGCCAAATTCGCATATTATTATTATTTCATACTCATACTTTCCATAAGGATATATGTCGTCATCATCATCATCCTAAGTATCGAACATTTAATTTCTTTTAAAAATCACCACAATATCATGCTATTAGTCACACAAAATATACCGTTAGTCAAACGATCATATTATCATGCTAGTTAGTCATCGAGTAAGACTTATTCTCAAGTTAGTTTCAAAACCGTTTCAAATCCGAATTAAACAGTTAAGAATTTCGACCCTTGAAAATACTCACTAAATCCATTTTTCAATTATTTATTAAATTACTTTCCGATGTTTGAAATTCTTTTTTAAATTACTTTTAAGATCTATAACTCTAAAATAATATATTTTAAATTCCCAATAATATTATATTTTATTTTAAATATCGGTAAATACTTAAATAAGTAAACATATAAACTCGAACCGAACCGAACCAAACCTCTTTGAATCGAACCGAACCGAACCGAACCAAACCCGTTAAATCCCATCCGGCTCAACGGTAATCAATTATATAAAAGAAATGAAACGGGACCTACGCGGCTGACTGGGGAAGGTCCCACAACTGCTGACTGGACAGGAGAGGGCCCACGGAGCCTCCTTCTTCCTCCTCCAATTCGAAAGGAGAACTCCCGCCTGAGCTGCTTCGACGCCGGTGGTCCGCGCTCCGCCACGCCGCCGCTGAGCCTTGTCTCAGCGCTGGCTCGTCCGGAATCGCCACAGGTTGGCCCTTGCCGCCTGCTCCTCTCTCGCCCTCCCCGGCTCCCTCACAGCCACCTCTCGCTCGCATCCACGGCCCTCGCGTCTCCGTTGCTCTCGAGCTCGCCGGAACTCGACGGAGTTCAACCCAGCTTCCCGCACTCGACCCTCACTACCCTCCCGACTAGTCTAAGCGAACAAGGATGCATAAAATCGAACGAGGAAAGAAAGGAAGGCTTGGGGTCTCACCGAGGTGTTCGCGAATGTCGGAGCTCCAAACGGAGTTCTGGGCGTCGTCAGAGGCTCTCGATAACTCCTCGGACCTGCGTCAGATGTCGGTGAGTGTGATGGTAGGGCTCGAGAGTAGTTTGGATCGGAAACGAAGGAGAACAACTTACCAGAAGGTTGTTTAGTGATTGAGACGAGCGGTGGACTTCCGGTGGCTCGGCGGTTACGTCGAGTGCTCTGGGGTTGCCGCTGTTGGCCTTTGATGAACGAGGGGAAGACAATGGTGGTGATGACGGTGATGGCGCAGCGAGGCGCGGTGTGTGGTGGTCGTGGCGAGAGGAGGAAGGGACGGTGCCTAGTGGTGGCGGTGATGATAGATGGTGCTGAGTGCAGCAATAGGTGATGGTGATGGTGAAAGGAAGAAGAAAGAGGGATGGAGGGAGATCAGATGTGAAAGACAACGATGGGGTGGTGATGGGTTTAAATGAGGCTTGCGGGCGGGGTTGGTTTTGCAGGGGTAGGGCTTTCATTTCAGGTAGGAGATAGGGGGTAGGTTAGCGGCTCTGAAGGGCTAGGTTGCACGGACACGGGAAACGGAAATGAGAAACGGGGACACGGGGAAGCGACAATTCTAAAAAAATAAAAATCAGGAAACGGCGAGAAAACGGCAATATAAATTATATGTTATTTTAAAGCTCACACAAAGACTAATACATATATTTTTATGAGAGTTACATATATGATGTCCAACTCCAGCTAACACATAAAAAAATAACGACTCGAAAATAGAATTCAACTCAACTCTCATAAACATATAAAAATAGAAAATTAATTGTTCAACCCTTCAACAATGCCACAATTCAACCAAATAAAGATGAGGAAAGCAACAATTAATAATCCAATATAAAACCAAGAGGGAGTAGTTGTCTCAAACAACCAAGCGTGGGCTTATCAGCCAAGAGATCAGATTTGGCCCACAAGCAGCTAAGCCCACAATCAAAAGAATACAAATTATCCAAATGATCAGGAATCCAAGTCCAGCCTTTGACCAGAACACTAACAAACCCTAATTTCATCCCTCGACAATCGGATCTCGCAAAGCCCTGCAAGGAAGCAACACTGTTGGAGCCGAAACCGATGTACTCCTCCCTGAATCTATGGCAACCGACCTGAGAGCCCCACTTTCTGAAGGCGGCGAGTAGGTCGGTGAAGGGATCGGGTGGGTTGGAGTAGTTTGACCTCTTCGCGGCGAGTTCAGAGGGAGGAGAAGGGGAGGCGGACGGGAATTAGGGAGTGCCCGATAAGAAGAAGACAAGGAATAGCGAGATCGCTGCCATTGCTAGCACGACTATGGCTCTGGCGGTGCTTGTGGTTATCGATTTCAAGGGCATGTCGCCGAGATTCAAGCGATTGTTGTGATCGATTTGTGCTTCCTCCTCTCTAGCACCTGCTAAAGGTGAGAAGTGCGATGAGGTGGCGTTTCCGGTTCGTTTCCGAAAATCACCGATCCGTGTCCACGGCGTGTCCAGATGACATGGCATTTCATTGACCGTTTTCAGCCGTTCTTGACCGTTTCCCCGCCGCTTCTTTGCCACTTCCCCGTTTTCCGGTGTCGGACACCTCCAGAAATTATAAAATGATGTTTCCGTGCTTCCTAGCTGAAAGGGGTAGGCTTAGGGTGGCTTCAGATGGGAATTTCATTAAATGGGAGAAGCAAGTGAAATTAAATACCCGATAAAATAATCCCAAATACGCGAATTTTAAAACCCGAATTAGTTTTCAAATTTCAGTTTCCCCGAATTCCGCTTTCTCGATCAATTAGATTTTTAAAACTTAAAAGAATATCGTTATCCGATAATTATTTTAAATTTGCAAGGTAAAAGGACCGAATTAGTCGTCAAAATTTAAATTCTGGTCGGAATGCGTTAACCGAGCCTTAAATTTGATTTAAATTCATTTTTAGATTTCTTTTTTCGAAAATAATAGGATTTAAAATCTGAGCCTTTACCAAATAATCAAACTAATTTAAAAGTAATCAATTAATTCAATATGTATTAATTATCCAAATGTTTACCAATCTATATTATATATATCTGTTTTTTTTACTGATTTCATCCCTTAACAATTTCCATTTTATATATATATAGGGATGTGCTCCGGTGAAAACCAAAATTGCGGTAAAAAACCTGTGAGAACCGGCTTTTTAGCCCGGTTCACTTGCTTTATAACCCGGTTTTGAATAGAACCGATGTATAAAGTCACAAATTTTAACTCGGTTCTAAATAAAACCGAGCTATAAAGTCACTATGTAATTTTAAAACATGAGTTTTTAACACGATTTTTAGGCTTGACCAAACTATAAAGTCATGTGTTATTTTATAACTGGAGTTTTTAGCACGGTTTTTAGGTTGAATCGAGTTGTAAAGTCACCGTGTGATTGAGGTTTTTAGCACAGGTTTCAAATAAATCAAGCTATAAAGTAGTCCTCAAGGTTTTTACCCCAATTTGAGGTTTTCACCGGAGTCAACCCCTATATATATATAGTGTATGGATCATTTGTGCACAAGCCTTAGGGTGTGCACTGTGCACAAATATTATTCGGTGAAATGTGAAATATTATTCGGTGAAATTTGAAACATTATTCGGTGAAATGTGAGTATTATTTAGGGGAATGTGAAACATTATTTGATGAAATTTGAAACATTTCGTATAAATTGTAAGTACTGTTTAGGGAATTGAGGTTTTTTTTTATTTGAAATGGATAAATAAAAAACCAAACATTATTTGGTAGAATGTTAGAAATTATTCAGTGGAATTTAGACGTTTTCATCTGAACTGAAAAGAAAAAAAAAACATAACATTATTCAGTAGAATGTTTCAAATTTCACCGAATAATGCTTTAAATTTCACCGAATAATGTTTCATATTTTACTGAATAATATTTGTGTACAATGCACACCCTAACAACATATATATATATATATATATATATATATATATATATATATATATATATATATATATATATATATATATATATATATATATATATATATATATATATATATATATATATATATATATATATATATATATATATATATATATATATATATATATAGGGATTGACTCCGGTGAAAACCTCAAATTATGGTAAAAACCCGTGAGGACTACTTTATATCTCGGTTTTTTTGAAACCCGTGCTAAAAACCTCAATCACACGGTGACTTTACAACTCGGTTCAACCTAAAAACCGTGCTAAAAACTCCAGTTTTAAAATAACACATGACTTTATAGTTCGGTCAAACCGAAAAATCGTGCTAAAAAGCTAATGTTTTAAAATTATATAGTGACTTTATAGCTCGGTTTTATTCAAAACCGGGCTAAAATTTATGACTTTATAGATCGGTTCTATTCATAACCGGGCTATAAAGCAAGTGAACCGGACTAAAAAGCCGGTCCTCACGGGTTTCTACCGCAATTTTGGTTTTCACCGGAGCGCGACCCTATATATATATATATATATATATATATATATATATATATATATATATATATATATATAGGGTTGGGTTCGGGTACACAAAACTCCAAAAGTGATAAGGAAAGAAGCAATTTGATTGGTCTGTCCGCAATGTTTCGCATGCGCGTGTAGTCCAACCCCAGTGACCCCACACGCTTCCGTCTCTCAGTGCGTACTACCCATGCGCCTATAATATATTAATAAAAACAAAGGTAGTTTTGTTTCAACGTAGAGAAGCGAACCTGCGCTGTTACTTACAGAAGCGGAATAAGCGCACGAACCTACCATTATACCGGGCTGTATTCCACGTTCATATGCCATTAATTAATGAATTCATCTTTTACTTATTTAGTCATTTTCATAAAAACCAGTTTTTTTTTTTATTTTGATTTTTTTCTATTGAATATTAATTGTAGGTTCTTTTTTCCTTTTTTTCATAAAAATCAACAACTTTTTTTTTTGAATTTTTTCTAATGTTAATTAAAATATTATCATATAAATATTTATTAATTACTTTATAGTTGATTCATTAATAATGGTTAAGATTGGTTCTTTGGGTGTGGTTCACATGATTTGGTTCACTAGATGCGGTTCACTGGATGTGGTTCACTGGATTTGGTTCAATCATAATAACTTGACGAACCACTTTTTTATAGCTTGACGAACCACTTGTTTATAACTTCATGAACCGATTAACCACTTCTTAATAACTTGATGAACCACTTCTTTATAGCTTCATGAACCGATTCTTTATAGCTTGATGAACCACTTCTTTATAGCTTGATAAACCACTTTTTGATAATTTGATGAACCACTTCTTTATAGCTTCATGAACCACTTCTTGATAACTTGATTAACCATGTCTTGATAACTTAATGAGCCACTTCTTCATAAATTTTTTATAGCTTGATGAACCACTTCTTATAGACCCATGAACCACGTCTTTATAGCTTGATGAACCACTTCTTAATAACTTGATGAACCACTTCTTTATAGCTTCATGAACCACTTCTTTATAGCTTGATGAACCACTTCTTGATAACATGATGACCCACTTCTTATAAGCCCATGAACCACTTTTTTATAGCTTGATGAACCACTTCTTGATAACATCTTTATAGCTTGATGAACCACTTCTTGATAACTTGATTAACCATTTCTTGATAACTTGATGAACCACTTCTTCATAACTTCTTTATAGCTTGATGAACCACTTCTTGATAACTTGATGAATCACTTCTTATAGGCCCATGAACCACTTCTTGATAGCTTGATGAACCACTTCTTGATAACTTGATGAACCACTTCTTATAGGCCCATGAACCACTTCTTTATAGCTTGATGAATCAGTTCTTGATAACTTTACGAACTACTTCTTTATAGCTTCATGAACCACTTCTTTATAGCTTAATAAACCACTTCTTGATAACTTGATGAACCACTTAGTTTAAAATCCTGAACCACTTGGAATAAAACCCCTGAACCAGTTGGTTTAAAACCATGAACCACTTGGTATTAAACCCCTGAATAACCTAGTATAAAAACCCTGAACCAATTGGTATTACAACCCCTGAACTACTTTGTATAAAAATCTTGAACCACTTGATATTATAACCCCTGAACCACTTTGTATAAAAATCTTACAAATTGCAAACATATTCTATTGTTTAGTAGCAGCAAACATATTATATTGTCCAGTTTCTTCTTCCCCCGGAGGTCGAAACAATGGAAGCTATTTTGATTTGAATTCCTCGCAATCCCTTCAACAATTGTGGCTCATCTTCGCTCAAACTCGTATGCCCACTGAGAGCTCAAACTCGTGCACTGTATGCCAACTTGATTTAAATTCCTTATTCGCTTCTGGAAATTTAGAGGTTGAATTGTGGGCTCTTCTAATTAAAAAAAAAATAAATTTGAAGAAAATATCTTTATGTAGTGCACGAGTCTCTTGGTCGAGGACGGAGGTTACAATCCCCGTATCACAATTAAATTAGCAATAGGCCACACAAAAATTCATATTTGAAACCACAAAAATTAGCAGTAGGCGCGGCGACTGTGGATCGAAGGTGGATGATTCGGACGGCGCGGCGGAGGGAGGAAGAGGGCGAGGGAGAACGAAAGCCTGGGGGCGGTGGCGGAGGGTGGTGGCGAAGACAGGGGCGGCGCGCGATAGGAGGGAGGAAAGAGGAGGAGAAGCAGGATCGATCGGAGGGAGGGAGGAGGAAGGACAAGGGGTGATGGCTGAGACAGGGGCGGCGAGGATTGGAAGGAGGAAGGAGAAGGAGGAAAGAGGAGGATAGGAAGGAGGATAGGGCGGCACCGATGGGGGGAGGAAGGAGGAGGAGAAGCATAATCTCTCAATTTTTGATTGCCGGAGTTTTCGTTCCACTGGAAAAGAGCACACAAAAATAAATTTGAACAGAAGTAAGGAAGCACATGCGTGATGTTCACCCAAAAAAAAAAGCGCGTGTGTTGTTTCTTAATCAACCAATCAGGTCACTTCTTTCCTTCTCACCGGACCGGATACTTCTCACTTGAACCCTCCCATATATATATATATATATATATATATATATATATATATATATATATATATATATATATATATATATATATATATATATATATATATATATATTGATTGATTTATATATCCTTAAATAGAATATACAATAGACATTTCTTTCATATCCATATATATATGTGTGTGTGTGTGTGTGTGTGGATATGAAAGAAATGTCAATGAAGATATATAAATCAATGAAGATATTCATATATATATATGAATATCTCCATTCATATCCATATATATGAATATATATTTCTTTTATATTTTATATAATTTTTATATATATTACGCAATCATTCTTCCATATTTTTCTACCCTTTTTTGGACCTTTATATGGTTTCCTTACCCGAAATAACTTCTACCCTCATTATAAACGTCATTCTCATTGAATTGATTTATGCATTACTCCCTGCTCTTTTGCTTTACCTTTCATATTGTTTGAACGGTTTCAATGGTTGACATGAATGAATCAGGTGGTCGGCCAGTTCAAAAACCAAAGGCAATTCGAATTGTACATATCCAAATGTGGCAAATTACAACAACAACAACAACATTTCCAGTTAATCCCGCCTAGGCAGGGTCTGGGGGGCCCAGATGTACGCACTCTTTCCCCGACCAGGTCGGGAGAGTGTTTCCTAGTGGCCCAAGCACCTGCGAAAACTCATAGAACAACTAAAGATAGAAGTACAAAACAAAAGTTAAATAGAACTTTATTAAAATTTTCATTGAATCGAATTACATTATGTTTAATGGATTGAGATTGTGCTGGGGAAGTCGGAGAACTTTGATGAGTTAATGGATGTTGCAACTGAAGCTGGAGCTATGGAAGAGCAAAGTTAAATAGAACTTTATTAAAATCGATAATTTCAACAGTCTCTCTCTCCTCGCTCTCTCTCTCTCTCTCTCTCTTTCTCTCGCTCATTAGTTGTACGCTCAGGCCACCGCCACCGGCCACTCCCGCCGGCCGTAGCCTGCCGGCCACCTCCCGCAGCCCGCCACCCGTCGCCCCCCCTCCAGGTTCTCCTCTCACTCTCCCCTCCCTTCCCTCCCTCTCCCTCTCCATCTCCCTCTCCCTCTCCTCTCCTTCACCCCGCAGCCCGTCTCAACCCAACACCGCACTATCCTTCCCCCCTCACCCGACCGTCCCCCTCACCCCTGCCGGCGATGTGGCCAGCGCCCTTTCTCCCAGTTCCAGATCCACTCCCCCTCCTTCTCCTCCTTCCTAGCCCTAACCCTAATCGACCCCAGCCCTTGAACCTTAAGCCGCCTAAATCCCTAAAATCTCAACCCTCCCTTCACCGGTGGCCCAATCCCCAACATATAGCAGCGTAGCAGCCTAGCCCATGCCTAAGCCATAAGACCTAGACCCAATTCCGATCTTCTCTCTCCCGACCCTTACCCCTACTCCGGTGGTAGCCTTTTCCCGACCCCAGCCCCTAAGCTTTGGTCTGTCCCCGACTCGCAGAGGCGGCTAGTTGTGCTCGACGGGCAATCACATTTTGGGACCCAGTGCGTGTGGAGGGTTGGCCTCTTCGGCCCCGTGATCGGGGCGCGGTAACATCGATCCTTACCTTTTTCGTGTAGTTTAAGCGGTTTGCTTTTTCGATCCGCTACGTTGGCTACTTATTTTCCTTCCTATTTTAAGTTTTGTCCTTTGCTTCCGGGTGGATTGCTTTCCTCCTCCGATATTAGTCCCTCACTTTCATTCGATTCATTCGTTTTTTTTCATTCTTGTGATTTATTGCTTTGATTGATAGCTTGATCCATTTGTTGCATGTGTTTTAGTGTTTAGAGTTTCGTGGTTAGTGCATTGATTTATTTGATTCCTTCCTATTAATACTTGGGTGATTTACATTCCTTAAGAGTATTCATTCCTTTGTTTTGGGTGTGTTTATATCATAATGTGTTGTCTATTTACTGGTTTGTACCTGTTATGATACGTGGATTGTCTCGTAATCCGGTAGCATTTCCTTACTTCGGGTGCTTATACTCTTTGCCTCCGCGACATTAGATTCGGCCGGTTGTTAGTTCCTTGTCTCTGTGTCCTTTTAGCTCTCTGTTGTGGTTTCGCTTTCGGGGTTTTGTATCTTGGCCGAATGTCTCGTCCGGTGGTCTCTTGTCCTCGTCCGGCTCAGGGGGTGTCGTCCGTTCGGTTTGGCTCCTGGAATATTAGATCCCTTACGGGTAAGTCAATTGAACTTGTCAAGATTCTGAAGAACAGAAAGGTCGACATTGCTTGTCTTCAGGAGACTAAGTGGGTGGGTAGTAAGGCTCGTCTGATCGATGGGTGGAAGTTGTGGTACTCGGGTCTCGACCGTAAGAAGAATGGAGTTGGCATTTTGGTCGGGGATCGGTGGAAGGATCGGGTTGTGCGCGTCGAGCGTGTGAATGACCGGCTGATGGCGATTAAGTTAGTGATGGAAGACTCTTTTCTGCATGTGATTAGTGCCTACGCTCCTCAAGTAGGTCGAGGAGTGGAGGAGAAGAGGAATTTCTGGGAGGCTTTGGATGCTTTGGTTGGGACTATTCCGGCTTCAGAACAGTATGTCATTGGAGGCGATTTCAATGCTCACATAGGCAAGGATAACGACAGGTTTGAAGAGGCTCATGGAGGTTTTGGCTTCGGAGAGAGAAATGATGGAGGGGTGGCGTTGTTGGAATTCTCCATTGCGTTCGGGAGTGTCATCTGCAACTCCTGGTTCCGCAAAAGAGATGAACACTTGATTACTTTCGCCAGCTCGGTTGGAAGGTCGCAGATCGACTACTTTCTGGTCAGAAAGGAGGACAGGCGACATTGCAGGGATTGCAAGGTGATCCCCTTTGGAGGAATTTCAACGCCACACCTACTTCTTGTTTTGGACTTGGAAGTCCATGGTCGCATTCGAAAGAGAACCCTCAACTTGTCTTCGAAAATCAGGTGGTGGCAACTTAATGATTCATCTGGGCGTCTTCTGAAAGAGAAAGTTTGGCAAGCGGCTGAGCAGATAGGGTTTGGGGATCAGTTGAGCAATGCAGATGCGATGTGGAGCTCTTTGGCGGGTTGTATTCGCAGAGTGGGTAGAGAGGTTTTGGGGGTGTCTAGAGGAGGGTCTGGGCCCAGTCGGGGCGAGGCTTGGTGGAATGAGGAGGTGAAGGCTAAGGTTAGGGAGAAACAGTTAGCGTTCCAGAGATGGTTACACAGAGGCATTGGAGAAGATGGTGTGGAGCTCAGGTTCAGGTACAATGTGGCTAAAGGGGAGGCAAAGCGAGCAGTTGCTAAGGCTAAAGACAAATACTTTGAGAGTATGTACAAGGCCCTTGACGAGAAGGGAGGGGACCGAGTTCTCTATCGCTTAGCTCGCCATAGAGAGAGGATGAGCAGAGACATCGACAGTGTTAGATGCATCAAAGATGAGAGTGGTCTTGTGTTGGTTGATGATTAGCTGATCAAGAGGCGATGGCAGAGGTACTTCTCAGATTTGCTCAATGAGGATTTAAACTCTTCGGATTGGAGTTCCGGTCCATCGGAACGTATCGAGTATGGATTCCACCGGCGCATTTCTATAGAAGAGGTTAAGGAAGGTGTCTGTAGGATGAAGAACGGTAGAGCTTCAGGCCCCGACGATATTCCAGGGGATGTTTGGAAATGGTTAGGGGCCAAAGGATTGGTTTGGCTTACATCGCTTTTCAACACTATCCTAAGGTCCGCTAAGATGTCTTCGGAATGGAGACTTAGTAAATTGGTCCCGGTCTACAAGAACAAGGGGGATGTACAAAGCTGCAGTAACTACAAAGGAATCAAGTTGCTGAGTCACACGATGAAGTTATGGGAAAGAGTTGTAGGGGCCAGACTTCAGAGATTGGTCAGCGTTTCCGAGAATCAGTTTGGCTTCATCCCGGGCAGATCAGGAGTGGAAGCTATCCACCTGCTAAGGCGCGTGATCAAGATGCACAGAGACAGGAAGAAAAATCTGCATATGGCCTTCATCGATATAGAGAAGGCCTATGATAAGGTTTCGAGAGGGCTACTTTGGAAATGCTTGGTTGAGAAAGGAGTGCCGGGGTCGTATATCAGAGTTATCAGAGATATGTACGAGGGTTCGCTGACAAGTGTTAGAACGCCGTGTGGTGATTCAGAGTATTTTGAGGTTCGAGTGGGGCTTCACCAGGGTTCAGCGCTCAGTCCGTTTCTTTTCACTCTAGTTTTGGATACTCTTTCTGCTCCACTCCAATAAGAGGTACCGTGGTGTATGTTGTTTGCTGACGATATTGTTCTTGTGGACAACTCAAGATCGGGTTTGGCTTGCAGGCTAGAAAACTGGAGAGAGGTGCTGGAGTCCAAGGGATTCAGAATGAGTAGGACTAAAACCGAGTATGTCCAGTTTCGTTTTGGAGATGACAGGGACCCAGGGACATCAGTTTTATTGGGGGATGATATTGTCCCAAGGAAAGAGTATTTCAAGTACCTTGGCTCGTACGTTCAAAGTGATGGGGGTGTCAATAGAGATATCGAGCATCGAGTCCAGGCGGGATGGCTGATATGGAGAAGAGCGTCAGGAGTGCTGTGTGATAAGAAAGTTCCGGCTAAACTGAAAGGGAAATTGATATGCGATATGTTCTATAGCGCATTTAGTAGTTTTTGTCATCATCTACATGTCATTATGAGAGATATTTGTGTGAACTTGGTGATTCGAAACCTGTTGAAGAAGTTGAAGAAATCATGCAAGTTACAGAAGAGCTGAAGTGAAGAAGTTCGGAAGCAGCTGGAAGGCTGGTGAGTCTGGCGCGCCCGCGCTGCACTTGACGCGGCCGCGCTGCTACTGGCGCGCCCGCGCTGCTAGGAGGAAGTGCCCGCGTCGATTCACCAGACAGAAGTGGCAAGACGAGACACTGACGCGCCCGCGCTGCTACATGGCGCGCCCGCGTCGGTCCCTGGAGTCGGATTCCTATCCGAGTTTCCCCTATCTTATTAGTTTTAATATTATATTTTATATTTTTACGGGATGTTAAACCCGATTTTATTAGTTTATATAGGCCGAGAAGGCAGCAGTAGAGAAATTAGGTTATTCTCCAGAGACGTATTTCCCTTTTGTTCATCTCACAAACCCTATGGAGAACTAACTCTCCTTTGTTGCACTTGGTTCTTTGAAGCCTTCAATTGATTTGGTTGTGAGTATTCTACTCTTGTTCGTCCTTTGTTAATTGTTTCGATCTCCTGAGCTTATTGCTTGATTGCTTATTATTGATTTATCTGGATTGATCACCTAGGTTTATCGATACTAGTCATATTGCTAGGGTTTCCAATTCCAGGTTTGGGGTTGTAGATTCATTGTAGCAAACACAATCTCCATACGCGGGTTGCTTGTGGTATATTGTGAGGGAGATTCGATTACAGGCTATTTTAACGGGTTGTTAGAATCGCTTGTATCTCATTATAATTCATGTTTGAATGCTATCGCTTTATTATTTGGTGAAGGTTTTCCCTTGTAATTTGGTGATAAGTGCTTTTAGGACTGGTAGGACTAAAAGCTATTACACGATCTGAATTGAGAACAATTACTGGACATTAGAACTTGAGATTCATAGAATGCGATGATGAACCATCTCAATTGTTGTGCGGATAATTACCTGGTGTGATACTTTTCCATCATATATTCGCAACCTCTTATTGCAACTTGTTTTGTCACCATTGCTTACACACAAAACTCCCCCTTGAATCGGTTACTTTTGGGTAATAATACTTGCTTTTACAATTGATTCTGTTTCCCTGTGGGTTCGACCCTAACTTACCTACTATACTTGTTATAGTTTGCATCTTAGGAATTTACTTTGATTTGGCATAACGACTTTAGGCCTGTCAGAAATTCTACAAGGTGGTTGTTAGACCGACCTTATTGTATGGTTCAGAGTGCTGGCCCGTCACCAAAGCTCAAGAACAGAAGTTGCCAGTGGCTGAGATGAGAATGTTGCGATGGATGAGTGGGCATACGAGACTTGGCAGAATCAGAAATGAAGACATTAGGAGCAAGGTTGGAGTTGCTAGTATTGTGGACAAGCTGCGAGAGTGCAGATTGCGGTGGTTTGGGCACGTTCGGCGTAGACCTGCATCGGCGCCTGTTCGTAGGTGTGAGAGTTTGGAGTTAGGAGCTATTTGTAGACGTAGAGGTAGACCGAAAAAGAGCTGGATGGAGGTTATTCGGCAGGATCTCAATCTGCTAAACTTGTCGGAAGAATTGGCTTTGGACAGAGACCGCTGGAGGAGGTCTATTCGGGCTTATGATGTTTAGCCGTACTAGGCTGGGTGTTTTGTCCTATTGTTATGCTTATATTCACCCTTCCTCTTTGCTTCTTCGTGCCTCTTTGTCTACTGTTTAGCATGCTTCAATGGGAGTGATATGTCTACTATTTTGGGTCTATCGGAAACACTCTCTCGATCTATTCGGGGAAAGAGTGCGTACATCCTGACCCCCAGACCCTGCTTAATTGCGGGATTGACTGGGTAGTTGTTGTTGTTCTTGATAATTTCAACAGTCTGTAAAGTTTCAAATATGTGATTCAATAATATGTATTTCAATTGGTTCTTTAAAATATGTAATTTCAGCTTTAAAATCTATAATTTCAGCAATATGTAATTTTATAAATCTATAATTTTGAAATCTGTGAGTTCAGCAATATGTATTTCAAGAATCTGTAATTTCAGGAATATGTGAATTCACAAATCCGTGAGTTCAGCAATATGAATTTCAGGAATTTCAGTTTTGAAATCCGTAAATTAAGTTTTAAATTATGTAAATTCAGTTTTAAAATCTGTATTTCAACAATATGTAATTTTAGAAGTATGTAATTTCATAAATCTATAATTTTCAAATCTGTGACCCCAGCAATATGTATTTCAAGAATTTGTGATTTTAGATTTTTCTAGGCTGAAGATAACTAATGGAACTGCGATCTTACTTAGAAAAGTATGATCATTAACATTGATTGTCTATGAAATTATGAGGAGTTGGTGACAGAGTATAGAATTTGCAGCTTAGTACTTTAGAATTTTGTAACAAAAGCTGAGCAACATTTTGCAACAGAAGTTTACCAATTGAAGCCTAAAACATGGTAGAGAGCACATTGATTCATCAATCTTTCTATATTCATCAATATATTTCTATCTACTTTATCACTTATCTTCCATCTAGACTTAATTTCTTAGGAATTCGAAATTATCAATCTAAAATTCAGTCTCAAGTTTTAGCATTTGTTATTCTTTTTTTAAGTTTTATCAATCTGAGTTAAGTTTTAGCACTCTGAAATTCAATTTGGAATCATCAATATGAAAGTTATTGCCAAATATCTAATTTCATCAACTTTTTAATTAATTTTTAAAATATGTGAAAGTGTTTTAGTGATGTTGATGATGTTTCAATAAGCTTGACCGTGTGTTAGTGTTTTCGAATTTTTTATGCATGCCTACATCTCTCAATTAATCGACGGAACAATTCAAAGAGAAGGAACGTAGATAATCGTGATAAAGACCACATTTATTTACTTTTTTATTTTGTGATATAAACATTTATTTACTTTGAGATTGATAATTATGTTATATATATATGTATTTTGTGGCAGTGGTATGTTTCACCGTGTTATTCCTTGCTTAATTTAACTCTATATCAGACCTATGTCATATTAAACATATCTTATGATTTTCGAAATTTTAAGCGATATAATTCATCTTACCATTCTATGACTCATTAGTTTTTCATTCGTAACATTTTTTATGAATAACATGTACAATACAAGTATATTCTATCTACTATTATCGGGATACCTATATAATATATATATAAGATTTTTTTTAAAAAGCGTCATTGGCGCGGGCATTCTACTAGTATAATACTAAAAGAGACATGAAAAATCCTATGTGGAGGGCTCTGGTCGAATTCGCTTGCATGTCGTTCTCTGGTGTAATTTGGGCCGAGTTTTTTTGCTACGTCAATTAATAATTACCCAATAAATATATTTAAGCCACGTTAGACGATAACCCCATTTATTTATAATGTGTCATCCTAAGTGTCCTATTTAATTAATGATTAAATTAATTTTATTATAAATATTCAACCTTATATCTTACAAATCTTATCATTTTACCTTAAGTTATTTTGTAAATATTTTATTTAGAAAAAAATCTAGATTAGATTAATTTATATGAAAAAAGGTTAGATTTGTTTATCGCTAATGAAAAAATTGATTAAATTATATATATATATATATAGGGAAGCTTTAAAATGTAAAAACTCCTTAACGTGTAAAATCTGCTTAACGTGTAAAATTTATTTTTTTAATTAATTAGAACACGCGCTGTACAGCTCCCTCTCTCGGCGTCCCGCTGCCCCGCACCCGCACCCACCTCCGGCCACGTCGTCGAGCCACCTCCGGCCACCAGCGACCAGCCGCCCTCGAGCCCACCCCGGTGCGCAACCCCCGAGCCCTGGACTGGCCTGGTTCGAGCCATCTGCTGCCCCGACGCGCCCACCTCATCGCAACACCATCGAGCCACCAGCAGCCTCGGTTTTCGGCCTCCCACGCCACCCACGAGCCACCTCCGGCCACCAGCCCCGACCAGCTCGAACCCCCTCCCTCAGGCGCACCCCCCGAGCCCGGAACCCCCATGGTTCGAGCCCAGCCGAGCTCACACCGAGCCCATCTCTCCCGACAGACCTGTTCGACGTTTTTGGCTCGGAATACCTTCGAAATCCCGATTTTGCTCCTTGTTTCCACTCGAATTTGGTATGATTTCTAACCCTAAACTTGTTTATTACAACTATTTAGATTGTTTGAATGATTTAGGTTGAGATTGAAAACCTAGGGTTTGATTTAGGAGCGGAATTTGGGGCTTTTTGCCAAAAGCCAAATTGATTGAAATTGATGATATGGTTGTGTTGTTGGGTTGATTTTGAGCTAATTTCATGTTCATATCATTGTCAAATTGTTTATGGATCATGAGCTAATTGAATTTTAGAATTTTAGATTGCGATATGTTTTAGAATTTGGGGCTTTTTGCCAAAAGCCAAATTGATTGAAATTGATGATATGGTTGTGTTGTTGGGTTGATTTTGAGCTAATTTCATGTTCATATCATTGTCAAATTGTTTATGGATCATGAGTTAATTGAATTTTAGAATTTTATATTGCGATATGTTTTAGAATTTGAGGCTTTTTGCCAAAAGCAAAATTGACTTAAATTGATGATATGGTTGTGTTGTTGGGTTAATTTGGAGCTAATTTCATGTTCATAGCATTGTCAAATTGTTTATGGATCATGATCTAATTGAAGTTTGGAATTTTATATTGCGATATGCTTTAGAATTTGGGGTTTTTTGCCAACGGCCAAATTGACTAAAATTGATGATATGGTTGTGTTGTTGGGTTGATTTGGAGCTAATTTCGTGTTTATAGCATTGTCAAATTGTTTGTGAATCATGAGCTAATTGAATTTTAGAATTTTATTGCAATATGCTTTAGGTCGATTAGGTTCTTCTATTTTAGCATAAAAATCATAATTTAGCCTATTAGCTCAATTGGTAGAGCAATGTGCGTTTGCACAAAAGATGTGGGTTCAAATCCCACATAGGTTACATAATAGACAAGAGCGCAACAATCGCAAATTGTTAATCATGCACGTTATAATCTAAGTTATGCACTTTTTAACCTTAATTATGCACATTTTAATCTTATTTATGCACTTTAATTTTAAAAGCTTATACGTAAAAAAATCGATTTCAAACTTACATCTATCAACCTAAATTATCCGAGAGGTGAACCCAAACTCTCAAAAGTAAAAAAAAAACTAAATTAAAACATCGATTTCAAAAACACATCTTTTGACTTATTAATGCGCATTATGATCTTACATTTGCACAATTGTATTCTTAATCTGCACAATTGTATCTTACTTTTGCACAATTGTAGTTTAAATTTGCAAAATTGTATCATACTTTAAATTTGCACAATTGCACAATTAAAGTTGCACAAATGCACTTCACAGTTGCACAAATGCACTCCACAGTTGCACAAATGCACTCCACAGTTGCACAAATGCACTCCACAGTTGCACAAATGCACTTCATAGTTGCACAAAATGTATCGAAAACGGGAAAAAGTGCATTTACACATAAAATTAGACATATTTACCAATTTACCCATAAATTAAGCCTATTTCAATTAAAAAAATTTATTATTGAAATAGGCACATTTACCTATTTACCCCATAATGAATTATTTGTCTGCACAAAATAAACTTATATTTGCACAATAAGATGTTATATGTGCACAAAAGCAAGTTATACTTGCACAACAGAAAGTGCTATCACGAAAAAAAAAATTCTGGGCAAAAAAAAAAAAAAAAAAAAAACGGGTCCGAGAAGGGGGGGCAAGGGGGGGCACACGCATGGGCAGGGGGGGCAGACATCCTACTCATGAAATTAGGCCCATTAGTAATTAAATTAGGCCCATTAGTAATTAAATTAGGCCCATTAGCTAATTTTACGCGATAAGCAAATTTTACACGTTAAGGAGTTTTTACATTTGAAGTAAACCCTATATATATATATATATATATATATATATATATATAAAGAGAGAGAGAGAGAGGGAGAGAGAGAGAGAGAATCATTTTATATATGCTCTATTAAAATATCAAACAATCATATTAACCAATAGAGATAGATAATTCAAATCAATAAGTGTTTATCTTTAACAAACAATTAATTTATAAACCAAATTTATGCAAATATTCCTCACATACCAAAATTTATGCAAACATTGCTCACGTACCAATTAATTTATAAACCAAATTTATACAAATATTAGATCCATTATACATATTGCTTTGTTTAGAGATAAAATATTTTTGTTTTAAGAAAAGAATTAGGAAAAGAATAATGAAATTACATCATACAAATTTGAAATTAAATGCCCTTAATCCGTCCATTTCAAATTCCCTTAATCCGTCCATTTCAAATTCCCTTAATCCGTCCTATATATTGAAATTTACAATTAAGTATCATGTGTGTGTGCGCGTGCGCGTGCGCACGTGTGTGCATGTGTGTATATATGAAATTAAAAAGTCAAAAAACAATATTTATATAACTTTTATGATCTTACACATTTTGTGCATGAATAATAAAAGTCGTGTAAAAAAACCGTGAAGATCGCGGACAATAAAACTAGTTAGAGTATATCTCTATTACTATAAAAGAGCAGGGAAGTTCTAATCCCCACCATTTATCTTAGGAGTTATCTACGGCTCAAAATAGCCCAAATTTAGCAGCGTTTACCCTCTCGTTCGTCACCACCCACCTTGGCACCTCCTGCTTCGCTTACCTCCTACCCCGTCTGTTGCTTTCCCTCGTGGTCACTGCCCTTCTATTCGACCTCAGATACTTCACCGCTTGTTCTCCTTCTTAGCCTCATTTATTCCTTCTCTTTCGAGATTCTTCACCGCCTACATACCGTCTTCTTCCTCTTCTTCTACAGTATGCCTTATCCGAATTTTTCGTTTGTTCGCGACTCGAAGAGGTACAACCAATCCAATTTCTAATTGTTTTCGATTTGCTTATTTCTAAAATAGGATTTCTTCATATATCTAATATCCTCTTCTTATTTGTTAATGTTGTTTTGATTTCAATTTAAGGGATTTTGCGCAGCTGTTGATCTCCAGTTTCTCTCCGACGTCAGCTCTAATTCAGAATTAGGTAACCCTCTTATATTTTTCTCCAACTGGTCGTTGTCCTCCTCCCATGCTACACACGATCGGTTAGTTTGATTTTGGCATCCGACTTGGGATTTTTAGTATGATTAATTTCGATTGATGTTTCAACCCTCTCCAGTTTCTTATTCAAGTATCTTTGTTTTTATCCTGAACTAGAAATTGAAAGGAATTTATTGATCAGTCATGGTAGTATCTAATTTAGGTTACAAAACTGATATTTTAGGGTTAGAGGTGGGTAGATTCGATTTTGTTTGTGAGATGTTAAAGATTTGATATCCGCCTAGAAGGTGTTTGGTTAAATGCCTGTTAGTTTTGAGATCTTGAAATTCATGGTTATGACCTTCAAATGGAGAATAAAGGCCTTTAGGTTTAGGATTGATCAAACATTGTATTATCTAATTTAGATTACAAAACTGATATTTTAGGGTTAGAGATGGGTAGATTCGATTTTTTTTGCAAGACATTAGAGATTTGATCTCCGCCTACAAGGAGTTCGATTAAATGTCCGTTAGTTTTGAGATCTTGAAATTCAGGGTTATGACATTCAAACGGAGAATGAAGGCCTTTAAATTGATGATGAGGACCTTTAAATAGAGGATTGGGTTCTGAAATTCAGGGTTATAGCCTTCAACCTAAAGCTGGTGCAATTGAATGGATTGATGTAATTTTAGGGTTGATACTATGAAACGCCAATGATGTCTACTTTCAAGTTCTTACATCAAATCAAATGAATGAGTTTGTTTGGTAGCCTTAATTACAAGTCTATCTGATAGCGCCATTTACTTGATGTAGTGAGAATAGCAAATGCCCTTCAATTTCTCTCATGATTCAGATTGTGACAAAGCCACTTATCATAGTGTAAGATTCGTATATACATGTGGCCTTATTTTCTAGCCACCTTTTGCCTTCTATTTCCCCCCTTCTTTACTGATATATTTTATGTGTAATATTGAGGGTTTGGTGGCCTATATGCACGAGTTTGGGTTTGATAGAGAAGGTCACCCAGTTTGCTACAATGCATATGGGATCTTCAAGGTCAAGGTCATGTATGAGAGGGTTTTTGGGGATGATGAGAAGCTTCAGAGGTTCTTGAGGTGGAGGGTTCAGGTTCTTGAAAGGGGGATTAAGATGCTTGATTTCAGCCCTGGTGGGATCAACTCCATGATTCAGGCCACTGATCTCAAGGACATGCCTAAGAGGGAGCTAAGGGTTGCTTCTAATCAGATTTTTTCACTGTTTCAGGATAACTACCGTGAATTGGTTGCTAGGTAGGTAAGTTGAAATTTTTTCATACCCTTTTCTGGATTTTGGATTTCTGAATCTGGGTTGGCTTTTTTTTGTTGGATTTGTTCTAATTTTGGTGGGTTTTGGTTCAGATCTTCATTAATGTGCCTTGGTACTTCAGCTTGTTGTACACCATGTTCAACCCCTTTCTCACCCAAAGAACCAAGAGCAAGTTTGTGATTGCCAAAGAGGGCAATGTAGCTGAAACTCTCGACAAGTGAGTTCTCTCTCTTTGAATGCATTGACGAATTGCTTAATTTCTTATTATAAGTTAACATCAATTGTTTGGGTGTTTGAAGATTTAAAACTTGAAATACTCTTTTTGTTTATGATAATCTGCTTTATTCATCAGGAACTGATTTTCCTAACATAGCCCTTGTTCTATGATAAAAGTGGAAGGGCTTAAAGGGGATTCCAAAGTGAGAGGAGTTAACTTGGGTGGTTGGTTGGTGATAGAGGGTTGGATTAAGCCTTCACTCTTTGATCGAATCCCCAAATGAGACATGCTTGTGAGCTTCTCCTTTCAACGCTTAGAATTTCATTCAAATTAACCTCATTTCACATTTAATTGAATTTGGATTTGAATTTGTCTATGCAATGTAGGATGGAACTCAGGTTCAATTCAAGTCAGTCACACTACACAAGTACATATCTGCTGCGAATGGCGGCGGCTCTAGCGTCGCGGTTAACCAAGACATAGCCTCTTCATGGGAAACTTTTAGGGTTCGAATCGAACAACACATATAACATTTTGAATTGTCATTTTTAAGTTCTGGTTGAATCCTCCAAATAACTTTTGGTTGATATTGTTTCTTTGAAGTTGTGGAGAGTCTCAAGTACTCAGTTTCAGCTCCGTTCGGTTCAAGGGCAGTTCCTAACTTGCAGCGGAGAGGGAAATGTCGTCTCAGGGATAGTAGCATCACCATCAAGTAACGAAGTTTTCGTTTTCGAAAGACTGAATAGAAGTGGTAGAGTTCACTTAAAGGCCCATGGCGGTATCTATATAAAGGTGAACGTCAGATGTAGGCATTTTTCGTCACTCTCAAAACTTACTAAAACGAAATTTGCCTCCCTTGCATGTGTAGGATATGTCAGAAGACAACCTCACCGCGGATTATCCAGGAACACCCGGATGGGATGACAATGCCGCAACCTTTGAGATGTCGATTGTTGCAAATAACCTTCACGGCGACTTCCAACTAGCCAACGGATATGGTCACAATAAGGCTAAAGTCATCCTCAAGGTAGCTATACTTTGAGTATATATCATTGGTTTTCACGTTGTTTATCTCCTTTCCACGAGTATCATTTGTATGCTCGACAGGGTAGGATCACCGCGACAGTTTCATCACATCCGAAGACTTCAAATTCCTACACCACCATGGAATCATGCAGTGAGGATCCTGGTCGGATGGTGGATTGCTTATGATCCTAATCCTCCTTCGCCTTTCGTTGGAGGGACGTTAAAGGCTTTCGACAACGCGTTTTCATGGGCATTGTAAGTACTCGTCGAGTTTTTACCTACCATGTTTCTATAGCAACATTTTTTTCTCCTAATTCGACATTTGAGTCTTATGTAGAGATCACGGTATAAAATGCATCGTCGACCTCCACGCAGCTCCTGGCTCTCAGAACAAAATGGAGCATACTTCATCTAATTGAAGATTTGTACTAATATTTGAGATCTAAACTCAAGGAGCACATGCAATATTGTGTCGATCATCCAGAGGAAATGAACAAGCTTGGAAAGGCGCAGGCCCAAATTTCAGAAGTCAAGGGTGTGATGATGGAGAACATTGAAAAGGCAAGTTGACTTTGATTATTATATTGGCTTTTTCTATTTATATGCCTTTTAACTGCTAAATTGCTCATGTCCTATTAAAATATCGTTTGGTTTGTATTTTTTTTTGTGCAGATGCTTGATCGCGGTGAAAAGATTGAGATATTGGTGGACAAAACAGATAATCTTCGTTCACAGGTTCGTGCTCTTTTATTTTTGAGTTGTTGTGACAAGCTGAGCTGGCAGTTCTTTTATTTTGAATCTTACGTACTTAATTGCTTACTCTCTTCGTCTTAAAATGCATGTCTTTTTAAGACGGAGCACGAGAATTAAGAAGTAGGTTAAGTGTAATGATTAGATGTAATAAGTAGGTTAAGTGTAATGATTAGACTTGTATTTCTTTTTGAATTTTTGAGGAAGAGAGTAGGGGTGATGTAAAAACTAAAGTAATGATTAGATGTAAAAGTAGATTAAATGTAATGATTAAATCTAAAAAGACATGTATTTTTGACAAAATTACATGGGCTAAAAAGACATGTATTTTGAGACGGAGGGAGTATTATTTATTTATTGCTCCTCAGTCATTCTAAAACTGGAAGCATGAACCTTTTTGATATCATGGTAGGTATTTGTTCGTTTTACTCCGTTTCTTTTGCTTTTTGACTCAATAGATAACAAAAACCTTTTAATTTTCACCCCAGCTGTATGAACATGGTTATTTCAACTTATTTTCTCTTTTAAGCTCAACCTTGCTTGGTTAGTGTAGCTATGAGAACCCTGACATGGCTCTGCATTATAGTTCAATGCTAAAAGAGTGCATACGCCATCGGGTTGTGGCCCAAAATGGGAATGTGCTAGGGTTATGAACTTATAATCTGGACAAGGTGAGGGACCTCAGTTTCATGGACTTCTGTGTTTCATTCAAAAGCAATTCATTGTATTTTTTTCTTGTTAGAATTATCATGCTAATCATTACTTTGTTTAAGGATGTACTTCTCTAATGTTGGATTTGTTTTTTTTTCCTATTTCATCAAAGAATTGCCCACTACACATTTAAAATACTTATATTTAGTTACCCATGCGAGTCCCCATCTATTTTTTTTACAGCTATGTACTTTATTGTGAGCATTTCAGAAAGTTCTTTCACTACATTCAACTCCCAAATTTTATAGGTAATGTTGTTTTAATGGGTTGAAGTTAAATTCGATTCTTGTAGATCCTTACGGATAATCAAGACAATTTGAGTAGACCCAAAAAGGGTAATCTCATGGGTAGACCTCGAAAGGTAATTCCGATGGAGTAGGCCAAAAAGGCAATCTGCAACAAATTCTTTTAGGCGTCAAAACAAGTGTTTAAGCCCTTTAGAAAAGATATATAAAATGGCTTGGATAATGGCAAACGAGTCACTCAAATAAATCCCCCTTAGGGATCTCTGTCCGGTTGTAATGGTGGCTCTATCTGACCATTTGTGTAATCTTCGAAATTGCATGGCATAATATGATTCTGTAATCTTCGGAATGCACCTTGTGAATGACCATTTGTGAAAGCTGCTCATGTTATTACATCTATGAATAGTTACATTCCTTAGGTCTCGTGTTGTGCCTTGCTTTCTGTCATGATTATATGTCGTCATAGCATGTCTACTTGGCATATTGTATTAATCGTACTAATGATTGAATGGAAGTGTGAGCCGCATGACATGAATCTTCATGATTTTCCTCTATTAGGTTCATGATAGTGTGATCAACTTTCCTCGAATGAATGCCCATAAATGATCTCCTTAGCATGCTAATTGACGACGCCTCGATGCTTATCATTTCTTTTGTGACAAGAAGCTATATAGCATGCCCATCTATTTTGTATTCCTCAGATTAACTATTGTTGATTATTCTAAAATTACTACTGTTGTGTCACTTGTGCTAAATTGAGAATATGTTGGTATAATTGAGTCTTGATGAATACACGTTTTATTCCAGTATACATTTATTTGAACTCTTGTCCCCGTATTCTAGTCATGTTTCCCCGTGATAGAGGCTAAACCTACACCCACAAATGTATGGGGTTCAGTTGTAGTATATTGAGTGTCGAATCACAGTGACAATGTGGTATCGATTGTAATTTCAAACTGATAAAAGTAAGCCAAGAAAATAAAGGACAAATAGTTATATGGATGGAGAAAGTAACCGACTAATAATAAAATAACTATACAAAAAGTGATATTCAAACACAATAGATACGAGACAAATCTAGGATAAAGGATCACCACAATAATTATTTAGTAGGTTAATATCGATATTCGTGCCACATTGTCTGAGTTTGTCAAAGATAGTTATCTAATGTAATTACTAATCTCCTTTCGGTCTCATAGTAAATGTGCCTAAATTGTTAACCATCTCCTTTCGGTCTCAAGTAACCAATTCAAACCCTTTGGGCTCTTAGAAACTAGACCTCAATTGCATCAATATCCGCTTTCGCGCTCAATCAAATACAACTTCAACCTAGAGTTTCTACGATAACTAGTAATCCACAAGGAACTCTACAAAGCTTTCACAATGATAAAATTCCAGGTTCAATCCTAAAGTTCCGATAGTAAGTTATCGCCTTTCGGCCTCAAACTCTTATCTAATCGTCGTATTAGTCTGATCTCCTTTCGGTCTCAAATTCTAACAGGACTCTAATCAATCATAAAATCAATTAGGTTAAGCACATTAGGATTGAATCTAACAAGTTCTCATACAACCAAATATCAATACTAAGACTACCAAATAATCGTTGGGATCACCCAAACCCTAGAACGAAGAAACCAACCAAACATAATATAATAAACGATGAAATAGATTATAGACAGAAATAGATCAAAATTTAGAATAATATGCAAACTGAAATCTGCGTCCTGATCCAGAGTGAAATACCAAAAACAAATAAAGAAAATCTAAACTAAAACCCTAAGACCGAAGTGTTGTGCGACTCCAAAGTCCGAACTCCAAAACTCCCTTTCTCTGTAATGATGTACGAGAGTATATATATTGAATTTTTGATAGAATTACAATTGAGCCCAGCAATTTAAACAATTAAAAACTAGCCCAACACTCAATTCTAATTTCAACCCAACACCTAATTATGAATTTAGCCCGTAAAATCCCAATTTGGCAATTTTGGCACATTAGCTACCAAGATCCGATCCAATCATTCTCGCTACTCTATATCGACTCTTGAATTTCCATAATATTAGCCTCAAATGCCTAAAATAAATAAAAGCACAGTGTAGACTCCGAAAATGCAAAATGAAATAAATAAAGTATAAAATATGATAAATATGCATAAAAATGACATAAACTAATGTACAAATGTAATCCTAAAATATGACTAAAATAGATGTTATCAAGTCACCCCACGCTTGAACCTTGCTTGTCCCCAAGCAAGACTCACTAGACAAACACGACTCTAAAAAGACAAACAAAACACAAAGATATTTCTATGAATGATCACTCTTCAATATGGTCACTATGGCTTTCTATCATTTATCAATTAAGCTCAAAGTAGATATGACACTATGAGACCCACATCAAATCCTTCATATTCATTGAATAAAAGCTTAACTACTTAAGGGTTCAGGGGATGCTTGCATTCAGAATGTATTGAGCAATCAAGAAAATAGTTAGCAAAAAAAAAAAAAAAAGTCATAAACACCCATGTATTACTAAGCCTTTTCTTCTTCGGATTTTCAATGAAGCTCTTTATTCTCTTTTTGTTTCTTCTCTTCCTCCTTGTGTGAATTTTATCCTCCACAAGCAGGATCGGTTAGTAACCGTATTTTTTTTTCTTCTTTTTGAGTGAATTTTATCATCCTCGAATGTGGCACCTATTTAAGATTTTGCTTGGTTTATTGATGACTCTTTTCACTCGAGTGAATTTTATCCTCCTCGAGCGGTGCAAGTTAATTTTATCCTCCTTACACTCATCAACTCAGCATGTAATTCCAATCATGAAAAAAATATAACCGAATTTACTAAGGCTTTTCATTAGGGGTTTAGACATATGCAGTGAAAATCATAAAAAAATTGCTCTAAACTGAACGTCCAACCAATAACCAAGCTAACTAATGCTCATACTCTAGATTGTATGAAAACCTCACAAGTGTCCTTATTCAATTACAAATCAAGTTTATTAACTCTTAAGCCAGAGATAACCATATATCATCATAACTTAATAAAAGATATAAAAACTAAATAAAAAACTAAACAGTTAGAAAAAAAAAACAAAAAAAAAGACCCAATAAGCATAAACATGGGATAAATATCAACACCTATAATGCAATGTATATGAAATGAAATGCACATGAAAAAGAAAAATGAAAAAATATACACAAAAATGGAGCTACACATATGAATTACAAGTAAGTTACCCTTACCCCATGCTTAAAATCATACTTTGTCCCCAAAGTACAGAAATGATAAAGAGTAAGAGATAAGGAAACTCACCAATCAAATCAGGCAAAATTGAGCAAAGTTCAGCATTCCTAGTTCAAGATGGTAGTGCAATGAATTGATTGAAACCATCTGTGATATTTGGCGAAATTTCAGTAGTGTCCCTGACATAACATGGCCTGCATAGAGCACAAAAAAACAACAGTAAACACGAGCCTACAAGTATAGTAATATCACAATAGCAACCAGGATCCAATAATCAATAAGAAAAAATCGCCACTACATCAACTCAAACATCAACTCATAAAAATCAGCCCTCTAGATCATGCTTATCCATATTTTATGATTAAATTCATGAAAAATTGATATGGACACAGAGAGCGTGAGACAAGCAAAAGAACACCGGGAGGGACAAAGTGATAGAAATCACCAAGCCAAGCAGCAAACACTTCAAACAATTAGTGTACATGACTAACCTTTAAGAGCTAAAGTGATCAATTTCAACAAAAAAGATAGTCAAAACACACTCCTAATTCATTCAAAAGCATAGTGCTAGCAAAAATATGTATGGTTAAATGCCTCATAGCACATCTCAACAAACCACCAAGATCTTGAGACTAGAATAAACTCAACTGATTTCAGATATAACAAGGAAAATCAGCCCATGGAGTAGAATATCACTTCAAAGTCTAAAATGTCTACCTAGGATTAACACAAATCAAGCTAGAGTCGGGAGCAAAAATCAGAGTAAAGAGACTCAAGACCAAACAGACTCAATATAAGCATTGTATGATAGAAGTAGTTTAGTCCAGCTAATGATCAAGAGTCATGGGCATTGCAAAACGACCCTCTCCCAAATCAAGCTTATAACAAGAAACACCCCAATTTCAATTCATTCGTTCAGGCACAACACAATCAAACATAACATCATATATAAATAACTTCCCACAGCAACAACTCAGCAAATATAAGCTCCTAGATAGGCATTCAAGTTCCCATTCAACTCAAGCAATAAAAATCTCATGAATCCAGCACGAATTAAGCATAGCAAATAATCAAATCATAAATGTGAACTCAATCCACAACAAGTTCACAATTCAGATACTTTAGAGACTGAATTCACACTAATGCAAATCAAAAGAGCAAGGAAAAATGCATACCTGCGCTTACCCTTTGATTGAATGTCGAGGACATATCAGCGCTTACCCTTGATTGAATGTCGAGGACTCAGATTCAGGAGTAGCAGCAGGGCCGATTGGGCCAAATTCGACACCAAGGCGAGGATAGCAACAGAGTTAAGATCCCCCGGTGGTGGTGAGAAGTGGATTGATGGCGGTCAGAGAGATCCCGGCGAGAGCGGGGTGGTGTGAAGAGGGCGGGATGCTGAAGGAAGGAGGCAGCCATGGATAGAGTACGGCGTCGACGATTGTGGGGCAGAGGAATCGGGCAAGGAAGAAGGTCATTCCGGCGGTGGCCAGCAGAAGACGTGGAGTGCACTAGCGGCGATTCACAAAGAGTAGGGTGCTGTGGGGGATGGTGAACGCCAGCGAGAGAGGGCTAAGAGGGTGAGAGGGAGAAGGTTGGGTGTTTGGGCGGAGGCGTGGACAAAGAAGGAGAGGCGGCCTGAGCGATAGGGAGAGATTGTGGTGATGGTTGAAGGCATGCGACAGATGTAGAACGGTGGATAGAGAGAGGAGATGAAGATGGAGACGGGAGCCTTCAAGGCTTTTTTTCGGTTCCGCTATATACACCCCAAATCATGCACGTCCTTAAGGACGTGCACGATTAAAAGGGGTTAATTTTTTTTAAAATATTAATTAGACATAGGGCTTGCACGACCTTAAGGACGTGCAATTTTAACCTTGTGATTTGTGGTGTATCTAGCAACACCCCTTTTTTCGCTTTTTTTCAAGAAAGCGAAAAAAAATTAATAAAAAATGAACAAGAGGCACACGGACGCGCGAGGAGGCACACGGACGTGCGAATTTCTTCTGAGATTGGGAACAGTGTTGTGCGTCCGTGTTTTTTTAAAGAGAGAAAGAGAAGAAAACTAAGATAAAAGAACTTACCTCGTTCCGAGAAGTGTTTATTTACGGTCTTTTAGCTTGACCTTGTTCATACGAAAACGCTTGTATCTCCTTGAATGGATGGTTCATGGCTCAATCCACCCATCCAGTAGCGTCTTCTTGGAGCGGAGTAGATGCGATCGTTTCTCACTCGAGCTCCATAAGAAAGTGCTCTTCCTCCTCTTAGCATATCGTCCTTTTGTGTCTTCGCTAAACTCAAACAATGAAACCCGCTCTTTATGCTTTAAAATCTCCATGTCTTCGAAAATCTGCATCTCAAGAACGACAACAGTGCAATCGTCATTATCACTATCCTCACCTTGAACATATAAAATTTTTGAAAAACAGGGAAACTTCATTTGTTGAGCCTCTTGGATCTGCAACATCTCATCTTCAAAATCGGCTTGGATCCTTGCAAGTCGAGTCTCCAGTTCAGTGAAGAACTTCCCCATATGACTCAACTCGGATGATTCTTGTGAAATTAGTGAAGCTTGATCTCGCACCCAGGTGGTGCATATCCCTCGGTGAGATACCTCTCATAAGAAAGGTGAGGATGCAACATGTAGTACACCTCCTGTTCCTTTCCAAATGGAGCTTTTAACACCGGGCAATCACTAGCTACATTACCAAATGCTCCACAAAACTCACAATAATAAGCATATATAATCCATATCAAAAGCACAAACCGTTAGTGAAAAACAAATAAGAAACGAAATCAAAACTAAAAGAATGACTTAGAAAAATCAATCTAAATAAACAACCAATACAAACAATAGTCCCCGATAACGGCGCCAAAAACTTGATAGAGGCTAAACCTACACCCATAAGTGTATGGGGTTCAGTTGTAGTATATTGAGTGTCGAATCACAGAGACTGTGGTATCGATTGTAATTTCAAACGGATAAAACTAAGCCAAGAAAATAAAGGACAAATATTTATATGGATGGAGAAAGTAATCGACTAATAATAAAATAACTATACAAAAAGTGATATTCAAACACAATAGATACGAGACAAATCTAGGATAAAGGATCACCACAACAATTATTTAGTTGATTAATATCGATATTCGTGTCACATTTTCTGAGTTTGTTGAAGGTAGCTATCTAATGTAATTACTAATCTTCTTTCGGTCTCATAGTGAATATGCCTAAATTGTTAACATCTTCTTTTGGTCTCAAGTAACCAATTCAAACCCTTTGGGCTCTTAGAAACTAGTAATCCACAAGGAACTCTACAAAGCTTTCACAGTGATAAAATTCAAGGTTCAATCCTAAGGTTTCGATAGTAAGTTATCGCCTTTCGGCCTCAAACTCTTATCTAATCATCCTATTAGTCTTATCTCTTGTCGATCTCAAATTCTAACAGGACTCTAATCAATCATAAAATCAATTAGGTTAAGCACATTAGGATTGAATCTAACAAGTTCTCAGACAACTAACTATCAATACTAAGACTACCGAATAATCGTTGGGATCACCCAAACCCTAGAACGAAGAAATCAACCAAACATAATATAATAAACGATGAAATAGATTATAGACAGAAATAGATCAAAATTTAGATAATATGCAAACCGAAATCTTCATCCTCGATCCAGAGTGAAATACCAAAAACAAATACAGAAAACCTAAACTAAAACCCTAAGGTCGAAGTGTTGTGCGGCTCCAAAGTCCGAACTCCAAAACTCCCTTTCTCTGTAATGATTTACGAGAGTATATATAATGAATTTTTGATAGAATTGCAATTTTAGCCCAGCAATTTAAAGAATTAAAAACTAGCCCAACACTCAATTCTAATTTCAGCCCGACACCTAACTATGAATTTAGTCCGTAAAATCCTAATTTGGCATTTTCCGCACATTAGCTTCCAAGATCCGATCCAATCATTCTCGCTACTCCATATCGACTCTTGAATTTCCATAATATTAGCCTCAAATGCCTGAAATAAATAAAAGTACAGTGTAGACTCCGAAAATGCAAAATGAAATAAATAAAGTATAAAATATGATAAATATGCATAAAAATGACCTAAGTTAATGTACAAATGCAATCCTAAAATATGACTAAAATAGATGTTATCACCCCGTTACTTAGACTTGCACTATACTTCGCTACATTTCCTCCCGTGCTTTTATATTGTTGGAATGTGAGGGAATTTAATTCTTGCTTATCGTCATATTAATCAATCAAGTGCATGTATTTATCATATGTTATGTTGAGCCATTAGTAACATGTAGGACCCTTGGTTGTGACTTGTGCGAATTATACCTTGCCTACGTTATCGTTGATTCTCTCTTGAGCTAGGTCCCTGATAGTGTGGTTCTTCCCTCTTTCTATTCCCTTAAAATGTTTTACTCATCCTAATTAGATTGATGTTGAATTCATTGATCGACTTGCTTTCCGTGATGGTTAATTCTAGCATGCTTACATGTTATCGCTCAGTGGTATTCCTCTATTACTATATGCTATCTTCTCATTATTGCAAGAACGTATGACTTGACACCTCGCATGAGCACACACCACGCTATATCATGATTTCGCATACGCATGACACATGAACGTTAGGATGAATCTAGTCGGATTACCTTGATCGTATTCGTGTTCGATATGTGCTATTAGTATCCTGTAGGGCTTATGCTTTCCAATATGACTCGCTAAATGATTACATGTCGTACTTGTTCTATAATATGATAGTTATTTTACCGTTTTAAGTGCCCTACGACGGTTCATTCCTAGCATGATTATGACCTATCACCGTGACATTCTATTGGTTACTCTGTGGTGATCCCTCTTATTTTCATGGACATTATGATGAACTCCTTTAAATGACTCTTGACTATGCCCATGTCTTATCATGTATCTCTAGCATCATGTAGGACCTATGCTTCCTAAATGTATCTCGTCGTATGATTACATGCCATTCTTAACCTACTATGCGATCATTGTTGTCGGATTTGATAGTTAGTTACTATGCTGGTCTTATGTGTTCTCGTATGACCCTTAGTCTGATTGTTATGATATACCTCGCCATGCTATATTTGACCTCACTTGTTGTTGTGTATACCATGCTCGTGCATTGTTCATATACATCGTACTTGTCACCCTCATTAAATCCCGCATGACCTCGAACCTTGAATGATCATTACTGGTTCCGCATAACTTGCTTAAAGTTGCTAGGCATATCTATTTCGTGGAATGATAGACTACTAGCTTGTCTCACATGCATCAGTGCAGGACTCGATTATGTCTTTTGGAATGAATATGTATGTCATTCTCCTTGCGATAGGTACATGTTAGTGTGGATTAATGTGACTTATGTGCTCCATTATGAGTTCATTTTTGCTCATCACAATTGTAACCTAATAGACTTCCATAAGGGCATCGTTGCTATTCTCAGGTTGGAGTCTTGTCTCTAGTTGTCATCTTTAGTATTGATCCGTGTTTACCTCCGAAAGGAACATTGGGTTGTCCGCCCTTGTCGCTCCCCTATCTCCACTAACTTGGACTCCTATGCAATACATTGGACGAGCGACCACATGGAAGAGGGAATGTGAGGTTGGATAGCGATAGAGCAGAGCGAAGGAAGCGTGGGCCCATAACTCCCAGGCTTTGGGATCAACGATATCGCCGGAACAAGCACGTTTCGAGGATTGAGGTTACCGGGTACGATACGACTTGCAAGCGGAAGTGTCCTCCGTTCAAATTGTTAATCCTTTCTGAATTAGTTGATGACGATATTGCACTGACCTGACAATGAGATTTACGTGTTGATGTGCTGACTTGGTAATGATTGTTGCTTGATTGTATGTTGTCTATGATGATATGATTTGATGCCTTATAGTTCTAATGTGTCATGATGTCTTGATGCAATGAAACTATGAATTACTAAGCATGATCTAAATCCCTTTGCCTATAAAAGCATGAACTACACATGTTGAGAACTTGAATTGTTATTTGATAAGGTTATGATGAGACTTGCTAGCTTGATTGATTATCTTCATATATGATGTTTTGCAATGATAATTGAGCATGTCGGTAAATTGAGACTTATTGATACAGTTGCAATGCTTAATGATGAACTAATGATGCTATTGATATAAATGCTAGTTGATATGTTGTAGTCTTTATATGTAATAATGTCCACGATTGCTTCTTCTTTGAACTTGTGGGTGAGATTCTCTTGAAGAATGGTTAGAGAGTGGTGAAAGAACTTGAGCGGTTGGGATGATCGATGGTATTATGAGGTAAGTTGCAAGAGAGGGATGTTGGCTTAGGTAAGACCAAGCGAGTTTTGGGATTTATAAGAGGCAATATTTAGTGGTTTCCGATGAACTTTCTAGGTGAATCTTGGGTGAGAGTATGGTTAGGAATAGGCCGACTAGGTGGTGATTGCGGAATTCTTATAAAAGAGGTGTGATTAGAAGGGTATGATACTTGTGATATCTTGGAAAGTGTGGAAAGTGTAAGAAATGACTTTTAAGAGTATGGAGGATATAGTATGAGAGGCACCCGTGTGTGAAGTTAGAGATGCATGTTGGGTTCTTAGAGGAGGATTGCTAGTGAGAGTGCTTGGTGGAATGAGGGACGAGATTCGAGTATCGAAATGAATTGGGACTTCTTTTAGAGGATGTTATCTGAGTTGATGTTGGTGAATCTAGATGAGGATGATCTTGATTTGGGAATTGGAATCGAGTGAGCGGGGATTGCATTTTATTTTGATTGGTGATGAGGCGGGGATCTTCTTGATGTTGTGATTTATTAATATGTACTGGCATGATGATTAGATAGCAACTATGATGAACATGATATGGAATGATATTACATATTAATATGCAATGCTGAAAATCTAATGGGTAGTGACTAGAATTATCATGATATATTGATACATTGATATCCTGCTATGTTGTTTTAGAAGCATGTTGCGATGTGTTGCGATATGATATACGAATCATGAGATAATGATATGTTGCTATGTGAAAGCATGATGTTACATTATGTGGTGATAAACATGATGTTTATTATATGGTTGGTAAGCATGATTAGGGAGATGTTAAATGATGAATGTGATTTGGAGCATGAATATGACTTGTATATTTATGAAATGATGGTGCACGACTGCTAAATGATCGTTATATGACATTTTAATGAGTTGAGATGATGTTTGGTGAATATGCTGACATTGTGATGATTGATATACTGCTTGGTTGTGTGGATGTGTTGACAATGGGTTTTGATTAGTTGATTCTATGATGACGAGATACTTTTATGACTTCTAGTGTGATGCTGAGATGTTTGTTATGGTTTTTGATATGTTGTTGAGATGCGTAATATGGCCTTTAGCATGATGTGGAGATGCTTGATGTGACCATGTGACATTGTGTTAGAATGTACTTTGAGATTTGCCTTATGACGTGTTGGGTGGAGATTGGTTGGTTTATGCGATTATGCATTTCTTGACTTATGATCCCCATTGAGTTAAGATTGATAGATTGATTTGATTCTGGAAACTAGGAAGAGAACATGGGATTAGCCCTTAAAGGTGGATGATTCCACCTCCTAACTTCTGAATTTGATTGATTGATATGCGAGAAACTGATTTGGTTTTTGGAAGATTTTGACAAAATCTTGATTTGAAAGGATTTGACTTTTTTTTTGGTATAAAGTTGCTTGGTTAAACGTCGGATTTGAAGATTAATTTTAGCGGTTTTGAAAAGGACCATTTGGGATTTTAAAAGAATTAAACGATATCGAGAATTTCAATGATTTCAAAGCCAATCTTTCCCTTTACAAAACTCTTTTAAACTTTACATAACTGGATTTACATTATGACATCTCACGAAGTGGATACAAGCATTTATAGGGGCACTTATAAATTGCTTCCTAAGACCTATTCGGGAGGTTATGATGCTTTTTAGTTATGATATAATTGAGAAGTCGGGATAAGGATGTGATAGGGGCTCATATCACATGCTTGTTACGACCAATGGGGGATATTATGATCACAACGACGAGACTGTGAGGGCTTCATAGGGGTACTTATGAGGGACTTACGAGATTATTGGCATGATCCTCGGACTCACCGATTTCAAACTTATTCTTACTGCTTTGGAATGATTTTAGTCTCAAAGACGAGACTTGTTAATAGAGGTGGATGAATGTAAAGGCCAAATATATTTTATAATATTATTATTATTATCTTATTCAATTTTTAAAAGTGGGAGAAAAACTCGTCCTCGAGCAAAATTTTCGATTCTAAAATCCTTCCGACATCGTTTTAGAATTTGAGATTTTGACGGATTCCATTTCCACTTTCAGGCTTCGCGTTGGGAAATTTAATTTAATTATGATCATTTTAAAATTATTTGAAGATTTTGATTTACTTCGTTAGAGTCAGGATTAGTGGGTTTCGAGTTTTGGATTTCGTGATTCAAAAATATATCTTGTGGGGGATGATTCCTATATTTTATTTCTTTTCCTCTCTCTCTCTCTCTCTCTCTCTCTCTCTCTCTCTCTCTCTCTCTCTCGTTTCTCAAGGGACGTTGGGAGGATGAAGATACCCCCCCTTTTGCCTTGTGATGTCCACTAAAGTGACCATGTCTTTATATACATTTTAGCTCCTTATTCTATGTACTTTGCATATTTCGGGTTGGGAATATGTCGAATTTGTGTAGTATATGCTTATTTTTCAGAAATAGAGGTCTACATAAGTTTCGGTTTAATATTACAGAATTTGGAGCCATTCCGGGACGAAATCAAGAAGAGAAGATGAAAGCTGAAAGTTACTCGACATCGAGGAAGCTTCCTCGACATCGACTACACCAGAGAGCAAAGCTTAATCGAGGGAGGAGAATCTGCTCAAGAAGACGAGGACAAGGCAAGATTTCCTCGACGACGACCAAACTGGTCGAAGTCGACCAAGCCAAAAATCGAGTCAAGTTCCAAACATCGACCAAGAGAAGCTGGGAGCAGAAGATTCAAGTCGATATCGAGTAATCCTTGTCGATATCGTGTAACAAGCTGGTCGATTTTTCTTCCTGGAGCAGAGATCGAGTTGCTGAGCTGAAGACGGAGAAAATGCTGGTCGATATCGAGTAAGCGTACTCGATATCGAGTTGACCAACAGTGGCCGATTTCGAGCTAGTCCGAGTCTTGTTAAGGTTCTATCTCGAATCCGATGGAGATATTTCCGAGTGAAGATTCCAACACGTTAAGATTTTAGATATTTTATCTTTTTATCTTTTTTATTTATCTTAAGGGTGGAACAATTAACTATCCTAGGATTTGTCTAGTTTTATCTTAGTTAGATATATTTATTTCCTAAGTAGAATTATATCTTCTATGTTAGATAGAGATATAGATAGAATTTCCTTCCTTGATTAGCAAGGATTGGAAGCCTATAAATAAAGCCCATGGGGCTAGTTTTTATTCATTCAATTCTATAGAAGGAGTAGAGAGAGAGAGAGAGTGAGAGAGAGAGAGAGTGGAGGCCGAGAGAGGTGAAGGAGCGAGAGCAAGTTGGCTTCGATCGGTTGTAAGCTCTGTTTAGTTTATTAATGCAAGTTGTTTCTTTTCAATCAATGTCTGCGATTGCAATGAAGAACGAGTAGTCCACCCACTTCTAGGGTCGGGGCGAGCCCGACGATAGCCATGCGTGTTTGAGGTAAAGATCCGACCTTTATTGTGTTTTGAGCATCTACTATCTGTTATGTGTTTATTGCCTATTTAATAGAGATCCATGTTAACAACTTGGATTATAAACATAAAATCGGTAGATACAATTAGGGTTTCTTGAAAGAGTTGTCTAATTGTTGGAAAAGGAGAAAGCTTGATCATTAGATGCGATTTGCATGATTATCGTTATTTATCTTGCCTTATGCATGTTTGGTTATCGTTGTCGCAAACCCCGATCCTAGAAGTTCTTTTCATATATTGTTTAAAGTTCGAAGTTTTGCATTCGTTAGTTTCTATTCTCCTCGATTTCGACCAAGTCTGGTCGACGTCGACTACTGATTCTCGATCAAGCAGATCGTTGTTGCTTGTGTCTCTGCAGTTAACCCAAAGTTGACCAGTTTTACTCGACTACGACCAAGTTCAACTCGACATCGAGCAAGTCTTCTCGAGATCGACCAAAAACAGTAGCTTCTGCTTGATTGTAATCGACTTGCCTGGCCCCTGTCGACTAACCTTAGTCGAGGTCGAGCACCTTGAAGTCGATTTTTGCCCGTGAGATTCTTGCTGCATGAGATCCGCTGACACGCTTCCTCGATGATCGATCCTGACTTCCCACTGCTACATCGGGAGGGAGTCTTAAACATTATTTGCTGGGAACTAAATCGGTTTGCTTTACTTTATTTATATTTTATTTGCAATCTCGATTTCCTCCTACAACACCTTGCATTCTAGAGCTGTTATTTTGTCCTCATCTCTAACCTTCCCCATTATAACTCTACTCCCTCCTCTCTACAATTCTTCGTCCACCCACAAGACCCAAACTTCCATTCCCTCTCCCTCTGTTCACTCTGTAAAATCGCCAGAAGAGCATCCTCCCTTCCTCTTCATAAACTTTCAGAAACAACCAAGCCACCCTCTGCTCCGCTTTGATCCACCACCGCAACACCCATTTGAAGCCACCATTGGCGACTGTCGAGTATCCCACACCTCCTATTCCTCCTCGTCTCCGAGCACATCGACCCAATGTCGCCTCCTTTGGCTCCTTGTCGTCTACCACAACTCCCCTACTCTGTCGCCGCCACCACCATTATCTCTCCTCCCTCGAATTGCAGCCAAGGAAACCCCAAACACCACCCTCGGCCCTCTATTTTCGGAGCCAAGAAGATCGGGTGCACCACACGCCTCCCGTTCTATCCTTCCTCCTTCGTGGCCAAGCAACAACCGCTGCATAAACCTCAGCTCCTTCCAATGACGAGCCCCAGAAGCCACCAACAGGTGCCCAGCCCCGACGCCGAGCAGTCCGAGTCCTCCACTTCCACCCCTATTTTCCGTTGAGGTCGGTCATGGTTCCTTTGTTTTTCCAACCGTTACCTCACTAAAGGTCCTCCTTACTTACTTCTCTCTCTCCCTGGTTAAGATCGCTTTGAAATTGAACTCCGACCAAGCTCCATCGACTCCGATAGACGTTTTTCCGATGACGCTTCCGAATCTCGGTGAGCCCTCGTTTCCCTCTTTTCCTTTTTCTGCGTTTGAATCCAATGGTGTGGGACGAGGTCGGGGAAAGGAGTGAGTTAGGTTGGGGGTGGGTCGGAATTGCTTGTCGCCGACGAGACCTTCGCCCTTCTTTCTTCCTTGTGTTCTCCCGCTGTGAACAGAGCTGGGAAGCGGGAAGGGAGACGGGTCATACCCGGTTCTTCTGTCCTTCCTTGTTTGTCTGGGTCTTGGGCCGGGTCGGATCCAGATATGGCCGAGACTATTAGGCCTCTTGGGTTAAATTAGTTTTCGCTTTATTATTTATACTACTAGTTAAATGTTGTGAAATTTATTTAACTGTGGGTGTAAAGATTATCACCCTATTTAAATCATCACAAACCACATATCCCATATAATAACACTTTTAACCTAATTTAAAATATATGATGAAATCTCAGAAGATATGTTTTTTTATTATAAAAATCAGAATCATATAATAATTTATAACACTTTAAAGAATTAACTAATCAATTAATAATCAGAATAAATGGGTGATAATCTTTACAACTCAAAATTTTATTATGTGCACCACAAAAAGAAAATCGTTCTATTATTTGTAAATTCGTGGGCCTCTAAAGGCATAGGGCTATGATTTATGAGTAGCAGACCTGTGACTTTTGAGGACCGGCTCTTTGACTTATGAAGGGTACGTCTATGACTCCCGATGAGTAGAAACTTCACAAACTAACAATATTTTTCCCTTTTAATATATAATAACAATATTTTTTATATTATATATTATTTATATTATATATTTTTATTTTCTTTCAATTATTATTTAGAATGGAGATAATTGGGTAAAATTATATAAAAATATCTAATAACACTTCATAATATATTCATTTCATAATATCTTATCTTAAACGTTTCATAATAACATTAGATAATATTCTATCTTAACAATTTCATAATATATTCATTAGCTAAGTTAAATCATGACTTATAAATTTTTAACTCTAGACATTTAATAATATTTCATCTTCAATATTTCATAATATATTCGTTACCTAAACATTTCATAATGTGTCTTAAACATTTCGTAATATATAATATATTCATTAGCTAAGTTAAAATTCTCCATATATATCGTCGAATTTATCATAGAATTTTGTATGTTTGAATAGATCAATTGATAAATTGGGCGTTATTGCCAAATTTATTTCAATTATAACAGATTAAAAGATTTTTTATGTACATTAATATATTCTCCTTTGACTATCATCTTCGAGTTAGTTAGCGTGAACAAAATACTAAGAAGTTACACTAAAAAGATATTATAAGAATTAATTTTAATTTTCATTTAACGTACATAAGTGTTTTAGAAAAACAAAAACTTATTTTATAAAAAGGTATATGGAAAGAATTGAAGGTATGAAAGTATTGAGTTTTCTTATCTAACAATATTTTGGTTTTGAAACATCATTGTTGTTTTTGTTATTATTATCATTTAGGTAAAAAACTATAGTAATTTTAGAAACATAGCCAATGTTCATACTTATATTACACTATGGTCATTTTCTTATAAATTTCTATGTACATATAACATAAGGTATGTATTAAACTTATTACGTACATACAATAAATAAGATTTATTTTTGTTATGAATATTGGTAAGGATATTATTAAATTGAATAATATTTCAAAAGGTATTGAGTTTTTTTATCTAATATTGTATATGGAAATTAAGACGGCATGAAACTAATATAATTTCCAATAAAATATAAAAGTAGTGTACCTAAAGGGAACCGAAATAATAATAATAACAAAAACAACAACATAATTCCAAAAAAAAAGAACTAAACCCTTTCCACTATGCATAAAACCTCACACTCACAATCACGACAACTTTTCGCTTGGTATGAGTGTTGGAATCGAAATGGAATCAGAAAATGATAATTAAAACCATTTGTTATGTGAAAAATAAAAATCAACTGAAGAAGGAAAAATGAGAGGATTAATCTAGACGTGACACATAAGCAAAAACTCTTATATTTTAAGAGTTTATATAGATAGATATAGATATAGATATAGATATAAATAGTTTTGTTACTTGCGCCTACGTTATTAATTTTATAAATTTTATTTTCTTTCTTATAGTTGCTCAATTGATACCAATATATTAAGGCAAATTTGCTAAAATGACCCTCATATCCGGAAGGTTTGCATGAGTAACCCAATCCGGAAAAAATTTGCACAAAAGCGGATATCCGCTTGACAAGGGGAGCCGGTGGCCGGTCACCCTGTGGGGTACAGCTGGACTCCACTCTCCACTCTCGGTTTCATGTACAGTGAGAGAAAGACGGAGGGAGGAAAAGCAAAGGCCAGTGAGAGAGGAGGGAAAAAGTACCTGCTGCGGTGGCAGAGGACAGAAGAGAGAGATGGAGAGAGAGGGAGAGAGAGAGAGAGAGAGAGAGAGAGAGAGAGAGAGAGAGAGGTTAAATATAAAAGTGCATGCTGAGAGGACAGATCAGGGAGAGTGTCAGTTAGGGGGGAAAAAGATTCTTTCAACTAAATTATAAGTTTAAGACAAAACCAATTGAAGAAGGAGGGTCCAGGGGTTTTTTTAAGGATCACGTGTAAGCAGTAAATTGTAACTGGACATCCATATTAGGTAAACATGTCACATATTGTATTGCACTGGACACGATTGTAACTACGAAAAACGGAGGTCATTAACTACCATTATCGAATGGAGAAGATTTATGGGAGAAGAAGATACTCTTTAATGCCATATTGTTTTATGTGTGCCTAATATCGAATGGAGAAGATTTACCCATATTGAAATCGAATGGATAAGAGTGATTTCGTTATCTCCTGCCGACACTAGCATGCTTTACCCATATTGGAAGCGAATGGATGAGAGTGACAGTGAGGGGGCATAAACATACTTATAATTACATGTTCAGTTGAAGAGAAAAACCATGTAATAACAATAAAGTGGGTGGAGGTGAATTCGTGGGCCGACTAGTAATCGGGTAGTTTTTACTGGACACAACATGAATACGACATGATAGAAATTAAAAAATACTGGACACAATATGTCGGAGACAGATTCACTTGCATTAATCAAATACGAGACAAGAGCAAACATTTAAAAGATAGTAGGAGAGAGTAGCAACATAGAATACAGTGAAAACGAAATTGACGGTAACAAGAAGTGAAATTGTGGCTGTGTGGTGAATCTGTATCCATCCCAATCGAAGTGTAGGCGCATATTGCGGGCACGATGATCAGACGTCTCGTCACTCAGTGGGAAGTAGACCGTGAAAGTTCGGTCACTCGCATAACCGGACACAACAAGGACCCTCCCGGCCCAAAACCCATCGTTGTCGCGGCAGTCAACACGGTCTTCGGGCATGTAGGCGTCGTAAGAAATACGAGGCCGTGGACGAATTCGTTGCACCGGGATGACCTCCCTCAGCAGCTCTCTTCTGTTGTTGCGTAGAAGGGTCACATATTCGACCTCCCAGTGGTTAGGGTCCAGTTTGCGTACAAGGGTCGCCTCGTAGAACGACCCGAGCATCCCAGACTCACCGCCGATAATCTCTACTCTTTGATGTCGTCGGTATGACGGCGGCGACATTGGTCCTGCATAAAATAAAAAAAATAAGGTAGTATAATGATACAAGTAGCACAACTGAAATCTACATGAATGAAGTGATCGACAAACCTCCATCGTCCGATTCGTCGGATGATATAACAATGGGGACAGGTCGGGGAGGGAGGCCAGATGAGGAGCTGCGGTGGTGTGAAGAGGATGCCATTTCGTTGAAGGGTTGTTGGAGAGGTTGTAAAATGGAAATGAGGAGTTAACTTCACCGATTTGTGGGGAGTATGGATGGTGGATGGCTATCATATAAGTGGGGTGTGTGGGAAATAGCAACATTGTTCAGCATGTGACCGTTGAGGGAAAAAAAAGAAACAAAAAGCAAAGGGGATTTAATTGCAGTGTTTTGTTGTTGTCTATAATTAACTTGACAGTGGTTGTTTGTATACATGACACGTGTCATTTATGACATGACATTAATAAAGTGGGTTTAGTTCTTGTCGTTAGACGGTACATGACACACCTTTAAACCAACTAGCCGGTTAATTAATACCGACTGGCCAACAAACAGTTTTCCACTGGACACATTTTGCAGGGGTTTTAGTAAATGTTTTACCGTTGTATAAAATTGGGTTTCCCACTCACGATTAATACTAACAAATGTAAAAGCATAGAGAGAGGATATACCCATATTAATTTCAAACCACGAAATACATTTTCAAACAATATATTATGTTGAAAGCAATGAATAAAATTTTGACCCAAAAATAACTTCAGAGAGACCAAGGGGGGGGAATCTTGCAGAGGGTAGATAAAGACATTTGATAAGACAGGAGAGAGAGAGAGAGAGAGAGAGAGAGAGAGAGAGAGAGAGAGAGAGAGAGAGAGAGAGAGAGAGAGATGGCGGGAGTGAGATTAAATCTCCCGCCCTGTCATTTACCCCTTAAGAGAATAAGAGGGAGAGGAGGAAGGAGGGGGAGTCCATAAACCCATTCACGCGCTTGACACCTACTGAGGTTAACTGGACAGACACCGACTTCTTGGCAGAAATGAGTAAGTCATCCTTCCATTTAGGTTAGGCGATACATCTCTCCTCACAATATGTTCTTCTCCCTGTAAAACTTAATGTCCCCCCCCCCCCACTAACTAATGGAACAGGGGAGAAATCGTCCGTGTGTATCACTGTATTGTTTGGCGGATGGTGGGATTGTGAAGAGGGCATTTGGGTCGTGAAGTCGTCGAGGAGTCAACAGGCCGTACTAGTAGACGAAAGTATTGACTACATCTCGCTGAAGAAACAAGTGATGGCCAAGTTTAATGTCGATGGGAGGAGGCATGACGTTGAGCTCACATATGTAAAGCCGAAGAAGGAAGGGTGCAGACCTTTTTCCATTGGGGATGATGAAGACTTGCCGGCCTACAAGTTCGTAAACGGTCTTTCCGGTGAACGATTCTGGCCTATCGACCTCCATGTCTCCCTGATCCACAACGGCCCATCCACTCGGGGGTGGGCCACACTTGACCCTAGAAGATCACCCACAGTTACAAACTAAAACCCTCTTGGCAGGGGATGAGGAATTGGAAGTTGTGGTAGCACAAGGTGTCGATCGAGCAGGAAGAGTTGTCCAGTTCGAAACTAAGAGTGTCCAGTTAGAAAGCTCACTTGTCCAGTTAGATAATTCACGTGTCCAGTTAGAACCAAGTGATGCGTTGTACAACGCAGTCGCTCATGGCCGTGGGAAGCAGGTCATTTCTGTGAGCAGCGACGTCGAGGATGTAGTCAGCCCGTGGGATCACGAGGCGGAGCGAGCGGTAAGGAAAGTAGAGGAAGCATACCAACGCGGAAAAGGGAAGACCGGAGCGTTTCCGACGACTGTCAAACTTGAACCTATAGAGTGGACGCCTCCCGCCTATGGGAAATTTAAATTGCAGAAGCACCGCCGCACGTAGCGGGGGCATAAAAACTTCCATTTGCGGGGCCTTTCGCAATGAAGAAGATAGTACGCCCATTTTGGTTAGACGCCTTTCGCAAAGAATTATGTTGTCTTTCTGCAACTTCGTATGGAGGGTTTTGTTCTAGTTTGTTCTACTTCTAGTTTGTTCTATTATGTTAACGGAATGCCATATGACATTACCCACTTTTGACATGACACTATCGGATTTTGGCATGACATTAGATTCACATTCACATGACATTAGCTTCATATTGACATGACATGTATCTCGATCGACATGTCATAATTAAAAACCAACGAATACAACAATCCAGCAATAAGTGCATATCCAAATGTCTAAAACCAACAAACATAAGTGCATATCCAAATGTCTAAACCAACTAACAAGTCTACACAAACCAACAATGTATATAAAAGCAATGGGGGAGTTTTTTTAAGGATCGGATGGGGTTGTAAGACGTCCGTGAAACATGGCAACACAAAGGGATTGGCGGTACGCCGCAATGAATGAATCGTCCATGCCATGGAACTTGGTGTCGCCGGTCACGAGGAGCTGCAGGTAACGGATGGCATATGGACCACAGTCGCCCCTACATCAAAATAACGAAAAATGCTCACACAACCTGTGCCAATGTTTTCTAAATGAAGAGGCGATAATGACTTACGATTGTTTGTTTTGGGGAATCACCTTCACCCTTTTGTACGCCAAGGGTTTCGGGACTTTGCCGACCCATTTGACTCGAAGTTCAGGGTGGCCGTTCATCAGAATGGGGAGGAGGTGGGTCACCGGCTTCAGGAGGCCCGGCATATGGCACTCAGCGACGTGGCTTGTGTCGGGATCGTAGACGTCCAATGTCCACTCCGCGAAGTTGATGTCAAGGGCCACCTAGTGCTTGTTCTTCAGATTCCAAGGTGCCAACAACCGGTCGACATCGGCCCAACCCGTCGGAAACATCTCGGGCAGCTTGCCGTCGAAGTATTTGGTCACCGTGTCGTCCCTCTTCACCACCTCAAGGCCCCCCTTCGCGTCCGCCAGTTTCTTCTGCAGGAGATACCCCCCCAGAAGAAATCCAGAACGGCGACCCCTTCGTACTTGTCACCGGCATTGATGTCCTTACGCAGTAGGGCGCAAGCTTGCTCAATATGCTGGACGCAAGGAAAAATCATTAATTTGGAAGACCATATGAGGAAAAAGGTGATGACTCGAACCACAATGTGGGAACGTAAATAACCTCGGATGACACCCAGTTGGTCGGTGATTGAAGTGTCCCAAAGAACTGCTTCGCCAGTAGGGTGCCTTCGACCGACCGGACGGGGTCACTTCCGTCCTTCATCCACGCAACGAACGCATCAGCATCTGCCCTGGTCGCCATGCCTAGCTCGACGGCATCCATTGCCTTCTTGCCCACACGCGGCTTCTTCGCTGGCTGCGTTTCGTCCACCTGGGACACCGTATCAGGATGTTGACGGGTGCTTCTTCTCGGCCGTATGAGGGGCACCTCAGGCTCAGCCTCAACATCAGAACCGGGTGCCACCAACTCCTCCTGCAACTTGAAGCCCATTGCGTTTGACATGACAGTTCACACAAAGAACATGACATCATTTATATATTAACATGACAGTCTCATGCGCAAACCTTGTCCTTGTCCTTCAACTTGTCCTCCTTCAACTTGGCCTTGGCCTTCAACTTGTCCTCCTTTCTCTTGTCCTTGCCCTCGTCCTTGTCCTTGTCCTTGCTCTTATCCTTGTCCTTCCCTGATCCCTGAACCTCAGCACATGACATCTCAGTAAATTAACATGACATCTATTATGAAAAACATGACTGTCATATGAAATGACATGACGATTATGATCTGATACCGGGAGAACCTTACCTCCTTTTCCAGAACTTCCTTGTCCTTGTCCTCCTCCTCCTTGCCCTTATCCTTGTCCATCACTGATCCCTGAACCTAAGCGCATGACCTCTTATTAACATGACATATACTGGAATTGGCATGACATGTATTGATACTAACAGGACATCCATTACTAAAAACATGACATTAACAGGAAATGACATGACGATTCTAATCTAATACCAGGAGAACCTTACCTCCTTTCCCAGAACTTTCTCTCGCTCCTCCGACTCCCTAGTCCCCTTCCACCGCAGTTCCCTCCTCATGTTTTCAATCGCCTCCTCAAGCGTCGCCATCTTCGAGGTTACCTCCGCGAATATACTCCTCAGCATGTCGTCCATCTTTGCCACTAACCGTGACTCTATCTCTAATAGGGTAGCTTGTGTCTGCGTGCCCGAGCCTGATTCTTGCATTGACCCACTTGCTCCCTTTGGTTGTTTCTTTGGTGGGGGTTTGACATTTGCTGATAACAACGCCCGGACTATGTCGTCGAAGAAGTTGTCCCGCTTGTAGTGAGTGTTTCGGGCATCGCGGTATAAACCGGTTGCTCTCTCCACATCATCGGAGAGTAGAAGAGGCCTCACGGCTGTAGGGTCATTGAAGTGCCCCAGCTCCTTCGCCTCCTGCAGTCGGGTTTCGATTGAGGCATACTCGAGGTTCGGGTCTCTAAACTCGTATCGCAGACACCTGGGGTACAGCTTCTCGTCTATGACATTCGCGAATTGGTCGGCCATTGGAGTGAGGGCTTCGTACACCCATAGCTGCAATTACATATTGTCCATTCAATAATCACTTCCTGTCCAATCAATAAATATTAGACGCCTAGTAAACGTGTATACGGCATCCAGTGATATCTGTGTACGAACCTAGAAGGCGAGAGGGAAACCCAGCAGGCAATAGGCCGGGCGTGCATTGGAGCTGCCCTCGTCCCGTTGGAGCTTCCTCTCGATTGCACGGTTCAGAAACTCGTTCTTTCGCTCGTAGCAAAGCCGACCCCACGGAAATGCCAGGAACCTGTCAATGTCGCCGACAAGGTCGACCACCCACCCATGAATGTAGTTTTTGGGTTCCTTCCCGAACAATACTCCCTCGACCAGCATCAGCAGGACAAATTTTAACTTTCTGGTTGACGATTTCTCAGATGCCATCGCCACACGGAACTGTACCTCGAACTCGGACATCCTCATCTTTAAAACTCTAAAGAAATCATAGACTGCCTTCTCGAACCCGTCGTCGTCCTCGGGCTCTTCGCCATAGCCACAGTTGAGACCGGTCACAATGGCGAACTCAGCTATTGAGAACCTGACGACCGCTTCATGGATCTTGTACCATGTTTCATTCTCCTTCTTCGACTTCAATTGTCGTTGGAGAACGTAGTGTACAAGCTGTCCCGAGAACTGGACCCTTGTGCCCAGTCTTGCAATGCCCCGCAACGGGCTGTCGGTCAGGTGCTTCCAATGGGACTCGCTCAACCGGTTGTCAATGTTTACCAGGAGCGCCATCCGGGAGTGTTGGTTAATTTTTGCTTTGAAGTGTCTATCTTCCTCTACGGCGTACACAGCCTGCACAGACTTCAACATGTCAGCCACACTGCAGCACAACAATCACAACTTACATTACTCGAACGAAAGCCATATTACCACGCCGGAGGTTTGAGCTGTACGGTCTACAATCTTCTTTACACTTTGCTGCGACATTTTTAATATCCACCAGATATCCTGCATAGTGGAAGACCCAAAATCAGTATTCTACACATCAATTGTTCTCCCCCAACCCACGGTTCCCTTCATATCAATATCAAATGTAACATGACACAAACACAAGTACACATGACACACACACATATACACATGACACATGGTTGTAAAAACATGATAGCATACTTATTCAATCTGTCCATCTCCATTTGCACACAAGTCACCCTATTCCAGATAATGTCGATTCCAAATGAACTTTTCACCATTCTAACATTTTCCCTAACCCTAATGCGCCGCATTTCATCCAATTTCGCCCAAACCTGAACGCATCTACAGTCATAAGCCCCATTTCGCCCAATTCCCCCCTAAACTGAACGGATCTACACTCACCCTGCTCCTGATAAGTTGGATTCGACAAGACAGTTGCCCAATTTCCCCATTACCGAAAATCCCCTTCTCTCCCAGACGCGCAAACCCTAGTACCCAAACTTTCCACCAATTGTTTTTAACTTGACGCCGGTTAATTCCTAGACGGCAGGGCGATATTGCGTACTGTCAACCCATTCGACCCCTTCTTCCCATTTTAACACAATCCAAACCAGTTTTGGTTCTTCAAATCGGTTCCTCCCCTATGAATCGAAGCAAAACGTATTTAATCGGCATTGTGAGGGTTTACTTACTTCAAAGTCGGCCTCTTCGTCTCCTCTTTGCACTGTCGTCTTCTTCCTCGCCTTTGCTTCTTCTTTTCCTCTCTCGCTTTGTCGTCTCCTTCCTCTTCTTCTTCCTTCTCTTCTCGTTTTCCTCAGACTTGCATGTGGAACTGTTGCCCTCTCTCTCTCTCTTCCTCTTTTGTAAGCCGTGAGAGGCAGTTGGGGGTCGACAGTTTTCAACTGAAACTGCTTCCTCTCTCACTCATCCACTCTCTCTCTCTCCACAATAACTTCCCCCACTTCCACTCTCTCTCTCCACAATAACTTCCCCCTGCCTCTCTCTCTCTCCACCCCGCTTCCTCACTTTCTCCTCCTTTACCTTCTCTCTCCTCTGTCCCGGTTAATTCCAACTGGCAAATATGCAATTTTTTGGTGGGTGGGGGGGGGGGGGGTTAACCTTTGCAAATGTTGTGGATAGTGGGTTAGTCTAGCAAAGAATTTCGGGGCAAGGGTCATATACTTTAATTCCCTCATATATTAATCTACTTAAATATATTCACACATTTAAATAAAATTAAAATGTTATCATAGGAGTATGATTCTTTTTAAATATATTCGACAAAACTTTGAATGTTTTCATACATAATTCTTTTTAATTTACATATTCTTTTTATCTTAATTTATTGAGTATATGATCAATTTTTTTAAAAATAATTATCCATTTGTACATTATATTTTAAATTATATATAATTAAAATAGTATAAAATTACAAATCACATAATTACTTTTCCAAAAAGTTTGCTAATTTATTTTCCAAAAAAAAAATAATATGCTACGCCTCTTGATTCACAACTCTGTGTGACTCAAGAGGAGCAGGGTAGTTTTATCTTATAAAAAAAACAAAAACCCTGCGCCTTTTGATCCATAGAGTTGTGACTCAAGAGGGGCAGGGTATCAATAAAATAAAAATACCCTACTTGTTATGAAACCATAATTGTGGATGTTTCACCTTACTACCCATTCATCTACTCTAACTCCTACATGGTGGAAAACAAAGGGTTGATGACTTTATGAGGTCTTTATCTCTATGTATTCATATGCCTATATAAGGTCAACTACATCTCCTTTGAGAGACACACAAGCAATAGATCTATTCTCTCTTTTCTCTTCCTCTCTATACTCTCTTATTCTTACACATATTATAACACGTTATCAGCACGATAGACTCATTGATCTATATCAATACGGAGGCGCTCAAATTGGAGATCGGAAAAGCCGAGCCTTCCTTGGGAAACGAGAGAATGATCAATCTATCATCTTAAAATAATCATCATTGATTGATTTGTCATGTGCTTTACTTTGTTCTTCTGCCTAAAATACTTTCTATTAATCTTCCAAATTTATTAATTAATTTGGATTACCCTACAATATGACCTTTATTACTTTTGATCTAAGTGCGATTTTGGAAGGTTTTTTGAGTAGCAGGTTATGGGCACTTACGGTGTAACGTTTCCGTCGATTGGGGCATATCAACCGGAGATTTTGTGCGCATCCACCAACACAGGTAGGCAGCGCAGGAGCCTCAACGGCCACACAGTGGCCAACGCCTCCTTGGCGCTAGGGGCATGTCGAAATACTCCCCGGCCGCCGCTACCTTCGAATCGTTGTATGCTTCTCCGCAGCCGTGAAGAAGACGATGTTAATTTATTTAAAATTTATTTAATTACGAAACCATCCCAGAGTTCTTTGAAACCGCAGATTGGCCCATATTTTTATTTATCTACAGAAAAAGGCTTATAACTTTCAGGGCTGCATATTTTGCCCCTGTGAAGTATAAACACATCCCCGAAGATGATGTGTAAATATAAATTATATCAACCCCTGAAGTGGTTGAATTAATCGAACAAATTCAATCCCCGAAGTGGTTGAATCAATTGAAGTAATTTCAATCCCCGAAGTGGTTGAATCAATCGAATAATTAATTTCATCCCCCGAAGAGGATGTGTATACATAGATTTTTTTCACATCCATTAAATTTCATCCCATAGTGATGATATGATAAAAGTGACGACCAGATTAATCTCATCCCCGAAGCGATGAACCGATAAATCAAGTCTCGTCCCCGAAGTGATGAATAATCGATAAAACCTCATCTCCAGAAGTAGATGAATGTATCAATCTCGAACGGACTAATCATCTCATCTCCCGAACTAGATGAATATGGACTCATATCATCTCCAGAAGTAGACGAACATGTATTTGCAGATGTTCATTTTATTGTCACTAGAAGTTGACAATATGCCAATTTGATTTTATTTATTTATGATTTTATAGTGTTATTATTTATATCAACTATTTTTTATGACCATCTCTCAAAAGAAATAAACTCATCCCCTGAAGAGGATGAACACATTATGCTCATAAATCGTTCCTGCAGTAACGATAATAATCTCTTGAAGAGATATATGAAAAGGAAATTCATAAAATGTCTCACTTTCTCATCAATACATATATGTCCCTGAAGTGACAATATTCATTTTTTGAGCTAAATTGATGATAAGTTTGTATAATCTCCGAAAGATGAATTAAATCATACCCTGAAGTGTATGAGCTTTATTTTAAAGTTGCACATATAATCCATGAAGCGTTGTGTAAGTAAAGATATATATAACCCTTGAAGTGGTTGTATACAAGTTGTCTTCTCCCTGAAGTGAGTAATAATCGATCATACCGTTTCTTGAAGAATATGGTCAATGTTTATATGACAACTTACTATATTTTTTAATGCAACTTATCATCTTTTTGGAGTATATGAACGAATTATACATAATAGAGAGTAATTGTCACTCGAAGTTGACAAATGAATCATTTTATGAATAAAATCATTTCTCGAAGAAAAGGATAAATTGAAATGTTTCTCCATGACTCCACCTGAAGTGGACAAATACAATTTCTTTCATTTATTTATTTTATTGCTTTATATTGAATAAAATTATTATGATTTTACTTATTGTAATTCAAAGATCAAAGTGTTTTCCGAAGAAACTACTTATCATGAGTGTCTAATGCGGAGTTTTATTTGGCAAATGAACGTTTGGGAGAAAGGTTTACCACAATCCTGTAGATTGTGATGTTTTTCAACACCAACCTAAGAGCCTGAAGACTCTACTGGTGGATTTTTATCAAACTCCAAAAGAGTGAATGATTCTTATAAACTCTAGAAGAGTATATGATTCTTATAAACTCCAGAAGAGTATATGATTCTAATCTTATCATTTGTACTCTTGAAGAAGTACATGGAATGTGGGTTTTTATCAAGTTCAGAACAATTATCATTTGGTTGGTACAACCAATAGAAGTAACCACATAACACAACCTGGTTAACAATGCCACTTCCTGACATTCCTCTAAGCATAGCCTAAAGCATGCCCCTCGCAGTAGGGGGTACAAAAGAGGTTAAGGTTAAGCGCGCAATCGATGTTATTGTTGTGGCTTATAGCCAGGTAGCTGTTATACGGTTAATTCTAAATGTCTTAAAGAACATTATAAATGACTCATACCTGAAGTATTACACAAATGAAAGTTCTGACAATACCCACATTCAATGGCATTTAAATTAAATAGATCACCATATACAAGGTTCAATGGTTATTGTGGTTTTATAAGTGTCAAACAATTTTGAAAACCTGAAGTTTTCACAAACAATCTTGAATGGAAAACCAAGATGAATACCATATAGCTCCAGAAGAGCATTGATCTTGTTACCTGAAGTAACAACGACATATATGTATGAATTGAAATGGTATTGAACACCAATATCTCATATGACTAGCCAGAAGCAAGTCTTACATAAATGAGAATGTATATACATATATATATATATATATATATATATATACATTCTCATTTATGTATATATATATATATATATAAATAAACCATATATATATATATATATATATATATATGGTTTATTTGACACTCATTTATCCCATTGAAATTTATCACTAACCAGAAGTTAGTTGATGATAAAATGTTTTTCTTTGTGGCATTTGGTCACTCAAGTGAATCGATGATGTGCGGGATCATTGAAATTCACATAGACACCCACTAAGAAGGACCAGAAGATCCTCAATAAGGGTGACTGAACATATATGGTCTATCATCTTGGCAAAATCAACTATAAGACCATCTATATTGAGAGTAAATGAAAAGTCTCTAATGTCTATTGATTGGATTCAATGAGACAACTACGGAACATTATCATATAGACCAGTGTAATTCCAATATTATAGATGCCTTAACACTTTGGTCATATGAAACATAAGGTAGAGAATGTTATCAACCACATTGTTGAGCATAAGGTAGCTCACGACGACCCAAAAGAGTCGTTGGTCAAATGGGCCCATGCATGTTTGCATTTAGAATTTGACATAATAACATCTCCCTAATTATCTCTAGAAGAGAACATGCCATTCAAAGGTCTTGAATGAGCAACACATGTTCCAAGACGTACCTCCTCCAAATGAAGTACAATGAGACCACAAAGAAGTTGAATGATACATGGGGTTTGAGTCCCTATTGATATCAAATACCTAGAGCTTTATAATGGTGATCAAATGCTCGGTATTTAGGGGGAGAGGAAATGAGACTAACTATTAAGAAAGAGATTGCACGGAAGCAACTTCTCTATCATTTCATATCCGCGGATAAATACAAGTGAACCAGAAGTTCAATAAATGAAATAATTATAAGGTTTAGCAAATATGTCATTGAAAGCATTTACTAAAGGCCAAGAAAGTGACAAAGTCACAGATACTAGCTCATTTGGAAGTTTTAGAAGTAGCTTCAACTCAATAAATATCAAGTGATTCTCAAGTACACCAGAAGTGTTGGAGATCACTAGGCCCTTTGTAAATGATTCCCCAGAAGTGGAAAGAGCCTATGAGAATATGATGATCATCAAACAAATGGATGTCGACATCGAAATCATAATAAAAGAGCTAGAAAGAAGCAATTCATGCAAATGTGGATTCTTTAAGCATGATGGCATTGGACCTGTAATTCCAACACCGAAAAGTGCAACATCAATTGGTTTTAAGTGGGTGTTCATACAAAATAAAATATAAAGCCAACTTGATTGCACAAAAGCCGACCTATCAAAGGTTATATGTAGAATCTATTCACCAGAAGTGAATATAATTTTGGATCTAAATGTAAATGACGGACATGTTACTTGCATACGCATATAAATGAAAAAGATCGATGGAAAATGCCTGAAGCATTAATATCAAAGCCCCGTCACATACAGTTGATTAAAGATCCTTATAAGAGTACCGGAAATACATATAATTGTGTAAGTGGTGATATTGTACTAGGTCCCGAAGTACCATACAATGTTGTACTCTTTTCTTTGATCTTGGTTTTTATCCCATTGGGTTTTTCCAAGTTGAGGTTTTAAACGAGGCAACTTAGACACCATTTAATACACTAGATCCCCCCCATGATCAAATGACACACTGGGTCCTGAAGTACCTTATTGTGCATTGAAAGCAGCTTAACAACAAGACATATAGGTCAAGCGCGTCGATGTCAATTACAATATATGAAGACATTTCAGCTTGTATACATCAAAGACAACGTTCATACTCAACCATGAAGCTCATGAAGTCAGAATTATCGAGAAATTCGATGAGCTTATCGGAATGTGAAAGTTGTAAGAAGAATGTTGAATTCAGGGGGAGAATATACGCACTGCACTCTTTTTCCCTTTGATCAGGTTTTGTCCCACTGGGTTTTCCTGACAAGGTTTTTAACGAGGCAGTACCACCAAAGCGTATCAAATGACATCTGTACTCTTTTTCCCTTAGTCCTAGTTTTTGTCCCATTGGGTTTTTTTCTAGGCGAGGTTTTTAATGAGACAGTTTGTAATATTAGAGGTGTACATCCAAGGGTGAGTGTTATGAAACTATAATTGTGGATGTTTCACCTTACTACCCATTCATCTACTCTAACTCCTACATGGTGTAAAACAAAGGGTTGATGACTTTATGAGGTCTTTATCTCTATGTATTCATATGCCTATATAAGGCCATCTACATCTCCTTTGAGAGACACACAAGCAATATATCTATTCTCTCTTTTCTCTTCCTCTCTATACTCTCTTATTCTTACACATATTATAACTCTACTCTTTAAAAGCCGCAGATTTTGGATTTAAATAGGGATTTTGAAAATGGATTTAATTTGAGTGCATTCAATAACCCCTTTTAAATATGTAAGTTGGGAATTTTGAAATGACTTGTTGATTTTGGATTTAAATAAGGATTTTGAAAATGGATTTAATTTGAGGTGTTATGGTAATTATATATTGTTGATAAAGTATTATTTAAGAGGGTTTTCAAGTTTTCGGAAATATCTCTTAAATGATTTATTGTTTGAAAACCAAAATGTCAGAATATTTTGATAAAACAAGATTTTTGGTTGACTTAGAAAATTTGATACTTCCTCTTGATTTGGACAAGTATGATTTAAGAAATTATTTTGAATATGAGTTTACTTAACTTGAGATTTAAGAGTTTAAAAAACTTTGGGAAAATGATTTACTTGATTTAACTCGGTGAATTTATTGTTGAATCCTGCTTGAGAATTATGTGAATTTTAAACAAGATGTGAAATGTTATATTGTAAAGGCTCGAATTTTAAAATCCTAATTTAAGGAAAACTCGTCCTAAACTTAATAAATCGAACTTGAAATTTCTAAAACGATTTCGGCCCAATTTTTAACTTTAAAGATCGAATTCGTCCTTTCACCTCGAGAATTCAAAATAATTATCGGATGACGATAACCTTTCGATTTTAAAAATCTAATTGATCGAGTAAGCGAGAGTCGGGAAAACTAACATTCGATGACTAATTGGGGGATTCAAAATTCGCGTATTCGAAATTTATTTCCGGGTATTTGTTTAACCACTTTCACACACTACCCTCACCTACCCTCTTCCCCTACCATACCCACCCCTCTCCTATATTGATGCAACGCACATCTCCTTCACCATTCCCTCCCCATCACCATCTGAACTCACCATCTCCACCACCTCACGTCAACATCATCGTCGTCATCCACCTTGAGCGCCACCAACACCGTTTGGTTTTGCCGTCCACCACCTCTTCTCGTCTCCTTCCTCGGCATCCCAGCTTTGCGCCACCAGCGCGCCAGCCACAACAACCAAGTCGATCCCTGTTTTTGCGGTGAGACTGTCGAGCCCAGCAGCAGAGGCCTTGTCCTTGTTCCTCTGAGAAGCAACCCCCAGAACCCACCCCTTTCTCCGACGTCCGAAAAAGGAGCCGAGCCGTCGAGCCGCCCAGTCCCATCGGGTCCCGTCCTGAGTCAATCGAGTCATATGAAACTTCCTTTACTTATATTATGAGCATGATTGCGAAAGCTGCCTGCGGGCTTTATTGTGGAGCGGGTTGGGCATGCGTGCCGCCCGATTATTATGGAATGCATTCACGAGCTGGCCAGTCTCCGCCCTGTCGGAAGGGGGTGGAGGTAGGAGAGGGATATACCACTTGGTATTCTGTGCTAAGGCCTTATTATTATTATGCCCTTGATCTTAGGAGCATGTTAGTGTGTTAATATTCTGCCATGCATCTAGAAGCTTCTTTATTAGGTATAGCGTATATGTGTGCTTAGGGCCGGGATGCAGAGCCAAAGTGGGCATCGATCTGATCCCGCCCACTATTAATTTTTTTAGGTATCCGTTATGCTTACTACAATTGATGCTGATTTGACTCCATGACTGTTGGGTCTAACATGGCGGAAAGAGAGAGTTGAGATTCCGACTTCACCAATTTAATTACGGCTCGGATTTGAATGGTTGATCATGTTTCGACCCGGCTCTGCCGTGGCATCCCCCTTTGTATTATGCTTTACTTTCACTATTTGTGTGACCATTGGTTTTCCACGCTTAGACTTACGACAGGTACAAGGGACTTCCCCGGGGATTCCAATGATCCCTTCGAACTTGGGTATGAAATCCCACTTTGAAAACGTTAGTTTGGAATTTCAAACCTTCAACCTGTACTTGGGGCGCAAGATCCTAACGAGGGGTTTTATCCCTCGAAACGTAACCCGAGAATCATAATCTCGGGCCGTTACATATATGATGATGCAAGATGAGATGATGGATGAGATATTATATGTTGAGATGATATGAAAATTAAATGATTTATGATGAGACAAGATGGAATAACCTGAAGTGAGATACGTGAAGTTATGTATGATAGTTAGGGGCGCCTTGTGTGACTTAGATAGACTTATGCATATTTGTATGTTTGTTAGGTGATTTGTGATCTGTCGGACATTCCTTACGATTGGTGTTTATTGCTTGGATTCTGCGCGCCTCCAGGTAACTTTCCTACGGGACCTTACTCAGCAACTTGAACCTCCTACCTGATGTGTCATATAGTATGTAGGTGTTGCATATGCATAAAAGCATGCCATGTAGTATCATGCTTAGGACTTGCACTTATGAATGAGCATCCCTATTCTTTTTGCATTTGAAAAGAGAACGACCGTTATCTATCAGTCCTAGAATCTTTGCTAGGGTCATAGGACAGCCCAGCATCATCGAGTGTCCTGAGTCGTTGTGTCGTTATATGAGATGATATGATAGCCCAGCACCATCGGGCATGAGCATGACGATATGATATGATGATGATATGATGATATGTGCACACGTATGTTGAAATGGGTACAAACTGGTCAAGTCCGCTCATGAAAAAGGGGGCGAAGTAAGAGAGGGATATGCCACTTGGTATTCTTTGGGCGCCTTTACAACCTTTTTGCACTTATATTTATATATCCTGATAAGCATGACTTGCGTGTTTAAATTCCGTACTGCATTAGAACATCCATTATTCTAGGTAAAATGTTATATGGCATCAACGCGGTCTATAGGGCCCGCATGCGTCTCTGTGTCTGACTTTGTAGATAGTGCTAGGTACTTGCTCATTGCTTGCTCCATGCTTCTATGATGGGGAATCCTCCTGAGCGAAAGCGAAAAACTGGCCTAACCCGCTAATTTGGCTAAGTGATATTTGATTATGATCTATGGTTTTGGTTTTGACCCGGCCCCGCCGTGGCAAGTTGTACTTTACTTTCATTTTCGTTCTGCTTTCCTTAAACGAATTTCCACGACTTAGACCTTAGGATAAGTTAAGGGTACCCAACGGACCTACGATTGTTTTGGGGTTTGAAATCCCCGCTTTAAATACTAATGTTTAAGAGGTTTGAAACCTCGACCCATACCTGGATTGCAAGATCCGAACGAAGGTATCCAACCTTCGAAACGTAACCCGGGTATTTATATCCGTGTCGCTACATGATTTGAAACAATTTGTTAGAAAATGTATAATGTATTAAGAAATAATATGCTAATTTAATGCTTTAAATTGGACCAATATATTGATTAGAAAATTAAAAAAATCTATTTTAATTTGATAGGTTGAAAACCCTATAATTATGGTGGTGATAGACTTGTCAAAACACGACCCGACTCGATTGACCCGACCAGAACGCCTAGAAAATTCTAGTATAAGACCCCAAAATTTTGACATGAACATTTTTTTCGACCCGAACCCGAAAACTCGGTAATTTGCTAGGTTATCTGGGTTTAGACTCGGTGACCCGATAATTTTGATTTGATTAGCCCGATTGACCTGGTGACCCGATTGACCCGATTGATTTATAATTATATATGATTAATTTTTATTATAGAGATTCCAATTTATTACATTTTATAATTACAATCACTTGATCTTTCATTTCCAAATCAACTTTTATATTTATTTGTATTATGTAATACTCCCTCTCATCGATAGTATTTCATCTTTTATTTTTCATCACATTTTTTAAGAAGATAAAAACTCTAAAAAATGTTAAAAGAAGTTCTATGCTTATTACTAATTGCATGATACTATTTTTAAAAAAATATTTAAATTTTTGATATTCTATCTATTTTTAAATTTTAGGGGCATTTGCAAAAGTAACCCACATACCCGGTCCCCTTTGCACCCCCTATCCACTATCTATACAATTTGCAAAATCAAACCTCCCCTCTCCAAACCTCTCGTTACCTCACCTGCTGCACCCAGTGGAGAGAGAGAGAGAGAGAGAGAGAGAGAGAGAGAGAGAGAGAGAGAGAGAGAGAGAGAGAGAGAGGCAATTGTACATTAATTGCCCATCATTGTCACCCATTCAAAGTCCTTTCTCTCTACGCCTCTCTCCACCTCTCTCAATTGACGAGCTCCATTGAAGAACTTATTTATTTTTTGATTTATCTATCTTCTATCTCTCTGCCTTTGAGGGTGACGGGATCTCCATAAGAGCTCGAATTCAGCATGCGCCGATTGTGTGAATCGCCGACGGAGCACCGTTTTGATGCCTTCGTCCTTCACATTCGTTTTGATGGCTTTTCCAGGTCAATTCGAGGTGAGTGGAGGCCGGATTTGGAGTAGAGAAGGTGGAATCAAAGTGGAGGAGCCCTCGCAGAGGCTTGATGAACCTCTTTGTATTTTTTATTGATGAATGAATATAGCAACTTTCCACTCTATGGTTTCTTACTGGACACTCTTTGGTACTCTACTAGACACCCAATGATTTTCTACTGGACACCCTATGGTTGTTTCCTGTCTTGCGCGTTGTTCAATGTTTCCCTGGTTCTAGTATCGCCCTCCCCCCTAAGGCCATGCAATAAAAAGAGAGAGGACAGAGGGGATAAGACAGAGATAGAGATAGAGGGGGGGAAGAGTGACGGTGAGGGCAAATTAATATAATTTGAATTAAATCTTAAGTTTCAGAGAAAAACCATCGAAGCATTAATATAATTTGAATTAAATCTTAAGTTATAGAGAAAAACAATCGAAGAAGAAGCAAGTGGGATGGGGTTTATTTGCAGTTTGACGTGTAAGCAGTTAGTTTTAATTGGACACCAAAAGCAAAACGACATGCCACCTATTGGAACCGACTGGACAAGAGTTATCGGATAAACAAATTCACCGTCGACTTCGGATAGAAAATTGGTAAGTTTGCTTTCGATAAAAAAATTAGAGAAAGAGAGGGGGGAGGGAAAGCAAGAGAAAGTCTACAGAGGAGAGAGAAAGTGTGCAGAGGAGAGAGAGAGAGAGAGAGAGAGAGAGAGAGACAAGAAAAGTTGTAGAGAGAGAGAGAGAGAGAGATTAGTGAGGATTTGACAGAGAGAGATGGAAGAGTGACAGTGAGGGGGCATTAATATAATTTGAATTAAATCTTAAGTTTCAAATAAGAACAATCAAAGAAGAAGCAATTGGGTGGTGGTTTATTTGCAGGTTGACATGTAAGCAGTTAGTTTTAACTAGAAACCCAAAGCAAAACGATATGACACATATTGGAATCGACTTGACATGAGTTATCAAAGAAACAGATTCACCATTGACTTCAGATAGAAAATGAGTAAATTTTCTTCAGATTTGAGGGAGACACCTCTCGTATAACCTTTATCGAAAGCAAACTTGCCCATTTTCTATCCGAAGTCGATGGTGAATCTGTTTCTCTGATAACTCTTGTCCAGTTGATTCCAATGTGTGTCATGTCGTTGCTTTGGGTGTCCAGTTAAAACTAACTGCTTACACGTCAACCTGCAAATAAACCCCTGCCCAATTGCTTCTTCTTCGAAGTGAAACAGCAACAGTAAAGTCGCAGAGGAGAGAGGACTCTTCCATCTCTCTCTCTGTCCTATCCTCATTGATCTCTATCCTCCGCAACTTTACTTTCTCTCTCTCTCTCTCTCTCTCTCTCTCTCTCTCTCTCTCTCTCTCTCTCTCTCTCTCTCTCCCCCCCATCTGCAGACTTTCTCTTACTTATCTCTCTCTCCCTCTCTCTCTCTCTCTCTCTCCCCCATCTGCAGACTTTCTCTTACTTATCTCTCTCTCTCTCTCTCTCTCTCTCTCTCTCTCTCTCTTTGAGTTTTGGTAGGTGTCAATCAGTGGAAGCTCAAACACCCCCCACTTACTTGCTACATGGGGAACCTTTTACCCAATATCTGATTTGGCCCAATTTCAAACCGGATTGGGTTAACCTTGCAAAGAAACCGGATTTTTGGGTTAGTTTGTGCATTTCTCTCTAAATTTTATTAAAAATTATGAGAAATAATAAAAAAAATAAATATTTTAGATCTGATATAGTATATAATTACAACCACTAGAACTTATGAACCACATCTTTAATTTAGGATTTTACAATTATCGCAAAATTACCAAATCATGATTTTTTTTAATTTAAAAAGGTAAAATTGACAAACCCGAAATCGACCCGATTTGACCCAAAACTGGGTCAAACCCGAATGCAAGTCAACCTGGATCTACCCAGGACCCATTTTACTAGAAACCCTAAATGACCAGACCCAAACCCGACCTGAATGAACCGATTGACGGGTCTAGAGAGTGATGACACCTCATCAAAAATGTTTCTCTTTTAATAGTTAGAGATAAATATTTTTTCTAATAAAAGTTAGTTTATTTTGAACTTAGAAAAACTTCTAATTAAATGTATATAAAGTTTTATAACTATTTTTGAGATATTTCATTTTATGTACACTTATAATAAATAAATTATTTTTAATTTATATTATTTTAAGGCGAAGTGGTATATTTTTCTTCAAAATAAAGAAGGATTTATAATTATAACTTATTTTAAGGTACATAAAGTATCTAATATAAGGTTTAGAAAAATGTTGTTACACAAAATAAAATGTATTTAATTAAATGCTTGTTATTTTTATGATTTAAATTATGTGGAATTTTAATACAATATTCGAATATATATAGTTATATTCCTTATAGGTAGAGATAGGTAGTAAACTGCTGAACTTCCCCAAGTTCCACAAGACCTGATGAGAGAGAAACTCTCAAACCTTCCCCCCCCCCCCCCCCCCCCCCGATGGGGCGAACCATAGATTACTAGTACCAAACAAATCTTCCAGATTGTTCATCAATTTGATCCAAATTAATGGGGCTTTTACTCTTCTAGTTAGGGATGTTGAATTGCCTCCAGATTTTCTGGAGAGTGAAAAGGGTAATTATTTACCTTGTCAACTCTTCGATTTGACGAAATTCATAAGATCATAAACAAAAAATCCAAATGGCTATAGGTCTATACTTATCGGGAAGCTTTCGAAAAGAAATGGTCAATCGGGGAGTAAATGGCGGTGGTGGCTTGCAGATTGGTGCCTTCTGCCCCAAGGGAAGATCATGAAGGAAAATCATAATGTACATGAGTGCTACTGTTGGTGTTCGTTGGATCTTCGGTACGATTCGATTTGGGGATTTACTGAGTGTACGATTCAATACCAAAGGTACTATTGTGATTCTTATTGCTTTGAATTTCAGTCCATCACTGCTCTATATAAAAGGAGTTGTTGGGAGTGTTTATTGCACGCTCAAGCTTCTTCCCTCCCTTTCAACACTGAAGCTAAACACTCTTTCTGTTGGTTGTCTCTCATGAGTACCGGCAATATGGTGGAAAAAAGAAAAGCCAAAGGCAAACAAAAGGTGGATGAAGAGTACATGAAGGGTGGCTCTCTTAAAAGGCCGAACACAAGCTTTTCACCCAAGCCTCTGCCTTCCAAAACTAAATCCAATGGGGGACTAGGTCCTGCGAATAAGGGAAAATCTCTCATTTCTACATCTTCCAAGGGGAAGGCTAAACTCCCTTTTGATGTGGAAAAATACAAAGCTCGTCGTCTGGGTTCAGGAAAATATTGCTACTCTTCGCAAGACTACACTCTATGCAACAATTATCGGAGATCCTTAAGGAGAATGGGCTTGGATCAATTCTGAAGCTGGATGTCTTTACTACTAAAGGGAAAAAGGTACGTTATCCACGAATTTGCATCACTATGGGCATCACAACAATACCCAACAAGTATGTTTTGGTACTTAATGAAAGAGATGAACTAGTTGAATATCCGGTGTGGTTTGAAGAATTCCCGAAAGGGTGTGGTTGCTGTAGGAAAGAAGACCACTTCTTTATTGATTATCCTTTGAGGGCAAGGGCTCCTCCCTCCTCGGGCGGGCCTTTCATTCCTCGAGGATTTAAGTCCCAAGGTGGGATGGATACTCCTAGCGTTGAGGATGTTGGGGATTGGATACAAGTTGCTTATAGAAGTAAGAATGAGTCCCTCCCAGTTAAAATCGATAACCCGAAGGCTGAGCAATTCAAGAATGTGGGAATTAATGCAAGCTATCATTTTGAGTCATCTTCCTCGAAGCAGTCGAACTTCTCTGGTGGGTTCTCCTCTCCCCTAGTGGGAGAACTGGCCAAAGGGGCACTTGCTCATACTATAGCCCCACCCTCTACAATCGTGGCTCCCCCTTTGTCTATGGGGGGAGAGGGGGGGGGGGGGGGGGGGCGTGATTCCCTTCTTCTTGCGTTTTAGCCCGGTGTCTTGATGCTTGTAGCCCTAAATGATGAACCTCTGCTAGAGATGATCGCAACCCCGAAACCTGGCATTGTCTTCATTGACGATGATGATGATGAGTATTACATGGCTTATGAGGAGGAAGACTTGGTTCAGCCATCGAATGGGTTAGGCCCCATGTTGAAGTTCTCTTAAGCTGAACTTGATGTCATTCTCCAGAATGTCCCCACTGATCAAGAATACATACTACCCAATCTAAGAAACCTGGCTACACTGGAGGATTCCCTAAAGAACACTCCAGGTTTATTCTCATCTACATCTTTTTTTGTTAAACAGTTGGAAACCCTGGAGGTGGTTACTACTTCAAACTTTGAATCAAGCAAGCGCAAGGATGGTTCCGGGACGGCAACACTACATCTTCCAATCTGATGGGGTGCGGTGTCAAGAAGCCTCACCATGACTAGTACCAATTCCCTAACGTTGGAGTATGCAAGCGGGGTTGTATACTTCTTCTGAAGCCTCATAATATAACAACTCCTTCTACCATAAATAACTGGTTATGGGTAGATTTTGGGGACTTTTTGTTATTTGCAACCCTGTCTGATGGAAAGAAAATGGTTGTAATCTCTATCAACCTGGATAAGGCCTTTTCTCTAGGGAAAAATTATGTAAATATAGATGGACTATCAGGTGTAATGGTGCTAGAAGAAAGTCTGAACTTTGGGGAGGTCCCTTGTTGGTGGCAACTCTTGGGACCTTTCTTATTGTATGTATATCTATCCAAGGAATCTAATGCACCTAAAATGGTTTATATTGGCTGTCTATTGTATATCTTTACAAAACCACAGGTTTTTTGAGTTTATTGCCTTCAGGTAAATGGTTTCACCCAAAAAAGCAACTTGTTAAAGCATGTTCAAGGGGGATTTTCCTTTAAGATTATCCTCTGTATCATGTTAAAATGTACTAAGATATTAGATGTTGCGTGGCCAATACAAGAAAGAAATCAAAACATAGATTTTGAAATGGGATGTCAACAAAATAAGCATACACAAAAGAATTCTAAAAACAATCAGGAAAATAACATGGTATTTGATATGTGTCAATAAAGGACGCATAGATGGATTCCAACGGAGAGCTACCTTTTGGTCCTAATCCCCCCACATTATGTTGGGCTCATTGGCTGCCGCGAAGGACCCATACATTTATAGTATTTCCAAAATGTTAATGTCTTCTACCAGACTCAGTAAATCACATCCATCCATTCAAGTCTGAATTTTAAAAATGACTGCTCATTATTGAAATCCATGCATGGGGGCTTTGCTTGGAGTAAAAAATAAATTGAAGAAGACATCAGAGAGAAGTTGGATCGGGTATTGGTTCAACACACAATTGTTCAACAGTTCCCTCTCCTTTCAACAAAGAACGGGGCTTTCTCGTTATCTGATCATTGCCCAATCTTTATTGATTTGGACACAAAATCAAGGATTAAACCGCCACCATTTAAATTTGAGAATATTTGGGTACAACGGAGGATTCCAGGAACATTGTCAAGCAATCGTGGCAATTATCTTGCCCTGTCTCTGCCATGTTTCAACTGACACGGAAAACCCACATGCTTAAACAAACGGCTAAAGAATGGAAGAAAAGCACTTTTGAAAATATTTTCAAACAATTGCAGGAGGTGGAAGATCAACTTCTAAGTATCCGGAAAGATCCGTATCGCCACCAAAATTCTAGGTCTTAACTCAAGGAAAGAAACCTAATCACAAAGAAAGAGAAACTACTATTATTTCATACTGGAATCAACGAGCCAAAACAAAGCATATTAAATCGACATATTCAAATACTAGTTATTTTCATAGAGTTGTTACCGAAAAAAGGAACCAAAAATTAATAAGCACGTTACCACAACGGAAGGAACTCAGATAATGGGAGACACAAATGTGAGTAATGAAATAAGGAATGATTTCCAAAAACGCTTTCACCAACAACCCATTAATAGGTAAAAGTTAAATGAATATCTGCATTTAATTACACCACAGATTACTGCAGACAAAAATGCTATGTTAAGTGCGATCCCGACGAATGGGGAAATAAAACAGGTTGTCTTCTATCTTGGACGGAATAAGGCCCCAGGTCCGGATGGTATGGCAGCTGAGTTCTATAAATCATTCTGGGATGTGGTAGGTTCATCTTGTCACGCGAGTGGTTCAAAGTTTCTTTCACACAGGTACGATTCTAAAGCAAATTAACCATACTTTCATCACATTGCTTCCTAAATGTGACAACCTACAACAACAGCACACTATCGGCCTATTAGCCTATATTCAACAATATACAAAATTATATAAAAAATTCTAACTGGGCTCCTTAAGATGGTTATTTGAAAACACATAAACCCACTACAGGGAGCTTTTGTGTCGGATAGGGCGATTCAAGATAATGTGCTTATTTGCACATGAAATTTTTCATTCTTTCAAAACTAGGAAAGGAAGGAAGGGGTGGATTGCAATGAAACTCGATATGGAAAAAGCATATGATAGAGTTGATTGGGATTTTACAAAACTGATACTAAATAAATTTGGCTTTCATACTATCTTCGTTAACTGGATAAAAGAATTTATATCAACAGTGTCCTTCTCAGTGTTCGTGAATAATGGGCCAACAGATGTATTCTATCCATATAGAGGCACACGTTAAGGTGACCCATTATCCTCCTTCTTATTCATATTAGGTGTAGAAATCCTTGCCCGATGGCTTGTTGCAAAATCGGACGCCCTCGGACATCCTAATGGTTTTCACTTTGGTAACAATGGTCCTTCTGTCCCGTTTCTGGCCTTTGCAGATGATATCTTAATTTTCACGAAATCAAGTGCCACCGCTTGCCGAAAAATAAAACAGACTCTCGTAGATTATTGCCAAATATCTGGACAAAAGGTTAATTATCATAAATCAGCTTTTCAAGTAACATCTGGCATTGACCAGGGCCGAATCACAGAAATAGATGGTGCATTGGGTATTTCTAATGTGCACTCCCTTGGGAAATACCTAGGGTGTCCTATAATCAATGGTCAGGTTAATAAGGACACATTTATAGACATTGTTTGCAACTCTAAAGACCAACTAAGTAAATGGCATGCTAAGGGACTATCACAACAGGGCAGAACAATGCTTATTGGGACAAATTTAGTGGCTAAACCATTATATATGATGCAAAGTTTCATGCTGCCATTATAAGGAATTAGATCAAATCAATCATTGATTCTTCTGGAACAAAGATGCGCAATACAAGCCTCTTATCGGCTGGAATAAAATTTGTAAGTCAAAAAGTGCGGGTGGATTTGGGATTAGAAAAGCAAAGGAAATGAATAAAGCACTACAAATGAAACTTTTGTGGAAAATCATGGTAGAACCAAAAAACACTTGGGTGCGGGTAATCAAACATAAATATTTAAAAGAGAATCAGTTGATGGAGTACAAGAGAAAAGGTAGTGCATCATGGCAATGGTCTAAGATCTCAAAGCTTATAGAACAGTTCCAAATGGGACTGATTGTCCTACAAATCAAAATGATGAAAAGCTTGTTAGCGACTACATTATCGGGGGCCAGTGGTGGCAAGAAAAACATGAGGCTTCCCTGCCTAAAGCTATCATCGAGGACATCGTTTCTATTCCTTTACCGGAGAATCCTATAGAGGATAGACTATATTGGTGGCCTGATAGAGAAGGGTGGTTCACAATAGCTTCAGCATATAAGTTTCTAACCAATTCAACAACTAAAAGGAATGATGAAAATGCAGGGATTTGCAACTTTAACATACCTACAAAGATCAAAAATTTCTTATGCAAAACTAGTCAGTCTGGTTTACCCACGAGAGCTCGACTTGCGAGCAAATGGGCCTCTATACCAACTACTTGTGAAATATGCAATGACCGTAGGGAAGATGATACTCATATTCTCATGGAATGCTTGAACCTCCATGTTACCCAACATCTTAACCAAAAGGAACGCAACACTCTTCAATAAATCATAAGTAACTCAAGGGAATTTCGTTATGTTCTGTCTTGGGTGGGGTCGTCATTGAAGAAGGATAAAATTAAAAAAATTACCTTTGCTTGGTGGGCAATTCAAAAATGATAAAATATCTCTGGACAAGGCTACATCTGAATTCATTAAAGACGATTTGATAACTGGTTGCATGCCTGCAAGTTCGATGAGAATCTTGAAGATGATTATACTAGCAAACCAAACCCCAAGATGATCATCGATTCTGCTAAACAAAACGTTCGACAGAATAAATGGACAAAACCTCCCTTTGGAATGTTAAAACTCAATTTTGATGGATCCTCCCTTCAATCGAAGGAAAACTTTGCTGGCATTGTCATTTGGGATTGGCGAGGGAAACCAATACATGTGGCTTTCAAAAAGTTGGGCATCAAATCTCCGTTAATGGTTGAAGCTTTGGCAATCAGACTGGGCGTATCCGAAGCAAACAAATTGAGAATAAAAAAACATACATATAGAAGATGATTCAAAGATCATTATGGACTAATTACAAAATAAAATAAAATGTCATTGGGAGATCGAACTAATAATGTCAGACATTAAATTCATGATAAATGACATGAGAAAAGTTACATTTTCTCATGTACCTTGTATTGGGAACAGAGCAACTGACAAAGTTGCACACCTTGACTATTCTGTTTGGGGGACTTTTGTCATTCTCAATTCAGATCTTCAAGATCTCATCCGAAATGACGCTCTTGGGTGGGAAATCTCTACCCAAATTCTTGCCTAATAAAAAAAAGATAGGTAGTAAACCAGTTTTCTTTTGGTTTATGTGAACCGAACGTGACCAAAAATAATAATAAAAAGACTGAACTGCGTTTCTGGACCCGTCTTCTTCTTCCCTAGCCACTGTCAAACACGGTTGAACAAAGATGAAAATTGCCTCCCTCAAATCTCGCCTAAATCTCAACTATTTTGTTTCTAGAATGTTCCCTATCCGTTGCTAATGAGATTTATGCAACAAATTTGGAGATTCCGGATTGAACTGCAACTGAACGAAGTTCTCCTCAAATTCGAAGCTCATCCAAATCCGCTCAATTCAGGACAAATCTCATCAAATTGAGGATTGGGATAGCGTTAGGAGTGATTATCCAATCGATTTACAGATTTATTTTAATCAAATCCGTCCCCAAATCCTCCTCCTATAAATACCCCTTTAGGAAACTAGTTCATCGTGTTCTAAACATCTTAATCTATAATCCCCTTCACAAAAGTTTCACAAAACATCCCGATTTCAGAACCCCCAATTTAGGTTTAACCTTGCTGGAGCCGCTCTCGTCTGACACCATTGGACACGGACGGAGCTACAAGCCACCATTGGACACTGACGGAGCTACGAGCCACCACTGGGAGATGCATCTCATCGCCACGAAGCTGTAGCCACCAGTCGCTTGTCATTCCGAGCACTATCAAAGCCTCTACGACTCGCCGAAGTTACGCCGGAGGGCTGCCGGAACGTCGTCGGAAAATCACTGCTCAAGCTACTGTCGGGCTGAGGGAAGAGAGAGAGAGAGTAATTACGTAAAAGCTCACGTACTTCAGGATAAGAGTAGAGGTGACTGCATGAACAAAACCTCTCTTCAGTAGGTAAATAATATCTTAAACAAACATGAACACATAAAACGGAAACAACGGACAAAAAATTCCAAATCAGAAATGGTAGCTCCTACACATAATAGAAGACATTACAAAGTATTAAAACTAGGTTAAAATGGAGTTAAATAATTTAAAGAAAACATTTCATGAAACGAACAAAACCCTAACAAAGATACCAAATTGAAACAACGATGGATAGTGAAAGAGACGACGATGATGGTTTCGATCCAGAGAGACAGAGCGAGAGAGAAGTAAAGGGGAAACAAGGGAGATGTAACGAAGAAAAAACTGACATGTGGAGTACAGATGATTAATTTTGGCAAAAACTGACCTGTTGAGTACAGATAATTAATTTCGGTTGTCCGAAGGACATTTGATTAATGTGGGTCAATGTTAAATAGATGAATTAAAAAAAAATCCTTTGTACAAGTCATCAAGGATAATTAAAAAAAGAAGAAGTTACCAACAGTTACCCTAGCCATAAGCACCATTGTAAATTTGTTAGAAGTGAGCTACCGTGAACTCTGTTTTATATGCACTAGGTTTTATATATTAGACCTCGTCTCTTCTTGTAGGGTGATTTCTTTTCAATAAAAAAATCTCAAAGAAATGGCAGTTGTTGCTGCTACAGTTACCATCTTTTTAGTTGACAAGGTCTTGAACTTATTCCTAACAGGAATGTTCCTAATGATGTAGTTCTTAATGATGTAGATGAGACCAAGTGATATATATATATATATATATATATATATATATATATATATATATATATATATATATATATAGGATAGATCATATGTACTCAGCCCTTATCGTGTAACATGTGAACACATCTGAGCCATTGGTTTAAGGAAAATGGATGGCTGAGATAATTTCGTAAAATTAATTAATTGAAAAAGAAAATTGAAAAACCCCAACCCAACTCTTATATCAGGCGCGTGTACCAGCCATTCCTAACCCTACCCCCACAAATCGTGCCTTTGCTTACAAAGAAGAGAGAGAAAGAGGAGAGCGGCGATCAGGCGATTCGGGCGAAAGGGAAAGGGCTACCACTAGGGCTCCGATTGCCCGAACGCGGGACTCAGGCGATGGCATCGACTTCATCTTTCCGACAGGCGGATCCGGCGATGGCGGCGCCTTTCTTCCCCTATTCTCAGATCTGGGCGACGGTGAAGGCGGGATGGTGGCGAGGAAGACGGTGAAGGCGGGACGGAACGATTGCATCGACTTCGTCTTTCCGGCAGACGGATCCTACGATGGCGGCGCCTTTCTTCACCTATTCTCAGATCTGGGCGACGGTGAAGGCGGGATGGTGGCGAGGAACACAGTGAAGGCGGGACGGAACGATTGTGCAGGCGTACTTCCATTTCTCTTCCCCTATTCTCAGATCTGGGCACCGGCGAGGAAGCCATGGGCAAGATGGTTGAGTTTTTTTAAAGGCGGAGATTTGAATAGTAGGTTGGAGAAATTTCCGAAGGCGGCGGCGATTTGAAGCCATGGGTGACTCCCTGGTGGTGGATTTGCAGTCGGGAGGTTTGCCCTGGTGGTGGATCTGCAGTCGGGAGGTTTTCCGGTAGTTGTGGATTTGCGGTTGGGAGGTTTACTTGGTGGTGGATTTGGAGTCTAGGTTTGTGATTAATTGAAATCGTTTTTGTTTGCAATTGCTTGATTTAACTGCTCGATTGAAAGACATATTCGGGGAGAAGGCCGAATGATTCATATGTATGGATCGATTTTGTGATTTTGTGCTTCATGATTTGTTCTTTTTTTTGGACAGTCATATGAATTAAAAATGCATCGATACTATCGAATAATAAAGCGATATCATCGAATAATCCATCGATACCATCAAATAACCGACCGATACCATCGAATAATCAAGCGATAATCACTCATATATGAGTGAATAATCATCTATATATCACCGAATAATCATTCATAGACGACCGAATAATCAATCATTTATAAAGATTAACAAAAAAAAATCATGTACCATCGCATAATCTGTCGATACCATTGCATAATCAGACGATACGATTGAATAATCTAGATATACTGTCGAATAATTTGAAGAGAGTGCACCACACACGCCCCCATTCAGCAAGTGGGCAAAAAAACGACGTGGGTCCCACTGTTTTTTAATTTATAAAAAGCCAAAATTGTCTATTAATCTCAGCCTTCCATTTCATTCAATCAACGGTCCAGATGTGTTCTCATGTTACACAATAAGGGATGAGTACCCATGAACCACCCTCTATATATATATATATCATGAGAACAAATCTCATCCATTGATTTAGGGAAATTGGATGGCTGAGATTATTCAATAATATTAATTAATTAAAAAAGAAAAAAACAAGACACAAAAACACTCTAAAATAGGCGCGTGTATTACTCACATCCAAACCCTACCACACCCTTTTCTACAAAGAGGAAAGAGAAAGAGGAGGATGTGCGAGGCGACGGCGAAACCATAACCAACCAAGACTGGGAGCCTGGACTCCGCCGCTCTAAGGCGGATTCCGGCGATGGCGATGGTGATGACTTCGATTGGATCGCAAAGGATGGTGGCCGGTGGAATTCGCCTCGATTGGACTTCGATTGGCGGTGGAAGATGGCTGAGGCAATGGCGGGCGAAGAAGGACGACTCCGGCGATGGTGATGATGACGACAATGGCGATGACTTCAATTAGATCGTTGAGGGCACATCAGCGGAGATGAGCGAAGGCGACGAGGGCACTCAGCGGCATCGACTGCGATTGCGAAGGCGGCGGGGGCTCTACACTACGAGTCTCCCATGGAGGAGATGAGCGGTGATTGAAGGCGAGGGCTCTACACTGAGTCTCCCATGGTGGAGATGAGCGAAGGAGGCGAGGGCACATCAGCGGCATCGATTGCGATTGCGAAGGCGGCGAGGGCTCTACACTGCGAGTCTCCCATGGAGGAGATGATCGAGCGGCGATTGAAGGCGAGTTCGATGCCGGCGTTGAATCGAGGACGAGTGAATGCGGACTCAATCATCGGCAGATCTGGGCGTTGGAGAACTTTCAGAAGGCAGCGACGATTTCGAAGCCATCGGTGACTCCCTGGTGGTGTCAGTCGGGAGGTTTTCTGGTGGGCGGAGGATGGCTGAGGGTCCATTTCCGAAGGCGGCGGCGTTGTTGAAGCCATGGGCGACTCCCTGTGGTGGTTTTGCAGTTGGCGATTTGTGCTGGTAAGGTTTCATTTCTAATGCTTTCAATTCGGGTTGTCAGGCATAGTTTTCACTGCATCTGGGTTCAAAATGTACCTCGGACGGCTTCAATTGCAGCCATATGTGTGAGATTTTGTAATTGGATCTGGTTTCGTTCCTGATGCTTTCAGTTGAGTTACATTTTCGTTCCTGATGCTTTCAATTGGTTTTGTTAATTGGTTTTGTGAGTGGTTGCACTATCGAATAATATCGTTATACCATCGAATAATCCAACTTTACCATCGAATAATCAAGCAATACCACCGAATAATTTTTAGTTAAAAGAGTTGTCATCGAATAATTAATCAATACCATCGAATAATCAAGCGATACCGTCGAATAAAAGTTCAGGGCGTTTTCAGGGTGCTAACCGTTTCGAAAAGTTCATCGATATCATCGCATAATCAATTGATACGATCGAATAATTTGGCGATACAACTGAATAATTTAAAGTTACGATCGAATAATCTGGCGATACCATTGCATAATCAGACGATACGATTGAATAATCTAGATATACTGTCGAATAATTTGAGGAGAGTGTTAGGCTTAAAGGTAATGTTGTTTTAATAGGTTGAAGGTAAATTCGGTTCTTGTAGATCCTTTCGGATAATCAAGACAATTTGAGTAGACCCAAAAAGGGTAATCTCATGGGTAGACCTCGAAAGGTAATCCCGAGGGAGTAGGCCAAAAAGGCAATCTCCACCGAATTCTTTTAGGCGACAAAACTAAGTGTTTAAGCCCTTTAGAAAAGATGTATAAAATGGCTTGGATAATGGCAAACGAGTCACTCAAATAAATCGAGTTTTCCTTCAATGTTTATTGCCCCTATATGCCAAAGGGTTGCACTACAATAACGTTGTGGGATAAAACGTTTCCTATACAATAAAAGGGTGGCATCCCATTTCATTATTGCATATATACATACCTTGTTTGTGTTTTAAGTGTTTGTTCTTCCGATTGAGAGAGATATCGGAAAAACTCATGCCTTTCCAAGTGGATGGCAAAGGCCTTTTATAGGCAAAATGGGGTGGAAGTTTTTGGGTGGTTATGGGTAGTTATTGGTAGTTATTGGTGGTTATGGGTAGTTATGGTGGTTGAGCGGTTACCCCCCAATAACTACCCCCAACCGCCGGCCCAATAAAGGCCCAATAAGAACCAGCCCAATTAAGGACAAGCTAGCATGACGGAGCTAGCATGGTGGAGCTAGGTCACTCATAAAATATAAAATGTGCATGACATTTATACGAAGCTGGGTGTAGCTACCATGCAGCTAAAGTGACTAAGCTAAAGCTTTAATGAAGCTAAAACCCTAATCAAGCTCAAAATTAGAGCTAGGTCATTTTTGGAGTTCCGAAGCTCGGCTAGCTCTCAAATTTTGCACCAAGACTTTAGAGCTTAATATCTTCCTTTACAAATCATGAGACGGTGATTTAACTTACTATAAGTGAACAAAACTCGATCATAACCATATTAGATCGAATACCGAACATATCCCTATTGCTCACTTTTATGGAAAACATCCAAACAAGCTCAAGACCGATTTTCTCAATGTTGATATCATTGCATGGGTCTTTCCTCATGATTTCCTTTCCCCTTAAAATCTTAGAATTACTTAGGGCCGATCACATGGGCCGTGCCTCCCGCACACCCTAAGCCCGAGTGATGCTCTTAGTAATTCTCACACTTGACATTTATGATTTCAGACAAATGGATTGATGACTTTTCACAAATCACCAACATTCCTCCCCCATTTGAGCAATGTCATAAATCCTTGAACAATTTACAAACTCTTTGTATAGACATAAATATCCATTGGATTTGAATTTATATCTTGTAAAAATTACAATCATGTACTAAAGAATCGTGGTGTTCTAAGACTTGAACCACATCAACTTGTCTAAGCACACATAATAAAAATTACAACATGAGTTACATAATGTATATACACTAAACTTTGACGTTTTGAGGCTTTACGTCCCTTATCCTTCACATATGCTTTGAGACGAGTCATCCTTGAACTCTCTTGGAAGAAGCCTTGCACTTCCACATATGCTTAGTTGAATTTCTAATTTGCACCTACAAAATGCATTTTCCAAAATTCATTAAGAAACTATGTTTCAACTTTTCTTTTCATGTAGACTAGAGCAGATTACCTTGATGGGTTGTTGATTGCTCCAAAACTCTACGTCCTTGGCCTACCACATTGAATTCTACCCTACACCTTTCGGTAAGGGGGAATTGGGCGTCCAAGTCATAGGTTCATTTAGGATTTTAACCCCATCCCTCGAGATGCTTTGTACACAAACTCTTTTGCCAAACTCTTGGTTAAGTGATCGGCAAGATTGTTGTGTGTTCGCACAAAGACAACCGATATGACTCCATGTGTGATTAGTTCTCGGATGGAACTATGCCTCACACCTAGATGTCGTGACTTCCCGTTATATACTGGGCTATAGGCCTTTGCCAAAGTACTTTGGCTATCACAAAAAATAGAAATAGGGGATATTGGTTTTGGCCACAAAGGTATCTCATGTATGAGATTCCTAAGCCATTCCGCTTCCTTGCCGACTACGGCAAGTGCAACAAACTCCGACTCCATCGTCGAGGTTGTTATGCATGATTGCTTCTTAGATGCCCAAGAAATCGCACCACCACCTAATAGGAATACCTAACCACTCGTTGAAGAGTGATCTTCCATATTGGTGATCCAGCTTGCATCGGTGTATCCTTCCAAAGTGGAGGGAGAACCCACATATGCAATTCCATAGGTCATTGTCCCTTTCAAGTACCTAAGTACTCTTCTAAGGGCCTTCCAATGACTTGAGCTTGGTCGACTTGTATATCGACTTAACTTACCCACGGCAAATGCTATGTCGGGGCGAGTACTTGTCATGGCATACATTAGACATCCTATTACTTGAGAATACTCAAGTTGTGAGATTGGTTCTCCTAAGTTAGGGAGAAGTTTCTCACTTGGATCCATAGGTGTACTAACCGGGGTGGATTTATCACATTGGAAACGTTTTACCACCTTTTCAATGTAATGGGATTGTGTTAGGGTTAAACCCTTTCCTTCCCGCTTGATCTTAATTCCCAAGATCACATCAGCTTCTCCTAGATCCTTCATGGAGAACTTAGTAGACAAGAACTCCTTAGTTTTGTCCACTTCTATTTGGTTTGTGCCAAATATAAGCATGTCATCTACATATAGACATATTATAACTCCTTGACCGGAATTATTAAACTTACTATATACACATTTATCAGCTTGATTGATTTTGAAGCCATCACCTAAAATCACTTCATCAAACTTTTGATGCCACTGTTTTGGCGCTTGTTTAAGTCCATAGAGGGACTTGATCAATCGACACACTTTATGTTCTTGACCTTTTACTATGAAGCCTTCGGGTTGCTTCATGTAAACCTCTTCATCCAAATCTCCATTGAGGAATGCCGTTTTTACGTCCATTTGATGGATGACAAGACCATGAATGCTTGCTAAGGCAATTAAAAGTCGTATAGTGGTGATTTTAGCCACGGGAGCATAGGTGTCGAAATAATCGACTCCTTCTCTTTGTTTAAAACCTTGGATTACCAATTGGGATTTAAATTTGTCAATGGACCCATCGGCCTTCATCTTCCTTTTGAAGATCCATTTACAACCTAGAGGTTTGCACCCGGTTGGAAGGTCTGACAACTCCCAAGTGTTGTTGCCAACAATAGAGTCCATCTCATCTTGGATTGCTTCTTTCCAAAATGCGACATCTTGAGAACTCATTGCCTCGGTGAAGGTCTTAGGATCCTCATCCATATGTAGATATGAGATGATTTGACCTTCTTTATTCCTAGAACCCTCCATCAAGAAGACTTGAAATATTGGTTCAGGATACGTATGTCCTACTAAGAGTGCGGAGTGCACTCGTTGTCGCTTGGGTGTGTGGGACGTCGAAGTAGGAGCTTCGGCCTCATCATCGCTCGCATGCGTCGAGTGCATGTTTTCACCATCGCTACCGTCGCTAGTGTCTTCCCCAGGTACGCCCATGGCCATGCGCTTTAGCACCCTTGGCCCTGTAGCTTGGGAGTCTTTGTCGAGCAGTGGCTTTGGGTCAGCGTCATCGATGCTTAGTGCTTGCAGCAAGCTAGCGCGCGTCATAGACCTAGTGACCCTAGGTCCAAGTACAGGCGTCGGCTCCTCGGTTTCCATTGGATCCGATGATGGGTCGACATCCTCTTGGTATATCTCCCTAGGCCTAGAGCTCGATGTGAACCTAGTCTCATCGAATATGGCATCACGTGATTCTATCATGGTGTTAACCGAGATAGCGTGATTTGGTTCTATGACGAAGAACCTATAGGCCTTAGAGTTATGTGCATATCCAATGAATATGCACTCAATACCTCTATTTCCTAAGGTTTTACGCTTAGGGTCCGTTAGTCTAACAACCGCACGACAACCCCATATACGAAGATAATGGAGATTTGGTTTTCTTTTAAACCAAAGCTCGTATGGTGATTGACGATTTCTCTTGCTTGGCACCCTATTTAAGATATAGTTGGCTGTTAGCATCGCCTCACCCCAAAACGAGTTCTTTAACCCGGAGTATGACAACATGGCTTAACCATGTCCTTAAGAACACGATTCTTTCGCTCCGCCACCCTATTTTGTTGTGGGGTATATGGAGCCGTCGTCTCATGAATTATGCCACAAGACTCGAAATACTCCACATCCATGTATTCACCACCACGATCGTTTCGTAGCCTTTTAATTTTATTTTCCGTTTGCAATTCAACTTCGATCTTGTATGCTTTAAACCTATCTAGTGCCTCACTCTTCGAGTGAACTAAATAGAGATAGCAAAACCTTGTTACATCATCGATGAACGTTATGTAGTAACGTTTTTGACCCAATGATGGCGTTGCATGTAGGTCCCCTAGGTCCGAATGGACTAGGCCTAGGACCCCTTCCTCTCTTTTAATTGCCTTAAAAGGAAGCCTTGTTATTTTTGTTAACAAGCAAGTTTTACACTTTTCATTTGTTGGTTCAAAGGCGGGAATTATATTTTCCTTAGCCATATCTAACATACGCTTCATATGTACATGTCCCAACCTTGCATGCCAAAGATCATATAAAGAATCATTAGACACGACCATGTAATCAAATAATACTTTATTATTATTGATAACATTGAGTAGGAACATATTGTTTTTATAATGGCCGAAGCCTACAAATACTCCTGCCCTACTTATTACTAATCGATCGGCTTCGAAAACCAATCGATAACCTAACTTGTTAAGCACACCACCACTTACAACATTTTTGCGGATGGCGGGTGCATACAATACATTATGTAATACAAGTTCCTTCCCACTAGTAAAGTTGAGATGTACGTCCCCTTTACCTAGGACTGGGGTTGTTGACTCGTTTCCCATGTAAAGCACTAAACCGTCCTCTACATCCTTCATGTGCTTGAACCATTTCCTTTCCATGCACACGTGGGTGGTGGCACCCGAGTCGAGCCACCAAAGGAGTTTTTCATCCTTCATAACAAGACATTGATCAATGTTAGATACAAAGAATAATGACTCATTTGTAACTAAAGACACCGAAGTGCCCTTACCTTGCCCGGGGCTTGTGCCCGAGCCCGACGCCGGTGTCATGACACCTTTGTCCTTTGACCCCTTGGACCTGCAGTCCCTCTTCATGTGGCCTGCCTTTCCACACTTCCAACAAGTTCCCTTGGCCTTAGCCTTCTTGTTAGATCCTTGCTTACTGCTGGTTCCTAATTTGGGGCGCTTGGAGCCCTTAGCGCCCACGGTGCGTTTGCCGTTGCCCGCCTCCATTGTGTTTATTGAGTGGGCTGATTTGTCTTCGCCTTTCTTTCCCTTGTCATTCGCCTTGAATTCCTCCTCTATACGTAGATGGGAACCCAATTGGTCAAGGTCCATGTCCTCCTTCGAATGCTTCAAGAGATGTTTCGCCTCCTTCCACGAGTGAGGGAACTTATCGATTATGGATGAAACGGCGAAGTTCTCATCCAAGGTGATCCCATGTTGGGTTAGTTGACCCAATACTCGGAGCAATTCGTGGTATTGCTCCATTACTGGTCTATTTTCAACCATCTTGTAGTTGTTGAAGTTAGACACGAGAAACTTCTTTGAAAGAGGCATCTTCCGCCAAGTACTTGGCTTCGAGTGCTTCCCACAAAATCCGAGATGTCTCATGATTTTGATACACATCGAATAGAGAGTCGGCCATGCCATTGAGGATGTGCCCACGACAAATGTAGTCGTCGTTCTCCTACTTCCCAACACGCCTATGTTGAAGCATTATAGCCTCCCTTTCGGCGATTTGAGCCTCGGTCTCTCCGTCGACTTTTTCCAGAATCGAAGGTGGCTCTTCGGGACATGGCGTTGAGAGCACGTACGCCACCTTAAATGAAGTAAGCATGAAGTGCATCTTCTTTTGCCATCGACGAAAGTCTTGCCCTTCAAACTTCTCGAGTTTCGCGAATTTGGTTGCTATCTCCGCCATCGGTAACTCCTTCGTTCTTGCCATTCCAGCCTTGTTCCAAAACAACAAAACCAAACAATAAATAAACGTTGAAGATTGTTAGGCTTAAAGGTAATGTTGTTTTAATAGGTTGAAGGTAAATTCGGTTCTTGTAGATCCTTTCGGATAATCAAGACAATTTGAGTAGACCCAAAAAGGGTAATCTCATGGGTAGACCTCGAAAGGTAATCCCGAGGGAGTAGGCCAAAAAGGCAATCTCCACCGAATTCTTTTAGGCGACAAAACTAAGTGTTTAAGCCCTTTAGAAAAGATGTATAAAATGGCTTGGATAATGGCAAACGAGTCACTCAAATAAATCGAGTTTTCCTTCAACGTTTATTGCCCCTATATGCCAAAGGGTTGCACTACAATAACGTTGTGGGATAAAACGTTTCCTATACAATAAAAGGGTGGCATCCCATTTCAATATTGCATATATACATACCATGTTTGTGTTTTAAGTGTTTGTTCTTCCGATTGAGAGAGATATCGGAAAAACTCATGCCTTTCCAAGTGGATGGCAAAGGCCTTTTATAGGCAAAATGGGGTGGAAGTTTTTGGGTGGTTATGGGTAGTTATTGGTAGTTATTGGTGGTTATGGGTAGTTATGGTGGTTGAGCGGTTACCCCCCAATAACTACCCCCAACCGCCGGCCCAATAAAGGCCCAATAAGAACCAACCCAATTAAGGACAAGCTAGCATGACGGAGCTAGCATGGTGGAGCTAGGTCACTCATAAAATATAAAATGTGCATGACATTTATACGAAGCTGGGTGTAGCTACCATGCAGCTAAAGTGACTAAGCTAAAGCTTTAATGAAGCTAAAACCCTAATCAAGCTCAAAATTAGAGCTAGGTCATTTTTGGAGTTCCGAAGCTCGGCTAGCTCTCAAATTTTGCACCAAGACTTTAGAGCTTAGTATCTTCCTTTACAAATCATGAGACGGTGATTTAACTTACTATAAGTGAACAAAAATCGATCATAACCATATTAGATAGAATACCGAACATATCCCTATTGCTCACTTTTATGGAAAACATCCAAACAAGCTCAAGACCGATTTTCTCAATGTTGATATCATTGCATGGGTCTTTCCTCATGATTTCCTTTCCCCTTAAAATCTTAGAATTACTTAGGGCCGATCACATGGGCCGTGCCTCCCGCACACCCTAAGCCCGAGTAATGCTCTTAGTAATTCTCACACTTGACATTTATGATTTCAGACAAATGGATTGATGACTTTTCACAAATCACCAACAGAGAGTGCACCACACACGCCCCCATTCAGCAAGTGGGAAAAAAAACGACGTGGGTCCCACTGTTTTTTAATTTAAAAAAAAGCCAAAATTGCCTATTAATCTCAACCTTCCATTTCATTCAATCAACGGTCCAGATGTGTTCTCATGTTATACAATAAGGGATGAGTACCCTATATATATATATATATATATATATATATATATCTTTCAATCCATGCTTGCCTCTTGGATGCTGCAACTTGCAGCATCTTCGGGGTCTATCACTGCAACCCAATAAAGTACGATACCTTTGACAGACAACAAGATGCAGATATCGTTGGAGAAGCCAAAGTGTTACCCTTCATGCAAAAGCTGTCAATTGAGAAATGCGAATATGCAAATCAACCCTAGACGTGAGATCATTTAGCAAGGAGGAGTATCTTGATCTCCATCATGGGTGTGTTTGGCAACGGAATGGATTTTAGTGGATTTGTTGGATTTTAGTAGATGTGTGGGATGGGGATGGATTTGTGGGATGGAAGAGATGGAAACTCAACACCCAAATTTTTGCGTTTTGTGTTTGGTTGTATTTTGATTTTTTGGTGGATGGAGTGACGGAAAAAGCCCGAATTACCCCACTTATCCACATGAAAAGACCAAATTGCCCCCATCTTCATACCCCTCTTGTGCTTGATGTAAAGGCTCTCAAATGACATTCCTCCTCAGCATTATATCAAATAACTTCAGAGCAATGTCCATGGAACCCAATTTCACATACCTCCGCCCTAAAAGCTCCCTCGCTCATTGCGGAAAATGTCGAACCTCCCCGCAGATGCGAACAAGAACACCGTAGCTATCCAAGCCATGAACGACGATGCATCCGCCGGTAAATTGTACGTTTTCGATTTATAATCTTACTCCTTCCTTCTCTGGTTGGTGTAATCGGTTGTAAGAATAATATAATCGAACGATTTTTCTCGGAATTTGTCGAATTGATTGCCAAAATGATTTTGATTTGTCAATTGATTTTATGTCGTTGCTCTTGGAAATGAGAATAGGTCATGTGTGAAGAAAAGATATATGAGAGAAGACTTCATCAATTTTTTTGTCAGACGCCCAGTCCACATATCTTCTATTATTAACCGAGGTATGCGTATTTGCTGATTTTGCCATCGAAGTTGTTCAGTTCGTGTGTTTTCATTCGCCTCTCTTATATGTATGAAGGTTATTTTGCCCGTTGGGCTGCTCTGCGGAAGCTTATGCTTTAGTTGCCCCTTTGAGCAAAGTGCAGTGAACTAATCTGATATTGGAGAGGAAGGTCTGAAGACGGTAGTGCAGAGAGAACGTGAGGTATTCGAAAAGATCTTCAGGTTCAGAGGAAAGGGGACGAGTGATCTCAGTGTCATGTAGAGCTTGCCCATCCCACGAGACTCGTTGCCATTGACCAATCTCTTCAGCTTCCCAAAGGACGAGTGATCTCAGTGAGTTAAGACGGTGCGGTACGGTGGCGGTGCGGTGATGAGTGATCTTCAGCCGGTGGCGGTGAGTTGTATATCGATTAATCAGAATAAAATTAATCAAAGTGCATATGGGGGATTTGAGAGAGGGCAAAAAAGGGCATCTACCCTCCCCCATCTAGCAAACCTTCTCCAAGGAGGATCGAAAATCCATCCAGTTCCATCCCACAAATCCCCCTTTTTCCATCCCACAAATCCCACAAACACAGGCAGCCAAACAGTCCGCCGGTATTCCCGATGCACTTTTCTCATCCCACAAATCTCATAAACACTACACCCAAACACATCCCATATTAATGTTTTCCCAACATTCCTACATATACCTAATCTGATGGAGCTAGAGATGGTTGATGCCTTTAGTGGTGACATTCTTTTCTTCGACACATGCATGAGGCTTCCCAAAGCTGAAAACTTTGGTTATAGAGCAGTTTGATGGCCTTGATACAATGTTGGTATGGGTGATATTCGAGCCGAATGAGCTGAGCTTGACATGTTCAAGCTTGGATCGAACAGAATACGAGCCGAGCTCGAGCTCGATCCCAAATATTATTCGAGCTTTTTTGGCGCTCAAGCTCGGCTCACAAGCCCAACATTAAACTCGAGCTCGACTTGGTCGGCTCGGTCAAGCCAAACAAACGAGCCTAAGCTCGTTCGAGCTCGTCAATTGGGCTCATTCAAGCTCGTTCGAGCTCGCTACCTTCAGGCCCTAGAATTGTCAATTTAGCAGCCCTAGCATTGTCGATTGGGGTTGAAAGCCACTGTTCATGCGAAGCCCTAGCATTGTCACCGACTCACCAATTGTACACTTAACTTTCACATCCCTATTATTAGATCTAAAATGAATTTTGGGATCTAAATTGCATGTTCCTCGATTGAACAAACCATTGAATTTTCACATCCCCTAATTACAAACAATTGAAGAAATCTAATCAATCAAATCACCAACCCATAAAATGCGCATACAAAGAGGAAGGACAGACCGAAGACGAACTTAACTCAACTCCATTGAAGAAAATCCTCACGAGCTCGGTTGGAAGGCATGGTAATCAACTCAACTGAAGCTAGGAGATGGTGAGAGTCCGAGGACGTACGAGCCACGAGGATGTCGAGGAGGGATTCAGGGGTACGAGCCGTAACAGGCTGGAAGGAGGGATGTTCGCCATCAAATCCCTGGTTCGCAGCCGGAATCCCTCGTTCGCCGCCTGAAGGAGGGAGAAATTGAAAAAGGAGAGAAGTCCGCCGCCGAATGAACGAAGTCGGTAGAGAGACTGAAATTCGCCGGAAGAGGACGGAAGTTCGCCCGAAAAAACGATGCGAGGAGGGAAGTTCGTCGGAAGAGGTGGGAAGTTCGCCGAAAGGAGAAGAGAAGGGAAATCTCGTGAACGAACGAAGCCACAGGAGAAAGGGGAAGAGGAAGGGAGTTCGTCAAGAGGAGGGCGGCAAGACTCATGAGCGGCGTCTGCCTTCCTACCATCTAGTTACTCATACCTCATATTACCCTAGGGGTAATTTTGGAAATTAACACAATCGAGCTTCCGAGCTCGGCTCGAACTCTGTTCGAGCTTAAAAAAGTGTTCAAGCTCGGCTTGTTTTGTATATTCGAACGAGCTCCAGTCGAGCTTTTTCGAGCCGAGATCGAGCCGTTCAGCTCACATAAGAACCCTAAGTCCCCGTTTGGTATGATTGTTGGAATCAGAATGGTAATCGGAATCGGAATGGAATCAAAAAATGGTAATGACTCACTACTAGAGCCGGTTGTTTGGTATGCTATCAGAATCAACCATTCCTGAAATAATAATAATAATAATAAAAAATAAATAATAATAATAAATAATAACAATTAAAAAATTAAAATAGTGATAAAAGTAATAATATTAATATTAATATATTATTATTATTATTAAAAATTAAAATATAATATAATATATATTAAATAATAAAATATTTATAATAATAATATAAGTATAAATATAATATAATATAATATAATATAATATAATAATATAAAACTAATATATATAAAATAATAAAATATTGATAAAAAATAATACTATTAATAAAATATATTATGATAATTTAAAATAAAAATATAATATAATATATATTAAATAATAAAGTATTGATATTAATAATAATATAAGTATAAATATAATAAAATACTGATAAAAAATAATATTAACATATATATTATTATTATTAAAAATAAAAATATAATGTAATATATATAAAATAATTAAATATTTATAAATAATAATAATAATATATTATTATTATTATTAAAAATAAACAATGATATTTTCAATAAATAATAAAATATTGATAATAATAAAAATATAAGTATAAATATAATATAATATAATTAATAATAATAATTTAAAACTAATATAAAATAAAAAAATGTTGATAAAAATAATAATATTAATAGAAATATATTATTATTAAACATAAAAATATAATATAATATATTAAATAATAAAGTATTTATAATAACAATATAAGTATAAATATAATATAATACAATTAATAATAATAACAATAATGATGATGATGATGATGATGATGATGATAATAATAATAATAATAATAATAATAATAATAATAATAATAATAATAATAATAATAATAATAATAATAATAATAATAATAATAATAATAATAATAAACAACTACAAAATTGGTAATGGAGGATTACCTAGTATTTTGATGGTAATGAAATGGGCTACAAAATTGGGAATGGATGATTCCCGGTAATCATTACGATTCCAAGTTTTAATCATACCAAACACTTAAATCAGGAATCATCCATTACGATTCCCAGTTTTGATTAATAGGAATGGATACCATCAAGCCCTAAATGTTGGTAGGTACTTGGTTAGTTTGGTAACACAGAGCTTTGATTACTAGGAATGGATACCATCAAGCCCTAAATGTTGGTAGGTACTTGGTTAGTTCGGTAACACAGAGTTGATGGGGTAGCTGAAGGTGATAGGATAGCTGAAGCTGATTGATTAAGTGTGTTAGGGTAGCTGAAGCTAATGGATTAAGTGTATTAAATATATGTTAAATTAGAGTTTTGATGGATTGTCAAGCCTTACTAGCTTAGCTGGTAAGGATGACATGGAGTTCGAATCCCCCCTTCCCCATATTGTAATGACCTACATGCAATGCCTGATGGACAGGGCAATGCCTGTGCTTCAGAAGCTAACTATCATCAGATGTGTGTATCTTTTGGACCTACCTTCTGGTATTTGAGGTACTGACAGTTCTTGATATCCCTCAACAGTTCTGGTCCGTCAGATGTATGTCTCAACAGTTCCGGATAATATCACCGGAGAATTAATCATGTACCAGTCATCCATTCTTTTACTGATGGTGCTAATGGATCATGGTTGATTCAGAATTTATCTTTGATAATTTACATCCGGTACGTCAGATGTATGCCTCTTTTTCCCTGCTGTATTTGAGTTTGAGAGGTTCAAGAGATATTTCCAAAGTTCATAGCTCAATCCAGAAGCAAGGTTGATACAATGGGGCACTCACGACTAGTTGCAGGTGCACTGCTTATTTATATGGACACACTTGTAACTTACAAGCGTGCTAAGTCTCATCCCAGGAAGCATTGACAAACACGATGATGAAGGCTGCGCGTGCAAGTCCAAACTAAAAATGATTGCTTATGATCATCAACATTGATGTTGTAGCGCTTGTTGCAAAACACTGTCATCTCTACCGTCACCACAAATACACACTAAGAACTCTGTTTGAGATTTTGGCTTGGAACATAGCATATCATCTACACTGCCTCTTATTTGGATTCATAGATGGAAAACCTGTATTTGGACTGTACCACACAAGTGACAGAAAGTTTGCAAACTGTCTATAATTTCATTGCAAATGAATTAAAGGTATTTGATACAGATATGGAATTCCCAAGTGTCTATCAGTCTATGTTCGTAATAGGACCTTTAAACCAGAATCTTGCACTTAGAATCCAAGACGAAACTGTGAGGATCAGGAGGCCACCGACTGCAACCGGAGTGTAGTTAAGCGTATCAGCAGTGACAGGATAAGCTACTGGCAAGGAAAACAGGATTGAGATGGTTGCTACCCAGAGAACTGCAACCCAACCAACAGCCAGCCCAAAACGGCCTAGATTGAAAGGTCCTGGGACGAATGACTTGCGTGCCAAGGTCACCCTCAAAAATATGGGTAAAGCATAGGCGATGTACAGTCCAATTGTCGCTACTGACACCATTGCTTGGAATGCTACCAAGCTTACCAAAGACTGCCGATACCAGAAAAGTGAATCAGAAAAGCATAATAATAATAATAGTGTACTTATAGGATATTGAAGCTTATAAGTCATGATGTCCTAGAACTATATTTTCCAAGTTCAAGTTTCTCCTGTAGCTGGATGAGAAGTTTATTCTGAGTTTTATGGATGTGTACATTGCAGTCTCAGCTGGTGGTCATCAAAACACGAGAACTTGCAGCATGTGCTTACCGTCAATGCCATACAGAAGGAAATGAATGCGGAGAGCCAAACAGCATTGATGGGAATTTCCTGCTTGTTGACTTTATGCCAAAACGATGACAATGGCACAGCTCCATCTCTTGAGAATGCATAGACCATCCTACCAAGGAAATGTGCGCGTTCAATCACAGGAGGTTAGGCAGAAAGAGTGAACTTGCTCATTGACAATGGATGTATACCTGGAATTGCTGGTAACGGAGCTCATGCCACAGAAGAAGATGGCGACGCCTACTACTCCCAAGCTGACTATACCTCCGACCCCACTGCCATACCTACTCTTAAATGCTAGGTAAAATACTTCTGCGATGGCATAGCCACCGGCATCATTATCTTTGCTCAAAAGGTAAGGAACATCTTTCACTGCAAATGTGATTCCCACGATATAAGCCCAACCGACAACTATAGATATGCCAATTGCGCTGATTATTCCTTTCGGTCCATTCGTATCTGCATCTTTCGTTTCCTCTGTCTGCAAGCAGATGGTTTTCATGGAACGGAAATAAGGAATTTTCTCATGTCATGCTTTTGAAAACTCCCAAAATAGTTTTATAGAGAGCTTTTTTAGGGGTTTATTTTGTTTTCCCAAAAGATAAAACAGTCAAAACAATTTAATCTTCCTGTGACGAGATGTCTATGTCTATGGTTCATTACAACAGAGGGATTAGTAGAGCACAAAAAGGCATTTCAGACAATTACAACTCACCATATGAGCAGACGCATCATAACCTGTCAATGTGTATTGGCTCATAAGAAGCCCAAGAACGAAGATATAAAGCTTACTATGAATGCCATCCCCATTATCAGTATTGAAGTGAGTGAAAACAAAATCTGCACTGGCCCTTTCAATTGCCACGGTAGGGATGAGAATCATAAGGACAAAGACACCTACAACAACAACACGATCAAATACACGTTATTTAGATCCTTCCGTCATTTCAAACTTCTTCCCTTGTCATTTTTTTTACTAGAAATTTGATCATACCAAGAATATTCCAACCAGCTGCAAGCTGTCCAAAGAAGGATAACCAAGAGATGGGTAGACTATTCAACATAGCATGCAGAAGAAGAATTCCTCCATGGAGACAAATCACCACATACTTGGATGGTTCATACCCTCCACCGTTTTTCCCTCCAGTGCTAAGAAGAATAATCACTTGCAAGAGTTGCGCTAGCGAGAAATCCACACTGGTTGTGACTGCCCACTGCAAATTGTTCACCACAAGTGTAAATCCCATATAAACATATTTGAAACAAGACTAACTACTGTTTGTCTATTTTGAAGGAGTTCTCTTGCAAGAAATGTAATGGAAGAGGGTGAGAACCGAGAATTAAGATTCCATCCAAAGTGTTAGAAGCTCAAGGATTCAGTGCTTGTGCTTAAGAAGATCATTGATATTTTTCACCTATATCTGGCTTGTATGATTAAGGAAAGTGTATGATCGTCTTTGAAGGCATTGTTTACAAAGACTTTGAGAAAATAGCTAGCTTTGTAGGTTTTAACCAATGAGACAGCTGGCTCTAAAATATCAGGGCATTCAAGTGCACATTAGGAGGCTAACTAATACCAATGGGTTTGCACCACTTCCAAAGTTTAGTAATGGATGGTAAAATAGGTTGCTTACACAGGAAGCTTTTACATTGGTAGATTGCAGCTCCATCAGGCTACCGTTGAGGGGATCCAATCTATCTAGTGTGGGATGTCTTCGTTCTTCTACCCCAAGAGGCAGCCGGGAAATTAAATAAATATGTAGGCGCTACTTTGCATATTGGTAAGTATGAATTCCTAGGAAGGAAAAGGCTGAGGATCATGGTTTAAGTGCAATTATAGTCATGAAGTCCTTAAATGGGGTACGAGAGTACTCAGACAAACAGCATGGAGTTCCAATGGCTTAGCTGGCTTGCATTGGCCAAGACGGAGAGAGCATGATGGAGGCAGAACTCATGGAATTATACAGTAATCATCAATCAAGCACAACATAGATCACTGTGATGTGATCAAGCAAAGGATTTTAGTTAATGAAACATTAACCTGTGAACTCAGGAATCTTTAAAGATGAATTCTCTACATTACCTGTCCAACAATGTTAAACCTGCAAGATAATTAAAGATGAAGAGTGAGCATCATCTCAACATCTCTATCAAGTACAATAAAATATTCCTAGGATCAAAAGCAGGGACGGATCGAGGGGCAGGCGGGGTCCGCTCCAACCCGCCCCATTTTTACAAAAATAAAATAATAGGTAAAATAATTAAGGGAAATTAATAAAAAATATATATTCTTTTTTGTTTATTAAATCAAGGATTTTGTTAATAAAAATTATGCCTATGAGAAAATTTTAGTCTATCTAGCCCACCCAAAATTTATTTTCTAGGCATCCATTTGTGTTTTCCAAAAGCAAAGTTGTAGTACAAGCATCATCCATAATCCATACACTCTACTAACTCCTTAGGGGGCCCGTTTGGTTTGAGTTGGAATCAGGAATTGCGTTTACACCATGAATCGGGTTTGAATCAGCCATAGAGATCAATAAAGTACATAAAGATCATTTTGTGCAAACTCCAAAAGCAAGGTTGTGTCGTACACGCATCATCCATAATCCATACACTCTTTGACCAAAAAAAAAAACCATACACTCTTCTAACTCCCCAAGGGCCAGGGTTGAAATCAAGAATTAGGTTTAAACCATGAATCGCGTTCGAATCAGCAAACAACAACAGACTGCTGATATAGAGATGAATCAAGTACATGAAGATCATTTGAAATTGAGAATCTACTAACCACTTACCAGCCAGTCATCCAAGAGGCAAAGGGCGCCCAGTTAGGGCCAGCAAGCTTAGCACTCCAATAGTAGAGTCCCCCAGAGGTAGGGTAAGAGGAGCAAATCTCAGCCATAGACAAACCCACAAACATGGTGAAGGCGCCAGCTATGAACCAGCCATACACCATCACCACTGGCCCACCGAAAGTCAGTCCATTGTTGTACAGTGTGGTCACACCAGTCAGCACTGATATGATTGAGAAAGAGAAGGCAAAGTTGGAGATGACCCTGCAAACCAAAACCCACACAACAAATCCCGGAAAATTAAGCTATACCCAGATGAAGTTTTGCAAAATTATAAGCACCCATTTCGTTGAAATTGAAAGGTTGCGCTGTGTTGGATCTTACGAGAGCTCACGCTTGAGCTCTTGCTTGTAGCCGAGCTCATTGAGGCGGGTCTGACCCGAATCGAATTGAAGAGCCCGGTTGATGCCGTTGTGAGTCGGTAGGGATTCTTTCTCACTCGTCTGCTGGACCATCTTCAACACACAGGAAGGGGGGATTTCTCTTCCTCTGCGCTCTCTCTCTCTCTCTCAGAAATATGCTAAATTGAATAATCACATAATTGATGTGATTAAATAAGGATGATTATTGATTCCGTTCCTCCAATCAATTTGGACAGCAAAGCTAAACACGGTCAACTGAGCCACCTTTGATGCCTAGAACGCGGGATGGAATCTACGGAAGTCAAAAACAATAAGGGAAATTTAAAAAAAAAAAAAAGAATTTTCGCCTGATGCCCTTGAGGTAAGGTCAAATTCGCCAGGTGTACAAAAGTTTTAGATAATTCGCGAAATGCCCCTGAAGTTTGCAATTTTTTTACCAAATAACCCTCCGTCTAGTCCGTCAGCATTTTTATTAAAAATAAAACAAAATAAAAGGAAATAAAAATTAAAATAGCTTACCTCTGAGCGAAGAGCGAACACCTCCACACCCGAAGAGCGAAGAGGTACGGTGAGAGGGAGAGAGATCACGCGAGAGAGGCGAGGAAGTGTCCAGCCAACGCCGAATAGCCTGACATTAGTAGAGCCAAATCGGTGACAAGGGTGGAGTTAATTGTTTCTCAATTAATCTAGGGTTTGGGGATTTAGGGGATTGGGGGCAAGATTGTAGAGCTTCAATTGCTTGTTCAACTCCTTAGGTTAATTGCAAGTTTAAGTGCTTCAATTGCTAGTTCAATTGCTAACACAAGTGAGTCATCGGGCCATTCAGAAATACGAGCCGAAAGATTTCATTGTTTAACCGTGAACCAATAATTTTCCGGATCTGCCCAGCCATCCGAAGTCGGTTGCTCCTCCTAAGTTCTAGTGATCCACCTCCTCGTAAGCCCTCTCTCACCTTCTCTCTAGATTTACTTAGAGCAACTGTAGATTGTTCTTTTTATGTTATGCTGTATAGATTTTACACAATTGATCGATCTTGAAGCGTATGATCTGCTTGTTTGATGATAGATGCAACGAGAAATGATACAAATCCGATCAGATTTGGATCTGGATTGGTTGTTTTTGTTTTTCGTTGACGGTTGCATTGTTCTGCAAAGAGAACTACAATCAATTTTCCATTTATTCAAGTATCCATGTGTTGTCTGAGGTTCTGTGGATTTAGTTGTGTTTGAATGCATGGTTTAAGATCTGAAGCAACGGATTTTGTTTATCAACGAATAACAGGCTTGACCAATGATTGAGTCTCGCCTTGCATAAGCAGATCATACTTTACAATGAAATTCATTAGGAACATTTTTCAATTCCTTACATCAAGTAGTATAAGGTGTTTTCTATTGTTAATATACTTGCTTCTGTATGACAACAATTGCTACTGTAAGCCAGCATATAATATATGACAGCTGCTGTAGTGCAAGGAACTCTCCTTTTAAGGGGTATTTGCAACAATTTCTTCTTGCTTTGATTTTGTTTGAATCGTCGGTTTTTGTGTAGATATAGCCTATCAGCTCGAATGGAAGAGCATTGTGTCTAAGCACAAAGATGTGGGTTCAAATCCCACATAGGTTACTCATAGTCTACTTGTTATCTATACTCTTGAGGTATGGATTTTATAGTGTCATAAACACATTGCTCAATTGGTAGAGCAATGGTTTTTTTCATGGTTGTTAAATAGATCTCTTTTATTTTTTTCAAGATCCATGTCTCTAATTTTGCCTAAGTGAAAACAACCTGCAAGAATTTGGTTACTTTAAATAACTACACATAACCATGGATAGCCTATGCGGGATTGGAACCCGCATCTTTGTGCATGAGCACGTTGCTCTACCATTTGAGCTAATAGGCTTAAAATGATTGCAAGAAATATATTTCGATTTCTAAACCAAAAAGATGGAATTTTGAGGAAACAAAGAAGTGCTCAGTTTTAATAAACAATGGGAATGGAAATTTAAATGGAAATGCTACCTAATTTAAAAGTGCTCAGTTAGTTGTCATAACTTGCCCTCCTATCACTCTCAGTGCACTTTTTTTTTTAGAATTGGGGTGTGTAGTCAGTATCTAAAACCAAAAGTCAAAATGATTATTTTTAGATATAAAACTAGAAATCAATACGATGGCGTAATAACCTGAAATTAAATCAAAATCAGTAGCTAAAAACATCTTTAAAAGATATAACACATTATATTGTTAAGACTATACATTCTGATTTCATTTTGTTTTTAACACATTATATCAGCAACAGAAGGGAATAGCTGTCAATTTGTAATTATAACCTCTACTTTATCATGACAAAATAGAAAAATTCATGTAAATGGTGTGTTCACTGAAAATTGGCAGGAACAATTACACAACATTTTCATAAGTCTGGAATTCAAGCGCTAGGCATTAGGATCAACTCAAGCACTGGGCATAAGATGGGACTAATGGTGAAGAAATTCAATTCAAGTTTATTAATCCTCATCAAATCAAAGAAATACAACCATTGCAAAACAAATTGGGTTCTTGTCTAAGTAAACACCACCGGAGGTGGTTTCCAGGCCCAAAGGAGGTTTAGGTGTAGGAGGAATCCCAATAATCATATTGCTAAAATTTTCAAGGAACAAAATAGAAGGACAAATTAAGCTTATTCCTCAATTTCCAAACCAAATTCATCCGATCAAAATTCTTGTCCAATAATTCCAAAACAAGACTCATTGCTCAAACGTGTATGGAGATGGGTAGTTTGTGAAGGGAATTGAACTAACTAACCATCTTTTTCCAAGCTAACGTATAATATGTCAACAAAACAATGTAAAATTGATCTAAATCCAATAACCCATAAAACCCTAAATCCCCCAAACCTTAAAACAGTAAACCCCGAAATTGCAAAGGGAATTGAACTCAATTAGATATCACAAATTATCAAATAATTGATCAATAAAAACAACCAACAAACTCTAGTTTGAAGATCCTAAAATGATAATCCCCGGAAAAATCTCAAATCGAAAAACCCCTAAACCTTCAAACTCTATATCCCCAAAGTTGAAATTGAAAAGATCGAGAGACTTACCTCAAGAAGTCGCAGTCGTCAGCGTCCGTCTCCTCTCTCCTAGCATGTGTCACCCACCGGCGTTGTGTCTTGTAGCCGGCTCCTCACTCCTTGCCTCTCTCTATCACGAATGGTGTGAACCGTAAATGAACTTTCGATGAAGACGATCGAAAGTCAGTTATTTAACGAAGTGTTAACGTTTTTATGTAAAAGCCTACTGAGGGACACGCCGCGAAAAAACTACAAACCTCAGGGGTATTTCGCGAATTATCTAAAACTTTTGTACCCCTGGCGAATTTGGCCTTACCTCAGGGGTACCAGGCGAAAATTCCGAAAAAAAAGGCAATTTTACATAAAACCAAAGTTTTCACCGAACCACCTCCTAAAGAGACAATTTCATATAACTACCTGTAATACATCTCCTGTCAACAAAACACCACCCACAGCTCCATTCGGTCTACATCCTCGTCAAAATAATGTGAAAATACATATTTGCCCTTATCATCCTTCATCCACCTTTTGATTGAAGACACAGACTTTTCAATCGACTAAACTGAATTCGACAATTTGGAGAAGTGAAACAAAGCAGCAGCAGATGCCCATGCCGGTAGAGAGCGTGTGACTCGTCTTGAAAATCAAGGCAAGATACACAAACTCATGTAATTTGGGCACATGATGGTTTTGAGTGATTGCCCGATGAAGTTAGAATCAAGAAAGGGAAGGGAAAAATGAAGCCTTTCTTGGTCGACGATGTCCCGAAATCTGAGCTTTGATGACCCTTCAATTGACATTGAAGCTCCAGGTAGTGAACTCGACGCCGAAAGTGGACTTGGACTCAAGGCTGAACTCATTCTCGGTGAACCCGAAGAGCAAAGTTGATTTGCCGATCCTAAATCCCTAGCTAGAATTAGAACAGGTAATCGTAGTCATCCTCCGCTCTGCACCCTGCAATTGATTTACCCGCTCTCCAATAATAAAATTGAAGATTGTGGATGGATTGGTGTCGATTGAATAGATTTACCCCTTTCTAGATTGTGGATGGATAGGGAAGAAGATTATGGGCTCTTCAAACTAAATCCAGATCTGTCAAGGGTCAGTTTGGTAACATAAAGCTGATGGAGTAACTGAAGCTGATAAGGTAGCTGAAGCTAATGAATTAAATGTGTTAAATCTATATTAAATTAGAGTTTTCATAAGCTAGTAAGGTGTTTGGTAACCCAGCTGATCGAGTAGCTGATACAAACTTGTTGATCAGATTTGAGAAAATGAATAGAATTCTGATAAGCTTGGGGTGAGTATCGGTTGAAAATCCAATTTCAAAAGCTAATTAAACTAAAATCTTATATTTAACTTATTTAAGACTATAAAATATTAAAATATTCAAATCAAAACCTCCAAAAAGCTATCTGCATTGCCAAACGGACCCCAAATCAAACAAAAGGTTGGGGATGAAGAGTGATAAGGGCAAATATGTCTTTTTGCACCATTTTTAATTAGGATGTAGAGGGGTGGTGTTTGGTTGACGGTCTATATGTTACATGTGGTTTTATGTAACTGTCTCTTTAAGAGGTGGTTTGGTGAAAACTTCAACATTTAAGGGGGTGGTTTTATGTAAAATTGCCTTACAAAAAAGAACCCCTTAAATATTTAAGCTTACAACCAAGATGGAAAAAGGGCTTTTAAAAAAACCATTTACACAAAATTGTGCACAAGTTCTGTCCATTCTAAAAAACAATTACAGATCTGCTGAGAAGAAAACAAAAAACTAACGCTCATACCTTGTTTCACTTGGACAAGCCACACATGGTAAAGGTAAATCACTCATACCTTGTACATTGTGGTAGCTTTGGTAGGGATCTCAACAGATCTATCAAATTTAAGGTAAGAAGCTTCATTTACAATTGATTTTGATTGATTTTTTAAAAAAAAATTGTGTGTTTTAGGGTTTGAAATTAGAATTGAAATTGATGAGATTGGTTGTTATTTGTGTCTTTTGTTTTGATTATTGTTGATTTGGGTGTTGTTTGAGTTGAATTATGAGCAACATTTGTAACGAAAACGAAAGAAATTGCTCGTTTTGTTGCCATTGGAGTTGGCACTTTGACGTTTTTTAATGTTATACTGTCGGGCATAGGGCTCATGTAAATTTAGCGAGGTGATGATTTATTCTCGGCTATTGTTTTCGAGCCTCATGTGTGCCCTCGACACTTTTTGCCAAGGTTCCTTCTTACCCTCAACAACTTTTACCGAGCCTCCTTTGTACCCTTGACAACTTTTACCGAGGTCATTTATTTAGCTCGTCCTCTCTCAGGTTCGACAGATTTTTCAAACGAAGGCCACAAATTACCGTTGAATGTTATTCGATAACCATCCAGATTGATCGACATACGAAAGCGTGTGTCAATCAATTCGTTCCTTGATAAATTTCGCCGATTTTAGCTAGTTTCAAGCACAACAATTCATTCGACGAATTTAGGTCTTTTTTCCATTCGCTCTGATTCGTAGATGAGAGTTTTGGACCTTTTTGCAATTTGTTTGAAAAAAATGAAAAGGTCATGCGTAAAATTACTTAAAATTGTCTTGACAATAGTCATTTTGGGATCTTGTCTAAAGCCTCACTCAAATTTAAGTGTTAAGGAATTTTACATCAAACCACCCCTTAAATGTTGGTCTTCCCACCATCCCTTAAATTTAAAATTAGAGTAAACCACCCCTTAAATATTTTTTGTTAACAAATCACCACCCATCACCAATTTACATTATGTTTCCATTAACTAAATTATATTTTAATATTTTTAAACTTAAAATATGAGTTCAATTATTTTATTTGTTAGTAATAACCTCTTTTTAATATCAAAAACTTTATAGAGGAAATGGTCATAACTAGCACCAAAAAAAAACTTTGCAAATGTAACACTAGCCCTTGAAATTTAGCAAACCTAACAATCTTTGCCCCAAATTTGGAGGAAAATGGTCATAACTGGCACAAAAAAAAAACATTCCCCCCTCAACCAGATTTTGCCCTTACTTTACACAAAAAAAAAGGAAAATAAAAGGATGGGAGGGGAGGCAGTTTTCAAGGGAAAAGGGAAGCAGTTTTCAAAGGAGGAGAAGCGACGGTTTGTAGAGAAAAGAAGGAGAATAGTCCGACGAATCCGAAAACGCGGGAGGTTGGGGATGAAGTTGTCGTCGGAGAGGAGAGAAGAAGGTCACGCTGGCGTCTAAGTGAAGGGGTAAGCCCCCCTTTCAATGTCCTTGAAACCCTCGTTCGGAGAAGTGAGAGTTTGTAGAGAGAAGAAGGAGAACGGTCCGGCGAATCGGAAAACGCAGGAGGTTGGGGACGAAGTTGTCGCCGCAGAGGAGAGAAGAAGGTCACACCGGCGTCTAAGTGAAGAGGTAAGTGATGGACGGTTTTTAGTCGCGTTAACCATATCAAAATAAATTCAAACCTATCAACTAATGTAGTGTGGTAAGCACGAGTCGATCCCACAGAGAATCAAGTTATTCCTAAGTTAAGTTTATTTACCAATTAAGAGAAAATAGGGGTTTTTTATGTGGTGATAATAAGAAAGAAAATAAAATAAACTATAAACAAGTTAATGGAGATAGCAATTAAGAATAGAGTTTCATCTACAAATATCCACTTTAGTTTGACTAGTTGATCCTTCATTCTTCTTCAAGTTCTCTTTTCATCCTATTATTGTTCCTGTCCTGATCTTGTGTAAATTATTAGTCATATGAGTCCTAGTAACCCTTACTGATTAGATAACCCTAACACGGTCAAGATTTAACCTAATATTAGCATTAAGATTAAGGATTAATCAGGATATATGCAACACCAAGCTACGAGTCAACATTTAACATATAATTGATTCTCTACACACCAGTTTAGTCCTACGAGTCCTAAAAAGGCATGATTGCTAATATGGATTAAGGTTCGATACGAGGAATCTACAAAATCCTAGCAATAATCTCAACTAGTTGTACGGGCTAGAAGAAATCAACAATATTAGCAAAAGAATCAATATGAATCAATAGGAATAGAACAAGAATAGAAATCTCACAACTTTATCAAACCAAAGCTTCAATCCATAGACGAAACGAAAGAGTCTAGATCTCCATAAAAATAAGACAAAACACAATTAGGTTTAGGGTGGAAAGTTAGTCGGCTACTGTATACACGACCTCCCTTATGAATGAACGTTTATATATAACATAAACTATCCTAACCCAAATCTATCTAATCTAATATAAGTATATATAAATATATATATTCTAATTTTGCCGTATGAGTTGAATGAATATATAGTAGTATGAACGTATCTAATCTATCTAATTTAACTATCCTAATATAAATAATACGGAGTATTAACAGCAGCAGGGGCTTTGCTCCTCCAATTCATCGTGTGTTTCACTCGACCGTCCTCATCGTCCTTCTAATTTGCAACTCATCCGCACTATTAAGACCACTCTAAATTCCATCCCGAAAATACCTGAAATATATAAAAATACTAGTGTAGACTCAGAAAATCAAATAATACAAATTAACTATAAAAATATGTATAATATGCATGAAAATGACCTGATTGAATATGCAATTATATGACTAAAATAGACCCTATCAAACTACCCCATACTTAGACTTTTCCTCGTCCCCGAGCAAACTAATCACAAAACAAAGACTAAAAGAAATTTCTATGAATGATCACTCATCAGTATGGTTCTCATGGCTTCAGGAGTGTTTATTATGTTAAGCTCAAAATAGTTAAGACACTATGAGACCCACGTCAAACCCTTCATACTCATTGCCTTAAACTCCAATTAGGTTCAGGGGATGTTTGCATTCAGAATGTATTGAGCAATCAAATTCATTAAGCACATAAAAATCGTCATAAACACCCACAGATTACTAGACCTTTTCTAGTTCGGATTTTCAATTAAACTCATATTTCTTTTTTCTCTTTTTTTTTTGTTTCTAAACACTTTCTCTTCCTCCTTGCGTGAATTTTATCCTCCGCAAATAGGATCGGTTATTAACCGTATTTTTTTTCTTTTCTCATTAGTGTCGAGTGAATTTTATTCTCCTCGAACATTGGTTTATTGATGATTCTTTTCACTCGAGTGAATTTTATCCTCCCCGAGCAGTGCAAGTGAATTTTATTCTCCTTGCACTCATCAACCCAACACATATATCCAAACACATCAACATATAACCGAATTTACTAGTGCTTTTCATCAGGGGTTTAGACATATACAATAGAAATCATATAATTTTTTTAAAGATTGCTCTAAACTGAACATTCAACCAATAATTAAGTTATAACTAAAGCTCATAATCCAGAGTATCTATGGAAATCCCACAAGTGTCGTTATTCAATTAAAATTCAAATTTATTAACTCTTAAGCCATGAAAAACCATATATCATCATCAATGTCATACCAATCATAGAAATAACTCAACTAAAAGAAAAACTAACAAAACAAAAACAAAGACTCGATGACTTATATGAGACCATGGGATAATTATCAAACACTTATAATACAACCTATAATGCAATGCATAAAAAAAAGAAAAAATTAACAAGAAACTAACATATATATATATATATATATATATATATATATATATATATATATATATATATATATATATATATATATATAAAATACGGAGCTACACCTGAATTCCTCACCCCATGCTTAAAATCTTACTTTGTCCTCAAAGTAAAGAAAAAGAATTAAAGAGGTAGAAGAAACTCACAATGTAATCAGGCATTCCAGAACAAGTTTTCAGCTCAACCGGAGGAAAGAAGAAAATAGGTGATATCCTCGGGGAATTTCAGCAGCAAATCCCTGCAGCTTTGAACAAAACATACCTGCCCAAAGCAAGCAGACCAAACCAACAAGACCAAAAATTCGCTAGTAGAGCGCATAATCAGAATTCAAAACAAGTAAACCCATCGCTAGTCCAAACTCAAGCTACTTATGTTGCATGAAAATCAATAAATTGATAGAACTTCAATAAATTGATATAGCTTCAGGGAGGAAGGAACTAGCAAGCAACTCAGAAGAGTTCATGTCAAATCAGAAACAAAGGAAGTTAATAGCCTTACAGCTCAGACTAAAAAAATAAATTCAGCAGACAACTCTTGGATGTATTTTGCACTTCTGAACCGTCTTGGATTTGGAAAAACATAGGCATCGTCTCCTTTGCAAAAGGTCCCGACTAAGACATAAAACAAAGAAAACATACAAGATAAAGAAATCCAACTTTCCAAGCATATATATCATCCAAGAACAAAGAACAACACCGTCCAAACCACGAAAATCAGCCCCAACAGCTCATGCTCAATCACTTACATTGGACTAAAAACATGGCATTCAAGTGATTACAGAGAGCAATAAACATCCAGAGAAACCCCTAGTATGACTCAATTGTAAGAATCACTAGCCAAAACATATAACATCAACCAAGCACAAGCTTGTTTGCAATGTATAAGACTTATACATTGCAAACAAGCTTGTGCTTGGTTGATGTTATATGTTTTGGCTAGTGATTCTTACAATTGAGTCATACTAGGGGTTTCTCTGGATGTTTATTGCTCTCTGGAATCATCAGTGACTAAATTTCTAAGAGCTAAAGCGATCAATTTCAGCAGCATAAATTAGCCAAATTCCACCTCAAATTCCAATTCCAAAGGCACGGTAGTAACTGAGTATCTTATCAAAATACCAAGAATTCTAACAATCCAATATATTAAAAGCATTAGAAACCGATCAAGTCCTACAGTTCAGCACAATCCACCAATTGATTCATCAGACAACTAGATCAGAGCATCCATATCAGTCATGCTCAACAAATTTCACAACCTCATAGCACAAGGAAACAACAGTGAGGACTAAATTATGATCTAGTAAACAGCTAATATCCAAATTCACCAAAATATTCACCGAAACAAAGCAACTTCTAAGCATCCTCAAATTATAATTATGCACAATCCAACAACCAATTCAACACCCCAAATTTGCAATTCGACAACTAGTTATGAAGGGAATAGAATATACTTGCTCGGAGACTGAATAGGCATCGCAATTGGGACTAAAATGGATTCGCTTAGCGATGACGAGGATCCGCTGTGGAGTTGAAGGTGATGGCGGATGAAGCGATGGAGGGCTGCTGGTGAGCGGGTGGCTGCTAGTGTGTAGAGGGATTGAGCGAGGAAGAATGGAGGGGGAGATCCGGGGAGGGGTAGTCTGGTGGAGGGCGTGTGGTCGGCGGGGGATATCCGGCAATCCGGGCGGGTGGTGTGCTACAGCGAAGGGCGAGGGAAGGAGAGGTATGCCGGAGAGGGATCCCGACGAGGGGAATCTGGTGATCAGAGGCGGCCGGAGATGATGGCTAGTAGATGAAGCGGTCTGGCCGGTGATGGTTGAGAAGCGGTGATGGCCGGTGAAGAACGAGAGATGGAGATGGCCAGCGCCCAGCGGGAGGAGAAAGAAACCGGCTTGGGAAAGAAAGACGGGGGAGAGAGAAAGGAGAGAGAGGGTTTCTTTTTTTTTCTTTTTTTTTTTTACGAAAATAAAGAAAATGTATATAAAAATTAATCCTAACTAAAAAGAAAAAGAAATAAAAAAAAAACATACCTTTGCGTCACAATCTCTCTAAGATCGGACATGGTTAACGCCCTCAGCAATTTGTCAATCTCTTGTGCACATATATCAAGCAAGCATATATAAGATAATGAAAAATTAAAACTAAATAATATTGCAGATAAGACCCGTTTTAACTTATCAAACAAACGAGTATGACTCTTTGTAGAGGGTATATAATACCACCAATTCAGTTCCATTGGTGGCTTTTCAAAGTAGCAATTAAAAGGATCAACATAACCACCATTACCTTCCAAATTGCAAGATTTTACCTTTATTACATCTCGAGCCTCAGCAGATGGCTCTAGACATGGTTCATCAACGAGGGAGCTAAGAATGAATGTATCGGATGGAGTAGGAGACACAACACATGAAACCTCATGCGTCGACTCATGAGATTCCATGTTAGGAAGCACCAGACCCTCTTCTCCATCATCAAAGAAACTGTCGTCATCCGTGAACAATTCATCATCGTTCTGAACATCATTATCACGTTGAAACCAACTAGGATAGAATGAATTGAGCACAATGACTTCGACAGGATCTTCCATTCTTGCATCATTCAATGTCTCAGGGGATGGCAAGATGGATTGGCTTTCTTTATCAACTCGCGGGGTGGCCATCTACTCTGCTAAGATCTCGCTCGATGTTTGAATAAGTTGGCTTAGTTGTTCCCCCAAGTTTTGGATCCTCTCAGCATTCTCCTACACCGCTTGTGTAAGGGTCTGGATTGCACCATCTAGGTATATAACAGAGTCCTCCATTGGTAGAGATATCGAAGTGAAAGATTCTTCCTGTGCAACATGGTAATCCATGTAACAGAAGAAATCCCACAATCCCGACAAACCTAACCCTGCTAGGCCTCCGTTACTCATGTGCTTAGCAAGCGCTCGTGTCTCAGCAGTCATCCCGTCAATTATGCAAATAATCATATCTCGGATGTTGTCTTGATAACCCCGTGAATTACGAATGTCAACATATCTCTGCAATCGGGTAAGATATTGGTGAAAGTTCTCACCTTCAAACTGCAATAACCTCAACATCTAAAAAATTAGTAGCAAATGTGTTATGAACCGTAAGATAGGTTCACAACAAATTAGATATATACAAAAGTTGATAAACACACAAAACAAAGAAATAAACTTTGATTCCCCGGCAACGGCGCCAATTTGATGGACGGTTTTTAGTTGCGTTAACCGTATCAAAATAAATTCAAACCTACCAACTAATATAGTGTGGTAAGCACGAGTCGATCCCACAGAGAATCAAGTTATTCCTAAGTTAAGTTTATTTACCAATTAAGAGAAAATAGGGGGTTTTTATGTGGTGATAATAAGAAAGAAAATAAAATAAACTATAAACAAGTTAATGGAGATAGCAATTAAGAATAGAGTTTCATTTACAAATATCCACTTTAGTTTGACTAGTTGATCCTTGATTCTTCTTCAAGTTCTCTTTTCATCCTATTATTGTTCCTGTCCTGATCTTGTGTAAATTACTAGTCCTACGAGTCCTAGTAACCCTTACTGATTAGATAACCCTAACACGGTCAAGATTTAACCTAATAGTAGCATTAAGGTTAAGGATTAATCAGGATATATGCAACACCAAGCTACGAGTCAACATTTAACATATAATTGATTCTCTACACACCAGTTTAGCCCTACGAGTCCTAAAAAGGCATGATTGCTACTATGGATTAAGGTTCGCTACGAGGAATCTATAAAATCCTAGCAATAATCTCAACTAGTTGTACGGACTAGAAGAAATCAACTATATTCGCAAAAGAATCAATACGAATCAATAGGAATAGAACAAGAATAAAAATCTCACAACTTTATTAAACCAAAGCTTCAATCCATAGACGAAACGAAAGAGTCTAGATCTCCATAAAAATAAGACAAAACACAATTAGGTTTAGGGTGGAAAGTTAGTCGGCTACTGTATACACGGCCTCCCTTATGAATGAACGTTTATATGTAAAATAAACTATCCTAACCCAATTCTATCTAATCTAATATAAGTATATATAAATATATATAATCTAATTCTGCCGTATGAGTTGAATGAATATATAGTAGTATGAACGTATCTAATCTATCTAATTTAACTATCCTAATATAAATAATACGAAGTATTAACAGCAGCAGCGGCTTTGCTCCTCCAATTCATTGTGTGTTTCACTCGACCGTCCTCATCGTCCTTCTAATTTGCAACTCATCCGCAATATTAAGACCACTCTAAATTCCATCCCGAAAATACCTGAAATATATAAAAATACTAGTGTAGACTCCGAAAATCAAATAATACAAATTAACTATAAAAATATGTATAATATGCATGAAAATGACCTGATTTAATATGCAATTACATGACTAAAATAGACCCTATCAGTAAGCCCCCCTTTCCATCTCCTTGAAACCCTCGTTCCTTTTCTCCCTTTTCTGCGAGTGTGGAATGTGAAATCGCCGGTTAGGGCTTGAAATGAACGACGAGGGATGGCAATGGTTGGACTGGAAATCGGGATATGGGAGAGGTAAAAGACGATTTATTGAGGTTTGGGCCGTGTTTGATTTGGTATTTGATTGTTTGAAAGAGAAATTGGGTGAGAGGGGTTTCAAATTGAGTGACAGTGGTTTCGAATTGGGTGACAAGGGTGTCGATTTATGTTTTTATGCTCTTGGCCTTCTGCGAGTGTGGAATGTGGAAATCGCCGGTTAGGGTTTAAGATGAACGACGAGGGTAGCAATGTTTGGACTGGAAATTGGGATATAGGAGAGGTAGAAGACGATTGATTGAGGTTTGGGCCGTGTTTGAATTGGTATTTGATTGTTTGAAAGTGAAATTGGGTGACATGGGTTTCGAATCGAGTGACAGTGGTTTCGAATTGGGTGAAAAGGATGTCGATTTATGTTTTTATGCTATTGGCCTTGTGGTAGTGGTTTATGGAAATGGCGAGGGTGGTTTTGGTGATTAGGGCTGCGTAGCTGAGCGATTGAAAGATAAAGGGGCTGGGACATGGGTGTTAGTGAGGCATGGCCGGACCAAGTTCGGGAAAACGTGATGGGACCAGGGAAGCCTGGAAATAAAAGGTGGGGAAGACACTTGAACTGATGTTGGAGAGGCTAGAAACTATGTCAACATGGATGCGGAGCATGGATGACAAGGTACGTGTTTCGCCTAAAATTTTTTGCCCCAATTATGAACACCATTGATGATAGGAGGAAATAGACTAGTGACACGGTATATTTAGTAAGTGACAAGTGTAAATTTTCCCCCAATTATAAATAACATTGGTGAACCACTCCTCATTTATGTACTGTGTGGTTCAGATGAAGGTCATGGAATGTAAAGACCGGAAAATTCTAAAATATTATTTTATTGAGATAATGATTTATGGTAGATTTAATTTCTATAATTCGAAACATTCTTTGAAGTTCCATCCTCGAGCAACCTCTTTTATTCTAATTCTTTCGAAGCAAGTTCCGATATTGTTTTAAATTGGATTTTCGGACGAATTTTATTCCGGTTTCATGTTCCGAGGTCGAGAATTATATACTTATTTAAAGTTTATGAATTATTTCGGTTACGATAATTCGATTTAAAATTTAAATGAGTCGGGATGAGGCCGAGAGAGCGAGTTTGGGGTTTATTTTGTTTGTTATCGTTATTCGATTTTGGGACCACCTTGATTCTTTTGATCCCCTTGCATACAAACAACCGAACCATCTCCCTCTTGTCTTATTGCATGTACCCTTGTACACCCACCATGCCACCCCCAGCCTTGATGCCTGCTGCCCACGCCAACCAGCATCGCCAACCCCATTACAGAGCAGCAAATCCTCCTTTTGTATCGACTGCAACAGTTGTTATAACCCCAAGCTTCCCTCCTACTGTCCAAATGCAGCAGCTACCCAAGCCTTATCTCCCCCTCCCTTATCTTCAAAATCACAGCTCATCTCCTCCTCCTTTTCTTGTCGGAGAAAGCCCCTTTTCACTGCACTTAGGCACCATCACCGAGTCACCTTGGTTCGCTTCAATCCACCCCTTCTTCTATGGACGGTTGCAGCTAGCAGACCACCAAACCACTCCCCAAATAGACCTCTCAAACCCCTCCACCTCCACCTTGCTCCTCCCGTTTGGTTGCTTCCGACTACAAACCACCAGCATCATTGTTCCCTTCTCCCGTCCTGTTCTGCCGCACAAGGAGGCCGGAGAAGAGGAAGTCGCTCCACCAGCACTCCCTCCCAGATGACGATGAAGAAGGAGAGCGAAGCCCAGGTGACCCAGAAGCTCTCTTGCACCCGTCGGAGCCCGGACGCACCATCTCCCTCCCACTGTTTCATTCCAAGGCCGGTAATCTCGATCTCAGATCTTCGATTTGAAATCCCGCTAAAAAGTACCTTTATTCACCCATCCACTCTCCTATGTCCAAGGCGACATGGATCCTTCATCACCGGAGCTCAAATCGACTCGAAACACCCCCGTTGCTTTCAACGACCTCTAGTAACGCTCCTATCTCCTCCTTCTTCCTTGCTCTCTTTTCGATCCTTTGTGTCGATTATGGTCAGTAATGGGTCTATGCATGTGTTTGGGTGAGTCGTAGTCACCGGCGGAGGCTGTGCCCTTCTTCCCTTCCATCCTTCGTTATGTTTCCAATGAACCAGTGCTCTGTTCCTTTGATTTGGGGAACACAAGTTGTTAGGCCTGATTATCCGGGTCATGGCCCGATCCGTTTCTCCATTCGGGTCTCCGTTTCTTTTCATGTTCACGGGAGATTGGTTTTGGGTCTTCCGGGTCAGGTTCCTCTCGAGTCTTCTTCCTTTCTGTTTGGGTGGGTGTGAGTTTTGGGTATGGATCCGGACTGGGGGAGTGGGCCTGATTATTTCTTCAGGTTGGTGAGTGAGAGTTGGGATTTTGGATTGAGTTTTAAAAAGGGTTTTCGGTTTTATGTTATGCATATATATGTTTTATGCTGTGTTATAATACATAGTTATTGTAGAAATGTTAGTTTTTATTAGATTATCATTATTATATGTTAATATTCTGAGTTTTGAGTGGTAAATATATTTTCTGGAAATATTAAATATATCGTAATTTGTTTTAGAAAATAGTAAAGTGAACTATTGAGGTTAATTTATAAAGTGATTTATTTGTTGATGTGTTTTATAAATGTGATTTATAAAGATGGATTAATTTGGTGTTTATTTTAGATAAACATTGTTTGGTAAATTATTTAAAAGAGATTTTTAAAGCTTTCGGAAATGTCTTTCACGGACTTGTGTTTGGAAACCAAAATGTCGGAATTATTTCTATAATATGATCTTGAGGTATTGGTTTTAAGGTTTAAATGTTTAATGTCGGAATTCTTTGTCTTGGTTTGATGATGTTGGTTTTCAGAAGGAAGTTTGGAAATATGGTTGGTATGATTTTATCAATGGGTTTGATTGGAAGAAAATGATTTTGGTTGATGTTGACCGTATCGGAAAGGTTTTGGAAAACGTTTTTACTATCGGTTGATTTTGAGCATGTTGAGAACTTGGAGTTCGTGTGTTTGATTGATGGACCGGTAGCTTATGGAAATGGCTTGATGATAGTTGTGTATTGCTTTTTGATTGCTTTGGACTTGCATTTGGGCCCTTGTTTGTGTTATCTTGCTGTTCTGCATCTTCAGGTAAGTATCCTACGGGACTTACTCAGTAACCTGGACCTCCTGCCTGATGTGTCATGTGATGTGTAGTTTTGTTCCATATTAAAGCATGTCATGTAGTATCATGCTAGGATTGCATTGAACTGAGCGAGTGGTTACTATGTGTGTTTGAAACAGAACGGTCGATATCTGTGATAGTCGTAGAGTCTTTGCTAGGGTCATAGGGTAGCCCAGCCTCATCGTGTACCCTGAGTCAATCGAGACAATGTTACTATAGCCCAGCCTCATCGTGTACCCTGGTCCGTGCACCACCACGAGGAAATAGAAACCGAGAGCTGGGTCAGTCTCTACATTAACGGGAAGGGGTGCAGAGGTAGGAGAGGGATATGCCACTTGGCATTGCCTTGGTCGCTTTACAGTTTTTCTGCATATTATAACTGTCCAGCATGCTTATGTGATTTTATTATTGTACTGCATTAGTCATCATTTACCTAGGTATAGGCATGTTATATGGCCTCAGCGCGATCAGAGGACGCACATGCGATTACCGGGCCTGACTTCGTGTATAGTGTTAGGTATCGCTCCTTGTCTGCTCCTTGCTTCTGTGACGGGAAATCTCTCGACGAACCGAAGAATCTGGCTAATATTCTAACTTGATAAAATGGCAATCACCCACTTATGATTTGGTTTTGACCCGGCTCTGCTGTGGCACTTTGTATTTTAACTTTGCTTACGCTTTACTTTCGTTGAAATGAATTTTGCGACATAGTCTAGGACAGGTTAAGGGTACCCAACGACCCTTCGAGGTTTTTAGGGTTTGAAATCCCTCTTTCTACTAATCTTAAAATGAGTTTGAACCTCGACTCGTACCTGGATTGCAAGATCCGAACAAGGGGTTTCATCCCTTGAAATGTAACCCGGAAATCATAATTTTGGGCCGTTACAAAGTTGATATCAAAGTTGAGGTTGTGCATTTCGGGTACACAAGGGTCGAGTGTATGTTTTGAAAACCGCCCACGAGTTTCAAGGACTTTTTGAAAAGGATTTAGAGGGGCAAAATGAACTTAAGATGCCTAACCCAAATTGGACTAAGTAATGAACTCGACTTGTAATAAATAAAGAAAATCGACCAAACGGGGACACGAGTGGGTAGTAAAGGCGCTAGACCACCCCTATTGGGTGTAGTTGGGAAAGGTAGGCAAAATACTAGCTTTCTCTTTACAAAGGGTCCGGAAGACTCCAAGGAGATTACACCAAGATGGTTGGAGGGGCGAGTTAGGTAGGATCATGAGGTTTTGTCCTTCCGGTCAGTCGCTCCTCGAAGAGCGACATTAGATAGCTTGATGTGCTTTATATATTGAGACTATGTACGATCTCCCTCGAAGGAGGTCATTATAATTGTCATTGACTGATTCTATGCTGAGTGCTTGATATGCTAAAGTCTGATTGGTATGCCTAACAATTAAATGTGTATCGACTGAACTGTGCAAACGGGATAGTGGGATTACCCTTATTTTTGTGTTGTCAACCCAACTTGTGTGAAACAGCCCCTTCCACTATGTTTGTTAAACCTTTGACGGTTTTATCGAGTCTTTCTCCCGGATATCAGTGTCTTCCACGGGGAATCGGGTTGGTAAACACATTATGTTGGAATCATGTATAGGTATGAAGGTTGTCTGAGTGAGTATTGGAAGGTGGTTCTTGATGGCATTTTGAGTTAAAATTAAGGTGTCCTGGGGCGCTGGCTGTCTTTCTTGATTTCTATGATGATCAACCAGTGTTTTCTTACCACAAATAGTCATACCAAAGTCCCACGGGAAAGAGGGGTGATGAGTCAGTTGGGGAAGGTAAATGATTGCCCTTAGAGACCTCTGTCGGGTTATCTTAATTGCTTTGTCTATTATCGTATGATTCTATATGTACTACTCTTTGACCTACGGATTGATCTTTAATGTGAAATTGTGCTTACATGTTTGATATTCATGATGACCACTGTATGGGTCCGAGTTACAATTGTTACATCCCTATCATCCCAGCATGTTTTACTTAGTATGTTGCATCATCACACAAGTGCATGAATGTAAATGTCATATGTTGGAAAGCTCCACAATTGATGTCCTCCCTGTGAATAGGTTCATGATAGTGTGATCGTTCAGTTCTGATATCATGATAGAGTGAGTTCCTTACTTGGTGGATACGTGTTACAACTGGATGTCAACATGCCTTATGTGATATGTAATTCCCAGTACATGTTATGATGATGATCTTTAATGTAAATTCGTGGTTGTTTGACATTCTGTACCCATGCTTGCCCCATTGCTTAGGCCTCATGTTGCACCTTCCTTCTTGTCTTGATTATATGCTGCCTTCGCATGTCTAATTGACCTGTTGTATTGGTCGTACTAATGACTGATTTGAAGCATGAATTGTATTATAAGAGTCTGTATACAGTTGTTGCCTTCTCCTAGATTAGGTCCATGATAGTGTGCTACACTTCCCTTGTATGAATGTTGTAAGATGATTTCCTCTGCATGATTAGTCGTTGTTACCCATGGCTTGTTGGCTAAATTAGTAGTTTCAATTGTGATCATGCTATTTAACATGATGTCTTGGTAAATGCATGCCTTATTCAAATGGTTGTTGATTTGGAACACATGCCTTGTATGCTAGTCATATTGCCTGTTGTGTAGGCTTGCATTATGCATTGCTATATTCCTCTCGTGTTTCTACATCAATGGGCTATGTTAATGTGAATTCTTGCACATCGTCGTGCTAGTCATTCAAGCGCATGTATGTATCGAATGTCATGTTATGCCCTTAGCATCAAGTAGGATCCTTGGTTATGATGTGTGTGGATTTATACCATGCCTGCATTACTGTTGATTCTCTCTTGAGATAGATCCCTGATAGTGTGACTCTCCCCTCCTGCTATTCTCTTAAAAGGTTGAGTACATCCTGATTAGATTGATGTTGGATTCAATGATTTACTTGCTCTCCATGATGGGTAGTCCTAGCATGCTTGCAATATAGTCACTCGGTAGTGTTTTCCTAATACGCTATGATAACCTCTCATGCTTGTATGAATGTATGACTTGACACTTCGCATGATCACACACTAAACTATATCATTATTTTGCAATTGTATGGCACATGAATGTTAGGATGAGATAGTTGAAGTGCTTTGCGTGTACCCATGTTCGATATGTGCTATTAGCACCTTATAGGATCTGTGATTCCAATATGACTCGTTGAGTAGTAACTTATTGTACTTGCTTCATTACGCGAACATGCTTGTCACATAATGTGACAGTTGTTGTACCATTTCATGTACTCCTATAACGGTTTGTTCCTAGCATGCTCATAATTTATTGTTCGTGATGTTCCCCTGACTGCTCCATGAAGATGCCATGCCTTATCGTGTATCGTTAGCATCATGTAGGACTTATTCTTCCTAGATATATCTCGTCATCTAAATTCATGCTATTCTTGACTCACTACATGGTCGTTGTTGCCTATAAAATTTCCATATTAACCGTATGTGCTCTCGCATGACACTTAGTTTGGTTGATACGATATACCTCGCCATGCTATATTTTCTGCTCGTGCATTATCCATATATGTGATACTTGCTCTCTTTGCTAAATCCTGCATATCTCGCTTAAGGCTACTAGTTAGGCGTTATGGCTTTCATGGAATAATAAACTGCTAGCTTGCTTCGTATGCATCAGTGTAGGACTCAATTGTGTCTTTTGGAATATATATGTATGTCGTTGTTCCTTGAGATAGGTACATGTTAGTTTGGATTGATATGGTTGATTTGCTTGTGATGAACTCTTGCTACTTGTCATAAATTGTAACCTCACCAACTTTCATAAGGACATCGTTGCTATTCTCGAGTCGGAGTCTGCCTCTAGTTGTCGTCTTTAGTTGTGGTCCGTGTTTGTCCCCGAAAGGAATTTGGGTTGTCTTCTCTTGTCACTCCCCTATCTCCCTTAACTTGGACTCTTGCACGATACATTGGGTGAGAGACCGCATGGAAGAGGGAACGAAAAGTTAGATAGCGATAGAGTAGTGCAGCGGAAGCGTGGGCCCATAACCCATGGGCCTCAGGATCAATGATGTCGGCGGGACGGGCATGCATCGAGAATTACGATTACTAAGTACGATATGACTTGCAAGCGAGAGTGTTCTCCGTTCGAATTGCTAACCCTTTTGAATTGTTGACAATGATATTGCACTGACCTGGCGATGAGATTTACGTGTTGATGTGCTGACTTGATGATGATTGTTGCCTGATTGCCTGTTATCTATGATGATATGATTTGATGCCTTATAGATCTCATGTACCATGATGTCTTGGCGTGCTGCTACTCTAAGTTGCTAAGCATGATTTGAATTCCTTTGCCTGTAAATTGTGAACTACATATGCTAAGAAGCCTGAATTGTATCTGATAAGGTTATAATGCAACATGTTAGCTTGACTTGATTATGTTCATATAAGCTGTTTGCAATGATTATTGAGCATGATGGTAAACTGAGACTTGTTGAACCCATGATGTTATGTTTATAACTGCTAGTTGATATGATGTAGTCCTTATGTGTGGTAATGTCTATGATTGCTTTTTCGTGAACGCGTGGGTGAAGATTATCATGATTATGTGATTTATTAAAATGTATTGGCATGATGTTAGATAGCAACCATGATGAACCTGACATGTAATGATATTACATGTTGTTATGTAATACTGAAATCTAATTGGTAGTAACTAGTGTTATCATGATATATTGAAGCATTGCTATCCTGCTATGCGTTTTAGAAGCATATTACGAGGTGTTATATGAGTTATGAGATGATGATATGCTGCTATGTGAAAGCATGATGTTATAATGTGTGGTGATAAGCATATGATGTATATTATATTATTGGTAAGCATGATTATAAATATGTTAAATGATGAATATGACTTGAAGTATGAACATGAATTGTATACATGAGATAACGTTGCCTAGTTATTAAAGGATCGTCTTTTGATATTGTGATGAGCTAAGGTGATGTCTTTTGGAACATGTTGACATTTTGATGATTTATATACCGCTTGATTTTCCTTTTTCTGAATCTTGATAGCATGACCTTGTTGTGTTAATGCGTTGTCAATTAGTTTTAGTTCGTTGTCCTTATGATGAAATTCCGTTATGGCTACTTTTACCATGTTAATGTGGTCATGATAAATCTGTTATGACAATGCCGAATAGAATTTGGATAATATGACTATGTGAATTATGTGTTCATGAAAAACCCCTATTATGACTGGTTCTACTTGTATTGCGATATTGATATGCGATCGTAAGATTTGATGTGTACTGGCGTACTAACTCCATGACACCTAACCCATTGATCTCTTGACATGTGTGCTTGCGTGATAAGTTATGAGAATTCGATTATGCACTTGTGATGCCTTCAGTATGATATAGATATACTTTTTGACTCGTGATAGGACGCTGAGATTTTGTTATTGCTTTTGACGTGTTTTGGAAGAATGGTATGATTTATGTTATGGGTAAACATGTTATGCAGTACGATGTCGATTGGTTGAGATTATCATGATTGATGTTCTGGATTTCCATATGAGAGGTGGCTGATGATGTTATGAGTTAATGAGTTGATTTACTTTTGTTCATGTTGAGTTAAGAATGACGATGGAATGATTCTGGAAACTAGGAAGAGAATATGGGATTAGCCCTTAGAGGTGGATGATTCCACCTCTCGTGTTCTGAAATGGCTTGGCTAGACGTTGGATGGAAGATTTTGAACCGTTTTGGAAAGGACTAGCTTGGATTTTAAAGGAACAAACGTTATCGAGAATTTCAACGATTATAAGGCCAATCTTTTCCAATTGCATAATCCCTTTTGAGATTTTTTTAACCCGGGCTTATATTATAACGCCTCGCGAGGTGGATACAAACATTTTATAGGGGCGCATATAGGATGCTTGCTAAGACCTAGTAGGGGCGCTATAGTTGCTTTCGAGTTATGATATGACCGAAAGGTCGAGGTAAGGGTGTGATAGGGGCACATATCGCATACTTGCTACGACCAATTGGGAATATTATGATCACGTCAAGGGTACTGTGAGGACCTCATACGGGCCCTTATGAGGTGCTTACGGGATCAATGGCATGATCCTCTCTGACTCACCGATTTCAAACTTCATCCCCTTACTTTAAAATGATTTTAGTCTCGAGGACGAGACTTATTTTTAGAGGTGGATGAATGTAAAGACCGAAAAATTCTAAAATATTATTTTATTGAGATATTGATTTATGGTTGATTTAATTTCTATAATTCGAAACATATTTTGAAATTCCATCCTCGAGCAACCTTTTTTATTCTAATTCTTTCGAAGCAAGTTCCGGTATTGTTTTAAATTGGATTTTCGGACGGATTTTATTTCGCTCTCATGTTCCGAGGTTGGGAATTATATACTTATTTAAAGTTTATGAATTATTTCGGTTACAATAATTCAATTTAAAATTTAAATGAGTCGGGATGAGGTTAAGAGAGCGAGTTTGGGGTTTATTTTTTTGTTATCGTTATTCGATTTTGGGACCACCTTGATTCTTTTGACCCCCTTGAATACAAACAACCGAATCCTCTCCCTTTTGTCTTATTGCCTGTACCTCTGTACGCCCAGCATGCCAACCCTAGCCTTGATGCCTGCTGCCCACGCCAACCTGCATAGCCAACCCCATTACAAAGCAGTAAATCCTCCTTTTGTGTCGACTGCAACAGTTGCTACAACCCCAAGCTTCCCTCTCTTGTTGTCCAAATGCAATAGCTACCCAAGCCTTATCTCCTCCTCCCTTATCTTCAAAATCACAGCTCATCTCCTCCTCATTTTCTTGTCGGAGAAAGCCCATTTTCACTGCACTCAGCCACCATCACCGAGACACCTTGGTTCGCTTCAATCCACCCCTTCTTCTATGGACGGTTGCAGCTAGTAGACCACCAAACCACTCCCCAAATAGACCTCTCAAAACCCTCCACCTCCACCTTGCTCCTCCCGTTTGGTTGCTTCCGACTACAAACCACCAGCATCATTGTTCCCTTCTCCTGTCCTGTTCCGCCGCACAAGGAGGCCGGAGAAGAGGAAACCGCTCCACCAGCACTCCCTCCCAAATGAAGAAGAAGAAGGAGAGTGAAGCCCAGGTGACCCAGAAGCTCTATTGTACCCGTCGGAGCCCGGACGCACCATCTCCCTCCCACTGTTTCATTCCAAGGCCGGTAATCTCGATCTCAGATCTTCGATTTGAAATCCCGTTAAAAACGTACCTTTATTCACCCATCCACTCTCCTATGTCCAAGGTGGCATGGATCCTTCATCACCGGAGCTCAAATCGACTCGAAACACCCCCGGAATCGCTTTCGACGACCTCTGGTAACGCTCCTATCTCCTCCTTCTTCCTTGCTCTCTTTTCGATCCTTTGTGTCGATTAAGGTCAGTAATGGGTCTATAAGTGTGTTTGGGTGAGTCGTAGTCACCGGCGGGGGCAATGCCCTTCTTCCCTTCCATCCTCCGTTTTGTTTCCGATGAACAATGCTCTGTTCCTTTGATTTGGGGAAGACAAGTTGTTGGGCTTGATTATCCGGGTCATGGCCCGATTCGTTTCTCCATTCGGGTCTCCCTCTCTTTTCAGGTTCACGGGAGATTGGTTTTGGGTCTTCTGGGTCGGGTTCCTCTCGGGTCTTCTTCCTTTCTGTTTGGGCGGGTGTGAGTTTTGGGTATGGATCCGAACTGGGGGAGTGGGCCTGATTATTTCTTCAGGTTGGTGAGTGAGAGTTGGGCTTTTGGGTAGAGTTTTAAAAAGGGTTTTGGGTTTTATGTTACATATATATATATGTTGTATGTTGTGTTATAATACATAGTTATTGTATAATGTTCGTTATTATTAGAGTGGTAAATATATTTTCTGGAAATATTAAATATATTGTAATTTGTTTTAGAAAATAGTAAAGTGAACTATTGAGGTTAATTTATAAAGTGATTTATTTGTTGATGTGTTTTATAAATGTGATTTATAAAGATGGATTAATTTGGTGTTTATTTTAGATAAACATTATTTTGTAAATTATTGAAAAGGAATTTTTAAAGCTTTCGGAAATGTCTTTTACGGACTTGTGTTTGGAAACCAAAATACCGGAATTATTTCTATAATATGATCTTGAGGTATTAGTTTTAAGGTTTAAATGTTTAATGTCGGAATTCTTTGTCTTGGTTTGATGATGTTGGTTTTCAGAAGGAAGTTTGGAAATATGGTTGATACGATTTTATCAATGGGTTTGATTGGAAGAAAATGATTTTGGTTGATGTTGACCGTATCGGAAAGGTTTTGGAAAACGGTTTTACTATCGGTTGATTTTGAGCATGTTGAGAACTTGGAGTTCGTGTGTATGAATGATGGACCGGTAGCTTATGGAAATGGCTTACTGATAGGTGTGTATTGCTTTTGGATTGCTTTGGACTTGCATTTGGGCCATTGCTTGTGTTATCTTGCTGTTCTGCATCTTCCGGTAAGTAACCTACGGGACTTACTCAGTAACCTAGACCTCCTGCCTGATGTGTCATGTGATATGTAGTTTTGTTGCATATTAAAGCATGACATGTAGTATCATGCTAGGGTTGCATTGAATTGAGCATGTGGTTATTGTGTGTGTTTGAAACAAAACGGTCGTTATCTGTGATAGTCCTAGAGTCTTTGCTAGGGTCATAGGGTAGGCCAGCCTCATCGGGTATCCTGAGTCAATCGAGTCAATGTTACTATAGCCCAGCATCATCGGGGAAACTTGGTTACTCTATGTTGATGTTTATTCCGTGGTCCGTGCACCACCACGAGGAAATGGAAACCAAGAGCTGGCCAGTCTCTACACTAACAGGAAGGGGTGCAGAGGTAGGAGAGGAATACGCCACTTTGGCATTGCCTTGGGTGTAACGGCCCAGAATTATGATTCCCGGGTTACGTTTCAAAGGATGAAACCCCTTGTTCGGATCTTGCAATCCAAGTACGGGTCGAGGTTTCAAATTCAATTTTAAGGTCAATAATAAAGAGGGATTTCAAACTCTAAAAGCATCGTAGGGCGGTTGGGTACCCTTAAACTGTCCTAGGGATTAACTCGTGATATTCATTTCAAACGAAAGCAATGCGGAAGAAAAATTAAGATACAAAGCCCCACGGCAGAGCCGGATCAAAACCAAAACATAAGTGGATGATTACTATTTATACCAAGTTAGAGAATTAGTCAGGTTCTTCGATTCGCCAAAGGATTCCCCGTCACAGAAGCAAGGAGCAAACAAGAATCGGTACCTAACACTATCCACAAAGTCAGGCCCGGTAATCACCTGCGGGTCCTCTGACCGCGCTGAGGCCATATAACATGTCTATACCTAATAAAAGGATGACTAATGCAGTACAAGATTTAAATCACATAAGAATGCTTGACAGATATAATAATATGCAGAAATACTGTAAAGGGCACAAGACAATGCCAAGTGGCATGTCTCTCTCCTACTCCGCCCCCTTTTTCACGAGCGGACCTGGCTAGTACGGTACCCATTTCATCGTGGTGGTGCATGGATCACAGAATCATAGCGTGCTCAACATCATAACTCATCACATCATATCACATCACAACATCTCTTGCCCGATGGTGTTGGGCTATCAAATCATACTCATATCGACTCGATCGACTCAGGGCACCGGATGAGGCTGGGCTACCCTATGACCCTAGCAAAGACTCTAGGACTATCACAGATAACGGTCGTTCTGTTTCAAACACATATAGTAATCACATGCTCAGTTCAATGCAATCCTAGCATAATACTACATGGCATGCTTTATATGCAACAACTACACATCATATGATACATTAGGCAGGAGGTCCAGGTTACTGAGTAAGTGTTGTAGGATACTTACCTGAAGATGCAGAACAGCAATATAACACAAGCAAGGCCCCAAATGCAAGTCCAAAGCAATCCAAAAGCAAAACACACCTATCATCAAGTCATTAATTTCCATAAGCCACCGAGCTAACATTCATACTCACGAAACCCAAGTTCTCAACATACTCAAAACCAATCGATGGTAAAACCATTTTCCAAAGTCTTTCCGATACGATCAACATCAACCAAACCCATTCTTCAAATCAAACCCATTGATAGAATCATACCAACAATATTTCCAACACAATTCCTTAAAAGATATTTCTAAAAACTTGAAAACTCCTTATTTCTCATCAATACAGAGAATCAACCTAAACATCAACCATTTTATTAATAACTCATTTCAAGGATCCAAAACCACATTTTTAAATCAACACACCTATCCCTAATAATATTATTTTCAAACACTATTATAATATAAAAATTCCAGAAATAGAGAATATGTTTTCCAAAATTTATGATTATCGCTAAAACTCAGAATACACATATTAATAAGAAATAACTACCGATAGTACTATATAATCAACATATATAAATAACACAACACTCTAAATGAATAACAACTCATATCACAGACCCAAAAGGCCCAATCTCTCACCCGGATGGAAAAGCCCAACCCGAAACAAGGACCCAGCACCCAAACCCGGATCCAAAAGCTGAAAAGAAAAGCCCGGACATTTTGACCCGACCCGAGTCCAAGTCTGAAGCCCAACTCAATGCTTTAGTAAACCAAAGGAAAGCTGACCAGGCCGGTTCCCAAAAAGAAAAGGAGGAAACCTGGTCAGGGGGTCTTTCTTCCTCCTTGCTCAATGCGTGAAATGGAAGAAGGAAAAGAAGAGATCCAGACCCTGTCGGCGATCTATTCCGACCCAAAACTCACGCGAACTGAACGACACACAAATCCGACCAACCTGGACCCGAAGAAACACAAATGCGAGTAAACAGGAAGAAAGAAAAGAAATCTCACCGAGAGGGCTTTAAGACTCGTCGAAAGAACGCTCGTCGGGTCCGATTCGGCTCCAACGATGGTAGATCGGCATCTAATCGTTCTAGGGCGAAGGGAAATGTTATAAAAGAGCACCTTTAAGGGCTAAAGGATCGAAAACGAAAGAAAAGTATCGGAATGACCTCTCAACGAGAACAGGGGAAAGGAGGGAGAAACGTATTGTGAGCCTAATTTGCCATGTTTTACACTTACTTTTTTGTCGATTTCTGCATGCATTTCATACATTTGGTCTAGAATAATGCAAATTCTATGTAGTTTATGCTTATTTGCCAAATTATGGAGTCTATACTAGTTTCTGTTTAATTTCGCAGAAATCGATGCATTTTACAGCAATTCGGAGAAAGGAGGAAAAGCTCGAAGTCAACTACAGAAAGTCCAAGGTCAAGGAGTAGCGGAACCAGGACAAATCGAGCTGGAAATGAGGACAGAAGCACTCGACATAACAGGTCGATATCGAGTGAAGAAAACCAAGCCGGGATGCCAGAAATCGACCAGAAAAATGGAGCAGAAAGGGACAGGTCGATATCGACCACGCTGATCGATATCGAGTCAACTTTGGTCGATTTTCACCCCAGAGGCCAATATCGAGTGTCAGAAGACGAATCCAAGAAGAAGTGCTCAATATCGACCATATTGGGTCGATATCGGCCGGTATACAGGGGCCGAAATCGAGCAGTTCGGGTCTGAGTGCTGAGCTGGCTTTCTTCCACATGAAGAAGAGATATTCTATCAACTCAAGAGGAGATTTATCAAGTTCTATCCAAAGAAGATGGCTTTATCCACATTAGATATAGTTTCCTTTATGGATTTATTTCTTTGGGGCATTTTGCGAAATGGCCACGAAATCCGTCCTATTTTGTGAAATAGCTGCGTTTTGGGACAATTTAGCAAAATGGTCACAATATATACTATTCTTTCTTCCTAATTCAATCAAATTGGAAACTGTCTCCTCCGTTCGCTCAACAGGAACTTCAATTGGAATCGGGGATCTTCCATCTTCCTCCATCTCCGCCGCTGATCACCTCCTCGTTGCTCCGCTGTCTGGTGGCGATCTCGATCTCGATCTATGGCGGCGAGATCTCGATCTCGATGGATCTATAGAGGAGAAATCGAACGAGATCAAAGGAGCGTGGTGCCAGATCCGATGTCTGGTGCGCGAAATCGAGAGAGCGAGGGAGCGAGGGAGGGAGCGAGCGGCTGAGCGAGCGAGCGCTGGAGGCCGGAGCCGCTGTCTGCTGGCGAGATCGACGGAGCAAGCGACTGAGCGAGGGAGCGGCGGAGGCCGGAGTCGCTGTCTGGTTGCGAGATCGAGGGATCGAGTGAGCGAGGGAGGGAGATAGCGGCGGAGGCCGCCGGATTTGATTCCAGATCGGGGGCGAGCGAGCGGCGGAGGCCGCCGGATCTGGAGGGGAGCGAACATTCGGCGGAGGCCGGCGGATTTCATTCGGGGACGGGGGTTGAGGGCGAAGTTTTGGTTTAATTACAAAATTGACCCCGTAAATATGGGAATTACAAAAAAAATCTATATTTTATTACAAAAATCACTCTAAAAATAAGGGAAATTAAAAAATATCTATATTTTATTATGTGATCCCTAATCTATGTTTTTATTTTTATTTTTACACAACAAAATGTTATATTTGCACAATAAAATGTAAAATAAAATTAAAAAATGTTATATTTGCACAAGCACAACATACAGTTATAACATACTCTTATATTTGCACGATAAAATGTTAAAGAAATAAAAAATATAGATTATGGATCGCTTACAGTTTATTGAGAAAGTATGAAATTATATCGAGATAAAATAAGATCATGTTGAGAATAAATTCACAAGTCTCAATTGTCGTGTGCAACTCTTAAAACAGAGTCGTGCAACTCTTACAACAGAGTCGTGCAACTCTTAAATCAGAGTCGTGCAAATCTTGCAAGAGAGTCGTGCAACTCTTAAAACAAGAGTCGTGCAATTCTTACAACAAGAGTCGTGCAACTCTTAAACAGAGTCGTGCAACTCTTAAAACAGAGTCGTGCAACTTTTAAAACAGAGTCGTGCAAAAATAACATATAGTTGAGCAAAAATAAGAGCATGTTGAGACACAATTTCACAAGTCTCGAATGTTATGCAAAAATAAAGTATTGATGAGCAAAAATAAGAGCATGTTGAGCAATAATTTATTGAGAAAGTATGAAATTATATTGAGATAAAATAAGATCATGTTGAGAATAAATTCACAAGTCTCGATTGTTGTACAAAAAATAACAAATAGTTGAGCAAAAATAAGATGATGTTGAGCAAAAATAAGAGCAATAATTTTTTTTAACATTTTATCGTGCAAATATTAGAGTACGATGTGCAAATATAACCGTATGTTGAGCAAATATGACCCAAGTCTAGTCTTTTTTTTTTTTTTTTTTTTAAACATTTTGTCGTGCAAATATAAGAGTACATTGTGCAAATTAAACCGTAAGTTGTGCAAATATGACAAAGTCTAGTTTTATTTATTTATTTATTTTTTTTACATTTTGTCGTGCAAATATAAGAGTACGATGTGCAATTATAATCGTATGTTGTGCAAATATAACATTTTGTTGTGCAAAATGTTATATTTGCACAACATTTTATTATTATTATTATTATTTATATTCGGACGATGGCGATTGCTCCCTCGGCGCCGCTCATGGATCGATTTCGAGATTCGAAGTTGGAGACATGAATCGATTTCGAGATCTTTTTACTTTCTCATATTCATTAATCACATATTTTATAGTTTTTTTTTTCTTTCTCATATTCATAGGGTGATTTTTATAATAAAATATAGATGTTTTTTATAATTTCCATATTTATAGGGCCAGTTCTGTAATTTAACAAAAAACATCTTCTTCTATCTTGAGAAATCGCCGAACACAGCGTTCGGACTTCGGAGGAGATCTAGCTCCGGTCATCGACTCGCTCGCTCGCGCCGCCGCCTCCCTCGACCTCGCTCGGACCGCCGCCTCGCTCGCTCGCACCGCCGCCTCGCTCGACCTCGCTCGGACGCGCCATTACATATCTGAATCGGAGGAGGAGGAAGACGATCGGACCGCAATCCTCGATCCGCCTCCCTCGACCTCGCTCGGACCGCCGCCGCTCGCTCGAGCCACTTCAGATCTGGAGGAAGTCGATCGGAGGAAGACCAACACACCGCAATCCTCGATCGGAGGAACGATCCAGAATCTCGCCGAATGAGGAATCTCGCCGGATCTGTTAAATTCGCACCGGATCTCGCCGAATCTCGCCGGATGAGGAAGAGAGACGCCGCACTGTCTGGCTTCGCCGCCATAGATCGAGACCTCTAATCCGGCGCAATCTCAGATCTGTCGAAGGAGGAACTCGAATTAGGACGATGACGGTCTCGAAAAATCTGGAAAGAGAGGAGAGGAGGCGAGAAATCTGGAAAGAGAGGGGAGGAGCAGGATAGAGATATTATGGTTATATAGTGACCATTTTGCTAAATTGTTCAAATACGCGACCATTTTGCAAATACGTCCAAATAAAGTGCCTATTTTGCAAATTTTTTCTATTTCTTTCATTTCCAAATTTTATCTTTATGTTATAGAGAGATAGTTTTAGATAAAGATATAGTTATTCTTTCCTAATTAGCTAAGGAATTAACACTATAAATAAAACCTTAGGGGCTGAGCTTTAGGACATCTTACAACACATTCATATCGAGTAGGAAAGAGAGAGAGAGAGAAAGAGTTTGTGGCGAGGAGGAGCAAGAGAGTTGAGAAACGATTTGGCTTCGATTGATTGTAAGCTTTCTTTTATTTTATTAATTCAATTTAGTTCCCTTTTATTATTGATGTCTTTCTTGATGATGAAGAGCGAGTAGTCACCCAACTTCTAGGGTCTGGGTGAGCCCGACGGTAGCTATGTGAGGTGATGCGGTAAAGGTACAATCTTTTGATGCGAATTCGTCTTCTATCCCTATGAGCATGATTCTTTTGCGAAAGTTGAAGGTGATCCTCGTTTGTGTTATTGAAGCGAAAGTGATCTTAATGCAACTTGGATTAATTATGTGAAAAAGGGTTAGTAACAATTAGGGTTTATGTGAAAGCCTCTATTTTCCTATTTGTTAATAACGAGAGTTATTTGATGAAAAGCATGATCTTTTATGCCTTTATGTGTTACTTTACATGGTTATCGTTGTGGTGTTGAAACACCGATCTTGAAATTCTTTTAGTCTATTGAGTTAAATTCCTTTTCCGACGTTAGTTTTCTGCAATTTTCGAGTTACTATGCACATGTCGATTTCGGGTTATAGGTCGATATCGAGTAAGTTGAGGTCGAAATCGATCAGACTGTTTCTTTCGTCTGCTTCTGTTATTTTTGTTTTACAGTTTGTCAACGTAGTGGTCGATATCGAGTGGTAAGGTCGATATCGAGCGCTCTTCTGGTCGATTTTCTGCTGAGATCTGGAACTGAAAAGGCGGGCGCTGACACGCTTCCTCATGGGTCGATCTTGACTACCTTCTAATACAGCGGGAGGAAGTCTTGTAATCATTTGCGTGGGCAGAGTCTGGATTGATTTATATTTTATATTTTGAACTTGATTTCATCTTACAACAAATTGGCGTCGGCCAAGCTGCAGGAGGACTTCTGGGTCGCTCCTAAGCTCCGATGTCGGGGAAGAAGGCTCCTGGGTGCTCGTTGCTGCTGCTGTTCGAGGAAGTGGATGAGATGGCCTCGGCTATGTTCGTAGTTGGAACATGGCTTCCTGGCTTCGCTGCGAGGACGACGGTGAGGGCTCCTGGCAGCCTTCTGGTCGGCGATGATAGATGAGAGGAGTGGTGGTCGGGTTGATTGAAAGCAACACAAAAGGAAACGGAAGAGGGAGTGTGGTGGCTTCACAATGATCAGATTCAAGAAATGGAAACGGAAGAGAGAGAGAGAGAGAGAGAGAGAGAGAGAGAGAGAGAGAGAGAGAGAGAGAGAGAGAGAGAGAGAGAGAGAGAGAGATGAGAAAAGAGAAAAGAAATAGAAATTAAAGTGGTCCAAGGAGATATTTTGAATACCCGAACAAATATCTCGAAACCCGTTCTTTGACCTTATCCGACTCAACTCAAAAAGATTTTCAAATTTTCAATTCCGAAATTAATAAAGAACTGCAAACATTAATATAAATTTTCGCATATGGAAACGGGATAAGCATATTTTAAATTTCCAACTAAATAATGTCGGAACTCGTTTCGAAGGATTTAGTAAACCAAAAGCTCGAGGACAGAAATTTCAAACCTCCCGAATCTTATAATCGAGATGATTATAAATAATTATTTTAATTTTTTAATATTATAAAATTTCCCGGTCATTACATTCATCCACCTCTAAAAACAAGTCTCGTCCCCAAAACTAAAATCATTCTAAAACAAGGGGATGAAGTTTGAATCTGGTGAGTCCAATGATCATGCCATTGGCCCCATAAGCGCCTCATAAGGGCCCGTATGAGGTCCTCACAGTACCCTTGACGTGATCATAATATTCCCAATTGGCCGTAGCAAGTATGCGATATGGGCCCCTACCACACCCTTACCTTGACCTTTCAGTTATATCATAACTCGAAAGAAACTATAGCGCCCCTACTAGGTCTTAGCAAGCATTCTATAAGCGCCCCTATAAAATGTTTGTATCCACTTCGTGAGGCGTTATAATATAAGCCCGGGTTGAAAAGTTTCAAAAAGGATTCCGCAATTGAAAAAGATTAGCCTCAAAATCGTTGAAATTCTCGGTAACGTTTATCCCTTATAAATCTAAGCTAATCCTTTTCAAAACCATTCAAATCTTCAAATCCAACGCTTAATCAAGCAACTTTACACCAAAACAAGTCAAATCCTTTCAAATCAAGATTTCGTCAAAACCTTCCAAAAACCGAACCAGTTTCTCGCATAACCATCAATCAAATTCAGAAGCTCGGAGGTGGAATCATCCAGCTCTAAGGGCTAATCCCATATTCTATTCCTAGTTTTCAGATCATGCAACATCATTCACAACTGAACAAGTACCATAACCAAAAGTCTCATGAACTCTTAATATCACCAGCCACCTCTCATATGGCAGATCTCAACATCAATCATGATAATCTCATCCAATCAACATCTCAACCTCATAACATGTTTTCCCATCACATAAATCATACCATTCTTTCAAAACACGTCAAGAGCAATAACAAGATCTCAGCATCATATCAAGAGTCATAAAGTATATCTATATCATACTGAATGCATCACAAGTGCATAATCGAATTCTCATAACTTATCACGCAAGCACACATGTCAAGAGATCAATGGGTTAGGTGTCATGGAGTTAGTACGTCAATACACATCAAGTCTTACGATCGCATATCAATACCGCAATACAAGTAGAACCAGACATAACAAGGGTTTTTCATGAACACGTAATTCACATAGTCCTACTATCCAGATTCTATTCAGCATTATCATAACATATTTATCATGATAAACATTAGCATGGTAAATGTAGCCATAACGGAATTTCATCATAAGGACAACGAACTAAAACTGATTGACAACACATTAACACAACAAGGTCATGCTTTCAAGATTCAGAAAGGAAGATCAAGCAGTATATAAATCATCAAAATGTCAACATGCTCCAAAAGACATCACATTAGCTTATCATAATATCAAATAACGATAATTTAGTAACCAGGCACCTTTAAGTCATGTTCATCATTTAACGTATCAACAATCATGCTTAACCATATAATACAACGTCATGCTTTCATATAATAACACTTCATTATCTCATATATACAAATCATATTCATCATTTAACATATCCATAATCATCCTTAACGATCATATAACATAACATCATGTTTTATCACCCCATAATATAATATCATGTTTTCACACATCAACATGTCATTATCTCATAATTCATATAACACATCATCACATGCTTCTAAAACGCATAGCAGGATAGTAATGCTTCAATATATCATGATAACACTAATCACTACCAATTAGATTTCAGTATTGCATAACAACATGTAATATTAGCCCATATCAGGTTCATCATGGTTACTATCTAACATCATGCCAGTACATTTTACTAAACCATATAATCACGATAATCATCACCCACACGTTCAAGAAGAAGCAATCATGGACAATACTACACATAAGGGCTACATCATATCAACTAGCATTTATATCAATAGCATCATTAGTTCACCATTAAACATTGCAACTGCATCAATAAATCTCAATTCTTGTCATGCTCAATAGTTATTGCAATCATCACATATGCACATAATTAAGTCAAGCTAACAAATTCCATCATAACCTTATCAAATAAACCGTTTAGGTTTTTCAGCAATTGCAGTTCATATTTTACAGGCAAGTAAATTAAATCATGCTTAGCAACTCAAAGTATCAACGCATCATCGCATCATGGCACATTAGTTAGAACTATAAGGCATCAAATCATATCATCATTCACAACAGGCAATTAGGTAACAGTCATCACCAAGTCAGCACATCAACATGTAAATCTCATCGTCAGGTTAGTGCAATATCATCATCAACTAATTTAGAAGATTAGTAATTCGAACGGAGGACACCCCCGTTTGCAAGTCATATCGTACTTAGTACCCGCAATACTTGTAACATGCTTGTCTCACCGACATCGTTGATCCTGAGGCCCGAGGGTTATGGGTCCACGCTTCCGTCGCGCTGTTCTATCCCTATCCAACTTCTCATTCTCTTTTCCCATGCGCTCGCTCGTCCAATGTATCGCGCAAGAGTCCAAGTTAGTGGAGATAGAGGAGTGACAAGAGCGAACAACACAAGGTTCCTTTCAGAACCAAACACGGACCAAGGCTAAGACGACAAGGCTAGAGAAAAGACTACGACCCGAGAATACAACGATGCCCTTATGAAAGTCTATTAGGTTACAATTGTGATGAGCAAAATGAATTAATCATGGATCATATCAGTCACATTAATCCACACTAACATGTACCTATCTCAAGGAGAACGACATGCATATTCAATCCAAAAGACACAATCGAGTCCTACACTAATACATGTGAGATAAGCTAGCAGTCTATTATTCCATGGAAGCGGATATGCCTAGCAACTTCAAATGAGATATGCGGAACCAATAACGATCATGCAAGATTCGAAGTCATGCGGGATTTAATACGGATAACAGGTATCATGTATATGAACGAATGCACAAGCATGGTGTACGCATCAATAGGTGAGGCCAAATATGGCATGGTGAGGTATATTGTATCAATAAGATTAAGCTCATACGAGAACACATAAGAGCAGCAGGGTAACTATCACATCTACAACAATGATCATGCAATATGTCAAGAATAGCATGTAATCATACGACGAGGTGCATTTAGAAAGCACATGTCCTACATGGTACTAGTGATACATGGTGTGATACAAGCATTGTCATGAGTCATTAAAAGGAGTTCACAATAATATTCATGAAGCACGGGGCATCATCAAAAGTAACAAGAAGGTCATCATGGGCGATAGAGTATAATCATGCTAGGAACGAACTTATCATAGGGCACATATAATGGTACAATAGCTATCACATCATAGAACAATTACAACATTTAATCATTTAGCGAGTCATATTGGGAAGCATAAGCCCTTCAGGATACTATTAGCACACATCGAACATGAGCACAGTCAAGGTAACTCGACTAAATTCATTCTACATTCATGAGTCACGCATATGCAAAGTGATATAACGTGGTGTGTGATCATGCAAGGTGCCAAGTCATACATCTATGCCAGCAAAAGAGGATATCATAGAGTAATAGGGAAACACCATCGAGCGATAACAAGTAAGCATGCTAGGATTAATCATTACGAAAAGCAAATCGATCATCGAATTCGACATCAGTCTAATCAGGATGAGTAAAACAATTTAAAATGATAAAAGGAGGGAAGAGCCACATTATCAAGGACCTAGCTCAATAGAGAATCAACAATAATGTAGGCAATATATAAATTCGCACAAGTCACAACCAAGGAGCCTACATGATGCTAAGGGCTCAACACAACGTACGATACATGGATGCAACTAATCATGACGATGCGTAAGAAATCACTCAATCACATTCCAATGATATAGAAGCATGAGAAAAGTTTAACGATGAATAACATGAGTCTATGTAATGGGCAATAGGACCAGAATACGGGGACATGAGTTCAAATCAGCACATACTAGGATGATACATGCATTCACCAAGACTCAATTATACCACATATTCTCCATTCAACACAAGTAACACACAACAATATCATATGCAAAATAATCAACAATAGTTAATCTGACAAATACAAAATAGATGGGCATGCTATAGGTTCTTGTCACAAAAGGAACAATAAGCATCGACACGTCATCATCTAGCATCCTAAGGAGATCAGGTACAAGCATTCATGTAAAGAAAGGTTATATATTTACACTATCATGGACCTAATCCAAGAGGAAACAACAATCATATAGGTTCATATCATGTGGTTCATGCTCCCAATCAATCATACGAGCAATACAATAGGCCAAGTAGACATGCTATGACAACTTATAATCATGATAGAAAGAAAACACAACACGAGCCTAAGCAATGTAACTAACCACAACACGAGCTTAAATAATATAATCATGACAAAAGACAAGGCATAACATGAGTAGCTTTTTACTAATGATCATTTGCAAGGTACATGCTATTCAAAACTCTTAAATCCCAAATTAAGTCAACTCCTATTCAATTTTGGAGTTACTATGCACATGTCGATTTCGGAATTCTTTTAGTCTATTGAGTTAATTTCCTTTTTCGACGTTAGTTTTCTGCAATTTTCGAGTTACTATGCACATGTCGATTTCGGGTTATAGGTCGATATCGAGTAAGGTGAGGTCGAAATCGACCAGACTGTTTCTTTCGTCTGCTTTTGTTATTTCTATTTTAAAGTTTGTCGACGTAGTGGTCGATATCGAGTGGTAAGGTCGATATCGAGCACTCTTCTGGTTGATTTTTTGCTAAGATTTGGAACCGAACAGGTGGGCGCTGACACGCTTCCTCATGGATCGATCCTAACTACCTTCTACAACAGCGGGAGGAAGTCTTGTAATCATTTGCGTGGGCAGAGTCTGGTTTGATTATATTTTATATTTTGAACTTAATTTCCTCCTAAAACAAATTGGCGTCGTTGTCGGGGAAGCAATCAATCGCGCCCTTTTTAGTTCTTATTCTCTTCTTTATATTTATTTTTGCTTTTTAGTTTCTTTTTACTTGTTTATTTTTGTTTTTGCTTTTCGGATGAATGCGAAGAACTGTTCGCACACCCAAAGACCCTATTCTCGAGCCAGAACGCTTTTTCCATCTTTAAAAAAGACTTAGGAAGAGACTTATGGCAACTCATCCCAACGACGAGAATTTGGGCCAGCTCACACCAACACATGAGCTTGAGAAACTCCACCTGCGGATAGAGGAGTTCACCACCAGAGAAGCAGAACACGCCCAACGAGAGGCGGAATATGCACAGAATCAGCAACGATGTGAGGCAAGGGTAGATCGCAAGATCAACGAAAGAAGGAAAATTGAGGAGCGGATTGGGCATGTGCCAGCCAATGCAAAGGAATATCTGCATCCTACTCTAGAAGTTCCAAAATCGCCGATTGTTCTTCCCGCTGTTAATTTTGAAATTCGTCCTTCTTTTATTACTGAAATTAGGAGGAGTCAATTTAGGGGAAGAATCAATGAATGTTCTTTAGAGCATGTTACTACTTTTCTAGATTTATGTGAAGCAATTGCTGATGGTGCTAATCTAGAATATCTAAAACTAAAGGCTTTTCATTGGTCCCTTGCAAGAATAGCACAACAGTGGCTTGAAGGATTGCTTGCACAATCAATTCGCACTTGGAACGAACTACAGGACCTGTTTCTCAACAAGTTCTTTCCTCCTGCAAAGGCAGCTGCTCTCAGACAACAGATCACGGCTTTCAGACAAAAGCCAAGGGAGACACTAGCGCAGGCCAGGGAGCGCTAAAAGAGACTTCTGAAATCCCGTCCTACGCTTGGACAACCACCCTACGCCATCTAGGAGATCATCTTCAACTGCTTGGATGCGCCTACTAAGGATAGGATCAACAACTACACCGCCTATGGGTATCTCGAATACACTCCACGCCGTGCTTAGGAGGTGTTTGAGACGCTGGCCAACTACGACAACACATATGGGACTTCTTCGGCCTCTTCTAACAAAAAGTACTAAAGGCATGTCCCATCTATGCCGTTGTATGTGCCACCAAAGAAGGTTGCTCTAGACTTCAGGGATCAATTCCACAACAACCAGGTACGCCGTCTCACCAAGCAGGTTAAGTTTCTATCTAAGGATAAGCCTTGCTTGGAATGTGGGTCTGTGAGGCACAACACTACTGCGTGCCCTCAGATCGATCAAGTACATAAAGAAGAGACCCACGAAGAGGTAAGGTATGCGGGGGGATACTACTTAGGGCCACATCAGAACCAAAACTGGAGCTACTATCGCCAGCCCCAGCATCAGAATCCCCCTCCCTACAGAGCCTCTGGTCACCTTGACAGAGAAGGTAAGAAAGATGACCTGCAGACCATTCTTGAGGAGATGCGGAGGAATCAATCAGACACCAAGCAATCTATCAATTTCATCCACACTCAGCTGCATGGTGTTAACTCTAGGCTTGGGGAAATTGATATCTGGAGGAAATCGATTCACACACAAATTGGCCAGCTAGCAACATCCGTCCCCAAACAATCAGGTACGCTCCCTCGAACCTCTTAACCTATCCCAAAGGGTAAATCTACAGGATATGTAGCTGCCATGAACTTAAGGAGTGGGCGACAGATGCAAAAGCCTGAGCAAATGACAAAGAAGAAGGGCACTGGAGACCAGTCGATATCGACCAACCCAGTCGATGTCGACCAGTCCCCACTCGATATCGACCCATCTCGGGTTGAAATCGACCCAACTCTTCCACAAAGCCCGAGGCCAGTAGATCAACTCAATATCGACCATACACAGGTCGATATCGACCAGACAGAGGTTGAAATCGACCCCCTCCACTCGACACCTCCACCGAAGAAAAGCTGCCTTTCCCGACGAAATCTCTAAAGGACCCGGCAGAGAAGAAGTTCCAGCGTTTCATCAAGATGCTTCAAAGCCTCAACGTCACAATACCTTTCACAGAAGCTCTTAATGAGATGACGTCCTACGTCAAGTTCCTAAAGGAGATTCTGAGCAAAAAGCGGTCAATGGCTGAGATTGCAGAGGATTGCAGCCAAATGGACGTTCTTGAGAAACAGCTAGATCCAGGTAAGTTTGCTATAACCATTGGATTTGGTCAGTATAAATTCAATGCTTTATGTTACTTGGGAGCCAGTGTGAGTATAATGCCTTTATCAATCTGGTCCAAGATTAAGATAGGAGTCTTAGAGCCTGTGGATGCAAAACTTTACATGTCGAACAACACGGTGGTCATCCCAATAGGCATGGTGGACAATGTATCAGTGCAAGTAGGTAAGTTCTTTGTCATTGCTGATTTCTTAGTTATTGATATGGCAGAGGACCCTGCTTGTCCGATCATTCTAGGAAGGCCCATCTTGGCGACGGTGGATGCCAACATAAGCGTAAGGAAGGGAGTGCTCACTTTCAACATCAACGATGAGGTAATTAAGTATTCCTTTAATAAAACTGAAAGGAATACAGGTCCCATGGAAGAGGTCAAATCCATATCAACAAGGTACATCCCTTGCAGGGAGCCTAAAGTAAGAAATATGACCCCCGAAGAGCTAGAAAAAAAGGGATATGGAGGCCCAGGTGGAGGAGATCATGGCCATCCTGAAGGAAGAAACGGAGGATCCACTCGACGTCACTCAAGGTAAGTCGATATGGACTAACTATTTTTCGGATGCTTTGCCAGGTCTTAAGTATGGGGTCGAAATCGACCAAGAAGAATCAACTGAGCCACAGAACCAACCGATATCGACCACTCCAGGTCGAAATCGACCCCCTCCCCATATCGAGTCAACTCCACCAGAAATTGAGCCAGGAAATATCGAGCAGCAGAGCTCGATATCGACCACCTCTGGTCGATATCGACCAACCTATATCGAGCAGTCTTCCTCTGAATCGATTGCGCAGCAGAGCTCGATATCGACTCATACTAGTCGAAATCGACCAGACCCTCAGAAGGCCCCCGAGTCCGATTCTGCGAAGGTAAGCCAAGGTATGGATCTTTCTTCTCCTATTTCAATTCAAGGTCTATCTATACATGGGAGAGGTTTTCCTTGGTATGTGCGCTTATGTAGGGTTTCCAATGATGAGCCCAAGGAATACGAAGTTGGAGACAAGGTCTATGTTTCCAAATCAAATGATCATTGGTTCCCTAACAAGTTCAAAAATAAGAAGATGGGCCCTTTCACGGTAAACAAAATCCATTCCGGAGGACTACAACTAATAGACAAGAATGGAGTCCTATTTGAAGCCCAAGCTACATGGGCCCTACAGATGCCACTTTGAGCTTAAAGGAGAAGTCGGCCTAGCGACTATAAAGTCTAGAGCTTGTAAATAGAGATTTAGTTTTTGGAATTTTCGGACATGGTTGCTTTTGTTTTTGGTTTTGGACATTATTTTCTATTGTGGGTATTTCTCTTCTAATTTTTTCAGGAATAAAGAAGGAAGCAACAACTCGATTTCGAGTACATCAGGTCGATATCGACCGGTTCATCCGAAATCGACCAGCACTACAGCAGCATTGCACTCGATTCTGACGATTGGCACACCTGTCTAGTGAGTTCCTTTCTTTACCCTTGTTTTTATACAGTGAGGACACTGTAATGTTTAAGTATGGGGTGGGGGAAGGGCTTATTTTGTGCATATTTGATTTTATTTGACAATATGTGTGCATACTTTTAAGTTTATTTCTTAAATTGCTTATACATGGCTACTTTGGAATTCATTATCAATTTATGTGCTTACATGCATGTTTTCCAAAGTTTGAAAAATGACCCTCATTCAAAATTTTTGATTAGTGTCATGGAAGTTTACTATTGAACTCGACGATGCAAAATTGGATTCATTAGAGATATAGCATGAAATTGCCTAGTAAAGGGAAGTCACAATGAAGTGCATTATTTATATGAAAACCATGAAAGGAGGTAAAATTGGAAATTGCTTTTGACATGTTGCATGATAAAATGATGGAGGACTTTATATTTTTCATATAATGCTCATATTGTTATATCCTAGCCTTTACCTATTCTTATGCATCACAAAAGCCATATTGAGCCTTATTTCATATTTGGCTCCACATGATCTAAATATTGCCCATTCTTTACCTTATTTCCTATCCGAGGATTATGTTGAGAATGAATGTCACATTATGGAGATTATTATATGGTGTTTGTGTTGTTGTTATTATCATATTTGGAGTTTGGCAGGAAATTGAAAATTTATGGAAAATTTAATGAGTGAAAGAAAATCCGATCACCTCAGGAGATAAAGGTAGATCGACCCTGCTCGCTGAGATAATAGTTCGGCAAGATGAGACACACAGGTGAGGAGTCCGAAGCACTAAGTATCTGGGGTCATTCATGACATCCATGTTTGCGACTCGCGAGAAGGCGGTGCTGAGGTTAGAGAGGTAAAAGCATAATATTGAAAAAATAGCATTGAGCGAATTAGCGAAAGGTGAGAAATCAAAGAAAGAAGGAATGTGGTATGAAAGTTTGGAAAGTACTCCATTTCCCCGGATCATTAGCACCATATGACCAAAAACTGCCCACCTTTATCCTTTTACCAATCTACTCCTTATTGAGTTTAAATTAAAGTCCTCTTTATTATTAATGCTTTGTCACGAATGAATTGTTTTGCATAACCCTCCTTTTGTAAGTAGATGTTGTTTTTTAAATTGCACATGTATGGATTTGTGACATTAGTACCTTTTCGAGGATGGTAATTGATTGTAGGGTTATATGAGAATGAATCTAAGATGTTGAGAGTTTGATTTCTTCCCCTGTATAACCATTAAAAGTATTGCTTGAAGACAAGCAAGCTTAAGTATGGGGTGTTTGTTGTGAGCCTAATTTGCCATGTTTTACACTTACTTTTATATCGATTTCTGCATGCATTTCATACATTTGGGCTAGAATAATGCAAATTCTATGTAGTTTATGCTTATTTGCCAAATTATGGAGTCTACACTAGTTTCTGTTTAATTTCGCAGAAATCGAGCCATTTTATAGCAATTCGGAGAAAGGAGGAAAAGCTCGAAGTCAACTACAGAAAGTCCAAGGTCAAGGAGTAGCGGAACCAGGACAAATCGAGCTGGAAACGAGGACAGAAGCACTCGACACAAGAGGTCGATATCGACCACTCTGGTTGATATCGAGTGAAGAAAACCGAGTCGGGATGCCAGCAATCGACCAGAAAAATGGAGCAAAAAGAGATAGGTCGATATCGAGTCAACTTTGGTCGATTTTCACCCCAGAGGCCAATATCGAGTGTCAGAAGATGAATCCAAGAAGAAGTGCTCAATATCGACCATATTAGGTCGATATCGGCCGGTATACAGGGGCCGAAATCGAGCAGTTCGGGTCTGAGTGCTGAGCTGGCTTTCTTCCACATGAAGCAAGAGATATTCTATCAACTCAAGAGGAGATTTATCAAGTTCTATCCAAAGAAGAGGGCTTTATCCACATTAGATATAGTTTCCTTTATGGATTTATTTCTTTTATTTCCAAATTTTATCTTTATGTTATAGAGAGATAGTTTTAGATAAAGATATAGTTGTTCTTTCCTAATTAGCTAGGGAATTAACACTATAAATAAAGCCTTAGGGGCTGAGGTTTAGGACATCTTACAACACATTCATATCGAGTAGGAAAGAGAGAGAGAGAAAGAGTTTGTGGCGAGGAGGAGCAAGAGAGTTGAGAGACGATTTGGCTTCGATTGATTATAAGCTTTCTTTTATTTTATTAATGCAATTTAGTTCCCTTTTATTATTGATGTCTTTCTTGATGATGAAGAGCGAGTAGTCGCCCAACTTCTAGAGTCGGGGTGAGCCCGACGGTAGCTATGTGAGGTGATGCGGTAAAGGTACAATCTTTTGATGTGAATTCGTCTTCTATCCCTATAAGCATGATTCTTTTGCGAAAGTTGAAGGTGATCCTCGTTTGTATTATTGAAGTGAAAGTGATCTTAATGCAACTTGGATTAATTATGTGAAAAAGGGTTAGTAACAATTAGGGTTTATGTGAAAGCCTCTATTTTCCTATTTGTTAATAACGAGAGTTATTTGATGAAAAGCATGATCTTTTATGCCTTTATGTGTTACTTTACATGGTTATCGTTGTGGTGTTGAAACACCGATCTTGAAATTCTTTTAGTCTATTGAGTTAAATTCCTTTTCCGACGTTAGTTTTCTGCAATTTTTGAGTTACTATGCACATGTCGATTTCGGGTTATAGGTCGATATCGAGTAAGTTGAGGTCGAAATCGACAAGACTGTTTCTTTCGTCTGCTTCTGTTATTTTTGTTTTACAGTTTGTCGACGTAGTGGTCGATATCGAGTGGTAAGGTCGATATCGAGCGCCCTTCTGGTCGATTTTCTGCTGAGATCTGGAACTGAAAAGGCGGGCGCTGACACGCTTCCTCATGGGTCGATCCTGACTACCTTCTACTACAGCGGGAGGAAGTCTTGTAATCATTAGCGTGGGCAGAGTCTGGTTTGATTATATTTTATATTTTGAACATGGCTTCCTGGCAGCCTTCTGGTCGGCGATGATAGATGAGAGGAGTGGTGGTGGGGTTGATTGAAAGCGACACAAAAGGAAACGGAAGAGGGAGTGTGGTGGCTTCACAATGATCAGATTCAAGAAATTGAAACAGAAGAGAGAAGGTGGATTAGTGTTCCTCTGGCAACTGCAGGCAATAGGGAGAGGAGGACAAATTTTAGTGGGCTGGTGATAAATAAATGCGGGCAAGGGTTTATAGAAAGCTAAGGCAAATGGTGAAATTGTGAAGAATCTTCCCAACGCATCTGAGGACGAGAGAGAGAGAGAGAGAGAGAGAGAGAGAGAGAGAGAGAGAGAGAGAGAGAGAGAGAGAGAGAGAGAGAGAGAGAGAGAGATGAGAAAAGAGAAAAGAGAAAAGAAATAGAAACTAAAGTGGTCCAAGGAGATATTTTGAATACCCGAACAAATATCTCGAAACCCGCTCTTTGACCTTATCCGACTCAGCTCAAAAAGATTTTCAAATTTCCAATTCCGAAATTAATAAAGAACTGCAAACATTAATATAAATTTTCGCATATGGAAATGGGATAAGCATATTTTAAATTTCCAACTAAATAATGTCGGAACTCGTTTCGAAGGATTTAGAGTAAACCAAAAGCTCGAGGACAGAAATTTCAAACCTCCCGAATCTTATAATCGAGATGATTATAAATAATTATTTTAATTATTTAATATTATAAAATTTCCCGGTCATTACATTCATCCACCTCTAAAAACAAGTCTCGTCCCCAAAACTAAAATCATTCTAAAACAAGGGGATGAAGTTTGAATCTGGTGAGTCCAATGATCATGCCATTGGCCCTATAAGCACCTCATAAGGGGCCGTATGAGGTCCTCACAGTACCCTTGACGTGATCATAATATTCCCAATTGGTCGTAGCAAGTATGCGATATGGGCCCCTACCACACCCTTACCTTGACCTTTCAGTTATATCATAACTCGAAAGCAACTATAGCGCCCATACTAGGTCTTAGCAAGCATTCTATAAGAGCCCCTATAAAATGTTTGTATCCACTTCGTGAGGCGTTATAATATAAGCCCGGGTTGAAAAGTTTCAAAAAGGATTCCGCAATTGAAAAAGATTAGCCTCAAAATCGTTGAAATTCTCGGTAACGTTTATCCCTTATAAATCTAAGCTAATCCTTTTCAAAACCATTCAAATCTTCAAATCCAACGCTTAATCAAGCAACTTTACACCAAAACAAGTCAAATCCTTTCAAATCAAGATTTCGTCAAAACCTTCCAAAAACCGAACCAGTTTCTCGCATAACCATCAATCAAATTCAGAAGCTCGGAGGTGGAATCATCCAGCTCTAAGGGCTAATCCCATATTCTATTCCTAGTTTTCAGATCATGCAACATCATTCACAACTGAACAAGTACCATAACCAAAAGTCTCATGAACTCTTAATATCACCAGCCACCTCTCATATGGCAGATCTCAACATCAATCATGATAATCTCAACCAATCAACATCTCAACCTCATAACATGTTTTCCCATCACATAAATCATACCATTCTTTCAAAACACGTCAAGAGCAATAACAAGATCTCAGCATCATATCAAGAGTCATAAAGTATATCTATATCATACTGAATGCATCACAAGTGCATAATCGAATTCTCATAACTTATCACGCAAGCACACATGTCAAGAGATCAATGGGTTAGGTGTCATTGAGTTAGTACGTCAATACACATCAAGTCTTACGATCGCATATCAATACCGCAATACAAGTAGAACCAGACATAACAAGGGTTTTTCATGAACACGTAATTCACATAGTCCTACTATCCAGATTCTATTCAGCATTATCATAACATATTTATCATGATAAACATTAGCATGGTAAATGTAGCCATAACGGAATTTCATCATAAGGACAACGAACTAAAACTGATTGACAACACATTAACACAACAAGGTCATGCTTTCAAGATTCAGAAAGGAAGATCAAGCAGTATATAAATCATCAAAATGTCAACATGCTCCAAAAGACATCACATTAGCTTATCATAATATCAAATAACGATAATTTAGTAACCAGGCACCTTTAAGTCATGTTCATCATTTAACGTATCAACAATCATGCTTAACCATATAATACAACGTCATGCTTTCATATAATAACACCTCATTATCTCATATATACAAATCATATTCATCATTTAACATATCCATAATCATCCTTAACGATCATATAACATAACATCATGTTTTATCACCCCATAATATAATATCATGTTTTCACACATCAACATGCCATTATCTCATAATTCATATAACACATCATCACATGCTTCTAAAACACATAGCAGGATAGTAATGCTTCAATATATCATGATAACACTAGTCACTACCAATTAGATTTCAGTATTGCATAACAACATGTAATATTAGCCCATATCAGGTTCATCATGGTTACTATCTAACATCATGCCAGTACATTTTACTAAACCATATAATCACGATAATCATCACCCACACGTTCAAGAAGAAGCAATCATGGACATTACTACACATAAGGGCTACATCATATCAACTAGCATTTATATCAATAGCATCATTAGTTCACCATTAAACATTGCAACTGCATCAATAAATCTCAATTCTTGTCATGCTCAATAGTTATTGCAATCATCACATATGCACATAATTAAGTCAAGCTAATAAATTCCATCATAAGACGACAAGGCTAGAGACAAGACTACGACCCGAGAATACAACGATGCCCTTATGAAAGTCTATTAGGTTACAATTGTGATGAGCAAAATGAATTAATCATGGATCATATCAGTCACATTAATCCACACTAACATGTACCTATCTCAAGGAGAACGACATGCATATTCAATCCAAAAGACACAATCGAGTCCTACACTAATACATGTGAGATAAGCTAGTAGTCTATTATTCCATGGAAGCGGATATGCCTAGCAACTTCAAGTGAGATATGCGGAACAAATAATGATCATGCAAGATTCGAAGTCATGCGGGATTTAATACGGATAACAGGTATCATGTATATGAACGAATGCACAAGCATGGTGTACGCATCAATAGGTGAGGTCAAATATGGCATGGCGAGGTATATTGTATCAATAAGATTAAGCTCATACGAGAACACATAAGAGCAGCAGGGTAACTATCACATCTACAACAATGATCATGCAATATGTCAAGAATAGCATGTAATCATACGACGAGGTGCATTTAGAAAGCACATGTCCTACATGGTACTAGTGATACATGGTGTGATACAAGCATTGTCATGAGTCATTAAAAGGAGTTCACAATAATATTCATGAAGCACGGGGCATCATCAAAAGTAACAAGAAGGTCATCATGGGAGATAGAGTATAATCATGCTAGGAACGAACTTATCATAGGGCACATATAATGGTACAATAGCTATCACATCATAGAACAATTACAACATATAATCATTTAGCGAGTCATATTGGGAAGCATAAGCCCTTCAAGATACTATTAGCACACATCGAACATGAGCACAGTCAAGGTAACTCGACTAAATTCATTCTACATTCATGAGTCACGCATATGCAAAGTGATATAACGTGGTGTGTGATCATGCAAGGTGCCAAGTCATACATCTATGCCAGCATAAGAGGATATCATAGAGTAATAGGGAAACACCATCGAGCGATAACATGTAAGCATGCTAGATTAATCATTACGAAAAGCAAATCGATCATCGAATTCGACATCAGTCTAATCAGGATGAGTAAAACAATTTAAAATGATAAAAGGAGGAAAGAGCCACATTATCAAGGACCTAGCTCAATAGAGAATCAACAATAATGTAGGCAATATATAAATTCGCACAAGTCACAACCAAGGAGCCTACATGATGCTAAGGGCTCAACACAACGTACGATACATGCATGCAACTAATCATGACGATGTGTAAGAAATCACTCAATCACATTTCAATGATATAGAAGCATGAGAAAAGTTTAACGATGAATAACATGAGTCTATGTAATGGGCAATAGGACCAGAATACGGGGACATGAGTTCAAACCAGCACATACTAGGATGATACATGCATTCACCAAGACTCAATTATACCACATATTCTCCATTCAACGCAAGTAACACACAACAATATCATATGCAAAATAATCAACAATAGTTAATCTGACAAATACAAAATAGATGGGCATGCTATAGGTTCTTGTCACAAAAGGAACAATAAGCATCGACACGTCATCATCTAGCATCCTAAGGAGATCAGGTACAAGCATTCATGTAAAGAAAGGTTATTTACACTATCATGGACCAAATCCAAGAGGAAACAACAATCATATAGGTTCATATCATGTGGTTCATGCTCCCAATCAATCATACGAGCAAAACAATAGGCCAAGTAGACATGTTATGACAACTTATAATCATGATAGAAAGCAAACACAACACGAGCCTAAGCAATGTAACTAACCACAACATGAGCTTAAATAATATAATCATGACAAAAGACAAGGCATAACATGAGTAGCTTTTTAGTAATGATCATTTGCAAGGTACATGCGGGAGATTACAAAATCATGTCATGCAATTCAGAGAGAGTCACTGTTACAACCGGACAGAGATCTCTAAGGGCAACCATTGACTTTCCCCAACTGACTCATCACCCCTTTTTCCCGTGGGACTCTGGTACGACTCTTTGTGGCAAGAAAACACTGGTTGATCATCGTAAGAATTGAGAAAGACATTCTCATAAACACCTTACTCTTGACTCAAAATGACATCAAAAACTACCTTCCAATACTCAATCAGACAACCTTCATATCCATACATGATTTTTCGACATAACGTGTGGAAGAGGTTTACCAACTCAATTTCCCGTGAAAGATACTGACATCCAGGAGAAAGATTCGATAGAACCGAAAAGAGTTTAACATAGTGGAAGAGGTTGCTTCACACAAACTGGGCTTGACCATATAGAAATAAGGGTACTCCCACTATCCAGTTTGCACAGATAAGTCAATACACATTTCATTGTTAAGGCATCCAAATCAGGTCTCTAGCATAGCAAGCACTCAAGACAGAATCAGTTAATGGCACTCATAATGATCTTCTTGGAATCTTCCAGACCCATTTGTAAGGAACAAGCTAATATTTTGTCTACCCAATCCCGACTACATCCAATAGGGATAGTATTAACGCCTTTCTACCCACACGTTCCCCTTTCTGGTCAGTTTTCCTTTTTTATAACAAGTCAGGTTCATTACTTATTCCAATTTGGGGTTAGGCATCTTAAGTTCATTTTGCCCCTTTAAATCCTTTTCAAAAGTCCTTGAAATTTGTGGGCGGTTTTCAAAACATACACTCGACCTTTGTGTACCCGAATTGCGAAACCTCAGCTCTCATACCAACTTTGTAACGACCCAGAAATATGATTTCCGGGTTACGTTTTAAGGGATAAAACCCCTTGTTCGGATCTTGCGATCCAGGTACGGGTCGAGGTTTCAAATTTAATTTTCAGGTCAATAATAAAGAGGGATTTCAAACACTAAAAGCATTGTAGGGCCGTTGGGTACCCTTAACCTGCAGTCCTAGGGACTAACTCGCGAAATTAATTTCAAACGAAAGCAAGGCGGAAGCAAAATTAAGATACAAAGCGCCACGGCAGAGCCGGGTCAAAACCAAAACATAAGTGGATGATTACCATTTATACCAAGTTAGAGAATTAGTCAGGTTCTACAATTCGCCAAAGGATTCCCCGTCACAGAAGCAAGGAGCAAACAAGGAGCGGCACCTAACACTATCCATGAAGTCAGGCCCGGTAATCGCCTGCGGGTCCTCTGACCGCGCTGAGGCCATATAACATGCCTATACCTAATAAAAGGATGACTAATGCAGTACAATATTTAAATCACATAAGCATGCTTGGCAGATATAATAATATGTAGAAATACTATAAAGCGCCCAAGACAATGCCAAGTGGCATATCCCTCTCCTACTCCGCCCCCTTTTTCATGAGCAGACCTGGCTAGTACGGTACCCATTTCATCGCGGTGGTGCACGGACCACGAAATCATAGCATGCTCAACATCATAACTCATCACATAATATCACATCATAACATCTCTTGCCCGATGGTGCTGGGCTATCAAATCATACTCATATCGACTCGATCGACTCAGGGCACCCGATGAGGCTGGGCTACCTTATGACCCTAGCAAAGACTCTAGGACTATCACAGATAACGGTCGTTCTGTTTCAAACACACATAGTAACCACATGCTCAGTTCAATGCAATCCTAGCATGATACTGCATGGCATGCCTTATATGCAACAACTACACATCATATGACACATCAGGCAGGAGGTCCAGGTTACTGAGTAAGTCCTGTAGGATACTTACCTGAAGATGCAGAACAGGAAGATAACACAAGGAAGGGCCCAAATGCAAGTCCAAAGCAATCCAAAAGCAAAACACACCTATCATCAAGTCATTTCCATAAGCCACCGAGCTAACATTCATATTCACGAAACCCAAGTTCTCAACATACTCAAAACCAGTCGATGGTAAAACCATTTTCCAAAGCCTTTCCGATACGATCAACATCAACCAAACTCATTCTTCAAATCAAACCCATTGATAGAATCATCATACCAACAATATTTCCAAACTCTTAAATCCCAAATTAAGTCAACTCATATTCAAAATAATTTCTCAAGTCATACTTGACTAAATTCCGACATTGAACATTTAAACCTTAAAACCAATATCTCAAAATCATATAATGGAATAATTCCGGCATTTTGGTTTTCCAACCCAATTCCTTAAAAGATATTTCTAAAAACTTGAAAACTCCATATTTCTCATCAATACAGAGAATCAACCTAAACATCAACCATTTTATTAATAACTCATTTCAAGGATCCAAAACCACATTTTTAAATCAACGCACCTATCCCAAATAATATTATTTTCAAACACTATTATAATATAAAAATTCTAGAAATAGGCAATATATTTTCCAAAATTTATGATTATCACTAAAACTCAGAATACACATATTAATAAGAAATAACTACTGATAGTAATATATAATCAACATATATAAATAACACAACACTCTAAAAGAATAACAACTCATATCACAGACCCAAAAGGCCTAATCTCTCACCCGGATGGAAAAGCCCAACCCGAAACAAGGACCCAGCACCCAAACCCGTATCCAGAAGCTGAAAATAAAAGCCCAGACGTTTTGACCCGACCCGAGTCCAAGTCTGAAGCCCAACCCAACGCTTCCAAATTGATGTTCACCTAACGGCACGAGCTGACGACATGTTATATGGCCTCAGCGCGGTCAGAGGACCCGCAGGCGATTACTGGGCCTGAGTTCGTGGATAGTGTTAGGTACCGCTCCTTGTCTGCTCCTTGCTTTTGTGACGGGAAATCTCTTGGCGAACCGAAGAATCTAGCTAATATTCTAACTTGATAAAATGACAATCACCCACTTATGATTTGGTTTTGACCCGGCTCTGTCGTGGCACTTTGTATCTTAACTTTGCTTCCGATTTACTTTTGTTGAAATGAATTTTGCGACATAGTCTAGGACAGGTTTAGGGTACCCAACGGCCCTTCGAGGTTTTTAGGGTTTGAAATCCCTCTTTCTACTAATCTTAAAATGAGTTTGAAACCTCGACCCGTACCTGGATTGCAAGATCCGAACAAGGGGTTTCATCCCTTGAAACGTAACCCGGAAATCATTATTCTGGGCCGTTACATGGAAGGTGTTGTGAATGGGATGCGAGATGCCCATTGGAATGCAGGAGGTGTGCGGACTCCAATGAGAGATGTACGTCGAGAGGATGAGGGATAACATGGGTAGGCTGAGGGGAACCACCAAAAGGCCTTGGGGACAGAGGGACCAACTAAGGTGGATGGCCAGCCACAAGAAGGACAAGAAGAGGAGGTAAATTGGTTTTTAGTTCACATGGTATTTTCTCTCGAGGGTCAATGGTTAATAAAAACTAAGATTGTCATATTTGAATATATTGTAGTCAAGTGACAAGGTTATTTACGTCATTCAACACGGTTTAATTAGTTGGGTGACACGAGATTACAAAAATTTTCGGAATGACAGTTCAAACATCCTAACCAATTTCCAGATCTCAGGGGCTGCAAAAGCGGAGCCCGTTCGAGGCAAGAAGAGTAAGAGGGGTAATTTATGTGCAACCCTTAAATATCTCTTCGTCTGATAGTGGTATCCGACTATTATTAATTTGACTTAAACATCCCTATTGCAGTGAAGACTGCGGAGCGTATACAATCAGGTTCATGCAACTACTGACGAAGGACGCCCCCACTTTCGACGCTCTTGACGATGCATTCATCGGGGCGTGCATGCACATGCTTGTTGTTGGCATCTTCCATGGTAGACGGCTATGATAGCCGTTGTGATTGTAATTGGCCAGTGTTATGAACTTTGTTGTTATTGTAGTAGGTTGTTATGAACGTCGTTGTTATTGTCGTGGATTGTTATGAACTTTGTTGCTCAAAACATATAGTTGTCGACGGTAGTTGACTAGGTTGTTATTGTAGTACGTTGCTATGAACTTTGTTGCTTTCTTTATGATGTTTGTTGGTCATAAGTTGTAGAATATTATGATATTTTTATGATATTTGTTGGTCGGTAGTTGACTATGTTATTATGTCGAAACTTTGATTATCGACGTACCATCATATTGAAATAAGTGACACAGGATTCCATTCAAGTGACACAGGATTCCAAACAAGTGCTAAGGCAAGGGTGATTTCCTTATCATAGTGTCAGCCACAGAAATGTCAAACATCAAATTGAAACCAGTGACACGTTAACCCTTTCATCTGACACGAGAATACAAACCGGTGACAGAGATTATTTCCTGAACCCATTCCCAAAAGTAATACGAAGTTCTTAACCACTTACCTATAGTTTGCCGTAAAGTTTGTCAAGTATGTAATTCGTTCCCAAAAGTAAAGCGAAGTTCTTAACCACTTACCTATAGTCTGTACATCAACCTTCGATGCAAATAATTCTCCCTCAGAAAGTTCTATCATGTTGCGTCGTGGATCCTGGGTGCGAGGCGTTGCTCTTTCCACCATAGCTTCAACGTTTTGCATCGTAGTTGGGGATATGCTGGACCTCGGAACCCAATCTTCAAGTTCCCTCATCACCTCATCCTCAACTTCATTCCCTCCATCGACACCCTCATATACCCTGGTCGTCCTCGACACCCTGCCACTCCAAATCATCATAGTCTTCTTCTCGCTTCACTTCAACGTCTTCGTCCTCTGATAATGCATATTTCATATAGGCATTATAGGTATTTCTTATTGCATGTAGATAGTGGTTTTGCTTATGTTTGAGTCTAGTTTCGTATATTTCTTGTGAAGTATTCGAGTTCGGAATCTACGTCTTTCTAGTGTTTCTTCTGCAGAATTACATTCCGACCTTGAAGGGACTTTGGAAGAGCTTAAGAGACATGTTTTAGAGCATATGGAGGCTGAGGAAGAAGCTAGAGAGGATCAAGGAAGCACGACATTGAAGATAATTGAAGTCAATCGAGGGAATCCCGTCACTGCAAGGGCGGCGCCCGCCGCCATTTACACGGCGCCCGCCGTTGGCCGGTTTCCAACGATTGCGATTTTGGATCCGAATACCATATTTTCTATTATTATATTATTATTTCTATTAGGGTTTTGCCGACTCCGTATGAGTTTAGATTAGATTTATTTAGTTCATTTAGCCGTGTGTGTGGCTAGTGTGTGAGACTATAAACACCATTAGAGATAAAGAGATTTGGCCTATGAGTTGCTAAACTCATAGTTTTGCCTGTGATTCGAAGACATGGTTGTTTGGATTGTGAGGATTTGATTCTATTTAGTTATTCATATTCATAGTTATCATCTTGTGCTTATTGATTATATTTGTGTTCCTTTCTATGATTGATCACCATGATAGGAATTGCATCTTAGCTATGAATTCGTTATTGTGTTCTTGATAGCAAACAAAGTATTGAAGTAGTGATATTTCTTTATCTTTGCAGTGGATCATTTTAATTGATCTATGTTGTGGATGTGTCGATTAAGGTTGATTAAGGGTTATTCCGGTTTGTCTTAATTGCATTGAATTAATATGCCAATTGATCTAATTACTTGAGTCCTTAATGCTATTCTTTAGTGATATTAATAAGGTAATTGTATCCCTTCGGATCTCTTAACTTTAGTCAAGTAGACATGTGTTTATGAATAATTGATAAATCAATCCTAGGACCATGAATTCCAACCATTGTCAGAGAATTACATGTGAAATATTTCTTCTACCTTATTATCAATCTACTTTGCAATCATAAAGTTGGTTACTTTTACATCTTGGTTATTTGCTATAAACCGTTGTTTGTCATAAGAGTTCTTGTTAAGAATTATTGAATAGGAAATCGCTTCTCCTTGTGGGTTCGACTCCGGACTTAACTGCTATACTAGTAGTTGTTTGGTTTATCAAGTGGTTGATTGACTAATCTATTGGTTTTGTGTTTGAGTTTGGATTATATTACTATTTGGCAAAGGGCAAAAGTGCCAACGACGTTCGTCCCGCGTCATCCTCATCCTCCTCCTGACTGCTTATGGATATGACCTCCAACCCCTGATACATGTCACCTTGATAGTTACCGTGTCATCTGAGAAGTTGTCCGTGTCACCCAATTGGATCACATCCAGACCCTTACCCTTGTCACCTACATACATATGTGTGTTACCTGTTTCACACCCCTTGTCAGTAATATGTATCACACCCACCTCCTTGCTCTTTCCTATGGCCTCCATCACCTCACCCAAGTGGATCACATCTGGACCCTTTCCCTTGTTACCTAAATAAATATGCGTGTCACCCGTTTTAAACCCCGTGTCAGTAATGTCTATTACACCCAGCTCCTTGCTCTTCCCTATGGCCTCTATCACTTCACCCAAGTGGATCACATCCGGACCCTTACCCTTGTCACCTACATAAATATGCGTGTCACCCATTTTAAACCTCGTGTCGTAATGTCTAATACCCCTAGCTCCTTGCTGTTTCCTATGGCCTCGCTCACCTTATCCAATTGGTTCACATCCAGACCCTTACACTTGTCACCTGAACATGTATGCGTGCCACCCCTTTTCAACCCCGTGTCAACCATGTCTATCACCCCCAGATCGTTGCTCTTCCCTATGGCTTCGCTAACCTCTCCTCCCCCATATAACCCATCATCTACAGACACAGGGTTTGGTTGTGCCTTACCTTCTGCCTCGCAAATGACAATCTCGTCCATGTCGTCCACTTTTTGGGAGGTACGTGGCCCACTCAAGCATTCTTCCCCGACGCCGGGTTGTTGTACTTCAACGCTCTCCATCAGCAATGGACCAACATATATCTCCATGGGTCATGGATGTTCCACACACTTCGAGTTCAGAAACTTAAAAGCCTCAAGGTCGTCATCGTCAACTATCGTGATCGAATGACCCCCTTCTTCCGCCTCTGGCACGTAAGACAACCGCCACTCCTCATATGAAGAATCATGGTCGACCTTGAGCCTGATCAGTTTTTTCAGAGAAGTGAAGTCGATGTCCTCTTCAATGATCACATTCTTGCACGCGGTCTCACCAGAAAACACCCATCCGACACCCTCGAACAACCAACGACCGTTGAAGAAGAGTGACGCATACTTTGGCCTTTTCCCCTGAAAATGAAAAGAGGGATGAGCATTATGGTTCATGGGTATCTACTTTTCGCAAAACATGAGGATAACTAAGGGAAACGCCTACCCATTGCAACTGAGAATTAGGGTTTCTCAGCAACCAACGTGACATGGAAGTTTCTTCTCCCTGACACGAACACAAAATAAGGCCTACAAGTGCTCTGCAACTGGATCTTGAGGTCGATGCATTGTCTTCAATGGTGACCTTCTTCTCCAGCCCTTTTGTCCAGGGGAGGAAGAAACTGATTGTCTTCTCCCCTTCTCTCTTTTTATACCCGACAAATTGGAGGGAAAGCCCCCTATCACATCCCCCTTTTCCCTTGTAATGATTGATGTCTTGTCACATAGGTTTGGCGCCAAAAACTCCCCACAAATTGGAAGATATTTCCAAGTTATGTATTTCTAAGTTGTTTTTAAATGATATCTATGTGTTAGATTTAGTTTTCCTTGGTTCGTTTTCCAGTATGGGCGTTTTCCCTTGTTGTATTGCTCTGCCTTTTGTGTTTGCTTTCATTTGTATGTATTGATGGGTTTCCGTCTTCCGACTTGTCGACCATCGAGATTCAAGTACATCTGATCACGAATTATTTCCTAATAAAAAAATGATATCTATAATGCAATCCAACCTCTTCAATTCAAAATTTAAATATATTTATACATAAATTTTGAGTTTAAAAATATTAAAATACAATACATTTAATGATGGGTTAACAAAAAAAAGATCAAGGGTGGTAATTGGACTTGTGAAAACACGACCCGACCCAATTGACCCAACCCGAACGCCCAGAAAATTCTGGATCAAGACCCGAAAATTTTGACCCGAAAATTTTTTCCGACCCGAACCTGAAAACCCGGTAATTTTCTGGGTCATCTGGGTTTATACCCGGTGACCCTATTGACTCGACAATTTTGACCCGATTAGCCTGATTGATCTGTTGACCCGATTGATTTATAATTATATATGATTAAATTTTTTTATACAGATTCCAATTTATTACATTTTATAAATTCAGTCACTTGATCTTTCATTTTCAAATCAATTTTTATATTTATTTGCATTGTGTAATACTCCCTCCGATCAATAGTATTTGATTTTTTATTTTTCATCACATTTTTTAAGAAGATGAAAACTCTAAAAATATTAAAGTATTAAAAACAATTCTATGCTTATTACTAATTGCATGATATCATTTTTTAAAAAATTATTTAAAATTCTGATATTCTATATATTTTTAAATTTTATTAAAAATTACGATAAATAATAAAAATCAAATATTTTAAATCAGATATAGTATATAATTACAAGCACTAGAACTTACGAACCACATCTTTAATTTAGAATTTTCAAATTATCGCAAAATTACCAAATCATGATATTTTTATTTAACGGATTTTTCGCCTGGTAACCCTGAGGTCTTGCATATTTCGCGTGGTACCCAACTTTTTTACATATTTCGCCAACCCGGATCTACCCGGGGCCTGTTTTACCTGGAACTCGTTTTACCCAAAACCCTAAATGACCCGACCTGAACCCGACCCGAATGACCCGATTGACAGGTCTAGTGATAATTTATTGATGGGTATCATTTAAGGGGTGGTTTTCTATAATTTTAAATTTAAGGGGTGGTTAAATGAAAACCAACATATATTTTTTTTTGATAAGGTAAAGATTCAAGGGCCAGACAGACCTGGCTCCCCGAGAGGCCGATGAATCGGCAGACGAACAAGTTGTCAACAACAATACAACCAAAAGCGAACCAAAATAGATGCAACAAAAGATTGAAGCTAAATGTACAAAAGGGGAGACTTAGGCTAAATGAAGACCTTCGACCGAGAACGCAGACGAGGACAGAAGCCAAGCACCACCATGGCAGCACCGCTGGTCACCGTTACATCAGGACGTCATCTCATGTGGGCAGTGAAGACGAAAACTCCAAGGAGCAGTCTCCTAGAATGGATTCGTCTTTGAGCACACAACCACAACCCCAACTAGACCCGAATCCTAGCGTCATGACGTCAATCTAACCAAAATGAAACTAGGATCACCAAAAAGCACGCACAAATCACAACCAAAACATAGTGCGATTGAGGGAACGCTTAAAACAAAATTTACACAAAGAAGTAGTATTTACAACCCTTTCGGGGATTTGATCATGCCCTTTCGGGGTTTTGTACACTCAAACATATATAAATACATGTGGGTAGATTTTAATTATTAATTGATGATGCCCTAAAAATATCGAAAAATGAAAAAAAAAATCCAACAAAAGAAAAAGGAAAAGAAAATCGAGAACGAGCCGCGGATCAAGTAACAAGAAGGATTCGCGGACAGAAGTCATTAGAGAAGAGAGGAGGTGTCCAGCATGCCCCCCCCCCCCCCAAATCCACGTGTCGCTACCCAAAGAACACATGGCAGTCATAATGCGACAAATGGCTAAGTATGCAAGTCGACGTGTCCCAGGGGCAATTCTAACCTCAACTATAAAATCCGGGAATCTATCTGAAGAAGGGGCTTTTTGGAGAAACAAATGAGAGAAATCCCAAGAGAAGAGAAAGAATCAAAGGGATAATCAAGCTCACACTTCACAAGGACTAACGAACCGATGAATCCGCGACCGACCTTTACGTTGGATAGAGGACGAGGTCAAGGGTTACAGGTATAGGGAGCCTAAGCACACCAAAATTCTATCTTATTCATTCCTGTTTCTGGGATAGTTCGCTGCCTTTCTGAAGGGCCTGGATGAGGCCACCACCCGAAAAGCGGATTAAGTCTAGCGCTAGACCGCACAACACTGGAAAAAGCCTTCCGCAATCCGCGGATGGTGAACCCAGGTAAGACCGTCGAAACTAAAAAGGTCATCATGGCACAAGTCAAAGTGACCCTCTCCGAAGGGCGAATTCATGGGGCACTCCAGGTAAGACTGTTGACCAACTAAAAATTGAATGCGTCGCTCCTCCCCCCCCCCCCCCCCCCCCCCCCCCTTCCCCCCACGGTGACGTGGTAGGGGGCCCCATTTCATTTATGGCTTCATGACTGGCGTCGTCTGTGGGAACCTCTCGCACTAAGAGGTTCCGAGGTATAGTGGCAGGATTTTGTTTCTCGCAGGATCTACCACTAACAAAAGATTTTATTTACAGATTTAGAAAAATGAGTGAGCACATGAATGATGTGTCCAACATGATGAGTCATGATGCCCTCGAAGGATTCGGGGAATCCAGCATGTAAGGCGTGTCGGCTCACCCGGTTGAGACCCTGACTGCCCAATGGTTCTCACCTTACGTACCCCAAAACCTGGGGCAGCAAGAGGCAGCATTTAGAGGCCCTCATTTCCATCGGCCCAACTAGGAAAATGCTTTCTTTTACGGGCATGACGGATATCAGGCCTAACAGCAAGGAAACCCGTACGCCGACTTCCCCCATAATGTGTATGACGATGATCATTACGATTACCATCAGCCGAGGGGTTTTGAATACCCAAATCAACCGCCCCCCTATGAGAACCAGCATGCCAGCAAGTATCACTGCAAAGAACGGTCTTTTGATGTTTCAACATCGACCAGGACCAATCCACCCCCAACAGGAACAGAGAGGTCAGACCTAATACCGTCTATTTTCACCAACGAGATCTGTGGGGCCCCTGTGCCCAAGCGATGGAGAGATGTGCATCTCATGAAGTACGACGGCACGGCTGACCCAGATGACCACATGTGCCATTTCGTGACAGCCATGTGAATAAATAAGTACAACGACATAATGTTGTGTCGTACCCAAATAACATGTGGTGATCATAATGCGACAAATGGCTAAGTATGCAAGCGACGTGTCCCAGGGGCAACCTTAACCTCGACTATAAAATCCTGGAATCTCTCTAAAGAAGTGGCTTTTTGGAGAAACAAATGAGAGAAATCCCGAGAGAAGAGAAAGAATCAAAGGGATAATCAAGCTCACACTTCACAAGGACTAATGAACCGACGAATCCGCGACCGGCCTTAACCTTGGATAGAGGACTAGGTTAATCATTCCGGAATGGCTCACCGGAAAGGACTTGTTGGTAGTACCAATAGGTCCCTGGTTAGAACCCCGGAATGGCCGCTCTTTATTTACCTATTCAAGGATAGAGGACCAGGTCAAGGGTTACAGGAATAGGGAGGTTGAGCACACCAAGATTCTGTCTTTTTCATTCCTGTTTTTTGGATAATTCTCTGCCTTTCCGAAGGGCCTAGATGAGGCCACCACCCGAAAAGCGGATTTAGCCAAGCCAGGGTCGTTCCGTTACATTTTGAGGCCTTGTGCAACTTACATATTGAGGCCTTTTTTTTATCTAATCAGTGTCGTTCCGTTCGATATGACCAATTCGAATCTTGTAGGAGACATTTTATCTTTCTAAATCCCAACTTAATGATTCCTAAAGTAGAAGATAGAAAATAATAATTAAAAATAATAATAATTTTGATCATCTAATAAACTAAAAAGTACTAAAACTAACAAAAGAATATAATTAGAATTTTGGATGACTTATCGAAATCGTTGAGGTTAAAGGGAAGATTTGAGTTCCCTACCTTAGGATTTTTTTTATTTTGTGGTACGAATAACATAGGATGACTACTAAAGTACTGAGTCCTGAATATTTGAATATTTGTGCCGGGAAAAAAATTAACCAAAAAAAAATCTAGCTGCTACTATAAACAAAAAAAATTGTTAAAAAAAGATCTGATGGGCTGCTTAGTACGGAGTAATTTGTTACTCCCTCCGTTCCAAAATAAAAGTCGTTTGACTTTTTTGCACGCATTTTAATGAGGTAAAAACTATATAAAATATTATTTTTTTAATGAATTTGCTTTTATAAGTTTATACTTATGAATACCGACTATGAAATTATTTTAAAAAACATTGATTAAAAAATAATATTTTATAGTGTTTTACCTCCTCAAAAAGCGTACAGAAAAAGACAAACGACACTTATTTTGGAACGGAGGGAGTAAAAAAAAAGGGAGTTGATGGGTCGTTTAGTTTATTTTGAAAAATAAAATAGGGGCCTTACTGCCTTCGCACTAGGATTCGAACTCGGCCTAATTTGTAGCTCACGCTGGCCTTCTACCAACTGAGCAACTGCAACATCTTGTTACACTTTTCAATTTACAGATAAATATATATAATATATGACCTATACGAGGCCCTCAAAATTTCGAGGCCCCATTAGATTGCACGTTTGGCACGTGCCATGGGCCGGCCCTAAGCCAAGCGCTAGACCGCGCGACACTCGCAATCCGCGGATGGTGAACCCAGGTAAGACCGTCAAAACTAAAAAGGTCATCACGGCACATGCCAAAGTGACCCCCTCCGAAGGGCGAATTCAGGGGGCACTCCAAATAAGACTGTTGACCAACTAAAAATCGGACGCGTGGCTCCTCCCCCCTCACGGTGACGTGGTAGGGGCCCTTTTCATTTATGGCTTCATCATTATTATTATTTTTATTTCGGGCTACTTTGGTCCCAAGACTAAACCTTGGGCCCAAAGCATAAAGAATGTGCCCAATTTTAACAAGGATACGGGTCCCTTCAGGCCCAAGGAAGACTCGAAGACCCCAAGGCCACGACAAGCAAAAGAAGCACCACCTAAGGCGACCAAGACTTCGAATGCCGCTTTTCAACAGCCGATCTATACAAGGGTAAGAAGGAAGCCGGATCGGGGTCGGAATCTTATGGTAGGGCGAAAAACAAGAATGTTCAGGTGGTGGTCGGAGGGTGGGTGGACCGGGAAGTTCAAGCGATAACCAGATCCCAAGAAACGAATAAAGCCCGGGAAGTTCGGCGATATATAAATGAAGGGATAAGATGGATACCCCTTCCAAGGATCTGCAAAGCCCTGTACAGAAGGGGCGGTCGGAGCCGAGTTGGATGGCAAGCCGGTGGCTTCTCAACCTCTTTCCAACGAGAGAGTATTTATATATATATATATATATATATATATATATATATATATATATATATATATATATATATATATATATATATATATATATATATAATAAGGTTGAATATGAACATCTCCGGGGAGATGGGTGAGGCGAGACCCAAATCGAGAAGAACCGAGCCAGAATCAAGGTGGTCGGCGACGGTTTTGGGTGGTCGGAATCGGATCACAGGGTCGGCGGCGGTTTCACAACCTCTCTCCAAAGACAAAGTTTACCTTTTGAAAATTTTAATTAAATGAAAACCAACATATAAAAAACTTAGAATATTACGTTTTATCCATTTTATTTGTTATAGATAACCATTTTCACATAAAAAAATTTATATATGGGGGAATTTGCATGCATTTTACCTCAAAATGTTTGTAAATTTTTTATAAAAAAAAATAGGATATCGATTAATCATATAACTAAAATATTATTATAGAACTTTTTAAATTTTTATCAAAGGAGTGTCCACATGCCTGATTTATTTTGCAAAAAAGTCCATCCTATTTCCTCCTTTTTGGATCTGGGACTCTGGGAGCGTACTTCCTCATCTCCTCCCCATATCGCGTAAACTCTGAGGTCACAAAGAAGAATAATGGCGACTCCTCCCTTTGTTATTGTCGATGTAGCCTCCGATTCTAGAACCGAGATCTACAACCTCTTCCACCCCTTGGCTTCCCGCTCATCTCCTCACCGTATGTGTGGTGTGGTCAGGAGCACGAGGTTCCGATGAGTCAAATTCGCTTTCGAAGTCGGAGGTGGAACGAGCGAGCAGCTTGATTAGAGTCGTCATGATGCGAATTTGCATCTCTAGAGCCTCTATGTAATCAGTGGTCTCTTCCATGATTTCAGGCAACACCTCTTTCTTGCACTCCGGAACCAATCGGCTAAGAGTGCGGACCTTCTATTACATCGCAGAAATGTTCTTTCCCTTTAGCCCTAGTATGCCTAATATTGGCTTCCTCGCTGCCGCACGGCCGCCACTGTCGACGACAGACGGTGTTGCTCCTCTCAGTGCATTTCAGGCCTCCACTGTGAAACTTATGTGCAGATCAACAGTGCCATTTGGGTCTCCACTGCGAAACTTGTGTGGCTAACAACAATCGCTGCTCCCGCTGCACTCGACGGTTGAAGACTTATGCTTTGGGCCAATCAACATGCATAGATCTGGTCGTCTCCATTGATTTTGACCAAAAGTGAAGCTTCTACTACTGGATTCATGCGTTTTGCTTCAGATCCAAGTGGTAGGAGCTTGGATTTGTTTGCGGTTGTTAAATTTCTAGAAAAAGAAAAAAAAAATTTACATATGTGCTTTGAGAATGCGGATGTGTTGTTTCTGTGGTTCGATCGAGTTGTGCATCTAAGACAACCTTTTATTATGCTCTTGTCCGCTGGTTGTGTTCCTTGTTAAAGCTATTGTTCTTCTATTTGCTCAGCTGATGGCTTCATTTCAAGTGGATGGAGAGGGGCAATCAATCAATGTGAGTTTGCTGCTATTTTGATCTGGTGTTTGTTGCTATATTGATATGAATTTCTAATGTGATTTGGTATTTATTGGTTAAGTTAGTGTATTAGTGGTTATGTCTCGTTCGCAATTGAATCTTTTGGTGAAAAGTTGTTGTGTTAGTGGTTGCTTTGTAATTGAATCTTCTGGTGACAAGGTAGTGTGTTAGTGCACATATTATTAAGCCAATTATGCAATACGATAAATTAATGTCGACGTCAGCAATGTCACCATGTTGTTGTCAACCGTGTCCACAATTTTAGTGGTGAGAGTGTCACTAGTATCCTCGGGGTCAGCGTTGTTAGCATCATCGGAATAATTGTGTAAGCAATAACCATGACAACAATAATCGTGCTAGCAATAATCGTGTCAACAATAACCATGTCAACAATAAATATGTCAGCATTAACCATGTCAACAAGGATAGAGGGATGTGGTGGACTTTTAGTTAATATTGATAGGTTGGTGGACACTTTGAAAAAAAACCTAAAATATAGACATATGGGTAAATGCCCCATATTTAAACTACAAATAAATAATAATTTTAAAAGTACTTTTAACTTTATAAATAGAAATTATGATTTCTAATCATATTGTAAATAAAAGAGCAATTTACATAATATTTTAAAAATTAATAAACATTGTCAAATATAAATTGGGATCATAATTATAGGTTATATTTGTTATTATTTTTAAAAATAAATAAAATGATTCTTAAAATGTAATCCAACCATTAAATTCAAATTTTAAAGGGTGGTGATTTGTAATTTGTAAATAAATACCATTTAAAGCGTGGTTTTCTATAATTTTGAATTTAAGAGGTGATTAAATGAAAAACTCTATATTTAAGGGGTGATTTTCTGTAAATTTTCCAAAACAAAATAAGAGAGCTGAATATTTGACTTGGAACAGTAAGTAGTATATGAAAAAGGTGCCGCTTTCTTGTTTTCTTTTTCAAGGGATCCATTTGGAGATATCCTTCCTTGATTTCAAGCTTGGTAATTGGTGGAAAAGTGTAACTTTGTCTCCGTTACGTGTTGGCATTCAAAATTACTCATTTACTTTTGTGAACGTTTATTAAGGATTAAAAAATAATATTTTATAAAAAATTTACCATCTAAAAAACGTATATAAAAAGTCAAGCGACATTTAATTTGAAGCGGAGAGAGTACTTGTTTTCTAGGTGTGTGTTCTAAAAATCGTTCAAGTTACCTCCTCTGTTTTTATTTTAGAGAATCATAAGGAAAAATAGTTTGTTTCTACCGGTAAATTTGCACTATAAGACTATCCACAATTGTTATGTGCAAATGTGTAAATGTGAATTTTTTAGACATTTTTTTTAACTTCATTGGTTGTTTTGGGTGTGTGCAAATGTACATATTTGAGCATGTAATGTGCAAATTTGAGCACACCACCTCTTCTATGCGCAAAAACTTTTACAAAAAACAAGACAATTTCATTGGTTGGTTTTTTATGATTTTATTTTCCTTTTATTTTAAATAAATTGTATTTGAATGATATTTAAAAAATGCACATTTCACCAATCGAGCAAATTGTTAAAAAGTAATGTATATTTTTACACATATTGTGTAAATGTGTACATTTTACCCAAAACCATTGTGGATGGCCTAATATATTGTTAATTTATGTCCAATTCAACATTATTAAAGGTTAAATATAACGGTATACAACATTCGATTTGACATTGTAATGAAAAGATATTAACGTCGCAAAGATGGTAGGTAGAAGAGAAGGTTGGGTTGGGTCGGATCGGGTCAAAATACAATATCGAATTTGACGTTGTAGGATGGGCCAAATAAAACATCCAACTGGCATGGATGTTGTACTTGACTTGTGTGTTGAAAGGTTATGAGACGACAATGATATAAGAGACGTTATATAATGTCCAATTAGATGTTACTCTGTATATCTCTGTACTATTTCCACCAGCTTTTGCTTTATTTATCCTTTTAAAAAAATTAAAGGAAAATATTTTCCATCAAAAAATTATTAAAATAATATGTTGCCATAATTTATAAAAAGTTATCATAAACCATAATTTATATATATATTTTAGTTGGGAAAAATGACCGAAAATAATACAAACTATCAACGGTGAACCAAAAATAATACGAACTTTAAAAATTACAATTTTGTATACAAACTATAACATATTAAACCAATACTAATATGGAGGGCCAGAATTCAAAAACAAAGAATGAATTTGGCCTTAAAATATAGTTAATTAGAAAGTTTGGTAAAACTTTGTAAAATTGAAAGGTAAATTGATCTAAAAAAAAGGAAAATTAATGTTCATCAGATTCATCTGAAGAAACCCTAACCCCTTCCCCATCTTCCCAAGCTTCAACAATGGCCTCCGGTGACAGAGCGGCGGAGCCAGATATGGAATGGCCATCAACTCCTCCCACCCCCTACCGTCGCCCTCACCGATGTCATGAAAGCCCCATCCGCGTGCTCGACATTGCAACCTTCGTTCGCCCCCAATCTCTGATAACTTGGGCCAACCTTGTCGTCTCCAAGCACGCTGGCCACCAGACCACAACCAAATCCCGAGGAACCGGACTGCCGACGGGCACTCGACGGCGACAGTATGGACAACCTATCCGACAGATGAAGGTTTCTCCCGCCCAGATCTGGTGGTGCTTGCCGCCTCTGCCTCGTCAACTCGTCAAGTGTTGTTGAGGAAGATGATGAATTTCATAATTTTACCAAGTTTTACCAAACATTCTAATTAATTATTTTTTGATGCCAAATTAATTTTTGCAATCGAATTTTGGTCCTCGTATCAATATTGGTTTAATATTCTATAGTTTGTATATAAAATTATAATTTTTAAAGTTCATATTATTTTTTGTTCACCGTGTTTCATATTATTTTCAGTCATTTTTCCTTTTAGTTGACTGGAAAAAAAATCAAAACTATTTCATAGTCGTACTTACGAAAAAATATTAATAGATAAACGTGGAAACTAAATACATCGAAAATCCAACATCATTAAGGACGCAACACCATGTCCTTAATGACGCACTTGCACGTCGTTATTAATTCGTTGCACGTTAGTAAGGACGTGAGTACTAACGTGCTGCACATTCTTAAGAACGTAGTGGAAACACGTTTAAAACGGCGTGAGAAGGTCGGGTCGGGGGCGGCCCGATGCCAGAATTACCACATTGTGCCACATACATAAGAACGTGGTAGGTTTGACAATTAGGGAAATTGAATGGACAAGGGCATGTCTCTTTTTATGTGGTGCACGTCCTTATGAACGTGCAACAACGTTGCTTTAAAACCGGAAAAATGTGACTCCATATCCTCCAACCATATCACTTTCAAACAAAGAGAGAGACTGAGAGCGAGGGGGCGATTCCAACTATTAGTTCACACCCGAGCAATTGAGAGAGCGATGACGAAGATAGAGGTGCAAGGAGGGCCCAGTGGTGCCAATGGCGGCAGATCTGCGATGGAAGGGGCAGTATTCGTGTCCTAGGAGGTCCGTGAGAAGACCATGGACGAGATCCCACTGGCAGGGGCTATGAAGGAGGTGGATGCGCATCGGAGATGGAGGCGGGAACTGGTGGAGGTGAAGGCGCGTCGACCGAGTTTGGGGTAGAGGTGGTCGATGCAACTGAGTCGAGCACAGTGGTGGTAGACACAACAATGGTGGTGGAGGAGATCCTGTCGGCGATGGTTGAGGTTCCATTGGTGGTTTGGTGGTTCCGCCTCGAAAGGGGAAAACGATGAAGGTTTTGCCGATTCCGACTCCACCGGTATGTATTTTGACATTTTTTAAATATTTTTTTAAGAATATATAATTTCATTATTATTTGAATATATTTAAGAATATATAATTTATAGTTTGTTAGGAATATTAAATTTATAGTTTGTTAATTTCATGTTTAAATTTCATGATTAAATTTAATATTTAAGAATAATATTAAATTTCATGATTTTTATTAGATTTTATTTTAAGAATATCTAATTTATAGGTTTTTAATAATATTAAATTTAATATTTAAGAATAATATGAAATTTATATTTAATTTATAGTTTAAGAATATTTATTTTCATGATTAAATTGAATAACGAAATTTGAAGATATATGAATTAATATGAAATAATGAATAATATTCTGGAAAATTGAATTTAAATAATACTATTTAAATAAAAATTTATTAAATAATACTATCAAAATTATGGAAAAACAATTTAAATAAAACTATTTAATTAACAATTTGTTAAATAATGAATAATATTCTGGAATTTTAAATAAATCAATTTAAATAATAATAATAAAAAATTTAAGCTATATGAAGTAATATGAAATTATTATTAATATCCTGTAAAAATCAATTTAAATAATACTACTACTAGTTAATTAATAATTTATTAATAACAAAGATGCAAAGCAATTAACCGTTGACATAAAACTGGAAATATCAGGCAACTAGATTGTTAAAGAGTGACGGAATCTTCGAGTTGTACGGGTGGGGGATCAGGCTGCTGCGACTCAAGAGAGGGTCAGAGGAGGAGGATAGGGTGAGGGGTGCCTGTGAGCAGGCAGAAGGAGCCGGTACATACAGTTGAGGAGCTCATGAGATCCTTAGAGCTAGGGAAGTTATTCGAGCCGAACGAGCCGAGCTTTGCAGGTTCAAGCTTGTTCGTTTTTTAAACGAGCTCGAGCCGAGCCGAGCCGAGCCTAATTTTTAAACGAGCTTTTTATTTTGTTCAAGCTCGGCTTGTTTAGGAAATGAACGAGCTCGAGCCGAGCTTTTTTCGAGCTTTACGTAGTTCTACTTGGTTATAACATGTTAACTTAAAGAAAATTTTAGAAATTTCATAGAATTCGAGCTATTCGAGCTTTATTCGAACGAGCTGAGCTTTCAACCGAGCTTAAAATTTTGTTCAAGCTCGGCTTGTTTAAATAACTGAACGAGCTCGAGTCGAGCTTTTTCGAGCCGATCCCGAGCCGAGCTCGAGCTGTTCAGTTCATATAACAGCCCTACTTAGAGCAGGACAGCATGTCAGTTGATCCCACTGCAGATCCGACGACCGCGAGTCCTATGTACGATGCAGATGATAGCTTCTGGCACGGTCTTCCAGAATTTCGTGGTAGTGAAGATCCGTTGTCTAGGCAACAGCCTCCGATGTCGTCGTATGAAGCATTCAAGGCTTGTGTCGGTACGATGGCAACTTTGGCGGTGTAGACTGATGTGATGTAATGGCACGAGAATATGATCCCGGGTTATGTTTCGAGGGATGAAACCCCTCGTTGGGATCTTGCGCCCCGAGTACAGGTTGAAGGTTTGAAATCAACATATGTGTTTTAAAAGTGTGATTTCGCACCCAAAAACCGAGAGGGGTCGTTGGAATCCCTGGGGTAAGTCCCTTGTACCTACCCTATGGCTTAAGTCGTGAAATCCATTTATCATACAAACCAGCAGAGTTATAAAACCATACATAAGGTTTCCACAGCGAGGTCGGGTCAAAACGTGATCCAACTATTCAAATCCAAACCATTAATAATTTAGCGAAGTCAGAGTCTCAACTCTCTCTTTCCGCCATGTCAAAACCGCGGTCATGGAGCCAAATCAACATCATTATACATATATGACATACCTAAAAAAATATATAGTGGGTTGGATCAGATCGATGCCCACTTTGGCTCTTTCCCCACAATAAGCACACGTGTACGCTATACCCAATAACATGCTTCTAGATGCAAGACGGGAATATTGACACACTATCATGCTCCTAGTTCGCAGGTGCAGAATAGTAAATAAGACCTTAGCAAAGAATACCAAAAAGTATATCCCTCATCCTATCCACCGCCCCCTTTCCGATAGGACGGAGAGCCAGAGACGGACCAACTCGTGAATGCATTTCATTCCATTAATAGGGTTAAACCCGTATTGGGGCCCAACCTCATGTAGCATGTTTTTTCAAATAATCATAAAGGAATGTGTTCTTATAAAGAGAAAATAAGAGTAATGCGGATAATAAATAAAGTGTGGTAATAAAGGTGTTGCCATGACTCGAACGACTCAAGACAAGGCTCGATGAGACTGGGTCATCGTATGACCCTAGCAAAGATTATAGATACTTCATAGATAACGGTCGTTTTGTTTACATACGCATACAGAAGGAGAATGCTCATATGGCAATGCAACCTAGCATGATACTACATGACATTGACGAGAGGGTTTCTCGACCAAATAAATTTGTAGTCAAGACCCTGCTATAGAATAGTGGAGCCAGGTTCGTCCTCAGGAAAGAAGTCAGCGGTTCTAGGTTTAGTTGGTTTTGGGGTTCGGGAATAGCGGGAAGGTATAAGGTTGTTGTCAGCTTTGGTTAAGAGTTGGTCGATGTCGAGGGATGGAGGGAGAATGGTGGTTGGTGTCGAATGGAATCTGTGCAGAAACTTCAAAATAACGAAAAAAGAATAATAAAAGTGCAAACTTCCAAGGTTAGGGATCACCACAGCAATAAACATATGTGTAGATTATAAATCACATAAAAGAGCATGCTTTTTATCAAATCACTTTCGTTATTAACAAATAAGAATATAGAGGCTTTCGCATAAACCCTAAGTGTTACTACCTTTTCTTAATTAGGATTAGTCGGCTTTCACAAATAAACCCTAATTACTATCCAAATTCATAATAAGATCGCTTTCGCTTCAATATCACAAATAAGGAATTTCCTCAACTCTCGCAAAGGATTAAGCACATAGGTAGATGATGATAAAGATATACAAATTCATAAATTCATAAATCAAACACATATATCTATGTTGGGATCACCCCAACCCTAGAAGAGGGAGATTAGAAAAAAAAAGATAATAAAAGAAGCTAACTTTATCATAAAATAAAATTCTAAACTTACAACCATGCAATCGTCCCTTTCCTCCTCTCTCACCTCCTCTCTCTCTCTTTCCTTGCGCCCAAAGACGACTTGACTTGAATCAATGAGAAAACCAGCCCCTATGGCTTTATTTATAGGCTCCAATCCTAGCTATTCTAGGAAGGAATATCTCTATCTATATCTAACTTATATCTATCTATATCTAAAGATAAATGTTTAACAATTAAGTAAAATAAAACAATTAAAATTCCCCTAGGTAAATTAGGGAATTTACTAATGTGGATAAAGTCTTCCAAGTGGATAAAAGATCTTTCCTTCCAATGCAAGTAATCTAGCTCGAAGTTCGGACTCGGATTGGCTCGAAATCGGCTTCTATTGGTCACTCGATATCGACTTGTCTTCTTCAGCATATACATCTTCTTATTCATCCTCATATTCTTCGGATGTTCTTTTCCGACATCTTTTATTTTTGCAAAGTTACGATTTTTCTGCACAGAACAACTCGACATCGACTACCTGAGTCGACATCGAGTCACTAAGTCGACATTGAGTGAATCTTCACTTGACGTCGAGTTGTTTTTTTGGTCTTCTGTTATGCAGATTTATAGGGATCGATAGCTTGGGTCAACGTCAAGTCATCTGGTCGACGTCGAGTCGACTTCTGGTCAACATCAGGGCGGAATTTGGACTGAGAAGGCGAGCGCTGACAAGCTTTCTCGTGGATTCGATCCTGATTCCCTACCACTAAAACAGGAGGGCTTCTTGTATTTTATTTGCTTGGACAGGGGGTTGGATTAATTTATATCTATATTTATTTACCTAGTTTCCCTCCTAACAACATCGTATAGATAATATAAATATCGGGTGATACTGGGAGGCTCACGGAGCTAGTAAGGAGCCTCACCGTCCAGAGTGCCCAGATTCAAGTCCAACCTTACGGGATGTGCGGAGATCCATTGCACCCCGATGATTTATGCCCACATATTCAGGAAGGAGTTTAATTTCGTTGAAAACTACGGTCCGCAACGCTACGATAACAATCCTTGTACCTCTAACTTCAATTCCAATTTTTATCAAGGTTTTGGCAACAGGATGAATGCTCAAGGACAATGCCAAGAGAGAGGACGATTTTAAACTTGTCCTAGAGGACATAAGTAGGCCAATCCGCAACAACAAGATGAGGCTCTTCTCCTCATTTTGGGCGAACTAGGTGGTAGGTCAGATGGCTCAGGAAATAGGTGAGCTCAACGCACGTACTACAGGGAAGCTAATTCCAGATTCTTAGATGGTGAGTCACGGGATCCATTGGCCAATTTAACCAGTCTTTTCTCTCTAAATGTATTCATCATGTTCATTACATCGATATCACTCTCTAGCTGAAAATTTGAGGGATATGACTTATGAGCATACCATAATATCAGATTTTCGGGAATGCCCTTTTTCCTAACCCTGTTTAGTAATTCAACAAATATATCCGAAATACTCCACTTATTCGGGTCATCGACCTCCATTTCGACATATTCCAAATGAATATAACTCGTTTGCAACATCATTCTACAAAGCATAATGTTCATACAAACGAATTTAGAAACGACAAAATTCAAACAAACCCAATTTCTAAATGGTAACATATATAACCCAAATTCCCGATTTGCCCTAAACCACAAAATTCTATAGTAACTTTTTTTTTTTGAAATCAAATTCTATAGTAACTTAATCACAAGAGAAAGCCAAAATCCCCTAACAACATCAAATCATTAATAAAATTGATACCTAAACCCTAAACAACACCAATCCCATATTCTTGGATGACAAAGACACAATTTTTTGCAAAAAAATAAAATAAAAATCATGATATCTAAACCCTAATTTTTGTAAAATTTAAAAATTGGGTTTGAGAATTACATATTCTCACCAACTATCAAGTCCATCATCGTCGACCACCTCGTCCTGAGTCTCCTGCCAGCACCGACGTCGGTGAACAGCCGAGCTGCCTTCTCGTTTCTAGTTGCCCGTTTTACTTCACAGTAAGAACTGAGTGAGAGCTAGTTTGGTGAAGCATCGACTTCTTCTTTCTTTCATTACCTTTGTTTTTAATTAAAATGTATTTCTTTTTCTTTTTTCTATACAAACTAACGGACCCGTTAACTTTCATATTCAAGGGCACGAGGTAAAAAAAATAACAACATAAGTATATTGTACATAATTAGATTTAAGCTTGAAATTTTCGTATTTGGCGTGAGGTTAAAGTAACAAAACAATCACAACATGAGTACTACACTACCAATAAGCTAATAAATTAACCCTAACAAAATCTAAAATATTTAGTTAAGCCCTTAGCATTTTTTTTATTAGGTAATAATTTGGATAGGCGACTATTCAAGGGCATCCTTTCAGATGAGATCCTGAAGATCTTGGTTTATTGTTAATTGTACCCCAAAGGCAGAGTGGCCAAGGTGTGCAACCTTTTCAGCCACTCTGTTGCCAGCGCGGGGTATATGAGAAAAGTATACTTCTCTCATATCATGGAATAAGACCTGCATATCAGACAGAGTCATTTCAACCTCCCAAGGGCATCTTTTATTGTGCTTCATGTAGTCGATAATGATCTTTGAGTCTCCCTCAATAATGATGCTCTGTATATTTAGTTTTTTGGCTTCCACTATACCCAATTTTAGAGCTGCAACTTCAGCCATTAGGGGAGACAATCGCCCTTCCTTTTGTCATATGATATTGCCGGGTTAGCACCCGAATCTGCAGGGTCTGACCCCCCTTTGGATTGATTTTTTGGGGACATAGGAATCGGACACCCATGTGCACCATCCACCACATGTTCTTGACCGGGAAGCTCCTCCGTTAGGACTTTCTTTCCCTTTTCATTTGCCGATCGAGCCATGGCTCCTCCCACAGCAACAACACCAATAGCACGGTTTGAATTGTAAAGAGAATAAGATGTAAGATAGAGTGAGAAGTAGTGACCATAGCACCACCCCTCCCTCCGGTTATATACGAGATGAAAGAAGGAAATGATTGAGCAAATCCGAACACCATACCTTTGCAATTCCCTAATTAATGCAAGTCCACTCCGATAGAACTCAAATGACCTCCCCTGTGAAGGTGACACTGTAGCAATTGCTTCAAATCTCGTAGATTTGATTCTTCCTTGCGGCGAAAGGATCCAAACACCCACCCACCACCACCATCACCATTTACTCCACTGTACTATCTGATTCTCAAAGCACACCAAAATATTCCACCAGGACCTCGTCGATTCATCGACGTTTTTAATACGTTGGAAACGCACACACTCCACATTAATTGGATTAGGTCATGCCTCTACCCAAATTTGCCAAATTAGGGGGAGGTAGCCATGTGGGAGAGCAATTAGGGCTGGGCAAAATATGGATGAGACCGGAATCGGACCGGGACCAGACCGAAATTTACGATCTTTGGATCGGACTGGAACATTACGGTCTGGTCCACGGTCCAATATATTTTCAAATCTGGGTTTCGGTCCAAACCCGGAACCAGACCGGAATTTCCGGTCCAGACCGGAATTGGACCGGAACCTATGTTATATTAAAAAAAAAACAAAGATCTAAAGAGTAAAGCCTAATGCCATGGAGCTGCGTCGTTTTCTCTTTCTGCATTTCATTTCTCTCTTTTCTTCTATCGACTTCAGAGTTAAGAAATTTCCAAGTCCGACACCGACTCAACACACCAGTCGTCCGTCACCGACTCCAAGTCTCACCTTCACCACTCAGCAGTCAACACACCAGCCGTCCGACACCGACTTCAGGTCCAACTTCCAAGTCCCTCCTCGGCGGTTCTCGGTGGTTCCAGGTGTCCAGGGTTCTCGGCGGTACCGACCCTCTGTTCTCGGCGGCTCTCAGCTCTCAGTAAGTCATCCCGGCCCCTATTGAATTTCAATTATAGATCTAGGTTTTTTTTGTATATTTTGACCTATTAATGTTGATTTTAGTATAGATTTTGAGAAATTATACATATTCTAGCCTAACATTGAAGAATCTTCCCCCAATTTTAAATCTAGGGTTAAGAAATTTCAATTTGTATTTTGTAATATTTAGATCTAGATGCGATTTTAAAGTTAAGGGTTAGAGAAATGAGATTAAAGCACTTGTTTTCAATGTATGAGATTAAAGCACTTGTTTTGAATCAATCAATTATTCAATTTGGGTAATGTAATCATGTAGCTATGAATGAGATTAAAGCACTTGTTTTTTGTTTTTTTTTTGTTTTTAACAGAATTATGAGTAATTCGATATCCAAGGAAATTTCTTCAAAACATTCATGCAACGTAAGTGAGAGGGATTATTTTTGTTTTGAATGTATTATATTTGTGGCATAGAATGATTTCATGGTAATCTCTTATTTGTTTAAATAGATACGTATGGACCAAACGGAGACTACAGAGTTATCTGATGATACCGGGGCGCCTTCCGAGGTGCAACCACAAGCGGAAGGGGCATCATCATCAAAAAGTAGTAGGCAACCAACTCTAACATCAAGAAAGAAGCGGAGAGATTATTGGGATCATTTCACGGTGTACTTTGATGAGGCGGGAAAGAAGAGAGCTAGGTGCAACTATTGTCCGAAGATATCCTATGCTTGTGATTCAAACACAAATGGCAACAAAAATATAGGGAGACATTTTGAGGCATGTCCAAACAACCCGAAAAATCAAGGCAAAGGTACTCAATCTAAACTTACTTTTCAAAATGTTGGAGATGAGGGGTCGAAGATGAAAAATTGGACATTTGATGAGAAGTTTATTAGGGAGTATGTGTCTCGAATGGTTATTAGAGATGAATTGCCTTTTGCATGTGTTGAGAAGGATGGTATGGTCGATGCATTTTATGTTGCACAACCTTTATTTAACATGCCATCGCGTCATTCAGTTAAACGTGATTCTAAATCTCTTTATGTGAGAGAACAAGAGAAGTTGAAGAAATTCTTGAAGGAATCTTGTCAAAGTGTGTGTTTAACTACGGACACTTGGACATCAGTGGCAACTGATAATTATACATGTGTAACTGCTCATTGGATTGATAATGATTGGAAGTTGAAGAAATTCTTGAAGGAATCCTGTACTTGCACGCATGGCACGAGCTTTATTGGCCATTCCTATATCTACCGTTCCGTCTGAATCTGCTTTTAGCACTGGTGGGTGGACTATTACGAACTTCAGAAACAGCTTAGTTGCTGATGTAAGTATTTATTTCTTGCATATTTATGCAATCATTCCTCTTGAATATATTTGTGTCTACTATTGTATATAGTGTTTCAAATTTATAACTAGCTATGCATCTAAATAGTTATATACTAATAATCTCATCTATTAATTAGACGGTGCAAGCACTTGTTTGTTGATAATGCATATTTAGATAGGCATTATAGAGTAGTTTTAGGGTCATTTAGATGTATATATTGTACTTTAAAGGGTTAGTTTATTTGTTTGCTCATTTGGTACTTAAGTGCGGAATCTACACAAGTTTAGCGAGTAATTGCAGATTTTGGATTCAAAGAATGGAGGAGGTCATTCATTAGAGTCATATGGATCATATGGAGGCAAGAACGAGCTAGAGAAGCCAAGTTGGAATGCACAAGGAAGAGGCAAAGGGCATACAAGAGAGAAAACGACACCCACGGCTAGAGGAACAAGGGAAGCCAGAAAACCGCACTCGTGGCCACAGAAACCGCACCCGTGGCCAATCCAGCAGGTCGCCAATTCTGGGCAGCACCCGCGGCCTGGTCGCGGCCTCACCCGCGGTTTTCCTGGGCCGATTCAGCGCGGATTTTACATATTTTCTATGTTGGGCCTATCTTTGGAAAACACTTTCTATGTTATTTTGTCGGTGTTCCTAGGTTTATAAAGACTTATTTTAGATGCTTTTTAGCAATCTTTTATCCTTTGAAGAATTGAGAGACGGCGTTTTAGGAGCATGAGCAACTAAACTCATCTTGTTTTGCCTACGATCAAGACTTGGTTTTGTTGAATTGTGAGTTTGGAATTCTAGTCGTTTTCTATTATCTACGTCAATTTCTTTGTGCTTTAATTGGTTGTGGTGTTGATTCTATATTGATTCTCGACCTCGTTAGAATTGCATCATTGCTAGGGTTTTGATTCATACGTTTGTGAAACCTAATCCAAAGTAGCGAATACAATTGAGTAGATCTAATAGAAAAGCTTGATTGTATAAGAAGTTGACTATAGGTTAAATGTTAGTTCTTTAGGGAATTAATATTGCTTATAAGCTTAATATATCTTGAGACTTAGTGCTATTCCTAGGATTAAACCTTAATCCGTGTTAAGATTGCCTAGGAATAAGGGATTATTAGGACTCATAGGACTAATAATCTATTTAAATCAAGATAAGAGTGGATATAGAAAAGATACAACTAGAAGGAAGAACTATGATCAAGTAGACGAACCAAAGTTGAGAATCGTAGGTGAAACATCTCATTCATCATTGTTTACAACCATCACCATTATTCACTTCTTGAGTTCTTTTCATCTTTACATCGCTACAACCCCTTGTTTACTCTTGTTGGTGATTATAACGCATACAGTAACGGTAGTTCCTTGTGGATCGACTCCGAACTTACGAGCTATACTAGTTGATTAGTTTGGATATCCTTTTGATAGGAACCCGGCGATTTTGTCCTGTCAAAATTTGGCGCCGTTGCCGGGGAATTATTATTGTTCACTTTGTGTGTTTGATTACTAACTTAGGTGTGGACCACGTCTATGGTCCACACTCGTTCTACTAACTCATCTTTATTGTCTTTGGATTCAGAGATCGAGAGGACTCTCTCTAGATTGAGGCGAGAAGCTCGTGATCGCTTTCGCGAGCTACCTTTCGACCAAGGAGAAGAAGAAAGTATAGAGATGGCTAACGAAGATAACCGAACTCTTAAGGAGCTTACAACACCGGACTTGGCCCAACAACCGTTGGCGGTGCAATTCCCGAACTTGGGCAAGGTGTGAACTTTGAGCTGAAGTCTGGGGTGATCCATCTCTTACCCAAATTTCATGGGTTGAGTGGTGAGGACCCCCACAAGCACTTATCGGAATTTTATACTGTCGTGGTGGGAATGAAGCCAGGCAATGTCACGGATGAGCAAATCAAATTGAGGGCATTCCCATTCTCACTCAAGGATACCGCTAATGAGTGGTTCTACTATTTGCCCCCAGGTAGTGTAACCACATGGACTGCATTGAAGCGCCTCTTTCTGGATAAGTACTTTCCTGCGACAAAGCTAAATAACATGAAAAAGGATATTAGCAGCATCGAACAACTGGCTACAGAAACCATATATGAGTACTTTGAGCGTTTCAAAAAGCTTTGCTCTAGCTGCCCTTACCATGGGTTTTCAAAGAAAGATTTGGTGCTTTTTCTATTCAATGGGTTGCTTGACGAAGAGCGCAAGACGGTGAATTCTACATGTGGAGGCAATATCCTGAGCAAAACACCCAATGCTGCTTGGGAGGTGTTTTCAGAGCTTTCTGAGGGATCTAGACAATTCAGCAAAAGCGGACATGCGCGTGGGGTGCTAGCAATTGACTCAAACTCTACTCTGCAGAGCGATATGGTGGAGATGAAGGAGATGATGAAACGGATGATGCTTAAAGGAACCCCACAACAACTCAAGGCGTGCGGGCTCTGTTCTGACCCAAGTCATCCCATGGATGCTTGTCCCATGCTGCAGGAGCAAGAAATGGAGTTGAATGCAATGGGAGATTTTGTTCCACGAGGGCAAAGGTATGGTAATTTTACTAACAATTTTAATTCCAATAACTATAATGCAAGTTACCAACAGGGCTATGGTATTAGGAACAATCAACAACAAACTTCTTTCAATCAGCAAGGAGGACCCCAATACAGACAACAGTTTGATAACAGACAGAAGGGTCCTCAACAAGGAGGCTCATCCATTGAGGATACTCTCAAAGCTATCCTAGAACAGAATACTCAACTGGCACAAGCGCTAAAGGCAACAGAGCAACAAGTGAGCCAATTGGCTCAAACGGTGGGCGAACTACAAGCTCAAGACTCTGGGAAGCTACCATCGCAAACGGCGGTGAATCCAAAGGAGAACGTCAGCGCCATCACCCTTCGGAGTGGCAAGGAACCGTTTGACACTCCTCCGGGTAGAAACGAGGATGAAAGCAAGAAGGATGGAGATTCCCAGGTCCAAGATGAGGAGAAATCCGAGATGGAAGGACGTCACCAGAAAACCGCACCCGCGGCCACAGAAACCGCACCCGCAGCCAATTCTGGGAGTGATTCTGGAATAGCCGCACCCGCGGCCAATGAAGGCAGCACCCGCGGCCATCTGTTCGGGGATGAAACCTCATCCAAAACTCCACATCTCAATATCTATCAACCTATCCCACCCTTCCCGGGTGCTTTGAAGGAATCTAGGAGACCGGAGAGCGACAAAGAGATCTTTGAAGCATTTAGCAAATGTGAGGTAAATATCCCCCTTCTCAAGCTCATTAAAAGTATTCCTCAATACGCTAAGTTCTTAAAGGAACTATGCACGATAAACAGGAACCAAAAGTTGAAAGGGAAGCAAAAAGTACAGGTGAGTGAGCATGTATCCGCTATGTTTCGACAGCGTTTGCCCGAGAAGTGTAGCAATCCAGGTATGTTTACCATTCCTTGTACGATAGGTGAGACTAAGTTTGAAAGAGCTATGTTAGACTTAGGAGCATCTAGGACTTGGTACTTTGCATGAAACAAGAGTATTGATTCAACTAGCGGATCGCTCTCATATATATCCTAGAGGCTTTGTTGAGGATGTTCTTGTGATGGTTGATTCTTTGATCTTTCCTGCTGATTTTTTCGTTTTGGATATGGAACACGGCTCTCCTAATGCACCTATCCTCTTGAGTAGGACTTTCTTAAAGACCGCCAGAACGAAAATTGATGTTCATGCTGGCTCTCTCACTATGGAATTTGATGGTGTGAAGGTAGAGTATAGTATTTTTGATGCCATGAAATTTCCTTCCGACGACCATTCCTTGTGGTTTCTTGATGTTATAGAGCCATGTGTTGAAGATATGCTTGAGATTAGTAATGATGATGATCTACAGGTGGTTTTAGAGGCTCTTCTGGATGAGCTTCCTATTGATTATGCTATTCCTACTAACCTGCAGGAGACTCTGATGGAGCTAATAGCTCAACCGGCCTATACTTCCCCCTATAATGGGGGACCTTATGAACTAACTCTCCCGAAGGAAAAGCTCCTTCCTTCTATTTTGCAGGCACCTGAAGTTGAGCTCAAACCTTTGCCGGATCACCTCAAGTATGCATTCTTGGGGGATGGTGATACGTTGCCCGTCATCATATCGAACAAGCTCAACAAAAGTCAAGAGGAGAGGATAGTTGCGGTGCTAAAGGAGAACAAGACATCCCTAGGGTGGACAATAGCGGACATCAAAGGGATTAGTCCTGCCATGTGTATACACCGGATTCTGCTAGAGGATGGAGCCAAGCCATCACGACAACCACAAAGAAGGCTCAACCCGCCGATGATGGAGGTGGTGAAGAAGGAGGTGCTGAAACTCCTTCAAGCCGGCATGATTTATCCCATTTAGGATAGCAACTGGGTAAGTCCAACACAAGTGGTGCCTAAGAAAGGAGGTGTCACAGTGGTAGAGAGCAAGGAGGGTGAGCTAGTTCCTACACGAGTCCAAACGGGCTGGAGAGTATGTATTGATTACCGCAAGTTGAATGCGGTGACTCGTAAGGATCACTTCCCCCTTCCTTTCATTGATCAAATGCTTGAGCGTCTTGCTGGGCGCCCCTTTTATTGTTTCTTAGATAGCTACTCAGGGTATTTCTAGATTGCCATTGCACCAGAGGACCAAGACAAAACGACATTTACATATCCTTTTGGCACATTCGCATACCGCAGAATGCCATTTGGATTGTGTAACGCACTCGGTACTTTTCAAAGGTGTATGGTAAGCATATTTTCTGAGTATATTGAGCACTTTATAGAGGTTTTCATGGATGATTTCATAGTCCATGGAAATGATTTTGATTCTTGCTTGCACCATCTAACACTGGTACTTAAGAGATGTGTAGAGACCAATCTAGTCCTCAATTCTGAAAAATGTCACTTTATGGTTGAGCAGGGAATCGTTCTAGGCCACATTGTCTCCCGAAAGGGAATTGAAGTTTATAAGGCAAAGATTGATATCATTCAATCCTTGCCTTATCCTACTAATGTGCGAGAAATTCGCTCTTTCCTTGGTCATGCAGGCTTCTATCGCAGGTTCATCAAGGATTTTTCGAAGATTACCGCACCATTATGTGAACTTCTGAAGAAGGAGACAACATTTGAATTTAATAACAAATGTAAGGATGCATTCAATGAGTTGATGACAAGGCTTACAAGTGCACCTATCATCCAAGCTCCGGATTGGTCCAAGCCGTTTGAGTTGATGTGCGATGCAAGTGACTATGCGGTGGGAGCTATGCTTGGGCAGAAGATTGAACGAGCTTCGCATGTGATTTACTATGCATCCATGATGCTAAACGGAGCTCAACGGAACTACACAACCACGAAGAAAGAGCTCCTAGCTGTGGTATTTGCCTTAGAGAAGTTCAGACCCTACTTACTTGGTGCTAAGGTAATTATTTACACTGACCATGCAGCACTTCGTTATCTTTTGACGAAGAAAGGAGCCATGCCAAGGTTGATTTGGTGGATACTACTCTTGAGTGAATTCAATGTAGAGATCAAAGATAAAAAGGGCGTCGAGAATCTTGTCGCTGACCATCTAAGCCGACTACTACATGTGAATGGAGTGGGAGAACACCCCCTCATCCTTGGCCAATTTTCTGACGAAAGCCTAATGCTAATCTCGGACTCTTCGAAAAACCGCACCCGCGGCCCAGAAACCGCACCCGCGGCCAATTTCGGGGAGAGTTCTGGAATGGCAGCACCCGCGGCCCAGGGGGCAGCACCCGCGGCCAGCCCTGCAGCCGACTCTTTTGACTCTCCGATGATGTCGTTGATGGCGGCACACACTCCTAAACCTTGGTATGCGGATATAGTGAATTTTATTGTGACAGGAGTGTTCCCGCCAAACTTTCCAAAGGCCAAGAAGGACAAGATCCATCATGATGCAAGGTACTATGTGTGGGATGACCCTTTCTTATGGAAGCATTGTGCGGATCAGGTAATTCGTCGATGTCTTCCCGACGACGAGGTACTTTCTGTCCTTGAGTTTTGTCATTCACATGCTTGTGGTGGTCATTTTGGACCACGAAAAACCACTAGGAACGTGCTCGATTCGGGATTCTTTTGGCATCATATTTTTCGTGATACTCACGCTTATTGTAAATCTTCTGATTGATGCCAACGAGTAGGGAACTTGTCAGGTAGAAATGAAATGCCCCAAATGCGTTTAATGTTTTGTGAAATATTTAATGTTTGGGGAATTGATTTCATGGGGCCTTTCCCTAGCTCCTTTGGGAACCTTTATATATTACTTGCGGTGGATTATGTCTCCAAGTGGGTGGAGGCAAAAGCCACCAAAACTGATGATTCGCGAGTTGTTGCAGGGTTCTTGAAGGATCTCTTTTCTAGATTCGGTGTGCCACGAGCATTGATAAGCGACAGGGGGACACACTTTTGCAATAAAACGGTGAGTGCTCTACTCAAGAAATACCATGTGACGCAAAAGGTGTCCACCGCCTATCACCCCCAAACCAATGGGCAAGCTGAGGTTTCAAATCGCGAAATCAAAGCAATCTTGGAGAAGACGGTTGCCCCTAATCATAAGGATTGGAGTTTGAGATTGGATGATGCATTGTGGGCCTATCGTACGGCATACAAGACCCCAATTGGTATGTCACCATACCGATTGGTGTATGGGAAAGTGTGTCATCTTCCAGTCGAGCTCCAACACAAGGCCTATTGGGCGGTGAAGGAGTGTAACATGAGGATCAATGAAGTTGGCCAGTTTCGAAAGCTCCAAATTCAGGAGTTGGAGGAATTGAGATGGGATGCTTATGACAACGCCGTCAACTATAAGGACAAGACCAAAGCTTGACACGACAAGCACATATTGAGGAAAGATTTCAAGGTGGGGGATAAAGTCCTTCTCTATCAATCCCGCCTTACACTTTTCCCTAGAAAGCTCTGCTCTCGTTGGGCAGGCACGTACACCATCGTTCATATCTTCCCACATGGAGCGGTGAACATCAAAGATGAGAAGAGCGGCGCCGTGTTCAAGGTAAATGGTCATAGGCTTAAAATTTACTTTGATGGATTCTCCACAGACATAGAAGAGGAGATGGCTCTTCAAGAGCCAGCTAAAGAGGCTTAGTGAGGAGCCACTACGTCGAGCCAACGACAAGAAACAAAGGCGCTTCTCGGGAAGCAACCCGATGTAAGTAGACTATACGCTTTCTTTTCTTTATTAGATTTTCATTTTTCTTAGAATAATTAGAACCGTCGTAGATTTTAGGAAGGTGTTTTCCGCCATGGTAGACTAACCTTTCAAGGGGAAGAACGAAGAAGGTCAAAAGGGAAATGCTTCGAAAAGGCAGCGGCCCTGGTAAATCTGGGCAACAACACTGAAACCGCACCCGCGGCCTACGAGGTCCAAAAAAAAAATGGAATGAAAAAGCAGAGACGCGTGGGCCCCACTTACCTCCTTTTTGACTTCCTCTCCCGAACTTTCCATTCACTTGAGGAGAGTTATTTTATATCTCCCATCTTTTTGGGGGATAGCTCAAAAATACGAAATGGAGACCCGAAAAAAACCCAAAAACGAGAAAGAGAATGTGCGATGTCACGCGCCCCCAAACCCTCCTACCCTCACCCTCTCCAATCTGAAAGGGCAAAATCAAACCCCAAAAGATCTCAATCTCTCTTCCAATCTCTCTGCAAAATCCATCTCAATCTCTCCCCCGAGCAATAATCGGTCTTGTCCCATTGCATCTAAGTGATTCTGGTTCTGGATATGGCACAAAACTTGGATCTTGAGGTGGGTTTGGGGCTATAACCTCGTTCTAGGGTTCCTCCCTCTTTGCTCACTCAAATCAATTCCATGGCGATCTCTCATTGCAATGATTGCTCCTGTCAAGAGGAGCGCTCTCTCCTTCTCTATTGCTGGCTGCTTTGGTCGGTTGGACAGATCCTTTGGGTGTCTGTCTATGTTTGCCGGCCAGATTGAACTCCCTCTCCGACGAGGACTGCACACATACATCGATCCGGTGCGCAAAGCTTCAAATCATTACAGGTATGATATCCTATCCTACATCTTCTTATCCAACCTCCAGATGCGTGTTGAACCTTGGTTTCTACTCTCAATCTGGACTAATAATCGTTTCTATATAAGCTTTCTCTTTCTCAAATTAAATGCTCAACCACGTCTCTTCTCTTCTTCCTTCTCTATTCTCCATCAAAAAAACTCTTTTTTCTCTCTCTGGTTTGACTCTGAATTCATTTGCTTTGCTATAATGGCGAGCAACAAACCACCCAAAGGGAAGGGGAGCCTCTTTGGGGCTCCACCGACACCCACTGAAAATAAACCTGCTGGGAAGCCTTCGAGTGACACCCTTAAAACTAAAACACCTTTTAAATCACAGAAAAGTGATAAAGGAAAAACAAAAATTGATCTCAGTTCTTTCTTCAACCAACTGCAGCAATCCCAACTTAAGTACCTTATTTGTGGAATTTATCGTGATCACACTAACCATGCTCAAGGGGTTGCCCCATGTGAGCATCTACACACTCAAACTGATTGGCAGGATTGCACTCTGGTTCACCTCATTAGCAAACACTGGGTCTTAGGAGTGATTCCCCTGGATCCAAAACATAATACCGCTACATCTACTACATGGAGACTGATGTTCTTAGCACTTGGCCCACTTGAGATAGGTAACTCTTTAATGACTAGTGACTTTATGGAATTGAATGAACATATAACTTGTATACTATCACCATCACTTATACTGCTATTGAACTGGAGCTTAGCACCTAATTATTATACTAAATCTAAATTTATGATGTCAAGACCTGCTTACTTTTGTGGTGATTTATTGAAATCAATTATCACTGCATCAACTAACTGGAATAGGTCGGCTTATATTATGGGTCTCTATCTAGTAAATCAAATCATTCACCTATACACCCTTTTACCCCTCATTCATCCACAAAAACTTAATGAAGGCTACTGGTGCATTGCATTCAAGTTGATTTATATTATTACCCACCATAGGCTTTCTAATCCCATATATTACATCTCAGTAGAGTTTGTGCAAACCTTTTTGTTTTACTCCTTTGGGATAAATAATTTTTATCACCAAATATACCAACTCAAAAATTGCATACATAATCTTTTATATCCTATTGAGCTCCACTGCCATAAATTTATCCCTATAGATTGCATATATTTTGGTGATCTATATCATGAATGGTGTATGCATCATGGTATCCTATATCAGACAAACTCAAGGTATATTAATCATTGTTCCTTTGTTCCGAGCTATATCAATACAATCAATCATTTGATTTCTATTATTATCCACCATTGGCTTGCTGGAAATCAAAATAAAGTTTGTTTAACTCGCCATTATCACTGGATAAATGAGATTATATACTCTTATTATACAATAATCACAAGCATTCTGTCAAATAATCTTAAGCAGGACTATATAGCCTTTGGTTGGAGTTTCATTAGCACCACTATGCTTACTGCTAAATATTCCTTGACTAACTACTCTCGAGAGGGATTCTCTCTCGAGATGTTTTACTCTCCAATCTGCTCACAGGTTCGCAAAAGAGATAAAGGCCTCAGTTTTATGGCCAAAACACAATCATCATGGATCTCTTGTTTTCACAGCAGGAACCTTGGCAGCATGTAACTAGGTGACTGATTTGGAACTTATGGATCTTAATAAATTAGCATTGTTTCTCTTGTCCCTAGGATCAGTTGGGCTCTCTTCTTCTCTTTGACAGGTTTGGCTTCTCAATCCCTCTCTCTAGACCCAAAATCCAGATTCTTTCTGGAATATGTATTCCTAAAATTCCTTTGAATATTGCTTACCCTTATTTAATCCTTTGTATACCAAAATTAAATGCTCATCTCCTACTTACCTGCTCTTTCCTTTCTGTTCTTGGCCAAATGCTCTCTGTTCTTACTTTGTTTTCTTGCTTTTGTTTGTACTGCACTGCCTTAATGGCAAACAACCTAAACGACAAAGGGAAGGGGATTCTCATTGAGGCTCCACCGAAACCCATAAATACCCAATCCAAAGGGAAGCCTTCGGGTGACACCCATAAAAAACCTACTCTCTCCAAGTCACTCAAGAGTGATAAGGGTAAAGGGAACCGTGATCTTGATTCATTCTGTACTCAATTGCAACAGTTTCAACCCAAATATCGCTTTACTACTAATGTCATCCTTGTTGGGAGGGCATTTGGTGCCCCTATCGAATTTAAAAAACTTGAAACCAAAAAGATTCTATCGACGATATGTAATGCTTATCTATGTAATGACTATCTTAATGCATATCTTATATGTTGGTTATCTGCTAGTCTCACTTCTATTGATTGCTTGTGCAACTACCTACATCCCCTTACTCTATACTGTAGGAGAACTTTGCTTTCTTATGTATATCCAGGAGATAAAATGCTTTCTTATGCATACAAAGATCTTACCATTATGGTACCACTACATTTAATAAATCACATGTATTCAACTAACACTGCTTACTCTACTGAATTACTGGATTATGGTTATCCAGACTGTGTGCTTCTAGCACTGACATCACCTTTTGGAATAAAATTACATTTTGCAAAACAACTTACTCCTATTTTTTGTCAATATCTTGGTTTGTATGTCACTAATCTTATAAACTTTTGGTATCATGTTAACTCTAGCTGTTATAGTTCAGCTTGTACTAAATCATGGTTCTCACTGGCTACCTTTTATGCTCCTAGTTTTGCCAGTTTATCAAATGCCTATAACCATCAGGGCAATATAAACAAAACCATCAGGGCAATAGCATTGGCTAAGGGCACAAAGTGGACTCAAGCATATGAAGACCCCAGTTACACAACAACAACACTGATCAATGGCTATAACTGTAATCAAGCATGTGAAGGACTCAACCCCACTTCATCATCATAGTATAACTCAATCAATAGGGGCTCTTGTAAGGTTTGTAGTTGCTGTCATTTTTTTTATCTTCCAAGTGCAATTGCAAACAACAAACACATGTACTGTTTCCATTCTTTTACTTGGGATGACTTTGTTCTTTTGCTCGGTGCAGCAAATTTTAACCTTGTAAAACAGAAACATTGCATAATACACAAACTGTATTATTTGGATCAATGGATTGAATCACCACAACTTATCAATCAATTAAATTCCTCTGTGGTGAGCAGGAGATATAATATATGTAATTTTTGGTGCTTCATAATGTCTGTTGGACCATGTTTTATACGTCCAATTCCTGAAATGAACCCAACTATTGGTTTCGACTCTTTATGGAGTAAGGAGTGTGCCACTACTTGTTCCCATGATCATAATTCTCATACTCTTACAAGCCATCTTTCAGAACCAAAAGCACTACAAATCGAATACAACCTTTTAACACTAAATTTCACCTCTTTGTTTAGATTTATGGATCTTGAAACAATCAATAATATTAACACTAAAATCCAAACTAGTACAAACCATTTGAGTAAACACACCTGCTACAAGTATGGTCCTAACTCTTCAAGGTACCCAAACCCCCAATTTGTTTTTTATGAAATTTAGCTTTTGGAATGTGAGGGGGCTTAGTGGGAAAAATGTCTGGACTCATATCGAATCTACTGCTAAATCTGAACACATCAAAGTTTTAATGCTAGCAGAAACTAAATTAACAAACCCACCTCCGGAGAAATGCTGGAGAAAACCCGGGTTCGACAAAATGTTCTTTTGTCCTTCAAATGGTCTGTCCGGAGGCCTTTGCCTCCTTTGGAAAGAATCACAATTCCAAAATGAAACCCTCACCATTAGAAACTACACTGACCGTATTATCCAGGCAAACTATACCAACACCAAACTCAACATTACAATAGAAATCTTATTTGTCTACGCGACTCCTTATGCAAATGAAAAAAATACTTTCTGGGCTTCCCTATCTGACTACATATGCAAATCTAAGGACTTTCTCATTGTTTTGGGAGATCTAAATGAAATTTTAGAACCAAACGACAAGCAAGGTGGCCTACCGCCATCTATAAACAGATTTACTAGACTTAAAGATATAATTAGTACTCACAATCTAGTTGATTCTCCAACCTCTGGGAATAACTTCACTTGGAGAAAACGTGAACATGGTAGCGATAACATTTATGAAAAACTGGACCGTGCGATAATAAACCACTTTATCCTAAAAGAATTCCCTAATCTTTGTACTAAAAATCACGCTTTTTTGAAATCTGATCATGCGCAAATCACCCTGGACCTCATGGATAACCAAAAACCAAAATTACAACCTTTTAAATTTGAAATGGCTTAGACAACCAGACCGGACTATGAAACCATTGTGCGCTCCGCTTGGAGACTAGATTCTCCGGGCTCGCAAATGTTTAAACTAACAAAAAAATTGCAAGAAGTCAAAAGAAAGAGTAAGCTATGGAGTAAGGTCACCTTCAGGAACGTATTCCGCCAAATAAAACAAGTTGAATCACAACTCTTAGAGCTACAAAACACGCTTTGTAATGCTTATAACTATGATCTAGACAATAAAATCAAAAGGATCACTTCAAAACATGCTTCATTATTAACCTATCAACAAAAATATTGGGGGCAAAGAGCCAAAAGAATACATGTCAAATCGATTGACACTAACACAAAGTATTTTCACAAAATTGCTACTGGAAGACGAAACAGAAATATAATAAAATAGATCCAAACCACGGCTGGTATAACAATCAATAGTGAAGAAGAAATAAGGAAATTAATCAAGCAAGACTTCAGCCAAAGATATTCACTTCAACCAAGGCAACGGGTACCGAGTAATTTACTAAATTATGTGGGAAACGAAATTTCGAATGAAGATAATAACTGGCTCACTCGACAAGTCACAAACTCCGAAATTAAAAATGCGGTCTTCAGCCTAGCCAACGACAAATCCCCAGGACCAGACGGGTTTCCTGCGGGATTCTTTAAGAAATATTGGCATATTGTTGAACCATATGTAATCAAGGCAGTCAAGAGTTTTTTCCTTAGTGGACGGATCCTAAAACAAACAAACCACACGTTTATCGCTTTAATACCAAAAATTGACAATCCTACCACAACTTTCCACTACAGACCTATAAGCCTCTGTTCAACAACTTACAAGGTTATATCCAAAGTATTAGCATCAAGACTTAAAAAAATCATCCCTAAAATTACCAACCCACTACAGAGTGCATTCTCAGCTGGCATATCAATACAGGATAACATTTTAATTGCAAATGAAAATTTTCACTCCTTCTTTAAGAAAAAAGGAAAAACAGGTTGGATGGCGGTTAAGCTAGACATGGAAAAAGCTTTTGATATGGTGGACTGGGAATTTCTTCTTTCCACTATGATCAAATTTGGATTCTCTACCAAGTTCACAAAATGGATCAAGGAATGTATAACCACGGTCACTTACTCAATACTAGTAAATAATGAACCCACTGATGTTTTTTTTCCCAAAAGGGGGCTACGTCAGGGTGACCCACTCTCCCCATAACTATTCCTAATAATTTCAGAAATCCTAGCTAGAGGCCTTCACAAGGAATCTGTTAGGCCTCAGAGCCATCTAGGAATCAAACTAACACGCGGAGGAACACAGATCCCATTTTTAGCCTTTGCGGATGATTTTGTTATCTTTGCGTCGGCTACCAAAACAGGTTGTGACCAAATTAACCAAACATTAAGGGAGTATATTGCGTTGTCAGGACAACGTGTTAACCGACATAAATCCCAATTCCAAACATCCAAGAACGTTTCGACTACACAAAAAAATCTTATCCGTAATGAACTAGAAATAGCGCACACCCCCAATCTGGGGTGCTATTTAGGATGTCCGATCGTAGAGGGAAGAATGACGAAAGATGATTTCAAGGACCTTATAATGAACACTAAATCTCAACTGCACAAATGGAAGGCGAATTGCGTTTCACAAGCCGGAAGATGTACTCTAATCAAGACAACGCTATCAGTAAAACCTCTACATATAATGCAATGCTTTATGCTACCCAAATCTGTCCACACAGAACTAGATAAAATCAATAGGAATTTCCTGTGGAACAAGGGCCCAAACCATAAACCACTCATCAGTTGGTTTGAAATATGTAAAACAAAGGAAAATGGAGGGCTCGGTCTCCGTTGCTCAGAGGATATGAACAAGGCATTACAGATGAAGCTGCTCTGGAAAATACTCGCGGAACCTACCAGCCCGTGGGTTACCCTAATAAAAGAAAAATATCTAAAAACCAGCAATATCCTAAACTATCAAAAGCGTGGTGGGTCCTCGTGGCAATGGGCACAGCTAATAAAATTAATACCTTTATTTAAAAAAGATCTCCAATGGTCTATTGGGGATGGTTCAGCTATTAATTTTTGGAATGACCTCTGGATGGGCTCCTCGCCACTTAAAACACTAATCCCAATTACACAACAAATTGACGAATCAATAAACATAAAATACTTCATAAAAGAAAACAAAATATGGGATCGGAACAAATTAATTGAAAAATTACAACGAATGCTACCTAATGATTTAATAGAAAAAATCACCACAATACCATTACCCCAAAACATCCATGTTGACAGACTATATTGGAAATGGAGCAAGAACGGTTGGTTTACGACAAACTCTGCAATTGATATGATACATAAATACAAAAACCACACAAGCTCGGATATATGCTGGGTTTGGGAGCTAAATGTTCCACCCAAAATAAAATCCTTTCTATGGAAAATCCTAAAAAACGCAGTGCCAACTACTGTTAGATTAGCATCTCGAAGGCTTGGTATTCCTACTGATTGTCCACACTGTGACTCCTGCTATGAGGATTTAAATCATCTATTATGGGATTGCCCCATTACTAAGGGCACTATGATGGCAAATGATCCAGGTTCTTTTATAAAAGTGCATGGTTGCTTTGATAAAGGAGACCCATTAAATGACACAATATAGAATATCAAGAACACAATTGGAAAAACCAGATTTGAAGACCTAGCATTTGTTTGGTGGGGTATCTGGTTCTCCAGAAACAAAACGCTTTTCGACAATTTAAACCCAGACATGAGAAAGATATTAGCTTTCAAAAAGAATAAAAAATTTATCTGGATAACTTCACAATCAAAGGAAAATACAAAAGAGAATATATTAGCTACACAAAACGACTCACAACCCAGATTGACTTCAAGAAGGAAAAGAACCAAATGGGAACCCCCTCCACAGGACACTTACAAACTTAATTTCGATGGCTCTCTTTCCTTGAATGATAGGGGCACTTTTGGGTTTATCATTCGTGATTCCCAGGGTGCTCCTATTTCCTGCGGTTGGGGATCATCACCTATCGATTATGTATGTGGATGTGAAAGCCATGGACTTTGGAGTGGTATATTAGCTGCAAAGAACTTGAACATTACGAATTTGATCGTTGAAGGAGATAACTTAACAGTTATTAAAAGTTTAAAAGGTTTGGGGAAGCCTACTGGAGACTCTGATATGATTGTCTCGGACAGTCTAGTCTCGCTGGGCTTCTTTGGTTCTGTTAAGATTCGTCATGTCTTCCGACAAGCAAATCTAGTGGTTGATCGTTTGTCACGTCTCTGTTCTGCTTCACATGGATCTATGACTCCTGATGATTCTCTATTGCGTAGTCTCATCCGTAAGGATGCTCTTGGCTGATAGAGCTTAGGTCTATGGTCAAATTTTTTCCGTTTCAAAAAAAAAAAATATCTCCCATCTTTTGTTTTTATTTTTTATTTTTTTCCTATCAAAAAAAAAAAGTAACCTGATTTCGTGGGGTCCAGATGTGCTTCCAAAGTTGACTACCCTCACGTGACTTAGGAGGGGCCTTTCTCATATCTTTTGTTTTTCTTCCATCTATCTTCTATCTTGTCCTCTTTCCTTTATTTTTATCTTCTAACATCCCCCATTGTAGGAAGCTCTCAAGCTCCAAGCACTCCCATGCCATATCCCACAACCTCATTCATTCCATCCCCAAATCACAAAACAAAACCCATTTTCCGACGTTCTTGCTCCCGGTCTACACGACCACGCACTCCGTTCGTCATTCCGACCACAAAGCACCCACCTTTCATTCCACCACCCAACACTACAAGCCACCATCATCCTCCACCATTCTCCATCACAAATCACCCAAAAATCACCCACATTGCGTCGTTCGGAGTGTTTATACACGTACAAGGGGCAAAGGTCGCTCTTTTCGGTAAAGATTCTCGAGTTTCGACGCTTCGTTATCGCCGTCGAAGCAACCGGAGCCAAGTCGGAGCAACCCGGAGGAAGATCCTCGCTGCCCAGCAAAACAGCACCCGCAGCCGCACCCGCTGCCAAAACAGGACCTCTTGAATTTCCAGCAGCACCCGCGGTTCTCACGGAAGTACCCGCGGCCACCCCCTTCGTCCTTCTTTTCCATTGTTTTCGACGCTTGGATCCTTGTAAGTGCCCTTTCCCCGTTTTTTCCAGTCCATTATTGATAGAATAGGATGGCGAGACCCCATGGTTTGTCTAGTGAACAAAGGAAGAAATGGGATAACCTTGAGGGTCGGGAGATATCGTCGAAAAAATTCTTCCATGTGCCCACTTTGAGAATACTTAGGATGGAGCAAACAGTGTGTCAATTGTTAGAAAAAAGGGGGTTTGAAAGAATTTGTTACAAAGAATGCCCCGACCTATCCAAGCTTACTTTGTGAATTCTTGAGTACGTTGAGGGAAAACCGGGATGGTGGCATTGAGTTTAGGCTAAGGGGAAGGGCTTATCATTCAGATAGGAGACGATTTGCTAGGGCTTTTGGAGTATCCGCCCAACCCACCGACGATTGGTACAAAATCCCTAGGCCTACCACCACCACCTTTTGGCAGAGAGCGACTGGGCGTATCATGAGGCCCAATGTGGGAGAATATAACTACAGCTTCCTCCACCCACCTCTACGGCTTTGTCACAAGGTGTTGAATAACACCTTCCTTGGGCAAGCAGAGATCAACAAGGTGTCCTTAAGTGCTTTGGCTTTCCTATGGTGCTTGACTCCGGAAGGCGAGCACATTCCGGATTGGGTAGATTTATTTTTAGAGCACTGCAAGGCGGTGATAAAGAAGACATCGCCTATCGGTTTTGGGGGTCTTATCACTTTGATAGCTTTCGAGCATGGGGTTGACACTTCAGACCTTCAGGATTCGGTGAGTGATCTTTATCTCTTAGACTTGTCGGCGTTAAGGAGGGCAAATCATTTGGTGGGAGAGGGTCCCTCCTTCATCTGGCAGGCAGGGAAGAACAACGTCCATCGAATTAGGCTACCTAGGCATTTTCCCTTTGGACCGACGGCTGAGGATTTCTACATCCCTTACGATGATCCCCAAGCGCTCCTTGCTTTGGATTTGGACCGGCTGATGATGAAGCAGGGGGGAAGGCATAGGGAAATGAGGAGGAGGAAGAAGATGTTCAGCCTAGTGTGCCCAAGGACTTCCAGCCTGGGCCATCTCATGGGGGCGTTGGCTCTTATGGCACTTTGAGAGGAGATGAGCCCTCCTTATGGGCACTTCAGCTGCCGATGGAGTCCTTGAGGGTTGAGCAGCACAGCTTATGGGAGAACCAACAGGACCTACACCAGGAGTTCTCCTACATTCATCAGGATGTCCAGGGCCTATCCGTGGACCTTACCATGATTCGAGAGTCGCATGCCCAGCTTGCTCAGCATCAGGCTGAGTATGATCGTCGCCAGAAGGAGTCCCACCATTTCCAGATTGAGGCCCATAGGGCTCAGATGGAGGCTATTGAGCGCTTGCATGAGCGCCAGGAGGAGTTCTTTCACTTTGCCTATCTGGCGTTCCCGCCGTACCAGCCTCCACCTCCACCTCCGCCATACCAGTGAGCTTGTGAGTTTTACTTTTCTCCTCCCTTATTTCTTTCTAATTTTTGTTGTTTTGATTTCATTGGGACAATGAAAGTTTCAAGTGTGGGGGAGGGGATTAGTGTACATATTAGAGTTGCATTGCATATCGAGCATGTTTAAATTATTTTGCATAACATTCATGTTTTAATGCTTTGCATCTTAGTTTTATTTTAAGAAAAACAAAAAGAAAAAAAAAATTGAAAAAATGAAAAAGAAAAAAAAAATCATGCATTTGCATAAAATATGTCATTATTTAAACAACCACCAAGCCAAGTGAGTTCTCAAAATTTTATTGAAATTATGGTCATATAAGTCCCATGACATGTTTGAATTGCTTTAGCCTTATCTCACTTATAGTTTTTTATGTGAAACATAGCTAGGTGAATATAATTGAGCTTGTATGATCTAAGTTCTTAGCATGACTGAAATCCAACAAAAATTTAACCTTGTGAGATTGATTTTTGGCCTTATTGGTACTACACTTCATTGAGTCTTTTTGCTCTTGTTCCATGTGTGTGAATACTCTCCAATGCTTCTACCTCTTGGAATTGATTTTGTTATCTATGTCAAGGTTGTACTTATATGTTTGTTATTGGTAAATTTCACATGATTGAGGCACCTTTATTAAACCTATTTGACTCTATTCCACCTTATATATGATCCTCTGCTTTAATCCAATTTGAGCCTAATTGCCTATTCTTTTGTAGCTCCACAAGATTTTTCCATAGCCAATTATAGCCTGACCCCATCCGGGAATTAGGAATGGTTGGTGTATATTTATATTGTGGATGATGGTTTTTAGTGGTGGATTGTATGGTTGATGTACCCTTTTGAGATGTTTGATTATTGCTAGTATATTCATTACTTGTGACCCAAGGAGGATAAAATTCATTTAGGGGTAAAAGTCAAGGAAAATCATTTGATATAGCATGAAAGCAAAAGGGAGAAAAAGAAAAGAAGAAAAGAAGAAAAAAAAAAGAATAAAGGAATGAATTGAGTATGGTTTGTAAAGTTATATGCTTGAGATTGGAGTTGTATTACATTGTAGAGTTATGGTATGAGTTTATGAGTGGTATGATGATTTGGTTGCTTCCTTAGTTCCCGGATTATGAGCACCACATGGCCTAAATTGTTCCATACCTTATGTTTTCTACCTTGGCCCCATTACAACCCATAAAAAGACATCATGATGATTTTTGCGGGTAATGACATCCACGATGGAGATTGTGATTCAATTTCAATTCTTATGTAGCTTAGTTGCATTTTGGATAGAGTTTGAGTGATCATTGATAAACCTAAACACTTGAGTGAGAGCGAAAACACTTTATTCCCGGTGAGGTTGGATGTGTAAGCATGCGGGTTACTTGATCACATAAATACTTGCTAGGACATTTGTTTGCCTTGTATATGTTTGCACTTTGATGAGATGTTGCTTTTGATGAGGCTATTGCATGAAGGATTGTGTTTGTGGGATGAATGACTCATAAATGTTTTGTTTTGCTCGAGGACAAGCAAAATGCTAAGTGTGGGGAGTTTGATAATGCATATTTAGATAGGCATTATAGAGTAGTTTTCGGGTCATTTAGATGTATATATTGTACTTTAAAGGGTTAGTTTATTTGTTTGCTCATTTGGTACTTAAGTGCGGAATCTACACAAGTTTAGCGAGTAATTGCAGATTTTGGATTCGAATAATGGAGGAGATCATTCATTAGAGTCATATGGAGGCAAGAACGAGCTAGAGAAGCCAAGTGGGAATGCACAAGGAAGAGGCAAAGGGCATACAAGAGAGAAAACGACACCCGCGGCCAGAGGAACAAGGGAAGCCAGAATTATGAGTAATTCGATATCCATGGAAATTTCTTCAAAACATTCATGCAACGTAAGTGAGAGGGATTATTTTTGTTTTGAATGTATTATATTTGTGGCATAGAATGATTTCATGGTAATCTCTTATTTGTTTAAATAGATACGTATGGACCAAACGGAGACTACAGAGTTATCTGATGATACCGGGGCGCCTTCCGAGGTGCAACCACAAGCGGAAGGAGCATCATCATCAAAAAGTAGTAGGCAACCAACTCTAACATCAAGAAAGAAGCGGAAAGATTATTGGGATCATTTCACGGTGTACTTTGATGAGGCGGGAAAGAAGAGAGCTAGGTGCAACTATTGTCCGAAGATATCCTATGCTTGTGATTCAAACACAAATGGCAACAAAAATATAGGGAGACATTTTGAGGCATGTCCAAACAACCCGAAAAATCAAGGCAAAGGTACTCAATCTAAACTTACTTTTCAAAATGTTGGAGATGAGGGGTCGAAGATGAAAAATTGCACATTTGATGAGAAGTTTATTAGGGAGTATGTGTCTCGAATGGTTATTAGAGATGAATTACCTTTTGCATGTGTTGAGAAGGATGGTATGGTCGATGCATTTTATGCTGCACAACCTTTATTTAACATGCCATCGCGTCATTCAGTTAAACGTGATTCTAAATCTCTTTATGTGAGAGAACGAGAGAAGTTGAAGAAATTCTTGAAGGAATCTTGTCAAAGTGTGTGTTTAACTACGGACACTTGGACATCAGTGGCAACTGATAATTATACATGTGTAACTGCTCATTGGATTGATAATGATTGGAAGTTGAAGAAATTCTTGAAGGAATCCTGTACTTGCACGCATGGCACGAGCTTTATTGGCCATTCCTATATCTACCGTTCCGTCTAAATCTGCTTTTAGCACTGGTGGGTGGACTATTACAAACTTCAGAAACAGCTTAGTTGCTGATGTAAGTATTTATTTCTTGCATATTTATGCAATCATTCCTCTTGAATATATTTGTGTCTACTATTGTATATAGTGTTTCAAATTTATAACTAGCTATGCATCTAAATAGTTATATACTAATAATCTCATCTATTAATTAGACGGTGCAAGCACTTATTTGTTGATAATGCATATTTAGATAGGCATTATAGAGTAGTTTTAGGGTCATTTAGATGTATATATTGTACTTTAAAGGGTTAGTTTATTTGTTTGCTCATTTGGTACTTAAGTGCGGAATCTACACAAGTTTAGCGAGTAATTGCAGATTTTGGATTCGAAGAATGGAGGAGGTCATTCATTAGAGTCATATGGATCATATGGAGGCAAGAACGAGCTAGAGAAGCCAAGTTGGAATGCACAAGGAAGAGGCAAAGGGCATACAAGAGAGAAAACGACACCCGCGGCCAGAGGAACAAGAGAAGCCAGAAAACCGCACCCGCGGCCACAGAAACCGCACCCGCGGCCAATCCAGCAGGTCGCTAATTCTGGGCAGCACCCGCGGCCTGGTCGCGGCCTCACCCGCGGTTTTCCTGGGCCAATTCAGCGCGGATTTTACATATTTTCTATGTTGGGCCTATCTTTGGAGAACACTTTCTAGGTTATTTTGACGGTGTTCCTAGGTTTATAAAGACTTATTTTAGATGCTTTTAGTAATCTTTTATCCTTTGAAGAATTGAGAGACGGCGTTTTAGGAGCATGAGCAACTAAACTCATCTTGTTTTGCCTACGATCAAGACTTGGTTTTGTTGAATTGTGAGTTTGGAATTCTAGTTGTTTTCTATTACCTACTTCAATTTCTTTTTGCTTTAGTTGCTTGTGGTGTTGATTCTATATTGATTCGCGACCTCGTTAGAATTGCATCATTGCTAGGGTTTTGGTTCATACGTTTGTGAAACCTAATCCAAAGTAGCGAATACAATTGAGTAGATCTCATAGAAAAGCTTGATTGTACAAGAAGTTGACTATAGGTTAAATATTAGTTCTTTAGGGAATTAATATTGCTTATAAGCTTAATATATCTTGAGACTTAGTGCTATTCCTAGGATTAAACCTTAATCCGTGTTAAGATTGCCTAGGAATAAGGGATTATTAGGACTCATAGGACTAATAATCTATTTAAATCAAGATAAGAGTGGATATAGAAAAAGATACAACTAGAAGGAAGAACTATGATCAAGTAGACGAACCAAAGTTGAGAATCATAGGTGAAACATCTCATTCATCATTGTTTACAACCATCACCATTATTCACTTCTTGAGTTCTTTTCATCTTTACATCGCTACAACCCCTTGTTTACTCTTGTTGGTGATTATAACGCATAAAGTAACGGTAGTTCCCTGTGGATCGACTCCGGACTTACGAGCTATACTAGTTGGTTAGTTTGGATATTCTTTTGTAGGGATGGCAATTTCATCCGCACCCGACGGATATCCGTCTCATCCGACCCGAAAAAGTGGGTGAAAATCCGAAATAAAGTGGATATTAAATGGGTGATGGGTCGGGTCGGATTCGGGTGAAGACATTCCCCACCCGTCACCCGACCCAACACCCGATCCGTCACCCGACCCGTCACCCGACTTATATTATATAATTATATTTTATATGTGAAATTACTAATATACCCCCATAGACCCTAATTCAAGATACCTATAAATGATTTCGAGCTTGAAGGCTTTGGTCATTGAAGATTATGTTTTCTCTTCTTTTTATTCATAATTGTTGTAATGTTTTCTCTAGCTTGAAGTGTTGAAAGTTGTGGATCTTTACACGTATTTGACCGAATTTGACTATATTTGGTACTTGTTTATTCGTCGATGTGTTCGACGTATATTTTTCAATAATTTTGTTGATGAATTTGATGTCTTGTATTTCACCCGAATTATCACCCGATCCACCCGATCACCCGGTGGGTGATGGGTGGACGGGGCGGGTGAAATATTTGGTGGGTGATGGGTCGGGTAGGGTGAAGGATTTTGGGTGGTGGATCGGGTGACGAAAGTAGATCATCCACCCATCACCCGACCCATTGTCATCCCTATTCTTTTGATAGGAACCCGACGATTTTGTCCTGTCATTTGTACTCAAGATTGGTTACGTGGGACAAACCTCAAAAATGCTAAACCTCATGAAGAAAGCATACATGAAGAAGATACCAACGAAGAAGGTAATCTTATATTCATTACTTCATTTTGTATACTTGTACTTACATTAATAAAAATGTTAAATTTGAACAATTAAGCATTATTTTTATGTTGTTTAGATTCGGCGGATAACGATATAGATCTCACAGAAGGAATTTTTTACATTTGTAAGGAGTAATGGTCTTGACGAGAAGGTAACAAAACTTTAAATACTTTACATTTATGCTCATTTGTTATCATAATTTATTTAATGTTTGTTTGCTTTACCTTCTAGGTGTTCTCACACAAGAACTCAAGGCAAGCTGGCCAAATAATGGATGAGTAGTTGATTACAACTTTCAACATTTGCTTTTAAGTCTAAACTTTTATTTTATGGATGTGTTTGTTTTAAGTTTAAACTTTGCATTTTGAGTTTGATTTGTTGTTTTAACTTTTAAATACTGTTTTTTTTGTTGTGGATTTGATCATGCATGAATCTTTAGTTATGAATGAATTTATTTTCAATTTATAGGGCTTTACAGATTACAGAAATATGAACAGGTTGGGGTTGTTGTAGTTGTAAACAGTTGCTGTAAAATTGAATGAAAGCTGCTGTAATGTAATTCCAACATATTGGGCTGATGTAAACAGGTTCAAGGGGCTGCTGTAAACAGGTTCAAGGGGCTGTTGTAAAACAGCTACTGTAAAATACAGCAGCCTCTGCTGTAATGTTGTTCGACTATTTGAGGGGGAAAAAAGTTTTTTTTTAAAAAAGAGTTGTGGTACAAACGGTCTTTACGGTCCGCGGACCGGAAAACCCAGGACCATATTTATCGGTCCCGGTCCGATCTGCGGTCCAAGTTTCCAAAAATTCTGGTCAATCGGATCGGACCGGGACCGGAATGTCCAGTCCGGTCCGGTCCAGACCGGTTGATCAGCCCTAAGAGCAATAGAGCAAAAGCCCCATCATAACACAGAGATTTGATGATCAGAAGAGTAGATTTGGGAGCAGTTTCGTAGCTAGAGTTCGCCACCACAGGGGAGGAGAGTTTCAGAGGTTTTTCTCTCATCGGGTCTTTGTATACATTTATACTAATAAGAGTCAAACCCTTAAATATCATGATTTTTTTTCTCTAAACATATGCAAAGTGTATATCTATATGTAGATAAAATTAAATTACATCCAAAAATATAAATTTTAATTTTTTTTTATAATGTTAAAATGTAATTTTCAGCCATTTTAACATTTTAATTAATTATCACTGCCACGTGTCTCTCTTTTAAAAGGAAAATAGTTGGCTTACCCAAATTTTGAGTTACCCAGGGGTATTTATGTAAAATCCACAAAAAAAATTAAAATGAATAAAAGTAAACTAAAATCTGAAAAGTAGGTAATGAGTATCTATCCCTACTTCTAGCCTAGGTTAATAATGATGTTTTTTTACTTTTACTTTTCCTATCAAAGTGTTAGAATTATAGAATTACAAATTCACAATTTATTCAAACACTCCATCTCCAAATGGTAATACTAGGAGTGGACACAAATACCGCAAATCCCGTCCCGCATCCGGTCCCGATCCCGATGGGATTTAGAAAAAACAAAATTCAATCTTGTCCCGCAATAAATACGCGGGATGAAGAGTTCTCGTCCCGCAAATCCCGTCTCGTCCAGCATATATATAAAATTATATATATTCATATCTATAATTAAAATTAATAAAATAGCTAAAAAATATATTTATATTATATATTAATGCATATATAAACCCAACATTCAAATAAATAAAAAATATTATATACTTGAATAATACAGTAGCTTAGCTAGTTTACGTTGTTCCCAATTTTAGTAAACTTGTAAGAATACAATCACTTGTAAAGTTATAAGAATCAGTAGCTTGCACACACTGGCACTTTGTTCCAAATTTTAGTAGTATGTTGTTCCTATGGACGGTGGCATACACATGCATAATTCAAAATCCATTTGTTATTTTTGGAGTTAATTGGATTATTTTTTAATTTTTTTTACGAGGGACGAGTCCCGTCCCGTGAGAGATAAGGCCCGGTAAGATTTGAAAAAAAAAAATCAATCTTGTCCAGATCCCGTTCCGCAAAAAATATGCGGGACGGGACGTGGGATTACCCCAATCCCGTCCCGTCCCATGCCCACCCTTAGGCAATACACATCTCCTCACATCCTATTCGTCGGAATGAAGAGCTAACTGTATTTTATATTTTTATATTCTCACAAGTAAAAATAGAATAACTGGGAGCGGCTTGCCGATAGGCCTGCGGGCATTGGTCCGAAGCTACAAAAATATAATTTGGAAAAAAAACAGCGACAGTATCCAACTCAATGATATTATATATTTATTTTAAATAAGAAAACATTTAAGCTACAAACCTGTATTTTATATTCTCACAAGGAAAAAATAGTATAACTGGCAGCGGCTTGCCGATAGGCCTGCGGGCGTTGGTCCGAAGCCACAAAAATATAATTTGTAAAAAAAACTGAGAAATAACAGTGGCACTATCCCGCTCAATCATATTATATATTTATTTTAAATAAGAAAACATTTAAGCAACAAATTTGTATTTTATATTCTCACAAGAAAAACTAGTATAACTGGTAGCGGCTTGCTGATAGGCCTGCGGGAATTGAATTAGGGTTCATTTGAATACAACATACTAATTTGCTTAAATTCTTAAATGCTTTCTTTGAAAATCTTTACTTCCACATTGACCTGGGGCATTGGATTGTCACATGACTTATCATATTAATGATAATTGTAATTAAGGTTTTAAAGATGAATTTATCGTAACAATAATCATTTTTTGAAGTCTCAAAGGTTATCATGAATAAATTTAGACAATAATTTTTTATAATATTCCAAGAGAGGATAAAATGTAATTTGGATGTGGTATAAATTTTATAAATGATATTATTATATATGTTAGTATTTATTAAATTTAGTTCGAGTTGGATAAATATTTTATTTATTCAAATTGAAATAAATAAATAAATATCATTGTGTTATTTATAGCTTAAAACCTCCATCCTTCACAAAGCAAAATCGGGGTAGGATAAATAAGCGGATCAAAATCCTACAACTAAACCGGTTTGGGGTATATGAAACCGGATCATAGCCGGATTTCTATCTTCATCTTCAACCTCCTTCCACACCGTGGGATGAGATTTGAATCCTTCAAGGTTTTATCCAACACCTCACAAAACTCAATTCTAAATGAACCTAGACGTGATTCTAGACCTATTGGGTGCATTAATTGGAAGAATGACATTCAAATCGATCCCTAGACTATCATCTCGCATCAATTCATTCACACTTAAATCCACCATTAAAACGTCGGTTTTGATCCAATTGATGAGTGGTATTGATTCCTAAAAGTAATGTGAGGATAATGGTGTATTTAATTTGTGAAATCGGTTACGAAATGGATCTAATTTTAAAAAGGGTTTTCGGTCTTGTTCAAGGGATAACTCACCATTGTTGAAAAAGAGAGCTCTCAATCATACTGATGCACGTTCTAAATCGTCTAAGGATCGTTTTCCCTCAAAAATATTTTACGGATTCAACCCAAAACACAAGCTCCCCTTTTATTTTTTTTTCTGGCAACCACCACCTCCTCCAACCAGGTTCCACCGCTGCCTAACGCCACCAGCAGCTCCACCCTGTTATGCCGATCCTACACCGTCGATACCATTCTCCTCCGCACCGCCAGCTTGCTGCAGTCGCCCATCGGATCTCTCATCACTGGCATGGAAGGGTTCCTGCAACGGGGGGGCTGTCGATCTGGGATAGGAGAATGAGGAATTATATATTTCCTCCCATTTTTTTATTTTGTACACAATATGCCCTTATTCCAATTTTTAAAATTTTCATTTTCTCGATTGCTAAGTAGACGCCCAAACTTTATTTTTTTTGTTCAAATCAACACCCTAACTCTTTAATAAATGTCCACACTTTTTTCTTTTTATTCCAAATCAGCACCCTACACTAGACCTGTCAAAACACAACCCGACTCGGAAAACCCGACCCGTACGCCCGGTAAATTTAGGGTCAAGACCCGGGAATTTTTTTTTACCCGAACCCGAACTACCCGGTAATTTCCCGGGTAAACCGGGTCCGGGTCCGGGTCGACCCGGCCGGGTCGGTTATATGTTTTTTCTAATCCTCTCACCCTCGTTTCTTTTAATCCCAGGGCAGCACTCACCCTCTGTTCGCTCGTTCAACCTCAACTTCTTCAACCCTAAACTCCTTGCCGTCGTCGTCCTTCCGACCAGCCGTCGTCGTCGTCATCGAGAGGCGCCGCCGTTGTCCATCGCTGTTGTGGCCGTTTTCGGCCGGCTGCTGTTGTTAAACAAGGGTCCTCCTCTCGTTACTCGCTGTTGTCTACCGAGGTCGTGTTGCCCAGATCTGGACCATCTGGAAAGTGGTAACTACTAACTCATAATCTATCCTCGTACTACTATTGGTTTTAAGTTTCGTTCACTGTCGATTTGCCGTCTGATTTTTTGTTTCATTTAAGTTATTTGATAGTGGGAATGTTGAATTGGCTACTGTCGATTATGCAAGTAATGGGTTGGATGAAGGAGTAGCTTTTAATTGCTCGTGTGTTAAAGCTTAGAATCCCATCCCCATGGTTTCGGATTGATTTGGTGCATATATATTTGTACACGATTGGTTGAATTTGATTTCTTGCTCTAGTGGATTCGGTTATTGATTTAACTTTTTTTATTAAAAATGAGTAGTAAGGCTTTCCTTTACTGGTTTTAGAGGTAATCTACCTATATTGAAGGGAAGAGACTAGAGAGTTCTTGCTAACCCCAACTCAATCCGTGAACTAGATTGGTTTTCAAATAATTCGTGAACTAGCAAGGTTGTGCATCTAGATTTGTCAGTTTTCAATTAGCTACTGTCGGTTATATATTTATCTTATCATATATTAGCTACTGATGTTCAATTAGCTACTGACGTTTCAATTAGCTACTGATTTTTTTGTTTCAATTAGCTGTTGATGTTCAATTTAAGTGATGTTGTCTACATATGGAATTATGGAAATGTGGGGCGATTTGTCCAAAATGTTTTCTAAGCTGAATCAGTATATGAAAAAATGAAGGGAAAATGGGAAACAAAAAATGTATATATTTATCTTGTATTCTTGTTGCAAGTTGCTCAAAAATGAAATGCTATCTTATTGTCTCAACCTTTATCCCAGCCGTTATCAAGTAAATCTTTCATTTCTATAATAAGCTCCAAGTTTGTATTAACTGATTTTCAAATTGCCTGTTCTATTCTTCATTTGATCTCCTTGCATTTTATGCAACAATAACATTTTATGGAAAGATCTTGAGTTCGAATTTTTCTGATTTCTATTTTCTTCCACTGTTGATTATGGTTGAATTCAGTTGAGGATTTTCTTTCATCCATGTTTTCGTGTCAGGGTAAGATGTCTCCACTCTGTGCATATGCTACAATGAAACACTTTGATAAGCTGTTGTGGTGAGCTTGGATGGAAGGTGTCTCCTGGGCACATGGACTTGTTGGTATGGATATTCAGTCATGACAGTGGATTTTAAAGTTTATTGGAGGATGATGATCAAGTCGTGATGTTGGAGATTGCTACAAAACAATTACTGGATTTTATGAAAAAAGATGGTTTCTTACATAACTTAACAACTTATTTTAACAGTGTGTATTTGGGTCTTATTTTTATTGTAATATGAATGATCTCTTTCATATTTAAGAACAGGTTACATGTGAAAATACAGTATTCCTAAGTGATTTATTGTACTTTTTTACTAATCAATATTCTATTTTTACATTTTTTATTTTATCGTGATTATCGCAAATTTTGATTTTAAAAAGTTAAAATTGACTAACCCGAAATCGACCCGAAATGACCCGAAAACCCGGACAAACCCGTATTACCCGGGACCCGAAAATACCCGAAACCCGTATTACCCGGGACCCGAAGTGACCCGACCCGAACCCGATCCGAATGACCCGTTTGACAGGTCTACCCTACACGTAATATATAAGGATAATGCCAAATTTGCTTAACATCTAGCAAATAAACAGTTATAAGGTAAATTGTTAATTGAATTATGGGGTGTAGTTATTGTGCTTGAAGATTTTTTAGATTATTTGATTATTATCCACACCTCGCGCGGTTTCGATATAAATGATATTTTATTTTAGCAACTATGTTTAAACATATCAATAAAATGTTTAAAATATTTGTTGAAAACACGCTTATGATGTTGTTAATTTCATAGTATCTCTGCAAACAACTCTTTTAAAAAATATCCAAAATTGGAAAACAAATATCAAAATCTTTAAAATTTTATACTCCAACTTCAACAACTTTTCAATTTTATAAATTTATACATCTGTGGTATATTATAAATACTCAATATTTAAAGTAAATTTAATAATATACTATAAATAATCTCTATTTAAAGTGGATTTTACATCGGGGTGCAAAATTAACGACATCATAAGCGTGATTTGATATTTGAGATTTCGATTTAGATCAAGATCGAGATTTGAGATTGAAACCAATATGAACAACATTTGATCTATGAGATTTGAGATTGAGATTGATGTTAAGATAAAGATTTGAGATTGAGATCGATTTGAGATTTGTGATTGCAATTGAGATCAAGATCGGGGTTTGAGACTGAAATGAGGATTAAGATCAAGACCGTGATTTGATATTGAGATTAAGATTAAGATCGAGGTTTGAGATTGAGTTAAAGGTCGATATCGATATCTGAGATTGTGATCGAGATCAATATTTGAGATTTTCAAATTGAGACCAAGGTTGAGATTTGAGATTGAGATGAAGATGAAGATTTGAGAATTGATATTAAGATTGAGATAAAGATTAAGTTAAGATTGATATTTGAGATTGAGATCAAGACCAAGATTAAGATCGAGATTTGCGATTAAGATTAAGATTCAAATCAAGATTGAGGTTTGAAATTGAAACCAAGATTGAGATTTGAGATTGAGTTAAAGGTTGAGATTGAAATATGGGATTTTGAGATTGAGATCGAGATTAAAATAAAGATTGAGATTAAGATTTGATATTTGAGATTTGAGAGTGAGATTGAGATCGAGAATCGAGATTGAAATTCAAATCAAGATATATATATATATATATATATATATATATATATATATATATATATATATATATATATATATATATATATATATATATATATATATATATATATATATATATATATTGGTTCTATTTTTATAGAATATATTGGTTCTAATTTTATAGATAATCGATTTAACAAAATAATAAGATTTTACATTTAAATATATAAGTGGTATACTATATAAATTTTTTTAAAAAAGATCATACAATCTTGAAACTATGTTATTTATATATTTTTAAATTTGTCATTGATTAATATACGAGACCAAATCCATTAATAAAATGATAAAGTTGGTTTAAATATTTACTACAAAATTATAAATTACTGAATAGAGTAGTAAAATAAATAAATAGTTATAACTAAAAATATATTACATAAAATTTGTTTTTTCAAAATATATAAATAAATTATTAATCTGAATAATAGTTAATTGTAATATGGTGTAATAATCAATCATTTTTTACTAAGTTGTAATAATCAATTCTAATGTAAATGAAATTAATTCCTTGGACAGTATAATTCCCGCTGGTTAATTTTTGGGGGTGCATTGTGAAAGTTAGGCGGGATAATTCCCGCTTCTTATTTTTGTTGGGCGGTAGAGTTTCAGCATTGAAAAAATTGGGCGGTATAATTCCCACTAACCTAGAACCACCGCCTCTCTTCACGTCTCTCTCTTCCTCTCGTTTGGAATGTAGCCGCCTCTTCTGTTCTTCATCGTCACCTCCTTTGCTCAGATTCCCCTCGAGCATCTCCGAGCTCCTGGACCCCTCTCGACCTAGCCTCTTCCTCCCGTTCTCGAGCCTCCCTCCCCGTCAGCTCCCTCCTGTTTCTCCCTCCGTCAGGAGCTCTCTAGCCTCGAGTCCCTCGACTGCCATGGCCACTCTATGTCGGCACCTCCCGACTCCGACACTGCCCAGGCGCCGCCTTCAGCAGCAATCTCCGTCTCCTCCTCCACCTAAAGTCGGCGGCTAAACCCATCATCGATGACTACTCAATCTAGTCTGTGAACGCTACCAAGAGTCAACGATGGTTAGTTCTCCTCCATTGACGCTTCAGATCTGGTTTAGGGATCTTTGGTTCAGATCTAGGTTTTCAATTTTGGTACAGAATTTTCGTTCTGAAGTTTCAATTTTGGTAAAATCTGCCCTTGCACAAGTCGAAGTAGTTAGGGTTTTCGATTTCGAATTTGTTTCTCGCGTTTGTGTTGTTGGTTGATGGCTTTCTAGCATTTTTGTTCTTGAAAATTTCCTACCCGTTAGCTTTCAATTACTATAATCTTGCTTTGCATTTTAATAGCATAGAATTTGAAATAAGAGTTTTAAATAAGAGTTGAAAAGGTGTGATTAAATTTACTCTCAAGGTATGTGCTAGTAATTGTATGAATTTGTGGCTGGATATAAGACATTAGGACCTTCCTGAAACCCTGTTGACATGCCAGAGAAACCCAAGAACCTTGCAAGTGTTGTGAGGGGAGGGGCCTTTGTTCATTTTGTAAACTTATGCATTGTATTCATTTAACATTAGATAATTCTCACAAATCAATCCAGGGAGGTGTTGAAAATGATATGTTATAGCCAAGATAGGCAATTTGTGAAATATTAGAATTATCTTATATCCCATTATAGTTGTCTATGATATTTAACTGTTTAACATATTTAAGTTTTAAAATTTGTAGTTGCTTTGTTGGAGTATGTTCAGTCTGATTTTGAGCTACTTATTCAGCAATGCTCTATCAAACTCATGAGCAGTTTGAGGTATTTTATTATCTTTTTTCAAATCTTGTTGTGATTACTTGAATTTGTAAGTCATGACATACTTTGTTTCCGCGCATTCTAGAGTATCCCTTCATAACTTTGATTATATATTTTTTAAATTCTCTCAGTCATTTTTTATGGAATTGGAAAAAGTTAACACACATCTTATCTTTTCATAGCTCTACGATGGTTGGGCTTGTACAATTTCTGTTTAGGTCCAATGCTGCAAACTCTTTGGTTGAGGTGCTGCCTATCTAGAGTCAAGAGCAGAAGAGAGCCAAACGGTAGAGAATAGTAGTGATGACCCAGGGGTTCTTATACTGCAGGTGCAATTTAAAATCAGCATATCGTTTATACTGGTTGATCCCTTGATAAACACAATTTTTAACCATGATCTATTTTGTGCAGCTTTTGATTGACAACATCAACTGTCCCAATTATAACACATTTACTACTAAAGTTTGATTTAGATATCCCTATTGAACGTACAGTTCTACAACCAAAATTTAATTACATGTACAAATGCTTTATGATATTGAGATGTCGTTTGTTCCTGCATTTGTCTTGAAATTTATGTAGGTTATTTGAACTTGCATTTGTTTGAAGGTTATTCTTAAAATCTTGAACAAATTATTGAGGCCTGAAATCAATGGTTTGCTCCATGAATTTGGCTTCCAAGTTAGTATTTATCTTTGTGTCCATTTTGTTTAAAATATGCAGTGGCTCATGTACGAGTTGTGTGTAGATCCACATACGTGTGGTTCTATGTTGGATCCGTTGAGTGATAGAAAACACCACTTCTTTGTTAAGGTAAACTGTCATTCTTGCCTTCCCACATTTTTTGCATTAGTCATATCCCGGGCATTTACTCTGAAATTGAGATGGTGATCGATGTTTATAAGATTGAACTTTCCTCTTCTCTTCTTCATCTAAAGTTCTCAGTTTTGATGTTCAGTATATTGTGATGTTCTCCACGGTTGTGAAAACTTTTCCCTCAATATTATTGGATGCATGGATTTTTTTTAATGGTGTATGTTGTTCTGCAAAGTCTACCAATTTCAATGTGTTGCTAACTCGTTTTGTTTTGCTGTAAGAGCACACGAGACGAGATCGGATTCAAAGTAATCAAGGAGATGATTTTGAACCCTTTATCTACAAAGGGCTCTATGTTACAAGGAGCACAATAATGCACATGGAGAATGAAACGAGAGGAGACTAACTGACTCACAGGGAAGTATGAGACTTTTGACATCAACACAACAAAATAGTATATGTGGCTGCTGCTTGTCGATAGGCCTACAAGGATTGGTCAGAAGCCACAAAAAAATATAATTTGGAAAAAAAAACTTAGAAATAAGACAGTCGTTCCCCTCCACACCACCAGCTTGCTGCATTCGTCCACTGGATCGCTCATCCCCGACATGGAAGGGTTCCTGCAATGGAGGGCTGTCGATTTGGGGTATGAGAAGGAGGAATTATATATTTTCTCCCATTTTTTTCATTTTGTACACTATGCCCTTATTCCAGTTTTTAAATTTATAAAAATTACCCTGTAGTTTTAGAATGTATTCTAACTTGCGTTAAATCTTAAAAATTCTCAATGGTTATCTCAAAATCTGACACTCATATTTGGAGGAGGTCCTGAAAAAGATAAATTATGTAAATTGAAGTAATAAAAAAATCAATTTTATATATTATCCGATTGGGATGTAACAAGCAGGTCGATGTTAGATTGGAAATTGGAAAAATGCTCTTCTGTAAAAAAAAAACTATAGAAATTGGTATTGGTGGAAAATAGTTCACATGGATCCCGAGTGTGAGCCGTTAGATTAATGTAAACGGACTATCAAGATCTCTTCCCATTAAAAAATCCTCAAAGTCTTTAATAATTGTCTATACTTTTGGCTGAATTTTTTTAAGAAAATGACTTTTCCTGATTGCTATATAAGCACCCATACTTTATGTTTTTGTTAAAATCAGCACCCTAAGTCTTTAATAATTGTTCATACTTTTCTTTTTTATTCCAAATCAGCACCCTACACGTAATACATTTCTTGGCAATATTCATAAACTTAAAAAGCAAAGAGAATCCAAATTCATAAAATATATACGAATGAATAAAATCTAATATCATAAATCTTATTCATGTAAAAGTTAAACTCTAAAACTTTAATGGTCAAATTACCATCAAGAAGGGAAAAAAAAAGAGGGAACCAAAACTGTACAATTGGTACTTATCGTAACTCGATGCCATTAACGAGAGTTTGAATTATTATTTTTCGCCGAACTCGGGATTTTATTATAATTCGATCCCATTTAAATAAAGGTCAAATAACTTACATTGTGTTAAAAAACGTGAATATATGACCGACTTTTATAATATAAGTGAAATAAACAGAATTATTAAAAAACGTGAATTATAAATTATGTTCATTAATTAAACTAAGTTAAAAAACGTGAATTTGATCAAATATTTGTTCGACTCTGTGATTTTATAGTAACTCAATGCCCATTAACGAGAGTTTAAATTATTATTTTTAGGCGAGCTTGAGATTTTAGGATAATTCGATCTTGTTTAAATAAAGGTCAAATAACTTACACTGTGTTAAAAAACGTGAATATATAACCGACTTTTATAATATAAGTGAAATAAACAGGATTATAAAAGAAAAAACTTGAATTATAAAGTATGTTCATTAATTACACTAAGTTAAAAAATTTAATGAATTATAAAAAAATAAAGTTGAATTAAAACTTAGGTCTTAGCCGAAAAGAAAAAAATAAATAAATTATACACGAAAGCCTAACCCTATAGTGTAGGGTTTGGGGTTTGGGGTTAGGGTTAGGGTTTGGGGTTTAGGGTATTTTGATCGATATAGGTAGTTTAGTTTGATCATTTTTTTTTCAAATATTAAACTAAAATGCAAAGTTTATTAAATATATTTTCTCGATTCATTGAGAGAGTGCTTTGATTGATCGAGACATTTTAATTCAATCAACATAATTTTGAAATTTGTCACTGAGATTTGAAATGAAGATTAAGATCAAGCTCGACAATTTGATATTCAGATTTTATATTTGAGACTTGAGAGTGAGGTTCGATATTTGAGATTAAGTTTGAGATCGCGATTTGAGTTTTTTCCTTGAGATTTGAAATCAAGATTAAGATCAAGATCGACTTTCGATATTGAGATTTTATATTTGTGAATTGAGAGTGAGAGTTGATATTTGAGATTGAGATTAATATTGAGATTTAGGTTGAGATCAAGATTTGAAATTTGTAAATGAGATTTGAAATCAAGATTAAGATCAAGATCGACGTTTGATATTGAGATTTTATATTTTAGAATTGAGAGTAAGATTTGATATTTGAGACCGAGTTAATGGTTGAGATCGAGATTTGAGATTGAGATCAAAAATCGAGATTTGAGATTGAGAACAAGACATACGAGTTCATAAGTTTTAGTTGAATAAATTTATATAAGTTTCTACATATATAAAAACTATAATAATATAAGTTCACAATTAACTAATCCATACTAATAATATCAAATTTCACAATTTCTAAAAACTATACTAATATGAGTTCATAAGTTATAATTTATATAAGTTTCTGCATAAACTCATAGTTTTCGATTGAACTAATTTATACAAGTTCCTACACATACAAAAAGTATTCTAAATGTTAGGTTTCTATTCGATCATTAATATTTATTACTCTATAAGCTATAATAATAAATTTATAATATAAATCGAATTAATCCTTTTTTAAATGAATTATAATAATATATTTAAAATTTATATTGCTATATATATACACTGTTTTAAATATAAAAATGATATAAATTAGTCGATATGCACAAAAAAAAAGGAATCCATCTATTTTCAAATTCAATCAAATTTCACAATTTCATAACTATTTGTATGTTCAAATATAACTCAATCTCATAACTCTTATTTATATAAACTTATTGAAAAATCAGTGTATAAACTTATAAATGCTATTTATATTATAAACTTATACAAACTAACATTCATAAATAAAAACTTATATAACCAAATTTAATTCAGTTAACTAAATCCATATTGATAAGATCTATATTATAAACTCATAGTTTTATGTTTAACTAAATTTATATATGTTCCTACATGTTAGGTTTACTTGTATATATAAGTTCCTACATGATAAGCTCTATACAAACTAATATTCACAAGTTTTACTTTAATAAATTTATATAAGTTCTTACACATATAAAATTATACTAATATAAGTTCAAAATTGACTAAACTCATACTATTAAGATCTATATTATACATACTTATAGTTTTTGGTTGAACTAAATTTATACAAGTTCCTACACATGCATATAAATCGAATTTATTAATATTTATTACTCTATTAAGTTTTGATAAATCGAATTAATCTTTTTTTTTATAAATAAATTATAACAATAAATTTATAATTTGTGTCTATACATATATACTACTTTAAATATAAGAATATGTAAAGTAGAATCAATCTGAACCAACACTTTCTTCATATCTAATGGTAGAAGAGGTTGATCCGTTGCTCTTCTTATCAACCAATAAACATCTCTCATACTAATCTGAGAACCATTGATTAATTTTAATCTAACGGTCGAGACTTTACTTTCACCGAGCACACGGATCTACGCTACTTCATCTGATTCTCTCTCGCTCGCATCTTATCGTCTCCCAAACCCCAAACCCTCGCTTCCTCCTCCTCCTACCAATCTCATGGTCCTCCCGCCGCCATGCCGGCCGAGTCCAACCCCTACGTTTCCTCCTCTCCCTCCCGACCTCCCTCTTCCAAGGCCTACTCTCGCTTCCATCCTCTCTCCTCCGCTAATACGACCGCCGGTGATGGAGCCAGATTCGGAGAACGGACCCGCCTACAAGCCTCCTTGCAAGCCCATTCTCGCCGGATCGCCTTCTCTGTTCGCTCTCTCTGGCAGACACCACTCTACGCTCTCTTTGCAACAGGTATGCTCTCCTCTTCTCTTTTCCATTCTTTCTTTGCTTCACTTGATTAATTTTGAGACTCTTGATTTGCAGTCGAGTTTTCTTTCCAGCCGTACAAGGAGAACCCTCTCCTCGGCCCTTCTTCTAGTGCGTAAACTATCTTTCTCTCGATGTTGCTTGATCCGTTTGAATTTTTTTGATTTGTTTGCTTTTGCTGTTCTCGTTGAATTTTTAGGGCTTATTATTGAGTCTGATTTTGGCGTTTGCGATTGATTACGGAATTTCATATGATATGGAATCATGATCAAATGAGACCCATCTATGCATTTCTTACTCTCAATTACAAACGACGAGTATTCAAATTGAAGCTTCTAGGAGGAGACTTAATTGATGCGGTGGTTTGTTGACGCTGATATCTTGATATCTTATAGAAATATTTTGTTTAGAAAACTAATTCCATTTCACTGTTTATAAAAGTCAAAGATGTTTTGTTTGTAGTCGTGAACTATTGATGTTGATGATGTGGGATCGAGAATGGAGTGTTGTCATATGTGTTGCATAAGTATTTATCAGAACGATAGTTACTAGAATATATACTTGATACCGTAGCTACTCATATAGTTATGTGCATCTCCCTGTCCAGTGTTTCCATATGGCCATTGGGTTCGAATAATTTCCTTGCAGTTGTAATTTGAAAGAGAATTGCGGGTTTAGGCATCCTAGGTTGGCACTGCTTTCCCATTTCTCTTACTCTTATAATTCTAGTTCCTAGTTGCACGGCCTAAAATTTCTTTTGGCATGCTGGAAAAGATGGGGCCCTTGACGTGAGCAAAGTTGTTAAGCAGCACCAAATATGGTGTCTAATAAGTTGCATTTGGTTACATGGTGGAGTTTTCCATATACTAGCCAATGGGATAAGCCTCCTCATCATCGGAATTCGAATGGAACGAGAATTTGGGTGGGGTATGTAGTAAATATTTCGCATGATGTTCCATATATTGTCTCACTTTCTCTTCATTCTCAGTACAAACAATTTTCATCCTCTTGATTAGTGAAGAGATTAATGTTAGAATAATTACATAAATGTAGGATGTGTGTTTTTGAAAGAAACAGTTGTATAATTTTGTATAAATGGAGAAAGTTTTAGCTTGAACATCATTTTAGTGATTAGTTTTTCTTCTTTTAATTAAATTTCAAAATCCCGAAAGCTTGTGGTTTGTGTGCTCTCCGTTAGTTGTTCAGCAATGTTAGTATTTATTTGAGTTTCACTTGGAAATATCAGCTAGGGCTGCCAACTTCTTCATTTCAATTATGTTTATCAGTTGTTGTTTAGTGGCTTGTTTTTATTCAATTGCTCCAATTTGGTTTAACATTACTGTGATTGTGGTAATTTTGTCTAATTTAAGTTTGAGGCTTTTCTCTTCCACTAGAAGTTCTATAAAAAGGGAATTGAAATGAATTTAGTCTAATTTAAGTTTGCTCTAATTCAGTGTGCTGTGAAGATCTCTGTCTGTCTAAAAAAAATTACAATGCTTTTCAAGAAATGTCTAGGGTATGCAGATTGTAACCGAAGCATCCCAATAACAACACATGTTGCTTATGTTGGAAACAGAACTATGGAAATGGGAAGATTAGAAAAGAAATTGGATAAATTCAGTTTTTTATTAACAAATATAAGAAATATGAATGCTGAAATATAAGATGATAGATTGACAGATGATAAACTAAAAACCAAAAATATATTGGACGTTGTCAATGAAGGTGATGGTTGAATTCAGAGTGATTGAATATTTGAATGACTTGAGCAATGTGTTAGTTTCGTTTGCAAGGTAGAAATTTATACTATTATTTTATTTAAGCCTATTAGCTCAAATGATAGAGCAATGTGTTTATACACAAAGATGTGGGTTCAAATCCTGCATAGGCTACTATAATAATCAGGTAACAATCACCACAATACATATTTACTTCGGTTCACAAATTCACCACGGTTCAAATCAATTACCACACGACCTATATACTAGTCCTATAATATAGCATAATCTTTAACGTAGAGGGATGTCTAACCTTGTAGTATAGCATAAATATATGATATACATTTGGTCAAAAAACTATATACTAGTCCTATAGTATAGCATAATCTTTAATGTAGAGGGATGTCTAACTTTGTAGTATAGCATAAATATATGATATACATTTGTAGTATAACTTTGTCGTGTGGATGAGAAGAATACCAATGAGCCAGATAGTGTCATTGCTTTATTCGTCATTTCTTTTTATCTTCAAATCCTATTGTTATGGCTTCAGAACAATGCCCGCAGGCTTATCGGCAAGCTGCTGCCAGACATATAAAAAAATCTTTTAAATAGAAATACAAGTTTGTTTCTTAAATGTTTTCTTATATTTAAAAAATAATAATATACATTTGTGAAAAAACGAGATTTGTGTAGTTATTAATTTATTAAAAAAAAGGTAAATAATTTTTAAAGAACATCTTTTTAGAAACGGTATTTTAAAAGAATTCATTATAAATTTTATATGTATACACAAACAAATGGCCGCAGGCCTATCGGCAAGCCGATGCATGTTATTTTATTTTTGTTAAATATTTTCGTATTAAAACTAAAAATATATAATATATATTTGTGGAAAAAGCTTTTTAGTAAAATTAGTTATTAAAAAAAAGTGGACCATTAACGAGAGTTTAAATTATTATTTTTAGGCGAACTCGGGATTTTACGATAATTCGATGCCGTTTAAATAAAGGTCATATAAATAACTTACATTGTGTTAAAAATGTGAATTATATGACCGACTTTTATAATAGAAGTGGAATAAACATAATTATAAAAAAACGTGAATTATAAAAAAATGTTAATTATAAATTATGTTCATTAATTATATTAAGTTAAAACATAAGGAATTATAAAAAAAATAAAGTCAAATTTTAACTTGATCCTAGCCGAAAAGGAATAAATAAATAAATTACAAGGGGAAGCCTAGTCCTAGTAGAGTGTAGCCTTTTAAATAGGGTAGATCTAAAAAGCTAATCTACCTTTTCTTATTTTTCTTTTTTTTTTAATTATATTTTCAAAATGACCAAAATATACCTAGGTAACCCAAAATTTGGGTAAGAGAATCACCCTCCCTTTTAAAAGGCGGATGGGATCCACTGTCACAAAGGGGACAGCCCCTGCTGTCCCCTCCCCTCCCCGGTTATTAGAAAAAAAAAAAGAAAAATTAATTAAAAAGAAAAAAAGGAAAAAGAAATATAAAAAATGGGGGTTTGTGTGAGGAGGACAGGGGCACATACAGTGGGGGAAGAGGGACAGCAGATCTTCACCCTTTAAAAGGGCCAAGTGGCGTGTGGAGCTTGTGTAGTCTTGTCCTGTGCAAAATTGCATTGCAGCGTTCGAGACATGGACGACGTCGTTTGGCTTGGCACGTGAATAAAACTCCTGCTTTTCCTCGATTTTCGCGTCAATGAATCCACTTTTTGAGATGCTTGCAGTTGAATCTTACTCGAATTCATGCCATTTAAATTTTTTTTTCCCTTTTTTTTTTCCACTTGGCATCTCTATGAACCCAAAGGTTCACTGATGGAGATGCTCTTAGCATGATACTGCATGAAATGAGTGGGCCACTTCCGGAAAAAAAAAAAAGAAAAGAAAAAGCGGCGTATAAAACGATACGCAGACGGCCCACGTCATCGTCGTTCACCGCCATCGTGCTTTCAGTTTTAGTAGCGACTCTCCGAGTCTCAACTTTGTGCGACTTCCAAACGACGATTCCCACATTTCTCTCCTCCCGCCTGCGTTGTTCAGTCAGTCCAATCCGGTAAATCCATTTTCAATTCCAAATTCGGAATTTTAGGGTTTGTTTCCGCTTTCTACACTTGTATTCAATCTCTTTCTCGAATTTGTTAATTGTTTGGATACGGAGCGATTGGTTCATTTATTGATTGAGTGATTGAGTGATAGCTCATTGCTTCATAGTTCCTCTCCAATGGTTTCCACTGGTAACCACAGTAATCAAGGCGGTCCTCCGTTTGATTTGAACACACTCTTCAAACCTCCGAACATGGCCGCTCCAAACCCTAGCAATTCCGGATACCCCCCGAGTCCATCTGCCTCTTATCCTCCCCCTTCATACTCCTTTGCACCCCAAAATCCCACCTTTTGCCATAATCCGTTACCTCCTCTTCAGCCTAATCCGACTGCCCCTCCCCTAATTCCTAATCCCGGTGCTTGCCTGATGGCCTTGCTTGGTACTCCGCCCACTAGTCATGGGGTTTCTCCCCAATCCAGTGCTCCTCAGCCTCCTCCTGTTCAGCCTTCTTCTTCTGGGGTTTCAGAGGTTCTGGTGACTTCCTCACATTCGGTGCAGCCACATCATGATACAACTGCTGCAATTTGTCAACCTCCCCTGCGCTTGCCTAGTCATAAGCTCCCCAGCGGGCGTCATCTGGTCGGTGAGCGCTTTGTATATGATGTGGATGTTAGATTGCAAGGAGAAGTACAACCTCAGCTTGAGGTTAGTCCCATCACAAAGTACCAGTCCGATCCTGAACTCATTCTGGGATGCCAAGTTGCAGTTAACAACACTTACATTTGCTATGGGCTTAAAATGGGAAACATTCGTGTCCTCAACATAAATACTGCCTTGCGCGCTTTACTTCGAGGTCACACTCAGGTTTGTCCTCAATATAAATTTTGTATAATTTTTTATTTAGTTGGTTGTATAGTTAGAGCTGGACACCATGGAAGCTAAAAACAACTTTTTATAGATCTTATTTTGGAAGGATGCATGCATGTGTTGGGCATGACAATTGTACTTAGCTGGTTCTGAATATGTATTTGCAATTGAATGCATGTTTTACTTTCTATTTTTGCCTTTTGATTTTGAAATCATATGACTTTGGGTGAGGCTTGTTTTGGTTTTATTTGCTATGAGCCCACAACTTTCTGGTCGGCTCCGGTTCGTAGGTGTGAAATCCTAAATTTGGGAGATATTCGTAGGGGGAGAGGTAGACCTAAGAAGAGTTGGCTGGAGGTTATCAGACATGATCTTATTCTGCTGAGCCTATTGGAGGATATGACTTCGGATAGAGACCACTGGAGGAGGAGCATTCGAGTTGCTGATGTTTAGTGTCATTTGCTTTGGTTTTGGTCTGAGTTGTGTTCTCGTGCCATTGTTTACTTTCTTGCTTCTTCCTTGCGCCTCCTCTTTTCTATTCCCTGCTGTCTCTGCTTCCTACTTTGAGTCATACTACTATGTGGTTATTGCCCTATCGTTCTGGGTCTACCGGAAACACTCTCTCGATCTATTCGGGGAACGAGTGCGTACATCCTGACCCCCCAGACCCCGCTGTATAGCGGGATATACTGGGTTGTTGTTGTTGTTTGTATTTGTTCGGGATATATTGACCTGAGCTGTGGAGGAAATCTATAACTGTAATGTGAAGTTGACTTTTAGGCATTTAGACATGATCCTGTTTAACTTTTAGGCATTTAGACATGTCATGTGAAGTTGACTTGTTATATTCAAGTTGTGCCATGTGTGATTTATCTTTGCGTGTTTTGTTCTTATGTCCAATTTGACTGACCGCCAAACCTCATATGGGGAACAAAGTCATAGCATTCATTGGAAAAGCTGTTCTATTTCGAACATCTAGTCCGTGGCCATAAGTTTGTGTTGACGGTTGCCATAGTGTTCTCTTTAAAATTCCACAAGAGCTGTATAATCAACATGCAAGGAACTAGATCCACAAATAAACTCGATATCAACAGTTTAAGTGCTCTGTATTATCTTTTCATTGCTGTAAGTGCTTTTATTAATAAAGCTGGAAGAGTCAACACTTACGTCTAGGTGATGCTCTTAATTTTCACTTTTACAAAGCACGGAGGATATACTTTGATTTGCGAAATAGATGCTGTTCTTGTTCATTTCTTTTTGATAATCAGGTTAATCGATGCATGAAAGTATTTTATTGTCTTTCCTGTTATCAAATTCTTCTTTATAGCATCTTCTTTTTTATAGGAGTATGTATTTTCCTCCTCCTTTTTTGTTGGATCTGGTGGCTGGTGCTGTATTCCTCAATTTCTAATTTTTCTCTTTAATAACTTTTATGCACGACTGTGTCTAATTACCTTTCCACTCTGTAGAGGGTCACCGACATGGCCTTTTTTGCGGAGGATGTTCATCTTCTAGCCAGGTATTTTTCTAATCGAGAAAACTCATTTCTGTAGTGGTATGTCTATGAGTTAGCTTAAATTTTCTTTCCAGTGCAAGCGTAGATGGAAGGATGTATGTGTGGAAGATCTCTGAAGGTGCTGATGAGGAAGGTACGCAACAAATTTCAGCCTATGCTGTTGTTGCCATTCACATAGTTGGGGAGGATGGACCTATTCATCCAAGAGTTTGTTGGCATTGTCACAAACAAGTAAGCATTGTACATCCCCTGAAACTTGAAAGGGATTTTGTTGTCTCTCTTTTGTTTGCTAAAATTTTGGCACCTCTATATACCTTCAGTTATTTGTTATTATTTATTTATAATGGTTGCCACCCTAATTCACAGTAACTTCCCTTTATAGGAAATTCTGGTTCTTGCGGTTAGTCATTATGTTCTAAGGATTGATACTACAAAAGTTGGCAAGGGGGAAGCCTTTACTGTACAGGAGCCTCTCCATTGTTCTCTTGACAAAATGATTAATGGTATACAGCTTGTGGGTAAACATGATGCTGAAGTGACTGATCTGTCTATGTGCCAGTGGATGAAGACTCGTTTAGTTTCTGCCTCAAAAGATGGCACGGTTTGTTCTGTCTTCTTCTTTCTTTCTTTTTTCCTGTCTGAACTCTGAATAGGTTGTGGCTGTTAGAATAGTTAGATTGTTATAACCTTGAATATAGGGTCCTCTCCTAAATTAATGTCATACAAACTTGATGCTGAAACTCAAAAGAGCTAAAATTCCATATTTGTGTAAAAAAAGAAAGTTGTGTAATCTTGTTTTGTCTACCAGACTTCAGACCTTGAGAAGCAAAGTACTTGCAATAGGTGGAGTGGAGCTATTCTTTAATCACAGTTACTACTCCCTCCACCAAAATAAATGTCGTTCTAGTAGAAATTTCTTATTCCAAATTATTTGTCGTTTCGATACTAGTCAGTTGTTTGCTGTTAGGGCATTTGGGGATATCAATTTCATAATGTGAACATTGTCATTTCATCCCTAATTAATCTGACACAGCAGATAGGGATGTGGTGAGATGATATGTACATGTAGCTGAACATATGTAAATAGACGTAAACTCTCTTCACCCCATATATAAACTAGATTACATCTGAAGCTTCTGGTTGCTCAAAGTTTGGCTTATATCTTGTTTGAAAACATCTAAATTTGTGTACTTTTCTGGATAACTCATATCAAAGCTGTTTAGCAACCGTCTATTTTTATTTTTTTCTTTACAATTATGTATTTGACTCGTCTGATTGAATTCTCTTGACCTCAGATAAAGATTTGGGAAGATCGCAAATCACAACCGCTTCTAGTGCTAAAGCCTCATAATGGCCAGCCAGTCGATGCAGCTATCTTTTTAAGCGCTCCTGATAGTCCTGAACATATCATTCTTATAACTGCAGTATGCCCCATCTTCCTTACAATATTGATCTCTTAATATAGTAGATTGGCATTTTATGGACCTTTTTTGCACCTTTTGTTTTAGTCCTTTCTATTATTTGTTGATAAAATGATAATATTTCTGCCTTCCCTTTGGTTCTATAAAATGCATCCTTTTACCCTGGTCCTGGATACTTCTCAAATTTGCTTTATTTCTTCTATATTCTGATGTGATGTATCCTCGACTATCAATATCTCTTTACAGGGACCACAAAATCGGGAAGTGAAGTTGTGGACAACATCAAGCAAAGACGGCTGGTTGCTGCCTAGTGAAGATGAGTCATGGCAGTGCTTACAGACCCTAGAACTGAAAAGTTCTGCTGAACAACGGGTTGAGGAGGCGTTCTTTAATCAAGTGATAGGATTACCCCAAATCGGCCTTCTTTTACTTGCAAATGCTAAAAAAAATGCTATATATGCTGTACACCTGGAATATGGAGCTAATCCTGCTGCTACTCGTATGGATTACTTGGCAGAATTTACCGTGACAATGCCAATTCTGAGTTTCACTGGCACTAGTGACGTATTACCTCATGGAGAGGATGTGGTTCGAGTATATTGTGTCCAAACACATGCAATTCAGCAGTATGCTTTGAACCTATCTCAGTGTTTACCCCCACAAATTAAAAACTTTGGATTGGAGAGCTCAGATCGCAGTGTTTCTCGTGATATCACACAGGGAATTTCTATTTTGGAGCCATCTGAAAGAAAAGCTTGTGATTTTGAGTTGGGTATGTCGGGGCCCAGTCCTAGTAATCCGTCTGATATTCCTGAGCCCTCTCCTGAGATCAAGCGGGTGCTGAGCTTTGCTTCCGACTCTGCACTTTTGCAAGAAAACCCCACTTCAAGAGTGGATTCTAATCCAGTTGCCTTGTTGGCAGTAACTAACCGCGTTGATGTATCTAGTGAATCACCTTCTACTCCTGAAAGCCCTAGGTTGTTGCGGAAGCCTAGTGACATTTGTGTTGACCAAGCTGTTACGGACTACCCAGTTGTCAGGCAGATAGATAGTTCTAAAATGAATCTCCATAGTTTACATTCTACAGATAGTGATAACATGACTGCACAACCAGAAGTTAATTCCCCTCCCCTGTTCAAGCACCCTCCTTATCTCATTACTCCTTCAGAGATCATTATGGCTACATCCTCCTCAGATACTACTGTTGCTGAGAGCAAGAATGAGTCAGAAGCTAAGATTCAAAAACAAGATGCAGTTGTTAATAACGATGCCAGTAATATGGAGCTGGAGGTTAAAGCTGGGTTCGTTCAGGAAGGTAACGTGAGCACCCAGGTAGAGCCTCAAATCCATACAAGGAAAGAGAATTCGTTTTGTTCTCAAGCATCAGAGCTTGGAGCTGATATGAGTAGAGAATCTTGTATGTTACCTACCGAAGTGTATATCTTGAAAGAAGCACAGAATAGCATCATGGAGGCCCTAGCTCAACCTTCAAATTGTGGCAAAGAAGTCTGCAAAACGGTGAATGATGTAACTAGAAAATCAGCTGATTTTGGTGCTTCTGCATCAGCTCCTTCTGCATCAGCCCATATATCAAAGAGTAGAAAACAGAAGGGAAAAAATTCTCAAGCAATTTGTATGAAAGCCTCATCTCAAATTGCCTATAACTCAGCAGGTCCACTAAATGATACTGCTGCTGCTTTAAAGTTGCCCTCTGCTGAAGCTGCCCTTTTGCAATTATCTTCTATACAAAAGATGATGGAACAGGTAACTTGGTTATTCTTTATAGAGTTTTGGGTTTTTGCTGAGTTTTGACTGCCCTAGCTTCTCCCAAATGGTTTTATTGGTCATGTGCTATCCTTTTCCCCTCATTTTTTCATCACCTCCAAATTGTCAGTGCCATATTCCTATACAGATGTGATGTGATCTTTCGTCTAAATGTATGCCTATGTTTCTGTGTTCTAATGCTGGTGTTTTTTTTTGCCTGTTCTTTGTGTAGCTTGTAACTACTCAAAAGGAAATGCAGAAACAAATGCCTTTGGTGGTTGATGTCCCTGTTGCCAAAGAAAGTAGAAGATTGGAGGTAGCTCTTGGGCGGAGCATCGAGAAGGCTGGAAAGGCTAATGCGGATGCTTTGTGGGCTCACATGCAGGAGGAGTTTGCAAAACTTGATAAGTTAATATGGGAACGTACCCAACAAATGACAACTTTGGTAACAAATTGTTTCAATAAGGATTTAATGCCTGTTTTGGATAAAACAATGAAGAAGGAAATGGCTGCATTGAGCACAAACATAGCTCGATCAATCACTCCAGTTATTGAGAAAACTATTTCTTCTGCAATTAGTGAGTCATTTCAGGTTAGACTTTTTGAGCTGTATCTCTTTTTGAGAAAATTCCTTTCATAATGCATGTGTCTTTAAAGACTAGTGATCAAGCTCAATAATTCAATGCAGAAAGGAGTTGGTGATAAGGCTGTGAATCAACTAGAGCGATCAGTTAATTCAAGAGTTGAGGCTATCATTTCTAGGCAAATGCAAGTGCAGTTTCAAACTTCTGGGAAACAGGCACTTCAGGTATTCTTACCTTCTATGTCAAGGATGCATGACGACATTTGCAAATCCTATTGATAATTGTTTCCCTTTTCATTATGAATATTGAATGCACAGTACTTTTTAGCTTACTAGGATTATGTCCAAAAGTAATTGTGAGGATTAGTCTTCTTTTCATCAGAGTGCTTTATTTTGCTCCCTTCAGCTTAAGATCCAGCGAAAAAAGATGAAAAAAAAATACAAAAATTCTAGTAGACTAATTAATGAAATCAGAGTCAAGGGTTATTGATAAAATTGTTCTCAGTTAAGTAGGCTCTTGTTAGAATTCTATAGAATGAGCCTCTTGATCAGAATGGAACCTTGGACCTTGGTGATTGCCTACCAAACAAGGCATTTTGCCAGCGCTGCCCTTTTGAAGCAGCTAGAGGATGCATTTGGAAAAAAGAGCTTATACGCACTCTCGTGTCTGTTTGAGCTTCCGTTTGCATTTTCCATACTGTGTGGATTGTTGCTGGAGAACCTCGATCTGATCTTCTGATTAAATTGTATCAACTACTACGTTTGCTCTCAAGATCAGGTCAAGCATCGAATATCTTCGATTCTGTTAAACAATGATTATCATTTAGTTTTCTTTTTCAAGTTAAACTCTAGAGGATAACTTATCCACTTGGCTCAATAACTATTAGTGTTTGCTGCCTTCTTTTTGTTGGTTTCAGCCTATATAATGCTCAATACCCAAAGTTTTCTACAATTTTCCATGAATACAAGAGTAATGGACATGAATTATTCTAAATTAATATTGAAGAATCCATTGATCACTTCATGGACATGATGGAATAGCAAGTGACATTTTCTGAGAAATTTAACCGTGGGCAGGAGGGGCTAAAGTCTATTCTTGAAGCCAGTATCGTCCCTGCTTTTGAGCTGTCGTGCAAAGCAACGTTTGAGCAAGTAGATGCCGCCTTCAGGTGGGGAATGGCTGAGCACATGACAGCTGCTCAGCATCAAATTGAGTCTGCCCATTCTCCATTGGCTATGAGCCTCAGGGTACGTATTTGTATGCTTTCATGATCCTGTGAATGCACTTAATGTTTTAGGTTTGGGTGGCTTTGAGATGCAGAAATTCCATATAATCCATCCCTTTATGGGATGCTTACTGTAGTTGTATTTTTGTGAAGATTTATTTCTTCAGAATTCTTTGTCCAGATTTGCAGTAAAATAAAATAAAAGCACGACTGTTGCAGCTATAAAAGACAAGTGCTCTAAGTATAAAAAATCTTCTAACCTGTTTTCTGTGTTGTTTTTACAGGAAACAATCAACTCAGCTTCATCAATTACTCAATCCCTGAGTGGGGAATTGGCTGAGCAGCGAAAACTCGTTGCTTTTGCGGCTGCAGGTGCCAACTCGGGATCATTATTGCCCTTGTCTCAACTAAACAATGGGCCTTTAGTTATACCCAAGGTTTTAATTCTTTATAGGAGCATTTTTATGAAAACTGAATCTCTTTGATCAGATAAGTTGACTGTATGGTCCCATCATCTTGTTTGCATCATAGGTTGAGGAACCATATGATCCTACTAAAGAACTCTCCAGGCTGATATCTGAACACAAATACGAGGAAGCTTTCAGTACTGCACTGCAGAGGAGTGATGTGTCCATTGTCTCATGGCTATGCTCTCAGGTATTTTCTTTTTCACCAGAAGTGAAGAGTCATGTTGTTTCAGGTTCATTGAACACCTTTTTCAGTTTGAAACCTTTTCCCCTTGAATAGTTTTGCTTGTCAATTTTCCTGTTATATAGATTTTTGGCAATATATGATAATCTAGTCGAAGGCTCTTTTAGTAGATGAGGATGAAATTATTCAAAGTGTTTTTGTCCCCCTGGGGAATATTAAACGAACTCCATATTGGGCAAACACTTGTAGCCGTACTTGGTTTTAATGGACAAATTTTTGTTTTTCAATTGTATCTCCCAGGTTGACTTGCAAAAGCTATTGTCTACCAATCCCCTTCCTCTCAGCCAAGGAGTACTGCTTTCTCTTCTTCAGCAACTTGCTTGTGATATCACCAACGAAACGCCAAGAAAACTGCAGTGGATGACAGATGTCGCTGCTGCCATGGACCCAGGAGACCCAGTGATTGCTATCCATGCCCGCTCAGTCTTTGAGCAGGTCTACCAGATACTAAACAACCATCGGAGCCTCTCGACCACTTCTACCACAGAACTTGCCAGTGTCCGTGTCGTCATGCATGTCATCAACTCAATGCTGATGACATGTAAGTAACTTTGTCAGGAGAAATTTCCCATGTAGAGTTGTCTTTTCAGTTTTGGGTTCTTGGACTGGAATAGATGACTGGGAGGTAGAAGGTAAATGTACTCAACTAGGATTTTGGCATTTTGATTTTGCAAATATTAGAGGGGCTAAAAAGGAGATTTTTAGGTATTTTGCAAATATTAAAGGGGCTAAAAAGGATTTTTAGGTTGAAATTTTAACAAGGTAACAGGGAGTTTAGATTGATTACAAGTATATAATTCATGAGATTTCAGTGAAATTGGTTTTCAGGTTGTTGCTTCATTTTTTATTTTTTATTTTCACACGGTGAACTTTTCACAAATCAATATCAATATCTAATCTAATAGTAGTATATACTAAAACAACAGCCGGAGATGTCACATGGAACTCGAGAAAAGGGACATTTAATTAATATCATATTAGAGACGTGTTGGCTTTCTCAAGTTGTACCTATGGTTGCACTCAAGATGAAGCGTATGAGATAGAGGATGAGGTATGTTCATAGCACTCGCAGATTCGTTTGGAACCACATAATAGAAGGATCAAGGATGTGATTCGAGTGCTGAAATTTTGATCTTGTTTTTTTAGTTGTACACAAAGCATGGCATACTAGGTTTTTCTCCCTCTTACACCCCCAATTCTTGTGATCAAGAAATTCCTCTCTTTTGCTGTTGTAGTGGCATACTCCATCTTACACCTTAGCATCCGGACGCATATAGGAGCATATGACTAGGGCTGGCAAATGGTACAGAAATTACCATACCAACCACGTACCAACCACAAACCGACTATGTTGGTAACCATACTTGTGGTAACCAACATGGTGGTAACCACATGAAGATGGTACGGTAATGGTAATGAAATCTGAATACCATGGTTACCAAGTATATATATTAATTTTTTTATTTAATGTTTTATTGTTATTACTTTTAAGTTTTAAGTTTGTAATTTATATTTTGTGTTTTGATTTTGACCTAAATTGGTCCTTTTTACTTTTTCTAATAGAAACAGTAGGAACATTTTGAATGTTTGAAGACTTTGAACTCGTTTTGTTTGAACTTGCAGGAACATTTTGAATGTTTGAACAATTGAACTTGATTTGTTTTCAAGACTTTGAACTTGGTTGGTTTGAATTGGTTTGTATTTTAGGTTGTGAACTTGATTTATTTGAACTTTTAATAGGTGGTAATCATATTATTTTTCGTAACCATATTTTTTCGTTCGATAACTTTGATGACTACCGGAAAGTAGCCAAGGGGTTTCAAAAAAATACAATCAGAATTACAGCTTGGTAACCATGGTAATGTACCGATGGTAACCACAAGTCGTGGTTACCACATATGCGGTAACCATGGGTATGAAAATTTGCATACCGCCAGTTTGTGGTTGGTACGTGGTAATCACCATTTTTTGGTGGTTACCGTACCATGCCAACCCTACATATGACATAACCTCGACACATCATGAAGAGCTCACTACGTCGCCTCAGACAATAGCATTTGAGCTTAGGTAATATCCTCGTCACATCAAACTGAGGTGACTACTACTCCTCCTCACATCAGGTCGAGCCTCAGGCCAACAGAGTTGCTCCAATGGCAAATTGAACAATTGAAATCTACTCTGAATGATCAATTTCAAGGGATGATACCATACTTGATAGATCGACTGAAATCTACCAAAAAAAAAAAAAAAAAGAAGGGGTGAGATCTTCAACATTTGAGGGTGCTCGTTCAATCTCTTAGGCATATTTGAAAATACTTTTTAAAAATGAGAAGCACTTTTTGAAAAAAATTGTCAAGTCTTTTATTCACCAAATTATATTTTGGGATTTTTGACTGTTTCCCTAGAAAAGAAAAACACCAAAAGCATAGCAGGTATCCAAATTCCAGTGACAGATGACTGGATATTTTCACTGTACAATTACACCCACATTGAAGACTCCAACAAACAATGCCAAGCTTGAAGCTTGCATTGCAGGGTCTTGAACAACAGCAATAACAAAAACACAAAGCCAATTGCGTAACGCCTCAAGCAGCTACAGAGGAGAGCTGGTAGATGAAGCCAACTTCAGACAAAATGAAGATTAAAACGAAAGATTTGGATCATGTAAAAGTCGGATCAAAAACATCCTACCAGCACTGATCAGTTTCCCATCTCCGGGTCTGGTAAAACCCGGGACGACGACCTACAGTAGCAGTTGGAGTAGAAGAAGACGAACAAGAGGAACCATAGCGACCGAACGGCGACGTTGTGCCTGCCAATCTGGCCACCACTCTCCTCCCACTCCCAAACGATCCTATCGAGATGTCATACACGGCTCTAGCCTTGGGATCCGAGAGCGTCTCGTACGCGTCATGGATCTGGATGAAATCGCTACCGTCCGGCGATCTTTCAGCGGCGGCGTCGGGGTGGTAGATCTTGGCCAACCTCCGGTACGCTTTCTTGATATCCGTCGGCGAGGCACTCTGCTTAACCTTCAACACCTCGTAGAGGCTCGCTGGATTGCGGGACTCTACCAGACATCGGGGGAAGCCGTCGGCGGTGGTGGCCCTGCAACGAACGGTGAATGCGCAGCGGGAGTAGTGAAGGGAGGTCAGATTCGGCAAGGAATTGACAGCGATTGGCAGGGATTGAGCGTGGAAAGGGATAGCTAGGTTTTGGAACATCGAATTTGGGGGTTTTGACGGTTGGGATATTTGGGGGTGAATTTGATTTGCAAAGAAATCGGAGGGAGAGGATGGCGCCTTTTATATGTGCGGCGACGTGAAACAAACAAGGCCCGACTTTTTTTTTAAAAAAAAAAAAAAAAGGATTGAAAGGTAAAGCGCATACGAACACGGTCAAAACGATCAAATTCTCTATGGGTCGCGACGAGGAGGGTGATACACATATACTTATGTACAACCCATATTAATACACTATCAATCATTTTTTTTATTAGTAATACACTACCAATCATAATTATACATGTGTACAATTTTTTTTTCTTTTTCTTTTCTTTTCCTTTGACAAACGTGGGTGTGTTACAAATCCACCCCTTATACTCCGGAATACTTATTATTTTAGAAGCAGATTTTTTGTAAAAGAATGAGCCAAGTGTCCTCTTTAGCAAAATTAAAAACAAAAACTTTCAACATTCTCTCCCCCACGTTCTCCCTGCAAGAACTGCTCCCATCTCCCATCTCTCATCTCCTCCTCGCACCGACGATATTTCCTCTCTTCCCAAACAAAAAATTTCAACCCCCCACCTGATGGTTTATAATTATTCTTCCTCTTTAACTCATTGAGTATTTTGGATTTTTGGGGCTTGAATTAGGTTTTGGATTGTTGGGGCTTGAATTGGAAATTGATATGGGTAATTACGCTGCGAGGAAGAGATTCTGCAAGAGAAGCCACGAGGAAGAGAAGTTGTACTTTAGGGTGTTGATCGGTCGACGTCGAGGCAGATGACGGTGGCGATGGCGGGAGGCGGTCCCCACCACCGCGGAGATGTGGCAGGCCGGGGGCGGAGCGCGGCGCTGCAATTCATGCCGAGGTTCAGCATCCCGGCGGGGACGGGGACAATCGACTTCCAAGGCGGCGGCAGCGGCGGCGATTGGCGCGGTCATCGACAATTAGGGTTAGGGATGTCGGGGACAAATTTGGGGATGTTGGCCGCATTGAATGCCTACAGATCGTCAACAGGCTCCGGTCACCACCAGCAAAGCCACCAGCAAACGAGCTTGGATCAGTGCCAGCGAGCGAGCGACGGCGGCGGCGACAGCGGGGATGATTAGGACAACAGCTCGCAGTAAATTAAAGATCGAAGCTTGAATCTTGAAATGGGATTTGCAGTTGCTGGCATGGGTTTGTTTGATTAAGTGCTGCAATTGGAGTGACAATTCGTGGTTTGATCGATGATGATGAATTAATTAAATTTCTGAGTTTAAAATTTGAATTTTGGGTGAGGTTTTCTAGATGGATTGTGTTTGTTATTTGTGTTTTCTTAGGGATTTGATGGAGATTAGATCAAATTAAAGGCTAAGATTAATCCATGTAATTAATTAATTAATTAATTAAGAAGTCAATTAATCCTTATCTTACCCCCTTCTTCCTCCCTTCTTCAATACTCTAATTCTGGTCGGGTGACCGTCTTGCTCGATTCTCATAAACGAGAGAAATTAAAGGGAATAAAGGGCGCGTTCAACAAAAATAGGCCATCGTTGTGAAGTGAATTGAAAATACACTGAAATTACCTATATACAATACAATTAAACTAGCTAGCTAGACTGAAATTGCTAGAGATGAATTTGTTCTGTAGTTGTGATTAAGAAGGAATTACAGTAGATGATCACTTTTATTTTTATCATCCAACCTGGTAACCTCCAGCAGTCCAGCCCCTAGTGGTTTTCCTTGATGGAAACTAACTTAAGATTCTAATTAGTCAAATTCAGTTGTGCGTGCCATTCACCGCAACCCTCAAAACTCAAAAAGCCTACTCCGTCAGCCATGGCTGAGGCTGCTTTGCTTGGCGTTGCAAAGTCCATTCTCGACTAATTGAGCTCTTTTGCGGCCCCGCCTTGAAAGAGGTCCGATCTGCCTCCTTTAGGACTTCGACAAGGACCTCAATAAGCCTTGCCAAACTATTCAAACCGTGTCACTTAATTCTTTCCTCCGCTTTTCTGCGAATGCAAAATTAATTGTTAATTAATTCGATCAATTGATCCGACTTGAAGTAATGAAGGAGGAAGAAAGGGTTTTGATAAAGGTTAATTGATTTAATTATTATTTAATTATAGAGATTTAATCTTAGCCTTTAATTTAATCTAATGGATGAAAATTACTTATTAGGAAATTATAAGGAAGCTTTTTATTAGGAGAGGAACTTGATCCGAGATTTGGGGTGCTTGGTAATTAGGGTCCAAAGGGGCTTTTCATTTTGTAGGAGTTTGTAATTTGTATAGCTACGAGGAGGATATTTGTTTGTGGTTATGAAAAATTGATTTTCAATATTAAATACATTGGGAAAAAACCCAAAAATATTCAATGCTCAACCTATCATATATTTAAGCCTGGAGCTTTGACAAGGGTTCCAATATATTTTCGTTGGAATTTTTTTTGGAAAAATATTTAGATAGCAATGCATAAATTGTTTACTCCATTGATGAAATTTGTGAAATTGAAGATTATAGAAGATTGTAAATTGTGATTTGATGAGTTAATCATTGCAATTAAAGTATTTAATCATTGTGATTTAATGAGTTTAATGTTATGGCCTCTTAAGGTTCATAATTAAACATACAATACTTTTTTCTAATTAAGGGTCCAAGGCATTAAAAAAAACACACACTAAATATCATTATTTTATTCTTTAGCTATATAGGGTTTATACATTTAAACTTAAGGTATCTTTATCAAATTGGTTTATAATTTAGACAAATTTAAAAGGTGTAACATGATGTGTAATCGATAAAGTATCATAGAGGATCCAAACTCAATATTCTAAAGCAAAAAACTATAAGGTTTCTTTTCTTTGCCTTCAGTTAGGACGGATGTTAGGAGAAGTGTGAAAGTGGCTGATTTACCATTCTTTGTCAAATTTGAAGTATCGATTATCTCAAGAAAAGAAAATTTCAAAGAATAACATGAAAAGAAGCATGAGCGATATGTTAGTAGAAAATTTATGTGTTGAATATTTTGTTTAATACGTCAAACTCGATCGAAAATATTATGAAAACCCGAACAAAGTTCGGGAAAAGAACTAGTTTTTACCAAAATTGAAATTAAGAGGGTGGGAACCGGGAAAGTGGGATGTATTTGATAGTAATTTTTTTTTCTCACCAAAAAAAAATAGTAATTTTTTGATTCATTTTTTTAATATTAATAATATCATAAACTTCTACCAATATTAATTATAGGGTTATGATTAAATTTATACTCGTCATTTTTTTGATGTTGATATACCCTGAGCATACATTATAAAATTCAAATTTATAAAAACCGGAATTATATGATTAGATTGTGGAGCGGTTTGAACAATAAATTTTATAGGGTTTTTGAGACATATGAATATTGAATTATAAATTCATATCGTAAAATTATAAATTTAATTACTTATAATATTTGAAAAAAAATAGTCAATTCCGTCCTGATCTTGTCCCACAAAAATTATGTGGGACGGGACGCGGAGCGACTCGTATCAATCCCGCAAATCTCATCCCGTCCCACATGAATAATAATAATAATTATTATTATATTAATAATAATTATATTATATATATATATATACAAGTGTATATATATACTCCGTATTAGATTACATGTGACATATACACACACACTGTACTGGACACATTGTTCTAAAAAAGGGCCTTGGCGGCTGCCAAGACGTTTGACGAACCCACACCGTCTTCAATTCTGCCTTGGCAGAGGAGGGCCTTGGCGATAATGGAACAACACCTTGGCGGCCTTGGTGGGTACAAATCGGGCTTGGTGGGAAAGAGTTTTGGTGGGCACGGGACGAAGGCTTAGCGGTCTTGGCGATTTTAAATTGAGATTATTTAGTTTTAATAGTTTCAAATTTCTCAATTATGAAGTTGTGATATTTATTTGAAGATATCTATGTGACCTTATGTTTAAATTGGACATTTTTAAAAAGGTTCATGATGATTTTTTATTTGATACAGTATGTTATACAGTTGAAATTAATGCATAGTTTATTACATACTATGTACGTAGTATATGTTTTATACCTAGTTTATGGAATAAATATAAGAAAATAATAATAAAAAATATATATTGTCCGTAAAAAATTGCTAATAAGGCCGCCAAAATGTAACTTCAAATTTACTTTATAAAATTTTAATTATGTTAAATTTTAGTTATGTTAATAAGGCCGCCAAAAAAAACAATTTTAGTTATGTTAAATTTGTTAGCAAATTTCAATATTAAAAATAAAAACCGTAACTTATCACCTCAAAAAACTGTAACTTCAAATTTACTTTTTATAATTTTAAGATTTAACTAAAATTGTTTATTATTTTTGTTAATATTTTCTTTTTTATTTGTAAATACACATGGCAATATTTAATTGGAGGTGTAGGATTGTATACATACACTAGGTGTATGTGTACATTTGTCCTCGCAACGACCATTTAAAAAAAAAAGAAGAAGCGAAATACACTTTTTTATTACACTAATTTGTCAACTGGTTTTTTAGAAGATTTTCGTAAAGTAGAGAAAAAAATATCTATAATGATACGTTTTGGGATATGACACTCATTAAAAAGGCCGTGGATTGAAGCAAATGGGTAGATTGGCGAAAGGGCCCTCACGACCCTCATAGCCAATTCCTGAGGAGAAACAATTGGGTTCCTAGAGAAAAGGAGAAACCCATCCAGCGTAAAAGAACGCGCCCACACGCGCGGAAACCATCCCTTTGCTTTCCCTTCCCCGACCTGTCTCTTCGATACTCATCCCCATCTGCTAAACCTTATCTGCCCGTACACCTCGATCTATCTTCCTCTTGCCATTCCTGCCCTAAGTATGGATGATTGGCCTAGTACCCCTACGATCGCGTGGATCGGCTACCTTCTGAGACTGTTTGCTGGCGAATTCCAAGTGGCTGAAAGGCTTTCCCCTAAATTAGGGTTAGTGTCTGAAATTTGCTTAAGCCTCAATCTCCTCGCTCCAGTTGGATTTTGTTACAATTGGGGAGTAAATCAGGCGATGATTGCTCTATACTGGTCTAATCGACCACCGCCTTGGCCTAATTTGTGGTGTACGGAGGCTATCACTGTTGATGCTTGGCCAAATCCAATTGGCTCCGGGGTGCTCTGGCAAGGGATGGCCGGGATGGGTCACTGCAACAAGGTTTTTTGGGGCTCTTTCCTTCGTCCTGGATGGGTTCGTCCTATCTCCCCCTCACTCTCATCTTTCTCTTCCGAAATCCTCTATTTAAGAGAGGTTGTGGGGTGCCCGGATTTCTGCACCTCCTCTTCTTCTCTTCTCATCTACAACAGCAATACTCTTGAATTGTCTCACTCTAATAGTTGTCTCTTTTCTGTTTTGAGCATGGCTCCCTCTGGAGTGGATAAAGGGAAACAACCGATGGTGGCAGAAGATCCTGCCCCTAAGAAGTCCAACACCCGAAAGGGGATGCCGGAGGGCAAAAAACTCATGGGTGATGCACAGGCTTCCTTGGCGGCTCAGGGAAGCTGTCAAAAAGAGAAAGCGGAAAAGAAGTTTAAGAAGAAAGCAATCAACAGGGAGAAGCTAATTGCGCTCCAGGAGAGGGTTCAAGAGAACATCTCAGTTCTCAACCAGTCATCCATCTTTGCTATGATTATTGGAGATCCGATGGAGGCTAAAGAGGTAAGAAAGAAGATAAGGTATGTCTGGAAATTTCTGAAGGGCGGATTTCAGCTCATTCCAATCGCAAATAATTGGTTTGAGTTGAGATTCGACTTGGTGGAGGATCGCACTCTGGTCTGGGATAACCGTCCTTACCATGTGTCTGGTCAACTAATTATTCTCCGTCCCTGGAAACTGGAATTTGATCCATGGTCTGAGTCGATCACACTCATGGATCTTTGGATCAGATTTCCAGGACTCCCTCCTAAATATGTCACTGATGAGATTATTAGAGACATTGTGGAGCAGAATGAGCTGGGCCAGGTGATTAGAGTTGCGGCATTCAACTCTAAAGGTGCTAGATACCGTTACCCGCGGGTATGTGTCTCTGTTGATATCACTATGATTGTTGGCAGAAGTATATTCGTGGTCAATGAGGCTGGTGTGGTGGAATCCTTCCCTATATGGTTCGAGGATTTTCCATCAGGTTGTGGAAGTTGTGGTGCTGAAGATCACTCTTTTGAGGGTTGTCCTAGAAGGCACATGTGCAATGCTGCTGCCCCTGCTCCTGAGGTCCAGCCTACTGCTGAGGCTGAGCAAATTGTTGAAGATGTCCTTGGTGATGCACCTGGCTCTGAGTGGGTGAAGGTGGTGGGCAAGAAAGCTACCTTTGTCCCACCTCCTACATTTGGCCATTCCAAAATTGATCTGTTGAAGTGTTTTGGTAAGAATATTTCTCTGTCTTCTGACTCTTCTTCTTCTAAATCTTCCGAGAAGAGTGCAGATATATCAACCATCACACCTGTTGAGCCTATGGTTGTAGAGACAGTAGCCCCGGAGCCAGAGAACCCTGTGTTTGTTGAACTGTTTCCCCTGCCTGAGCTGCCCCCACATGATGATTCCCTCCTGATAAAGGCGGAGCTGCAACCCGACCTTGATTTCTGGGCTGCCGACGATGATGATATCTTGGAAATCGATGAAGAGCAGTTCCTGGATGAGATATTGGTCGAGGAAGGACTTGTAGACCCTGGCTTCAACCAGGTTGATTATGATGCAATGCTTGTAGATGTTCCACCCTCTGTGGAATTTATCTTACCTGATCTGAGTAGGCCTGCTCAGCTTGCTGCTTCCATCCATGGCCAATTCACTGATCATGCAAGTATTCCAGCTACTGCAAAAGAGATAGAGAAGGAAGAAGCTAGTGCAGCGTCCAATTCTGAGTCGGGGAAGCGCAAAATCAAGGTTGAGGAAGGCGACTCCGCTTGTTCCACTTTGACTCTGATGGGTGGCACAAGCAAGAAGGGGAAGCATGTGTAGCAAGCTCAAAGGAAAAAGGCTCACGGTGCTCTTTGATGATTTGGAGCACTGCCTGCCTTCAATGCAAATAAAATCATCAAGTAAGTGGTTATTTGAAGCTCCTAGTAAGACAACTAAGTATGGATTTATTATCTCCCTCCAATTGTTCTACTCTAGCTTGGAGGGATGGTTTCACTTGCAGCGGGTATGACCTTTTTTGGGTATGAAATCTGTAGGTTTTTTGGCTAGAAATGATGTATTGGCATGCTATTTTATCTTGAGCCTTTCTTGTATTGAGAAGTTATGGATGTTTAAGCTTGAGAATGTAGGAGAATATGGGAAATGTATTAGGGATAGAATCATATGGATTGCAATTGGAGATGATAATTGGATTGTAAATCAAAAATATTATGAATGGATTATCATATTTAGTAAAGAAATTTATGGGCTTACTTATGATCAAGGAAATTTCATAAATCCTGACCAAGTAACTTTGAGAAGCAGCTACTGGTGGATAAAAGCATATTGCCACTGTCCACCTGCTAGATCTAATTACACACTAGGTATATTACACTTTACATATAAGAACTGGCTAAATCCTTTATTGAGTTTTCGCTATAATGCAACCAAGGATGACAGGCCAACAGTTCATTGTCCATCCTATTCTGGGATTTCGAAGCTAAATCCAGATAACAACCAGCCATTACTTTGGATTCAATGCAACGATACAGAGATAGAACTTAAAAGTTTGTTTGAGTATTTTCGACAAATATATGAGAATTTAGGAGTGAATTCATATGAAGCAAAGGCGGACTATGTTCTAGTAAGACAACAGAGCATAACAACTAGACTTATAATTATGGATTACAAAACATATAAGATCTGCCATCAAACCCGATTTGTAACGAGAAGACTCAATATCCAACTTCCATTAAAAAACCGAACTTGCATGTTACAAAAACAAAGTAACCAAAGTTCAAAACCCAATTTATTTAATATAAAGATACTGCAAAGTAGTACAAAACAATTACAAAAACAAAATGACTCAAATCATAGAATTAGTTTACCCAGCACACCCCAAACTTCTCCCATGGTTCAAGAAAGCAAACACTGGGGATATGGTCCTCACAAAAAATCGGTGGACACCAACACACCAAAGGAACAATTTTATCTGTATGGGCTTGGTTACTATAGCCTTCATACAGTCTGGAAAGGTAAATAATGAAAGTCTGTTACTGGAATGTACGCGGTATAGGGAAAAGAACATTTTGGACAGATGCTAATGCAATGAGAATAAACAACCACCTAAACATCCTAATTATCGCAGAAACAAAGTCAAACATAGTTCCAGAAGAATCAACATGGAGAAGTAGTGGTTTCACTAAGGCAGTCTGGTCACCGGGGGTTGGCCAATCGGGAGGCCTTGGAGTTTTATGGAACGATAACCATTCTCTTAATGAACAAATTACAGTTAAGATCCACATGCCACGAATTATTGAGATGGAATATGTAAATCATGAATACAATTTTAGAGGAATGATCTTCGCGGTTTACGGCCCACCTCAAGAAAAAGATAAAAATACGTTTTGGGAAATGCTTACGACATACATAACACATGAAAAACTACCGTGCTTAGTAATGGGAGATCTTAATGAAATCAGCCACAGCAGTGAAAAGGAGGGTGGAGGGGTACCCTCTCTTACTAGGTTCGGCAGACTAAACCAATTCAAAAATGCATGCTCCCTAATTGAGATTCCGTGGACAGGCAATAACTTTACGTGGAGAAAGAAACAACACGGAGAAGGTAATATTCGGGAAAAATTAGGCAGAGTACTAGTCCAACAACAATTCCTAGACGTCTTTCCTAACATAAGTACACTAAATGGTGCATTTTCGACGTCAGATCACTGCCCAATTTTTATTCAATTAGAGTCAAAGGACGCATTTAAACCACCACCTTTTAAGATGGAAAACATATGGTTTCACAGACAGGATTTCAAGAACATAGTAAAACAATCCTAGAGAGCAAAATGTGCTGGATCAAAAATGTTCCAAATAATGCATAAAACTATAATTCTTAAAAAAAAGGCAAAAGACTGGAACAAAAACACCTTCGGAAATATTTTCCGTCAGCTAGTAGAAATAGAACAAGAATTAATTAGGATCCAAGCAGACACAAACACTCAAGGAAACAATGTTACAGCAACCAAAGAAACAAATTTGATACAAAAGAAGGAAAAACTATTGACGTTTCAGAAGGAATATTGGAGTCAACGGGCTAAATCTAAACATCTAAGATTATCAGATACAAATACAGCTTACTTTCATAGGGTGGCATCAGGGCGGCGGAATAGAAAGTATATCGGAAGTATTGCTTCTTCTAATGGAACCACGATTGTAGGGGAAGAAAATGTAAGGAGAGAAATAAAAATGGACTTTGCAAAACGATTCACAAAGGAACCAGTAAATATTAATCTCATGGCATCATATGTCCAAATGCTACCAAGACTAATAACTGACGAGGATAATTCGCTTCTCATATCTCCGCCTACTAATGGAGAAATCAAGGATGCGGTATTTAATCTAGGCTACAACAAATCACCAGGGCCAGAAGGCATAACAACAGAATTCTACATAACCTATTAGGAAATTGTCGGTTCGGATATAACGCAGGCGGTCAAAGCTTTCTTCCATACCGGGAAAATCTTAAAACAAATTAATCATACTTTTATATCACTACTGCCAAAATGCGATAACCCGCTTAAAACAACAGATTACAGACCCATAAGTCTTTGTACTACAATCTACAAGATTATCCCGAAGCTACTTACCAACAGGCTTAAAAAAGTGATGGGAAAATTAATTCACCCTCTGCAAGACGCTTTTGTATCTGACAGAGCTATTCAAGACAATGTTCTAATTGCACATGAAATTTTTCACTCTTTCAAAAATAGGAAAGGCATGGATGGATGGCTAGCAATAAAATTAGACATGGAAAAAGCCTATGATAGAGTAGATTGGAATTTTACAGAACAAGTCCTAAAGCAATATGGGTTTCACGACAAATTTATAGAACTAATAATGGAATGTATAACTACGGTCTCATTCTCAGTTCTGGTGAACAATGGCCCAACGGAAGTTTTTAATCCGACTCGAGGGCTATGTCAAGGGGATCCCTTGTCACCATTTCTGTTTCTACTTGGGGCAGAAGTCTTGGCTAGAAAACTATCCTTCGAGGCAAATCAACCAGCCAACGCTGTGGGGTTTTCATTTGGAAGAAACTGCCCAAGAATCCCATTTCTGGCATTTGCTGACGATATAATTATTTTCTCAAAGGGTAACCTAACAGCTTGCGCTCGGACTAAGACAATTATAGATGAGTACTGCCAAATTTCTGGTCAAAAAATCAATTACCACAAATCGGCCCTCCAAGTCACTAGTGGCATTTCGAGGACCCGCATTCCTGATTTGGAAGGGTGTCTAGGCATATCTAAACAAATAAAATTGGATAAATACCTGGGTTGCCCGATAGTAAATGGTAGGGTAAACAAAACAACTTTTGAAGATATAATAACCAACACTTCAAACCAGCTATCAAAATGGCGAGCAACTGCGTTGTCACAACAAGGAAGAACAACACTGATAAATACAAATCTATCATCCAAACCACTTTATGCTATGCAAAGCTTTATGTTACCACCGAAAATACATAAACAATTGGATCGAATTAATAGGTCTTTCTTCTGGAACAAAGACAGTAAACACAAACCACTAATCGGGTGGGACAGAGTATGTAGACCAAAAGTGGCTAGAGGAGTGTGCATCCGAAAAACCCAGGACATGAATGAGGCACTACAGCTAAAGCTGCTATGGAAAATTTTGGTGGAACCGGACAACATGTGGGTTAGAATCATTCAACATAAGTACCTTAAAACGGAACACATACTAAAATATGAAGGAAAAGGCCCAGCATCATGACAATGGTCTCAACTGCGAAAATTAATTCCGACCTTCAAGACAGGACTAATATGGACAGTGGGAAATGGCAAGACAATTAAGTTCTGGCAAGATAGATGGAACAAGTTTCAACCACTCATACAATATTGTACACAACCAAATGGACCAAATATAAATGAGACGGTGGATTCATATTTGAGTAATGGAAACTTGAACATCCAAAAACTTGGGACGGTCCTACCAAGTAGTATTGTTCAACAAATAGCACAAATTCATGTACCGGCAGTGCCTTTGGAGGACCGACTTTACTGGTGAGCAGACAAAAATGGATGGTTCTCGACGTCCAGTGCATATAAATTAGTAACAAAAAACACCAATGGGATAATAGATGATAGTAACTGGATTTGGAATACTGATGTTGCACCAAAAGTAAAAAACTTCTTATGGAAAGTGGCACAAGAAGGACTACCAACTGCGGCACTACTATCTAAACGTGGAGTAGCTATACCTCCGTACTGCCCAATATGTAACCACCATGAAGAAGACGCAGCCCATATTTTCTTGGAGTGTAAATACAGGTCTTTTTTCAGGAATTCAGACACCAAGATACGAGAGTTAGTTACTAATATAATGCGATCGTCTAGGAAGATTAAACCCATCCTAAACATACTAGCGGAACAGTTGAACGGTAAACAGAGACAAGAAATGGCCTATAGCTGGTGGGTGGCCTGGCTTACGAGAAACCAAGTAGTTTTTAGACAACAGAAACAACCATCAATTGAGAACCATAATCAAACAGTCAAAATACATATGACTAACTGGATTAGGGCCACAAAAGAAAATACAGAAGGAAAACATAATGGAAATGTTAAGGAAATTCGACTTAAAAACACACAAAGAAAAACGACAAATAATAAATGGCTAAAACCCCCAAAGGACTTCCTGAAGTTAAACTTTGATGGCTCGGCACCAAACATAGGTGACAGCTCAACAGGGTTTATTATTCGAAACTGGAAAGGAGAGCCAATTACAGCTAGAGGACAGACATTTGGGAAATAATCTGCCCTAACATCGGAGGCACGGGCATTATTATTAGGAATTACAAAGGCAATTGATTTGCGCACAGAAAAAGCTCATAATTGAAGGAGATTCCCAAATAATTATCAATTATCTGAAGTATGGGACGAAATGCCCATGAGAAATCGAAATGATAATGTCTGAAATTTCTTGCCTACTCTGTGAGTTTCGCGAAGTAAGATTTTTCCATATACTTCGCAAAGGTAACCAGGTGGCTGATTGCATTACCAAATTGGCCCGCTATACCAGAAACTCAGAAATGCTTACTAATTCAGGTCTTCTGGACCTCATCCGAAAGGATGCTATCGGATAGCGCCTCGGCGAATCCGAACTTTTACCGAATCAAAAAAAAAAAATTGGGTTCCTAGAGGATTTTCGTAAAATAAAGAATAAAATACTACAATAACATATTTTCATCAAAAAATTAAAAAATAATATTATTCCCCAAAAAAAAATTAAGTGGAGAAAATCGAAACTAGGTGTCATGAAACTAAATTTCGATGGTTCATCTTCAAATTCGGATGGAAGCACCACGGGGTCCATTATCCGAAACTGGGAAGGAAAACCCATTTCATTGGGATACAAATATATAGGTAAACAATCTCTTCTTATGGCGGAAGCACTCGCCCTGAGAGAAGGAGTAATTAAAGTTAGAGAACTTCAGATTCGAAAAATCGTAGTTGAAGGAGATTCACAAATCATCATCAACCATCTAGCCCGGAAAGAAAAATATCATTGGGAGATTGAATTAACTATGAGAGATATTAAAACAATCCTCTAATATTTTCATGAAGTATCTTTCTCGCATGTTCCCCAAAGTGGGAATAGAGTGGCTAATAAGGTTGCACACCTTAGCTGCTCTCTGTGGGGGCATGCACTTGAAACACATCCAGGTCTGTTAGACCCCATCTGACATGATGCGATCGGTTGGGTTTTGGCCAACCAAATTCTTACCTTATCAAAAAAAAAAATTATACCAATTTTGTACTTTATCAAAAACTACAACTAATAATACTAATTACTAGGGATGTCAATTTCACCCGCACCCGACGGATATCCATCTCACCCGACCCGAAAAAGTGGGTGAAAATCCGAAATAAAGCGGATGTTAAATGGGTGATGGGTGAACGGGTGATGGGTCGGGTCGGATTCGGGTGAAGATATTCCCCACCCGTCACTCAACCCATCACCCGATCCGTCACCCGACTCGTCACCCGACTTATATTATACAATTATCTTTTATATGTGAAGTTACCAATATACCCCATAAACCCTGATTCAAGATACCTATCAACCGAATAAAATGGAAATATCTTGTCATAAAGTAAGTTATGCAGTTTTTATTTGAAGATATGTAATGCAATTGGCTCCTAATTAAAATGAAAACATGAATGCAATAAGCTCCTAATTAGTATTTATTCGTCGATGTGTTCGACATATGTTTTTTAATAATTTTTTTGATGAATTTGATGTTTTATATTTCACCTGAATTATCATCCGATCCACCTGATCACCCGGTGGGTTATGGGTGGACGGGGCGGGTGAAATATTTGTTGGGTGATGGGTCGGGTAGGGTGAAGGGTTTTGGATGGTGGGTCGGGTGATGGAAGTAGATTATCCACCCATCACCCGACCCATTGCCATCCCTACTAATTACTACAAGGGCATTTTCATAATGTAGATGACAAAATATCTAAAATGATATGTTTTTCTGAACAAGATTAATACTCTAAAATGATATGATATGCCAAATGGACACAATATTTTTCCATAATTAAATTTGTTTAAAATCTTTAAAAAATAGATGAACCATCCTAGAATTATAGTTCTTTAATTTGTTTTTGCAAAGTTATCTAAATTACAAAATCAAACAAATTATTCATGATTTATTTTTCTTTAAAAGAAACAACCATTGGCTCATTTTATTCATAAAACATGTCTACAAAAGGTTAAATTATAAATTTATTTTAAAACATTTTGATTAAATCATTCTATAATTAATTTAACATTTTTACTACCATTCTTAAGCATAAAAGAGGTGGTATGTCTTGAAAGAGTGGAAACTATTTTTTTTTATACAAAACTATGGGTTATTTAATAAAAGAGTTAGATTGTTTTAAAGGTTAGTTTCTGTAATTGATCCAAAATTATGAAATAGTTTATGCGAAGAGAAAGAGAGCGGCGGGGGCCGGCAAATGTGAGGACAAACGTGTGAGCATCATTCCGGACTTTGAGATTTATTTATTTGTGGTCTTTTTAATCTATCTCCAGGTTAAATAGTTTAATTAGAGAATTTTTTTATTAAATAAAATATTGACTTTGTGAAAGAAATATTAAAATAAAATTAATTTTAAAAAATCTTTATGGAGTATTAATTAAACCTCCTAATCTGTGTTTTTAGAATATAATAACTTAGAAAATGGATTATTATTTCTTTCATAATTTAATCACTATTATTATTATTTCTGATTAAAATTACAATATTAATTGATTATTTATTTCTAAAGCATAATACTCGGGACTCCGGAGTAAGTAAAGTCGTTATTACTGTATTTAATAAAGTCCTTCTAGAAGGCGTGGGGTCAGGCAATGACTACTTAGTTAAGTAGTGGGATACATGACCCATGTGGAAAGTGGTCCTTTGTGTTTTCTTATCCCTTAATGAACCCAAGAGGACTCAACCCTTTGCCTCTTTGATAAGACACGTCATACATACCTATTACCTGCATATATATATATTGGAGTCCAGTGCACTTGATGAGACACGTCATACATTCCTATTACCAAACTACCTAGGTATTTTTTTTTTTTTTTTTTTTATTTTTTATTTTTTATTTTTTTTTTTTACAGTAGGCAAGGATTTGGATACTGGGAGTATCCATGATCATCTAGCATGATGATGTTCTGGAATTCACAACTATAATCTTAAATAGAAATACAGTTCATGTCCGATTTTGCAATGAAATCGGCTGCACCATTCGCTTCTCTGTAACAATGCTGGAATTTGATGAATTCAAAGTCCTTCCTTAGGGCTCGTATTTCTTCCACTATTTGTGTAATCTCCCATGGTGCATTGTTTATGTGGTTGATGGCATTGACGACGATTGTTGAGTCACTTTCGATGATTGTCTTTCGTATTCCAAGGTCTGCTGCCAGTCTTATACCTGCAAGTATTGCTAAGCATTCTGTTTGGACGACAGAATTTGTTTTACCATTACATTTATGGATTAAAATTATTTTTCCTATATTATCTCTAATAATGCAGCCAATTTGAGACTGAAGACCAAATTTGACGGAGGCATCAACATTTATTTTCACGATGTTTTTAGGAGGGTATTTCCAAATCAGTTTGTCACGAGGTCTGGTGTGTTTGGGTGAGGTGGTTTTAGTTTGTTCTTTTTTCCAACATAATATTTTGTCTATAGTTTGAGTTAGGGTGTTGGTTATATTATTATTAGAATTTTTTTGGAAGATGATATTGTTTCGGAATTCCCAAATGGAGTGCCATAGATGGAAAAGATCAGTAAAGTCTTTATTTTGTGCTTTAGTATTAATAATGTTTTCAGAGATATCGTCAGTTAACTTTGGAATGATGAAAGATTTATTTAGTTTGTTACTTAGGTTTTGAATAAGAGATTTGGTAATCTGACAATTAAAAATTAAATGGTTTGCGTCTTCTATTTCATAGTTACAAAGAGAACAAATGTTAGGAACTCTATTTATGTATCTATTTAAACGTGCAACAGTAGGTAAGATGTCTAAAATAATTTTCCAAATAAAGTTTTTAATATTTGGAGCTATGTTAAGTTTCCAGATCCATTCTGCTGAGATCTTGTTAGGGTTTCTAGTATTGAAAAGAGAAGATGTAGATTTAACATTAAAATTACCATTTTTACTGTAGATCCAAATTAGTCTGTCCGGGATATTCACTTTTGGGATGTAAATGTTTGTTATCATTTGAGCAATATGGGAGGGGAAAATGTTATTTATTTTATCAGTGTCCCAGGTTTTAAGATTTGTGAAGAGGTCGCTAACTTTTAAGTTAGGGTTACGATCATTTCTGAAGTTTTCTAGGTATTGTGCATTTACCCAGATATCAGACCAGACATTTATAGTTTTACCGTTACCGACAAGCCAGAGCAAGCCTTTGGAGAAGAGATCTCTGATATTAAGAAGTCGTCCAAATTGCCATGAAGTTTTAGTTTTAGTTCTTTCCATCAATGTTTCTTTTGAGAGGTATTTTTCGGTGATTATCTTTGACCAGATATTAGTGGGATTTGCTATTATTCTCCATAGTAATTTCATCTGCATACTTATATTGATTTGTTCGGCTGTCTTGAAGCCCAATCCCCCATCCCTTTTAGGGGTGCATAGATGTTCCCAGCTGATTAGAGGATGGTAATTGTCAGATTGGAGTTTATTCCAGAAGAAGTTTTTGTTGATTTGATCAATTTTATCAAGGATTCCTTTAGGAAGAAGAAATGATTGCATTAGATAATTTGTTTTAGAATTGAGGTTTGCTTGAATGAGGACAGATCTGCCTGCCTGGGAAAGTGTATTTGATTTCCATTTTGATAGTTGTTTTTTTAGGCTTATAATTGCGTCATCAAATAAGCTATTATTAACTCTACCACTAATAAGTGGTATGCCTAGATATTTTTCCATTGTTTTGGTTACAGGAATGTTTAGTTGTTGAGCAAGGCTTTGAGCTTTTTGAACTGGAATGTTTTTGGAAACTTGTAGGGAGCTTTTGTTATAATTTATAGATAGGCCTGAAATATTACAAAAATTGTTTAAGAGATTTTTGATTGTATGAAGACTTAAGTCATTGGCCTTTCCAAAGATGAGGGTATCGTCTGCGAATGAAAGGAAAGGTATGGGGTCACTATTATTTGTGAGTTTGATTCCGACTAATGGTTCATATTCTAATGATTCTTGTTGTATCATTCTTCCTAATAGTTCCATTACTATTACAAAGATGTATGGGGCAAGAGGGTCTCCTTGTCGTATACCCCGTGAGGTTTGGAAAGTCTTTCCTGGCAAGTTATTGACTAAAACTGAAAAGTTGGTTTTAGTGAGACATGTCATGACCCAGTTTATCCATTTTTGGTCAAAACCAAATTTGTTTAGTATGATGCGAATAAAGTTCCAGCTAATTTTGTCATAAGCTTTCTCCATGTCCAGTTTTATAGCCATCCATCCGGATTTTCCTTTTTTGTTATGGAAGGAGTGAAAAATCTCATGAGCTATTAAGATATTATCTTGAATATTTCTGCCTTGTACAAAGGCTCCTTGAAATGGGTTAATGATACGGGGTAAGATAGGTTTTAGACGATTGGCTAATAGTTTAGAGATTATTTTATAAATAGTGTTACAAAGACTTATTGGACGATAGTGGTTGATGTTTGTAGGGTTATCTCTTTTAGGTATAAGGGCAATAAATGTTGTGTTTACCTCTTTAAGAAGAATGCCAGAATGAAAGAAAGATTTGATAGCTTTACATAGTAGGTTTCCGACTATATTCCAGTATTTTTTATAAAATTCAGGTGGGAAACCATCAGGGCCAGGTGATTTATCTTCTGTCATTGAAAATAGAGTGTCTTTAATTTCTTTATCTGTAAAGGGTTGAGTTAGGGCTGAGTTTTCCGAATCAGTAATGGTGTGATTGATAAGGTTTAGAAAATATGAGTTATTGGTAGTTGGTTCATTATTTGATATAAATCTTTCTATTAGTTCATTTGTGATTTCATCTCTAATTTGTTTTTCATCTTCAATGACAAGACCATTTTTATTTGTAAAGGTGCGAGTACTGTTTTTGTGATTTCTAATTTTGGTTATTGACTGATAGTATTTTGTGTTTCTGTCACCAAATTTGAGGAAGTTTGATTTGGCCCTTTGTTTCCAAAAGGTATTATTAAAGTTCATAAGAATATCACGTTTGTTCAATAATCTATGTCTTTTGTTGTTTATATTATCATTGGAGATTCCATTGATTTGTTGTGTTTGCAGTGATAGGAGTTGATCTTCAATGTCTTTTAATTGTCTAAAGTTGTTGTTTGGATGTGATTTGCACCAAGTTTTTGTGTTTTTCTTGATTAGTTTTTGTTTTTGTACTAGGGTGAACATAAATGATACATGAAGCTTGTTGTGCCAAGTTGATTTAATTAGTTTGTTGTATTTGTCATTATTTGTCCAGGACATTTCAAATTTGAAGGGTGATCCTTCTCTGATTATTTTTGTTCCAATTGAGATGGATATGAGAGAGTGATTAGAGCTTGTGAAGGGATGGTTGTGAACAGTTAGGTTAGGAAATTGATCAGAGATTTCTCTGTGGGTCATGATTCTATCCAGTCGTTCATAGATATTGTCTATAGGAGATTGTCTTTTTCTCCAGGTAATTGGGCTTCCAGTATAAGGGACAGTATGAATATTTAATTCTTCTTTAATTTGTTGGATACGAATGAATCTACTATTATGTGGATTTGTTCCACCGATTTTATCATGTATCGATTCTATTTCATTAAAGTCTCCCATGATAAGGGAAGGAAAGTTGTAATGTCGTGTTATATAAAATAAATCATTCCAGAAATCATTTTTGTCTGTTTGATTTGAAGGTGCGTAGATAAAGTTGATAATGAATTTGAAGTCGTTAATGTTGACTAAATACATTACATAATTTTTTGATGTGTTAAGCTGTTGTATTGAATCTGTGAATTTAGTGTTTTTAAAGAGAATCCATAGCCCGCCTTTTGTTCCATCCGAGGCAATGTGATGGGCTTTACTAAATCCTGAATTTCTGTATAGATTTTCGTTCGGAGGTTCGGTTGTTTTTGTTTCTGCTAATACTAGGATGTCCAAGTTATTTCTTTTCTGGATATAGGCTAAGTCTTGCCATAGGTTAGGTTTTCTTACCCCTCTTATATTCCAATATGCTATGTTTGTCATTTAAATAATTTTCTTTTGTGTAACTGCTTTTTGGGCTTTTTGAGTTGTGTTTTTGTCTTTTGAGCGTTTTTAAAAGTATAATTTTCCTTTTTCAAGGTTTTTGATGTATAATTTTTCCTATTGGTTGTTTTAATAGTATATGAATTTTTTATAATATTTGTTTTATAAAAAATAGTTATAATTGTTGTTAATGTTATTGTTATTTTTAATAAATGTAGTTGCTCTAGTTGTATAATTTGACTGTTATGGATAATTTTATTGATGAAATTTTTTGATTTATTTACCTTTATTATTATTGTTTTAATTATTATTAATATTATTAATTTTTTTTAGTTATAATTTTTAATGCTAGAATATTATGGTTATGTATTGATTTATGATTGTTTTTACGTTTTTTTTTTTGTAAAGAATTTGTGTACTTGTTATATTTATTAGTTAAATATAAGATTTCCAAAGTACCCATTTTCCTTATAATTTTCTGTGTATGAGAATTAAAAATGGCTGTTGTCCCAAAAAGTGTAACGATAAGTTTTTTGTGTTGGTTTATATTATACCATTTTAGATAAGTTTCTTTTTTGTAAGTGTTGCTAGAGATAAGGTGGTTAATTTGTAGATATTTTAAATTAAAATTTGAAGGATGAGAGAGCGAATTTATCAATTTTTTATCTTTGTCGTATGAGTGAATCTTGTTAGCGGTATCTAGTTGGTTACTGATTTTATTTTTGAAAGTTGTTAGTTTATAGATCTCGTATTTCTTTAAGGAGATATGGTTTTGCCATGTATTAATATTATTAACTATAAATTTATGGATATAATGATCAAAATCGGGTGTTAACCCAGTAAGAGTGGGATTGCTGTTAAGCAAATTTTCTTCCTGTGTTAGGTTGTTTGTCTGGGTAATGTTTAGAGGATAATGGGTAACCAGTAAGTTTAAAGAGTAAACTGGAATTTTAAGGGAGAAACAAACAAAGCCCCTAGAGATAAGATATAAACAAGCCCTAGTCGAGGCACCCATATGTATAACAAAAATGTGGATGCTCTGTTGTTTGACAGTACAGACAGGATTAAAGAAAACAGTTAGAGTACAACTAGGATAATACAAGATGCAGAAAGTTAGAGCTTTAAGGTTATTACATTGCCATAAGCTTAGGGTGATGAGGTTAGGAACCATACGAACTGCAGGAGCCCTCTTGGATGGTGTATCTGTCATAAAAGTTAAGGGGAGGGTTTCTGTTTCTTCTTAACATGATCATGGGAGTCCACCTCATTTTCTTCAGCTATCTCTTTGCCCTTGATGTTCTTCCTGTCATTGATGGTGTTATGATCTTGATCTTGAGAGATGTGGAAGCCTGACATATTTCTGACCATAGAAGCTGCAGAATTCATGGACTGGTAGGAGGATGGGCTGTGGTCAGTAGGATTGCTAGTGTAGGGGTTTGGTATATCACAGACATTATTCACGTCTCTGTTAGGGGCAATAGAGGAAGAGCTATGGTTAGTATTAGGGTTGAAAATAGTGTGTAACATTGTGGGAGAGATCTGGAAAGATGGGATAGCAGTGTCACTAGCAAGCATGGAGGCATGGGCATTATTTAAGGTGATTAAGTTGTTGATCAACTCTTGAGAAAGGAAGGGATTGAAGAGAGGATTGTTGTTTGGCTCAAGAGGTTGTATAGTAGGGAATGTGTTGCCCATGGTTGAGAGGATGGGTAAGACTCCATAATCACTTTGAGCAGGGTGGATGTTGATTCCAATTTCTGCAGTAAGGGTTCTGCCTATGACAGAGAAATCTCCACCAGTTGCAGTCTCCATCTTTTCTTCAGAGCTGTAATTAGAACTTTCATGTTTTGCATTATCCTCAAGGAGGTTGACCTCAGGCCTTTCTTGGATTCTAAGTTCAAAGCTTCTAGGTTTATTTGTATTGCTAGGACACTCAGGGTATAAATGATCTTCTTTACCACAACATCCACAGCCTATAGAGAAGTCCTCATACCATATTTTTAAACTGATTCTTCTTCCATCAGGCATCTTCCATTTAATATAGGAGATCAAAATGTTTTCAAAGGAAACATGAACACACAATCTAACAAACCTGAACCTGCTTTTGATGTAAGCCTCCTTGTCCACCCTGATTAGAGTTCCCACACGGCAAGTGCTGATGATGCTAGCTAGGATTTCTGTGGTGTTAAGTTCTGGTGGTAAATTTGGGATGCGTATCCATACTTCACCAGAGAGTGTGTCAGCTTGAGAGGGGTCAAAGGAGGGTGTCCAAGGGTAAAGTGCCAACAGAGAGCCTGCCACATGATACGGCCTGTTACTCCAGATTTTGGCTCTGTCATCACTGGTTGCAAATCTGAAGAGGAACCAGTCATATCCTATTGGATCAATGAACCATTGTCCTTTGAGATATCTCCAGTCCACACGCATCCTTCCTAGAACTTCTTTGAAATCCACGAGTTTGTTTACAAATCTTCCAACTAGAGCAGTGCTTTGAAGTCTCTTGTGGATCTCACTAATGATTGGGATTTCAACTAGGTATTGAAATGAAAGTTTAATACGAGTTGAAATGAAATCTAAAAATGGTAATGATTCATTTTTAGAGCTAGTTTTTTGGCATACTTTCGAAATCAACCATTATTGAAATAATAATAATAATAGAAAATATATATTAAATAATAAAATAGTGATAAAATTAACCATAATAATAGAAATATAATATAATGATTATTAATGATAAATATAATTATTATGAACATTTAAAATAAAATATATATTAGGCAAAAAAAAAGTGACAAACTAATGATAGTAACAATTCGAATTTTGCGTTCTGTAAGACCGACGCCCGCCGCCCCAAGAATCGATTCCCACCGCTTGACGATGAACCTGAATCGATGTTTGACGTTGGTCAATCCGCGGAGAAATCGTCGAAGGAGTGGTCTTCTGAGGTTCCAAGACCTACACCACCCTTTCCTCTTGTCTTAAAACTCGATCGTAAGTGGGAGAATGAAAAAGAACTATTCGATACTTTCTCTAAGTGCCAGGTAAACATTCCTCTCCTTAATTTAGTTAAATTCGTTCCTCGATAAGCAATATTTTTGAAGGAAGTATGCACATTCAAACGAACACAACGGGAAAAAGAAAAAGAAGGTAAGAAACAACAAGAAAAAATATCATTGGTATTTCAACAACAATTGCCTGAAAAATGCGGAGACCCAAGTATGTTTACTATTCCTTGTACGGTTGGTGAAGTTAAGTTTAAAACCGCTATGCTTGATCTTGATGCATCTATAAATGTCATATCATACAAATTATATAATGAATTAGGATTAGAGCCTCTGAATGAAACTAGAGTTGTTATACAGCTTGCAGACCGCTCTCAACTTCATCCTAAGGGGGTAGTTGAGGATGTGTTGATTATGATAGATGAATTAATTTTTCCTGTTGATTTTTATGTTATTGATATGGGACTTGGTGTACCTGAAACACCTATGATATTAGGTAGACCTTTCTTACGACCTGCAAAAGCAATAATTGATTGATATGTTGGGTCCTTATCTGTGGAAGTTGATGGGAAAAAGGCTGAATACTTAATTCCTGATGAGAAATCTGCTGAATATTCTTTGAATTTAGTTGATGTGGTAGAGGTTTTCACTAAGGATATCATGAGTATTGAGCGTTCTGACAAGCTACAGGTTGTTTTAGAAGCCCTTTTGGGCGAATTATCTCTTGATTAAGCTTTGCGTAACAACCTGCAGGAATTATCCATGGCTATGGATACCAATTCAGGGAATTGGTCCCCTTTCTATAAAACTGAACCGTTAAATCCTTATTGTGAGAAACTTCTTCTGTCTGTAATTCAGGCGACTGAAGTTGAATTAAAACCCCTCCTTGATCATTTAAAATATGCATTTTTGGGAGAGGGCGATACACTTCCTGTGATCATATCTAATAAGCTTACTCTTGAAAGGAACAAAGGCTAGTGGATGTCCTTAGGGAACATTAATTGCACTGCCCAGGGATGGACCATTGCTGATATCAAAGGAACTGGTCCCACGCTGTGTATGCATCACATACTCATGGAGGACGATGCAAAGCTGATAAGACAACCTTAGCGACAGTTGAATCCATCAGTGATGAAGGTCGTCAAAAAGGAAGTCCTAAAGCTCCTTCGAGCAGGTATTATCTATCCTATTTCTGATAGTCAATGGGTTAGTCCTACACAGGTAGTCCCTAAAAAGGGAGGTATCACAATCTCTGAAAACCAGGAAGGGGAAATGGTACCTATGAGGTTACAAACAGGTTGGACAGTTTGCATTGATTATGACAAACTCAATGCTGCAACACGTAAGGACCACTTTCCCTTGCCTTTTATTGATCAAATGCTTGAACGCCTAGCTGGCCATTCCTATTATTGCTTTTTAGATGGTTATTCATGATACTTTCAAATTCCTACTGTGCCTGAAGACAAGGAAAAAACCACTTTGACATGTCCTTTTGGTACTTTTGCTTATTGTAGGATGTCCTTTGGATTATGCCATGCGCCTGGTACTTTTCAAAGATGCATGACGAATATATTTTCTGAATATGTTGAACATTTCATTAAAGTATTTACGGATGATTTTATTGTGCATGGGAATGATTTTGATTCTTGCTTACATCATTTATCTTTAGTGCTTAAGAGGTGTGTTGAGACTAATTTAGTTCTAAACTCTAAAAAATGCAATTTTATGGTTGAACAGGAGATTGTCCTTGGTCACATTGTGTCTAAAAAGGGGATTGAGGTAGATAAAGCAAAGATCGATCTTATTCAATCTTTACCTTACCCTATTAATGTGCATGAAATCCATTCTTTCTTAGGACATGCAGGATTCTATCGTAGGTTTATCAAAGATTTTTCTAACATAACCTCACCATTATGTGAGCTCCTTAAGAAAGATGTGTCCTTTGCGTTTGACGATAGTTGCAAGAGAGCTTTTCATGAGTTGAGATATCAGTTGACCTCAGCACCTATTATCCAAGCCCCAATTTGGACCTTACCCTTTGAACTGATGTGCGATGCTAGTGATTATGTTGTTGGGGCTGTTCTAGGACAAAAGGTAGATAAAGCGTCTCATGTGATATATTATGCTTCTATGATATTGAATACGGCCCAACGGAACTACACTACTACATAGAAGGAATTGCGAGACGTGGTATTTGCTCTGGAGAAATTTCATCATTACCTATTGGGTGCTAAGGTGGTGGTTTACAACGATCGTGCAGCACTCCGTTAATTGATGATGATGAAGGACGCAAAGATCAGGTTAATTCGATGGATTCTACTTCTGACGGAATTCAATTTGGAGATCAGAGACAAGAAGGGAGCAGAAAACTTAGTAGCCGACCATCTAAGTAGGATTTACAAAACTAATGGTGGAGGAGAACAACTACATAGGCTAGGAGAATTCCCCGATGAGAGATTGATGAGAATTTTGTCATATCATGACACTGAGGGACCAACGACCGCCACCCCTAATACCGGTGTCCGCCGCCCTGACGACTTGCCGATTTGTGATACCTTGGATGAGGAAAACAAGGAGCCGCCGACTTCACTTATGAGTATTCAAACTAAACAGCCATGGGTTGTAGATATTGTCAATTATTTGGTAGTTGGAATCTTGGTGCGGGACGAACGTCGTTGACACTTTTGCCCTTTGCCAAATAGTAATATAATCCAAACTCAAACACAAAACCAATAGATTAGTCAATCAATTACTTGATAAACTAAATAACTACTAGTATAGCAATTAAGTTCGGAGTCGAACCGAAAGGGAGAAGCGATTTCCTATTCAATAACTCTTCACAAAGACTCTTATGACAAAGCAATGATTTGTAGCAAATAGCCAAGATGTAAAATTAACCAACTTTATGATTGCAAAGTAGATTGATAACAAAGTAGAAAGAATATTTCACCTGTAATTCTCTGACAATGGTTGGTGAAGGTTCGATAAAGTAAAACAAGTTAATATAGAAATACTCTAGAAGGGGGGTTGAATAGAGTATGCTGGTTTTTCGCAGATAATCTCAAGACTTTTGAAGCTTTTGCAAAACCCTTTGAGATTAATCGTAATACTTCCTTCTGGCAAACCTGAATCACAATATAGTTAAACAATTCGAACCCAGTGCGGAAATAAGGTAAAGCAATAAGTAAAGGACGCTATGAATTATTTACGAGGTTCGGCACGAACTTGGCTTACGTCCCCCCCTAGGGTTCTTCCACAACCCTAGGATTCAACCGGCTTTTATTGATTCACAAGACTTAGGATCCTAATAGCTCACCGAGAAGCCTCTCTCCTATACAGTTGCAATCTAGTCAACTCACGTTCCCTTGGAGTCCTAGACCAATCTAGAAGAGCCCAACCTCTCTCAGCTATCTAGTACAATCCTCTTACACTTAGTGAATCAATCGCCTAGTGTACACTTCCTGAGTTACAAACTCTCGAGTATAACACTCACTTGAAATATATCCTATAAGCTCACTGTGCAACTGTCAAATGCTTTGAAATGAAATAATTACAGACTCTTAAGAACTAGCAGAGAGCACACGAAGAAGACAAATTTCACCTGTAGGCTTGAGTGTGAATGAGAGCTCGTGTTCAATGAATGTGTATCTGTCTTCTCTTCTTCCTTTCCTTTATAAAGATCAAAACGGCGCCACCAACAAAGAAGAATCTTCTCTTCAACGGCTAGGCTGATCATGGCTATCTTCGTGATCTTCTAAACTTGGAAACTTTGAAGCCATGATCTCCGATTGTGTCCTTCTCAACTTCATGCTTTAAGGAAGAAGATAATATTCGAAAAGCTTCCTGAAATGTTAGTATATAAAATAATATCTTAAAGCATATAATAACATATAATATTCGGACATTATATAATAAAGTACAGGTTTTGTGTTTCATCAACACAGCTGTAGCTTCAAGACCTTTGACACAACCAGTCTGTCAAAGCCTTTGAAACTAATTCCGATTTTCATCAAGGGAGTGGAGTTATTAATCTCCCCCTTGATGAAAGACAAAACCTGTGCATCCCTGCAACTTAGTCAAGTAATAATATCATAAGCAAAATCGGACTAAGTTCCTGCATGGGTTAGACAAATGTTGGATCATAATTTTATCATGAAAAACATCCAACCAAAAAACAAAACAAGGTCTTCCAAGACCTTTGGTTCATAACGGTTTTAAAGTTTCAAAGTCTAAACCACAGCAGATCATCTCCCCCTTTTTGTCTTTCAACAAAGGGAGGAGGTAAAACAGTCACCAAGAGTTTTAAAAACAGTATTAAAAAACCAGCAGTATTTCAGATTCAGGGTTAGGGTAGGGTAGGGTGGGGTTCAAGATTCCTCGTCCGGAGCATCATCCGTGAGCAGTGACCTCAGACCGTGCAGTAGCTTGGACACCCGCTCATCTCCGTCATAAACTCCTTGTGAAGCTCCTTGATATCCAGGCGAACTTCCTCCAAGCCCAACTCCAGGTTGTCCATGCACTCATCAATGACAGAGGCAGTGGAAAGAGTCTTTGAGGAAGAGGCAAGACTTCAAGTCCCTTGGGGGGACTGAGTGATGCTAATCTTCTCAAAGCTCTTGGAGTCGAACTTACCCATATGACGCTGTTGTTCTTCATTTTTGAAATCGATTTCAGAAGCATTGAAGATGTGGGTCAAAAGGTTGGCAAAGGGGAGGGGAGTTCCTTTTCTGGCTTTTTGAGTGTGAGCCATGGATCCTAGAATGGTGTTGGCCAGATCAAGATCAAGGCCATTCAAGATGCGGTATAGAAGGACCATAACATTATCGGTTAGGAGAGAGCCAGAGTTTAAACGGGGTAAGAGGCAACGTACAATGATGTTGAAGATGATTTTTGTCTTGAGGGTAAGGGATGAGTGGGTAAGTTGTTTAGAGGTGCTGTTGGATGCTTCGGGGAGCAGATATTTGGATCGGGTAAGGGCAATGCACTGTTCTCTTGTAGGGTTTTCAGGAGAGGGTGGACAAGGTCTAGGTAGGCCAAGGAAGTCCGCAAAGTCAATGGAGTTGAAAGAGATTCTAACTCCCTTGACGACAGATTCCAAAGACCAACCGTCAGCATTGTGTTTGGCTTTTAGGTTTATGTAGAATAGACGGGTGAGTTGGGGGTAATACACAACTTCAAGGTTCAGAAGGGTCCAGGCAGGGGTTAGTTTGAGGAGAGAGATGCAAGGTAGGTTCAAAGCTTCCAAAAACTCAAGATCTAAAAAATCAGAACAACATATCTTACGAGTTCGAAACTCATCTACCCACTTTCTAGCCATCTCAGCATTTTCAAACCAAGAAGAGGGCAAGGATTGATTTACCTGGATAAGTGCAGGCGGATCGGCGTTCTTCCTGCGAGCCTTTGTGGGAGCAGTCCTCTTGATAGGTTCCTCAAGGCTTCTGAGAGTGCCTTTCCTGGTGCGCTTGGAAGATGGAGGCTTTGCTGCAGGGGCTTTCCGCTTCTTCGGAGATGGGGGAGGAGGAGGAGGAGAAGGAGATGGAACAAGTTCTGGCTCCTCTTCCTCTTCATCCTCAGACCCCGAGTCTTCAGTGGACCCTTCAGCTTCCTCGTCGTCTGCAGTCTCGTCGTCCTCCTCTTCTTCTTCCTCTGGTTCCTCTTCAGTGGGAACCTCCTTCTCAACAGCTCTTAGGGCCTCCTCTTCGGCCTCTTTTCTGGCTTTCTCAGCCTCCTCCTCAGCTAATTTCCTGGCTTGCTCGGCCTCTTCCTCGACCTTTTTCTTTCTCTTGGCCTCTTCCTTGGCCTCCTTAGCAACATCTCGTTCCAAAATCGCATCAAGATCCTCCTCTTCATCCTCTTCCTCTTCTTCCTCAGCAATGACTTTCCTTTTCCCTTTTTGCTTGGCACTGAGTGACTTCTTAGTCGGGCGCTGTAGAGAACGCTTGATTTCAACAATGGTGCTCTCAGGGACGGTGCTCTGGACATTAGCTGGGACAATGGCTTGAGAAGTAGGTTCGGGTTGAGGGGAAGTGACAATGGCCTGACGTCCCTTGGGGGTGGCGCCAAGACGTTTGGGTGTGTAGGTCTTCTTGGATTTGGGAACCATGGATTCGGCTTAGGGTTTCAGAAAAAGTCGAGAGGTTGAAGAAGAAGTAGTAGAAAGGGTTTAGGTAAGTCTGGAGAGGTGAGAGAGTCGGGTAGGGTTTGTGGTTTAAATAGGGAGAGAGGGTTAAGTTGATGGGACGGGTTTATGGTTCCAGTGAGGGTAATCATAACACTGCCAATTTTGAAAAATATGATTTCCAAAATAATTCAAATTTCAAACCATCTTGTCATAATTTATTTTAAGAGGGAAAATCCGAAAATATCTTTTCCAAAAATAAAAAGTACTCGGATATAAGATCTTTTGGAAAATAAAATGTCGACTGCATAAGTAAGGTTAAAAATCATAAAACTATATTTGATCAAATATCTAATGAGATATTAACCAACTATATGATCCGATATATGTGCTCTACCATTCAGCTCACAATCTTTGACATAATTCTCAAAGGTCTTGACACTGAGTAGAATTTATCTAATGAGATATTAACCAACTATACGAAAGTGCATCCCTGTTATGCATTCCAATCTCACGTCTAATGAAGGTGAACATGTCCTCTGCCAAAAGCTTAGTAAAAATCTTAGCCCATTGATAATCAGTTGAAATAAAATATATGGACACATCACCTTTTTCGACATGGTCTCTAATGAAATGATGCCTTACATCAATATGTTTGGTCCTTGAATGCTGAACAAGATTCTTTGTGATTGATATGGCACTTGTATTGTCACACTTAATGGGAATAACTTTGAGGTTGATGCCAAGATCTCTCATTTGTTGAGCTATCTAAAGGATTTTGGAGCAACATGCTCCAGCTGCTATGTATTCGGCTTCAGCAGTGGATAGAGCAACTGAGTTTTGTTTCTTTGAATGCCAACTGATCAAGAATGCTTCTAAGAATTGGCAACATCCTGACGTGCTCTTCCTATCCACCTTATAGCCTGCAAAATCTGCATCAGAATACCCGATTAATGTAAAATCTTTTTGCTTTGGGTACCACAAGCCAAGCTCCTTAGTGCCATTGAGATATCGAAAGATCCTCTTCACAACCACGAGGTGAGATTCTTTAGGATCAGCTTGAAACCTAGCACACATGCAAACACTAAACATGATGTCAGGTCTACTAGCTGTAAGATATAGCAAAGATCCAATCATCCCTTGATACTCCTTTTGATTGACACTCTTCCCAATCTTGTCTTGATCTAGAGATAAGGTTGAGCTCATGGGTGTCTTGGCTGCTTTGGATTGATCCATCTTGAACTTCTTCAAGAGATCCTTAGTGTACTTGCTTTGGTTGACAAAGATCCCTTTCTTGGATTGATGAACTTGACACCCCAAGAAGAAGTTGAGTTCTCCCATCAAGCTCATCTCAAATTCACTGCACATGATGTCAGAAAATTCCTTGCACAAAGATGTGCTAGTAGCACCAAACAATATATCATCAACATATATTTGAATAACCAAAGTGTCATTTCCTTTGGTCTTGATAAAAAGAGTCTTGTTGATCATCCCCCTTTTAAAATCATTTTCTAAAAGATATTTTGACAAGCGCTCATACAAAGCTCTTGGGGCTTGTTTCAAACCATAAAGTGCGTTGTCTAGTTTATAAAAATGATTAGGAAATTCCGAACTTTCAAAACCTGGGGGTTGAGCCACATAGACTTCTTCCGCTAAGAAACCATTAAGAAAAGCACACTTGACATCCATTTGATATAACTTTATACTCATAAAAGATGCAAATGCTAATAATATGCGAATGGCTTCAAGCCTGGCTACGGGAGCAAAAGTCTCCTCGTAGTCAATACCTTCCTCTTGATTGTAGCCTTGAGCAACAAGCCTTGCTTTGTTCCTCACGATCTTATCATTCTCATCTTGCTTGTTCCGAAATACCCAACGTGTGCCAATGACTGATTGATGCTTTGGCCTAGGCCTCAAGGTCCAGACTTTGTTCCTTTCAAATTCGTTAAGCTCACTTTGCATAGAAATGATCTGGTCTGGCTCTTGAAGGGCCTCATCTACCTTCTTTGGTTCTATAAGAGAAACAGACGCGTGAAAAGCACAAAGATCTTTAAGTTTAGAACGAGTTTGAACACTAGATATAGGGTCAGAAATGATATCCTTCAATGAGTGTGATGAGGAGTATTTGAACTTTTTTTTGCTAGTCTCAGCTCCTTGATTCGTCACACCAACAGGATTGATTTGTGATACATCTGACTCCATGGATCTGTTAGGTTCAGTTACAGCAGTTTCTGACGTTTCAACACTGTAGGATTGGACACCAAGGGCTTTGGACGAATCTTCAACACCTTGGGCCAATTCTTCAGTGTTGAGAATCTGTTCTTGCATGTTCCTCTTCTCTGTGTTCTTGGTAGCAGCATCATCACCATCCTCGTTCTCTGTATAAATGTTAAGATCTAAATCTGCAACACTTTCACTCAAAGAACCGTCATTGCATTAATCAAATATAACATGTATACTTTCCTCAACTAACTTGGTCCTTTTGTTGAAGATTCTATAAGCTTTGCTACTTGTGGAGTAGCCAAGAAATATACCTTCATCACTACGCGCATCAAATTTCCCAAGGTTATCTTTTCCATTGTTATGAACAAAACAAGTACAGCCAAAGGGTTTAAAGTAAGATATAAGTGGTTTGAGGCCTTTGAAAAGTTCATAAGGAGTTTTCTTTAAGATGGAAAGTATAAGACAACGATTCAAAATATAGTTAGCTGTGTTAACAGCTTCAGCCCAATAGGTTTTAGGTAATGCATTTTCTAAAAGCATAGTCCTGGCCATGTCCTCTAGGGTGCGGTTCTTTCGTTCCACAACCCCATTTTGTTGAGGTATCCTAGGAGCAGAAAAATTATGGGAGATGCCATATTTAGCACAAAACAAATCAAACTGAAGTTGATCAAACTCCCTACCATGATCACTTCGAATTGACACTATGGGCTCGTTTCTTAAAGTTTGCAACTCCTTACAAAGTTTTGAAAACTCAAATAAGGCCTCTGATTTTTCTCTTAAAAATGCAACCCAAGTATATCTAGAAAAATCATCAACAACAACAAGCATGTACTTTTTACCATTGGGAGATTTGACTCGCATAGGACCACATAAATCCATATGTAAAAGTTCAAGGGGTCTAGAAGAACTTACAACCTTTTTGGGTTTGAAAGAGCTACGTGTTTGTTTACCTCGTGTGCATGCCTTGCACATCTCAATACCTTTGAAGTCCATCTCAGGTAGCCCTCTTACAAGCCCTTTGGACACAAGCTTCTGTAGTGTATGTGGACTCACATGACCGAGTCTCCTGTGCCAGAGCTTTGGATCGTCCGTCAAAGCCTTTAGACAGGTTAAGCTTCCTTGTGCCACTTGCTCAGCATTTATAGCATATATATTGGTGTAACGATATGCAGTTAGAACAGCTTCACCTGTATCTTCTCTGCACACTAGACATCTTTTCTTGTTAAATCTGACATCATTGCCACTATCACATAATTGAGAAACACTAAGCAAATTATACTTCAAACCATTCACAAGATAAACATTTTTAATACTATGGTTGGAATCACTCCCAACACTACCAATACCAACGATGTCACACTTTCCTTTGTCACCAAGAGTGATTGTTCCAGTGGATTGCTTCTTTAGATCATGAAAGAGAGAACTCTTCCCACTCATATGCCTCGAGCATCCACTTCAATAATCCATTTTTGTTTCTTCACCTTGGTGATCTCCTGCAAAACAAAAATAAACCTTTGTGGCTAGACCAATAAGCAAATTTAGATCCATTATTGGGATAAACCATATTTGGTAAAATAGTGCCTTTGGGGAGCCAAACTTGCGTTATCCGTTCTTTTCTCAAATGAACAGGAAATGTATTGCGAATGATATGTGGATCCTTTCTTCTATAGGGACAGGTCTCTTTTACATGTCCCTTTCTCGCACAGTGGTGACATATAGGAGAGGTTCTGCTTCCTTTTGCCTTTACAAAAGTGGTAACGTGCTGCTTCTTTAAAAACCTTGGATTGTAACCAATACCACTTTTGTTTAGAGAACTTTGTTGCTCACCCAACATCCTATCAAGAGTGCCTTTGGATTTGGTAAAACTTATGAGGGCTGTCTGTTGGTCTTGAATCTTATTATTCAGGGAGATCTTCTCGTTCTCTAAGTCATGATGTTCACTTCTTAGAGAGGAGAGATCTTGCTTGAGTTCAGATTTCTCTGAGTCAAGAGTCTTGACTTTAATGTTAAGACCTGAATAAGAAGCTTCAAGACTTTTGACCCTCATAGACAGATCCTCAATAGTTCTTTCCTGGTCCACAATTTTCTTAATAAGAGTGTTAGTCTGGGCAATAAGTTTCTCTTCATTGGCAATCATATTAGAAAGGAATTCCGATAATACCTCTTTTGGACTTGCCATAACTTCTCTCACAGTTACCTCAACTTCTCATCGTGGGATTCATCTCCTGAGGCCATAAGACAGACATTGGCCTTCTCATCATCGGAGTCTGAGTCAGAATCGCTCCAAGTTTCCACCATGGCTTTCTTTTTCCATCTATCACCTTTCTTGGACTGGCTCTTCGTCTTTTGAGGGCAATCTTTCACAAGATGGTCTGTTTCACCACATTCAAAACAAGACAAAGGTTTAGTCTTCTTGTCATATTTGTTGTATTGAGACTTACCTCGAAATTTAGAAGACTCTGATCCATCCTTGTTGTTGAATTGCTTCTTTATTTTGAGGATTCGAGAGAGGCCTCTTGTGATAAGAGCAAAAGGATCATCCTCATCGTCATCCTCATCTTCAGAATCAGACACATCTTTGGGCTCATCCTTCTTAGACTTGAGCGCCAAGTTCTTGGTGCTTGCTGGAAGTTCTCCATCGTCTTCATTGAGAATCATCTCATGTGTGATCAGCTTTCCAAGCAATTCATCAAGGGGGCAGAGTGGTGAGATCTTGAGCTTTCTCTATGGCTGTTACTTTAGGACCCCATTTTTCTTTTGGGAGGCACCTCAATATCTTCCTCACTTTCTCAACGTTCTTAAAGCTCTTGCCGAGAGAGTCATGTTTTTGGTGATTTCGGTGAACCGTGTGAACATGGCCTTGATAGACTCATCAAGCTTCATTTTGAAAAGTTCATACTTTCGAAGGAAGATACTGATCTTGATGTCCTTCACCTGGCCAGTTCTTTCGTAGGTGACAACCAGCTTGTCCCGAATCTCTTTAGGTGACCTACAAGATGAAATACGGTTAAACTCATCAGTGCTAAGACCACAATAAAGTAAGTTAATAGCCCTATAGTTTTTGGAGACAAGTTCAAGATCCGCTTGGATGTATTCAGCCTCTTTCTTCGCAATTTTGGTTCCATTTGGTCCGTCTTTCTCTGGAACCTTCGGACCATTCTCTATAATGTTCCAAAGTTCCAGATCTCGATCTATAATGAACATCTTCATCAAAGATCTCCAGTGGACAAAGTTGTTTCCAACAAAGAGTGGTGGTCTACTGGTAGACCTTCCCTATGCAAATCCTCCGCTTGCTTCACCAGACATGATCGAAAACTCACAAGATTGTTAGATCGAAAGTAGTGAGTAAAGCTCTGATACCAATTGAAGGTTCGATAAAGTAAAACAAGTTAATATAGAAATACTCTAGAAGGGGGTTGAATAGAGTATGCCGGTTTTTTCCCAGATAATCTAAAGACTTTTGAAGCTTTTGCAAAACCCTTTGAGATTAATCGTAATACTTCCTTCTGCCAAACTTGAATCACAATATAGTTAAACAATTCGAACCCAGTGCGGAAATAAGGTAAAGAAATAAGTAAAGGACGCTATGAATTACTTACGAGGTTCGGCACGAACTTGGCCTACGTCCCCGCCTAGGGTTCTTCCACAACCCTAGGATTCAACCGACTTTTATTGATTCACAAGACTTAGGATCCTAATAGCTCACCGAGAAGCCTCTCTCCTATACAATTGCAATCTAGTCAACTCACGTTCCCTTGGAGTCCTAGACCAATCTAGAAGAGCCCAACCTCTCTCAGCTATCTAGTAAAATCCTCTTACACTTAGTGAATCAATCGCCTAGTGTCCACTTCCTGAGTTACAAACTCTCGAGTATAACACTCACTTGAAATATATCTTATAAGCACACTGTGCAACTGTCAAATGTTTTGAAATGAAATAATTACAGACTCTTAAGAACTAGCAGAGAGCACACGAAGAAGACAAATTTCACCTGTAGGCTTGAGTGTGAATGAGAGCTCGTGTTCAATGAATGTGTATCTGTCTTCTCTTCTTCCTTTCCTTTATAAAGATCAAAACGGCGCCACCAACAAAGAAGAATCTTCTCTTCAACGGCTAGGCTGATCATGGCTATCTTCGTGATCTTCTAAACTTGGAAACTTTGAAGCCATTATCTCCGATTGTGTCCTTCTCAACTTCAAGCTTTAAGGAAGGAGATAATATTCGAAAAGCTTCCTGAAATGTTAGTATATAGAATAATATCTGGAAGCATATAATAACATATAATAATATTCGGACATAATATAATAAAGTACAGGTTTTGTGTTTCATCAACACAGCTGTAGCTTCAAAACCTTTGACACAACCAGTCTGTCAAAGCCTTTGAAACTAACTCCGATTTTCATCAAGGGAGTGGAGTTTTCAGTTGGAATTCATGGTCATAGGATTGATCTATCAATTATTCATAAACATATGTGACGAAGGATTTTTCAGTCGCCTTAAATCCTATCAAATAAATCCGACTAACCTAACTAATGTAGTTGGCAAGTGCGAGTCGATCCCACAGAGAGTCAACGATTTGTATGCAAGTCAAGTGTGTCAACAAGAAACGAAGAGGGGAGATTTTCATGGTTTGAACTAACTAATTAAGAAATAAAATTTAACAAAAGAAACAAACTAAACAAATTGATTGAACAAATATGAGATAAAAACAGCTTAGGTTAACCAATGTCAGCAATCAGGTTTCATCCCTTGATCATCGAAATCGAATAGATAACTTTCTCCTGAATATTTTGTTGTGGAAAGACTATGTCTTTTGAATCCAATTCCTTGTCAAATCTAGTTAACAGGACAACCAGACCCTGAAAACCTTAATTATCAAACAATCTTGAAACTATCAAGATTCATTTCAATAATCGATAAAGTTTAAAAGAAATCAACAAAAACAATCGACACACACAACCAGTTATTGCATCAATTGCAAATCAATTCTTTATACAAATCCCTAAATCAACCAGTTTCAAAGATTTATACTTTGCTACTCAAGAATATAGATAATTCAACCAGAAATTACCTATATCTAGCTATAGATTATCATGAAAAGGCTTCAGTTGATCAGGCTAATGGAAATTTACGAAAATCCTAAACAATCAGCACAAAGAATTGATAATATTCTAAAATAAGTATTAAGAACAAAAATCTCACAATGAAATAGAAAACCTGAAGCTTCGATTAATTTCCCCAAGCAAAGGAGTTTAGTTCTTCATGCTTGAAGAGAAAACCTAAAAACTAATTCAATGTCTCATAATGTTTTATGAATGTCTGATGATGAATGATAAAAACAAAACCTAACAAACCCTAATTGTTCTTCTCCCAATAATAATGTCAATTAAACTCAGCCCAAAAGATGGCCCAATCCAGCTTGAACACGTTGAATAACTCGGGTGGAACTCGGCCAAGTTTGTTGCCCAGACCGAGTTATATTCATCAGCCACATTTGAAGTCCCGATTTCGCTATTTTTAAGGCTGAATTTGGAAAAGTATTAAACACGAAAGTTGTAGGTCTTCGAATCCTCTTTCCAACAAATATAAGTACGCCCCGATCCGATAAATACAGCCTTCGTACGACTCATTTTAGTGCAGCGTCGCCAGCTTGTACAGCTCCAATCAATTCTTCATGATTAGCTCCTCTCCTCGGCTCTCCTGCTCTTCTATTTTCGTCAAATCTTTGAGCATTGGCTCGAGCTTAGCTCCACCTTTCCACAATCACCTGAAATCATGCCCAAAACTTGTAGATTCCGACTCTAATTGAAACATAATGAAAACATGAAAACTACTCTAAACTCATAATGAAAACATGAAAACTACCTAAATGTGTCTTATCAAACTCCCCCACACTTAAATCTTTCTTGTCCTCAAGAAAACAAAACCAATCCAATCAAACCCCACAGATACACTCTTCATGGATTCACCTTGTCAACGATAAAATCCAAAATCAAGTAGGAAGCACAAGACAAAAATCAACATCCTCACATGTATTTGAGCAACTCACAGGCTCAGGCACATTTCAATCCAACCTCACCGGGTACATAAAGTGTTTCACTACTCGCTCTTGTGTTTAGGTTAATTCAATTCCGCTCAAACTCAATCCAATGCAACTAAGCTCCATGAAAATTGAAATCCATATCAAAATCTCCACCGTGAGTGACATTACAAGCAATAATCATCATGAGGTCTTGTAAGGGTTGTAATGGAGCTCGACAAGAAAATCAAAGTATGGAAAGATTTAGGCTTTGTGGTGCTAAAAATCCGGGAAAAAGAGATCTCAACTATAACCGAAAAAACACTCAAAACCAAACATTTCTTCAACCAAAAGAATTCAAACTTTAACTCCATCCACAAATAAAAACTTAGGCACACTCTTGTTAACCAACTCACTCTTTGTTACTTCTTTCTTTTTCTCTTGTTTTTTCAATGATTTTTCTTCTTCTCTTTTCTTGATTTTTTCCTTTTTGTGATTTTTCATCGACTTTTACTCCTAAGTGAATTTTATCCTCCTTAGGCCCCGAGTATTAAGCACAATAATCATCCATATGAAGCTCAAAAAGAATAAACCACTCATACATAACTTCCAAATGCTCAAAACACTCCACTAATACACATTTTCACCAAGCTTCTCCCTAATTCCCGGATAGGGTAAGGCAAAAATCGGCTAAAAGACATTTTGTGGGGCTAACAAAAATGGGCTAAAAGGCTCAAATTTGGCTTCAAGGAGAGGATAGTATATACGGGTAGATACAGAGTAAGATATGACTAAAAAAATTGCCTCAATCATATGAAAATCACAAGTAATAATCAAAATATACGACCTTGACATAGATATCAATCCCAATTCTCAGAGGTAGTCACATTGGAGAGTATCACTCACAAGAAGCAAAGAGGACATCCATAAAGCATAGTCCCAATAAGGCTAACAAAAACTCACAAGGTAAATTTTTGTTGGATTTCAATGCCACCTAAAATGTAAGAGTTATACATGCTCAATCAATCCATTATCTCATGCTCCAATAGATCAACAAACTAGACGAGGATCAACAATTCAAGCATATTATGGGACTTATAGTTAGATTAAGAAGACAAGTGGTACATATGGGGTTATCTGAAAGATTCTAAATCTAGAATGTGATGCATGCTGATTTTTTTCTTTTTATATGATTTTTTAGATTTTTTTTATATAAAATGCAAGACTAAGAATAAAAACCATGAAATGCAAACATGCAAGGAAGAAATATATACAATGCAACCTAAATGCAAACATGCAAATGTTCTCTCCCCCAAACTTAATTTACACATTGTCCTCAATGTGAAAAATAAAATAGAAGGAGAACAATACTTACAGAATCATCTACATATCAAGTGAAGGTGATGAATTCAAGCACAAGAGTGTGATGAGCCATCGTTCTTTCTCGTCTCGACCTCAAGGAGACACCACAACCTCATCTCTATAAACAAGAGACAAGGCAACACCAACAAAGAAATATTTGTTGTCACGGCAAGGACAACTCACAATAATAATCAATGGTGTCAATCCACTCACAACAACAATCAAGCATAGCTACCATTCTCTCGAAATATTGCAAATCGTCAATCAATTAAGCATAAATCGATCAATACTATATTCAATAAACTCAATAAGAAACTCCAATTAAGCTTAATATCTGAGAGCAAGATCGATCAAATGCCTAAAATTCAATTCCCCAAAATTTATAATTTCACAATTAAGCACAAAAACCACCTAACACAAGCAACAAAACCATCCACAATCACAATAATATTGCAAATCAACACTTAGCACAAATCAATTAATGCCAAATTTAGCAAACTCAATAAGAAAACTCAAATCAAGTTGAATTCCATCTAGCAAGATCAATCTTAATGGCTAATCTCAAATTTGCAATTTCTTCAATCAAGTTCGCATATCAAACCACAAGTCAATTTCTCAATCAATCCTCCTCCAGCAACAAATTTAACACAAATAAGTTTCAAGTTAATCCAAACGACTCCTAAATTCTACAAAAAGTTTTTCAATTTAGCAAAACCTAGGAATTGGGGATTTGAAATTGTACCTTAATTCTTCAATGGAGGAGAGAAAGAAGAGGAAGGGGCTGACCGGGGCTGGTGGCCGGACTTGGGATCGGAAGTGGCTGGCGAGGTCGGGTGATGGCGCTGGCTGGACGAAGTCGGCGGCGTGGCCTGGTGGCTGCTCGAAGCTAGGAACGGGAGGGACGGGGGAGCTCGGAACGCTCGCTGCTGCCAGGAGAGAGGCGTGAGGGCTCCGGGACTCGCCGGGAGGGCTGCCAGTCGGAGATGCTCGGCGTCGGCGGCTACAGTGGCTGGAGGCACGGTGGTGGCAGCCTGATGGGAACTCAGGGGAAGACTTGGGCAACTGGGCAAGACGGAAGACGCGTTTCCTGTCTTCCTTCCCCCCTTTTTTTAGAAGACACAATAATACAATATAGCTCGGGTGGGATTTAAAAAACCTCGACCGAGTTATATTTATCCACTCGAGTTGTATCTCGGACATGTGTTCGCCACTCGGATTGGCCAAAAAAACTCGACCGAGCTCTTCACCCGAGTAACCTACTGTAATCCTCCTAGTTTTGGACGTCTTTTTTTTTTTTTTTTGCTTCCGAAACCTACATGTTAGTATTCCGGAGATGCAAAAATACTAGAAAAATAACTAAAAAAAATAATAACAACTACCTAATAAAATTACAAAAAATGATAAAATGAAATACTAACCTTGGGTTACCTCCCAAGAAGTGTCCTTGGTTGACGTCATAGACTCGACATTTTGGTTGTCCGTTTAAGACCTATTCGGACATCGTCAGTACCCTCAGCAGCAAATCAAACTCTTGTGCACACCATCTAGGTAGGCGGGCACTACATATAAATAAGTTGAAGTCAAACTACGTCCTCAACTCCTCATATGACCGAGCGTGACTCTCCGCCACGGGTATGTAGAACCACCAATTCAGTTTCATTGGTGGTATGTCAAAATAATGAGCCCAAGGATCGACATAATCACCGACCTTCTCACCATTGCAGAGGATATCAATTCTTTTCTTAGGAGCCACAGAAATCAGCTCCGGACTTGGTTCCTTGATAGGCGAGCTCGAGACAATCTCATCGAATGAATGATACAACAAATCAAATGGAATCTCATGTGCCGACTCATAACATTCCATGTCAGGAAGCACTGTACTATCCTCTTCATCACTAAAGAAATTTTCATTATCTGCGAACATATCCTCCTCCGCCAAAACATTGTCATGCTCATAACTCAAGGGTAGGGGAGGCAACAGAGTAGACTCGGATGAACTCAATGAGGGAGGAATAGGAAGCACACACTCACCTACATCTTCGTGACTTTCTGAGCTTCCCTCAGGTGTGACAAACAGGTCCTTGCCACTCCCTAGGGTGTTTGTGGTGAGGCTCTCTATCGGGTTAGCCATCGGTTTAGACGGTAGTTCACTCGCTTCACAAGCTAGAATATCATTCCCCACTTGGACCATTCGGTCCAACCCAATTCCCATTGGGTTGGACCCCGTATCTTCATTGATACGCACACTATATTTTATTTTAGGGAAGGACCATGATACATTTACACTAGGTGTAAAATTTTAATTTTACACTACAAATACTAACATGACATGTGGCAAAAAAGTTATGTAAAAACTAAAAAGTAACGAAGCCTAAGAGCATCTTTAATGGTGGTACTTGGAGTACCATAACCCTATTTTTAAATAAAAAATAAAAATAAATGTAAGAGTTGGGGTGGCAATCAAGACAATAATTACAAGTGAGTACCATTTAGATGATACTCACTCTTACACAATATCATAAATTTTATTCAATGAACAATAACATATGGGGACCACTTTTTCTTTTTCTACTCCTACAAAGATTTAAAAATAAAATGAAATATATGTTAAGATATTTTGTGAGTATCATGATTGTGGATTCAAGTATCTTAAAATGATGTGGCATGTAAAAAGGTAAGATATGATACTTGAATTGGGTATCATGGATAAATATGCTCTAAGTCTAGCTCTTCCTTCTTTTATTGCTCATGATAACCTATGTTCTCCTCTCATCACCCACCCATTTGGGTCTCATCCAATAAATTTTTTCATTTTATTTAAAAAAACTACAATATATATATGATTAAATTGAATAGGGGTGGACCCAAATCCCGCAAATCTCATCCCGTCCCGATCCCGGTGGGATTTTGATTATATATATATATATATATATATATATATATATATATATAGAGAGAGAGAGAGAGAGAGAGAGAGAGAGAGAGAGAGAGAGAGAGAGAGAGATTGGTTCTGGTGTACTCAAGCCTTAACGTGTATCATGTGAACAAATCAGGGCCGTTGATTGATTGAAATGGGTGGCTGAGATTAATATGTAATTTTACAATTTTTTTAATTAAGAAAGTGGTGGGCCCCTGATGCGGGTCAAGATGGCCTTCTGTGGGTCAAACAACGATCTTGATCCAGGCGACGACTCGAGGACGAGTCGATTTCAAATGGAGGAGAATGATGTCATCCTCAAGCGGAAGAAGAAGGCTCCACCTTGGGAGTCGTTGAAGAAACGGCGTTAATTATTTTATTATTTATATTTCTTATTTTTTTATATATATTCTATTTTTAGTAACTCCTATGTTAGTTGGAGTCTAATTATAGAATTGCTTATTTTAGTATTTCTTAGTTAGATTAAATAAGATGGTTAGGATTTTAGATTAAGTTTTATCTTCTAGGTTTATTTATCTTTAGGATTAAAATTCTATCTTTATCAACCTAAATTCTATCTTGCACGGTAGAATTGGTTCTTAGGTTTTCTATTTAAACATTGTAGTTCTATTGAAATTAAGGAGATTGAATTAGAATTGAGAAACCCCTTTATGGATTAAAGGGTTCTCGATTATCAATCCCAAAAACAACTATCCGGTTCTTATGATCTCACGACACTTCACAATCACCATCTTCAACCTCCATCACTGTTACCTCTGTTCTTGATCGACCAAACTCTCAACCGAGCGCAATCTAGTCGGCGCGTCAAGAACACCGGCACCTGCGCTTGGGAACACCGGACCAAGCTCCGCAGGCCTCGACGCTCGGCGCTCGGGCTCCTCGGCACTCGTTGGTCTCGCGCTCGCACTCGCGTTCGCTGTCGCGGCGCGCTCGCTTCCAGCGATCTCACCCGCGGACTCCAGGCTCTCGCGCTCGGCTTCGCAGGCTCTCGATCGCAGCCTCTCGCCATCAGCAAGCCGGCATCGTTCCGCGCTCACACGCCCTGAGGAGCCACCGCCCCTGCGTGTCCGGGTCGTCCCAGCGAACCTTGCCCAGTCCTCGCGCACTCGCTATCTCCTCGCCTTTCTTGTTTATCGTTTACTGTTACTTTGTTAATTAGTTCAAGTTAATTAAGTTTCCTTCGTTGTTGATAGTTTAGTTTTGTTAAGTTATAAAAACCTGTTGCTTTTAGTTAGTTTAGATTTAGTTAAATTCCGTAGCTTAGTTAATTGGTGAAGGCGATTCAACGTGTGCGGCGTGTGATCGGGTCGAATCGTCAAGAGAAATCAAGGAGTTAAGCAAGATCGACGTTTTTTAGTTTAGCAATTGGCCGGTCTAGCCAATTGCTATACATCAATTGGTATTCAGAGACGGGTTATGCTACGCTCTTTGTTTCTTTGATGATACTGATGTTTTGATTTGATGGTTTCGGAAATTTGGGGAGGCGACTGGGATGATGATCCCGATCCATGGGCTGCACAACAACGACACCGACGAGAGTTGCAGAGACGAGCGTTGCAACAACAAGCTTTAGAGCGTCAACGACAACAAGAGGCTCAAAGGCATCACCTTTGGCTTCAAAGGCAAGAAGAGACCCATCGACAACAACAACAACTCCTTGAGCGTCAACGTCAAGCCGCAATTGAGGAGGAGAAACGACAACAACAACGTCGCCTCCGTCAGATTTGGCTTCTCCAACAACGAGAAGTTGAGGAGGAACGAAAACGAAAGTTGGAGGAAGCGGCCCAACGGCAAGCTAATTGGCTTGATGACGCTTGGAGGAAGGCTTATATTCACAAACTTCTTGATAGTCAGCCTCACGCGTCACCTACCTATGAGATCTTGGAGATATCCTCCCCCGATGTGGACGTGATTTTTCTTGACTATACAGCCGACGGAAAGGTAAAGGAGGTTGTTTCGGATACTTTCGTTGGCCAAGAGACTGCACTGCGCGATGATTTTGTTTCACAGATTCCCGTTGACTCCGAACTCGGAATTGAGTCAACTCAGTCTTGTTGCGAAGCTGACTTGACGAGCTTTCCAACGGTGGGTCACGCGATGTCAGACTCCTCCGGGAAGACCTCCGAATCTGTACTTAAAGTCGACTGCAGTGTTGTGCAGGAGGTGGAGCATGTTGATTCCGTTGACAAGGATGAGGTACTTGATGACGTGTCTCAAGAGTTAGCGATTGTACCTCTTGGGCATGTTCATGAAGTTCCAGTTGCTGAGATTTGTCTGGTCATTGATCCTATTCTTATTGAAGATCAAGTCCGTTCAACGATCGCACATAAAGGTGTTGTTTTTGGGGTTCCTATACCTCGAATTCTCCTGGCACCTATTCCACCCATTTCTCCATCATCTTCTTTGAAGGTTGCTGCTCCTTCCACGCTGATCATCATCGAATCGATTCGGGGACGAATCGAAGATAAGAGGGGGAGAATGATGCGGGTCAAGATGGCCTTCTGTGGGTCAAACAACGATCTTGATCCAGGCGACGACTCGAGGACGAGTCGATTTCAAATGGAGGAGAATGATGTCATCCTCAAGCGGAAGAAGAAGGTTCCACCTTGGGAGTCGTTGAAGAAACGGCGTTAATTATTTTATTATTTATATTTCTTATTTTTTTATATATATTCTATATTTTTAGTAACTCCTATGTTAGTTGGAGTCTAATTATAGAATTGCTTATTTTTAGTATTTCTTAGTTAGATTAAATAAGATGGTTAGGATTTTAGATTAAGTTTTATCTTCTAGGTTTATTTATCTTTAGGATTAAAATTTTATCTTTATCAACCTAAATTCTATCTTGCGCGGTAGAATTGGTTCTTAGGTTTTCTATTTAAACATTGTAGTTCTATTGAAATTAAGGAGATTGAATTAGAATTGAGAAACCCCTTTATGGATTAAAGGGTTCTCGATTATCAATCCCAAAAACAACTATCCGGTTCTTATGATCTCACGACACTTCACAATCACCATCTTCAACCTCCATCACCGTTACCTTTGTTCTTGATCGACCAAACTCTCAACCGAGCGCAATCTAGTCGGCGCGTCAAGAACACCGGCACCTGCGCTTGGGAACACCGGACCAAGCTCCGCAGGCCTCGGCGCTCGGGCTCCTCGGCACTCCTTGGTCTCGCGCTCGCACTCGCGTTCGCTGTCGCGGCGCGCTCGCTTCCAGCGATCTCACCCGCGGACTCCAGGCTCTCACGCTCGGCTTCGCAGGCTCTCGATCGCAGCCTCTCGCCATCAGCAAGCCGGCATCGTTCTGCGCTCACACGCCCTGAGGAGCCACCGCCCCTGCGTGTCCGGGTCGTCCCAGCGAACCTTGCCCAGTCCTCGCGCACTCGCTATCTCCTCGCCTTTCTTGTTTATTGTTTACTGTTACTTTGTTAATTAGTTCAAGTTAATTAAGTTTCCTTCGTTGTTGATAGTTTAGTTTTGTTAAGTTATAAAAACCTGTTGCTTTTAGTTAGTTTAGATTTAGTTAAATTCCGTAGCTTAGTTAATTGGTGAAGGCGATTCAACGTGTGCGGCGTGTGATCGGGTCGAATCGTCAAGAGAAATCAAGGAGTTAAGCAAGATCGACGTTTTTTAGTTTAGCAATTGGCCGGTATAGCCAATTGCTATACATCAGCCCCAACATGAAATCTGCTCCACTTGCAACATAAAAGGCGCGTGTACACCATTTGAGGGCCGAAATTTTTTTTCTTTAAATTATTCGATGGTATTATAAGATTATTTGATTGTATCAATGGATTATTCAATCGCATCGATGGATTATCCGATGATATACACTTGCCATCAATGGGTTATTCGATGGTATCGATCGATTATTCGATGGTATCCACTTGCCACATGATAGGCGGTTGTTTTTTCTTTGCATTACTCGTTCGTATCAATGGATTATTCGATCATTATTCGATAGTATCACTGGATTATTCGATCGTATCGATGGATTATTCGATTGTATCAATGGATTATGCAATAGTATCAATGAATTATTCTAATTGGCTAGTACCTTGAAAACGCCCTAAACTTTTTACCAAAAATAAATTATTCGATGGTATCATTTGATTATTTGATGGTATCTTTTGATTATTCGATTGTATCACTTGATTATTCAATGGTTCCGTTACTTATGTCATTTTAACAAATAACTAAAAATTATTCGATGATATCACTGAATTATTTGATTATATCATATGATTATTCGATGGTATCGATACATTCAATACATCTTACTCAAACTAGAATGCAAAAACACGACAACGAAATTGATACAGGGATGCTCGAACTTCAGCAAATAAAAAATATGTGCGATGCAACAAACGAACTTCAGCAAATAAAAAATCGATCAAAAACAACAACCTTGACCGAGGAATCACAACCAAAAACCCCTAATCCAACAAACCAAATCCCGAAAATCAAGAACAAATCCTAATTCGAGACCGTTCACAAACCCTAACCACCGAATACCAAATGAATTTGTGGACACTAGAACATCGATAAATTTTGAAACTTACTTATGAAATTACAACCAAATCCGTCGGCCTCCGATACGTCCTTCAAATTGCTGCCGCCCAAGTCGAAGAATGGAGGAAGAGGGAGGTCGACGACCAGGAGGGTCGGACAGGCCGTCGCTCTGCATAAGCGAGCACTCCGAGCAGGCGGTGCCGCCCTTGGAGGCCAACCGGCCCGGAGATCTGAAGGTACACCGCATCGGCGTCGCCTGGTTCAACAGATCTGAAGGTCGCCGCATACGCGTCGTCGCCCGGTTGATATCTGAAGGGACTGCCCGGAGATCTGAAGGTACAACCGCTCCGTCGCTTCCCGACCAGTTGGCGCCGCCCTTGGAGGCCGGACGACTCGAAGATCTAAAGGTCCACCGCGTGTGGGTGTCGCTCTCCTCCTCACCTACAATCGCATTCCGTCGCTCTCCTCCTCCCCGCTCTCTGATTCTGTACGGTTGAAGAATTGGGGTTTGATAAGATTTTGGGTTAGGCACTTCACGCGCTTTGTTAAGGGTGGCATTTGGGGTTTCCTTTTTTCTTTTTTAAATTCATCTAATTTCTTGATTAATCTCAGCCATTCAATACCTCTAAATCAATAGTTAGGATGTGTTCACATGATACACGTTAAGGCTTGAGTACATATGATCTATCCCCCCCCCTCTCTCTCTCTCTCTCTCTCTCTCTCTCTCTCTATATATATATATATATATATATATATATATATATATATATATATATATATAAAATACCGTCCCGATTCCTCCCCGCAAAAAATACGAGGGACGGGATGCGGGACCAAAAGTACTCGTCTCGCAAATCCTGTCCCGTCCCGCGTAAACATAAACTATATATATTTTTTATTTAAAAATATTTAAAATAAATATTCATAATATCAGTGTTAATTAGTTTCACCAATTTTGTATATATATGTTGTATTTATGATTATAAAACCCACATAATTTGAAAACCTACTGAATTTAAAAAGCTACTGAATTTGTCAATTTGATAATCCGTATTTTTCAATTTGATACTATGTATATTTATAATTATATGTAGTATGCTCGCCCGAGTTTATATATATAAATTATTTAATACTCAATTAATAACCTTATAAAAAATATTCAATTAATAAATTTAATTTCTATCAAAAGATAAAAGCCAGTTTTATTGGATTATTTTGGAATTTTTTTACGAGGGATCAGTCCCATCCCGTCTCCATCCCGTCCCGTGAGGGATAAGACCCGATGTGATTAAAAAAAGGGAAAACTAATTAAAATACCCTCACATTTAAGGGTATGGTAAAAATATATCCTTAACAATGGCAGGCTATGTGGATTTTGTTTAACAAGAGTTTTCTTGAACGGTTTCCTTATGAAAATAATATATCCACATCTTTGACGAGGATTAAAAAAAGGGTATGGTAAAAATATATCCTTAACAATGGTCGCCTCTCTCTCTCTCTCTCTCTCTCTCTCTCTCTCTCTCTCTCTCTCTCTCTCTCTCTCTCTCTCTCTCTCTCTCCACACACACATCTTCCTCATATTTGATTCGTTCACGGACTTAGTTGAGTAAGTTTGTTTTCCCCCTCTTCGTTGTTGTTGTTGTTGTTGTCGGCGGTTTAGTTTTGTTGTCGATTTGGTATTAGGAATAGTCGTATTGTGTTAATTTGAGGTAGTTTTGACCGGATTAGTTGCTTGTTTAATCAATTTTGTTATTCGGGTTAAATTTTATTGTCGGAATATTTTTTTCCTTAAAAAATCGTTCAAGAAAATCCAATTTTAGTGCTAATTTTTTTTGCTGTTGTTGTTGTTGTTGTTGTTGGTGGTGGTGGTGGTGGTGGTGTTGGTGGTGTTGTTGGTGTTGTTGTTGGTGTTGCTGTTGTTGTTGCTGTTGTTGATGCTGTTGTTGATGCTGTTGCTGTTGCTGTTGCTGTTGCTGTTGCTGTTGCTGTTGCTGTTGCTGCTGCTGCTGCTGCTGTTGCTGTTGCTGTTGCTGTTGCTGTTGCTGTTGCTGTTGCTGTTGCTGTTGCTGTTATTGTCGGAATATTTTTTTCCTTAAAAAATCGTTCAAGAAAACCCAATTTTAGTGCTAATTTTTTTTGCTGTTGTTGTTGTTGTTGTTGTTGTTGGTGGTGGTGGTGGTGGTGGTGGTGTTGGTGGTGTTGTTGGTGTTGTTGTTGGTGTTGCTGTTGTTGTTGCTGTTGTTGATGCTGTTGTTGATGCTGTTGCTGTTGCTGTTGCTGTTGCTGTTGCTGTTGCTGTTGCTGTTGCTGTTGCTGTTGCTGTTGCTGTTGCTGTTGCTGTTGCTGTTGTTGTTGTTGTTGTTGTTGTTGTTGTCGGCGGTTTAGTTTTGTTGTCGATTTGGTATTAGGAATAGTCGTATTGTGTTAATTTGAGGTAATTTTGACCGGATTAGTTGCTTGTTTAATCAATTTTGTTATTCGAGTTAAATTTTATTGTCAGAATATTTTTTTCCTTAAAAATTCATTCAAGAAAACCCAATTTTAGTGCTAATTTGTAAAAAGGCTTTCACATATGATGCATTGTCAGCATTTTTGACCCGTGAGAAAACCCGTGGTGATATATTACCATTACCCTTAAAGGTCGGAATATTTTTATTACATTTGAAAGTTCAGGATATATTTTTAACATACTCTCAAAAGTGGGGGTATTTTAATTAGTTTTCCCTTTATTTTATCATAATTCAATTGAGTTTCACATCATCACATATTAACTAGTGATGAATAGCAATTTATCAAACTAAGTGATCACACAAAATAAAATAATCCATCTTTATTATCTTAATAAAAATAAAATGGATGCCAATACCATATAATATGCATCGATGAATAAAAAGGATACTATGCTCCATATCTACTTATTTTGTAGGAAAGGATCAAGGATAAATCATGCATTTTATAAAATGGGTATCTACGTTATTATTTTACAATAATGTCAAATAATAATATTACCCAATTACATGCCAAGTCCAAAATAACAGGTGAATAAATTACACAAAGCTAGTGATTTGTAATTTATTTTAATCGATTTGGCATCATTACTAGAAATCTGTTATTTAACATCGGGTAATAACCGATGTCTTTAAAAAAAAAACATCGATGTCTATGTGGGTGATGTAAAAAGTCCAAAGTTTTTCATATCGGCCTTTGTCCGATGTCTATATAGTTTATAACCTCGTTTATATTTTTAAATCCGATGTCTTTGTATGTTATAACATCGGCCAAAGGCCGATGTTAAACATTTTTTACTTTTAACATCACCCACATAGACATCGATATTATTTTTTTAAAGACATCGATTATTACCCGATGTTAAATGATATATTCGTAGTTTTTTTTATTACGTTAACCTATGCGGGATTTGAACCCGCATCTTTGTTCTTGAGCACAACGCTCTACAAATTGAGCTAATAGGCTGAATCAGAACAATGATTAGATGCTTAGAAAAATTTAGTTATGTCCAAATCATGATAGATGCAAAAACTAGCAAAAATGATTATGAGAGAGAGAGAGAGAGAAAAGAAGCTTAAATTGTACAGAATATAGCAACAACTAGTCGAACTCAATTACATTTTGAACCAAAAGGTATGGACTAATATAGAAATCGAAAATCGACAGTGATCTTAGTTTGTGAGGGACTTACTTTCTATGTCGTTTGGTGTGAAGCTTATATAGGTTTACTTTCTACCCTTAGCTAAATTTCACTAAGCACCCATTTAGAAAGTCATACTCAACTGACCAAAAGCCACATGCCCTTACAATATTTCTAAGGCCTAACGTATACTCATTCAGTCATTCATATCCCCCAAATCTCATGGCACACACCTTTTACATTAGCAACTACCCCTGTTGGCAATAACAAATTGATTCCATACTCTTCCTAGCTCTATGTCTAAGGCAATGAGAACTTTCATAATTTCAGAATTCCTTATCCATGTACAGCTATGAGGAAGCTTATACATCATGATAACTTCCTAACCAACACAAATAAGTGAATAAGTATTGTGAGCACATCACATTTATAAATAAATAAACCTAAGGGAGGAATGCATCAAAGACAAGACATTTCCATTGAGGATTCAATCTAGCGTATTTATGGAAATATGCAACACCACTCGAGAGATCTAACCTCTCCAAATTTGTCCATTTCTAGTCTTAAAACAACATAATCAAGTGAGTTAAGCAAGGCAACTTGAATTGAAGCTAGCAACAATTCATTCCTGAATAACAACAACCCAAGAGAGGGAATACACAAGGAGAATATAAAGAAATATAGTACCAGAGAAGAAGAAAAAAAGCAACGACAACCTGAAATCAATTCTTGAATAGCAACAACAACCGAAGATAGGGATTGTACAAAGGAGAAGATGTTCTGCTGGCTTTATCCCAAAACATAAATGTCATTCTGTTAAAAAATCAAGGAATATAAAAATAAATGAGTAATATTGGCACTTCGCCAGGTTGCCTTAGTATGAAAAACAAAAATAAGGTACAAAATGAGGAGGGAGGAATTACCTGCAGATGGATTAAGGTACAAAAATAAGGTACCAAATACGGTACAAGATTAGAAAAGCACCACTGGCCACGTTCTGCCTCAAGGATTAATGCATCATCATCGTTCATGGATTTGGATTGGTGATCGGGCAGTTGAATCCCCCTATTTTGGCACCATTCAGAGATCACGTCCTTGAACGGGTAGTTTGGGATTCAAGTTCGATATGAACTTCTCCCGTGAACCAGCAACAGCCACAACAAGGCCATCCAATGAAAAAAAAAAGCACAACCTAGAAAAGTGAGATCCAAATTCGATATGACAAGCAAATCCTACTTCTAATACACATTGAAATCTAAATATGACCAGCATTCTAAAGATATCTACAATAGGGTCACCAAATTCGATTAATTTCAGAAGATAAATAATGGAAGAAAGAAAGAACAAAACCAAGGATGGTATGAAGAGTAGCGGAAAGATGGCTTTACCTTCAAGTTTTTTGAGAAAAGCTCACCAAAGGAAGTAACACCCCAGGTCAATTTTTTGTCAGAACTCCAAAAGTCCTCTCTTGAAATTGATTAGCATATAATCTGGTAAGGAATCGCTCATTTTTTTATAGCAGTAAGCTTGATATTTAATGCTTCAATTAGAAGATAATAATAATTAAAGAATTTTGCAAGAGTGATGCAAGCTATTGGATATTAGCAAAACTTACTAAACCAGAAAAAGAAGACAGAAAACTTCTACTCAACGACTCATTAGTCTAAAACCATTTACAACTTTACACAAAAAGAACACAGAAAATTGGGCAGAGATGCGAAAAAGAAAATGTGGCATCATCAAAAAGAAGATGCAGAATGCAAGTTATGTGAGTTAACACACAAACTCCCACCCTCATAATTACTAGCCTAAAGGATATATCTGATGCAAACGTACCAAGAGAAGAAGCGTATTCATTATTTCATTATTATTGTCACTTTCCAGTTCCAAGCTCGTTTGTTATATCCCTCATCAGGCTGATTTGCAGAGTGTTGTGCCATGGAAATAAGATACGCGTGATTGGAAGCTTTCTTCGAATATCCCATGACAATCACAATTTAGATACCTTGAAAGTGCTATATGTTATGCTATTGCCACAAGTGGATAGATTGAATACCTTGAAAGTGGAATCAGGCAAATTCGCATATAAGACCTATAAATTGGTGAGCAATGTATTAGTTGAGGACATTGGAAATTCAGTGTGTTCAGGATATAGTAACAGACAGAGCATGGTTAAGTACCTCAAGAGATGTCAAGTATTCTGCCAATCACAATTTTTTAAAATTTGATCCATTGCTTTTCAAGTATTCTGTTTCATGGTGGCGAGATGTCAAGCTTACAGAACAATGGAGAAATAACAATTGTGAGAACTATCAACACTCTAAAACAAGCAATCGATCAAATTTTAAAAATATGTATTGAGGATATAATCAGTTTAATCACAAGCTAAAATGAGAAATCAAGCAATTATTTTAAAAACATGACAGATCATATCTTGTAACTAGTAGCACTATATCATTTCACCAGATGATTAGAGCACTAAATCTACATTATGCAAATCAAGTTTAAGCTTCGATTCTAGTTATTTAGAATATTTCATTTACCTAATCTGAATCTTCATAGTCATCATGTTCATCAAAACTGATAGAGCCAGCAACAAAGCTGAAAAGCGATTCTGACTGCACAGAGCATGCCTAGGAACCCACAAACAAACATTCCCCAAATTCAGCGGGAAAATAAAAACTAAACCAAACCAATTCACATAAACAAACATTTATCAAACCTAAACCCTAAATAAAAACTGAATATCAACATCAAGCCAGCCACACTAAATCAAATCAATACACACAAACCCTAAATCAAAAATATTGAAAATTAAAGGCGAAATTTCGTACCGGAGAGAGGAAGTGAGGGAGTAGGGTTTCAACTACTGGAGTAGGGATTTCGATATCATCCTCTTGTCTCCCTCTAGCATCCTCTTGGACTGCTCATATCCGGTGGGGTGGTGGACTGCGCCTCTTGTCTCCCTTTACCATCCTCTTATCTAGTTCTCCAGCCTCCGTCCTCCTCTTTTGAGTTCGCCTGCTAGCGGTGGGGTGGCGGCGAGCCTGTGATTTGAAGCACCGAAAAAGAAGAGATCTGGGGTGTATGGGTTTAGATCTAAGAAGGAAGAACGGATATGGGCGGATTTTCCAAAGGAGGTGGCGGAGGGAGGAGGTGGAGTGAGTCGTCGGCGAGAAAGAGGTGGAAAGGTGGCGAGAAGGAGGTGGATATGCGAAGGGAGGTGGCGGGAGGAGGCGGTGGAGCGAGGGTTCGGTTTTCAGAACAACTGAAGAATGAATAATGAAGAAAGAAGAAAGAAGAAAGAGTGCCTCCTAAATTGGTAGTTTGGTACACATATTTGCTTGAGCGGGTGTTCAAATAAATTCAAGTGAAGTTCCGCGCCTTCTAATTTTTTTAAAACACATATTTAACATCGCTCAAATAAATGAGACGATATCTATGATTTTATTTACATCACAAATAACCGATGTTAAAAAACTGTTTAACATGGCAGATTTTTCTGGATGATGTTAATGAGCCGATTTAAATAACAGAATTCTAGTAGTGCATGCATGTCAAGGCAGGAAAACAACATGACACGAAGGCACGCAGATGTGCATAAAAGGCTCGGAATGTCACTTGCCTTTTTCGCCTTGTTGGATTTTGATGCCAATTATGGACTTCAAAGACGTGGTGACGGATTTGAATGCATTGGTAACTGATCAATATACGATTCTCTGTGTGACCTTCTCGAAATATGGGTGCTGGGTTTTAAGATAACGGCTGCGAGTTTTAAGATTTAACGTGAGTTAGATACATTCTGAAACTACGGGTCAATGTTTATAATGTTTTGAATTGAACTAGGGTTTTAAGATAACGGCTGCGAAAATAAATGGTTCGTGTTTGGATCGGGCAAATCCCGTTATCGGATACTCGACACAAATCGTTTATTTTTTTTAAATTTAAATATGTAATTTTTATAGGATTAGTATAATATATTCTTTGAAGAGTAACAAATTCCGTGTTGCTATGGTAGTGGGTGCGTGTACTAGGAGGTCTGATTCCGAGGTTCGATTCTTTAAAACATGTTTCCTTTCCCAATTTTTTCCATTAATGACAAAAGGTAAAAAATGAAACATAACTCATTTAATGTCCAGCAGTGACACAAGAAGTTGCTTGCCCAGTTAGTCCTACTCAGAAGGAGTGCACAATAGAGAGGTGTGGGATGGTCGACGGTTCGATTCTCCCTACAATCACTTCAAAAATTGTTTTTCTAAAATTAAATAAAAAAAGATATTGATGTTTAATTTTTACCGGGTATCCGACTTGGATATCCGACACGAACCGGGTTATCCGTGTCGGGTATCCGACACGAGTGTACTATTATCGGTTCGTATCCGGATCGACTATTTAGGGTAATTACTTACCGGATACCCAACACGATTAATCGTGTCGTGTCGGGTATCCGATTATGAACACCCCTACGTTATACACACGGTTCACCTTTGGGCTTTGTCTATGGTGGTTCGGCACGACACGACGGTGGTGGCTTGAGGGTGGCTCCGGCGATGGCGGCAAGGCTCCTGGTGGCGAATGCAGTCGACGGTAAGCGGAGCGGTGGTTTTGGGCGGCGCCGGCGAGATGGAAATTTCTGAAAGTGGGGGTTTTCTAGTTTGTATGTTACTGCACAATTTTTTTTTATAGGATTACTCCTAGGGAAGAAAGGAATTCAAGGATATAGAAGAGGAACTCGAAATTTGAATGTAATGGTGCAATTTCGCCAAAAGGGGAAACGTTCTTATTTATAGGGGAAGCTTCAAAACACCGGATTAGAACAAATTGAATGTGCCATTAATATCCCATTGATGTTTCCACTCATTGTCATTAATCAATTTGGATGAAACAATCACATAGTCATTGGATTGAGTTGAATTGAAGAATTAGGGTTTATGAATTTGGATGGAATTGGGGATGGATTCAACCCTTGATTCAATATTAGTCTACGTTTTTTATAAGAAGGTATTTATTAGAATTTAATGGAGTTGTTTTGAAGCTGAAACGCCCAAACATTAAAATCACCATTGAAGCTCCCATCTCCTGCGTTTAACGTAAAAGAAGAAGAAGAGGTTCAATTGAACCAGATCCCCTTTTTTGTTTTTATTCGGTTCGGCTAAACCGGTTCAACAAAAAGTTGGTTTGTTTTTTTTTTTTTGATAAGGTAATGATTCAGGGACCGACAGACCTGGCTCCTTGAGAGGCCGACGAATCGGCAGACGGACAAACCGTCAAACATAGAACGAAAATAAAAACGGTGCAATACAAGAAGTGGAAAACAAACATCCCCAGTCGAAAAAATTGACCTAGCCCAAAAGAGCTGAGGACAACGTAGACTAAACCCAGAGCCAAGCACCACCAAGCGATGACACCGCTGGCCAGAGGTACAAGAAGTTGGTTTGCTTATAAAAACGGTGCAATACAAGAAGTTGGTTTGCTTATATTTGTAAATAAGGCTATTTATTTAATTTTGAAAAATAAATAAATACTATAAAAGATAAAATATCCTTTGCAAATAAATAAATAATCAAATAAATAAGTAACTTATGATCAGTGCTTTTATTTAAATAATTATTTCAAATGAGATTTCATAACATAATTATTTTACTAGAAATAGCTTTCAAAATTTATAATCAATATTATTAAATCATAAATTCTTTCTAACCTTTTAGTTATAGACGAACCTTCCACTCCTTTTATTCCTTCACGGGGCCTTAGACAAGGGGACCTTTTATGACCCTTCCTGTTGACGTGTTAGCCAGAACTCTTGAGCAAAATTCATTAATTACAAAAGATGCAGGATATACGGTTGGTAAAAGAGGAGTGAAAATTCCTTTTCTGGCCTTTGCGGATGACATCATGTTGTTCGGTAAGGCTAACCAAGAAACTTGTACTAATTTGTCCAACGTCATTCGGCGTTTCTGCTCCATATCTGGACAAAAAGTAAATCTACATAAATCTAGCGTCCAAGTTTCTCCAAACACTTCACCGGCTGCCATCCTAACTGTAACAACAACTTTGGGGATTCCCCAATCAAATAATTTGAAAAAGTATCTGGGCTGCCCACTCATTAATGGGAAGGTTAATACCGACATCTTTGCAGATATAATTGTCAAAACTAAACAACAATTGTCTAAATGGAAAGCATCCTCTCTATCAGTTGAGGGCAGAAAGGTCCTAATCATGTCCAACTTAAGTGCCCAACCTCCATTCATTATGCAAGCATTTATGCTGCCTTCGTCAATTCTTCATGAGTTGGACAGATTATATAGGCAGTGCTTTTGGAAAAAACACGAAAAGTACACCCCTCTAATCAGTTGGTATAAAATATGCACTGACCTTCTTTCGGGAGGTCTTGGAATACACAAAGCTGAGACGATGAACATCGCCCTTCAGATGAAATTGTTGTGGAAAATCATAGCTCAACTGGATAACATCTGGGTCTGACTTATCACGAATAAGTATTTAAAAAATGATAATCTTCTAAAGTATGTTAAGAAGGGACACACTTCCTGGCAGTGGACTAAACTAATGTCTATCAGAGAGGAGTTCCAGAAAGGCCTGAACTGGTCAATCGGAAATGGCAATTCAGTGAGTTTCTGGAATGACAACTGGCTTGGAACGTTGCTCGTTTTATCACACCGGAGAAGAATTGGGATGTTTACAAACTAACAGGTGACCTACAAGGATTTCTCGATCGAGATGCGATCGCAAAAATAGGGTCGACTCATTTACCTATGCATCACTTTTAGGATCCTCTCTTCTGGGGACCTAGCAGAAATGGTCGGTTCTTGACCTCTTCGGCAACAAAAATCGGTACAAACCAAACGGGCGATTCACAGTTCGACTGCCATTGGATTTGGAAAGTAGACATTCCATACAAGATTCGTCATTTTCTTTGGAAAATTGCTAGAGATGGTTTACAAACGACAGAAAGATTACAACGGTCTCATGTCTCGGTTCCCTCGAGCTATCATTTTTGCGGCTCTACAACTAAGTCTATAACTCATCTGCTTTTTGACTGTCAAATGACTTTAGATGTATTTTCCACAATCGGTATTAGATGACCTCAGCCTCAGATTGGATACACCAACATTAAGCCAGATAGACTACTAAATGACATCTACTCTAAACAAGAGAAAACCAAATTCGCCAGACTGGCCACTGCTTGGTGGGCAATATGGTATTTTCACAACCAACTTGCCTTCTAATATACAAATTCAGTCACTGCTCAAACTATTGCTTTATTCTACAATACGAACTCACATACATGGATTACTAGAAAGAACGCACATGATAACAGTCAGACAGCTACAACAGCCCGGCTAAAGACTAACAACAATAACCAACCGGTCTCTCTGACATCTACAGACCGACGGTCTAAAAGGTGGAATAAACCCCCATTGGGACATTACAAACTGAATTTCGATGGATCTTATTTACCATCTCATTTGGCTCCTTTGGATTCGTCGTCCGCGACCATAATGGATCGATTGTATCCCTTGGCTTTGACCCTTGCAATAAGACTTCTACTGTCTTCGCCGAGGCTTTGGGACTACATATGGGGGTGATTAAGGTGCTTCATTTGGGTCTAGATAATCTCCTTATTGAAGGGGACTGTTTAGTCGTTATAAAGGCTTTTTTGGGAGACTGGTCCTGCCCATGGAATATTGAGATGTTAATGGCCGATACCTCAACATTTCTTCGGTCTTTCTCTAATGTTGCTATTCGCCATGTTTTCAAGGGTTCGAACGCGGTGGCAGATAGGATTGCGCGTCTGGCTTGCTGTTCCCCTACCGATGATAGCTTCGCTGATGATCCAGAACTCTGTGTTCTCGTCCGCTCGAACGCGCTAGGAAAGAAGTCGGGCCGCCGACGACTCTCCTAATCCTTATCCTGCTTCGAAAAAAAGAAGAAGATATGTTAACTATAATAAGTCGGATCATAAATCATACTTATTTATTTAAAATGATATCACATTACGTATTGAAATAATTTAAGTAAGACACCTTTCGGATATCACATTTCGCATCAAACTTTATATTTATAAAGTTTATTATGTTAAAATAATAGTAATAATAATAATGATAGTAATGATGCTTTATTTTAGCTAACATAATATTGTCACTTGAATTTTAGGTTATAATTACTAAACCCAAATGATAATGTATATATTTCACAACGAATTTTACAAATTATTTTATACAAAAATTCACCTTATTTTTATTTACAGAAATACCCAAAAATATTTTGGGGTATTTCACAATTCCTAACATGGTGATCAATCATAGAAATGAGCACAAATATAATCAATAAGTACAAGATGATAACTATGAATATGAATAACTAAATAGAATCATCCTCACAATCTAAACAATCATGTCTTCGAATCACAGGCGAAACTATGAGTTTAGCAACTCATATGCCAATTCTCTCTCTCTCTCTCTCTCTCTCTCTCTCTCTCTCTCTCTCTCTCTCTCTCTCTCTCTCTCTCTCTTAATGGTGTTCATAGTCTCACACAACAGCCACACCCGGCGAATAAACTGAATAAAACCTAATATAGACTCATAAGGAGTCGGCAAAACCCTAATAGAAATAATAATAAAACAATAGGAAATATGGTCTTCGGATCCAAAATCACAATCGTTGGAAACCGGCTCACGACGGGCGCCGTGTAAATGGAGGCGAGCGCCGCCCTTACAGTGACGGGATTCCCTCAATTGACTTCAATAATCTCCAATGTCGTGTCTCCTTGCTCCTCTCTAGCTTCCTCCTTAGCCTCCATATGCTTTAAAACATGTCTCTTAAGCTCTTCCAAAGTCCCTTCAAGGTCGGAATGTAATTCTGTAGAATAAACCCTAAAAAGGCGTAGATTCCGAACTCGAATACTTCACAAGCAATATACGAAACTAGACTCAAACATAAGCAAAAACACTACCTAAACACAATAAGAAGTACCTATAATTTCTATATGAAATATGCATTATCAAATCCTCTCACACTTAACTCTTGCTTGTCCTCACACAACCATAAGACAAAAACATCATCTACGCATAGGGCTGGAAATCACACATGGGTGACCGAATCACCCGACCCACCCGAGCCGGTTATACGGGTGAAAACCCGACCCATCACCCGACCCATCAAAAGCAACATCATCAATAGTGCAAATATAATCAAGGCATATCAACGTCATAACATGTATATATGGAATCAAGCTGCTTGCATGCTCAAAAGTCCAACCTTACAAAGGATAAAATGTGTATCTCTCACTCTCATGTGTTTAGGCTTTAAGCATACACTCACCTCAATTCCATATACAAGCATCAATTCAAGTATTGACATTTATATCACAAAATCTCCACAGGATACGTGAATGCAAAAATAAGGATATCAAGAGGACTTTCGCTCAATGGAAACCTTCATAGAAGATTCCATTCGGCGGGGTTTTAACGGGACTTGGTAAAGAAACATAAGGGAAAAGAATTGTATTTGGTCATGTGGTGCTATAAATTCTAGGAAAATAAGATTCCAAAAACTCCCAACATAACACAAACCAACTCAATAATACTCAAGCTCACAAATACACAACATCTCTCAATATCATCATAAAAACTCCAAAAATCACTCATCATCTCATCACATCATATCACATAACATGAAATCTCCAACACCCAACCAATGTAACTTCTAACCAACATAAATCCAATTCTTCCTCATTATGCAAAAATTAGATAACATGGCTATTCCATTTCTTTTTTTTTTTCGGATTTTTTTAAACTTGAGCCGAATACATGTAGAACAAATGCATAAAAATGAGGGAATAACTAAGCACATAACATTAGATTTTCTCAAAACGATAAACTATAACATCACACTTTAGCTTCATTCTCCTCAATCTCCAAAATAGATTTCATAACCCACTCAAAATCTCAATTCCCCCGGAATAAGGGTAAGGCTTATCATAGGCAAGGAATAATATAATTTTGTGGAGCTATCAATAAAATAGGCTAAGGGCTCAAATTGGCTTCAAAGCAAGATATAACATAAGGTAGACATGGATAAATATGTGGCTAAAAGGTTGCCTCTATCATTTGAACTTATCAAGCAATAAACATATATATAATCGGTCTTGAAAATAGATAACCATGACAGTACTCAATTATAAATGCATAGGAAGAGTAAATCACACAAGTAAAGCAAAAGGAATATAGATGTATCCCTTATAAGGCCAAAAATATCTTAGTAGGACAAATTTTTATTGAATATCAAGCATGCTCACAAACTTAGATCATACATGCTCAATTACCTATGCCTAATCATATTTCACATAAAAACCAATTTTTAAGACAAGGTCAAATCATTCCAAAATTCCATGGTATTTATAAGATCATGCCCGTATAAAGTCAAATAGGACAAACTCAAATTAGATGGAAATCTTTGATAATACAATATGCAATGCATGAAAACAAGACTCACATTTTTTTTCTTTAATTTTTTCGACATTTTCTTAATTTTTTTTTCATTTTTGACATTTTATATAACATGCATAAAAGAAAAACATAAATAAAAAGATTAAAAATTAAAATAAGAAACAAAAATTCAAACATGGACTAACCTAACTAATACACTTCGCTTCTCCTCCACCCCCCCCCCCCCCCCCCATTTACATGTTGCATTGTCCTCAATGCATAGAAACACAAAAAAGAACAATGAAAAATAAAATAAAGGGTTTGAAAGAAGCAAATGACTAACCAATTACTGTGAAGGCGGGGTCTGGGGTTAGACCGCTGAAATAATTGCTGCAATATCTGCGCCCAGGGATTCAGAAGGCAATTATGGATCTCTTCTAGCTTCCTTTCTAAAGTCAACTGATGCTCAGGTAGCCGACGAAAACTCCGCAGATGCTGATCGTTCATTCTCGTCAAGCGACTGTCAAGGATTGTAATAAGCTTAAACAAAGAACTACTCTTGGTGGGGATATCAAGATCATCATCGACCTCATCTCTCAGAAGCAATCTGCTTGAAGAGAACGGGTCCACAACCATCCCAACGGGTGCCGGAACTTGACGGATACAGAAAGCATCCAAAGTAGGGCCAACAGGTAGATACAGAGGAAGATATTGGTGGTACTCACCCTTCGCGCCAGATAACCAACGGAAACACTCGCTGCTGTCTGGGTGGACTACCCTTTCAATCAGGCGAGCGCTCAGTAGGGTCGACATATCATAATAGAAAGGAGATGTCGAGGGTTCCAGTGAGCTCAAATCCATACTCATATAGCGTGCTATGAGAGTAATCAATCCACCAAAAGTAATAATGTGGGCACTCATATCATGTCTTCTCCAAAGTGCATCTGCACAAGCAACTAGAAACAACTCTATCCAATCTGGTATATACTCAGCCTCTGGCGTCAAACAATATAACCACATCCACATCTTCTTGGAAACAATCATGAAAGTCCTCCAGCCCTCCAGAATGGCCCGAAACTATAGCCCAAGTCTCAGTAGGTGTAGTAGAAGACAATCTTCGACGCCAAGGGTTAGACCAAGGTATATGCATTCCTAACCCAAGAGATAGATATTCTTTCTGAATCAAGCATTCGGTACCTAATAATATGAAACAGATGTCCCTGTCAGATCGTACATCTGGAGTTGACAGGGACTCACGCACCAAAAAAGAATAGGTCGACGTGCCCATCGATATGAAGTTGGCTAGACCTCCCTTTTCCAGTAACAAAGATACCAGACCACGAAGACCAAGCATTTGCAATGTCTCCAGATGAAAGAAACGAGTTGGGTGATAACTCACATCCATTAGCTGGAACCAACACTCCTTCTCAACTTCAAACAAATATGTGGGGGCGTCCATCTTAGGAGCACGAGACATAACTCACATGATTGAAGAAGAAAACCACGAAAACGAGAAAAAGACGAACTCTCTGCAGAGACGGCGGGCGCCATGGATAGGGCGGCGGGTGCCATCTGTACCGAGCCTTGAATCCGAGTGATAACATTGGACAACCGACGTCCACACCCTCCAAACTTGAAACTTTGACGATCAACTTGGTTTCAACAACTTCTCAGGTGATAGGTAGGGGAATGGTATGAGAAAAAATTGATTTTTGTGGATGTAGGGTAATGGTGGAAAGTGTTTTGATGGACAAAATCAATTGAAAAACAAGGCTTTAGGTTTTTGGAATGGATTCAAGTAGGCTTTTGGGTTTTGTAGATTCCTTTGGAGAAAGCTTGGTTGATTTAACATAAGGAGTGAAAATATATGGTGAGTTGGAAAGGGATATCTATAAAAAAAGAAAATATAAAATATTAGAATTAGATAAATAGAAAATAGAAAAGCTAAATCCTAGAACTAAGATAAATGGAAACCAACCATAGATAGAAAGTCTAATCCTAAGATAGATAGAAGATAAATAAATCTAACCTAAAGATAGATAAAAATAATCTAAACCTAAAATAGGATAAAAAGAATTAAATCTAATCCTAATAAGACATAACATAATAAAACTAACCTAAAACAAAATTAAACAAAAATAAAAGATAGAGTTACTTCCCTTTCAAGTTTACCAAAAATTCGGACTCGTCAAGAACACAGGGGCGACATGTGCCGTGTGAAGAGCGGCGGGCGCCGTGTTCACAGAACGTGACTCCGTACGCAAATCAGTCAAAACTCAACTCCAAAAAAGGTTCTAACTTACCATCACTTCCAAAATTCAGCGACACGATTGATCCTACTTTATCGAATTGAAAAACTAAATGCAAAATTGAAATAATATTACCTAAACTAACTTGGGTTGCCTCTCGAGAAGCGCATTTGTTTCACTTCTTTGGCTCGACGTGATGCATTTCTTGATTAAGTTATTCCATCAAGATCCTCCACACTTGTCCTTTTCAAGACAAGAGGGGGAATTTTAGGAATTTCTCCAACATACCCATCAATTGCATCCATCGATTCCTTATGGAAATGAGTTACTCCTGGAGGTTGCCCTTAAATTGCAAAAACCTCAACATTGTTAGGAATCGATTTCTCATAGGAGTCATAGGGAATAGAAATAGAATCATTTGAATTTAACACATTGTCTTGTGACTTAAACAAATTCTCAATTATCCTTTCAATGTCATTTTTCCCTAATCCAATTTCATCTTTGTTAGAAGACTCGATATTCAAAGATTAAGTTTCAACAGAAGTATCTAACAATCCCTTTGAATCATTTCTGTGATCATTTTCATTAGAGTCGAGAACATTACAAAATCATTAGTAGAAGAAACAATAGGCTCAAATATAGAGAACTTAATCTTTCTACCATCAAATTCCATAGTTAGTGAACCTTCAAAACAATCAGTATTAGTCTTAGCCCTTCGCAAGAATGGTCATCCCAAGATAATTGGGGTTTCAGGCGTACCTTGTTCCATATCTAGAATGAAAAAATTAGCTGAAAATATCAAATCGTTTACCTTTACCAGAACATCCTCAACAACTCCTCTAGGCTTAATACTAGAACGATCAGCGAGTTGTATAATAACACTTATTTCAGATAATGCATTGAGACCCAAAAACAAGTACAAGTTATAAGACATAACATTGATTGAAGCACCTAGGTCTAACATAGCCTTGGTGAAGCTAGCATTACCTATTGCACATTGGATAGTAAACATACCTGGATCTCCGTACTTTTCAGACAATCTTTTATGAAGTAAAGCGGAAACATTCTCACTTAAACTTACCTTATCTTTCCTTTGCATCCTTAAATTGTATTTCATAGTGTATAGTTCTTTCAAATACTTCACATAGCGAGGCACAATTTTAATCAAATTTAAAAGTGGAATATTTACCTCATAATGAGCAAAGGTGCCATAAAGAATTTGTTCATCTTCCCACCTATGATCAGATCTTAATGCATGAGGAAAGGGTGGTGCATGTCTTGAAACCACAGAATACCACTCTTTGGAAGATTTCTTTGGGGGATTCAACAACGTCGAAAATCGGTTCCGTCACTGGAGGGGGCGGCGGGCGCCGTGGTGAGGGGCAGCGGGCGCCGTCTTTGCAGTGTGTCGCCAATTTTGTTTCGTCCTCTTCTCCCAGATAAATTTCTTCCCTAGGCCTCTCTTCAACATTCCTAGGGGGTACATTCACTTTTTTACCTCCTCTAAGGCTCATGGCACTCACATTCTCCTTCAGATCTACTACCACTTGTGATGACAACTTCCCCGAATCTTTCGCTTTCAGTTCTCCAATCTCCTTATCCATTTGACTCAACAACTTTTCTTGAACACTCATCTTATCCAGCAATAACCTCAATGTCTCATCTCTATCATCTTGTTGAGTGTTTCTCGGACGATTCTCAAATTGTCCTCTTTGAAAAGGAACTTGTTGCTGTTGGCCTCTGCCGTTGAATCCACTTTGATAGTTCGCATTGTAGCCCTGATTGTAATTGTTACCAAAGTTGCAGCGAGGTCCATAATCCATAGAATTCACATCAGGGATGCCCTCTTGAATCAAGGGACACTTATCATTCGGATGAGTTGGATCTCCACAAACATTACAAGGTCTAGGCTGATGAGATTGATTCACATTTGCATAGCCATTTTGTTCACTATCTTGGTAAGCCTATCTTTATCGTCCTTGTGACCATCTCTCGAACAATCAAACCTATGAACTCCTCTAAATCCTTGGCGTCTCTCATATTTTTGCGATGCATTAGCCAACCCTTCAAAAATCTGCATTGCTTTCTAAGGTGTCTTATCCAAAATATCTCCTCCACTAGTAGCATTGATGAAACTCCTGTCGGTGTCAAGCAAGCCTTCATAAAGATATAGCACTAGATCATCCTCGGGTATACCATGTTGCGGACAACTACCCTTAAGCTTCTTGAACCGCTCAACATACTCATAAAGATTCTTCGTAGGTGATTGCTCAATACTGGACGGCTCCTTCTTAAGTTTGTTGAGGCGAGTCGCATGAAAGTACTTTTGTAGGAAAGCTTTCTTCAATTGCACCCAAGTAGTAATGCTTTCTAGAGGTAGGTAATAAAGCCAATCGCTTGCAGAATCTATCAAGGTAAAAGGTAACACTCTCAATATCAATTGGTCATCGGTAAGGCCTTGGGGTCTAAGTCTATCACACACACTCACAAAGGTAGCAAGGTGCTTGTTTGGTTCCTCCCCATGCAATCCATGAAAGTAGGGTAAAATAGAAGACCAATTCGACTTATACTCAAATATGGAACCCTCAGGGAGATCATGAAGGCTAATTGCGAGTGCTTAATTGAGCACTCAAATTAGATTCCTTCAGGTTTCTCAGGGTTCTTCTTGGGCGGATCAACAACTTTGTTTGCCATCTCCTTGTTTGTATCAAACTCGAGCCTCCTTTTCAACCTAAGAGATCTTTCAATCTCAGAATCAAAAGACAAAGGCAATGAATTAGAAGATCTAGTTTGAACCATACAAGGACACAAAAGACTCAAAGTAACGAATGAAAACAAAACAAAAAGAAAGAGTAATTGAAAGAGATAAAGAAAAGAAAACTCTTTTCTTCTCCCTGGCAATGGCGCCAAGAATTTGGTGCGGGATGAACGTTGTTGGCACTTTATCCCTTTGCCAAATATTAATATAATCCAAACTCAAACACAAAACCAATAGATTAGTCAATCAATCACTTGATAAAACAAACAACTACTAGTATAGCAATTAAGTCCAGTGTCGAACCCACAAGGAGAAGCGATTTCCTATTCAATAACTCTTAACAAAGACTCTTATGACAAAGCAATGATTTGTAGCAAATAACCAAGATGTAAAAGTAACCAACTTTATGATTACAAAGTAGATTGATAACAAAGTAGAAAGAATATTTCACCTGTAATTCTCTGACAATGCTTGGAATTCATGGTCCTAGGATTGATCTATCTATTATTCTTAAACATATGTCTACTTGACTAAAGTTGGGAGATCCGTAGGGATACAATCACCTTATTCACTATCACTAACGAATAGCATTAAGGACTCAAGTAATTAGACCAATTGGCATATTGATTCAATGAAATTAAGACAAATCGGAACAACCCTAATCAGCCCTGATCGACATATCCACAACATAGATCAATTGAAATCATCCACTGCAAAGACAAAGAAATATCACTACTTCAATACTTTGTTTGCTATCAAGAGCACAATAACGAATTCATAGCTAAGATGTAATTTCTAACATGGTGATCAATCATAGAAAGGAACAAAAATATAATCAATAAGCACAAGATGATAGCTATGAATATGAATAACTAAATAGAATCAAATCCTCACAATCCAAACAACCATGTCTTCGAATCACATGCGAAACTATGAGTTTAGCAACTTATAGGCCAATTCTCTCTCTCTCTCTCTCTCTCTCTCTCTCTAATGGTGTTCATAGTCTCACACAACAGCCACACCATGCGAATAAACTGAACAAAACCTAATATAGACTCATAAGGAATCAGCAAAACCCTAATATAAATAATAATAAAATAATAGGAAATATGGTTTTCGGATCCAAAATCGCAATCGTTGGAAATCGGCCCACGGCGGGCGCCGCCCTTACAGTGACGGGATTCCCTCGATTGACTTCAATAATCCCCAATTTCATGTCTACTTGCTCCTCTCTAGCTTCCTCCTTAGCCTTCATATGCTTTAAAACATGTCTCTTAAGCTCTTCCAAAGTCCTTTCAAGGTCGGAATGTAATTCTGTAGAATAAACACTAAAAAGGCGTAGATTCCGAAACTCAAATACTTCACACGCAATATATGAAAATAGACACAAACATAAGCAAAAGCACTACCTAAACACAATAAGAAGTACCTATAAGGCCTATATAAAATATCCATTATCAAATCTTCCCTTCAAACTACTCGAAAGCCGAAAATGATAAAATTCGGCACTATGCTGATCGAATTGTTCCTCGATGCATTCCAGACAACGAGGTAACTTCTGTTTTGCGATTCTGTCATTCACATCCAACCAGAGGACATTTTGGACCACAACGAACAGCTAGGAATGTCCTTGAAGCCCGATTCTGGTGGCCTCTCATCTTTCACGACGCTCATACTTTCTGCAGAACTTGTGATAAATGTCAGCGCATAGGAAATATTTCAGGCTAAAATGAGATGCCATTATCTTCAATTACGGTGTGTGAGATCTTTGATGTATGGGGTATTGGTTTCATGGAACCCTTCCCTAGTTCATTTGAGAGTGTCTACATATTGCTTGCAGTTGATTATGTATCCAAGTGGGTTGAGGCAAAAGCCACTAAGACTGATGATGCTCGCATAGTCGCTAGTTTCTTGATGCTCACTCTTTCCTCATCCTCAAACCAATGGACAAGCTGAGTTATCCAACAGAGAAGTGAAAAGGATTCTGGAGAAGACTGTTGCACCAAATCGTAAGGATTGTAGTCTCAGACTCGAGGATGCTCTATGGGCATATCATACCGCTTATAAGACACCCATTGGGATGTCACTGTTTCGTTTGGTTTATGGGAAACCTTGTCATTTTCCAGTCGAGCTCGAACATAAAGCATACTGGGCAGTAAAATAGGCTAACATGAATGCCTTTAAAGCAGTAGAATTGAGGAAGCTTCAACTTCAAGAATTGAAAGAAATCCATTGGGATGCTTATGAGAATGCCATGATTTACAAAGACAAAACCAAAGTTTGGCACGATAAACACATCTTGAGAAGAGAATTTCATCCAGGAGATAAGGTTTTGTTGTATGTTTCACGCCTAAAACTTCACCTAGGGAAGCTCAAATCTAGATGGACATGCCCTTACATCGTGAGGACATCGCCGGACAAGTTATGGACTCCTGGCAATGGGAGGATCTTCCTGAGGAATAGTCTTTGCTTCATTACGTCTAGCCAAGGACGTAAAATAAAGGCGTTACTCGGGAGGCAACCCGAGATAAGTTTTATTTGCTTTTCATTTTATTTTTCTTAGAATTATTAAATTACTGCATTTTGGAGATGTTTGGAATAAGTTTAATAGGAAGGAATTAGGTTTTGGGATTTAGAACGAAGGAATACACAACAACAGGGACCGGCGCCCGCCGCTGGAATACCGGCGCCCACTGCTCGGGTCGCACTTTACGCAACTGGCCCACCATTTCGTTTGGGAGACGGGGCCCACTCCAAATTTAAACCCTATTTTTATTAAAACCCTCCTCTCTTCTTCCCTAACCTCCAAACCATTCCTCCATATCCCCCATACCTCAAAACCTTCTCCTTCATCATAAATCGCTACACTCCATTCAAACCATTGCTCCGATCGAAATTCCGACCACATATTCAGAATCTACACGCCCCGATATATTAGATTTCATACCCTTTCTTAACTTTCGACCACCTTCAAAATTCACAAAAATTCCATACCATCCCCTCCGATCACTTTCCGCTCGAAATCAGTTTCCCACGACCTTAAGAAACAACTTTCGTGAAGAAAGGAAGCAAAATTGAGCTGATTCCGACGTCGAAGGAGGTTTTTTTGTGAAGAAGCAGCCGCACACCATTGCCCAGAAACACCAGCGCCCACTGCTGAAATACTGGCGCCCGCCGCCTGCTCAGAACTCCACTTTTCGGCTATTTTTTGTAAGCTCGTCTAGCTCCGTTGATTTCTTTCATAATGACTTCATTTCCAAACATGGTTGCACCCATAGACCTTACTAAGGATAAATTAGAGCGATGGGATACCCTACGAATTAGGAAATATTCGATGATGAAGTTTTTTGATCATCCGGCCTTAGATCAGTTAGGTCTGATGGAACCTTGTGCCGCCTTTTTGGACAAGGGTGGTCGCGGTCATTTTATTATCATGCATGTACTGACCTACCCATATTTGATTAGAGAGTTTCTGGCCACTTTAGAGGTTGCTGATGATGGTTCTGTAGCATTTTCTATGTTGGGACGGGTTTGTGAGCTTTCTAGATCGCGCATGAGGAATTATCTTTGTATTTCTCGGCCTTCCACTACTGATTAGAGGATGAACATGTTGAGTCCCAAGCCTCCTGACACTTGGGCCGCTTCTACAAGCACCCCCTGGATTATTGGATGGGGTAACTACAACTATCCCACCACCCACCCTGCGCTGCGTCTCTGCCACAAGGTGCTGAACAACACCTTTTTCGGGCAGAACGAGCTCAACAAGGTTTCGCAGAAGGCGTGGGCGGCGATGTATTGTCTGACTCCCGAGGCAGAGGTTATTTCGGATTGGGTCGAGCTGTTCTTGGACGCTTGTGCTAATATGATGATTGGAGGTACTCAGAGAGATACACGTACTATAGGCTTTGGAGGCCTCATCACACTGATTGATGTACGTTGCAGAGTTCGAGTTGAGGATTTAGTTCCGATGGGTGGGGATTCGCGCATCTCGATGGAGATGCTGATTAGGATGAGGCATCCAGAGGGCAGCTTTGCTTCTTACATCTGTCACTTTGGACGTAAGAACGAACATATCATCCGTCTTACTGCTCAGCCTCCTATGGGACCGACGATTGCTGACTTTAACCTTCCATCGAAGGCTGATGACCTTTTTGATGAGCAGATGGTGCTGATGATGATGATGAGTAGCCCGATGTTGATGTTGGGTGGAACGCTCCACTGTCTACTTTCATGAGAGGAAAGTCGAGCCGGGCTAGGGCTGAAGATTCTGAAATTGATATGAGCTATGTCCCCTCATCTTCTTCTGGTCGCTCCGTTCGGTATGACTACCAACCGAACGAGATTCATCAGCTACAGATTGACCAGGGCACGAAGTTCAGACAGTACTACCATGATCGTCAACGACAGAATGAGATCTTCCAAAGGCCTGAGGATCATGCCCGTGCACTCTTCGGACTTCAGAGCAGTTTTGACTTATTCGTTCAGTAGTTCCACCAATACTATCCATTCCCGCCACCACCTCAGTGAGTCGTATCATGACCCTCCTTACAATTTATTTTGATTATTTCTTGCATTTGGTTATGTTTTGACTCATTTGGATATCTTGCATTTGGTTATGTTTATGTTTATTGATTTTAGTCATTATGTTAGTTGTTTATGTTCTATTTAGGTTGTTGTTTCAATTCGGAAAAAAATCACAAAAAAAAAAAACATGCATTGCATATATTTTATTATTTAAACACCCATTTTAGTTAAGCGAAACTCTATGCTTTATTATGGCATGAATTTGTAAATCCTACAATTTATTTGAAGTGCTTAGCCTTATTGCTTTAAAAATGTTTTTCTCAAGGAGCATGATTGGTGATGTAATTGAGCGTGTATGATCAAGTTTGAGTATGATTGAAATCCTACATGACATGACCCTAGTGAGATTGTTTTTAGCCTTATTGGATTAATTCATAATCCTTTTTGCTTATATGTGTGATTTACTCTCATTATGTTGCTACCTCTTGATATTGATTTTATTATCTATTGTTGAGACCGATTCACATGTTTGTTGCTTGCGGATGTTTATGTTTTTATGTTTATATTTGGCTTTAGTTGCATGTGAGAATTGAGTGAAATAAGATGGCAATGGTTGAGATACTTAGTAATCGGGTCTACGCATGATACCCATGAGTATGATTCGAGCAAAACAGTGTCAAAAGCTACCCACTAATAAAGAAAGCTTGATGATTGAGTAATCAGGTTCATTCATGACACCCATTTGCAACTCGCGTAAAAAGTGAATCAAGTGGACTTTGCTCTAGTAAGTTGAGGCATTGAAAGATACCAAAGTGGAAAGAAACTTGAAAAAAAAAAAGAGGAAAAAAAGAAAAATCGGAAGAAAAAAAAAAGAAGCCATCAAAAGCTTAGACCTAGGGAGGGTAAAACTCACCTAGAGGCAAAAGTAAGCTAGGAAAAAAAAGAGTTATGCTAGAGCCAAATTGCTTATTTTTATTGTTTCCCGCAATTGATGACATCTCGGTGGAGACTTGGTGATATTGTTGTCAATTTCTATGAGCTTAGTTGTATTTTGGATTGAGTTGAGAGTAGATCTTAAAAGCCTAAACACATGAGAACATGAGTAACACATATCCTTTGTGAGGTTGGATGATTTCTACTTTGATCATTTAATACATGCTATGATGTTTATTCACTTGATCATGTGCTCCTTGAAATTTGAAATTTGATTTGTTTTGTTAAGGCTATTGCATGAATGATGAACTCGTAGGTATAGGTTGCTTTTATTATTCGCTCGAGGACTAGCGAAATTTAAGTGTGGGGGAGTTTGATAATGCATATTTTAGATATGCATTATAGGTAGCTATTATTGCATTTAGGTGAGTATATGACATGATTATTGAGTAATTCACATTATTAGTATTTTATCTTTCAAATGTGGAATCTATGTACTTTTCGTGTTTATTCGTAGATTTAGGTTCCCACGTTTGTGAGGATGCATTTATGGTTTTGATAAGGATGAGCATGAGCTAGGAACTAGAGGAAAGCATTACAAAGGCAAGAAGAAACGTGAGGAGGAGCTGAGCACAGAAACAGAAGCAAGGAGCTGAAGAATAACACCACTGGCGATGTGGCGCCCGCCGGTATAAAAGCGGTGTAAAGGCTGGATTTCAGAATTTCCAAAATAGGAAAGTTTTCAGAAAACCTGTCCTTGGAAAATATCCCGACATGCTTTTAAATTTCAATTTGACGGATTCTAAACCTTACCTATCGGATTTTGATTTTGAGGACTTCGAGAGTCATCTGAAATGAATTTGGATTTCCGATCGGATTTTCGAAGTGTCGGGTTTTGGGATGTCGGATGTCGGGATGGGATGTCGGAATTCAAGGTCGGAAGAGCGGAATCACTCCTCTCTCTCTCTCTCTCTCTCTCTCTCTCTCTCTCTCTCTCTCTCTCTCTCTCTCTTCCTAAATGGATCCTCACCACCAAAATTTCTAAGCCACCACATTAAAACCATAGCCTCCCAATTTGAAGATAAAAAATTCAAAACCCAAAATCCTCACCTTTCTCTCCTTTGATCCAAATCTCTCTTCTCTCATATCTCATTTCTTGTTTTTGCAGAACCTAAATAACCTCAAAACACCCCAAAAAGATCTTCTCTCACAAAAATAGCCCAGAAATTTGATTCAGAAGGTCGTTTCCATCGAAAATGGAAGTTTCTGGGGGATTTCGCCGTCGTAAAAAGTATTTTCGCTGCCGTGAGTATGAACCCAGAAGAAGAAACTATCCGTTGCCCTCCTGTTTCGGTCGAGGGGGTATGTTAGGTGTAATATATAAGCCCTTAGGCCCAATTGTAATTAACTCATGATGTACACCTATATACATATATATATATATATAGGGGGACTTTCCGGTGAGTACACCCCTGACCATGAAACGGGGGGACAAATCTAGGCCCTTGGATGAAAGAAAACCAATGGTGTGGATTAGTTTTAAAAATTACTGTTTAAGCGTGTAACTACCTAGTATTCATATTTAACGTTAAATATGAATACTAGGATGTTAACCGCTTAAAGCAGGTAACCAAAAACTATTATTCCCAGATTGTGCTAATATTCATATTTTATTATCTAATTATTCATATATAAATTATTAAATATTCATATTTAGTGCTTAGTGGTTCCAAGTAAAATATCAGGGATTTCATCTCTATGCTTAAACGTGTAACCAACTAGTATTCATATTTAATATTAAATATGAATACTAGGTAGTTTTACGGTAAAACAGTTTGTTTTTCAAAGTTAATCCTAGCCCTTTATTTTTTTGATCCAAGAGTTGAGATTTGTCCCCCCGTTTCATGGTAAGGGGTGTCCTCACTGGAAAGCTATTTTATATATATATATATATATATATATATATATATATATATATATATATATATATATCCATATATATATATATATATATATATATATATATATATTATATTCTAATAATAACGAAGGCAACCCCAATAGGGATTATTCACTCTAACAATTACAAATTTGCGGATTTTTACTTTATTACGCATTCACTACTATATATTAGGTGATAATTTCATCTTATAACCCTAGTATATGTTTGAATGATCATTAATTATAATTTATAATGCATAGTAATGTATTATAGTATATATTTTAATTAATGACCATTTTTTTTTATTAATTCGAGCATTTAATTCATTGATTTCATTCTATAGGTCGACGGAAGTTTTTTCTAAATATTCGCTTAAAAATAAAAAATTAACAAAAAATTCACACTTTCAAAATATTTACCAAAATATTCATTTTTGTTAGATCGGGCAGAGAAATGCGGTCTAATACCGCGTTTTATTCACAAAATAGAAAATTTTAAAATTGGAGAAAAAGTAGAATAAAATTAACGAAAGAAACCCAAGAAACGAGATTAATTTTATGAGAGAATTGCACCTAATATACCAAAAATGCTACATTTTTGCAAAAATAGCACTCCCCCTCAAAATTTTGCAAAAGTAGCAATGGACCCTAAAAATTTGTAAAAATAGCAGGTTTCTCCAATTAATTGCTCCTTCAAGGTAACCATAAGCCCTATCAAATCAACTGCAAGGAAAACAAACTCTCATTTGGAAATTCAGGCGGTTTCACAAGGCAGGGCAAGAGTAGAGGAAGTGAAAACCGATGACGAAGAAGAAACTGAAGCACCATCATTCGAGCGTGGGAGAGATTTGCAGAGAGAGAGAGAGAGAGAGAGAGAGAATCCACTTTTTGAAAAGGAAGAAGAGGACGAGGAAGGGAAGAAAAACCTAAGGATTTTTAAGAAGAAGAAGAATAGCACACCCAAAACGAATTGGCAAGGGATATACCTTTTTTGGCACAATAATTAATGGTATTGACACAAAAAATGTCTAGAGCGGCACTTATAAAATTGTCTTACCACGGGATACACCTGACACTGGTTTCTGTCCGAGTTGTATGACTTGGCATAGGATACACCTTTACTGGCATGACAAAAACCATTATTGGCACATAAAACGTTGTTACTGACACATAATAAATTATCATTACCTTCGGAGAAAGCAGTGACGGAACAAAGCTCTCTCTTCCCTCTTGGGTGACAGAGCTCCGAGTTCGATGTTTTCATGGGGTTGTCAATCGTCGCCCTTTACCCGTCGGCTTGGCTGGCTTCAAGTGGCTTGTACTCACGTCGAAGGACTTGGTGGCTAACCTTGCTCCTCGGTTTCTCTTCGACCGGTGGTGCCTGGTCGTGGCGATTGTAGTTGTCTTCTCCTCCATTGGCATTTCCTGCTCCTCGGTCTCTCTTCGACCGGTGGTGCCTGGTGGTGGTGATTGTAGTCATCTTTTCCTCCATTGGCGTTTCCTCTGTCGGTTTGCAGACCTGCGCCGCTATCGCCGTCGTTCCGGCTTAATCTAGCGCCCGATGAACCCCACCCCTCTGTGCAGTTTTCTGGCCGCTGGAGTGCTCCTCCTCTGCACCTCTTGTGTTTTTTTTTCCATTCATTTTTTAGCTTCTCCCCTTTCCCACAGACCATCGAATACCCAACCACCTCGAACTTGGGCCTTCGAACACCCAACCACCTCCTCCCCTTTCCCACCGACCATCGGTCACAATAGTAACCAATATGAGCTCTTTCTCCCCTGCACTCGTAAAAGTAGAATATGGTTTGACACGTGTCACTTTTCCTTTGTCACGTAATAGTCAGTTGTTGTCCTGTATTCTTTAGTGACCGACATATAACTGGTAATTGGGTCCACCTTAGCTTCTCATTCAGCTTTAATGGAGAGGCTTTTACTTTCTCTCCTAACCATGAGCTGAGATGGAATGGTGGTGGGGTCCCTAGACTTCCATGCTTTAAAAAGTCAATCATTTCTCCCTCCTTTTTTTGGCGCCAATATGGAGTGCATTAAATGCACTTAATGTGCATGGCATCACACATGTGCTCTCTTATGCTTTTCTCTTGCCCATTAAAGATGTTCCTTTTTTTTGACCTGCAACCGGCTTAATAGGTTGCCAAATTAATTGCAAAAATAGCAATTAAACCCCCTTCCCAATTTTTACCGTAGCACTGCTACTTTTGCCAAAGGATTTTACTTTTGGTATATTCTTGCAATTTTGCCTAATTTTATTTCAGGTTAAATATCTATATAGTTTTTATTATTTTTAACTAAAGACGCGGGCGTAAACTCTTTATTTTATTTTATTTTGGCAAGTGAGGGTCTAGGAAGAGGAGAGGAACTGGGAGAGGAGGTTGTTCAGATTCCTTCTCTAGCGGCGGCGTGGATTCAGACAATAAGAGGAGGAAGAAGGAGGAGAGAGGCACAAGAGTGAAGGCTGAGCTCCAAAGGTAAAGGACTGAACAAATTGTTGCAGAGCACAACACTCTCAAAATCTCCAACTTTGAGGGGAGCCCGATACTCGGCGGTATCCCACCATCCAACCGATTTCGGAACAACATCAAGAAATTGAGCCTTTTCAACTTGCCGAAATCCTCTAAAATTGAACCGGTCAGATTGTTTTGAAACAAATCAATCTCAAATTGGTGAGCTGAAAACCTGTAACAGCCCAGTCAGAATCCCGTTCATAGTCCGATTATAAGACAAATCCAAATGTTGGAGGCTCGGCAACCCACCGTAACTCTGTGGAATTGTACCCACCAAATTGAAGACGGCCATGAAAAGGAATTTCAAGCTCTGAAGTTTCCCCCTTTCAAGAGCCAAAGCCATGCATGGGAAAGAACCATGACGACCGCAAGAATTCTTAGAGGGGGGCGAAATTTTTGGTTGAGAATTTTTTTTTCTCGGTATATATTGAGAATTTTTTTTTCGCGTTATATATAATAAAGAATTTTTTTTAAATATATTGAAAAAAACCATAAATTGTGGTATAAATATAATATTTTAGGGTTTTTTTTGGGTAAGTGTCCATAATTTAGGCAAAAATTATGCCCTAGGAGAAAAGAGGGAAAAAATTATGAGAGTGTCCAAAATTTCCAATTTTGCCTCTCCCTCCTTATTTCTTTGCCTTCCCCGAATTCAAACAAGATGAAGCAGTGCCGCACCTTCATCTTCTCCGCCTCAAACTCCAAATCCAGTGCAAGCTTTGCGTGCGTCGTTCATCGCCGGCATCGTCGGCATGAATCGAGGACATGCCATTTCGTTTTCTGGATCTGATGAGTGGAACGGAGGGGAGAAACTATAATTTGGGGGAATTCAATTGGTTTTCTCCTTTACTGCCCGCTAATCCTCATCTCAGAAGCATGAAGGTTGGTTGCAACCGACTCACTGATTCAGCAATTGATCTATTAACTCGGCCTTCTCTTCATGGGCTAAATCTCCATAACTGTGGAGAGTTCACCGGGAGGCTTCTATCTGAAATTGGGGTTCATTGTCGTGATCTGGTGTTTGTATCTTTTTTAGAAAGTTCATTGTGCAAAATTGTTGTAAGTTGTAAGTATGCTCTTGTGATCTGGTGTTTGTATCTTTTTTAGAAGCATGAAGGTTGGTTACAACCGGCTCTTGTGGTTATGGTTGTTGTCTACCTAATGCGTGAGATGCCATTTGATTCATATTTTAATTAAAGAATCACTTGTTGAAAGCAAGACTTTAATGTTCCTTAGTTTTTTTTTTTTGAACCGGAAATAATTCGACTACCAGACAAGCCTAGTGAGTCGAGAGGCCGAAAAGATCGGCAACGGACAAACCGTTATGAAAAGAAACGGAAAACTACAAGACCATACAACAGAGACCGAAGCACCGCAACAAACTAGAGTATGAAGCCCAGGACCAAAAGAAGGCGAGCGGAGTTGGAACCGGGACAATGTGCGTCATCACTCCTGACGGTTGATAGAGGCAACGCAGCGAAACCCTGGGGAACAAAAGTGGAGACCTCAGATTTGGACTCGATCGACAGCGAGTCATCAGATCTTGATCACGTCCACGACCCCTCGCACGGTTGCAGAAGAAAGACCACAAAGCTCAATGAGATACCACCGCTAGAAACAGGCGAACAAAAACTCTAGAAAAGGTCGGAGCAAATCTCTAAAAAGGTTGAAAGATTGATGCTAGTTTTTTTGTTTTTTTTTATCCTCCTCTGAAGCTTGCCGTGCAAGGGGGAGAAAACCCTTGCACGTCAAGGAGTCCTGCAAAAACAATCCCCGCACGCAACGCAATCCCCACACGCAACACAGAGTACGGACGGGGAATCGAGAACGGCACGGAACGGACCACCGGATGATGGCCAGGGGGAGCCGAGAGCGGGCATAACAGGACGCCAAAGAGAGGGATACGGTGAAGGTGGGAGATCTGATCGGAAAAGGCCCAGCGAAGCCCGCATGAACCCATCAGATCAACGAGTTGGCAAACGACGGGAAGAAGATAGAGGTTGGGAAGAGGAGATGGGCGTCAAGGCCATAGCAAAAGCCAAACGTCGAAGAAGGTGAGGCGGCGGCCGGAGGAGTCACCGACGAAGGCGGAGATGTCTAGGCGGTACAGGAAGGAAATGAAGATGACAAAGTCGAGATTGGGGTTAGTTGTTTTAAGTCAATAAAGATTGTTTGCAATCGAAATTCTTTGTCCATAACATTCTAAATTGAATACGAATTCAATTCGAGATCCTTTTTGTTCTTGATTGAGAGTGGTGGGTGGATTGTATTTGATTGGTAAGATTGCATAAGGGCCACTTAACAGAGAAAAAGCATCGACAAAAAAAAAAATCAAATTGAGTAAGATGTTTATCAAGGGTTTGAGTTCTCAAATTGGGGGTATCCAATTAAAAGAGGGTTGAGGAAGTAGATACCCCAAATTGATTTGGGGATTAGTTTGTTTCCGACCTGGGAAGAAAGATGGTAAGGCGGGTTTCGCCAATTCGATCCAATTGAAGAAGATGGTGGGCGTGGCGGGTTGCGCCATTGTTGGTGGTATAAGGCGAGTTGCGCCAATTCGATCCGAGTCCATTATCGGTGAAGAAAGAGGTGGGCGTGGCGGGTTGCACCATAGTAGGTGATGGGTGTGGCGGGTTAGCGGCGGTGGTGATGTGATGGTAGCGTTGACATCGATGGTGGTGAAGTGGTGATAGATATGTTGGTATTTGGTGGTGGGTGAGGGTGCCTCACTCTCTCTAGATTTTCTAGAGAGAGGAGAGAGCTCCGATTCTTTTAATGTTCCTTAGTTTATTTTCTACATTGTGCGGTGTTGCCAGTTGTTTGATTCATATTTTAATTAAAAAATCTTAGGACAAGTAAATGTTGTCACCAGAATTACAAAACAATATATGAATGGGTAAGAGGGTCATAGACGCTGTAATCAAAATGAAAACAGGGTCATAGACACTGTAATCAAAATAAAAACAGTGTCATAACCACTGTCACCACTATAAAGACAAAATCATAGACACTGTAATCAAAAGAAAAAACCCTATAGACGCTCTAACCAAAATAAAACAGCGTCATAGACACTGTCACCACTATAAAAACAGGGTAATAGACATTGTAATCAAAGAAAAATCTTAAGACAAGGGAACCACAAACCCTATAGGGGCTAATGAGAAGCCAAAATATATGTGATGACAGTTCTTCTCTAATTTTTAATTTCTAGTTTTCTAGATTTTTTTAAAGTAGTGTCACCACAATAAAAAAAATTAAAAATGTAACTACTGTTGTTATCACTATAAAAATAAAGTTATAGATACTGTCACCACTATAAAAAAAAACATGGTCATAGACACTGTAATCAAAGGGAAATCATATGATAAAGGAAACTTCATGTGCAATCAGTATGTTCCATTCAACTCAGTCATATACTTTCTCCATATCAAGTTTAATGGCGACCCATCCTTCCTTACCCTTTCGGTTTTTTAGAGAGTGAAAAACTTCATGTGCAATCAGTATGTTATCTTGGAAGGTCGATCTGATGCAAATGCACCTTGAATTGGGTGAATTAGTTTGCCCAAAAAAATTTGGTTGAACATAATCTAATTGGTCGGTAATTATTTGTTGACGTAGGATTATTGCACTTGGATAGTAGCGAGATAAATGTGTAATTAATTTGGTTAAGTATTTTACTCGTTGAGAAGAAAGCTTTAATTACTTTGATTACCGATGGACCGACAATATCCCAACACACTTTATAAAACTCTGCCGTCCATCCATCGGGGCCTGGAGATTTTTGGTTACCCATACTAAAAACAGCTTTTTTAATTTCCCCAATCATTACTGGTTTATTAGTTCTGCATTATCTGATTATGTTATTTCTGAAGTTATGTGTTGTAGATATTCCCGTAAGAGGTTTTCATTGATGTTGCTATGTTTAAAACGAATTTCGAAATCTCTTTGAATCTCATTCCGGATAATTTGTTCACCATGGATTTACGTACCTTCTCTGGTGGATATCTCTCTTATTATTTTCCGATTCCTTCTTCCAGTTGCCACTCTATGAAAGTATCATGTATTAGTGCCCGTTAGAATAATGTGTTTTGTTTTTGCTCTTTGACTCCAATATTTCTTTTGGAATAATAGCATTTGTTCTTTCTTCCTAAGTAGGTTTTGTTGTCTATTCATGTCAAGATTACTTAGTATGGTTCCTGAAGTTTGAATGTGTATTAATCTTTCCTCCATGCTTTGAGCTGGGTAAATATATTACCGAGTGTTGTCTTGTTCCATTTTTTAGTTTTTATTTTAAGGATCTTGTGTTTATACATTAGGTTGAACATTGCAAAGTCAGGGCACGAGGCACGCCATGCCTGCCACAACGTGCTTATAATCTTTTTGTTGAAGCCAAATGTTTTCAAATTTGAATGGTGGTGCTTTATACCCATCTGTATTTCCAAAATCAACTGAAATAGGACAGTGGTCAAAAGATGTGAATGCATGGTGCTTTATATTGAGCGCTGGGAATATTTGGATTAGCTCTTGGTGAATAAGTACTCTGTCAAGTCTTTCAAGAATATTATTGAGTCCGTGTGTTTTCTTTCTCCAAGTAAACGTGTTTCCAGAAATGGAATATCTAACATGTTACCATTATTTTTGAATTCAGATAATCGACGGAATATGTGTGTGTAAGGTTTGACCCCCCCTTCTTTCTCCTTTGGACTAAGAATTTGATTTGCGTCACCAATAACTATGTATGGTAGCTCTGAATTGTTTATGAGTGAAGTTAGTGTTTCCCAAAAGTTGTTTTTTTTTCTATTTTCTTCAAGTGGAGCGTATATGATCAAAATATTTATCATAAGCTTTGTATTCGTATTTTTGTATTTCACTCCTATTATTCTAAGTAATTGCCTAGTTTCATATATCGCTTCATATGAAAGATGGTGTGATTTCCAAAGTACTCCAATGCCTCTTGCTCGGCCATTTGTAGGTACCCAGATAGCATTATCAAACCCAGCCTCCCACTAAGCGTGTTCTAGAGGAAACTGGTTAGTCTTAGTGTTTGTCAATGCCATGAGTTGTATTTATTCATTTTTTCATAATGTAGTTATGTTTGTCCAAAAAATCGGTTTTCTAATTCCTTTGCAATTCCAGGCACAGAATTTCACTCTACATCACTAAAACTCGGTGCACAGCACTTCTCCACCGAGTCGAGAGGTTTCACAAGGTTGTTCAGCTTTGTTACACCTTAGTGTGTCTTGTTGTTGTTGCTTATGAACTCCAATTGTTTGATGCCAAAGTCGTTTTTGTGAGTTATGGTGATGGTGTATTCTTATGTCCTTCTCTGGTCGTTTTTGCTTTCTATTTTTTTGGCTCCGCATAATCTGATTTTCCCTTGAAAGCCACTGGTTAAGGCATCTGGTCACCTTATCCAGTCTTCTCGATTTTATTTTGGACAGCTTGTTCAACCTGGTTGGTGTTTGGAATTGATATATTATGTTTGAACAAAAATCTAGTTTGTTTAGTGCAAGAAACATGTTCTTGGTTATTCTGCTTAAGAGGGTTTGGAGCACCTACCAAGTTGTTAAGCATGTAAAATTGATGACCATTCGTAACTAGCAATTGTCTACAATCCACAAAAGCATCGAACTCACACACAATCACATTCTCACAACTATTCCGAGTAGAAAGCCATGGCTTGGATTAGTAAGATTTGTGTGTTGGGATGGTACTTCATAATTCTATTATAATTCTTTTTTCCTTTCGTATAATGACGAGAGGGTTTCTCGACCAAATAAATTTGTAGTCAAGACCCCGCTATAGGATAGTGGAGCCAGGTTCGTCCTCAGGAGAGAAGTCAACGGTTATAGGTTTAAATGGTTTTGGTTTTCGGGGATAGCAGGAAATGGTGTAAGGTTGTTGTCGACGTTGGCTAAGATTTTGTCGATGTCGAGGGATGGAGAGGGAATGGTGGTTGGTGTCGGGTAACCTGTGTAGAATTTAAGCGAAAAATAGCAAAAACAAAGATAATAAAAGTGCACACTTCCAAGGTTAGGGATCACCGCAACAATAAACATATGTGTAGATTATAAATCACATAAAGATGCATGCTTTATATCAAATAACTTTCGTTATTAACAAATAGGAATATAGAGGCTCTCGCATAAACCCTAAGTGTTACTATCCAATTTCATAATTAATCCAAATTCATGATAAGATCACTTTTTCTTCAATATCATAAATAAGGATCACCTACTACTCTTGTAGAAGAATTATGCATATAGGATAGAAGATGATAAAGGCATACAAATTCATAAATTCATAAATAAAACATAGATATCTATGTTGGGATCACCCCAACCCTAGAACAAAGAAAATTAGAAACAAGACATAATAAAAGAAAATAACTTTATCATAAAATAAAAATTAACTTACACAACCTTCCAATCTCTTCCTCCTCCTCTTGTAACACCCCGTCCCACATCGGATATCATAAGGATGTTAGGAGCGATTTATAAGTGATTCAAGCCTTACCTATGTCACAAGAGCTCTTCCTTTTCAGGCTCCAAGTGAGGACAACGGACCTGAGAGGGATAAGTGGCATGGGTTGGCGCCACTTAAGACCCCGAGACTTACAAATGGTATCAGAGTGAGGTTCTGAGCTCGGAAGTGCGCCGACATTATGATCGGGTACGCTCCTCCCAGAGGGAAGTCCCTTGGGCTTGACGGGGTCGTCAGTGCTTTAAGTTGGGGATGCTCTATGTGAGGACAACGGACTTGAGAGGGTTAGGTGCCATGGGCTGGCGCCTCTTAAGACCCCGGGTCTTACACCTCTCCCACTCGGCTCTCTCTCTCTCTCTCTCTCTCTCTCTCTCTCTCTCTCTCCGCTCTCCTTCCTACCTTATTGCGTCCGAAGACGACTTGATTTGAATCCCTAAAAAACCAGCCCCTAGGGCTTTATTTATAGGGTTCAATCATTGCTAGCCTAGGAGAGCAATCTATCTATCATTTATATCTATCTATCTAAAGATAAAAGTTCCTTAATTGAAATAAATAAAATAACAGAAAATCCCATAAGTAAAATAGGAATTAACCAAAGAGGATAAATGTTCATCTAAGTAGATAAAAGATATTCAGTTCGTGGCTAAGAAATATCACTTTGATTCGGACTCCAAAAACACGTCGGACTGCTTCTGTAGGTCACTCGATATCGAGTCAAGGCTGGGTCGATATCGAGTCATGCCTCACTTGACATCGAGTCTATGATGTAGTGTCGAGTGGAAGGTCACTCGGTATTGAGTGGTTGAGTCGACGTCGAGTCATAGCTCACTCGACATCGAGTCATGTTTCACCTTTCAGTGTTCTGCTCCATCTTGAAACGCACTTTCATGAGTCCCCGTTCTTCCGATTGACGCATACAAATATGAGTTGGAAAGCTCTTTTCGAGGACTGAAACTCTTATGAAGACATTAGAACTTGATTCAAAATAATGAATGGTGAAAACTGGGCTTTTCTCCAACTGCATCATCCTGCGCTCTTCCTTAGCTTCTCTAATGTCTTCATGGTTTTCCTTTAAGCTCCAAAGTACGTCAAAACTTCTCCAAATCATCTCTAAATACCTGAAAATCACACAAAACTTTGTGTAGACTCCATATCTTGCAATTAATCAACAAATGCACAAATCATGTACTTTTCCAACCCAAAAGAATAAAATATAGATAGAATTTGATATGAAAGTAGGCATAAAACATGGTAGAATGAGCACACATCAACACCCATACTTAAGCTTGCTTGTCCTCAATCAATACTTTTAATGGTCATATAGGGGAAGAAATTAACTCTCAACATCATAGATCCATTCTCATATAGGCCTGATACATGAGTCGAATAGCTCGGGATCGACTCGGGCTCGGCTCGGTAAAAACTCGACTTGGGATCGCTCGAATTTATATATGAGCCGAGTTCGAGCCTATTCATGAGCTCGAATCGAGCTCGAGTAGCTCGCCAGCTCGTAACCCACTTGAATTGACAAAATTACCCCTCCATTACTCCATTAGTATGTGTGTTTCACTTTCAGTCTTTCACTCACCCGTCAGCCGTCATCCCCATTTCCAAACCTGAAACCCTAAATGTGTAGAGCCGAGTTCCGTCACCCTCAACCAGTCAAGCCGTCAACCGTCGTCCGTCCGGCAGTGCTGCCTCTGTCCGGCGGTGTTCGTTGTTGCTCTCCTCTCTCTGCTGTGTACTGTGTAGAGCCGAGTTCCGTCACCCTCAAGCAGTCAAGCCGTCAACCGTCGTCCGTCAACCATCGTCCGTCCGGCGGTGCTGCCTCTGTCCGGCGGTGTTCGTTGTTTCTCTCCTCTGTTTTGTGTCCGGGGTTGCGCCCTATTTGGATTTGATTTTCGGCTCCATTTGCGTTTCCATTTCAAATCTGATAGCTTTGTGTTTCCATTTGCAGATCTGATTTTCGGCTCCATCTGTAGAATCTGATAGCAGCCTTCGTCAGTTCGTCCCATGTGTTTCCATTTCTCCGGCACAACCTTCACCAGTCACCACCGGTGAGTGCTTCCCCTGTGTTTCCATTTCAGCCTTCGTCAGTTTGGTAGCTTTGTTGGCTACGAGTCTGATAGCCTTGTTAGCTTTGAATCTGATAGCTTTGTTAGCTTTGTTGGCTACGAATCTGATGAGTTTGTTGTTGATTAATGAGTTTCTTGGCTACGAATTAGTCTGATAGCTTTGAATCTGATAGCTTTGTTGTTGATTGATGAGTTTGTTGGCTAAAAATTTGATGAGTTTATTGTTGATTGATTAGTTTTGCTGTTATAGTTTTGTGACCGATTTTAGTAAAAATGTTTTACTTTCAAGCAATCTTGTTTATTTAAAATTCCAAGCAATTTGTTTTGCTTCATCTTACCAGTTTATTGGATAAACAAACAAAGATGTTCGCATTTCTGATTTTAGTTACTTTGAATTTTAGTGATATATAATTAGGAGTACCAAAGACGACCAGGTGATATTCCTGAATAAATTAAACAATTTGTATCAAATTTCAGATCCAACAGTGACATGAATTTATACATCAATTAAGGTCTTCAGTCCATTAAAACCTTTAATTTGATCTTGTTTTGGGTTATATAGAAGTTGGATAAATATGTTGACATTAATTAAGCAATTGAAATCACAGCAGGTAGCACGGTGGTGAATTGACACTGCTTGGTCATATATGAAATTAGAATAATGGGCTATGTTCAATTAGACCGGTGTGAATGTTGGATCAGAAAAACAGAAAGCTTATATATATACAAAATGTATAGAATTAAGTGGAAGATAAATCATGCATAATCCCTAGATTGAAAAAATTTTAAAAGGGTAAATGAACTATTAAAAGTATGTTTGATAAAGCTTCTAAGAGTAGTGTAAGAAAATTGCTTGTATTTTCCAAATAAACAATTCTGCAAAACTCTATAATGTTTGTCATGTCAAATAAAATTTTACTCGTTTAATCTATCACACCAAGGTTAAGATTTTAATAGATTCATGGATTTTCATCAACAATTTAGCACTGGCTGCTGTTGTTGTAAGCTGCTGTTGTTGTAATGATGCTGTTGCTGTAAGCTGCTATTGCTGTAATGGGAAGCTGTTGGCTGCTGTTGCTGTAATGATGCTGTAATGGTGCTGAAATGTTGTTGGTTGTTGTTGTAAGCTGCTGCTGCTGTAATGGTGCTGAAATCTTGCTGTTGGAATGTTGCTCTTTGTTCACTTTATTTATTGAGATTGTCTTATTTGATGTGTTGATTACTCCATGGAAATGTTGCTCTTTGCTACGTGAATGTTGCTCTTTTGTTTGCTGGAATGTTGCTCTTTGGTGCTTAAATCTTGTTGTTTCACTTTAATTTTAATTCGAGTCATACGAGCTCATCGAGCCCGAGTTCGAGCTCTTAACGAGCTCAATCGAGCTAATCAAGCTCAAGATCGAGTTCGGGCTCTGACGTGCTCGGACCCGGGCTCGAGCAAAAGGACCGGCGACGAGAGTTCTGAGAAGTCGGGAAGTTGTTGGCAGTTCTGGAGCAGCAGATCAGTCGGCAAAGAATGCCGATTTCCCGTCGATTGGCTAGGCTTCTGGAAACGTGCGAGTACTACTTTTGTAGATCTTGAAGTGTCGGTCGCGGATTGGGGCAGATCTCATCAATCGAATGTCAGACGAAGCGGGAAATCGCATTTTACCGAGACGTCGCCTGTGCAGAGACGATTCCGAAATTGGGTTCGTTTGAGAGGTATTGAGGGCTGTTTTGGGAGTGACGTTTTGGGTATGATTGAGGGTGATAATGGGGCTGTGGAAGGCCTTAGAATGGTGGTAAAGAAGGGGAATGGGGTTGAGGAATATGTGATGCAAGATCGCTCTCGGCCTCGCACTCCGAACTCTCTCCAACACTCGATCTTCCACACTCTCGGCCTCCTACTCCGAGTGTTTCCGACCCTTTGATTCCGTCGTCTCTCACTAAGGAATCTCCTTCAGCCTCTCACCGAAGGTTTTGTTCCCGGCCTCTCACCTAAGAACGAGATTCTTGACCCGAATCACTGGAAGCTAAAAGGCTTAACTTTTCTCAAATTTCAACTTAACCTCCAAAGTGAGAATGTCTACCAATATATATGGTACGGTAGTCATCAAAATCAACTTGAAAATTAAAAGAAAAGGCCATAAAATAGATTAGTGTCTTGAAATTTCCTTGGGCTAGCCCACCAACACCTTCCTTGACCATAATGCATGATTCATGCCTAAAAGATGACATAAAAATATAATATAATTAAGGTAGAATTTATGTAGGCATTGGCATTTGCGTGGGCACTTCAACCTGTCACCTTCTCTGTTTGAGCTTTGATCAGCACATATTCGGTCTTAATTTGCAACAGAGTGACCATGTGTTGAGGTGACTCCTCAAAGGTAAGAACCGACTGACCAAGTAGGCGGGCTCGAGCTCTCGTCAAAGGTGGGGTAGCTCGAGGTAAAAGCGGTTCCTCTTCAATCTCCTCCTTGGTAGTACCTTCAATATCATCTATCGAAGCTCCATCATTAGCATCTTGATCACCATCCCGATCATTAGATAATCTAAATCCGTCGAGGGTCACATCATCCTCCCCCCACTTGAAAAGGATTCGACCCCGAATCCGTCAACTCCTCAAGTAGCCCATCCCCTGCAAGAAATGGAGCTAAGTCATAAACATTAAAAACATCATGAACACCATACTTACTTGGGAGATCAATTCGGTAAGCGTTATCGTTAATCTTCTCTAGCACCATGAAAGGCCCATCAGCTCTAGGCCGCAACTTAGACTGCCGCAAGGTAGGAAATCGATCCTTCCGGAGATGAACCCAAACCAAGTCTCCAACCTCCAATAATAGCTCCTTGCGATGCTTGTTGGCCTGGTTCACATACTGTTGAGTTCGACGCTCCAGCTGTAGTCGAACTCTCTCATGCAAAGACTTCACCAACTCAGCCCGAGACTTACCAGCAAGGTCCTCGGGAGACGATAGGGGCTGCGGTGCCAAATCCAATGGGGTGTGGGGATTGCGACCGTAAACCACCTCAAAAGGCGACATCTTGGTGGCGGAATGCACTGCCCGATTGTAAGCAAACTCGACATAGGATAAACAATCCTCCCACCTGCGCAAGTTAGTAGCAAGCATAGTACGCAATAAAACCCCTAAAGTCCTATTAACTACCTCAGTCTGACCATCAGTTTGAGGGTGGCTAGAAGTAGAAAATAACAGCTTGGTACCTAACTTAGCCCACAAGGTCTTCCAGAAGTAGCTAAGGAACTTAGAGTCCCTATCAGAAACAATAGATTTAGGCACCCCATGTAGCTTCACAACATGATCAAAGAATAAGGTAGCAACATGAGAAGCATCATCAGTCCTAGAGCAAGCTATGAAATGGGCCATCTTAGAAAATCGATCTACCACAACAAATACAGAATCATGGCCTTTCCTAGTCTTAGGCAAGCCTAGCACAAAATCCATAGAAATGTCCTCCCATGGGGCACTAGCTAGAGGTAGGGGAAGGTACAGGCCATTCGGGTTGGACCTAGACTTCGCTTTAGCACAAGTAACACAACTAGCACAACATTTCTCAACGTCGGATCGCATCCTAGGCCAGTAAAAATGATCCTTCAAAATGCCTAAGGTCTTAGCAACCCCAAAATGCCCCATCAATCCACCTCCATGTGCCTCTAAAACTAGCAATTATCGAACCGAACAACGAGGCACACAAAGGCGGGAGGCCTTAAATAAGTAACCATCCTGAACAAAATAACTACCAACACTAGGGGAACCAGCAGATTTCACACATCGACAGAATATATCCCCAAAATCAGCATCAGCAGAGTAGAGATCAAGTAGCATAGAAAAGCCAAGAACACGAGCTTCAAGAGTACAGAGAAGAGAATACCTACAAGAGAGGGCATCCGTGACAATGTTGTCCTTCCCTTTCTTGTACTTGACCACATAAGGAAAAGCCTCGATGAACTCAATCCACTTAGCATAGCGAGCGCTAAGGGTGGTTTGGCTCCGGAGATACTTCAAGGCCTCATGGTCAGTATGTATCACGAACTCACGAGGCAACAAGTAATGAGCCCAAGTCTGTAAAACACGAACCAAGGCATACAACTCCTTGCCGTAGGTAGTGTTAGAGTAATTCTCTGTAGCTCCTCCTAGCTTCTCGCTAAAGTAAGCGATAGGTCGACCTTCCTGTATCAAAACACCACTAATACCAACCCCAGATGCATCACACTCAATCTCAAAAGTCTTTGAGAAATCAGGAAGTACTAGTAATGGAGCATTCGTCAACCGCTCCCGAAGTGTAGCAAAAGCCTCTTCTTGCGCTGAACCCCATTTGAATGACATCCCTTTCTTCGTTAGTTCTGTAAGAGGGGCAGCAATGCTGCTGAAGTCCTTGACGAACCTACGATAAAATCTTGCCAAGCCTAGAAATCTCCGTATCTGAGTAACAGATGTTGGTTGGGGCCACTCCCGAATAGCTCGAATCTTCTCTGTATCCACTTGCAAGCCCTCTTTACCTACAACAAAACCAAGAAAGATGACAGTATCGGAGCAAAATTGACACTTCTTCAAGTTAGCAAACAAGTGCTCCTTCCTAAGAAGTAGAAAAACAGCGCGCAAGTGTTCAACATGCTCTTCTAAGGACTTGCTGTAAACAAGGATATCATCAAAGTATACGACAACAAATAGACCTAAGAATGCACGCAAAACATGGTTCATCAGGCGCATAAAAGTACTAGGAGCATTAGTTAGTCCGAAGGGCATGACCAACCACTCGTAAAGACCATATTTGGTCTTAAAAGCGGTTTTCCACTCATCACCTTCCTTCATCCTAATCTGATGGTACCCGTTCCTCAAATCAATCTTAGAAAACAGGCATGCACTATGCAACTCATCTAACATGTCATCTAAGCGAGGAATGGGATGACGGTACTTAACTGTAATCTGGTTGATGGCTTGACAATCAACACACATGCGCTAGGTCCCATCTTTCTTTGGTACCAACAAAAATGGTACGGCACAGGGACTCAGACTCTCCCTAATATACCCCTTGCTAAGAAAATCCTCTACCTGTGACTGCAACTCTTTGGTCTCCATGGGGTTAGTCCTGTAAGCTGGCCGGTTAGGAATAACAGCACCCGTCACAAAGTCAATCTGATGCTCTATGCCCCTAAGAGGAGGCAATCCAGCTGGCATCTCATCTGGTAGCATATCATGAAACTCCTTGAGTACACCTGAAATGACAGAAGGCAACTCAACAGTAGTAGCAGAAGATGAACTAGAACTAACATGTAAGGTAGAACTAGTAGAAGTACAGGCAAACAGAAAACAAACATCACCCCCCTGAATAGCATGTCGTACATCTTGAACCCAGGCGACCAGCAAGCTCTGGGGTTCCTTGGGCAGTCCTTGCTCCAACTTCTGCTTTTCAGCATCTTTTCTGATCTTCTCGTGAGATTGGCGGCGCTGTTCCCTAGCAATATAGTCAGTGACGACCTCTTGAGGGGTTAGAGGTAGAAGTCTTACCCGCTTGCCTCCAAAGGCGAAAGAATGCTCATTGCTGTAACCGTCATGCATCACACGCCGATCATATTGCCATGGCCTACCGAGAAGTAAATGGCAAGCGCTGATAGGTAGTATATCACATAAGATAGTATCGGCATAAGGTCCAATGGAAAAGGACACCTCAGCTTGGTCCTTCACCTTCAATGGTGATCCTGAGTAAAGCCATTGCAGAGTATAGGGTCTCGGGTGTACCTGAGTGGTCAGAGAGAAATGATCCACGACTTCCTGGCTAATAATATTACAGCAGGAACCACCATCAATAATAACAGTGCAAATCTTACCTCCGATGGTGCAACGGGTGTTGAACAAGTTCTCCCGCTGAGTGGTGTCAATCTCCACTTTCTCACTGGCGCTCAAAGTGCTCTTAACCATAAAGTTCTCACCAACTGGTGCTCTGGCAACAAGCTCCTCATCCTCATCCCCATCTGGCAACTCATAAGGGTCATCGAGGCCTTCCACCTTACTCACCACTTCTCCAAACGAGTTAAGGAGAACCTTTCGTGGATTGGGGCATTCTCTAGCATAATCCCCAATCTCATAGCACTTGTAACACTTGACCTCTCGAGGCCTGCTGGACTCTGGTCTAGGAGGTGTAGGTGTGGGGTTAAGGATGACAGAACTAGGGCTTGGGTTAGTTGGAGGTCTAACGGTGGAGGGGGAAGTAGGACTAGGGTTAGGCAGTTGGGGACGGTAACTCCGAGGTGGTTCTGAAGGAGATTCAGTTCCCATCCAACGCCTTGTTGAGGACCCTGCAGACCTCCTTTTGAGGAAGTTTTCATAGACATGTGTGGCATGATGGAGAGCATCAATCACATGGGTGTGTCGCAGTTGCAACACAATCTCAGCCACATCAAAGTTCAGACCTGCAAGAAACTTAGCAAGAATATAAGAGTCCTCATACCTTGTGCCCGTTCGTTGCAAAAGGGCGCGTAGCTCCTTATAGTAATCGTCTAGGGATCGATGACCCTATTTCAGTTTCTCTATCCTCAACAATAGTTGCTGCCCATGGTCCGCCGGAATAAAGCGAGCTCGCATCAAACGTGTCAGCTCTCCCCAGGTCGTCACTGGTGGAGCTCGAGTGTAGGCCCGATCTGCTAGTACTCCTTGCCACCAAGAGAGGGCATAATCAATAAAGTGGATGACAGCGAGTTCCACTTGCTCCTCCTCTGGATATCAATGGAAACAGAAGACCTGTTCAGCTTTCACCTCCCAATCCTGATACGCCTCTGGCCCTGCAGCACCAGTAAAAATAGGAATGCTTACCTTGACCCCATGGGTCCGACGTTGACGACCATCCTCTTGGCGACGCCTAGCATGGCGGTCCTATCTAGCTTGAGTCAGCTCTGAAAATATGGATGCATCTGACCTCTCATCATCTGACCGTGAATTGTTGCGATGATGGCGATGTTCGTTCCTGTGTCCTCTTCCGACATCTTGGTTCCTCTGGCGGTGTTGATGTCCGTCATGGCTACCATGATCACTCGATACATCTCTTTGGGCTGGCGGTAATCGGCGTAGTATCTCTGCAATACTTAGCTCCACTCTATCCATACGACGAGTTAGCTCCTGGACAGCTGGGTCAACTCTGTCTCCTTCCCTGTTCACCGAATGTTGTGACATCACCACAGATAATTAGACAAACTCGTCAAGTTAGCAAAACAGAAACCTCTCTCTCACTTTGGTGGACGCTCACAATCTCTCACACACTCCGCTCGTGTGTTTAAAGTGTTTGCCTCACTATAATGTGTTATCAGAAAAGAATGAGACTCCAAAACCTGCAAAATGAGCAAATCACAAATATAATAGCAATTAGTAACAACAGATCTCCTCGGTGTTTGGCTCTCCACTCCTTACTCTGGATGGTTCTCTCCTCTTACTCACCTTTTCCAACACTACTCAGTGTTTCTCTCACCTCTCCTTTTTCGAATGTGGCAGGCAACACTCTCAACTCTCCTTTTCCCAGTGCAAGGGCATGGCACTCAAGAACCTGAATAATCGCTAGCGGCAACTAGCACCAACAATAACAATCAACGAAACACCAACACAATAGCAAGTACAGTAAGCCTAACGAGCAACCTTCGAGCACTTCAACAAGGGCCTTTCGACGAGTATTTACCAAAACTCGCTAAGGTCCTTAGGCAATGCAAAACAAATAATCTAGCCCGAATAAAAAAAAAATTGAGATTGCAATGTAAAGATTGCATGTAAGGAAGTGTGTTCAATAGCTCAAACGATGGAAATGGAGCAACTAGAATATATACCAAACTTGCCAAAATTTCGAACAAAAAGACAATAAACAAACACACCTATTTCTTCTTCTTCTTTTTTTTTTTCGGAAATTTCGCGAGGTACCCCTGAGGTATTGCAATTTTCGCGAGGTATACAACTCTTTTGCATATTTCGCGTGGTACCCCTGAGGTTTAGAATTTTTTCGCCTCGCGCCCTCGAGGGTTAAATCTAACGGATTTTGTGAAGCACCGTTAGTTTTCAATAAAAAAAAAGAAGAAAGAAGGAAGGAATGGACACGCTTTGGGAAACCCTCACAACTTTTCTTCTTTCCCCGAGTCAACCCATGACCCTCTTCGGCGAGAAGCGAAGATGACGAGGGAGAGGAAGGTGAGTCGGGAAGGTGAGCCGGGAATGGGAGGGCTGGTGGAGGAGGCCAATTTTGCCGAGGAGGACGCCGGCGCTGGAGGTGATGTATTGAAGGGCGGTGAGGAGGCCGGTGGAAGGGGAATTTGGTGATGGCGATGGCGACCGCAGCGTCAATTGAGAAGAATCGGGGCCGATTGAAGGAGCACCGGCGCGGAGGACTGGGTGATGGAGAGATGGTGATGTTGGGTGTCGATGGTGCTGGCACCGGCGCGGAGGACTCCAGAGTGAGAGAAGAGGATTGTCATGGGCAACGCCGGGGCAAGGAAGAAGCGCCGCCGGTCATGTGAGAACGAAGAGGTGAAGAGGTGGTGCGGTGGGTGAAGGTGGCTCCCGGCGGTTTGAGGGTGACGACGGAGATCTGGCCATTCCGAGGACACGAACACAGATCCGGCCATTGGGGGCACGGATCTAGCGCATACCCTAGTGGATCTTGACGCTTAGGTGATGGAGATGCTAGAAGCGGCAGCGGCTTGGCCGTAACAGTTACCGTCGACGGTGAATCTGAGCTTGAAGACACCGATGAATAGAAAACGACGCCCTTATTTTTTTTGTGGTTGTGGAGGGATGGCCTGAGGGTGGTAAAGATGGTGGGAGACCAAGAGGGGTATGGTGGGTGGCTTGCGGCTCTGAGCCTCGCCGGAGTTGGGTGGAAGGAGGGTGGGATGGTGGGTGGCCGGTGAATATTGGGTCTCTGTTATCCGCTTTTTTTTTTTAATTCAAAACTAACAGTGCTTCACGGAATCTGTTAGATTTAACCCTCAAGGGCACGAGGCGAAAAAATTCTAAACCTCAGGGGTACCACGCGAAATATGCAAAAGAGTTGTATACCTCGCGAAAATTGCAATACCTCAGGGGTACCTCGCGAAATTTCCGTTTTTCTTTTTAACGAAACAAACTGATCTCTTTTTTTTTGGTCTTTTTTTTTTTTGGAAGCTAAATAAACAGACTTTGGCTTCTTTTTTTAAATGAGAAAAAAAACAAACAAAAATCTCTCCAAACGTTTAATTAATTGGAAGCAGCTCAAAGATCGGCTTGGCTTTGTAACTCTGATTAGTAACGCTCCATTAGGAATCCATCGATGGTCAACAAGCAACAAAGAAGCAAGCACTGATTGATTCACTTGGAATCGATCGATGGACAACAAGAACAAGTAGAATACAATGCAGTGGGGACAACAACAAGCACACAAGACACATGAATTGGGAGGACGAACAATTGCAACCTCTCGGGCTTAATCAAACATGTTTTGCAAAACTAAGGATTAAGCGAAGAGAAAGTAATTCGTACCTCAAAAGCTTGAGGAACCCTTGTCGTCGCTCTGATACCACTTGACGTGCTCGGACCCGGGCTTGAGCAAAAGGACCGGCGACGAGAGCTCCGAGAAGTCGGGAAGTTGTTGGCAGTTCTGGAGCAGCAGATCAGTCGGCAAAGAATGCCAATTTCCTGTCGATTGGCTAGGCTTCTGGAAATGTGCGAGTACTACTTTTGTAGATCTTGAAGTCGCGGTCGGGGATTGGGGCAGATCTTGTCAATCGGATGTCAGACGAAGCGGGAAATCGCATTTTACCGAGACGTCGCCTGCGCAGAGACGATTCCGAAATTGGGTTCGTTTGAGAGGTATTGAGGGCTGTTTTGGGAGTGACGTTTTGGGTATGATTGAGGGTGATAATGGGGCTGTGGAAGGCCTTAGAATGGTGGTAAAGAAGGGGAATGGGGTTGAGGGATATGTGATGCAAGATCGCTCTCGGCCTCGCACTCCGAGCTCTCTCCAACACTCGATCTTCCACACTCTCGGCCTCGCACTCCGAGTGTTTCCGACCCTTTGATTCCGTCGTCTCTCACTAAGGAATCTCCTTCAGCCTCTCACTGAAGGTTTTGTTCCCGGCCTCTCACCTAAGAACGAGATTCTTGACCCGAATCACTGGAAGCTAAAAGGCTTAACTTTTCTCAAATTTCAACTTAACCTCCAAAGTGAGAATGTCTACCAATATATATGGTACGGTAGTCATCAAAATCAACTTGAAAATTAAAAGAAAAGGCTAAAATAGATTAGTGTCTTGAAATTTCCTTGGGCTAGCCCACCAACACCTTCCTTGACCATAATGCATGATTCATGCCTAAAAGATGACATAAAAATATAATATAATTAAGGTAGAATTTATGTAGGCATTGGCATTTGCGTGGGCACTTCAACCTGTCACCTTCTCTGTTTGAGCTTTGATCAGCACATATTCGGTCTTAATTTGCAACAGAGTGACCATGTGTTGAGGTGTCTCCTCAAAGGTAAGAACCGACTGACCAAGTAGGCGGGCTCGAGCTCTCGTCAAAGGTGGGGTAGCTCAAGGTAAAAGCGGTTCCTCTTCAATCTCCTCCTCGGTAGTACCTTCAATATCATCTATCGAAGCTCCATCCTTAGCATCTTGATCAGCATCCCGATTATTAGATAAGCTAAATCCGTCGAGGGTCACATCAGGCTCGAGGACAAACGAGCTCAACGAGCCGAGCTCGAGTCCAACACCCAGCTCGCGAGCCGAGCTTGAGCACATATATATACTCGAATAGAATTTGAGCTCGAGCTCGGCTCGTTTATAAACGAGCCAAGCTTGAACAACTAGTACTCGAGCTCGTAGGCTTGTATATCAGGCCTATTCTCATATAACCCTGAAATCAATTTCCATCCTCGCAAAGGTACTAATGTCACCAAATCCATGACTGTGAATAAAAGTAACATCGCACACAAAAGGAGGGTTATGCAAAAATAATTCATATGTAACATATCACTAATAATCAAGAGGACTTTTATGCACATGGTGAAGAAAAAGGTAAAAGGTATAGTGGTGGACTATCTTTGCGCAATGTGGTGCTAAATCCGGAGAGAACTCTTCAAACTTTGCTTTCCTGCTTTGCACTTTCTCCTTTCATACGATACTTCCACATCACTCATCCTCTCATAAATCACTCTTTGCTTTTTTTTTTTGAAACACCCCTTCTTATAACACTAAAGGAATGTTACAACGCCAGCAATTACTCAGACTTTAATGTCCCCGTAACCGCCTTATGCTTATAGGGACATGCAACCCATACACAAGATGATAATAAACAAATACTTCCTCCGTTCGGCAAAACTTGTCATTTTAACTCTCCACACAACTTTTAATAAAACTAATAACTACACTTCTTTTTTACTAATTTACCCTCATTTATTACTCTACTTTTTACTTTATAAAAAACTACAACTCACAACACATCAATCAAATCAAGAGCATTTTAGTAAAGTAGAAGCAAAAATACATAAAATGACAAGTTTTCCGAACAAAAACAAAACTCTAAAACGACAAGTTTTGCCGAACGGAGGGAGTATTAAATAAGCGGAAGACTTAAATATAAAACAATATTCTAAAATAATGTTACCCAAAACAAAGGGTCCAAATACAATAACCAAAATAATGAAATATTAGTAGCAGAAATAAATATACGAAATGTCATAAATCCTTAGAGTTTGTACCTTGACACAAAATCAAATGAAATCAATAAAACAATAGACTTCTTTATTCTTCAGCGCCTCAAAACTGTTTACCTAAACCTGCGGATTAGTGGATGAGGTGTAGTATGCAAACCAGGGACCCCAACCGTCCAAAGGAGAAAAATAAAACGATTAGTCTTTTTACGACTAGCAAATGGCAGAAAGTAAAATGTTCAAGACTCCGTCTACCACCCATTGGAGCCTGACTCGTTTAATAGGAGTTAATATTTATGTGGAGCCTGACTCGTGGTTGAATTGGTGATTGTAGAGTAAAATAAAAATAGGAGTTAATATTTATGTGGAGCCTAACTCGTTTAATTAAATTAAAATAAAATAACAAGATGATCCAAAAAGGACTGAGTGGTTGAATAGGATGCGGATCCGAAGACCCTGAGGAATCATATTCCGAGTACAAAAAGAATATGATATAATTTCACTGAAAATAGACCACCTATTAGTAAATAATGTACAACACGATAATAATAATAATAATAATAATAGTAATAATAATACAATTATACACAATGTTATCATTTACTTAGGACAAGTGATACCGGTCTCGGCCGCATATAATGGGCAGATCACCTACTACCCATAGATAGATGTACCCATTCGAGAGATTTGCAATTTTGAAGGGGCATCTAATGAGACATTTATAGAGCAAGGTATAACCGAACCTTGACCTGACTTTACCATTTTCCATTATTTAATACACACATCACAATAATAATAATAATAATAATAATAATAATAATAATAATAATAATAATAATAATAATAATAATAATAATAATAATAATAATAATACACCAATATACAATATCACACTTTATGATTACTAATCCACACTTACATCCTAGGTGACCACAAACGACATATTGTACACTTTATAAAGGATAAAGTGCACCAAATAAGATAAACGACAAGTATGGCTATCCAAGACAAATAATATACCATACTTACTAGCACGAAGGAATCAACCAAACAAATCATGCTTTTTAAGAAGTTCGGGCATTCAATGTAATTTTCCCAAATTATAGGATCAAATTATAATGACCCGAGTTGTCATGCTATGTGAGAGTAATGAATTGATAAATAGCAAAAAACTGATCTAACTTGCATATTTATCACAAATTCCTAGCATGAAATTTATAAAAGACACAAAAGACAATAATTGCGAAAAAGGCACGAAATTTGCAGAAATGCACTGATTGAACCAAACCACTTGCCTTAAACCGACGAAATGCTTAAGTGCGGTTGGTGATAATAATATGATATTGGACCTGAGATTTTACAGAATTCAAATAGGATATTAATAACTTTTTATAAACTACGGAAACGACACCGTAATTTTTAAAAAGTACAAAACTTACCCTCGCTTTTCCCAAAAGCCAACCCGATCCTGAACTCACTCAATCTCAGGAGTAAAACAGACTGCAAAATGCTTCAATAACACATATGGGTTAATGTAACATCGCATACTTATTCGAAAATCGATGATTCGCGATAAACGAAGCGGATCATACCCAAACGGGACTCAAAAGCGCCCAAATTTCGAGTCTACAGTCCCTCGGTATGGTATGAATCTAAAAAGGAATAATTTTTGTGAGTTAACAGCCTTTGGATCGAAGGAAAGAAGGAAAACGAACACAGAACACGTTTTTTCTACACAGCAGAAAAACTGCTCACTAGTCAACTTCGGGGTTGTGGTGCGAGCGCCTCGAAGAAGGTATGAGAAAACAAAGAGATGGGTTCGACAGAGGGTGCTGGCAAGGTTTCTGAGGCAGTCAGAGTTGATGACGTCGGATCACGATGCTGGTGGTGGAAAAGCCTGAATAGAGGCTTGTCGAACACAGTTCTGCTGGACCTTCCGACTTCATTTTTGAGCACCTTCCGATGACCTGCTGTTGTGGGGTCTTCACGGTGGTCTCCTGGGTGGAGGAGACCGGTGGTAGCATTCGTCGGTCCTGTTGTTGCCGGAATCGCGGTCTAGAGTGATCGGAACTATTGGTGGTCTGTGATCTTGGATCGCTGTTGGTGGGTTTGTAGGGAATGAATAAGAAAGAGTTCTCGTGAGAGGGTTAAATGAAATAAAGGTCTGGATCGTTCTCTTTAATTTGACCTAATTCGAATCCCCTAAAGATAGGGATTTAAGGTTAAAAGATCAGGCCAAAGATTATTTGTTATCCTTTAGTTAGAGATAGAATGTTTCAAACAAAATCCGATCTCCCGTGTTCGAATTCGGAATGGTTGTTATGGGTAGTACCCATAGGTCCCCGGTTCGAACCCCGGATGACCGCTCTTTATTTATCAAATTCAAGGAATGGTTGTTGTGAGCTGCTATTAGGCCGGCTGGAAGATCTGTAGCCTATTAGCCTCCACAAAGTGTATATCTCCATTACTATAAAAGGGTGGGCAAGATGTTGAATCAACCGTTGAACCTACGAGTTATCTACGACCCATTTTCGCCAGCCCAAAAGGTCCTAAAAATTTACTACTCACTTTAATTGTAACCCTAGATTGTTAGTGAACTGATTTGATCAACGGTTAAAGACTCTATACATATGAAAGGTCTTAATTACCCATCAGAGTTTCAATTTTAAAATATTTATTTTTTTGCTTCAATATCCTTTTCCGTCTGTTCCTTAATGCTAAAGCTGCTTTTCTTTTTCTTTTCGTCATTCCCTTAGAATCTCAAACAACGCTGACGGAGATGTCGAAAACGGAGAGAGCCGGCCGGAAGTCGAGCACGAACGATGACGATGAGAAGGTAGTGAATCCATGGGAGGTATCCACGTATGTGCTCTCTCCGCATCTCCCTTCGCCGTTTTTTTTTTGGTTCACCACCTTCAGTCAATCCTTAATTTGAAGGATTCCACGTCTCCCTCTGTCAATCTTCTCTTTCTTCTTCATCTGTTGTCGTTCTTCTACAAAGGGCTTCATTTCTTCTCTTCAACTCATCTACTTCCTCAATTGCTTTCTTCAGCTGAGTTTTGAGGTTTGCATTCTCCCTCTATATGAGTCCTTTTTCAATTGGGTTTGATCCGATTACTTTTTGTTTCTCCCAAATTGAGTTGCAGTTTGTGATTGTGAGTAATAGAGATTTGGATTTGATTTTATCGAGTTGCCGGGTACGAATTTAGTGGCCCTCTCCGGATATTGCCTCTCGTCGGAGCCTTCGCCACCACAACGCCACTGCATATCTTTCTTCTATTCTCCTCTCCCTCGTGGTCTCGTCATTCCCACTTAGCCTTGTTGTTGCTTCTTCTTCACCGCAATTTTCCATCTTATCCGCCTTCTTTGTTGGTTTGTTCAACTCGTCCCAGGTAAACGAATTATATCTCTTGCTGTTGAGCTCCGTTTCAAATCCAAGTAAACTCCTTTGATCTCTCTCCGCCCGCTCTATTTTGTTTTATATACATTGCAAAATTCTTCGTCCAAAGTAAAAGAATTATTTTGTTATTTAGGTCAAATATTTGTAGTTGTGTTATTGCTCAATTTCGCCAATTTCAGTCGTCTTGATTCAGTTCTAATTGCTTGCCGGTTGATATCGGTAGTCGTCTGTTGCAGAGGTATAAGACTTGCTTCTTTTGTCGTCTCTGGATCCATTAGCCACGATCGGTTTCCTTTGTGCACAACCCCTTAATCAAGCAATTTGATTTCTCATTTGTTCGATTGAGGTAAGAATTAGTTTTTTGATGAGGTCGTCCCTTATGTTAGATATGTTTATGGAACGTGTTGTTATGAATTTGGTTATTTTGTCTGTCTGTTCCTTTGTCGCTCTCTCTTGGCTATTGGTTTGTCAATCATCTTTTAAAGTTGATGGATTTCATTTCAAAATTAGATATTCATTTCCCAGTATGATGTGAATTTAGGGCCTTGCCATTCTCTGTCTCCCTTCATTCATTATATCGGTTGGCAATTCGATGACATATAAAATTTTGGATATTGCTTTTGTAAGTTGAATTAGGTTTTTTAAGTGTTAGGTCTAGGCTTGCTTTTCTAAGTTGAATTTGATAATCTGTGTTTTCGACATTGCTTTACCTATGGAGTTATAATGTAGGATTTAGTCATGCACTTATGTTACATTATTTTAGTTCTTCTTTCTTTGTTCTAAGCCTTCCTACCTTTGCCTTTGAAATTTATTTCTTTTATAAGGATCATATAGTAAAATTAGTGTGATATGTTAATGCTTTTTTTCTCTCAAGTGTTAGGTATAGGCTTGCTTTTGTAAGTAGATTTTGGTAATCTGTGTTTTGGATATTGCTTTAGCTATGGAGTTACAATCTAGGATTAAGTTGTAGTAATCAAGTGTACGGGTTCAGTTGTAGTATATCGAGTGTCATATCCAGAGGAACTATGTGGTATCGATTGCTAATTCAAACAGATTTAACTAAGCCAAGAAAAATAACGGGAGAACTAATTATATGGAATGGAGGAAGCAACCAACTAAAAAGAAACAACTTTATAAAATTGGTAGTAAACAATGGATACGAGGCAAATCTAGGGTAAAGGATCACCACAACGACGCTTTAGTAGTTTAATATTAATATTCGTGCCACCTTGTCTGAATTGTTGAAGGTAAATTGTCTAAGGTAATCGCAAATCTCCTTTCGAAATCAAAGCGAATGTGCCTAAATTGGTTAACAATCTCCTTTCGGACTCAAGCAACCAATTTAGACCATTTAAGTTCTTAGAATTCTAGATGATAATCACATTAACGTCACTTTTCGGTCTCCGTCAATATCACAATCATCCAAAATGTCCATGACAATCTATGAGTCCTCATGAAGTTCAATTTCACTGTCGCACAATCAAACTTCAGGTTTAATCCTATAATTCCGATGGATTCTAGTCGCCTTTCGGTCTCAATTCACCATCTAAATTCTAACTTAGGGTTTTAGTCTTTCGATTTCAAACCCTAAATCAGTTCTAACCAATTTTCATCAATTAGGGCTGACGCAATAGGATTAAATCTAATAAATTAATAGACAAACAAATATCAATCTCAACACTACCAAATCATCGTTTGGATCACCCAAACCCTAGATCGAAAATTCAAGCTAGCATAATATAATAATCAACGAAATAAATCATAGACAAAAATGAATCGCTGAAATAAAATAGAATGCAAACCGGAATTTCATCTTCGATCCAAAGTGTATACCGGCAAAAACAAATAACGAAACTAAACCTAAAAAGTGATCGGCCGAAGCCTTCTACGCTGAACAAAAGTCCAAACCCCCCTTCTTCCAAATCATACGGACAATATATATTGAAATTTTATTAAAATTACAAATTCAGCCCACAAAATTTAAGAACTAAAAACTAACCCACCACCTTATTATAAATTTCAGCCCATCCTACAACTTCCGAATTTGGCAGTTTCTGCACTTGACACTTTAGCTTCTTGGTTCCGATCCAATATGCTCGCCGCTCCATAGAAACTCTTGAATTTCCTCCATATTATCCTTAAAATGCCTAAAACACATAAAAACCAGGTGTAGACTCCGAAAATGCAAAATAAAATAAATAAAGCATAAAATATGATAAATATGCATGAAATGGTCTAAACTATTAAGCAAATGCAACCCTAAAATATGACTAAAATAGATGTTATCAGATATTTCTTTAGCTATGGAGTTACAATGTAGGATTTAGTAAGACACTTATTTTGCATTCTTACAGTTCTTCTTTATTTGTTCTAAGCCTTCCCACCTTTGCCTTTGAAATTTATTTCTTTTATAAGGATCATATAGTAACATTAGCGTGATATATTAATGATTTTTTCCTCTCATTTTTTAGATTGTAAAGCTAAGAATAATATAATTAACCAAATTAAACTAACCATCAAACCAGTATTACATGTCAACAATTTTGTTTTCTTCAAATTTTAATATTTATGAAACTAACAATGTATTACATTTGTTCATAGGACTTGTGTTTTCCTTTATTCACATTTTGTGTTGTGCTTTAAGGTCAACATGTTATGACCAAACTTATGGTTTCCTTTGCTAAACTTAGAGACTTCATAAACCTTGGATCATGGTTTTTGACTGATTTTCAAACCTAAGCTCTTCCATTGATTAGGATAATCATTAATGTTGTTTTTTTTTGGTTTATTTTAATAGTTGGAATTGGGACCAAGCAAGCTCTAAATCTGGTTATCATGCTAGAATTTCAAATTAAGTATGAGTAAGTGATAGAGTATATTTTAGTCATGTTTTTAGTGTAGAATTGCATATTAGTTTAGAGCATTTTTACATATTTTATAGCTTAATTTATATTATTTGGTTTTCGGAGTCTACACTAGTACTTTTATATATTTCAGGTATCTTTGAAGTTGGATCGCATAAATTTAGAGGAAGATGACAATTTAAGGAATTATTGGGCGAATTAAAGATGGGCCGAGCTGAATTCATATGGATCGAGGGATATGCGCCAGAGAAGTGCCGGCTATTTTACTCACCAAAGAATTATAATTTAGACATGGAGATATATAATTATATAGGTGTCGATAGATAGATTAGCTATTTTAATAATATATATTTATATTAGGATATATTAGATTTAGTTAGTTTTAGGTTGGGTACTACCGTACTATATATATACATTCATACGGAAGTAAAGGGTGGAGGCCGAACATACGGTTGAGGCCGAGACCGAGTTAGTTTTATTTCCTAAAACCCTAATTGTCTTTTGTTTTATTTTTATGGAGACCTAAACTCTCCCGTTTCGTCTACGATTTGAAGCTTTATTTGGATTGGTTGTGAGTTTCTAACTCTTGTTCCTTATTTCCTATATTGAATGTTTCGACTTCTTTGTGCTTGAATGTTTGATTGTTTTATTCTATCTAGGCCGCGCAACTAGTTAAAATCAATTCAATTGTTAGGGTTTTGTAGATTCCTGGTTGTAAACCTTAACTCAAGTGGCAAACTTGTTCCTTTAGGGCTGGTTGAACTAATTGAATGAGTGTGAAGTTGGATGTGTTGTTAAATCCCTCTTTAGGGACTGCAAATACCTTGGTTAATCTCTGAACTTAAAGCTATCAATTGGGTTAAATCCTTCTTTAGGGATTGTTCGATTGATAAGGGTTTCTAGGACTGGTTGGACTAGTAACTATATTAGGTCGGGACAAGGGCATTCATAGGAAACCTAAAGGGACAAGAGGAAGTTACAATATCAATTCAACCAACTAAAGTGAATAATTATAGGTGAAACTATTTTATTAATTGTTATCTCCTTCAATTTGTTTATAGTTTATTTTATTTTCTTTCTTATTGTCACCACTCAAAAACCCCCCGTTTCATACTAATTGGTAAATAAACTTAACTTAGGAATAACTTGATTCTCTGTGGGATCGACTCGTGCTTATCACACTACATTAGTTAGGTAGGTTCGAAATTATTTTGATACGGTTTACGCGACTAAAAACCGTCCATCAAATTGGCGCCGTTGTCGGGGAATCAAAGTTTATTTCTTTGTTTGTGTGTTTGCCAATTATTGTATATAATTAGCTTTGTTGTGAGCCTATCTTACGGTTCATAACACCCGTGCTACTAACTATTTGTGTTTGTGTCTAGGTGGTTCCCTCTAAAGATGACTCAGGGTTTATTTTGTGATTTTTGCGGAGTTTCTAATCATATATTTAAAGATTGTCCGGTGTTTAGGGTTCCGATTGAAAAGGTTATGGAAGTACATCATTTGTGCAAAACTCAACTTTCTCGTGAGATGGATATCATACATGAGATTGCACAATTAGAGCTCCAAATCGGACAACTAGAGCCTCCATGTCTGGCTCCACAATCATCACAAGAATCGTCCATGCAGCCCCGTATGGAAGAGTACTTTGCTGCAATGGAGTCCCAACTTATAATGATCCAAACTGATTTCAATAATGAGATGAGGCGGATCCAAGTGGCTCAACAAATTACAATTCCAATTATTTCAGAGATTTTTCCTAGGCAGACGGAGGTGGTGGTTAGTGACGACTACGCTATCATCTCTCTTGACGAGGAGATCTTAGGAGATTGGATAGATGAGCAAGATGAGGAAAATTTGACAAAGAGGATTCTGTTGTTTGAATTTGATGAGGGTTCAAATGGACAAAGAGCTAAGAGATGGCAAAAGAGGAGCGAATATTTTGAGAAGCTACCAATGGAACTAAATTGGTGGTATTGCATATCCTATGCAGAAGGCCATGCTCGTTTATGTGGAATATGTGCTCAAGAGTTTGACAAGTTATTGAGGGCTTTAACAATGTCTGAATCGATCTTAGACAAAACCAAGGTATGTTTTTATTTTTATTTTTTATTTTTTAGTTAGGATTAATTTTCAGATTTTTTTTTCGTTAAAATAAAATAAAATGCCGAGAGCACCTAGTTTTAGATTATTTTTTTTAGGTTATAGATTACTATTTATATTTTTTTTTGGTTAAAAAAAAATTCCTTCCGTCTCCCTCGTTCTTTCCCTTCTCTGTGAGTCCGCTTGAGCGCCGCCTCCCGGATTCCACCGGCATCATCGTCGGGAATCGGGATCTCCCCTCGGCCTTCCTCCCCTTCCTCTCCTCTGTTTCGCTCACCATCCCCTCAGGCCTTCCTCTCCTTCACGCCCTTCTCCTTCTCCCCAGCAGCCTCTCCGCCCTGCCTACAACCCGCATCCGACCACCCATCGCTCTCTCCTACTCATCCCTCTGCCTCCTCTCGCCGGATCCGTCTCCTTCTGATCGCCGAACCACCGCACCCCCACGACACCACACCTCTCGTCGGACCTGTCAATTGCTAGTCGTCGGCACCCTCCATCGTTTCACCCACCGGCGTTCACCAGAGCTCTCGCCATCATCTCCCATCCACTACTGCCTCCTTGTGGGATCGATTCCCGTCCACTGCTGCTCCCCGTTCTCCCTGGCCTTACTTTGATCCAGTCCAACTCCGCCATCACCGTTGTTCCTCCCGACCTGATTGTGACTCGACTGCGGCTTGGACTTCAGTATCGGCGGGTAAGTGAAGGTATAATCGAAATTCCTCTTCAAGATTTCTGGACTTGGTTGTACGATTGTCTTGGCTTGGATTTGATTGGTTAGTATTGAGATTATGATAGCTTATTAGTTGAATTGGTGCTCAGGATTGGCAAGTGCAACTAAATTGCTTAAATTTGATGTTGAGATCCTGATGCCTTGATTCTACACTGCTGAATTTTGATGCAGTTGAATTTTTTGTGGTTTCGTTGGAGTTTGAAGGGAAGTTATTTGAATGTGCTGAAATCTGAATTTTGTAGAGTCTGTTGAAGCTCCTGCACTCCCTATAGCCGATTGATTTCTTCTTGCTATTGCTCTTATCAAGACAAGTTTGGATACTTTGAGATGGTGCCCATGCTTTAATTTTTATTAGCTAGGTTGTTCCCTGAAATCACTTGAAATTCATGTTTTAAATTTATCGTAAGTGATTGAGCATGAGCTATTGGGGCTTATTTTAGTTGTTTGGACTTTGGTGTTGTTCTTTAGTCCTTGGATGATATATGTACTTGGAAAGTTGGATTGCTTTGTTTTGTATGTTTTCTTTGCTTTGTGTCTTGGCCAGAACCTTCAGCAAAGGAGATGATGCCCATGTTTTTCCAAATCCAAGACGGTTTAGAAGTGCGAAACACATCACCAATTGTTTGCTGAATTTTTTTTTAGTGTGCGTTGTAGGGCTATTACTTCCTCTGTTTCTTATTTGACATGAACTCTACTGAATTGCTTGCTAGTTCCTTCCTCCCTGAAGTTATAGTATATCAATTTATTGAATTTCATGCAGCATCAGTAGCTTGAGTTTGGACTAGCGATGAGTTTACATGTTTTGAGTTCTGATTATGCGCTCTACTAGCGAATTTTTGGACTTGTTGGTTTGGTATGCTTGTTTTGGGCAGGTATGTTTTGCTTCCAAGGTGATGGGAGTTGCTGCTACATTTTTCTGGAGGGATTTGCTTCTGATTTTTCCGAGAACATCACTTGTTTTCTTCCTCCCTTCAGATTTGAGCTTCAAGCTTGTTTCTGAATGCCTGATTGTTTGGTGAGTTTCCTCTACCTTTCTTTCTTTCTTTTTATTTACTTTGAGGACAAAGTAAGATTTTAAGCATGGGGTGGGGAATTGAAGTGCAGCTCCGAGTTTTATATATATTTTTTTGTTTTTTCAATTTTTGTTATGCATTTCATTGCATTTAGGTGTTATTAACGATGCCCATCTTGGTTTAGTTTGTCCTCTAATTCATTTTTATGATCTTAATTGCATAAATTCCATGAATTGATTGAATTGCATGAAAATGATTTTTGGAGCATGATTTGTGAATATAATTGAGCAAGTATGGTTCATAGTTGGGGCTCAATTGAAATCTAAAAAAAATAAAACCTTTCTGAGTTTGATTTTGGCCTTATAGGGACTTTATAAATTATTTCCCTTTTGCTTTTATTGTGTGATTATACTCTCCATATGCTTCTTATTTCATGACCGTATTGCACATGTTTGTTGCTTGTAAATTTCAAATGATTGAGGCATGTTTTCTTTAGCCATATTATACCCTATCTGCCTTACATATTATCCTTTTCTTGAAGCCCATCTGAGCTTTAAAGCCTATTCTTGTTGATAGCTCCACAATATATCCTAGCCAATGATTAGCTTGACCCCATCCGGGAATTAGGAGGAGAATTGGTGAAAAATCTATACGTTGGACTTGCTTTGAGTGGAGATGATGTATGTCTGGTTGTGCATTGCGAGAGGCATAGCCGAAATAAGGTAACCCTTCTTGCATAATAGAGATGACTTATTACTAGGGGCCTAAGGAGGATAAAATTCACTTAGGAGTAAAAGTCTAGTAAGCTTGGACCTAGGGAGGATAAAATTCACCTAGGGGCAAAAGTAAGCATAAAAGAAAAGAAAAGAAGTCATCATCCAAATGAAAAAATTGCATGAGCTGTATGGTTATTGAAATCGAAAAGTGCTTATTGATGTGTATTGGAGTTTATGTTATTGGAATGGTTTGCGAAGTATGGAAGTTTTGGTGTTGTTCTGGTTGGTTTTTGTTTCTTTTTCCCGGATTTTTAGCGCCACAATCCTAAATATTTCTCATGCCTTATGTTCCTACCGAAGCCCCATTACAACCCTATAAAAGTCCTCATGATGTTGTTTGCAAGTGATGACTTTCACGGTGTATAGAGCATTTTGGATTGAGTTGTGAGTTGTACTTTAAAGCCTAAAACACATGAGAGCTTGAGTGAAACACATTATTCCGGTGAGGTTGGATTAAATTTGCCTTTACTATTGGATCGCTCATATACTTGCTAGGATATTTTTTTCTCTTATTCATTGCTCCTATTGCTTAATGTTGCTTTTCTAAAACTACATCATGAAGATCTTATTTGTGGGATGATTAATTTTATATTTGTTTTTCATCACTTGAGGAAAAGCAAAAGTCTAAGCATGGGGTAGTTTGATAGAATATATTTTAGTCATGTTTTTAGTGTAGAATTGCATATTAGTTTAGAACATTTTTACATATTTTATAGCTTAATTTATATTATTTGGTTTTCGGAGTCTACACTAGTGCTTTTATATATTTCAGGTATCTTTGAAGTTGGATCGCATAAATTTAGAGGAAGATGACAATTTAAGGGATTATTGGGCGAACTAAAGATGGGCCGAGCTGAATTCATATATATGGATCGAGGGATATGCGCCAGAGAAGTGCCGGCTATTTTACTCACCAAAGAATTATAATTTAGACATGGAGATATATAATTATATAGGTGCCGATAGATAGATTAGCTATTTTAATAATATATATTTATATTATACAAGAAAAATGGGCTATCACAACGACAAAAGTCATTGCAATACATAGGTTTTCGTTGCAATAATCACAATTCGCAACGACAATTGTCGTTGCGGTGTCGTTGCGGGTCAGGGCGTAGCTAAAGGCTATTGCAACGACATTAGCCATTGCCAAAAATGCACCGTTTTGCAACGACAAAGGTTGTTGCAATACGTTTGTCGTTGCTAAACACCTGTATTTGTAAAACAATGATAAGTTTTAGCAACAAAAAATGTCGTTGCAATTGATGTCTCTTTTACAACAATAATGGCGTTGCAAAAAAAAATATTTGCAATAAAAATGTCGTTGCTAAAACACTACTTTTTGCAACAACTTTCTCATTGCAAAATGATCTACTATGATAAGATGAGATCTTTTGCAAAACAAATGTCGTTACAATAGGCTATATGATAATAAATACAATCTTTTGCAACGAAAAAGTCATTTCAAAATAGATAAAAGTTGTCTTTAGCAACGACAGTTTGAGTTGCAAGAACTAATACATTTGCATTTCCCTATTTCAATACAAACAACTCCTGTAAGTTCCTCAAAACACATTCATTTGTAACATTGTGTGGAAAAATACGCATGAGTTCGTTCGAATCAACTATATACATAGTTCGTCCATAAAACCATACAAAATTTAAACGTTTCAAACACATGACATCATCATTATACTACCCAGGCCATATCATCCCTTCATTCTAATCCAAAAAACTATTCCATAACATGTGTTTTCCATATGCAAACTAACCCGTAAAAAGTTGCATCCATAATCCGTGTTTATTTTCTCAAATCCTGCAAAAAGGGGGCAAAAGTAGAACCTCATTCTTCAAGTTCAAAAAGCCAAGAAAACTAACATGGATGAAAATGAGCTCCTTAGTCACAACAAACACACATCAGCATTTTGTATTCCAAGAGTTTAAATTAGATAAACCCTCTTTTCTTTCGCTCTCTTTTTCCTTCTTCTTTCTTGAAATCATCATATTATAATATAATGCAAAAATTCTTAACAGAGATGTATATACTTTGAGGATGAAGGGTAGTTCTACATACCTGTTTAAGCTTAGTAAGATAGTTTATGCCAGCTTCAACTGCATCAGTAAGAGGATTTTAGTGTAATTATTGAGCTTAAGCATTCTTGTGAGCGGGTCAACACCATCAATAAGAGGATTTTAGTGTAATTATTAAGCTTCACAATGAAGGCAAACCTGAAAAACACAGGGTCGCCAATAGCTTTCAGCGTATCATGACGTTCTTGAAATTCATTAGCACTGGCATCTTCTCCATCCATGTACAACCATTCCTGCACTCGGAGACATGAAGGTTTTGTACGCATGCTAAAAGGCAACAAAAAGGATCTTGGATCCATTAAATGCCATCAATTCACTAACCTCCTCTAGTTTCTAAGTAAAGGATTGTCTCTCCTCTTTGGTGGAAACCTTTTCAACATCTTCAGATGACTCAATCTGGCAAAAAAGACATTCAAACCAAAAAGGGAAATGACAAACAACAAAGTTAATGAAATGGAAGGAACAAATTTGTATCAATCAAAAAGGGGTTTCAGGTTCAGTCAATATGCACAAATTGCTAATTAATGAAGTCGTCAAATCTAGACCCCCAACAACAGTTTGCATTGATCAAGGAAAACAAAATAATTGGGGGAACATTTAAAAGAAGGGTGGACATTTAATAATGTGATAAAATAGGTAATCATTACAAAAATAAGTGAATTGATAATTTTCTTAAAACTTGAGCACAATTGCACAACTCTAAAATGACCTTATTGTTGATCAGAGTGATATAGTTGTTTTTCTCTTAACCAAAGAGGGCGAGTACTTGTAGGCAAGAAGGAGCTAGAACTCACAAGTTACAGCTATAACACGCATCAAGAGCGATAATGGACACTAGAAGTCAGTTGTTCCCAGATTAAAATAGTTTTAAATTTCAATTCACATACCTTTTCCCTGAAACTGTATAAGCACATTTGCTGGCATTAATTGAAACTGTTGAGCTATTTTTATCTGTTACATTAACTGAAACTTTAGACAAATTAGCTGAAAGATTGACATTCTCAACAGTCAGGTTCTTTTTAGGAACTTCTACCCACTCAGTTATCTCAACACCACTTCTCCAGATAGAGAAATATAGATTTGCTTTGATTGGGGCAGAAAGGTTTCTGGATGAATATCTGATTTATCAACAACAAGACATACATGAAAATCAGGGCCATTTCTATGTTTCCCGGACACGACATACTGGGCATACACCGGAGAAGAAAGTAAGAACATCAAATTAAACATGAAGCCAAATACAACTCACTATGAAGTATGAGCAAATACAAGAGGGATATTAACCAAGCAAGTTATGCAATAAAAAAGAAAACACCTTCGGGATCACTAAATGCATCATCCTTGTTTTCCATTAGGGTAAAATCAAAGGTTAAAAGGAATAAAGTAGATTGTACCTTAGTACATAGTTCTTTCAATGGATGGGTGCTAGTAGAGCTTAATTGAATGGAGATAATAGGCCCCTATCATATACATCCACACAAATATTAGCGGGTAAGCATATTAAAATATATACCAAGGGAACGCTATTAATGAAATAGAACTCAGTGAAAATAAATCATATGTTCACCACTATTTATAAAGCAAAAGTATAGCAAAGATACAAGTGAAACAGAATTCGGCATCCTATACCTGAACTTTGTCGCTATGAGTAAGTTTCTGAGTCATCGTTTTCTGAGTCTACTAAACCAGTCGCAGCAATAAATTAGGAATACCTTCACCATTGTTATAAAGAAAAAGAATAGAAGAGATATTAGTGAAACAAAAGTCAGTAATCAACTTGTTGATAAAATAGCTGCAGAAGTAGCATGAACAAATAGTTGGAACGATGCTGAAAGTTTCACCCATTTCTTTTTTCTTATAGTAGAGTTCAGTGTCTAAGCCCCTCTCCATTTATCTGGGATGCTTCTTCTTTGTAGCATAAAAATCACACACCAAAATTCATCCTAACATGTTCAGGACTTAATTTTTAGGCAACAATAACATATTTATTTTCCTAAAAAGCCATAGAAAATTCAGCATCTTTGTAAGAATAACCACATTTGCTGGCATAAACATACATGCAAAAAGGAAGATTCATGAAAAAGTTCAACAACTTGGCTGGACCGTTGGTTAACACATTCATCATGTCCCTAGCACATCCATCCTATCCTTGCATATATTACAAGAACACTAATTGCACCATTGCAGCAATAAACACGAATTCATTCCACTATTATGAAAATTAAAAACACCAAGCTTCTACATCACAAAACTAATTACACCTAACAAGACCTCATATCAGCTAAACAAAAATCACATCATTATAAGGCCTTGCATTACTTTTAGCAAAAAGCAAGCACATAATTGCTTTCTTTTGATATTAAAAAATATATATTACATGAATAACGAGAAAGTGCTTACGCAGGTGAAAATTGGACACAACCAAATTGGCCAGAGTCTTTGGATCCTTTGCATCAGCTATAACATATGCTATGAAAGAGCTCAATGGCTTACTATAAAACCAAAACCGCCTTAGCAAAAAATAAGTAGTATGCATGAATTGTTTCAGGATGGATGATTAGTCTCTTATGAATGCCCTATGCAATAGAAATGTTACTACTTTTTTAGTGAAAAAAATAATTAAGATTAAGTTTGAATGAAACTTTACAATACAATTAAGCCTAAAAAAACTAGGAAATAATCACAAGTTTATTTATTTGCACCGAAGTCAGTTTTCCTTATTTATTCTATTTATGAAAAACATAACTAGTTAAATAAGCAACTTTCTAGTACTAAGATTCCAATATGGATCACACTTTCACACACTCAAATAAAATAAAGATGGGAATTTAAGAGCTTGGACAATGATTATAATACATTTCAAGGTGCTGATAAAATCAAGAACAAATTATACAATGTGAGGACGTGAATTACATGATAATAAATGAGAAAGGCAAAGTCACATTAGGTTTCAACTGTTTGTAGAAATGTCTATTAGAAATCACAACCCAGCACATAAGAATATGTCAACACATAGCCTCTGAATTGGAATAGTTTCAAATTACCATATAGCATCTCATTTGCAAAGAACAATTTGAGGCGAAAATCAAACCAAGAAAAACTACAAAATTAGGAAAACACATTATATCTCACTATCCCTGGAGCTCAGATAGGTATATACTAGTATACTCAATTGCTCATGAAATGTGTAAACCCCTAATTTTAGTAGCACAAGAAGATTAAAAAGAAAGAAAAAGAAAACCATGGGCTTTGATTGCTACTCTTAACAAATAGATAGCACCAACCCTAATACCCACTCGGAACATACCTCGTAGATGTCGGTTTTGCACTTTGAGCATATCAGTCGGCTATACAAGGGACATAAAACCAACTCGGAATCAAAACCCTGAACTACCTAAGCAAAATCCTCTTTAAAAAAATCAACTCCGCTTATTCATAATCCAGGTTTGAATTTAAGCAAAAGAAGTCTGAAATTGAGAGAGAGACATCACATAGAGACAGAGAGTACTAGGAGAAGAAATAAATACCTCACAGATGTCGGTTTTGCACACAAGTGTTCAGATGTAGCAACTGAAGCCGAAAGCATGAAGTTGGACAAAGAAATTGACAGTTTATGCCCCCGCAAACCTCAGAAACACAAACCCTAAAGCCTTCAGCGACATAAACCCCAGTGAAATCACCAAGCACCTCTTCCGAAAACGCCTCTCCCAAAAAGCCTGACATAGACTCCGCAGTAAAAGCATGAAGCCTTCCCGAAATCCCCTCTGTACACAGGGACACAAACCCTTGAAGCTTTAAGCCTTCCCTAATCTGATGCGGTGCGGGAATGGATAGAGCCAATCAGGGACTATAAGAGTCTGAAAGAGGCGAACAACACTCGAGGATCGGTGGATGTGTAACAAAAATCCCCAATCGAGCAAGTGATGTCAAGTAGAATGAGATCTGAGATCTCAGTACAGAGATTAGAGAGGAAGAGAATTGGGAGGAATAGGTATTTCATTAGTTGATTCTAAAATCGGAAAATACAGCTTATATAAGCCTAACCGGGTTTGACAATTAACACATAAAAGATAAAGGGAACCGGGTTCGGACACCCCTAAAAACCTAGTGAATTGCCCTGTATCAGTACTCCCTTCTTCAGAAGATCATTGTCCTCAATGATCACATTTAATTCAGCTTGCTAACACCAGCAGAGTACATGCTGCGTTTCATCAGTAAGCTTGAAGGCATTGTATACCGGGATCGAAAACAAATGATGTAGCATCGATAGCCCAGGTTCGGACATTGCAATCAGCACCCATCTTCCTCATTTCCTTAGGTGGATCTAACTTTAGCAGCAGCAAAGTGCTCTTCGGCTTTAAATCTGTCCTTGGCAGCAGTGAAACACTCTGTGCCAGCAGTGAAGTGCTTGTATAAAATGCAAATACTCCTTGCTTACTCATAAACATCTTCATCTTCCAAACTAAAGCTTTGTCCACACTTTTCCAAAAGGTACAAGCTAATAGAGGGATATGCATATAACCAAAGTACCAATTGGTTTTAAAATTTCTAAAATCAAGACCATATAGGACCCAAGCTTCCTGTAGCTCCGCAGAGGGCCTAAACTGAACCAGTTGCTGAACACAAGACATCTTTCCCATTAATTGTATCTTACCATCATTTCTTTGCACCCTTGAGTTGATTCCGATCGTAAGCAAATTGAATGTTAGAGCTCTCTCATGTGTATAAGCATAAAAAACCTCCCTGCCCTCATGATCATTAAGCATAAATCCTTTACCTCCTGGGTCAAAAATCAGCAGCTTATCTCCATCGGTAACCACTCTTTCAATATTGTTAGCTAAATAAGTCATTGACCTCTCGAGCTCAAATGTCATGTTGCTGTCCGCCAGAAGAGTTGAGCAGAAGCATTGAACTAGGAATACCTCAAGCACAAGGCGACCTTTTGCAATATTCACTCCCAAATTTGGCATGTCAGTTAACTCAATATCAGAAAACTGTAACTCAACAACAGCTCCTAGATTACTAAAATCACCTCCAAGAGACCATGCTCCCTTAGATATGATTCCAGGATCGAAAACAAGTTGTTGGAGCCAAGGTATCCCAGATAAAAACCCTATCACATTGTCAAAATCTTTCTTCAAAGAAACAGGTTGTCTGTTAAGGGAATTTCCACTACTCACCAATGCCAGAGGTTCCATTCCCCTAGGGTCAAATGTAAGCTTGTTTATACAAACCTTCAACATTTTCTGAGTGCCCTTTGCCAATTCAAAATCAGACTCGATCTTATTAGGCGAGGGATCAAGAAAATCAAACCCATATCCGTGAGTGCCAAACCAATAAGCTTTAAACAAGTTTGTCTTCACACTCAAATTCACGGGAGGACATTGCCAATTCCCTCTTCTTGTAAGAACTGCCCCTGAGTCATGAGAATCACCAAGCCACATTGCTTCTCCTCCCGGATCAAAAGGCGAAATCCCTACCATATCATCTGAAATTTTTCCTTCCACTAATATAGGTATTTCATCGAAAGCTGGATGGGCAATTAGAGTTGAATAACCCTCGAACTGTTGATCCTTGCTAACCATAGCTGAAATTTGCATTCTTGAATCATGAACAATGTCCATAACAACAAAGATTTCACCCAGATAGGCTGCTAATTCATCAGTTTTATCAAGCAAATAACCACACACTGCATACCTTAGATTCACAATTGTTTCAGAAATTTTTGAAGAGAATCCATTGATAACTCCTTTCGGCATCATCTCAGGCACAAAGTTCTCTGTACAACGCTTGATTGTAGGGATGGAGAGAGTATTACCCGTATTCAACTCATCTAGTACCCGTAGGTGGCGCACTACTTCTATTTCAAGTGTAATCAACTCCCCACCAGGATCGAAAGACACCATTTTATCCCAATCACCCATCATAACATTAACATTTTTTAAGTCATTAGTAAGAAGTATGACTAGATGAATGGGGGAGTTACCTGCCAAGGAGCCTTCCATTTGAATGCTCTCATCAGTTGTCCTTGGAAAATCATCCAAAAACGTAATTCCCTTACTGCTCGTCCACGATGGCATTTCGTCGAGCACTTTGAGAGCGCCAGGGTTTCGGTGTTCCCTTGCAATAATCAGATCCCCTTTTATCTCAATCTGTTCAAGCTCTTCACCGTGCTTCACAACCCCATCAAATTTTGGCCTCTCTTCAATTTGAACTGGTTGTGCTTCCTGACCCGTAGGTGAGAGGGACGATCCATCCTCTTGCTCCTGGTGGACCGAGGGACTCGTGTAGTCTATCAGCGACTGAAGCATCTCTTTGATCTCCGCAAAGTCACGCTCGTTCCGAGACAATAACGACTGTAGCCCCTCCTGAATTCCGTCCAAGCGTTTGTTCATCCCTTGAAGTGCGACGTTGTAGCAAGTTTCGTCATCCATGGAGCGGCGAGAGGTCGAAGGATCTGATACCAATGATGCGGTGCGGGAATGGATAGAGCCAATCAGGGACTATAAGAGTCCGAAAGAGGCGAACAACACTCGAGGATCAGTGGATGTGTAACAGAAATCCCCAATCGAGCAAGTGATGTCAAGTAGAATGAAATCTGAGATCTCAGTACAGAGATTAGAGAGGAAGAGAATTGGGAGAAATAGGTATTTCATTAGTTGATTCTGAAATCGGAAAATACAGCTTATATAAGCCTAACCGGGTTTGACAATTAACACATAAAACATAAAGGGAACCGGGTTCGGACACCCCTAAAAACCTAGTGAATTGCCCTGTATCAAGCCAATGACGCGGTCCGGGAATTGATAGAGCCAATCAGGGACCGTGAGGGTCCGAAAGAGGCGTACAATCCTTGAGGATCAAAGGATGTGAGGTAGAAATCCCGATCGAGCAAGAGATTGCCAATTCAGAATGAGATCTGAGATCTCAGTGAGAGATTAGAGAGGAAGAGAATTGGGAGAAAGATATTTTCATTAGTTGAATATGAAATTGCAAATACAACCATTTATACAGGAGAGTGCAAACCGGTTTAGGAAAAGGAAATACTACGTATAAAATAAACGAACCGGGTTGGTTCACTAATAAAAATGCATAATAGGAAGAACCCCATTATTGCCCGGTATCATAATCCGCCTCTCCCGAACAACCTTGAAGCCTGACAGAGTTTCCGCCTCTCCAGAAATCACCGAACACACCATCGCAACACACAGATCCTACCCCCACAACAGTCGCGGCCCGTCATATAGATGGGAAGATTTGAGGTGATGGTTCCAGATTTAGGTTTTAGTTCATTTGAAGAAGCGAAAGGGAATCAGACGGGGAATTGGGAAGAAAGGGTTCCCTTTGGGAAAAGATTTAGATTTGTTTCTTTTGTTATACATTTTTTTTCAATATAAGCTGACAATGATTTTTTATTTTTCTTAAAATTTTTATTTATATATATATATATATAGATATAGCAACAATATTCTCTTGCCATAGTATTATTTGACTTTTAACAACGTAAATTGTCGTTGCAAAAGATAATTCAGTGTTCAGCAACGACCAAAGTTTTTGTTGCGTTACCTATGAAAATTCTAGTGTAACAATAATTTTGTTGCAAAAAATAAATGTCAAATTTTTGCAATGTCCGCCAAAGTTCGGAAACGCGCCAAATGAAATTTTCGATTATTGCAACAGCTTTTTGCAACGAAAATTTTTAATCGTTGCAAAAAATATCTTTTGCAATGACAATAAATATGTCGTTGCAAAAAGTCGTTGCGATAAGCAGGTTTTCTTGTAGTGTGAATTTAGGATATATTAGATTTAGTTAGTTTTAGGTTGGGTACTACCGTACTATATATATACATTCATACGGAAGTAAAGGGTGGAGGCCGAACATACGGTTGAGGCCGAGACCGAGTTAGTTTTATTTCCTAAAACCCTAATTGTCTTTTGTTTTATTTTTATGGAGACCTAAACTCTCCCGTTTCGTCTACGATTTGAAGCTTTATTTGGATTGGTTGTGAGTTTCTAACTCTTGTTCCTTATTTCCTATATTGAATGTTTCGACTTCTTTGTGCTTGAATGTTTGATTGTTTTATTCTATCTAGCCCACGCAACTAGTTAGAATCAATTCAATTGTTAGGGTTTTGTAGATTCCTGGTTGTGAACCTTAACCCAAGTGGCAAACTTGTTCCTTTAGGGCTGGTTGAACTAATTGAATGAGTATGAAGTTGGATGTGTTGTTAAATCCCTCTTTAGGGACTGCAAATACCTTGGTTAATCTCTTAACTTAAAGCTAGCAATTGGGTTAAATCCTTCTTTAGGGACTGTTCGATTGATAAGGGTTTCTAGGACTGGTTGGACTAGTAACTATATTAGGTCGGGACAAGGGCATTCATAGGAAACCTTAAGGGACAAGAGGAAGTTACAATATCAATTCAACCAACTAAAGTGAATAATTGTAGGTGAAACTATTTTATTAATTGTTATCTCCTTCAATTTGTTTATAGTTTATTTTATTTTCTTTCTTATTGTCACCACTCAAAAACCCCCCGTTTCATACTAATTGGTAAATAAACTTAACTTAGGAATAACTTGATTCTCTGTGGGATCGACTCGTGCTTACCACACTACATTAGTTAGGTAGGTTCGAAATTATTTTGATACGGTTTACGTGACTAAAAACCGTCCATCAGTAAGCAAGGTATATATATATATATCATAGCCAACAAGCATCGACATTGGCATTGGGAGCAAAATCAACAACCTGGACAACTTTGGATAAATAGTGTAGTGAATTTGCAATCTTCCCTAACCCATGATAAATTTTAAATTTAGGACCTTTTCTTTTTGAATTTCTCATTTATTATGCATATTTGAGCAGTATAGCAAACTCTTGCTCAATATAGGACAATTTTGTATCATTTAGTGTCTAAGTTGAGCATTTTAGAAACATCTGCAAGGTTTAGTTTTATACCTGGACGCTGTGCAAAAATAGACCGCTTTCAAATTTCTATTCATCGTATTATGAGGATGAGTTCTATATTTCGATTTTGACCTTTTGTTTGCAGCTTGTAAAAATTAGATTGATTGCCTTATGAGTTTTTTTTAATCTTGTTTTAGGCTTTTTTGTTCTGAGTTGTTTGTTGCAGTTGGTCGACCTAATATCGCCTACTAAAGGAGGAAGAAACATATTTCCAAGGGTTGAAGATGAGTTTTCAACGTGTGGTCTTGCCAATTTTGGGTTAAAGGTAAGGGGTTCAATTTTATTTCTTCGGTGTTTTTTAATTCTCCGGATTGAAATATTACAGTTTCATTTCTGTTATATTAAATTAGCAATTGATTTAGGCTTGTTATTAATCCCATTCATGTGGATTAATCTAAATGGTAAAAGGTACTAAATCAGTATCTATGATTGTGAGCCGAAAACTTCAGTGTTGCTCAGATTAAAAAAAAACAGCATAATTAGGCTTTTTATGGGAACAAAGTTAGTTTACTTACTCAAATTTCAGTCTAAGCTTTTAATGAGAAGATCAAAGATCGATTGGTGAGCTTTGTGCTTCTTAGTTTCATTAGCCTTTTTATGGCAATAGGGGATTTAGGCTTTATTGTTTGTTATCAATTGGTGGTTAATTTTTGTTGTGTTCTCATCTAATTGAACGTTTTTATTGGTTTGAGTTGAATATGGTTGATCTATTGTTCGATCTTCTTTCAAGACTGTAATTTCATGCGGTCCATTGATTTTGATATATTATTTTGCTCCATTTCTATAGGGTAGTATACTATTCTTTGAGAGTCTTAACCAATGAGATTTCTATGTAAGAATTTCGTGTTCCTTCCCTTCAATCTAATAGTTCCAATTGATGATGTGAAGTTCGTAATAAATTGTTGTTGTGGTTATTGCTTCCTTCTCGTTGTTGTATGGTTTTCGTCTTTTGAATTTCTTAAATATCTTGTTCTATTTGTATATCAGCGCATACCCTGCTTATTTCTCGTTGGACCAGCGAAATCCACTTTGGGTCTCCACCTATTTCTTCAAAAACGACCATGAGATTACCTTCCGATTAAGCAGGAGCGTCGAACATGGTACCTGATAACTCCATCAGTTAGTTTTTTTTCGCGATTTTATTGACTTGAATCCTTTAATTCAGAATTATGCTCATTTGAGCTAAAACTATTATACTTCACTCACCATCTTTGTGAATCATCACCACAGTAAACTGAGCATTTCTTTTCGATATAATACCCTACATAGTTGCATTCTCCACAAGTAACAGATGCCTTGTATGCAGGCCAGTAACGGCCGACACTCTCTCCGTTTATCCAAACTTGACCTTTGCTCATGCTTCCCATGTCTACAACCAGAGGTCCATTCCCAGCTGGGACATTGAAAGTTGTATGGAACAATTAGAAGTGTTAATTCCAAGTTTTCTCAAGGCTTCAATGGAAGTTTTCTTTGCCTTTCATCAATTATCAGGTGTTTCTGCTGAAACATTTCGAATAAGCTTTAGATATGCTATTCTCATATGAAAAATCTAAACTTCCAAATGTGCTTCATTGGGACAACCATGTTATATTCTTTTCACTTAGATTTTTCATTTTAACATTTAGTAATTGACCAGTCAAAACAAGTTCAATAATGGGTTGAGACCACGGAGCGAAGCTGCTGCACATGTTTGGACACTCAATAGAGAAGCAACAAGCCGAGACAACTCACATTCTCAAATGTTTGCTGAGTTACGTATCCAAGAGATCATCAAAGACCTTCATAACACTTCAGGTATATACCATTACTTCTGTATCCTTTTTTCATGTGCTATGTTTATGAAAGCATCAAATGAATGAATATGATTTTTGTGTTTGGTAGTGCTATAAATGAAATGCATTTTAGAGCCTCTTTGTCAAATTAAATTCTGATAGAATTTGATTGAGGCCATGAATTATCCACTTACTCAAACTAAATAGACCGAAGGTCAATGTTTTTTCTTCTTCATTAGGTGAGTTTGGTGAACTATCATTTCATTTTTTTTGTCTCTTTATTCAATTAATTACTAATTAACTTCTCTTTCGTTTGTTCAAAATGTATAATTAAGGTTTTTTAAAAATTATTTTCTATAATCTTCCATTTGTGTTGGTACCATTTGTCGTCAATTCATTTAGAACTGAGCTTAATTGCGGGTCAGTGCCTCAGTCTATCTAGACATGTTTCTGATTTCAAAAATATGATTACTTTCTCTGCCTCAAGTTTTCATTCTTGATTTTGTGTTCTTCATTGGAATTTGGGACGGTTGGGATTTGGTACTTTGGCACTTCATTTAGGCAATTGTCTCAACGAAACCTTCAAGTTGTAATTAAGGCATGTTTGGTTAGAATTGGTCTCACTATGAGGTATAAGGTTGGGGTTTTGTACTTGTATCATCACTTCAGAGTTCAGATTCATTTACAGTATAAAACATGGACTTTTGTTCCCAATCTATAATGCTTTTTATTCAAAACACAGGGAGTCAGTTCGTAAATATTTTGTGCACAAAGTAAAATATTGAGGGATGTAGATGTTCTCTACCCACTATCACAGACCGGCAATCGGTTAAAAGAAAAATCCGTAAGTAAGCCATTCTTCTACTGGACAGTTTTTTTAAAAAATTAAGCATTTTATTTCATTCCATTAATTGGTGATATATGTTCGATATGACCATTAATCAACATTGGCAGGAACTCGGGACTGGACATGCTCCTTATTCAAGTCCTTAATGATTCAGATGATTAGACCATCCAATGGGTGATAAAAAATGAAGTATCCAAGTGGAGCCAAAAAGGTGCAAAGGCTGTTTTAAATCCCATGGCTACTATGTTTGGTGGTCTTGTTGGTCGAGAAGTTGTGAAAGCCTACTCTGGATTCTGGAAAGTTCCATCCTCTCTTCCAGGTTAGCTAATTTAGATTGAATCATTTGTCACAATCTATTTTAGACAATTAGTAGCTCGTTCCACTTAAGAAAAGGCGTTTAAACTGTTTTTGTAATTGGTTCGAGTACATAATTTTTTCCTTTTTGATCATAGGTGTTTTAAGATGCTTTTCTTTGATCCCTAGACATTATTTATGCCTTGTCATTTCACCCACCACTTGAACCTTGACTTTGGTGGTCTAATTATCCCATTCTTCTGCACAAGATGATGACACCATTACATTGATACAATAGCTGGGCTTGCCAATACGAGGGTCAGGAACTATGGCATACCCGAAGTCGATAACCTGAAAGCTCAATTAATTGCTAGAAGAATCATACCACCAATTGCTATAGCAACTACTATGGTCGTGGGTCTTGTCTGTCTTTAGCTTTACAAGGCCTTGGATGGAGGGCACAAGTTGGAGGCCTACATGAACACATGTGTGAACCTCCCACTCCATCTCTTCTCAATTGCTGAACCGGTTCCTCCCAAGTTCACAAAAGGCGTGTATAGCACGCCCCACTATATATATATATATATATATATATATATATATATATATATATATATATATATATATATATATATATATATATATATATATATATATCTATACACTGTATAATGTATATCTATATATATAACTACTTAACGTACCTACATAAATAATTTATATACATATATACGTCTAATTACTCACTAATTTACCCATAAATTGTATATAAATATTATCTGTAAAATTTTTATTTATTTAAATTATAGTCCATAAAATGTTGATAATGAGGCAATACAAATATTTTATCTCTATAAATAAATTCTTTTTATTTTACTTTGAATAATATAATTATTTTAAAACATTACATTATATTATATATGCGCTAATACAAGTTAACTTCAACTTATTTTCACCTAATATAATGTAAATAGAGTTAATTTATTTTCATTAAAACTGAAATACCCAAAAATACTTTTGGGTATTTCATTTTTCACTATTGACGTTTTTACCTCTGTATCCTCAGCACTGCCTCCTCGCGAGTCGCAAACATGTGTGTCATGAATGGTTCCGGATACTTAGTGCTTCTGACTCCTCACCTTGGTGTCCCATCTCGCCGAACTAACATCTCAACAAGCAGGGTTGATCTACCTTTATCTTCTGAGGTGATCGGATTTTCTTTCTCTCATTAAATTTTCCATAATATGATCATTCTCCTGCCAACTCCAAAATTGATACAACACAACAACCATATAATAATCTCCATAATATGACATCAATTTCTCAACAAACTCCCTGATGGGTAAAAGGTAAAGAAATAAGCAACTTATCGAACATGTGGAGCATAATATGAAATAAGGCATAACATGGCTTTGGTGATACAAATAAGCATAGGTATGGCTAGGAATATAAAAATTAGCATTATATGGAAAATATAAAGTCTTCATCCTCTTATTGTGCAACATGTCAAAAAACAACTTCAAGAGTTCTTCGATATGAATATAATATTTGACATATTTAAATTATCATTGCATGAATAACATTTTTAGAAAATGACATTAATCTTTTTTATTATAGATTCATCAAAATTATAATAAAAATAATATTATGTTGCTTAATGTACTAAAGACATAATCGAGTGACGGAAATGAGATGTGAAAGTTCTAAATTATATTAGTATTTATAGAAAATTTAGCCTGTCAAAATTGGCCTCAGTGGGAGCAACAAAACTGCATAATATGCCAAAAGAGAATATTCTCTTTTGGTAGACTATTTTCCCTAGCCATTATGGCTTACGGGGGAAGATGCTCTAATTAATCCAATTTTGCATCGTCAAGTTCAATTAAAGCTTCCATGACACTAATCAAAAATTTTCAATGAGGGTAATGTTGTGAGCTGAATCTGCCATGTTTTACAGTACTTTTATATCGTTTTCTGCATACATTTCATGCATTTGGGCTAAGATAATACAGAATCTATGTAGTTTATGCTTATTTGCCAAATTATGGAATCTACACCAGTTTCTGTTTAATTTCGCAGAATTCGAGACAAATTACAGCAGTTCTGAGAAAGGCTGAAAAAGCTCATAAATCAACTACAGAAGTCCAAGGTTAAGAAGCAGCGGAACCAGGACGAATCAAGCCGGAGCCCAGCTTTACTCGATCTCGAGTTAACGTACTCGATCTCGACAAAAGGTGTCCGAGCTGAGCCTGGTCGAGCAGAGCATGATCGAGGAAACTGAGAGCCAGATCAACCCGACTCCGGAAGCCTTACTCGATCTCGAGGAACCTGGTCGAGATCGACAAACCCTGATGCCATGTCCGGAGTCAAGGAGCTGTACCATGTCGAGGAGCCGATGACTGAAGACACTAAGCACCCAAGCTACTCGATCTCGAGGAGGCTACTCGATCTTGACAACCCCAGAAACCACATGTCCGAGCCTGTCGAGGAGAGGTTGCCCGACATCACCGAGCCAGCCATACTCGACGTCAACGTTACTCGATCTCGAGGAAAGTACCCGATCTCGAGGACCCAGAAGCACCTGTCCGAGCTTGATCGAGCACCAGCTACCCGAGACAGCCAGCCGAGCCAAAGCCGACGTCACTCCTACTCGATCTCGAGTAAACTTGTCGAGATCGAAGAAACCGTGTCCGAAGCCGCGTTACGCGGTTTGCTTTCCTACGCGGTTTTGCTTTCCTTGGAGGAGAAGGAATCCGAGATCTATCCACATCTATCAAAGCACATCAAGACCTACCTACACATGGAAGATATTTTGCTACTTTTAGATATAATTTTCCTTTTAGATTTAATTCCTTAATTGCACTTATTTATCATTAAGCTTTTAGATATAGATTTAGATAAAAGATAGAGATATTCTATCCTTGAATAGCAAGGAATAGAAGCCTATAAATAAAGCCTTAGGGGCTGGTTTTTCATTCAATTCAATTTCAGAGAGAAGTAGTTCCACAGAGACGGTTTAGGAGTTCGAAGGTTTTAGGGTTTTGGCATTCAGCGAAAGTTGGATTGCCGGGATTGTAAAGGCTTTGAATTTAGTTTAATGCAAGTTTCTTTTTATACATCAATGTCTGAGGTTGCGATGATGAGCGAGTAGTCCACCCACTTCTGGGGCTGGGGTGAGCCCGACGGTGGCCATGTGAGGTGACGCGGTAAAGGTACAATCTTGTTATGCAATTCGTCTTCTATCCCTATGAGCATGATTCTTTTGCGAGAGTTGAAGGTGATCCTTGTTTGTATTATTGAAGCGAAAGTGATCTTAATGCAACTTGGATTAATTATGTGAAAAGGGTTAGTAACAATTAGGGTTTATGCGAAAGCCTCTATATTCCTATTTGTTAGTAACGAAAGTTATTTTGATGGAAAGCATGATCTTTTATGCCTTTATGTGTTACTTTGCATGGTTATCGTTGTGGCGTTGATACCCTGGCTTTGGAAGTTCTTTAATATATTGAGTTTATTTCGTCCGAAATCTGAGTTCTGTGATTCGAAGTTGCGATTTATAATTTCTGTCTGTTTTGCCGATCTAGAGTAGTTTTAGTCGATCTAGAGTACTGTTTACTCGAGATCGAGTACCTGTTTCTCTAGATCGAGTTTCTGTTGTGATTTTGATTTTCTGTCGTCGCTGTCCTTAATCGATCTCGAGTTAGCTTTGTCGAGATCAGGTAGTTCTGTGTTTGCTTTTATTTCTGCTTTCGTTTGTTATTTCTGTCTTTGTTTCTGGCTTTCTGTTTGCTTTTCTGTGAGATTTACAGCTACCTAGGATCTGCTGACACGCTTCCTCGTGGATCGATCCTGACTTCCCACTACTGCATAGGGAGGAGTCTTGTAATTATTTGTGTGGGCCTAAATCTGGTTTGATCTATTTTATTATATTTCATACTCGATTTCCTCCTTACAAACCCATTATATAATCCCTACCCGGTTTAACAAATAACACATATAACATATCTCTCTATATATATAAAAGCGGCAATGAGTACAAAGTCGACTTATGATTTTGCCCCCATATCTGCCACTGTTCCTTTAGATTTACAAAATTGCCACTTCTTTAATTTTTCCTTCTTCTCCCCGTTGCACAATCGCCGCCTCTTACTCAGAGCTTTTCCGTTTCCCTTCCCTCTATCTGGTTCTTCTTCTCTCCTTATTCGTTTTCTTCGTCTCCGATCTCTCCTACGATGGTGCTTTCTTTTCTCTCTTTCCAAATCTTGTTTGATTCTAATACAATCGTCCGAAGATAACAAAGAGGAAGTGGCAAGAGCCTCACGGTGTTCTAGGGTTTGCGGCGATTGGGAGTGGTGCGCTCCTGGAATCAGCCCTACTCCTCCAATTTGGGTCCGACTACAGCAACTTTGGGGGGATTCATCTAGAACGGTTAGCCTTTCGATTTCACTTGATTTTGTTATTATCGTTTTTAATTCACCCGATGTGCCTAGTTTCATCGAATTTAGGTCTTTGGATAATTTCATCGAATTGAATTCGTGCTATAATTGCAAGACGACTTATGAGTTTTAATGGCTTTGCTACTGAGAAATCCAATTGTATCGGTTTTCATAGGACTTTGAAAGACAATGTTTTGAATTCTTTCTCCAGGTTCGCTGATCTGTTTATGCAATTTGTTTAATGCATTCATTTCGTTTGAGATTATTCGATTACTTGCACATCATGATCAAATTGTGTGAAATTACTTCGATTGACACAAGCTATATTACTTCCATTCATTTCGGTTGAGATTATTCAATTGTGTGAAATTTTTAGTTTATGTAAGCTTGAATTAGAGAGATGGTTTGCAGTTGTAGACCAATTTTGGAATTCGAGAAACCTCCCCTCGGGATGCAAATTTGTAATCTAGCTTGTGTCAATCATGCGAGCTCGTGTGTTGTAGAGTTTTCCGGTTGAATTGATTTTTTGGGAAAATGAGGTAAAGCTTGCGATCTGGAAAGGCTAGGAGCATGAAATTCCATAAATGGATTTTATTATCAGGGTGACTTCATGGCCAGAAACTTGACAGTGCAGCTTGCTGCATATGGTTAATCAAATTATAATTTCAATTAGATTATCAGGATTTATTCATTCGAAAAGAAATTAGTTTGATCTCTTTTCCCTGTCATACCATTTTCTCATATCATATTATTTTAAGAAATCAATCAAAATTAGCTTATCAGAAAAATTAAGAGTAAAAATAACATTGTATCTTTAGCTTTGTAGCCTTCAAGTTTCATAGTTACTCTTTCTACTGATAATTTAGATTACAAATCACAAAAACAAGGCTAATGGCAATAAAACCACCAGAATTACATCACTGGCCCAAAGAAACAATCACCCAATGACATGAAGTATGATGTTGGCATTATTTTAAAAACTAACAGCCTTTTAATAAACAAAATAAGCGAAGGCAGAATCTGACATTGATATGGATGATAATCAGCATATTTTGTTGAATTTGATTTACTCAAATTGTATGCAGTACAATGTTGCAAAGAAGCAGTTTGGTGTTTTGAATGCCACATTTTTGTGAAAATTTAGGCATTAGGCAAATCAAAGAGAATGATCATTGTCAAAGGGTGTATGATTGTGGTAGTGAAAGAGGATTTGTGTTTACTGATGAGATTAGAATTAGATTAAGAATATTGGATTTTCAGATTAGATTGCTAAAGCATGGAGACCAAACCAGACCTTTGCTCCAAGGTCATTCAATTTTTGAAGGTACTCTTCCTTTAGCTTCTGAGCACCAGCCCTAGATACCGATGAAATGCTAGGCTCACTCACACCGATATAGTTTGCTAATAAATTACATGTTGTTTTGCTATAATATTTATACATTTTATTGATAACTGATGTTTGCTAAGACTGATTGATATTTGTTGTTAGGCTGCTATTTACTTGAACATCAAGGGCTACTGGACCTCACTTGCCAAACTGTTGCTGACATGATCAAGGACAAGGGTCTAGAGGAGATTCGCAATACGTTTAACATAAAAAACGACTTCACATCTGAGGAATAGGAAGAGATCTCTAGAGAGAATCAACTGGCTTTTGAGTGGACAACTATGTTGGGTTCTTTACTTTTATGCAAAACTACTTCTTTGTTGGTTGCATGTTTGTTTCTCTCAAAACCCTGTTAATGCCCTCCCAAATAACATATATAATGACTGCTCAATTTTGTACTAATTGCATACAAAAAGGCTAATTTTACACAACTACTCGCGTGCGAAGCACGCGAGGGACACAACTAGTATATATAAAAGTTAGTAAAAAGATGCCCCCCCCCCCAGTGCCAAGCTGGCCATCTCCTTCCCGAAAACAAAAATTGAGAGCCCAGCCCGCGCCTGTGCAACGCCGGGTCCGACGAGGCTCGCCTGCAACTCCTCCACGCCGATCAACCAGTCCAACTCGTCCCTCACTGCCCCTTCCCTACGCTCGCCTCGCTGCTCTGCCTCGCCTCTGCTCATCTCGCCCGCGATCTCGCTCCTCGACCCGGCTAACTCAAGCCTCTCACGAGCTCGCCTCGCCGCCCTCGATGCTCGCCGGAGCTCTCGATCTCGTCCACCCTCTCCACCCTCAACCCTCACGCACTCTCCGACCACCCGAGGACAAGAAAAGAATCAAAACGAACCAAGGAAAAGGAATGAGGTTTGAACGCTCACCGAGGATGTTCGCGACTTCGGAGCTCTCGATCGGAGTTCTGGGCTTTGTCGGTGGCTCGAGATGGCTTGTCAGACCTGCGCCGGACATGGGTGAGTGTGATGGAGGAACTCGGGGGTGATTTGAATTGGAAATGAAGGAGAACGGCTAACCGGAAGATTGTTCGCGCTCGAACGGGGCGACGGGGTTCCGGTGGCCTTCGGCGGCGCTGAGGAGCTTCTGGGCTGCTTTGGCTACTGGTGGTGGCTTCGAGGGGTGCGTGCGACCTTCCACTGGCAGCTCGAGGTGGAAGGAGGGAAGAAGGAAGAGGAGGCGGGTGTGTGTGTGGTGGTTGAAGGTGCGGCGACGTTGATGGAGCAAAGAGGAGGGAGTCGGGGAGGGCGAGGGTGAATGACGATATAGGAGAGTAGGAGAGAGCAGAGATGATGGCGATGAATATGGTGAAGGATAGGAGTTGGTGATGGTGATGGTGAATGAAAGTGACGGGGAGGGATGGTGATTTGAAGGGGTAGGGTGAGGTGAGAGAGTAGGTGAGTATTGAGTGTTGAATTGGGTAAACAAATACCCGAAAATAAATCCCGAATACGCGAATTTCGAACCCCGAAATTAGTTCATGAATGTTAGTTTCTTCTAATCTCGCTTTCTCGATCAATTAGATTTTTAAAATCGACAAGGATATCTCCATCCGATAATTATTTTGAAATTTCGAGGTATAAGTACGGAAATCGTTCGATAAGTTTTATATTCCGGTCGGAATCCGCTAAACGAGCTTTTAAATCCGATTTAAATTCATTTTTAAATTTCCTTTTTTTGAAAGATCAGGATTTGAAAATCCGGGCCTTTACAAACTGGTTCATCAAACATAGATAGTAAAGATGTAAACGAGGTCAAGCGAGGACATACCTGGGTTTTTGTGACACAATCGACTTTGACTAGTATTTCTGGATCAGTTCCTCCAAATGTGCATATATCGAATCCAGGTAGTCGATGTTGACTGGCTCATAGAAGGGGACGTTGTCGAACCAACTTGTCATTGTCGGTTCTCTGGGTGCAATTGGCTCGTAGGGGGGAGAATGATTGGAAGCCTCAAACCTTCGGATTAAATCTTCTTACCGGGCTATTTCCCTTAATCGTGCCTCCTCCTGTGCGAGCCTATTTTTCCGCCTCAATTCTTGGAACCACCCTTCCTGTTCGGGATTCCCTTCGTAAAAGTCATATGCTCCTTCTATCTTTGTACCTAAGCTCTGAAATCAAAATCAATAAAGCACGAATTAGTAGCAAAAGCTTGGCACCTAGTTGGAACCGGTGAGGCGGGTGGTGGTAGGGTATGTGATGGTAAGAAAAAGGGATGGACTATCCTAAACCTTAAACACAACTAAGCTAGGCGCGATTGATATCTCCCCGGCAACGGCGCTAATTTTTGTTAGGAGAGAGTTTCTCGACCAGTGCCGGCCCTGGGCAAGTGCGAAGTGGGCGATCGCACGGGGCCTCCGATTTTATAGGGCCTCATTTTATTAATTTTAGTATATATAATAAAACGTTTTGCAAAATATCAGTATGCCTTCCTTGCCAAGTTGGATGACAGGGTGTTTCGGGGCTGCACGTTTTTCTTATTGGCTCGAGTTCAAATCCCAGCAGCTACTTTTTTTTGCCCATTTTCCACTTTTTTTTTCCTTCCCTTTTTACTGTAATTGTTTAATTCTTGATATCCCCTCTTTTTTTACATTAGCCCACCATCTTTTGTAAATTTTCTTTTATAAAAACATCTTATATGATATTTTTAAATAAATTGGACCACATAGATTAATATTGTATAGACTGTATTTGATATTAAAAAAACTTTTATGTAATTTTGATCAAAACACCATTGACCCATATATTTAATTTCACAATAATTACTCTAAATTTTATCCAATTTATATTTTTCAAAACTTAAACTTATTTTTCTAAAAAAGAAGTTAAAAACAATTTATCCAACATAAGTATCCACAACAAGTCAAAACAATTTTGTTAATAATTTAAAGTTTACTTCAAATACAAAAATATAATACAAAAAATTTAATATGATGATATACTATTATTAAAAAAAATACTGTTAATTTTAGTTTTATGAAAAATTATCAGTAGTTATCTTATGAACCGGGCCTCCAAAAGTCATTGGACGGCCCTGTTCTCGACCAAATACATTTATAGTCAAGATCCCGCTATAGGACAATGGAGTTAGGTTAGTCATCAGGAGAGAAGTCAGCGGTTCTAGGTTTAGTTGGTTTCGGGGATCGGGGATAGTGGGAAAAGGTGTAAGGTTGATGTCGACGTCGACTAAGAGTTTGTCGATGTCGAGGGATGAAGAGGGAATGGTGGTTGGTGTCGGGTAACCTATGAAGAATTTAAGCGGAAGATAGCAAAAACAAACATAATAAAAGTGCAAACTTCAAAGGTTATGGATCACCGCAACAATAAACATATGTGTAGATTATAAATCACATAAAAATGCATTATTTATATCAAATAACTTTCGTTATTAACAAATAGGAATATAGAGGCTCTCGCATAAACCCTAAGTGTTACTATCCAATTTCATAATTAATCCAAATTTATAATAAGATCATTTTCGCTTCAATATCATAAATAGGGATCACCTACTACTCTCATAGAAGAATTATGCATATAGGATAGAAGATGATTAAGACATACAAATTCATAAATTTATAAATAAAACACACATATCTATGTTGGGATTACCTCAACACTAGACGAAGGAAATTGGAAACAAGACATAATAAAAGAAAATAATTTTATCTTAAAATAAAACATAACTTACACAACCTTCTAATCGCTTCCTCCTCCTCCTCTCTCTCTCTCTCTCTCTCTCTCTCCCCCCCTCTCTCTCTCCGCTCTCCTTCCTACCTTATTGCGTCCGAAGACGACTTGACTTGAATCCCTGAAAAATCAGCCCCTAGGGCTTTATTTATAAGGCTCAATCCTTGCTAGATAAGGAGAGCAATCTATCTATATCTATCTAAAGATCAAAGTTTCTTAATTGAAATAAATAAAATAACAGAAAATCCACTAGGTAAAATAGGAATTAACCAAAGAGGATAAATGTTCATCTAAGTAGATAAAAGATCTTCACTTCGTGGCTAAGAAATCTCCCTTTGATTCGGACTCCAAAAATGCGTCAGACTGCTTCTATAGGTCACTCGATATTGAGTCAAGGGGTCGATATCGAGTCAAGGATGGGTCAATATCAAGTCATGCCTCACTCGACATCGATTCTATGATGTAGTGTCGAGTGGAAGTTCACTCGATATCGAGTGGTTGAGTCGACGTCGAGTCATAGCTCACTCGACATCGAGTCTTGTGTCAGCTTTCAACATTATGCTCCATCTTGAAATGCACTTTCCCGGGTCCTCATTCTTCCGATTGACGCATATGAATATGCGTTGGAAAGCTATTTTCGAGGGCTACAAATCTTATGAAGACATCAGAACTTGATTCAAAATGATGAATGGCAAAAATTGGGCTTTTCTCCAGCTGCACCATCCTGCGCTCTTCCTTAGCTTCTCTAATGTCTTCATGGTTTTCCTTTAAGCTCCAAAGTGCGTCAAAACTTCTCCAAATCATCTCTAAATACCTAAAAATCATACCAAACTTTGCGTAGACTCTATATCTTGCAATTAATCAACAAATACACAAATCCTGTACTTTTCCAACCCAAAAACATAAAATATAGACATAATTCGATATGAGAGTAGGCACAAAACATGGTAGAATGAGCACAAATCATATAACCATCTATTGTTGTGGACTTCTTATCTTTTTCAAGGCGCTGTTAACTTTAAAATTTCCCAAAATACGACACTTTTGGGGATAACAAGAACACAGAGCATCACCGAGGATTGTAACAAGAACAAAAGGTAAGAACTAGAGCCTTCTTTATATGTAGAATCTTTATAGGTAGAATGAAATGAACAATTGAGTCATGATAGGGTGAAAAGCACCTTGGGCTATTTGATGAAACCACACATCAGCTATAGTACGTGCGAAAGGAGCCACCCCGAGCCCAGACGAACCACCACAAGATCCACTGATGTCGACAAATGAGAGATGAAACCCCTTTACCAAAATCACTTACTTTGCAACACACTTGCTTTCGCCTATTTCGCAGCTTCCACATCTGCTTATTTTGCCTAAATTGAGAGGTATTTTGAGGTAGACAAGGGAAGAGCGATGAAAAGAAGCAGAAATAACCCCACCGCCATCCAAGCTACCGCTAGCGCACATCTCTTCGCAGACACCCGAGGGCAGCTGGCCCTCTATCTTCATACCTCACTTTTCGATTGCTCTAGAATTTTCTAAATTTGAGGGAGATTACACGAATGATTTTTGTGATGAAAAACAAAACCAAAGCGATCTCACCCTTTCCGATCGACCATCAAACAGGTTGGGATCGTCGCTGCTGGTCGGAGGCGGCGAAATTGGAGGTCGCGGCTCTTGGTTGATATGGAGGAGGTGAGGAGATTTGGGGGAGAGTGTGTAAATTATGGGGTTTCGGGGTTTTCTAATGCGGGCCCACCTTCTATACACGGCAACTAGTGGGTTCCAATCTCTTTTTTCCGAAATTTCGCGAGGTACCCTCGTAGTATTGTAATTTTCGCCGGGTTTACAAAAGATTGACAATTTTCGCATGGTACCCTGACCTTTACTCCAGATTCACCTTGTGCCCCTCTTAAGTGAATTTTAACAGAGTTCTAACTCTCCGTTAGTGCTGATTAAAAATAAAGAAAGAAGAAAGAATGCTGGATGGTCAGAGGGGAACGAAGGCTTCGAGGGCGTCTTCGATGTCCAACTGAGGAAAGGGGATGCCGAACTGAGCGACTAGAGAGAAACCGGGAATGATTCAAGCGACGGCGAGTCCTGCGTGACTGGATGCGAAAGAAATTGACAAAGGCGATGGTGAACTGAACGTGACGATGGAGGCGATTCAGGCGAACTAAGTGGAACGATAGAGGCAATTCAGAAGCAATACGATGAGAGGCAATAGGGAGAAGCGGATAGCTTGCTATAACGAACTAAGAGAGAGATCTGAGCGACTGACGAAGGTATGTCGGACTGGTTAATTCCTCGAAAATTAGGGTTTTGATTTGAGGATTCTCAATGCTCAGGTTGGACGAATTTATCTGTTTGTGTTTTGATTTTCGTTCAATTAAGCCAGTAATTGGATCAATTTCTTATGGTTTATTCTCTGTTTGCTGCAAATAATTACTTTGGGATGCACTTTGTAAAACTGCCTATGGAATATGAACTTAGTATCATAATATGATTTTGTGATTTATCTTATGCATATGTTTAATATGAACTCACTTTGAGCATTTCAGTTGGCCAACTTGGCCCTTCCACTTCACTCCTTGTTTGGTCTTTCACATTTGAAGGTATTAATGTTGCTCAATTAGGTGAATGTTGATTCGTCTGTTTTTTCCCCCTGTTGATGAATTGTGTAGATTATTTTGCTTTTGTTACAATGCTGCAAAAGATGAACACCATTATCAGGAGAGATGAGAGTGTTGATGCTGAGACTGGGGAACTTTTGCACCCTTGTATTGAAGGTATACTATTTTCAGGATTTTGCCCTTAAAAATATGATTCTGGATGCTTGGCGAATGGATGATCCTCTTCCCGTTATCTGTTGAGTTTGATTGATATTTTTAGCAAAAATTAGAGCGAGATATTTGACATGAATAGGATTATGATGATAAATCAATTTTCGTTCCTCATATATATATAACTTACACATTGTTTTATACTAGCCTATTAGCTCAAATGGTAGAGCAATGCGTTATACACATTGATTTGGGTTCGAATCCCAAATAGGCTACAAAAGGCATATGCTACAAATTTCACTGTATTGCAAAACATCAAGGAATGTAGCTGTAACAGAATTTGCTTTTGACTTCATAAAGTTGCTTTCGTTTATACATGCTTTCGTTTGTAAATGAAAGCAATGAATTCGAAAATGCAATTTTTCAAGGTGCATTATGAACACCCACTAGGCCCTGCGTGAGTTAGAGTCTAGGTGAATTTGCAAGACTTGTCTTACTAAAAGAAACCACGGGCATGCTACCCACACCCAAATACATAATGGTTTTAAGTAAATTGAGTTACTAAATTATTGCTTATCCTAAGAAGATTCTCATTCTAATTCTAATATGTGCTTTCGTTTGACTGCAACTTCCAGATCTATGATGTTTATTACTAATAGAAGATGACATAGTATCTACTTATTTTATTTTCTTGGCTCCTGATTCTGTCTGACTATTTACTTGCATGCTTCTGATTTACGCATCAAGGCAGCAAATGATCAAGGTCACAAGGCAATCCAAATCAGGTAGCCTTCAATATTTTCCTCTCTCATCAACATGAGACCTCTTGAAGGAAAAATCAAGTAATTCAACAAACAACACAAATCAAGTAATTCAAAAAACAACTATTTTGAAACTAGACTCGAGGCAATAACTAGCAACACATATCTAGTAAATAGGAAGTAAGTCAGTAAAGGGACGAATGTCCTACCTTTCAAAATGAGAATGAAACAGTAAGTGACTATATATTAGGAGGAAAATGGTGGGAGGAAAAATTGTTAAACACAGTCCCTCAAAGTATAGAAAAAGAAATTTTGGATATCCCCCTCCCTATAAATTCATTTGAAGACAGACTTTATTGGTGGCCAGATAGAGAGGGATGGTTTACAACAGCTAGCGCCTACAAACTGATAACAAAAAATAACAGCCAAAATAAAGACAACAACTCTTGGACTTGGAAAATTGACACATCACCAAAAATTAAGAATTTCCTTTGGAAACTCGGACAGATGGGTGTTCCAACGGCTACTCGTTTATCCCAAAAAGGGGTTTCTGTACCAACAACTTGTGTACTCTGCAATAGTGCGATCGAAGATGAAACACTGGAATGCCAGTTTTCTAAAAGCCATCTTCCATCTAACCTTAGGTACAAATCGGGCTGTAGCCAACATGATTGCAAATTCGAGAGATTTTCCCCCTATCTTGTCACTGATCAGAAGCATCCTCACAAAAACAGAAATAGAAAAATTAGCGGTTACATGGTGGACAATATGGTACATCAGGAATCAAACGATATTTAAAAATGAATCCATTCCAAACCAGGAATCTGTTAAACACATCATCACTACTCATTTGGAGAAATGGAAAAAACCTCTCTCTATGACAAGGAGGATGACATCCAGTATACTCAAAATACTAGTGTTACTAATCACTCACAGACAAGAATTCGGCAGAAAAATGTTAAATGGAAAAAGCCACCGGTTGGCACGCTTAAACTAAACTTTGACGGATCCACACTCAATAATAAAGATAGCTCAATTGGCTGCATTATTCGAGACTGGGAAGGGAGAACGATTCAAATTGGCTATGACAGAATTGGTAACCAGACCCCGTTAAAAACAGAGGCATTGGCACTAAGACATGGTCTAATTCAAATCCAATCACTAGATATAAACAGGTTACAAGTAGAAGGGGACTCTCTTATAATCATTAATCATCTAAAAACAAATTCTACATGCCCATGGGAAATTGAATTGGTGATGTCTGATATTAAAACATTGTTGTCGAGTGTGAGAGAAGTTTCTTTCTCCCACGTGCCCCGTAATGGCAACAGAGTGGGTTGCACACCTTTGCCGCTCTGTCAGGGGCCTTGACATTTACTCTGATCCGGGTCTTCAAGACCTCATCCGTAAGGATGCTCTCGGGTAGAATTATTCCTCCCGAATTATTACTTGATCAAAAAAAAATGCAGGACATGACATATCAAATGAACGATTTGTAGCTTATGTGGAATTCGAACCCACATCCATGTGTATGACACATTGCTCTAGCATTTGAGCTAAGAGGCTAATTAATACTCCATATCTAATCTTCAATCACAACAATAGATCTTCAACCACATAATGCATATAGAACACGAGTGTAATACCCCTTGGCAATAACCAAGGACAAAAACAGTTTCTCATCTATTTCACAAAAACAATTTCTCATCTATTTCACAAATCCCAAGTAGAACATACACATGTTATTGTGCTATATATGGGAGTGGTAACAGATGCCAATAGCTATTTATGTGGGAGAAAATAACAATTGCTAGACCATTAGCTTATGATGGACTAGCAACTACATGTAACATTATCAAGGGAGCAAAAAAATGAAAACAGAAACTAAAAACTATTACCTTATGCCTAAAAAAAACATATGGAGATTCAAGCTCTCTAGCACAGTGTTGTCTAGCTTGATTTCTGTATTCTATTTTGGCATTTGTGTTGTGAATGAAAAAACACCTTATGATAGGTATTGCAAAGAAGGAACCGGCATAAATTTGCAAAATTATATCATATATATATATGTAAAACTAGGATGCTCTCTTAATTCTAGTTGAAGCATGTATTCAATGACGACCATCTTCCAATAGTTGATTAAAGATTAACACAAACCTAAGAAACAACCGGATAATGAAGGTGAATATTTTTTAGGTACTTCTTTCTTTTGACATTGTCAGTGTAAACTTCTTACAAAATAAAGCGGCAGGTGAGAACACTATTTTACTTCAGGAAAGCAAGAACATTAGACAAGCTAAGCATATAGGCTTCAGAATAATTTAATGGTTGACAATGAGACACCGAATACCTGAAGTAAAGGAAATATATTAGAGACATATGTTATGAATTGATTTGGCGCAACTGGAGTCTCTCTGAAAACAAAAAAAATTGTAAAGAGTTATCTATCAATCAAGTGCATGATAAACAAATGATGAGAATATCGGTGAGGGATATACTTTAGCAGAGCCCCAAGAATAACGACTCCACATAAATTGAGTGCCCCCAGCCCAATAACCATAGCTTTCTGCAACTTAGTTTTACTGCAAATGAAGTAGCTAAAATATCAATTCTCGTGACATGGAGCATGATCACTAAGGCACCAAGGCAAGAAAGCACGAATTAGAACACAAATGAGGATAAATATACCTAAGTTGCCATTTCTTTTCCTTTAAGATTTTTTCTACACCTCCAACCTCCTGGGTACCAACGTACTCCTTTGAGCCACTCCTTTGAGAAGATGCAGTCCGTTGAAGTGAAGGGAAGTTGTATAATATATTTCGCATAAGCCCAAGTCAATGACTCAGATTCACAATTTTCGCATATGACAAAATAAAAACTCTCAATTCCGCATAAACAACACACAATTGAGTAGAGAATACAAGAAATTTCATAGAAATTGAGTAGAGAACACAACTTTCGCAAAGTCTTATGACAACTAAACCCTAATTTTGGCACAAGGGGGTAAATTTCTAAGAACACGTACCCTCATCGCCCAACAACACACAATTGTGTAGAGAATACAAGAAACTGAGTAGAAATTGAGTAGAGAACACAACTTTTCCCAAATTCGTACGACAACTAAACCCTCATTCCAATACTGATAAGCCCCAATTCGAAACCCAATTCCAATACTCCCAAATTTTAAACCCTAATTTTCAAAGAAGATAAGGAGGAAGAAATACCTCCACAAGTCGCGACCGCGCCACCGTGCTCAGCCACCGTACTCCAGGTCGGTCCTTCTCCTTATCGCCGGAGTGCAATCTAATTTGCTCCAGAGGATGGGGGTTCATTTCTCAGTTCACCGGTGAAATGTCTTTCGTTCGTCCCTTCGTTCAAATTCTTTCTTTCTATTTGTATATGTAAAAGACAAATTAATTACTCTAGGGCACAGAGGCGACGACGGCAAAACCCTAGGGCACAGAGGCGATTCCCGACGGTTACTTCCTGGTGATATTCGTTTCGTCTCCTCTCTCTCCGGTCTAGGGCCTTGAGAGCTAGGTATTCCCTCGCCGACACTGTGCGAGATTTACCGTGGTTCGGGAAACAGTTTGGGCATCGGATTCAGCGAGTTTTCTTGGTACGTGGATTGCAAGAATTTTGCAGTGGGATACAGTTAGAGATGGGGAGCAAGGGCAAGGGTATACACCCAACAGAAGACGAGGCAGTAGTGATTGAGGGGGATGATGCTGTCAGAGAAGATATCTCAACGCAGGCAAAGATGACGTTGATCGGGTCGGTGTTGTCGAGTAGGGAACCAAACGCTCAAGCGCTCAAGTCGACTATGAAAGGTGCGTGGAGAACCCGACATGGGTTTATATTCCGCGAGATCAAGGAGAATTATTCAGTTTCCAATTCAGCGCAATTGAGGACAAGGAGAAGGTCCTTAATGGCGGTCCTTGGTCCTTCGATCGGGCGCTGCAAGTGTTGAAGGAGCCTGGGTTGGATCAAGCCTCCGCAATCAGGTTCACAAGTTGTGTTTTTTGGATTCGTATATATGACCTTCCCCTTGCTGCGTACACTAGAACAATGGCTGAGAAAATAGGGCAGATTTTTTGTGGAATTGTGGAACTGGATGAGGATGAACTAGTGGCATGTAGTAAGTTTCTTAAGATGAAGGTGAGGGTTGATTTGCTGAAACCTTTACGCAGAGGGTTGATGGTGGCTTTTGGATGAAAGCGGATGTGGGTCGATATTAAGTATGAGCGGCTTTCGAATTTTTGCTATACGTGTGGTAAACTGGGGAACATGGAATCAAAATGTAACAGTAATGAAGAGGAACAATATAACGGGGGAGTACGGAGATTGGATGAGAGCGTCATCGGTGAGGGTATTTAGGGAGAGGAGTAGTGAGGACAGAGAGGAAGAGAGGAGGGTCATTGATAAGATGAGAGGGCGAAAATCGGAGGTGCCCCATGACACTAATCAAGGGGAGGGACGGAGGAAAACGCTGCTGGAATTATTGGAGGAGAAGGAAGCTGAGGATGCAGAGAAGGATGTCGAGGACAAGGAGTTAAGAGAGGAGGGAGATAAGGTTGCTGAGATGGTGGGAGATGTTTCAATTATAGGGGAGGAGGGAGAGGAGAGGCGGAATAGGGGAAAGATGGGGGATGGAGGGGTTAAGGAGGGAGTTGTGTATAAGAAGGGGGAGGGGAGCGGGGAGGACCTAGGGAAGGTAGGGAGAGCTTTACCTATCAAGGAAGGAGGGACGTTAGGGAAAGAGGGATGGATAAGGGTTGCGGGAGCTAATGTCAAACCGTCTACAGGGGCCAACAGTAAGGAGGTGATAGGCCTCAAAAGGAAGGAGACGAATCCTCAGGTGGTGGACATGATGGTTGTGGATCCGGATTACTTATCGGGTGAAACTGATGAGGATAGGAGGAAGAGAATGTGAATTCTGATGAGTCCAAGCAAAGTGATATCGGTCGGGGATAGTATCCCCCGCTGGGAGCCATGAATTGTATCAGCTATAACTGCCGGGGATTGGGGGAGGCCCGCGCAGTTCAAAAACTCACCTTGATGGTGAGAAGAGAGGCCCTGAAAGTGCTCTTTCTCATGCAAACTAAAAGGGGGAGGGAGAGAATGGAGTATATAAGGATGACCCTGGGTTTTAAAGGAATGTTTGTGGTTGAAAGTTTGGGAAGGTCGGGGGGTTTGGGATTTTTCTGGGAGGAGGATTGGGATGTCACCATAGCATCTTACACCCAACATCATATAGATGCTATGGTTAAGGTTGGGGACGAGCAGGAGTGGAGGGTGACGGGGGTGTATGGGTGGTCGGAAAGCACCAATAAACACCTCACTTTGGGGTTGTTGCCGAGGTTGTATGAAGACGACCACTCTGCATGGTTGTGTATGGGGGATTTCAATCTTTTAACAACTCTTGCAGACAAGCAAGGTGGTCGGGCTCCGCAGGTGAATAGGTTGATCGAGTTCAGGGAGGTGCTGGAATTATGTGCGTTGCGAGATATACCATTTACGGGAAGTCGATTCAGATGAGACAATGAGAGAGAGGGAAAAGGGTTTGTGCAAGAGCGTCTTGAAATGGCTTTTGCAAATGATCAGCTAATGGATTTGTTTCCAGCGATCATGGTTCGACACCTAGAGCGATGTCATTCAGATCATATCCCGATCAAAATTTGTTTGCAAGGTGTGGGGTTGGATGACAACCATAAGGGCGAGCAACCATTCCGATTTAAAGCCATGTGGTTAGCCGATGACGATAGTATGGAGGTGATTAGCAATGCCTGGTCGAACCCGGGAAGTTCTTTTTCCACGCCCAATGTCGAAGGAAAGATTAAAAGGTGTGTCGCGGACCTAAAAGATTGGGACAAGGTATGGTTTGGGAAGGTAAGGCGGAGGTCTGGTCCGGTTTTCGGTCTTTACATAATATATTCTTTATGCATATTTGGTTATTCATTACTCTTGTTCTTCACACGTTTATGTTGTTCTGGTCATTAGGATAAACAAGCAACGTGCTAGGGATTTTACAATATCCGCTATTGTGGATCTTAATCCTATAAAGTAGCCAACATATCTTGAGGATCAGGTTGGAAATCATGCATATGTGAGAGTAATGATAGGTAATTAAGTACTCCCTCCGTCCAAGAATACATGGCCTTTTAGGCCTTTAAACTTTGTCGAAAATACATGGGCTTTTAGATGTATATGTAATTATTACCTCTAAAATTACTACCTTTTTTTACTTGTTAAAATTAAAGAAAACTCTTGGAAAAATTAAAGAAAATCCTTTAACTTCCGATGACTATTTTAACCTTTAATAATAATGATGAGATTTAAGATGTAAAATATGTTCCTTAATTAACGTGCATGAGCCTAAAAGGCCATGTATTCTTGGACGGAGGGAGTATTATTCTTATTGGAAGCGATAATTTGGTTGACACTAGGTGGCAAGTCGAAATATGTGGGAATTACATGAGTTACATGCTTAGATGATTAAGGACTTATTGCTTCTCAAACCTCATGCAAGAGTTTAGGGAGTTGAATAGTGATCGACTAGGAAGCTATACAACTCTGTGCACAAACTGGCACTAAGATAGTCAAGCATAACCAAAACAACCCGATGATCATGACGTTATCAATGTTGCGATTATAAGTGAAACTATATTTTCACCATTATTATCTCTATTATTTCAATAATTGCTACTGTTAGTCTCATCTCTTACTTTTTATTGTTACGATTCTCTTGCTTACATACTACGCTTAGCCAAAGCCGCACACACTCTCCGTGGGATTGACGTTTACTTAATACTGATACTAGTTATTGGTTAAAGGTAGAGATATTTCTATTTAGGTTGTTAGAACACACGACAGTCTAGCCTGACCACTCCTCCACCACAAACTCATGTACAACGACCTCCTCTGCACCTCCCCCTTCCCTATCATGAGCCGCACCACACCGATCACCCACCCATACAACCCGAAGCGTCCCGTCTGACTTTAACAATCTACCCGCCTGTTATTTCTTATTTTATGTTATGTCGTATTATTATTGATTTAGTAATATTATATGATTAGATTTTCCAAAATTTCATTCGATTAGTATTGTTATTTTAAGTCCCTAAAAATTCACAAACTAATTGTATTTATATAATAAAGTGTTCTTACATCATATTTATTTAATAATATTGTGTACATAGATTTTCCTAAATTTTTTTATTTTTTTATTTCTGATTATTATTATTAATTTAACAATATTAATAATATAATCAAATAGTAATCTTAATTTAATAAAAAGTTTATTAGATTTTTAATAATAATCATATTTTTTATTTGATTTTTTTAAATTTCTGATTTGTATGAATTTAATAAAAAAATTATTAGATTTTTAATAATAATCATATTTTTTATTTGATTTTTTTAAATTTCCGATTTGTTGTTTTTGATTATTTTCCTAAAAATTCCCAAACTAATATTAATTATATAATCAAATAATCTTAATTTAATAAAAAAAATTATTCAATTTTTAATAATATTTATATTTTTTATTCGTTTTTTTATTTTTTATTTGTATGAATTTAATAAAATTTTATTTTTTTTTATTTTTGATTATTTTCATAAAATTCTCAAACTACTTTTAATTATATAATCAAATAATCTTAACAAAAACCTATAATTAAAATATTAATAAAACCTATAATTCAAATAATAAGATGATTTTCCTAAAATATTAACAAAACCTATAATTAAAATATTAACAAATTATAATATAAAACTATAAAATACTTATAAAAAATAATATTACCTATTGGTGGCATCGGAACAGGCGAAACCTCCATGTGTTTCGACTTCTGGTGCTGAACCACCAATGGTTCCTCATCGTGGTCCTCCACCTCGTCGCCAGCCGGACGAACCTCGTCCACGCCAGCTTCCAGTCGAACCTCCACCTCCATTCCAAGCTCCGTCGACATTCTTGGCCCCTCCGCCAGGGTCTCTGCCGGCTGGATCTCCTCCCCCCGCCCAAATCTCCACCGCTGCCTCCTCAAATTGCATATCGTTTTCGCCGATTCAGTCGTCACCGCTGCTTTCATTCTCTCACAATCGGGCTCTCTCTCGCTATCCATTTCTCTCTCAGTTGGTCTCTCTCTCTGGATGTGCTCTCTCTCTCTGGTTGTAGACGAGTAACGAAAGAGGGCAACATTTTTCGAAATTTTAAAGAGACGTGGTACCACGTTGTTAAGAACGTGCAACCACATTTTTAATAACGTGGCACCACGTCCCTCGTGTCCCTTCGACTTCCACACTTGTCGCTCTGTCACGTCGTTACCAACGTGGTACCACATTTTTTTGTACATGGTACTCCATAACCAAATTAGTCGTACCTCGACTCGGGCCGCACTTACCACGTCGTTTCAGACGTGCACGTACCACGTCCATATTAACATGCTGCCACGTTTTTCCAAGGTAGAGCTTGGGTTTGCGATGTTTATAACCACATTGTTAAGGACGTGGTGCCACGTTGTCAACGTTCTTATTGGCGTGCAACCACATCGAAAAAAACAATGGATTTACGGTGTATTTAGTTCCCGCGTTATTTTTTTTTTTATGTTGGTGATTATTGCCGTCACGGCAATTAAAATCACGTAGATCAGACGACGTCGTATAAGCAGCGAGGCGAGGGCACAAGATCTAATGCTATACCCTAACGTTTTACCCTCCCTCCGGCTCTGAAGTGAAAGCCCGCTGGTACGCCTTCCTTCTTCCACCCACATTCTCCGGCGACCGCCGCATCCACTACCGCATCCATCCATTCGCCGCCGTCTCCGGCCACCATGAAGCTCGTGAGGTATGATTCTTTTTCCCTTAAATCAATTTCATTATTTCTTCGCATCGGTTTCTTAGCACTAAAAATCTCCCCTCGAACGCGGGATGAACAACCAGGTTTCTAATGAAGCTGAACAACGAAACCGTCTCGATCGAGCTCAAGAACGGCACCGTTGTCCATGGGACCATCACAGGTTCCCCTCTCCTTCCCCTTTCCTTTCTGTCTCTCAAATTCGGTGTATGTTTAACTTGTCTAGTCCTGATCTAGGGTTTTGTAAAACCCTAGTTTTTTTCTTCTTATTTTCTTTTCTTTCTCTGACGACTGCATTACGGTGTCTGCTGAATATGGCTTCACATGATTTCACTGAAAACTCGTACCTGCGTATCCCAGTACATTGATGGTGCAAAATGATGTTAAGAAGCAACAGAAGGACAAACTCTTCTGATTTTGCTGTGTTAATGGGTGTTACAAATGGCTGATTAAGTAATGAAGTCATGGGAGGACAGGGTGTGTGGAGACTGTTAGATTTTTCAATTCATATATGAAATAGCAAGACCTGTTATTTTGCTCTGAACTATGGAAGCAACGGAGCAATTTTTTCCACTTATTCTTAAACTTATATGGTGCAGACTGTGCAAAACCTTCGTAATTTCTTATGAAACGTACATGATTTTCTGTTGAAAGTTGAAATCGGTGATGCCTCATGAGCTTATTGGTGGTAATTTCAATGTGGTTACTGGTTAGTGATACATCATCTAGTTGTTTTCCACCTAGCGAATGAAATAAACATATTCCTCGGGCCTTCTATACCATATGTTCCATTGAAATAGATTTAAAGGAAAACCAGCTACCATCATACCTTTTCTCTCCTCTGGGCAATAGTAAGGTCTTAGATTGATGTATTTTGCATAAAATAGATTGAGAAAACAAAATAGCCCATTGAATGTTTGTGGTATATGATTGGATTACCAATTACTTTGTTTCTTTTATTCTTGTTCTCGTGGTGTGCTTCGAATGATTAGGTCATGAACAAATTGTCTATTGTTTTACAAATTCATTTGTTCAGCTTATTCTTAGAAGATCTATGTTTGCTATTTGCTAGCAAATGCTTAACCAATTGGATACTTATGACACTAGTAGGCTGAAGTCTTCCTCATTTGAAAGGGATAGTTTGATAAACTCAGAAGTTAGTCCTTTATACGATTCAGAGATGTAGATCTTCCATTTATTTTCTTCTTTTTAGTCCCCTGTCTTGGACTTGAACCAAGTATTCCTGCATTAGTTCTTAAGCTCTGGCCTATCTGCTATGTGTTGGTGCTGAAACTTTGCTCATCAATAACAGGGGTTGACATCAGTATGAACACACATTTGAAGACTGTGAAGCTTACAGTTAAGGGGAAGAATCCAGTTACTTTGGATCACCTTAGTGTAAGGGGAAACAACATCCGCTATTATATCTTGCCTGACAGCTTAAATCTTGAGACTTTACTGGTTGAAGAAACACCTAGAGTGAAGCCAAAGAAGCCTACTGCTGGTGGTATGTATTACTATCACTTTTCTTTTATTGCCTATCATTTAATCGTCTGGTGCACCTACAAATACTAAATGAAAGTTGGTTTACAATTTGTTGTCACAGGGAGGGCAGTTGGCCGTGGTAGGGGCCGTGGTAGGGGTCGTGGGCGTGGAAGAGGAGGCCGCTAATTTTTGGGGAGGTAACTAGTATTCGATATGTATAAACAGTGTTGCAGTATGAGGTCTTAAGATAGCTTATCAATCTTTTTGGGTCCCTGTTTGATCGAAACAGCTTTGTGCTTAAATTTTAGCAAGAACTGTGTTTTATGCTATTGCCATCTGTGTTATGTATGCTACCTTTTATCAACCATCTACCTGATTTACTTGGTATTGAACTTAATCATCTTCGATTGGAACTTTTATTGCAATAACTAAAAGATAATCCAGCTCATGACTGTTGTTATGGGTGTTTCATTCTTGCTACCTGAACTTGCAACTTTCGGCTTCTGGAAATAAAGCTCATTCAGTGCAGACTGTGCAGAGTGCAATTCAGTTTTCCAATTACAAGTATTTGCAAATAATAGGTAATGAGGCCATTCGGTTGCCCGGTTTGGGGAATCATTCCTATGCACACTGCCAGATCGTTGCTCTTCAACTTCTTTGCCAGTTTGCGAGGCTTAGTCTTTTCCTGCTTGTGGGCGTCTTTGTGAGACATTGCTTGCTTGTGGTCTTCTTTACAGGGTAATCTGGGTCTGGTTTGTGCTTGCTCGTGGTCGTCTTCCAAACTTACGTTCTCAGCTCCACTTCTGCAGTGTTCTATATAATTTTAACTTCACTGAGAATGCCTTGTTCAAAATTTCAAATCGGATACTTTATATAGAAAAAGTATATTTGTGAATTTAGAAGATCAGAACCATATTTTCATGGAGCATTGTGGAAGATTGGCTATGATTTGTCAAGTTGGGGTGTAAATGTGTAATTATGAGAACTCTAATTGAATTCCCAAAATGTAATCATAAGTTGTATATCAAGAATCAAGTTCTTGATTCCAAGTCTAGCACTCGAAAGAGTAAACAGGTATTCTTGAGAGAAAATAATCTGCATCCGCCGACTTTTTCTCTTTGAGAAAATAGATAGGGATTTCATTCAAATCAATATCAAACTAATAAATCAGTTTCACAGAAGAAATTCGTCGAGGGAACTCCTAAACATGACTATCTAGGTGCAAGAAGAAATAGCACAGGGCAGATTACTAAATATTACCATGAATGAATTGAGTTCTTACAGGAACCAAAGAAGACCACATTTATAATTGTTTTACGTTCAACAACGAGAAGAAAATGAGATGAACCTCGACTCACTGCTGTAATTACGCAAAATTTCCCAACAAAATCATAAATCCTAAGCAATGACTACCCTTTGTGGATCTCCAGATACCATGCTCACGTCATGCAGACTTTGTCATTGCCGGTAGGGATCGTATGAGGCCTAGGGATGGCCTTCGGACAGTATGAGTTAGTAGAAGCATCAGCGTCAGCAGCGTCAATGCTCCAGCCTGGTGAGCTGTGCCAAGTGATGCTGGAACGTATGTCAACAGAGCGGATATTCCTAATGTAACCTATAAAAACAATCATAATCCATAAGAACATAAGACAATAAAGGATAATGAGAACTACCATCCCACGAGACACGAGTGTGAAGAAGTGGAAGACCATATTCACCTGAAGGGAAGCCATGCCTAGAGTGGTTCCAATTAGCGATTTAACAGCAGGATGAATGTTCAGCTTCCTCGTTGCCCACCATAACCCTGTTATCGATGCCAAGGTTGCAGTTGCAAGGATGCGATGATCAAACTGCAATTCAATTCAGAGAGATACCACAAGTCTCTCAATTTGAGTAGCCAAATTTTAGTGCAGAAAGGCAAACAAACCCAGCTAAATTAAGTGATTTTGAAATGGCGAAATTTCAAAATGATTGGAAATATGAAAAGTAATGGCGAAACTTCTACCCTTACACCCAATTTTGAAAGAATTCACAAGTAAATTTGGAATCAAACATTTTGCATAAAGTAAACCCTCAAACAGCTAAATTGACTGCCAAGATCAACAATCCATTAGGGTAAAGAACATGGCAGCATGCCATTTCATCTTAATCAGTATAGGGTCCTAGAAGATATAATTCAAAACTGGAAAGAGTTCAATTGAGTAAATACCTGCACAGTCGCAGTATTTTCAAATAAGTTGCGAATTATCGGCTTCAAGCTAAGAATGTCATCTGGAATCCAAACATCACCCATCTTAGGGAAAGTATTAAAAGCACGACCCTGGAAAAGAATGAGAAGCTTTAATCAAATAAAGCATCACACAGTTAAGATGGTGAATAAGAAAGATTCAAGCACAAATTAACATACAGCGTCATTTCCTGCCACAAATGCTCCAGAGATGGCAGTTACACAAACAAGAAGGCTCACAGGGATGGCAAGTCTCTTCACTTTGGCTGCACCCTTAACCCAAGCCAGTGACTCAGCTGGTGGTTCGGGCATTACTACTGATAGAGCAGTCCAAAAGAGGCCACAGTAGATTGCGAATGCGGATGTTAGGTGAGCTGCTAGCCGATAAGGGCTCACTCTTGGCTCTGTGTATTCAGATTGTGGCTCCTGAAAAGATTGGAAAATTGCCTAAATTACTATGGATGCAATTGATCTCGCGGCTTCATCATATGAAGAATGTGTAATTCTTAATACCTCAAGACCACTTTTGACCATCCACCAACCAATTAGTCCCTGCCCAGCACCAAGTGCAAAAAGTCCAGAAAGCCTCACCCCAAGACGCAAAGTAATATATCCTTTGCGCATAAAATACGAAAATGGCAAAGCAAACATGATGCCCAGAGCTCTACCCCACATTCGATGAGCATACTCCATCCAGTAAATGAATTTAAATTCTTCAACGCTCATACCTTTGTTAATTCTGCAAATATTCCGATGAAGAAGATAACAAAAACATAAGCAGTGAAGACCTAAAGCTATCAAAGACGTACCGAATAACAAATGAAGGAATCAATCTTTGTAACCGTTGAGAATTGAAGCAACAAGATGCTAGCAGATTCGTAAATGAGTCGCGTGGCTAACCGCTTGTACTCGGGGGATTTCTTGTATTTCTCGAATTCATTCAACCATTCCTCGTCAGTCAAAGGAGGAAGGCCACCTGTGAACTTCCAGTCCGTCATGGAAAGACCTGAACTTGTGAGCCGGGTAGCACCACCAAGAAGAACCATGCTGAAGACCCAAGCAGCCGAACCAAACAGCCATATGCCGACCATCTTTTGAGCATGAGGCCCAGCGGTCACCAATAGTTTCAAACCCTCCTTGTCTGCAGGAAGGGAAGTCACTGTACACATGTTCTTAACAGACCTTGTTGCAGTAAATCCCTGAACTAGCCCATTACCAAAACATCAGGAACAATGAGAAATCAAAAACTTTCGAGCAAATATTCACTGCCAAAATCCCCTTAACTAAGATCACGGGGATTTTTCAGTAACCTAATAGCAAGGCATCAACTTTCCCATTTTCTATTTCCACCTTTAGCATTTGGTTGATGGGGTTTTGGAACCATCCAACCTGATTCTTTGAACCCAATGCCTCTATTTGGGTTAGACTGATTCACATTACAGCTCAATTTTTGAACTAGACCTAATTCACGAGCTAACCAAACAGAACTATGAAATTTGTTTCCAAGGCACTCCTAATTCCACAATGAATCAGAAATTTTAGAACCAAAGGCAACCTAAATGCTTTAAATGAAAAAGAAAAGCAAAGTACATGTGTGCAACTACAAGAAATTGAAATTTTTTGTTCTGTGAAATCGGATTAATCATAGGAGCAAAGTTGAGGAAGTGTAAGGGAACAACCTTAAAGAGTGATCTGAAGCCATAGAGAGATGCATTTCTAGATAAGGAAAAAGAAGAAGTAGAAGAAGCAGAGCCCATGGAAGCTGAAGAGAAGATTCTGGATGTTGGTCCTGCAGCATTAGAAGGTGGATCTTTGAGATGATTGTAAAATCGATTGAGAGATTTGTTGTTCCTTCGCAGAAACATGGCCAGCTTCCCTTGAAGCATATTCTACTCCTCTGGGTTTAACCTGACAGATTAGAATGGGGAGTCAGCTTAATTCCAAATCATGGTAGTAGAATTAACACAAACTTAAGATTCCAAATATTTTATCTGCCCCGTTAATACAGCAACAACCAAATTTTCCACTAATCAAACTATACTAAAACCCTAATTTTCACAAAATCAAATTGATCACACAAAATTCAAATTAAATCAAAAAAAAAAAAAAAAACAAATTCATACAAATTAATGTTACTAAATTGAAGCATCTCTAACTTGTTCAAATGTGATAGCTCTAGAGTAAAATGTGGCCATTAAATTGATGAATTAAAAAAACAAAAATAAATCAGTCACATGCTTTTGTTGAATTCCAATCTGAACGAGTTGCTTCAATCAAAACTTGCTTACATGACTAATTTCACTGATTTAACTTTTCAAATAGGTAACATGACTTTGTTTGTTAATTCATTCTATCAATTTTACCACCAAACTTGCTTATATCAGTTGCCTATCCCTAATTTCTCAAAGAAAGCTCATGAAACAGCCTATCCCCGTCAAAATCACACACAAAGAAACCGCCTCAAATCCCTAATTTCTCATAGATAGCTCATGAAACAGAAAATCCAATCACAAACAAGCACCAGTTCAAGGAAATGGAGAGAGAAAAGTGATTGACACAAACCTAGGGTGAACAAGAACTTGTGGGAAGCTAATCGTCGAAAACCCTAACGAGCACGGAAATCGCCTCAAATCCCTAATTTCTCAAAGATAGCTCAAGAAACAGCGAATCCAGTCACAAACAAGCACCAATCGAAAGGAAATGGAGAGAGCAAAGGGATTGAGACAAACCTATCGTCGAAAACTCTAATGAGCACGGGAACGCCGCCTTTCTGGTTGGTGCGGAGAAACAAAAAGGGAGTCGAGGTGAGCTCCCCACCACCGGCGCCGGCAAAACTTCGCTCCGGCAACTTGGATCTGAAACTTCGGCACAGGCGAGGCCGCGAGGGAGGGAGGGAGGGAGGGAGGCGACGGGGAGTTCGCTTGAGGGTGAATGAAATTTGGGGCTGGATCTGTGTACGTGCCTGGTTTTTTTTTTTTTTTTTTTTTTTTTTTTGATTAGGTAAGAATTCGGGTAGGGACTCTACCTGGTAGATGGCATCCTTTCAGATGAGGTCCTGCAAGGCAGGATCCTGAAAGTTCTCAATTCCCCGGGCACCGTTTTCCCGTGCAACCTTATCAGCCACGGAATTGCCCTCTCGGAGAACATGAGAGAACGAATATTGCTCCACTCCATGGAGGAGAACTCTAATCTCGGATAAGATGAGTTCAATTTCCCAAGGGCAGCTGGTATTGTCTCAGAAGTGCTTGATAATTATCATCGAATCCCCTTCAATGATTAACTTTTTAATTCCCAATTCTACCGCATTTTGTACCCCTAATAATAAAGCACGAGCTTCTGCCATTAACGGCGATTGTTGCCCCAAGTCTTTGTATCCAATTTTAATTGGTTTACCGTGCCAGTCACGGATAATGTAACCTCCCGAACTAGAATGTCCCGCGAATGAGGAACCATCAAAATTAAGCTTAAATGTTCACATCGCAGGCTTTTTCCAATAGCCTCTTTTTACCTGCATTTTTTTACCACCATTTTTACCCTTGCTCGTGTTGCAGTGAAGCCTCTCAAAGTCGTTAAACTCATAAGCCATTTTCCAATTGTCAGAGACCGTATTTGCCATTTGAATGATATTATTGGTTGGCGGATTGTTGTTAGCAAAGGTTAGTTGGTTTCTGTAAAACCATAAACTCCACCATCTGTTAGCTATGATAGTTCTTGAACTTTTGTTCACATTTTCCCCTATATATTGTAATATTGGTTTGAAATCCCTGGATGTTGTGATAATTTCCCGAATCCTGTCTTTCTCGGCCCCTGAAAGGACGTCGGATACAATCTGGGGTTGACATTCCATAAAGAGATGTGTGTCATCTTCCACGGCATCTCCACATATTGAGCACGTACTAGGAATCTCCCTACCACGTTGGGCAAGTCTGGCTTTCGTTGGAAGTCCATATTGACAAATTTTCCACATGAAGTTCTTCACTTTAGGCAATGTATCCAGTTTCCAAATCCAATTATTGCGATCATTCTCAATCGCCCATTCGCGAGAGAGGAGATTGTATGCACTTTGTGTTGTGAACCATCCGTGCCGGTCAGGCCACCAATATAGTCTGTCTTCAAAGGGTATACTTGGAATATGGATTGCGCATATGTCTTTTATAATTGCAGGGGGTAGAGTCTGTTCTAGCTTTTCCACCCACCATCGAGATTTATTATATAATCACTTACCCGCTCCTCCAACCTGACTTTCTTCGGGCACTCAGGGTGAGACGAGATGGGCTTAGGCCAAACCCAACAGTCATCCCAGAACTTGATAGAACGACCATTACCCACAATCCAAATCAGACCATTTTTAAACTTAGGGATTAATGGGCAAAGTTTAGTCCATTGCCATGAGCATACGCCCTTCTTTTGATAATTCAATAAATTTTGTGACCGAAGGTATTTGTATGTAATCAGTTGAACCTATGCGTTTGACGGTTCAGCCAATATTTTCCATAGAAGTTTTAACTGAAGTGCTTCATTCATTTCACCAGCCTTTCTAATCCCCATCCCACCCTTGCTATAGGGTCGACACACCTTGTCTCATCCAATCAGTGGCCGATACTGCAGGTCTTTATTCCAGAAAAAAGTCCTATTGATTTGGTCAAGCTCCTTGTGGATTGAAGCTGGGAGCATAAAACTATGCATCGCAAAGAGGGGTTTCGCTGACAGGTTTGACTTGATAAGTACTGCCCGACCCTGTTGAGACAACGAATTAGCTCACCATTTTGAGAGTTGGTCTTTTGACCTACAGATGAGCTCTTGGAATGTGTCTTTGTTAACCCTACCATTGATAATAGGGCAACCCAGATACTTTTCAAGGTTCCGTTCATTGGATATTTCTAGGCAACTCTCAATTTCAGCTTTTCTGGAGTTGGGAATACCTTTCGATGCTTGGAATGCAGATTTGTGAAAGTTAACCTTTTGGCCAGAAATTTTACAGTAATTAGATACGGCATTTTTAACTTCCTGACAAGCTGTGATGCTACCTTTAGAGAATATGATGATATCGTCAGCAAAGGTGAGGAAGGGAATACAAGGACCATCTCTACCGAATCTGAAACCAATCAATTTTCTGTCTGCTGCCGCTTGGGCTAGATTTCTGGCTAACACCTCCGCTCCCAGAATAAACAGGAATGGAGAAAGAGGGTCTCCCTGTCGAATTCCTCTAGAAGGTTTAAACAGATCTGTCAGACCATTGTTAACCAGCACAGAGAAAGTGACGGACGATATACACTCCATTACGAGCCGAATGAATTTGTCGTGGAATCCGAACTTGTGAAGTACTTGTTCGATGAAGGGCCATTCTAGCCTGTCATAGGCTTTTTCCATGTCTAACTTAGTAGCTATCCAACCTTCCAACCCTTTCCTTGATTTGAACTAATGAAAGACTTCATGTGCTATAAGCACATTATCCTGAATTGCTCTATCTGCAACAAATGCACCTTGGAGTGGGTGTATAATTTTTCCAATAACTTTTTTGAGTCTTTCGGTAAGAATTTTTGAAATTATTTTGTATATGGTGTTGCACCTTGGAGTGGGTGTATGATTTTTACAAATGCGCCTGGTTTTATTTTATGTTTTTAAGTTGGGTTAACTTTTATTTTCATTTTTCTTTTAAAAAAAGTTGTGTTTGGTATAACTTTGGCCACAGGGTCGTGGCAAATCTGGCATCTCCTTTTAATTGTTTGCCACGGCAAGGCCTTGCCGTTGCAACTATTATGATGACAACGCCAACTGCAGTAAATTTAGCAGTGGGAGTGGCAAATATTTGCCACGGAACATGATCCGTTGCTATGGTGTTGCCAAAATCTAAACAACAGCCACAGTAAATCCTTGCCGTTGCTACGCGTGGTGGCTAATATGTTTTTTTTTGTAGCGGGAGTTGATCTTTGGCGAGGAATTTCTGTCGAAGGAGACAAATACCGGCGAGGAAACACCGTCACCGCTGGTGGACGCGATTCTGATGTGACAAATTCCGGCGAGCAGTTTCGGTTTCACCGACGCTAGTGGTGATGTAATCGATGTGATAATCGTTGAAATTACTAGAAGACACGGTTTCGGTATCGGCTATGGAAATTACTGGAGGAAAGCAAAATCAAAGTCTTGATGGCCGACACCGCTTAATCGGGTTTAATTTTGGAGCTAGGTGAGTGATGTATGCCGCCATTAATGGGAGCAGTTCCACCTAAAATGAATGGAGGGATTCAATTCCTTTTTGGCTTATTGATTTTTTTTTGAATAATGCTTCTTGAAATTTCTTTGTTAATTTTATACTATATATTATTATTATTTTCGGGGATTAATGTGGTTACACTGCTGCCACCATATAGAAAAAAATTATAAACAAATGAAAAAGAAAACTATAGTGGTTACATCATTGACGACCATGTTTTAATTTTATTTACAACGTTTTATGACCTTTGGTGACAGTATTTATGACACTGTTTTAATTTTGGTTACAATGTTTATGACCTTGTTTTTATAGTGGTGACAGTGTTTATGACCCTGTTTTTATTTTGGTTACAGTTTCTATGATCATGTTTTTATTTTGGTTACAGTGTCTATAACCATGTTTGTATAGTGGTAACAGTGTTTATGACCATATTTTTTTATTTTGGTTACAATATCTATGACCCTCTTCCTCATTCATATATTAGAGGAGAACTAGCTATCACCACATGTATTTTGGCTTCTCATTAGCCCCAATAGAGTTTCTGTCTCCCTTGTCCTAGGGTTTTCCTTTGATTACAGTGTCTATGACCCTTTTTTTTTTTATAGTGGTGACAGTGTCTATTATCCTGTTTTCATAGTTGTGATAGCGTCTATAGGGTTTTCCTTTGATTACAGTGTCTATGACCTTTTTTTCATAGTGGTGACAGTGTCTATACCCCTGTTTTTATTTTGATTACAACGTCTATCGGGCTTTCCTTTGATTACAGTGCCTACGCCCTTTTTTTTTATAGTGGTGACAGTATCTATGACCTTTTGGCTTCTCATTAGTCCTTTTAGGGTTTACATTTACCTTGTCCTAGGGTTTTCTATTTGGTGACAACAATCATCTCTTAACGACTTACTGTACATAACATTTTAGGGTTTAACCCTAAAATGTACATCACATGTACATCACATGTTAACCCTAAACCCTAAACCCTAAAGACTTAACCCTAAACCCTAAACCATACTGTACATCACATGTTATTTTGGCTTCTCATTAGCCCTTTTAGGGTTTGTGCTTCCCTTTTCCTAGGGTTTTCCTTTTGGTTACAAGTGTCTATGACCTTATTTTAATAGTGGTTACAGTGTTTATAAAGCTGTTTTTATTTTGGTTATAGCGTCTATAGGGTTTTCCTTTTGATTACAGTGTCTATTACTTGGTTTTTATAGTGGTGACAGTGGCTATGACACTGTTTTTATTTTGATTACAGTGTCTATGACCCTCTTACCCATTCATGTATTAGAGGAGAACTGTCACCACATGAATATCGGCTTCTCATTCGCCCCTATAGGGTTTGTGCTTCCCTTTTCCTAGGGTTTTCCTTTGATTACAGTGTCTATGACCCTTTTTTCATAGTGGTGACAATGTCTATAAAGTTGTTTTTATTTTGGTTACAGTAGATATAGGGTTTTCCTTTTTTATTACAGTGTCTATGACTTTGTTTTTATAGTGGTGACAGTGGCTATGACACTGTTTTTATTTTGATTATAGTGTCTATGACCCTCTTACCCATTCATGTATTAGAGGAGAATTGTCATCACATTTATTTTGGCTTCTCATTAGTCCCTATAGGGCTTGTTCTTCCTTTATAATATGATTTCCCTTTGATTACAGTGTCTATGACCATGTTTTTATAGTGGTGACAGTATCTATGACTTTAATTTTTTTATAGTGGTTACAATAGTAGTTACATTTTTAATTTTTTTTATTGTGGTGACACTACTTTAAAAAAAATCTAAAAACTAGAAATTAGAAATTAGAGAAGAACTGTCACCACATGTATTTTGGCTTCTCATTAGCCCCTATAGGGTTTGTGCTTCCCTTTTCTAGGATTTTCCTTTGATTACAGTGTCTATGAACCTTTTTAATAGTGGAGACAATGTCTATAAAGCTGTTTTTATTTTGGTTACAGCGTCTATAGGGTTTTCCTTTTGATTACAATGTCTATGATCATGTTTTTATAGTGGTTATAGTGTCTATGATCCTATTTTTATTTTGCTTACATCGTCTATGACCCTCTTCACCATTCATATGTTATAGGAGAACTGTCACCATATGTATTTTGGCTTCTCATTAGCCTTTATAGGATTTATACTTCCCTCGTCCTAGGGTTTTTCTTTGGTTATAGTGTCTATGACCCTATTTTTATTTTGCTTACAACGTTTATGACCATTTTACTTATTCATATATTAGAGAAGAACCGTCACCATATTTATTTTGGCTTCTCATTAGCCCTTATAGGGGTTGTGCTTCCCTTATCACATGATTTCCCTTTAATTACAGTGTCTATGACCATGTTTTTATAGTGGTGACAGTATCTATGACTTTATTTTTATAGGGGTAACAACAATAATTACATTTTTATTTTTATTTTTATTGTGGTGACACTACTTTAAAAAAATCTAGAAAACTAGAAATTAGAAATTAGAGAAGAACTTTCATCACGTGTATTTTGGTTTCTCATTAGTCCCTATAAGGTTTGTGATTCCCTTGTCTTAAGGTTCTCCTTTGGTTACAGTGTCTATGACCCTGTTCTTATTTTGATTACTAGGGTGGCTCAACGGCCCAGGCCCGGCCCGAACCGAACCGACCCAAACGGGTCGAGCTGAGACCGACGGCCCGATTTTTCAGAAGGGGTGGCCCGAAGCCCGAACCAAAGACCGAATATTCGGTTACGGTTTTTTTGGTTTTTGGCCCGAAAAAACCAAAATGCCCTATACTGTATATTTTCTTGGAAAAAAAACCTTGTAAGGATGTAAACTTCCAATTTCCAAGCTAAGAACAATGAGCTCCAACACCTGGCTAAATCAAAATAGAACAATTGAAAGGTTCCAACGCAATGAAAATAGAACAATCTCTTATCTCTCACAATAAAATCAACCCTACTACACATAAATATCTCTCTCACCACAAAACATAAACCCTAAATTTCTCACAACGCTCACAACAATCAAAAAGACAAAAATTGCTTTGCAAATTTGAAATTACAACACAATAAAACAAATTAATAAAGGGATATCCGAATATGTGAAAGATTGGAAAAAAAATTTGGGGTTTTGGGTTCCCTCACGGCCTCACTTTTAAGCAAGAGTCGTGACCACAGGCTACATAACCACTGAGCTACAGGTCGACAGTTGCGACTCTGCAACGGGAGAGGGGCTCAAGGGCTGGCGGGTTGCGATGGGAGATGGCGGCAGCGGCCAGTGAGTGCGAGTCTGCGAGGGACGGGAGGTGGCGGCGCGCTATGGCTCGGTTGTCCTGGGACGCGTGAAAGGGTGGGCCTGGTCTGGGAGAGGGAGAAGCGTGAAATGTTGAAAGTGAAATGGGATTCAATTGAAAGAAAGAAAAGAAAGCCGCCACTGCCCACTGCCATCACTTAGGGTTTTTTTTAAAAGAAAAAAATAAATTCGGTTATTCGGGCCAAAACTGAAAATTTCGGTTCGGTTACGTTTTTTGGCCCGAAACCGAAATTTTATTTTTAAAGAACCGAAGCCCAAACCGTTAAATGTCGGGTCAGCCCGAAACCGCATTTTTCGGTACGGTTTCGGATCGGTTTTCGGGCCGGGCCTGATTTTGAGCAACCCTATTGATTACAGTGTCTATGACCCTTTTTTTTATTTTGATTACAGTGTCTATGACTCTGTTTTTATTTTGGCTACAGTGTATATGACCATGTTTTTATTTTGGTTACAGTGTCCATGATCTGTTTTTATTTTGATTACAGTGTCTATAACCGTGAAAATAGACGTAAATGACTCAACATTACCTACATTTGAAGAAATTAATACCTCTCTAATTTTTATAGAGATTATAACGTCAGTATATATGATCTCGTTAAAAAAATAAAAAAAAAAGTGGCCACGGAAAAGATATTAATGAGAATTATGAGATGTGATTAAGAGAGGGGGAGGGTTGATTAGCCAGCCCCTTGGCTCCATCTTGGTGTTGAAACCATGGGTGTTGGGAAATGTGATGCTTTCATCAATTAAAAAAAAATAAAAATGACACTAATTAGCTTCTCCCCCTTTCACCACATAAAACCAGTCAAATTTCAAAAGGATCTGATTTCAGTAAAGTTGAACATCACCCAGTAGGCCAATATCCAAAGCTTCAATATTAACTCTTCTTTCTCCTGCAATAGAAATGAAAATAGTGTACTGTTAATACGCAAAGTGATGGCATTTGATGATTGAGCTATGAAGGCTCACAACACTGCACTATAAGCTTCATGTTCAATTCAATAAGATGAATTTGGGTTTCCATGTCAGATTGAATTCTTGGATATGGAGGAGGACCTCCAACCATAAATCATCACCAAGTTCATACCCGAAGAAGAGGTGGGGGTGTAATGTTCTCCGAGACTTCAGATCTGGCCGGTCTCCCTCTCCGTCCCTCTTCCCTTCCTCCTCCGGCTCGGATCCCACTTCATATCTGGTCTCCCTCTCCGAGGCCGACTCCATGGAAGGAAGCCTAACCTCGCTGGAACCCGATCTATCCCCCACTCATCGAATTTCAACAGATTGTCCTCGATCTCGCAGTCGCTACCTTGTGTAGTCCTCCTCTCCGCCTCCCCCGTCGGTTGCAGCATCTCCGGCTCCATCAGCCGTGGTCAGCCCCTGCGCCGCCTGCAAAATCCTCCGGCGGAGGTGTGCCGAGAAATTGGAAGACTCAATTTGCTTTGTCGTTCTCCGTTCATCTACAAGGGTGCACGCGAGGAGCTTTAATTCGGCCTTCAATGGAGGTCGGCAAGGACGTGAGAGGGAGAGACAGGGAAGGATTATAACATTAGGGGTAAAATTGAAAAATATGGACACTCATCTAATATTTCAACCCTTTTGTCCTAGGGCTTAAATTTTGGGCACTAAAAGGACACTTACCAAAAAACCCCATAAAAAATCAATTAAATAATGAAATTAGGTAACAACAAAAAAATAATGAAAATTAAATTAAGTTTTATTGGTTATTTATGTAAATAAAAATATGCATAATTAATACATAAATAAAAACAGTAAAAAATAAATGAATAGTTAATAAAAAATATATAAATAATTAATTAATATACATAAATATATGTATAATTAATAAATTGGTAAAAAAAATAATTAAACATAAATAAATTAATAATAAATTGATTTATTATATTGAATTTTTATTGTTTTATAATTTTATTATGTTTTTGTAAATAAATTAATTTATTATATTTATTATTTATTGTTTTATATTTTTATTTGTTTTTTAGTCATAAATAAATTTATTTTATTTATTTTTTACTGTTTATATTTTTATTTGTTTTATTTTTTTTCTACTTCATTATAATTGTATTTGTTTTTATGTAAATAAATAAATTTATTCTATTTATTATTTATTGTTTTATATATTTTTTGAATTTTATAAATTAAAAATTTTATTTTATTTTTTATGATCTTTTTCAGTTAAACACGTTGGATCTCATTAATTTCAGAAGTAGAACAGATTAAGTAACATATTAAACATGGCAGAGAAACAAATTGTGTTATATACCCGAGTCTTTGAAATCAGCATTCCCCTTAACCTTTGTCCCGACCCAGGTTGCAACTAATTCCTCCAGTTTGATGACACGATCCACCAATTCCTTTTCAATCTTCCTTTTCTCATACTCTAAAGCCTCATACTTCCGCTAAAGCACAACAATTGCATCATTCTCACCGCCACCTTCCATGACTCTCCTCACAGTCATGAGATCGATCTGGAGCTTCTTCAATTCCACATCTGGATGCTTAGGGGAGGCTAGAACTTGCCTCCATATCCTAACAAGCCTCCCTCAGCCTCCCCGACAACATTAGTCGAGCTAAAATCTACAGCACATTCAATGGCTTTATCATGTTCTTGACCAAACAGTACCACTCATATCGGTTGTCGTTGCTTTCGATTTTAGTTCGACTAGTGTCGGTGAGGACGAGCGAGATGCAAACATGAAATATATCACATGCGAAAATATAACCGAGATCACCTTCTGGGGGTTTCCCTTTACTTGTCTGATTTAGATGCCTATATGTTTGCATATTTTTCAAATTTCATTCCATTTACACAAAAATCTCCGTCTTCACGTTTCGTTGACGTTTGTAAATAGTTCTATATGCAAAACAGTTCAAGCTAGAGCCTAAACCCTAAATCCAAAACCCTACACATCCTGAATGCGCACAAGGTCAATACGCATCCTAGATGCGTTATCTCTAAGGGGGCATTTTCTGTATATACATAAGTATTCCAAACATAAAATACATGTGATTTCTTTTAAATGTAAAAAAGATTAAATTAACACACTGATTTGGTATTGTTCTATACTTAGATTTGTCACCGAGCGATCTATTCTTATCGGCTATATTATTTAAGAATAATTCTCAGTCTATAATGGTTAGATGTACTTGTAACATTCTGATCAACCTTTATAATTTTGTTGATCAGGTACGAGCCCAATGAATTGAGACTTCTTGCAGGTTGTTCAATTGGATTTGCAGAGAATTGTTGTCATTAACATTCATCTTGATCTTATCATGGAATTCCCTAGTCTTATTCTTCTTCTCTGTTTGAACAACCATCTTTTGATTCAAGTTCCTTCGGAATTCGTCACTCTTCGCCCTTCACATTCTCCAAGTCAGCCTCCAACTCCCTCTTCTTCTTTAAAAGCCTATCGATCTCGTCGTCCTTCTTCGACTCCAATCACTCACTCATGGGGAGACCAAAGAGGTGGAAGAACACTCCAATATAGTGGTACGCCGTTACACGATAGCTCTTTGAGATTTTTTTCACTTATTATGTGATAAATTTGTTGCCTTAAACCGAAGCTCTCTCTACATTCCACTGAATCGCCCGAGGTTCAGATGTTAAATCACCCAAAGCTCCTCTTGTAGGGTAAAAGCTTGAGGGATTGATGTTTTATGTTCTCTTTATAGAGTAGTCTAGTCTCCAATTTTTTGCTAATTTTGGTGGGGAGTTTATGTTCTTCAGTTATGGTTTAGTCCACAACTAAAGGTCCATAATGGTGCACGATTGCATTCGAGCTTCAAATCTTCTTTTATTAATCAACGAAATGCTCGATGCTGATAATATGTAGTCGTGCTGGTTTGAGTTAATAGACTTGGGTCGGTGTACCTCGGAAACGGGGTGGTTGGGACGTACATCGGAAAATATATTATGTACTCATAGATCGATCGACGACATATCTAAGTCAATATTCATACCTATTAATTGTGTTTATTTCTTCTCATTATATTTACAGAGAAATAACATATTTTTGACGTTTGTAAATAGTTCTGTATGAAAAGCATTTCAAGCTAGACCCTAAACCCAAAACCCTAAACCTCCCTAAACCCTAAACCCTATCCTAACCCTAAACCATACACATCCTGAATGCACATTCAATGCCATGGTAGAGTGTGCACATCCTGAATGCGCATAAGGTTTACACACATCCTAGTTGCGTACTCTCTTATAACTTAAATAATATTAAATTGTATTATTTTACAATCTTTAGTAATATTTTTTTAAATACAATTCAATTAAATGCAATAGAATAAATAAATCATTTTTTTCATAAATATTGATTGATTTATTTTTACAAATAATATTAAATTGTATTATTTACCCTAAAACCAATCACTCACTCATGGTGAGATCAAAGAGGTGGAATAACATTCCAATCTCCGATAGTGGTACGCCTGACGATGCCATGAAATTAGGGCTAACTATTTAACACAGTGATTCGACCCAAAGGAGACAATATGATCATAATAGGATAAGGTCACAGGGGTTTCCCGCTATATAAACTAAACCCCGGAACGATATATGTATATGAGTACAGATACGAGTCAACTAATGTTCAGATGCGTATGAAATAAAAGGCAAGGAATATACACACACATAACTATGACTTTGGATACAAATGAAGCAAACAAATATAAAGTATATTGACCAAACAAATATATATATATATATATATATATATATATATATATATATATATATATATATATATATATATATATATATATATGGAGTGGTTCCCTTGTGCACACCCCTTAGGGTGTATCTTGTGCACAACTCTAGGCCCTTGATATGGATAAAATAGATGGCTATGATTAAAAGAAAATTTTCCTTTATTTTTTAATTAAAATCGGTGGGGCCCGCAACCAAAATCACCAACTTCCCAATATGTAGGCGCGTGTATGTGCTCCACTGTGATGAATTAAATTGGTGGGCCAATGGAAAATAAAAACCATAATTCACTTTTTTTTTTGCCTTTTCTCTTGCCACTTTTTTTTCCTTTATTCTGGTTGTTTTTTTTTTCCTTTCATCTTGCCACGTTTTTATCTTTTTTTTGGTCCGCTTTTTTTAAAGAAAATATATATAATATTTGTGAAAATTAAATAATTATGGGTGATTTGTTGTTCGGATCCACCCGATTTCGTTCATTTTTAAAAAATTGGTGATTCCACCGAATAATATTTCATATGCTACCGAATAATATTATGTTATCTTTTTTCTATCTAGTTCATATCAAAAGTTACCAATTCTACTGAATAATTTATCATATTCTACTGAATAATGTTTTTTTCATCAATTCCATATAAAATAAACCTCGTATCTCTAAACAATACTTACGATTTATACGGATAATGCTTCATATTTCACTGAATAATGTTTCACATTTCACCGAATAATATTTAAATCAACCAAAAACTCAATATACTGACAAATAATGAATCAGATTTCACCGAATAATTGATCAACTCATTGTCACAAATAACCCAAACTCGATACATATGTATGAATAATTGATCAATCGGAACAGCGGGATTAATCGCACCCAGATTCCGCCGAGACTGGGCTCGCCTCCGCCTTGCCTCGATTCCGGCTAGACTGGAATCGCCTCTGCCTTGCCTCCCCGCCGAGTCAAGATCCCCTTCCTCGCTCCACAAGATGAAATTGGCACTAATATATCGGTGGAAATTAATCCAAATTGTAGGCGTTGACTTTTTGAGAAATTGAGAACGATTGAAACGCGGGGGTTTTATGAAAAGGAATTTGATGAAATTGAAACATTGATCCATGATTGGGTTCATGAGGATACCCAATCATATGAAGATCGAAAGGATTCGTGACCGTCGACGCTGCAATTCGTGAGGGAGAAGATTATGTCGCCAAAATCGCCTAGGTAATGAATTGTAAATGGAGCGTCTTTCGCACACGCTAATAAAAGTGAGATGGGTAGGTTTTTTTTATGGGTTCCATTTTTTAAATTAAAAAATCAGAAAAATACTCAATAAATCTAGGCCATCCATGTTTTATCAATTAACGGCTAGGATTTGTGCACAAGGTACATCCTAAGCCTTGTGCACAATAGATCCATACTATATATATATGGGAAGGTTCTGATGAAACGAAAAATATGGTGTAACGTGAAACATAATATTATACCTTGGATGAGAAGAGGATGAATGGATGAGATTGAATTAAGTATAGGTACTACCACACTAGAATACTAGCTTAATCAAACTAATTGCTCGTGAGCATTTATTAAAGGGGTTTTTTGGTAAGTACCCTTTTGGTACCCAAAATTTAAGCCCTAGGACAAAAGAGTTGAAATATTAGGTGAGTGTCCATTTTTTCCAATTTTACCCCTGCCTCCTTATTCCCGTCTTTCTTCATTTTTCACGGAACCATGACTGACACTTACCTCTTTCTCTCCTCCCATGGCTCCTTCCTCCACCGTGACCTATGTACAACCGAGAAACCATGGCTGTCATCGACGTCGTCACCCCCAGCGTACTGGCCTGCGACCATGACTGACACTGGTGGAAGTTGAATTGCCAGATCTCGGCGGAATCGGTACGATTCAGGCGACACTGTCAAATTGAATTTTTGTTTGATCTCCTCCGCCATTTCAATTTGCCACCTACGGATTAGGAACTTCGAATCCATGACGGCGACCATCGAATTCGCTCCCTGATACGTACTCGATTCGGGTTGAGCGAGTACAACTCCCAATCGTCCGGTATCAAGGTAAATCGATCGATCCTCGAGTAATGGAATAGGACTCGAACCGGTGGAACCTCGTATTGAATTTGGATTCCAATTGAAGTGGCGGCAGTACGTAATTCAAGGGCCCGAGTTCACTTCAATTTCAAATTGAAAATACGATGAAAGCATATCAACACGTTGACCTTCAATTGGAAATTGAGGCGGAAGCGATCGCCGACTTTGCTTAATTAATTAGAAAGTGCTAATTAACTATATGCTCAGTAATATAGATCTCGGCATCAATAAGGGGCTCGAGCTCGCACGACGATAGTGAGGCTCCATTGTATTGCACCGAACAATCACAATACATCTAGTGGCAGTGATGGGGTGGCGAATCAAACACGACGGATCTCTTCTAAGCAAGGATGAGATCTCGATCTTCAATCAATTCCAGCGAGAACCTTTGATTGAATATCTCAATTGAATTTCAGCAGCATCAATCAATCAAGTAACAAAGAGAATGATAGGGTTTGTGACGTCAGGGAGGAAAAGGGGGAGTTTCAACTCAACGCTCTGCAGTTCCTCTAAATTTGACGTAAAGATGAAAATTAACCCTAACAGAGTATTTATAGGAAAATACTAATAACCCTAATTAATTAACTAATGAACCTAATTAACTAACGGGCTGGACTTACTATGTAAAGTAAGTCCACACCATTATTAATAAATAATGCTAAAAATAGAAATGAGTCTTAATAATAAATAGTTTATGTGAACGACGTCGGAAAGGTATCCGACGGAGGCTAAGACGCATCACACGGAGTGTCGGCGACAGATACTAATAAGCTCAATGATGGTGGTTGCTCCGGTTTAGAAGCGAGGCCTCGAGTGATAATGGACGCGGTAGCTCTTGCGATCGCTTTGGCTCTCGCTTTAGTCATTGGTCCGTCAGAACGGACACTCATGGCTTCCTTCTCTTCGTGTACGGACAATGAGGGAGGTTGGGACATATCATCCTCCCCCCCTGAGAGGGAAGCGTCCCCGCTTCCTCATCCAAGTACTCAGGATCCTCATATGGCGACAAGTCGGAGACGTTGAATGTAGCATGGACTCCGTAAGAATCTGGCAACTCCAGCTTGTAGGCATTGTCACCAATGGCCTGAATAACTCTAAAGGGGCCGTCGCCTCTGTTAGACAGCTTCGACTTCCTCTTCGATGGGAAACGATCCTTCCTCAAGTGTAACCACACAAGATCACCAGGCTTGAACAACATCTTCCTGCGGCCTTTACTCCGTTGAGTCTCAATCTGTGTAGCACGACGTTCCAGCTGTAGTCGTGTTCTCTCATGGAGTTCCTTGATCATCTGAGCGCGATTTCCATCTTGCAAGTGGTCATCCTTCAATGGCTTAGGCGTCAAGTCCAATGGTGTCAATGGATTCCTGCCGTAGACGACCTCAAAAGGAGACAAATTGGTCGCTGAATGCCTGCACCTGTTATAACAAAACTCCACGGTAGAAAGTAAGTCCTCCCAACGCCTGGGGTTGGTGTTGAGCATGGTTCGAAGTAATGCTCCCAATGTCCTATTGGTCACTTCTGTTTGGCCATCTGTTTGGGGATGATAGCTGGTTAAAAACAAGAGTTTTGTACCAAGCTTTCCCCATAGAGTTCTCCAAAATTGTCCAACAAATTTAGAGTCTCTATCAGAGACGATGATATGCGGTATCCCATGGAGACGAACGACATTGTCAAAGAATAGAGTTGCAATCTCAGAGGCACTATTTGTGGTCTTACAAGCCATAAAGTGGGCCATCTTTGAAAACCTATCAACAATGACAAATATGGCATCTCGTCCCCTGCGAGACATCGGCAAACCAACGACAAAGTCCATAGACAAGTCCTCCCACGGGCCTGATGGAATAGGCAATGGCTGGTAAAGGCCATGTGGCTGAGAACTTGCCTTGGCTCGGTGACAAGTGACGCAAGCTCGAACGTAGCGCGTTACCTGCCGTGCCATATGGGGCCAAAAGAAGTGCTCACGTAGAACACCAAGAGTCTTGGAAATACCAAAATGACCTCGGCCATCATGTGCTTCCCGGACCAAGAGTAAGCGAATAGAACATGATGGAATGCATAACTTACCAGCCTTAAACAGAAAACCATCATGCAAATAGAAACTAGCATGCTCCCTATTACCCAAGCAAATGTCTAGAATGGGCTTAAAGAATTCATCAGAAGCATATAAATCGCGAATTAAGCCAAATCCTAACACATGTGACTGAACAGATGTAATGAGAACATACCTCCTAGACAACGCATCAGCAACAACGTTGTCTTTACCTTTCTTGTGTTGGACGACATAAGGAAAGGTCTTTAGAAATTCCACCCAACGAGCATGTCTCTTACTCAGCAGCGCCTGACTCTTCAAGCAACGTAAGGCGGCATGGTCGCTGTGGATCACAAACTCACGTGGCCAGAGGTAGTGTTGCCACGTTTTCAGCACTCGGATCAGGGCATACAACTCCTTGTCATATGTGGAGTAATTCAGCTGTGCACCTGTCAACTTCTCAGAAAAATATGCAATAGGTTGTCTGCCTTGGTGCAAAACACCTCCAATGCCTATGTTAGAAGCATCAACCTCTATTTCAAAAGTCCTAGAAAAATCAGGCAATTGCAGCAAAGGTGCATGACACAAAGCATCTTTCAACTTATTAAAAGCATCATATAATTTTGGGTTCCATTCAACAACAACATTACGTTTTGTTAAAGCATGCAAAGGGGCTGCAATAGAAGAGAAATCCTTAACAAAACGCCTATAAAAACTAGCTAACCCAAGGAAAGATCGAACCTGTGTGGCCGTAGTAGGCTGAGGCCACTCACGAATAGCAGCAACCTTCGACTGGTCCATGTGTAAACCCTCTTTGGAGACTACAAACCCCAAGAAGATGGTGGACGGAGCACAGAAGCTACATTTGGCCAGATTGCCATATAGCTGCTCTTGTCGAAGTCTCTCTAACACCAACCTGAGATGCTCAGTATGATCTGCAAGATTGGGTGAGTATACAAGAATATCATCAAAATAAACCACAAGAAACTTACCCAAATAGTCTCTGAAGACGTGATTCATCAGTCTCATAAAGGTCGAGGGGGCATTGGTGAGACCAAATGGCATGACAAGCCACTCATAGAGCCCATACTTGGTCTTGAATGCCGTCTTCCACTCGTCACCTTCCTGCATCCTGATCTGATGGTATCCGCTTCGCAGATCTATCTTAGTGAAGACGCATGCACCATATAGCTCATCCAGCATGTCATCTAATCTCGGAATGCGATGCCTGTACTTCACTGTAATCTGATTGATGGCTCTGCAGCCGACGCACATGCACCAAGAACCATCCTTCTTAGGAACCAGGATGACCGGGACTGCGCAAGGGCTTAGGGATTCCCTCACATAGCCACGATCCAGCAAATCCTGAACCTGTCGCTGAAGCTCCTTAGTTTCCTCTGGACCAGCCTTGTAAGCAGGGCGATTAGGCAAGCTAGCTCCAGGCACCAAATCAATTTGATGCTCTATCCCTCGAAGTGGTGGTAGTCCAGAAGGGAGCTCATCAGGGAAGACATCAGCATAGTCTTCTAGCAGCTTTGCAATAGCCGGTGGCAAAGCAGTATCCCCGGCATTGCTCTCCTGAAACGGCTGTGGAATCAGCAAGAAACAAGGCGCCTTTCCCCGTAAAGGTGCCGTGATAGTGGAGGGTCTGGAAAGCATCAGACGTGGTTCCACTTTTCCTTGAAGTCCTGCAGGTGGCGGTGGTGTAGGGGGAATGACTAGACGCCACTGCAGTTCTATCTCGCTCTACCTGGTCCTGTAAAATCTCACTCGGGGAAAGTGGTAAGAGCTTGACGCGCTTCCCGTGGTAATTGAACACATAAGTGTTCAGAAAACCATCGTGAAGAACACGTCTGTCGAACTGCCATGGACGTCCTAACAGCAAGTGGGTGGCGTCCATAACAGCGACATCACAAACAACAGTGTCCTTGTAAGGACCAATAGCAAAAGAAATAGAACACTGTTCAGCAATAGGGGTACCTTTTTGAGATGATAACCATTGAAGACCATAAGGTTGAGGATGTTGCGTTGTAGGGATCTTTAGGTGATCAACAACCTTTCTGATGACAAGGTTGTTGCAGCTACCACTATCAATAATCACGGACAGCGCAAGAGACTCAACCAAGCATCTCGTGAAATACCCCAAATTATCTTTGGGTATTTCGTTTTATGTAAATATAATTTTTGTAATAAAAGTTATTTTATTTTGGGCTTAGAAATATTTTTTTCTAATACATTGTATATGTATAAAGTTTTATAACTGTTTTAAAGATATTTCATCTTATAAATAAATTAGTTTTTAAGTTATAGTGTTTTAAGACAAAGTGATATATATTTTCTTAAAAAAACAAGGAAGGATTCATAATTATAATTTATTTTAATGTACAGAAAATGTTTAATATAAAGATGGAGAAAAATTATGCTATGCAAAATAAAATGTATTTTAGTAGATGTTTTGTTATTTAATTTATGTAGAATTTTAATAAATAAATTTTCGGATATACACATATATTTATAAATTGAAAAAGGACTTGAACCGGTTTTCCGTTGGGTTCACTTGAACCGAACCAACCAATAAAATAGAAAAGGCTGAACCGAACCGGACCTTCCCCTACCTCCGGATCCACCGATTTCAACTGTTGAAATTCGTGATTGCTAGCTCCTCAAATCTCGCCCGTATCTCAGCCGAATCAACTCTAAAACATTCCTAAAGTGATACATATCTGATTCCATTAACCAATTTTGAGATTAGAGATCCTAATCACCCCCGTTGAGAGCTACGCCAAACCTCGGATTGACCCTAAACAACTCACCCCATCTCATTCTTCAAACGAAGTCGCCGCCGACTCCACCTGCTCCACCACCGTTGTCAACCACCACTGCACCTAGGAGTCCCCAGGAGAGGTACCACGCAGCCAGGTCGACCGAAGTGGCTCCGAACGAAGGCCAGCAGTGTTGTCTCTGTGCTTCTCGATGCTCAACACAGCCACCTTTCGAGCTCCGTCGATGCCTCCATACTGGACCGTTGTTGCTGTCATTAGTGCCGTCGTAAAGCTTGCAGCGCCGTCATGCCAACGCCTTTACTCGCAACCCCTACGGTGTCCTGAAGCCTCCGTGCTAAGTCCCCGAATATACCTTGGTGAGATGTTATCATTCGAACTCGATTTCATATTTCAATCCGTTAGTTAACCGACTATCTCAGATGGTTAATTAACATCAACTGTTTCATTCTAGGTCTTGTATGGCAGATCCATTCCCCATAATCAGTAAGAGAACCGGTCCCTAATTCCTTAGTTTCTATTTTGAGATCGGGGCTCCGATCAAAACTAACCGAGTGAGGATGTTTATGCATCAGACGTTGCGGTTCTAGTCGTCGATTGGGATTGCGACCCAAGGTGTATCAAACATCACATATCCATGTTCAATCGGTAAGTTGAAACAAACTCAATTCGTTGATCCTAAACCGTATCAATTTGGGGTCGAACTTACTTAACCAAGCACGTGTGGGCGTGTGCTGTTTTGTTTAACTCGCAGCCTCTGTTCAAGCAATTGTCTGGACATTATCATTTATCTTCCGACAAAACAAAAATAACCACGCTGAAGTAGAGTTTGCATTCGTCAGTTTGATAGGTCATAAGTGTCAAACGGAGCTCTGTGCAAGGAGAACAAGCCGCCATAACATCGCCAAAACTCACTGTCGAATCTGCGCGAAGGGACCTGTCGAGCCGTTGAAGGAGATGGTATAATTACGCCTAACCTCCCAACTTTTACATCTTTACAAAATGTGCCCTGGTTTTAGTTTTTAAAAATTTCATAAATTACCCCGCAGTTTTAGATGTTGTTCTAACTCGGGTAATATCTTTAATCCGCAACGTTATCGTCAAATCCCTACCCATCCACAGTGAGTCAAGATTCCAAAGAAGATAGCATTATTCATTCGTAGACTTCGTTAACCCCGTCGCCAAGTGCTTTGATGTCCATAGTTGGTATCGAAATCCAACAAGACGAATCAGGCAAGTGACATTCCGAGCCTTTCTGCTCAATTGGTGCCTTCGTGTCTTGTTTGTTTTCCTGTCTTTGATTGCTTGCCAAGTTAAATAAAATAAATTACAATTCACCTGCTTGTGTGATTTATTTACCGTTCAGTTTGAATTTGGCAAGTTTAATTGGGTGACCTTAATAAGATAATAATAATATCGTTACCCACCGGTCATTTAAAGCATGATTTATTTTTGTCCTTTCATGCAAATTGGTTAGGAATGGAACATGTTATTTCTTTGATGTTTCTATCCTTTATTTTAATTTCTTTCATTTCATTTGGCATCCATATTACCTATAAATAATATGGGTTATTTTGTGTTGTGTGATCACCTAGGATATCTAAATAAAATAGTAATAATGTGAGGATTGTGTGTTACGGTAGGAACTCAATTGAATCAAGATCAATCAAAGTAAAACGTATCAATCAACGTAAACCAAATGTGAACCGTAATGTGTGAAGTCAAGTGAAAGTGATGTTGTAGAGTCAGGTCGGGGCCGTTACTCCCCGGTCTAAAGGTTTCATGAAACTAACACATTTCCGTAGAGAAATGTTACACTACCTCCGGTAGTAGGCCGCTATCTGCTAGTGAGAGCGGGGCCGGTATTATATTATAACAAATAGTGTGTGTTGTGAAACATTATATTCATATTAAGAGTGGTAAACGTGTATAACATATAAACCTGTGTTTAAGCTACTCAATGTGAGGAAGTGAGTGAAGTGTGTTATATCAATCTGTTTTAAGCTACTCAACGTGAGGAAAGTGAGCGAAGTGTGATATATATATACATCTTCTTAACATAGTAAGAACAAAGCTTTATAGTGATCACAATTAATTCAAGCTATATCATATTCCATCTGTAATCGGAGTATGGTTCCTAAGAGTGCTTGTCGCTCGCATCTTTTGTTACTCAATCCTACTGGATTATCCGTGTCACATGAGTCGGGTCTTAAAATGTTAAGCCTTCACATAAAATATTCTTAATAATCGCATTTGGGTTTAGATTCATACCGTATTATGGTCACTGAGTTTGAGTCCAAAGAATAAGTCCCAGTTTTCGAGCCGTCATTTGCTAGTTCTTGCGAACTAACCGTCCTTTATTTGGATGGCTGGTGTCCTTCATTCCGGACGCCAGACCAGTTTTCGCAGGTTTAGGTCGAGTCTCAGAAGAGAAGAGAAGGGAAGTTGAGAAGACATCTAAACTATTTTTTAACGTTGTATTTAAAGTTTAAATTTATAGATGTATTGTATAGGCGTTTAAATATTTTATTTCCTTTAAAAGTCATCCGCTGCAATATTATCAAATTGTAAAGTTAAATTCCTCAATTTTTGAGGAAAGTTTAATAAAGAGTTATTTTTGTTTTCCATGTCTTCCGCTATTTCTATTTATTTTACATATCATTATTTGTTATCATCTTGTTTATGGGAGCATGGTTGCATGTCCCTATAAGCCTAAGGTGGTTACGAAGACATTAAAGTCCGAGTAATCACTGGCGCTGTGGCATTCCCTTGGGTTATAAAAGGGGGTGTTACATCTCGTGTGGAATAAGTTTTCCCTTTGAGACTCAGGATTGACCTCTTTCACTGTAAGCACCTTTCGATTTACCAATGACAACATGGTGCCTTCATGAGTAGCCGGAGCATAACAAGCTTCTTCTTCCTCAACATGATCTTGGCTATCATCCGCAACGAGCTCAGGTTGCTCGTCGTCATCCAAAGAAGCATAACCCACCTGATACGTTTGGAATCCCCGATCCTTCGCATGTGGGCTCAGGATCAAGAACACCAAACTGTTGATGGCCCGATCTTGCAATTATCCTTGCTATATTCTCGATGTTTACAATCAATTACAATAAAGACTTTGAACTTGCAAAAGAAAGAAAAACAAGTAAATAAAACTAAGTAAAATGGCAACAGCGACAGAAGCAATGTAGCAGCGACGGTGCTGGGATGGCCGCAGGGCGGCCAAGTAAGCCGCGGGGCGGCCCGAACAGTGGCGACGGTTCTAGGCAGACTCAGCGACAGCTTCTCTGATGCAGCGACGGTTTCTCAGGATGGGTTTCTCCTTTGTGTGTGGTTTGGGATTGTGTTTAGATCTTGATTTGGTATCGGATGAGTAAGAACATAAATTGATTGCGAAGGCTTTTTGATTGGGAATCGAGGGAACCTTTTAATCCTTAAAAGGGTTCCTCAATTATAATTCCAATCTAATTTTTATTAAATGAAAAACATGAGTTTAAATAGACAATAGACCAATTCTATCTTGTGCAAAAGATAGAGTTTTGGTAACTAAAGATAAATCAAATAATGTAAAGATAAATCAAATAATCTAAAGATATGTAAATCTTTCCTAAGATAAGTAAAACTAACTAAGGATAGAAAATTAACAACTTGGTGGAAAAGGAGTTACCTAGATAAGATATTTTCCTTCCACCTTATTATTTCCTAATTGCATAAAATAAATATATCTAATTAATTAAAATTCGAAATTAACTAAATAAATATGTGTAAATTCGTCCAAACAGTGACAGCTGTAAAGTTGATGAATTTCGGCCATTCTCGAGGTCGATTCTGGAGAAACCTTCAACAGCAAAGTTGTAGATCTTTTCGTCCTCGTTCCAACAAGGTATGGTACGACCTCATCCGATAAATATGGACTCCGTCCGAACGACCCATTTTACTGAGACGTCGATATGCTGTCAACCCATTAAGAACGAACTCAAACTTGAACATTAGCTCACCTTGCTCCTTTGAACCTTGTTCCATGGTGGAGCCTTCTTCCTCCTTTTTAGGATGACACTCTTCGCCATCAATGGCCCTCGAATCGGTCTTGAGAGCTCGCCTGGATCAAGGTCATTGTTGGACCCACAGAAGGTCATCTTGATCTGCATCACCACCTGGTCTATAAACATTACCCTTTTAGCATTAGGGCAATCTCTCTTCCAGTGTCCCTTGCTTCCACATCTGAATCATTCCGCATCTTTAGACCTATCTGACGCGGAGGGAGCTGTGCTCCTGGCTAATGGCTGGCGAGGAACAACTACACTAGCTTTTTGAGGAGTCGATCTAGTGTTGGAACCTATTCCTGCACTCGGCTGACGCACATTAGAACTAATAAATTGACTAGAGCTAGAAGCATACCTGGTAGCAGTTGCTGCTTTTCATTCCACCTGGTTGTAAATCTGCATGGCTGTGTGGGTTAAGGTATTCATGTCGTGAATTGGAAGGATTTCCAATGGATCACGAATATTAGCATTTAACCCAGTCAAGAACCTCGTTCTCAAGGTAGAAGGACTCACTGAAATGTTAGCTTTGTAATACATATCATCAAGCTTAGAAAAGAACTCTAAAAGAGTAAGGTTACCTTGAGAAGCCGTAGCTATCTGAAATCTCATCTGGTCTCTGTAGTTCTGAGGAACATACTTTTGCGTCATCACATAAGCTAGCTGATTCCATGCAGTAACTGGTGGCTTGTTCCTCTGTAAGCGGTCATCAACAAAGCGATGCCACCATACTCTCGCTGGTCCTCTAAAGTGCAAAGTAGCAGCTTGCACTTTCTCATTGTCAGGTATCCGACAGTAGCGAAGAGTGTACTCTGTAGCCTGTAACCACTCTAGAAAAACAACAGGATCATATTCACCCAAAAATTCATCAATTTTAACCTTTACCTCATGGCGAGCGCGAGGTGCTTCGCCTACATGATGGCGATGCCCGTCGAAATTGGGTGATGGAGAACGCTGGTGTGGTGCACAATGGCGACGCCGCGGGGGACGACGATGTTGGCGGTCAGGAGGCGTGACATCATACATAGGCTGGCGACGATCGTCCATGTGGTTAGGACGATGGTCCCTGGGGTGATGGTCAACTCCGTGGCCATGGAAGCGATCATCAACATCAAATGGTTCCGCATTCAGTATCCAATCAGCTGGGTTGTGCTGCAACTCATAAGGGTCACCTAAAGGAGGAAATTGATAAGGATTAATCATACCTTGGTGAGGGAGCTCCTCGGCGTCATACTCCTCAAAGTCATCATTGTGGGGTGTTTGGGAGTAGTAACCAGCTTGGCCTGGCCTTGGAGTACGAGATAATGGATGATCTCGGCGTGTATCATACTCCGAAGGCAGGTCGTCATAGTGAGCAGGGCGCCTGGTACGGCGATGGCGAACATCTCTAGGCGAGGAATGATGGTTTTGGCCACCAGTGTGTGGCGTCCGTGGCTCATAGCGATCTGGGAAATGGATGGGACGCTGCTGACGTCGTCCTGAGTCATACTCATTGTCATCGGATGGATCATCAAAGACAGGATTGTCTCTGTGAGTGTAACCAGGAGTAGCTGAATGCAGAATCTGGTGACTCTCAATGGTGCTGTGCATGCGCTGAAACTGAGCCTTGGATGTCGAAGGAGGAACTGTACCCTTACCCTTGTCAATGACAAGGTTAGTGCCACCCTGTCCACCTGGTTGCTGAGAAGTGTCATGAGAGGAATCTAATTTGGCTTGCAACTCAGTGACAAGCTGTCGCAGGGTCTGAATCTCATTTTGCTCTTGGGTCAACTGAGTCTCCTGAGGTGTGTCATTGGTGACTCTAGGGAGAACAGTGGTGTTCCCCTGTCTATTGTCACCTCTATTACCATCTCCCGTCACTAGGGTGTTGATATCACCTATGACAATACTGGACATGGCGAGTAAAATGCACAAAAGAAAGCAACAAGCACAGCCAACGAACTTAATTGTTCAACACCAAAAATCGGCTAGTAAGCTATGCCGTGAGGGCGGCTTAAGGCTGTAGGCGAAGATGGTGTTTATAGCAACTAGCCCGCAAACACTAACAAGAGCAAATCCCAAATCAAGCACAAATAGTGACAATGAGAAGATGAAATGTGAAGTAGAGATGATAGACAGCAGAAGTGAACACGGTTCTGGGTTACCTTATTTTGGCTATGCCGAACCAAAGGTCCTGGGTTACCTTATTTTGGCTATGCCGAACCAAAAAGGTGAACGATTACCTTATTTTGGCTATGCGTTACTAAAATACAATTTTTTTATTTTTTTTTGAAGGTGTTCTTCGAATCACCAAATTTGAGGTTTTTTTTTTTTTTTGTAATGAGGTGTTCTTCGAATCACCAAATTTAGCACTGCAAGAAAGCAAATGATGCAAAAGAACTAATAGAAAAGATTCAATGCATGTTCAGAACAAGCAATAAGCTAATGCAACGAAACTAATCACTTCACACCACACAAATCGCAGGGTAAAAAAAATTTCGGCCAAGTTGATGAACTTGTAGAAACCGATTAAGGACAATTTTTGAAAAACAAATAAGGACTAAGGGGATGATGAACAATTGAAGATCGAAGGACTTACAAAACCGGCTTGGCTCTGATGCCAGTTGATACGTACTCGACTCGGGTTGAGCGAGTACAACTCCCAAGCGTCCGGTATCAAGGTAAATCGATCGATCCTCGAGTAATGGAATAGGACTCGAACCGGTGGAACCTCGTATTGAATTTGGATTCCAATTGAAGTAGCGGCAGTACGTAATTCAAGGGCCCGAGTTGACTTCAATTTCAAATTAAAAATACGATGAAAGCATATCAACACGTTGACCTTCAATTGGAAATTGAGGCGGAAGCGATCGCCGACTTTGCTTAATTAATTAGAAAGTGCTTATTAACTATATGCTCAGTAATATAGATCTCGGCATCAATAAGGGGCTCGAGCTCGCGCGATGGTAGTGAGGCTCAATTGTATTGCACCGAACAATCACAATACATCTTGCGGCAGTGATGGTGTTGACCGGTGATGATGGGGTGGCGAATCAAACACGACGGATCTCTTCTAAGCAAGGATGAGATCTCGATCTTCAATCAATTCCAGCGAGAACCTTTGATTGAAGATCTCAATTGAATTTCAGCAGCAACAATCAATCAAGTAACAAAGAGAATGATAGGGTTTGTGACGTCAGGGAGGAAAAGGGGGAGTTTCAACTCAACGCTCTGCAGTTCCTCTAAATTTGATGTAAAGATGAAAATTAACCCTAACAGAGTATTTATAGGAAAATACTAATAACCCTAATTAATTAACTAATGAACCTAATTAACTAACGGGCTGGACTTACTATGTAAAGTAAGTCCACACCATTATTAATAAATAATGCTAAAAATAGAAATCAGTCTTAATAATAAATAGTTTATGTGAACGACGTCGGAAAGGTATCCGACGGAGGCTAAGACGCATCACACGGAGTATCGGCGACAGATACTAATAAGCTCAATGATGGTGGTTGCTCCGGTTTAGAAGCGAAGCCTCCAGTGATAATGGACGCGGTAGCTCTTGCGATCGCCTTGGCTCTCGCTCTAGTCATTGGTCCGTCAGAACGGACATTCATGGCTTCCTCCTCTTCGTGTACGGACAATGAGGGAGGTTGGGACATATCACTCCCTCGTCGCCGTTCTGTGGCGCCGATTGGGACGAGCCGAAGAGGATTTACTGCTTATGAATCTGAGACCTCGAAGCGCCTTTCGGTCCCATCTGAATCTAGGGTTTTGGATTCGATAGGGCGCCAACGAAGGCGGGGACGTCGCCTGAGAAGTTGTCGGAGAGACCAAGGTTGCGGAGAGAGGCGGGGGAGAGCCTGTGATGGTCGCCGGGGATGGGGCTGACGAAGTAGTTGCCGGAGAGGTTGAGGAATGGAACTTGAATTGGACTCTAAAGCTAATAGCATAGCTACCTGTAATCCAAAGATTTCAAACCTTTTTAAGAACGATGAATTAGTTTTGATGATTTGTTTCCTCTTCTGTAATGTCTCTGCCTATCTATTTCCCGCTTGCACAAGTTTCTTTGCTTCGATGAGGATTTCTTTTGCTTTCTTTGATCAGATTCCAGTATTAGTTTGGTAATGGAAGATTTGGGGTTGTTCGCTATGATCATTTGTTAATGGAGGATCAATCAATTTACTTGGATGAAAATCGATACTGTCATTTTTTCCTATTTTTATTCAATAAATGTAAAAACACATCTCCATTGTGGCGGACTCCGGTTGCTTCTAGGGTTGGTCATGGTGGCGGACTGGTGGTATCGTAAGTTAGCCTTTTTTTGTAACAACTTGGCTTTATGCTACCGATCTATCCATTTACCAATTCAAACTATAAAAATATGGTCATATACACTGTCATCACTATAAAAACAGGGTCATAGACACTATAATCAAAGAAAAAACTAGGACAAGGGAAGCACAAATTAACCCTATACGGCTAATGAGAAGTCAAAATACAAGTGTTATCAGTTATCCTTTAATATATGAATGAGCAAGAGCCTAAGAGGCGATGTAACCAAAATAAAAACAAGGTCAAAGACATTGTCACCACTATGAAAAAAGGATAATAGACACTGTAACCAAAATAAAAACAGGGTCATATACACTGTCATCACTATGAAAAAAGGGTCATAGACGCTGTAATCAAAATAAAAACAGGGTGTCACCACTATAAAAAAAGGGTAAAAGACACTTTCATCATTATAAAAACATAGTTATAGACACTGTAAAAAAATACAAAACAGGGTCATGGATAATGTAACCAAAAGAAAACCCTAGGACAAGAGAAGCACAAACCCTAAAATGCTAATGAGAAGTCAAAATACATGTGGTGACAGTTCTTCTCTAATTTCTAATTTCGAGTTTTCAAGATTTTTTTAAAGTAGTGTCACCACAATAAAAAAAAAATTAAAAATGTAACTACTAAACCAAAATACATGTGGTGACAGTTCTCCTATAACATATGAATGGTTAAGAGGGTCATATATGCTGTAAGCAAAATAAAAATAGGATCATAGACACTGTAACCACTATAAAAACAGGGTCATAGACACTGTAATCAAAAGGAAAACCCTATAGACGCTGTAACCAAAATAAAAACAGCTTTATAGACATTGTCTCCACTATGAAAAAAGTTTCATAGACACTGTAATCAAAGAAAAACCCTAGGAAAAGGGAAGCACAAACCCTATAGGGGCTAATGAGAAGCCAAAATACATGTGGTGACAGTTCTTCTCTAATAAATGAATGAGTAAGGGGGTCATAGACGTTGTAATCAAAGAAAAACCCTAGGACAAAGGGACACACAAACCCTATAGGGGCTAATGAGAAACCAAAATACATGTGATGACAGTTCTTCTATAATTTCTTATTTCTAGGTTTCTAGATTTTTTTAAAGTAGTGTCACCACAACAAAAAAAAATAAAAAATGTAACTATTGTTGTCACCACTATAAAAATAAAGTCATAGGTACTGTCACCACTATAAACACATGGTCATAGACACTGTAATCAAAGGGAAATCATATGATAAGGGAAGCACAAACCCTATAGGGGCTAATGAGAAGCCGATATTCATGTGGTGACAATTCTCCTCTAATATATGAATGGGTAAGAGATCCATAGACGCTGTAATCAAAATCGAATCAGAGTCCTAGACACTGTAACCAAAGGAAAAACCTAGGACGAGGGAGCACAAACCCTATAGAGGCTAATAAGAAGCAAAAATATAAGTGGTGACAGTTCTCCTCTATTATATGAATAGTTAAGAGCCGAAGAGGGTCATAGAAAATGTAACCAAAATAAAATAAAGGTCATAGACACTGTCACCACTATGAAAAAAGGGTCATAGACACTGTAATCAAAGGAAAACCCTAGAAAATGGGAAGCAAAAACCGTATAGGGGCTAATGAAAAGTCAAAATGCATGTGATGACAGTTCTTCTCTAATTCCTAGTTTTCTAGATTTTTTTAAAGTAGTGTCACCACAATTAAAAAAATTAAAAATGTAACTACTGTTGTTACCATAATAAAAATAAAGTCATAGATACTGTCACCACTATAAAAACATGGTCATAGGCACTGTAATCAAAGAGAAATCATATGATAAGGAAAGCACAACCCCTATAGGGGCTAATGAGAAGCCAAACTAAATGTGGTGACAGTTCTCCTATAATATATGAATAGATAAGAGGGTCGTAGACACTGTAATCAAAATAAAAACATTGTCATAGCCATTGTCACCACTATAAAAACAAAGTCACAGACACTGTAATAAAAAAGAAAACCCTATATCTACTGTAACCAAAATAAAAACAGCTTTATAGACACTGTCACCACTATGAAAAAAGGGTCATAGACACTGTAATCAAATAAAAACCTTAGGAAAAGGGAAGTACAAACCCTATAGGGGCTAATGAGAAGCCGATATTCATGTGGTGACAGTTCTCCTCTAATATATGAATGGGTAAGATGGACACAGACGCTGTAACCACTGTTAAAACAGGGTCATAGACCCTGTAATCATTATAAAAAAAAGGGACAAAAACATTGTAACCACTATTAAGATAAGGTCAAAGACACTTGTAACCAAAAGGAAAATCCTATGATTAGGAAAGCACAAACCCTAAAGGGGATAATGAGAAGCCAAAAGAACATGTGATGTACAGTATGGTTTAGGGTTTAGGGCCAAGGCCCAAAACCCTAAACCCTAAAATGTTAAGTACAGTACGTCGTTAAGAGATGATTGCTGTCACCAAAGGGAAAACCCTAGGACAAGGTAAGCACAAACCCTAAAGAGGCTAATGAGAAGCCAAAAGACATTAGGTGGACAGTTCTCCTTCAAAATATGAATGGGTAAGAGAGTCATAGACATTGTCACCACTATGAAAATAGTAGAACAGACACTGTCACCACTATAAAAACCGGGTTATAGCCACTGTCACCACTATAAAAACAAGGTCATAGACAATGTAACTAAAGGAAAACCGTAGGACAAGGGAAGCACCAACCCTATAGGGGCTAATGAGAAGCCAAAATACATGTGGTGATAGTTTTCTAATATATGAACGAGTAAGAGGGTCATAGCCGCTGTAACAAAAATAAAAACAAGGTCATAGACACTGTAATCAAAATAAAAACAGGGTCATAGACACTGTCACCGCTATAAAACTGGGTCATAGACACTGTAACCAAAGGAAAACCATATGACAAGGGAAGCACAAACCCTAAAGGGGCTAATGAGAAGCCAAAATACATGTGGTGATAGTCTTCTCTAAATTCTAATGTCTAGTTTTCTAGATTTTTTTAAAGTAGTGTCACCACAATAAAAATAAAATAAAAATGTAACTACTGTTGCCACCACTATAAAACTAAAGTCATAGATACTGTCATCACTATAAAAATATGGTCATAAACACTGTAATCAAAGGCAAATCATATGACAAGGGAAGCACAAACCCTATAGGGGCTAATGAGAAGTCAAAATAAAAGTGGTGACAGTTCTCCTCTAATATATGAATTGGTAAGAGGGTCAAAGACGTTGTAAGAAAAATAAAATAGGGTCATAGACACTGTCACCACTATAAAAACAGGGTCATAGACACTGTAATTAAAAGGAAAAACCTATAGACGCTGTAACCAAAATAAAAAGAGTTTTATAGACATTGTCACCACTATGAAGAAGGGTCATAGACACTGTAATCAAAGGAAAACCCTAGAAAATGGGAAGCACAAACTCTATAGGGGCTAATGAGAAGTCAAAATGCATGTGATGACAGTTCTTCTCTAATTCCTAGTTTTCTAGATTTTTTTAAAGTAGTGTCACAACATTTTAAAAAAATTAAAAATGTAACTACTGTTGTTACCATAATAAAAATAAAGTCATAGATACTGTCACCACTATAAAAACATGGTCATAGGCACTGTAATCAAAGAGAAATCATATGATAAGGAAAGCACAACCCCTATAGGGGCTAATGAGAAGCCAAACTAAATGTGGTGACAGTTCTTCTATAATATATGAATAGGTAAGAGGGTCGTAGACACTGTAATCAAAATAAAAACATTATCATAGCCATTGTCACCACTATAAAAACAAAGTCATAGACACTGTAATAAAAAAGAAAACCCTATATCTACTGTAACCAAAATAAAAACAGCTTTATAGACACTGTCACCACTATGAAAAAAGGGTTATAGACACTGTAATAAAAGAAAAACCTTAGGAAAAGGGAAATACAAACCCTATAGGGGCTAATGAGAAGCCGATATTCATGTGGTGACAGTTCTCCTCTAATATATGAATGGGTAAGATGGACACAGACGCTGTAACCACTGTTAAAACAGGGTCATAGACCCTGTAATCACTATAAAAAAAAGGGACAAAAACATTGTATTCACTATTAAGATATGGTCAAAGACACTTGTAACCAAAAGGAAAATCCTATGATTAGGGAAGCACAAACCCTAAAGGGGCTAATGAGAAGCCAAAAGAACATGTGATGTACAGTGTGGTTTAGGGTTAAGTATTTAGGGTTTAGGGCCAAGGCCCTAAACCCTAAATCCTAAACCCTAAACCCTAAAATGTTAAGTACAGTACGTCGTTAAGAGATGATTGCTGTCACCAAATGGAAAACCCTAGGACAAGGTAAGCACAAACCCTAAAGAGGCTAATGAGAAGCCAAAAGACATTAGGTGGACAGTTCTCCTTCAAAATATGAATGGGTAAAAGAGTCACAGACATTGTCACCACTATGAAAACAAGATAATAGACACTGTCACCACTATAAAATAAAGGTCATAGACACTGTTACCACTATGAAAAAAGGGTCATAGACACTGTAATCAAAGGAAAACCCTAGAAAATGGGAAGCACAAACCCTATAGGGGCTAATGAGAAGTCAAAATGCATGTGATGACAGTTCTTCTCTAATTACTAGTTTTCTAGATTTTTTTAAAGTAGTGTCACCACAATTAAAAAAATTAAAAATGTAACTATTGTTGTTACCTATGTTACATGGAAACGGAAACGGAAACCGGAAGGGAAACGGAAACGGAAACGGGAAAACGGCAATCCAAATTTTATAGGAAAAGGAAACGTCGAGGAAACGACAATATGAATTATATGTTCATTTAAAGGGATAAATAAGAGCAATAAACATATCACCAAGTTATACACATAGAATGCAACATTAGGCTACAAATTGAAATGTTCAATAATGTGATATACAATGTCCTTTACTTTATCAGCTGCAGATCGAGTCGGTTTGTTGGCTTTGTTGAACGCTATGACTTCCGCTAGGACCACTACTCGCATTTGAGGACGACTTAGTTAGCGGAGAGGGAGAGAGCACTGAGCAAGTGAGAGTTTTACTAGAGAGCACACCGAGCATAGAGAGAGAGGGTCGTCGGAAGGGAGGAGAGGAGGGAAGACAAAAAATGGGAGAGAAGGAGGTGGCAAGGTTAGAGGGAAATGAGAGTTTCAGACGGGATGAAGCGGAAACATGTTTTAGAGTTTGGTTGTTTATTTTTTTTCAATTATAAAATTAGTGGAAACGCCATCTAGAAAAGGCAGAAACGTTTCTGACCAAGCGGAAACGGTCAAGGTTTCTGACTTTTCTGGTCAACGAAACGGTCAAAGTTTCTGACCTCTCAGAAACGTTTCTGAGGTGTTTCCGCGGAGTTTCAGAGTTTCTCCATATTCAGAAACGGGAAACCGCTATGAGTTGGAGTTTCGGGGTATCATAGGTTGTTACCATAATAAAAATAAAGTCATAGATACTGTCACCACTATAAAAACATGGTCATAGGCACCGTAATCAAAGAGAAATCATATGATAAGGAAAGCACAACCCCTATAGGGGCTAATGAGAAGCCAAACTAAATGTGGTGACAGTTCTCCTATAATATATGAATAGATAAGAGGGTCGTAGACACTGTAATCAAAATAAAAACATTGTCATAGCCATTGTCACCGCTATAAAAACAAAGTCACAGACACTGTAATAAAAAAGGAAAACCCTATATCTACTGTAACCAAAATAAAAACAGCTTTATAGACACTGTCACCACTATGAAAAAAGGGTCATAGACACTGTAATCAAATAAAAACCTTAGGAAAAGGGAAGTACAAACCCTATAGGGGCTAATGAGAAGCCGATATTCATGTGGTGACAGTTCTCCTCTAATATATGAATGGGTAAGATGGACACAGACGCTGTAACCACTGTTAAAACAGGGTCATAGACCCTGTAATCATTATAAAAAAAAGGGACAAAAACATTGTAACCACTATTAAGATAAGGTCAAAGACACTTGTAACCAAAAGGAAAATCCTATGATTAGGAAAGCACAAACCCTAAAGGGGATAATGAGAAGCCAAAAGAACATGTGATGTACAGTATGGTTTAGGGTTTAGGGCCAAGGCCCAAAACCCTAAACCCTAAAATGTTAAGTACAGTACGTCGTTAAGAGATGATTGCTGTCACCAAAGGGAAAACCCTAGGACAAGGTAAGCACAAACCCTAAAGAGGCTAATGAGAAGCCAAAAGACATTAGGTGGACAGTTCTCCTTCAAAATATGAATGGGTAAGAGAGTCATAGACATTGTCACCACTATGAAAATAGTAGAACAGACACTGTCACCACTATAAAAACCGGGTTATAGCCACTGTCACCACTATAAAAACAAGGTCATAGACAATGTAACTAAAGGAAAACCGTAGGACAAGGGAAGCACCAACCCTATAGGGGCTAATGAGAAGCCAAAATACATGTGGTGATAGTTTTCTAATATATGAACGAGTAAGAGGGTCATAGCCGCTGTAACAAAAATAAAAACAAGGTCATAGACACTGTAATCAAAATAAAAACAGGGTCATAGACACTGTCACCGCTATAAAACTGGGTCATAGACACTGTAACCAAAGGAAAACCATATGACAAGGGAAGCACAAACCCTAAAGGGGCTAATGAGAAGCCAAAATACATGTGGTGATAGTCTTCTCTAAATTCTAATGTCTAGTTTTCTAGATTTTTTTAAAGTAGTGTCACCACAATAAAAATAAAATAAAAATGTAACTACTGTTGCCACCACTATAAAACTAAAGTCATAGATACTGTCATCACTATAAAAATATGGTCATAAACACTGTAATCAAAGGCAAATCATATGACAAGGGAAGCACAAACCCTATAGGGGCTAATGAGAAGTCAAAATAAAAGTGGTGACAGTTCTCCTCTAATATATGAATTGGTAAGAGGGTCAAAGACGTTGTAAGAAAAATAAAATAGGGTCATAGACACTGTCACCACTATAAAAACAGGGTCATAGACACTGTAATTAAAAGGAAAAACCTATAGACGCTGTAACCAAAATAAAAAGAGTTTTATAGACATTGTCACCACTATGAAGAAGGGTCATAGACACTGTAATCAAAGGAAAACCCTAGAAAATGGGAAGCACAAACTCTATAGGGGCTAATGAGAAGTCAAAATGCATGTGATGACAGTTCTTCTCTAATTCCTAGTTTTCTAGATTTTTTTAAAGTAGTGTCACAACATTTTAAAAAAATTAAAAATGTAACTACTGTTGTTACCATAATAAAAATAAAGTCATAGATACTGTCACCACTATAAAAACATGGTCATAGGCACTGTAATCAAAGAGAAATCATATGATAAGGAAAGCACAACCCCTATAGGGGCTAATGAGAAGCCAAACTAAATGTGGTGACAGTTCTTCTATAATATATGAATAGGTAAGAGGGTCGTAGACACTGTAATCAAAATAAAAACATTATCATAGCCATTGTCACCACTATAAAAACAAAGTCATAGACACTGTAATAAAAAAGAAAACCCTATATCTACTGTAACCAAAATAAAAACAGCTTTATAGACACTGTCACCACTATGAAAAAAGGGTTATAGACACTGTAATAAAAGAAAAACCTTAGGAAAAGGGAAATACAAACCCTATAGGGGCTAATGAGAAGCCGATATTCATGTGGTGACAGTTCTCCTCTAATATATGAATGGGTAAGATGGACACAGACGCTGTAACCACTGTTAAAACAGGGTCATAGACCCTGTAATCACTATAAAAAAAAGGGACAAAAACATTGTATTCACTATTAAGATATGGTCAAAGACACTTGTAACCAAAAGGAAAATCCTATGATTAGGGAAGCACAAACCCTAAAGGGGCTAATGAGAAGCCAAAAGAACATGTGATGTACAGTGTGGTTTAGGGTTAAGTATTTAGGGTTTAGGGCCAAGGCCCTAAACCCTAAATCCTAAACCCTAAACCCTAAAATGTTAAGTACAGTACGTCGTTAAGAGATGATTGCTGTCACCAAATGGAAAACCCTAGGACAAGGTAAGCACAAACCCTAAAGAGGCTAATGAGAAGCCAAAAGACATTAGGTGGACAGTTCTCCTTCAAAATATGAATGGGTAAAAGAGTCACAGACATTGTCACCACTATGAAAACAAGATAATAGACACTGTCACCACTATAAAATAAAGGTCATAGACACTGTTACCACTATGAAAAAAGGGTCATAGACACTGTAATCAAAGGAAAACCCTAGAAAATGGGAAGCACAAACCCTATAGGGGCTAATGAGAAGTCAAAATGCATGTGATGACAGTTCTTCTCTAATTACTAGTTTTCTAGATTTTTTTAAAGTAGTGTCACCACAATTAAAAAAATTAAAAATGTAACTATTGTTGTTACCTATGTTACATGGAAACGGAAACGGAAACCGGAAGGGAAACGGAAACGGAAACGGGAAAACGGCAATCCAAATTTTATAGGAAAAGGAAACGTCGAGGAAACGACAATATGAATTATATGTTCATTTAAAGGGATAAATAAGAGCAATAAACATATCACCAAGTTATACACATAGAATGCAACATTAGGCTACAAATTGAAATGTTCAATAATGTGATATACAATGTCCTTTACTTTATCAGCTGCAGATCGAGTCGGTTTGTTGGCTTTGTTGAACGCTATGACTTCCGCTAGGACCACTACTCGCATTTGAGGACGACTTAGTTAGCGGAGAGGGAGAGAGCACTGAGCAAGTGAGAGTTTTACTAGAGAGCACACCGAGCATAGAGAGAGAGGGTCGTCGGAAGGGAGGAGAGGAGGGAAGACAAAAAATGGGAGAGAAGGAGGTGGCAAGGTTAGAGGGAAATGAGAGTTTCAGACGGGATGAAGCGGAAACATGTTTTAGAGTTTGGTTGTTTATTTTTTTTCAATTATAAAATTAGTGGAAACGCCATCTAGAAAAGGCAGAAACGTTTCTGACCAAGCGGAAACGGTCAAGGTTTCTGACTTTTCTGGTCAACGAAACGGTCAAAGTTTCTGACCTCTCAGAAACGTTTCTGAGGTGTTTCCGCGGAGTTTCAGAGTTTCTCCATATTCAGAAACGGGAAACCGCTATGAGTTGGAGTTTCGGGGTATCATAGGTTGTTACCATAATAAAAATAAAGTCATAGATACTGTCACCACTATAAAAACATGGTCATAGGCACCGTAATCAAAGAGAAATCATATGATAAGGAAAGCACAACCCCTATAGGGGCTAATGAGAAGCCAAACTAAATGTGGTGACAGTTCTCCTATAATATATGAATAGATAAGAGGGTCGTAGACACTGTAATCAAAATAAAAACATTGTCATAGCCATTGTCACCGCTATAAAAACAAAGTCACAGACACTGTAATAAAAAAGGAAAACCCTATATCTACTGTAACCAAAATAAAAACAGCTTTATAGACACTGTCACCACTATGAAAAAAGGGTCATAGACACTGTAATCAAATAAAAACCTTAGGAAAAGGGAAGTACAAACCCTATAGGGGCTAATGAGAAGCCGATATTCATGTGGTGACAGTTCTCCTCTAATATATGAATGGGTAAGATGGACACAAACGCTGTAACCACTGTTAAAACAGGGTCATAGACCCTGTAATCACTATAAAAAAAAGGGACAAAAACATTGTAACCACTATTAAGATGAGGTCAAAGACACTTGTAACCAAAAGGAAAATCCTATGATTAGGAAAGCACAAACCCTAAAGGGGATAATGAGAAGCCAAAAGAACATGTGATGTACAGTATGGTTTAGGGTTTAGGGTTAAGTATTTAGGGTTTAGGGCCAAGGCCCTAAACCCTAAACCCTAAAATGTTAAGTACAGTACGTCGTTAAGAGATGATTGCTGTCACCAAAGGGAAAACCCTAGGACAAGGTAAGCACAAACCCTAAAGAGGCTAATGAGAAGCCAAAAGACATTAGGTGGACAGTTCTCCTTCAAAATATGAATGGGTAAGAGAGTCATAGACATTGTCACCACTATGAAAATAGTAGAACAGACACTGTCACCACTATAAAAACCGGGTTATAGCCACTGTCACCACTATAAAAACAAGGTCATAGACAATGTAACTAAAGGAAAACCGTAGGACAAGGGAAGCACCAACCCTATAGGGGCTAATGAGAAGCCAAAATACATGTGGTGATAGTTTTCTAATATATGAATGAGTAAGAGGGTCATAGCCGCTGTAACAAAAATAAAAAAAAGGTCATAGACACTGTAATCAAAATAAAAACAGGGTCATAGACACTGTCACCGCTATAAAACTGGGTCATAGACACTGTAACCAAAGGAAAACCATATGACAAGGGAAGCACAAACCCTAAAGGGGCTAATGAGAAGCCAAAATACATGTGGTGATAGTCTTCTCTAAATTCTAATGTATAGTTTTCTAGATTTTTTTAAAGTAGTGTCACCACAATAAAAATAAAATAAAAATGTAACTACTGTTGCCACCACTATAAAAATAAAGTCATAGATACTGTCATCACTATAAAAATATGGTCATAAACACTTTAATCAAAGGGAAATCATATGACAAGGGAAGCACAAACCCTATAGGGGCTAATGAGAAGTCAAAATAAACGTGCAAGTCGGCTTCTTGGCATCGCCCCCAAGGTTACACAACGTCCTTCAAAAGCGTGCACTCGCAAAGAAGGTTTGGAACTTACAGGAACTCATAACGTTTTTCTGTTGAGGAAGAAGATGAAGACTTCCATCTCCCTTTTGGAAAACTGAAGACCAGGTTTTTAGGGAACTGAACGTGGGTGAGGAAACGCTCCCACTATCCCTAAAAATCAGCTAGTCAAAAAATAAATCAGTTAACTATAAAAGATGAATTTATAAAAATATTATTTTGTAAATTAATTATAAACCCGCACAAAATTCATCTTTATAAACCATCTTCCAAAAGTACTCCACAATCAATGTGGGATGAGAGAAAACTCAAGCCTTTAATAAAAACCGTTTGTTCAAGCATTATTTCCAACAATTCCCCACAAATGCGAGAAACTAGGGTTTAAATAACTTTGAAAACAACATTCTGAGCTGGTTTTTATGGAAGAGATACTTAAATGTTGGTGAACAAGTCTTGAACCAATACATAGTGAAGTTGAGTGCCTCCCTCGTCATAAAAGTGAACAAGTCTTGAACTACTAGACTTGAGAGGCGATCTCAACATCACATACCTCAACCATGATCCTGGTAGTTCCGCGATAAGATCCTCAAATTTCTAAGTGGTCATCTCATACCTTGGGTGCTAAAGAGTGCTCTAGGAAGACCACCCTAGTCTTCCATAGAAGGTGACCAACCCCTTCACACTCTCGTAGGTAGCTCCATCAAGTCTATCTCACATAGACCACCCATATTAGGGCTATAGAACCATTAAGAGCATTACGTTCATCCTCTTCCATATTCGGTGAATCCATCAAGTCCTTCTCAATAGGACCACCCAACTCTGGGCTATGGACTCATTAAGAGTACATGACTCAACCTTTCTCAATACCCCTGTCATGGGAATGAGAAGTGGTGTATCTCTCCTCATATGAGTTTGAGTCTCATTCCCTTAGACAAATCAAGGACTAGTCTCATGTTCCGTCCTTTTGTCAACAGACAATCAAGTTCCTCTCGGGCCTCACATTCGCCAAATACATGACACCATTCGCAATCAGCTATCTCATAGCTTCATATCAAATCTACGCGTGTCTCTTCTTGCCAATTTATGCATTGCTACTAGCTACACACAAAGCAAATGTGAGTCACAATGTAGAGAATTAGATAGAGCTTCATGCCCCCACAAAGGTAAGAAAGCCAGAAACATTCTCAACCACTCAATATCTTGTCCAGCTAAATCTAAAACTATGATCTCATATTTCATACTCGATCTAGCAAACATGATAATTTTGATGATTTTCACAACATAGCATCACCACATAATGTCAAAACAAAACCACTAGTGGAGCTATAACATCATCATAATTAGAATGTTCGATCAATACTGGCATAACGATAAAGTTATCAAACCTTCTCAACATTTCTCTACATAATGGAATGAAGCAATTTTCCTTTTCTAGTTTCTTTAACACTTAGAAACACATTAACTTCACCCACATCTTTCATTTCAAAGCGAGAGGAAATAAACTTTTTAGTTTCATTTATCATATGCATGTTAGTGCCAAATATCATCTCATATCCACATAAAGGCACATACCTAATGTAACACATCTTGGCATAAAAACTGCATTATAAACACAAAACCAAAACATCAACACATGCAGTTTGGTAAAATCCTCATAACATTTCAAATATTCTTGGTTAAAGCCATATATTGATTTCTTAAGTGAACACAAAATTCTCTTTTCTTGGAACCACATCCCCGTAGGCTGTTCTACATATCTCTTTCTCTAGACCGTCATTTAAACCACAGTTTAACATCTATTGATGCACTGTTGATTTATAATTAAATGTTAAAGCAAATAATAAATGTAAATGACAATCATAATCATTTGAGAATATGCATTAAAGAAATCAATTTCATATTTTTATGAATCCTTTAACCACTAGTCTTGCCTTGAACCTTATAATAGAACCATCTGTTCTAAAATTCCTGTTTAGGATCCATTTACACTTAATGGTTTTGATACCTCTAGGCAAGTCAACTAGTTCCCAAGAAGGGATACACATAATAGTTTACATTTTACTGTCTATAGCATCTTTTAGAAGAAACTAGCATAAGTTGAACTCATAACCTCTTTATGTATTTGAAGTTCATCTTCTAACTTAAGAACATAAATAAGAGGTACATCACATTGATTCACATATACGAGTTCATCCAACAGAGTTTTCTCAAACTTAAACTCACATCTAGTTTCAATTATATGTCTATTACTCCTCTAAGCTCATTAGATTCATCCTCATCATTTGAATCAAGTAAAGACAAAGATATAGACATAAGCACACATACAAGAATACTATTATGATTTTACTTAAATGAAACATATGCTAAAAAACTTAGCAACATGATATTCACACACATTTCTATCATGCAAACCTATACGCTCACAAGCAATAAAATTGTTCTCATCATAACCAACAAGAATAACATCAACCATATTAGATCCAACATCATCTCGTTTAAAGACATATACAACCACTTAGTCAAACACCCCCACATTTCTCATATACACTAGATAGATCGACTCTAAGTCGATCATTTCCAAACCTTATGTGGGGTTTTGTCTAACTTCTCATGTGGCATCTTACTTCCTACCCTTATCGGATCTAAATCATTTTTGGTTCTATTCAAGTTGGTTTTATATCTCATATGTATATATCAAGAACAATTCTTCCTACTACATCTTTGATATTTAGCCAATGCATGCAACTTGGTATATTTAAAGATCATCAACTTAACGTGATATATATAACACCTTTACCACACTTGCTTTTAGAGTTTAACAATAAAGTAACTCAAACAATCTAGCTAGTGGTCCTCTCAATTACAGATTAAAAAGGTATTTAGCATGATTATGCACATATCACATATATTTTGATTAGCAAAACCAAGTTAAAGAATGATATGATATATATCAATAAAAACTTAGTTGAGCTTACCTTGTCTGCATTGGTATATAAGTAGACTTACTTATTCATAACTTGAATTGGTTCAACGTAAGGTCATGTCATCACATGTCACTTGACCTAGAAGTAGAGGCACTAGAGCGTCTCTTAGTCAGATCTAACCAGCCATCTTTCCTCAACCAACCCTAGCAACAAACTTTCGCAATGACATCTCGATACAACTCCATCCACATTTCAAATAGGCTGGCATGAATGTACCCATCAAATGTCCTTTGTAAGACCGAAGTGACAACTCGACTGGTTCATCGACGCAATGCGTTGGGCATCCTGATCTCCTGCCGGCCTCTAGCAATTTGTTCTCCATTTTGACATCCCAGTGCAACTCCGCATACATCGCATCATGTAATCAACCACACATGTTATACTTGATTTATACAAATCATCATGATAGCACAAATTTGAGCAAGTATCATCATGCTTATATAGATTCACCCAATCAAACAACTAAGGATTCAAGCTAAATGAATTTGAGTTTTCTACGTAATGTGGTTGCAGGTCTGCGTTTGTGGCGGCGAACGTCCCCCGGTACAAGGTGATGATGGCGTCCTTGGTCGTCATCTCCGCCGCAGCGGGGAAGATAGGCCCCTGGATCCACGACCTCTGGATCTCCGCATCGCCCCCGAAGCGTCACAGACACCCTCTTCTTCGGCTCCTCCGAAACCCCTGGATCTGCGCCGCAGCGGGGAAGAGGAGCCCATCCACGCCTTCTGAATCCGAGGATTTGCAACCTACTCGGCCTCCGCAATTCGCCGGAGTGGAACTTCTGCTCGGATTTCCTACCTTGCGTTGATTCGCCGGAGAGAACTTTGTCGTCCCAGAAGAGTCCAAACGATCCCTGCCGCCTGAACGAAACCGCGGATCTCTATAATCCCGCCATGGGAGACCTGACCCGTTTCTCTCTCCTCCAATTCTTTAGTCATCAACCGGTAATCACTAACAAACATCAAAAATCGCTTCTAAATTGTTAGTAAAAACCATCAATCGATTCCTAAAATTTATCAAACTCATTGAAAATCAAAGTAGAAAACTCATCTGAAAAACACAAATTGTTGTGGCGTGGTACATATCCGAACCCAATGCCTTAGAAGCGATTTTTCCCTGACCATGGTGCAAGTTGACTTCTTGGCATCGCCCCCCAAGGTTACACAACGTCCTTCAAAAGCGTGCACTCGCAAAGAAGGTTTGGAACTTACAGGAACTCAGAACGTTTTTCTGTGGAGGAAGAAGATGAACACTTCCATCTCCCTTTTGGAAAACTGAAGACTAGGTTTTTAAGGGAACTGAATGTGGGTGAGGAAACGCTCCCACTATCCCTAAAAATCATCTAGTCAAAAAATAAATCAGTTAACTATAAAAGATGAATTTATAAAAATATTATTTTATAAATTAATTATAAACCCGCACAAAATTCATCTTTATAAACCATCTTCCAAAAGTACTCCACAATCAATGTGGGATGAGAGAAAACTCAAGCCTTTAATAAAAACCCTTTGTTCAAGCATTATTTCCAACAATAAGTGCACTCTTTTATTAGAATATTCTATTATATATATATATATATATATATATATATATATATATATATATATATATATATATATATATATATATATATATATATATATATATTGTTTCCTTTCCCAATTTAAATGGTTACCATATTCAATTGAGATGACAATGATTTTAGCATTTAGTTTTTGTGCATTTATTATTACCGTTTACTTTTCTAATCTCCTACAACTACACCACTATAATTATGATGAAGCATATTTCAAATGAATATGGTCCATTGATAAATTTTGAATCCAACGCTCAAAATCATGTTACACGCTCTATTCATCGTTTCACCGGAACCTCACCCTATATATATATATATATATATATATATATATATATATATATATATATATATATATATATATATATATATATATATATATATATATATATATATATATATATGGGAAGCGTTAAGTGTCTGAACTACCATTTTGTCACTGAACTATCATTTTGACTATCTTTGGATGTCAGGATGAAGTCTCTCCGGTTGGGAAAGACTGATTGGGTAATTTATAGTAAGTCATTTATATGACACGTAACTATGCTCCTGCGCCCATTGGTTCAGAAAAGCAAGGTGTTGTAGGGTAAAATGGTTCTCAAGTCTACGTGACTATGAGATGAACACCTTTACAGGTTGAGTGGACAACGCTTTAGAGAAGCTCTCCCTGTAGCACACTGTCATACTAGTGTGTGCTAGTCGACCCTATGAGGTGATAGATTGATCCCATCTCTATCACCGTGTGAGCTAAGATATGTATAAACATGGCAGCCCTTAGTGACTAATGGCTTGGGTTACTAATTGTGGTGGTGATGCGCTACTTTGGTTGTGTTTCGATGGCCATGAGTGATGCGGTCTAAGTGGGACACTTCTGGGAAAGTGGTCACCATTTACATGAAAGTAATGCCAATGCGAAAGGAAGGTATTATGAGTAATCGTTGACGAAAATGGGATTTGCTGGATCCGACAGTTACGTACTGGTGTGAATCGCCATTACAGTTGAACAAAACCGAGAGGGATCCAGTTTTGTGTATCAACTAGTCCGATGAAAGATAATCCTAGGGATGCAGCAATACTTTTCAACTAACGTTGCGACCTAGTCCCCAACGGGATTTTTATGTAGGTGGTATTGCCGGGTCGCACGGCTTATACACGACGAGTATGAGAATGAGTTTTGGAGGAACGTAATCTTTTGTGCGAGTGGGAGATGTTAGAATTATTTGATATAATTCGGACATAATTAAATATACGCCCAAAAGATAAATAACCTAATTTCCGTAATTAGGGAGTTAATTCTTATATGATAAGAATTAAGTCATATTAGGATAAATAATATATATTCATTATATAATTATTTATCCAATAAATAAAAGAGAGAAATAGGAGAGACTGATCTCCCTTAATCTCGAATTGAAACCCTAGAGAGTTTGTTCGTCAGACGTTCTCTCAGGAAAAGAAAACCCACAGAGAACTCTCCTTCGTGGGGAGAGTCTCCTTCCTCTCCAGTGCTCTCCCATGGTGTGTAGGCTGTGAATCGTAGGTTCTCCACTGCTCCCGAATCTCTAACGAGATTTAGGGCTATGGAGATCTACCCGGTGATCAAATTCGAAGGCAAGAAGATTTAGATTCCGCTTTCGCTATTCGAGGTAATCCGTATATCTCTCAAATTCTAACAATAACGATCATGAGGATCAAATTTGGTTTCGATTACAATACATGAATTCTAAATTGAGTAAACAACTAGCTGAAAAACATTACAATATATTGGCACATTTGTTGTTAAATATGTATATGCGCACATACTTCCAAGAACAGGAGCATTTCAAGGTAAAAAGTGATTCAACTAACGGATGGGTCATGGAAATCTCGATTCTGTGAACGCGAACTCAATACCAATATTGGCCAGTGGGGGTCTGAGCGCGTGCTTGTTTGGGCTCAATAAGTGTTGAAAGGAAATGGAGCAAACCAAATTGTTAGAATTTGAGGGATAAACGGATTACCTCGAATAGCGGAAGCGGAATCAAAATCGTCTTGCCTTCGAATTTGATCACCGGATAGATCTCCATAGCACCAAATCTCGTTAGAGATTCGGAAGCAGTGGAGAACCTACGATTCACAGCCTACACACCATGGGAGAGCATTGGAGAGGACGGAGACTCTCTCCACGAAGGAGAGTTCTCTGTGGGTTTCTCTACGTGAGAAGAACGTCTGACGAACAGTCTCTCTCTAGGGTTAGAGATCAGGAAAGAGAAGTCTCTTCTATTTATCTCTTTATTTATTAGGTAAATAAATATATAACCAATATGTATATTATTTATCCTAATATGACTTAATTCTTAATATATATTAATTAACTCCCTAATTACGAAAATTAGGTTATTTATCTTTTGGGCGTATATTTAATTTTGTCCGAATTATATCAAATAATTCTAACATCTCCCACTCGCACAAAAGATCATGTTCCTCCAAAACTCATTCTCATACTCGTCGTGTATAGGCCGTGCGACCCGGCAATACTACCTGCATAAACATCCCGCTAGGGACTAGGTCACAACGTTAGTTGAAAAGTATTGCTGCATCCCTAGGATTATCTTTCATCGAACTAGTTGACAAACAAAACTGGATCCCTCTCAGTTAGGTTCAACTATAATGGCGATTCACAACAGTACATAACTGCCGAATCCAGCAAATCCCATTTTCGTCAACGATTACTCATAATACCTTCCTTTCGCATTGGCATTACTTTCACGTAAATGATGACCACTTTCCCAGAAGTGCCCCACTTAGACCGCATCACTCATGGCCATCGGAACACAACCAAAGTAGCACATCACCACCACAATCAGTAACCCAAGCCGTTAGTCGCTAAGGGTTGCCTTGTTTACATACATCTTAGCTCACACAGTGATAGAGATGGGATCAATCTATCACCTCACAGGGTCGACTAGCACACACTAGTATGACAGTGTGCTACAGGGAGCGCTTCTCTAAAGCGTTGTCCACTCAACCTGTAAAGGTGTTCATCTCATAGTCACGTAGACTTGAGAACCATTTTACCCTACAACACCTTGCTTTTGTGAACCAATGGGCGGAGGAGCATAGTTACAAGTCATATGAATGACTTACTATAAATTACCCATTCAGTCTTTCCCAATCGGAGGGACTTCATCTTGACATCCAAAGACAGTCAAGGCGGCTATCATCTCATTCCGTTCCCATAAGAATTGAGATACCTTACACCTATAGTGACGAACACTTTTAGGAACGATTATTCGTGTGAAAGAACAAACTATGGTTCAGTGACATGTAACATATTTCACGTTTACATCACCAGTTTTCACCACATCAATGACACAGCATATGAGTTAAGACCAAAGTCTCCCACTTGCTAAAAAACTCAAGTCAGAGAGGTGGCTCGCATAACCATCAAGAGTCAAACATATTACGACAACATTGTTCTTGAACAACATCTCTCTGACTAGACAGGGTTTGATCTGAATACCATTTGATCTCCAACATCATTTGGAAATCCTGGTATTGACAAAATGGTCAGTCACAACCCATAGTCATGACATCCGCTCATCATATTTCGCCACAACCAAATTTTGTGTTTTCAGGAGAATCCTTTTTCATAATCTCCTCGGAAGCTACTGATGATGTAAGAACCTCAGCTTCCGTGGTTGAAGGATAAGCAAGATAGTTTCTTGCTAGACATCAACGTCTCTTCTCCTTGGAGATAAGGCCTACGGACTGATGTTGATACATACATCAGTGTCTCCTCCCTTATATCACTAAGATCCGTATCTATGTTTCAACATGGACATAGACATCATCCACCATAACACAATACACAATCTACAAGAGTGCTTTTGCAATCATTTACTGTGTTCAGTGCATAAGACTCGAATCAGTTTGTAAACAAACACATGTTCGCTTGTCTCATCTCAGCATACAACAGAATGCGAGATTGCACTCAGTTTCTCACGTGTTCCTCACTTAATCCACTTCCTACATAAGTCCATTTACACATTTCCATATATGAGAATTACATGCTTAAGATTATACGAAATAACCTCATAGACAACTACCCAATTTCTATGTAACAGATTCACTTGACAATTGTATCAAAGTTTTCATGCTAGAATCACAACATAGTTGGCTATCGGTGTGTCAGCTGCAACATCAGAAAGTTAAACTTTCCAATATGACATACTTACAATGATCCATATTTTGAACACAACGTACAAAACATTTTATCATTGTCATCTAGATGCATGTTTCAATGCTTACATAGGTATGAGTACAAGACTAGTGTCTTTCTCAAAACCTTAGCAGAAACTAATCTAGAAAACGAATTTCCAGAAGTCCTCCCACTGGGAAAAAGTTTGCTATCTAGGTCAACTTGTAAACGGATACAAGCTTTTGTAGCCATTCATCGATATCGGTCTGATTGAACACAATCTAACCAAGTAGAGAGAAGGTTCCAACCTAACTCTCTTGATCTAAGGTATAACTCTCAATGGATCATTCTGCCTATAAAGCTTTAAGAACCCAATTATCTCATTGCTTTATGTCTAGGCAAGATAGAAACCAGTTCAAAACATGGCTTCTTCCATGGACTCATTATCTGTCATCACCTTCTGCTGGTTGTGTCTTAGATCTACCAACAGATCACAGACTCTAAGTGGTGATTCGTGCTATCTCATTTGGATACTTTTGGAGCAACCACATCTAATGTGTTTCTGAGATACCTCGTGTTCAAAACAACTCCCACTCTAAAGTGGTTTCGATATGCTCACAATCGTTCTAGATGAAAATCCTGAACTCAAAACACATTTGTTCAACAAGTTGTGAGCCAAGAACGAAACTTCTTTAGCTCTGAACATTCTCAGGAACACTAGATGACGATTGACCCAGAATATCCTGAATGTTAATGTGGCAAAACAGCTTGTATTACAACTATCATTGGATGATGTAATAACTGAACTACCAGAGGCTATGCTGTGGTTTTATCAATCAAAACTCATCCTAAGTTGTCTTAACAAATGTCTCACAATCATGCTTAAGATTCCCTGAGCTACGAAAACTCATTTTTCTTATCAAATTGCTCTCATCAATCTTAGAAGTTCGCATTTCCAAGATGATTTAAGAATGTGATCATGTACCTAGCCTCATGCCTAGTACACACATCCTACATGTTACCTTTTATCTAGATGGATTTGATGCAACTAAGCAGATAAGGCTAAAATTTTCAAGAACTATCTGTTAAGCTTATTCTATATCTTAAGGTTCACCAAGTGACCCTCAATCATAAGTACATCTCCAGAGATCCTCTTATGCCTTTAGCCTTTAAAATGACACCTCGTGTGCCATTTCCAGGAAGTAACTGACTAAGGATTGTCCAACAAATGAACCACTCCATTAATCATCACAATACGCACTCAGCAGAAACCAATGCTTGGTGCTCAGATTTGACCATTTCGGGCAACTTCAGTCAACAGAGGAATTTAAGACAGAAAAACTTTTTGAATTTCATCTGATTTCTCCATCACTCAATCTGAGAGAAAGCATGGATACATGTTAACCAACAAGCTCACCTTGTATATCAACATCCATTTATACATCCATATTGATCTTAGGAGATCATGAAATTCAAACAGCACAATAGAATTTGTGCTTTAAGCTTCTAAATTTTGTAGAACGCAATCTACAAAAAATGTAGTGATCTGTTACAAGTAACAGATTACCCTCGAAGCCTCAAGAGAAGTGCTTAACGCAATAAGCATCTAATCTATTTGGACAATCCCACTGTGATCATCCTCGACATACCCCAAGGTGTGTCATATCATTTTCAGATAAGGAAACTTCCTCTTCTGACGACTCTGTCTTTTCTCAGGTTCCATTGAACCTATCCTCCCACTCGCTAGTAGAATACCTTTTTTAGAGTATGCATTTCATTTACCCTTCATCACTTTGCAAAGTGGTTAAACTATGCTTCCATAGTGATACTTTTCATGAATTACCAAAATTCAGTGAGGATTAGAAAATACCAAGATTTGAACTTGATATCATCTTATACGATTGGCTTCAGCTAAACTTCGAAGTTCAACACCAATCTTTGGGTATATCATCTGATTTAGTTGCCTAGTGATCAACTTGAACCAAGTAGATCGCAACTTCATCATTTGGACTTAGCAACGACTTACTTATTCCCATTGATTAGATTATGCATAAGTTACAAATCATATTTGCAACTATTATCACAAAAGTGATAAATTTAACCTCTTGTTACTGAAACAAAATCAGCAAACTTATGATCATAACATTGGAACCGAAATCCAATAAGATCTCAAGGCATGTTCCATTACTAGCATCATGACATCACATGGTCTTTGTAAGGAAACTTCAGAAGCCCCTGAAATTTTCAGGAAAGCTAAACCTTTTTTACTACGATACAAATCGATGTAATCTCAGTTCTGCTAACTTCTGATTCAGATCAGTGAAATGAGTATATTACCCGCATATCACCATTGACCAGAAACATGTTACCGTTCATGCACGAAGCACAAACCAACACATATCATCATTTACCATGACCTTCGAAGCAAAAACATACTTATAGCATGCAATCAACTCCGTTAGAACACAGATTCATGACGACATAATCGTCCGTCTGACGATTTCCAAACAATGTATGTTCAAGGTTATCTTTTGAACTGTGCGAGTCAGTCTAAAGATTTGCTCCCACTAGGACCATGTCCCTAAGTGAAACAGAGTATACTAAATGACAATCTTTCTTAGCATGAAAATGCCCTAGAACCATGAAATTCAGTTTTACAACTCTCTTGATCTGAGAAAATTCAAAATGAGCTTTACAAATTAGAAAATAATTTTTAAAGCCTAGGACTCAAGAGTTGAACTCTCATCAAGTCCACCTGCTCATTTTCTAATTTTCAAGGGAACTATATTACTGTTGACGTACCCGAAGTACTCAACATCAGCTCACTTTATTTCTATTTCCAACGTATGGATATACACTAGAACAAATCTAGTCTAATCGAGCAAAGTCAGATAACATGTCTTCATTAGGACTATCGACTTTAAGGATCCTAGACATATAGGTCCTTGCCCCTTAAGAGTTTATTTAGATTTTTTTGGAACTACATTTAAAAACACTATTCAAAATTACTGAACATATTTCATCCATTTAACAAATGAATTACTTGCTCGATTACCTTGCAATCACATTCAAACAAATCAAGTGTCTTTTCATAATTTCAAGTACATCCCCACGTTAGTAGTAAAAACAAGAAATTATTCGCAAGGTTCAGAGATGCATCCCGAATGCTTATCTCTAATACAATCTTTACATAAAAGATTTATTTCTCAGATTTTAATTAACTTACCTAAAGTCAATTTTCCATTTTAAGTTAATAAGTTATACGCAATAACTATCCGTTAACTCAAAATAATTTTAAACAACTAGCGATTGAATTATTTAAATCCGCTCAATTTTCAAGTAAATCGATATTCAACCAAGGTTAAACATCCTTGAAAAACAAATTCTTAGATAAAGAATTTTAGAGAGCTCAGTCCGTATGTGAACGTATCAACATAACTTAGACTCATCATCGCTCGTTATTAGATAAAAGGGCCACGTAGGTCGATATATCATATAACTTTCAAGTTTGTTCGCTTCAATAAAAAATTCAATTAGACACGTAGTCCGAACAAAATTTTTGAGAGCAAACATAACCGAAAAGCTGTTTCAACGGACCTAGTTCACTTAACTTAGTCACAACTTGGTCATATAAAAGCGATGATTCGCGTTCGAACCGAATCGGGCTAAGCCCAACTCATCAAACACAACCCACCATGTCTCGGTCCAGGTCCGAACCCGACCAAGACAACTCCAATGTTCAGTCAAACACGACAAGTCACGTCCAAAACGAATCTGGATAACTAATCGCGTTCAACATATAACAACATGTCCAAATATATATGCTAAGCCAATTTCCCAAAAACAAATTAGGCCCAAACAAATTAGGCCCATCAGCTCATCAAATAAGGAGCCACGCCCAGATGAGTCAAAACATTGACCAAGACCTTGGCTGAGGCCCATAAGCGACCCGAAGGCCCAACCAAGCCAGAGCCTCTAGGTCATAGCAGCCCGGCTCGGCCCGAAGCCAAACCCGACCCAGCCCGATGAAGCTCCAGCCACCATGGCAAGCTCGGACCCGGATTTAGATCGCCGGCGACTTCTACAGGCGGTGGCGCCAGACGCCGCCAGCGCCCTCGAAGGACGGGCAACATCACAGGCGCCGCCTGGCCCTAACGTCGCATCTGGCCATCTTCTCCACCTCCCACTGGCCATGGCTGCGAGTTCGAAGCTCCCTCTATCTCCGCCTCCTTCTGTCACAGCCAATGATGGTGGCACTGCCGCCTCCAAGTGCTCCGATGAGGAAAGCGGTGGCAAGCAAGCACCGCCAAACATTAGACTTCTGGCGAGGAGCACGAAGCTCCCTTCCATCGCAACCCACAAAAAACCAAAAAAACTCAATTTTCTTGAGGGTTCTTGCAGATTCAAGGAGGAGGATCTCAAATCCATCATCTTTCTCCACCATTTCGAACAACAAGCCTTCAAATTTCAGATCTAGGTTCACTATTCACGAAGAATAAAACCCAAACAAAACAATCTGAAATCTCGGCCTTCTCCGATGAAATCGACCATGAAGTCCGCCATTGAAGCCTCATAGATCACACTCACCATCAAAGCAAGCAAGATCGAGCCTCAATCGATTCGGATTCAAGCCACAAAGTCTCGAATAGCCGGATCTTGGGAACCCTTTGCTAGAAATCGAGAAGAAGAAGAGCTCTCCTTACTCCTTGTCGTCGACGACTCTAGGCGGTGGCGCCGTTGCCTCCAAGCGCTCCGACAAGGAGGACGGTGGTAAGCCCGACGTCGCCATGCCCTAAGCCTGGCCAGGAGATCCCGATCGAGGTGCACGAAGCCCCAATTTCAAGCCCTGGATTTCGACTCAAACAAGCACACATCATATCGAAAACAAAACTAATCGACACGAGCATGCTTGAATAAATAGCAGAAATTCATGGAGAAAAGAAGCACAGAGAGGGAAAGATCAAAGGCGAAGAGCTAGAGGTTGAAGAAGAACTAGGCATATGGGTATCGGCTCAACCATAAAAACAGCATATAATTTCCACAAAAACACACAGTAACCTAGTTCATCAACAAGAACACGACAAAACAAGGAAAAATTGGACTTTTCGATTGAATTTAGTTCTAAGAACCTAATTCATGCTGTTATTCAATCCGATTGAACAAATTCAAAGGCAATTTGAGCCTAAAGCTTTGATACCAATGTTAGAATTTGAGTGATAAACGGATTACCTCCAATAGCGGAAGCGGAATCAAGATCGTCTTGCCTTCGAATTTGATCACCGGGTAGATCTCCATATCACCAAATCTCGTTAGAGATTCGGAAGCAGTGGAGAACCTACGATTCACAGCCTACACACCATGGGAGAGCATTGGAGAGGAAGGAGACTCTCTCCATGAAGGAGAGTTCTCTGTGGGTTTCTCTACGTGAGAAGAACGTCTGACTAACAATCTCTCTCTAGGGTTAGAGATCAGGAGAGAGGAGTCTCTCCTATTTATCTCTTTATTTATTAGGTAAATAAATATATAACGAATATATATATATTATTTATCCTAATATGACTCAATTCTTAACGTATAAGAATTAACTCTCTAATTACGGAAATTAGGTTATTTATCTTTTGGGCGTATATTTAATTTTGTCCGAATTATATCAAATAATTCTAACACAAACAATTAGATCCCAATAGGTTTGCTGTCATGGGATTTGGAGGCATAGGGAACGTCGCTCAGCACATGGTCATCAGTGCATATGTGAACAGAAACCACCTCCGAAGATAGGTCCGAATCCGCGAAATAACATATTGAACACCCCTGGTACTCCTCCTAAATCATCCTCATTTTTATATTCCTTCAGAATTATGCATGAAAGGATGTAGGCTTAGGAAACGGTATGATTTGCTCCAAATCGCGAAGGAAGAGTTTTACTGGTCCAGTAATAAATCAGGCTGTTCATTCGCGAATAAAAAGCCGAAAAGAGGATGCAATTCATGAACCGGTTTGTTCATGACGGAATAAACTGGCGGTTGTAAGATCTTATGGAGTACGATCACTTGTGCTCGAAATTGTTGGCATCTTCGCGAAAGATCGAGTCCTCGTGCGCTCAGTTGTAGCGCGGGACTCATCTGTGAGACAAACTGTCAAAATCGCGAAACCTTGAAAGCCCTTGTTGCCCGCAAACTCGCTATTGCTAGGAACAACGACGTTGCTGGCAGCCTTCGCCTCGCCGAGATCGCGGACATTCACAAGCAGAGTAGCTAACTATCGCAAGCGATCTCACCAGTGTCGGCACATTCGTACGGGACTCCTCGGTTGAGAAAGAATCCACTCGCTGCTCGCAAGGAACGCACGTGATGAAGAAATGCGAGCATCTGTTTGCTTGCCAAAGTACCACTCGCGAGGAAGCCGTATGAGTTGATCTGGGAGGTCCCTAGCAGATTTGGATCGCGATAAGTCAATCTCTGGTCCATCAAAGGTTTCTTCTTCGCGATCGAAAGAATCGAATTCGAGCCGTTAGCCTATCACTAAGGCTCTTTGTCCAGCTCGTGAGGTGGTAGACGGGCTTCGAGATCGCGTAGTTTAAGCTTGGTAAGGCATAACTTATATATACATATTGAAATTTGTATTACTATCATGACTAATCATCGATCAAGGGTTAGAAGAATATCCAAAATAGGAATCTAAGGGCAGACTTTACGCGAAGGAAGGTTGTAGGTGTCTATTGTAATTAATGTCTCCGAGATATACATTCTCCAAGATGGAAGACAAACCAAAATCAATGACATTGGCGGCCCACAAGACCAACTCGCGAAAGAAGTTTTGCATCCGAAAACCCCTATTTATTTTAGGGGTTTGCATCTCACAAACACGCATCAAGAGTAACTTCTGTTAAATTCCATCCCATGATTTCACGCACTTCAGATTATGACGATGAAACATGGGCTGTCGGAAACGACGCCTCAACTTTAAAATCGCGTACTCAAGAAGTCGGATTCGACACTTAACATTTCAAATGCTAAATTGAGTAGTCGGGATCGACACTCTATATTTATACTACGACGGTTGGAATCGACCTCCTACGAAGCAAGCCTCCAAGGAGAATAAATTTAGCGACCGCATGCACTTTAAGCACGGATGCGCATGCAAGTAAGCATCCAAGTAGAATAAATTAAGTGACCGCGTGCACTTTAAGCACGGATGCTCATGCAGATAAGCCTCCAAGGAGAATAAATTTAGCGATCGCGTGCAATTTAAGCACGGATGCGCATGCAAGTAAGCCTCCAAGGAGAATAAATTTAGCAATCACGTGTCTTTCGAACACGGATGCGCATGCAAGTAAGCCTCCAAGGAGAATAAATTTAGCATTCGCGTGCCTTTCGAGCACGGAGTTGCAAGCAAGCCTCCAAGGAGAATAAATTTAGCTTTCGTGTGCCTTTCAAGCACAGAATTGCAAACAAGCCTCTACGGAGAATAAAAACACACTTTTGAGCAGTCGGAATCGAACCTCGAAAGACTTGAGCAGTCGGAATCGACACTTAAGACATCATTCACAGGTGCATACATACATCATACCCATATGCATTAGCTCGTGTGGCTCATTCAGCACGCTAGAGCTCGACTCGAAGTAACTCGCGTTGCTCGCCTTAACACGTAGGAGTTCGAGTCAAGTTAGTCACTAGTACAAATGTGTAGATTAACATCGGAAATTTGAAGGCGTTTATTAAAAACGCTGTTAATTAAAGGGAAGCATAGCGCTTTTATTAAAAACGATGTTAATTAAAGGGAAACACGTCGCTTTTATGAAATAACCGCTATGTTACTACTTTTTCATTAATATAACATCGGTTTTATTAAAAAAGCGCTGTTAATTAGAGGGAAGCATAGCGCTTCTCAAAATAAAGCGCTGTGATTGATAATTAAATTTATTAAAAAAATAATACTAATAAAATCTTGAAGTAAATCATTTAAAAAAAAACCCTAAAAGGCTAAACGCTTCCTTTGGAAAATAAAAAAAAAACCTAACAGATCCAATCTTATTCAGTTCTCCAGTCGTCTCTAGTTCTCCTTGGTTGATTTCAGCGCCTTCCACCGTCTCCTCCTTCCACCGTCTCCTCCCAGGCTCCTTCTTCCAGCAGCGCCGACGCCAGATTGCCAGCACCTTCCATCTGCGCCGCCTCCTCCTTCCATCTGCGCCGCCTCCTCCGCCAGATCCCTCCTCCTCGGAGCCAACAACATCACCTTTCTCCGCCAGATCGCCAACGCACCTTGCTCCGCCGCCTCCTCCTCATTCCATCTGCGCCGCCTCCTCCGTCGGATCTCTCCTCCTCGGGCTTCTCCTCCTCCTCTTTCCATCCCCTCCGACGTCAACAGCACCTTCCTCCGCCAGATCGCCAGATCTACTATGCCGCCTCAGCTCCTCCTTCCATCCTCCTCGGTTCCTCCATCTTCGTTTTGCAAATCGCCAGATCTACCCGATCGAGATCCATCTTCAGCAAAACCGCGCAGATCGAGAGCCATCAACACCTTCAACAGTCGCTAGATCTACAAGATCAATTCAACACACTGTAGATCTAGCTACAAGATCCATTCAAATCTTCGATCAGAGATCTCCATCTATGCAATTGAACGTCATTAGGTTCAATTTTAGGATTTTTGATTTTCTAGGGTTTGTTCTTTATTTGTTGTACAATTTCTTCATGCAATTGAATCGTCGATCAGAGATCTTCATTTTTTTTATAAGTCAATGTACTACTGTGTAATTTCCCTTGAATGATATATAGCCTTAGATGTTTTCTTCAGTATGATGGTTGGGTTAATTGAGTTTATGGGTGCTAGATCAAAGTGATATAAGATAGGGTTGTTGTAGGTAGAAGTGGTGGATTGCACGATCGTATTGGTGGGATTGATTTTTATTTTCTTTTTTTTTATATAAAATTAAAGTAGAGAGCGTTTGTTTTGAAAAAGCGCTATGCTTGTATTTTAGACATCGCTTGTTTAAAAAAAGCGCTATGCTTGTATTTTCTAACAACGCTTTTTAAATACCGCTTTTAATAGTGTTGTCAGCGCTTCAGTTAACAGCGCTTTGAAAACCGCTGTGCTTCCCAATAAAAAACCGCTCTTAATTAGCTTTTTTGTACTAGTGAGTTCTCATGCCCCATCGGGCACGATAGAACTCGAAATAGCTCGCACGGCTTGTCGAGCCTCCTTGAGCTTAGATAAAATTAGCTCACATGACTCATTCAACACGCTAGAGCTCGACTCGATGTAACTCGCGTTGCTCGCCTTAAAACACTGGAGTTCAAGTCAAGTTAGTTCTCGTGTCTCGTTGGGCATGATAGAACTCGAAATAGCTCGCACGGCTTGTCGAGCCTGCTTGAGCTTAGATCAAATTAGCTCGCGTGACTCATTCAACACGCTAGAGCTCGACTCGAAGTTACTCGCTGTTGTAAGGAGGAAATCAAGTATGAAATATAACAAAATAGATCAAACCAGATTTAGGCCCACGCAAATAATTACAAGACTCCTCCAATGCAGTAAGAGAAAGTCAGGATCGAATCCACGAGGAAGCGTGTCAGCGTATCCTAGGCAGCTGTAAATCTCACAAAAAAGCAATAGAAAGACAGAAACACAGAAACAAAGAAAGAAAGACAAACGAAGACAAGAAATAGCAAACGAAAGCAAGAAATAAAGTAAAGACAGAAGCTAACTCGATCTCGACCATCAGTAACTCGAGATCGACGAACAGCAGTGAACAACAGAAACTCAGAAATCACAGCAGACAGCAAACCCGGCAAGGGCAACTCGATCTCGACAACACCTAACTCGAGATCGACGACAAATAGTAAAAACAGAAATTGCAGAATCGAAAACAGAAACGAAAACTCAACTCGACGTAGACAAGAGCCAACTCGAGATCGACTAAGGTCTACTCGATCTCGACAAGCCTCTCCTCTGTCTCGACTAAAACACAGAAAATATAAATTCCAGATTCGAACACAGATTTCAGAATTTCGACAGAAATAAACTCAATTTATGAAAGACTTCCAAAGCCAGGGTATCAACACCACAACGATAACCATGCAAAGTAACACATAAAGGCATAAAAGATCATGCTTTCCATCAAAGTAACTTTCGTTACTAATAAATAGGCATATAGAGGCTTTCGCATAAACCCTAATTGTTACTAACCCTTTTCACATAATTAACCCAAGTTGCATTAAGATCACTTTCGCTTCAATAACACAAACAAGGATTGCCTTCAACTCTCGCAAAAGAATCATGCTCATAGGGATAGAAGACGAATTGCATAACAAGATCTGACCTTTACCGCATCACCTTACATGGCCACCGTCGGGCTCACCCCAGCCCCAGAAGTGGGTGGACTACTCGCTCTTCATCATCAAGAAAGACATCAAATAACAAAAGAAACTAACTTGCATTGAATTAAATAAAGAAAGCTTACAACCAACAAGACAAATCCGCTTTCGCCTTTCCACTTGCTTGCCACAAACTCTCTCTCTCTACTCCTACTTACTTGAATGGAATTGAATGTGTAATTGAATATATGAAAAACCAGCCCCTAGAGCTTTATTTATAGCCTTCTATTCCTTGCTATTCAAGGATAGAAATATCTATCTTTATCTAAATCTATATCTAAAGGCTTAAAAGATAAATAAAAGTAACTTAGGAATTAAATCAAAAAAGGGAAATTCTATCTAAAGAGCAAAATCTTCCATGTGTTGATAGGTGTGGATAGAATGTTGATAGATCTCGGATATCTCGGACTCCTTCGGCCCCAAGGAAAGCCAAACCGCGTAGGATTCGTCAAACCGCGTAACGCGCTCTCGGACACGGCTCTCGTTGATCTCGCCCAGGGCTAGTCGATCTCGAGTAGGACTGGCGTCGACTTGGGCTGGCTGGCTTGGTCGGGTGGCTCTGCTCGACAGGCTCGGATCTTGGCTCCTTGGCTCCTCGATCTCGACTAGGACAACTCAAGATCGAGTTGGGTGTGGTCGAGGACTCCTCCTCGGCATGGACTCGGACAGACGCGGTGCTGGTCCTCGATCTCGACAAGCTGTACTCGAGATCGAGTGGAGTTGGCTCGGCGTCTCCGTCTTTGGCTTCTCGACTTGTCACAACTCGTCGACTCCGGACTTGGCACTGAGGTGAAGTCGATCTCGACTAGGTGTACTCGAGATCGAGTAGGGTTCTGGGATCGGGTTGTCTCTGACTCAGTGTCCTCAATCAGCTCTGCTCGACCAGGTGTGCTCGGACAGCCTTTGTCAAGATCGAGTAAGTGTACTCGAGATCGAGTACAGTTCTCTCAGCTTTCTGCTCTGTTCTTAAAACGCACTTTCCCGAGTCCTCGTTCGTCGGATTGACGCATATGACCATGCGTTGGAAAGCTCTTTCCGAGGGCTACAACTCTCATGAAGACATCAAAGCTTGATTGAGAACGAAGAATGGTCAAAAATGGCCTTTTCCCCAGCTGCACTATTCTTAGCCTCTCCATGAGTTTTCTTTAAACTCCAAAGTGCGTCCGATTTCTGCGAAATAGAACCAAAACTTGTGTAGACCTCCATATATTGCAAATAAACATAAACTACACAGATTCTGTACTATCTTAGCCCAAATGCATGAAATGTATGCAGAAATCGATATAAAAGTTACTGTAAAACATGGCAGATTCAGCTCACAACAAACACCCCATACTTAAGCTTGCTTGTCCTCAAGCAATACTTTTAATTGTAATTCAGGGGAAGAATTCAAACTCTCAACATCTTAGATTCATTCTCATATGTCCCCTGCAATCAATTACCATTCTCGAAAAGGTACTAGTGTCACAGATCCATGCATGTGCAATTATACAAAAGCAACATCTACTCACAAAAGGAGGGTTATGCAAAAACAATTCATGTGACAAAGCATTAATAATCAAGAGGACTTTAATTTAAGCTCAATAAGGAGTAGATTGGTAAAAGGCTAAAGGTGGGCAATTTTTGGCAATGTGGTGCTAATGATCTGGGGAAATGGAGTATTTCCAAACTGAATTTCATACCACATTCTTTCTCATAAGATTCATCACCTTTCATAATGCTTTTTTTTCAATAATAATGCTTTTACCTCTCTAACCTCAGCACTGCCTTCTCGCGAGTCGCAAACATGGGTGTCATGAATGGCCCCGGATACTTAGTGCTTCGGACTCCTCACCTGGTGTCCCATCTCGCCAAACTATTATCTCAGCGAGCAGGGTCGATCTTTGATCGGATTTTCTTTTACTCATTAAATTTTCCATATTTTTCAAAAGATTCCGCCAAACTCCAAATAATGACAACAACAACACAATCACCATATAACATCTTCATAATGTAACATCATTCTCAACATAATCCCCAGATAAGGTAAAGAATGACAAATATTAAGATCATGTGGAGCCATATTTGAAATAAGGCATATTATGGCTTTTGTGATGCATAAGCATAGGTAAGGCTAGGATATAAACAATGAGAATTATATGGAAATATAAAGTCCTCCATCATCTTATCATGCAACATATCAAAAGCAACTTCAAATTTTACCTCCTTTCATGGTTTTCATCTAAAATATGCATTTCATTGTGACTTCCCTTTACTAGGCAATTTCATGCTATATCTCTAATGAATCCAATTTTGCATCGTTGAGTTCAATATAAGCTTCCATGACATTATCAAAAATTTCAAATGGGGGTCATTTTTCTCAAATTTTGGAAATCATGCATATAAGCACATAAATCAATAATGCATTCCAAAATAGCCATGTAGCAGTTCAAAGAAATAAATTCTAAATATGCACAAATAATGTCAAATATGGCAAATATGTATAAAGTAAGCCTTTCCCCCACCCCATACTTAAACATTACAGTGTCCTCATTGTATAAAAAACAAGGGTAAAGAAAGAGACTCACTAGACATGTGTGCGGGGCTTCATAATTTCGAATGAAAGAATCTCCTGGGCCGAGTATGAATATGGCTCATCCATGGTCCTGAAAAGTGCAGAAGACATATACCCATAATAGAAAAACTAAAAGTGTTCAAAACCAAAAACAAACAAAACAATGTCCAAAACTAAATGTCTATGTACAAGCTCTAGATTTTATAGTCGTTAGGCCGACTTTCCATTTATGCTCAAGGTGGCATCTGCAGGGCCCATGTAGCTTGGGCTTCGAATAGGACTCCATTCTTGTCCATCAGCTGCAATCCTCCAGAATGGATCTTGTTCACCACGAAAGGTCCCATCCTCTTCTTGTTGAATTTGTTAGGGAACCAATGATCCTTTGATTTAGAGACATAGAGCTTGTCTCCAATTTCATACTCTTTGGGCTCATCATTGGATATCCTACATAAGCGCACATATCAAGGCAAACCTCTCCCATGTATAGATAGATCTTTAATGGAAATAGGAGAAGAAAGATCCATACCTTGGCTTACCTTTGCAGAGACGTAATTGGGGACCACAGTGTTTGGTCGATCTCGAGTAGGGGTACTCGATCTCGACGAGGTTTCAGTTTCTGGAGTTGAGCTGTTCGAGGATGCAGGAGCTGGGGAAGTTTGGTCGACATCGACCAGGTTGGTCGATCTCGGGTAGCCTGGCTGGTCTGGTGGCTTCATCGTCGAGGAAGAAGGAGCTGGGCCAGTAAGGTGGTGGTCGACATCGACTAGGGTGGTCGATCTCGAGGAGTCCTGGCCGTCTGGTGGAGTCAGCGTCGAGGAAGGCGAAGTCGAGGCAGGGCTATGGTGGTCGATGTCGAGTACTGTACTCGATCTAGAGGAAGACTCAGTTTCTGTCTGGCTGCTCGACGACGCTAGTGCTGGTGGAGGTTCTTGGTTTTGGTGGAGATCGACTAGGGTCCTCGATGTCGAGGAGTCTTGGTCGATCTTGACCCCATACTTGGTTCCTGTCATGACATCCGAAAAATAATTAGTCCGTAACGACGTACCTTGGTTTGTGTCGATTGGATTTTCTGTGTCCTCCTTTAGGATTGCCATGATCTCCTCCACCTGGGCTTCCATATCCCTCTTTTCCAGCTCCTCAGGGGTCATATTTCTTACCTTGGGTTTCCTGCAGGTGATGTAACCAGCTGAGATAGATTTTACCTCTTCCATTGGACCTGTATGCCTTTCAGTTTTATTAAAGGAATACTCAATTACCTCATCGCTGATGTTGAAAGTGAGCACTCCTTTCCTTATGCTTATGTTGGCATCTACCGTTGCCAAGAAGGGTCTTCCTAGAATAATTGGACAAGCAGGATCTTCTTGCATATCAACAACTAGGAAATCAGCAGGGACAAAGAATTTACCTACTTGTACTGGCACATTGTCCACCATGCCTGTTGGAATGACCACCGTGTTGTTGGCCATGTAAAGTCTAGCATCTACAGGCTCTAGGGCACCTATCTTAATCTTGGACCAAATTGTTAAAGGCATTATACTCACACTAGCTCCAAGATCACATAAAGCATTAATTTTATATGGACCAAATCCAATGGTTATAGCAAACTTACCTGGATCTGGCCTCTTCTCAAGTATGTCCAAATGGCTACATTCCTCTGTAGTCTCAGCCATTGATCGCTTTTTGCTCAGAATCTCCTTCAGGAACTTGACATAGGATGGCATTTCATTGAGAACTTCTGTGAAGAGGATGGTGACGTTGAGCTTTTGAAGCATCTTGATGAAGCGCTGGAATTTCTTTTCTGCCGGGTCCTTTGGAGATTTTGTGGGGAAAGGCAGCTTCTTTTTCTGATTTGGAGCTAGAACAGACGTTAGAGGTGCTGCAGTTTTCTCGATCTCGGGCTGACCGTCCTCGATGTCGAGTACACCCTTGTCGATCTCGACCAGATTGGGTGATGTCGAGTTGCTGTGTAGTGCAGACGATGGTTTCTGTATTTTCTCCTCGAGATCGAGCAGGCCCTCCTCGAGATCGACCAAGCTCTGGTCGACGTCGACTAGCTGCTGGTCGACTTGCTGGTCTCCTTTGTTCTGCTGCTTTCTAACTTCTGGCTCTTGCAGTTGATGGCCGCTTCTGAGTTTTACAGCAGCGATGTGTCCAGTCTTTCCCTTTGGATTTGGTTCTGAAGATCCAGGGAGTGACCCTGTCTGTCTGGGGACTCCTGCTGCTAGCTGGCCAATCTGTGTATCAACTGATTTTCGCCATATATCAATTTCCCCAAGCCTAGAGTTGATGCCCTGAATCTGAGTATAGACTGAATTGAAGGATTGCCTGGTTTTTGTATGATTCCTCCTTATTTCCTCTAAGACAGTCTGTAGATCATCCTTTTTCTGGTCCCTTTCTGGATGTCCTGGAGCTCTGTAAGGCGGGGGGTTCCTAGGGGCACCTTGGTTCCATTGTGGTTGCTGAAACCTTTGGTCCCCCATATAGCGATTGGGACCCCCTGCGTAACCTGCCTCTTCATGGTATTCTGCAAGCCTGACTTGGTCAGTGTGTGGGCACTCAGTAGTGGTGTGCCTCTGTGATCCGCATTCAATACAAGGCTGGTTGACAGAAAGGTACTTTACTTGCTTGAGGAGCTTCTTATTCTGATCTCTATAGTACTGCTCCCTAACATCTGGATCGATTTCCTTAGGGGGCTCATATAAGGGCATGGATGGTGCTGGCCTGGCGTAAGGGTTCTCCTCATAGTTGACTGGAGTCCCATACTTGTTATCATAGTTGGTCAGCTTGTCTGGAGCAGCCCATGCGTCAGGAGGCGGCATTGTCAGATACTCATAGTGAGTATATGTGTTGATTCTGTCCTTTGCAGCCAAGTCCAGAGAGTTGAAGAAGATCTCTTGAACCACGCAGGGTTGCTGTCCATGTGTAGGGCAGGATCGCAGTAGATCCTTATAGCGTTCCCATGCCTTTGCCAGTGTCTCCCCAGGCTGCTGTTTGAAAGATGTGATCTTTTGGCGCAGGAGTGCTGTCTTGGCAGGAGGAAAGAACTTGTTCAGAAATTCCTGCTTCACCTGAGCCCATGTCGTGAGAGATCGTGGTTTCAGCCCTTCCAACCATTTCAGTGCAGGCCCATCAAGAGACCAACGGAAAGCTTTCATCAGGATGTACTCCAAGGTGGTACCTTCAGAAAGAGTACGACACATGTCAGTAAAGTTGGTAATATGGCGTAGAGGGCATTCATTAAATCTACCATAAAATGCATGATTTTTAATTTCAATAAGAAATTGAGTGCGAATTTCATAGTTGTTTTCAGGGATTAGAATCGCCGATTCAGGCACGACGAGAGTCGGGTGCATATAATCCTCTGCAGTGGTTGGGTAGAGGGCAAGCTCATTTGCCAGCTGCCTTGCACGTTCAGCTTCTTGTTCCCTTCCTGCTCTCTCAGTGGCGAGAGCTACATCCCTGGCGTCTAGATCCCTCGTGAGCCTCTCGATCAGCTGTTCCTGTGTCTCCGCAGCTGCCATGGCTCTTTGTAGTTTAGCTCTGATGTGTAGAAGGCGCTCTGGTTCGTCTAAGCCGTCAAACTCAGATGGTTGACCAGAACGGCGCATACACCTATAAAGTAACTCAAAGAAAAAGTGAGAACTGACTACCTAAGGCGCGAATGATAGCTTCCCCGGCAACGGCGCCAATTTGTTGTTAAGGAGGAAATCAAGTATGAAATATAACAAAATAGATCAAACCAGATTTAGGCCCACGCAAATAATTACAAGACTCCTCCAATGCAGTAAGAGAAAGTCAAGATCGAATCCACGAGGAAGCGTGTCAGCGTATCCTAGGCAGTTGTAAATCTCACAGAAAAGCAACAGAAAGACAGAAACACAGAAACAAAGAAAGAAAGACAAACGAAGACAAGAAATAGCAAACGAAAGCAAGAAATAAAGTAAAGACAGAAGCTAAATCGATCTCGACCAGCAGCAACTCGAGATCGACGAACAGAAGTGAACAACAGAAACTCAGAAATCACAGCAGACAGCAAACCCGACAAGGGCAACTCGATCTCGACAACACCTAACTCGAGATCGACGACAAATAGTAAAAACAGAAATTGCAGAATCGAAAATAGAAACGAAAACTCAACTCGACGTAGACAAGAGCCAACTCGAGATCGACTAAGGTCTACTCGATCTCGACAAGCCTCTTCTCTGTCTCGACTAAAACACAGAAAATATAAATTCCAGATTCGAACACAGATTTCAGAATTTCGACAGAAATAAACTCAATTTATGAAAGACTTCCAAAGCCAGGGTATCAACACCACAACGATAACCATGCAAAGTAACACATAAAGGCATAAAAGATCATGCTTTCCATCAAAGTAACTTTCGTTACTAATAAATAGGCATATAGAGGCTTTCGCATAAACCCTAATTGTTACTAACCCTTTTCACATAATTAACCCAAGTTGCATTAAGATCACTTTCGCTTCAATAACACAAACAAGGATTGCCTTCAACTCTCGCAAAAGAATACTGTTCATAGGGATAGAAGACGAATTGCATAACAAGATCTGACCTTTACCGCATCACCTTACATGGCCACCGTCGGGCTCACCCCAGCCCCAGAAGTGGGTGGACTACTCGCTCTTCATCATCAAGAAAGACATCAAATAACAAAAGAAACTAACTTGCATTGAATTAAATAAAGAAAGCTTACAACCAACAAGACAAATCCGCTTTCGCCTTTCCACTTGCTTGCCACAAACTCTCTCTCTCTACTCCTACTTACTTGAATGGAATTGAATGTGTAATTAAATATATGAAAAACCAGCCCCTAGGGCTTTATTTATAGCCTTCCATTCCTTGCTATTCAAGGATAGAAATATCTATCTTTATCTAAATCTATATCTAAAGGCTTAAAAGATAAATAAAAGTAACTTAGGAATTAAATCAAAAAAGGGAAATTCTATCTAAAGAGCAAAATCTTCCATGTGTTGATAGGTGTGGATAGAATGTTGATAGATCTCGGATATCTCGGACTCCTTCGGCCCCAAAGAAAGCCAAACCGCATAGGATTCGTCAAACCGCGTAACGCGCTCCCGGACACGGCTCTCGTCGATCTCGACCAGGGCTAGTCGATCTCGTGTAGGACTGGCGTCGACTTGGGCTGGCTGGCTTGGTCGGGTGGCTCTGCTCGACAGGCTCGGATCTTGGCTCCTCGATCTCGACTAGGACAACTTGAGATCGAGTTGGGTGTGGTCGAGGACTCCTCCTCGGCATCGACTTAGACAGACGCGGTGCTGGGCCTCGATCTCGACAAGCTGTACTCGAGATCGAGTGGAGTTGGCTCGGCGTCTCCGTCTTTGGCTTCTCGACTTGTCACAACTCGTCGACTCCGGACTTGGCACTGAGGTGTAGTCGATCTCGACTAGGTGTACTCGAGATCGAGTAGGGTTCTTGGATCGGGTTGTCTCTGACTCAGGGTCCTCAATCAGCTCTGCTCGACCAGGTATGCTCGGACAGCCTTTGTCGAGATCGAGTAAGTGTACTCGAGATCGAGTACAGTTCTCTCAGCTTTCTGCTCTGTTCTTAAAACGCACTTTCCCGAGTCCTCGTTCGTCGGATTGACACATATGACCATGCGTTGGAAAGCTCTTTCCGAGGGCTACAACCCTCATAAAGAAATCAAAGCTTGATTCAGAACGAAGAATGGTGAAAAATGTCCTTTTCTCCAGCTGCACTATTCTTAGCCTCTCCATGAGTTTCCTTTAAGCTCCAAAGTGCGTCCGATTTCTGCGAAATATAACCAAAACTTGTGTAGACCTCCATATATTGCAAATAAACATAAACTATACATATTCTGTACTATCTTAGCCCAAATGCATGAAATGTATGTAGAAATCGATATAAAAGTTACTGTAAAACATGGCAGATTCAGCTCACAACACTCGCGTTGCCCGCCTTAACACGCTGGAGTTCGAGTCAAGTTAGTTCTCATACCCCGTCGGGCACGATAGAACTCGAAATAGCTCGCACGGCTTGTCAAGCCTCCTTGAGCTTAGATCAAATTACCTCGTGTGACTCATTCAGCACGCTAGAGCTCGACTCGAAGTAACTCCCGTTGCTCGCCTTAACATGCTGGAGTTCGAGTCAAGTTAGTTCTCGTGTCTCATTTGGCACGATAGAACTCGAAATAGCTCACACGACTTGTCGAGCCTGCTTGAGCTTAGATCAAATTAGCTCGCGTGACTCATTCAGTACGCTAGAGCTCGACTCGAAGTAACTCGCAATAATCGCCTTAACACGCTGGAGTTCGAGTCAAGTTAGTTCTCATGCCCCGACGGGCATGATAGAACTCGAAATAGCTCGCACGGCTTGTCGAGCCTTTTGAGATTAGATCAAATTAACTCGCGTGACTCATTCAGCACGCTAGAGCTCGACTCGAAGTAACTCGCGTTGCTCTCCTTAACACGCTGGAGTTCGAGTCAAGTTAGTTCTCATGCCCCGTCGGGCACGATAGAACTCGAAATAGCTCGCATGGCTTGTCGAGCCTGCTTGAGCTTAGATCAAATCAGCTCGCGTGACTCATTCAGCACGCTAGAGATCGACTCGAAGTACCTCGCGTTGCTCGCCTTATCACGCTGGAGTTCGAGTCAAGTTAGTTCTCGTGTCTCGTTGGGCACGTTAGAACTCGAAATAGCTCGCACGGCTTGTCGAGCCCGCTTGAGCTTGGATAAAATTAGCTCGCGTGACTCATTCAGCACGCTAGAGCTCGACTCGAAGTAACTCACGTTGCTCGACTTAACACGCTGGAGTTCGAATCAAGTTAGTTCTCGTGTCTCGTTGGGCACGATAGAACTCGAAATAGCTCGCACGGCTTGTCGAGCCTGCTTGAGCTTAGATCAAATTAGCTCGCGTGACTCATTCAGTACGCTAGAGCTCGACTCGAAGTAACTCGCAATAATCGCCTTAACACGCTGGAGTTCGAGTCAAGTTAGTTCTCATGCCCCGTCGGGCATGATAGAACTCGAAATAGCTCGCACGGCTTGTCGAGCCTTTTGAGATTAGATCAAATTAACTCGCGTGACTCATTCAGCACGCTAGAGCTCGACTCGAAGTAACTCGCGTTGCTCTCCTTAACACGCTGGAGTTCGAGTCAAGTTAGTTCTCATGCCCCGTCGGGCACGATAGAACTCGAAATAGCTCGCATGGCTTGTCGAGCCTGCTTGAGCTTAGATCAAATCAACTCGCGTGACTCATTCAGCACGCTAGAGATCGACTCGAAGTACCTCGCGTTGCTCGCCTTATCACTAACAATAGATTAGCAATGGTTTTAGGCACACCATGCAACCTAACTACTTCTCTAAAGAATAGATTAGCAACATTAGTAGCATCATCGGTTTTGTGGCATGCAATGAAATGAGCCATTTTAGAGAACCTATCCACTACCACAAATATAGAATCTCTCCCCTTCTTAGTTCTAGGCAACCCAACTATGAAATCCATGGATATGTCTTCCCAAGGGGCTGATGGGGTTGGTAGTGGGGTATAAAGGCCATGGGGCATAAGCTTAGCTTTGGCTTTAATGCAATCTATGCATCTCTTAAGGCAATGTTCTACATCCCTAAGCATATGTGGCCAATAAAAATGTGATTTCAGTGTGTTATATGTTTTATCCCTACCAAAATGTCCCATTAATCCACCACTATGGGCTTCACTAACAAGTAATATTCGTAGAGAACATCTAGGAATGCACACTTGATCTTTTCGAAATAAGAATCCTTCATGTATATAAAAGCTGTCATTAGGACCCTTTTCTAAGCATTTTCGAAAGATATCACCAAAATCCAAATCAGATTCATACAATCCCTTTATGTAAACAAAGCCTAAGACTCTAGAATCCAAAGTGGTTAAAAGAACATGTCTTCTAGATAATGCATCAGCTACCACATTGTCTTTGCCTTTCTTATACTTAATTACATAAGGAAATGTTTCAATAAACTCCATCCACCTACCATGTCTCCTATCAAGTTTATCTTGGCTTTTAAAGTGTTTTAAAGACTCATGATCAGTCCTAAGAATAAACTCGCTAGGCCATAGATAGTGAGACCATGTCTTAAGTACTCTAAATAATGCATACAATTCCTTATCATAGGTAGAGTAATTAAGACAAGCACCTTTCAATTTCTCAGAAAAGAAAGCAATAGGCTTACCTCCCTGCATAAGGACTCCACCAATTCCGACTCCGCTAGCATCACACTCTACTTCAAAAGGCTGAGTAAAGTCCGGTAAAGCTAATAGAGGTGCGTGAGTGAGCTTGTCCTTAAGTGTGTTGAATGCTTCCTCCTGAGCTGCTCCCCATGTGAACTCACTTCTCTTCTTAGTAAGCTCGGTCAGTGGGGCTGAGATGGTGCTGAAATCTCGCACAAAGCGTCGGTAGAAGCTCGCAAGACCTTGGAAGCTGCGTACGTGGCCTATGTTGGTAGGGGTCGGCCACTCTTGTATGGCTTTAATCTTTGATTCATCAACACGCAGTCCATTGGAGCTCACTACAAATCCAAGAAAAGACACTTGTTCATGACATAGTTCACACTTCTTTAAATTAGCATACAAGCGTTCATTTCTCAGTGTTTTAAGTACTTCTCGAAGATGTAATTCATGCTCATTAAGAGATTTGCTATAAATCAGAATATCATCAAAATAAACAACAACAAATCTTCCTATAAAGTTTCTAAGAACATGATTCATTAATCTCATGAAAGTACTAGGAGCATTAGTTAAACCAAATGGCATAACCAACCACTCATATAAACCAAGCTTAGTCTTAAAGGTTGTTTTCCATTCATCTCCCTTTTTCATTCTAATTTGATGATAGCCACTTCTAAGATCAATTTTAGAAAATATAGAAGCTCCATGTAACTCATCTAGCATATCATCTAATCTAGGAATAGGGTGACGATATTTAATAGTGATGTTGTTAATAGCCCTACAATCTACACACATTCTCCATGATCCATCTTTCTTAGGGACTAATAACACAGGTACAGCACTAGGACTTAAGCTTTCTCGAATGTAACCCTTATCCAACAGTTCCTGGACTTGGGTTTGGACCTCTTGGGTCTCAGTGGGATTCATACGATACGCAGGTCGATTAGGCAATGCAGCCCCTGGAATAAGATCAATTTGATGCTCAATTCCACGAATAGGGGGTAGACCTGGTGGTATTTCATCGGGGAACACATCCTTAAACTCCTCAAGAAGAGCGAGAATGTTCGATGGAAGAGAAGCTTTAAGCTCTTCACTCAACATGCTCAAGCTCTTGCAAAGGCGCATAAGCATAGTTCCACCATCCGCAAATTCGTCCAGGAATGTGCTTTTGGAAACCAAAAACACACTCTTAGCTCGAGTTTGAGGATCCACTTGGCTCGACTGAGCCTCCTGTTCTAACTCACCTTTACTTACCTTCCGCTTCTCAATCTCATCAGCTACTTGCGTAGGTGTCATGGGTTTGAGAATGACATTCTTTCCCTGAAAAGTAAAGGTATAACGATTAGTAAACCCATCATGAATAACCTTACGATCAGATTGCCAAGGACGACCTAATAGTATATGACAAGCTTGCATAGGTACAATATCACATAAAACATCATCTTCATAATGTCCTAGTTTAATATGCACTTTAACTTGTCTATGAACTTTTAATAAGCCACAATCATTCATCCAATGCAATTTGTAAGGTCTAGGGTGTTGTACAGTAGGTAAATGCAATTTGTCAACCATTTCTTGACTAGCTAAATTACAGCAACTACCTCCATCAATGATCACATTTACAACCTTTCCTTTAACTAGACAACGAGTATGAAATAAGTTTTCTCTTTGATTATCTTCACATGGTGTAGGAACAACACTTAAAACTCTTCTAACAATCAAAGATTCTCCATGTTCATATTCAACCTCATTATCATCATTTTCATAGCAAACAAGGTTTAAGTTCTGATCATTGTCATTATTAGCATTCTCATCAGGTTCATCACAAGAGTTTTCAGATTCATATTCTCCAAATTGATTAACCATGAGAGTTTTCTTATTAGGGCAATCCTTCATATAATGTCCTCTACCTTGGCATTTAAAGCATACAATATCTCTAGATCTAAGGGTAGAAGAGTTAGGATTACTCCCTTTGGGACCAGTAGATGTCCCAGACGATTCACGTCCATTCCAGACGCCTTTTCCTTTGTCGAGGGGCTGTTGGGGTTGTCGACCATCACCTCTTCCTTGGGGCTGCTGAGCTCGGTCTCTAGGCACCATTTCCGAGCGCCCTTGGGGCTGTTGAGGCCGATTGGGACGCCACCCTTGTTGCTGGCCACTCGACATTCTTCCTTGGCTCTTGTAACGTTGTCCCTTTTCTACTTTAATTGCTAAGTGCAACAAATCAGTAGGAGTAGTATAGGGAAAGTAATCAATCTCATGAGCTAAAGCGGGATGCAATATCCTAAGATATCTAGCATTTGTATCTTCATAAGGTTCATTCACATTAGCTCGAGCCATAGTTTCTTGCATAAGATTAAAGGTTTCCTCAACAGTTTTATTACCTTGCTTAAGATTTTCTAATCTTTGCCTAAGCTCTCTAGCATAATGTTGAGGTACAAATCTATTTCTCATTAATGCTTTAAGTTGATCCCAAGAAGCAATAGGTGCATCAAGAGCTCTTCTTCTTTCTTTAACTAGGTTATCCCACCAAATTAAAGCAAAGCTTGTAAATTCTAGAGTAGCTAATTGCACCTTTTTAGCATTTGAGAAATTATGACAATTCCAAATCTGATCCATTTTAGTTTCCCAATCAATGTATGCATCTGGATCAGTTTTACCTTCGAAAGGAGGAATCTTTACCTTGACCTTACCTATGCCGTCCTCGTCATTGTACCTAGGTGGTCGGTTCTGATTTCCTCTTTGATTCCGTCTCGGACGCTGCTCCCAATACTCCTCTTCTTGGAAGTCATCATCTTGCTCCGAGTAGTAGAATTGCTCCTGGAAGCCTCGACATCTTCCCCTTCCCTGTCCTTGTCCTTGCATATTAACAAACCCGTTATTCCGATCATTTCTCCCACCTCGTGGAGAGTTGTTTTCATTGAATAAAGGATTATCTAAATTAACATTGACATGGGGATTAGGATTAGGGTTAGGATTTATGACCTCTCTTTCATCATTAGGCGTCTCTTCACGCCTTGGGTTACCTTGACCACCCACTGTATTAGAGCCGCTCGGCCTAGCTTCTAGGGCTGTCAATCGATCTAAGATGGCTGTCAAAGTGTTGGTGAGGTTGTTGAATTGCTCGGGTGTCACAGTAGCACTCGAGTTACCCTCATTGTTAGGGTTGTTACCACCATTGTTTCCCTGATTGTTAGACATGATAACAAAGACAAAAGAAACACAAAAATATGTTAAAGGTTAGTAAAACTTATAAACACCTCACAATTGTGTTTCTCTCACACTCCCTCTCTGATTGATATATCACGCTTGCTAGGGCAATCCGCTTTGGGCAAATCAACTACCAAGCAAAAACTAAGCAATCAAAGTATGCAAATAAGAGAATGAATGAAACAACAATCAATAAGTACTCGTCAAGAGAGAAAGAGTACTCAACAGCAGCTATAACACTTGATTCAAGCAAAACAGATGGGTAATTGCAAGAAATCAGTTCGACACTCAAAGAGATCACTCGGCAGGGGCTGAGATCACTCGACACACACAAGAGAGAACTCGGCAAGGGCTGAGATCACTCGACTCAATCAAAGCAAACACACAACAGCACTCGATCAAGGAGAGAAAGAGTACTCGACACAAAAGAAGATAAGAAAGCAAAAGAAAACTTGGAAATTTACCTCTTTTGATTGAAAACCTTTAAGTTAGGACGTTGTAGTTGCAGGGTAGGGTTTCAATTTTGTGGAGGTGTATGTGTTTGGGATAGGGTATGTCGACTAGGGCTGAGAAAAGGGGTTCACCAATTGTCCTTGGGAGCTTTCTTGCACTAGATCAAACAAACACTTTCCTTTCTCTTTTTTTTTTTTTTTAACTTACTTTTACCCCTAGTGAATTTTATCCTCCTAGGTCCAAGTTTAAGATTAAATTTCGAAACTGATTTTTTTTTTTTTATACTAATGCAAGAAAGACTCTAAGAATGTATATAGGACTCGAAAATCTGAAATTTATGGTGATAGAAGATAAAAATTCAGCCCTAATGCAAAGATATAGATAGAATGGCTAATTTAGGTAATAGGATCTATCTTGTGCCTTTTTGTGATAGTTGATAGATATAATGGAATTAAATCTAACAACTTTAAAAATCTGATTTTTGATAGGCAATAGATAAATGGAATTAGATAAAAGATAAATCAAAATTCCAAAGATAGAATAGATAAACAAAAGGGTAGAAAGATAACAAACTAGGGTTTGCTCTTTGTGTGGTGTAGTAGAATCGGCCAAGGGGACTATGGGGACAGAACTGCCGCCGGCTTAGGGTGTTCACAATGGGATTGTGTGCACCTTTGGTCGACTCCACGGTCTCGGCTAGGCTTTGTGTTTAGGCTATGCAACCACAAACAATCACAAACTCAAGATTAGTAATATAATAAAAAAGAATGCAAGAAGTAAATAACCAAACAAGAAAAGGACTCTTTTTTGTGGTTTTTGTGTTTATGAAAAAGAAAAGACTCAATCTTGATGTCGGAAACCAAGCTCTGATGCCAATTTGATACGGGGTTAGCCGTAGGTTGGTCCGATCTTCGACAACAAGCAAGAAACAAAAGAAAGACTCAAAGAAATAGCAAGACTCAAACCGACGCAGCAAGGTAGCTTCAAGAATCGATCAAGAAATCTGCAAGATCAATTACGAAGTTAAAGAACGGAAACAAGAATGAATAAAGACTCAACAAGATCAGCAAGATTCGACCAAGAAGCAATCAAGATCGATCAAGATTCTCAAGAACGCAGCAAGACTCGAAATTAAAGAACAAGAATGGAAAGACACGACCTGATATGGACTGAGTCGATCTATGTAGAACAAGATAAAGACCCCAGGCCTCCTCAGAGGGTAGGAACCAATACCAATGACTACACAACCCGCCTCTACAACCCTACACAATCAAGCGGACAACTTGAAGCACAAGGAGGGGGCTTGTGGATACTAGATTCACCAAGTCTTGCGAAGTTGATGAACGGCAAAGCAAACCAAGCTGAGATTATCAATCGGGGCGAGATCCTGAAGAGCACTGCTCAATTCGATCAGATCTCTCTCTCTAAGTGTTTCACACGTTTGAGAAGAATAACTTTGTATTATCAATGTTCCCATTGATTACAATGCTGGAATCGAAAATATATAGCCTTAAGGGCTGATGTTTGGCCGAAAATAATAGATAGAATAGGATAGATCTAATACTAATGGGCTTAAAATAAACCTAAGAACATAAGTAAAATAAGGTCTTAAAACTAACAACTTAAATAAGCCCAATTCAGCCCAATAATGTTCATAAGCTGAAAATAAGCTCAATACTTAGTGAAATTCGGCCTAAGCTTAATCAAGGTGGCTCGGCCTCCATTTGCACTCCAATGCACATGTATGTCTTCAATGTAGGCTCGGGGAGTTGAACCTTGCTCGAGAACAAAGCATGACCCACAAAGTTGAATGAGTCTCTCTGAAGCTTCTTAGCTCTAGCTCGAGTCATTGGTCCTTCTCCAAGTATGATGGGTGTGTCTGGAGTTGTAGAAGATGGTCCCGCATCAGGCACACTTCAAAAAAGAATGAAATTTGCCACCCTTGCTAGCTTCGGCAGGTGCGTGCAGTAGCAATTGGTACAATTAGCCACGCCAGATAGCAACGGCGGAATTTTGCCGTAGCTAAAAGAGTGTAATTTGCCACGGAAAAGGGTTGCCGTAGCTAGAGTTAGTGATGACTTGGAATCGCCGTCGCTAATTTTGCGATGGCGAGGTGTTGCCGTTGCAAAAATTATTTACTTCAATTTTTTTAAACTGTAAAAAAATATATATATATAACAAATTGAAAGGGCCCGTCTAACCCTACTCCTCTCTCATCTCTTTCTTTCTTCTTTCCTCTTGCAAGCGTCACCGCCTTGAACTTCCCTCTTCATCGTTAATGGCTGGCTTCATCTCCCCCACCATCAAAAATTTAAAATATATTGTGTAAATTATTGCTTTCTCCTCTTCCTTTTGGAGAAGTCATACCTCCATGGATGAAAATCCGACCGGTAGAGAAGATCAGAAGAAATCAAGAGGATTCACTTCAAATCGGTTTTTAATTTAGCAATAACGATGCCTTTATTGCTGAGAATCTAGCAAATCGAATTCAACACTAGCTACACAGCAACCGATTGTGATTTCAGGGTCGAAGCACCTAGTTAGGATCTCCATCGCAGACAAGTCACTTGTCGCACACTAGTTCATCGAAACAAAGCTTGGCTGCCTGTGAACCCTAAACCTAAGGTAAACCCTACCTTCAGCGTCTCTTACTCTTATTTCCCTTTCTTGTCGAACCCTAACCCTAAGATAAACCCTAACCTTTAAAGCTTCATTGATTGTTTTTTATGCAATCTAATCTTAATATTGTTGTTTAGGACTTCAATTTGACCATATAACTGCTTAGGTTTTGAAACAAGATATGTTTTGGCCATGTTTAGCCTCTTTACCATGTGAACGTATTTTCCTCTAAAGTGAGATAATACTTTTTTTTTTCCAGCCACTAAATTACAATTTTTTCTCATCAAGGTACAAAGCATGGGGTTCTCTGCTTGGAAAATAGTTTGCAGAAAGAGGCATATGATTGTAGTTTGTGTTGATGCAGGCAAGTATCTTTGATCTTTTGATCAAAATAGTGACGAATCAACTAAGTTAAATGTGATTATTCTCTTGCAATTGATATTGATGTTTTGATTTAATCAAATATTTTGGGGAATTTTGAAGTAAAATGTGGCAGGAACTCTTGAAAGTAATATTCATGAGAAGTCATCCTTACTCAACAAGGTTAGGCTCGGTTATTTAGTTTTGCTTTTTAAAACATTTTAAAATAAATTTTACAATGCCAATTTTAATGCTTCTATGAATCCAAATGCTCCTAAGATTGAGATGTCAATACACATTCCGGATCTCGATCCCACTCTGTTTACGAATACTAACCTTAGCAGACTTGGCTGCTCTATTGGGACGCCAATTTGTGTTGATGAACGTACGGCCAAAGGGGAAAGACTGTCATTCGCCCGGATTTTAGTTGAAGTATCAGTGCAGGAGGCCAAGCTGAGAGCAGTAGAGATCGAGAATACAGATGGCTCGTCGTATCAGCAACCCATTGTGTTTGAGTGGCTTCCTTTGATGTGTTCTTTTTGCAACAGGTTTGGCCATTCTGATGAGAGATGTGAGCACAGGCCTAACTCTTCTCGTCAGACTAGTAATGGGGGATCCACGTCTCGTGATGGTCCTGGGGGTAGTGGTACAAGGTTCAGAAAACCTGGGCAAATGATTGCAAAATGGGTGCCGGTTGGGGTGTCAGATTACACAGCTCAGGTTTTAAAGGATATGAAAGGGATGATAGCTGAGGAAGGGTCTTCAGGCGACAAGGGTGGTCTTGGGACTGGTTTGCAGACAGCTGAATCTGATAGCAGTGACGGGAAATTTGGTTTGGAAGCTATTGCTGGCATCAGTAATAGTTTGGGTGAGAATGCTTTTCTGAAGCAGGATAGTGGCCTACAGGGTGAGCATACTGGTGAGAAGCTCACCTGGAGCACCGTGGTCAGTAGGAATGCTGGTAAATCACCTCGATCAGACAGTTTGAAAGGGAAACAGGTCGTGGAGGACAAACCTTTCTACACTGCATCTCAGTTTGCTGTCTTAGATTTGGATGCTCAAGAAAACTTGATTTATTTACAGCAAGCTAATCACAGATCCTTTGTTTCAAATGGTGGGAGTAGCACCCACGATGTCCTAATGAATGGATAAAATCCGCTTTGCAGCCTGGAATACGGTGGGCTTAAAGGATCCCATCAAAACTAATTTTATTACTAATTATTGCTTTGAGAAAGAAATAAGCCTTATAGGGCTGCTAGAAACTAAGCTTCTAAAAAAGAATTTTGAGGATGTGCGTAGACGTTTGATGAATGGATGGGAAGTTTGTGTCAATGGAAATGGGGATACCAAAGGAAGGATATGGCTGACATGGAATCCAGATGTATTTGCTGTCCAGATTGTTAGTATTGATGACCAGTTCATTCATTGTATAGTGGAGACAGTGGATAAAAAATTTAAGTTTGCAACCACCTTCATCTATGCTCACAATTCGAAAACTGAAAGAGTTCCTCTATGGGATAGCCTGCACAACATGGCCAGCCATATGGATCTGCCGTGGGTTGTACTTGGTGATCTGAACTGCGTGTTAACCATGGAGGAGAAATGGCAACAAACCAAAGCTAAGCGGGATGAATTTGCTGAACTAGAAGAGGTCTTGGAGCAATGCCGAATCGCTGATCTGCCTTACTCTGGGGCTCAATTAACATGGAGCAACAAGCGAGTTGGGTCTGAGAAACAAGATAGGAAATTGGATAGAGTACTTGTGAATGATGTCTAGATGGAATCATTTGAAAACACGAAGGCTTTCTTTGACACGCCTGGCATATCAGATCACTCACCTGCTGTTGTGTATCTAAGAAATGAAGTGTGCAGGAAAAAATACCCATTTAAATATAAAAACTTTTGGGGCAAAGAAAGCGAGTTTGAGAGTATTGTTAGAGCTGCCTGGACTGTTGATGTAATTGGTTCTAAACAGTACAAGCTGGTCATGAAGCTAAAGAATGTCAAAGACGCTCTTAAACCGTGGGATAAGGCTCGGTTCCCTGAACTTCAGACCCAAATAAAACTCAACAAGGGTACACTTCACGAGCTGCAACTCTGTCTCCAGTCAGATCGAGATAATGTCCTCCTACAGAAGCAGATTGTAGATGCTGAAATCATCCTGAGACAGAATGTTGCGAGGCTCATTAGTCTTATAACCCAAAAGGCCAAGTTGCATTGGCTTACCATGGGAGAAGAGACATCTTCCATGTTTTATCGGAGCGTCAAGGAGCGTCAATCTAGGAACGCAATCCTTATGATGAGGTACGATGATGACACTGAGATTGATGGGGAAGAGGCTATAAGGAAACATATTGTGCAGTATTTTGAAAGCTTACTGTCCAGCAGCTCCTGCAGTGGCACAGACATCAGTTTACCTTTTGAGAATGGTTTCAGACAGGAGAATGCAGCTGAGATCATGAATCTCCCTTCTTACGACGAAATCCGGAAAGCAATTTGGTCCATAGGATCGAATAAATCTCCGGGTCCGGATGGGTTTGGGAGTGCATTTTTCAAGGATGCATGGAAAATTGTAGGGGTGGACACATGTGAGGCTATTCGAGAAATCTTCCGACATGGAAAACTTCTTAAGCAACTGAACGCTACCTTCATCTCGCTTATCCCGAAGGTCTCTAATCCCACTTTTGTGAAGGACCTAAGGCCTATCTCTTGTTGCAACACAGTGATGAAAGCGGTCACGAAAATCATCGTCATGAGGATTAAAGACCAGCTGGGAGATATCGTTTCGGACTGCCAAGGTGCGTTTGTCCCAGGTCGATCTATTGCTCATAATAGCGCTGTTGCTACTGAAATTGTAAGCGGCTATGGGAATGCAAGGGGGTCTCCGAGATGTACTATCAAGGTCGATCTCCAAAAAGCGTATGATTTTCTTAGCTGGGATTTTATCAGAAAAATGCTAAGATACTTCAACTTCCCGAGCAAACTTAGCGATCTGATAATGGAGTGTGTTAGTACTTCCGCTTTCTCTGTTCTGATCAATGGTGCACCTGAGGGTTTTTTCCAAGGTAAGAGGGGATTAAGGCAAGGCGATCCCCTCTCTCCCTACCTCTTTGTTATGAGCATGGAAATTCTCAGCCGAATGCTTGTGAAAGCAACTGAAAATCCGGTATTCAGGTACCACCCGAGATGTAAGAAACTTAAACTTGTGCATCTGACTTTCGCTGATGATCTTTTATTATTTTGTCGGGGAGATTTGCAATCAGTTCGCATTCTAAAGGACTGTCTGGATGAATTTCTTTCTTTGTCGGGTTTAAGAGTTAACATAGGCAAGAGTACTATATTTACAGCCGGCTGTTCGGATGAAATATCTGAAAGTATTGTGCAGCAGCTGGGTTTCATGCGTGGGGAGCTCCCTGTCAGATACTTAGGGACTCCGTTGAGCTCCAGGCGCACAATGATTCATGAGTACGGATCCTTAATCGACAAGATCAGCAAGCTAATACAATCATGGGCTGCAAGGAGCCTCTCTTATGCTGGTCGTTTACAGCTTATCAAATCAGTGTGCTTTGGTATTCATACATTCTGGGCTCAGTCAATACTCCTTCCTAAAGGAGTGATAGGCAAGCTCGAGAGCATGATGAAAAGATTTCTGTGGAATGGTAATCTCCAAGGGAGAAAGCATTTGGTAGCAAGGGAAGACGTCACCAAACCACATTATGAAGGAGGGCTGGACATAAAAGAGCTGCTGTCATGGAACAAAAGTGTGTTTGCCAAGCTGTGGGGTGAGATTGTATTGCATAAACCAAACATATGGAAGAGATGGTGCCTTGAGAACCATTTTATGGGTGACATGCGAGCTGAATTAAGACAGAAAAAGGATGACTCATGGTTATGGAGGACTGTACTGAGTGTCAGAAATGAGCTGAGAGGAGCTCTTGAAGCGGCTGGTCCCTCTGAGGATTAACTGCAGGCTCTGTTGGACAGCAAAGGTAACTTATCTTGTGCTGAACTTTATAGTCTATTCCGTCCTCGCGGCCAGGAAGTCGATTGGGGTGCTTTCCTTTGGGGAGGAGTACAGAGCAGAAAATGGGCTTTTATATCATGGCTAGCTGCACGAAAACGACTCCAGACAGGCAATGTGATCCGCCATTGGCTTGGAGATAGTGCTGCTGAGTGCGTGTTATGTCATGCCGCTGAGGAGTGTGAGGATCACTTGTGATTCGCATGCCCAAAGGTGGAAGCTGTCCGCCATATAGTCTTCAGTTGGGTCGGTATTGCTTGCCGATTTTCCAATATAGGGGAATGGCTTCAATGGTTTGCTAGAGAGCATCCGAAGACTAGAAAATCCATTATTTTTCAGGCTAAACTTCTTGCATTTCAAGCCACCATCTACTTCACTTGGGATGGTCGGAATAGGAGTATTTTTTGTAATGAACCGTTTGAGATAGATGCTTGTGCTGCCCGTATTATTGCTTGTTGTCAATCCAGGTTGTCCATAAAGTGCAAAGGCAAAGCACTTGTGGATAAGTTGGATCGAGGACGTAGATAATAGTTGGCAAGTTTGGAGTGGGAGATAGGTAGCGTAGAATCGTAGCGGTTGGTACAGGAGCAGGGTTGGACTTTTGTAGGATTTCATTGGTTTTTTGTTGGGCATAGGGGGCTATGATGGTATAGCTTACTCTCTTTTACACAAGACCCGTGTGTATGGTCTTGGTCTTTTGTACTTGTGGTTTTTGTTACCACTTCATCTATATATTTACCTATTCAAGGTTTAAGTGTCTTATAATATGAATGGTATGATTCATAGTTCTTCTCCATTCATTTGATCGTTAATATTTTAGAACATAGGATAACATAACTACTCTCCTGTCCTTGAATGTTGGTTGATTGCCTGTCTGCAACTTGGCCCGGTCTAATAAAAACTTGTATAAATCTGCTTATTTCAGTTTTTGAAACCTCAAATATTCTTCTCTTCTGTATGTTTTTTTTTTCATTCCTTTAGACAAGAATCTTTCTCTCAAAATTAACTATGTAGACAGTCACTTACTCTTTAATCTTCTTCATGAATATTAAAAAAGAATATTTTTTTCTTGGTGTGTTTTTATACTTGCATTAGCTTACTAATCAATTGGGTATTCAGCTACTGCTCCTGCTTGTGGCATCTTGGTGCCATCCCCAAGCTCCAAAGCTCGATATTTTAACTTGTGTTAAGGACTTGCACATATGGTACACTTCTATCACCTTTCTCTCTATTTTTTTTTGTTTGTAAGTGCTTGCCTATTCATTATATGGTCTTTGTTACCATTAGAATCGTTTGCTTTACTATGAATGTTGCTTGCAGATTCTTAGGAAATCATGGCTTCTTCCATAGAATAGTGTAAGGACCTATGTTGAAGCTGAGATTCGTGTTGGGTGAGTTAGCACGCATAATTTAAGAAGAAATTATGTTTTCTATGTGCTATTTAACTTTATTTGAAAAAAAACGCTTATTGGATTCTGCAACATTTTTTTGTGTGTAGTGTAGTCTTTCCGGTCTCAAAACTTTGTATCCTGCTTCTAAAAGCAATAAGGAGGAATTAATCATAGGGATGGGATGTTCTTAATCTTAAGTCTATTTCAATTATTTCTCATCTCATCCAGTTTATCCAAAACCGAAAAAAATGCCATCTCATTGTAAGTATATGGAGAAAGATGTTTCTTTCATGATATTGGGTTGGAACTTGAGATTCCTCAAATCTTGAAATATAGGTTTATTCCTTTTTACTGAATTTTTACCGAAAGTTAATATTTATTTTGCAGTTAAGTGAGCGTAGAGGGCCTGTAGACTCTAGGCTATCTTGACAACCTATCTGAAAGACAACGGTTAACTGAACAAGGTGATCCTTTGATTTTTGAAAATGAGGTAAAATGTTTTGTGTTGCTTAGAATCCTGCATTGTTGAAGAGTGAAAGTATAACTTCTGCATTGTTGAAGAGGGGATGTATAACTTCTGCCTTTCTTATTTTTAATACTTCTAGCTATATTCTTGAGTAATTTGATGTCTTGATATTGTAGTTTAATGTGCCAAACCAAATACCTACAACATGGTAGTGTGATGCTCACTTGGCATCATCCTTAAGTCGTTTGTCTTCTAACGTCATATATTTGTATTCTTGAGTAATTTAATAGTTCTAGCTATCTTCTTGAGTAATTTGATGCCTTGATTTGGTATTTTTGTTCTATGCCAAGTAGAAAATTAATTGCTAAGTTTTGAACTCCTGTCACTTTTTAGTTTGAATTGCTTAGATAGTTTTGAACTCCTATCTAGAAAGTTGGGTTATATACTCATCTAAGGTTGAGCCTTATGTTTGTGCTGAGTGAAATTTTGATCTCTCTTTTTCTCCTACCAGTGAACTTAACTATGCTTCTAATTGTGGATTTATAGGTATGCTTAGGCAACCAAAATACAGTCATCTGACGAAGCTTCATAGAGATATTAAGCTTTGCGAGTGTGCCTTGGTTTCAGTTGTTACTTCCTTGGGACCTATTGATTCTGATTAATCATAGAAAAGCTCATAGTTCACTAAGTTTCATGTATTAATTTGTTAGCTTTTTTTTTTATTTCATTGTGGGTAACATGTGCAGTACTGAATTTAATCTAGGCTCGTGTATGTTTTATTATTTATGTAAATTTTGTATAATTAATAAAATTTTATTATATATGTAAATTGTGTTTATTATTATTTTTTAAATATTGGACTATTTAGCCCGGGTCTAAAGAATCCGGGCTAAAAAGCAATTTTTTTTTAATTCCCCCCCCCCCCCCCCCCCACACTTAGCTACGACATCTTGCAGTCGCTCAGCCGTTGCAAATTTTCTAGCTATGGCTATTTGCCGAAGCTACCAAATTTTGCCACCCCAAAATTCGCCACCCCCTATTTTCCATAGCTAAGCCGAAGCTAGATCCCTTTTGCCACCCCTTGAATGCCTTTTGCCACGGCTTTTTGCCGAAGCCAAATTCTTTTTTTTTTGTAGTGGCACGATAGAACTCGAAATAGCTCGCGTAGCTCATTCAGTACGCTCGAGCTCAGACCAAAATAGCCCGTGTGGCTCATTCTAGCACGCTAAAAGCTGACAATCACGACACAAAATTACGATAGTCAGGCAAGTCAAATATCATGACAACATAAGTCTATAAACAAATCTAAATCGTGAATAAGAAAGAGGATAAGTAAATTCATCATTTTTATGGTATTTCCAAATCGCGAATAAGATAGAATATAAGTGAAAGTATCGTTTTGTCGAACCCCAATCGATCGAGACGCGATTGAGGTCCGATGACTTATGACGATGCCATGAAATTAGGGCTAACTATTTAACACAGTGATTCGACCCAAATGAGACAATATGATCATTATAGGATAAGGTCACAGGGGTTTCTCGCTATATAAACTAAACCCCGGAATGATATATGTATATGAGTACACATACGAGTCAACTAATGTTCAGATGCGTATGAAATAAAGAATATACACACACATAACTATGACTTTGGATACAAATAAGCCCTCTCCCACATCTATAACAAATGGGATAGCAAGGATGAGACTCCTTCTATAAATAAGGGCCTAAGGACAACATAATAAGGATCGGTTCGAAATTGATGTGATCGGCTTAGGCTGGTCCCGATCAAGCTTTTTGGTCTTTCTCAAAGCGGGATTTGCACCGAACTGCGTGCACCGAACCATGGAGAGCCGGTAATCGATCGAGGGTGGACCATACGAAGGCCGGAAATCTTCAACGCCGGTATGCAATATCTCTTCGAGTTCTAATCTTCCTCAAATTCGGTACTTTGTTTTGAGATTTTTTCCACTTATGTGATAAATTTATTGCCTTAAACCGAAGCTCTCTCTACATTCCACTGAATCGCCCGAGGTTCAGATGTTAAATCACCCCAAGCTCCTCGTGTAGGGTAAAAGCTTGAGGGATTGATGTTTTATGTGCTCTTTATAGAGCAGTCCAGTCTCCAAATTTTTGCTGATTTCGGTGTGGAGGTTTAATGGTCCATAATGGTGCGCGATTGCATTCGAGCTTCAAATCTTCTTTTATTAATCAACGAAATGCTCGATGCTGATAATATGTAGTCGTGCTGGTTTGAGTTAATTGACTTGGGTCGGCATACCTCGAAAACGGGGTGGTTGGGATGTACATCGGAAAATATATTATGTACTTATAGATCGATCGACGACATATCTAAGTCAATATTCATACCTATTCATTAGATTTAACGATTAATCTATTCTTATTTATGTTTATATCATTTATTTTATAAATTAAAGTTATTGTATTTATTATTTATTGTTTAATAGATTGATTTGTTTTTTTTTATGAATTAATAGATATATTTTAATTACTTTTTTAGAAATTGTGTAATGTATGTTAGTATTCCATTATAATTTTTTTTGTAAGTAAATTAATTTAAAACTCAATTTTATTTATTTATTATGTATTATGGTTATTTATTTTATATAACTAAATTATTTTCTTTTACTTATTATGCATGTTTTTATTTTTTCTATTAATAAATACAAAAATAAATTTATTTATTATTTATTTATTTATAAACTTATTTATTTAGAAATAAATGATTTTATTTTATTTGTTATTTATGTTTATTTAATTTATTTTATAAAGTCAATGTATTGTATTTATTATTTATTGTTTAATGTTTTGATTTGTTTTTTATAAATTAATTAATATATTTCATTTAATTTGTTTTTAGGATTGTGTAATGTATGTTTGTATTCCATTATAATTTTTTTTATAAATAAATTAAAATCAAACTCAATTTTATTTGTTTATTATGTATTAATGTTATTTATTTTATATAACTAAATTATTTTATTTTATTTATTATTTATGTGTTTATTTTTTCTGTAAATAAATATAAAAATAAATTTATTTGTTATTTATTTATTTATAAACTTATTTATTTAAAAATAAATGATTTTATGTTATTTGTTATTTATGTTTATTTCATTTATTTTATAAAGTCAATGTATTGTATTTATTATTTATTTTTTAATATTTCAATTTTTTTTATAAATTAATTAATATACTTTATTTAATTTTTTTTAGAATTGTGTAATGTATGTTTTTTATTCCATTATATTTTTTTCTGTAAATAAATTAAAATCAAACTCAATTTTATTTATTTATTATGTGTTATTTTTATTTATTTTATATAACCTTATTATTTTCTTTTATTTATTATTTATGTTTTTATTTTTTAACAAAAAAAACTTTATTTCACACGTGTGGCAACACGCGGATTTCGTCCGGAGTCGTGCCACACCCTTGCGCATCCAGGAGGTGTGTGCGGGTGCCCCCGGTTAGCCTTTTTTTTTGCATCAAATATTCCACCGTTATATGTCGCGATTAGACCTGTCAAACGGGTCATTCGGGTCGGGTCACTTCGGGTTTCGGGTAAAACGAGTCCCGCGTTAAACGGGTTTCGGGTATTTTCGGGTTGACTCGAACCCGAGTTTGACCGGGTTTCGGGTCGATTTCGGGTTTGTCAATTTTTTCTTTTTTTAAAATAAAAAAATCAAGATTTGATAGTTTTGTGATAAAATTTAATTATATATAAAAAAAATTTTAATTATATATAATTATAAATCAACCGGGTTAATCGGGTCACCGGGTCAATCGGGTAAATCGGGTCAAAATTACCGGGTCAATCGCGTCACCGGGTCGAAATCTAGATTACCCGAAAAATTTCGGGTTTTTCGGGTTCGGTTTGAAAAAAAAAATTCGGGTCAATATTTTCGGGTTCGAGTTTGAAATTTTTCGGGTCATTCGGGTCGGATCACCGGGTCAGATTGCGTTTTGACAGGTCTAGTCGCGATGAAGTAGAACTCTCCTGTCTATTATAAGACCATGCGGTGGTGTGGAATGTGGATCAAACCGGATCGCTTGGCATCCCGAAATATGGACCGGACAAGAGAGCTTGACATCCCAAAGTCGGTAAATTAAAAATCCTTGAAACAAAAAACTGAGCAAACAAAATGATGTCCATACACGAGGAAAACATTAGGGAATCCACGATCGAGTACAATAAAATCAAGTTAGGTAGAGAATACACGATCAGTCATGTGCGGTGTAACGGTCTAGAATTATGATTTCTGAGTTACGTTTCAAGGGATGAAACCCCTTGTTCGGATCTTGTAATCCAGGTACGGGTCGAGGTTTCAAATGCAGTTTAAGATTAGTAGAAAGAGGGATTTCAAACCCTAAAAACCTCGAAGGGCTGTTGATTACCCTTAACCTGTCCTAAATGTCGCGAAATTCAATTCAAATGAGAGTAAAGCGGAAGCAAAGTTAAGATACAAGTGTCACGGCAAAGCCGGGTCAAAACCAAAACATAGTGGGTGATTACCATTTGCCAAGTTAGAATATTAGTCAGATTCTTCGGTTCGCCAGGAGATTCCCCGTCACAGAAGCAAAGGGCAAACAAGAGCGGTACCTAACACTATCCACGAAGTCAGGCCCGGTAATCGCCTGCGGGTCCTCTGACCGCGCTGAGGCCATATAACATGCCTATACCTAAATAAAGGATGACTAATGCAGTACAAGATTTAAATCACAAAAGCATGCTTTGACAGTTATAATATGCATAAAAACTGTAAAGGGCCCAAGCCAATGCCAAGTGGCATATCCCCTAATCTATGCCCACTTCGGGGCATATATGTCCGTACCTCGCTCCGAAGCAGCCCAAGTAGGACGCTCGGTCGGTGCCGCAGCCTATATGTCCGTACCTCACTCCGAAGCAGCCCAGGTAGGACGCTCGGTCACCGCCGCAGTCAGATCATATATACGACTCAATTGACTCAGGGCACCCGATAAGGCTGGGCTACCCTACGACCCTAGCAAAGACTCTAAGACTATCACAGATAACGGCCGTTCTGTTTCAAACACACATAGTAACCACATGCTCAGTTCAATGCAATCCTAGCATGATACTACATGACATGCTTTAATATGCAACAAAACTATACATCACATGACACATCAGGCAGGAGGTCCAGGTTACTGAGTAAGTCCCGTAGGATACTTACCTGAAGATGCAGAACATCAAGATAACACAAGAAAAGGCCCAAATGCAAGTCCAAAGCAATACAAAAGCAATACACATCTATCATCAAGCCATTTCCATAAGCTACCGGACCAAAATCCATACACACGAAGCCCAAATTCTCAAAACCAACCGATAGTAAAACCGTTTTCCAAAACCTTTCCGCTACGATCAACATCAACCAAATCATTTACTTCCAATCTAACCCACTGATAAAATCATACTAACCATATTTTCCAAACTCTTAAATCACAAATTAAGTCAATTCATATTCAAAATAATTTCTCAAATCATACTTGGCCAAATCAAGAGAAAGTATCAAATTTTCTAAGTCAACCCAAAATCTTGTTTTATCAACATATTCCGGCATCCTGGTTTTACACACACAAATCCTTAAAAGACATTTCCGAAGCTTGAAAATCTCTTTTTAATCATTTATCATTAACACAAACATCAACCATTTCCATTAATAATTCATTTCCAAAAACCCAAAAGGCATATATTTATATCATCATACAATACTTTATTCCAATAATAACACTTTTAAAATAATTCCATGAGATGTAAAATTCCAGAAATTATATTTTTCATGAAAATCAGATTTATATATAATACCTTGTATATATATAACAACTTAACATGGACAATTTTACAGTTAAACTAAAGTTTATAAAAACAACTAACATAACAATATAACACAACTTTTAACCCAGCAAGGCCCAAAACAAGGAAACCCAATTTTCTCAATTCGGATCCCAACCCAAATCAAAGGAAGGTCAACCGAACACATTTAGAAAAGAAACAGAGAAGCGAAATGGAGGCTCTGTTCGAGATCGGGAAAAAACGGAAGCGAAATGGAGGCTCGCCGGTGATGGCTGAGCTCCGATCACCAAACCAACATCAAGAAACAAGGAAGCGACAAGAGAAGGAAGAATAAGAAGAAAGTGCTCACCCAAGGTCATCCTCCTCGTCGGAGATGCTCGTCACGCCCAGAAAACGCTCGTCGGAGCTCCTTCGGTTCGCCGGAGACAGAATCGGGGTTGGTCTCAACAGAGAGAGAGGGTTAATGGTAGGGCTTTTACGAGTTTATTTTTATAGAGAAAGAGAGGGAGAAAACCTCACCGATGGGTTCGAATCTGAAACAGGGAAATCGACTCGAGGAATGACATCGGCGTTGGTGTTGGCGGCTCCAGGCTGCTTCTGGGCTCGGTTCTTCCTCGGAGAATGATAAATTACATGAACTTTATATTGAATAGTGGGCCAAAAGGCTCATACCCATTGTAACCTATATATATGTTTAATCAATGAATGGAAACCCTTAAGGAGGACATTACAATCAATCTCGTGATCTTACATGGTATCACAGCCTAAGATCCCTAAAACCTAATTTTCTTTTTCCAACCCTAGCCGCCAGCCTCCTCACCCTCCCCGTCCTTGCCGCCGACTTTCTCCCCCACTCTCGGTCACCCTCCCTTGCGCCGGCCTCCTCCACTCTCGGCTTCCCCTTGCCGCCGACCCCCCCCCCTCTCGCATCTCTCTCTCTCTCCCTCTCGTCCCAATGGACGACACAACCACCACCAAACCGCCCTTCCACTCCGCTCTCACGATCTCCAATATCAAAAACTGCATCCCCATCATCCTTGATCACGAATCCAGTTCCTACACCATGTGGTCTCACCTCTTCACGACCCATGCTAAGGCTCATAAGGTCCTCCACCACATCGATTCCTCTATCAATCGCCCCGCTAGTGAAGAAAACGATATCTTCGCTCAACTCGACACCATTGTTCTTCAATGGATCTTCAACACCATCTCCAAAGATCTTTTGACAACCATCCTCGACCCTAAAGACAACGCCTTGGATGCCTGCAACAAGCTTCAAAATCTTTTTCAAGACAACAAGTCCATCCGTGTTGTCTACCTTGAGCACGAATTCTCAAATTGCAAGCTTGCATCTTTTTCGTCGATATCCGCCTACTGTCAGCATATCAAAACCCTGTCTGATCAACTAGGCGTCGTCGACTCCAAACCCAGCGCTACTCGCCTAGTCCTCCAGGTACTTTCAGGCCTTTCTTTTGAATACAATGTTGCTGCTACTCATATCCGGCAGACGGAACCTCTCCCCACCTTCGAGAAGACCCGGTCTCAATTGATCCTGGAGGAGACTCGCCTTCACCGTCAGACCACCGGCGCCGCCAAGGACAAAACGGCAGCGCAACCGCACCAATGATCCACCTACGCAGAGAGGCGGCGGCCGCGGCCGCAGCAATGGTTGTCGGCCGCAACAATGGACGGACACCTCTCGCCCTTCCCGGTATCCCTCCCCTGGCTATCTGCCTTGGATGCCCTTTGGCTACTCACCTGCGACATATATCCCACCATCCCCGTATCCCAACAGTCAGCAAGGAGCGGGCTTGTTGGGTCCTGCTCCTCGACCCGCTGGTCACCAGGCCTACCCGTCTTCGTGTGATCAGGCCTGCGCTCCGACTGATGTGCATCACGCCTTCTCATCTATGCAGCTAGCACCTCCTGACTCCGCTTGGTACATGGACACTGGCGCCACATCTCATATGACGAACTCCTCAGGTACTTTCTCTTCTCTTTCTTTTAAGGGTCCTGCACATTCTATTGTCGTATGCAATGGTGGTCGCCTTGCTACTTGGGGCATTGGTCACGCCACATTACTAACCCCAAACAACTCCTTACACCTCAACAACGTCCTCATTGCCCCCAAACTTGTCAAAAACCTTATCTCTGTCCGTCGGTTCACCACTGACAATAATGTTTCTCTTGTGTTTGATCGGTTTGGTTTCTCTGTGAAGGATCTTACTACGGGAGTTACTCGCCTGAGATGTAATAGCACCGGGGAGCTCTATTCTGTGTCGTCGCCCTCACCATTCAGCCCGCCAAGTCTAGTCGCCCTCTCGGCATCGTCATCCAGTCTATGGCATGCAAGCCTTGGTCATTCTAGTCCTGCAGTTTTAGATTTGCTTCGTTCTAAGAGTCTTATCAAATGTAATAAAGAGCATCGCTCTAATTTATATTCTTCCTGTCAGTTAGGCAAGCATGCCAGACTTTCTTTTCAGCGGTCTTTAAACACTACTTTTGCCCCTATTGATATCATTCATAGTGATATTTGGACATCTCCTGTGCCTAGCAAGGAGGGCCATAAGTATTACCTTTTTTTTTCTGGATGATTATAGTCATTTCTTATGGGTTTTTCTGTTGCATTTTAAGTCTCAAGTGTTTCCTATCTTTTCCAAATTCCATGCTTACATTAAAACACAATTTCACACCTCTATCAAGTGTTTCCAATGTGACAATGGCCGCGAATTTGATAACAAAGACTTTCACACTTTCTTCAACACAAATGGGATCTCCTATCGCTTGTCTTGCCCCTATACCTCCCAATAGAATGGCAAGGCCGAACGAATCATCAGAACCATTACCAATATGATGCGCTCTCTCCTCTTCCACGCATCCATTCCCCTTCTCTATTGGCCTTATGCCTTAGCCACCACTTGTTACCTCCTAAACATTCTCCCATCTACTACCCTCCACCATCGCTCACCAACTCAGGCACTTTATTACACTTTGCCTAGGTATGATCACCTTCGTACCTTTGGGTGCTTGTGCTTCCCAAATCAGTCATCCACCGTCCCTCACAAGCTGCAGCCACGCTCCAGTCCTTGTGTCTTTCTTGGCTATCCGTTTGATCATCGCGGTTACCTCTGCCTGGATATCTAGACCCACAAGCTCATTCTGTCCCGTCATGTCACCTTTGATGAGTCTCGGTTCCGCTTTGCTTCTCCTCCCCTCCCCTCTCCTACGCCTCCTCTGTCTCAGTCTGAGTCAGAGTCTTCATTCCCTCACCTTCTTCTTCCCTAGAGCTCTCCCGGTGCTCCTGCCTCTCCACATCCACCACCACCACCACCTCATACCACCAGACCACACACCCGCAACGTCTCCGGTGTCTTCCGACCCCGTCAGATCGTCTCCATGAACACCACACATCGCCCCGCCTTCCCTTACCCTACATCATCCCCGCCATCCATCCCCCAATACCTAATGTCGTGGCTGCAGCATTTTGCTGCGGCCGCAACCAATCAATTTCCCAAATAATCCCCCCACCCTCGACACCGGCGGCGGCCACAGCAGCATGTCGTGGCCGCAGCCAATCAACAAGCTGTGGGCATGCTGCAGCCGCAGCCTCCACCGCCGCATCTCCCTCCGTCCTTCCCGACTCCCAATCTTCCCCTGCCTCGACCCCGACTTCCCTTCCCCCATCCCCACCTCCCACAAAATAACCCTCATTGACCCGAATTGGCAGGTGGCTATGCTCGACGGATACAGGGCCCTTACAAGGAATGGTACATGGGTTCTGGTTCCTCGCCCTCCTGAGGCGAACGCCATTCGCTGTATGTGGCTCTTCCATCATAAGTTCCGCTCTGATGGGACGTTGGAGCGCTACAAAGCTCGTCTTGTGGTCAACGGTCGATCTCAGCAGACAGGTATTGATTGTGACGAGACGTTCAGCCCCGTGGTCAAGCCTGCCACTATCCGAGTGGTTTTGAGCTTAGCGTTGTCGCGCAACTAGGCTACTCATCAGCTGGATGTCAAGAACGCTTTTCTACATGGCCATCTGAATGAGACAGTTAACATGCTTCAACCGTCGGGGTTTGAAGATGCTGATCGTCCCAAGCACGTCTGTCTCCTGAAGCACTCTTTGTATGGTCTGTAACAGGCTCCGCGGGCTTGGTTCCAGTGCTTTGCTTCTCATCTGCTACGCTTGGACTTCATTGGCAGCAACTCGGATACATCTCTGTTTATCTATCGCAGAGGCTCAAACATGGCCTTTCTGTTATTGTATGTCGACGACATCATTCTCACCGCCTCTTCTGATGCTCTTCGGACGTCTATCATTTCGCAGTTGAGTGCTGAGTTCGCCATGTCAGATCTGGGTCCTTTGTCGTACTTCTTGGGAGTTATTGTTCAGCGTCATGCGTTTGGGTTGTTTCTCTCTCAAAGTAAGTATGTTGCTGAGATTGTTGCTCGGGCCAAGATGAATAACTGTTAGCCAGTAGCTACCCCTGTGTATACATCCAATAAGCTCAGTGCTCATTCTGGTCCTTTGTTTGATGATCCGACGCTGTACATGAGCCTCGCTGGTGTACTGCAGTATCTTACGTTCACCAGGCCAGATATCAGTTACGCCGTTCAACAGATCTGCTTGTTCATGCATGCGCCCTGGGAACCCCACTTTCAGGCCTTGAAGCGGATCATCCGGTACATCAGCGGCACCCTCGAGCTAGGTACCACAATCACTCCTTCATCTAAGCTTAACCTTATTGCTTACACTGATGTGGATTGGGGTGGTTGTCCTGACACACGTTGCTCTACATCTGGATACTGTGTTTTCCTCAACGACACCCTCGTGTCGTGGTCAGTGAAGCGACAGTCTGTCGTTTCTGGCTCCAGCGCCGAGGCAGAGTACAGTGGTGTTGCCAACGTTGTCTCCGAGTGCTCTTGGCTCCGCAATCTCCTTCTTGAGCTCTGATGTCCTCTTCAAAAGGCCACTCTGGTCTACACTGACAACGTCTCAGCCCTCTATCTGGCTAGCAACCCAGTCCAGCATCAGCGCACGAAGCACATTGAGCTCGATCTCCACGTCATTCGGGACAAGGTTGCCATTGGACAAGTCCGCATTCTACATGTCCCATCCTCCTATTAGTACGCTGATATATTCACCAAGGGTTTACATCGCCAGTTTTTCCTTGATTTTTGGTCCAGTCTCACTGTACGGGATCCTCTACTTTTGACTGCGGAGGTTTGATAGATTACATGGGCTTTATATTGTATAGTGGGCCAAATGGCCCATACCCATTGTAACCTATATATATGTTTAATCAATGAATGGAAACCCTCAAGGAGGACATTACAATCAATCTCGTGATCTTACAGAGAAGGCTCAGGGCTGCGCTCGATACAACGCTCGGGGAGGTGCTTACTGGCACTTGGAACGGAGGTTGCTGGTGGTGCTTGCCGCCCTGACGGAGGAGAGAGAGGTGATGTTGGTGCTTGGTGAGGCTCGAGGGCGCTCAACCTCTCCTCGGAAAAATTAAACAGGGCCAATGCTCGGTGACGCTCAGAAGGTGTCCGGGCAGTTGTGGCGGCGAAAGAAGGTGGAGGTGCTACTGGTTTTCCTCGGCAAAGAATGGGATGGTGAAAGGAAGAAAAAAATCAGAGAGATTGGAGGGATGGGTGAGAGGGTGTGAGTTTATGGGATTCCTGGGAGTCAAATTAAAGGGGAGGAGATTGCTGCAGGTAATCAGAAAGGGGAGGTGGATATCAGAATTGGCGTGGGTGCTGCTGGTTCTATAGCTTCAAAGGGAAAAGGGGCGTGGAAGAGTAGTAAGAGAGGGAAGTGGGTGTCTGGCCCTCTTTGGGCAAAAGACCAATATGAATCTATGAGAAAGTGATCACAGGAGAAAGGAAAGAAGGAGACAAAAGAAATGGTCCCAAAATCAAAATATCTGAAACGAATAAATTCCGAAACCCGCTCACTCGATCCAACTCCGACTCATGTAAATCCTAATTTGAAACCTCGAAACCGAATAAAATAACAAAGTTCAAGTAAATAATATTTTCCCAATCTCGGTACATAAAAGCGGAATAAAATCCGTCAAAAATCCAATATCTTAAACGATGCCGAAATGACTTTAAGGTCGAACTTGTGCTCGAGGACGAGTTTCTCTCACTTTTATATATAATAATAACAAAATAATATAAAATATATTCGGCCTTTACAGGCGGATCCAAGGGTGGGCGACACCGGGCCGTCGCCCACCTCGGTCTGAAAAAGTATAAGAATATATGTATTATGTGAAAAAATTAAAAGATAAAATACAAGTATCTTTAGTAGCTTAGTGGTTGGGGAGCCCACCCCATTTTAAATAAAACTCGATCAACCTTGGTTCAAATCCCCTAGTCACATATTTTTATTTTTATTTTTGTCAATCTATTTTCCATTATTTTAAAATTCTTATAAATTATTTGGTATTTTATAATTAAATAATAATTATTTTTCTTACAAATTTAAGGTATTCTCTTCATATATCTTTAAAAAAAATTATTTCTTATAAAAATATCCAAATAAATTGTGCCCATCCCGATAAAATTTCTGGATCCGCCCCTGGACCCAGTACAACAAACAACGAATAAAGATACACATGCAGATATTGAATTGTCATCCTAGTACGTGAGGGGGCGGCCACCATCACGACGTTGGTATGATCTATATCATGCAATCATGGATGCGAACTGCTCGTCCCATTCGTTGATGCTTGGGTGGTGGTTCATCATCCATGTTGTGCATATAGCTAGCAAAGGTGATTCATGTAACAACCAAATCTGCATATAACATTTGCATTGGAAGTAGAAGTGAAAATTGTGCAGCTATGAAGAAAACATATATGAGGGAACGTACCAGTACAAAATGGTTACTTTGACCGGCTAAAGTGATCCCATCTAGCTCATGGTATGGGGGCAATGTCGGAGCACTGATGCCATATAGGGGGAGGCATAACATCAACATTCTTTGTGACAGTATGACCAATGGACATTGGTGAACTGTCGCAAAAACTTCACCCATGATCGGAATCTTCATCCAATAAGTTGCTTCATGACATGATCCGTAGTAGTTCACCCTCATGATAAGTTCCTATAATGTTGGATAATAATGAAAGCGGTCTCCATGCAACTGTAGCTCCGCAAGCAACTATCGTCGAACTTGTGGCCATGCTTCTTGTCCCAAGTTCAACAGACAAGTGAATTATATGTACAAATAAATCATGCAACTTAAAAGAAAAATGATTACGTACAAATAAATGTGATATAACCATGTAAAAGTATTGCAACTAATGGCAAGAAACATCGACAGAAAGTGCTATATGCAACGCCAAACGGATATAAATGTAAGGAAACAAAAAACTACAAGCAAATATAGCATGTAGAATTAAAGCTATAGATATAAATGCAAGTAACTATCATGTGTAACTGTAAATTTCATGGGAACACTACTAGAATTCTGTTCATAGACATCGGACTTTTGACATCGGTCAGAAAAACGCATGATTTTAAAAATAACTATAACATCTGTTTAAAAATTTTCGATGTTACTAAGACTAGATACATCGGTCTTATTTGGTAGACAATGTTAAAATATCATTTTAAAAAAAATTGAAAACGCGCCTTAAATATTTAGAAGGAATTTGAGGCGGTAAAGTAAGTAGTTGCAAACACTTAACCAATTTTTTTTAACACCCGCCCATACTTGAAAAATATAATTTGAACACCTTCCTATAATTCCTTTAAAAAAATACACATCTAAACACTATATCCCCAAATAACTCTATATTCCCCCGTTCACATTCACATCCACTGACACCCATCTCTCTCTCTCTTCGCGATAGACGATTGAAGAACCCTAGACTGTTCTTCTGTATCGAATAACCCACTTCCGCCGCTGATTCCACCAACCAGGCCTCAATCTCATAGTTCTCGATCCTTCCTTAGCGGTTCTGTTTTGTTGTGCTCCGGTGGAGACTGCTCTTTCTTCTCCTCTCCACTTGCGAATCTGCAATGAATTTCAAGCTTCTGGCTATAGGCCCGCAACTCCCTGAACAACTATGGCAAAGGAGAAGTGAAGAAGCGCCTAAAGAAAGATGAGGAGCTCTATGACTCCCTGTACAAATAACATCGACTTCAAAATATTCAATATGATACATTATATTTATATAAATTAATATCATAAACTTATAAATAAAAAAAGAGTGCACACAAAATGAATAATGTATTACTGATGTGTATATCAACCTAAAACATCTCTTTTAAAAAATTTAGTGATGTTAATGTCAATTTTTTTATTACTCTACAATGTTTGAAACATCTAGAAATGCAAAATAACAATGGTTGAACATTAGGTTCATCAACCAAAACGTAATTATATCAACGCACTGAAATCGTTATCAACAATAAAAACAATGTTATAAATAATTATAGACATCGGTTGAAAACCGATGTGGTAAAGTTGGGATCTTTAACACCACCCACTAACACGTCGAATTTTTTTCTGATTAACATCGGTTTATACCCGATGTGTATGAACAAAATTCTATTAGTGGAAAGCCTATTTTATGAAAATAAATCGGAACAAATAAATCGGCTTGCAGGTAAAATAGGCTTTGGAAACATACTGATACAGGCACATCGGGATCTTCATCCACCATGAGAGTTCATTGTCGTTCAAATTACATCGTTTGGGGGGGAGCCTCTTATAAGAAGGAAGCTGGGGAATTTCAACCGTTGAGTCCCACGCATCTAGTTACGATGGGGTTATGCCACAACAAGGATATCCCTAACCCCACCACATGAAGTAACGGTGGGGTTACGGACCAATCAGGCAAGCCTTAACCCCCCTACCGCGTTAAATAACAATGGGGTTAGGGAATCCCTAACCCCATCATATCAACTAACATTGAGTTTGAAATCGTGTTAACTCCACTGCTGTATTCTACGGTGTACGTGATTAAGAGGTCATTAACCTACTGGAACATCCTACGATGGTTAGTGATGGACGGTTTTTAGTCGCGTAAACCGTATCAAAATAAATTCGAACTTACTAACTAATGTAGTGTGGTAAGCACGAGTCGATCCCACAGAGAATCAAGTTATTCCTAAGTTAAGCTTATTTACCAATTAAGACAAAGGGGGGGTTTTTGAGTGGTGAAATTAGAAAGAAAATAAACTAAACTATAAACAAGTTAATGGAGATAATAATTAAATGAATAGTTTCATCTACAAATATCCACTTTAGGTTGGTTAGTTGATCCTTGATTCTTCTTCAAGTTCTCTTTTCGTCTTATTATTGTTCCTGTCCTGATCTTGTGTAAATTACTAGTCCTACGAGTCCTAGTAACCCTTACTAATTAGATAACCTTAACACGGTCAAGATTTAACCTAATAGTAGCATTAAGATTAAGGATTAACCAGGATATATGCAACACCAAGCTACGAGTCGGCATTTAACATACAATTGATTCTCTACACACCAGTTTAGTCCTACGAGTCCTAAAAAGGCATGATTGCTACTATAGATTAAGGTTCGCTACGAGGAATCTACAAAATCCTAGCAATAATCTCAACTAGTTGTACGGACTAGAAGAAATCAACAATATTCGCAAAAGAATCAATACGAATCAATAAGAATAGAACAAGAATAGAAATCTCACAACTTTATCAAACCAAAGCGGGAGAGTTTAGATCTCCATAAAAATAAGACAAAACACAATTAGGGTTCTAGGTTTAGAACGTTAGTCACGGCCGGTCTCTCCGTCTTTGCCGTATACGTATGAAAGTATATATAGTGAATAGAAACTAAACCTAATCTATATAATATATAATATAAATATATAATGCAATTCTATCTAACCTAAACATAATAATAATAATAACATGGAGCGCTTGTTGTGAGCCCAAACAATCACGTGGCTTGGCCTCCATCTCCTCCGTATTACACAGTTAATCAGCCCGGCCTTATATATGTATGTAGTAGCCGGCCCACCTATTATTTGCCCAATAAGCTTTTAATTGCAATCTTCCTCTAAATTTATACGATCCGGCTCGAAAATACCTGAAATATATAAAAACACTAGTGTAGACTCCGAAAAGCAAATAATATCAAATAAGCTATAAAACATGTAAATATACTCTAAATTAATATGTAAATTTCTACTTAAAACATGACTAAAATAAACCCTATCAGTTAGCGGTGGACATAGTAAAAATTTACGGTGAAAGTATTTTTTTGTATACAAATTGATTTCGTCATAGGATCGTTGTATCTCGTCAAATGCATAGCAAAATCACTAAATTTTAATATCAATAAATGACTAGCCGAAACCGGATTCCAAAGCCCACAAATATTCTACCATTACTGGTCTCCCGAGCTGACAACATGTCACTATATTGTCAGTGGATAATTTCTATAAATAGGGGTTTCACTTCCAGGTTGGTGGGGATTGCTCGTACCTACCTCATTTATCTCTCCATTCTACATTTGTTGTTTTCTTTGGCCTCGTTAGAATGTTGCTATTATGTCATCATCAGAAGAAGAAGGACGGTTTGAACTACCATTTGACCCCCACAATTACAATGATTCGGAAGAGCTTGTGATGAACAATTTGTTGTTGGAGGAAATCAAGTTCAATACGTAATAATATAAATCAAACCATATTCGTGCCCACGTAAATAATTATAAGACTTCCTCCCGATGTAGCAAAAGGAAGTCAAGTTCGATCCTCGAGGAAGCTGGTAAGCGGATCACAGGTAGTAGGCGAATCTCATGAATGGTGATCGACCACAGAAGTACTCGATATTAACCAAGGGTAGTCGATATCGACCTCTTCAGTCGATTTCTGGGTTTTGGATTCTGCAGAGGGTTAGTCGATTTCGACGTAGGCACTCGATATCGACCAGTAAGCTCGATATCGACCAGTTCCCGTCGACTTCACCTGTACCTACAGAAACACAAGCAGTAGTGATCTTGCTTGATCGAGTCCTTAGTGGTCGACGTCGACTAGGCTTAGTCGAAGTCGAGTAAAACTGTAAAAACGTAACGAATTGCAGATTTCGAAATAACCAATGTAAAAGAAAAGTTCCATGACCGAGGTTTGCAACAACGATAACCAAACATGTATAAGGCAAGATAAAGAGAGATAATCATGCAATCACATCAAAGGATCAAGCTTTCACCTTTTCCAACAATTAGACAACTTTTCAAGAAACCCTAATTGTATCTACCAATTTTATGTTTATAATCCAAGTGAGTAACCTGAATCTCTATTAATTAGGTAATAAACATATAAAAGGCAGTGGATGATCAAAACACAATAAAGGTCGAATCTTTACCTCAAATATGCATGGCTATCGTCGGGCTCATTCCGACCCTAGAAGTAGGTGGAATACTCGCTCTTCATCATAGGGAAACTCAACAATAATAAAAGAAAACTAAATTGCATTAATAAAATAAAACAAAGCTTACAATCGATCGAAGCCAATTCCGCTCTCGCCAAATACAACTTCTCTCGACTCCAAGCTCTCTCTCATAACTCTCCTACTCTTGTGTTGTGGCTTGCTTGGATGATTGAATCATTCTAAAATCCAACCCCTAAAGTCTTATTTATAGTGTTCCATGTAGCTAATCTAGCAATGAACAACTATATCTATATCTAAAACTTTCTATCTATAGCTAATCTATAAGGAAACTAGGACTAAAATGGATAAATCCTTCTTGGACTTGATAGATCTTCATGTGGATGGATAGAATTCCACAAATCTTCTCTTTCAAGCACTCTATCTTCTCCTCTCCACTCCATCTCGGACTCGGATTTGTCACTGACGAGAGTGTTTCTCGACCAAATAAATTTGTAGTCAAGACCCCGCTATAGGATAGTGGAGTCAGGTTCGTCCTCAGGAGAGAAGTCAGCGGTTCTAGGTTTAGTGTGTTTTGGGGTTCAGGGATAGCAGGAAAAGGTGATGAGGGTGGCTGTCGACAAAGAATAGAGGGGTCGATGTCGAGGGATGGAGAGAGAATGGTGATTTGATATCGAGTAGAATATGTGCCGAATAAAAATAATAAAATAAAACAAATAAAGATGCAAACTTCCAAGGTTAGGGATCACCACAACAATAAACATATGTGCAGATCATAAATCACATAAAGATGCATGCTTTATATCAAAAAATCGACTTTCGCAAATTCCAACAATTTAGGTGATAGAGGCTCTCACATAAAAACCTAATTTATTTCTACCTTTTCTTAATTAGGATTAACCAACTCTCGCAAATAAACCCTAATTACTATCCAAATTTATAATAAGATCACTTTCGCTTCAATATCATGAATAGGGAATTTCCTCAACTCTCGCAAAGGATTAAGCACATAGGTAGATGATGATAAAGACATATAAATTCATGGATTTATAAATCAAACACACATATATATGTTGGGATCACCCCAACCCTAGAAGAATGAAATTAGAAACAAAACATAATAAAAGAAATTAACTTTAACATAAAAAATAAAACTTAAACTTACAAAACCTTCCAAACGTTCCTCCTTCTCTCTCCTTTCTCGCCTCCTCTCTTTCTCTCTCTCTCTCTCTATCTCTCTCCCTCTCTCTCTCCCTCGCCTCCTAGCGCCCTAAGACGACTTGACTTGAATGAATGAAAATAAGTCCCCTAGGGCTTTATTTATAGACTTCATTCCCTAGCTATTCTAGGAAAGAAATTATATCTATATCTATATTTATCTACTTACTTAAAGATTAAATAATTGAATAAATAATTAAATCAACTAGGACTATATCTAATGTGGATAAAATATCCTCTCTCTTGACTTGATAGCACTTGATAGATCTTGATAGAATTTCATCTCGAAAATATCACCATTGGATTCGGGATAGAAACTTAACAAGAACCGGATAGCTCGACGTCGGCCACTGCGGATTTTCTCGATATTGAGTAGAATTGCTCGATATCGACTAGCACTTTTCTCGTCTTCTGTTCAGCAACTCGATTCCGGCCTCCATGAGCAAAGTCGACTTGATTTTTACTCGATATCGAGTAGATTTCCTTGATATCTACCAACTTTTCTCCGTCTTCAGCTTCTTTGTCGATCTCGGCTACTAGGATGCTTGTGGACTTGATTTGGACTCGATATCGAGTAGATTTCCTCGATATCGACTTGAATGTTCTTGGCTCAGCATCCTTGTCGATTTCTGGGACACCAGCTCGATTTGGGCTTCCTCGATATCGACTACAAGTCCTCGATATCGAGTAAATCTCTCAGCTTTCTGCTCTGTTCTTGAAACGCACTTTCCCGAGTCCTCGTTCGTCGGATTGACGCATATGACCATGCTTTGGAAATCCCTTTTCGAAGGCTACAACTCTCATGAAGACATCAAAGCTTGATTCAGAATGATAAATACCGAAAAATTGTCTTTTCTCCAGCTGCACCATTCTTAGCTTCTCCATGACTTTCCTTTAAGCTCCAAAATGCGTCCAATTTCTGCGAAATATAACAAAAACTTGTGTAGACCTCCATATATTGCAAATAAGTGTAAACTACATAGATTCTGTATTATTCTAACCCAAATATATGAAATGTATGCAGAAAACGATATAAAAGTAAGTGTAAAACATGGCGAATTATGCTCACAACAAACACCCCATACTTAAGCTTGCTTGTCCTCAAGCAATACTTTTAATTGTCATACAGGGGAAGAAATCAAAACTCTCAACATCTTAGATTCATTCTCATATGTCCCTGCAATCAATTACCATCCTCGAAAAGGTACTAGTGTCACAAATCCATGCATTTGCAATAAAAAGCTACATCTACTCACAAAAGGAGGGTTATGCAAAACGATTCATAAGTGACAAAGCATTAATAATCAAGAGGACTTTAATTTAAACTCAATAAGGAGTAGATTGGTAAAAGGCTAAAGGTGAGCAATTTTTGGCCATGTGGTGCTAATAGTCGGGGGAAATGGAGCACCTTCCAAACTTTCATACCAAATTTCTTCCTCAAAAGATTCATCACCTTCCATAATGCTTTTATCAATTATAATGCTTTTACCTCTCTAACCTCAGCACTGCCTTCTCGCGAGTCACAAACATGAGTGTCATGAATGGCCCCGGATATTTAGTGCTTTGGACTCCTCACATTGGTGTCCCATCTCGCCAAACTATTATCTCAGCGAGCAGGGTCGATCTACCTTTATCTCCTGAGGTGATCGGATTTTTTCTCACTCATTAAATTTTCCATAATTTTCAAACTTTCCTACCAAACTCCAATAATGATATATAACACCACTACCATATGATAATCTCCATAATGTAACATCATTCTCAACATGATCCCCGGATAGGAAATAAGGTAAAGAATGGGCAATATTTAGATCGTGTGGAGCAGTATATGAAATAAGGCATATTATGGCTTTTGTGATGCATAAGCATAGGTAAGGCTAGGATTACCTCTTATTATGCAACATGTCAAAAGCAACTTCAAACTTACCTCCTTTCCTGATTTTCAAGAAAATATGCACTTCATTGTGACTTCCCTTTACTAGGCAACTTCATGCTATATCTCTAATGAATCCAATTTTGCATCGTCGAGTTCAATATAAGCTTCCATGACACTTATCAAAAATTTCAATGGGGGTCATTTTTTCAAACTTTGGAAAACATGCATATAAACACATAAATCGATAATGAATTCCAAAATAGGCATGTATAAGCAATTCAAGAAATAAACTAAAAAATATGCACATATATGTCAAATATATCAAATATGCATGAATTAAGCCCTTCCCCCACCCCATACTTAAACATTACAGTGTCCTCACTGTATAAAAAAATAGGGGTAAAGAAAGAAACTCACTAGACAGATGTGCAGGACTTCAAAATATAGAGTGAAAATGTTGCTGGGCCTAGTCTGATCTTAGCTTGCTTCTATCCCCATGGACCTGAAAAATGTAGAAGCGAAATACCCACAATAGAAAAACTAAAAGTTCAAAACCAAAAACAAAAGCAACAATGTCCAAAAATCCCAAAAATAAATGTCTATTTACAAGCTCTAGATTTTATAGTCGCTAGGCCGACTTCTTCATTAAGCATTAGCCTGGCTCATCTTTGTCCGGAGGTATAGGTGGATGTGGTGGTTCCTCCGGTAGTGGAAAGCGTGGGATGGCATCCGGGGGCATCATATGAAGAAGTTTAATCCTCCCCGAGTGGACGCTCCATGGCTCCACCCATTCATCTTCTCTGGCTCGAGCTAGCATGTATAAGGGAAGATATAAAGAAAATATACATACCTCATCATCATACCTCTTCCGCTTCATAGGTTGACTTGGTTGCGCGTCTCCACCACAGTAAAACGGTGGAGTGGGAAGATATATTTCCACCTCATCATGCGGAGCTTCATGCCACTTTGCTAGGACCCCATACTTGAATATGAAAATCGGTTGCTCAAAATCATCGGGGATAGCCTTCACCTTGTAAGGTAAAAGCGATCTTGGAATGCCCTGGTCAACAGTGTCCAACTTCTTCTCTTCTAGTGGTATTTCGCCTTGGGATCCTTCATATGATTCATCAACAATAGGTAGCAAAGTAGGAATGAAATTCGAGGAAGGACATACCTGGTTGTCGACATCGAGTGGGTCAATTGGCTCGTCGAGAGGAGGGCATGGTCCTTTAGACTGAATGGAAGCCTCAAGCCTTCGGATTTCGTCTTCCAGCCGAGCTATTTCCCTTAATCGTCACTCCTCCACTACGATCCTATTTCTCCGTCTCAAATCTTGAAAGCATTCTTCCCATGTAGGATTCCCTTCGACAAAGTCTTCCATCTTTGTACCTAAGCTTTGAAATCACAATCAAGAACACAAATTAGTGGCAAAAGCTTGGCACCCAGTTGGTACCGGTGAGGTAGGTGGTGGTAAGGTATGTGATAGGGTAAGAAAAAGGGGTGGGCTTTTCTGAACCTTAAACACAATTAAACTAGGCACGATTGATATCTCCCCGGCAACGGCGCCAATTTGATGAGAGGGTTTCTCGACCAAATAAATTTGTAGTCAAGACCCCGCTATAGGATAGTGGAGTCAGGTTCGTCCTCAGGAGAGAAGTCAGCGGTTCTAGGTTTAGTGTGTTTTGGGGTTCAGGGATAGCAGGAAAAGGTGATGAGGGTGGCTGTCGACAAAGAATAGAGGGGTCGATGTCGAGGGATGGAGAGAGAATGGTGGTTTGATATCGAGTAGAATATGTGCCGAATAAAAATAATAAAATAAAACAAATAAAGATGCAAACTTCCAAGGTTAGGGATCACCACAACAATAAACATATGTGCAGATCATAAATCACATAAAGATGCATGCTTTATATCAAAGAATCGACTTTCGCAAATTCCAACAATTTAGGTGATAGAGGCTGTCGCATAAAAACCTAATTTGTTTCCACCTTTTCTTAATTAGGATTAACCAACTCTCGCAAATAAACCCTAATTACTATCCAAATTCATAATAAGATCACTTTCGCTTCAATATCATGAATAGGGAATTTCCTCAACTCTCGCAAAGGATTAAGCACATAGGTAGATGATGATAAAGACAAATAAATTCATGGATTTATAAATCAAACACACATATCTATGTTGGGATCACCCCAACCCTAGAAGAAGGAAATTAGAAACAAAACATAATAAAAGAAATTAACTTTAGCATAAAAAATAAAACTTAAACTTACAAAACCTTCCAAACGTTCCTCCTTCTCTCTCCCCTCTCTCTCTCTCTCTCTCTCTCTCTCTCTCTCTCTCCCTCTCTCTCTCTCTCCCTCGCCTCCTTGCGCCCTAAGACGACTTGATTGGAATGAATGAAAATCAGCCCCCTAGGGCTTTATTTAAAGACTTCATTCCCTAGCTATTCTAGGAAAGAAATTATATCTATATCTATATTTATATACTTACTTAAATATTAAATAATTGAGTAAATAATTAAATCAACTAGGACTATATCTAATGTGGATAAAATATCTTCTCTCTTGTCTTGATAGCACTTGATAGATCTTGATAGAATTTCATCTCGAAAATATCACCATTGGATTCGAGATAGAAACTTAACTAGAACTGGATAGCTCGACGTCGGCCACTGGGGATTTTCTCGATATCGAGTAGAATTGCTCGATATCGACTAGCACTTTTCTCGTCTTCTGTTCAACAACTCGATTCCGGCCTCCATGAGCAAAGTCGACTTGATTTTTACTCGATATCGAGTAGATTTCCTCGATATCTACCAACTTTTCTCCGTCTTCAGCTTCTTCGTCGATCTCGGCTCCCAGGATGCTTGTCGACTTGATTTGGACTCGATATCGAGTAGATTTCCTCGATATCGACTTGAATGTTCTTGGCTCAACATCCTTGTTGATTTCTGGGACACCAGCTCGATTTGGGCTTCCTCGATATCGACTACAAGTCCTCGATATCGAGTAAATCTCTCAGCTTTCTGCTCTGTTCTTGAAACGCACTTTCCCGAGTCCTCCTTTGTCGGATTGACGCATATGACCATGCGTTGGAAAGCTCTTTTCGAAGGCTACAACTCTCATGAAGACATCAAAGCCTGATTCAGAATGATAAATACCGAAAAATGGCGTTTTCTCCAGCTGCACCATTCTTAGCTTCTCCATGACTTTCCTTTAAGCTCCAAAATGCGTCCAATTTCTACGAAATATAACAAAAACTTGTGTAGACCTCCATATATTGCAAATAAGTGTAAACTACACAGATTCTGTGTTATTCTAACCCAAATGTATGAAATGTATGCAGAAAACGATATAAAAGTAAGTGTAAAACATGGCGAATTATGCTCACAACAGTCACAGGAACGTACCCGACTTCGACTAGAGTTAGTCGACTTCGAGTAGAATTTTTCTCATGGGTTGCACTTGAGCTCGGGCACATTCTGGACTCTTCGGGCGTACTCAACTTCGAGTACTGTAGCAGTCGACGTCGAGTAGCTCTAGTTCCTCGAGTGGTCTGCTCAACTCCATGTGACTTTCTGGCTCCTGGTGTACTCGACTTCGACTATTTGTAGTCGACGTCGAGTAGAACTGTCAACTTTCAACATTCTGCTCCGTTCTTGAAACGCACTTTCCCGAGTTCTCGTTTGTCGGATTGGCACATATGAGTATGCGTTGGAAAGCTCTTTTTGAGGGCTACAACTCTCATGAAGACATCAAAACTTGATTTAGAATGATGAATGGTGAAAAATGGGCTTTCCTCCAGCTGGACCATCCTTAGCTTCTTCATGACTTTCCTTTAAGCTCCAAAGTGCGTCCGATTTCTGCGAAATTAAACAGAAACTAGTGTAGACTCTGTAATTTGGCAAAAAAGCATAAACTACATAGATTCTGTACTATTCTAACCCAAATACATGAAATGTAAACAGAAATCGATATAAAAGTTAATATAAAACATGGCAAATTAGGCTCATAACAACGTCCTAGTAAGTTTTTAATATAGCTTCATTTGGATTTTGAGCGTTACATTTGATATAGCTTTCATGTTAGAATTAATATAGTATAATTTGAATGGATGTCAATGTCATATAGTTTGATGAATTACATAATGTCATTTTGATATAGTGTTATATTCATATCACTACTTGAATTTTGTTATTTAACATCGGGTAATAGCCGATGTCTTTGAAAAAAAATTGATGTCTATGTGGGCAATGTAAAAACTCAAAAAATTTTAACATCAGGTAATAGCCGATGTCTTTGTATGTTATAACATTGGTTATGTTTTTAAATCTGATGTCTTTAATATAGTATAACATCGATATAAAAACATATTCGATGTTATAACATACAAAGACACCAGCTATTACCAAATGTTAAAAAGTTTTGACCTTTTACATCATCAACATAGACATCGATTTTTTTTAAAAGACATCGGCTATTACCCGATGTTAAACGAAATATTTGTAGTTTTTTTTTGTTATCGTAGCCTATGCGGAATTTGAACCCACATCTTTGTGTTTGAACGCAACGCTCTACCATTTGAGCTAATAGGCTTTAAATTAGATAGAATGTTCTAACATAATAGCAAAAAGAGCATGTGAAACTTAAGAAATATATTTATTAAACATTTATAGTAAATAAGAAAATGAAGTTATAAGAGTGCATTCCAAACATGTAAAACAAACCTCAAGGAGAAATGTCATATAAGATCGAGTATAAATGGGAAGAACCTACTTCATGTAACTCAAATATAGAAGAGCTAAAGTGTTGCACACTACCATTTGATGCACAAAATGCATATTGTACGTAGCTAGAGTTATAACTAGTAAGGAAGAAGATAAAGGTAATGAGAAATGACAGGAATTGAAGTTGCCTACAACCTCAGGACTATCAGTGAGAATGGAAATGATTTATCAGTGATAGTAAATGAAGAGAAAAGTATGACAGATTGTGCACTAAAGCACTGAACAATATGAAAAGAAAAAAATACAAAAATTATAACCCATAAGACATAGTAAAGTATATTACTTTTTATTATTTTTTATTTTCAGTGATATTTATGACCTAGAAACATCACAATCAAATAACAAGCACGAAAATCGTAGAATATGTGCTATAGCTAGCTGAAGCACCAAAAGATATCAATAACAAAAGCAAGAAAGAAATGCAAGAGACACTTACTATTGTGCACGCGGCTCGACCATTGAAGCTTCAAAGTTAATATAGAAAGGCAGTCAAAATATCTTCTAGAAACCAGTCATTCAGCCCATGGTAGAACCTTAACTAGTGTGTGTACTGATATTATCAAGTTAGTGCTTTCGAGTCACCAAAAGAGAACTTTGCTTAGAGAGTTCCAAATAACAACACTACTCACCTGGAAGTTCCTCTATTAGAGTCATCAACAACCCTTAAGAGGGAGATTCCTCTTGACGAGAGGGTTTCTCGACCAAATAAATTTATAGTCAAAACCCCGTTATAGGATAGTGGAGTCAGGTTCGTCCTCAGGAGAGAAGTCAGCGGTTCTAGGTTTAGTATGTTTTGGGGTTCAGGGGTAGCGGGAAAAGGTGATAAGGGTTGTTGTCGACAAAGAATAGAGGGGTCGATGTCGAGGGATGGAGAGAGAATGGTGGTTTGATATCGAGTAGAATATGTGCCGAATAAAAATAATAAAATAAAACAAATAAAGATGCAAACTTCCAAGGTTAGGGATCACCACAACAATAAACATATGTGGAGATCATAAATCACATAAAGATGCATGCTTTATATCAAAGATTCGACTTTTGCAAATTCCAACAATTTAGGTGATAGAGGCTCTCGCATAAAAACCTAATTTGTTTCTACCTTTTCTTAATTAGGATTAGTCGGCTCTCGCAAATAAACCCTAATTACTATCCAATTCATAATAAGATCACTTTCGCTTCAATATCATGAATAAGGAATTTCCTCGACTCTCGCAAAGGATTAAGCACATAGGTAGATGATGATAAAGACATATAAATTCATGGATTTATAAATCAAACACACATATCTATATTGCGATCACCCCAACCCTAGAAAAAGGAAATTAGAAACAAACCATAATAAAAGAAATTAACTTTAACATAAAATAAACTAAAACTTACAACCGTTTGTCTCCTTTCTTCTCCTTCTCTCTCTCTCTCTCTCTCTCTCTCCTCTCTCGCCTTCTCTCTCTCTCCTCTCTCCTTGTGCCCTAAGACAACTTGACTTGAATGAATGAAAATCAGCCCCCTAGGGCTTTATTTATAGGCTTCATTCCCTAGCTATTCTAGGAAAGAAATTATATCTATATCTATATTTATCTATCTAATAACATTAAGATAAAACATGGAAATAAATAATTATATCTAAAAGAAAATAAAGCTAAAGTGGATAGATCTTCCTTCTCCTTGATAGAACTTGATGTATCTTGATAGAATATCTCGAATCTTGGGTTGCAAGTAACCTCTGGCTCAGATTTCTCCTCGTACTTGACTCGGACTTTCTGGAATTTTCCTCGACATCGAGTAAGTTCCTCGACGTCGAGTAAGGTCTTCACTTCTCGGATTGTACTCGATCTCGGCTATCGTCTGGGCTCGTCGAGTTTTCTAGACATCGACCAAATTTGGTCGATGTCGACTAAGTGTGGATCCTGCTCAGCTCGTGCTTGATCTCGTCCTCTGGAGCAAAAGTTGAGTAGAATTTGGTCGATTTCGAGGAAATCTGTCGCTTTCAGCATCCTGCTCCGTTCTTGAAACGCACTTTCCTGAGTCCTCGTTCGCCGGATTGACGCATATGAGCATGCGTTGGAAAGCTCTTTTCGAGAGCTACAACTCTCATGAAGACATCAAAGCTTGATTCAGAATGATGAATACCGGAAAATGGCCTTTTCTCCAGCTGCACCATCCTTAGCTTCTTCATGGGTGTCCTTTAAGCTCCAAAGTGCGTCCGATTTCTGCGAAATATAACAAAAACTTGTGTAGACCTCCATATATTGTAAATAAACATAAACTACACAATTTATATATTATTCTAGCCCAAATGCATGAAATCCATGCAGAACTCGATATAAAAGATAGTATAAAACAAGGCAAATTAGGCTCACATCACCTATCTGGCTGACTCTCAATCTACAGTAGAGAGATAGAAGATTTGACAGCATTCATCCAAAGTAATACTCCCTCTGTCCAATAGTACATGAGTTTTTAGAGGTAAATTTTTGTCCTGGCTTTTATGTTTTCTATGTAGGAAGTTGTAATGATTTATATTGGTTTGTGTGTTGTTGACATTTTAAAATAATTTGATTGGTTAAAATGTGTAGTGTGTGTTAAAAAAGAATAAAATTTATGAAAAAGTTAGTGCAATGATGATGTTTTCTTAAAAGTAAAGTGTTTTATTAAAACTTGTGCTAAATGATAAAAGCCCATGTATTTTAGGATGGAGGGAGTATAGTAATAGATCAAAAGCAGTATCTTTAGTTAAGCTACATTTGCCAAGTTGATGTCACGTATAGCAAACACAGTTAATGCTTTGAAGAGTACTCCAGGGCCTTCTTCGAAGCTGAAGACGATGCTTGTCTAGAATAGAACATATAAAGGTTGAGATTGTATCTAATAAACTATTGATCCAATATACTAGAATTGGTTTCTCTTGTTGATAGCAGCAAGAATGATGAATTACCTTGTAAGTACTCTTGAATCCAGGAATAATAGGTTATCTTCCAAGTATCATATAACGAGTAATGCTCTCACTTTCATCCTGCATATATTTGCAGCATGAAACCACCAAACAATAGGCTTACAAGTGACATAACAGGAGGATGGGAATACAAAATCCATGTATTAGACAAAAGAGGAACATTTCACAAGACAAAACAAATTTAAGACCACTAGCAAACTCATTTACATGTTTCTTAAAGAGTAAATTCTCAAGATCAGTAGCATATGACATGTTATAAATACTTATGGAGGGGAAGTGTAACCCTGCATCTTTTCTTGATGGATATTAAGACGATATATCCCAACAGCTCGAGCACTTGCAATAGCTCCTTTATCTCCTACACCTTTAGTGACTACAGCCTAACCCAGAACACACAAAATACCTTCCAAGGATAATAAATGCACCAATCAAGATTCAACCAAGGATGTTTAAAAAGCTGATCTTACATAGGCAGCACCAGCAGTATCTGGTATACTGATTCTGACAACATCTAAGCTGCTTAGTGTCATTTCACACTAATCAAGTGCCTGCAGGTAAGGATACGTCATGATTTCTGGACATCAAGAATTTTTTTTGGATACTTTGCAATCAGAAACACAATGAAGCCATGACAGAAGATTATCCAACCTGAGGGTGGCTTAGTACATGCTTTAACTTCTCCATTTTAACCCCGGATAACTACTTTCCTACAAAGAAAAAAATAAAAGAAGCAATTTTAGAGAAAGAGGATATTAGGCAAAACAGCCACGGTCAACTTGCTTGCCAAAAGAAGGGGGGAGAAAAAAAGTAAAACATTATAGTGAGATATGTGAACAGGTTCAACAGCATATAAATAAGCACATTGATATGTGCATGCTAACTGACTCATAATGCTTGCATATCCACCACATGCATAAAAATTGACACACCCAAAAGTTTACAGCTGCCAAAATATCAGCAATGAAAACACTATGATAGAAGCTTCATAAAGTAAAACTGATATGTATTTCCTTAACCATACAGAAAAGAATCTCTCAAGACACTTAACTCAGTAACAAACATATAGAAAAAAAAAAGCAAAAACAAAATATACATAAGGGAATAAAGTCTCTTCAAGAAGATTACCCCAAGACAATGCAAAATTGCAATTATGATCAAGACTATAGTGAAAATCTGCAACAATAAGCTTCCTTTGATGCTATGTTGCAGTTTTTACAAGATTGGCTGATTTTCCAAATTAACATCATTACTATAGAAGAGAACAACTCTTGAGAGTTGAGAGTTTCCCGTTACTTGTCAAAATGATAGTTCAGTGACAAAATGGTAGTTCAGACACTTAATATGCTAATAATATATAAATTACTTGTCAAAATGGTAGTTTAGTGACAAAAATAAATATGGTTTTCAATTTAGTCCTTACACCTTCAATGTTCAGATTGATATCTCCCTTTAAAAAAAAACCTTATACCATTACTAAGGACTTTCAGGGACATATCAAACAAAACATTCAAATAGAGATTACATTGCATACAATGAAAGAATATACATAATCATCGAAAAAACTTATATAATCTTCTTAATGGATAATGTATCTTCAATCCTATCAGAGATACAACTAACAGAACATGTTGTTTGGAATATGTATGACATTTGAAGACATTATTGTAGGTGTTTTTCATTGTTAAGGTACCTCTTCTCAACCCACTGTCTATCCCTTTCTCGCAGAATTCAACTTCCTGAAGGATTATGATATGACTTCACTAATAAGGAATCAATGTTTTAAAAGATGCAAGACATAATGTACAAGTTATCACTGTTTTAAAATCAAGTAGAGTTTTATTTCATGCAATAGGCTATGGAGCCCGACTTTGATTTTGACCAGACTACAAAGTGTCATCACTCAAATTTTTGTTCTTGTTTAACAATCATCAGGCTACAAAATCACAATAATAGTGTACATATTAGCACAACAAATCCACAACTTCAGAAATTGAATGATAACAATGAAAATTTTAAAATTCCTTCTAAGTTTTCAGATCCGGTAAAGAAGTTTAAGAAAATAGACAATCATATACTGAGTAACGCTAACAGATCTAGTTACGAGTGCTAATAGTAAATTCGGATCCAGATCTGAATAGTACAAATCCACTCCAAATTCCAACAAGTCAGATCTAACACAAAGGAGATGAAATTACCTTGCAGAGAGAGAGAGAGGGATGCCCGCGAACCACCCAATCCACCTGTGGGAGTTTAAACTCAAAAAGAGGAGAAAGTTCAAATAAGGGGGTTAGGTTCCTGGATGTTTCTGAAATTAAAAGGAGGGAGATGGGAAAGGACTTACAAGAAGAGGTTCGCCAACAGAGAAAGGCGGCTGAAGTCCGATTAGGTCATCAAGAGAAACCCTAGATCTGTGAAAGGTAACGGGTAAGCACGAGTTGGGAGAGAAAAACATAGGCATAACTTGAAAGATGATCGAAACCCTAACACTCTATCGCAAGGACAAATAAGAAAGGGAAATGCGAATCACATACCCTCTTCGAAGTCACTGGTGTCGTAATCGCTCACTTCAGCGGAGGAGTCCTCGAAGAATTGAAGAACGGCGGGGTTCGTCCTCTTCCGACCACCAGTTTTGTCATCTTCCCACTTCCACTTCCCCGACGAGCCTTTGCTTGCGACCGCTTTGCCTTTCCCTTTTGCAACACCTTTGTCATTCGTAGCCATAACGGGAGAGGGAGATGGCAACGACAATGCCTTATGGTGCTAGCGTGGAACAGCAAGGCGATGGTGGTCTGCAACTTCCACTAGGAAAGAGAGGGGGCAACGACAATGAAGAATGAAGAAAGAAAAAGAAGCACCTTCTAAAATGGTTCACATGTTTGTTTGAGCGGGTGTTCAAATGAATTTAGGTTTAGTTCCGCACCTTTTAATTTTTTTTGAAAAGACATATTTAACATTTGTCAAATAAATGGGACGATGTCTATTCTTTTATTTAATTACATCGCAAATTTAGAAACCGAGGTTAAAAAACTATTTAACATGGTAGATTTTTCTGACTGATGTTAATGAGCCGATGTTAAATAACATAATTCTAGTAGTGTATACAACACTATATGTGTGAAACTGTGAATATATGATTTTGTGAATACATGATGTTGTGAATATATGTGTTGTGTTTATGTTCATGCATATATGTGAATATATGATGTTGTGAATACATGATTTGGAATAAAAGGTCCAATAGATTATAATAAATTATAATTAATATAGTGTTATTTTAACATAGCGTCAAATATATATGTGCGCGTGCACGCGCATATATGTGTGTGCATAGACAATAGATCATTTGTGAATACTTTTTACGGTATAATTTGTGAACAAATCTAAATCATTTGATTAAAAAGATCAACAACTGAGATTTAAAGGAAAATTTGAAGGGCACAATTATTCATATGAAACAACATTATTATTCATATATAAATCATACGAATAATCACGTTGAAATTAACGAATATTTTTTATATGAACAAACTATCAATCAATACATACAAATAATTACTTTATATCAAATGCATAATTAGGTATTTATGTTGTTACGTAAGAATAATCAATTTGTTCATAGTTTACACCCTAAGAGGTGTTTACACTGAAATCATCCCATGTATGGAAATACAATTAATCAATAAATGGATAGTGACTATAAATCTGTTTTGCATCACTTTTATAATCCTGAAATGATTGGTGTCTCTATATTTTATGTCAGTTATGGTACTTGAAAATAGAAACATGCAACACTCAAGTTCCAAAAGCGAGCTAAAATATCATTCATTGCAACATGACTGCAACTTATCAGTTTCTCTCCCCAGAGCCAAGCAATTGTATGGCCAATCATAACCTATCATCTTTAGTTACGAAATCCATAATGCAGCCCTAGGTAGTAGAAAGTTGCATCGTGCTATCCTTCATCAATGTTGGACTTGTTTCATCACGACACCTCTTTGAAAATGTTGAATCTAATAATAAAAACACTAAGTTCCACTTAGACCTACTTGGCTAGCAATCATGAACATTGTACAATCGAGATATTACAACACAACTCAGACAGTCAATGCTGCAACCGGTCCTTATCAAACACATTTGACCGGTAGTCTCCGTCGTCCACTTGTCCTTATCAGACAGTCTAGCGGAGACGTTGCGCTCTGACTTGTAGTCTCCATTGCATGCATCTCAAAGTCTGAAAGCCCCTTGCGAGAGATATGGCCATTGTAACCATTCTTTTTTGGATTTTCATAACAAGTATTTTATGGATTCAACCTGGATAGGTGAAATCAATTGAATAAAATCAACCTGGTCAATTTTCCATGTTAGTAAAAATTGAATTTGAGATTTCCAAGTTGTAGATGTGTGTTGATTGATTTTTATTTCTGTTGTTAGTTTCATTTGTTTGATGTGTGTGCGCGTGGTATGTTTGCAGCGCTAATTTGGTATGTATTTGTTGATTGTAGTTAAAATTCGGGGCTTCATTCCTTTTCCTTTCACAGATTCCTTTGCCTTTCGTAGCTTGAAACATAGGGATCCCTAAAGTGAACATTGTTGTCATTCTACCACACCTTGATGATGAATCCTACAAGTATCTGATTATATTTTTCCCTCAGGGGATTTTTTCCCCTTATGTGGAGTTCCTTTTGTCCCCCTTTGCAATTTCTATCTAAGATCGTAAAGTGTATTAATCAATCTAAATCTTAAATGCGATTGTTGCAGTTACAATTGTTCTTTTTACTATTCCTCGGAGACCTTACCTTAGTTATATTGAGGCTCTGGCTCTTGAGAATTCAAATGATGGACTGATAATTACTCTCTCTAATTGATATGTTTAGTGACGATTTCATTCATCCAGAAATAAACACTTTTAGTAAGAAATTATAATGTTTTTCTCAAATAAAAATTGAAATTTGCCATAATTTTCCTAGTAAAAGTAACAATCAAGTGATATTTCCTTGCTAAATGGTTGCTTCAATGACCAGAATATTCCTCATAAAAGATGATCATATAGCGAGGAATTGAACATTTTCTCGTTAATGAATCTAAATCATTTTCTCTATTTTCATCGAAGCTAATAACGACCAAATGATATTTCGTCATTGATTAATATATTCAGTAACAAAAATTTTCCTCACTGAATACTTTTAGCGATGAATTAAAATCTCCATCACTAATAAATTGGGCGATGCATTTAATTTTTCTCGTTAGTGAATTTGAGTACGGTTATCTATTTTCATCCATCCCAATATCGACGAAAATGGAATTTCCTCGTTCATTAATATGTTTAGCGAGAAATCCATCCCTCGAGAAATATATAATTTTAGCGAGAAATTATAATATTTATCACCAATAAATTTGGCGGTTTTTAATAATATACACCAAACATATAACGACAAAATATGAAATTCCTCGATAATTGCATTTTTGGCGATGAAAATATTCCTCAACAAAAGTTCTAAATTCGTCACTAATTTTCTTATGCTTGAGGCGACCACGTTATAATAACAATTAGTGATGAATAAAAAAATTTATCGCTAAATGTCACCTTTAGCGAGGAATATAGGTTCCTCGCTAAAGTTCACATGCCCTTATACGAGGAGTGATCATGTTTGTCGCTAAAGGCCACATTTATCGAAGAAAATTGATTCATCGCTAATATTTTGGTCTCTAATAGGGATTTCCGTTGTAGTGGTGTGTGTGTATATATATGACAACGCCAATTAAACGTGAGACTTTATTTAAGATAACGTATATATTGCACAAAGGGTCAAATTAAAGTAGGAGAAGTTAGTGAATTATAAAATTTATTTCGTGTTCCCCACCTTCATCAATCTATAGAAGAAAATTGAAGGAGATGAAAAAATGTGTTCGAAGAACATGCTTCATGCACCAGCTTCCCTGCTCTGTTGGTGAGCCTTGTAGACTCTTTTTCTCACCCAAAAATCCCTAACTTTTGAGATCATCCAACCCTGTTCATCCGCACTGTTGGTTGCCCTGGGTTTTGTCTCCAATTCGCTTCCAAAACTATATATGTGAATATATGTGTTAAAATAATGTCATTCCGATATAGTGTTATACTCAAATAAATAAAACACTATATGTGTGAATATATGATGTTGTGAATATATGTGGTGTTTATATTCATGCATATGTGTGAATATATGATATTGTGAATACATGATTTGGAATAAAAGGTGCAATAGATTATAATATAGTGTTATTTTAACACAGCGTCAAATATATGTGCGCGCGCACGTTCATTTCTCATCTCTTCTTCGACCATATTTATAATAACTACTATTGTTCTGTGTCTGTGATGAGCTCAGCTGGCGATCACAAAAGGAAACAACCCATGGGCTCGGCCTCAGTTAACCCATTGAACACCCCTAGAAAGGGCCCTAAACTCATCTTGGGAGGAGTGCACATATCTAAGGGGAGTGATCTTCCTAAGGGGTGATATTTTTGTTCCTCCGCAGAGCAAGGTTGAAAAGAAAAAGAAGAAAAAGTCCATCGACAGGGAGAAGCTGAAAGCGCTTCAAGGTAAAATTCAGGCTAACATTACTGCTCTTAGTCTCACTTCTCTGTTTGCAACGTTTAATCGTGAGGCTATTGAAGCTAGGGAGATGAGGAAAAGGATTAAATTTGTGTGGAAATTCTTGTCTGGAGGTTTCCAGTTAATCCCCTTTGCTAACAATTGGTTTGAGTTACGCTTTGATGTGGCCGAGGATCGTGAACGTATTTGTTAGTCCAAGCCTTTCCACATTTCTGAACAACTTATGGTTCTTCGTCCTTAGAGACTTGACTTCGATCCCTGGGGTAAGTACATCAATAGGCTGGATTTGTGGGTCAGGTTTCCTGGTTTACCGGTCAAGTATATCAATGATAAGCTGCTCAGGGATATTATTGAGGAGAACGGGCTGGGTGAGGTGCTTCGTGTGGCAACCTTCATTGACAAAGGCGTGTATTCCGTCTTACTACAGTGTACTTTCTATTCCTCTCCAACGTACTTGGAAACTCAAAAAAGGATATGAGTAGATAATGATAAATGGAAGCGAGCCACAAAGTTTGACCCCTAAAGTTTTGATGACGAATTTGTCCCTACAACAACAATGGCGAACAAAGTGAAGGCAATAGCAAAAAAAGGTAGTAAAATGGAAAAAACCACTTTTTGGTACTTTCAAACTAAATTTCGATCGATCATCACAAATATCACAAGTTATATTGGATTCATCATTCGTGTCTAGGAGGGTCAACCGATATCGCTTGGCTACCAGTCCTTGGGCTCCCAATCTCCTCTATGGTCAGAGGCATTAGCGTTACGTTGTGGTCTTTTAAAGACCATTAAGTTACGTATTAATAACCTTCAAATTGAAGGTGACTCGTTGATCATCATTAATCACCTAAAGAAAAAGCTCCCTTGCCCTTGGGAAATTGAACTTATCATGGTCGATATTCAAACTCTGCTTTTAAATGTGAGAGACACGTAATTTTCTCACGTTCTCCATTCTAGCAATAGGGTGGCCGAAAATGTTACACACATTGGTCACTCTGTCATGTATCTTGCTCGTTACATTAACTCAGATCTTAGGGATCTCATCCGAAAGGATGCTATCAAATAGTTCTTCATATTCCGAATTATTACCTAATAAAAAAATGAATTATAAAATAACGACATTAAGTAATATAGTGTATATTATCTTCCACTTAGTACAACATTGTATTTTGTCAAGGTTTTATGTAATAAAATGTAGGGTTGACACCAACCTTTGGATGTGGGCAGTGTTCTAAAAATCGCGCTTAGGCACTGCCTAGGCGCTAGGTGAGAGAGCACCTAGGATTTTTAAGCCTAAGCAGGTATCCAGACATAAATCCGCCTAAAGACCACCTAGGTGTCGCCTAGACCCCGTCTAAACTAGCTTAGTGCTACCTAGGCACTGCCTAGGCCTGCCTAGATACCGCCTAAGCCCATGTAGGTCAGCGATTATTCAATTTTAGCATTTAGGCAAGTGATTAGTTGAATTAGGACGTTTTATGCCCCATGTCGGGATATATTCACCTTTGAGTCAATCCTATGGTTTTGGATTTTATGAGGTTTAGAGTCGCTATTCTAATCCGTACTTTTGCATTTATTTACTTGAGTATAAGTTAAGCATCACAATTTGGGTTTCAAATAGTTCTTCATATTCCGAATTATTACCTAATAAAAAAATGAATTATAAAATAACGACATTAAGTAATATAGTGTATATTATCTTCCACTTAGTACAACATTTTATTTTGTCAAGGTTTTATGTAATAAAATGTAGGGTTGGCACCAACCTTTGGATGTGGGCAGTGTTCTAAAAATCGCGCTTAGGCACTGCCTAGGCGCTAGGTGAGAGAGCACCTAGGATTTTTAAGCCTAAGCATGTATCCAGACAGAAATCTGCCTAGGGACCACCTAGGTGTCGCCTAGACCCCGTCTAAACTGGCTTAGTGCTACCTAGGCACTGCCTAGGCCTGCCTAGATACCGCCTAAGCCCATGTAGGTCAGCGATTATTCAATTTTAGCATTTAGGCAAGTGATTAGTTGAATTAGGACGTTTTATGCCCCATGTCGGGATATATTCACCTTTGAGTCAATCCTATGGTTTTGGATTTTATGAGGTTTAGAGTCGCTAGTCTAATCCGTACTTTTGCATTTATTTACTTGAGTATAAGTTAAGCATCACAATTTGGGTTTATGAATGATATTATGGATTATTATTACATTATATGAACTATTGACATGTGTTATACGTTAAAATGCAATAAAATAATCAATTGTTCTAAGTCTTCCTAGGCGGCTAGGGGCTAGGCGATCACCTGCCGCCTAGTGCATTTTAGAACATTGGATGTGGCCACTTATTATTCTTTGATGTTTCCACTTGATGGGTTTTGGACTGACCAAATGAACATGAAGACATGTGCTCAATATATAGGAAACTAGTACGATTCCCGCGCCATGACCCGATTTTTTAAAATAAAATCTTAATAATATAAAAAATTAATATTATAAAATATTAATAAAAGTTAAGATAAAATTCATAAAAATCTTAACCGTGAATGTATCTTATAAATATCTCAAAAAATAATTTTAAAAAAAATTCATGTAAAAGTATAATACATAAATATACATATTTAAGTCGCTCATTAAAAATAATAATATCATTGTAACTTTGACTAAATGTGATGTGGCATAACCAATATCTCAAAGGGGGATTTGCAAAAATGACCCAAATACCCGGACCCCTTTGCACCCCCTATCCCCTATCCAAACAAATTGCAAAATCTAACCCTCCCCCATCAAAATCCCCCGTTACCTCACCTGTTGTAACCAGTGGAGAGAGAGAGAGAGAGAGAGAGAGAGAGAGAGAGAGAGGACATGATCTCGTCACCTATCCAAAACTCTTTCTCTCTATGCCTCTCTCCAACTCTCTCCATTGAAGAGCTCCATTGAAGAGCTTATTTATTATTTGATTTCTCTGTCTTCTATCTCTCTGCCTTCGAGGGTGACGGGATCTCCGTGGCAGCTCGAATTCGTCCTGCACTGCTGGTGTGAATCGCCACCGGAGCATCGTTTGGTGCCTTCATCCTTCACCTTCGTTGTGATGGCTTTTCAAGATCAATTTGAGGCGAGTGGAGGCCAGAATTGGAGTAGAGAAGGTGGAATCGAAGTAGAGGACCCTCGCAGAGGCTTGGTGAACCGCTTTTTTTTTTTTTATTGATGAATGAACAATATATCAACTTTCCACTCTATGGTTTATTACTGGTCACCCTTTGGTACTCTACTGGATACCCAATGATTTCCTACTGGACACCCTATGGTTGTTTATTGGCTTGCATGTTGTTCAATGTTTCCCTGGTTCTAGTGTCGCCCTCCCCCTTAAGCCAATGCGGTAAAAAGAGAGAGGACAGAGGGGATAAGACAAAGACAGAGATAGAGGGGAGAAGAGTAACGTTAAGGGGGAATTAATATAATTTGAATTAAATATTAAGTTTCAGAGAAAAACCATCGAAGCATTTATATAATTTGAATTAAATATTAAGTTTTAGATAAAAACTATCGAAGAAGAAGCAAGTGAGTTGGGGTTTATTTGCAGTTTCACGTGTAGGCAGTTAGTTTTAACTGGACACCAAAAGCAAAACGACATGCCACCTATTAGAACCGACTGGACAAGAGTTATCGGAGAAACAAATTCACCATCGACTTCGGATAGAAAATGGGTAAGTTTGCTTTCGATGAAACATCAAAGAGAGAGAGAGAGAGAGAGAGAGAGAGAGAGAGAGAGAGAGGAGTGGAAAAGAAAAGTAAAGTTGCAGAGAATAGAAAAATTAGTGAGGATAGGACAAAGAGATATGGAAGAGTGACAGAGAGGGGGCATTAATATAATTTGAATTAAATTTTAAGTTTCAGATAAAAACCATAGAAGAAGAAGCAATTGGGTGGGAGTTTATCTGCAGGTTGACATGTAAGCAGTTAGTTTTAACTGGACACCTGTAACGGCCCGGAATTATGATTCCCGAGTTATGTTTCGAGGGATGAAACCCCTCGTTGGGATCTTGTGCCCTGAGTACAGGTTGAAGGTTTGAAACCGAAGATTTTTAGTTTAAAGTGGGATTTCGCACCCAAATCCGGAAGGTCCATTGGAGATCCGGGGGTAAACCCATGTACCTGTCCTAAGTCTACAACGCGGGAAATCCTTTACCATGCAAAGGGCATAAGTTCTGAAAATGATACAACCAGTGCCACGGCAGAGCCGGGTCAAAACAGAGTATAAGTAGGGAGAAATCTCAAAAGCATGAATCTGGTGAAGTCAGGTTTCAAACACTCACTCTCCCCCATATGAATAGACCCCGTCATAACAGCACAAAATCAACCAGTATATCGGGTACCTAAAACTATACCACCAAGTCAGGCCAAGAGTCTGCCCGCGGGTCCTCAGACCGCGCTGAGGACATATAATACGCCAATACCTAGAATAAAGGATGCCTTCATGCAGTAGTGGAATATTAACCATACTATCATGTTCCTAATTCATATGTGCAGAATATTAAGTAAGGCCTTAACAAAGAATACCAAGTGATATATCCCTCTTCTACCACCACCCCCCCTACCAGGTAGGGTGGAGACTGACCAGTTCGATTCCATAGCATCTCAAATCTCATCATCATATTGTGGATCTTGCGAGAAGAAAATAATAATGCTGATAATAGTAAAGGTGTTCCAACGACTCGAATGACTCAGGACGAACCCGATGGGACTAGGTTGTCCTATGACCATAGCAAGAACTCTAGGACTCACAGATAACGACCGTTCTGTATTCAAACGCATACAGAATAAGAATGCTCATTCGTAAGTGCAATTACTAAGCATGATACTACCTGGCATGCTTTTATGCATATGCAACACCTACACACTATATGACACATCAGGCAGGAGGTACTGGTTATTGAGTAAGCCCCAGAGGACTTACCTGGCTAGCAGATCGACAAAAGAAGAATCCAGTACAAAGTAGTCACGATCACAGAGTATCACCTAGGTACAGAGTGGAATATACATAAGTCTACACATAACTATTAAGCACTCAAGCATACATCAATCAATAGAACAAGTACACATCAGAAATTCCATCATATCCTATATTCCATAAGATCACATCCCTCACCATAAATCATCAACAAATTCGTATGTTCATATTCATCATATCTGCATATCCCAGCAGTTCATCCCACTCATAAGGCATAATTTGTACGATAACATACTACTAACTCGTCATAATTATATAATCCTTTCGTCTCTTCTAATAAATCACCACAAGTCATGCTATTAGTCGCACATATCATGTCGTTAGTCAAACGCTCATATTATCATGCTAGTTAGTCAATGAGTAATTCTTATTCCCAAGTTAATTTTCCAATTCGAATTACACAGTTAAGAATTTCGACCCTTGAAAATACTCGTTAAATTCTTTTTTAAATTTATTTATTAGATTACTTTCCAACTGTGAAATTCTTTTCCAATTTCTTTATAAATCTTTAAGTCCCAATAATATATTTTAATCCCAAATAGTATTATATGATATTTTAAATACCATTTATTAAACACCTTTATAAATTATTTCCAAATCCCCTAAAATCCAAACCATTTTTATTTCGTAAACCAACCCTTATCATTCTCCCAAAATAATATTTTATCTCTTAAACCCTCAAATAATATTGTATATATATATATATAATAATAATAATAATAATAATTTTACCTCTGCTAGTTAGTTAAATAAGTAAACGGATAAACCCGTACCGAACCGAACCGGAGCCAACCGAACCCGTATAAATAATCCCACCCGGTTAATAATATAACAATTATATATATATATATATATATATATATATATATATATATATATATATATGTAAAGAAAGGGATGTGGGGCCCATGGGGTCATCCCCTTCCTCCCGCTGGTTCAATTTGGAGACTCCCGCCCGATTCGGCTCCTTTGTGCGATCGGAAGAGACCCGCCGGCGACTGGAGCTCCTCCTCCTGGTCTTTCTTCTCGGCATCACTGGCTGATCCTTGACCTGGGCTTCTCTTCCTCGACTTCATGGCTCGCTCATCTCCGCTCGCACTCGACGCTCGCTCGCCCCTCTCGACCTCGCCGGAGCCCTCGACCTCGCCCTGGCTTCCCACAGTCGGCTCTCACTCTCTCTTCCCGTCGAAAAGAATGAAAGGAATGAATGGTATAAGGAAGGGAAGGAACAAAGCTCACCGAGGGATTTCGCGACTTTGGAGCTCTCGATCGGAGATCTGGGCTTCTTCGGTGGCTCGCGATGGCTCGTCGGACCTGCTTCGAACATGGATGAGTGTGATGGAGGAGCTCGGGGGTGGTTTGGATTAGAAACGAAGGATAATGGCTTACCGGAAAGTTATTCGTGCTCGAACAGGGCGACGGAGTTCTGGTGGCTAGCGGCGGCGCTGGGGAGCTCCTGGGATTCTCCGGCTGCTGGTGGTGGCTCCGAGGGTTGTGTGGGACCTTCCACTGGTGGCTCGAGGTGGAAGAAGGGAAGAAGGAGGAGGAGACGGTGGTGATGGTGCGATGAAGAGTGAAGGCGATGATGAAATGGTGAAATGGTGACTCGACAGTGACTATGTGTGATGGTGATCAATGATGGAGTGCAGCAGGAGAGCGGGGAGGGCTGAAGAAGGGAGAGATGTGAAGTGATGGGGAGATGGCGTACAGAAGAAGGGAACGGAGTAGCTACAAGTTGCAGTGGAGTAGGGAAGGGGCCGACGTGATGTTTACAGACGAGGGATTGGACAGGTATTAAATGCGGCATCAGTCAAATCAATACCCGGTAAAATAAACCCGAACACGAGAATTTCGAACCCCAAATTAGTTTTTGAATGTTAGTTTTTCCGGATTCCGCTTTCTCGATAAATTAGATTTTGAAAATCGAAAAGGATATGACCATCCGATAATTATTTTAAATTCGTGAGGTAATAGGACGAAATACTTCGTCCAAATTTTAAATTCGGGTCGGAATCCGTTAAACGAGTTTTTAATTCTCTTTTTCCGAAAAATTAGGATTTGAAAACCCGAGTCTTTACATCGTCCACCTCTAAAAACAAGTCTCGTCCTCGAGACTAAAATCATTTTAAAACTGGGGATGAAGTTTGAAATTGGTGAGTCTAAGGATCATGCTATTGATTCCGCAAATATCTCATAGGTTCCCCTATGAGATCCTCGCAGTACCGTTGCCGTAATCATAATATCCCCAATAGGTCATAGAAAGAATGTGATATGGGCTCCTATCACAACCTTACTCCGACTTCTCGGTCATATTATAACTCAAAACATCACAATGTTCTCTTTAAAACATCGTGCAAAACTTGGAGTTCGATATTAGTAAAAAGCATTCCTAAACTCTCCATTCATCCTACCATCCACCTCTAAAGGCTAATCCTATACTCCCTTCCTAGGTTCCAAGTCAGAATCAAGGTTCAACAGTTCAATTTCTATCATTTCCATCATCAAGCATAATGTATATATATCGAATAACAATAGCACCTCATGTCTAATGGAAACGAAGGAGAACGGCTTACCGGAAGGTTGTTCGCGCTCGAACGGGGCGACAGAGTTCCGGTGGCTTGCAGTGGCGCAGGGGAGCTCCTGGGATTCTCCTGCTGCTGGTGGTGGCTCCGAGGGGTGTCTGGGACCTTCCACTGGTGGCTCGAGGTGGAAGAAGGGAAGAAGGAGGAGGAGACGGTGGTGATGGTGCGATGAAGAGTGAAGGCGATGATGAAATGGTGAAATGGTGACTCGACGGTGACTATGGGTGATGGTGATGAATGATGGAGTGCAGCAGGAGAGCGGGGAGGGCTGAAGAATTTGAAGGAGGGAGAGATGTGAAGTGATGGGGAGATGGCATACAGAAGAAGGGAACGGAGTAGGTGCAAGTTGCAGTGGAGTAGGGAAGGGGGCAGCGTGATGTTTACAGATGGGGGATTGGACAGGTATTAAATGCGGCATCAGTCAAATCAATACCCGGTAAAATAAACCCGAACACGTGAATTTCGAACCCGAAATTAGTTTCTGAATGTTAGTTTTCTCGAATTCCGCTTTCTCGATAAATTAGATTTTTAAAATCGAAAAGGATATCACCATTCAATAATTATTTTAAATTCGTGAGGTAATAGGACGAAATCGTTCGCCCAAATTTTAAATTCGGGTCGGAATCCGTTAAACGAGTTTTTAATTCGATTAAATTAATTTTTAATTCTCTTTTTCCGAAAAATTAGGATTTGAAAATCCGAGCCTTTACAACACCCAAAGCAAAACAACATGACACATATTGGAATCGACTGGACATGAGTTATCGGAGAAACAGATTCACCATCGACTTCAGATAGAAAATGGGTAAAATTGCTTCAGATTTGAGGGAGACACCTCTCGTATAACCTTTATCGAAAGCAAACTTGCCCATTTATTATCCGAAGTCGATGGTGAATCTGTTTGTCCGATAACTCTTGTCCAGTCGATTCCAATACATGTCATGTCGTTTTGCTTTGGGTGTCTAGTTAAAACTAACTACTTACACGTCAACCTGCAAATAAACCCCCACTCAATTGCTTCTTCTTCGAAGTGAAACAACAACAGTAAAGTCATAGAGGAGAGATGACTCTTCCATCTCTCTATGTCCTATCCTCACTGATCTCTCTCTCTCTCCTCTGCAACTTTACTTTTCTTTTACACTCTCTCCCTCTCTCTCCTTTGCAAGCTTTCTATCTACTCTACAGACTTTCTTTTACTTTTCTCTCTCCCCCACCCCCTCTCTCTCTCTCTCTATCACCCTTTCTGATTTTTGCCAGGTGTCAATAAGTGGACGCCCAAACGCCCCCCACTTACCTGCTACCGGGAGAACCTTTTACCCCATATCCGATTTGGCCTAATTTAAACCGGATTGGGTTAACCTTGCAAATAAACCAGTTATTTAGGTTACCTTGTGCATTTCCCTCATATCTCAAATGATATTAGTTATGCTATATCATCGGAAAGACTTATATATTAAGTAGTATATATAGATTAGATATTTATAATATATAAAGATTTATATGTAGATTAATAGTAAGCATTATATTATATTAAATTCAATGTTTTGAATTAAGCCTAATAGTTAGTAAATATATTAAAAATAAAAGAAAAAATGTGATTGGTTTAAAGGGAATCAAGAAGAAGAAAAATGAAAGGACAAAATAGATTATTTTAAAGAGCTAAAGGAAATAAATTTGAGTTATGCCTAAAAGTTATATTAGACTGAAATCAATGTTTTGAATTAAGGCCAATAGTTAGTAAATATGTTAAAAATAAAAGAAAGAATGTGATTGGTTAATTTAAAGATATAAAAGCTAGGAAGAATGAAAATAATAATTAAAGGAAATAAATAATTCAAAAAGGGTGAAAAAACATGATTGGTGATGACACATAAACCTTAAGTATTCTAAATTAAGACAAATCCGTAATAATTTGTAATTTAGAATGACACCATGTTACCCCAACTAAAAAAGAAGGTCATCGTCTTGATTAATGAAAGCAATAAGACCAACATCAGTATAAGATATAAAATGTGTATGGTTATGAGTTCATTAAGCAAATTAAGATGAGATGTGGAAGAGCAATGCTCACATCTTAGATACACATTGACTGCATGGCTAAGAAATCCACAGCCCTGCACCGTGTTTAAAAGAGAAGTTATGGGAACAAAGGACATGGATATGACACTTGGAGACTCTGATAAGGTTGAAAGCCACTGATTGTGGTGATTAACCAAATCAACTCCTCCCCTTTTCACCCTAATGCTTAGTACATCCTGCAGACACATCGGAATACCCAAGCGTTATATTTTGGCCATTTCAGATCAAAAAAACAATCTTTTGCAGAGATGAGATGGACAAAGAACTCATGAAGCAAGGAAGGAGACCACAGATTGCGGAGTTTGAGGACTGAACATGAATGATTCATTACCATTAAGTAGGGTAGTTGCTTAAAAAATAAACCAAAAATATGCAGTCCACGCATCATTTACAGAGGAAAAAGGGATTACAGGGTATAAATGGTAATGCTAATTGAGAAATATCATCTGATTCTTCATGATAAGATATTGAGAAAAATAAAGAAACCTGGTCTTGATTATGCAAACATGACCATTTTAAACAAAATCAAGACCTAAATCAGCAACTTTTGGCAGGCCAAAGTTCATCTATTATAAACCACAGACAAGTTGGGCAAAAGAAATCAGTCCCAATTGCTCAGACTTATAATGAAGAACACAAAACCCTATTTGTAATTAATAAAGAACACATAACCCTGTCATCATCACTCCCACAAATGATGCTCAAGTATTCAACAGGGCATGGGAAAATAGAAAGGGAAATTGAGTTGTGGATAAAAGAGAACTGCAGATCGAAAGACAAAAATCAAGAGGAATTGGATGCAAATCGAGAGGCGTGTGAAAATAAATCACAGAGTGGCGCAGTTAAACCCTACAAATCGAGAGGAATCTATATAATAGGTACCTGATCGGAGATCGAACAGATAAGTGGTGGTTGGGGAGAGGGAAAGGTGAAAACACCATCCCGAATCAGGCGACTGCTACTTCCAACTGTGAAGAGAGAAAGATAGAATGTCAATCGAAATTAAAAATCAGATTAAAATGAAGAGAGAAGGCAAAGAAGCAACCTCAAGAAGCCGGCGACAAACTTGGAATCGACCACAACCGGCGACGAAATAGAGGATCGAGGCATACGAATCGGGATTCAGGGAGGAAGGGGCGGGAGACTAACCTAAGTGATGGAACTCAGGAGATATGAGTGAAGACAGGATTGGGAGGGCGAGAGGATGAAGCGGAGGAGGGGCCTTCCCATGAGCGGTCTTTGGAGGAGGGGCGAGTCGCGAGAGGAGGAAGACGGGATTGGAAACAGTAGGCAAATGAACCCGAGCGGGCTTGAGGCCAAAGGGTGAAGAGGGAGAAAAAAAATAAAAGAAAAAAAAAGGAAAAAAGCTGATTGGGTGGAAAGGAGAAAATTGGGGGTTGCTTGCCACGTCAACAAAAAGTATACGAAATTAAGTAGTTATATAGATATAGTAATAGTCAATGGTGCTAAACTTACAGAAGAAAGAAGATCTTAAATTTATAGGAAAAATGAATCAACAACAGATTAAGGAAGATCTTAAATTTACACAGTGGGTACCTGAGATTCAACATCAACTCCAAAAATTTCATCAACAACTCATGCTCAGAATTAAAGAAGATCTTGAAATGAAAAAGACAGAGAGGCTGATTTACAAATCCAAAATCAATATCAATTATAGCACTTGACACAACATATGTTGAAAAAAATCAATATCAAAGCTCCAATCAAGTGTTAAATCTAACTAATTCCAATCGATTTCCAGCACATAGAGAAAAAAAAAAGCAAAATCTAAAAAAGAAGAATCGAGAATGACCATATATACCTCGGCAGCAATTTCGAATCCCCGGTCTGAAAGTCGATGAATCTGAGCAGCAAAGATGGCGAATCCCCAATATGAAAGCGAAATAAAAAAATAAAAAAAGATTCGTTGTGCGATTGGACAAAGATGGCGAGCGAAATAAGCAAAAAGGAGGCGTCTGCAGGAAAGAGGCGACTGAAATTCTAAGCTCTTTGGAGAAGGAGGCGTTTGCAGGAAAGAGGCGACTAAAATTCATTTTCTTGTGAATTAGGGTTTTGGTTTGGAAAAAGAAAAAAAAAATAAAAGAAAAAAAAAATGTGATTGGCCAAAAAATGTGATTTGTAAACGAAAAATAAGATTATAAATATAGATAAATATATAAAATAGATGTTGCCAAAAATGTAGCTGTCTCATAATAGGAAGTTAAAAAAAATGTGAGTTGTAAATGAAAAATAAAATTATAAATAAATAAATATAAATATATAAAATAGATGTTGCCAAAAATATCGGCTCGCGAGGATGCGACACGTGGCCAAAAGGCTTTGGTTTTAAGTAATATATAGATATAGATATAGATATAGATAGTTAGTAAATATGTTAAAAATAAAAGAAAGAATGTGATTGGTTAATTTAAAGATATAAAAGCTAGAAAGAATGAAAATAATAATTAAAGGAAATAAATAATTAAAAAAAAAAGGGTGAAAAAATATGATTGGTGAAAATGGGAGGATTAAGGAGAGGATGACGCATAAGCCTTAAGCATTCTAAATTAAGATTATACATAGATATAGATAGTTAGTAAATATATATGTCATATGTTTAAAATAAAAGAAAGAGTGTGATTGGTTAAGTTAAAGATATAAAAGCTAGGAAGAAAGGAAATAAATGATTAAAAAAAGGGTAAAAAAACATGATTGGTGAAAATGAGAGGATTAAGGAGAGGATGACACATAAGCCTTAAGTATTCTAAATTAAGACTATATATAGATATATAGATATATAGATAGTTAGTAAATATGTTAAAAATAAAAGAAAGAATGTGATTGGTTAATTTAAAGATATAAAAGCTAGGAAGAATGAAAATACTAATTAAAGGAAATAAATTATTTAAAAAAGGGTGAAAAAACATGATTGGTGAAAATGAGAGGATTAAGGAGAGGATGGCACATAAGCCTTAAGTATTCTAAATTAAGATTATATATATAGATGTAAAGAAAAAAGAATATGGTGTTGGTGATAAAATGGCACTAGAAGAATAGAAGGACAGGTGTGCACAACGTCGGCTTCAAAATGACCCCAAATGGATCACGAATCCCATTTCTATCCTTTGCGAATGATATCATGATCTTTGCAAAAGCATCACAGGAATCATGTGCGAAAGTGAAAAAAATAATTGATGAATACTGTCAAATTTCAAGACAAAAGGTAAATTTTAACAAATCTGTTTTCCAAGTAACTAAAGGAGTGTCCGCAAACCAAAAACTCCAAATACAAAGTACCCTTCTTATAATGAACCAAGTCGCTTTGGACAAATATCTAGGTTTTCCCATAATAAACGACAGGGTCAACAAAGAAACCTTTGAAGATGTTATTGGAAAAACGAAAAGCGAGCTGACAAAATGGAAAGCGGACTCTCTCTCCCAACAAGGAAGGGCTGTTCTAATTCAAGCGAACCTTTCAGCTAAACCAAACTACATTATGCAAAATTTTATGCTTCCGACAAGTGTGCACAACGAACTAGATAGAGTGAATAGATGCTTTTTTTGGAAAAAGGACCAAAACTATAAATCACTTCTAGGCTGGGACAAAATATGTAAACGAAAGAGACAAGGAGGGTTGGGGCTTCATAAAACAAAAGACATGAACAAAGCCCTGCAAATGAAACTATTATGGAAAATCCTTGCGGAACCCCAAAATATATGGGTTAGGATAATTCGAGAAAATTACCTAAAAGAAGACCAAATCTGGGAGTACAAAAAGAAGAAAAACTTATCGTGGCAATGGACCGAGCTAATTGAATTAAAGGATGAATTATGCACAAGGCTCATCTGGAAAATTGAAAATGGAAAAACAGTAAAATTCTAGAAGGATAAATGGCTTAACAATGAAAGAAAGCTTGAGGATCACCGACTAACTCACCAGATCAACGATCTTGAAAGAGTTCAAGACTATATCCTGCCAAATAAAACATGGAATGTGGAAAATATCTGGGAAGTCCTTCCGACTGACATTGTAGAAACAATCATAAGCATCCCCCTCCATTCGCAAGAGTTTGAAGATAGACTTTATAGGCAACCTAGCCCGGATGGATGGTTCTCAATGTCCAGTGCATTAAAATTAATAACGAAATCCACTGACAATGAACTACAATTATTCTCTGGAATATGGAAAATTGATTATCCACCAGAGGTTAGAAACTTCCTATGGAAAATGGGACTGGATGGTCTACCCACTAAAGTTAGACTACGAAACAAAGGAATCCATACGCCCATGGAATGTATTTTTTGTAACTCTAAGGAGGAAGACGCAATCCGACTCCTTATAGAGTGTCCGACAACCTTAAGAACCATTGGAGCTCTGAACAAAGCTATTGAGAGGCAAATAGCAAATGTTAACAAAAGCAACCAAAGTATAAAGACCATTGCCAATGAAATCTTTCGACAATTAAACTCTGAACAGAAGGTTATCCTGGGGTTCTCCTGGTGGTGCATTTGGACAAAAAGAAATAAAATTATTTTCGATAACCAAAACTTACGAACAATGGATGAGCTTGTTGCAATAATCAAGAACCACATAAAAGGTTGGAAGAAAACCAAACATGATGAGCCAGACGAAGAAGATGGACAAACAACAATAACCAAACCCAAAAACGACCCTCGTAAAAGGAATGCCATACGATGGCATAAACCTGAAACTGGCACTGTCAAACTTAATTTTGATGGTGCTAAATCTTTATCTGGGTTGTCTTCTGCAGGGTTCATGATTAAACATCTCCATTTAGGCTGAGGCAGTCGGTCTGCAGCTTGGGCTGCTAGAAGCTAAGTGGCTTGGGATCCGAAGAGTTGCATTGGAAGGAGAGTACCTTGCTATTGTGAATGCGATCAACGGTGTATGGTCGACTCCTTGGGAGATTGAAATTCTGCTTTCGGACTATCTCCGCCTTCTTCGCTTGTTCGAGATGGTTTTTGTGACTGATATTTTCAGGGAAGCCAACAAAGCAGCTGATCGAATCGCTCATCTGGCCTTAGAGTCCGCTCCGTCGTCCTGAGGATCTGATTTAGAGTTCTAGACTCTCGTCCGCAAGGACTCTCTTGGGTGGTGGTAAAACCGTGGTTGACACACCCCAAATTCTCGCCTGTATAAAAAAAAAAGGACAGGATTGAGTACCTTTCATTTAGCGTGCAAGCATTACGAAGAACCTCAGGACGGCCCCGCTGCCGACTTCGATTTTACATCGAGTATGAAATATAGGGTTCTAGGTCATGAAGTTCAGATGTGTATTTGATCTCGAGGGTCGGAAAAATGGTGTTGACAAGTAGACCTGCCATCAACATTCAATATCACGATGTAAACAATTGGACTATCAACATCAGATTGTCTTAGCACAGATTTCAACTTACAGTTCAAATCTAAGGGCAATTGTTTTAGTTTGGGGACATACCTAATTTCATCATTTTCTTTTGTCTTGCTCGATCTTCCTTCTTTTTTCCTACCAATCCGATCGCATCTTTGTTGGTTGCAGTATAGGCCAGAGAGTGGACGCACACCAGGAGGAGCAGGCTACCACCAGAGAAGACGAAGAGCAGCAAGCCCGACAAAACCCCTCCACCTTCGAAAAAGAACCAGAGACCCCGAAAGGTTTCCTTTTCGTCTTCTTTTTTTGAATTTTCCCTATATTTTTTCTGTTTTCTACATATGTCTCCTTAATTTTCTTTGTCTTCCTTCCTTTATTTCGCTACTTCTTCTTTCTTTCTCGATGTGGGGATTTTTGTACTAATTGTTGGTTTTTGAGAGGGATTTTTGGGGGCTTTTTGTGCTTTTTGATTTCTTTTTCATTGGGGTTGTATTTGGTGTTCTTGATTTGATCTTATTTTTGCTTTTTTTTCCTGGGTTTCTAGGGGTAAGGGGTTGAAGGTGGCTTGTATTTGAGTTAGGATTTTCATTCCGCTCTTATTTATAGATAATCGAATCAATTTCAGATGTGTTATGATAGTGGGAAGAAGATAGCAGAGAAGGCATAGAAAGGAGAGATCTTATTCCTTGTGTGTTTCATCATATGTGACTTATAAGCCTTTATATAGGCAAAGGCAAGAAATGTGGTATAAATGGAGATGTTTAAAGGAGGTGAAACATCCACCTCTTAATTGTTTTATAACACTCCCTCTTGGATGTACACCTCTTACATTACAAATTGTCTCATTAAAAACCTTGCATAGAAAAACCCAATGGGATAAAAACTAGGACTAAGGGAAAAAGAGTACAGATGTCCTGAAAAAGAGTACAGATGTCCTTTGATACGCTTTGGTGATATTGCCTCATTAAAAACCTTGTAAGGAAAACCCAGTGGGACGAAACCTGATAGAAGGAAAAAATAGTGCAGTGCGTATATTCTCCCCTTGAATTCAACATTCTTCTTGCAACTTTCACATTCTGATAAGCTCTTCAAACTTCTAGATAATACTGACTTCATGAGCTGCATATTCGAGTCTGACCATTTTCTTTAATGTGCAAAAGCCGGACTGTCTTCATATATTACACTTGACTTCAATGCAATAGACTTCATTGTCTTTGGTGATGAGCTGCTTTCAATGCACAAAATTTAAGGTACCTCATGACCTAGTGTTCTTTTCATCAATTGATACGGAGGATCCGATTTATAGATGGTGTATACGTTGTCTTATTAAAAACCTTACATTGGAAAAACCTAGTGGCATAAAAAACAAGATTAAGAAAAAGAGTATAACGTTGTGTATAGTACTTGAGGACTCAATACACTATGTCACCACTTACACAATATGTACTTCAAGTACTATAAGCACCATTTGGCTTAATCGTGTACATATGACGATGATGAGGCTTTCATATTGATGCTTCAGGCATTTCAAATTAATTGATCATTTTCACTTATATTCTTTTATTAATGATCAAATTGAGTATACAATTACTATGCCCGCCAATTACGGTTAGAGTCGGTTCATCGGCAACCAAAGATTATATCCACTGCTGGTGAATATATTTTCATATCATCCACTGTAGACTTTTGTTCAATCTATCTCGCTTTACATCTTACAACTTCATTTCGCTTATTGCAGTTTTGTATAAACTCCCACTTAAAACCAATGATGTTATACTTCTGATGTTGGAATTACGGGTCCAATAGGATCATGCTTAAAGAATTCATCATGAATTCCTTCTTTCTATCTCTTTTATCATATATTATTTCGATGTCGACATCCATTATTTGGTTGATGATCATCATATTCCCATGAGCTCTTTCCACTTCCGGCGAATCCTTAAAGTGAGAGCATAGTGATCTTCAACCCTTTTGGTGTATTTGAGAATCATTTGATTTTTGTTGGTTTTGGAGTTACTTCTGAAACCTCCAAATGAGCTAGCTAGTGCAATATACGTGACTTAGTCACTCTATTGGCCTTAGTAAATGCATTTGATGGCTTTGTGTTAAACCATATAATGATCATTTGGTGTACATAAGTGTTGAACTTCGGGTTCATTTTCATTCATCCGCGGATCCCAAATGATAGCGAAGTTGCTTTCATGCAATCTCTTTCTTAACACAGTCTCGTTTCCTCTCCCCCTAAATACCGAGCATTTGATCACCTTTATAAAGCTCAAAGTATTTGATATCATTAGCGACTCAAACCCCATGCATCATTCAACTTATTTGTGGTCTTTTTAGTTAATTTTGAAGGAGGCCTCATAACATATACTCTCTTCTGGAGATAATATGGGAGAAGTTATTTTGTCAAAATTCGAAATGCAAAATTGCATTGGACCATTTGACTAACGACTCTCCTATGTTATTGTGAGCTATTATATGCTCCATAATGTGATTGATAACATTCTTTACCTTTGGATACGACCAATGTGTTAAGGCATCTATACTGGAATAATAGTGGTTCATATTTCGTAGTTGTCTCATTGAACTCGGTCAATGGACATAAGAGACTTTGCATTTACTCTTTATTATAGACGGTCTTGTTATTATTTTGACAAGAGAACAAACCGTACATGTATGGCCACCTTTATTGAGGATCTTCCGATCCTAAGATCTTCTAGTCCTTTTTGTGTGTATTCACATTAATTTCAATGATCTTGCAAATCATATTTTTTCTTGAGCGATCAAATGCCACAAAGAATAATATTTTATCATCAACTAACTTCTAGTTAGTGACATTATAAGTTTCAATAGGATAAATAAGTGTCAAAATGTTATGACACATATATTCAACATTCTAACCATTGAACTTTTTACATGGTGATCTATTTATTTAATTAGATGTCATTAATTGGGTATTTTCAGAACTTCCATTGATGACATACTACATGTATGAAACTAACGACCAAATATATTTATCTTTATTCATAATATTCTTCAAGACATTAGAAATTAATCCTACAAAGATGACCTAGTTATAAGCCACAACAATAACTTAATTGGTTGCGCGCTTAACCATGACCTCTTTTACACTCTCTACAAGAGGGGTATGCTTAGAGGATTGTCAGGAAGTGACCTTGGAAACCAGATTATGTTTTGTGGTTATTTATATTGTTTGTACTAACCAAATAAAAATAGTTCAGAATATGCCATAACCCACATTCCATGCACTTCTTCAAGAGTACAAATGCTTAAAATAAGATCTTATATACTCTTCTAGAGTTTATAAGAATACGAAATTTGAGTCTTCAAGCTCTTATGCAGATTTTGATGAAAACTCACAATTTGTTGGATTGTTTGCTAATGGTATCGAGACTTTGAGCTCTTAGCGAGATAAGCGTCACAATCTACTAGATTGTTTAACCATTGAGTTTAGAAACATCAAACCCGACCACAAAATAGGTGTTGAAAAACTCACAATGTGATTAAGAGTATAATAATAATGATAAAACTATGTAAAAGATAATACTAAATAGTAAAGTATATTAAGAAACATGAATATCAACGACAATAATCTTAAATAATTAAATAAAATTAATGTCAACTTTGAGTGACAAGAAAATTTAACATAGATCTTCGAGACCTTTTTATCACCTACGTCAGGAGGTGGTATTTTTATGTGTAATTTTATCGTTTACTGTGGGAAACTGATGGAGAAATATTAAAGATTAGAATTGATTTGTTTATTTGGCTATATGCGAATCATCACTACAATGATGACGTTTACCGGTTCATCCCTGCGAGGGTGTGGTTTACCATTCATCTACTTCGAGATATGTCCGCTCATCTATTTCAAAAGACGTGTTTTTTGTTCATCTACTTCGAGAGATATATCTATTCATCTAGTTCAAAATTCGTTATCTATTCATCTAGTTCAAAATTCGTTCATCTACTTCGGGAGATGTGTCTGTTCATCTACTTCGGGAGATGTGTTCGTTCATTTACTTCGGGAAATGAGTTCGTTCATTTTCTTTGGGAAATGAGTCCGTTCATTTACTTCGGGAAATGAGCCCGTTCATCTAATTTGGGAAATGGAGAATAAATAATAATAAAAATCATACATATAAACATAAATTCATCGATCACTACAGGATGGAAATTCACAGTTTCAACACGATAAGGATGAGATTTATCGATCATATCAAAGGGATGATCTTGATTTATCTACGGGATAAATTTATTTTATATTTATTCATCCACATTTGGAGATGGTCTTTCATTGTCGACTCGTTTTGGCTCATTAAAGCGATTTAATATATAGAAGGGTTAAATCAATCAGCGTACAAGAAAATAACGTTACGCATTAAAGAACACCGATATATAAAAGTAATATTTAACCTCTTTAAAAATCTAGATGTATTTTGATTCACAAAAAATTAAATGGGGAAAGGCCAACAATACGAAAGGTCTCCAACTCAATCAATTAATGTAGATTAAGAAAAAACCGATTTCATGGAGTACGAAAAGCCTCCCAACTGTTAATGTGTCTTGAATGATTGTTTACGGTATGCGATATTTATTGTAAACGGGCCTATCGTCTATCTATTTTGGGCTTTCAGTTCATTGTCTGTTTAGTGTTTTATGAGTCTTTTTATATACTCATGGAACGCCGACCCCTTGTAACCTTAATCTGTTTTGCTTCCTCTAATAAGAAAACTGGTTCTCTGCCCGTGGACGTAGGCAACACACCGTTGCTGAACCACGTAAATCTCTGTGTTGTTCTTCGCTTTATCATTCTCGTTATAACACCAACAATTCAAAGTTGATTTTGGAAAAGAAAGTAAATAATTTCATAAACCATAATTGATCTAATTAGGTTTTAATCAAGGACTAAGCAAACAAGAAAGGTGGCTTTAGAGCAATTCAAGTACGTGCAAAATATAAATATCAAAACCAAGTAGTAGATGCATTGGTCAGGAAAATTAAACTAACACGGCTGCAAAAGGCTTCTGATCAAAAGATAATTAAACGGTGGTATATAAAGTCACGGACTCCATATTACAAAATTCAATAACCTACAGTCCTGCACAACTGCAATCAAAATAAATTATAGTATAAAGCAATCAAATTCTTATGAATCGATTAGCATGGTATTCCATAGATTCAAGAGCAAAATCTCCATCCAAATCATTTCTCAATAGCCATTAATTAATCTTATGCCAATTAAAACATACAATATAAAGCAATGAATCGAATGAGAATATATATACATATGCAGATCAAAACAAAAAGTGTGAGGAGACATGGAACGTAATTAATAATTATAATACAACTCAGAGCATGGAACACGAAACAATTGGTAGAAGCACTAAACAATCGGTAGAGATATGAAACACCAAATATACCGATCAGAAGAGATCCTGAAAGCTCATAATCAGGCAACCACGATTCGCATCATCAATTCAAAATAAAAAAAAAACTCACCGGAGTCTATCGTGTTGATAACATTTTATGATAGAGGGAAGAAGATAGCAGAGAAGGCATAGAAAGGAGATATCTCTATTCCTTGTGTGTTTCATCATATGTAACTTACAAGCGTTTATATAGGCAAAGACAATAAATGTGATATGAATGGGGAGATTTAAAGGAGGTGAAAGAACACCTACCTCTTACTGGTTTTACATAAGCTGAATTGTTTTTGTCGATAGAACGTGGTTTTTTTTTAACAAGCTTGAAAGGTTTCTAAACTCCAACTAGACCCAACAGCCCATTCGTAAAATCTAGTCATGGAGTCCATTTTACAACGGTCTAAAGAGATGGAGCTTGTAAAATCATGTTAGGACACTTTTTCTCTATTTTTCCGATTTGTGTTTCTGATTCTATTTCGTGGGCTCACCAGAGATGGAGCTTCTAAAGTTACGTCACACTCCCGAAGGCTCTAACATGGAAACTCGAACTAGTAAGTCTTTAGGTAGGGGTACGCAGAAAAATACAACACGAGTAATAATACGACACGAAAACACAATAAAACGACACAAAAAATACGAAACGAAATATTTACGATATAAATATGACACGAAACGCTAATTAAAACACGATAATAAACATATCGTGTTCAAATCGGGGTATTTTTTTTCTGTTAACGAGGGTAACCCACCTTTGGTGGTAAACCCCGGGCATGTGACCCAGTCGACAAGAGCCACACACCAGGTAAATCGGCTTGTGCCGACCGATTAGACCCAATGATAATAAGCAATGTGAACCTTGATTACTTGTTGCCTCGTCTTATGGGTCGGGTTTGGACTAATGGACTCTAGTATACAAAAGTTACAAACGAAAGTGATTAGTTAAATTAAAAAATCTAATTTGATATCAACACGGTGAATTTTTTTTGGTTAAATTTATAGTTACGACAATAGTTTCCAAAATTGGTGGATTTTTTTTGCTTTAAAACATTATATTAAGGCCCCGTTTGGTATGAGTGCTGGAATCAGAATCGGAATGGAATCAGAAAATGGTAATGACTCATTGTTGGAGCTGTTGTTGCTGCGTGCTTGTACCGGGGTCTCCAAACTTTATTTTGCTTTGTGCACTTGCCCGCCTCGTGCCTTTGAGTCTGCTCAACTTAAGTTTGATCTAGCCCTTCCACGCTCCCTAGAACGTACTATCACTGCTTCTGGGCCGGGTTTTGGCAGTTGGCAGTGGAGGCTCTCAACGTTGCCTTTCAGGTTTGGGGGCCTCGGTGTTTATGTGGCAGGTGACGCCCTCTTTTATGCTTTTCTGGCTTCACGGTTGCAACCAGCTAGCCTGCAGATTAAGCTTCTCCAGCATACTGATGTAATAGTACCTGGCTATGCTTTCGATGACGTTGTGCATGTCTTTAATACAAAGGTAGGGACTGATATTCTGAGTAATCCAAGTGAGATCGCTGCCCCCAAACTCATGAAGAAACTGGCAGACATATATTTCACACAGATTACGAAAGATGCAGAGAATACCTTTTCCCTATCACCGCGTCAGATGGCTTTGTGGAGTTCTCAGCGTCGAGATCATGCTACTGATTGGCTTAGGGCTGTCCCTATCTCAGGGCTGGGTCAGACCATGAATGGTAAGACGTATCGTTGTGTGCTTTGCTATCGATTAGGCATCCCTTCGTTTTCCATTTCGGAGCCTTGTTCTGCTTGCTCCAGAGTATTTGAGGGGGACATTTTTGGTGATCATGCTGTGTCGTGTGCTGGTATTGTGGGGATTAAACATCGCCATAATGCTGTTCGTGACACTTTGGTGAATGTCTGTTTTCGTTCTGGGATCTCAGCTGGTAAAGAAGTTGATATTGGCCTGTGTGAGGGAGACGGGAAACCCCTTCGTCCTACGGACATGCTCCTTTATGCGTGGGATGAAGGGCTGGATGTTTGTGTTGACTTGACAGGGTCATCCCCTTTGACACAATCTAGAATGGTTGATTTTGTTCCTGGACAGGTGGTGGTTGAGGCGGCTCGTCGAAAGCGGGTCAAGTATCAAGATAAGTGTAAAACCATTGGTTATGGGTTCTTACCCTTTTCTTTTTCTACATTAGGGGAACTTGAGGCAGACGCTATAGCCCTTCTAAAGAGGATCCAGAAATTCGCTCAAGCTCACGATATAGGGGCTCATAATGCAGCTCATATTTTCACTAGGGTGTGGTTTTCTATAGCTAAAGGAGTGGAGGCCAATATTGTCTCTCGGCTCCCCACTAATTAAAATAGTGATAAAAGTAATAATATTAATATTAATATATTATTATTATAATTAAAAATAAAAATATAATATAATATATATTAAGGATGTTTTGCATGGATATACCAAATATTGGCCCACTTTGCAAAAATGACCAAGACCTAAAAAATTGGCAAGGGAATGACATAATGTCATTTTTGCAATTAAATTGGGCATCTTCACGGCCGGTGGAAGGTAAAGGCTTTAGGGGGAGAGAGAGATGGGAGAGAGAGAGGGGGAAGAGAAAGAGACCAATATAATTGTTTTAAACTAAATTTCAGCCATTTTTATTTGTTAAAATTAAAAAATGAATTTATTTTTGAACTTAATTTAATTTTATCTATCTATAGACACCCACTTTATATATGTTTATGAAAAAAAATATTTTGAAGTAAACTTGGGTCTACATCGTATCTTGATCTCAATTTGGAGTATGACATGGATAACCATTTGGATGGCAAAGACAACAATTCAGCTGACACATAAATTCACACAACTGGCAAGATAAACTAGAAAACCTGGGCACAACCGAAAATCGTTGCTCCGGAGATGAAAGGCAAAGCTGTCGTGGGCATGGAGGAGGGAGAAATACTAACTAGGTGCTGAAACACAAAAAAATTCCATTAAACCCTATATATGGTTTCACTTGGCCTAAAAAAAAAGTTGCGATTTACGCTTACTAGCCGGCCAGTAACTACTGTTGCCTAGCCAGTGGCCACGATCTTTTAGCCAATATAATAATAACCCTTCTCGGGTCTCATCTACCTCAGGAACTTCCCACCTCAAGGATAGCTAGGATAGATGACATTCTTTGATTTGTCGAAGGTTGGTTTTTGTTATTTTGCATATATGTACGTTAGTTACAATATATGGTTCCGTCTTGGTTGCCTGAGATGCAAACCCTAAATATATGCGATTTACGCTTACTAGCCAATAACTACTGTTGTCTAGCCAATAAAACCGATGTCTTTGCCAATTGAAGACTAAGCCATGTCAGGTATTATTAATCTCAGAAACTTCCCACAACATTTACATAAACAAAGAAATGAGTAAGTGTTCAAACAAAGATGCAATTAGAAGAAGATGAAAGAGTGCACATTCACCCTTTTTTTTTTAAAAAAAAAGCTTGCCTCACCGTCTACCTCTTGACCGGATCTGGCAGGTTCAATTCGATTCAACATTGAAACCTTGAAACTCTCTCGTTCTACTTCAATTCGTTATCGGAATTGTTGAATTCGGAGTCGAGGTCACCGATTTGCGGTCGAGAGGAGGGGAAGGGGTGGGGCGGCGTCAGGCTCGGAGTCGGCGAGAGTGGGATGTCGAGAGGAGGGGAAGGGGCAGGGCGGTGAAAGAGGATCTGGATCCGGACAACCTCGTCACCCTCCGCAGGACCCCTAGCGCCGCCGACGTCTTCGTCGGACAACCTCGTCGCCCTCTGTAGAACCACCATCGCTGCCAATTGGATCTGGACAACCTCGTCGCCCTCCGGAAGACCCCTAGCACCGCCGACGCCTTCGTTGGACAACCTCGTCGCCCTCCGTAGAACCACCAACGCCGCCAATTAGGACAACCTCGTCGCGGCTCGCTCTCACTGCTCGTCTTCTCGCACTCTCCTCCCGGCTCTTCTTCGCCGGTCACTCTCGTACCGCCCCGACCTGGAACTCTCTCTCCTTTCCTAATCCCTTAAATCCCGCCCAAATATTTCCAAAATTTCAAAAGCCCGCCCAAATTTTTTTAACCCACAACAAAAGGTCACCTTGACCTGTTAGTTTTGCAAAATAAATGCACCTTTTGACATTTAGCACATTTTAGAGGGGGGAGTGACATTTTTGCAAAGGGAGGAATAAAGTGGTATATTGGGTACCATTTACTCATATATTAAACAATAAAATATTGATAAAAAATAATATTAATAATAAAATATATTATTATTATTTAAAATAAAAATTTAATATAATATATATTAAATAATAAAATATTGATATTAATAATAATATAAGTATAAATATAATAAAATACTGATAACAAAAATATAATATATATCAAATAATCAAATATTTATAAAAATAATCATAGAAATAGAAATATATTATTATTATTAAAAAAATATTATATATTAAATAATAAAATATTTATTATAATAATAAAAAAATAAGTATAAAAATCATTTAATATAATATAATATAATATATGGTAAAATACTGATAAAAATAATAATATTAATAAAAATATATTATTATTATTAAAAATAAAAATATAATATAATATATATCAAATTATGAAATATTTATAAAAATAATAATAGAAATAGAAATATATTATTATTATTATTATTAAAAAGATACTATTACATATTAAATAATATGTAAAGGCCGCATATATTAAATATTATTTTATTATTATTTTCATTAAATAAATATATTATTTTATTCAATTTGTAAAAGTGGGAGAAAAACTAGTCCTTGAGCACCCGTTTTGATTTTTAAAACCATTCCGGCATTATTTTGGAATTTGGAATTTTACGGATTTTATTCCCGCTTTCTTGTGCAAATTTATGGAAATACGATTAGAATTGTTATTTTAATTCGGTTTCGAAAATTCGATTGAAATTTGATTTAGTCGGGATTTGATCGAGTGAGCGGGTTTGGAGTCTAATTTTTGCTATTTTAAATTCTTTTGTGGGGGAATTTTTTTTCAAAATATTAATTAAAAATAAATAATTAAACATTTATTCACTACTTTAAACTATTTACGAAAATATTCATTTTTTGCAGGTCCGTCAGAAAAATGCGGTTTGAAACCGCGTTTTATTAACCAAGTGGAATTTTTGAATCTAAAGTTAAAATTGACAAAAATTTAACAAAAGAAACGCGGTTTCAAACCGCGTTTCTATTATTAATTTTATTTTGGAATTAATTAGGTGGGGGGTAAATATTTTTACATTAGACACGTGAGTTGAAACCGTGTGTCTTGTAATATTTTTTTTTTATATATTAAGGAAGGGAAAGTAACAGGAGGAAAGGGAAAGGAGATCGAGGAGCAGGGCGAGGACGGCCGCTTGGAAGCCACCGGAGCAGGTGGGAAGGAGGAGAAGGGAGGTCAACCGGTTGTCTCGAGCTCCACCACCGGCCATCGACCTCCGATCACCGTCTCGAGCGCCAACACGGGCCATCGATCTCCGACCCTCTCTCCTTTCTCATCTCCTCCTTCCTCCGGCAGCCCTCTCCTCCGACCTTCGGGCTTCGACCTCTCCTAATTTCCAGGCTTCAGCGGGCAGCCTCCTTCCTCCGGTGTTTTCTTGCCGGCGGTGGCGCTCGATATGGCGGTCGGAGGTCGAATGCCGGCGGTGACCTCGGGCTCGAAATCAGTCGATGGCTGCCCCAAATCGGACTCCGACCTCCTCTCTTCTCCTTCCACCAGCGACCTCCGACCTCCTCTCTCCGGCATCTGCCTCGTCCCTGCCCCACATCGGGACCCCCCCGCCTTCCTCCATCCTTCCCCTTAGTGACCCCCTAGCGTCCCTTTTCATTTTCCTTGAACAAAAAAAAAGGAGAGAGACGTAGCTTGAAGCCGCGTCTTTTGGTAAAAATTAATAAACATAATTACATAATTCATTTTGAAATAAATTAACAAAGAAACGCGGTTTCAACCCGCGTTTTTTTTTATTAATTTTTTTCAACCGTCACTCCAATTTTAAAATTATATTTTTGTTAATAAAACGCGGTTTCATACCGCGTTTTTCTGACAGACCTGCAAAAAATGAATATTTTCGTAAATAGTTTAAAGTAGTGAATAAATGTGTAATTATTGATTTTTAATGAATATTTTGGAAAAAAAAAATCTTTATGGGGGACCAATTCTATTTTACTTCTTTTCCTTTTATTTTCCCCTCTCTCTAGGGCCAAAGTCGTTGGAGATTCTCTCTGCCAACTCCCTAGTTGTCTTTTGTCTCTTGCTAATTGCCCATCTCTCCTTCATCAGGACCACTCTCCGTTCTCTCACTCTCTTGTTCCATTATGCAGTTGAACAAATCAGAAACCCACCCTCACAATTCCAATTCATCTCTGCAAGGAAACTCAGGAAATCTCTCTTCAATCCCCACTTGCTCAGCCCCGCTTCCCATACCCTCATCCTGTTCGCCATCTTCGTCTCCTCCTTGAAGCTCTCCTCGGATCCTCGATGTCCACGCCGAAGACACCTCCGCCCTCTCTGTTTTCTGTTCAACCAATGGGGTCGAGCCCTCGTACCTCTGGGTTCGAAAGAAAACACCAGCGCGTTCATCACCTTCCTTCGAAGCAGCAGTGGCTCTTCTGACGCCGCCGACCCCAAGCGAGCAACCTAGAAGCACCCCTCGGAGCTTCGTCTCACCCCCCTTCGCCCTATTTTTCCGTGAAGTTCCGTTCACTCTTCAATTCGTTTCATTTTCAAGCCCAATATCCTTCAAATCGCAATCATACTCAGATCTCCCTCTCCATATGACCAAGGAGACCTCCTTCCCCGTCGATTCATAGTCGGAAACCGCTTGGAGAGCCAGAGAACTCGCCTCGGAGTCGGAATCGCGCCGCGCCTCGGTAATCTCTCTCTTCTCCTTCCTCCTTGTTCATGTTTGAACTTCTTTGCTTGGGTGTTGGTCGGAATTGATCGTCGGTCAGAATGGGGGAAGTCTTTGGTTGGAAACAATGGCCGTCGGGGAACCTAGATCTTCTTCTCCTCTTTTCCATTTGCCGTCGTCTCTGTGTTCTGTCTAGAGGTAGGGGACGGTTCTTGCTTCTTGTTTACAATGTAGGCCTAATTTCCGGGTTATAAAATTGGGTCACGGTTTGGGCTTCCTCTTCTTCCCTTGCTTTCTTTCATGTCGGGTCGGGTTGTGAATCTTCACTCCTCTCCTTCCTTTCTTATGTTGGTCCGGTCCATTCTTTCTTTTTCTCTAGCCGGTTCGATTCTACCAGATTTGATCTTGCGCTGGGCGGGTCGGATCTGTTCTTAAGAGAGATGTGGGTTGGGCTGCTGGGCTATGATCTTGTGATTATATATTTTCTGAAAATTAGTGTATATATTATAAAAGTGTTTACAAGTAATATTATTTGTATAGATATATTATGTTATGGTGATGTGATTTAATATATGGTTTTAGAAATGATAAAGTAATCTAGTATTGTTGTTTTATAAATGTGGGTTGTTAAATGGATTAATTTTGGCGATTCTTATATTTTAAATATTATTTGGAGTATGTTATTCAGTGATGGATTTATTTTAGAAATGTTTATCATTGTCTTAAATTACTTGAAACATTAATGTCAATGTTTGAAATAAAAATGCCGGAATTTTTTCTATAACATGATTTTGAGAGGTTGATTTTAAGGTTAACTGTTTAATATCGGGATTTGACTAATTACGATTTCAAAAGAATTGTTTGGAAATGAGTTGACTTAACTTGACATTTAAGAGTTTGAAAAACTTTGGGAAATGAGTTTTGAAATATTATTTTAATATTCAATATTAAAGAAGGGATTTGACAGAAATTGAACTATTTGATCTTGAGCTTGAAGTTATGTTAAAAGTGTCATTTCAAATATCGGGATTTTGTCTTGGCTTGATGATGTTGGTTTGGAGAAGGAAATTGGAAGAATGATTTTGATTGATGTTGATCATATCGGGAAGGTTTTGGAAAACGGTTTTACCATCGGTTGGTTTTGAATATGTTGAGAACTTGGGTTTCGTGCGTATGAATGTTGGACCGGTAGCTTATGTCAATGGCTTGATGATAGGTGTGTATTGCTTTTGGATTGCTTTGGACTTGCATTTGGGCCCTTGCTTGTGCTATCTTGCTGTTCTGCATCTTCAGGTGTGTATTGCTTCTGCATCTTCAGGTAACCTGGACTTCCTGCCTAATGTGTCATATGATGTGTAGGCGTTGCATATTAAAGCATGTCATATAGTATCATTTTAGAATTGCATTGAACTGAGCCTGTGGTTACTATGTGTGTTTGAATACAGAACGACCGTTATGTGTGATAGTCCTAGAGTCTTTGCTAGGGTCATAGGGTAGCCCAACCCTATCGAGTTTTCCCTGAGTCAATCGGGTCGATATTAGCATGATATGATAGCCCAACACCATCGGGCAATCAATGAGATGATATGATATGATGATGTCGTGGTTTGTGCACCAGCATGAAGAAATTGCTATGCTACAGCAACGAACTGTCCAGTCTCTACACTAACGGGAAAGGATGCAGAGGTAGGAGAGGGATATGCCACTTGGTATTGTCTTGGCCCCTTTACAGTTTTTACGCATATTATAACTGTCAAAGTATGCTTATGTGATTTAAATCTTGTACTGCATTAGTCATCATTTATTTAGGTATAGGCATGTTATGTGGCCTCAGCGCGGTCAGAGGACCCGCATACGATTACCGGGCCTGACTTCGTGGATAGTATTAGGTACCGCTCTTGTTTGCTCCTTCCTTTTGTGACAGGGAATCTATTGGCGAACCGAAGAATCCGGCTAATATTCTCACTTGATAAAATGGCAATCAACCACCATGTTTTGGTTTTGACCCTGCTCTACCGTGGCACTTGTATCTAAACTTTGCTTCTGCTTTACTTTCATTTGAATTGAATTTCACGACATAGTCTTAGGACAGGTTAAGGGTACCCAACGACCCTTCGAGGTTTTCAGGGTTTGAAATCCCTCTTTCTACTAATCTTGAAATGAGTTTGAAACCTCGACCCGTACCTGGATTGCAAGATTCGAACAAGGGGTTTCATCCCTTGAAAAGTAACTCGAAAATCATAATTATGGGCCGTTACAAAGTTGGTATTAGAGCCGAGGTTTTGTAATTCGGGTAAAAAAGGGTCGAGTGTATGTTTTGAAAACCGCCCACGAGTTTCAAGGACTTTTGAAAAGGTTTAAATGGGCAAATTGAACTTAATATGCCTACCCCAATTGGACTAAGAATGAACTTGACTTACGAAAGAAGAGAAAAATCGACCAAAGGGGGAAACGAGTGGGTAGAAAGGCGTTAATACCATCCCTATTGGATGTAGTCGGGATTAGGTAGGCAAAATATTAGCTTGTTCTTTACAGATGGGTCTTGATACGTTTGGGATACCCGATCCTTCGCCTGTGGGCTTCAGATCAAGAACCACGCTGTATATTTGCTCCGATCTTGCAATGCTCTTTGATAACTCCTGATTTGGAACAATTCAAACAAGTGATTAAAATTCTGATTTAGCGACAGAATTAAACTTAACCAAATTCAGCAACTAGAACAAAGCTTATAGCGACAGAAAAAGGGACGAAGAACAGCGAGGTGGTAGCGAGGACTGAGCGCGGGATTCTCGCTGGGCACACAGGCTTCAAGCCTCAGGGTGTGCGCGGATGGGGGTGCGCAGGTGATCACGCTCGCTGGAAGCGAGAACGCCGGCGGGAGAGAAGACGCGGATGCTGGCGACTGGGAGCACGGACGCGCGCGTGAGAGTGAGGGCGAGGCGCCTGGGCAGGCCTCGCTCGCTGGGAGCGGAATTGCTTGCGGATGCCGCCAAGGGGTCCTGGTTCTCGGAAGCGCCTGTGTCGACTAGGGTTTGTGGGTTTGTGTTGCTCGATGTCGACAAGCAGGTGAGGGCTGTGTTGGGTTAGGGTTGCCGAAGGAACCAAGGTGAGGGAGATGTTTTGTGATTGCCAAAAGTTCTTAGAACACAAGAGCTTTGGGATTGATAATCGAAGAACCCTAATTCCGTTAAGGGTTTCTTCAATTCTATTTCAATCTGATTAAATTCAAAAGACATAACATGAATTTATAGTAAACTAATGAGGAATCTAACCAATCCTTCCTTGCAAAGGAAAGGGGTTTGGATAGATTAATTCTATCTAAGATTAATGAAATACTTAAAGATAAATAAATCCTAAGAAGATAGAAATATAATAACTTGGTGGGAAAGTAATATATCTAGAAGAGATATAATTAATTTCCACCTTATTTATCTAATTGCATAAAATAACAACTAATTAATTAAATTAATTTTCGGCCCATGCACAAGGGAAACTCGGCCCATGCATTAAGCCCTATTCGGCCAAGGCTTGATCAAGGTGGGTGTCGCCGAGTCTTCATGAGCTCCGAGTGTGGACGCAAGCTCACTTCTTGTGCCGGCGGTGTAACCTTGAGCCAAGTGATCCAGGGTGGCCTGAACCCTTGCTCTAACGTTCCATGGTGACGGACAAGAAAGGCCTTAGTTGCATTTTGAATCTTCTTGGCCCTTGAACGAGTGACAGGGCCATCAAATGGAACCTTCATGTTGTCCTCAATGTCACCAGGAGTCATCGATAATTGAGCGGCATCATTCTCCTCCACTTGTCTTCGATTTGTCCTCAAATCGTCGTCAGAGTCATCGTCAGGCACGAATAAGGATAGATCGGCGACGTTGAATGTAGAATGGACGCTGTACTTATCGGCAGGGAGATCCAGCTTGTAGGCATTAGGACCCATCTTCTGAACCACTTTGAATGGTCCATCTCCCCTGGGGTCCAGCTTAGATTTCCGTTGTTGCGGAAACCTTTCCTTCCTAAGATGCAGCCAGACCAGATCACCAACGTCGAACTGCACATCCTTGCGATGCTTGTCCTTCGCGGCCTTGTATTGCGCAGTCTTCCTTTCCAGCTGCGCCTTGGTACGCTCATGCAAGCTTTTGATGAAGTCCACTTGCTTAGCTGCATCCACGCTCTCCTTGTCCTTATATGGCCGAGGCATCATGTCCACTGGAGTCAATGGATTTCGGCCATATACGACCTCGAAGGGGGTCATCCGTGTTGCAGAGTGCCTAGACCTGTTATATGCAAACTCTACAAATGGTAGACAGTCTTCCCATCTCCGGAGGTTAGTTCGCAGCATGACTCTAAGGAGAGCCCCAAGAGTTCTATTTGTGACCTCAGTTTGGCCATCAGTTTGTGGGTGACAAGAAGTAGAAAATAGCAGTTTTGTACCCAATTTAGACCATAAAGTTTTCCAAAAAGAGCTTAAGAATTTAGGATCACGGTCAGAAACTATAGATAATGGCAATCCATGTAAGCGAACAACATCTTTGAAGAATAAATGAGCAACATGAATAGCATCATCAGTTTTATGACAAGGTATAAAGTGAGCCATTTTGGAAAATCTGTCTACAACAACAAATATGGAATCATGACCCTTAGAAGTTCTAGGCAATCCTACAATAAAATCCATAGAAACATCTTCCCAGGGTGCATTAGCAATTGGCAAAGGTTGGTATAAACCATTAGCATTGGATTTCGATTTGGCTTTAGCACATGTAACACAACTTTTGACAAATCTCAGCACATAATTAGACATTTTAGGCCAAAAGTAATGTTCCTTAAGTCCAGCCAGTGTTTTTTCGAAACCCCCATGTCCCCTAGATTCATGTATTTCTTGGGTTAACAATCGGCGAATAGAAGAAGATGGGATACAAAGCTTGCCCATCTTGAACAAATACCCATTATCAACAAAAAATGAATCTACTTCACCTTTGGACACACATTGAGCATATATAGTTTTAAAGAAACTATCAGAAGCATATAGTTCCTTTATTAATGCAAAACCCAAAACATGTGCATCCATATGGTTTAAGAGGACATACCTTCGTGATAGCGCGTCAGCTACCACATTATCCTTTCCCTTTTTGTGGTGAACCACATAGGAAAAGGTCTCTATGAACTCCACCCATCGAGCAAGTCGCCTGCTGAGCACTGCTTGTCCTTTGAGATACTTGAGAGCTTCATGATCCGAATGAATCACAAACTCCTTAGGCCAGAGATAGTGTTGCCAAGTCTGTAAGCAGCGAACCAATGCAAATAGCTCCTTGTCGTAGGTAGAGTAGTTGAGCTCAGCGGTGCCCAACTTTTCGCTGAAGTAGGCGATTGGACGCTTGTTCTGCAGCAGGACCCCTCCAATGCCAGTGCCAGAAGCGTCACACTCGAGCTCAAAGGGTTGAGCAAAGTCAGGTAACTGCAGCACTGGGGCGTGTGTCAGGCGATCCTTGAGAGCGTCGAAAGCCTTTTGATGTGAGTCAGACCAGCGAAATGTCACATCCTTCTTTGTCAGCTCATGTAGGGGGGGCGGCAATCAAGCTGAAGTCCTTGACAAAACGTCGATAGAAACCAGCAAGGCCCAAGAATGAGCGGACATGGGTGGGTGTAGTCGGCCTAGCCCACTCCTGAATAGCACGAATCTTCTCCTCATCCACCTTTAATCCAGATGCAGACACTACAAAACTGTTGTTGCAGGAGGATGGTCAAGTATGAAATAAATATAAAGTATAGATCAGACTGACTTCCCTGTCTCAGCAAATGAATACAAGACTTCCTCCCGTTGTAGTAAGAGAATAGTCAGGATCGAATCCTCGAGGAAGCACGTCAGCAGTTCTCAGGTAGCTGTAAATTCTCACAGAAACAGCAGAAAGGACAGAAACACAGAAAGGAAAGAAACAAATAAACCCGGCAAGGGCAACTAAAACAAAAGCAAAGAACTAAACTAAGACAGAAAAGACAAAGCAGAAAGTAAATCGAAGACACAGAAGCTACTCGAAGTCGAGTAAGCTGTCCTCTAGATCGACTAAGGTAAGTCGACAGCAACAGAAAACAGAAACGAAAGCAAAGCAACTCGAGGCAGACAAGTGTACTCGATCTCGACGAGAAGGTACTCGAGATCGACAAAGGCAAGCAAAAACAGAAAACAGAAAGTGAAAATCGACGAAAACAGAAGAAAACCAACTCGACTAAGACTGGACCTACTCGAGATCGACTAGATGCAACTCGATCTCGACAAGCCTTCCTCTGTATCGACTAAAGACAGAAAGTGTAAATTGCAAATTCGAACCCAAACTCAGAATTTTGACAGAAATAAATCAATATGCTAAAAGACTTCCAAGGCCAGGGTTTCAACACCACAACGATAACCATGCAAAGTAACACATAAAGGCACAAAAGATCATGCTTTCCATCAAATAACTTTCGTCATTAACAAATAGGCATATAGAGGCTTTCGCATAAACCCTAATTGTTACTAACCCTTTTTCACATAATTAATCCAAGTTGCATTAAGATCACTTTCGCTTCAATAACACAAACAAGGATCACCTTCAACTCTCGCAAAAGAATCATGCTCATAGGGATAGAAGATGAATTGCATAAAAAGATCTGACCTTTATCGCGTTATCTCACATGGCCACCGTCGGGCTCACCCCAGCCCCAGAAGTGAGTGGACTACTCGCTCTTCATCATCAAGAAAGACATTAAATAACAAAAGGAACTAAATTGCATTAATTTAAATAAAGAAAGCTTACAACCGACAAGACAAATCCGCTTTCGCCTCTCCACCTTGCTTGTTACAAACTGTCTCTCTCTCTATCCTACTTACTTGAATTGATTCTGAATTCAAATCGATGAAAAACCAGCCCCTAGGGCTTTATTTATAGTCTTCATTCCCTAGCTAATCTAGGAAAGAAGATATCTATCTATATCTAAAATTATATCTAAAACTTGAAAGGATAAATAAAATGTTTTAAGGAAATAAATCTATAAGGGAAAAGATAAATCTAATTTAGGTAGGTCTTCATGTCTTGATAGATCTCCTTCCTTGGATCAAATTTGGATAGATCTCGGCCAAATCGACTTTCCTTCACGCCCAAGGAATCCCAAGTCGAGTAGGATTCGTCAAGTCGAGTAACGCGGCTCTAGAGGTCTACTCGATCTCGAAAAGGGTCTTGTCGATCTCGAGTAGGGTTGACTGGCTCGGCTTCGTCGTCTCGGCTAGCTGGCGCTCGACAGACTCGGACTTGATTCACGGTGCTCGTCGATGTCGACAAGGGCTCGTCGAGGTCGAGTAGACTGGCTATGTCGACTGGGTCTTCTCGGGTGGCTCTACTCGACAGGCTCGGATCTGGACTCGGGGCTCGTCGATCTCGACTAGGCGTAGTCGAGATCGAGTAGAGGTGTGGTCGGCTTCTCGTCCTCGGCTTCTCGGGCAACTTCTCTCTTCGTCGACTCCGGGTGTGGTGTCTGGGCTTCGTCGATCTCGACTAGGGGTTCTCGAGATCGAGTAGGGTCCGGAGCTCGGGTTGGTCTGGCTCTCGATCAGGCTCTGTCGACAAGACGGTGCTCGGACATGCTCGTCTATGTCGACTAGGGTTAACTCGAGATCGAGTTACCCTGACTTTCAGCTTGGTTCCGCTGCTTTGACCTTGGACTTCTGTAGCGGTTTTCCGAGCTTTTCCGACCTTCTGTAGAATTGCTGTAAAATGCCTCGATTTCTGCGAATTAAACAGAAACTGGTGTAGATTCCATAATTTTGGCAAATAAACATAAACTACATAGATTCTGTACTATCTAAACCCAAATGAATGCAATGTATACAGAAATCGATATAAAAGTTACTGTAAAACATGGCAGATTCAGCTCACAACAAAAACCAAGAAAAATGGTAGACTCGGATGCAAAAGAACACTTCTTTAAATTGGCATATAATTTCTCTTTTCTAAGACAATCAAAAACCAATTTTAGGTGACTTAAATGATCATGCATATTCTTACTGTAGATTAAGATATCGTCAAAATAGACAACGACAAATTTTCCTAAGTGTCTTCTAAGCACATGGTTCATAAGCCTCATAAATGTAGAAGGTGCATTTGTCAAACCAAAAGGCATTACTAACCATTCATATAAGCCATACTTAGTTTTAAAAGCCGTTTTCCATTCATCACCCTGTTTCATCCTAATTTGATGATATCCACTTCTAAGGTCAATTTTAGAAAAAATAGCAGCACCATGAAGTTCATCAAGCATATCATCTAAACGAGGAATAGGGTGGCGATACTTAACCGTTATTTGGTTGATTGCGCGACAATCAACACACATGCGCCAGGAGCCATCCTTCTTTGGAACCAAAATGACAGGTACGGCGCAGGGAGATAGGCTTTCACGAACAAAGCCCTTGTCCATCAACTCCGTGACTTGGCGTTGTAGCTCCTTTGTCTCCTCAGGACTAGCTCTATAAGCGGCGCGATTAGGCAAGGCTGCTCCAGGCACAAAGTCAATCTGATGCTCAATACCTCTAATAGGGGGCAAGCCTTGGGGAAGTTCAGCTGGAAGCACATCCAAGTAATCCTGCAGAAGAGCAGCAATAGGTGCAGGAATATGACTCAATTCAACATTAAGTAATACCTGTTTCATGACCAGTAGAATGTGAGGTCGATGAGCATTCCAGGTGATGGTCCTTTTCTGAGGTTGAGAGACCAATGATCGACGTTCCACAGATCCCTTAAGTGAAGCAGAAGGGGGCTTAGTTGACGTCGGAAGGGGAGGAGAAGGCGGCAATGGGGCTGCAGGCCTGGCGGCGAGCGCAGCTGCAGGAGCCGCGGGCGCGGCAGTGTTGGCCGTGGGTGCGGTGTGGTCAGCCGGATTCCCCTTGAGCTTCTCCACTCGTTCAGCTTCTCTATCGGCGTTCCTTTGTTGCTGTTTGCGAACCTGGTCCTTCAGTATAATTTGTGGTGATAAGGGTAGGAGAGTAACTCTCCTCCCGTCATAGGTGAAGGCATATGTATTTGCACGACCATCATGAAGGACATTATGATCATATAACCAAGGACGCCCTAACAATATATGACTACAATCCATGCGTGCAACATCACATAATATTTTATCATGATATGATCCAATAGAAATAGAAACTAAACATTGTTTGGTGACCATTATATCAGATCCATCATCAGTGATACCATTCAATCCATAGTGAGTAGCACGAGGAGTAGTAGGTAAATGGAGGAAATCTACTACCTTTTCATTGATGAGATTGCAGCAACTCCCACCGTCGATGATAAGGGTTAAGGTAGCCTCACGAACCACACATCTGGTGTGGAAGATGTTCTCCCTTTGATCAGCCATGGGAGACTCCTGAATGTGTAGGACCCGCCGGTTGATAAGGCAGAGGACGTTGTCATATTCTGATGTGTCGATCTCCTCAATAGGTTCAGACGGCTGGTCCTCCTCCACTTCACTCGAAATTACATGGTCCTCAGTAGTCTCCTCCTCATAGTAATGGTCTCCTAAATCATTGAGAAGAACCTTCTTCTTCTGAGGGCAATTGCGAGAGACATGCCCAGAACCACCACAAGTGAAGCAGCGGATGTCTTTGTTGCGATCTGTAGAGGGGGCAGCAACTCTTCTAGTTTCAACCTGATAACCCTGTTGAGGTGAGTTGGAAACTCCCTTTTGCTGCATAGAAGGGTTAGAAGCAGAAGGTTTAGATTGACCAGAAGGGTTAAAGGGAACAAACCTGCGACCTTGGGAGGTCTGATCGAATCTGCTCCGTTGTTGCCGCAGTTGCTGCTGTTGTTGCTCATACAGAAGTTGTGCTTTATGAGTCAAAGTGTTAATATCTCTAATAGAATGGATAGACAAAGGATTTTTAATAGAAATATTAAGACCAGCAAGAAATTGAGTACACAAAGCACGTTCAGTAAGATAAACATTAGCCTGATGGGAGAGTCGTTCAAGTTCATCCCTGAAGTCATTCGGCGAGCGAGTTCCTTGTCGGCAGGAAGCGAGCTGCATCCTCATGGACTCCGTGTATTCCTCAGGCACATGTCTCTTTTTAAGGAGATAGCGAAGTTGTGGCCAAGTTTCAACAGGCTGCTTGTCCTGACGGCGGCGCATCTCACGAGTGCGGAACCACCAGTTGCGAGCTTTACCTACTAAATGTAATATAACAACTTCCAATTTCTCCGTTTCCTCATAGCGTAAATGTTCAAGCAGATAGTCAGTATGATTTTCCCAGAGAAGATAAGCTTCAGGATCAGTATTACCATCAAAAGTTTCTAATTTAAGCTTAACATCTCGTCTCTGAATAGCTTGAGCATTATCAAATCTAGGATGACCAAAATTAGGAGGGGGTAAATCATCAAAGTTAGGATTTACCTCATGGTAAGCATCCTCCAAATGTGGTGTCTCATTCAGATCAGCATTGCTACGGCTATCATCCCAATTAGCACGAGTGTAGAACGACTGCTGTGGACGCTGCTGGGGTCGGCCCTGTTGCTGCTGCCGTGGGTGGTGGTGCTCAGGGCGATCCTGGTGTCCATTGAAGCCCGCTAAAGGATCGTTGTCATGCTCTCCAGGGAAAGGATTAGTAGTAGCAGATCTCAACTGAAAATGTAATTGACCAGAAGGAGGAGGGTGACCTGAGTAAAAGGTGTTACCTGCAGGTTGCTGATTACCTGTAGGGGGCACAGTACCCGAAGGTGGTGTAGTATCCGGGGGTGGTGGAGGCGCTTTTCCTCCAGAAGGAGGTGTAGATCCAGAAGCCTCCGCCTGTTTGGACTCCTCTCATTGCCGAGCAACTGCTTGTTTGACGACGTCAGACAACCGTAGGAGGTCCTCTTTGCGTTCAATAGCTCGACGATTTTCAGCCTCTGCCAGTTCCTGTCGCGTCACTAGAGTAGACTTTTGGACAGCGGCGTCAATAATAAACTGCATAGCCTCAGCAGAAATGCCAGCAGGTGGGGTAGGGGAAGGGGTGGGGTCGCTATCGTTTGTCATGTTCCTATAATATCAGAAGAGCAACAAGTAAACGAAGCAAAGACCAGAAACCAAGTAATGCAAGCTCTAGTGATTCCTAAGAGTGATTCACGGTTTTAGAAATCAAAGAGCGAGAAAACAAGGCACAATATTCAAGCAATTCCCCTGGACACAGAATTTTGCAATATTGAAGACAGCAAGTAATAATCCAAATTGCAATTTAAATCAGCCACACAGTCGGATATCAAGGATAGCAAGTATAAACAAGCGGCTGAATGTGTATAGAAAAAGAACTACAATGTGATGCTTGAATAATATGAGTGTATAATAATCGACAATAGCAATCACAAGGGCAATCAAGTGCACACACTCCGTCAACTATTATCTGACGGTTGCAACACGGTTCAGAGAAAGAGGGGTGTGACCAAGGCTCCAGTGTCGGCACAGCACAAAATCACACAAGTAGGGTTCTTTTGTAATGCTTTAAACCGTTTAGATCATCTAACATGTAGCAAGCAAAGAACTAACAAAGAAGAGTTACTAACTCAACAATGCAATGAAGGAATGTTCTCTTTTGTGTTTGTTTTTGTGTATGGATGCTCTCGGCTTTCTTTGTTTTTTTTTTTTTTTTTTTTGTTTTTTTTTTTTTTGTTTTTTTTTATAAGGGAAAAAGTTGCTGTAATTTGGAGGAGCAACCGAAAATAAAGAGCAAAAAAATAAAAAATAAAAGCTACGATGATCTAAAAGTAAGCAAAAATAAAGAAAAAAAAGGAAAATTGGCTAGAAACTGGAAAAAGTAGGGTTCTTTAGTGGTGCAAGTTTATATAATGCTTTAATCCAAGAATCACAGTCATAGGCATGATATGTAGCAACTAGGAATAAAGATCACAACTTGCAATCAAGAACTCAATATCTTCCAAATTATAGATCCAACAAAGAATAACAAAAATAAAGTGCCAATTTTGATGGGTGAATACTAAAGATTCAATTTTTATGCAGCGGCTATGGTGAAAAATAAGGCACGAAAAATAAATCACTCAAATAGAAATCAAGAGAGTAAAGAACTTGCATTAACCTGAAATCCGATACCACTTGATACGTTTGGGATACCCGATCCTTCGCCTGTGGGCTTCAGATCAAGAACCACGCCGTATATTTGCTCCGATCTTGCAATGCTCTTTGATAACTCCTGATTTGGAACAATTCAAACAAGTGATTAAAATTCTGATTTAGCGACAGAATTAAACTTAACCAAATTCAGCAACTAGAACAAAGCTTATAGCGACAGAAAAAGGGACGAAGAACAGCGAGGTGGTAGCGAGGACTGAGCGCGGGATTCTCGCTGGGCACACAGGCTTCAAGCCTCAGGGTGTGCGCGGATGGGGGTGCGCAGGTGATCACGCTCGCTGGAAGCGAGAACGCTGGCGGGAGAGAAGACGCGGATGCTGGCGACTGGGAGCACGGACGCGCGTGTGAGAGCGAGGGCGAGGCGCCTGGGCAGGCCTCGCTCGCTGGGAGCGGAATTGCTTGCGGATGCCGCCAAGGGGTCCTGGTTCTCGGAAGCGCCTGTGTCGACTAGGGTTTGTGGGTTTGTGTTGCTCGATGTCGACAAGCAGGTGAGGGCTGTGTTGGGTTAGGGTTGCCGAAGGAACCAAGGTGAGGGAGATGTTTTGTGATTGCCAAAAGTTCTTAGAACACAAGAGCTTTGGGATTGATAATCGAAGAACCCTAATTCCGTTAAGGGTTTCTTCAATTCTATTTCAATCTGATTAAATTCAAAAGACATAACATGAATTTATAGTAAACTAATGAGGAATCTAACCAATCCTTCCTTGCAAAGGAAAGGGGTTTGGATAGATTAATTCTATCTAAGATTAATGAAATACTTAAAGATAAATAAATCCTAAGAAGATAGAAATATAATAACTTGGTGGGAAAGTAATATATCTAGAAGAGATATAATTAATTTCCACCTTATTTATCTAATTGCATAAAATAACAACTAATTAATTAAATTAATTTTCGGCCCATGCACAAGGGAAACTCGGCCCATGCATTAAGCCCTATTCGGCCAAGGCTTGATCAAGGTGGGTGTCGCCGAGTCTTCATGAGCTCCGAGTGTGGACGCAAGCTCACTTCTTGTGCTGGCGGTGTAACCTTGAGCCAAGTGATCCAGGGTGGCCTGAACCCTTGCTCTAACGTTCCATGGTGACGGACAAGAAAGGCCTTAGTTGCATTTTGAATCTTCTTGGCCCTTGAATGAGTGACAGGGCCATCAAATGGAACCTTCATGTTGTCCTCAATGTCACCAGGAGTCATCGATAATTGAGCGGCATCAGGTCTGGAAGTTTCCAAGGAGATCATTATGAGTCTGCTTAACTGATTCTGTGTTGAGTGCTTGCTATGCTAGAGATCTGATTTAGATGCCCTAACAATGAAATGTGTATTGACTTGTCTGTGCAAACGGGATAACGGGAGTACCCTTATTTCTATATGGTCAAGCCCAGCTTGTGTGGAACATCCTCTTCCACTATGTTAAACCTTTTTCGATTCTATCGAATCTTTCTTCTGGTTGTCAATGTCTCTCACGGGAAATCAGGTTGGTAAACACATTATGTCGGAAAATCATGTATGGATATGAAGGTTGTGTGAGTGAGTATTGGAAGGTAGTTCTTGATGTCATTTTGAGTTAAGAGTAAGGTGTTTCTGAGGCTGTCCTTCTCAATCTTTATGATGATCAACCCGTGTCTCCTTGCCATAAAGAGTCGTACCAGAGTCCCACGGGAAAGAGGGGTGATGAGTAAGTTGGAAAAAGTCAATGGTTGCCCTTAGGGATCTTTGTCCGGCTGTAATGGTGAATCTCTCTAAATTGCATGACATGATTTTGTAACATCCTACATGTACCTTGCGAATGCTCATTAGTAAAATGTTGCTCATTTTATTACACCTGTGGTTGGTTGCATTCCTTAGCCTCGTGTTATGCCTTACTTTCTGTCATGATTATATGCCGCCATAGCATGCCTTCTTGACCTATTGTATTAATTGTGCTAATGATTGATTGGAAGCATAAACCACATGATATGAACCTACATGATAGTTATTTTGTCCTGGGTTATGTCCATGATAGTATGATAAACTCTTCTTCGTTTGAATGCCTGTAAATGATCCCTTTAGCATACTAGCTGATGACGCCTTGATGCTTATTATTCCTTTTGTGACAAGGATCTATAGCATGCCCATATATTTTATATTCGTCGAATTGACTATTGCTGATGATTTTGCAAGTTAATATTGTTTTGCGTTACTTGCGTTGAATGGGGAATATGTGGTATAATTGAGTCCTGATGAATGCATGTTCCATCCTAGTATGTGTTGATTTGAGCTCATGTCCTCGTATCCTAGTCATATTGCCCATCATTTAGACTTGTGTTATACATCGTTAAGCTTTTCTCATGCTTCTATATCGTTGGAATGTGACTGAGTGATTTCTTACGCATCGTCATGATTAATTGCATGCATGTATTGTATGTCATGTTGAAACTTTAGCATCATGTAGGATCCTTGGTTGTGACTTATGCGTATTTATATCTTGCCTATATTATCGCTGATTTCCTCTTGATCTAGGTCCTTGATAGTGTGGTTCTCCCCTCTTTCTGTCCTTTTAAAATGTTTTACTCATGATCAGACTGATGATGAATTCGATGATCGAATTGCTTTCTGTGATGGTTTATTCTAGCATGCTTACCCGTTATCGCTCGGTAGTGTTTCTCTATTACTCTATGATATCCTCTTGTACTTGCATAGATGTATGACTTGGCATCCCACATGATCACACACCACGCTACACCATGATTTCGCATACGCATAACACATGAATGTCATAATGAATTTAGTCGAGTTACCATGATTGTATCCATGTTCGATATGTGCTAGTAGTGTCCTGTAGGGCTTATGATTCCCAATATGACTCGCTAAATGATTAAATATTGTACCCGTTCTATGATGTGTTAACTATTGTACCATTATACATGCCCTATGATGGTTCGTTCCTAGCATGATTATAATCTATCGCCCATGATGTCCTTCTTGTTACTTTTGATGATGCCTCGTGCTTCGTAAATATTATGATGAACTCCTTTTAATGATTCATGACTATGCTTGTATCACACCATGTATCGCTAGTATCATGTAGGACCTGTGCTTTCTAAATGCATCTCGCCGTATGATTACATGCCTTTCTTGACCTATTGCATGATCGTTGTTATAAGATGTGATAGTTACCCAGCTGCTTTTATGTGTTCTCGTATGAGCTTAATCTTATTGTTACGATATACCTCGCTATCCTATATTTGAACTTACTTGTTGATGCATGTACCATGCCCGTGTATTGTTCACATGTGTGATAATTGTTATGAATCCCGCATATCTTGTTTAAAGTTGCTAGGAATATCCGCTTTCATGGAGTAATATACTATTAGCTCATCACACGTACATCAGTGTATCGCTCGATTGTGTCTTTGGAAATGAATACGAATGTTGCCCCTTGAGATAGGTACAGGTTAGTGTGGATTAGTGTGATTGATATGCTCCATGATGAATTCGTGTTTGCTTGTCGCGATTATAACCTAATAGACTTCTATAAGGGCATCGTTGCTGTTCTCGGGTCGAAGTTCTGTCTCTAGTTGTCGTCTTTAGTGTCGGTCCATGTTTGTTTTCGGAAGGAACATTGGGTTGTCCCTCCCCTATCTCCACTAACTTGGACTCCTACGCGATACATCGGACGAGCGACCGCATCGAAGAAGGAACGGGAAATTAGATAGCAACAGAGCAACGTCGTGGAGGCGTGGGCCCATAACCGACGGGCTTCAGGATCAACGGTTTCGGCAGGGCAAGCATGCTTTGATGGTGGCGGTTACTGAGTACGACTTGACTTGCAAGCGAGAGTGTCTTCCGTTTGAATTGCTAACCCTTTCTGAATTAGTAATGACGATATTGCACTGACTTGATGATGAAATTGACGCGTTGATGTGTTGACTTGATAATGAATGTTTCCTGATTGTCCATTATTTATGATGATGTGACTCGATGTCTTACAGTTCTGATGTTTCATGATGTCTTGATGTGTTGCTACTCTGAGTCGCTAAGCATGACCTAAGTTCCTTGTCTATAAGTATGAACTGCAATTGATGAGAAACCTAAATTGTTTATTTGATAAATTTATGATCAAATTTGATAACTTGACTTGATTATGTTCATATATGATGCTATTGTTATGAATGCTAGTTAATATGATGTAGAGCTTATGTGTGATGACTCTCATGATTGCTCCTTCCTTGATCATGTAGCTGAGGGTTCTCTTCTGGAGTGGTTGATGAGTGGGGAAAGAACTTGAGCAGATAGGATGATCGATGGTATTATGAGGAAAGTTGCAAGAGAAGGATGTTGGCTTAGGTAAGATTGAGTGAGTTTTGAGATTTAGAAGAGGCAATATTTGGTGGTTTCGAATGAGCTTCTAGGTGAATCTTGGGAAGTGTGAGAAGTGTAAGAGAAGGCTTTTAAGAGTATTGATGATATAGTAAGAGAGGGCACTCGGGTGTGAAGTTAGAGATGGGGTTTGGGTTCTTAGAGGTGGATTGCTAGTGAGAGTGCTTGGTGGAATGAGGGGCGAGATCGGAGTATTGAAAAGAATTGGGACTTCTTTTAGAGGATGATATTTGAGCTGATGTGGGTGAAACTAGATGAGGTTAGTTTTGATTTGGGAACTGGACTCGAGCGAGCGGGGATTGCATTTTATTTGGTTGGTGATGATGTGAGGATCTTCTGATATTGTGATATACTAATATGTACTTGCATGATGTTAGATAGCAACCTTGATGAATCTGATACAGAATGATATTACATGTGATATGCAATATTGAAATCTAGTTGACAGTGACAAGCTTTATCATGATATATTGATGCATTGCTATCCTGTTGTGTTGCTCTAGAACATGTTATGATGTGAATCACGAGGTAATGATATGTTGCTATGTGAAAACATGATGTTATATTATGTGGTGATAAAGCATGATGTTATGTTATAGGATCGTTATGCATGATTATGAGGATGTAAATGATGAATATGATTTGGAGCATGAATATGACTTGTATATATATACGAAATAATTGTGCATGACTGCTAAATGATCGTTATATGGCATTGTAATGAGTTCAGATGATGTTTAGTGAATATGTTGACATTTCGATGATTTATATACTGCTTGACCTTCCTTTTTGCTGAATCTTAATAGCATGACTTTGTTGTGTTGATGTGTTGACAATGAGTTTTGGTTCGTTGACTCTATGATAAGGAGATACTTTTATGACTTCTAGTGTGATGTCAAGACATTGTTATGATTGTTGGTATGTTGTTGAGATGCGTATTATGACCGTTAGTGTGATGTGGAGGTGTTGGTGTGACCTTGTGGCACTGTGTTGGTATATGTTGAGACTTGTCATATCATGTACTGGTTGGAGATTTGTTGGTAATGTGGTTATGCATTTCTTATGGATTATGAATCTTGCCTGAATTGAAACTGATAGATTGATTTGATTCTGGAAACTAGGAAGAGAATATGGGATTAGCCCTTAGAGGTGGATGGTTCCACCTCTCTTGATATGAAATTGCTTTTCTGAAAGTTGGATTTGAAGATTTTGAACGGTTTTCAAAAGAGCTAGCTTGGATTTTAAAGGAATAAACGCTATCGAGAATTTCAGTGATTTCAAGGCCAATCTTTCCCTTTATAAAACTCTTTTGAACTTTACATTATGACGTCTCAAGAAGTGGATACAAGCATTTTATATGGGCATTTGTAGATTTCTTGCTATGACCTAGTCGGGAAGTTATGATGCTTTTGAGTTATGATATACCCGAGGAGTCGGGGTAAGGATGTGATAGGGGCCCATATCACATACTTACTACAACCAATTGGGGATATCATGATCACGTCAGGGGTACTGTGAGAATCTCATATGGGCCCTTATGAGGCGCTTACGGAATCAACGGCATGATCCTCGGACTCACCAATTTCAAACTTCATCCCCTTGCTTTAGAATGATTTTAGTCTCGGAGGCGAGACTTGTTTTTAGAGGTGGAAGAATGTAAATGCCTCATATATTTAATATTATTTTATTATTATTTTGATTAAATAAATATATTATTTTATTCAATTTGTAAAAGTGGGAGAAAAACTCGTCCTTGACCACCAGTTTTGATTTTTAAAACCCTTCCGGCATTATTTTGGAATTTGGAATTTTACAGATTTTATTCCCTCTTTCTTGTGCAAAATTTTGGAAATGTGATTAGAATTTTTAGTTTAATTCGGTTTCGAAAATTCGATTGAAATTTGATTTAATCGGGATTTGATCGAGTGAGCGGATTTCGAGTCTAATTCCGCTATTTTAAATTCTTTTGTAGGGGAAAAATTCTATTTTACTTCTTTTCCTTTTATTTTCCCTTTCTCTCTGGGGCCAGCCAAAGCCGTTGGGGATTCTCTCTCTGGCAACTCCCTAGTTGTCTTTTGTCTCTTACTAATTGCCCATCTCTCCTTCATCAGGACCACTCTCCGCTCTCTCACTCTCTTGTTCCATTCTGCACTTGCACAAACCAGAAACCCACCCTCACAATTCCAATTCATCTCTGCAAGGAAACTCAGAAAATCTCTCTTCCATCCCCACTTGCTCAGCCCTCACTTCCCCATACCCTCATCCTATTCGCCATTTTCGTCTCCTCTTTGAAGCTTCCCCTCTTCGAGGCTCTGGAAAGTCGGGAGTGCAACAGCAGCGACAGCACCTCCTTCTTCATTCGTGTCCAACCCGGCAGCAACTCCCCGGATCCCCAACGACGCCGCCAGAGACACCTCCGCCCTCTCTGTTTTGTGTTAAACCAGTGAGGTCAAGCCCTCATACCTCTGGGTTCGAAAGAAAACACCAGCGCCTTCATCACCTTCCTTCGAAGCAGCAGTGGCTCTTCTGACGCCGCCGACCCCAAGCGAGCAGCCCAGGAGCACCCCTCGGAGTTGTGTCGCACCCCCCTGCGCCCTATTTTTCCTTGAAGGTCCGTTCACTCTTCAATTCGTTTCATTTTCGACCCCAATATCCTTCAATTTGCAATCATACTCAGATCTTCCTCTCCCTAGGACCAAGGAGAACTCCTTCCCCGTCGATTCTTAGTCGGAAACTGCTAGCGGAGCCGGAGAACTCCCCTCCCGATCGGAGTCGGAATCGCGCCGTGCCTCGATAATCTCTCTCTTCTCCTTCCTCCTTGTTTGCGTTTGAACTTCTTTGCTTGGGTGTTGGTTGGAATTGATCGTCGGTCAGAATGGGGGCAGTCTTGGGTCGGAAACAATGGCCGTCTGGGAACCTGTATCTTCTTCTCCTATTTTTCGTTTGTCGTCGTCTCTGTGTTTTGTCTAGAGGTAGGGGATGGTTCTGGCTTCTGGTTTACAATGTGGGCCTAAATTCCGGGTTATAAAATTGGGTTCCGGTTTCGGCTTCCTCTTCTTTCCTTGCTTTCCTTCATGTCGGGTCGGGTTGTGAATCCGGACTCCTCTCCTTCCTTTTTTATGTTGGTCCGGTCCATCCTTTGTTTTTCTCTAGCTGGTTCGATTATACCAGATTTGATCTTGGGCTGGGCGGATCGGATCTGTTCTTAAGAGAGATGTGGGTTGGGCTGCTGGGCTATGTTTAGAAATTGTTATTGTTAATTATTGCTATTTTGTCACATGTTTATGTTATGTGTTATCCCATGTTGCTATATAATTATATATTATGTGTAATGATATGTGTTAATTTCCTATGTCTTGTATGCTTTACGTTTCGGCTATATACACCGCAAATCCCCACGTCCTTAAGGACGTGCAAGGGTGGTGAGAGCCACCCAAACCCGGACGTGCTTGCACGTCTTTTTTTTTTTAATAACGTGCTTGCACGTCCTTAAGGACGTGCAATAGGGCACGTGCTTAAGGACGTGATGCACGTCCTTAAGGACGTGCAAGCCCGTCCCTTAAAGACGAAGAGGACGTGCCTCTTCGTCTTCATCGTCTTCAGAGAGAGAGAGAGACCCAGAGAGCTCCGGAGCGAGAGAGAGACCGAGAGAGATAGAGACCCAGAGAGAGAGAGAGACCCAGAGAGAGAGAGACCGAGAGAGATGGAGACAGAAAGAGAGAGAGAGCTCGAGGCGGCGGTGGCGGCCTTGGAGGCGGAGGCGACAGCGATGGAGGTGGAGGGTGGTGGTGGTGGAGCATCGGGGGGGGGGGGGGGGGCGGTGGCGGTGGAGCCGGTGGCTGAGGGGCTGGAGGTGCTGGCGGCTGTGGCGGCAGAGGAGGGTGGTGGTGGTGGGGCGGCGGCTGGCGCCGGCGAGGGAGCCCTAACAGTAGCCGAAGAGGAGGGTGGTGGTGGTGGGGCGGCGTCTGGCGTCGGCGACGGAGGCCGAGCAGTGGCCGAGGAGGAGGCGGAACCGCCGCGGAAGCGTCGGTCCATTGAGGTGTCCCCGATCCCGACTCCACCGGTATGTTATTTGAATTACTTTTTGTTTGATTTATTTTTAGAGTTTGAAAATATAATTTGATAGATAATATAGTTTTATAATAGAAATTTATAGAATATATGATTGATAATATATATTGTTTAATAGAATATAATTGAAAATAGATTTTTTGATTTATTTATATATTATAATGTTTTTTTATAGTATATAGTTTGATAGAAGAGAATATAATTGTAATTTGGTAGAATATAATACATAGAAAAAAATTACAATTGAAAGACAATAAAAAACATTAAAATATATTATAATACTTCAAAAGTATTTAATTAACATTAAAATATATTTGAATATATTTAAATATATTTAAATTTATATTGAAAGATAATAAAAAACATTAAAAAATATTAAAATACTTCAAAAGACATAAAAATATAATAAAATACATAGAAATAAATTTAAATTTAAAGAAAATAAAATAAAATAAAAACATTAAAATATAATAAAATATAATAAAATACATAGAAATAAATTTAAATTTAAAGAAAATAAATACATTAAAATATAATAAATTATAATAAAATACATGAAAATAAAATTAAATTTAAAGAAAATAAAAACATTAAAATATAATAAATTATAATAAAATACATGAAAATAAAATTAAATTTAAAGAAAATAAAAAAATTAAAATATAATAACTTATAATAAAATACATAGAAATAAATTTATATTTAAAGAAAATAAAAACATTAAAATATAATAAAATACATAGAAATAAATATAAATGGAAAGAAAATAAAATCATTAAAATATATGAAATTATATTAAATTATAATAAATAAATTATAATAAAATACATTTCATAATAACAGGCAGGGAGGCTCATGATGGGGGACGGTACCCTCTGGCCTGTTACGTTCACCGACCGGGCAGCGGTCAGCCAGATTCCAGGGAGGACGGTACCCGACAGTTCGACATCCACAGTCGACGATCTGCTCGCGTCTGCAGAGCGGTTGCAGCAGTCGATGGGGACCCCCCCGGCCGACGAGAACGACACCTTCTGGTCGGGTATGCCAGGTTGGGATCCTTCTAGCGATGCGATGATGGGGTTGCAACCTTCTTTAGAGCCCCCTGAGGTTTGAGTAGCTGCATCACCGACGTAGTCGCTGGGCGACGGGCCGACATGGGTAGACGTCCTACTCGTGTTCCACCCACCATCCCGGAGGCATCTTCTTCAGCCGTTCCGGAGGCTTCTACATCCGGCACAGACGAGCCCGAGCCTTCGACCTCCGCCACACCAGCGGCCATCTCTTTGGGCTCTACAAATGATGTGATCCCTGACGTCGTTGAGGAGGCTGACGACGGTCAGGAGGGGCAGGCTCAGGGCCAGGGGGGCCCACAGGTACAGCCCGAGCCCATCCCTGCGTAGGCTGCTGCACCGGCTGTGCAGGTCGACCCTTCATTGCCGCCGGGAGAGCTGCTTGTGTCTTACAAGCATCACCGGGCGTACCAGGTTTGGAGAGATCCTACGGTGGAACTGCCGCTGCTGAAGTTCCACCACCGGGCGACTCACTTGCTGCCTTTCGAGCCCTACATATTTGAGGGCCCGGGGACATGGGTCCAGGATCTGCTCCCATCTGGCGTCACCCAGCTTAGGTCCCTCCACTAGCAGTGTGTGGACGAGTTCACCTGCACGGGCTTTTTGGAGCATTGGCACCCGGAGACGAACTCCTTCCACTTTCCATGGGGCGAGATGACCATCACGCTGCACGATGTTGCATGTCTGATGGGACTTCCGATTGATGGCCAGCCCTACACGTCACATCTGTCCGCGGCAGCTTTGGTCCCCGCCATCGCGGAGTACTACCAGCTCACCCCTGCGACTCTGAAGTCGTACAGACATGCTGACGGCCCTCCGGTGACTGGGTTTACTGCCCAGTGGCAGCAGAGACACGGGCCGCTCGTCGACCCCGCCCCCGCCGGTGATCCAGAGGCCGCGGCTGATCCTGAGCAGATACGGCTGTGCACGCATGTGGGAGGGGGGCAGCCCCAGGATGACCCTGCACAGCGTCTGTTTCTGCACAGGACCTACATGGCCATCGCTCTCGCCGCGACTTTGTTTGTGGACAAGTCGCAGAGCCGGATCCCATGGAGGATATTCGGCCTCATTTGGGACATATCCCACGGACGGCCACCCTTGCATGGGCTGCAGGTGGCCTCGCTTGTCTCTACAGGGGCCTAGGCAAGGCTACCCGCTCAGGCGCGAAGGGCATAGACAGCTGCACGCCGATCCTACAGGTACGAGACCGTTGAATTAGAGTTTTAATTTACAAATATTTAAATTATATGCTAACAACATACTTTTTTGTGTCAAGGCTTGGATATGGGCGTACTTCCCTCGCTTCCGAGGTGATTTGTCCAGCGACCCGGCTAGGAAGGATGACTCTCGCTTCTACGCGAAGTTCATCGGTCCGAAGCAGCCAACGCGGATGAAGGACGACGCGAAGCTGAAGAAGATGCGGGAGCTGCGGGACGAGGTGGACCGTCTTACCGTCGATGATGTATGTATTCGAGACTCTATCTATATCATTTATAATTCTTAGCTGTGAATTAAATCTGATTTGTTTAATTGTAGGTTCGGTGGATGCCTTTTGGGCGTGATCTGCATGGCACCCATTCCCAGGTGTGGTGGCGTATTTGGAGTCGGTTTGGCTTCCATACAGCAGGAGCATAGTACGGTGCTACGTAGATAATGTCTTCCATCTCGGCACCCGTACGACAAACAGGTACAACCTTACTTCATATCTCCCATTACAATATGATATAATATCGAATATTTAGTGGTATGCACTTCAATGTGTACAGAGTTGAGGGTCAACACAAGGTTCTGAAGGAGGCACTTCACTCATCGACTGGTGACTTCCGCGTCGTGATCGATGCAATCCATAGAGTCAACGATTGTCAACTGCATGAGCTGCAAACTGCTTTGGAGATCGACCGCTTCAAATGGCCAACAGCGGCGTATAAAGTCAACCTTTTCGATGAGGTAAAGACTTTAATCTCCAAAAAGTGCTTCGATTATCTGTACAAGATGTGGCACGACGTCGTGAACCAAAAGGTTCCTCCGGTATGCACGGACCGACATTGGAGGGTTTGTTACGGGATCCCTTGTGTCCATGAGATTCAGGCATACGTCAACTCCGGAACTCCGATACCCGTCGAGGACATCCACCCGTTCTGGATGGATTTGACATGGACTGACCTCGACGACACCCCACTGCCGTATGAGCTGTCATCTTCATACACGGCTTCCAACGATGTATGCGAGGATGAGCTGCACCCACCCTCATCAGCAAGCATCCAAAGGAAGGGGAGGCCTCGGGGGTCGAGGAATGCCTGTAGAACCAACCCGTTGCCATACGAGGACGTAAGGGAAAGGTTTGAGAGAGAAGAAGTGTGTGCCGCTCGAAATGCTGCTCGGCCTCGTCCACAAGCGACCTCAGCTCGACGTGGACGTGATGATGTGTTCGGAGGGTTCAACTGGGGTCGAAACAACGTTGATCCCTTCATGTTCGGTCATATTGAGACGGTGAGGGACACTGTTGGGGATGGTCATTGTGGCTACCGTGCTTTGGCGGCTTTGACATCACCGATCGGCGAGACTGCTTTCCCGGAACTCAAAACGTTACTGTGCAATCACTTGGAGGATCACGCCGATCTGTACGTCGGTTGTTATACGGGAGAGTACCCATTCCAGTAGTTCGTCGACTACCAGAGATGGGTCGGAGCCACACATGGTGATAGGAGACGGTGGATAGAGCTACCCATCATGGGTTTAGTATTTACGACGGTATATCAGATTCCTCTCGTCGTCCTATCTTGGCATCATCCGTTCACATGTCTCCCCATGATCTCGCCGACATCTGCTAACAACCCTCCCCAATCAGCAACTCTTGGTGTAGCCTGCATCGGAAACCAAGACCATTTTGCCGCGGTACGACTTCAAACGTCTTTTTTATTACCTATTCATGCTTTTCATACATATGTCAATACTCTAACTCTAAATTTTTGTTCTTATAGATCTGGTTGCGTCCTAACGCTCCTCTTCCGCCGCCTCCACTAGAATGGGTCGAACATCATCATCCGAGCGTCGAAGGATGGGATGCTCCGTTTCAAGCTCAGATTGAGAGATTTAGAGCCTTGCGTGCCGAGTCCGGCCGTCCTTTACTATTTTCCTAGATTGTATTCCACAACTTTATTAAAATTATGAATGTAAACCTTTTTTTCCGTTCCTTGTAACGTTATTCGCATATTATCCGAATGAAAACCTTAACAATTCTTGTGTTCGGTTTAATTTGACCCTAAATCCTTCAAATCCACTAGCTAAACACTTTAATTTTATCAATTAACATTACAAAACCGTCGGAAAACCTAAACCCTAACCCTAAACCCTAAACCCTATACGCAAAACCCTAACTAGGGTTTGCACGTCCTTAACAACGTGCAGGTATTGCACGTCCTTAAGGACGTGCAAGACTTAAATAGTGGACGTGCAAATCCTAGACTTGCACATCCTTAAGAACGTGCAAGCACGTCCTTAAGGACGTGCAAATCCTTAATCCGGATTTGTTACTTGTATTGTTGTGTGTATGCTTGTAACATGTATGTATATTATGATTATACATATTACATATAGGTAACATATATACTATGTATGGATGCATACTTTATCATATACTCGACTGAGTCGTATTGAGCTATGTAGCTTGATCCTCTAACGAGTATATATGTATAAAGTATGGTGTGATAATACATAAGTATTATATGATATAGCTATATGTATAATATGTATATACTAAGAGAGACTTACCTTTACTCGTTACTGGGCTTTAGCCCATTAGCTGAGAAAGGCCCAATGGTTGCCGGATTGGAGTTGAGGAGCCCAACTTGCTTGAGCCCGTGCCAGCTGAAACCCTACTTGCTGGAACACTGTGTTTTGTCTGGCTGGAGCTCTCCCGTGTTGACCTAGCTATATAAGCTCTTTTTGGATCTTTTCTGCCGTCGTACTGTTTGTGATCTCTCTCTCTCTCTCTCTTCATCTTGCAAAGACGCTCTCTTCTAGGGTTTTCTAGGGTTTGGTGTTCCTCTCCCATTGCTTGAAGATTCTCCAAGCCTGGAAGCGAAGAAGGTGGCCGACAGTGTCCCTGGTGGTTCTCTGGTGGCCGGCGCTCATAGCTCTGGGCAACAGCTCTCCTTGTCCAGGCGATCTAGGGTTTGAGATCGAAGACTTCTTCGATCTCTGGTTTCCCACACAGGGGGATTTTCTTTCTCTCTTGGTTTCTGATCTCATGCTTGTCTAGATCTAGGAGTTTTTTATCTCTTTACTTGATCTGTCCCTGTACGAACTCATTATAGTGGATTTGGCCAACTCTTGAGGCCCCGTGGATGTAGGCATAGCCGAACCACGTAAAATCGCTTGTGTTCGTTCTTCGACTTGCTTGTTTCGATTAGATCTGTTATCTCTTGCTCGATTTCATACGCTTCCGCATATTCGCCTATCTCGTTTATCGATCTATAGGTTTTACAATGTGGTATCAGAGCTTGAGTGTCGCGCTCTTGATTTCCTGGCTCATTGTTGAGTTCTAGGGATAGAGAACGGGTGTAGGGCCTCAGGCGGACCTAAAAGGCGACATCGCTGGTGCCACACCCCCCCTGCACGACGTACCACACCCTTGTTTGCTAGATCTAGGACTCTGTGCTTTATTTCTGGCTTCTGGTGTTTAGATCTGTGTAGATATTGCCTATTCTTGCAATATTTTGTTAGATCTACTTGGTTACTGTCAAGATTCAAGGTTTTCTTGAATCTGAGAGCGTTTTGTTCACTTACTGACTTAGTTTCTTTGTTTTTGCAAGGTACTGGTTACTATGGGTGACAAAGGCACCTATCTAAAGCCCTTCAATGGCCACACATATTTTGCTATGTGGCAAATTAAAATGAAGGCAATCTTGACGAAAGAAAAATGCTGGGTTGTTGTGACTAATAAGTTCCTTGAAGCAACTGCAAAAGAAAAAATCCTGGAAATGGATGAACAGGCCCACAGTGAGATCATGCTACGCTTACGAGATGAAGTTGCTAGACATGTCTATAATCTTGAGACAGCTCAGAAGCTGTGGGAGGGGTTGGAAGCCCTCTATTTGGTAAAATCTCTCCCTTCTCGAGTTAACCTGTTCAATAAGTTGTTTACCTTTAAAATGGATGTGTCATGTCCTTTATCTGAGAATCTGGATAAATTTTTGACTATTATTCAAGATTTGCAACGCTGTAGTGATAAAGTTGAGGAAACTCAAGAGTGTGTGTTGTTATTAAATGTTTTGTCTGCTCAGTTTGACACTTTTAAAGATGTGGTTCAATATAGCACTGATAAATTGGAGAAAAAGGTTATCCTTGAGTCCATTATTCAGAAAAATGATGCATTGAAGTGTTTAGAAACAAATATGAGTCTAAATCTGACACCAAAACTGAAAATAAGAGTGAAGTTCTTGTTTCTAAAGGTAGGTTCAGAGGCAATAAGCCTAATACCAATCAAAACCAAAATAGGAATAAGCCTCAGAAGGACAATGGTAAACCTGAGTCTAGTCAACATGGTAAGTCTGATAAGCCTGATAAATCTCACTTGATGTGTTCTAACTGCTCTAAGTCTGGTCATATTGAAAAACATTATTTCAAAAGAAAAAGAGATGAAAAAGCTGCTGGAAAGCAGCCTAATGTTTCTAATGTGTTTGAATCTCATCCTTATTATACTCATGAAGTGCTTGCATTATTAAACAATGTTGATTCTAATACCTGGATTTTGGATTCTGGATGTACTATGCATGCTACCTATCATAAGTCTTGGTTTCATGATCTTAAATGCTTTGATGGTGGCACTCTTATGCTTGGTGATCATTCTGTGCTTAAAATTAAAGGTGTTGGATCTATTGCTTTAAAGATGTTTGATAATGTGGTTAGAGTTATTAAGGATGTTAAATGGGTTCTTGCCTTAAGAAGAAATTTGATGTCTGAAAGTGCTTTAGAAGAATTGCATTATGATGTGTTTAGTTCTGCAGGTGTGAGAGTTGTTACTAAGGATGGTAAGCCTGTTATTAAGTGCATTAGAAAAGGTGGCTTATATGAACTTCTTGCTACTCCTGTGATGAACTTCTCTTCTGCTACTGCTCTCACTGTTGCAAACTCTGTAAAAACCATGTCTTTAAGTGAAACTCTTATGTGGCATAACAGGTTAGGCCATTTAGGAAATAAAGGTTTAAAACATTTGCATAAATCTGGCATTCTCAACTCTAAACCTTGCACTATTGATTTATGTGAAAATTGTGTGCTTGGTAAACATACTAGGAAAAGTTTTAAAACTTCTATTCATGTCTCTACTGCTCCTCTTGATTATATACATTCTGATCTTTGGGGCCCTGCCCAAGTCTCTACTGTTGGTCATAAAAGATACTTCATGTCTCTTGTTGATCATTACAGCAGATATGTTTGGGTGTATTTGTTGAAGACTAAAGATGAAGCTTTTGAAACTTTTAAGATGTGGAAAATTAGAGTTGAAAAAGAAACTGGATTACTTGTTAAATGTTTGAAAACTGACAATGGTTTAGAGTTTTGCAATTCTGTGTTTAATGCATTCTATCATGAGCATGGTATTAAAAGGCATTTGACTATTCCTGGAACTCCTCAGCAAAATGGTACAACTGAGAGGTTAAACAGGACTCTTCTTGAGAAAGCTAGATGCATGTTAATCTCTTCTGGTTTGAAGCATAGTTTATGGGGTGAAGCTGTGGTTACTTCTGCTTATTTGATTAATAGAACTCCTTCATCTGTGATTGCTTTTAAAACACCTTATGAGTTATGGACTAAAAGAATACCTAAACTTGACCACTTAAAACCTTTTGGTTGTACTGTGTATTCTTATGTAAATCAAGGTAAGTTGGAACCCAGATCACAAAAGTGTGTTCTTCTGGGGTATCCTGAAGGTGTCAAAGGGTATAAACTTTTAATTGTCCAACCTGGTGTTTACAAAACAATTGTGAGTAGGAATGTAATCTTTAATGAGCATGAATTCCACTTTAAAAAGGCTTCTGCTTCTGTGATTCATGAGACTGACTTGCAGGAACAAGGTGATCAGTTCTATGTTCCAAAGAACATAGATTCTGATTTTGATGATGAGTTTGACAGTGGTTATTCTTCTCCCTCCCCTCTCTCTATTTCTTCTCCTGCCCCTCTTGCTTCTGTGATTATGCAACCTCACCAATTGGGTGGGGAAGCAACTAATGAATCTGTTTTGCCTTCCTCTTCTGTTACTCCTGTTTCTGTAGATGAGGATACTGTTGTTGAATCTGTGTCTGCTTCTGGTTCTGGCAATTCTAGTTCTTCAGATGCTTTAAGACATGATTTAACTGACTGGCAATTAACTAGAGATAGAAGTCATAGGACTGTTATTCCTAATAAGAGATTCATTAATAACATTGTTGAGTTTGCTTGTCTTGTTTCTTCTGTGGTTCAAAATTATACTCCTGAAACTTATGAACAAGCTGTTAGATGTGCTCACTTTAAATTCTGGAAGCATGCTATGGATGAAGAAATAGATTCTATGAGAGTTAATAAAACCTGGACTTTGGTTCCCAAACCTGTTGATGCTAGATTGATTGATTGTAAATGGATCTTTAAACTCAAAGAGGGAATTTCTAAGTCTGACCCCCCTAGATACAAAGCTAGGTTGGTTGTTAAAGGTTTTACTCAAAGGGAAGGAGAGGATTACAATGAGATCTTTGCTCCTGTTGTGAAATATAAGACTCTTAGATTGTTGCTTGCTATGACTGCTGTCTATGACTTTGAGCTTGAACAAATGGATGTTAAAACTGCTTTTCTTCATGGTGACTTGGATGAAACAATTTACATGAAACAGCCTAAAGGCTTCATTGATTCTGTTCATCCTGACTATGCCTTGAAACAGTCTCCACGACAGTGGAATATCAAGTTTGATAGATGTATGAGATTTAGCTTGGGTTTTAAGAGAAGTAAGTTTGATACATGTTTGTATTTTAAAGGTTTGAAGCATGCTGGTCCTGTGTTATATGTTCTTCTGTATGTGGATCATATTCTGCTTATTTCTAAGTCTACTGATTGCATCCTTGACATTAAGAAGAATCTGTAAAAACACTTTGATATGAAGGACTTAGGTATTGCTAAGAAAATTCTGGGCATGTCCATTGTTAGGGATAGAAAGCATAAAAAGCTTTGGTTGCATCAATATGATTATGTTCAGAAAGTGCTAGATAGATTTCATATGACTGGAGATAAAGTGAATAACATTCCTCTTGGTCCTCACCTTGACTTAACTAAAATTAAAGAAAAAATGTCTTTGGTTGAGTCTATAACGATGAAATCTATCCCATATGATGCTGCTGTTGGTTCTGTTATGTACTCCATGATCTGTACTAGACCTGACTTGGCATTTGCTATTAGCACACTTAGTAGGTTTATGTCTGAACCTGCTGAGAAGCATTGGTTGTCAATGAAATATCTGCTTAAATATTTGCTTGGATCTGTGAACTTATCCCTGTTATATGCTGAACTTTCTTCCTCTTATGATTTACATGGTTTTGTTGATGCTGACTATGCTAGCAACAAGGATACCAGGAAATCTATTACCTCCTATGTTTATACATGGGCAGGTAACTGTGTTTCCTGGAAATCCCAGCAGCAACCTATAGTTGCATTATCCTCTACTGAGGCAGAGTACATTGCAGCCACAGAGGCCTGTAAAGAGGCTATATGGCTGTAGGGTATTCTGAAAGAGATTGAGAAAAAGCACTATACTACTGTATTGCATATAGATAGCCAAAGTGCCCTTTACTTGTGTCGTGACCCCATGTATCATGAAAGAACTAAGCATATAGATGTGAGATATCATTTCATAAGGGAAAAAGTTGAAGATAATGTGATTCATGTTAAGAAAATTGATGGTAGATATAATCCTGCTGATTTTGGTACAAAAATAGTTCCTTATGATAAGTTTTTGTATTGCAGGAACTTCCTCCATTTGGAGGAGCTCACTTGATTTGATGTGTGAGTGTGGGCTAAGGACGGACCTGGCATAAGAATCCACTTGATATGAATCTGAGTCTGCCCAGTGCAAGACTTAGAAAATTACAGGGGCATTTGTAATGATATGTGTTAATTTCCTATGTCTTGTATGCTTTATTTGTTACTTGTATTGTTGTGTGTATGCTTGTAACATGTATGTATATGATGATTATACATATTACATATAGGTAACATATATACTATGTATGGATGCATACTTTATCATATACTCGACTGAGTCGTATTGAGCTATGTAGCTTGATCCTCTAACGAGTATATATGTATAAAGTATGGTGTGATGATACATAAGTATTATATGATATAGCTATATGTATAATATGTATATACTAAGAGAGACTTACCTTTACTCGTTACTGGGCTTTAGCCCATTAGCTGAGAAAGGCCCAATGGTCGCCGGATTGGAGTTGAGGAGCCCAGCTTGCTTGAGCCCGCGCCAGCTGAAACCCTACTTGCTGGAACACTGCGTTTTGTCTGGTTGGAGCTCTCCCATGTTGACCTAGCTATATAAGCTCTTGTTGGAGCTTTTCTGCCGTCGTACTGTTTGTGCTCTCTCTCTCTCTCTCTCTCTCTCTCTCTCTCTCTCTCTCTCTCTCTCTCTCTCTCTCTCTCTCTCTCTCTCTCTCTCTTCATCTTCCAAAGACGCTCTCATCTAGGGTTAGGTGTTCCTCTCCCTTTGCCTGAAGATTCTCCGAGCCTGGAAGCGAAGAAGGTGGCCGAAAGTTTCCCTGGTGGTTCTCTGGTGGCCGGCGCTCATAGCTCTGGGCAACAGCTCTCCTTGTCCAGGTGATCTAGGGTTTGAGATCGAAGACTTCTTCGATCTCTGGTTCCCACACAGGGGGATTTTCTTTCTCTCTTGGTTTCTGATCTCATGCTTGTCTAGATCTAGGAGTTTTGTATCTCTTTACTTGATTTGTCCCTGTACGAACTCATTATAGTGGATTTGACCAACTCTTGAGGCCCCGTGGATGTAGGCATAGCCGAACCACGTAAAATCGCTTGTGTTCGTTCTTCGACTTGCTTGTTTCGATCAGATCTGTTATCTCTTGCTCGATTTCATACGCTTCCGCATATTCGCCTATCTCGTTTATCGATCTATAGGTTTTACATTATGATCTCGTGATTATATGTTTTTTGAAAATTAGTGTATATATTATAAAAGTGTTTACAAGTAATATTGTTTGTATAGATATATTATGTTATGGTGAGGTGATTTAATATGTGCTTTTAGAAATGATAAAGTAATCTAGTATTGTTGTTTTATAAATGTGGGTTGTTACATGGATTAATTTTGGTGATTCTTATATTTTAAATATTATTTGGAGTATGTTATTAAATGGTGGATTTATTTTAGAAATGTTTATCATTGTCTTAAATTACTTGAAATATTAAAGTCAAGGTTTGAAATAAAAATGCCGGAATTATTTCTATAACATGATTTTGATAGGTTGGTTTTAAGGTTAACTGTTTAATGTCGGGATTTGACAAAGTACGATTTCAAAAGAATTGTTTGGAAATGAGTTGACTTAACTTGAGATTTAAGAGTTTGGAAAACTTTGGGAAATGAGTTTTGAAATATTATTTTCATATTCAATATTAAAGAAGGGATTTGACGGAACTTGAACTATTTGATCTTGAGCTTGAAGTTATGTTAAAAGTGTCATTTCAAATGTCGGGATGTTGTCTTGGCTTGATGATGTTGGTTTTGAGAAGAAAATTGAAAGAATGATTTTGGTTGATATTGATCATATCGGGAAGGTTTTGGAAAACGGTTTTACTATCGGCTGGTTTTGAGTATGTTGAGAACTTGGGTTTCGTGCGTATGAATATTAGTCCGGTAGCGTATGGCTATGGCTTGATGATAGGTGTGTATTGCTTTGGAGTTGCATTTGGGCCCTTGCTTGTGTTATCTTGCTGTTCTGCATCTTCAGGTAAGTATCCTACGGGACTTACTCAGTAACCTGGACCTCCTGCCTGATGTGTCATATGATGTGTAGGTGTTGCATATTAAAGCATGCCATGTAGTATCATGTTAGCTAGGATTGCATTGAACTGAGCATGTGGTTACTATGTGCGTTTGAATACAGAACGAACGTTATCTGTGACAGTCCTAGAGTCTTTGCTAGGGTCATAGTGTAGCCCAGACCCGTCGGGTTTGCCCTGAGTCAATCGAGTCGATATGAGCATGATATGATAGCCCAGCACCATCAGGCAAGCGATGAGATGATATGATATGATGATGCCGTGGTTTGTGCACCACCACAAGGAAATTGCTATGCTATAGCACCGAACTGGCCAGTCTCTACACTAGCGGGAAGGGGTGCAGATGTAGGAGAGGGATATGCCACTTGGCATTGTCTTGGGCCCTTTACAATTTTTTCCGCATATTATAACTGTCAAAGTATGCTTATGTGATTTAAATCTTGTACTGCATTAGTCATCCTTTATTTAGGTATAGGCATGTTATGTGGCCTCAGCGCGGTCAAAGGACCCGCAGGCAATTACCGGGCCTGACTTCGTGGATAGTGTTAGGTACCACTCTTGTTTGCTCCTTGCTTCTGTGACGGGGAATCTCTTGGCGAACCGAAGAATCCGGCTAATATTCTAACTTGATAAAATGGTAATCACCCACCATGTTTTGGTTTTGACCCGGCTTTGCCGTGGCACTTGTATCTAAATTTGTTTCCGCTTTACTTTCATTTGAATTGAATTTCGCGATATAGTCTTAGAACAGGTTAACGGTACCCAACGACCCTTCGAGGTTTGCAGGGTTTGAAATCCCTCTTTCTACTAATCTTGAAATGAGTTTGAAACCTCGACCCGTACTTAGATTGCAAGATCCGAACAAGGGGTTTCATCCCTTGAAACGTAACCCGAAAATAATAATTCTGGGTCGTTACATAATAAAATATTTATAATAAAAAAAATAAGCATAAATATAATGTAATATAATATAATATAATTAATAATAATAATAATAATAATTAATAAAAAAATTAAAAATAATAATAATAATCATAATAATAATAATAATAATAAACTACAAAACTGGGAATGGAGGATTACCTAGTATTTTGATGGGAATGAAATGGGATACAAAATTACTAATGGATGATTCCCGGTAATCATTACGATTCCAAGTTTCAATTATACCAAACACTTAAATCGAGAATCATCTATTACGATTCTCAGTTTTGATTATCATGAATGGATACCAAACAAGCCCTAAGACTGAGTCGATGAGGTAAATTTCTGCTAGTTTGGGAAGCTCATATCAACAAGCTAGTTATTTTCATAATAGAAATGTCTACTAACTCTTGAAGTCGTATCATAATTATATACTTAACGATATTTTGATTGTGTGTAAAAATAATAGGCAAAGCAAATAGAAATGTCCCCATGAGACGGGCGCATGCATATATAATCTTCATGTGAGCATCTTGCGTCGTGTAGCAATCGACCTAAAAACAACCAAGCAGAGGGTAAATAATTAGTAAGTAAAAATATTGCAATGTTAGGTATGCTGGATCTTGCAGCACATTTGTAGGGCAAGAAGACAGATTTAAGGTCTTGTTTGGTTGACTACTAATCTGGCTCTGTGAAATTCAATGTTTATTAATTATTAGTCAATTACTATTCCCTTTGTTTTTTTTTTTTTTTTACAGTGGGCAAAAATTAGAACGTCTTCTAAAGAGAAGAACGATCTTGATCATCCTTGCAGATGATGTTACAAAAGACCCTATTCCCTTTGTTTGTTTCAAACTTCTTTGTCTTTGTTAATTAAAGCAAATGACAAAGACACTGAAGGACGAATATGGGTATTGCTTAACATAAATATTTGGATCTTAGTTAGGTCTGTCACGTGCACAGAGAATACATTAATACAATATTATACATAGTCTACATAGATTTAAATAAATATAAATAATAATATAAATATAAATATTTTTTTCAATAAAAAAATAATATAGATATAAATAAAATTAGTTCAATATATTATATATAATCTAAATATATTTTATTTAGATTCTCTCAAAATACAAATAAAATTCTCATTTATAAGGTAAAATTTTTTTTTTCTAATCTATCTTTAATTATATCTCATATAATTTAATATATAGCTAATTTTTAAAATATTTTAATATTCTTTTTTATTAAATATGCAGTATATATTTATTATGTTAGTTTACTAAAATATCTATGCGTGAATAGATTGTGGCTATATATTATGGCTATGTAATATTTTAATAATTTATTTTAGCCTCAAAATATAATATAGATATAAATAAAATAACAATCTATATACATATACTAAAACCGATATAATTTTTTCCACAATAAAAGATCCAAGGCGACCACGAAGAAACCGATATTTATCCATTTATGCTTTTGGTAAGTATGAATATGAAATATTTTTTTCATTTATATTGACATTTATCAATTAATTAACTAATATATATAGGGTGTGATTCGAGTGTGCACACCCTTTAGGATGTACCTTGTGCACAAATTTGAGCATTTAATTGAAAGAAGATGGAATGGTAGGATTAAAAGAAATTTTTTAATTTTTCTTTAATTTATTGTGGGACCCGCGTATAAAAATCCATCTACTCACCTTACCTGTGGGTGATAAGTTTCGTCCAAAATGCTTTCTCCCTCCAAAATGCTTTCTTCCTTCTTTTTTTTGTGGTAAACTATTTTTATTTAAGTTGTATTGTTCTAACCCCTGATTTTGGTTGTTTTTAAAATCCCTCAATTCAACCGAATAATATTTCAGATGCTACTAAATAATGTTATCTTTTTTTTTCCATCCAGTTTAGATGAAAACTTACTAATTTCATTGAATAATTTATCACATTCTACCGAATAATATTTAGTTTTACATTTCACCGAATAATGTTTCTGCAATGAAGAGTTTTTATATTGTTTGACAAACCGAAGACTCCATTACCGACGAATAATAAATCATATTTCACCGAATAATGTAACAATTCATTACCACTCATAATCGAAATTCGACACATACGTCTGAATAATTTATGACTAATTAATCAGATTATGCATCTAAAAAATCATACACTATATTCAACACATACATCTGAATAATTCTTTGTTTTTCCCCGAATAATGCGGAAATCAATTGTTAATTAAACAACAACTTTTAAGCCTACCCCAATTTCGCCGATACCTAACACAAAGATAAACCACCCCCCACCCCACTCCACCCCTCACCATCGTCTCCTTCATTCATTCGAAACGATTCGGCCCCTCTTTGCAGACGAAGACTCATCACCGACCTCCGCCGAATCCCCCCTCCCCCCACCATCGTCTCTTTCCTTCCTTCGAATCGATTCGGTCCCTCTTCGTAGACGAATAGTAGCCACACATACCCTTTCGACTCGATTCGCCTGAACAGCGCGCCGCCTCATCCCCCGCTCCTCCTCCTCCATCGTGCCTGACAACCCGGACAGCGCGCCGCTTCATTCTACGACTTCTCCGCCAATTCCCCCACCACCGCCAACCGCTCTAACTCCGATCCAAAGTGCCTCTCCTCCCGCTCCTTCGGGGCCCCACCCTGCTCCTCCTCCGTCGTATTTCCCTTGATGATCTCCTCTCCGATTCCCTTTGAATTACTATTTTGAGGAATTGAATTTGATCTTGATTTCTCTTTGTTGCTTTTCTGTAGTGAGAGAGAGGTTGTGTGGTATGCAGATGAATTTGATCTTGATATCTCTCCAATCCCTGTTACTTTGAGGACTTGAATTTGTTGTTGATGTCACGCGCGGAAGTGAGCTTAAATGTAATGTAGGGTCCACAATGGTTCAGATCTGTGCACAATGTACACCCTAAGGGGTGTGCACAAATGATCCATACCCTATATATATATATATATATATATATATATATATATATATATATATATATATATATAGATTGTGTCTTTTGTTTTATCCATTTTGTTTTTCCTAGAATCAACCATAACATGATACATATAACTCTATGCATTGGTTTTAGTATATGCATATATATAGATAGGTATACTACCAAACAAAATTAATGCAAAAAAAAATTAACATTTAAATTTGTAATGTTAAAAAGATTCAGTACGTAGACCTTTGTTTTCTTTGTATATATGTTTGTGGTCATTAGGCTACTCATTTAGTGTAGGGTTAACCAAAAGTTCTCGAATTTTTGAAATTTTTTCTGTTGAAAAGTTTTTTGACAGTCATACATATATTCGGGGCAAAGTTTTTCTTTGTCAATTGGGTTGAAGTTTATTAAAGTCTATAACTTGTTTAAGAAATTTAAGTACATTTCTTGAATATTTAAGTCCCTAGAATTCATGTACCAAATTGGGAAATCAAAGTAATATCCCTCCAAGCACAGCTCAGTAGATTTTTTTTGAATAAAGTGAAAAGCATGAAAAGTACGAAGCTAAGATTTTAGGGTTTTGAAAAGTAAGAGAGAAAAAGGCTGAAAGAGCATAAGGAACTTGTTGAGAAATCCATTTCATGACAACCACAATTCAAAAACTGAGGCTACTGGCCACATCTTATGGTTAGGGGGCGTTTGGATGTTTGGTTAGCTGTAAAATTTTTGTATTTCTCCTTAGTCCTTACCCTTTTGTGCATTTTCCCACGATGCCAAATTACTAGAGCTAGCTTCCTATACATTTTTGTCTTTTTTCTCTCTTTTTTTCTCCCATTTTTGTATTTTAACCTAAAATTTATTATGCCAGAATCTTATGGACTTAATGGATTTGGAAAATGGAAGTTTCATCAAAGATTAAAAAATAAACTTTATTTGAAAACTACATCTAAACGGAATCTCAACCAAAACTAGACTAGCAAGCAAAAGAGTTTCAATCCTCATAAATTGTGAAATGTGTGAACAAACTGATGAAACTCCAAATCACATTTTCATAAGGTGTCACTAAACCCTAAATCTCATAAGAAAGATAGATCCAGAAACTGAAAAGATTCTACAAGACTTGGAAACTAAGGCTCCACTTGGCAATAGTAGTGTTTCGGAGCTGTTTGAGTAGCTGTAGCGGTTGGAGTAGGTGGAGCGGTTGAGGTAGCTTTTAAAAATAGCGGTTGAAATAAGCGTTTTGTTTTTTGAAAAACTAAGTAGGTGTGTGGTTTTAGTAGCATTTTGAGTAGTGGTTTGGAGTGAAAATTACTAAAACTGATAGAATGGTGTTGGGTTTATAATAAATTAAAAAAAAAAAGAAAAAAAAAGAGGAATTGGGGCTATTTCAAAATTTGGCTTCTTCGATAGAAAGAAATGAGCACAAGGCAGCAACGAGGGTTGTCGGTGAAGTTCCGCTCAAGTTCTCCTTCCTCCTTGTGCCAATCGTCAATCCTAAGTCTTCTGATGATCAGAGCAACCCTACATCCTTTGACGATTGTGCGTTGAACTACCACCAATTGTAATTCAAGGTAACCGATCTTAAACCCTAGATTTCATTTATCCCCAGATTGACACAGGTTAACCAAAAATCGATCACCCTAGGACTCATTTGGTATCAATTCAGGTATTGAGTTGGAACAAGGAATCAATAATATATTGGCTTGGAATAGTAATCCACAATATTAAAGACTGGTGTTACTGTGTTGGATCATTGTAAATCTCAATCCCAAACCAAAGCCAGAAGCTAACTTTCCCATTCCCATTCCCATTCCCGCATCTATGCAATAATTTTTATTTATTGTTGGCGTTTAATTTTCCCTTGTTTTGCTTTACTTTTATGCTTTTTTTTTTGTGTGTTTTGAATGGTTCATTTGTTGTGTGAAATGTTTGTTTTTGTGGATTTGTGTTTATGCAAACACCTGGGGATGTTTAGATGGCTCTGAAAGCTGAAAGCCATGGCAAAGAGGTGATGTTTTTGTGGAATGATGCATTGCAAAAAAAAAATCATCACTTTATGTCTTGATTGGCAAGCAACTCATGGTTTGAATGTTCCATTTAGTTGGTTTGATATTGCCATTAAGTTTGCAGAAAAGACAGGGAAAGAAGTCGGTAATCATGTTATGAAGAACAAATTTGATCATATGATAAAAAAAAAAGAGTAAGGCATGGAAGAATTTAAGGCATTTAGCAACAGATCTTGGGTGGGATGCTGCTACGTGAACGATAATGGCTAGTCCAAATTGGTAAAAAAATTCAGGTATAAACATCATAAAACTTAACGTGTCTTTCCCTCATTGAGATTCTAGCTTGTTTACACACATTGTTTTCGGGATGTTTTTAACGAAAATGATTATTATAAGACATTTCGCAAGAAGGGTGTTCCACAAGAGCTTTAGACTTTATGGGATCAACTATTTGGTAGTATAGTTTCAATAGGACAATATTGTGTTGCACCTTCTATGGATGCTGATGAAGCGGTTGATCCTACTGCAAACAATTCAACCAAAGAGGAGGAGGATGAGAGCCATAGTGACGATGCGTACCAGAATCTGTACACCATTGATCTTGACAATTCAAGTCAGACCCCGAGGTTCTACAAAACATCTTAAAAGAAGTGAGTACACCAACAACATCCAAGAATCCGAAAATTGGTGAAAATGACCATGCCCGGACAATCTGAAAGTAGCGAGGCAACAAAGACTAAGAAAAAGCGTTCGGTCGGATATGCCTGTTTTAATAAACATATTGCAGTTGTAAGTGAAACAAGTCAGAAGATCTTGGCTCTTTATGAGAATGAGGTTGGCAGTTTAAATGACAGATTTTGGAGCATATTATTTGCTCTCAACAACCACTCTAGACGGAAGGTGATAATGCATATTTCATATAGGCATTATAGGTAGCTCTTATTGCATTTATGTAGGAGTTTTGCCTATGTTTTGGTCTATTTTCATATCTTTCTTGTGAAATATTCGAGTTCGGAGTCTATGCCTTTTTAGTGTTTATTCTGCGGTTTTACATTCCGGCCTTGGATGGGATATTGGAGGAGCTTAAATGACAGATTTTGGAGCATAAGAAGGCTAAGGAAGGAGCTACAAAGGAGCAAATAAGCACAACGTCAAAGCTAAGGAGAAAGTTGGTCAATGTTGGGATGGCGCCCGCCACTACTCCGTGTTCAGCACTTGCCGATTTTAGTCCGAAGATTCTATTAGATTATTATATTGTTATCTTATTCACTAGGGTTTCCACGACTCTATTTATGCTATTTTCATTCATATTCAGTCAAAAGAAGTTTTAGGGTTTGTCGTTTGAGACAATTAGAGAGATGAGCATTATTTTGGCTATGAGTTGCTAAACTCATAGTTTCGCTTGTGATTCGAAGACATGGTTGAAGGAATTTTGAGGATTTGATTTCTTTTAGTTATTTCTAAGTATATTTATCATTTTGTTCTTATTGATTATATTTGTGTTCCTTTCTATGATTGATCACCATGGTAGGAATTGCATCTATGCTATGAATTCGTTGTTGTTTTCTAGATAGAAAACGAAGCCATTGATTTAGTAATATTTCTATGTCTTTGTAGTGGATGATTTCGATTGATCTATGTCGAGTAGGTTTTTATAGGGCCGAGAAGGTTGCTCCCTTGTCTTCTATTTGCATTGAATCGATATGCCAATTGGTCTTAGAACTTGAGTGTTTAATGCTATTCTTTAGTGATATTGAATAAGAAGATTGTATCTTTGCGGATCTATCAACTTAGCCAAGTCGACATATGCCTTAGAATTATATATTGAATCAATCCTAGGATCTTGAACCTCAACCATTCTCGAGAATTACAGGTGAAATGCTTTTCTATATTATTATCACTACTTTGCAATCATTGATCTATTCACTTTACTTTGCCATCGATTTGCCATAAACTATTGTTGTTGTCTTTAGAATCGTTGTTAGGAATATTGCATTGCAACCGTTTTTCCCTGTGGGTTCGACTCCGAACTTCATCGCTATACTAGTTTATTGGTTTACTAATCTATTGGTTTGAGCATTGAGTTAGGATATTATTGATATTTGGCAAAGGACGAAAAAAGCCAACGACGTTCGTCCCGCACCAAATTCTTGGCGCCGTTGCGGGGGAAAGAAAGAGTTTGCTTTTCTCTTTTCCTATCATTGATTTCTTTTTATTTCTATTTTGTTTTAGTTCTTTGTTTTTCTTTAAGTCTTTCTTGTTCTTGTATGGTTCAAACTCGCTCTTCTAATTCATCACCTTTATCTTTCGATCCCGAGATTTAAAGATCTCTTTCTATGTTGAAAATGAGGCTCAATTTTGATCATCACAAGGAGATGGAAGATGAAGTCAATAATGGCATCATCAATCGGCCAAGAAGGACCGTGAGAAGCTTAAAGGAACCTAATTTGAATGCGCAACCGCTTGCACTTGGACTTCCCGCTCTCCTTGAGGGTTCAAGGTTCGAATACAAATCAAATTACTCTACTATTTTGCCTAATTTTCATGGATTGCCTGGGGAGGAACCATACAAATACCATGAAAACATTGCTAGTGTATGCGATAGACTTAGACCCCAAGGCCTAACCGATGACCAATTAATTCTTAGAATGTTCCCCTTTACCTTAAAAGATTCGGCTAGCGATTGGTTATATTACCTTCCCCCTGAAAGCATTACTACTTGGGTTGGGTTAAACAAAGCTTTCCTTCAAAAGTATTTTCCCGCTACTCGCCTTAGCACTCTCAAGGAGTAGTCTAGTATTGAGCAATCACCTACGGAGATTCTTTATGAGTATGTTGAGAGATTCAAGAGGCTTAAGGGTAGTTGTCCACAACATGGTATACCCGAGGATGATCTAGTGCTATATCTATATGAAGGCTTGCTTGATAGGGATAGGAGTGTTATCAATGCTACTAGTGGAGGAGATGTTTTGGATAAAACACCTCACCCAGGAAGCAATGTTGGATTTAGGTGCTTCAATTAATGTCATGTCATACAATTTGTACATGTTTTGGGTCTCAATGCTTTATCGGAAACTGGTGTAACTATAGAACTCGCTGATCGTTCTAGTATTAAACCTAGAAGAGTTGTTGAAGATGTCTTAGTTAAGGTTAATGATTTGATATTTCCTGTCGATTTCTTTATATTAGATATGGAACAGAGTACGCCTGAAACCCCAATTATTTTGGGAAGGCCATTCCTGCGAACGGCTTAGACTAAAATTGATTGCTTTGAATGTTCACTAACCATGGAGTTTGATTGTAGAAAGATTGGATTTTCTATATTTGAGCCTATTACTTTTTCTCCTAATGATTCTTTGGATGCTCTAGATTCTAATAATGTTGATTGCAGGAATGAATCAAACAATTTATTAGATGTTGATAAAAACAATGAATTATTGATCATTGAGTTTTCTAGCAATGTGAAATTTGAATTAGGGAAAGATGAAATTGAAATGAAAATTGAGAATTTGGTTGAGCCACATGAAAATGTGCCTAATCCAAATGAACCTATTATTCTTCCCTATGAGAAATTGATTCATAGCAATATTGAGGTGTTTGCAATTTTAGGACAACCTCCAGGAGGAACTCATAATAATGTTAAGGAATTGATTGATGAAATGGATGAACGCATTGGAGAAATTCTTCAGGTTCCCCCTCTTGTCAAGAAAAGGACAAATGTGGAGGATCTTGATTGGATAACTTGATCAAGAAGAGCATCACGTTGAGCCAAAAACGTGAAACAAATGCGCTTCTTGAGAGGCAACCCAAGGTAAACTAGGTAGTACTATTTCATTTTCACATTAGTTTTGCAATTCAATAAAGTAGGACTAGTCTATTTGATGTATGTTGGAATAGCTTTGTGTTAGAACTTTTTGGTAGGCGAAAATTTTGCTTGATCAAATGACGGAGTTGTTGTTCTGCATGACCGGCACCCGCCGCCTAAGAACCGGGGTCGGCCGCTACTATGCTCGGACGCAGTTTTGATTATTGGTAACATTGGAACGGGAGAATCTTTCTATCCTTATATTTCTATATTTTTATATTTTCGTTTTAGGGTAGTTTTCTATCTATCTATATCATATGATCATATATTTTTATCCATCTAAATTAGGATTATTTTTATCTTTATATTATATACCTATCTATTTATATGTTTTTAGCTAGATACACACACACACACACACACACACACACATACACACACACACACACACACACACACACACACACACACACACACACACACACACACACACACACACACACACACACACACACACATCTTTAGGATTCTATCTATCTTTATATCTCTCTATATATCTTAGAATAAGAATAATTATTTGTCTATCTATATTATATGTCTTATATTATTTCTTTTATGTCTAATATTTTTATTTCTTTTTTATAGATGATCCTTTCCAATTCCACTAATCATATATTCCCCATTCCCTATTTTGATCATTCAAAGCCTTTGTCTCCAAAAAAGCACATAAACCCTAATTTCCTACTTGAATTCATTCAAAATACCTAAGGGTCTTGTGTTTCAGTCAAAGTCTTTCTTACCATTACCCATCATTCCCATCAAACACATTCATTACTACCTTCATCCATCAAAATTCGATTATCTCCACACCATTACCATCCCTGCCACAAAAGAAAGTCCTTAAAGCCAAGTTTTGTTTCTCAATTATCAGTTAAAGAAAAAAATGTCATCAAAACACTACTTTGAAAAAATATGGCATCATGGTAAAAAAAATCATCAAAAAATTGACATAAAAAAGTGTCATCATTAGTCAACAGTAAAAAAAAATGGCATCAATGGTCAACGTGGGGACACAGTGAACAAAAAAATGTCATCAAGGTTTTAAAAAAGTGTCGTTAAAAAATTGTCACCAACTCATTTCATTAAAAAAGTGGCATCAAAGTGAAAATAAAATATAATACAAAAAAAGCATCAAAACGTTAAAATATGTCATCACAAAAAACGACATCACTAAAAAAAAACCAAATGAGTTGGTCAACGTTGACCGGTCAATGATCAACCGTTGACCGGTCAGCGGTCAAACAGTTGACCATTGACCATTCCACTCTATTTGGATGGGGTCTACCAAAACTAATTAAATTAGTTTGGGGTCTAAGTACCCAATTAAACATTCAAAAGGGGCTATGTACCAAAATCACCCTATAATTAATTCCACATTATTTCTAAATTCAATAAATTAAATATATCTAAATAACATAGGGGAAATCAGCCCACGCATCCAAGCTACTCAACATGGGCCTCAAGAGCACTCGGCATGGGCCAAGGCCCACTCGAGTGACCTTTTGTTGTGTCGAGCTATGTCTTGTCATGGTGGGTGTTGTCGACTCTTCATGAGCTCCGTCTGTGGACGCAAGCTCAATTCTTGTACCGGTGGTCTAGTCTTGAGCAAAGTGATCTAGGGTGGCCTGAACCCTTGCTCCATAGTTCCTTGGTAACGAATGAGAAGTACCTTGGTTACATTTTGAATCTTCTTGGCCCATGCACGAGTGATAGGACCATCAAATAGAGCCTTCATGTTGTCCTCAATGTCACAAGGAGTCATCGACATTTTCACTGCATCAAGTAGTCACCCAACTTCTAGGGTCAGGGTGAGCCCGACGGTAGCCATGTAAGATAATGCGATAAAGGTATAATTTTTAATGCGATTTCATCTTCTATCCATGATTTACATGATTCTTTTGTGACAGTCGAAGGTGATCCTTATTTGTTTTATTGAAGAGAAAGTGATCTTAATACAAACTTGGATTAATTATGTGAAAAGGGTTAGTAACAATTAGGGTTTATGCGAAAGCTTCTATCTTCCTATTTGTTAATAACGAACGTTATTTGATGAAAATGCATGAGCTTTTATACCTTTACCATGATTCTTATATGGTTATCGTTGTGGCGTTGAAACCCTGATTCTAGGAGCTTTTAGTTTATTAAATTCGAATCCCCAATTTCATGTTAACTTTCGTTGTTTTTATTTCGCAAAAGTTACGTTTTTACAATGCACTGACGCACTCGACATCGACAAGACTAGTCGACATCGAGTACTGTAGTCGACGTCGAGCACTTTTTACTCGACGTAGGCTTTGTTTCGTCTTCCATGGTGCAGTTGCAGGTCTACTTAACTACTGGTGGTCGATATCGAGTACCTTTACTCAATATCGAGTACTTCCCTGGTTGAATTCGAGGAGTGATTTGGAACGAGAAAGGCGAGCGCTGGCACGTTTTCTCGTGGATACGATCCTAAATATCCTACCACTACAGCGGGAGGTTTTCTTGTATTTTATTTGTTGAGACATGGAGTTGGTTTTCTTTCATATAGTTTTATATTTGCATACTTGATTTCCCTCCGCAACATTTTCTATTCAATCTGAGTAAGCTCCGAAAAAACATACCTGGCTATACAGAGCAGCATAATACTAGATTCGGCACACACATCAAGTCACATTCATAGAGTATAACCTAGATGCATATCGGAAATATAATGAGTCTATCGCTAAGGCTACTCTAAGGATACATATCACACACATCATAATCAGTTAGGTAAACAACTTGCATCAACCATACTTTCCATTGTTCATGATCAACCATTGCACATCTTGGAAGTTCCTCCGGGCTGTTGGACTCCTTCTTCCACTTGGAGGGCATCAAGGGGAGGCTGAGGAAGCCATGGTTGGTTGTTCGAAGAAGAATGGAGAGAATGGAGGTGGTTTGGTGGTGTTTGGCTCTTGGTGGACCAAGGATGAAGAAAGGAGGAAGGAAGGAGGAAAGAGGTGACGGTGGTGGTGGATGGGTAGTCGTGGTGGGGTGGCTGCTAGAGGCAAGGGAGGGAGGAGTCCCTAGCCTCTCATGGCACAACAAGGTAGGAAGAGAGATGAGACTATGTTTAGGGTTTTCTTGGATTTTCTCCAAGACTTTGGATAAGATTTGTGTATAGGGTTGTTTGAATGAGGAGAGAGTGAGTCAAAGCTTGACCTCCCAAAGAGATAAGGGCTGATTTGGGTAGAAGAGATGGGATAGTGATGGATTGCCTCATTCTCAAAGAAGAGTATGCAAGAGAGGAAGAGAGAACACGAAGTTTGTGGGTGTTTCTCCATTTTTCGCAAGGAATCTTTGACTTAAACTGAAATGGTTCACATGTCTCCATTTATTGGACTAGGGTTTTCGGTTTTGTCTCGGGAGAGTGAGGGCGAGAGTCTTCATTCCAATATTGCGAGTTCGAATCTTGAGGTTAGTTCCCGATGTTAGTTTTCCCATGTTAGTTTCTCAATTCCCGCTATCTCGATCAATTAGATTTTTTTTAAAATCCAAGAAAGGATGTCGCCATGTCAAGTTAGTTTCCAAAATTTTATTTTATGTCGGAAATCCGTTCCAGGAGTTTTAAATCCGATTTGTTAGGTTGAGGACGAGTTTTCTGTAAATATCCACTTTAAATTCACTTTTTTCATTTTTCCGAAAATCAGGATTTGAAAATCTGAGCCTTTACATCAACTTGCTGGTGAGACTGTTAGTCGGGTTATCCATCAAGTTCTGAAGGCCATTGTAGGAAGAAAGCGCGGTTTTCATGGGCTAGGTAGAGACATGATACGTCCAATTGACCCTTAATTTACCACGGTCCATGGAAGCTGACAGATGACAAATACATACACTTTAAGTATAACTATATTTGAAGTTCATATATAGCACGAATAAGGTTGCACTTGTCAAGTCTCACATGTTGCAATTCTATTTTCTAGGGGGCCATTGGGTGCATTGATGGAACACACATCAATGCATATGTTCCGATGGCCAACCAACGACCATTTAGAGGTCGAAAGGGCTATTGTTCATTCACTGTCATGTATGTTTGTGTTTTCGACATGCGGTTTAACTTCCTTTCAATTGGTTGGGAGGGCAGTGTTCATGATGCTCGGGTGTTAGATCATGCTCTACGTACTCCAGCCCTTCATTTCCCCAAGCTACCAACAGGTATTGTATAAGTCGATTGATTCAGATGTGGTGAATTTCAAGTTCATATCTTGTACTTGTTAATTATACAAGTTCAATCCATTGAGTGTTGTAGGCAAATATTATATGGTGGACAAGGAATATCCAGATAGAGAAGGGTACATGGTCCCATATTCCAATTGTAAGTACTGTATCACCCATCACAGTTTGAGAGACTTGCACCAAAGAACATGAAGGAGGCATTTAACTCTATCCATTCATCCCTTCGAAGTTGCATTGAGCGTTGTTTTGGAGTGTTGAAGAAGAGATGAAAGATCACAATGGAATGCTTTCCTCTTCATAATTACATCATCAAATACTCTGATCATGACAAGTACTTGGAACGGATGGAACAACGACCATAATCCTATTATGCGAGAGCTAGGTCGGTGTTAGAAGGAGAAGTGAAGATTCGAGCCCCGAGGGGATGAAGGCACTTTGAGATGCCATTGCAATAAGAATATGGAATGAGCGCCATGGAATATGACCGAGGGGTGAACAAGATTTTTACTTTTGTTTGGAGATGGTCGATCACCCTCATTTTGTGTAGATGATCACTGTTTTTTTATCATTAGGAATTCTCTATTGTCATGGTGCGTCTTTTGTATATAGTATAGTATTATACGCTTGGAAGGAAAAACAACTTTAATGTAAATGTTCTTAAACTAATGTTTTTCTGTGAAGTTAATTGTGTTTTGAAACTACTGTTTTGACACAAATATTTCTGTCATGGGTAGTCCGACATTGTGTGTTTGTAAATGTAGAAGTGCATTTCTAAATGAAGAATTCGCATTCAATCCACATGTAACCTTCCTCTATTAATTTTGAGTTGTCATAGAAATTAAATGCAAATCTGATTTTTCAGTGGGAAATTTGCATCAATCCACACGTAACCTTCCTCATTTACTTTTGTTGTCATAAAAATTGAATGCAAATATTATTTTTTCGGAAACATTAACAACAACACACTCATAACTTTCCTCCTTTACTTTTTCTATCATAGAAATTGAAGGACATCCCGAAAACATTCTTATAATAAGATTTTTTAGAATATGTGAATGCTTTTTTAGTTCTGGTCGATTTTCTTTTTTAAAATCTCTCAATTTTCTCCTTTATATAAGTCTAGTTCTATAAATATGATTTTTATTCTTGCAATAACAAAGATGCTTGCAACTGAGATTCATTTCAAGAATGTTTCTAAAAGATGATGTTGAGTGAAAATTTATGAAACCATAAAAGTTGTCATTTAGACAATGGATAAGAATATAAGGTCACATCCAAGAAACTAGTTTTGCTATGAAGATGTTGAGGAATTACAGGCAATAGATAAGAATATAAGGCCACATCCATGAAACCAGATTTGCATAATACAGTGGAGAGAAGAAGGTAATAGGCATACCGCCCAAAGGTCAACATTAATGGCATTCAAGACAACTTATCATCATATCTCTAAATTATTGGCTACGAAAATATGTAGAAAATGATATCATATACTCATTCAATGATTTGTTCACACGGGAAGCTTATGATCAACTCCATTCAAGTTTGAGATAAAAGCTAATAAGTGAACCAAAATTTATCTCTATGCGAAAGCTAATAAGTGAACCAAAACTAGCCGGTATCATGATCCCCCTAGCCATCAAGATCCAGAAAACCCACTGGTTGAATGAGCCTACTCGGATGGTTTTTTAAAAACCCACAAAGAAGATAAATACTTGGAGGATTTTGTAAATTTCTACTAGCTTGAGCCTTCCAATCTGTATAGCAACTGAACTGGGTTTCAATTGGGTAATTTCTAAACAAGAACTCCTAACTTCAAACTTGGGTTTCAGGTCAGGCAGAAGGTGTTTGTATGCTCCCATTTGTTTAGAATCCAGTGAGAAAGATTGTAGTCAGTGAGAAAGCCATTGCCAATCTGATTTTTCAAAATCATTAGCAGCAACAACTCAGGCATCAATCGTAGTTCAAAAACTAATGCAACCAGAAATGAGATACAGAACATGGAAAATGAGAGTCACCAGCCTAGTGATGTTAACTCAGATAATTCTTGAACTAATGCAGCCTGAAATAAGATACAAAATAGGGAAAATGAGTCATTTGCAACAGCGCTCTCATTTACAAGTTCCTCCCTCTTTATAATCTGATTTGAAAATCAGAACCTTGAGAGTCACCTAATCAAAAACACACTCATTTGCATGTTCCTCCCCCATTTATCATAGGGAAAATGAGAGTCGCCTCCCTTTTTTTATAATACGGTTTTCAAAACGTAGTTCTTTATTATGTCATACATCCCTTTTGCCATACAAACTCAATAATAGTAAAAGAGAAAAGGGGAACTATCCGTCATACAAACTCAATGAAAGTCCATTATAATATGCCCCTTTACAAGCTTTAATTTCAGCTGCACCACGTACCCTTTTACTGTCAATCTATTGATCTAATTTATTCCTGGCCTCCTCTCCTGTTACTTCCACAAGACATTAAACTATTAAAGTGTAATCCAACACACAAGATGTAACGACCCAAATATAAATATTCGGGTTACGTTTCGAAGGTTGGATATCTTCGATCGGATCTTGCAATCCAAGTACGGGTCGAGGTTTCAAACCCAAAAATTAGTCTTTGAAAGAGGGGATTTCGAACCCCGAATACGCGAAGGGCAGTTAGGTACCCAGAACTTGTCCTATTCGACTAAGTCACTCAAAACCATTTGAAATCTAAAACAAAATAAGCGGCAATCAGAGTACAACTAACCACGGCGTGACCGGGTCAAAACCGAGTATAAAACAAGTATATAAAACATCCAAATATATGAAGTCTAGTGGAAGTCAGTCTCTCGGCCGACAATCGTCCCAAAAAGATAACCCAGACATAGAAGTATCGAGCAATCAAGCATCAATATGCAATCATACCTTAAAAAATAATGTAGGGAATGAGATCAGAATGAGGCTCACACACAGAACTCGGTCCCACTGCGATCACATCATATACGCTAAACCTAAATAAAGATGCTTCTAATGCAATATGGAATTTAAACACACAAGTCATGCTTATTAGGATATATAATATGCAGGAAGCGATTAGATGGATCCACACAGAACGTCAAGTGGCATATCCCCATATTTCCAACTGTACCCCAACCGGGGTTAAGTGTCCGTACGACTACCAGGGTAGCATGCTTGGCAGGCGCCGAACCATAAGTGTATAAATTCTAAATGTTCGTACCACCGCCGAGGTAGGACGCTCGGCAGCTGCCGAACCTTAAATGCCTAAATCATGCTCATGCTTTCCTTTGACTCTATCAAGATAACCCGATGGTGCCGGGATGTCCTATGACCCTAGAAAAGACTCTAAGACTCACAGATAATGGTCGTTCTCTTTTCAAACGCATAAAGAAGACAAATGCTCATTCATAGCGAAATTCCTAAGCAGGATACTGCATGAATCATGCTCTTATGCATATGCAACATCTAATATATCATGTGACTACATGCATGTGAGAATCAATCAGAGTAAGCTCCACAAGGGAACTTACCTGCAAAGCTGAACAGAAAAGCCAATAGCAGGTAGCAGAAGTCCAAGCAAGTCAATAAGCGCCTAATATATGTAGAAAATAATATAAGTTAAACAGTCCCACTAACTAACCACAAAGAGAACACATACTCAAAAGTATTTTCAAAATCAATCGATAAGTCAAAACATTTCAAACCACTCGAAATACAAGAAAATGTCGGAGAGCCGAGATATCCAAGGGTTAGCCATTTCATATCAATTCTCATAATTCCTCATCATTCATACATCAAATCTCAGTCTCAATGTAATCCAATCATATTATAGTCCATCGGTTCAAACCCAAAACCAAGCCAAGATCCAAGAAATCAAGGGAGCCTGCCTCGACCAAGGCTGCTGGCGCTAGTTTCGCTGCAGTGAAATGGCCGCTCACCGTGGCGAAACTCATTCCCAGGGCTCTCGCTAGCTGTGAGAGACCTCTTTCGACATGGAAAAAGGGTCACTGACAATCGCGAAATGTCGCCTTCTTCCTCTCTAGGTTATGTTCTAACTCGTCACGGCGAGATTCGAACATTTTGGCTTGTTTTTGCCTTGAATCAATCCCGTTCTTTCCCAAATTAAACCTAGATACACTAATATCTATCCCGACCATAACCGACACTCAAAGATACCAACGAGAACCAGAGGGGGAGAGCGGAAGAGGGATTACCCAAGGGTCTTTTAGAAATCTTCACAAGCTTCAATGGTGGTCCTCCAAGCTCCAAATCGACAAGGAAAGTGAAAAGTCGGGCCTAGGGAAGATAGAAGATGAGTAAAAGTCCTCTTTTATGAAGATTTGAGACCAAAACGAATGAAGACAAGAGCGACCAACTTACCTTCGGAAAACAGGGGAAAGAGGGAAGAAGAGGCTCGATCTTGCACTCCCATGGGTTAGATCTACATCCTTTCAACCTTGGAAGGTAGAAAACTTGGTAAAGGTTAACCTTTAAGAGGTTTTGGAGAGAAAGGAAGCAAGGAGAGGGAGAACAAGGGGGATTACCATGAGCGGTGACGAACAGGGCACTCTTGGGCTCCTTCTTGCGGCGACGAAATTCCTTTTGCAGCTTCTGTTCTCTCGGATTTGGCGTCGGTGGTGGCTTCTCTCCACTAGATCTTCAAAGGGGAAAGGATGGGATGTATATTGGTGGTATTCATGTAAAGGCTCGAAAATTTTAAATCCTAATTTCTCGGAAAAAGAAAATCAAAATGAATTTAAAAGTGGAATTTAGCGGAAAAACTCTTTAGCTCGGACTTTGAACTCGAAAAGCGGATTTCTGACCTAACTAATTTTTTTTAGAATTTACATGGCAACGTCGATCCTCGATTAACGGATTTCAAAATTCTAATTTCGCGAAGAGAGAGCGGGAATTGGGAAGCTAACTTCGGGAACTAATTTCGCGGCACCACTCGGGATTCAAGCTTCCAATGTCGGAACCAAGATTCCCACTTCTACTCTCCTAGCCCTAGCCGAGTTTTCCCACACCAAACCCTAACCCCAAATGATCACATGAGATTTTAATTTGAAAGGGTCAAAGATGCTTGCCCTATTTGGGTGAGACACCCACAAACACCTTTCCTTCCTCTGATCCTCTCCTTCCTTTTGGAAAGAGACAACCCTTCTTCTTATCCTTCTACACCATCAAATTAACCCATCCCAAGGGAAAATCTGATCTTGGCTTGCTTCTCCCATAAGACAAAAGGCCTAGGGCCGAGTGACATCTTGCTGTGCCGAGCTATGTCTTGTCATGGTGGGTGTTGACGAGTCTTCATGAGCTCCGTTTGTGGACGCAAGCTCAATTCTTGTGCCGGTGGTCTAGTCTTGAGCAAAGTGATTCAGGGTGGCATGAACCCTTGCTCCATAGTTCCTTAGTAACGAAAGAGAAGTACCTTGGTTGCATCTTGAATCTTCTTGGCCCTTGCATGAGTGATAGGACCATCAAATGGCACCTTCATGTTGTCCTCAATGTTACCAGGAGTCATCGACATTTGTACTGCATCATTCTCCTCCACTTGAATTCGATTTGTCCTCAAATCGTCGTTAGAGTCATCATCAGGCACGGACAAAGATAGATCGGCGACGTTGAAGGTGGAATGCACGTTGTACTTGTCGGCAGGGAGATCTAGCTTGTAAGCATTAGGACCCATCTTCTGAACCACTCGAAATGGTCCATCTCCCCTGGGATCTAGCTTAGATTTCCGTTGTTGCGGAAACCTTTGCTTCCTGAGATGCAGCCATACAAGGTCACCAACGTTGAACTGCACAACCTTGCGATGCTTGTCCTTCACCGCCTTGTATTGAGCGCTTTTCCTTTCTAGCTGCGCCTTGGTTCGCTCATGCAAGCGCTTGATGAAGTCCACTTGCGTAGCTGCATCCATGCTCTCTTTTTCCTTTAATGGCCGAGGCATCATGTCCACAGCCGTAAGCGGATTTCGCCCATAGACAACCTCAAAAGGAGTCTTTTTTGTTGCTGAGTGCCTAGACCTGTTATAAGCAAACTTAACGAATGGTAGGCATTCTTCCCACCTCCGGAGGTTAGTACGCAGCATAGCTCTTAGGAGAGCCCTAAGAGTTCTATTAGTAACCTTAGTTTGGCCATCAGTTTGAGGGTGACAAGATGTAGAAAATAAAAACTTAGTACCCAACTTAGACCATAAAGTTTTCCAAAAACAACTCAAAAACTTTGAATTGCGATCAGACGCAATAGATAATTGCAATCCATGCAAGCGAACAACATCTTTAAAGAAAAGCATAGCAACATGAATAGCATCATCAGTTTTGTGACATGGTATAAAATGAGCCATTTTGGAAAATCTGTCCACTACCACAAATATGGAATCATGACTCTTAGAAGTTCTAGGCAAGCCAACAAAAAATCCATAGAAACATCTTCCCAGGGTGCATTCGAAATAGGTAGAGGTTGATACATGCCGTAGCATTCAATTTCGATTTAGCTTTAGCACTTGTAACACAACTTTTGACAAATCTCATCACATAATTAGTCATTTTAGGCCAAAAGTAATGTTCCTTTAATCCAGCTAAAGTCTTTTCGAAACCTCCATGTCATCTAGATTCATGCACTTCTTCAGTTAATAGTCTTCGAATAAATGAAGATGGGATACAAAGCTTGCCCATCTTAAACAAATAGCGATTATAAAGACAGTAAGAATCAAATTCACCTTTGGACACACATTGAGCATATATAGTCTTAAAGAAACCATCAGAAGCATACAATTCCTTTATCAAAGAAAAACCCAAAACATGTGCATCCATATGGTTCAAGAGGGCATACCTGCGTGATAGAGCATCAGCTACCACGTTATCCTTTCCCTTTTTGTGGTGAACCACCACTACTAGAATTCTGTTCATAGACATCGGGTATAAACTGATGTTAATAAAAAAAAAATTCAACGTGTTAGTGGGAGGCGTTAAAAATCCAAACTTTACCACATCGATTTATAACCGATGTCTATAATGATTTATAACATCGTTTCTCTTTGAAATATCGACATAAATGCATGAATATAATTACATTTTGATTGATTCAACCATTATTATGTTGTAATATCTTATTTACATCAGGCATAGGTGATTCATTTCATGTTTATTAACTTTTCCTTTGTATTTTGTCTTGTTATTTCGTTTAAAAAATAGTATACAACATTCAATATTTATAAAGACAATGTTATATGTATATATTTAAATCAATATATTTTAAAGAAATGATGTCTAAAAAGATTACAACATCATTTTCTTTATGAATAAAGATGTATAATTTCGCAAAAGACATCAGTTTTATTAATCGTTTTGTTGTGTTTCAATACATTTTAAAATCGCTTTTTATTCTATTAAATGATGTCTGATTGCCGGTTTGTATCCATCTGCTTGTATCCATTAATAGGCTACTTCCTTTGTATTTGTTCATTTTATCTACATGCATATATTTTCTGCTTAGTATTACACAAACTGAAAGAAAAGATAACGACTCTAGTTGAGTAAGCTTCTTCCATCGTTCGGGCAGAATTACGGGCAGACTTCATTGCTTGAGCTTCATCGTCGTAAATCCTCAAAACATGAGTAGAATCATCATTTCTGAACAAAGGAAAGTATGTGTGAGTTATTGAGGAGTAATAGTTAGTATTGAGTAGAATCATCGTTGTCGACTACTCTTGATTTCATTTCTCTTGGCATACAATTTCTTTTATCTTCATAAATTAATAGCAAAACACAAAACCAAAGAGATTAGTAGGCTATTTAAAGGAGAGTGTTTTCAATACCTAAACGGTGTGAGACTGAATGTTGAGAACTCGTCCAGCTACCAAAGACAAGACTGTCGTCAGTATTAAAAAATTAGAAATAAAACCTAGGTCCATTAGCATTGAGTTTGAACAAAGATATTGATCAACTATCACAGTACAAACTTGAATACCGTAAAAAATGCCACGGAAGCAAGTAAATATGTAGAAATACCGGTACCTTTTGACAAAGCTTAGAAGACTCTTCTTCAAATGGTTCTTGCTGCTTAAACTTTGCCTCAAGCTCATTAATCTAATCAGATAAAAGAAGAAATAAAATTTAGCCTTTAGAATAGATATGATCCATCATGTACCTTTAAAACCAAAATACCAAATAACCTTGTTTAATAGAACTAACCAAATTTTGTTTCATGCAAATACATAAATACGGTACCTTTTGACGAGTTTAGAAAACTCTTATTCGAACTGTTCTTTCTACTTTAACTTTTTCTCAAGCTCATTAATCTGATCAAATAAAAGAAGAAACAAATTTTAGCATGTTGTGCATTTGTATTGCCACATAAGGATATATTAACATTACGCACCTTTGCTGAAACTGAAACCCTCCAATTGCCCACAAGGATCTGGCAGGTAGAATTAAGTTCAAATAACTAACCATGGGAAGGCTAATAACCTCCAATTTCCCATTTCAGCAGAAGGGTTGCATAAGAACCTCAATAATTTTGGGGATTAGAAATGAAGAAATGTTGCAGGGCCTATTTGCCCAATAGGCCTTGCTGCCTAATATTTTTTCCCAATAGCCTCAATAATCACATGTTGGATATATGTGGCAAGGCCTAAGAAAATAGCATCTTTTTTATTTATATCAGTATATAAAAGAAATCCCAACAATATGATAACTTTTTGATGCAGGAATCCAACACCAAAAGCCTACTTACAAGCTTAAAGTTTCCCCTAACTTATTGATGCAGGAAGATGTTGTGGTAAAGAAAGAATCTACATGTAACATTAAGACCGTGGAGCATAAGCAAAAAGTGCAAAGTGAATTTATCAATAATATCATTAAACCATGATTCTTTATGAATAACATTGATAGTTTCAAAGAAAAAAACCACCATAGACCACTATATTACTTAGGATTAGCTAGAAATTAACAAGTTTCTAACGTAAACCTTATATCGAAACTTGAGTAACACTTAAAGTGTACTTTATAAAACCTTTCTTACACAAAAGGAATTATACTTTGATCTTTCCCATTGCCTTCACTATATGATCAGCCTTACTGTAGTCAATAGCTTTCATTGCGAGCTCTTGTACAAAGTAGGACTTAAATCTCAAATTCATAAATTTCCTACTGATATTTTATTTCAAATTCATAAATTTTCCTCTCGTTACTCTTTAGTTGATGCATTTACATGATTCATGCCGAAGCACTCATGTTAATTAGAATCAAAATGCAAAAAACCAGCCACTATAGTCAAAATACTATATCGCAGCAACAAAAGGGCAAAAAATCAGCATGAGGCCTTCAACAATTAAAAGGCAACAAATCCAAAAAAAAATCAGTAACTTCATTAACACCAGCAACTACAATCAAGAATCACAACTAACAATCACAAGGAAGCAAAAAAAAATCAAAAAATAACCATTAGTGACAAGACAACAATGCAACAAAGACCATTCTGGACTTCCTGTAGAAATTAAAGGAAAGGTCTGTTAAAACGCATCCCTCTGAACCCCCCTCCCATGATGAACTAGTATGAATCAGATATTGGATGTTTAGGACAATTATAGAAAACATCAGCATTACTGACGTTCAGTAATTCTTCTAACAAAGTTATACACTCTCTGATCCGCACCATTTCTAGATTACAACATACTTCTCATTCACAACCATATATTTTTAAACACAAGAATCATAAACAACTGGATACTCTAAGTTAATTCAAGTTAACAGGAGATTATATTGACAACGAAGCTAATTGGAACAACAAGGATTACAACTAGCAACATCTGCTAGATTCTATTAAATAAAGGTTTTCATAGAAAGACCTGCTTCTAAGTAATATCTCCAAAGGATAGGACTCGATTGCTCTTAAGGTTTTCATAGAAAGACCTTAAGACACCTTTCAGTAATTGAATGCAGCCTCAAGAGAAAATGGTATCTTTTCATAACTAAGCAGTAATTGAATTACAGTAGTATTAGCAATATCAACTGCTAGATAAAAACTGAGAAACCCAACCGTTGAAGCGGATGAAAACTCAAGATCGAAATTGAACACAATAGATGCATCTTAATAACATAACATATGCATCTTAATAACACAACCTAAAACAAAAACTCAAGATCGAAATTGCAAACCCTAGATCGAAAAATAATTAACCAAAATGAAAACCCTAGATCTGATTTCAAGAGAAGGGTAACAAGAGAAAGCGAAAAGAAGAAGTACCTTGCTTGTGGAGAAGAGAGATTGCGTTTAGAGTAGCGAAGAGCGAACAGTAAACCCTAGATCGAAAAATAATTAATCAAAACAAAACCCTAGATCTGAATTGAGGAGAAGGGGAATAAGAGATAGAGAGAAGATGTGAAGTACCTTGCAGCATCTGGAGAAGCAGAGCACCAGTGAAGCGCCTCCGCCTAGCCTCCTCCCTCCAGCCTCGCGATGTACCGCAAATTCTTCGGAGATCAGAAAGGGTATCTGCAAAAGATGACGTCGCGGTCGAAGAATTAAGACGTGAGGGGGGCGGGAGGTGAGGCGGTGCCGCGGTGGACATGGTCGACGAGGGACTGAGGGAGGGATCAATACATACGAACATGGTTATCGCGTTGAGAGAGAAGAGATGTCGGTGGATCTGAATGTGAATGGAGAATGAGTTATTTGGGATATTTGGCTCATATGGTTTTTTTCTAAGGCAAAATCCAAACTTCAAATTAGAGGTACTTTTACCGCTTTTACTTTAATAAAATTTCAACCCGGGCTTTGGGTTTTTTTTTTCAAAAAAATCTGAATTTTGTCAAGTGATTGGGAACAGACTTATTGCCACTTAAAATTTGGCCCATTTGCTAAACTAGACCAAAAAATGGATCTAATTGCACAATTAGACCACTAGCTCAAAAATTGGCGCAAAATAACCTCTCTATCCCCATGCAAATTTAACAACCGGTTATTTTGCACTATTCATCACCGGGATTAGCAGGTGAGGGTGGGGAAAGGAAAACGAGTGGGAGGGCCGGCCCGGAGACTGAGAAGGAAGGCGGAGCGCCACCGGAGGAGAAAGGAGGCCGCCGGGAAGGAGGAGAAGGCGCCGGAGGCCTCTGGCGTTTGGCTGGCAGCCCGCTCTTGCTCGAATCTCGTCCTCGCTGTCTCGCTTTCACTGCTCAAACTCCCTCCCTCCATGGTCCTCCTCTCTTCCTCGCACGAGCAGCAGGCCTCTCGAGCACCGTGCGCCTCGCCCGAGAAGCTAGCAGCACCGCAACAACCGATGCCAACCCAGCGGCAGGTCCGAGCAGTGCCTCCGGCCACCTTTCTCTCCTCACTCCTCCATTGAAGCCCGTGAGTTTCTCAAAAATCCCCAATTTTTAGGGTTTTTCTAATTTGTTAAATTTGAGAATTTTGAGAATGTTTGCATGAATTTGGGGTTTAATTGAAGGAATTTGTGATTGGAATAAGATTGATTGACAAGGGTTCTTGGCTTCTTGTTTATTTCCACCAATATCAATAAATGGGTTTTCGATATAATTCACAAAGACAAGATTTTTCCTCTCATGCTGCCTTCAACTTTTTGACCTGCCTTTTTTACTTCGTGGCAAACAAAATCATTATCTTTCAACTATGCATTTGACTAATTTCACATCGTTGCAATAGCTCACAAATTACACGAATCAAGTGAGCATCGAAGATGAGTTCAGTAGCAAATGCCTTCGTGCATTTCATACTGTGGAATATGTTACAGTCATGTCATTGTTGAAAGCAGGATCTCTTTTTTGAAGGGAATCTTGCATTTGCCTCCTCCTCCTGTAAATTCTGAAACTGATGAACTAGTCGGTTTTGTTACTAAATATGCCAGAATTTATTATCTGAGTAATGATTTATTTACTTAACTAAATATGAACTCATCTGTCTGCTACTTGTTTGTTTGATTGTGTCATTGTTGAAGAGCATCTTACAGCTTACATAGAAATCTTGCATCTGGCATCTTTGCTGGCTATTTATTTTGAGAAATCTGTTTTTATAGAAATATGAAATAGAAATTTGTTTTTACAGAAATCTGTTTTTACATAGAAAGCGGATTTTTATGAATAGAAATCTGTTTTACAGAAAGTTATTTTTACATAGAAAACAGATGTTTATGAATAGAAATATGTTTTTACAAAAACCTGAAATAAGCTTTAAAATAAAAATCTGAAAAAACAGATTTCTGTAAAGACAGATTTTGTGAAAATGGATTTCTGTAAACATAAGCTGTAAAAATCAGAAATCTATAGAAAAAATCAGAAATTTGAAAAAACAAGTTGTGTTCTAAATTTGAAAAAAATAGAAATCTGTAGAAAATTTGGGTATGTGTTGTTAAGTACTTAGTTTATTGAATTTTTTGTTTAATCTATATGGCATCCATTACTTGGATAACTTTTTCTCAATTGTTTTGTTGTTTTGTAGGAGAATGTACACCATTTGGTACGGAGGTCATCCAAGACATCCTCGAACAAATGATTTGTGACAATCAAAGTGGTCGGTAGGAAGATTGATGGGCTTTCATAATCTATTGAACGACCTAGAATTAGAATAGACGTTAGTTTGGTCGCTGACTTTTGGTGTCTATGGTTTATGAATCATGGCTGTAAGATCTGATGATGAGACCGGTTAGTGACACCATCCACGAGATTGTAGCAAGCGGCTAGGAGAGTGTGATTTCAAGATAACTGGCAGTTTCCTCTGTACACAAATTCACATATTTCAATAGTATAAATATATCTTACCATTAGTGTGCATATATTCTACCGTTGTAATATGTTGGCTACTTATCAAAGATAACAATAATAGCATCTATGGAGGTATGATCTGCAACTTTATCAGAGATAACAATAAGAGCATAGTAGCTAAGATTATTGATGAGAACCCAGTTGTAATATGTTGGCTACTTATCTGACATCTGTTCTCACAAGTCTCACTAGCTTGAAATTAAAGGATATCTATTTCCCCTAGATGATCATAATTCATTAGGAGTACCCATTGAAAATAGCCTATTAGCTCAATTGGTAGAGCGCTTGTTTGCACACAGAGATGTGAGTTCGAATCTCACATAGGCTAATACGGAGAGTGTGTTCATAAGTTTTCGATATATTGTGTTTTGGTAAAGCCAATTATGCATTTATATATTTCCAATAGTATAAATATATCTTACCATTAGTGTGCATCTATCCTACCGTTAGTGTCAAGTTATAGAGGAATTACTGGGTTTTCATTCTGATTCTACCAATATCATTGTTTTCTCCTACCAATAGTTTCCATCTATCCTACCATTCTGATCCTACCAATATCGTTGTTCTATCCTACCATTAGTTTTCATCTATCATACCATGTTTGTGCATCTATCCTACCAATATTGTTGTGCCTTCACACAGTTATTGCTTTTATCTTTGGAAATTCATGAATAGGAAATCCAACTAATGCAACTCTGGAGCTATATGCATATTGTGTTCATTAATGCTGCATATTAGTAACCAATATTCATTTTGAGTTCTCAAAGACAAGGAATGTTTTCTTTTCTCTGGTGATGAGATGCAAAGAATACAGGGGGAGGAGGCAAATGCAAGTAACCAATATAGAAGCATTCATAACTGCATTCTCCTCATAACGAAAGCTAATGGGAGGTCGTCAACAACAGTTGATCCCATTAGAATGTTTGATATTCCATCATCCAATAAAATACGGACTTGAACCGAGGCGGATGAAGCCGCACTAGCAGCAACAACAGCGTGATGTTTTGGTGCTTGTACATTGTGTTGTGTGTATGAAATACATGTGACTGATTGGGATGATAGATGATGTTTTGGTGCCTGTTCATAGCAGTGTGATGTTTTGTTATGGAAGTAAACTATTTAAATTGGTAGGAGAGAACAACGATATTGGTAGAATAGATGGAAACTAATGGTAGGAGAAAACAACGGTTTTGGTAGAATCAGAATGGAAACCCAGTAATTCCTGTATAACTTGACACTAATGGTAGGATAGATGCACATACACTGATGGTACGATATATTTATACTATTGGAAAAATGTAAATGCATAACTGACTTTATGAAAAAAATTTACTTCCCCATGAATCTCAGAAAAGCAAAAGGAGAAGGCAGGCTCCACAGGCAGAAACTGAAGTTATATGAACCAAAGATGCAAAAGCTATACATGGATATATCATGTGTGATGATGAATCTCAAGCTATGGTCCCTATCGAAGGAGGGAGGTAGGTGAGTTCAATGTCGTACAAGACCATGTCCACATCGAATTTGGAAACAATCTTATCCTTCAGTTGGTCGTACCCAATATTCTGTGCCACCACCATAGCTGCAGTACGTGCCTCTCCCTTGAACACCAAGCTCCCACTACCGGGAGCCCACCAACTGCCGCACACGACATTGATACATACCCTATCACCTGGGGTATGCCACATGAATAGAGGATCAGCCTGGGGGTAGTTCTGATATAGGAAAGAGGAACAACTACAAAGGAAAGGTACAAGATGACTTACCCATCGTTGCCACTGCCACCACCAAACTTTTTGCACTTTTCCTGGAATGGAAAGAAAGTTGAACACTATTGGCAGACCAGAACTGTACTATTGGTAGGATGACAACTGTATCGTTTCCTCGGATGCACGTGTGCCTTTTCCCCCGTCCTTTCCGCCTCTCTCCTGCTCTGCCTCCCTTTTTGCAGGGCATATTGGGGTGTTTGAGATCCTCCTCTAAAGCTTATATATGTTCTTGGGGAACACCCATCAATGCAATGATTGTATTTTCCCCTCATAAATGCTCCCCCCTTCCCTCCAATAAAGAACCCCGTTTTGGCGCCAAAATTACACTGACAACCCGCCAAAACACCAACGATCAATCCTTTCAAATTTCTCCAAAATTTTCAGGTATGGTAAGACATGTTAAGCCTATTGGTAGGATAACTATATGCTATTGGTAAGATAAATGTACTATATTGGTCAGACATATGCTCTCCCTCTTCCCCCAATGAAGAACCCTGTTTTGGCGCCAAAATGACACGGACATCCCGCCAAAACCGCTACGGACAATCCCCTCCATATTATCTCGAAAATTTCCATGTATGTTAGGACATGTTTGGCCTATTGGTACGATGAATGTTTTCTATTGGTAAGACGAATGTTTTCTATTGGTAAGCCAAACGTGTCCAGTTCCCGGAAATGAAGGTGATGTTTTGCCCCCACCTTTCCACTCGTCTCCTATGTTGGCTCCCTTTTTTGCAGAGCATTTAATAAGGATTGACACCCATCAATCAAGATTTTCTAAGGGTTGATTGACACCCTAAATTCAATCATTGAAATTTCCCCTTATAAATGCCCCCCCTATTTTCCTACTTTATTGGAGCCACACCCCATGTCCAGCACCTCCCCCTCCTGATTTCTCTTTTTTCAAAAGATGGAGCTACAGTGCTCAACTCCCCTTCACCTGCTACCTCCACTGCCGGTGGTATTTTTGCATTTGCAAAAATATACCACTTTCTACCCCTAGCCAATTTTTTAGGTACATGTCTAGTTTAGCAAAAAGGCCCATTTTTTGGTCTAATCACTACCCTTTCCTCCTTAAAATTTTAACTTAGTGTATTTCAACGCGCTTTAGAAAAAAATTTTAAAGTAAAATTTTAACATCGTCCAAGAAGTTAAACCGATGTTTCTGATTTCAATCACATCAATAATTTTTAAACTGGTGTTATAAATACTTTTAACATCATGCGTTTTTCTGACCGATATAAAACATCCGATGTCTATTAACACAATTCTAGTAGTGCATATAGAAAAAGGTCTCCAAGAACTCCACCCATCGAGCAAGGCGCCTACTGAACACTGTCTGACATTTGAGGTACTTCAAAGCTTCATGATCTAAATGAATCAATAACTTCTTAGGCCAAAGGTAGTGCTAGCATGTCTGTAAGCATCGAATCAGCGCGAACAACTCCTTGTCGTAGGTAGAATAGTTGAGCTCAGCGGGGCCCAACTTCTCGCTGAAATAGGCAATAGGGCGCCTATTCTGTAGAAGGACTTCGCCAATGCCAGTGCCAGAAGCATCACACTCAAGCTCTAACGGTTGTGCGAAGTCAGGTAGTTATAGCACTGGGCATGGGTGAGTCGATCCTTGAGAGCATCGAATTCTCTCTGATGTGAGTCTGTCCAGCAAAACATCACATATTTCTTCAATAGCTCATGTAGGGGGCGACAATGGTGCTGAAATCCTTGATGAAGCGTCGATAGAAGCCAGCAAGGCCTAAGAAAGAGCGGACATGGTTGGGAGTGTGCGGCTGGGACCACTCATGTATAGCTTGAACCTTCTCCTCATCTACTTTCAAACCAGATGCAGAAACAACAAATCCAAGAAAAATAGTATATTCGGAAGCAAAAGAACACTTTTTTAAACTGGCATATAATTTCTCTTTTCTAAGACAATCAAAAACCAATTTTAAGTGACTTAAATGATCATGCAGGTTCTTACTATAAATCAAGATATCGTCAAAATAAACAACGAAAAATTTCCCTATGTATCTTCTAAGCACATGGTTCATAAGCCTCATAAGTGGAAGGAGCATTAGTTAATCCAAAAGGCATTACTAACCATTTATATAAGCCATACTTAGTTTTAAAAGCCGTTTTCCATTCATCTCCCTGTTTCATCCTAATTTGATGATAGCCACTTCTAAGATCAATTTTACAAAAGACGTAAGCATCATATAATTCATCAAGCATATCATCTAAACGAGGAATAGGGTGACGATACTTAACCGTTACTTGGTTGATTGCCCTGCAATCAACACACATGCGCCAAGAGCCATCCTTTTTGGGGACCAAGATGATTGGAACGGCGCAGGGGCTGAGGCTTTCATGAACAAAGCCTTTGTCCATAAGCTCTGTGACTTGGCGTTGCAACTCCTTTGTTTCCTCAAGGCTAGCTCTGTAGGCGGCGTTGTTAGACAAGGCTGCGCCAGGGACGAAGTCAATTTGATGCTCAATCTCTTCAATGGGAGGCAAGCCTTATGGTAGCTCAGCTGGGAGCACATCGAGGTAATCCTGCAGAAGACCAGCAATAGGTGCAGGAATATGACTCAAATCCACAACATTAAGAAATACCTCTTTAATTACCAATAGGATATGAGGTCGATGAGTATTCCAAGTGATAGTTTGTTGCTGAGGCTGAGAGACCAGAGATCATCGTTCAACAGTGCCCTTAAGCGGAGTAGAAAGGGGAACTACTGAGGATCTGGCCGAAGCTAAAGAGGAGGGGGAAGGCGTGGGTGTTGTGGGAGCCGCGGGCGCGGGGGGAGGTGTGGTTGTAGGGGGTGGCTCACGGCTCACAACCTTCTTCTGGGCCTCCTTCTGAGCGTCCTGTTGTTATTGCTTGGGCACTTGTTCCTTCAAAACAACTTGAGGAGAAAGGGGTAGGAGAGTAACTTTCCTCCCATCAAAAGTGAAGGAATATATATATATATATATATATATTTGCATGACCATCATGTATAACCAAACGATCATATAACCAAGGACGACCAAGTAAAATATGACTACAATCCATCCTAACAACATCACATAAAATCTTATCATGATAGGAACCAATAGAAATAGAAACCAAGCATTGTTTAGTTACCATAATAGATCCATCATCAGTAATACCATTCAGTCCATAGTGAGTAGCTCTAGGGGTAGTAGTCAAGTGTAAGAAATCAACTACATTTTCATTGATGAGGTTGCAGCAACTCCGTCCATCGATGATGACGTTCAAGGTAGCCTCGCGAACCACACACTTGGTGTGGAAGATGTTCTCCCTTTGATCAGCTATGGGAGCTTCCTAAATGTGTAGTACCCAGCAATTGACAAGGCAGAGAGCGTCCCGAAAGACATTGGGGTCGATCTCCTCATCAGGGTCATGCACATGGTCCTCCTTCACTTCACTCAAAATTAGGAGTTCCTCGACAGTCTCCTCTTCATAGTAATGGTCTCCCAAATCATTGAGAAGGACCTTCCTTTTTCGAGGGCATTCGCGAGAGACATGTCCAGAACCACCACAAGTGAAGCATCGGATGTCTTCGGTGCATTCTTTGGATGGAACCACCACAAGTGAAGCATCGGATGTCTTCAGTGCGTTCTTTGGATGGTGCACTAACTCTTCTAGTTTCGACTTGAAAACCCTGTTTAGGTTAGTTGGGAACTCCCTTTTGCTACATAGAAGGGTTAGGAGAATATCTGGATTGACTAGAAGAAGTAAAGGGAACAAACCTGCGGCCTTGTGAAGATTGGTCGGTTCTAGCCCTTTGCTGTTGCTGTTGATCATCTAGAAAGCTGCGCTTTGTGAGTTAAAGTGTTAATATCTCTAATAGAATGAATAGACAAAGGATTTTTAATAGAAATATGAAGACCAGCAAGAAACTGAGTACATAAAGCACGTTCAGTAAGATAAATTTAGCCTGATGAGCGAGGCATTCAAGCTCGTCTCTGTATTCCATAGGAGAGCGAGATCCCTGGCGACATGAAGCCAAACGCATCCTCATCATCTCTGTGTACTCTTCTGGCACGTGTCTCTTCTTCATTAGATAGCGCAGTTGAGGCCAGGTTTCAACATGCTGCTTAAGTTGATGACGACGGATTCCACGAGTGCGAAACCACCAAGAGCGAGCCATACCTGTTAAGTGTAAAGTAACAACCTCCAACCTTTCTGTTTCATCATAGCGAAGATGCTCAAGTACATAATTAGTATGATCCTCCCAAACAAGATAAGCCTCAGGATCATTAGTACCATAAAAAGTTTCTAATTTAATCTTAACATCTCGTCATTGGATAGCCTGTGCATTATCAAATCTAGGACGACCAAAATTAGGATTAGGTAAATCATCAAAATTAGGATCTACCTCTTGGTAAGCATCCTCTAAATTGGGCATGTCGTTGAGATCAGCGTTGCTACGACTGTCATCCCAATTAGATCTGATGAACAAAGGATTGGCACGAGACTGTTATTGCTGTTGATGCCGACCTTGTTGCTGATGTCGAGGGAGTGCGTGTTCCCGTCTGTTGTCTTGATCGTTAAAGTTGGATAACGGATCATTATCATTCTCTCCTTCAAAAGGGTTAGGCGTAGCAGACTTAAGATTAAAATGTAATTAACCAGAAGGGAGTGGCTTACCTGATGGGGGTGTCTTATCTTCTAGAGGTGTAGAACCAGAAGACTCATTTCGTTTAGCCTCTTCGAGCTGTCATAGTACCTCGGTGATGGTGCGAGTAGTAATCTGGGCACTCTGTTGAATCATAGCGTCGTTAAAACGCTTGTTCCAACGTTCATCTCAGGTATCGAGGATACCCTTTAGTTTGTCCACTGAAAGCATTTGTCGCGGCCTCAATGATGAAATTCATATTGGCATCAGAAATGGTGCCAAGTGGGGGAGGGGAAGAGTTATGGTCGTCTTTGTCGTTAGACATGTTCCTACAATATCAAAAGAGCAACAAGTAAACGAAGCAAAGACCAGAAACCAAGTAATGCAAGCCCTTTTGATTCTAAGAGTGATAAGGTTTTAGAAATCAATTAGGCGAGAAACCTAGGCACAGTATTCAAACAATCTTCCCTGGACACAGAATTATGCAATATTGAAGATACCAAGTAAAGATCAAATTGCAATTAAATCAGCCACAACTCGGATAACAAGGATAGCAAGTATGAACGAGCGGCTAATGTGTAAGAAAGAAAGAATACAATGTGATGCACGAAAATTCAGCAAGATAGTAATAATAATAATGCAATCACAAGGGCAATCAAGTGCACACACTCCGTCAACTATTATCTGACGGTTGCAACACGGTTCAGAAAAAGAGGGGTGTGACCAAGGCTCCTGTGTCGGCACAGCACAAGGGCAATCAAGTGCACACACTCCGTCAACTATTATCTTTGAGGTGCTTGACACCAAATAGATCATCAATTGCAAGTAGCTAATAAAAAGAAATAACAAGATGCAAGAGTTACTAACTCAAACAAATAAAGTTATGCTATTCTTTTTCGTTCCTCTTTTTTTTTTTTGAAGCTCTCGACTTTTACTGTTTTTTTTATTAAGAACTGTCGCTATAAGCTACAGCAGGAACGGTGACAGAAAAGAAAACAAAAGAAAATAAAAAGAAACTAAGCTACGATGATCTAAAAGTAAGCAAAAATAAAGAAAATAAGGGAAATAGGCATCAAATCTGGAAAATTAGGGTTCTTTAGTGGTGCAAGTTCATAACCATACTTTAATCCAAGAATCACATTCATAGTCATGATATGTAGCAATCAAGGAATAAAAATCAAAACTTGCAACCAAAAACTCAATATCTTCCAAATTATAGATCCAACAAGAAAATAAACTCAAATAAAGTGCCAATTTTTAGGGTGAATAATAAAAATCTAAATTTTATGCAGCGGGAATGGTGAAAAACATGGCACGAAAATAATCACTCAAAATAAAGAATCAAGAGAGTAAAGAACTTGCATACACCTGAGAATCTGATACCACTTGATACGTTTGAAATTCCCGATCCTTTTTCCTGTGGGTGCAGGATCAAAAACCACGCCGTATATTTGCCTGATCTTGCAATGCTCTTTGATATCTCTTGATTTGAGAACAATTAAGACAAGTGTTTTGAATCTGATATGGCGATAGTTTACACTTGGATAAAATTCCAGCAAACAATAACTCAGAAATAGCAACGAAATCAAAGCAAGGGAACGAGAGAGCGAGAGCGCCGAGGCGTTCGGAGCCGCATGCTCGCAGAACCGGGCACGGGTGCGTGCAGGTGTGCGCGAGAACTGGAGCGCCAAGGCTCCAAGCGCCGAGGACTCCGAGAGGGTGCCGAGGTCCCGAGCGCGGGTTGCTTCCTTCCTTCTTGCGACGGATCTGTTGGATTTAGGGTTGTGTTTGTTTGGCTATGGCCGAGTGGGATTGTTTGGAGCTTGGGTTGAACCGATTGCAATAGCACATAAGATAACTTGAAGCTTTAGGATTGGGAATCGTAGAACCTTTTTAATCCTAAAAAGGGTTCCACAATATAATTCCAATCTAATTCAAGTTGAAGGGAATACAAAGGTTTAAATAGAAATTGCTTGTACCAATTCTATCTTGCAAAGATAGAGTTTTGGTAACTAAAGATAAATAAAATAATCTAAAGATATGTAATACTTTCCTAAGATAAATAATTCGTAATAAATATAAAACTTAGTGGACAAGAATTATATCTAGAAGAGATATAATTAAGAGGGAATTTGGTCTAATAGACCCTTTTTAAAAGTCACTGAGGTCGTTGTATCCTTTAGAAATTCAATTAGCCGTGCTGGCCTGTTTTGAAAATTAATTAGCCTCTTTAGACCATTACCTTTTCATTCTATCTGAGATGTGAAGCGGCCGAAACCCTCGACCATGGCGCCCCTTCAAATCTCTCATCTCTCTACTCTCCTCCTCGCCTCTGCTCTTCTCCTTCTCCTTTTCATCGTTCCCTTCAACAATTTCATACCTCTCCCTCACTCTTTTGATTGCCCTCAATGACCTGAGCGCACTAGCTCCTCCCGTGGAGATTTCGTCGTCTTTACACGCCCTTTTCGAGTCCCATTAGGGCAGAATCGGAGCTACGCCGCCCAGATCCATAGGATTCAGGGGCTCCTCGTTGCGGTCGACGCTTCCCTTTCACGTGTCGGGGACGACTGGAGCCGCTATCACCTCTCGCTCCTTATATGACCACTGATATGTCGCCAGACCTCCAACCGTCGGAGTTGTTCATTAAGGTCGGAGCAGAGCCATCGCCATCGGACCTGTTCATTCGCTACCTATGCTAGCCGCCTACTTCGATCGAGTTTTAGGATCAGTCGGACCTCCTGGAAATTTGTTGAGATTTTGAAGGTATGAACTATCAGTCTTGTGTGCTTGCTATCTGTTCGATGAAATGCCTCTGCGATTAAACGCTGCATTTTTCAGTTTGAGCACTCTTTTCCTTGTGATCTCAATTTCTTCTTTTAGTTCTAAATTGCCGGTGTCCCCTCTGCACTCAGAATGAAAAACATTTTGAGGCGATGCAGCCAACTATCTTGGCTTCAATGTTGTCATATTTGCAACCACATCAGTAAGTCGCTTTGCATTCCATTCTTTCATCCTAGGTCAAGCCATATGCTTATTAATTCAACCGTTCCATTCTTATTAATTTGATGTCTAGGAGTGCAAGCTTTTGGCAGAAATTTATCTATGAATAATATGTTAATATTCTGGTGTCATTTTGAAAACTTAAATTGCAAAATATCTTCAATCTTCAATCTATTTAATATTCCAGTCTAGCGTAGTAACAAGCAACTTAGTTTGGTTTGACTTGGAATTTCATAAATTATAGATGCGTGGCATTCAATTTTCACCACCATTGTGGCAAGTGGGCAATGACCACTCCAATTTTGTTAACTTGCTTATGATGAAATTTCAGAGAATTTTGATATTTTCTATTTTCATTAATTTGTCTGTTTACTCTTTATTGCTTGCTAACTAGATAATAACATGTTTTTAACTCCGCTTGTGTATTTGTACACAACCGGTCCCAAGCCCGAAAAAAAGGAGGAGGGGAGATATGTTATGCGATATTCATGTTATTAGATTCTTAAATATCATCACAAACGTGTCACTAATAAAAATGTCACCAATGAAGAATAATCAAATTTTATGCTCATATGTTATCAATTGTATAAAATGTTATTAATAGAAATGTCATCAACAAATAATGTCATCGCAAATAATTGAGATCAATGAAGTGTAATCACAAATGTCATCAATGAATAAAAGTCATCAATAAAAGATTTCATCAATGAAGTTTAATTACATTTTATGCTCTTGTATCATCAATTGTATAAAAAGGTCAAAATGTCATCACAATTAATTGCATCAATGAACTGTAATCACAACGTGTCATCGGTTGATAAAAAAATGGCATCAATGAAGTGCAATCATATTTTATGCTCATATGTTAATAATTGTATCAAAATCTTACCAATAAAAATGTCATCAACAAACAATGTCATGACAAATCATCGAGATTAATGAAGTGTAATCACAAATGCCATTAATGAATAAAAATGTAATAAACATGTCACTACAAGTGATTGCATCAGTGAACTGTAATCACAAACGTGTCATCAATGAATAAAAGTAGAATCGATGAAAATATATCGATGTACAATTGATTAAATTAAAAAAAAGTGGCATCAAACGATTTGATAAATAAAGTGGTATCAAATAATTACATTAGAAAAATGGCATCAAAACACTACTTTGAAAAAATTGCATCACGTTAAAGAAAAAAATGTCATCAAAACATTACTTTGAAAAAATATGGCATCATGGTAAAAAAATCATCAAAAAAAATTGACATAAAAAAGTGTCATCAGTAGTCAACAGTAAAAAAAAATGACATCAATGGTCAACGTGGCGACACAGTTAAAAAAATGTCATCAAGGTTTTAAAAAAGTGTCTTTAAAAAATTGTCACCAACCCATTTCATTAAAAAAATAGCATCAAAGTGAAAATAAAATATAATACTAAAAAGGCATCAAAAAGTTAAAAATGTCATCACAAAAAACATCATCACTAAAAAAAACCAAATGAGTTGGTCAACGTTGACTAGTCAATGGTCAACGTTGACCTGTCAATTGTCAACCGTTGACCGATCAGCGGTCAAACAGTTGACCATTGACCATTCCACTCTATTTGGATGGGGTCTACCAAAACTAATTAAATTAGTTTGGGGTCTAAGTACCCAATTAAACATTCAAAAAGGGCTATGTACCAAAATCACCCTATAATGAATTCCACATTATTTCTAAATTCAATAAATTAAATATATCTAAATAACATAGGGGAAATCAGCCCACACATCCAAGCTACTCGACATGGGCCTCAAGAGCACTCGGCATGGGCCAAGGCCCACTCGACATCCATTCTCTCACTCGACACGACCTAGGGCCGAGTGACCTTTTGTTGTGTCGAGCTATGTCTTGTCATGGTGAGTGTTGTCGAGTCTTCATGAGTTCCGTTTGTAGACGCAAGCATAATTCTTGTGCCGGTGGTCTAGTCTTGAGCAAAGTGATGTAGGGTGGCCTGAACCCTTGCTCCATAGTTCCTTGGTAACGAATGAGAAGTACCTTGGTTGCATCTTGAATCTTCTTGGCCCTTGCACGAGTGATAGGACCATCAAATGACACCTTCATGTTGTCCTCAATGTCACCAGGAGTCATCGACATTTGCACTGCATCAAGTAGTCACCCAACTTCTAGGGTCAGGGTGGGCCCGACGATAGCCATGTAAGATAATGCGATAAAGATACAATTTTTAATGCGATTTCATCTTCTATCCCTGATTTACATTATTCTTTTGTGACAGTCGAAGGTGATCCTTATTTGTTTTATTGAAGCGAAAGTGATCTTAATACAAACTTGGATTAATTATGTGAAAAGGGTTAGTAACAATTAGGGTTTATACGAAAGCTTCTATCTTCCTATTTGTTAATAACGAACGTTATTTGATGAAAATGCATGATCTATTATACCTTTACCATGATTCTTATATGGTTATCGTTGTGGCGTTGAAACACTGATTCTAGGAGCTTTTAGTTTATTAAATTCGAATCCCCAATTTCGTGTTTACTTTCGTTGTTTTTATTTCGCAAAAGTTACGTTTTTACACTGCACTGATGCACTCAACATCGACAAGACTAGTCGGCATCGAGTACTGTAGTCGACGTTGAGTACTTTTTACTCGACGTAGGCTTTGTTTCATCTTCCGTGGTGCAGTTGCAAGTCTACTCAACTACTGGTGGTCGATATCGAGTACCTTTACCTAATATCGAGTACTTCCCTGGTCGACTTCGAGGAGTGATTTGGAACGAGAAAAGCGAGCGCTGACAGGTTTCCTCGTGGATACGATCCTGAATACCCTACCACTACAGCGGGAGGTTTTCTTGTATTTTATTTGCTGAGACGGGGAGTTGGTTTTCTTTCATATAGTTTTATATTTGCATACTTGATTTCCATCCGCAGCATTTTCTATTCAATCTGAGTAAGCTCCGAAGAAACTTACCTGGCTATACAGAGAAGCATAATAGTAGATCCGGCACACATATGAACTCACATTCATAGAGTATCACCTAGATGCATATCGGAAATATAATGAGTCTACCGCTAAGGCTACTCTAAGGATACATATCACACACATCATAATCAGATAGGTAAACAACTTGCATCAACCATACTTTCCATTGTCCATGATCAACCATTGAACATCTTATACCGTATTCCACATAACTTGCCCACTCATCAACTTACGACAATGCCCATATTATACTTACCCAAATCTGCATGCTTATAAGATCATAATCATATATAACATCTCATCATGTATAATATTCTGCAAGACTATACTCATCCTATATCATACTACTACGAAATCATGCCATTAGTCATTCACACATGATATTATTCACACATACATGTCGTTAGTCAAACAATCATAACATCATGCTAGTTAGTCACTGATCAAGTCTATTTTCCAAGTTAGTCTCGAAACCCATTTCAAAATTCGAATTAAATAGTTAGGACTTCCGACCTTTGAAACACTCGTCCAGTTCATTTTCCAAAACCCAAGTTTAAGTCATCAAGTCAGTCATTTAAATCTCCAAAACGTCAAATCCAGTTTTTGAAATCGTTTGGCAAGAATCCCCGAGTTAATAACTTAAAACTCACGGCCAGGGGGTGTTTTGCCATGGTAAAAATGATTTTTGGCACCGCGAGACACTCCCAGCGAGTACCCCGCGAGAGTAGTTTTCGCGGTCGCAAAGCCGGGGAGCCCCAAGGGCCTCCCTTGAGATCCCACTCACGGCGGTGATAGGGGCAAATCGATCGCCGTGGCGAGATAGAACCCCATGCCCTGTTCTAACTCGCGGTCACGAGTTCTTACTTGCGACGGCGAGTCCGGCCTTGAGAGCTACTGATTTGAGCTCGGTTTGGCCTCATTTGTTGTTTTTAGCCTTCGTAACTCTCACCCAATATTTCCCCATAATCAATACTCATGTTAGTACACACATAACACAAGAAAATTGAGAGAAATAAGGATCTCACCCAAGTTTCTTTATTTTCCTTCAGTTTTCTTGTGAAGCTTCGTTCAGGCTCCGATTGGGCCATTTCTTGTGAAAGGGTGCCAAGGATTATTAGAAGGTATTAAAGGTGTGACCTTTGAGTTAGTAGGAGGTGAACAGAGGGGAAAACGAGCTCTTAACACTCCTTAAAGTCAAAAACGGTGAGATGGTCTTCTATGTGCTTCAATGGCTTCTTGGAAGTTCCTCCGTGTTGCTGGGCTCCTTCTTCCACTTAGAGAGCATCAAGGGGAGGCTGAGGAAGCCATGGTTGGCTGTTCGAAGAAGAATGGAGAGAATGGAGGTGGTTTGGTGGTGTTTGGCTCTTGGTGGACCAAGGATGAAGAAAGGAGGAAAGAGGTGACGGTGGTAGTGGATGGGTAGTCGTAGGTGGCTGGTGGTGGGGTGGCTGCTAAAGGCAAGGGAGGGAGGAGTCCCTAGCCTCTCATGGCACAACAAGGTAGGAAGAGAGATGAGACTATGTTTAGGGTTTTCTTGGATTTTCTCCAAGACTTTGGATAAGATTTGTGTCTAGGGTTGTTTGAATGAGGAGAGAGTGAGTCAAAGCTTGATCTCCCAAGAAGATAAAGGCTGATTTGGGTAGAAGAGATGGGATAGTGATGGATTGCCTCATTCCTAAAGAGGAGTATGCAAGAGCTGAAGAGAGAACACGAGGTTTGTAGGTGTTTCTCCATTTTTGGCAAGGAATCTTTGACTTAAACTAAAATGGTTCACATGTCTCCACTTATTGGACTAGGGTTTTCGGTTTTTTCTTGGGAGAGTGAGGGCGAGAGTCTGCATTCCAATATTGCGAGTTCGAATCTCGAGGTTAGTTCCCGATGTTAGTTTTCCCATGTTAGTTTCTCAATTCCCGCTCTCTCGGTCAATTAGATTTTTTTTAAAATCCAAGAAAGGATGTCTCCATGTCAAGTTAGTTTCCAGAATTTTATTTTAGGTCGGAAATCCGTTCCATGAGTTTTAAATCCAATTTGTTAGGTTGAGGATGAGTTTTCTGGGATTATCCACTTTAAATTCACTTTTAATTTCTTTTTTCCGAAAATAAGGATTTAAAAATCTGAGCCTTTACATCAACTTGCTGGTGAGACTGTTAGTCGGGTTATCCATCAAGTTCTGAAGGCCATTGTAGGAAGAAAGCGTGGTTTTCATGGGCTAGCTAGAGACATGATACGTCCAATTGACCCTTAATTTACCATGGTCCATGGAAGCTGATAGATGACAAATACATACACTTTAAGGTATAACTATATTTGAAGTTCATATATATATATATATATATATATATATATATATATATATAGCACGAATAAGGTTGCACTTTTCAAGTCTCACATGTTGCAATTCTATTTTCTAGGGGGTCATTGGGTGCATTGATGGAACACACATCAATGCATATGTTCCGATGGCCAACCAACTACCATTTAGAGGTCGAAAGGGCTATTGTTCATTCAATGTCATGTATGTTTGTGATTTCGACATGCGGTTTACCTTCGTATCAGTTGGTTGGGAGGGCAGTGCTCATGATGCTCGGGTGTTAGATCATGCTCTACGTACTCCAGCCCTTCATTTCCCCAAGCTACCACCAAGTATTGTATAAGTCAATTGATTCAGATGTGGTGAATTTCAAGTTTATATCTTGTACTTGTTAATAATACAAGTTCAATCCATTGAGTGTTGTAGGCAAATATTATATGGTGGACAAGGGATATCCAGATAGAGAAGGGTACATGGTCCCATATTCCAATTGTAAGTACTGTATCACCCATCACAGTTTGAGAGACTTGCACCAAAGAACATGACGGAGGCATTTAACTGTATCCATTCATCCCTTCGAAGTTGCACTGAGCGTTGTTTTGGAGTGTTGAAGAAGAGATGGAAGATCACAATGGAATGCTTTCATCTCCATAATTACATCATCAAATACTCTGATCATGACAAGTACTTGGAACGGATGGAACAACGACCATAATCCTATTATGCGAGAGCTAGGTCGGTGTTAGAAGGAGAAGTGAATATGTGAGCCCTGAGGGGATGAAGGCACTTCGAGATGCCATCGCAATAAGAATATGGAATAAGCGCCATGGAATATGACCGAGGGGTGAACGAGATTTTTACTTTTGTTTGGAGATGGTCGATCACCCTCATTTTGTGTAGATGATCAACGTTTTTTTATCATTAGGAATTCTCTATTGTCATGTTGCGTCTTTTGTATATAGTATAGTATTATAAGCTTGGAAGGAAAAACAACTTTAATGTAAATGTTCTTAAACTAATGTTGTTGTGTGAAGTTAATTATGTTTTGAAACTACTGTTTTGACACTAATGTTTCTGTCATGGGTAGTCCGGCCTTGTGTGTTTGTAAATGTAGAAGTGCATTTCTGAATGAAGAATTCGCATTCAATCCACATGTAACCTTCCTCTATTAATTTTGAGCTATCATAGAAATTAAATGCAAATATGAATTTTCAGTGAGAAATTTGCATCAATCCACGCATAACCTTCCTCCTTTACTTTTGTTGTCATAAAAATTGAATGCAAATATTATTTTTTCAGAAACATTAACAACAACACACTCTTAACTTTCCTCCTTTACTTTTTCTATCATAGAAATTGAAGGACATCCTGAAAACATTCTTATAATTAGATTTTTTAGAATCTGTGAATGATTTTTTATTTCTGGCCTATTTACTTTTTTAAAATCTCTCAATTTTCTCCTTTATATAAATCTGATTCTATAAATATGATTTTTATTCTTGCAATAACAAAGATGCTTGCAACTGAGATTCATTTCAAGAATGTTTCTGAAAGATGATGTTGAGTGAAAAATTCTGAAACCATAATAGTTGTCATTTAGACAATGGATAAGAATATAAGGTCACATCAAATAAACTAGCTTTGCTATGAAGATGTTGAGGAATTACAGGCAATAGATTAGAATATAAGGTCACATCTAAGAAACCAGATTTGCATAATACATTGGAGAGAAGAAGGTAATAGGCATACCGCCCAAAGGTCAACATTAAAGGCATTCAAGACAACTTATCATCATATCTCTAAATTATTGGCTACGAAAATATGTAAAAAAAAAAGATATCATATACTCATTCAATGATTTGTTCACATGGGAAGCTTATGATCAACTCCATTCAAGTTTGAGATAAAAGCTAATAAGTGAACCAAAATTTATCTCTATGCCAAAGCTAATAAGTGAACCAAAACTAGCCGGCATCATGATCCCCTAGCCATCAAGACCCAGAAAACCCACTGCTGAATGAGCCTACGTGGATGGTTGTTTAAAAACCCACAAAGAAGATAAATACTTGGAGGATTTTGTAAATATCTACTAGTTTGAGCCTTCCAATCAGTATAGCAATTGAACTAGGTTTCAATTGGGTAATTTCCAAACAAGAACTCCTATCTTCAAACTTGGGTTTCATGTCAGGCAGAAGGTGTTTGTATGATCCTATTTGTTTAGAATCCAGTGAGAAAGATTGTAGTCAGTGAGAAAGCCATTGCCAATCTGATTTTTCAAAATCATTAGCAACAACAACTCAGGCATTAATCGTAATTTAGAAACTAATGCATCTAGAAATGAGATACATAACATGGAAAATGAGAGTCACCTACCTAGTGATGTTAACTCAGAAAATTCTTGAACTAATGCAGCCTGAAATGAGATACCAAATAGGGAAAATGAGTCATTTGCAATAGCGCACTCATTTACAAGTTCCTCCCTCTTTATAATCTGATTTGAAAATCAGAATCTTGAGAGTCACCTAATCAACATCACACTCATTTGCATGTTCCTCCCTCATTTATCATAGGGAAAATGAGAGTCGCCTCCCTCTTGAAAGTCCATTATAATATGCCCCTTTACAAGCATTAATTTCAGCTGCACCACACACCCTTTTACTGTCAATCTATTGATCTAATTTGTGCCTCATCTCCTATTACTTCCACAAGACATTAAAGTGTAATCCAACACACAAGATGTAACAAACCAAATATAAATATTCGGGTTACATTTCGAAGGTTGGATACCTTCTTTCGGATCTTGCAATCCATGTAAGGGTCGAGGTTTCAAACCCCAAAATTAGTCTTTGAAAGAGGGAATTTCGTACCCCGAATATGCGAAGGGCAGTTGGGTACCCAGAACTTGTCCTATTTGACTAAGTCACTCAAAACCATTTGAAATCTAAAACGAAATAAGCGGTAATCAGAGTACAACTTGCCACGGCGTGACCGGGTCAAAACCGAGTATAAAATAAGTATATAAAACATCCAAATATATGAAGTCTGGTGGAAGTCAGTCTCTCGGTCGACAATCATCCCAAAAAGATAACCCAGTCATAGAAGTATCGAGCAATCAAGCATCAATATGCAATCTTACCTTAAAAAATAATGTAGGGAATGAGATCAAACTGAGGCTCACACACGGGACTCGGTCCCACTGCGATCACATCATACACGCTAAACCTAAATAAAGATGGTTCTAATGCAATACAAAATTTAAACATACAAGTCATGCTTATTAGGATATATAATATGCAGGAAGCGATTAGATGGATCCACACAGAATGTCAAGTGGCATATCCCTATATTTCTAACTATACCCTAACTGGGGTTAAGTGTCCTTACCAATAATAGGGTAGGAGGCTTGGCAGGCGCCGAACCATAAGTGTATAAATTCTAAATATCCGTATCACCGCCGAGGTAGGACGCTCGGCAGCTGCCGAACCTTAAATGCCTAAATAATGCTCATGCTTTCTTTTGACTCTATAAAGACAACCCAATGGTGCTGGGATGTCATATGACCCTAGAAAAGACTCTAAGACTCACAGATAATGGTCATTCTCTTTTCAAACGCATAAAGAAGACAAATGCTCATTCATAGCGAAATTCCTAAGTAGGATAATGCATGAATCATGCTCTTATGCATATGCAACACCTAGTATATCATGTGACTATATGCATGTGAGAATCAATCTGAGTAAGCTCCACAAGGGAACTTACCTGCAAAGCTGAACAGCAAAGCCAATAATAGGTAGTAGAAGTCCAAGAAAGTCAATAAGCGCCTAATATATGTAGATAATAATATAAGTTAAATAGTCCCACTAACTAACCACAAAGAGAACACATACTCAAAAGTATTTTCAAAATCATTCGATAAGTCAAAACATTTCAAACCACTCGAAAGACAAGAAAATGTCCAAGAGTCGAGATATCGAAGGGTTAACCATTTCATATCAATTCTCATAATTCCTCATCATTCATACATCCAATCTCAGTCTCAATGTAATCCAATCGTATTATAGTACGCCGGTTCAGACCCAAAACCAAGCAAAGATCCAAGAAATCAAGGGAGCCGACCTCGACCAAGGCTGCTGGGGCTAGTTTCACCACAGCGAAATGGCCGCTCAACGCAACGAAACTCATTCCCAGGGCTCCCGCAAAAGGGTCACTCGCAGCCACAAAATGTAGCCTTCTTCCTCTCTGGGTTATGTTCTAACTCGTCGCGGTGAGATTCGAACATTTTGGCTTGTTTTTGCCTTGAATCAATCTCGTTCTTTCCTAAATTAAACCTAGATACACTACTATCTATCCCGACCATAACCGACACACAAAGATACCAACGAGGACCAGAGGGGGAGAGCGGAAGAGGGATTACCCAAGGGTCTTTGAGAAATCTTCACAAGCTTCAATGGTGGTCCTCCGAGCTCCAAATCGACGAGAAAAGTGAAAGGTCGGGCCTAGGGAAGATAGGAGATGAGTAAAAGTCCTCTTTTATGAAGATTTGAGACCAAAATGAATGAAAACAAGAGCAACTAACTTACCTTCGGAAAACAGGGGAAAGAGGGAAGAAGAGGCTCGATCATCCACTTCCATGGGTTAGATCTACTTCCTTTCAACCTTGGATGGTAGAAAACTTAGTAAAGGTTCACCTTTATGAGGTTTTGGAAAGAAAGACAGCAAGGAGAGGGAGAACAAGGGGGATTACCACGAGCGGTGACGAACACCTGGGATCCTTCTTGCGGCGACGAAATTCCTTTTGCAGCTTTTGTTCTCTCGGATTTGGCGTCGGTGGTGGCTTCTCTCCACTAGATCTTCAAAGGGGAAAAGATGGGAGGTATATTGGTGGCATACATGTAAAGGCTCGAAAATTTTAAATCCTAATTTCTCAAAAAAAGAAAATCAAAATGAATTTAAAAGCGGAATTGAGCGGAAAAAACTCTTTAGCTCGGACTTTGAACTCGAAAAGCGGATTTCTGAACTGACTAAAAATTTTAGAATTTATATGGCAACCTCGATCCTCAATTAACGGATTTCAAAATTCTAATTTCGTGAAGAGAGAGCGGGAATCGGGAAGCTAACGTCGGGAACTAATTTCGCGGTGCCCTCGGGATTCAAGCTTTTGCAACATCGGAACCAAGATTCCCACTCCCACTCTCCTAGCCCTAGCCGAGTTTTCCCACACCAAACCCTAACCCCAAATGATCACATGAGATTTGAATTTGAATGGGTTAAAGATGCTTGCCCTATTTGGGTGAGACACCCACAAACATCTTTCCTTCCTCTGATCCTCTCCTTCCTTGCATGTCTTTCTTTTCGAAAGAGACAACTCTCCTTCTTATCCTTTTACACCATCAAATCAAGTAATCAACCCATCCCAAGGGAAAAACCTGATTTTGGCTTGCTTCTCCCATAAGACACAAGGATTCACTCATTCAATGTTATCCAACGCGTACTTGAAGAGAGAAACCCCCAAGGAAACCTATAAACCCTCAAACCCTCAAACACTCTCATTCTCTCCTTCTCTTCCCTTGTGCTGCCACCCACAACCACTACCCTCCACCACCATAGCTGCCCCTCCTGTCCCCCAAACACCCCATCAACCACCAAGGAGAACCCCTCCTCCTCCCCTTCTCTCTCTCTCTCTCGACTTTCCTCTAAAGCACCACCACACCACCTCCTTTCTCCTCCACCTCAGGATCCAAGGAGTCCAGCAGCTACAACAACCTTCTAAGGAGCCAAAAGAGGTGTTTTGGAGCCACTCAACATCCCAGAAGTCAAGGATCGAAGCCCCAGATTTCTTTTGGTCGGTTTTGGGTTTGGAAAGGGTAAGCTAGATCATTTCTTTTCCATTCACTTCCAAACCCTTCAAGTTTCCTCTTTTACTCTCAAACTAACTCGCTCTCCATACCCAACAAGCGGATCCAGGAGATTCGGCCTCAAATTGCATCAAGAGTCACCCGAGAGAAGAAAAAGTGAAGCCAGGAAGAGCTGGGTGAGTTTTTTCTCATTATGTACTAACCTATGCTTGGAAGCTCTAAGAAAATTTGGAAAAAAGGGGTGAGGCTAGCAACACCAAAAGAGGCCACAAACAGAGCTTAAATCAAGGATTTAGCTCCGTTGTCGCCGCCGCGAGAAGGAACTCGCGACCGCGAGGAAGAACACCTTGTCTAGGGTTATTGCTCGCGGCCGCGAAGGAGGTGACTCGCGGCGGCGAGGTGGTGTTTCGGGATGCCCTAGGAGGGGACCCTCAAACTCGCGGCCGTGATCGAGCTTCGCAACGGTGAGAGGCTTGCGGCCGTGATGACCTATGTAGTGCCGGGTCTCATGGGCACGAGAGGCTCTCTCGCGGCCGTGACAAGCTTTCTATCCGATGGTTTTGACTTCGTTTCTTAACATTTTCGACAATTGTTTTCAAAACTCATTTTCAACGCTTTTGGGGGATTTCAAGGACCGAGTTAATGGTTGGATTTGGAGTCTTGGGAAATGAATTTCATAAGCGTTTAAGGTCGAGTGTTCTAATCGGTAACTTGGTTTTCAAATGGTTTTCAGGATTGACTCGGGAATTATGTGATCGATGACTAACTAGCATGTTGATGTGAATGATTGCCTAATATCATGATCGATGTGGACTAATGGCATCATTGAATTACTAATAGCATGATGAAATGTTAAGGTTATGTATCATTGACTTATGCGTTATGAGATATGATGAATATGATGAACTTGAGATATGTGACTTTGTAGATATATTGTTGCGAGTATATGAATGTAGCTGAATGGAATGATGCGGTCTCATTGAATGTGGCAACATGATGAGTGGTTGAACTTGACGAGATGATAATTATGATGTGGTTATTCTTATTGAATGATTTATGTTTATGTGATTGAATGGTTAAATGTTGACTCATATGGATGTTCTGATATGAAATTAGGTGATATTATCTTATTGCTCATGCTACTTGCTGGGATCATACTTTTGCTGTTCTGCTAGCCAGGTAACTCTCTTTGGAGCTTACTCAGATTGATGGAGAAAACACCCTACTTTATGTGCAGGATATACTAGGTTATTGTATTCATGATCGGCATGCCATGTAGTATCATGCTAGGTTGCATTGACCATTGAGCATTCTATATCTGTATGCGTGTGTAAATAGAACGACCGTTATCTATGACGTAATTAGAGTCTTTGCTAGGGTCATAGGACGACCCAGTCTCTCCGGGTCTCGTCTTGAGTCATTCGAGTCATGGCAACGATGTTATCACCACACATTATTTATTATCCGCATTACTCTTATTTGTCTCTTGTAAGACCACATTCATGATTGATTGATAAGCATGCAATATGGGGTCGGGTACCAATACAGACCATATCCCATCAATGGAAGGGAATGCGTTCACGAGCTGGCCAGTCTCCGCCTTATCGGGAAGGGGGGCGGTGGTTAGGAAGCGGGACATACCACTTGGTATTCTGTGTTAAGGCCTTCATTATTACTCTTATGCACTTGAAATTAGGGGCATGCTAGTGCGTTAATATTACCCCTTACATCCTAGAAGCATGATTATTAGGTATAACGTGTGTGTGTACTTAGGGTGGGGAAAGAGGAAGTGGGCATCATCTGACCCCGCCCTCTATTAACATTTTTAGGTATCTATTATGTTCGTTCTATCGGTGCTACTTGCCTATTTGCACAGGTCCTTTTGCATGACGGAGAGTGAGAGCTCGAGTTCCTGACTTCACTAGACTCACAACTTTTTTTGGACTTATGTTTTAGACTCCTTTTTGACCCGGCTCTATCGTGACATCCTTGTATTTACACTATACTTCCTCTATTTGCAGGACTATCGGTTTTCCACGCTTATACTTACGAGATGTACATAGGACTTCCCCGGGGATTCCAACAATCCCTTCGACTTTGGGTATGAAATCCCACTTTGAAAACGCTAATTTAGAATTTCAAACCTTTAACTTGTACTCGGGGTGCAACATCCCAACGGAGGGTTTCATCCCTCGAAACGTAACCCGAAAATCATAATCCCGTGCGATTACAATTCAAGCTCGAAAACAACAAAAAAAAACAAGAGATTTGGGTGGTGTTTGAGGATTGACAATGGAGGAAAGAAGGAGAGGGTGAGGGTTTCTCTTTTGGATTTAAAATGAAGGAGAGATAGTAGGGTTTAGGGTTTGTGTTTGTGTTTGGTGGCTAAGATTTTCATGTGGATTTTTAGGGTTTTGGGGATTGGTGTCTCATATAAATAAGGGAGCTTGGATGGGTTTAATGACGGTTTATGGGAAAGAAGACAAATAGAGGAGGAGAGAGTGGGAGGGAGGCAAGGAGGGAGGGGGAGAAAGAGAGAGAGAGAGAGAGAGAGAGAGAGAGAGAGAGAGAGAGAGAGAGAGAGATGATCTTGCTAGGTCCAACTTCAAATCTCGATAATCTAAACCCGAATCCCGACTCTCAAAAAATCCAAATCGAATTTCAAATCACTTCAATACGACCAACTAGACTCCAAGTTTTCAAATCCGAAGCTCGAAAGCGGAAATAAGATCCATCAAATCTCAAATTCAAAAGGATGCCGAAATCATTTAAAAAACGTTTAAAATCTCAAATCCGAGGCCCGAAGCTCGATAGCAAGTTGCTCGAGGATGGATTTTCGAAAACTTTCAAAATCGAGCAATTATATAATTAAATAAATTTTGGTCTTTACACAAGAGTATCCTTCAATTCAATAAGAAAACTAAGATATGCTTCCCTTTCACTTTAAAATAAAGCTCAAATCTTATAAAAGAGCTATCTGTCAACTAATTAAGATTCTGATTTGAAAACCAAAACGATAATTGCTTGCGGCCGTGATGACCTATGTAGTGCTGGGTCTCATGGGCACGAGAGGCTCTCTCGCGGCCGTGACAAGCTTTCTATCCGATGGTTTTGACTTCGTTTCTTAACATTTTCGACAATCGTTTTCAAAACTCATTTTCAACGCTTTTGGGGGATTTCAAGGACCGAGTTAATGGTTGGATTTGGAGTCTTGGGAAATGAATTTCATAAGCGTTTAAGGTCGAGTGTTCTAATCGGTAACTTGGTTTTCAAATGGTTTTCAGGATTGACTCGGGAATTATGTGATCGATGACTAACTAGCATGTTGATGTGAATGATTGCCTAATATCATGATCGATGTGGACTAATGGCATCATTGAATTACTAATAGCATGATGAAATGTTAAGGTTATGTATCATTGACTTATGCGTTATGAGATATGATGAATATGATGAACTTGAGATATATTGTTGCGAGTATATGAATGTAGCTGAATGGAATGATGTGGTCTCATTGAATATGGCAACATGATGAGTGGTTGAACTTGACGAGATGATAATTATGATGTGGTTATTCTTATTGAATGATTTATGTTTATGTGATTGAATGGTTAAATGTTGACTCATATGGATGTTCTGATATGAAATTAGGTGATATTATCTTATTGCTCATGCTACTTGCTGGGATCATACTTTTGCTGTTCTGCTAGCCAGGTAACTCTCTTTGGAGCTTACTCAGATTGATGGAGAAAACACCCTACTTTATGTGCAGGATATACTAGGTTATTGTATTCATGATCGGCATGCCATGTAGTATCATGCTAGGTTGCATTGACCATTGAGCATTCTATATCTGTATGCGTGTGTAAATAGAACGACCGTTATCTATGACGTAATTAGAGTCTTTGCTAGGGTCATAGGACGGCCCAGTCTCTCCGGGTCTCGTCTTGAGTCATTCGAGTCATGGCAACGATGTTATCACCACACATTATTTATTATCCGCATTACTCTTATTTGTCTCTTGTAAGACCACATTCATGATTGATTGATAAGCATGCAATATGGGGTCGGGTACCAATACAGACCATATCCCATCAATGGAAGGGAATGCGTTCACGAGCTGGCCAGTCTCCGCCTTATCGGGAAGGGGGGCGGTGGTTAGGAAGCGGGACATACCACTTGGTATTCTGTGTTAAGGCCTTCATTATTACTCTTATGCACTTGAAATTAGGGGCATGCTAGTGCGTTAATATTACCCCTTACATCCTAGAAGCATGATTATTAGGTATAACGTGTGTGTGTACTTAGGGTGGGGAAAGAGGAAGTGGGCATCATCTGACCCCGCCCACTATTAACATTTTTAGGTATCTATTATGTTCGTTCTATCGGTGCTACTTGCCTATTTGCACAGGTCCTTTTGCATGACGGAGAGTGAGAGCTCGAGTTCCTGACTTCACTAGACTCATGACTTTTTTTGGACTTATGTTTTAGACTCCTTTTTGACCCGGCTCTATCGTGACATCCTTGTCTGAACTGGTAAATATATATAGATGGTGGCAAAAGCCAAATAGTAACAAAAGGTAAGACCATACGAAAAATCTTACGTAAAAAGACACCACTACCACACAACCTAGCCCACAACTACGGCAAGAGAAACCACAAAAAATTAACCCACAAATTCGAACTCATATGCATCGCCACTCAAGCTTTCAATCACACATGTCAACCATATTGGTCAACACCACAGCAAACCGGATACCACAATGTAATACCACTCTTAAAAGCTCGTAGAAAAACAAACCCAGTAAAAGCCTACCCCACAAAAAGCTATTCTAAAAGAAACAAAGGGAGCACCTAAATCAGCTTTTAGAAAAGCAAGGGTAGGCCCCACACGGGATGTAACCCATGGCCAACACTACACGCCAACTGCTTCCAGCATTTGAAGACCCACTCGCCTAGACGAAAATGCACACCGGACGGAAGCCACACGCCACCACCAACCAACGTCCCCGGCCACGCAGCGCATTCAGCACAGCTCCTAGTGATAGTGCGAACCCAGAACGACGAAGAACAGTGGCCATCAAGCAACCGCCGAGCACCAACATTAGTCCACCAAGCTTTCCAACCAAACTCACCCCTTCACGCCGGAGCACACTCACGAAAGATAGGCGACGGGAAGCGACTCGAAAGGACCCGGAGGAGCCCTGAACAGCAGCTCCCACCCCACAGGTCCACCCACCCGAGCCCACAGCCCCACCACATTCAACACGAATGAACCGAAGGAAGGAATCACCCTCTCTCTTAGATCCCAACAGAAAAACCCCACGACGACCCTACAAAACCACTAGGATGAAGCCACCGGCAGATGACGACCGCGATCCGACCAAACCAGGGGGAACCCACATGCTTCACGAGTCCCTTCTCCACTGATTCCCGTCCCCGGACCATCCACAACGCCACCACCCGCCAGGCCGACCATCCGAGGAGCCGAAAGGTAACCGCGAGCCCAACAATCAGGATCTAAGAGAGAAAGAGAAGGAGAGTTGAGGAGAAAGAACACAACTGGCCAAGGCGAGACAAGACCAGATCCACCACGCACTGTTGAACTAGCGGGAGACCAGTGAGAAGGCCGGATCCGACCCAGCCCCACCAGACGCCACCACTGAGCACACGAACCACCAACAGTTCCGAATGCACTCACCAACGTAACACACTGAAACATTGACCAGACTCTTCAAATTTCTCAACGAATACATTAAACAACTCATAAACACCCCCCAAAAGATTGAATTTGTGGACAAATCCAAATTGATTTGAAGAGCCGTGGGAGTGAAAGGGGAAAGGCCAAAACGAGAAGAGAAAACCCAAGAGAAGAGAACTCTCCAAAGAGAGTTTCTCTCTCAAGTTTCTCACTCTAACACCCTTCCTTGTTTTGTACTTTTGTTCGTGACATCCTTGTATTTACACTATACTTCCTCTATTTGCAGGACTATCGGTTTTCCACGCTTATACTTACGAGATGTACATAGGACTTCCCCGGGGATTCCAACAATCCCTTCGACTTTGGGTATGAAATCCCACTTTGAAAACGCTAATTTAGAATTTCAAACCTTTAACTTGTACTCGGGGTGCAACATCCCAACGGAGGGTTTCATCCCTCGAAACGTAACCCGAAAATCATAATCCCGTGCGATTACAATTCAAGCTCGAAAACAACAAAAAAAAACAAGAGATTTGGGTGGTGTTTGAGGATTGACAATGGAGGAAAGAAGGAGAGGATGAGGGTTTCTCTTTTGGATTTAAAATGAAGGAGAGATAGTAGGGTTTAGGGTTTGTGTTTGTGTTTGGTGGCTAAGATTTTCATGTGGATTTTTAGGGTTTTGGGGATTGGTGTCTCATATAAATAAGGGAGCTTGGATGGGTTTAATGACGGTTTATGGGAAAGAAGACAAATAGAGGAGGAGAGAGTGGGAGGGAGGCAAGGAGGGAGGGGGAGAAAGAGAGAGAGAGAGAGAGAGAGATGATCTTGCTAGGTCCAACTTCAAATCTCGATAATCTAAACCCGAATCCCGACTCTCAAAAAATCCAAATCGAATTTCAAATCACTTCAATACGACCAACTAGACTCCAAGTTTTCAAATCCGAAGCTCGAAAGCGGAAATAAGATCCATCAAATCTCAAATTCAAAAGGATGCCGAAATCATTTAAAAAACGTTCAAAATCTCAAATCCGAGGCCCGAAGCTCGATAGCAAGTTGCTCGAGGATGGATTTTCGAAAACTTTCAAAATCGAGCAATTATATAATTAAATAAATTTTGGTCTTTACACAAGAGTATCCTTCAATTCAATAAGAAAACTAAGATATGCTTCCCTTTCACTTTAAAATAAAGCTCAAATCTTATAAAAGAGCTATCTGTCAACTAATTAAGATTCTGATTTGAAAACCAAAACGATAATTGCTTGTGATAATGGCAAACTACATAGCATGAAAGGTCATACACAAGCTACATATACACACCACCTACGACTAGACAAAAGAGGCACTATGACCTTACATATCATAGGGTACGAGGACGAACAAAGCACTAAAAGAGTTTTAGTCCCAAAAGTGATCCATTGTTTAGTAGATCATATCATACACTCAACAATAGAGGCCATGAGAGACCATACAAAATATTACATCACGTACACATATCTTCATACGAAGCCAACGTCAGAATAATATGCAACATACATACGATCAAGAGGCAAGTAACGACGCCCATACCCTTCTTGTACTTCTTTACAGAGGCAGCATTTGCAGCAGCAATGGCACGTGTCGCTCCAATTCATTCACCACAGTGTAGTTGTAGGCTGCCAAACCGGATACACATTCAGCTAGACCTTTATTTACCACCTCCACGTTGTTCATGTTGTGGGCTTGTCGGTATAGATCTTCCTCAACCTCATTAATATGATCCATGTAGCGACGAGCAATACTCTGGATATGCGCAACATGAGGGTAGGTTGGTGGCTCGTCAATGAAGCCGTTATCCAAATTTTATAGGGTTAGCTAGACAACAAATCTCTAATCAGAATATTGCATTTATCAATGACATGTGTAAGTAACAACTTTAACAGTTTCAAGTTCAACTGATAATTAAAGCATTGATCTTACATGATCCAAATCTGGAACAAGGTTTAGAGGCAGTACAAAAAGAGTGAAATAATAAACTTGTATGAAATTTACCTCTGGTTGTGGGGGTGATGCTGGCCCATATATCCATGAGTATTTTTCAGGACAATCACTTGGCCACCTAACAGAAGAATCGGAGCTCATTTGACCCTAGCAATTGTCTGAATGTCAAACACAAAAGGGTTATGCAGATGAGACAATGACCCATTACTGACTTCAATGCTCTATAAAGTTTAAATTGAAAATGGAAAGCTATTTTCTTCCGAGTCAATTCCCAACAACTCATTACTAACTTCAATGCATGTTTAAGTGTAAACACCTTTGACTATGTTTTCAAAAGTAAAAATTGAAAAGACAAAAACTAAAAGACTTGAGAGATGTCAAGAACAGATGGAGTACGTTCCCAAGTAAAAAATTAAAAGGTGGAAGGCAGTCATAACCCATAAAATAGGCAGATCGTCCTTACACTTCTCCATTAAAGCCAGTCTCTGATTGCAAAAGCTATCACTTGCAGCACCAGTGATGAAAAAATATACTCCTAAAGAGAAAGAAAGAAAAGAAAAACATAATCTGACACCAAAACCATTGAAGATGATGATATACAAGAGGAGGAGGATTGTGCTTATAAACGAAAGCGCTAGTTGTGCTGCAAATGCAAGCAATGAATGACAAGGAGGCTTATTATGCAGTTGTTGTATTTACACGAGTCTGTATCATATCATAGAGAAACATCTTAACACTTTCATTATCTAATAGATACAAACTAAAGCATGCCAAACCCACTTCCTATTAGATATTTCGAAGAAAACGCCCAATTTGAGAAAATGAAATGATGAAAACCACATGGGCAATATCTTGCCCCTGCAATAAAAACATTGCAGCATCAGATAGAAAAGGTCTTATTGCCAGGTAAAAGTCATCATTTTACAAAGAGAAAATGTCTCGAATTGTTAGTATACTAGGACAGAAGATACATTGTGGCCATCAATACTATAACCTATTGAAAATTCAACTGATTGAAAAACATTACTGACTGTCCAACAAAAAGTTTGCAAACATTATTGTATCTTGTTGAAGGATGAAGACACTTGTTCCTTAATTCATGGTGATCCATCTCTATTTTCAGCCCAAAACCCTTACTCCAATCCCAAGAGAACATCCTTCAAAATCCCCAATTTTAAAATGAACAAATCATCAACCAAAACCCTCAAAAAATAGAAGTGGAGAAGAGGATGATGATAACATACAATCAAATTTGTGAAAATTTAAGACAAATGTCGAGATCAGGATGATAGCTTACCGGGCGGTTCGAGAATGGAGCACACCCGAAAGTACATGGAACAGGAAGGGCAAGTATGTAAAGAAATCCCCACTTTCATGGATTGCCTTGGGAGGAACCAAACAAACACCTTGCAACCTTTGTGAGCGTGTGTGGTAGACTTAGACCCCAATGCATTACCGATGACCAATTGATGTTGAGAGTGTTCCCTTTTACCTTGAAAGATTCTACAAGCGATTGACTTTATTACCTACCCCCCGAAAGCATTACTACTTGGGTTGAATTGAAGAAAGCTTTCCTTCAAAAGTATTTTCCTGCTACTCGCCTCAACAAACTCAAGAAATAGCTATCTAGTATTGAGCAATCACCTACGGAGTGTCTTTATGAGTATGTTGAGCGGTTCAAGAAGCTTAAGGATAGTTGTCCACAGCATGGTATACCCGAGGATGATCTAGTGTTGTATCTTTATGAGGGCTTTCTTGACACCGATAGGAGTTTCATCAATACTAATAGTGGAGAAGATATTTTGGATAAGACACCTCAGGAAGCAATGCAGATTTTCGAAGGGTTGGCTAATGCATCACAACAATATAGGAGACACCAAGGAGTTAGAGGAGTGCATAAGTTGGATAATTCTAGAGATGGTCGCAAGGATGAATTAGATAGGCTTACTGAGATAGTGAACAAGATGGCTATGCAAATGAATCAACCTCAGCAGCCTAGACCTTGTGGTGTCTGTGGAGATCCAACTCATCCGAATCATAAGTGTCATTTGATTCAAGAGGATGACGCTGACGTGAGTGCTATGGATTATGGACCTCGCCGTAACTTTGGTAACAATGGTTACAATCAGGGCTACAATTCGAATTATCAAAGTGGATTCAACGGCAGGGGTCAGCAACAACGAGTTCCTTATTAAGGAAGATGACAATTTGAGAACCGTCACAGAAACACTCAACAAGAGGATAGAGATGATACATTGAGGTTGTTGTTGGATAAGATGAGTGTTCAGCAGAAATTATTGAGTCAAATGGCTAAGGAGATTGGAGAATTGAAATCAAAGGATTCGGGGAAGTTGCCATCATGAGTGGTAGTTAATCCGAAGGAGAATGTGAGTGCCATGATCCTTAGAAGAGGAAAACAAGTGAATGCACCCACTAGGAATGTTGTAGAGAGGCCTAAGGAAGTGATTAACGTGGATGAGGAAGACAACAAAAGCTCGGATTCACGTTCTGTTGATGACGGCGCCCGCCACCCCCAAGATCGGCGCCCGTCGCCCACTCTAGTGTCCGATCGGAATTTTGACGTTGTGCAATTCCCAAAGAAATCATCCAAGGAGTGGTCTTATGAGGTTTCAAGACCTGCAATACCCTTACCTCATGCCTTAAGACCTTATCGTAAGTGGGAAGATGAACAAATACTTTACGACACCTTTGCTCATTGTGAAGTAAATATTCCACTTTTCAATTTGATTAAAATTGTGCCTCGTTATGCGAAGTTTTTGAAAGAATTATGCACGATGAAATGCAAGCAAAGGATATGAAGGAAGGAAAAGGTAAGTTTGAATGAAAATGTTTCTGGTTTGCTACAATAAAGATTGTCTGAAAAGTGCGGAGATCCAGGTATATTTACTATCCTATGTGCAATAGGTAATGCTAGCTCCACAAAAGTTATGCTAGATTTTAGTTCTTCAATCAATGTGGTGGCGTACAACTTGTACATGTTTCTGGGTCTCAATGCTTTGTCTGAAACTGGTGTTACTATATAACTTGCTGATCATTCTAGTATTAAGCTTAGAGGAGTTGTTGAAGATGTTTTGGTTAAGGTAAATGATTTGATATTTCCATCTGATTTCTTTATATTGGATATGGAACAAGGTACGCCTGACGCCCTCATTATCTTGGGAAGGCCATTCTTGCGAACAACCAAGACTAAGATTGATTGATTTGAAGGTTAGTGCTGACCATGGAGTTTGATGGTAGATAGATTGAGTTTTCTATGTTTGAGCCTATTACTCTTTCTCCTAATGATTATGTGGATATTCTTGACTCTAATGATAGTGATCGCAGGAATGAATCAAATAGTTTGTTAGATGCTTCTATTGAGAATGACTCATTGCTTATTGAGTCTTCTAACAAAGAGAAAATTGATTTAGGGAAAGATGACATTGAAAGGAAAATTGAGAATTTGTTTAAGTCACATTAGAATGTGTCTAATTCAAGAGATTCTATTGTTATTCCCTATGAGAAATTGATTCCTAGTAATGTTGAGTTTTTTGCAATTTCAGGACAACTTTCAGGAGAAACTCAATTCAATAAGGAATTGATTGGTGCGATTGATGAATACATTGGAGAGATTTCTAAGGTTCCCCCTCTTGTCAAGAAAAAAAACAAGTGTGGAGGATCTTGACAGGATAACTTGATCAAGAAATGCATCACGTTGACGGAGGTAAAACCTATCATTGAATACCGCCAAAGAAAACTCAAACCTATAACAAGTGTAGCGATAAGCAAGAGGTCGATCCAAAGGGAAAATTATAACTCAAGTATGACTTAAGTGTCAATCAAAGTAACCAGATTGGGGAGTTTTTATGTGGGAAAGTTTCGCCTTTTATCAAAGCAAAGTAAAGAAAGCAAAGTAAATGAATTTTGTTTTAGACAATTGGGAGAAGCGATTCTACCTACAATTTTCCACTTTGTTGGATTGAAGCGATCCTTGTAACTTCTTCTCGCCCTATTAAGTTTCCTATGAATGCCCTTGTCCCGACCTAATATAGTTACTAGTCCAACCAGTCCTAGCAACCCTTATCAATCGAACAGTCCCTAAAGAAGGATTTAACCCAATTGATAGCTTTAAGTTCAGAGATTAGCCAAGGTATTTGCAGTCCCTAAAGAGGGATTTAACAACACATTCAACTTCCTACTCATTCAATTAGTTCAACTAACCCTAAAGGAACAAGTTTGCCACTTAGGTTAAGGTTCACAACCAGGAATCTACAAAACCTTAGCGATTGAATTGATCTAACAAGTTGGCCAGACAAGATAGAACAAAAAAATAAACAATCAAGCACAAAGAAGTTGAAGCATTCAAATATAGGAAACAAGGAACGAGAATTAGAAACTCACAATCAATCCGAATAAAGCTTCAAATTGCAGGCAGAATAGATGAGTTTAGTTCGTCATGGAAGACATCGCTCAAAATCTCTAAAGTGTCTAATGAAAGAATAGAATAGAAGTGATCCAAAGATAACTAAAAAGTGGCCTTATTAAAGATCCCAAAGTCGGCCATAAAAAAAACCAAAAAGCATCTAGGGTTTTTTAATCAAAACGAATCATACCCATCGTTGTTCGTTTCCTTCGTTTCCTACACCACCACCGAGCCACCTTGACCCACCAGCCACTCCACACTCGAACCACCATCCCCAGCCGCACCCAAGGAGCCCAGGCTCACCCCGGCTCGAGCCCAGAACCACCCACACCGAGCCCACTCTTTCTCTCCTGTTCGTTGTTCGTTTCCTTCGTTTCCTACACCACCACCGAGCCACCTTGACCCACCAGCCACACCACACTAGAACCACCATCCCCAGCCGCACCCCTTGAGCCCAGATCTGACGCGGTTTGTGCCCAGTAGCCCCCACAACGAACCCACTTTGTCCAAATTCGTGGTTCGACTGATTTCGGTTCGTTACATCTTCGAAATCCCAGTTTTTCTTCTTCATTCAACTCGATTTTGGTATGATTTCTTACCCTAAACTTGTTTATTTCAATTATTTTGATTGATTGGAAGATTTAGGTTGAGATTAAAAACCTAGGGTTTGATTTAGGAGCGGAATTTGGGGCTTTTTGCCAAAAGCTAAATTGGTCGAAATTGATGATATGGTTGTGTTTTTGGGTTGATTTAGAGCTACTTTCATGTTCATAGCATTGTCAAATTCTTTATGGATTGTGAGCTAATTAGATTTTAAAATTTCATTGCGATCCGTTTCAGGCTTTGATTTTGGAATTGATTTTTATGCTTTTGGTTGATTAGCTTCTTCTATTCTAGCATGAAATCTATTCCCTTGCATGATTTGACATTGCAAACAAGTTATATGTCCATTGCATATTTATTTGACTTGTTTTGAACTTAAGTATGGGGTTGTCATGGTTGGTTTGTGCATATTGAGTTTTGCATTACTTATGTTACCTTTCTTGAGTATATGGTCTTATGATTAGGTGCTGCATTATAGTGATCTTACATGATGATTATATTGTCTATATTGTTTTTCCTATTCATATAGTTTATGTGGAGCATATGGTTATATAAATGGGTAATGCATTCTATTTAGCATGATGGTGATTTTATATGCATTGCAGCTTATTTTATTTTGTTTATATGCAATTATTTCTTTAGGTGGTATCTCTTGCACTTGTTTATTTATATGCACTTGGTCTTTATGTGTTTATATGTTTTTCTAGTGCATATTATTTTTCTTAATTTGCATGGTTAGATGTTAGCTTCGTTTGAGTTTCTCTGATTTCGTTTTGTTTCCACAACATCCATTCCCACCACCACCATCTTCTCCGTAGAGTTTGAGCTTATGGATGTCTTCAGCAGCTTCTGAATTTCTTTTGTGAGTTTTTGAGTCTTTTCCCTTTTACTTTGATTTTTCTTTTGACAGTGGGGACACTCTCTATTTTTAAGTATGGGGTGGGGATTCAGAAAACTTATTTGTGTCATTTTTATGTGTTTTAGATCATGTCTTATGTGTTGCACCGTATTTTGTGGATTATGTTATGCATTCATGTTTATGTTTTTATGCATTTGAGTCTTTTTGTCATATTTTAGTCACTTTAGTCTTGCTTTTAGTTTCATAAAAAAAAAAAAACAAAACAAAAAAAAAAACAAAAAAAAATTGAAAAAATGTCGAAGAAAAAAAAATGCATGTTTATTTTCATTTTGTCTTATATTTTATTGAGTTTATACCCTAACTTAGATGTCCTATGATGATAAATAATGACTAAACTGATCATGTAAATCCTATGACATTGTTTGGAAGGTTTAGCCTAAGTCCTTGAAATTGTTTTTATGTGGATTGTAAACTTGTGATGAAATTGAGCACATGTGATCCTAGGCTAAAGGTTGAAATCCAACAAAATTTGTCCTAGTGAGCATTTTGGCCTTATAGGGAGAACATAAAAAAATCCCTCTGCTTTCTTGAGTGTATTTACTCTTCCTATACATCTCTAAATGTTGTGATAGTTATTCAAAGCCAATGCATTTATATGTTTACGTGAATGAGAATTAAATGATGGAGCCACCTTTTAAGCCAACTTTTTTCCTCTCTTTACCTACCCTACATTGTCTCTGCTTGAAGCCAGAACATTAGCCTAAGCCCTTATTTACAAGCTCCACAAAATTATCCCTAGCTAAATTGAGCCTGACCCCCATTTGAGGATTAAGACTTAGAGTTGGTTGGAATGATGGTTTGTGGAAGGAATGAGCTTGAGTTTGATTTCAAGTTAGAATAATTTTTGAGTTTATTGAGTTATGGGTTGGTTTGATATTTTTATCTTGCTATGCATATTTTGTAAAAGGATTTTTGGCTCACTCTATAAATGCACTATATTTATTTATTTATTTATGTTATTTTTCGTAAAAAAAAAAACGAAATTCAGAAAAAGAAAAAAATCGAAAAAAAAGGAGAAGGAATGTTTGTGTTTATATTGTTGTGAATAAAGTGCATGAGCCAAATTTACCTTATTTTTATTTTTGCAAGATTCATACTTTTGAGGGGTTTATTGAGTTTGAGAGGTTGTGTTCTTCGTTGAGATAAGTTGGAGAGTTTGGTTGATTCATATGATTGAGAGTTATGGTTTGGTTGAGTTGTGTTGGAAATTTAGGAGTCTTGATTCCCGAATTTTATTAAGCACCACATAGCTAAATAATTCCATGCCCTTTTATTTCTTACCAAGCCCTATTACAACCCCGTCGAATGGAGTCTTCTTTGAAGTCTTCCATTGAGCGAAGTCCTCCTGATGGTTCTTGTTTGCATTTACATAGTTGGTTGTGAAGTGGATTTATATTTAAATTGCAATGTTTATGAGTTTGTATATAGAATTGAGTTGAGAGTTGATCTTTAGAGCCTAAACACATTGAGAGTTGAGTGTAAACACATTATCCTTGTGAGGTTGGATTTATATTGCCTATGCCTATGGATCGCTCATATATGTGTGATGACGTTAAATTCACTTGTTTTACATTGCTACTACTTGAGATGTTGCTTTTGACAAGGACGAAGACTTGAAGGATGTGTTGTAGGTATTGGTTATTGCTTGGTTATTGCTTGAGGACAAGCAAGTCTAAGTATGGGGTATTTTGATGTGCATATTTTTATTCATATTTTTCCATGTGTTTTGTCATTAATTTGAGTCATTTTCATAAGTTTTGCGTTGGGTTTAGTGTCTTTTGCATGTGTTTTCATATTTCATGAGAAATAGATGTCTTCACTAGTTTTTATGTGTTTTACAGAATTTTGGGAGCTGTTTTTGAAGAAACTTTCAACATTGAAAAGAAGCGGAAGAGAATTTAGAGCGCATAGGAAAAAGAACGGAAGCAATCGGAGTTATAACGAAGGAGATACGGGCGTTTCCCTAAGTCCGAGATGAATTACCGTCATACCGACCCCATACCGACCCTAAGGGGGTCGGTACCGAGGCCTGATCTGGAAGTGCGAAGCGAGAGGAAGCAACAGTGACTCATACCGACCCTAAGGGGGGTCGGTACCGAGGTCCAACGCTTCGGTATGAGTCCCAGCGGAGCTTATTTACCCGGATTTAATTATTTTTACCCTTTTTGCTTAGATAGACTTGAGATAAAATTGATATATTTGTTATTTCCTAATTTAGTTTATGGGCTATTAAGTATAAATAGGATTTTTAGGGTTTGGAGGATCTTCTTCCTCCTCCCACCACTTTTCAGCACACTTTTAGAATTCTCAGCACACGTGATAGAGAGCGTTTGTGAGCGGATTTGAGAGCTTTTTGAAGCGATTTCTTCGGCGAAAGTTGAAGGACGTTTTGTGAGGCTTTTGTGACGCTTTGTTGACGTTATTCTCAGGTTTTTATGCAATTTAATTTTCTGATTTTTATTTATTTCATGAATTTTGCAATGTCTACCATGTTTATGCGTGAGTAGTCGCCTTTTCTAGGGTTGGGGTGATCCCAACGATAGTTATGCTTGCAATTTTGATATGAATTGATTAATTGATTGGTTTTATCTATCTTATGTGCTTAAGTACTCAATGAAAATTGGGGAAATTCCTTTTTGCAATTAAATTGAAAGATTGAATTGTGAATTGGATAGTAATTAGGATTTTGAAACGAAAGTTTGATAACCTAATTAAGATTGTTAGTAAATTTTATTAATTTATGAAAATAAATTGATAGCTTTGCTAGGGTTGATGCAAGTCGACCTATTTAATAGATAAAAACATGATTTTTACTTGAATCATTGCAATGCTTGTATGATTATCGTTGTGGTGATCCCTATGCCCTAGACTTTTATTATTATTGATTTTTCCTAAAAATTCCAGCAGCCCATAAACCCCCAAAATTCTATAATTTTCCATCTCTTCTTGCTATTTCTTGCTCTTTGGTAACTAGAATTGAGTCACTGACTTTTTCCCTGCGGACGAACTTGACCCTACTATACTATAGCGGGGTTTCGATCTTATAAATTTATTTGTTTGAAATAAACCCTTCATCAAATTGATTCGTTTTGATTCGGTGGGTCAAGGTGGCTCAATGATCAAGCTTTCTTTCCTAGTGGGTAGTTTTCAACACCTTTTTGCGCCAATCATACCCATGGGTGTCATGCATAGATCCGGTTACTAAGTGCATCAACCATTGCCACCTTATTCACTAAATATTCACAAATTCAACAAAAGACTCAAAATATAAACATAAACTCCGCAAGCAATCAAACATGTGCATCGGTCTTTAAAAATAGATACTGCAGTCAATGCCAAGAGGTAGCAACACAAGGAGAGTAATTCACACAATTGAGCAAAAGATTTCAAATAAGGCTAAACATTCTCACAGGGTCGTGTTTTTAGGACTTCAATCATACTTTAGCTCAATCATACATGCTCAATTACATTTGCTAGCTCATGTTCCACAAAAATCAAATATAGACAAGGCCTCCATGGGATTTATATGATCATGCTGGAAATTTAAATAAGAGGACAAACTAAGCTAGATGGGTATTTGAATAACACATATCATATGTATGCAATGCATGATTATTTTTGGATTTTTTGGATTTTTTTAATATGAAAATAAAGGAAATTAATAAAAATGATTACAAAAATTAAACAAGATGCAGAAATTTAAATATGATCTCCTATATGCATCTATATATATAGAATTCCTCTCCCCCACACTTAAAGTTTTCATTGTCCTCAATGAAACAATAAAGACAACAAAAGTAAATCAAATATAATCAGGGTGAAGGAAAAGAAAAAGGAAAAAAAAATTACCTCGGGTTGCCTCCCGAGAAGCGCCGTTGTTTCAAGTCGTTGGCTCGACGTTTTGCTTAAGCTTACGAAACTAATCAGACATAGTCAAAGCCCTCAGCAACCTGTCAAACTCTTGTGCACAACTAACAAACAAGCATGCGCTACATACAAATAAATTGAAACTAAATAATAATACATTCAAGAACCATTTAGACTTATTGTATTCAGGAGCTTGACTACCCACAAAGGGTATATAATACCACCAATTCAGTTCTACTGGTGGCTTGTAAAAGTAGCAGTCAAATGGATCAATGTATTCACCAATATTCTCTCGAGTGCAGGAGATGACCTTTACCTGCTCTGTAGCCTCAGCAATAGGCTCTGGACCTGATTCATCAATGGGCGAGCTAGGAATGATCTCATCAGATGGAGTGTCTTCTCCCTCAATCTTCTCAATGTGATTTTCCACAATGACTTCAAGAGGTGCAACAGAGGTCTCAATAATTTGAGATACTGGAGAAAGCGACTCGTTTTGCGCACATTGATTATCCATGTAGCAGAAAAATTCCCACATCTCCGAGAGTCCCATATCTAATAAACCTCCATCACTCAAGCGCTCGGCAAGACTTCGTGTCTCAGCAGTCATGCCATCAAAGATGCATAGAAGCACTTCCCTTATACTACCTTGATATCCCCATGAATAAACATCGTTAATGTACTCCTACAGTCTGATAAAGTATTGATGAAAATTCTCTCCAGGTAACTACAATAACCTCACCATCAACATATGTTAGTAGCAAGAGTGCAGACCATGTAGGTGGTCCACACCAAAAATCAGCACTAAAAACACACAAGAATTAATAAATTTCCCCGGCAAAGACGCCAAATTTGACGGAGGTAAAACCTATCGTTGAATACTGCCAAAGAAAACTCAAACCTATAGCAAGTGTAGCGATAAGCAAGAGGTCGATCCACATGGAAAATTATAACTCAAGTATGACTTAAGTGTCAATCAAAGTAACCAGATTGGGGGGTTTTTATGTGGGCAAGTTTCGCCTTTTATCAAAGCAAAGTAAAGAAAGCAAAGTAAATGAATTTTGTTTTAAAAAATTGGGAGAAGCAATTCTACCTACAATTTTCCACTTTATTGGATTGAAGCAATCCTTGTAACTTCTTCTCGTCCTATTAAGTTTCCTATGAATGCCCTTGTCCCGACCTAATATAGTTACTAGTCCAACCAGTCCTAGCAACCCTTATCAATCGAACAGTCCCTAAAGAAGGATTTAACCCAATTGATAGCTTTAAGTTCAGAGATTAGCCAAGGTATTTGCAGTCCCTAAAGAGGGATTTAACAACACATTCAACTTCCTACTCATTCAATTAGTTCAACCAGCCCTAAAGGAACAAGTTTGCCACCTAGGTTAAGGTTCACAACCAGGAATCTACAAAACCTTAGCGATTGAATTGATCTAACAAGTTGGCCAGACAAGATAGAACAAAACAATAAACAATCAAGCACAAAGAAGTTGAAGCATTCAAATATAGGAAACAAGGAATGAGAATTAGAAACTCACAATTAATCCGAATAAAGCTTCAAATTGCAGGCAGAATAGATGAGTTTAGTTCGTCATGGAAGACATCGCTCAAAATCTCCAAAGCATCTAATGAAAGAATAGAATAGAAGTGATCCAAAAATAACTAAAAAGTGGCCTTATTAAAGATCCCAAAGTCGGCCATAAACAAAAACCAAAAAGCATCTAGGGTTTTTTAATCAAAACGACGCATATCCGCGCTGGCGGCAGATGCGGCGGCCGCCGCATGTATGCTGCGGCCGCAGCATCATAATTCCTTTTGCGTCGTCCCTGGCAGCGGCCGCCGTACCCCATGCGGCGCCCGCCGCATTGCTGTATGCGGGTCTTCTTGTCTTCTCTCCGAGAGTTGCTTGAGATGATTCGCTATTTTCATACCTTGCTTCTCTCCAATGTCTTTTATACTCCTTTTCAAGATATTGCATCTCCCACATGTGTTCTGATTCGATCTGCAAGATAACCACAAATTTGCGCAGAATCCGAACTCTTCTAGAATAATCATAAGATGCAATTTAGTAACAAAGAACGAAAGAAATGCAACCTATCTAAGCTAAAAATGCCTATAATGCCTATCTAATATATGCATTATCACACGTCGAGCCAAAGACGTGAAACAAAGGCGCTTCTTGGGAGGCAACCCAAGGTAGATTAGGTAATATTGTTTCACTTTCGCATTTAATTTTCCATTCAATAAAGTAGGACAAGTCCTTTTTTGTACATTGGAGTAGTGGAGTGTTAGAACCTTTTTGGTAGATGAAATTTCCTTGTTTGAATGACGAAATGACATTCTACACATCGCGGCACCCGCCGCCCCATCCACGGCGCTCGTCGGTGTACTGTTCTCATACGCGTTTCAGATTTTTGGTAACATTGTAAGGGGGTAATTTTTTTCTATATTTTCATATTATTTTCGTTATTTTTAGGATAGATTTGGTTTTCTCTTTATTTAGGATTAGATTTATTTCATATCTTTTTATTTTAGGTTAGATTATATTTTATCTTTTTTAGGATTAGATTCTTTTCTATCTTAGGTTAGTTTTATCTATCTTAGGGTTAGATTGTTCTATCTAGAATTAGTTTCTATTTATCTTAGGAGTAGGATTTTATCTTTTATCTATTTTATTTTCTTTTATTATTTTTATCTATTTTTAATATTCTCTTTTCTTTTTTATAGATGAACATTCCCTAATTTGGATCAATCAAAGCTTTGTCTCTAAGGAAACACATAAACCCCAAAGATCCTACTTGAATCCATTCCAAAAACCTAAGAGCCTTGTGCTTCAATTGAGTTTTCTTACCCATTAAACACACATCCATCACTACCTTCATCCATCAAATTCAATCTTTTCCACACCATTCACATACCTACCGCCAAAGAAAGGCTTTTGAATCAAGTTTGGTCGTCGGATTTTGAGTTTGGAGGAGTTGATTCGTGTTCTGTTTACACTGGCGCCCGCCCCATCCACGATGCCTGCCGTCCCCTGTAGAGAGGGTGTTTTTGGTCGTTTTTGTGGGGTTCTCTTGCGATCTTCTTGAGCTTCATCTAGCATGAGTGGATATGGTAAGAGAGATGTGCCGGCCTACTTCGATGACACTGAGGTGAAGTGTTGGAATAGGCTAGGTTTGCTTGATTCGGTGATGACTTTGATGGCACATGGAGGGATGCGTGATTTTGTTTGTAGAAGGGCTCTAACCTATCCCTACCTGGTCAAGGAATTCCTCACTACTTTGGAGGTAAATTCGTCCAACGACGTTCGATTGGTGCTGCATTTGGTGTTTCAAAAAAGTGTTCTAGGAAGTGGGAGCAGGCCATGCTTGTTCTTGATTCAGCAAAGAATTGAAGGAGTTTGACAGGGATGTTTGAGACTTTTAATAGATATAGATCTAATGATATGATTACACATCCCGCTCTTCGTCTCTGTCTGCGGATTCTAGGCTCTACTTTCTATGACTTTGAGGATGCCGTTATTGTTGATCCTGGGTTGGTCAATTTTATGTATTGCCTGACTTCTAAGTCTACTATAGTGCCAGACTGGGCACTTAAGTTTTTGAGGATGTGTGTGAAGGCCCGTGATCGGTGTCACGAGGGTCATCCTATTGTCACCCCATTTGGAGGTATGATCATACTTTTGGCAATATATTATGGTGTTGATGTGGATTCACTGCAGCCTGTGAGTACTTGTTATACGTGGGACATCGATACTCTTGTGTCTACACAGATGGTTGAGAAGTTGTAGTTGCCATATACTATTGAGAGGTTCCGATGGATTTCTGGACCTCATCAGGCTCATCATCAGTATCTGCCAACTGTTTTACCTGTGGGTCCTACTTTAGTTGATTTCCTCCGGAGCCATGTTCCCGTTGACACTGATTTTCGGAAATCTAATGATCCTATGACCCATGTGAGCACATTTAAGAGATGCAGATTGAGATGACATCGCCTTTGGTTCTTGATACCTCGCGCATTGCCTACATGGAGAAGAAATTGACGGATTTTGAGACACAGCAAGCAGCTAAACTGAAAAAATTAGCCAGATCTCACGCGATCTTGGCTGGGAAGATTGATCAACTTCATGACATTTGTCTCAATTTGAAGGATATGATCCACCAGCGGTCCGGATCCCAGACCCCACCTTTGCAGTAATTGGTTAGTTTATTTGCTTCCTTCAACCCTTTATTTTCTTTTTCATTGTTCCTTTTTGTATTTGTTTATGCATTGGGGGCAATGCAACATTTAAGTGTGTGGGGGGGGGGGAGGGTGAAGTGAAGTAAATTAGTTAGATTAGTTCATGTTTATTTTTGTTTCATGTTTAGATTTATAGTTGTTTTTATTTATTTATTTTCGAAATTTTTGTAATTATGTTATTTTTTCTATAAAATGTAAAAAAAATGAATTTTTTTTAAAAAAAATTAGAAAGAAAAAAAGAGTCTCATGCATTGCATATTTGTGTTATCAAAGATACTCATCTAATTTAAGTTTGTTCTATTGACTTTATGTTGGCATGATCTTATAAATCCCATTGAATTCTGAAATGATTTGACCTTGTCTCTAAAATTGGTTTTTGTGTGAAATATGATTTGGCATAGGTAATTGAGCATGTATGATCTAAGTTTGTGAGCATGCTTGATATTCATAAAAAATTTGTCATTGTGAGATATTTGGCCTTATAAGGGAAACATCTATATTCTTTTTGGTTTTCTTGTGTGATTTACTCTTCCTATTCATTTATCTTTGATTATTGACATGGTTATCTATTTTCAAGACCGATTACATACATGATCAATGTAAGGACCGAGATTTTTAAAATATTATTTATATAAATTATAGATTTATTCTAAATTAAAATACATTTAAGTTCCAAGACTCCGGAAAATTTCGAAAATTTGAGTACTCGATAAACCGATTTATTTTATTTCTCGAGACCAATCCCGGCATAAACTTGTTATTCGAACTATCACATGAATTCATTTCTTCCTAAATTTCCGAGGCTTGAAAATATTTTTGGGTTTCGTTATTTAATTCGATTTCGAATGTTTATATTAAATCTACTTCCGCGTCGGGTTAAAGTCGGAAATCGGGAATCGAGATGCATTTCCGGGTATTTAATTTGACTCTCTTTCCCCTAATTAATGCAATTCCCATCCAAGCCACCCTACAACTACTTCCTGCAACACCCCTAGCCTCTTCCCCTACCCCTAGCTGCTGCTCCTCCCCGTTCGATAAGACCCTGCTCCAACCGTCACCATCACTCCAATTTGTTACATCCGTCCCTCCATCTTTCAATTTTTCTCCTCTGTTAAAAGTTTGAAAACTCCACCTTCATCCATCACCTTCCTCCTATCTGCACTCCTTTAATCACCACCGAACTCAACACCTTTGTACTCCCCGTTTTCGAAGCTTAGGACCACTGAGCACCTTTGGCCCCTCCGTCATCCTTTCTCCAAGGCCACAACAGCTGAGCTCTACCACCCCATCGTCCCCAAGCTCCCTACAGCAGCCCCGGTGCTCCCAGCGCCACCACCGAGCCACCAAGGCCTCATCGCCTCCGTTCGAGCGCGAAATAACCTTCTGGTAAGCCGTTCTCTTTCATTTCCAATCCAAACCACTCTCGAGCCCTACAATTACACTCACCCACATCCGACGCAGGTCCAAGGAGCCATCTAGAGCCTCCGACGGTGCCTAGAACTATGTTCAAAGCTCCAACATCCGCGAACACCCCGGTTAGACCCCGAGTCTTCTTTCCTCGTTTCAATTTCATTTTAGTTGTTCCTTACGCTTAGCTAGTCGAGAGGGTAGTGAGGGTCGATAGCGTAACCGTGAGAAGAGAGAGCGAGGGTGCGGGTGCAAGGACTGTACGTGGGAATGTGGGCAATGTCAAAGAGGGAAGTCCAAGTGAGCAGGAGGCCGAGGAAGGGTGGGGACGAGGAGTCACCAGTGAGCCTTCACCTCCAGGTGGCGTCGAGGTGGTCAACCAGTCACCGGCGAGCTAGGGAGCGGGAATCTCCATTGGAAAGGAAGAAGAAGGCACGTGTGGGGCCCTTGCCCAGTCAGCCCGTGGGCCCCACCTCCTTTGTTTGGTTTATTTTGTTTAACCGGTTGGGATTTTATGGGTTCGGTTCGGTTTGGGTTATAAGCGTTGGTTTGGTTCGTGTTTATCCGCTATTTATTTATTTATTTATTACCTATGATTTATTCAGTATTTGATTACTTATTTAGATATTTAATCGATTTCCGATAAATGATTATTTGAAGGTTGATTTATATGTGTCAGTTGTCGATATTTAAAGAGGGGTCGGTTTTAAAGTATATGAATTGAATTATTTCTTGAGTGTTGAAAATTCATTAAGTGCTTAGAATAAATATTTTAAAATAGTATTATTTTGGGATTTTTTAAATCGGAGATTTTTGAAAGTGGTTTTAGAGATTTAATATTTATGATTTGGAAATGGGCTAAGAATGATTTTTGGGTTAATTGTTTTGAATAACGTCTTGACTCGTGAAATTATATGATTGAACTGCATGTAAATACGGATTGGAAGTATGACTGAGATACTTACGGAAATGAGAACGGAATAAGATGATATAAGATGTTGAGTTAGTGGAGATAAATGTTGATGATGGTACTATATGGCTAATGATTGATTGTTACGTTTTGTGTAGATGGATCCCATTCTGTGCAGAATACTTTAAATACTCATTAATGATTTCTAGGTGATCTGTAACCTGCTTGCTTATATCTTGCTGCTTTTCATCTTGCTGATCTGCAACTCCAGGTAAGTTCTTTGAACTTACTCATGTTGGGCGCTCTATGCACTAGGTGTTATATAGGCTAGTGTCCATGCACCATACGACTAAGAATTAGGCTTAGAATCTAAAATGAAAATCATATGTCATTTGCTAGGGTCATAGGACGGCCCAGTCCCATCGGGCTTTGTCCTCATCGAGTCAGACTGTATAGTACGAGATAAAACGCAACCGGTTCCCGCACTAACGAGCATGGGTGCGGGAGATGAAATGCGGTCGATTCCTGCACTAACGAGCATGGGTGCTGGAGATGAAATGGTATAAAACGAGACTGGTTTTCGCACTAACGAGCATGGGTGCGGGAGTAGAGGGACATGCCACTTGGCATTATGTGTGGATCCATTTATCGGTTTCTACATTATATTAAACTGTCAGTATATATATATATATACATATATATATATATATATGATTTAATTTCCGCATCGCATTATGCATTTCATCTTAGGAATAGGATGCTTATTATATTCCTCTCAGAGAGTGTTTACATACGCGCATGAGTGACCTGATGATTGACCCAGATCCCCCTCATTTTTTTAGATTCAGGTACCTCTAGCCGCTATCGTTGTTTATGTGAATGCTTGGCGGGTTCAGACTTTTGGCATTAGATCAAGAGGTTGAGAGACCACTACACTTCCTCTCTTTTATACCCCTTTTTGGATTTTATTTACATTCAACTTTATTTATGCTTTCGCTCGATTTCACTATTAGACTAAGGCATGTATTTGGTCCCCAATGAATCCGCAATCTTTAAGGGTTCGAAATCCCTTCTTTTAGTACTAAAATTTTGTTTTCAAACTCAACCCGTACTCGAATTGCAAGATCCGAAAGAAGGTATTTAATCCTTCGAAACCAAACCCTGATTCCTTAACTCAGGCGATTACAAATGTGGTATGAGAGCTCTGGTTGCACGATTCGAGTACAAATGGGTTGTGAATTGGTTTTATAATACCGCCCAATGATTTCAAAGAACTTGGAAGTGTTGTAAAGGGGCAAAATGAACTTATTATGCCTAACTCAAATGGACTAAATATGAACTCGACTTATGAAATATGATGGATCAACTAGAGGGGATAGAGTGGGTAGAAAAGGCGTTAGCCCATCCCTATTGAATGTAGATGGGAACGGGTAAGCGAAATATAGTTATTCTTTATAGATGGGCCTGGAAGACTCCAAGGAATTGCACTGCGGTAGTTGGAGTGGCGAGTTAGGTAGAGATCATGAGGTTATTCCCCTCCAGTCAGTCGTTCCTCGAAGAGTGGCATCAAATAGCTTGATGTAACTTATATATTAATTGAGCCTAAGAACGATTTCCCTCGAAAGATATCATTATAATTATCATTAACTGATTCTATGTTGAGTGCTTGTTGTGGCTTCGTCTCAGCTCACTCGATATTGGCTTCTGGAGGAATATCGACTTGTAATTTGGTCGATATCGGGTAAGGCTGGTCGATATCGACCCGTGCTTCCTCCGTCTTCGTGTCTGCTGGTCCATGTCGAGTCTGTCTGGGAATATCGACCAGGGTCCAGTCGATATTGGGTTGAATAGGTCGATATCGACCAGTCTTTAGTGTCTTGTTCCATGCTTAGTTTTGCTGGATGTCAGGCCCTCTTCCGTCGATTTTCGAGCTCCTTCAGTATACATCAAGTGTATTTCCATTGCTTCTTGGTTTCGCTCTGATTTAGCTCCAAATTCTGCAATATTAAACAGAAACTTATGTAGACCTCTATTACTCGTAAATAAACATAAACTACATAAATTCGCTATATTCCCAACCCAGAATATATAAAATTATAAAATAAGGAGCTGAAATAAGTATAAAAACATGGCATAAAACATGGATATCAAATCACCTCATACTTAAGTTTGCTTGTCCCCAAACAATAACTTGGATGGTCATTCAGGGGAAGAATTCAAAACTCTCAACATCATAGATTCATTCTTATAGGTCCCTACAATTAATTACCATCATCGAAAAGATACTAATGTCACAAATCCATTCATGTGCAATAAAAGCAACATCTACTCACAAAAGGAGAGTTATGCAAAAACAACTCATGTGACAAAGCAACAATAATCAAGAGGACTTTGATAAAGCTTAATAAGGAGTAGATTTGGTAAAAGGCTTAAGGTGGGCAATTTTTGACAATGTGGTGCTAATAATCCAGGGAAATTGAGCAGTTTCCAAACTGAATTTCCACATTCCTTTTTTCTTGATATTTCTCACCTTACTCAATCGCTCATTGCTTTATTCAATAATAATGCTTTTACCTCTCTAACCTCAGCATTGCCTTCTCGCGAGTCGCAAACATGGGTGTCAAGAATGGCCCCGGATACTTAGTGCTTTGGACTCCTCACCTTAGTGTCCCATCTCGCTAAACTATTATCTCAGCGAGCAGGGTCGGTCTATCTTTATCTCCTGAGGTGACCAGATTTTTTCTCACCCATTAAATTTTCCATATATTTTTAACATTCCTGCCAAATTCTAATAATGATATATAACAATACAACAACCATAATAATCTCCATAAAAATGATTTCCATTCTCAACATAATCCCGGGATAAGGCAATAAGGTAAAGAATGGCAATATTTATAATATGTGGAGCAATGTATGAAGTAAGGCATAATATGGCTTGTGTGATGCATAAGCATAGGTATGGCTAGGGAATATAACATATGAGCAATATATGGAAATATGAAGTCCTCCATCCTCTTATCATGCAACATGTCAAAAGCAATATCAAATTTTACCTCATTTCATGGTTTTCAAGAAAATAATACACTTTATTGTGACTTCCCTTTACTAGGCAATTTCATGCTATATCTCTAATGAATCCAATTTGCATCGTCGAGTCCAACTAAACCTTCCATAACACTTTTTCTTTAAACAATTTACAAGCTTTGGGAGATGTCTCATAAAACAAACTTTTAGTTTAGCAATTAAGCATAAAAATTAAAAATTCACCCAAAATTTACCATGTAGTAGCAAAATCAAGAATAAATAATAATAATGAGCTTTTCCCTCACCCCATACTTAGAATATACAATGTCCTCACTGTATAAATAAATATAAAACAAGGGTAAAGGAAGGAACTCACCGACTAACACGCTGTAGGGTTGAAATTGGGCTGCAGTAGATTGTCAGAAGTCGATATCGACCAGTAGTGCTCGATATCGACCGTAATTCGTCAGATTCTAAGTGTGATCAGCTGGTCGTAATCTGGGGGATTTGGTCGATATCGATCTATGCACTCGATATCGTGTACTTTCGGTCAAAATCGACCTGCTTCGCCTTCTCTACTTCTGGTCGAAATCTGCCTCAGGGGTCGATATCGAGTAGTATCACTCGATATCGACCAAGTTGCCTCGAAATTTCCACTTGATCCCCATTTTTTTGACCTGTAAATTGTTAGTTTTTACACGAAGAAAAGACCTTCCACATGAAGCATACAAAACCAAAACCATAAGTTTTAAAGTCCTAAAATTTAGAGTCGCTAGGCCGACTTCTCCGCTTGCGCTTAAGAACCCTTAAGGTGGGGCCCTCTTGTGCTTGGCCCTTCTCCTGGATCATCTAGTTCCTGATTGTAGTATGCAAGCTCCGCTGATAAGTTGTTGGTTGCATAGTATCTTTTGCCTTCTTTCTTCTTCCTTCCAGTCCTAATCCTGCGCAGATTAACTCGCCACGGGGCCTCGTCTCCTCTAAAAATCTTATTTTTATTGATGGATGGAGGAGAGGTAGGGATTATACTTGATCTTACCTTTTCGTGCCCAAAACAGCAATCTTCGGGCTCGGGGTTGGTCGATATCGAGCTGACCTGGTCGATATCGAGTGCAGGGACCCCATACTTAGGCTTCTAGCAGGTTCGGAGTTCAACAGAGGATGTCGATATCGATCAGGGGTGGTCGATATCGAGTGACATGGTCGAAATCGACCTGGTGTAGTCGATATCGAGTTGTTTCGTGGTACTTCCCTCCGTTGTTGTGTGCTCGTCCTCGTGGTTGCCTATGCTCTTCACCTCCAGCCATGGAATTTCCTCCCTTGTAGGGCCAAAAGAGAAATCTAAGACCTCATTACCTATTGTGAATGTGAGCAATCGCTTCTTGACGCTGATGTTGGCATGTGCAGTAGCTAGGAAAGGTCTACCAAGAATAATAGTGCAAGTAGGATCTTCTGCACAATCTATAACAAGAAAATCAGCGATGATATATAACTTACGAGCCTGGACAGGGACATTATCGACCATACCTGTAGGGATTACCACTGTATTGTTTACCATGTATAGCTTGGCATCCACAGGCTCTATTGATCCTATCTTCACCTTTTGCTAGATTGCTAAGGGCATGATGCTCACGCTTGCACCTATATCACACAAAGCCTCATATCTATATTGTCCAAATCCCACAGTAATAGAAAACTTAGCAGGGTCAGGTCTCTTCTCAGGGAAGTCCATCCTTTTACAGTCGCCGGCTATTTCTGAGATTGATCGCTTGTTGCTAAGGATTTCCTTGAGGAACATGACATATGCAGGCATCTCCTGAAGAGCTTCTGTAAAAGGAATTGAAACATTTAGTTCTTGAAGCATCTTAACAAAGCGTTTAAACTTACCTGCACTGGGATCATTCAGCGCCTTAGAGGGGAAAGGGAGCGTCATCTTTGGTTTCGGAGCCCGAACAGCTGTCGGGGGTGATGCAGAAGAGTCGATATCTATTGGAGGTTGCTCCATATTGACCACATGTTAGTCGATATCGACCTGTTTTTGGTCAATTTCGACTGCTGGGGTCGGAATCGAGTTCACTAGTGCAGCTGGGTCAATATCGACCCGAGGTTGGTCGATATCGACCAGTAGTTGGTCGATATCAACCTGTTCTGCAGTGCCGTCATTTGCTTCTCCGATCTATGGTTTATGCAGTTTTCGCCCGCTCTTGAGCTTTACAGCAGCGACGTGTCCGGATTGCCCCTTAGGATTTGAATCTGTATGCCCAGGGAGCTTTCCGGATGGTCGTGGGATCTGTTGTGCGAGTTGACCTAGTTGGGTCTCCATGTTCTTCTTGCAGATATCCATCTCCCCAAGTCGTCGTGTATTGAGGCCATAGAGTTGAGTCTGGATGGCGCTTGTAGATTGCTGTTGTTGTGCTTGGTTTCTGCTCATCTCGTCGAGGATCATCTGTAGATCATCCTTCCGCTGGTCCCTTTCTGGATGTCCTGGAGCTCTGTGTGGGGGGTTCCTAGGGGCACCTTGGTTCCACTGTGGTTGATGGAACCTTTTGGCCCCCTATATAGCGATTGGGACCCCCTGCGTAAACTACCTCCTCATGAGTTTCTGCTACCCTGTGTGCTCTGTATGGGGGCACTCTGGAGTGGTGTGCCGCCGTGAGCCGCATTCAATGCAAGGTTGGTTAACAGAGATAAACTTGACTTGCTTGAGGAGCTTGCGATTTTGATCTCTGTGGTATTGCTCCTTGACATCTGGATCAATCTCCTTAGAAGGCTCATAGAGGGGCATGGATGGGGCTGGCCTGGCATAGTTGTTTTCGTCGTAGTTGGCATGAGCCCCATAGGTGTTGTCGAAGTTGGTGAGTCGTTCGATCGTTGCCCATGCCTCTACTGGTGTCTGTGTGAGATACTCATATTGTGTGTATTGATTGATCCTTTCCTTAGCGGCCAAATCAAGAGAATTGTAGAAAATCTCCTGAATGACGTATGGTGGCTACCCATGAGTAGGGCAGGATCGTAGCAGATCCTTGTATCGATTCCATGCTCGTGCTAGCGGCTCCCCAAGCTTTTGTTTGAAAGCTGTAATCTTCTATCTGAGGAGCGCTGTCTTGGTGGGAGGAAAGAATTTGTTGAGGAACGCATTCCTAACCTTTGCCCATGTTGTGAGGGATCGCGCAGGGAGACCTTCAAGCGACTTTAGTGTTGGACCTGCAAGAGACCAATGAAAAGCTTTCATTTTTACATATTAAAGAGTAGTACCTTCAGCAAGAGTTTAGCACATGTCAGAAAAAGAAGAAACATGAGCAAGAGGGCATTCATTAAATCTTCCTTGAAAAGCATTATTTTTAATTTCAATAAGGAAGGCAGTGTGAATTTCAAAGTTATTAGGAGGGACTAGAATAGCCGATTCAGGCACGACAAGAGTCGGGTGCATGTAATCCTCGTTAGTGGTAGGGTATTGGGCAAGCTCAGCCTCTGCCTGCCTCCTCCGATCAGCTTCCTGCTCAGTGCGTGCTCTCTAAGCGAAGAGAGCAGCATTGTTGGCTTCTAGCTCCCTTTGGAGCCTCTCGATCATCTGAGCTTGTGTTTCGACGGTCGCCATGATCCTTTTCAGTCTATAGTGGACGTGTATAAGACGTTCCGGGTCATCTAAGGCGTCAAACTCAGGTGGTTGACTAGAACGGCGCATACACCTGCGAAAAAAACACAAGAAAAACGTGAGATCTAACTACCTAAGGCCTGAGTGATTGCTTCCCCGGCAACGGAGCCAATTTGATGTAGGAGGAAATCGAGTTCAAAATATAATAAAATAAATCAAACCAGATCTTTCCCATGCAAATAAATACAAGACTTCCTCCCGATGTAGCAATAGGAAGTCAAGATCGATCCTCGAGGAACCGAGTCAGCGGATCTCAAGTAGCAGTGAATCACGTCTGATTTCGACTCAGAGAATTCACTCGATATCGACCAATGTTAGTCAATATCGACCAAATCCACTCGATTTCTGGCAACTGCAAAGAGTGAGTCGGTATAGATCAAGGCACTCGATATCGACCTAAAAGCTCGATATCGACCAGTCCTCAATCTCGACCTCACTTGTACCTGCAGAGACAAAAACAAGTAGAAGTCGATATCAACCAGTGCACCTCGATATCGACCAATCAGCAGCATACGTCAACCAACAGTAGTCGAAGTCGAGTAAAACGCAAAAAACGAAATAAAAGCAAAGTTCGCGAATTTTGAAATAAACAATGTAAATGAAACTTCCAAGATCGGTATTTGCAACAACGATAATCAAACATGGATAAGGCAAGATAAAGAGCAATAATCATGCAATCACATCAAAGGAACAAGCATTCGCCTTTTCCAACAATTAGACAACTCCTTCAATAAATCCTAATTGTATCTACAAATTTTGTGTTTATAATCCAAGTTGATGACCTGAATCTCTATTAAATAGGTAATAAACATATAAAAGGCAGTGGATGATCAAAGCACAATAAAGGTCGAAATATTTACCTCAAGCACGCTTGGCTATCGTCGGGCTCACCCCGACCCTAGAAAGTGGGTGGACTACTCGCTCTTCATTATAGGAAAAGACATCAATAATAAAAGAAAACTAAATTGCATTAATAAACTAAACAGAGCTTACAACCGATTGGAGCCAAATCTGCTCTCGCAGGACAAAACCACTCTCGGCCTCCACTCTCTCTCTCTCTCTCTCTCTCTCTCTCTCTCCTACTCGCTATCTCTTCTCCTCTCTCTAAATTCAAATGAATAAAAACTAGCCCCATGGGCTTTATTTATAGGCCTTAATCCTTGCTAATCAAGGTAAGGAAACTCTATCTAACCCTAAAGATATAAATTCTACTTGGAAATTAATAAATCTAATTTAGGTAAACAAGATAAATCCTAAAGGGTAATTAAATGTTCCACCCTTAGGATAGATAAAAAGATTAAAAAAAGATAAAATTTCTAAAGTCTTCACATGCAAGGAATCTTCTCTTGGAGTATCTTCTCACTCGGAACCAGGATAGAACTTAGAATCGACCTGGACTTGCCACTGGGAGTTAATCGATATCGACCAAAGTAGGTCGATATCGAGCTGTCTGCTCGGCTTCGTCTCAGCTCACTCGATATTGGCTTCTGGAGGAATATCGACTTGTATTTTGGTCGATATCGACATGTGCTTCCTCCGTCTTCGTGTCTGCTGGTCCATGTCGAGTCTCTCTAGGAATATCGACCAGGGTCCAGTCGATATCGAGTTGAATAGGTCGATATCGACCAGTCTTCAGTTTCTTATTCCGTACTTAGTTTTTCTTGATGGCAGGCGCTCTTCCATCGATTTTCGAGCTTCTTCAGTAGACATTAAGTGTATTTCCATTGCTTCTTGGTTTCGCTTTGATTTAGCTCCAAATTCTGCAATATTAAACAGAAACTTATGTGGACTTCTATTTCTCGTAAATAAACATAAACTACACAAATTCGCTATATTCCCTACCTAGAATATATAAAATCATAAAATAAGGAGCTGAAATAAGTATAAAAACATGGCATAAAACATGGACATCAACTATGAGATGTGTATTGAATGATCTGTGTAAACGAGATAGCATGAGTACCCTTGTTCTCATATGATCAAGCCCAGCTTGTGTGGAACAGTCCCTTCCACTATGTAAACCCCTTGATGATATATCGAGTCCTTATCCGAAATGTCGGTATCTTCCACGGGAAATCGGATTGTAAACACATTGTCTTTGCGAATTATGTGTGGATACAAGGGTTGTCTGAGTGATTATTGGAAGATGGTTCTGGACACGGGTAGAAAGTAAGGTGTTCTGAGGCTGTCCTTATATTGATCAACCAGTGTCTTCTTGCAACAAAGAGTCGTACTAGAGTTCCACGGGAAAGAGGGGTGATGAGTTAGTTGGAAGAAGTCAATGGTTGCCCTTAAGGATCTTTGTCCGGTTGTAATGGTGGCTCTATCTGAATTGCATGACATAATATGATTATGTAATCTTCGGAATATACCTTACGAAAGGTCATTAGTGAATAGCTGCTCATGTTATTACATCTATGATTAGTTACATTCCTTAAGTCTCGTGTTGTGCCTTGCCTTCTATCATGATTATACGTCGTTATAGCATGTCTATTTGGTCTGTTGTATTGATCATACTAATGACTGAATGGGAGCATGAGCCGCATGACATGAATCTTCCTGAGTGGGCTCTATTAGGTCCATGATAGTGTGATCAACTTTCCTTGGTTTAATGCCTGTAAATGATCTCCTTAGCCTGCTAACTAATGACGCCTCAATTATTATCATTCCTCTTGTGACAAGAATCTATAGCATGCCCGTCTATTTGTATTCATCAGGTTGACTATTGCAAATTCTTCGGCGATTAATGATGTTGTGTGTTACTTGCGTTGAGTGGAGAATATGTTGGTATAATTGAGTCTTGATAAATGCATGATTTACCCCTGTAATTATTGATTTGGACCTATGTTCCCGTATTTTAGTTATATTGCCCCATTACTTAGACTCGCACTATACCTCGTTGTATTTCCTCCCATGTTTCTATAACGTTGGAATGTAATTGATTGAACTCTATATATGGTCGTGTTAATCAATTAAATGCATGTATGTATCGTGTGTTATGTTGAGTCATTAGTATCATGTAGGACCCTTGGTTGGGACATGTGCGAATTTATACCTTGCCTACATTATTGCTAATTTTCTCTTGAGCTAGGTCCCTAATAGTGTGGTTCTTCCCTTTCCTACCCTCTTAAAATGTTTTACTCATCATGATCAGATTGATGCTGAATTCGATGACCGACTTGCTTTTCGTGATGTTTAATCATAGCATGCTTACATGTTATCGCTCGGTAGTGTTTCCCTATTACTGTATGATATCCTCTCGTGCTTGCATGAACGTATGACTTGACACCTCGCATGATCACACACTACGCTATATCATGATTTCGCATACGCATGACACGTGAATGTTAGAATGAATCTAGTCGAATTACCTTGATTGTACTCATGTTTGATATGTGCTATTAATATCCTGTAGGGCTTATGCTTTCCAATATGACAGGCTAAATGGTGACCTATCATACTGATCTATTACGTGAACATGTTTGTCCTATTATGTGATAGTTCTTGTACCGTTTTATGTGCCCTACACCGGTTCATTCTCATCATGATTTTAATCTATTGCCACATGATTTTCTCCTTGTTACTCCATGCTAATCCCTCATGCTTCATGAACATTATGTTGAACTCATCTAAATGACTCTTGACTATGCCCATGTCTTATCATGTACCGCTAGCATCATATAAGACCAATGCTTTCTAGATATACCTCGCCGTATGATTACTTGTCGTTCTTAATCTATTATACGATCATTGTTGTCAGATGTCATAGCTACTATGCTGCTCTTATGTGTTCTCGTATGACGCTTAATCTTATTGTTATAATATACTTTGCCATGCTTGACCTTACCTGTTGATGTGTGTACCATGCTTGAGTTCGTTCATATACATAATACTTGTTATCCTCATTAAATCCCGCATGACCTCGAACCCTGCATGATCATGACTGATTTCGCATAACTTACTTACAGTTGTTAGGCCTCTCTGCTTTCATGGAATAATAGACTATTAGCTTGTCTCACCTGTATCAGTGTACGACTCGATTGTGACTGTTGGGATGAACATGTATGTCGTGCTCCTTGAAGATAGGTACATGTTAGTGTGGATTAATGTGATGAATTCGTGTTTGCTTATCACGATTGTAATCTCATAGGCTTCCATAAGGGCATCGTTGTTGTTCTCGGGTTGGAGTCTTGTCTCTAGTCTTGTCATCTTTAGCTTTGATCCGTGATTGCCTCAAAAAGGAATTTGTGTTGTTCGCCCTTGTCACTCCCCTATCTCCACTAACTTGGACTGCTACGTGATACATTGGACAAGCGGCCGCATGAAAAAGGGAACGAGAAGTTGGATAGAGATAGAGCAGCGCGGGCCCATAACCGACGGGCCTCAGGATCAATGACGTCTACAGGACAAAAACGTTTCGAGGGTGGTGGTTACTGAATACAATATGACTTGCAAGCTGGAGTACCCTCCGTTTGAATTGCTAATCCTCTCTGAATTTGTTGATGGCGATATTGCACTAACTTGACAATAAAATGAACGTGTTGATGTGCTGATTTGGTAATTAATATTGCTTGATTATCCATTATGATGATATGATTCAATGCCTTACAGTTCTCATGTACCATGATGTCTTGATATGTTGCTATTCTGAGTTGCTAAGCATGATCTAAATTCCATGCCTATAAAATGTGAACTACAATTGTTGAAACCTGAATTGTTTAAAGTATGATGAAACTTGATAGCTTGACTTGATTATATTCATATATGTCGTGATGCAATAAATTTTGAGCATGAAGGTAAATTGAGACTTATTGATACAGTTGTAATGGTTGATGATGAACTAATGATGCTATCGTTATAAACGCTAGTTAATATGATGTAGGCCTTATGTGTAATAATGTCCATAATTTGCTTCCTCTTTCAATTTGTGAGTGAGCCTTTGGGAAATGGTCGGAGAGTGGAGAAAGAATTTGAGAGATTAGGATGATCGATGGTGGTATGAGGTAAGTCGTATGAGAGGGGTGTTGGCTTAGGTAGGACCGAGTGAGTTTTTGGACTCATAAGACGCAATGCTAGGCGGTTTTCGATGAGCTTCTAGGTGAATCTTAGGTTGGGGTACAGTTAGGAATGGCCTTTGTGAATATTGAGAACATAAAATGAGGGGGTACTCGGGTGTGAGGTTAGAGATAAGAGTTGGATTCTTAAAGATGGATTGCTTGTGAGGAGAGCTTGGTGCAAGAAGGTATGAGGTTGGAGTGTCGAAATGAATTGAGATTTCCTTAGGGGATGTTATCTAAGTTGATGTTGGTAAGTCTAGATAAGGATTGGTCTTGGCTTGAAAGTGGAGACGGACGAGTGGGGATTGCGTTTTATTTTGACTTGTGATGATGTGGAATTTTTCTTGGTTATGTGAATTGTTAATATGAACTGGCATGATATATTGATGCATTGCTATTCTTCTATGTTGTTTTAGAAGCGTGTTATGATGTATTGTAATATGATATATGAATCATGAGATAATGATATGTTGCTAAGTGAAAGCATGATGTTATATTATATGGTCGGTAAGCATGATTATGAATATGTAAATGATGAATATGACTTGGAGCATGAATATAACTTGTATAAATGAGATAATAGTACCTGATTACTAAATGATCGTTATATGGTGTCGTGACGAGTTGAGATAATGTCTGGAGAGCATGTTGATATTTTGACGATTGATATACTACTTGATCTTCCCTTTTACTGAAGTTTAATAGCATGACTTTGTTGTGTTGATGTGTTGACAATGGGCTTGGTTCGCTGACCCTATGATGAAAATTTCGATATGACTACCTTTAAAATACCAATGTTTGGCATGATAAATCTGATAAGACCATGCTGGATAGAATTTGGATAGGATGACGATGTGAATTTATGCGTTAAATAAAATCCCTTGTTGTGACTGATCCTACTATGATTGTGGTGTTGATATGCGATAGTGAGATTTGACTTGTAGAGACGTCCTAACTTCATGGAACCTAATCCATTGATCTCTTGACATGTGTGCTTGCGTGATTAGCTATGATGGTTTGATGGTGCACTTATTATTACTTTTAGTATGATGTAAAGAATGCTTGATGTGACCTTGTGGTGCTGTGTTGGTATTTATTTTGAGACTTTTCGTATGCTGTACTGGTTGGAGACTGATTGGTTTATGCGGGTATGCATTTCTTATAGCTTATGAATCTTTCTTGAATTGAGGCTTATAGATTGACTGATTCTAAAAAATAGGAAGAGAATATGGGATTAGCACTTAGAGGTTGATGATTCCACCTCTCGTGATCTGAAATTGCTTGACTAATGTCGCATTTGAAGATTTTGAACGGTTTTGAAAAGGACTAACGAATACACGCTATCGAGAATTTCAAGGATTTCGAGGTCAATCTTTCCATTTACAAAATTCTTTTGAACTTTTCGGGATTGGATTTACATTATGACGCCCCACGAAGTAGATACAAGCATTTATAGGGGCACTTATAGATTGCTTGCTAAGACCTAGTGGAGGCTATGATGCTTTTTGAGTTATAATATAACTGAGAAGCCGGGGTAAGGATATGATAGGGGCCCATATCACATTCTTAGTACGACCGACTGGGGATATTATGATCACAACGAAGATACTTTAAGGATCTCATAGGGGCACTTATGAGGTACTTACGGGATCAATGACATGATCCTTGGACTCACCAATTTCAAACTTCATCCCCTTACATTAAAATGATTTTGTCTCGGGGACGAGACTTGTTTTTAGAGGTGGATGATGTAAGGACCAAGATTTTTAAATTATTATTTATATAAATTATAGATTTATTCTAAATTAAAATTCATTTATGTTCCAAGACTCCGGAAAATTTCGAAAATTTGGGTACTCGATAAACCAATTTATTTTATTTCTCGAGATCAATCCCGGCATAAACTTGTTATTCGAACTTGGACATGAATTTATTTCTCCCTATATTTCCTAGGATTGAAAATATTTTTGGGTTTCGTTATTTAATTCGGTTTCGAATGATTATATTAAATCTATTTCCGCGTTGGGTTATAGTCAGAAAGTGGGATTCGAGAAGTATTTTCGGGTATTTAATCTGACTCTATTTCCCCTAATTAATGCACTTCATATCCAAGTCACCCTACAGCTACTCCCTGCAACGCCCCTAGCCTCTTCCCCTACCCCTAGTTGTTGCTCTTACCCGTTCGATAAGACCCAGCTCCAACCGTCACCATCACTCCAATCAGCTACATCCGTCCCTCCATCTTTCAATTGTCCTCCTTTGTTTGAAGATCGAAAACTCCACCTTCATCCATCACCTTCCTCCTATCAGCACTCCTTCGATCACAAACGAACTCAACACCTTTGTACTCCCCATTTTCAAAGCTTAGGACCACCGAGCACCTCTGCCCCCTTCGTCCTCCTTTCTCAAAGGCCACGGCAGCTGAGCTCTACCACCCCGACGTCCCCAAGAGCCCTACAGCAGCCTCGGTGCTCCCAGCGCCACCACCGAGCCAACAAGGCTTCGTCGCCTCCGTTCGAGCGCGAAATAACCTTCCGGTAAGCCGTTCTCCTTCGTTTCCAATCCAAACCACTCTTGAGCCCTAGCATTACACTCACCCACATCTGACGCAGGTCTGAGGAGCCATCGAGAGCCTCTGACGAAGCCCAGAACTCTGTTCGAAGCTTCGACATCCGCGAACACCCCGGTGAACTCGAGAGCGGCAAGGTCGAGAGCGTGACCGTGAGCAGCGAGATCGAGGGTACGGGTGCAAGGACTGTACGTGGGAATGGGGGCAATATCGGAGAGGGAAGTCCAAGTGAGCAAGAGGCCGAGGAAGGGTAAGGACAAGCAGTCATCGGCGAGCCTTCACATCCCGGTGGCGTCGAGGTGGTCGAGCAGTCACCGGCGAGCTAGGGAGCGGGAGTCTCCATTTGAAATGAAGAAAAAGGCACGTGTTGGGCCCTTGGGCCCCACCTTCTTTGTTTGGTTTATTTTGTTTAACCTGTTGGGATTTTAGGGGTTAGGTTCGGTTTGAGTTATAAGCATTGGTTTCGTTCGGGTTTATCCACTATTTATTTATTTATTACCTATGATTTACTCAGTATTTAATTACTTATTTAGATATTTAATCGATTTCCGATAAATGATTATTTGAAGATTGATTTATATGTGTCAGTTGTCGGTATTTAAAAAGGGGTCGATTTTAAAGTATATGAATTGAATTATTTCTTGAGTGTTGGAATTACTTAAGTCCTTAGAATTAAGATTTTAAAATAGTATTATTTCGGGCTTTTTTTAATCGGAGATTTTTGGAAGTGGTTTTAGAGATTTAATATTTATGATTTGGAAATGGGCTAAGAATGATTTTTGGGTTAATTGTTTTGACTAACGTCTTGACTCGTGAAATTATATGATTGAACTGCAAGTAAATACGGATTGGAAGTATGATTGGAAGTATGACTGGGATACTTATGGAAATGAGAACGGAATAAGATGATATGAGATGTTGAGTAAATGGTGATAAATGTTGATGATGGTACTATATGGCTAATGATTGATTGTTAGATTTTGTGTAGATAGATCCCATTCTGTGCAGAATACTTTTAAATACTCATTAATGATTTCTAGGTGATCTGTAACCTACTTGCTTATATCTTGCTGCTTTTCATCTTGCTGATCTGCTACTCCAGGTAAGTTCTTTGAACTTACTCATGATGGGCGGTCTATGCACTGGGTGTTATATAGTAGGCTAGTGTCCATGCACCATACGACTTAGAATCACGCTTAGGATCTAAAATGAAAATCATATGATTGTTATATGTCCTTGCAAGAGAACGGTCATTATCTGTAAGTCCTATAGACATTTGCTAGGGTCATAGGACGGCCCTGTCCCATCGGGCTTAGTCCTCATCAAGTCAGATTGTATAGTACGAGACAAAACGCGATCGGTTCCTGCACTAACGAGCATGGGTGCGGGAGATGAAACGCGGTCGGAGGACATAAGGATTGTCTGTTGGGTATGTTGACGCAGGTAGTATTTTGGTAGTATGCGTGTCAAATAGGGGAAATTCGGGGTTTTGGTGGTTTCTTTTGTGTATAACTTGGCGTTCGGTGTCACAGATGTACGGGGTTTTGTTCTATCTAGCCAGTATAATATATTCTCTAGCCACTGTCAGTAATTACCTAGCCGGTAGCTTCTAATCCCTGACTACATTTTACATTGCTCATAAACTGTGAGAACGCAAACAAACCGACATTGACACCTAGCATCTTATGTAATGAGGCAACAATAACCATACCCATCTACAACAAAGTTGGCGTAGTCTCTAAAACCATACATATGTAGTCAACATCACATGTTTCCAAAGGTTCTAATGTGTGCAAGTGTTTTATAGTCAACCAAATACAACAACAAACACCAAAAGCTATCCATAACGAACAACAACATGTCCTAACAAACAGAAGTCAAAATAACGTTCACTACACTTTTACATTAGCTGACATCACCACATCCATCAAGTCTCCGCATCCGCTGAGTGAGTACGAGTTGGGTTGGAAGGAGGAACGGGACACCTAACGACGATTTTAGCAGCTAGGGCGTACCTGTAGGCGCCTATGAACGCGTCATCGGCGTCGGAGAGCTCAGCCATGCCTTCAGCACGAAACTCCATGAACCTCAGCACGTAAGCACCACAGTCTCCGCTGTGTACATAACCCATAATAAGTAAGAGGACTATGAGTATGCGGAACGGAATATGAATAATAAAGTAGACGATAGGGCTTACGCTTGGCCCTGTTAGAGGACATCTACCACTCGGGTCAGCTTCATGGGTGCCGTACCCTTGTCGGCAAAGCGGAGTGCGAGCTTTGGGTGAGCGGCAATCACATGGGGCAAGAAGTCTACAACAAACCGCATCTCGTTCCCAAGATGGCGCTCGCGGACGAAGTGGACATCGCTATCGTACAACTTGACCGTCCACTCGTCGAGACATACCTCCATGGCTACCCAGTGCTTCTTGCGGAGGTTTACAGGGGCGAGAATGTACTTTGCCTCAACCCAGCTCTTCCCCATGAACGTGGAGGCCGACCCGTCGAGGTAGGCTAGCATCTTCTTCCCGACAGTGTAGCCGGATGTCGCTGTCTTGTGCGTCGCCCACTCTGTCTCCAACACGAATGGCCAGAAGCTATCCATAATGATGACCTCTTTGTACTTTGCTTCATCTCCATGAACTTTCTCTCGTTGGATACACAGCACCTGGTCCATGTGCTGCTAGGCAACGCAACGGAGATAGGTGTGAGAATGCTACTATAAGGGGTGCATAGAGGATGACACGATTAACTCATAACATACAGTGCACATACCTCAATAGATATCCAGAATGTCAGAGTCCTGACGATCTCATAGAATCCCTGGGTGATTGTCGTGCCAAGATGTGCTGCGGTTAGTGTGGGTCCTCCATTGTGGACGTATTCGTTAGTCTACAAACGATTAAACTGCTTGACCAACCATTAAAAGGAAAGGTGCATAGATGCCACTATGACAACGCACCTTGACAGCCACCCGTCAACGGCGTCGACGTCCTCCTTCATGATGAGACCCTCAAACACAGCAGCTTTTGACGGATGTACCTGAGTGAGCTTGAACTTGACGACACGGGCTCTCTTTTTGATGACCTGGTCATCGACATCTGCATCTTCCTACTTGGTCCGTTTCAGCCTCCCCGTCCTCTTCGGCTCAGGAGCTGCAGGTGCAGGATGGGCCTCCTGCGTCACAATCGGCTCCTGTTGGGTGACATTCTTTTCATTTGTCGCAGCTGGCTCGGACTTTTTGGTGTCAATCTCCTCTTGCTTCTTGACGCTTTTAGGCCTCCCTCGAGCCTTCGGCGTTGCAGGGGCATGTGGAGGGGGGGACTCCTGAGTGACACTCTCCAAATGCGTGACATGTTCATGAGTTGTGGCTGCAGGATCGGCCTTGTCGGTGTCAATGTTATCTTGCTTCTTCGTGCGTTTTGGCCTCCCCATCCCCTTCTCCTCAACCGGTGCAGGGGACTCCTATTGGGTGATAATCTCCTGTTGTGTGACAACGCCCTGTGTTCTGGCAGCTAGCTCGGAGTTTTCGGTCCTAATATCCTCCTCCTTGTCGTTCTCAACCCCCATGAAGACATTCTCCTACCAAGTTTGCAGGTGAACTAGACATTAACTAACTAATCATAGCCACTTTCAGATGTTTGACAAAGGTGTAAATAAGGCCTAACCATATGACTTACCTCTTGCTCTTTATCTGACTCAGTTACACCGGTGAGGTGGCTCTTGATTTCTTCCACTGCTTTCTCGAGGCCCGACAACCGCGTTAGGACCTCTTGGAGCATCGTGATAATCATTGCATCCTCAGGAGCTCCATGGTTGGGAGAAGGTGTTGTTTCGTTAGGAGGAATGCCGACAGGTGTGAGTGATTCCTCGTAGGACTTGGCTGCCTTGTCAAAAAAGTTATCGGGTTCCTCGTGGGGGTACCCAGCACCGAGGAAACTCTCCCGCTCAGCCGCTTACGGCACAAGGGTCGTCCGGGCAGCGTCGCACTTGATCCCATCCTAATTGTCTATGTCCAGCATCATCTTCATCCTCTCATAGGGGAGGTGCGCCTCCGTTATGTTCCACCTAACGCATCGGGGAAAGATAACCCCACGACTCCTGTTGGCAAGGTGGTTGTCCACACCCGGCACTGCTTCATAGATCCAAATCTACACGGCCAGAATATCATAATTTTACTAGCCAGTTTAGAGAAAACCGTAGCCATACCCAGTTATGGCACAGACATACAAACTTTCTTGCCAAGTGTTAAATCGCATTAAGTTTGAACTTGTACCTGGAACGCTAATGGGAATCCATTGAGCGAGTAGCCGGACCTGTCATTCCCACCTTTGACTCCCTGCTCTACCTTCCTCACCAGTGCCCCATCAAGACTCTCGTGTGTGGCTTCGTAACATACCTTACCCCACGAGTAGTCGAAGAATCGGTCGAGGTCTTGCACGAGGGCGACCACCCACCCTTTCACTGTCCTGCCCACATCCCCTAGTAGCGGGATGCACTGTACAATGATGAGGAGTGCAAGCTTCAACCTCTTCCTCTCACTCCTCTCTTTCGCCTTTGCGACCTCCCAAATGACGGGAAGGTTGGACACCTTGACCCTTTTCCTTCCAATGAAGCTCCGAATTGCGCCTTTGTCATCCTCCGCCTCAAATGTCCGATTCCTTCCACCACATTTGAGGCCGGTGACGAGGCAAAATTCCTTGATGGAGAACCGCAGGAGTCGCCCCTGGATCTCATACCATGTCTCACATTTCTTTAGTGTCTTGAGCTGCCTCTCCAGGAAGTAATGGATCAGGGCTGAGCAATAGGGCACATTGGATCCGATCTTGACAATGCCGCCGAGACTGCTGTCCGTGAGCATTTGCCAATCAGCTGCAGATAGCCCATCATCCATTCCCGTCAGTACACCCATCTTCGAGAACTGGTTGGACTTCCCCCTAAAATATTTCGACGGAGGAAGGGCAAGAGTCGCCTGCACAAATATCATAAGAGAGTTAACGATGTTCACACCACGAACAAAAAAAAATAATGGCACTAATTTGCTGGCTCATAAGAGATTATAGCTAATACCTTCTTGCTCGAAGGCGTCGCAGCCTTTTTTTCCTTTCCCTTTTGCCATTGTGTCCTTAATCTGTCATTCAGATAACACCCATTTCAGCAATAATCCTAGCCAATACATACAAATGCATAGCCAGTCAAAATAATTATTCTGACAGACATTTTAACATTTTGCATATGACAACACCACACAATTGCTTGGAAAAATCATCAACAACTGACAACACCACACAAATGACAACACCACAAGAGTGCTTTGAAAAACCATCAACAATTGACAACAACACAAAAATGGTTTCAAGATCTCTGTTTTTTGTTATTCAATAAACAAGAGTAACGAAACTCAAACAACTTCATATCCATATGCTGTTTTTTAGGTTCAATTCGTACAAATCTCACCATTGATTTCATTTTATGCTACAAAATGCTATTAGTTTCCCTTAATTCCCCAAATCAAACCCTACCAAGATTTTCCTATACCTAGCCATTCAATCGTTTCCCCTATCCACAAGAAGGACCCCGCTCGCCATTGACGAGTTATCCCATTTCCAATTTCATTGTTTCATTGGGGTTATCTAACATTTTATACCCTTTTTGGACCTTCAATTTCATCCCTAACTTATCATCAATGGCAATTGTCCACCCCTATCCCCAAACCGCCGACCACACTTACAGTTAGGGTTTCCCGTTCCCATGTTTCGAACCCCATTCACCCAATTCTTCCAACCGGCCCGAAATTGATTTTACATGCATTGAAACCCCCTAACTACCATTAAAGGAGAAAGCTTTGAGATAGAGGACGAGGGATTACCTCTCTTCAATGGCGGACTGGGCACCAGGGGTGTTCTCTCTCTCTCTCCAATGTCGGGTCGTCCCTCACTTCCACTCTCGCTCTGGGTTCCGGCGTCGCAGCAAGCAGCCCTCTCTCTCTCTCTCTCTCTCTCTCTCTCTCTGTTCCGGGGTCGCAAGGTTTTCCCTCCAACCTTTGTCAATGGCGGTTTTCCCCTTTGAATTCCTATGGGTTTGAGAAGTTGTGATTGTGACTAAAGACGTTGATGTGATGTCTTCTTTCTTCCCTTTTCTCTTTCCAATTTTCAACCAAATTGTAACTCGTTGCAACAGGTTTGGATAGCCGGTTATTTTTGCAAATATATGGGCTAAGTTGACATTCTTGTCATTTGAGTCGGGAGTTATTTTTGCAATGACCCATCGAAAATGGTATATCCACGGCTATTTTCTCATTAATGAACGGGGTAGTATAATCAAAAATGACATACGGAGTACTAGTTTAGGCGATAGAATAGAATATATTTCCATCCATCATTAATGATTTGAGTTTGTACTCATGATCATTCAAGTCTTTCCAGACTAGTTAGAAGAGCCAATAACGATGATTAATACGGAGTATCATCATACAGTATCATAATGTAATAATCATAATTAATTAACGAATTATCATTGCACTCATCATGGTGTAGGTCAATGGGGAATTATAGTGGGGTCCACAAAGAAAATTTCATTTGCGTGTTTGGATTTTCCCAGTAAAACTAGCTTCTTTCTAGACATGGTCACATGAGCAAACATGGGCTAGCCCGTTCAGCCCGTCCAACCCGTCTTTTAAAATATGTGGATTTGGGTAAGACAATTGGCCCAAACGAGCCGATAGGTCCGGCCCGGTTGGCCCATAAGGCCAGGCTTAGGCTAAGGGTTAAGCCCAAGCGGGCTGGTAGGCCCGACCCGCCAATATATATTACTTATATTATTTTTTATATATTTGCATTAAAATACTACGGAGTATATATATTGATTATATAATATCTAAACTTTTACATATATTACTTTATAAATACTAATAGTATTTACATCACATATAAATTAAGGAATACAATAGTACTAAATAATTATTTTCAAGATTTTTTCATTGAAATGAACCTACATAAAGATTGTAGCGTGTAATTTCACATTTGTTTAACTTGTATACATTTGTTTTGTATAAAAGTTCAATCTTTTGAGACACTAAGCACATTTGTGTAGTTTTAGATCAAACGCAAAAATAATAAAATAAAAATAATATTTTATGAAATTCTAATGGGCGGCCCGGTGGGCTACCCAGCCCGCCCAAGTGGACGGGCTTGGGCAAGAGATTTGGCCCAAAAACCGAGCCTAGCCCAAGCCCGGCCTGCTAAAATGGGCAAATATATTCTCATAGGCCCGGCTCAAGCCCGCCCATGCTCAGGTCTAATTCTTTCGTACCATCTTTCACCGTCTTCATAAGGATGACAATTTCACCTAGGGTTGGGCTTCCGGTCTGAATCGAATTGGACTGGACTGAAATTTCCGGTCAGATCCAAAACCGGCAGGTCAGACTTTTCGAAAACATGGACCGCGGACCGAACCGGGACCGAAAAACATGATCACGGTCTTTCCCCCAACTCTCACATATAATATAGAAGATATTTGGCCCAAGGGCCTTTCCCAAAAGCTCATTTAGAAATTATCCTACAGGTTTGGCTTTGCTATCAAATGTCCAAAAATTTTGATTTTTTTTTTCGAATGAGCCAAAAAACCGAAAAAAATTGGAGAATAGCCAAAATCCCAAAGTATTTAGCGATTTAGCGAAAGTGGGGTAAAGTCGTTGTTTGAAACAACGACTTTGCCCCGGGTTTTAAAAATATATATATAATAGGTAAGTCGTTGTTTCAAACAGCAACTTACCAATTTTTACTTTTTTTAAATGTCATTTTAAATCAAAAACAAAAAAAAATATCCAAAAAAAAATTATACTAGATAGTATTTTTTTTTCTTCAAAACGTTGAAGAACGGGCGGAGAGGTCTCTTCCTTCGGCAAAGTCGATGGCCCGTGCCCCCACTCGCTCGTCCTCGCCCTCGCCACCGCCGTGGATCTGGCCCTCGCCCTCGCCGCGGATCCTGAGCCGCTCTGCTGACCGCTGCTTCTGCTCCATCTTCCTCCGGCAACCAGCTCGCCCTCGCCCCCACTTCCTCGCCCTCGCCCTCGCCGCGGATCTGGCCCTCGCCCCCACTCCCTCGCCGTCGCCGTCAATCTGGCCCTCGCCCCCGCTCTGCTGGCCGCTGCTCCTGCTCCATCTTCCTCCGGCAACCAGCTTGCCCTCGCCCCCACTCCCTAGCCCACACTCCGCCGCGGATCCAAATTGAATCTCAGAGACGCTTTTCCAAACCCTAAAACCGGTCGAGAAAGATGGAGCAGGAGGAATTCGACCTCGACTGCCACGATTTCATCGAATTGATGGTCGTTGATGGCTGTTTCATCACCGGTCGAGAGGCTTATTCGGAGGAATTCGAGATGGTTCCAATTGAGCCCGCCGATCCCGTTCTCTCGCTGTCAACCTCGACCTCTCCCATAATTGGTTCTCTTTCATCTCTCCGGTTTCAATTAAGCCCGCCTCGACTTCCTTCCTCCCGCTGCTTCATCTCTCCAAGATCCTGCTTCAACGTTTTGGAAAAAAAAAAAAAAATAGAGTCGTTGTTTTAAACAGCGACTCTTCTATATTTTTTTTGGTTTTTGATTTAAAATGGTATTTAAAAAAATAAAAATTGGTAAGTCACTGTTTGGAAAAGCGACTTACCGACTTTATCCCACTTTGACTAAATCGCTAAATACTTTGGGATTTTGGCTATTCTCAAAAAAATTTCCTCTTGTTTGGCTAACTAGTATTATTACCCGCGATCTTTGCGGTTTGTTAATAAATTATATTCTTAGAAATTGACTTCCAATGTTATATAATTAAATTGAATTACATAAATCATAATAATAAGGTATTTGCAAATAAAATTATCTTATCATTTCTAGAATAATTAAATAAATTTATACTAATATATTATTTAACTATACAAGTCATGTTTCAACTTTATTTTATTAAATTATAAAGGTTGAAATTGATTATTTAAATTATTTATATGTAAAAATCATATATAAACTGCCTATAATATTAATATATATAATTTATCGTCCACGATCTTCACGGTTTTTTTATATGACTATTATTATTCATGCATAAATTATGTAAGATCACAAAAATTATATAAAATATTATTTTTTAACCTTTTAATTTCCTACTTATTATCAATTTATTATTGGTGATAATTTTTTTGAATGACTAACTTTTAATCGCTAAAATATTATAAAATACATACTTTCTCTTGCTCAACTTCATATATGTGTGTGTGTGATGTAATTTCATTATTCTTTCCTATTTTTTTCCCATAAAACAAATTTATTTTATTGCTAAAGAAAGCAATTAATATGTATAATGAATCTAATAGTATGTGATCATTTGAATTCACAATAGATTATAGTTTACTAAAATTGCTATCGGTGGAAAAAAATTATTAAACCAGTTTAGCACATATATAACCTACATTCTAAAAAATATGCTATAAATTTTTTTTATATTATTTATGATTCTTATAGAAGAAATTTTGGAAAATACTAAAGTATGGGAATTTAATATCTTTGTTACAAAATTGTCCTTGATAATATAATTAAAATTGAACAACATTAAAATATATGAATTTTATTTTATTTTAGTTATACCATTAGGGACAATTGTATGCTAAAATGCCAATACTAAAATCACAAACTAAAAATTGTTAATTATCGGGTTTTAGTTCTAAAATGCTAAATCAAATAGATCAAAGCATGAAATTATTTAATATAGATATGAATCTGCATGCTTACTCACAATATCCATATCCATATAAATTATCTTTAGTAGGTCGTTAATTATTATATATATAAACACAAGGGAAGGCAATTAATTTAATATATAAAAAAGCGGTTATAACACACTTATATATATTTATGATGAGATTTTATTATTTAATATATAATTAATTAATAATTAAATCTTATCATTAGATAAAATGAACTAATGCAAGATTGATTAAAGATAAAACAATTAATACCGAGTATAAAATATTTATAAAATAACTTTAGGTCAAATGATAGATTTTGTAATCACTTAAGATATGAGATTGAATATTTATATTAAAAATCAAATTGTTCAATATATAATTAATTAATAATAAAGTCTTATCATTACATATAATAAACTAACCTAACCAATCTTAATCTCTAAAGATAAAATAATTTAAGGTAAAATATTTATAAAAATTATCAAGTAGGACACATGCCACGTCAATAAAATGGATGAGGTCGTTGTATGACGTGCCTTCAATTTATTGGATACTCATTAATTGACGTGTCAAAGAATCCCGGTCAGAATGCACCAGAGAACGACACGTAGGCGAATTATGCCAGAGCCCGCCACATAGGATTCCCACGCCTCTGTTTTAGTATTATATACTGATGATTGATTGATTGATTGATTGATTGATTGATATTGATGATTGATATTGATTGATTGATATTGATGATTGATGACTGATGATTGATATTGATTGATTCGAAAAACAATTCAAAAACTTTTCATAATACCCTCAATACCCTTATTCTAAACCCCAATTAATTTTTCTGTTGGAAACCCTCCCCCGATTTCTATCGCCTCTCTCCGTCTCTTCTCGATGGCTCTCTCTCCGGCAAACAATCTCGCTTCGCTCTTCGCCCTCCGTCCAGAGCTCTGGCCTCACATCATTGGCGCTTCTCTCTTAGATCATCGGCGCAATCCATGGGGCTCTGTCGCTGCTCAATTTATGGGAGGTTTCAGTTGGTTGTTCATCGCCTCTCATGTCTTGTTTCATCGCAATCCATGGGGCTCCCCCCGCTCAAGAACCCCTTACTGAAGAATCACCTGTTATTGTGGAAGAAGAAGTAGATTCGAAGCTTTTGGAAGCTGAAGCCGCTAAGGCTGGACCAGATGATGACGCTCCAGCTAATTTTGGACCAGATGATGAAGAATCACCTGTTATTGAGCTCTTTTCCGGACTCTGTCGAATCGCTTCAACTTCTCCACCACCGATCAAGACGAGAAGTCGCTTAGAGCTTCAGATCAGCCGAGGATCTCGTTCTCGTTCCCGGTGATCCCCTGCAATTCTTTCGCCAACGCTGGGGCTTCTTTCGTCTCTGCGAGCTCTGTCAATGGTGGCACTAATTTGCGGAGTTGCGACGCTTTCGTAGGCTTCCATGGCCAGAGCCTCGCGCGGCCTTCCAGGTGGCTAGCAGAAAAAACCACAGATTCACTCCTCGGATTTTGGTTGCTAGCAGAAAAAACCACAGATTCTCCTCCTCGGATTTCGTGCCTGCATCTCCAATTCTTCCTCCTACGTGCGATTAGCTGGCGAAGATTCAATCTCGAAGCTCCTCTTCATGGTTTACAGGTCCTCTCCCAGATTCGAGAGGCAATGCCTTGACATCAAGAAATCTGTAAGGAATCATTGCTGAACTGGATTCCATTTTCGTTCAGTTTGGTTGATTTTGTTCGCCAACACAGTTGGAAATATACCTTATGATGCCACAAAAGATCAGCTAATTCAAATTTGCGAGGAAGACGCGTGATAGGACACAGTGGAGGAGTGCTATCCGGGGTGACGAACATTAGTCGGGTGCAATGGTTTACCGCATCATGCTTTTTACGCGTATCCTTTACACCGTTTTTCTTTTATAGATTTTTTTAATTACATTTTATGTAGGATGTGTGCTACCATCTTTCCTTCTTGTCTTGTCTTTGGGTCACTAGTAAACACCCTCTTGACCTAGTCGGGGAAATTGTGCGAACAATCCGACCCCCTAGACCCTGCTCTTTGAGCGGGATATACTAGACTTGTTGTTGTTGTTGTTATATCCCTGGTCGTTTATCAGCTAATTCAAACATTCCTTATGAATGTAAATTGCTTCAATTCATATGGTTTTGGTGCTAATAAATTAGTAGCATTGTTTTGTTTAAATTGATTTGGAAGATCAATGTTTAACTTGTAGCAATTGGGTTCAATCATGGAAGCTGCTGAACATATTAGAGGAATTGAATGTTTTCATATCAAATAGTTTCATATATATAGATGGATTGCCCTAAAATTTGGAAAAGGTACAGTTGGGAATTTGAAGTCTCTTGTTGTTTAGCTTTTGATGTAATTTGTTTCTTGTGGATTTGTTTCTGCTCAATAAGTGAGGAATTCCTTCTGTTGCTACAAACTTTCTTTATTGGTTTATGCTTTATGTTATTCATTAAATGGTTTGACATACTGGTTAGCTTTTTGTCGACTAGACTAATATTTTTAAATGAATTACTTTTGGGTTACACTCCTAATAACACTTGCCAATTCTTTCACTTGGTCGCAACCAAGGTCATAGATGTTGCCATCAAAATAAAAACAGGGTCATAAACGTTGTAACTAGAATAAAAACAAGGTTACAGATGCTATAACTAAATTAAAAACAAGTTCATAGACGTTGTAATCAAAATAAAAACAGGTTCATAGGTGTTTTAACTAAAATAAAAAAATTTCATGTCACCACTGATAAGAGTGGTGACAATGATCGCGTATAAAAAAAAACTCTTGAAGTCAAGTTGCTATCAAAAAAATTTCATGTCACCACTGACAAGAGTGGTGACAGTGACCTCGTAAAAAAAACTCTTGAAACGAAGTTGTCATCAAAAAATTTTCATATCACCACTGATAAGAGTGGTGACACCCGAAAAAAAAATTCTTGAAACGAAGCTGTCATCAAAAAATTTTCATGGCACCACACACGTGTCACCACTGATAAGAGTGGTGACAGTGACCCCGTAAAAACAAAACTCTTGAAACGAAGTTGTCATCAAAAAAAATTTCATGTAACCACACATGTGTCACCACTGATAAGAGCAGTGATAGTGACCCTATAAAAAATAAAATCTTGAAGCGAAGTTGTCATCAAAAAATTTTCATGTCACCACACACGTGTTACCACTGATAAGAGTGGTGACAGTGACCCTGTAAAAAAAAATCTTGAAACGAAGTTGTCATCAAAAAATTTTCATGTTACCACTAATAAGCGTGGTGACAGTGACCCCTTAAAAAATTAAAATAAAAACTCTAAAAACGAAATTGTCACCAAAAAGTTACATGTCACCACACATGTGTCACCAAGATAAAAGACTTTATAGACTCGCATAAGACAAACATGCAATATTTTGTAATTTTTGACATTTTCTATTTTATTTTTTTTTGGATTTTTTAGATTTTATGACTCAAGATAAAAGACTTTATAGACTAATAAAAGACACAAATAAGAAAAAACAAAAAACAATCATGCGAATTTTGAATCCCCCACCCTATACTTAAAACTTCAGTTTTCTCACTGAATAAAATAAAACAAAGGGAAAGGAAAAAGAAACTCACATGGACAACGATGCTGAAAATGAAGCGATTTGGAGCAATTTGCATTTCTGCCCAGGTGTCAGTACCGACAGGGCCTCATTGTCCCTTTTCCTTTGTTGACGCCAACTCAGCAAACAAGTGTGGGTACCGATAGGGGTGTCTTCAACAAACTAGCCAAGTTACCGATCGAAGGGGTTTTGTCTTGGAAGTGACCTCTAAATAAATTGAGGCGGGCAAAGCTGATGGTGTTACTACTACTATAAGACAGAGGAAGAAGGTGATGGTTGGCTGGAAGAAGCTGGAGCCGGGTTCGGTGAAGATTAACATTGACGGAAGTGCTTATATAGACGGGGTGACTGCCGCTAGTGGGGTGGCAAGGGGCACTGGTTGGTTGGATTCACTCACAATGTCGGATGTTGCCCGGTGCCTTTAGCTGAGCCGTGGGGTATTCTAGATGGTTTGCAAATCGCTCGAAATAAAGGTTTTGGGGAACTGGTGATGGAGACCGACTCTCTTATGGCTTCTAATCTTGTCAAGAGCACTATTGCCCCACACCACCTGCTCTCTAGCCTAGTTCGAAAATGTCAAGGCTTCCTCAATAGGAATTGGGTTACCAAGTTCCTTCATGGCTTTAGGAAAGCGAATTATGTCGTTGACTCCATTGCTTCGTTTGCTTTTTCTTTTCCTGTTGGTTTACATTTGCTTGACATTCTGCCCGAGGGCTGTTTTTTCTTTATTGAGTATGGTTGTAGGGGGAGGGCTACCCCCGTTCCGTTATTGTATAGCCCGTTTGATTTATTTATTTTATGCAATCCGGGTCTCCCCGGATCCTTTCCCAACAAAAAAAAAGGAGAGAGAAATGGATATGAGAGATGGGTTTGGAAATTTTAAATTTATCAAAAATTACAAAAATGCCCCAGATGTTACAAAAATTACAACGTCTTTTACTAATATCATTTTACTTTACCGTGTGTTATTTTTATTTTTTTATGATGAGGAACCCATCATTTGGTGGCAAATCCCAGACAAGTGGCCCAGCCGACAAGAGCCACGTACCATGTAAATCGGCTTGTACCGACCGGACCAACTGGTGGGAAGCATGGCAAATGGTGTGTCGTTATTCTTGACCCTTTTGTTTTGGTGTACATTTCTTTCTGTGCTTGTATCACTCGAAAACACTATCTTGATGTGTGCGTACAAATTGGCTCAAGATCCCCTCCCTTAAGTGCGACTAATTGAGATGTTATTGTTGTTGTTATTTATGTTTCTTATCGATAAAAATCTTCTCACCTAAACTTAACCTTACATATATATATATATATATATATATATATATATATATATATATATATATATATATATATATATATATATATATATAGTATATGGATTATTTGTGCACAAGGCTTAAGGTGTGCACTGTGCACAAATATTTATTCGGTGAAATGTGAAATATTATTCATTGAAATTTGAAGCATTATTCAGTGAAATGTATTGTTTAGGGGAATGTGAAACATTATTTGGTGAAATTTGAAACATTTCGTATAAATTGCAAGTATTATTTAGGGAATAAAGGTTTCTTTTATTTGAAATGGATGAATAAAAAAAACTAAACATTATTCGGTAGAATATGACAAATTATTCAGTGGAATTGGGATGTTTTCATCTGAACTGAACGAAAAAAAAAACATAACAGTATTCAGTAGAATGATTCACATTTCACCGAATAATGCTTAAAATTTCACCGAATAATGTTTCACATTTCCCTGAATAATATTTGTGCACATAAGGGTTGTGCACACCCGAACCACTCCATATATATATATATATATATATATATATATATATATATATATATATATATATATATATATATATATATATATATAGAGAGAGAGAGAGAGAGAGAGAGAGAGAGAGAGAGAGAGAGAGAGAGAGTGGTTAGTTCCGGTGTACACATCCCTTATCGTGTATCATGTACTCAGAAATTATTCGTCTATTTGCTCATGATTATTCGACTGCTTTCACATAATTACTCATCTGTAAAAAGAGTATAAAAAATGTAAATTTTATTCTAACGAATAATCTCCCAATACCACCGAATAATTTCCCAATACCATCGAATAATCAGAAGTTACTTTTAATCTCATCCATTGATCTTCTTAATTCAAAGGCCCAGATTTGTTCACATGATACACGTTAAGGGCTGAGTACATATGATCTATTGTCTATGTGTGTGTGTGTGTTTGTGTGTGTGTGTGTGTGTGTGTGTGTGTGTGTGTGTGTGTGTGTGTGTGTGAGAGAGAGAGAGAGAGAGAGAGAGAGAAAATGATGAAAATAATACTACCTTCGATCGGAAATACATGTATTTGCTTTTGAAATATTTTTTTAGGAGATAAAAACTATATAAAATATTAATTTTAATTTTTTAAATTTAATAAGTTTGTAGTTATTAAAAAATTAAAAAAAGTTGATATTTTATATAGTTTTTAACTCCTTAAAAAAATATGTCAAAAAGTCAAAGGACGTGTATTGTTCGACAGAGGGAGTATGAACTATAAAAAATGAACAAAAAATAATATAAACTTTAAAATTTAAAAATTCATATACAAACTATACTGTATTAACTCTTTTTTTTCAAGGTAAAGATTCGAGATACCCGACACACCAGTGTCGGGTAAATCGAGAGGCCGATACAAACGACAGACTGGCTAACCATCATGATGCGAATAAGCTAAAATAGAATACCCAAACCCAAATTCAAACAAAGCAACAGACTTCCCAACAAATGAGATTGAGGAAGACTCCGGGAAGAAGTTGTGAATAGCGAGAACACGGGGAAACCTACACGCTTTCACGGCGTCTTGCCGCTGGAGAGACTAGAGAAACACGAGAAAGTGACGTCACGTGGGATGTGTGGACCAACGACGTTCCCTCACCTAATATTGATAAAATGGCTTGAATTCGCCAAAAAAAAAAATTGGGCTCAAAATATAATGATGAATAAAGTTTGGTAAACAATTGTAAAAATTAAAGGAAAATCGTTCATTATCTTGAAGATTTGAACCAGTCCCAATCTAGGTAGAACTAGAGATGTTTGTTGGTGAGGTCGGGAAAAAGCAATCTTGAATTTAGGGTTTGGAAAGATCAATTGGAAGAGAAATCGGATAGAAGAGGATGCTTGGATGAGGAAAGACAGTGGACAACGAACATGGCCGATTGAAGAGGGTTAAGTTGTGCTCGTTGGGGTGTCTGGTAGTGAGGACAAATGTGATTGGGAGAGAGTAGAGAGAATGCGAAGATGAATTTGGGCGAAAAATATGAAAGAAATGTGAATGTGAATTGGAGATGAATAGGGGAATGTAAAAGATGGGGATTAGTAGCACTATAATTGAGAAGTATTCTTTGTAGACTGTTGGAATACTACTTGATCAATGCACAATACTCCATAAAAGGAAAGTATTCTTTGTGGACATGTACGGATGAAATTGGGTCGGGTGGTGGGTGGATGATCTACTTCTGTCACCTAGCCCACTATCCAGAACCCTTCACCCCACCCGACCCATCACCCCCCAAATATTTCACCCGTCTCGTTCACCCATCACCCATCGGTGGATTGGGTGATAATTCGGGTGAAATACACCTCATCACATTCAATAAACAAAAATATAGAAAAACATGCGCCGAACACTTTGATGAATAAATAACTAGCAAATATAGTTAAATTAGGTCAAATATGTGTAAAGATCCACACAACTATTAACACTTCAAGCTAGAAGCATGTTTGATAGGTTTTGCGAAGATGTTGTTGACTGTGAACCAATATTGTTTAATTAGGGTTTGGGGGTATATTGGTAATTTCGTATATATAATGTAATTATATAATATAAATCAAGTGATGGGTCGGGTGACGGTTTGGGTGATGAGTCTGGTGACGGGTGGGAAATACCTTCACCCAAATCCGACCCGATTCATGAACTATTCAGCCATCACCCATTTAATATTCGCTTTATATCGGATTTTCATCCACTTTTTCGGGTAAAATGAAACTGATATCAGTCGGGTGCAGGGGAAATTAGGGCTGGGAAAAATATGGATCGGATTGGGACCAGACCGGAATTTATGGTCTTTGGATCGGGGTAATATTATGGTCTGGTCCACGGACCAAGATTTTCTAATTTCCAAGTTCCGGTCCAAACCCGGGACCAAACGAGAATTGGACCGGAATCCATATCATTAAAAAAAAGGAAAGAAAGAAAGAGGCCAAAGGGTAGGTACGTGGCTATTTCATTTAATCACTATCCTTCATTCACCGCCAACCCTCGCTCCTAAGTCTCTTTGTCTATTCACCAACCGATGGTGTGCCCTCGGTCGGCGCTCAACCTTGTCGGCCTGTCCCTTGCCAGAAGCCGCACGTTGATGTGCGCTCAAATAACCATGATTTTTGCTTACATTCACATCGATTTCTGTACATATTTTATATTTTTGGATTTGATTTACACGGAATCTGTGTAGTTTATGCTTATTTGCCAATTATGGAGATCTACACTAGTTCTTGTTTAATTTCGCAGAAATGGAGACGTTTTACGAGCAATTCGGATAAGAGAAGAAAGATGATCATTCCAGTCGATATCGAGTACATCAAGTCGATATCGAGTGGAAGCTAAAATGAGAAATCGAGCAGAGCAAAGACAGAATTTTGATTCGACACCAGAGGAGTCGATATCGAGTGCACCGACACAATATCGAGTACACGGCACCAGGAATCGACCGAGCACCCGAGAGCTCCAAAGAGGGAGTCGATATCGACCCAGCATGGTCGATATCGAGTTGAAGACCAGTCGATTTCCACCCTTGAAGCCGAGATCGAGTGAGATGCAGAGACTCAGTCGATATGGACTAAACATGGTCGATATCGAGTGAAGTCCAGAAGCAATCCGGGCCAATTTCGAGTAGGAGTCCGAGTGTGGGATTTCTTAGAATGGAAGGCACGATATTCTATCAACATGAGAGGATTTATCCACATTACTAATTTCCTATTTTACCTAGGGGGAATTTTAATTGTTTCATTTATTTTATTTGGAACATTTTATTTTAAGCAAGTAGATATTTTATTTTAGGAATATAGATAGATAGATTTAGAAAGAGGTATAGTTGTTCCTTTCCTAGATTAGCTAGATGGAGCACTATAAATAAAGTCATAGGGGCTGAGATTTTAAAACAACCCAAGCACACAAGCAATTGTGTTTACATAGTTAGGCAAATTAGAGAGTTATAGAGAGAGAGAGGCCGATTGGAGTTGGAGAGCGGAAGTGGTCTGGCTTTGTTCCTTTTGTACTTTCTCTATTTCAGTTTACTGCAATTTGTTATTTCCTTTATATATTTGATGTTTGTTACCATGATGAGTGAGTAGTCGCCCTACTTTTAGGGTTGGGGTTAGCCCGACGGTAGCCATATAGGGTTATGCATCAAATGTATGATTTTTATATGCGATTTCATCTTCTATCCCTATTTGTGATTCTTCTACAACAGTAGTAGGTTATCCTTATTTGTATTATTGAAGCAAAAGTGATCTTAATATAAATTTTGATTAATAATTAAAAAGGGTAGTAACAATTAGAGTTTATGCGAAAACCTTTATATTCTTAATTGTTAATGACGAAAGTTATTTGATGAAAATGCATAATCTTTTATACTTTGGCATAATTCTTACATGGTTATTGTTGTGGTGTTGAATCCCCGATCTTGGAAGTTTTTAGTTTATTGATTTATAAATACCCCAAATCTGTGTTATTTCTGTTCATCATCTTCTCATCCATTATTATTTCTTCGGACGATCTTTTCCGACATATTTATTTATTTTTCTGTAATTTACGATTTCCTGCACAACTAGTCGATTTCGACCTACCCTTGGTCGTTATCGAGTCACTAAGGTCGATATCGAGTGCCCTTTAGTCGATTTCGACTCTTCTCGTTTTTCTGTGTGCTGGTCTGAAGAGGATTTCGACTGACTTCATTCGATATCGACCCACTTGAGTCCATATCGAGTGGTTTTCTGGTTGACAGCAGGGCGGAATTTGGAACTGATTAGGCGAGCGCTGACACGCTTCCTCGTAGATTCGATCCTTAAACCCTACCACTACAGCGGGAGGGATTCTTGTATTATATTTGCTTGGACGGGGAGTTGGTTTGGTTTCGTTCATATATCTGATATTTATTTCATAACTAGATTCCCCTTCTAACAAATTTTGGCGCCGTTGCCGGGGAAGCTATCAATTGTTCCCTTTTTAGTTCTTTTTTACTCTCTTTTTCTTTTTCTTTTAGTTTTACATGTGCATGCGAAGAACTGTTTGCTCACCTAGATTTGACCCTCTTCTCGAACCAGAACGTTCTTGTCATCTCCAACAAAGGCTAAGGATAAGACTCATGTCGACCGACGGCGAGAACGAGTTATAGCTCACACCAGCCCAGGAGCTTGAAGCGCTTCGGAGGCAAGTAGAAGAGCTCACCACCAGGCAGGCGGAACATGCTCAAGCGAGAAGAGAGATTGAGGAACAACTTCATCACATCCATGCAAACGCAAAACAATATCTACATCCTACTTTGGAAGTTCCAGAATCACCGATGGTTCCCCCTCGCGTTTCTTTTGAAATTCGTCCTTCTTTTATTTTTGAAATTAAGAGGAATCAATTTCATGGGAGACCCAACGAATGTTCTTTAGAGCACATAACTATATTTCTGGATTTGTGTGAAACTATTGATGATGATGCTAATATGAAATATCTAAAACTAAAGGCTTTTCGTTGGTCGCTTGCAGGAAAAGCTTCACATTGGTTCGAGGGTTTGGCTCCACAATCCATTCACACGTGGAACGAACTCAGGGATTTGTTTCTGAACAAGTTCTTTCCTCCAGCCAAAACGGTGCAGCTCAGACACCAGATCACGACTTTCAAACAAAAGCCAGGGGAAACACTAGCACAGGTCCGGGAGCGCTACAAACGACTGTTGAAGTCTTACCCTACGCACGGGCAAGCACCATATAGGATCCAGAAGATCATCTTCAACTCCCTAGATGCACCTAAAAAGGAGCGGATCAATGCCTATACGGCTTATAAGTGTCTTGAGTACACACCACGACGTGCTTGGGATACCTTTGAGACGTTGGCTAACTACGACAACACCTATAGCACTGCAGCGGCCCCCGACGAAAGGCCTGCCCCATCTATGCCGCTCTACGAGCCATCAAAGAAGGTTGATCCAGACGTTAGAGATCAGTTCCATAGAGACCAGGTACGCCGCCTCACCAAACAAGTAAAATTTCTTTCTAATAATCAACCTTGTTTGGAGTGTACGTAGGTCTGTGAGGCACAAAACTACTGGGTGCCCACATGCCGACCAAGTGCAACTTGTAGAAACCCACGAGGAGGCGCGCTATACAGGGGGAAACTACTCAAGGCAACATCAGCAGCAGAACTAGGGCTATTATCGCCAAGCCCAATACCAAAGAGATCCCCCGCCCTACAGAGCTCCTGCACATCTTGACAGAGAAGGTAAGAAAGATGACCTGCACATCATTCTTGACGAGATGCGGATGAATCACACTGAAAGCAAGCAATCTATCAATTCCATCCACACTCAACTGCATGGCATCAACTCACGATTGGGAGAGATTGATGTTTGGCGAAAGAACATAGAGACCCAAATTGGTCAACTGGCAACATCAGTCCCCAAATAATCAGGTATGCTCACTGGATCTTTAGAACCCAATCCTAAAGGTAAATCTGCAGGTCAAGTGGCGGCTATCAACCTAAGGAGTAGGCGCTAGATGCAAAAGCCCGAGCAAACGACGGAGGAGGAGAGAGCTGGAGACGAGTCGATATCGACCAACCTAGTCGATATCGACCCATCTCCAGTCGATATCGACCCCCCTCACCAGCTATCCCCAATGCCAGCAACTCTAGTGGATATCGACCCTACACCAGTCAATATCGACCCCCTTCACTCGACATCAGCATCGAAGAAGAAGAAAACGCTACCATTCCCGACGAAATCTTTGAAGGACCCAGCGGAGAAAAAGTTCCAGCATTTTGTGAAGATGCTTCAGGGGCTCAACATCTCTATTTCCTTCACCGAAGCTCTTCATGAGATGCCTTCATATGTCAAGTTCCTCAAAGAAATTCTAAGCAAGAAGCGGTCGATGGCTGAGATTGCAGATGAATAGAGTAAGTTGAAGCTTCCAGAGAAAAGGCCAGATCCAGGTAAGTTTGCTATCACTATTGGATTTGGTCAACATAAATTCAATGCATTATGTGACTTAAGAGGCAGCGTCAACATCATGCCACTATCAATATAGTCCAAAGTCAAGATAGGAGCCCTAGAGCCTATGGATGCAAGACTATACATGGCGAACAACACATTTGTCATCCCTACAGGCATGGTGGACGATGTACATGTGCAAGAAGGTAGGTAAGTTCTTTGTCCTTGCTGACTTTCTAGTTATTGATATGGCGCAAATATATAAAGGAAATAACAAATTGCCTTAAACTGAAATAGAGAAAGTACAAACCGAACAAAGTCAGACCACTTCCGCTCTCCAACTCCAATCGGCCTCTCTCTCTCTCTCTCTCTCTCTCTCTCTCTCTCTCTCTCTCTCTCTCTCTCTCTAACTCTCTAATTTGCCTAACTATGTAAACACAATTCCTTGTGGGCTTGGATTGTTTCAAAATTTCAGCCCTTAGGGCTTTATTTATAGTGCTCCATCTAGCTAATCTAGGAAATGAACAACTATATCTCTATCTAAATCTATCTATCTATATTCCTAAAATAAAAGATATACATGCTTAAGATAAAATGTTCCAAATAAAATAAATAAAACAATTAAAATTTACCCCTAGGTAAAATAGGGAATTGCTAATGTGGATAAATCCTCCCATGTTGATAGAATATCGTGCCTTCCATGCTAAGAAATCCCACACTCGGACTCCTGCTCGAAATCGGCCTGGACAGCTTCTAAACTTCACTTGATATCGACCATGTTCAATTGATATTGACTCAGTCTCTTCAGCTCACTCGATCTCAGCTTCAAGGGTGGAAATCGAATGGCCTTCAACTCGATATCGATCATGTTGGGTCGATATCGACCCCCTCTTTGAGCTCTCGGGTGCTCGGTCGATTCCTAGCGCCGTGTACTTGATATCGAGTAGGTGCACTCGATATCGACTCTTCTGGTGTTGAGTCGAAATTCTTTCTTTGCTCTGCTCGATTTCTGGTCTTAGCTTCCACTCGATATTGAGTTGTTGTACTCGATATCAACTGGAATGATCAGCTTTCTTCTCTTCTCCGAACTGCTCGTAAAACATCTCGATTTTTGCGAAATTAAACAAGAACTAGTGTAGATCTCCATAATTGGCAAATAAGCATAAACTACACAGATTCCATGTAAATCAAACCCAGAAATATAAAATATGTACATTTATCGATATGAATGTAAGCAAAAATCATGGTTATTTGAGCGCACATCAACACCCCATACTTAAGCTTGTTTGTCCTCAAGCAATACTTTTAATGGTCATACATGGGAAGAAATAAAACTCTCAATATCATAGATTCATTCTTATATGTCCATGCAATCAATTACCATCCTTGAAAAGGTACTAGTGTCACAAATTCCATGCATGTGAATAAAAGCAACTTCACACAAAAAAGGAGGGTTATGCAAAAACAATTTATATGTAACATACCATTAATAATCAAGAGGACTTTTCAGCACATGGGGAAGGAAAAGGTAAAAGGTATAGTGGTGGGTTATATTTGGGCAATGTGGTGCTAAATCTGGGGAGAATTCTTCAAACTTGCTTGCTTGCTTTGATGCACTTTCTCCCTTCATATGATATTCCACATCACTCATCCTCTCATAATTCACTCTTTGCTTTTTTCACTTATATGCTTTTTTATAGCACACATTTATCTAGGCATATTAGGATGCATTTAGCATGATTTAGATGTGCATAATGCATAGTTTAAGCTAGATTTGCATTTATACTCGTTTTGTTGGTAGAGTCGGAATCTACACGTTTTTATGGATTATTTCAGGTAGATGTGGATCCGACTGGGAATGAGGAAGCTCATGGATGATTGACTATTATAAGCATGCGTTGGAAAGATCTTTCCAGGATCTACAATTTTCGTGTTGACATTGAGACCAAATTCGAAAGAGAAAAATCGATGTGAACAGTAATGCCGCCCCGCGGCCTGGGTTGGCTGCCCCGCAGCCTCTGCAGAAATGTCGTATCTCCTGAATGGACTTTTTTTATCTCTTTAATTAGGTTTTTAGAATTATTATTTGGCCAACTCTTTTTGAGGCTTTTTAAAGATGTTTTAGGGTTTTGTTTTAAGAATCTAATTCCTTAGCTTATGCACTTGGAGATTATCAATTGAGAGAACCCTAGAGAGGAGCCTCCATGGCCATGGAGTGCTAAACTCTTCTGTTTCGTCTATGGATTGATGTTTTGGTTTGATAAAGTTGTGAGATTTCTATTCTTGTTCTATTTCTATTAATTTGTATTGATTCTTTTGCGAATATTGTTGATTTCTTCTAGTCTGTACAACTAGTTGAGATTATTGCTAGGATTTTGTAGATTTCTCGTAGCGAATCTTCATCCATAGTAGCAATCATGCCTTTTTAGGACTCGTAGGACTGAACTGGTGTGTAGAGAATCAATTATATGTTAAATGCTGACTCGTAGCTTGGTGTTGCATGTATCTTGGTTAATCCTTAATCTTAATGCTACTCTTAGGTTGAATATTGACCGTGTTAGGGTTATCTAATTAGTAAGGGTTACTAGGACTCTTAGGACTAGTAATTTACACAAGATCAGGACAGGAACCGTAATAGGATGAAAAGAGAACTTGAAGAAGAATCGATGATTAATCAACCAAACTAAAGTGGATTTTTATAGATGGAACTATTTTCTCAATTGTTATCTTTACTAACTTGTTTATAGTTTCTTTTCTTATCTTCAATCACCAAAACCCCTCTTTTCTACTAATTGATAAATATACATTGCTTAGGAATACTTGATTCTCTGTGAGATCGACCTCTGACTTGCTTGCTATTCTAGTTTGTAGGTTTGAGTTTTACTTTTGATAGGAACAACGACAAATTCCTCCTGTCACTTTTACCTCTCTAACCTCAGCACTGCCTTTTCGCGAGTTGCAAACATGGGTGTCATGAATGGCCCCGGATACTTATTGCTTCAGACTCCTCACCTTGGTGTCCCATCTTGCGGAACTAACATCTCAACGCATGCAGGGTCGATCTACCTTTATCTCCTAAGGTAACCGGATTTTCTTTCACTCATTAAATTTTCCATAATATGATGATTCTCCTGCCAAACTCCAAAATAACGATCCAACACAAAAACCATATAATAATCTCCATAATATGTCATCAACTTCTCAACATACTCCCCGGATGGGTAATAAGGTAAAGAAATAGGCAATATTTAGGACATGTGGAGCGAATTTGAAATAAGGCATAAATATGGCTTTGTGATGCATATAGCATATGGTAGGGCTAGAAATAGGGTAAGAATGTATGGAAAATAAAATCCCCCGTCCTCTTATCATGAATATGTCAAAAGCAACTTCAATTTTACCTTCTTTTATGGTTTTCATAAAAAAATATGCACTTCATTGTCACTTCCCTTTACTAGGCAATTTCATTCTATATCTCTAATGAATCCAATTTTGCATCGTCGAGTTCTATTAAACTTCCATGACACTAATCAAAAAAATTTCAATGGGGGTGATAAAAATAAACTTTGGATGAAAATATTAAGCATGTAGATAAATAATCAAATCCAAAGTAACCATGCATGGAGCAATTGAAGAATAATCATGCACAAAGTAAGTCTTACCCCCACCCCATACTTAAAGATTACAGTGTCCTCACTGTATAAAAACAAGGGTAAAGAAAGAGACTTACTAGACAGATGTGCAGATGGTCGAAATAGGTGATGAATATCTCTGTTGGGTGGGTTGATATCGAGTGAACCAGTCAATATCGACTGAGTTCACCTGATTTCTGGTGGTTTCATGCTTCAGGGTGAGATTTCTACTTGATCACAGCATTCCTGGTCGAAATCTTCAGTCGATATCGACTAGATGGGTCGATATTGGGTCACCTTCAATCTTTTTTTGAGGAACAAAACAAAACAAAGAGTTCAAAATCAAGTATAAAAACTAAATGTCTAATACAAGCTCTAGACTTTATAGTCGCTAGGCCGACTTCTTCTTTTTCGCTCAAGGTGGCATGTGTAGAGCCCACGGGGCTTGGGCCCCGAATAAGAATCCATTCTTGTCCATAAGTTGTAGCCCTCCGGAATGGATCTTATGCACTGTGAAGTGTCCCATCTTCTTATTATTGAACTTGTTAGGGAACCAATGATTCTTAGATTTGGAGATATACACCTTGTCTCCTACTTCGTAGTCCTTCGGATTGTCATTGGAAACCCTGCATAATCATACATACCAAGGCAAACCTCTTCCATGTATAGATATAACCTTTATTGAAATTGGGAAAGAAAGGTACATACCTCGGCTTCCTTTTCAGATTCTTCATTCGGAGTATGAGGGTCTGGTCGATATCGACTACTGTTAGTCGATATTGATTGCTTCTGCATTTTAGGTGGATTTTCAGTCGATACAGATGACTGTGGCTCGACAGGGGTGGGTCAATATCGACCTGGCTGGGTCGATATCGAGTGCTGGTGCTCAATTCCTGATGTCTTCGTCTATGGAGGAGATGTCGACTCTAAATGGATGGGTCGATATCGACCATGTGGTCGATATCGATTGCTCTCCTAACTTGGTCGACTTCGATGATGTGCTTTGGTCGATTCCGAGTGACCCACTCGATATCAAGTGGCTCAGCTCGATTTCGACACCATACATAGACCCTACAAAATCTAGAAAAAGATCAGTCGATATCGACTTACCTGGCACGATTTCGACTGGATTCGTGGTATGCTCATCCCATATTTCCATGATCTCCTCCATTTGGGCTTCCATAGCCCTCCTTTCAGCTCTTCGGTGGTCATTGTTCTTACCTTTGGCTCCCCGCAAGTGATGTACCCTCCCGTGATTGATTTCACCTCTATAGGACCGTTGTACCTTTCAGTTTTGTTGAAAGCGTACTCAATTACCTCGTCGTTGATGGTGAATGTGAGCACTCCCTACCTAAAATAATGGGACAAGCAGGGTCCTAAGCCTAAACACATTGAGAGTTGAGCGGAACACATATACCCTTGTGAGGTTGGATTTCAATTGTTTTTGCTTGGAATTAACTAAATATGTGTGATGACGTTTGATTGCTTGATTCTTTTATACCACTTGCGCTTATGATGTTGCTTTTTTTAAAAGTCAAAAACTTGAAGGATGTGTTGTAGGTAGTGGTTATTGTTTGGTTATTGCTTAAAGACAAGCAAGTCTAAGTATGGGGTGTTTTGATGCCCATGTTTTTAGTTATGTTTTATAGAGTCTAATTATGCCATTTGAGACATTTTATTAGCTTTTGTGTTGGTAAAAAGTGTCGTTTGTGTTGATTTTTGTATTATTTGAGATATGGATGTCTACACAAGTTTCGGTGATGTTTTATAGGTTTTGGAGCTGATATAGAGAAGTTGGGACACACTTTGGAGATTAACGAAAAAACATAAAGGCATTGGAGAAGCTAAGGAAGAGCAAAAAAGATAGAAGCATGGAGAAAATCATTATTTGTTCCATTCATCACTTCGAATCAAGTTTTGAAATCCTCATGATACTTGTAGTCCTTGAAAAGAGCTTTCCAATGCATATTCATATGCGTCAATCATATGAACGAGGACTCCAAAAATGTCCATTTCAAGATGGAGCTAGAAAAGCTGGAAAGGTGTCAGTGTCGACCCCGTCACTGTCGATATCGACACTCAAGTCTTAAAAGCCGAGAGTATGAAGAATTAATCATCGTCGGTATCGACACCTCCCCCTATTGGTATCAACACCCTTGGGTGTCGATGGGGTTCCTCTGCAGACAATTTTAGGCCGTTTTTAAGTAAAATTTATCCGAAAATTAGATAGACTTAGATAGATTTTTTTAGATTGTATTTTCCTAAGATAGATTTAGGGTTTTTAGTATAAATAAGGCTCATTGGTCAGCCTTTAGATTATTAAATTTTAGGGAAAACATTTGGGGGGGGGTTCTAGAGACGTTTTGCAGCCTTTGGGGGCGTGTGAGGCGAGAGAGAGAGAGAGAGAGAGAGAGAGAGAGAGAGAGAGAGAAGATGTGATGCGTTTGTGACATTTTGGCGAGTTTGAGACGATTTGTGAAGTTCTTTCGAGGTGTTTTCTATTCTTTTATGTTTTCTTTAATAAATTGTGAGTAATTCTTCTGTTTTCTAGGGTTGGGTTAATCCCAACAATAGTCATGTGAGTTGATTGATGATGAGTTATTGAATTCTTCTACTTTATCGTCATATCTCTATCTTTGTGTGCTTAATTCTTTGGATGAAAGTCTAGGGATATGTTTGATTACAGTTTGAATTGAAAGATTGAATTATTGATTAGATTGCATGATTTAGGGTTTTGAAACGAAAGTTGAATTATCCTAATTAATCAAGAACGACATAGATTGATATTGTTGATTGAGTAAGCGGAAGTGAATTCGATTCAACTTGTGAGGTGGTGCAAAAGTTGAACCTTTCTTATCGATAAAGAGCTGATTTTTTATGATTCATTGATATTGGCATGCGTGATTGTTATTGGGTGGACTAGCTGTGACTTTCAAGTTTGCACTCCTACTCAACTTTTTTTTTTCACTCTCCTGTTTCTTGTCGTATTCTCTTAAACTAACATATGTCTTTCCAAAATTTGAGAACCAACATCATTGCTTGACTTTAAATAGATGTATATCATAAGGGATCCAATGAGCCACACGAGCACTCAATTGACCATAAAATTCTCCTCTGACTTGTTTTGAGATTCCGGTTTTATTGCAATGATTTTGCTCCTCATTTTCTCTCTTTGCTTGAAAGCCCAAATCAACAACAATATTTGAAATTATATGAGTATATGTGACCTGACAAAATACACTATTCCCAATCAATGTTGGGTGACACAAAACTTTAACAATAGAAAAGGAAATAAAGGTATGAAAACCATAATGAAAAAAGTCATTGTCAAATCGATAAAAATGAAATTAGTTGACAAGTAGTATATTAGCATACCCCAAGAGCAAAGCTTAGACATGATCTCAATAAAGCAATCTAAAAATCAAACAACAAAAACAAAATATGAATTAGATAAAAATGACCACAACTTTCAATATTAAAATGTCCATGAAGATTAGCTCCTGAAATTCATAGGGTTTACCTCGAAGGAACCTATAGACTAAAATCGATGCTTCTGATAAAATTCCAAACATGCAAGTAACGGTTTGCATTCGAGCTTACAATTCTGAGTTTCAACATCATTTTGGCGTTGTGTTTCGAGTATGCACCATCAAAAGAAACCTAAAACATAACTTAGATGTACCCACACAAGATAATACAAGAAAAGTGGAGGGGAATTTGGGATGCCTTGACTAACCTTTTAAGTAGATTTCCCCTCCATTGGATGGCCTTGGGAGACTTCAACAATGTGATAAACTTCGAGGAAAGGATCAATGGAGTTCCGGTGACTGATTATGAGTTCAAGGACATGGTGGAGGCTTGCCAAAATCTTGGTTTGATCGACTCCCCTTATTCTAGTAATGATTTATTTACTAGGTCCAATGGCACTATTTTTAGTAAGATTGATAGAGTCTTGATTAACGTCGAGTGGTTGAGTATGAATCTCTTTTGCCACACTTATTACCCGGCTTTGTGGGAGTTATCCGACCACAAGCCGGCAGTTGTTACTATGTGTAGGAATGATGGCAAGAAGGGAGGCATGTTTAAATTCCTTAACCTTTGGAGTGAGCACGATAAGTTCCTTGAGATAGTGAAGGAGAATTGGAGAATACCCCGTGGTGGTTCTTTCCAATTTCAACTTTGCAAACTTCTTAAGGGTCTTAAAAGGTCGTTGAAGGCTCTAAATGCTAAGGAATTCAGCCACATCTTTATGAGGACTAAAAGAGCAAATGAGGAGCTTGGAGAGGCGATGGAGGCTGCTATGACTAGGCCGGAGTGCTCAGCCACGAAAGAGAGGTTGGCTATGGCTAGACAAGCGGCAGCTAGGCTCAATAAGGCGGAACACTCCTATTTGAGACAACATACCAATGCTAAGTATATTCTCTCTAGTGATAAATGCAACAAGTACTTTTATGCTCTTATGAAGTCTAATGGTCATCGGAATCACATAGTCTCAATGACTAAGAGTGATGGATCCATTACAACTTCTAGTCTTGATGTTGCTAGTGAGTTTGTCATGTACTACCAGAACTTGCTTGGTTGTGCAGGAAATGAGGAGGTGATAGACCCCACTTGGTTCGCTAGAGGTGCCGTGGTGAAGGAGGAAGACAAGACCATGTTGGTGGCTCCGGTCTCCAATTCAATGAGAAACTAAGATGGCTCTTTGGTCTATTGGGGAGGATAAGGCCCCCGCACCGGATGGCTACACATCTTGTTTCTTCAAGGAGACTTGGGACACCATTGGAGCGGAGTTGTGTGCGACGGTGAAGGATTTATTCCGGAATGGGAGCATTTTGAAGCAACTTAATCACACGATTATTAGTCTTATCCCCAAGCGGGATGAAGCGATTAGGGTGGATCACTTTAGGCCTATCTCGTGTTGTAATGTAGCATACAAGGTGATTTCCAAGATCCTCACCATGAGGCTTGGAAAATGCCTTTGCTACCTTATCAACCATGCCCAAAGTGCTTTTGTCCCTAATCGCCTCATGGCGGTTAACATGTTTTTTATGCAGGAACTTCTAAGGAAGTACAATGTTAAGCGTGACACTAGGAGATAGAGCTGGCAATTCGGGTCATCCGGTCAAGTTCGGGTCGATCACATCGGGTCGGATCACTGATGAGTCGGGTCAACTCGGTCAAAATTTCTGTGTCGGGCTTGATCGGGTCGGGTCGGGTCGGATTCCGTCAAAATGAAATTCAAATTGGTCGGGTTTTGGTCAAAATCGGGTTGGACCCATTCGGGTTTTCGGTCAGAATCGGGTCGGTCTCGTTCGGGTTTTCGGTCGGTACTCGGGTCGGTCTCATTCAGGTTTCAAGTAGAAGCGGGTCTACGTTTGTTTCAAACTTTTAATTTTTTGGGTTGAATTTGTTGAATCATGTTTGTTCGGGACTTTTGGGTAATCAATTTTATTAAATTAAATATGCAGTTCATGTTATTTATGCATTTCAAAAAGTATTTTTAGTAAAATTAAATATGATTCAATATATAATCTACTCATTGGCTTGTAAGCTGACTAAACTCATTCTATTCATCATTAATTTCATTGAAATTTTGCAATATATTGTTATCAAAATCATACTTGATTCCCTATCTAAAAGATAATTCACATTATTTGTGTGATTGTTATTTGTGTCTTTCAAAAAGTAATTTTCAAAAGAAATTTCACTACGTATATGATTCAAGTTATAATATCCTCATTGTACTCATCTTTTATTAGTGAGAAATGAGAATTTTGAATTAAAGTCGATCATTCATCATTAAATGAGTAAACGAGTAATGATTTACATCAATCTATATGAATATACTATGAGTTGATGAATTTTGGAGTTTTAGGTAATCTAGTAAACCGACTCTTTTGTGAGTTAATCTTAAATACTAATAAAGTAAAAAAATTATTGCCTATATGAAAATAACTAAACAAGATTACCTTAATCCTCATATATAAATTCATCTCCGATTATTCTATAAATTAGAATATTCGATCACTTTATTTTTGTTAAATAGATTATTACGAATACAACTTATAAAACTTATAAAACTATCATATATTCATAATTCATAAGTTCATATTTTTATTCATTACAAATCATTATCTCCGATTCATCTCCGATTCTCTTCATCCCTCATCAAATTTTGGAAAACAAGGTAATATAAAATCATGAATACAACTTATAAAACTATCATATATTCATAATTCATAATTTCATATTTTTATTCATTACAAATCATTATCTTTTACGTCTCAATAAAGTTATGATTTTATATTTTATTCGTTACAAATGATTTGATCAATCACTTTATTTTTGTTAAATAGATTATTACATAAGTAAAATTTTATTTTTGTCTCGTCGAATTTTATTTTTGTTAATTAGATAGGAATGAAAATTTATTGAGAGAGAATGAAATTTGAGAAGTGAAGGAATTAAATTTATTGAGAGAGAATCAAATTTGATGAGGGAAGAGAGAAAATATAGGAGGAATGAAATTTGAGGAGGGAAGGGATGAAATTTATAAATTTGAGGGACGGGAGAAAATATATATATATATATATAGGAGGGATGAAATTTGAGGAGGAAAATAATAAAATTTATTGAGAGGCAATCAGATTTGAGGGAAGAAATAAAATCTGTTGAGAGGGAATGCATTTTATGCACTAATGGTTTTAAGTTTTCATTTTGATCAATGAAAATTTTATTTTGTTTAGAAATAGCATTAACTATCAATAACTCGATAATGAATTACAATATTTTTTTTTGTTTTATAGTATGAATGTATAATAGATATATATTCAAGGATATTCGGGTCAGGTTGGGAGTCAGGTCGGTTGGGAGCCGGGTCAGTTGGGAGTCGGGTCGGGTTGGGAGGCGAGTCGGTTTGAAATTTGGGTCGGGTCCGGGTTGAGTCGGGTTTGTCTGTATTCGGGTCAATTCGGGTTTCGGGTCAACATCGGTCGGGCTCGGTTTCGGGTTCAAGTTATGCATAACGCCAAATTTTCGAGTTCGGTCGGGTTTTGGTTCGGGTGAGTCAGTCGGGTTTCTCGGGTCGGATCAGGAATCGCCACGAGCACTAGGAGATGTTTCCCAAACATTGACCTAGCGAAGGCTTATGATTCTCTTTCATGGAAGTTCTTCCACTTTGTTTTGTGTGAAATAAGTTTCCCGGAGGAGTTCATTGCTTGGGTCATGGAGTTTGTTGAGACTACCTCCTTCTCAATCAAGGTGAATAACGAGCTTCATGGTATGTTTGAAGGTAAACGTGGGCTTCAGCAAGGTGACCCCTTATCCCCCTTACTCTTTGTCTTAGCTATGGAATTCTTCTCTAGGCTAGTCAAAGTTGAAACTAGTAAGACAAGCTTTCATTATCATCATAATTGTGGAAGCTTGAGGATTACTCACCTTATTTTTGCGGATGACATAGTGTTATTTAGCAGATGGGACCTAAGCTCGGGGAAGACCTTGATGACTTGCCTTGAACGCTTTGAGATGGCCTCCGACCTCTCGGTGAATAGGGACAAGTCATCGGTCTTCCTTTCTTCTGTCCCCACCTCCGAAGCTCATGAGATCGAAGAAGCCATGGGGTTCAAGAAAGGAGAATTCCCCTTCCACTACTTGGGCATTCCCATTAGCCCCCATGGTCTTAGAGTGGCGCACTATGGCCCTCTCTTGGACAAGGTTGGTAAGCGACTAAGTGGTTGGATTGGCAAGTGTTTGTCTTATGCAGGTCGTAGGGAGCTCATCGCTTCGATGCTCCAAGGAATTGAGGGATTTTGGCTTTCAGTGCTTCCAGTACCAGAAGCTATCATGCAAGCCTTGGCTAGCTTGTGCCGCTCTTTTTTTTGGAAGACACCGAGGGTAAAATGGGGAAAAGTGTGCATGCCCAGGAGAGAAGGCAGCTTGGGATTACTCAACATTCTCACTTGGAATAAGGTGTTCATGAGAAAGTACTTGTGGAGGATCAACGACAAAAAGGAGAGCTTGTGGATACAATGGATGCACCACTGCTACCTCTCCGTCTGTGAGGTGGAGGATTGGGAACCCCACCGGAGAGACTCCTCCCTTATCAAGGCGATTGTTGAGGCTAAGAATCGAATCTATCTTTTGAATTCCAACCTCAAATTGTGCTTGATGAGTGGTATGATGGTGATAGGTTCAAGGTTAAGAAGGATTATGAGGAGCTCCGAGAGAAGGATGCCCATGTCCATTGGTACAAGGAAGTGTGGGCCAAAGTAAACACTCCGAAGCATTGCTTCATCCTTTGGCTTGCCACTTTGGGTAAGCTTCCTAACTTGGATAGACTTTATTTTCTTGACATTGACCCCTGTTGTAGGTTTTGTGATGACGATGTGTTAGAGTCACATGAGCATCTATTCTTCGAATGCCCTTATACTAAGGACATTTGGAGAATGACTCGTGAGCGATTCTCAATCCCAGAAGATGTGGAGAGCTTGGCTAGGAGTTTAAGATGGCTCTGAAGGCATAAGAGAAAGAAAGGGTGTGATGCGAAGGCAAATATCTTTGCTTTCTCCATTGTGATATATTTTATATGGCATGCGAGGAATGCGGAGATCTATGATGACAACCCCATTCCCAAGGAAGTTGTAGCCAAGCTCGTTGCTACCCATGTTTTTCGGCTCCTCCATGCCTCCTTTGGTCTTGATGATGTTGGAAAGATTTAAAGCCTTAGGTTCCTTTTTCTCCTTCTTACCCTTGATCATGTGTGTTAGTTTGACATTGAGAGGGTGTCCTAGGGCATTCGTGCCTTTAGTGCCTTTGCGCACTCGGGAACCATCTCTTTTTGGTTGGGTTTTGGCTTGTGTCCCTTTGGGTGCATGTGTGCCCCAGAAACAAGGTCTGGAAAAACCGTGACAGCTGCAAAGATGATAAATTTCGGTCTGGAAAAACCGTAACAGCCGCAAAGATGATGAATATAAGCATTATGTTTATTTAGGAATAATGTAAATTAGAATCAATAATTAAATAAATATAGGAAATTCCTCCAAACAATGACAACTGCAAAGAGGATGAATTTCAGCCAACTTCGAGGTTGATTCTGGAAAAAACTTCAATAGCAAAGTTGTATATCTTTTTGTCCTCGTTCCAACAAGGTATGGCATGAACCCTTCCGATAAATATGGACTCCGAACGACCCATTTTACTGAGACGTCGAAAAGCTGTCAAACGATCATGAACGGACCAAAAACGTGGACCAAGCCCACCTTGCACCATTGGACCTTCTTCCATGGTGGAGCCTTCTTCTTTCTTTTGAGGATGACATACTCTTCCTCCAATATCCCTCGAATTGATCTTGATAGCTCCCCTGGATCAAGGTAATTGTTTGAGCCACAAAAGCTCATCCTTGATTGCATCAAAACTCGTCTAAAAACAACTTCACGGAAAAGACTTACCAAGGAATAGAATAAGAAGATCTTTGTAAATATTTTCAGACAACTTAAAGAAATAGATGAAATATTACTCCGAATACAAAAACAAAACCACCAGTTGAGTGCCCATGCTAAAACAAGGCAAACTAGATCATTGAAGAAGATGGAAAAAAGCACACGAAAACAAGGATGGATGAGCAATCCAAAAAATTATGGTTGACAGATTGAAGATAATGCTCAACAAAATAGCACACGAATTCTTCCACTCTTTCAAAGCAATGATGGATGACAATAAAGCTTGATATGGAAAAAGCCTATGATAAGATTGAATGAGACTTTTTATTCAAAGTTATGAAAAATTTTGATTTATGCACAAAATTCATCTCTTGTATTGAGCAATGTGTGAAAATTGTATACTTCTCAGCCTTGGCAAACAATGGACCAATGAAAACATTTCGACCAAAAAAAAATGCACTCGGGCCAAGAGACCTGATTTTACTATACCTCTTCATTTTGGGAGCTGAAGTCTTAGCTAGAAAATTACAACGAACCTGTGAAAGTTGGTTTTGACATCACTAGAGCGGGAAAATAAATTCTTTTTTCTTCATTCGCTAATTATATAATGATGTTTGCAAAAGCGACTTACGAAATTAACATCCATGTTAAGAAAATAATAGACGAGTATTGCCAAATATCATGACAAAAGTTCAATTTCGATAAATTATCATTCCAAGTGACAATAGGAGTCCTAAATCAACAAAATAAAACATCAACTTCATAGCATTCTACACATAACCAACCACACAATACTAGACAAATACTAAGGATGCCTAAACATAAATAGAAGAGTGAACATGGACACATTCGAAGATACAATAGGCAAAACAAGGACCCAACTAACCAAATGGAAGGCAAACACTTTATTCCAACAAGGTCAAATAGTGCTCATTAACACTAACTTAGCCACGATATCAAACTGCATCATGCCAAGTTTTATAATACCGGCTAGTATCCATAAGAAACTCAACCAAATTAATATAAGCTTCTACTGGAACAAGAACATAAATTACAAACCAGTTGTATGATGGTATAAAGTCTGCAAACCTATGAATCTAGATGGAGTAGGCTTGACAAAAAAAAACATGAACAAAGCTTCTTTACAAATGAAATTATTATGGAAAATACTAGCAGAACTTGAGAACTCATGGATAAAGATCATAAAAGGAAAATAGATGAAGTAAGAGAGAACAATTATGGGAATATGAAAAAAGACAGATGAACACTTAGCAATGGACAAAACAAATGGAAATTACGAAGAAATTTTGCGAATGACTTACATGGAAGGTGGATGAAAGGAAGACAATTAAGTTTTGGAAGGATGAATGAGTTGAGGGTGGGAAACTTTGCTCAATAAATATATCTACCAACCCAAGGGTAGGAAACCGCCAAAAGGTGTGTTTAAAATCAACTTCGACGGGTCTATGCAACTATGCAAGTGAATGGCGATGCAGCTGCAACTTTTATGGTTTATGACTCTAATGGCAGGCTTTGTTAGTGCTCGACTTCTTTGTGTGGACATGTCTCCCCACTGATGGCTCAAGCCATCACCTTCCATGACAATCTCATCTCTACAAGAAATTTAGGTCCAATGTGCATTGAAGTCGAAGGAGACAATCTGGCAATCATCAATGTTGTCAATGAAGTCTAGAAGTGTCCGTGGGAGACAAAGATGATCGTGTCTGATTCTCAAGCTCTCATGCGATCATTCTTATTGGTTCCATGTATGCATGTCTTTCTTGAAGTTAATATAGTGGCCAATAAGGCCATCAAGTTGCTGCATCATTTCGATCTTGACTCCGTTATGTCTCGTCCTGAGCTCTTGACTTTGATCTTTAAGGACGTTATTGGGTGATGGATCAGCATTGCCTGATGTTAACCATTATTGTCGTGTATTAAAAAAATCAAACAAGTTTATAATATATTAAATAACTCATTTACATCATAATATTTTTATCTAAGTTTATAAACAATCATTCCATTAAGTTTATAGTTAGAAAAAGAAAAATATATCCCTATAGTGATAAAATATAACAAGATTTAGTACTAAATATACCCAAAAAAAAAAAAAAACCTTGTGCAAAAGTGACCCTCCCTCCCAAATTTGCAAAAGTAGTCAATGTGCCCCAAATATTGCAAAAATGCCTAGTTGCCCTTAACTGCCTATGGAAGGTAAGGTCGCCCATGCTCATGAGAACCATCTTTAGAGAGAGAGAGAGAGAGAGAAAGAGAGAGGAGGCTAACTAAAAAGAAAGAAGAAGATGATGAAGGGAAGAGAAATAAGAGTTTCGAAGAAGAAGAAGAAGAAGAAGAAGAACCCTCGACCCCCGGTGAGAGAGAGGGATTTAAACTCGGTGAGAGAGAATCAAACAAAATAAAAGTGGTGCATCACCCTTGTCCATGAGAACCTAGGGGTGGAATTGTTAGATTACCAATTAGTTTTCACCCTTACCACCTACCAACCAATTACAATTGGTAATGATAAATTGCATACCATTACCAACTATAAAAACCCTTATACCAGTTTAATTGGTAACCGATATAATCGGTTGGTAATGGTAAAATACCAAGTTCTTCATAGTAATAATATGCAACTCCAAATTTAAATAAAAAGTAAATACCAAAAGAAACCCCTTGACGAATTACATACGTACCGATTCATACAATTTACAAGGAGCTCTAAATTTAAATATTAAAATGTATGGAGTAATTTTCCAACAAGTACAAAATAACCACTAATAATATGCAGAAGCTAAAAGATGTTTTGTTTGGACGTGGTTCAACTCGTGGCATTCTTAATTTCCTTGGTTGAAAGCATTTTCTGAAGAAAAATATAAAACCAGGTAAAAAATAACCATTAATAATCTGCATAATCTAGAAGATATTTACTAACATGACAAACAATTAACAATCTGCACGAAGATATAATGCTTAAAACCTTATCCTTCTCAATTGCCTCCAACTCCATGTAGACTTCTAAGTCATCTTCCGTGGGCGAATCATAGAAGCTGAAGTTTGTTGGTTCTGCCCTTAACCAATCTGCACAACATACAAGAGCTTCGACTGTTTTCGGTGTCAATGATGCTCTGAAAGGATCTACAATTCTTGATCCTAAACTGAAAGCATTCTCAGATGCTACCGTTGAGAAAGGAATGACAAGGACATCCTTTGCTAGCTTAGATAAAACCGGATATGTAGATTCATTAACCTTCCACCACTTTGCAATGTCAAAAGGCTTAGAAGTAATACTCACATACCTATCTGACAAGTATTGATCAACCTCATTTCTAATGCATTGTGATTGTGCAGAAATCCTCTCTCTTACTATCTCCCTGCTGATTTCATCAAGGCCTTCCAAGTCGTCCCCTTCCATTCCCACATCGACATCAGTTGAGTTGCCAGCTTGATCGACACCCACATCCCCTTTATATTCTTCATACATCTTCATCAAAATTGTTTTCAAGTGGTCTTCTATCGTCCAAATTACCTCCGGACTAGCATTAACCTTTTTGAAACCCACCTTTGCCCATTGCAGCTTGTATCTAGGATCAAGGACATATGCAATCATGACGATCTTGTTCATTGACTCAAAACATCCCCAATACTTATCAAACTTGGACTTCATTGAAGTGGCAACCCTCTTCAAAACGGGATCAGCTGAAAGTGTAGCCTTGTCGATCTCAGTTTGCAATGTGATCATTTCAACAAATAATAGGTTTGCCGTGATGCTCTTCCATGCACTGAGTTTCAAGGTAGCATCATAAAACTTCTTTAGAAATACACAAAAGGCTTGTGCATTCCTCCAATCGTCATAACTTGGAGGTCCAACCCTTTTCTTCCCAGTTTTATCTTTCTCTTCAAAATAGCTCTTTAATGCAGGATCATCTTCTACCATTCTGTTGAATGTTTGCTCATAGGTCAATGCAGCTTCGAGCATAAAATATGTGCTATTCCATCTTGTAACGACATCTAATGGAACATTAGCATTTTCCCGACACTGTTCCAATACAGCAAACTCCCTAAACTTGTCAAGTCACTGAGAAGAAGACCTAACATACTTTGCACAATTCCATATCACTGTAATTCCATCCTCTAACTCCTTCAAACCATCCTTCACAATCAGATTGATAATGTGGCATGAACATCTCATATGCACAAAATCCCCATCGAACATCAAAGTCTTAGAACTTGTAAGCCTTCTTTTCATGTATACCACAACCACATCATTGGCACTAGCGTTGTCCACGGTTATCGTAAACACTTTCGTGATCTTCCACTCCCTCAAACATTGCTCTATCATCCTACCAATGTCATCCCCTTTGTGACTAATGATATTGCAAAAGCTAATAATCCTTTTGTGAAGCTTCCAATCAGCATCCAGAAAATGGACAGTCAAAACCATGTAGTTAATATTTTGAATGGATGTCCAAGTATTAGTGGTGATACTTACCCTTGTGCGACTCTCCTTTAGTTGGCTCATCAGAGTAGCCTTCTCTAAGTTATACTTGTCCAAGACACCCTTTGCAATTTGCTTCCTATTTATGGGTTTCCAGTTAGGCTCCATCTCCTTGCAAAAAGCCAAGAATCCTTCTTTCTCAACAAACCGAAAGGGAAGTTCATCCTTGATAATCATTTCAATACACCTATCATCACATCTCTTCTTATTATACTTGTGGTATCCAGTGCCTCCAGTAATATTACTTGGTGTCAACTTCGATTGTTTCAAATCCTTGTCACACAAAGGGTGAAGCTTGCACTTCCTAGCATGGTTCCACATTGATCTAGTCCCATTCTTCTGTTTATCACACACCACTCTATCACCACAATAGTTGCAGGTGCACCATTTTGGATCAATTTCCTCAGTACATGGGACCTTACACTTCGTAAAATGATCCCACATAGGGCTTTTGTTTGATGGTCGTTTCCTTTTCTTAACAACTGGTGGGGGACGATTCAATGCAACTGGTGGTTGAGGTTGCCCTGACAAGGGAGCTGTGGTCTCCACATTTGCAGAAGATTTAATTGACGGGTTAGGACCGCAAACACTTGTTTGAGTTTGTGAAGATTTCATATCCATATTAATTCTTATTCCTGCAATAATAAGAAAAATATTGAACTGAGAGAGCAAGCATCGACCCATGAATTTTGCCTCTTTCAAGTTATAAGAAAAATATTGAACTCAAAGAGGAAGCATCAAGCCATCAACTTTGACTCTTTCATGTAATAAGAAAAATATTGAATTCAAAGAGGAAGCATCAACCCATCAATTTCGACTCTTTCAAGTAAAAGAATGAAGAAGAGATTATACAGAGAGGAATGGACGAGGAGATTGAAACTTATCGGGGTGATAAACTTGCACCTATATATTGGCGAAATTATCAATTGAAGAATTGAAGAACTTTACTCACCTGAGACTAGAGAGAAGGTCGGAGCATGTGTGGCTGACCGTCAACGAAGTGATAAGCAGATTGAGCAATAGAATTGAAAACCCTAGGCGGAGAGGCGGTGGAGTGAAATTTGATTTTTGAATTGTGAAACTAAAAGACACTGAAGAATGATGATGAAGATGAAGAGTCAAAGGCTAGAAATCAGAGAATAGTACTCTAGAAGACTAGAGTCTAGGGGAGTAGGTATTAGGAATTGATCTTCTGCGCAGAAGATCTTCTGCGCCAGATCTTCTGCGTCAGAGTTAAAGGAAGGCAGATCCATGTGTCGTCCAACAAGAAGGTAAATACTTGTAAAATGTCACGTGGAATAATGTCCCCTCATCGAGTTGGTGATGCTAATCATTACTTGGGTTGTAATTGCAACCTATGTTGGCGATCCCGTTGGAGAAGCACTTCCGAGGGAGGTCGAATCACTTCTCGGAGACGTGGTAGTAATAGACATTTGCTTGTTTTTTGGTGGTTTTAGGACTACATGAGCATGTTGGTTTAAGAACTCCCTCTTATAGTTTGTACAGTCTGATTATGTTGGTGGTAGTTTGCCCAATGTTTGGTTTAGGACTCGTACATATATGTTTTAGACTTGGGTGTCTCAATTGGATTAGGTAGACTTAACACAAGATATACCTATACTGGCACGAACTTACACTATACTAGCACAACGATCTTATTGACTGGCACGTTAAGCCTATGGTAAATTTGGTGTTTATTGTTATATTCAGGATAGGGTTTATTTGTCGGAGTCACAATGGCTGGCATGGGTTTTGTTTATAGTCACACGCATATAGACGTTAGTAGCATGACAAATGTATCCACTTGCACATAATAAACTATCCAGAACTTGCGAAGTTATGCACAAGCACACGTAAACGTACAACCCCATTGTTACATACGTAAATGCAAAAGATGGCCCAAAATGTGTCCGCGGGTGAGCAAAAGATGAGGCGTACTTTAAAAGAGCAAAATATGTTAATGATAACGGCTTCCGAGAACATGTGAAACTGAAACGCAAAGGATGGAAATCAGGTTGGAAATTAGCATCAAAAATACAGTTACCAGCACGAAGATTTCTAACACTAGCACGTAGTTCATATTTACTAGGACATAGTACTTTTTATTCGTGGCAGGACTCATACCTTGACATGAGACTCTTACCAAGAAGGCCGGAGGTGGCTTGTCGTGGTGGTTGTGTTTGACGGATATGTCGCACGTGTGCTCCTGCACATACTTCCGGACTTTCCACAAACTAGTCTTCATGAATTTCGATGCCCTTCACATCCACTTGCACTTGAGATCGATGCACACAATGGTGTACACTAACGTTGACGACCTCTTCACATTCGTGTCAAAACAGCCCTCCAACATAATCCACCGTGTCAAAATATGCTAATAATGTTTTGACGCCTACAAATTGCTAGGAAATCCATAAAGTCCACGATTAAAGCAAACAAATGTATGAGTCTAGAAACCAACAAAAGTTGTAGACCAAAAAAAAAAATGCAGCCCTGAAAACAACAAAAGTGAGCAAAGTCCACAATGAAATCCAACAAAGTCCATGGTAACGAAGTGCCAAGATGTACAACAACTAATAGATGGACCGCCTCTGGCTAATGAGTTGGACAGAGAGGCTTTCACGTTCTTCATCTATCTACTGAACATTGACAGCTTCCACTACACTTACCCTTCGAAAGATTTTGTTGTTCAGAAACCTTTTTGGTAGGGTTAAGTCTTCTTCTTTCACACAATATATTATAGGTGGCACGATTTTTCCTTCACCAGTCATGCAAATGCATTCCTACTGTATGTTCAGCGTCGAAGGCCTTTCTACAGTGTCATATATTTCTCTCTCTCTTTAGAAAATAATCTCACTTCGAAATATCTTTTTTCATAAATATATATAAAGTGGGTATCTATAAATAGATAAAATTAAACTAAGTTAAAAAATAAATTTATTTTTTAATTTTAACAAATTAAAATACCTGAAAATTAGTTTAAAACAATTAAAATTTAAGTGACGCCACTGACGCTATTTCTTCAAATTTACTTGGAAGAAACCCGAAGGTAATCATCCCCTGGTGCTATTTCTTCTTTCTTTTTTACTTTTTTTTTGTTCTTAGGTAGGCACTTAGACCATTACAATATGGGGGAAGGGGGGATTCGAACTCGTGATCTATTAGTCATTACATGTCATCCTTTACCAACTAAGCTAGCAAGACTTGACTTCTTTCTTTTTTACTTGGTAAGGGTTCGGTGCGTCACTTTTTTATTTGCAAAACTAACCCTCCATACTGACGTTTTGCAATTTATGCTATGGCAGTGCCATTTTTGTAAAGTCTAATTTTTTTTTGGTAATGGCCAAAATATAAAGTAAATTTTTAATGGATCCTCAATATTTCACGCATATATCAAATAATTTTATAATATATTAAAGGGTAAATTACAAAAAAAAACAAATGTGAATTTTCATAAAACCGGCCTTATAATAAAAGCTTATATAAAAACACCCATAAATTTATTTTTATTTCAAAGAAATACCATGACCCTTTTTATTTGTAACGGTAAATTCTCATCTTTTGAATTTTTATACAATAATTCAGAACTACTCCTTCCGTATCGCAAAACTTGTAGTTTTATAGTAGTAAACTTGTATAAAAAAACTTGTTATTTTAGCTATAATTATTATCTTTATAGGTAATGATTGCTCTTTTTATAGGTAATAATTAGTGCTTTTATGTACTTTAACCTATAAAAATAAAGGAAATATAGGTATTATTAATAAGCGTGCATAAAGCTAAGACTACAAATTTTGTGATACAGAGGGAGTACAATGGAATCACACACTTCCTACTATAGATTTTAGAATTTTAATCTTAGATAGGCAAATCTAGGCAAAATCATGGTCAAGATACTCCTCAGTTCTCACTATTACCCCATCAGCTTGAGGCACATCTTTTCACTTCAAAACGGGATCTCAACAAATTTAAAATATGTATTTCCTTCCAAACAAAAAATAAATAAATAAAGGCTGTGAAAAGCCAGAGAAAAAGTAAATTTTTATGAATTTTTTTTCAAAATATTCACAAAAAAATAAATAATTAACAAAATATTCACACTTTCAAAATATTTACAAAAATATTCATTTTTTGCAGGGTTGTCGGAAAAACGCGGTCTAAAACCGCGTTTTATGTAGAAAGTGGAAATTTTATAGTTGAAGAAAAAGGTGAGAAAAAATTAACAATAGCAACGCGGGTTGAACCCGCGTTTCTATTGTTAATTTTATTTCGGGATAAAATATGTAATTTTTCAATTTTTTTTACACTAGACACGCGGTTTAGGCCCGCGTGTCTCTTTTTTTTTTTAAAAAAAAAGGAAACTGAAAACAGGGTCGGGAGGAGCAAGGAGAGACGTCGAAGGGGGAAGGAGGTACGCCGGAGGAGGAGGAGAGGCTGGAGGAAGGAGGAGGAGGAGAGGCCGGAGGAAGGAGGAGGCGCCGGATCTGGTGGAAGAAGGAGAGGCCGGAGACCTCTCACCCCCACCCCCAACCCTAACTCCCCGATTTGCAGCCCCGTCTCCTCCTGCCACGCTCCGGCCGCCTCGATTCGCGCGATCTTCCTCCTCTCGCCTTCGATTCGGCCCGCCTGGAGGTTCAATTCTGTGTTCCGACGGGTTTTCGATCGAAGATGGGCGGTATTGCGAGCCTCGCCACAAAGCGGCCTTTGATCGGAGACGAGCCGGGAGATTTGGGGGTTGGGCTCGAGGCATCCGCTGCCGATGAGGGCTCCGGCGGCCTGATTCTGGTCCCGGGAGATCGTGGCGGAGCGGGCATCCACTGTCGACGAAAGCTCTCACTTTCTGACTACGTCCGTTCTCCGGCGGCCTCCTCCTTCGACGTCTCTCCTTGCTCCCATTTTCAGTTTCCTTTTTTATTTTTAAAAAAAAAGACACGCGGTTTAGGGCCGCGTGTCTAGTGTAAAAAAAATTCAAAAATTACATATTTTATCCCGAAATAAAATTAACAATAGAAATGCGGGTTCAACCCGCGTTTCTTTTGTTAAAATTTTCATACTTTTTTCTTCAATTATAAAATTTTCAATTCCTACATAAAACGCGGTCTCAGACCGCGTTTTTTCTACAACCCTGCAAAAAATGAATATTTTTGTAAATATTTTAAAAGTGTGAATATTTTGTTAATTATTTATTTTTTTAGTGAATATTTTGAAAAAAAATTTCAATTTTTATCACATACGGAGTAGCTTGGTTTTTCAATTTTTACCTTTTTCAGTTAAAAAAATCAAGCAAGAAGGAACACATCTCGGCTCTCCACGCATATGTCGGTACGATTCTACTGCAAAAATTCTTGACTTTTTTCTTCAATAAATATAAAATCATTTCCGATTTATCGGTTTTCAAAATGAATTAAAAAAACACAGAAATTCCACGTCAGCAATAAGCCTTTTTCGTAGGAGACAGCGATGACAAGCAAGCGGAAGGAAACAGCCGCTGGAAACTTTCAGAATTTGGGGGAGAGGGGAGAGAGAGAGAGAGAGAGGAGGAGGAGAAAACCAGATCTCTTCTCTTCATTCTCCGTTGCAGCTCACCAAACCAGAGCTCCATCACTCTTCACCCTCACATTTACCAGAGGAACTTCTATTTCTCACGAATTTCTCGGCGTTTTCACCGATACTTTGAATTTTATCGAATCTTTGAGGAAACACAAAGCGAAGGGATACTCCGTGAGCTGGATTTTGGTGGAAATGTGCATTCACCGACGACGATCCGTTTGAGGAAGCCCGATCCCTGATTTGGTAATGTTTGATCCGTGTGGAGTGGATTTGTTTTTGGCTTGGGATTTGTGTTCCCCTCCCACTCCATGCAGTTAGTGTGATCTTTGGAAACGGAAATCCCGATTAAACGCGGAGTTTTAACTTTTAAGAGGTTTCCGAATCTACATTGTTGTTATTAATTGCGTTTGGATATTTTTGTGTTGCGTTCGCTCTGTTCTTGAACGGATGAGCTTTGATTCCTTTGTTATTGATTACGATGCGACTCTCTAACTGTTTTCACTGTATTTTAATGACTCTCGCTACGTTTGTTTTCCCTTGGGAGTTGCGTTATCCCTTCTGAAACTTTTTTCTCGAGTTTTTTTTTTCTCCGCCCATTTTTGGGGAATTTTGGTAATGAGATTGGATTTCAGCTGAATCTAGGTTTGGTGTTTGATTCGATGAAATTTCAAGGTTAAAGTGAAAAATACTCTTTTTCCCTGTGTGAGAACTATTTGCTTCTTCTGTGCATTTGAATCTCTGGAAGTCTTAAGGCGGAACTCTTCTTTCTACTGTTGTTTGTAACTTGTATTCGTGTTTCTTACTTGAACATGGAAATATGTGTGTGTGTATGTTCTGGGGAGTGGGGAGAACCCCTCCTCCCCATGGAGCCTCGGAAATGGGAAGTTGCGGTTGGGGGAACTAAAAACGTCTGTTTATATGTCTATTTTGTCTCTATCCTACGATTGTTTAGTGACTTTACCAACTAGTATGTTCTTTCAGGGCGAGATTGATGCTGATTACACTGCTTGGATTCTCTGTCAATCTGCCATCCCTTTCTACAGTTTATACCCAATTTCGGGCTGAATATGTCAGGTATGCAACTTCTAGTTTGCAGTTTCCCCACACCTCTAGTTATAAGCATGAACAAGAATAATGGAATCTGCTTGAAATTGGAGTTTTCATTTTATGAAATGGTCCCTGCAAATGAAGAATTTCTTGGATGCATCAACAGTTAGGTACGTATAATATGCTGTTTAGTTCTAACTCTTTTGCATGTTCCTCCATATTGAAGGCCTTGAAGGCCCTGGCTCGGAGAGAAAGTCTGACTTTGAGGTTTCTGAGGATGAGAGGAAACACTCAAAAATTGGTGCTCTTAAGAAGAAGGCACTTCATGCCTCAAATAAGATCACCCATTCTCTGAAAAAAAGAGGGAAGAGAAGAATTGATTTCAGAGTTCCTTCACTTTCGATTGAGGAAGTACGAGATGCAAAGGAGCAGACTGTTGTTTTCGAATTGCGTCAGAAACTTCTTGATAGGGGTTTATTACCGGCAAGGCATGATGACTACCATACTTTGCGCAGGTTCGGTTGCTCCCTATCAGAAATCAGAAATAGCAACTTTATAAAACTGGTTTATTCCACACAGGACTTGATTACCTGCTGTATTATAACTACACTTTTATTGAAAACATACTAGTTCAACGTGCTTAATAGTTGATACGTCATGGAATAGTTGCATGTGTGTTTTTATCATTTAAATACAGTTAAAACTTTATAATAGTTTGTCTTGGCATACCAGCATGTTAATATTCCTTTAGAGTTTAGCCTTGTACTTGCATTTTGCTATATCCTTCACCAGACTGACTCTTGAAATTTTATTACATTGAATTAAAATTTATGTTTTGCTTATTCTTATAGGTTCTTGAAGGCTCGTGATCTTAATGTTGAGAAGACAATTCAGATGTGGGAAGAAATGCTTAGCTGGAGAAAAGATTTCGGAGCAGACACCATAATGGAGGTAATGATGTTATTCAGCTTGGCTAATTATTGTTTAACGTTATATTAAGTCTTCACCTTTTTATTTTAAAGCTCCGACTGCTTCAATCTCCAATGTAATTGGATTAGTCATGAATCACCATCATTTTCTACATTATATAATGAACTATGAAGAATGGAGAAATTAGTCATCAGCTTATTTAAAAGGTATTTTGTATCCATTACCTGAGAAAAGAGAAGATATCAATTGGCTTCTTAAAGTGATTCTAGGATTCTTAAACAATCGGTTAAATGCAGGACTTTGAGTTTAAGGAGCTCGAAGAAGTCTTGCAATACTATCCACATGGATACCATGGGGTTGACAAGGATGGGAGGCCAATTTACATTGAAAGACTTGGGAGAGCTCATCCTAGTAAATTGATGCGTATCACGACTATAGAACGCTACCTTAACTACCATGTCCAAGAGTTTGAGAAGGCTCTGCATGAGAAATTTCCTGCCTGTTCTATTGCAGCAGAGAAAAGAATTTGCTCAACTACAACCATTCTTGATGTGCAAGGGCTAGTAAGATTTCTTGTCATTCTTCCAATGATTTAAGGCTCTGTTTGAAAATAGTACACAACTTTTCGGAGCTTATGGTTTTGATATTATGTAGTTTTAAATGAAACAAATATAAGATTTTTGTTTAGTTAGATTTTGAAATCTAAGCTTTTCAAGAACTACTCACCCAATCTTTTGGGAACTTTTGGGTTTTTATTCACAAGCTTTCATCAACTACCATAACAACTATGTTTAACAAGCACTACTCTAGCTTAGTAACCTATATTTAAGACAAATAATCCATCAGCTTCAGCTAACCTATCGGCTTCCCTTTTACCAAACATAGTTTTGGCATTCACTGCTGACTCATTTCCTGCACCCCTTGTTTGCTTCTTAATCCTTTCTTACAATTGTATGCAGATAACGGCTTTTGGCAAGTAATCAAATATAAGTTCCATTACTAGCATATTGTTTAATTAAATTGGATATCATACACTATGTTTTATTTATGTAGTATTGTTAAAAGTCAGAAGGTCCGAAACATATTTTATGTTTCCTATACAGTCTGGTGGTTATGGTTCTTTAGCAGTTGATATATTATTATTGATGCAGAGGATAATTGTTTGGTGGTTGGCATGGATTCTGGTTTCTTGAGATGATATATATGAGCATTAAGCATAGGTGATTAGGAACTAGGAACTATCTCAGCAGGTGGTGTGGTGAAATGCCAGAGGGTAGAATAATGGGCATTTGGGGGGTGGGGCCTCATCTATGATGAATACCTGCTGGACCTTCTATTGATTTTTGCACATCCTTCCTTGGTGGTTAAGGTTTAGGTAAAACATGTATAATATCACTGAACTCATCAAATATCTCGTGGAATTGATTAGGAGTTTTGCATAGTTTGTTTTCGTCCTTCTCAGAACTGTTAGAAAGGTGAAATCTAAGTTTTCTATTGTCTCCTTTCCTTCTATCTGTTTCCCGTGCTTTGATGCATTAGTTTTTAATGGGAAGGCTGAAGATTTGCTCTGTGCTATACATATCCTATCTTGCCATTGAAATGTAGTTGTTGTGGGGGAGATGGAAATGTATGTTAATGATTTAAAATAATAAGACAAGCCAATGTTTTTTTAAATGTAATATTTCTAAGAAATTTTATCGAATTTGCATTGCAGGGGATTAAAAACTTTTCTGCAACCGCTGCAAACCTTCTTGCTGCTGTGACCAAAATCGATAATAGCTATTATCCAGAGGTACATGCTTCTGCTATTTTTTAATTTTATCCTCGCATTGTACTTTTTGCTACAAATGGTTTAATTCATGCTTTTTGGACAAATAGACACTCCACAGGATGTTCATTGTCAATGCTGGCCCTGGCTTTAAGAGAATGCTTTGGCCCGCTGCACAAAAGTTTCTTGATGTAAAGACTATTGCAAAGATACAGGTAAGAGTTATGGTATCTGAATTCGTATTGCTTTGCACACTGCGTGAATTTATACAAATAGAGCATAAAATGTGCTGCAAATGCAGGTCCTTGATGCCAAGTCTCTCCCTAAATTATTGGAGGTTATAGATTCAAGGTCCGTATGAATTCTAGTTTTTTGCCTTTTGTACATCTCAGGAAGGGTGTTTGCTGATTCCTTTTGAATCTTCATTTTTCAGCCAGCTGCCAGACTTTCTGGGTGGCTCATGTACATGTGGCGATGATGGAGGATGCCTTCACTTGAACAAAGGTCCATGGAACGATCCAGAAATTATGAAGGTAAAGACTATATAAGAGCATCACTTTGTTGATGAGTAATTCCTTGTTCTCTTGTTTGAAATGACATGGAAAACTGCAAAAAAAAAAATGATATGGAGCATTGTGGCTTCAATTGATTTGAGTGTAGTACTGAATGTACACTTCTTGGATTCAGCTTGTACGTAATGCAGAGGCAACCATAGTGAGGCAAATCACAAGAGTGTCAAGTGATAAAAAATTAGAGTCTTATATACAGATGCTCCCACTAAAGGTAAGATCTAGATTACTAAGGTGAAACACTCTTCTCTCAATTTCACTTAACGGTCTTTGTAGTCTGATTTCTTTGTCATTTTCAGGGAAGAAGTAGCTGCACCTCAACAATGGAATTGGGATCAGATCTCGATGATCCTTGTTCCTCAGCTGAACAAACAAACTCTGGTGTTGCCTGTCTGGATCCTGTTTTTGAAGAAGTATGTTGTTGAACTATATGTTAACTGTGCTTACGTGTTTCATATTAATTGATTTTATTCCTTAAACAACAACCTTATTGTATTAGACGTAAGTATAAGTGACAATCTCATGTCTGGAAATGGCAGAATGTGATCTAAGCCATGACATATTTTATTATTTATGTACTATCATGTTTACAAGATCCCCCATCGCCATCTTCCTAGTGTTCAGATTACTGCCTGAAATCTGAATAAATTAAGTATAGTCATTTCATTTGCTAAAGAATAAGAGTTTGGCAGGTTCGGTTGTCTGATTCAAACACTTACAGCAGCTGCAACGACTCTTTCTCTGCAACTATAGCTGTTGAATATGGCCAAGGAGTTTGTGATTCACATGATTCATCAGTTGATGTCCTCAATATTAGAAATTCAACCGAAAGAGCAGTGAGAACTGAAGGTATGGGTAAATAAATGCAATTGACCTTTCTTGCTATCTTTGTTTCTTGAAGGAGCTAGATATCGATTTCAATAAACTGAGCAGTTTTCTTCTGTTCAGGTACTACTGTTGCCTATCAGCACTGCAACCTTTGGGGAAAACTTGAGAAGATGAATATTTATTCTACGCTACGCAGTATGCTCTCTCTCATTCTAAGGATTGTAGCTGTGATCCCGGCTCTTATTTCAACATTCTGGCCAAGGTGGTGTAAAGTTTTGCCAGCAAATGTTGATAACCAGGTGGAGGATAAAGTAACATGCCCTAGACTAGAGAACAAAGAAGACCCTATTTTGCCTTGTCTTCAACGCCTTCAGCGAATTGAGAAATTATGTGAGGAGCTCAGCTGTAAGCCTGCAAGTATTCCTCTTGACAAGGAATTGATGCTCAAAGAATCCTTGGATAGGATAAAATGTGTCGAGTATGATCTTGACAAAACAAAGAGAGTAAGCAGCCCTGTTTTTTCCAAGCATTTACCAGTTACAATGCTCAGTGATGATTGATGAAGTGAAACTAACATGATTTTCTATTCATTGTTCTGTAGTCATTGCATTCTGCTATGATGAAGCAACTCGAGATCACAGAGTCACTGGAGAACCTACATCTATCCAAGTGTCGTGTAAGTTTATCTTAAACCACAAATATCGTAATCCATAGCTACACCTCTTGCACCCTATTCACGCTTTTTTTTCCCATGCTTAACAGAAAAGACGGCTTTTCTGTTCCTGAGAATAATTAAGAGTAACCGAGGCACGTTGAACTGCACAGCCTCTCTCACTGGGCGGCACGAATTTGCATGGGGAGATGCCATTAGAAGCAAAACAAATACAGGAGCCAGACACTTTCTTATCTAACCTCTTTTTCCTTCACTCTGAACTCAGAGCCAACATCAGCATTCTTTTGATCACTGCTTAATAGTCAAGAAAATCTGCGTACATACAACATATGCAGCTTGTCGGTTTGCTTTTCTGCAAAACGTTAGACAACAATGGGAGGTACTGAGCTTGAGAGAATCAAGGGGAGTTCTTCCATGCTGCTTGTAATTTGCTCGTCCGATCCCGAAAAAATGGAAATGTAGTACTCTGACTGGCTGTATATAATCATATACTAACGCATGCCAAGCTCTGCTTTTGTGTTACCCTTGTCGCTCTCACATGTGAAATGTAGAGAGCGTTAGCGTGAGCATTGAGCATCTGTTTTTGAGTATTGCTCATCTGCACTATAATGAGTGTCGGCTGCCTTTATTTTATAGAGATAGTTATGCTTATAGAACATGCCTGATCTACGGAAATGAGATCACAGTTGAGCCATAATTGTATCTCTAGGTGGAACTGGGCAAAACATTACCGAATGGTAGGAGGAATAAATCATGCTTAACCGTTGTATCTGGGAGATTCAAAGATTTTGGAGTTACTTCTACGTTTCACGGTTTTGTAATCGGTCAAATACAGCTGCAAAGTTTCTCTCGGACCTTCAACTTCCTTTTTTTTCCCAGAAAAATACAAGTAGAAATAATTTGAATTTTACCCTTTCACGTGACTTGGAAATACTATGCTGCCTCCTGACTCATATAATCGAGTTGGTGGTTGTTATATACTGCAAATCCACTTCCTAATACACTATTAATTAACGTTGAAACAAATGTTGTATAATGTTGGATTGGACGTTGTTGAGTAGAGAAAACATCAACGTTATTCAGATGGGCTGTCTGTTTGAAATATTTTATTATAAGGACACAATGACACACACACACAAAAAATCATAGGGTAAGTTCGGGTCAAAATAGATTTCAAGTTGGGTTTTATTTATCTTAATTGTTATTTATTAAAATTAATTTATTATTGACTTATATTATGTCCCATTATAGGTAATTCACATTATTGGTGTATTTAAAAATGACAAATTAAAGTAATTACAAGGACAAGTCGGGTCTTCTTCAGGTCAGGTCAAAGATGGGTCGGGTATGAGTCGAGTGGGTCTGTCTTTGTTTGTGTCCATTTAGCCATGGGTCAAAAATGGGTTGGGCTCGGGTTTGGATTCAAGTGGGTTGGGTTAGGTTCTCTGGTTGGGTCAAATTTTGTCAGCTCTAGTTGAGTCCATCATTTTCTTTTCTTCTTTTAATATTATATAGGGCCCGATCTGACTCTTACTAGCTACGTCAAAGCCAACGTTGTTGCACGGCTCGACTTGATCCTTTGATTACCATCAAGTAACGTCGACAACTTTTCTACTTAACGTCCAATTTGACATTTTCCAATATCCGATTCGCTGTTAAACAATATCCAAAAAGACAATAATTTATAGTGTATATAATCTTCATGAAACGAGTTATAGGTGAAAAGGTTGCCCTTTAAATCTAGTCGTCACCTAATTGTCTCAAGTACAACAACAATTTCAACGTAATCCCTCAAGGTTGGAGGGATCGAGATGTACACACCCATTTTCCCGACTACATCAAAAGATTAATGACTCTAATGTGACCTGCAATGGACAAAGCAGGCATGGATAACCAAGAACCCACCCAAAAGGACACATATACTAATAAGAATGCAAGGAACTGGGACTAAAAAATAATAAAGAAACAGAGAGAAAAGAATAAAAAGCCCCCCCCCCCCCCCCCCCACCCCCGGCCCCACCCACCCCCAATCGTATATCTCAGTCTTCCTAAATAAGAATCACACTCATTGATTGCCTTCTATCCAACAACATAATCTCAGTAAGGTTCAAATTCACTAGGTGTAACCTAATTAGACCTGTCAATCGAGTCATTTCGGTCGGGTCAGGTCATTTCGGATTTCGGGTAAAACGGGTCCCGAGTAGATCCGAGTTGACTTGAACTCGAGTTTCACCCGGTTTCGGATCAAATCGAGTTGATTTCGGGTTTGTCAATTTTTTCTTTTTTAAATTAAAAAATCATGATTTGGTAATTTTGCGATAATTTTAAAATGCTAAAATTAAAGACGTGGTTCATAAGTTCTAGTGCTTGTAATTATATACTATATCTGATCTAAAATATTTCATTTTTATTATTTTTTTGTAATTTTTAATAAAATTTAAAAATATATAAAATATCGATTTTTTAAAAATAATTTCATTCATTTAGTAATAAGCATAGATTTTTTTTATATTTTAATATTTTTGTAGAGTTTTTATCTTCTTACAAAATGTGATGAAAAATAAAAAATCAAATATTATCGATCGGAGGGAGTATTACACAATACAAATAAATATAAAAGTTGATTTGAAACTGAAAGATCATGTGATTGTAATTATAAAATGTAATAAATTGGAGTCTCCATAAAAAAATCATATATAATTATAAATCAATCGGATCAATCGAGTGATTGAGTCAATCAAGTCAAAATTACTGGGTCAATCGAGTCACCAGGTCTAAACCTAGATGACCCGAAAAAATATCGGGTTTTTGGGTTCGGGTCGAAAAAAATTTATGAATCTTGACCCAAAATTTTCTGGACATTCGGGTCGGGTCGATCGGGTCAGGTCGTGTTTTGACAGGTCTAGACCCAATCACCTTCTTCTACTCTTCTTAGGTCGATCCTTTGATATGTTAGACTCTTTCAATCACAAGGTTGTTGCCCCTATACACTAGCTTACTTGGGCCTCTACTCTATATATGACAAAAGCAACGATTTGTCATCTCGATTAACTTATCCTTGATATTGATCACTCCTACCTTATTGCAGAGAATCTCATACATGAAGTCAGAAATGAGGGCGAGCCTCACTAACACTATGTAAAATTTAGAACCAGCAGTTCAATAAAACTAAGGGAACCTAAACTGGCGATTAAGTTTTCACAAAAAAAGGAATCCAAACCGACGATTCCAAGGAATCGGAGGTTAAGACCTGGCAATTTCTCCACTTTTTTTTTAATCCTTTAATTCTATGAAATTTTAGCCTAAAAGAAATATTAAAAAATATTTAGAAAGAAATTGGGAACCGCTAATTCTGAATTGGAGGTTTCGATTCCAAAAACCAAAGATTTGGATTCGATGCTTGGTGTTCTTATCTACACTTTCATCCCTTTTCATCATTGATCCCAAATACTTGAAACTATCTTTCTTCGATACAATATCCTCACCAAACATCATGTCTTCGTCCCCTTCTCTTGCCTCTTCAAAACTGAACTCTATAGATTTTGTCCTTATCCTGGTTAGTTTGAAACTCTTTTCTTCCAATGTCTCCTTTCATAGCTCCAACTTACCAGTTACAACGATTCTCATCACATCCACCAAATCAATGTCACCGGTAAATAAAATACACTATGGAACCCACCTTGGATAGATCCCAACACCACATCCATTACTATATTGAAAAGAAAAGGGCTAGGGGTGAATATAGGTGTAGACCTACCTTCATCGAAAAGTATACAATATCCCCTTCAGATGCATGCACACTAGTCAGAGCTCCCTCTTGCCTAACATTGATGATCCTAGTGTAACTATTTGAAACCTCTTTAGCTTTCATGCATTCTTGGAGAAGATCTCTTGGTACTTTATCATATGCTTTCTCCACGTCAATAAAAATAATATGCAATTTTTTCCCTATCCATGCATTTTCTCATCAACTGCCTTATCTAGAGCAATGGTTCTCTAGTTGGCGTCTTTGGTATAAAAACAAATTGGTTCTCGGTCACACAAATAAGCCTTCACATCCTTAGCTCTATAACTCTCTCCTATAGCTTCATTGTGTGGCTTAGGAGTTTTATATCTATGTAGTTCCTATATTGTTTGACATCACCTTTATTTTTGTACACTGGAATTAGATTGTTGAGTCTCCACCCCTCTAGCACTTTCGATGCTTTGAGAATAATGTTGAAAAGTAAAGTGAGCTACTCTAGTCCATTCACCCAATTCATTTTCAATCTTCAATCGATCGAAATTTCATCTCGAGCCACTACCCTCATACTCTTCATTTTACTAAAAAAATCACTTGACTTTCTCACATGAGATGTGTCTGTAGAAGATGAAATCAACATGGCCATTAAATCTATTAGAATCATTTGGTTTCCTAAACCCCAAATTGCCTCAAGTGTATATTAAAAAAAGACTAGCTTTGATAATGATGATGCACCCAAAAATAAATAATGATATTCACAATATCATAAGTAAATAAGAATACATAATCATAAACAAGGTTCCTCGCTATACAAATAGAACCTTATAAACTTGAAAAATGAGCGAGTACGAGTCAAGATAGAGACTCAAGACATCCACGGACGATAAACCGTCCGCGACTCCCACATGCATGCTAGGAAACATGGCATCCATGCCCCCCTCCCACATGTCATGAAGCACTTGACATTTGGAAATGTATGGCCTCCATGTGGAAATACATGCCTACACTATAAATACATGAGAGGGGGAATGAAATAAGGGGCCGGTTCCCATTTTATTCCTAGGAGCATAGGCCGGGAATATAGGGCTCTACGAGCATATCTGAGCAGGTTCGTCTCGACTTAGCAATGAGCCGACACTTGGTGAGACCATCGCCCGGGAAGTGGAACGAGCCGAGCACTAGGCTCACGGCACTGGAAATGATCACCCGCTAGCCGTGGTGGTCAAGTCCATGTAAGACCATCCGAACGACTCTGGTCTTCGCGGCACAGGTCGAGGACCCCACTTAGGATAGACGATAGGAGGAGGGGGGCTCCAGGTAAGACCGCCGACAAACTGAGAATCGACACGCGGTTCACCACCCCCACGGGGACGTGGAAGGAGGTCCACTTTTCATTTGTGGTTTCGTCACTGGCATCGTCTGTGGGGACTCTCTCACGCTAGGAGGTATTCTATTAAGATATATAAATGGGTTCATGTGAATTCCCATGGGAAAGTATCAAAATTTTGAATTCGGCCACCGATGACATTCGTTGGAGGTCTAGATTGAATATGAATTGACTGCTCAGTTAGAAAGGGGTATGAGCAATATAATGAGTTGGAATAAAATCATGGGTGTATATGAACGACTGTGGCTATGGGTGAGCAAGGAGCTATGGTCAGTCGCTGAGGCATGTCTCAAAGCGCAAACATGTAGGAGAAGGCTCGACTAGATAAAGATAACGAGGTTGAATTTCTTTCCCATCCGCGTCTAGGATGTAGCAGCAGGACCGCGGGCGTGCGCGGAGGCCTCCTCCCCGCAGACAGAACCTTTCACCTAAATCGTCATTAAAGGGCCCGTCGACAGACATACGCCATACTAACGACAGCTAAGATTGAAAACCTTGAAGAAATTCAAGGTTGAAATTGAATTGATAGTGAAAACAAAAAATGGAGAAGACGAGTGATTCAATGGGAGCCCGAGAGGATTTTCTCCCTTTTTGTATTGTTGTAATGAAATGAATGAAAGTTGTTGTTTGTTCTAGTTGCTTACAACTGAAAAGTGAAACTAGTATTTATAGGCAAAATACAACCAGAAGCTCCTAAACTAGATTGACGTCACTTCACTGCTTCTTCTGAGCCTCTTCTTTTGTTTCTCTCATTCACTGGACTTGTGAGCTTGTAAATTGATCAAGCCATCATTGAGCTTCTCCCTCACAAAGTGACAGTCAATCTCAATGTGCTTGGTGCGCTCATGGTATACAGGATTCCGGGCAATGTAAATTGCGGCTTGGTTGTCACATTTCAAGGGGATAGGAGTGAATGAAGGCACAGTCATCTCATAGGGAATTCGTGACAACCATGTAAGCTCAGCAATAACACAACGCATGGATCTGTACTCAGCTTCAGCTGAAGACAAGGCAATGGTGTGTTATTTCTTAGACTTCCAACTAATCGGACTTCCTCCAAGCAAAATAAAGTATCCACTGACAGACCTCCTAGTAAAATGGCAAGCACCCCAATCTGAGTCACAATAAGCTTGGAGAGAATAGTTGGAATCCTTGGAGAAGACTAAACCATGAGCAGGACAATTTGATAGATACTTCAGAGTGTGAAGGAGAGCTTCATAGTGAGGCACTCTAGGGCTCTTCATGAACTGACCAAGATCTGCACAGCAAAAGCAAGATCCAGTCTTGTGTTAGTGAGGAAATTTAGTTTCTCCACTATGCGCCTACACCAAAGTGGATCATCAAATAAGGGACCCTGATCAGGAAGTAGCCTGAGATTGAGCTCCAAAGGAGCTTGCACCGAACGAGAAGCAGGAACATTTGCTTCTTTAAGGAGATCAATAGCAAACTTCCTTTGAGACAAAACAATTGATGAATCACCATAGAGAACTTCCATGCCCAGAAAATAGCTAAGCTGACCCAGATCCTTAATTTTGAATTGAGAATGTAATTGCTGTTTAAGAAGATTAATCTCCTCAGTAGCATCTCCTGTCAATAAAACATCGTCTACATACACAGCCACTAAACATATCCTATTATCAAAATGCTTGATGAATAAGGAATAATCATTCTTAGAATAATGATAACCCTTGTCATGGAGAAACCGAGACAATTTAGAGTACCATTGTTGTGATGCTTGTTTCAAGCCATATAGTGACTTGTTAAGCTTGCAAACAGCAACACCTTGATCCAAAGAAGGTGGAGAATAACCAAGAGGAATCTTCATGTAAACATCCTCACATAAATCCCCGTGCAAAAGCATTATTGACATCTAGTTGGCTCATCACCCAACCTTTCTTAGCAGCTACTGCAATCAAACTTCGAATTGTAGTCATCTTCACCACAGGAGAAAACGTCTCTGTGTAATCAATCCCTGCTTTCTGAGTATTTCCTTTGATGACCAAACGATCTTTGAAGCGTTCAATACCACCATCAGCTTTGTATTTTATTTTGAAAACCCATTTGCTAGAAATTGGTTTCTTGCCAGCAGGCAGAGCCACCACATCCCAAGTGTGGTTAGCCTCTAGTGCTGCAAATTCTAAATCCATGGCATCTCTCCATTCACTATGTTGCACTGCTTCAAAATAAGAGGAAGGATCCTGATGCTTCTCTACAGAAAATGCTAGTTGTTGACTAAAGCAAGAGAATGCAGAGATTACTGAAGTGTGAGAAGGAGCAAGATCTGCTAACAAAGAGCAATTTCCATGATTTGTGGAAGCATAAGAGCACACATAGTCTTGGAGTCTAGCAGGAGGGTGAGAATGCCTTGAAGATCTCCTCAATCCATCACGGGTAGCAGAAATAGAAGGAACTGATACTAAAGGACCAACAAGAGGTTGAGTGGCAACTGGAGGAAGATCAAATAATGGATGATCGATAGGCACATCAGGAACTGGCATAGGAAAGACTGTACTTGGTACTGAAATATATGAGTTATCAAAAGGAATGATGTGTTCATAGAAAACAACATCACGGGACACATAAAATAGCTTACTTTCCAACTCATAAACCTTGTAACCCTTCTTACCAAAATGATAACCTAGAAAAACACAAGGAACACTTCTAGGCTTCAGTTTATCTCTAGCACTGCCAACAACTGCCTTGTAACAAAGACAACCAAAAACTCTCAAATGATCATACACTGGCGCTTTGTTGAACAAGAGCTCAAAAGGAGATTTCCCATTCAACAACCTTGAAGGAAATCCGTTGATGAGATATGTGGCTGTAAGAAGACAATCACCCCAAAAATCTATAGGCAAATGAGAATGGAACAAAAGTGCTCTACAAGTCTCCAATAGATGCTTGTGCTTTCTCTCAACCACACCATTCTGTTGTGGAGTATGTGCATAAGAAGTCCGATGAATAATTCCTTTCTGAGAAAAATAAGACTTGCCCTCATTACTGGTGCCATGTTCATATGCATTGTCGGTTCTGATTTTCTTAACAAGCACAGAGAACTGTCTCTCAACTAAAGCCACAAATGATTTGATCAATTCAAAAGCTGATGATTTAGACTTCATCAAATCAGTCCAAGTAGCTCTACTATAGTCATCAACAATAGTGATGAAATACTTTTGACCACCATGAGTTGGTGTGACATAGGGACCCCAAACATCAACATGAACAAGCTCAAACGAAGTATCTGACTGTCTAACAGACCAAGGAAAAGGAAGCCTTTGTTGTCTTGCCTTATGACAAACTACACATGATTCCAGAGAAGCACTACTAGAATCTTTATTGAAACCGAAAGATGCAGAAATTTGAAACAGCTTATATGATGGAAGATGCCCCAACCTTGAGTGCCAAATGCTATGATCAACAGAAGCCACTGAATTGCAAGAATTCTCCAGCAACTGTAAAGGTCTTTGTGCACCCTGAGACATCACGTATAATCCATTCTGAGCTTCACCAATTACCAGTGGCCTCTTCAGAGAAGGGGCCTACACAATGCAATGTCGATGAGTGAAAATCAACAAGCATTGAGACTGTGCACACAACCTCTGAACTGATAGCAAATTATAGTGAAATGAAGGCAACAACAACACATTTCTGAGATGAATTGCAGAACTGAACAAAACGTCTCCACATACCCGAACCTCTACTTTATGATCATTGGGCAAAGATACTAAACAAGGCCTTGACAAAGGTCTAATATTGGATAACAAAGACTTATCAAAAGTCATGTGCTCACTGGCACCTGAATCAATTATCCATCTGCTATTGTCAATATGAACACTACCATTTTCTGAATTTAAAGAGTGTGAAAGGATAGAAGAGATACCAGCAAAGTTTGTTGTGACTCCATCCACTTCTTGATTTGGAGATGAAATCTGGGTTTTGAGACCATTCAAAACACTCATGATCTGCTGAATCTGATCATTAGAAAGAACATGAGAACCAGAAACATTAGAACCGGTTCTGATATCAACTTCTGCATTTCCTGCAACTCGTTCGGGGGAAAACCAATTATCCCGAAACATCTTTCCTTCGGGCGTCCTTGCTTCTTGCAATGATCACACACCACAGTCGACTGAGAAGGAGTGAATTGCCTAGAGGAACAATCAGATTGTCCTTGCTTAGGCTGATCATACGACTCTTTCTGACGCTGGGTAGAAGCATTCAAGGAAGCTGACTCGTTTGAGAACTGCGTGAGAGCCTTTACATCCCTTTGAGTTTATTCATGATCAATCATTGAATATGCCTGACTAACAGATGGAAGAGGATTCATAAGCAAGATCTGTCCTTTCACTGCCGTATAAGACTCGTTTAACCCCATTAACATCTGCATCAGCTTCTCTTCTTGTTCTTGCTTGTGATTCTCCCTTTGCGCGCCACAATTGCACACTGCAAGCTTCCTCATACTTGCCAATTCATCCCACAGCTTCTCGATCCTTGTAAAATACTCAGAGAATCGATATGTACCCTGATTAATCGAAGCAATATATTGCTTGATCTGATAGACACGAGCTCCATATGGTTGATCAAATCTATCTCGAAGATCATCCCAAATGTCTTTTGCTGTGCTGAAATACAATATGCTTTCTCCAATGTCCTTATCGAGTGCATTCATAATCCAAGAAATCACCATATCATTGCATTTATCCCAAGTTTGTGCCCTTTCTTCATCATCTTCTGGACGAACGCATGATCCGTTGATGAAACCTATCTTGTTTTTAGCTGAAATTGCGATATGCATCGCTCGTTTCCATGAACTGAATCCACCTTTGCCGTTGAACACCCTGGACACCAGAATCGCACCTGGATTATACGAGGCGTGCAAGTACAAAGGATCACGAGGATCGACAATTCCCGGTCGCCGGCTGACGGAGGGAAAACATGTCGTTGATCCGTCAAAGAAAACTCAAACCTATAGCTAGTATAGCAATAAGCAAGAGGTCGATCCACATGGAAAATTATAATTCAAGTTTGATTCAAGTGTCAATCAAAGTAACCAAATTTGTGGGTTTTTATGTGTGAAAGTTCTGCCTTTTATCAAAGTGGATTGAAGAAAACAAAAGTAAATGATTTTAATTCAGACAATTAGGAGAAGCAATTCTACCTACAATTTTCCACTTTATTTGGTTGAAGCGATCCTTGTAACTTCTTCTCGTCCTATTAAGTTTCCTATGAATGCCCTTGTCCCGACCTAATATAATTACTAGTCCAATCAGTCCTAGAAACCCTTATCAATCGAACAGTTCCTAAAGAAGGATTTAACCCAATTGATAACTTTAAGTCCAGAGATTAGCCAAGGTATTTGCAGTCCCTAAAGAGGGATTTAACAACACATCCAACTTCCTACAATCAGTTCAATCAACCCTAAAGGAACAAGTTTGCTACTTAGGTTAAGGTTCACAATCAGGAGTCTACAAAACCTTAGCACTTGAATTGATCTAACAGGTTGGCCAGACAAGATAGAACAAAACAATAAACAATCAAGCACAAAGAAGTTGAAGCATTATAATATAGGAAACAAGGAACGAGAATTAGAAACTCACAATCAATCCAAATAAAGCTTCAAATTGCAGGAAGAATAGATGAGTTTAGTTCCTCATGGAAGACATCGCTCAAATCTCTAAAGTGTCTGATGAACGTAAAAATAGAATAGTAGTTCTGAAAATAACATAAAACTCGGCCTTATAAAATTCTAGGCGGCCACACAAAAGGAAAACACAAAACTAGGGTTTTTAATTAAAATGGCGTCGCGTTGGAAACACGTGTAGCGGCCGCGGCTTCTCTTCCTTATCCCGCAACATCCTCACTGGCGGCGGCCGCGACATATATGTTGCGGCCGCTGCATTGGTCTTTCACGGAAAATCAGTCTCGAATTTGCTCTTGTTGTCAACAGAAAAGTTGTAGCTCTTTGAAAGAGCTTTCCAACGCATGGTCATAATAGTCAATCGGACAACCGAGGCCTCCAGAGAGTGCACAACAAGTTCAGCATGTCTTGCGACAACTTCTGCATACTTGTTCTTCGTTGAGGTTCGCTTCTTCTTCTCAGGACCTCTTGAGATCTTCATGTAAGCTTCTTCGATCAACTAGACATTCTCATCTAATGCGTTATCAACCCATGTCTCCTCATCGGATCCATGATTACCTGAAATAATCAATAAAAGTGTGTAGATTCTGACTCCACCAACATAGAGAGCAAATATGCAAATTGTACTTAATCCATGTATGAAATGCATCTTAACTAAGCTAAATGCAACCTATTATTCCTACCTAAATGCATGCTATTACCGACCATCTCCAGGAACTCTCACAAACTCTTGATTCATGATTAAAAATGCGGAAAACAGATAAAAATGCGCTGAGCGTGACTCAGTGCTCTGATACCATGAAAATCTTGAAGAAATTCAAGGTTGAAATTGAATTGATAGTGAAAACAGAAAATGAAGAAGACGAGTGATTCAATGGTAGCCCGAGAGGGTTTTCTCCCTTTTTGTATTGATGTAATGAAATGAATGAAAGTTGTTGTTTGTTCTAGTTGGTTACAACTGAAAAGTGAAACTAGTATTTATAGGCAAAATACAACCAGAGGCTCCTAAACTAGATTGACGTCACTTCTTGTGAGCTTCCGAGCTGAGTTGTCAATTGCTCCAGTGCTCTCCAACAAAGATAGAGATGAGCCATAACATCGCGACGTATTTCAGGATTAGGATCCTTTGTACGAATTATGAAATACAGGGTGAGTCTGGCTTTGAATCTCGACTGCGGCAGAAAATAAACAGCACAGTCCCGCAATGACGAAGGGGTGAGGATCTGACATTGGTGAGGATCTGAAAAATGCAGCAAAAGAATCAAAAGCAGAAAATTCTTGCCGGCAAACGGGTAACTCATGTGGGAGCACCTCCTGTAAGATTGCACCCCAGCTCTTCCACTGTTCCTCTTCACCCGCGGCGGAGAACATCAGCTCGCTTTCCATGTTTCGTTTCTTCGTCCGCGGCGGAGCACAACAGTTCGCTTCCTCCGCTTCGTTTCTTCACCCGCGACGAAGTACAAGAGCTTGCTTTCCCTGCTTCACTTCTTTGTCTGTGGCGGGATACATCAGCTCGGTTTCTCTGCTTCATTTCTCCATCCACGACGGAGCGTAGCAGTTTGCTTCCTCCGCGGCGGAGCATGGCACACCGGCTGTGTGAGCCCTTTTATCTAAGAGGTGATTCATTGAGGTGAGTTTTTTTGCTTAATTTATCTTGATGAGTGCAATATGCTATGGGTTTTGAATTTATCCTCCAATGATGAAGTGTTCAAGACCAAATTACGGCAGTTGACTTCCCACTGATGAACTTGAAAATTTCACTTTAGGAGGGGAACACCAAAATATGTGATTGTTTAGCTAGTTGCTACCATGAAGGATTGATTTGGTTTCAATTATGTGGAATAATTGATGAACAACAAATGCCCCCTTCATGAGAATTAGCAATCGGCTATTGTATTTATTTGCCCTTGGTAGCTACTGTCATGGCTTTTGGAGAATGGCTCTTGATATGGTTTCACACATTTTATTTATGGGTGATTATAAGAGGTGATTCATCAAGAATTGCCAATTTAAAAATACCACAGAGCAATTTCCAGGAGGCCTATGAATATGCACCAGGCCGAAGGACAATCGATCCATTGTTGATATGAAAGCATGTTTGAGGCCTTCGTATGAATTTGGACCCGTTTGAAGTACCAGGTAGACAATTGTCTACGAACAGCCACGACCCACGAAGGATAATAAAGATTCAGCCGGTCGCAAGGTTCGGTCGCGGTAAAAAATTCACCGATTTTGATCGCGAACGATATCTTCATACATCCTCAAACCATTTGCAGAAAGGTCCTTCATAAATCACCGCATCTTTCATCTTTATGCAGGGGTGCAAACGCTCACCTAATTAAGTTGAAATTGCATGCCAACTTACTATCATTGAAATATTGTGTGAATATATAAATATATATGCACTAGATGATTTTGTTCATGGCCTATGTATACACATAGACGTTGGCATGTTAAAAACTAATTTGCAGGAGAACCCATAGTGCGAGGCCCGTCTGCAGAGACGAGTCATCAGGGTCGCAAAACCTCATGACCACGCTTACGTGACGCCAATGGCAGCCAATTCAGGGTCCCGTTCCCAAGCCATAACCATGTGACAGTCGTAGCACGAGCCTCCCGTATCGAAGATTTCACCAAGCCCCATTACGCTGGAGCTTGCTCCGCGTCGGGCACCCGGTGAGCTTGCCTCTCGGATCGAAGATTTTATTAAGTCCTAGGACGTTGGAGCTTATTCAACGTCGGACATCCGGTGAGCTTGCCTCCCTAATCGAAGATTTTATTAAGTCTCAGGACGCTAGAGCTTGCTCTGCGTCAGGCATCCGGTCGTAGAGCTTGGCTCCCGAATTGAAGATTTTATTAAGTCTCAAGACGCGTGAGCATACTCTGTGTCGGACATTCGGTCGTAGAGCTTGCCTCCCGGATTGAAGATTTTATGACGTACCAAGACGCGTGAGCATGCTCCGTGTCGGACATCCGGTCGTAGAGCTTGCCTCCCGGATCGAAGATTTTATTAAGTCCCAGGACGCGTGAGCTTGCTCCGTGTCGGGCATCCGGTAGTAGAGCTTGCCTCCCGGATTGAAGATTTTATTAAGTCCCAGGACGCGTGAGCTTGCTCCGCGTCGGGCATACGGCCGTAGAGCTTGCCTCTCGGATCAAAGATTCCACCAAGCCCCATGACGCTCGAGCTTGCTCCGTGTCGGACATCCGGTGAGCTTGCCTCCTGGGTCGAAGATTTTATTAAGTCCCAGGATGCTGAAGCTTGCTCCGCGACGGGCATCCGGTGAGCTTGCCTCTCGGATCGAAGATTTTATTAAGTCCCAGGACGATGGAGCTTGCTCCGCGTCGGGCATCCGGTCGTAGAGCTTACCTCCCGGATTGAAGATTTTATTATGTCCAGGATGCGTGAGCATGCTCCGTGTCAAGCATCCGGTCGTAGAGCTTGCCTTCCGGATTGAAGATTTTATGAAGTCCGAGGACGCGTGAGCATGCTCCGTGTCGGGCATCCGGTCGTAGAGCTTGCCTCCCGGATCAAAGATTTTATTAAGTCCCAGGACGCATGAGCTTGCTCCGTGTCGGGCATCCGGTCGTAGAGCTTGCCTCCCGGATTTAAGATTTTATCAAGTCCCCGGACGCGTGAGCTTGCTCCACTTTGGGCATCCGGTCGTAGGGCTTGCCTCCCGAATCGAAGATTTCATTAAGTTCCATGATGCTGGAGCTTGCTCCGCGTCGGGCATCCGGTGAGTTTGCTTGCCGGATCGAACATTTTAATAAGTCCCATGACGCTGGAGGTTGCTCTGCGTCAGGCATCCGGTGAGCTTGTCTCCCGGATCGATGATTTTATTAAGTCCTATGATGCTGGAGCTTGCTCCGCGTCGGGCATCCGGTCGTAGAGCTTGCCTCCCGGATAAAAGATTTTATTAAGTCCCAGGACGCGTGAGCTTGCTCCGTGTCGGGTATCCGGTCATAGAGCTTGCCTCCCGGATTTAAGATTTTATCAAGTCCCCGGACGCGTGAGCTTGCTCCGCTTTGGGCATCCGGTCGTAGGGCTTGCCTCCCGGATCGAAGATTTCATTCAGTTCCATGATGCTGGAGCTTGCTCCGCGTCGGGCATCCGGTGAGTTTGCCTGCCGGATCGAACATTTTAATAAGTCCCATGATGCTGGAGGTTGCTCTGCGTCAGGCATCCGGTGAGCTTGCCTCCCGGATCGATGATTTTATTAAGTCCTAGGATGCTGGAGCTTGCTCTGCGTCGGGCATCCGGTCGTACAACTTGCCTCCCGGATTGAAGATTTCATTAAGTCCCATGACGCTGGAGCTTGCTCTGCGTCGGGCATCCGGTTGTAGAGCTTGCCTCCCGGTTTGAAGATATTATTAAGTTCCAGGACGCGTGAGCATGCTCCGTGCCAGGCATCCGGTCGTAACGAGTGCCTCCCGGATCGAAGATTTTATTAAGTCCCAGGACGCGTGAGCTCGCTCCGTGTCGGGCACCCGGTCGTAGAGCTTGCCTCCCGGATAAAAGATTTTACTAAGTCCTTCTCGAACGACAGAGGGCCTCCGCTTGTAGCTTTATAAGCTCGCGGAGATTTACTCTTAAATGAGTATAAACTAAGTACCTCTTGAATGGCGGAGGGCCTCCGCTTGTAGCTTCAAGCTCGTGGGGATAACTCTTAAGTGAGTATAAACTAAGTCCCTCTTAGATGATGGAGGGCCTCCCGCTAGTAGCTTTAAGCTTGCAGGAAAACAAAGTCCCTCTCAGATTTGGAAGGCCTCCCGCTAGTAGCTTTAAGCTCGCGGGAAAAAACTAAGTCCCTCTCGGATGACGGAGGGCCTCCCGCTTGAAGCTTTAAGCTCGCGGAGATAACTCTTAAGTGAGTATAAACTAAGTCCCTCTCGAGTGACGGAGGGCCTCCGCTTGTAGCTTCAAGCTCACGGAGATAACTCTTAAATGAGTATAAACTAAGTTTCTCTTGAGTAACAGAGGGCCTTTGCTTATAGCTTCAAGCTCACTGAGATTACTCTTAAGTGAGTATAAAGTAAGTCCCTCTCGAACGAGGGATATGAATGAGAAATAGGTGCATACGATGCATCATTATCGAACTCCAGTTTAGTTACGACTTAACTAAAATTCGAGGAGCTGTGATGATGCACTAAAAAATAAATAATGATATTCACAATATCATAAGTAAATAAGAATACATAATCATAAACAAGGTTCCCCGCTATACAAATAGAACCTTATAAACGTGAAAAATGGGCTAGTACGAGTCAAGATAGAGACTCAAGACGTCCACGGACGATAAACCGTCCGCGACTCTCACATGCATGCTAGGACACATGGCATCCACGCCCCCCTCCCACATGTTATGATGCACTTGATATTTGGCAATGTGTGGCCTCCATGTGGAAATACATGCCTACACTATAAATACATGAGAGGGGGAATGGAATCAGGGGTCAGTTCCCATTTTATTCCTAGGAGCATAGGCCGAGAATATAGGGCTCTAAAATCCTATCTGAGTGGGTTGGTCTCGACTTAGAAATGAGCCGACACTTCGTGAGACTATCGCCTAGGAAGTGGAACGTGGAACGAGCCGAGCACTAGGCTCAGCGGCACTAGAAAGGATCACCCGCCAGCCGCGGTGGTCAAGTCTAGGTAAGACCGTCCGAACGACTCTGGTCGAGGCCCCCACTTACGATAGACGATAGGAGGAGAGGGGCTCCAGGTAAGACCGCCGACCAACTGAGAATCGACACGTGGCTCACCTCCCCCATGGGGACGTGAAAGGAGGTCCACTATTCATTTGTGGGTTCGTTAGATAATATCATGTGTATGACTAAAAACACTACATTCCTTTCCCTATCACCTACTCCTCTTAACCAACATCCACTTTATTCACATTGTAGTTTCAACAACTCTCTCCCAAAGGGCCAATGCACTGTGCTAAGTGTTTGTAAAAAAATCAATAGTAGTGTTCCTCCAAGCATCGATGAGTAATAATCTTCACCTTGGATCCACTTGATTCATTATCCTTTTTCAATTGTGGCTCTCCCATAGAAACTCTACCTCAGGTTTAGCTTCTTTATATACAACTTGAATATTGTCGAACATTTAACATCTTCTTGTTTGTTCTAACAATACATTTCAGAAGAGCTCCCATTAATGCTTTTGAGGTTTGGTGATTGAGATGAAAGTATTGTGAGATATGATTAATTTTGAACTTATGGATGGTGTTGAACATTTGGGTTATATTGAAAATTCTAAAAATATGGAGCATTTGAGTTAGTTTGGAAATATTGATAAAATGGAATGTTCATGTTCCTTTGAACATTTTGCAAATATGGATGTAGAGATTTATCTACATTTGAAGAAAATTTGTTGAAATTATATTTGTTGAAATTATAGGGATTTTGTGGGAGATTTGGTTTCATCTCAAAGATAAACAAGATGATGTCTTTTGGTATCCCATGTTGTGAATCACATCGTTTGGGAACCAAGTGAGTGAGAAATAGTTGCTTAATCTCGAGGTGCATTTTCTGGAATCATTTAGCTTGTTTCATTCCTAAAAAACATCAACATCAAATAATATTTCACAACTCATTCTCTACTTTATCATCTCGCTTTCGTCGTCATCATCATCATCATCGACATCAACGACTTCCCTTGTTGGAGTTTTTGATGACATTCATGTATGTAATTCTGAATTAATATTTTGCTAAGCGAGAGAAGCATTTGTTCACTTTCAAAAGTAGAACTAGTAGTTCACAAATCAAATACTTCTTGGTCAATGAGGAAGATAAGAGTAGATATTGAGATTGTAAATTAATTTTGTTTATAGGGATGTCGACCTTCTAAGTCCCGGGGTCTTAAGAGGCGCCAACCAATGTCATCTAGACTTCTCAAGCTCATTGTCCTCACTTGGATCCTGAAAAGAAAGAGCTCTTGTGAGGTGGATAGGGCTTGAATCACTTATAAATCACTCTCAATATCCTTATAATATACGAAGTGGGATGAGGGTGTTACAATCTCCCCCACTTAAATCACTAATGACCCCATCAGGCCCAATGGAATGCCTTCCGAGAGGAGCATACCCGAGCATACTGCCGGAGTAACTCTGAAGCCAGAGTTGGCTCTGATACCATTTATAAGACTCGGGATATTAAGAGGCGCAAATCCATACCACCTAGCCGTGTGAGGTGAGAATACTAGAATCGACAAGATCAAAATAAGGTTATTCGTGATATGGTAGGAGTGATGTGACAGGACAAAATCGTTGTGTTTCCTATCAAAAGAATATCCAAACTAACCAACTAGTATAGCTAGTAAGTCCGGAGTCGATCCACAGGGAACTATCATTACTTTATGCGTTATAATCACCAACAAGAGTAAATAAGGGGGTTGTAGAGATGTAAAGATGCAAAGAATTGAATAACTAAATAATAATGATGGTTGTAAACAATGATGAATGAGATGTTTCACCTACGAATCTCAACTTTGGTTCGTCTCCTTGATCATAGTTCTTCCTTCTAATTGTGTCTTTTCTATCATCCACTCTTTTCTTGATTTAAATAGATTATTAGTCCTATGAGTCCTAATAATCCCTTAATCCTAGGCAATCTTAACACGGATTAAGGTTTAATCCTAGGAATAGCACTAAGTCTCAAGATACATAAAGCTTATAAGCAATATTAATTCCCTAAAGAACTAACATTTAACCTATAGTCAATTTTCTATACAGTCAAGCTTTTCTATGAGATCCACTCAATTGTATTTGCTACTTTGGATTAGGTTTCACAAACGTATGAATCAAAACCCTAGCAATGATGCAATTCTAACGAGGTCGCGAATCAAGATAGAATCAACACCACAAGCAATTAAAGCACAAAGAAATTGAAGAAGATAATAGAAATAAACTAGAATTCCAAACTCACAATTCAACAAAACCATGATCGTAGGCAAAACACGATGAGTTTAGTTGCTCATGCTTCTAAACGACGTCTCTAAATTCTTCAAAAGATAAAAGATAACCTAAAAACAACTAATTTAAGTCTTTAAATACCTAAGAATACCGTCATAAAAACCTAGAAAGTGTTTCCCAAAGATAGGCCCAACTTAGGAAAGATGTAAAATCCGCGCTGAGTCGGCCCAAAAAAACCGCGGGTGCTGCTTTTTAGGCCGCGGGTGCTGCCACTGCAGTGAAGCTTGGAATTCTGGCGGCACGTGCTGCCTGGAAAGCCGCGGGTGCGGTTTTCTGTGTTTCTTTTGTTCCTCTTGCCGCGGGTGCGGTTTCTCCTCTTGTACGCACTTTGCTTCTTCCTTGTGCATTCCAACTTGCTTGTCTAGCTTGTTCCTTGCCTCCATATGACTCTCATGAATGACCTCCTTACTACTTCGGATCCTCAATCTACAAATAAACACTAAACTTGTGTAGATTCCGAGCTTAAACACCAAATGAGCAAACAAGTAAACTAACCCAATAAAATGCAATATATACATCTAAATGACCCTAAAACTACTCTATAATGCCTATCTAAATACGCATTATCAAACTCCCCCACACTTAGCCTTTTGCTTGTCCTCGAGCAAAACAAAACATTTATGAGTCACTCATCCCACAAACACAATCCTTCATGCAATAGCCTCATCAAAAGCAACATCTCATCAAAGTGCAAACATAGACAAGGCAAACAAATGTCCTAGCAAGTATTTATGTGATCAAGTAACCCGCATGCTTATCCATCCAACCTCACCGGGAATAAAGTGTTTTCGCTCTCACTCAAGTGTTTAGGTTTATCAATTAACACTCAAACTCTATCCAAAATGCAACCAAGCTACATAAGAATTGAAATTGAATCACAATTGTTGTTAGGAGGAAATCGAGTATGAAATATAACAAAATAGATCAAACCAGATTCAGGCCCACGCAAATAAATACAAGACTCCTCCAATGCAGTAATGGGAAGTCAGGATCGAATCCACGAGGAAGCGTGTCAGCAGATCTCAGGTAGCTGTAAATCTCACAGACAAAGCAGCAGAAAGACAGCAACACAGAAACAAAGGGGCAGAAACAGAAATAAAAACAGAAAAGAACAAACAAAAGCAAGGATCAAAACAAAAACAGAAAAGGCAAAGTAAAGCAGAAACAAAAGCGAGGACACAGAAGCTACTCGATCTCGAGTAACAGTCCTCTATATCGGCTAAGGAGGTCGACAACAGAAACTCAGAAACGAAAGCAGACAACTCGATGTAGACAAGTTCGTACACAATATCGAGTAGAGGCTACTCTGTATCGACCAAAAACTCCTCTGTATCGACTAACAAGACAGAAAACTGTAAATCGCAGATTCGAACCCAAACTCAGAAATTTGACAGAAATAAACTCAATATATGAAAAACTTCCAAAGCCAGGGTTTCAACACCACAACGATAACCATGCAAAGTAATACATAAAGGCATAAAAGATCATGCTTTCCATCAAATAACTTTCGTTATTAACAAATAGACATATGGAGGCTTTCGCATAAACCCTAATTGTTACTAACCCTTTTCACATAATTAATCCAAGTTGCATTAAGATCACTTTCGCTTCAATAACACAAACAAGGATCACCTTCAACTCTCGCAAAAGAATCATGCTCATAGGGATAGAAGACGAATTGCATAACAAGATCTGACCTTTACCGCATCACCTCACATGGCCACCGTTGGGCTCACCCCAGCCCCAGAAGTGGTTGGACTACTCGCTCTTCATCATCAAGAAAGACATCAAATAACAAAAGAAACTAACTTGCATTAAATTAAATAAAGAAAGCTTACAACCGACAAGACAAATCCGCTTTCGCCTCTCCACCTTGCTTGCTACAAACTCTCTCTCTCTATCCTACTTACTTGAATGGAATTGTGTATGAATTGGAATGAATGAAAAACCAGCCCCTAGGGCTTTATTTATAGCCTTCTATTCCTTGCTAATCAAGGATAGAATCTTCTATCTATATCTAAAATTATATCTAAAATGCTTAATGATAAATAAAATGCTTAAGGGAAATTAATCTTTAAGGAAAAGATAAATCTAAACTAGGTAAGTCTTCATGTCTTGATAGATCTCCTTTCCATGGATAGACTTGATAGATCTCAGCCAAAATCGACTTCCTTTGGCTCCAAGGAATCCCAGCTCGACAAGGATTGCTCAAAGCGCGTAACGCGGCTTCGGACGCGGCTCGTCGATCTCGACCAGGGCTACTCGAGATCGAGTAGGATTCGTCGTCTGGCTGGCTTGGTCGGGTGGCCCTGCTCGACATGGCTCGGATCTGGTGGTTCTGGCTCCTCGATCTCGACCAAGGGTACTCGAGATCGAGTAGAGTGCGGTCGAGGATGACTCGGACTGATGTTGTCGAGGACTCCTCCTCGGCATGGGCTCGGACTGGCGCAGGGTGGCTCCTCGATCTCGACAAGGCCTCCTCGAGATCGAGTAGGGTTGGCTCGGCATCTCCGTCTTCGGCTTCTCGACTTGGCACAGCTCGTCGACTCCGGACATGGCTCCTCGATCTCGACAAGGCCTCCTCGACATCGAGTAGGATTCCGGGAGTCGGGTTGTCTCTGACTCAGTGTCCTCGATCAGCTCTGCTCGACCAGGTCTGCTCGACAAATTTGGTCGATATCGAGTAAGGTGTACTCAATATCGAGTACACTTGGCTTCAGCTTTCTGCTCTGTTCTTGAAACGCACTTTCCCGAGTCCTCGTTTGTCGGATTGACGCATATGACCATGCGTTGGAAAGCTCTTTCCGAGGGATACAACTCTCATGAAGACATCAAAGCTTGATTCAGAACGAAGAATGATGAAAAATGGCCTTTTCTCAAGCTGCACCATTCTTAGCTTCTCCATGAGTTTCCTTTAAGCTCCAAAGTGCGTCCGATTTCTGCGAAATATAACCAAAACTTGTGTAGACCTCCATATATTGCAAATAAGTGTAAACTACACAGATTCTGTATTATTCTAACCCAAATGCATGCAATGTATGCAGAAATCGATATAAAAGTAAGTGTAAAACATGGCGAACTAGGCTCACATCAACAATCTCCACCGTGGATGTCATTACCGGCAAAAATCATCATGAGGTCTTTTTTGGGTTGTAATGGGGCCAAGGTAGAAAACATAAGGTATGGAACAATTTAGGCCATGTGGTGCTCATAATCCGGGAACTAAGGAAGCAACCAAATCACAATACCACTCATAAACTCATACCATAACTCTACAATGTAATACAACTCCAATCTCAAGCATACAACTTTAGAAACCATACTCAACTCATTCCTTTATTTTTTCTCTTTTTTTTTTCTTCTTTTCTTTTTTTTTCTTTTTTTTTCATGCTATATCAAATGATTTTCCTTGACTTTTACCCCTAAGTGAATTTTATCCTCCTTAGGTCCCAAGTAATGAAAATACTAGCAATAATCAAATATCTCATAAGGGTACATCAAACATACAATCCACCACTATAAACCATCATTCACAATATAAATATTCACCAACCATTCCTAATTCCCGGATAGGGTCGGGCTATAATTGGCTATGGAAAATCTTGTGGAGCTACAAAAGAATAGGCAATTAGGCTCAAATTGGCTTAAAGCAGAGGATCATATGTAAGGTGGAATAGAGTCAAATAGGGCTACTAAAGGTGCCTCAATCATGTGAAATTCACCAATAACAAACATATAAGTACAGCCTTGACATAGATAACAAAATCAATTCCAAGAGGTAGAAGCATTGGAGAGTATTCACACACATGAAACAAGAGCAAAAAGGACTCAATGAAGTGCAGTCCCAATAAGGCCAAAAATCAATCTCACAAGGTTAAATTTTTGTTGGATTTCAGTCATGCTAGGAACTTAGATCATACAAGCTCAATTATGTTCACCTAGCTATGTTTCACATAAAAAAACTATAAGTGGGATAAGGCTAGAGCAATTCAAACATGTCATGGGACTTATATGATCATAATTTCAACAAAATTTTGAGAACTCACTTGGCTTGGTGGTTGTTTAAACAATGACATATTTTATGCAAATGCATGATTTTTTTTTTCTATTTCATTTTTTTTTTCATTTTTTTTTTGTTTTTCTTAAAATAAAACTAAGATGCGAAGCATTAAAACATGAATGTTATGCAGAATAATTGAAACATGCTCGATATGCAATGCAACCTACTATGTACACTAATCCCCTCCCCCACACTTGAAGTTTTCATTGTCTCAATGAAATCAAAACAACAAAAATTAGAAAGAGTAAAGGAGAAGAAAAGTAAAACTCACAAGCTCACTGGTATGGCGAAGGTGGAGGTGGAGGCTGGTACGGCGGGAACGCCGGATAGGCAAAGTGAAAGAACTCCTCCTGGCGCTGATGCAAGCGCTCAATAGCCTCCATCTGAACCCGATGGGCCTCAATCTGGAAACGGTGAGACTCCTCCTGGCGACGATCATACTCAGCCTGATGCTGTCGAATGTAGGAGAACTCCTGGTGCAGGTCCTGCTGGTTCTCCCATAAGTCGTGCTGCTCAACTCTCAAGGACTTCATCTGCCGCTGAAGCGCCCATAAGGAGGGCTCATCCCCTCTAGAAGTGCCATAAGAGCCAGCACCCCCATGAGATGGCCCAGGCTGAAAATCCATGGGCTCGCTAGGCTGAACATCCTCTTCCTCCTCCTCATTTCCCTCTACCTCATTCCCCCCTGCTTCATCATCAGCCGGTTCAAATCCCAAAGCAAGGAGCGCTTGGGGATCATCGTGAGGAATGTAGAAATCCTCAGCCGTCGGTCCAAAGGGAAAATGCCTAGGTAGCCTAATTCGATGGACGTTATTCTTCCCTGCCTACCAGATGAAGGACGGACCCTCTCCCACCAGATGATTTGCCCTTTTTAATGCCGACAAGTCTAAGAGATAAAGATCGCTCACCGAATCCTGAAGGTCTGAAGTGTCAACCCCATGCTCGAAAGCTATCAAAGTGATAAGACCCCCAAAACCGATAGACGATGTCTTCTTTATCACCGCCTTGCAGTGCTCTAAAAACAAATCTACCCAATCCGGAATATGCTGGCCTTCCGGAGTTAAGCACCAAAGAAAAGTCAAAGCGCTCAAAGACACGTTGTTGACCTCCGCTTGCCCTAGGAAGGTGTTATTCAAGACCTTGTGACAAAGACGTAGGGGTGGGTGGAGGATGCTGTATGAGACGCCCAGTCGCTCTCTGCCAGAAGTTTCTGGTCGTAGACTTGGGGCAACTGGACCAGTCATTGGTGGGTTGGGCGGATACTCCAAAGGCTCTAGTAAATCGTCTCCTGTCTGAATCATAAGCCCTTCCCCTTAGCTTAAACTCAATGCCACCATCCCGGTTTTCCCTCAACGTACTCAAGAATTCACAAACTAGGCTTGGATAAGTCGTGGCATTCTTTGTAACAAATTCATTCAAACCTCCTTTTTCTAACAATTGTCGCACTGTTTGCTCCATCCTAAGTATTCTCAAAGTGGGCACATGGAAGAATTTTGTCGACAATATCTCCCGACCCTCAAGTTTATCCCATTTCTTCCTTTGTTCACTAGACAAACCATGGGGTCTCGGCATCCTATTCTGTCAATAATGGATTGGAAAAAGCGGAGAAAGGGCACTTACAAGGATCCAAGCGTCGAAAACAATGGAAAAGGGGGCCGAAGAGGGTGGCCGCGGGTGCTGCTGGGAGAGCCGCGGGTGCTGCCCGATTTTCAGGAAGCGCTGTTTTGGCAGCGGGTGCGGCCGCGGGTGAGCAGCGGGTGCGGTTTTTCTGGGCAGCGATGATCGACTCCGGGTGGCTCCGACTCGAATCCGGCTGCTCCGACGGCGGTGCCGAGGCGTAGAAACTCAAGAATCGTCGCCGAAAAGAACAACCTTTTCCCCTTGTATGTGTATAAACACTCCGAACGTCACAATGAGGGTGGATTTTGGGTGATTTGTGATGGAGAGTGGTGGAGGATGATGGTGGTTTGTAGTGTTGGGTGGTGAAATGAAAGGTGGGTGCTTTGTGGTCGGAATGACGAACGGAGTGCTTGGTCGTGTAGATCGGGGGCAAGAATGACGGAAAACGGGATTTGTTTTGTGATTTGGGGATGGAATGATGGAGGTTGTGGGAGATATGGCGTTGGGAAGCTTGGGGATTGAGAGCTTCCTGCAATGGGGGATTGGGGGAGAAGAAAGGAAATAAGTAAAAAGAAGTAAAATAAGAAAGAAAAGATAGGACAATTTAAAACAAAATAGAAAAATGACAAAATAATTCAAAGAAGAATTGTGGAAAAAGAACGCGCCTAACCCCTAGCCCACACGCCCCCTTTCCTTGTCAACCAAACCCTCCAAATCCTCTTCCAGATCTAAAAACTCTCATGAATCCCCTTAAAAAATCCCTCCTGGCGAAGAATCTAGCCATTAGTTATGGCTTTCTTCTCCTTTGTCTCACAGAAATTTCATCTTGCTCACCTTCTTTGAGTTTTGAAGTGATGGATAAACAAGGGTTTGGAAACCCTAGTCACAGTCGGAGTCATGATTTGCAAAATCGACTGAGACTATACACGACAAAGCACAAATCAGGCTTGGTGTATGTAATCCTTTCTGAAACAAGGTGTAAGGATGATTCTTCTTGGCTTAGATATCCAATTGCAAGTCTCCGGGGGTGTCGTTGGCTTGTGGGAAACAATTTGCCATCCAGGATTGTACGGTTTTGGATGAAAGGCAATCGCAAAGTGTTGTACGGCTGGTTTTGCTGGATTCAATCGGTGTCTGAAGAATCAAGGGCCTGCTTGGCTATGCGAAGTAGGGTGTTGAATAATCGCCCTCCCCCATGGCCTCATCCTCTACTTATAGTTGTACGGAACCCCAAGATTTGGAGATGGGAAGAAGCTTTCGTTAGTTCTGAAGATTTGAGATTTCAGCCGTTCACTGTTATACGGCAACCGTGGAGAGGTATGGTGGCATGAAGGACAACGTCGGTTGTCCTTCTCTCTCTTTCCCTTACATCTCTTTATGGATGGATTGGCTCTTTGTGAATCCCCACTCCTTCATTATCTTCCTTGCTCTGGAAAAACTTACTCTCTTACTGTCTACTAACCTTATCTCTATTTGCTTTGCTGAAATGACTTCGTCCTCTATGGACAAAGACAAAACACCCATGGAGGCCGCTGTGCCTCCACAAACAAACTCCCGAAAGGACCCAAAAAATCCCGCCTTTGGTGGTTTTGAGGAGGGATTCTCTTGTCCTCCCTCAGGCCTACCAAAAGCTTCTCAAAAGCAAATCGAAACAAATCTGAAGAAAGCCATGGTCGATGTGCACACTCTGAAGAAAATCCAGGAAGGCGTACAGGAGTTTATCTCCTCTCTGTGTAAGACATCTATGATGTCGACAATTGTGGGGTCTCCCTTTGAGGCATCTGAGGTATGTGTCTCTCTTGCCGATTCTATGTGGTTGTGTCTGGTAGACAGGTCTTGCAAAATAGTTACTAATGAAATCTCCTTGGTTAATCTTTCTGCTCTGTCTGCCGATAAAAGCTTGGTGGATTCAGATTCAAATGATAGATATAAGTTACAAATCTGGGTTAGGAATTGTTTAATTAACTTGATTCTTAATCCTTCTATAAAAAATGCTTGGCGCATCTTTCCTGCTAAGAAAGATTGGTGGTGTGGAGGTTGTGAGTGTAATCAAAAGCGGGGAATTAAGTGCTTTAGGGAGATTTGGGCTACTGGGCTCAATCTTCCTACTTTGCCTTGTTACGTGTTTAAAAAATATATATGGTCCTCTACCATACTCAGTTCTAAAGGAAGTGATCAAAGTTTTGTGAAGAATCTTGGTAAGGCCATAGTGGAGCATTTCAATTGTAAATGTGATTTGTTTATTAATGATATCATTTTTTATTTGGTGAAAACAAGAGGTAAGGTTTTTAGGTATTGGCAGATTTGTTTTAAGAAGATTTGCTTCGTTGTGAAGAGATTTTGTTGCACATGGGTGTTCTTACATAACCAGGTAATGAAGAATTCGATTAGTGGTGGGCTGCCATTGGTTATCTATATCAGTTGTATACCTCTCATGAAGGCGTGGAGTGGGCATCTTGGGCTTCAAGCTAACAAAATCTTGACTAACCAGGTCTTTTTGTGCCTAAAAATGTTTAGGGAAAGTGTCTACCAAACTGTGCGATGAAAGTAGGATCTTGGAACGTAAGAGGGATGGGGAGACCAAACTTCTGGTCTGAACTTGGGACTTTCTGCAACATTCATAGGATCCATGTTTTAACTATAATGGAAACTAGGACAGAACTAATCCCGGATGAAAAAAGTTGGAGATCTGCGGGGTTTGAAGAAGCGTTTTGGGTGCCAGCCATTGGTAAATCGGGAGGTTTAGGCCTGTTGTGGAAATCTTCACTTCTATCCCATGAATCCATTACCATTAATCATCATAGTCACCGTCATATCGGCGATATATACTCTAACTTAGAGATCAACTTTCAATGTCAGATTTTATTTGTGTACGCGCCTGCTCAAGATCGGGATAAACCTTCATTTTGGGGAGAAATGATTGAAATAATATCTAGTTCGGATCTCCCGACTGTGGTCATGGGGGACCTGAATGATATTGTTTCAAGTGAGGATAAGGTAGGAGGTGCTGAAGTCTGTCTAGGGAGACTTAAAAGACTAACAGAGGTTAAAGATATTTGCGAACTAATCGATCTTCCCTTCATTGGGAATAGATTTACATGGAGAAAAAGGCGAGAGGGACCCGATAATATCCATGAACGTCTAGACAGAGTTTTAGTACAAAGTGAGATTTTGGAAAAATATCCTAGTATCTATATAACACATCATGCATTTTCATCATCCGATCACTGCCCGATTACATTAGATTTTAGTGATGGTAAAGTCCTACCGGCCACTTCATTTAAGTTTGAGAATATGTGGTTAAAGAGGAAAGATTTGCGGAATATGGTTAAACAAGCTTGGAGAGCAAACTGCGGAGGTTCGGCGATGTATCAGTTGGTTTTCAAAACTAAGGTTCTGAAGGCAAAAATCAAGGCTTGGAATCAAAAGACCTTTGGAAACATCTTTAGGCAATTACGGGATGTGGAAGAGGAACTCGTACGTATCCAAGGCAATTTGAATTATAGTTCGGATGCACAATTATCTTTAAAACAAAGGAATTTGTTAAAGAAAAAAGAAGCCCTAATTAAGTTTCATAAGACTTATTGGAGTCAAAGAGCGAAAACAAAGCATATCAAAATGTCTGACACTAATTCAGGATATTTCCATAAGATAGCTTTAGGGCATAGAAATAGAAAAGTAATCAGGCATATTACTTCGGCTGATGGTACCCATATTATAGGTGAAGATAATATTAAAAACGAGATTCAACATGATTTTGAGAAACGTTTTAAAAAAGACCAAGGCATCCTGGTTCAGGGGCGTGGCTTGCTGGAGTTAATAACGCCCGAGATAAGTAGAGAAGAGAATTGTGAGCTTATTAAGCCGATCCTGAATAGCGAAATCAAAAAGGCTGTATTCAGCTTGGGTAGAAATAAGTCTCCTGGGCCCGATGGTTTTACGGCTGAATTTTATAGAAATTATTGGGATTTAGTAGGCCCATCAATAATAAGAGCTGTGAAGAGCTTCTTTCTATCTGGAAGAATCCTCCGTCAGATAAATCATACATTCATCTCCTTACTCCCTAAAGTTAAAAATCCTAGCACTACCGGTAACTATAGGCCAATCAGTTTATGCTCAACGGTGTATAAAATTATTTCTAAAGTACTTACTGATAGATTAAAAAAGGTGTTAGGGAAATTAATCCATCCTTTACAAGGAGCTTTCGTTGCAGACCGGGCCATCCAAGATAATGTTTTGGTAGCTCATGAAATTTTCCATTCGTTTAAAACCAGAAATGGGGCAGAGGGTTGGATGGCAATCAAACTCGATATGGAAAAAGCTTATGATCTACTAAACTGGGACTTTCTGATTGCAGTACTACAAAAGTTTGGCTTCCACCCAACCTTTATTGGTTGGATTAAAGAATGTATCTCGACTGTTTCTTTCTCTGTCCTTGTGAATAGTTCTCCAACGAAACTATTTGTACCATCCAGAGGGATCCGCCAAGGTGATCCTCTCTCCCCATTCCTATTTATCCTATGTGCAGAAGTTCTTGCAAGAGGATTGCATCAGGAATCCCTACAGCCCATGAGTAAGATTGGGTTTAAGTTTGGACATAACGGTCCTAGGGTACCCTTTTTGGCCTTTGCGGATGATATTATAATTTTTGCTAAAGCAACCCTGTGTGCGAGTCAGAAAGTTAAGGAAATTATAGATGATTACTGCAAGCTGTCAGGTCAGAAAGTGAATTTTCATAAATCTGCCTTTCAGACAACAAGGGGAGTTCCACACACTAGAATCCCGTTACTACAAAACTCCCTCCAAACCCCTCACTCGAGAAGCCTAGAAAAATATTTAGGATGTCCTATTATTAATGGGAAAGTTAATAGAACAACTTTTGAGGATATAATCTGTAATACGAAGAACCAACTAGGAAAATGGAAAGCTAACTCCCTTTCTCAGCAAGGTAGATCGATTCTCATAAATTCGAATCTATCAGCTAAACCGTTATATGTGATGCAAAGCTTTATGCTTCCAGCATCGCTTCATAAAGAACTGGATCAGATTAATAGAAATTTTTTCTGGAATAAAGATCTTCAATATAAACCATTGATTAGCTGGGATAGAATATGTAAACCTAAGAGGAAAGGAGGGTTGAGTATTAGGAAAACACAGGTGATGAATGAAGCTCTACAGATGAAACTATTATGGAAAACCCTTGCGGAGCCTGGGAACTGTTGGGTAAAAATCATTCGATACAAGTACCTAAGAGAAAATGATATTTTGAACTATAAGAAAATTGAGAACTCCTCGTGGCAATGGAGAAATGCCGTCTCTCTAATCAATAAATTTAAAGAAGGCCTTATCTGGTCTATTGGTAACAGTAAAACTGTCAGGTTCTGGAAGGACTCATGGATTGCTGAAAAACCCCTAATCAAATTAGTTGTTCCTATTCAAGCTATAGACACTGATACACGCGTCAATAACTTTATCTTGAATGGGAAATGGTGGAAAGAAAAATTGGAGGAAGTTCTCGACCCTAGCTGGGTGAAAAGGATTATGGATACCCCCCTTCCGATTCATCAAATGGGCGATCGACTATATTAGAGGATGGACAAACAAGGTTGGTTTTCAACTTCTAGTGCAGTTAACCTGCTGTCCAACTATGAAGCTTTTGACGACACCCCTTGTAATTGGATTTGGAAAATTAACACATTACCAAAGGTGAAGAACTTTCTATGGAAGATTGCACAGAATGGGTTGCCGACGAGGGATAGATTAAGTAAAAGAGGATCGTCGATTCCAAATGTCTGTGAGTTATGCAACTCTTATGGGGAAGACGAAGCACATATATTTACCAAGTGCCCCTTTGGACAAATCCCTACCTTGAGGATCAAAAAATGTGCGGATGTGATTAACGGTATACTTCCGCAAGATAGGAGCGGGAAGAATATAATAGCAAAATTAGGTCAATCTTTAAATAAAAAAGAACAAGAGGAGATGGCCTTAAAATGGTGGACAATTTGGTTCTACAGGAACCAAGTTGCATTCAGAAATGCTCGAATCCCTTCCCCTCTTGAGATACAGTCTTTTCTGAAATCCGTCAGAGAAAGTTGGCGAAGGTCCATGGTGGATGATGTGGAGGACGACGTTCGGCAGGCAGGCGCGAAAATGCCCTTGGGGCAGAAGATTAGCCGGAAAAATGTTAGATGGAGAAAGCCGGAGCTGGGCTTCTTAAAACTGAACTTTGATGGTGCAACAAATGGCTCTTGTGGAGCAAGTGCAGGTTTCATAATCAAGAATAACGAAGGAAATGTTGTTAAAATAGGATATAAGGGGCTAGGTGGCATCTCTCCTCTTATGGCGGAGGTTATCGCTCTTAGAGAAGGAATTAATGCTACTAGGGAACTTAACTGTCAAAGAATTATTATAGAAGGGGATTCCCAGATTATAATAAATCACCTCAAATCAAATGGCGTATGCCCCTGGGAAATCGAATTAATAATGGGAGATTTACAAGGATTGTTACAAGCTTTCTCTGTTATCTCCTACTCCCATGTGCCCCGTGAGGGTAATAGGGTGGCTGACAAGGTTGCACACCTTGGCCATCTTGTTAACGGGTTGGCACTGGAGTCTCATCCAGATCTCTTAGATCTCATCTGTCGGGATGCTATCGGTTAGGCTTTGCCAGCCGAATTTTTACTTAATAAAAAAAAAATAGAAAAAAAAGAAAAGAAATTAGATAGAATTAAAAGGTAAATAAAAGGCTTCCTCTAGTCCTCCACGTGATGTAGTCAAAAAGAAACTTGAGTGGTCCCCACGAAGTCAGTCTATCTTCTTCTTCTTCTTTTTTTTTTTAAAGACAGGCCGCGGGTGCGGTTTTCGGCCGCGGGTGCGGCCTCTGCCTTTCCGAAGCATTTCCTTTCCGATCTTCTTCGTTCTTCCCCTGAAAGGTTAGTCTACCACGGCGGAAAACAACTTCCTAAAATCTACGACGGTTCTAATTATTCTAAGAAAAATGAAAATCTAATAAAGAAAAGAAAACCTATAATCTACTTACCTCGGGTTGCCTCCCGAGAAGCGCCTTTATTTCTTGTCGTTGGCTCGACGTAGTGGCTCCTCACTGAGCCTCTTCAGCTGGCTCTTGAAGAGCCATCTCCTCTTCTATGTCTGTGGAGAATCCATCAAAGTAAATTTTAAGCCTATGACCATTTACCTTGAACACGGCGCTGCTCTTCTCATCTTTGATGTTCACCGCTCCATGTGGGAAGATATGAACGATGGTGTAAGGGCCTGCCCAACGAGAGTGAAGCTTTCCAGGGAAAAGTGTAAGGCGGGATTGATAGAGAAGGACTTTATCTCCCACCTTGAAATCTTTCCTCAATATGTGCTTGTCGTGCCAAGCTTTGGTCTTGTCCTTATAGTTGACGGCGTTGTCATAAGCATCCCATCTAAATTCCGCCAACTCCTGAATTTGGAGCTTTCGGAACTCGCCAACTTCATTGATCCTCATGTTACACTCTTTCACCGCCCAATAGGCTTTGTGTTGGAGCTCGACTGTGAGATGACATGCTTTCCCATACACCAATCGGTATGGTGACATACCAATTGGGGTCTTGTATGCCGTACGATAGGCCCACAATGCATCATCCAATCTCAAACTCCAATCCTTACAATTAGGGGCAACCGTCTTCTCCAAGATTGCTTTGATTTCGCGATTTGAGACCTCGGCTTGCCCATTGGTTTGGGGGTGATAGGCGGTGGACACCTTTTGCGTCACATGGTATTTCTTGAGTAGAGCACTCACCGTTTTATTGCAAAAGTGTGTCCCCCTGTCGCTTATCAATGCTCGTGGCACACCGAATCTAGAAAAAAAATCCTTCAAGAACCCTGCAACAACTCGTGAATCATCAGTTTTGGTGGCTTTTGCCTCCACCCACTTGGAGACATAATCCACCGCAAGTAATATATAAAGGTTCCCAAAGGAGCTAGGGAAAGGCCCCATGAAATCAATTCCCCAAACATCAAATATTTCACAAAACATTAAACGCATTTGGGGCATTTCATTTCTTCCTGACAAGTTCCCTGCTCGTTGGCATCGATCACAAGATTTACAATAAGCATGAGCATCACGAAAAATATGAGGCCAAAAGAATCCTGAATCGAGCACTTTTCTAGCGGTTTTTTGTGGTCCAAAATGACCACCACCAGCATGTGAATGACAAAACTCAAGGACAGAAAGTACCTCGTCGTCGGGAAGATATCGATGAATTACCTGATCCGCACAATGCTTCCATAGGAAAGGGTCATCCCACACATATTACCTTGCATCATGACGGATCTTGTCCTTCTTGGCCTTTGGAAAGTTTGGCGGGAACACTCCCGTCACAACAAAATTCACGATATCCGCATACCAAGGTTGAGGAGTGTATGCCGCCATCAACGACATCATCGGAAAGTCAAAAGAGTCGGCTGAAGGACTGGCCGCGGGTGCTGCCTTGAAAACCGCGGGTGCTGCCATTCCAGAACTCTCCCCAAAATTGGCCGCGGGTGCGGTTTTCCGAGGAGTCCGAGATCGTCATTAAGCTTTCGTCAGGAAATTGGCCAAGGATTAGGGGGTGTTCTCCCACTCCATTCACATGTAGTAGTCGGCTTAGATGGTCAGCTACAAGATTCTTGGCGCCCTTTTTATCTTTGATCTCCACATCAAACTCACTCAAGAGTAGTATCCACCGGATCAACCTTGGCTTGGCTTCTTTCTTTGTCAAAAGATAACGAAGTGCTGCATGGTCAGTGTAAATAATTACCTTAGCGCCAAGTAGGTAGGGTCTGAACTTCTCCAAGGCAAACACCACAGCTAGGAGCTCTTTCTCTATGGTTGTGTAGTTCCGTTGAGCTCCGTTTAGCATCATGGATGCATAGTAAATCACTGTTGTGAGCTGAATCTGCCATGTTTTACAGTAACTTTTATATCGATTTCTGCATACATTTCATACATTTGGGCTAAGATAGTACAGAACCTATGTAGTTTATGTATATTTGCCAAATTATGGAATCTACACCAGTTTCTGTTTAATTCGCAGAATTCGAGGCATTTTACAACAATTCTAAGGAAGGACGGAACAGCTCGGAAAACAGCTACAGAAGTCCAAGGTCGAAGCAGCAACGGAACCAGTCGAATCGAGCCGAGAAACCAGGCTACTCGATCTCGAGTAGCTCCTACTCGATCTCGACGAGCATTTCCGAGCCAGCCTTGTCGATCAGGAGCAACGTCGAGAGCCAGACCAACCCAGCTCCGGAACCCAACTCGATCTCGACAAAGCCCTAGTCGAGATCGACGAAACCCAGTGCCACACCCGGAGTCGACAAGGAGAGGAGCTGCCCGAGAAGCCGAGGACGAGGATGCCGAGCAACCCTACTCGATCTCGACAAGCCCTGGTCGAGATCGACGAGCCATCGAGCGTCAGTCCAAGTCCTTGCCGAGGAGGAGTCCTCGACATCACCACAGAGAGCCATCCTCGACCAACCCTAGTCGATCTCGAGGACGTCTGGTCGAGATCGACGAGCCCAGGAACCCAGATCCGAGCCTGTCGAGCAGAGTCGCCCGAGAAAGTCCAGTCGACGAACAATCCTTGTCGAGGTCGACGAGGCCCTTGTCGATGTCGAGTAGACTGGATTCCAGAAACGCGTCGACGAAGTGCTGTCCGAGTAGAGTTGGGATTCCTTGGGGCCGAAGGAGGAAGATTCTATCCAAAGTTGATCAATTCTATCCAAGGAAGCAAGATCTATCAAGACATGAAGACTTACCCACTTTAGAATTATCTTTTCCTTGTTGATTTATTTCCTTAAAGCATTTTATTTATCTTTTAGCAAATTAGATATAGATTTAGATATAGAGATAGATGATTATTTCCTTGATTAGCGGGGTTTGATCACTATAAATAAGGCCCTAGGGGCTGGTTTTTCATTCATTCCAATTCACAATCAATTCAAGTAATTAGGATAGAGAGAGAGAGAGTTTGTAGCAAGCAAGGTGGAGAGGCGAAAGCGGATTTGTCTTGTCGGTTGTAAGCTTTCTTTATTTAATTTAATGCAAGTTAGTTTCTTTTATTTAATGTCTTTCTTGATGATGAAGAGCGAGTAGTCCACCCACTTCTGGGGCTGGGGTGAGCCCGACGGTGGCCATGTGAGGTGATGCGGTAAAGGTCAGATCTTTTTGTGCAATTCATCTTCTATCCCTATGAGCATGATTCTTTTGCGAGAGTTGAAGGTGATCCTTGTTTGTGTTATTGAAGCGAAAGTGATCTTAATGCAACTTGGATTAATTATGTGAAAAGGGTTAGTAACAATTAGGGTTTATGCGAAAGCCTCTATTTGCCTATTTGTTAATAACGAAAGTTATTTGATGGAAAGCATGATCTTTTGTGCCTTTATGTGTTACTTTGCATGGTTATCGTTGTGGTGTTGAAACCCTGGCCTTGGAAGTCTTTAATATATTGATTTATTTCATTGAATTTCTGAGTTTGGGTTCGAGAATTTGCACTTTAAAATTTCTGTCTTCTACTGGATTTAGAGTTACTGTTGTCGATCTAGAGGAAGCCTTAGTCGATCTCGAGTAGGCTTTGTCGAGATCAAGTACACTGTTGTCTTCATCGAGTTTCTGTCGTCGATTCTGAACTTGTCTTGACTTGCCCTTGTCGATCTCGAGTAGGTGTGGTCGAGATCGAGTTGATTTGTCTGCCTCGAGTTGATTGCTTTCGTTTCTGTTTTCTGTTTTCATCACTGTTCTTTGTCGATACAGAGGACAGCTACTCGAGATCGAGTAGCTTCTGTGTCCTCGATTTAGTTTCTGCTTTGCTTTGTCTTTTCTGTTTTCGTTTAGATCTTTGCTTTTGTTTGTTATTTTCTGTTTTATTTCTGTTTCTTTCCTTGTTTCTGTGTTTCTGTCTTTCTGCTGCTTTGTCTGTGAGATTTACAGCTACTTGAGAACCGCTGACGTGCTTCCTCGTGGATTCGATCCTGACTTTCTCTTACTACATTGGAGGAGTCTTGTATTTATTTGCGTGGACCTGAATCTGGTTTGATCTATTTTGTTATATTTCATACTTGATTTCCTCCTCACAACAAATTGGCGCCGTTGCCGGGGAAGCTATCAATCGCGCCTTAGGTAGTCAGTTCTCACTGTTTCTTTGAGTTACTTTACAGGTGTATGCGTCGTTCTGGTCAAACACCTGAGTTTGACGCCTTAGACGAACCAGAACGCCTTTTTCACATCAGAGCTAAACTACAAAGAGCCATGGCGGCCGCTGAAACACAGGAACAACTGATCGCTAGGCTTACCAGGGAATTGGCCGCTAAAGATGCTGCTATCGCCGCTGAGAAAGCAGCAAGGGAACAAGCACAGGCTGAGCTTGCCCAGTACCCAACCACGGCAGAGGACTATATGCACCCAACTCTCGTCGTGCCTGAATCGGCGATTCTTATCCCTGACAACTCTTTTGAAATTCGCACTCAATTTCTTATAGAGCTTAAAAATAATGCCTTTTATGGTAGATTTAATGAGTGTCCTCTTGAACATATTACAAACTTTGCTGACATGTGCCGTACTCTTGCTGAAGGTACAACTTTGGAATATGTCAAGATGAAAGCTTTTCGCTGGTCTCTCGCTGGGCCTGCACTGAAATGGCTGGAAGGGCTGAAACCAAAATCACTCACAACCTGGGCCCAAGTAGAGCAAGAGTTCCTGAACAAATTCTTCCCACCCTCCAAAACAGCACATCTCCGCCAGAAAATCACCGCCTTCAGACAGAAGCAAGGGGAACCGCTGGCAAAGGCATGGGAGCGCTACAAAGAACTTCTGCGATCTTGCCCTACTCATGGACAGCCACCCTACGTCATTCAGGAGATCTTCTTCAACTCTCTTGATCAAGTCACCAAGGACAGAATCAACCATTATACTCGGTATGAGTATCTGACAATGCCGCCAAGTGACGCATGGGGTGTGCTAGAGAAGCTCACTACCTACGACAACAAGTATGGGTCTACTGCAACTTATGAAGAGAACCCATACGCCAGGCCAGCACCATCCATGGCCCTATATGATCCACCTAAGGAGATTGATCTAGATGTTAGGGAGCAGTACTACAGAGACCAGAACAAAAAGCTCATCAAGCAAGTAAAGTATCTCTCCGTCAACCAGCCTTGTATTGAATGCGGATCTCAGAGGCACACCACTACTGAGTGCCCACACACCGAGCAAGTCAGGCTGGCAGAACACCAAGAGGAGGTAGCTTACGCAGGGGGTCCCAATCGCTACATGGGGGACCAAAGGTTTCAGCAACCACAATGGAACCAAGGTGTCCCTAGGAACCCCCCGCCCTACAGAGCTCCAGGACATCCGGAAAGGGACCAGAAAAAGGATGATATACAAACAGTCCTGGAGGAAATACAGAGGAACCACTCAGAAACTAGGCAATCTTTCAACTCCGTCTATACGCTGATGCAAGGTGTCAACTCTAGGCTTGGGGAAATTGATATATGGCGGAAATCAGTTGATACACAAATTGGTCAGCTAGCAGCAGGAATCCCCAGACAGTCGGGTGCGCTCCCTGGATCTTCAGAACCAAATCCTAAGGGAAAGACTGGACACATCGCTGCTGTAAAACTCAGAAGCGGCCATCAATTACAAGAGCCAGAGGTCGGAAAGTAGCAGAACAAGGAACAACAAGTCCACATCGACCAGGGCCTAGTCGACCTCGAGGAGGGCCTACTCGATGTCGAGGAGAAACTTCCAGAGTCCTCGTCTGCACCACACAGCAACTCGACAGCACCAAATCTAGTCGAGATCGACAAGACTGTAGTCGATGTCGAGGAGCCCCTGGTCGACATAGAGCAGCCTGCAGCACCTCCGACATCTGTTCTGGCTCCGAATCAGAAAAAGAAGCTGCCTTTCCCCACAAAATCTCTAAAGGACCCGGCAGAAAAGAAATTTCAACGCTTCATCAAGATGCTTAAGAAAGTCAACGTCACCATCCCCTTCACAGAAGCTCTCAATGAAATGCCATCTTATGTCAAGTTCCTGAAGGAGATTCTGAGCAAAAAGCGATCGATGGCTGAAATCACAGAGGAGTGCAGCCACTTGGACATACTGGAGAAGAGGCCGGATCCAGGTAAGTTTGCTATAACTATTGGGTTTGGTCCATACAAAATTAATGCCTTATGTGATCTTGGAGCTAGTGTGAGTATAATGCCTTTAACGATTTGGTCCAAGATTAAGATAGGTGCCCTTGAGCCTGTGGATGCTAGACTTTACATGGCCAACAACACGGTGGTCATTCCAACAGGCATGGTGGATAATGTGCCAGTACAAGTAGGTAAATTCTTTGTCCCTGCTGATTTATTAGTTGTTGATATGCAAGAAGATCCTGCTTGTCCAATTATCTTAGGAAGACCATTCTTGGCGACGGTGGATGCCAACATAAGCGTAAGGAAAGGAGTGCTCACCTTTAACATCAGCGATGAGGTAATTGAGTATTCCTTTAATAAAACTGAAAGGCATACAAGTCCAATGGAAGAGGTCAAATCTGATCAGCTGGCTACATCACCTGCGGGGAACCCAAGGTCAGAAATATGACCCCTGAGGAGCTGGAAAAGAGGGACATGGAGGCTCAGGTGGAGGAGATCATGGCAATCCTCAAAGAGAACACAGAAAATCCGATCGACACAGATCAAGGTAAGTCGTTATGGATTGATTATTTTTCGGATGCCTTGACAGGAACTAAGTATGTGGTCAAGATTGACCAAGACTCCTCGACATCGAGGACCCTAGTCGACCTCGACCAGACCAAGGAGACTCCACCAGCACCAGCCTCGTCGAACAGCCAGACGGAAGCAGAACCCTACTCGATCTCGAGTAGGCTACTCGAGATCGACCACCACTCGGCGGCCTCGGCTTCACCTCCCTCGACACAGACTCCACCAGACGGACCAAGCTCGTCGATCTCGACCAGCCTTGTCGAGATCGACCACCACTCGACTCCACCAGATCCGCCCTCCTCGACACTGCAGCCACCAGGAGCAGAAGCCTACTCGAGATCGAGTAGCCTTGTCGAGATCGACAAGCCCTGTCCTTCGTCGACTTCTAAATCTGCGAGCAGACCACCACCAGAACCAGCATCCTCGTCGAGATCGACCAAACACAGTGGTCCCCGATTCCGTCTCTGCGAAGGTGAGCCAAGGTATGGATCTTTCTTCTCCTATTTCCATTAAAGATCTATCTATACATGGGAGAGGTTTGCCTTGGTATGTGCGCTTATGTAGGATATCCAATGATGATCCTAAGGAGTATGAAGTTGGAGACAAGCTCTATGTCTCTAAATCAAAGGATCATTGGTTTCCCAACAAATTCAACAAGAAGCGGATGGGACCTTTTGTGGTGAACAAGATCCATTCTGGAGGATTACAGCTGATGGACAAGAATGGAGTCCTATTTGAGGCCCAAGCTACATGGGCCCTGCAGATGCCACCTTGAGCATAAATGGAAAGTCGGCCTAGCGACTATAAAATCTAGAGCTTGTACATAGACTTTTTTAGGACATTCTTTTTGGACATTGTTTTTGCTTGTTTTTGGTTTTGAACATTTCTTTGGTTTTCGTTGTTTCTATTGTGGGTATATGTCTTCTACATTTTCAGGTCCATGGATAGACCCAAGTCATACTCGGCCCAGGAGGTGCTTTCATTCGAAAATATGAGGCTCTGCACATCTGTCTTGTGAGTTTCTTTCTTTACCTTATGTTTTTATACAGTGAGGACACTGTAATGTTTAAGTATGGGGTGGGGGAAGGGCTTACTTTATGCACATTTGATTTATTTGACATTACTTGTGCATTATTGCTTAGAATTGCTACATGGCTATTTTGGAATGCATTATTGATTTATGTGCTTACATGCATGTTTTCCAAAATTTAGAAAAATGACCCCCATTGAAAATTTTTGAATAATGTCATGGAAGCTTATATTGAACTCGACGATGCAAAATTGGATTCATTAGAGATATAGCATGAAATTGCCTAGTAAAGGTAAGTCATAATGAAGTGCATATTTTTGAAAACCATGAAAGGAGGTAAATTTTGAAGTTGCTTTTGACATGTTGCATGATAAGATGATGGAGGACTTTATATTTCCATATATGCTCATATTGTTTATAATCTTAGCCTTACCTATGCTTATGCATTACACAAAAGCCATAATATGCCTTATTTCATATATTGCTCCACATGTTCTAAAATATTGCCATTCTTTACCTTATCCGGGGATTATGTTGAGAATGATGTTACATTATGGAGATTGTTATATGGTGTTTGTGTGATTGTTATCATTATTGGAGTTTGGCGGAATCATTTGAAATATATGGAAAATTTAATGAGTGAAAGAAAATCCGATCAAAGATCGACCCTGCTCGCTGAGATAATAGTTTGGCGAGATGGGACACCAGGTGAGGAGTCCGAAGCACTAAGTATCCGGGGCCATTCATGACACCCATGTTTGCGACTCGCGAGAAGGCAGTGCTAAGGTCAGAGAGGTAAAAGCATTATTATGAATAAAAAGCATTATGGAAGGTGATGAATCGTATGAAGAAGGAATGTGGAAATTCAAAGTTTGGAAATACTCCATTTCCCCGGATCATTAGCACCACATTGCCAAAAATTGCCCACCTTTAGCCTTTTACCAATCTACTCCTTATTGAGCTTAAATTAAACTCCTCTTGATTATTGTTGCTTTGTCACATAAAAATTATGTTTTGCATAATCCTCCTTTTGTGAGTAAATGGTGCTTTTGTATAATTGCACATGCATGGATCTGTGAGACTAGTACCTTTTCGAGGATGGTAATTGATTGCAGGGCCATATGAGAATGAATCTGATATGTTGAGAGTTTTGATTTCTTCCCCTGAATGACAATTAAAAGTATTGCTTGAGGACAAGCAAGCTTAAGTATGGGGTGTTTGTTGTGAGCTGAATCTGCCATGTTTTACAGTAACTTTTATATCGATTTCTGCATACATTTCATACATTTGGGCTAAGATAGTACAGAACCTATGTAGTTTATGTTTATTTGCCAAATTATGGAATCTACACCAGTTTCTGTTTAATTCGCAGAATTCGAGGCATTTTACAACAATTCTAAGGAAGGACGAAACAGCTCGGAAAACAGCTACAGAAATCCAAGGTCGAAGCAGCAACGGAACCAATCGAATCGAGCCGAGAAACCAGGCTACTCGATCTCGAGTAGCTCCTACTCGATCTCGACGAGCATGTCCGAGCCAGCCTTGTCGATCAGGAGCAACGTCGAGAGCCAGACCAACCCAGCTCCGGAACCCAACTCGATCTCGACAAAGCCCTAGTCGAGATCGACGAAACCCAGTGCCACACCCGGAGTCGACAAGGAGAGGAGCTGCCCGAGAAGCCGAGGACGAGGATGCCGAGAAACCCTACTCGATCTCGACAAGCCCTGGTCGAGATCGACGAGCCATCGAGCGTCAGTCCAAGTCCTTGCCGAGGAGGAGTCCTCAACATCACCACAGAGAGCCATCCTCGACCAACCCTAGTCGATCTCGAGGACGTCTGGTCGAGATCGACGAGCCCAGGAACCCAGATCCGAGCCTGTTGAGTAGAGTCGCCCGAGAAAGTCCAGTCGACGAACAATCCTTGTCGAGGTCGACGAGGCCCTTGTCGATGTCGAGTAGACTGGATTCCAGAAACGCGTCGACGAAGTGCTGTCCGAGTAGAGTTGGGATTCCTTGGGGCCGAAGGAGGAAGATTCTATCCAAAGTTGATCAATTCTATCCAAGGAAGCAAGATCTATCAAGACATGAAGACTTACCCACTTTAGAATTATCTTTTCCTTGTTGATTTATTTCCTTAAAGCATTTTATTTATCTTTTAGCAAATTAGATATAGATTTAGATATAGAGATAGATGATTATTTCCTTGATTAGCGGGGTTTGATCACTATAAATAAGGCCCTAGGGGCTGGTTTTTCATTCATTCCAATTCACAATCAATTCAAGTAAGTAGGATAGAGAGAGAGAGAGTTTGTAGCAAGCAAGGTGGAGAGGCGAAAGCGGATTTGTCTTGTCGGTTGTAAGCTTTCTTTATTTAATTTAATGCAAGTTAGTTTCTTTTATTTAATGTCTTTCTTGATGATGAAGAGCGAGTAGTCCACCCACTTCTGGGGCTGGGGTGAGCCCGACGGTGGCCATGTGAGGTGATGCGGTAAAGGTCAGATCTTTTTGTGCAATTCATCTTCTATCCCTATGAGCATGATTCTTTTGCGAGAGTTGAAGGTGATCCTTGTTTGTGTTATTGAAGCGAAAGTGATCTTAATGCAACTTGGATTAATTATGTGAAAAGGGTTAGTAACAATTAGGGTTTATGCGAAAGCCTCTATTTGCCTATTTGTTAATAACGAAAGTTATTTGATGGAAAGCATGATCTTTTGTGCCTTTATGTGTTACTTTGCATGGTTATCGTTGTGGTGTTGAAACCCTGGCCTTGGAAGTCTTTAATATATTGATTTATTTCATTGAATTTCTGAGTTTGGGTTCGAGAATTTGCACTTTAAAATTTCTGTCTTCTACTCGATTTAGAGTTACTGTTGTCGATCTAGAGGAAGCCTTAGTCGATCTCGAGTAGGCTTTGTCGAGATCGAGTACACTGTTGTCTTCATCGAGTTTCTGTCGTCGATTCTGAACTTGTCTTGACTTGCCCTTGTCGATCTCGAGTAGGTGTGGTCGAGATCGAGTTGATTTGTCTGCCTCGAGTTGATTGCTTTCGTTTCTGTTTTCTGTTTTCATCACTGTTCTTTGTCGATACAGAGGACAGCTACTCGAGATCGAGTAGCTTCTGTGTCCTCGATTTAGTTTCTGCTTTGCTTTGTCTTTTCTGTTTTCGTTTAGATCTTTGCTTTTGTTTGTTATTTTCTGTTTTATTTCTGTTTCTTTCCTTGTTTCTGTGTTTCTGTCTTTCTGCTGCTTTGTCTGTGAGATTTACAGCTACCTGAGAACCGCTGACGTGCTTCCTCGTGGATTCGATCCTGACTTTCTCTTACTACATTGGAGGAGTCTTGTATTTATTTGCGTGGGCCTGAATCTGGTTTGATCTATTTTGTTATATTTCATACTTGATTTCCTCCTCACAACAATCACATGCGAAGCTCGTTCAATCTTCTGCCCAAGCACAGCTCCCACCGCATAGTCACTTGCATCGCACATCAACTCAAACGGCTTGGACCAATCCTTGATGCACCGCATAAGCCTTGTCCTCAAGTCATTGAATGCATTCTTACATTTGTCATCAAATTCAAATGTTGTCTCCTTCTTCAGAAGTTCACATAATGGTGCGGTAATCTTCGAAAAATCCTTGATGAACCTGCGATAGAAGCCTGCATGACCAAGGAAAGAGCGAATTTCTCGCACATTAGTAGGATAAGGCAAGGATTGAATGATATCAATCTTTGCCTTATCAACTTCAATTCCCTTTCGGGAGACAATGTGGCCTAGAACGATTCCCTGCTCAACCATAAAGTGACATTTTTCAGAATTGAGGACTAGATTGGTCTCTATACATCTCTTAAGTACCAATGTTAGATGGTGCAAGCAGGAATCAAAATCATTTCCATGGACTGTGAAATCATCCATGAAAACCTCTATGAAGTGCTCAATATACTCAGAAACAATAAAAGGAGCGCCCAGCAATAGCAATCTAAAAATACCCTGAGTAGCCATCTAAGAAACAATAAAAGGAGCGCCCAGCAAGACGCTCAAGCATTTGATCAATGAAAGGAAGAGGGAAGTGATCCTTACGAGTCACCGCATTCAACTTGCGGTAATCAATGCATACTCTCCAGCCCGTTTGGACTCGTGTAGGAACTAGCTCACCCTCCTTGTTCTCTACCACTGTGATGCCTCCTTTCTTAGGCACCACTTGTGTTGGACTCACCCAATTGCTATCCGAAATGGGGTAAATCATGCCGGCTTGAAGGAGTTTCAGCACCTCCTTTTTCACCACCTCCATCATCGGCGGGTTGAGCCTCCTTTGTGGTTGTCGTGATGGCTTGGCTCCATCCTCTAGTAGAATCCGGTGCATACACGTGGCTGGACTAATCCCTTTGATGTCCGCTATTGTCCACCCCAGGGCTGTCTTGTTCTCCTTTAGCACCGCAACTAACCTCTCCTCTTGACTTTTGTTAAGCTTGTTCGATATGATGACGGGCAACGTATCACCATCCCCCAAGAATGCGTACTTGAGGTGATCCGGCAAAGGTTTGAGCTCAACTTCAGGTGCTTGCAAAATAGAAGGAAGGAGCTTTTCCTTCGGGAGAGTTAGTTCATAAGGTCCCCCATTATAGGGGGAAGTATAAGCCGGTTGAGCTATTAGCTCCATCAGAGTCTCCTGCAGGTTAGTAGGAATAGCATAATCAATAGCAAGCTCATCCAGAGGAGCCTCTAGAACCACCTGCAGATCATCATCATTACTAATCTCAAGCATATCTTCAACACATGGCTCTATAACATCTACAAACCATAAGGAATGATCGTCTGAAGGAAATTTCATGGCATCGAAAATACTATACTCTACCTTCACACCATCAAATTCCATAGTAAGAGAGCCAACATGAACATCAATTTTCGTTCTGGCGGTCTTTAAGAAAGGCCTACCCAAGAGGATAGGTGCATCAGGAGAGCCGTGTTCCATATCCAAAACGAAAAAATCAGCAGGAAAGATCAAAGAATCAACCATCACAAGGACATCCTCAACAAAGCCTCTAGGATATACATGAGAGCGATCCGCTAGTTGAATCACTACTCTTGTTTCATGCAAAGTACCAAGTCCTAGAGTTTTATAGAGAGAGTAAGGTATAACATTGATAGATGCTCCTAAGTCTAACATAGCTCTTTCAAACTTAGTCTCACCTATCGTACAAGGAATGGTGAACATACCTGGATCGGTACACTTCTCGGGCAAGCGTTGTCGAAACATAGCGGATACATGCTCACTCACCTGTACTTTTTGCTTCCCTTTCAACTTTTGGTTCCTCTTTATCGTGCATAGTTCCTTTAAGAACTTAGCGTATCGAGGAATACTTTTAATGAGCTTGAGAAGGGGGATATTTACCTCACATTTGCTAAATGCTTCGAAGATCTCTTTGTCGCTCTCCGGTCTCCTAACTTCCTTCAAAGCATCCGGGAAGGGCGGAATAGGTTGATAGAGGTTGAGATGCGGAGTTTTGGATGAAGTTTCATCCCCGGACAGATGGCCGCGGGTGCTGCCTTCATTGGCCGCGGGTGCTGCCATTCCAGAATCACCCCCAGAATCGGCCGCGGGTGCGGTTTCTTTGGCCGCGGGTGCTGCCTTCTGGTGACATCCTTCCATCTCGGATTTCTCCTCATCCTCGACCTGGGAACCTCCATCCTTCTTGTTTTCATCCTCTTTCCCACCCGGAGGAGTGTCAAACAGTTCCTTGCCACTCCTAAGGGTGATGGCGCTGCCGTTCTCATTTGGGTTCACCACCGTTTGCGATGGTAGCTTCCCAGAGTCTCGAGCTTGTAGTTCGCCCACCGTTTGCACCAACTGGCTCACTTGTTGCTCTGTTGCCTTCAGCGCTTGTGCCAGTTGAGTGTTCTACTCTAGGATAGCTTTGAGAGTATCCTCAATGGATGAGCCTCCTTGTTGAGGACCCTTTTGTCTGTTATCAAACTGTTGTCTGTATTGAGGTCCTCCTTGCTGATTGAAAGGATGTTGTTGTTGATTGTTCCTCATACCATAGACCTGTTGGTAACTTGCATTATAGTTATTGGAATTGAAATTGTTAGCAAAATTACCATACCTTTGTCCTCGTGGAACAAAATCTCCCATCGCATTCAACTCCATTTCTTGATCTTGCAGCATGGGACAAACATCCATGGGGTGATTTGGGTCAGAACAGAGCCCACACGCCTTGAGTTGTTGTGGGGTTCCTTTCAGCATCATCCGTTTCATCATCTCCTTCATCTCCGCCATATCGCTCTACAGAGTAGAGTTTGAGTCAATTGCTAGCACCCCACACGCATGTCCGCTTTTGCTGAATTGTCTAGATCCCTCAGATAGCTCTGAAAACACCTCCCAAGCAGCATTGGGTGTTTTGTTCAGGATATTGCCTCCACATGCGGAGTTCACCGTCTTGCGCTCTTCGTCAAGCAACTCATTGAATAGAAAAAGCACCAAGTCTTTCTTTGAAAAACCATGGTAAAGGCAGCTAGAGCAAAGCTTTTTGAAACGCTCTAAGTACTCATAAATGGTTTCTGTAGCCTGTTGTTCGATGCTACTGATCTCCTTTTTCAAGCTATTTAACTTCGTCGCAGGAAAGTACTTATCCAGAAAGAGGCGCTTCAATGCAGTCCATGTGGTTACACTACCTGGGGGCAAATAGTAGAACCACTCATTAGCGGTATCCTTGAGCGAGAATGGGAATGCCCTCAATTTGATTTGCTCCTCCATGACATTGCCTGGCTTCATTCCCACTACGACAGTATGAAATTCCGACAGGTCCTTGTGGGGGTCCTCACCACTCAACCCATGGAATTTGGGTAAGAGATGGACCACCCTAGATTTCAGCTCAAAATTCACACCTTCATCAAGTTCGGGGAATTGCACCGCCAATGGTTGTTGGGCCAAGTCCGGTGTTGTAAGCTCCTTAAGAGTTCGGTTATCTTCGTTAGCCATCTCTATACTTTCTTCTTCTCCTTGGTCGAAAGGTAGCTCGCGAAAGCGATCACGAGCTTCTCGCCTCAATCTAGAGAGAGTCCTCTCGATCTCTGAATCCCAAGACAATAAAGATGAGTTAGTAGAACGAGTGCGGACCATAGACGTGGTCCACACCTAAGTTAGTAATCAAAACACACAAAGTGAACAATAATAGTTCCCCGGCAACGGCGCCAAATTTTGACAGGACAAAATCGTTGTGTTTCCTATCAAAAGAATATCCAAACTAACCAACTAGTATAGCTAGTAAGTCCAGAGTCGATCCACAGGGAACTATCGTTACTTTATGCGTTATAATCACCAACAAGAGTAAACAAGGGGGTTGTAGAGATGTAAAGATGCAAAGAATTGAATAACTAAATAATAATGATGGTTGTAAACAATGATGAATGAGATGTTTCACCTACGAATCTCAACTTTGGTTCGTCTCCTTGATCATAGTTCTTCCTTCTAATTGTGTCTTTTCTATCATCCACTCTTTTCTTGATTTAAATAGATTATTAGTCCTATGAGTCCTAATAATCCCTTGCTCCTAGGCAATCTTAACACGGATTAAGGTTTAATCCTAGGAATAGCACTAAGTCTCAAGATACATAAAGTTTATAAGCAATATTAATTCCCTAAAGAACTAACATTTAACCTATAGTCAATTTCCTATACAATCAAGCTTTTCTATGAGATCCACTCAATTGTATTTGCTACTTTGGATTAGGTTTCACAAACGTATGAATCAAAACCCTAGCAATGATGCAATTCTAACGAGGTCGCGAATCAAGATAGAATCAACACCACAAGCAATTAAAGCACAAAGAAATTGAAGAAGATAATAGAAATAAACTAGAATTCCAAACTCACAATTCAACAAAACCAAGTCTTGATCGTAGGCAAAACACGATGAGTTTAGTTGCTCATGCTTCTAAACGACGTCTCTAAATTCTTCAAAAGATAAAAGATAACCTAAAAACAACTAATTTAAGTCTTTAAATACCTAAGAATACCGTCATAAAAACCTAGAAAGTGTTTCCCAAAGATAGGCCCAACTTAGGAAAGATGTAAAATCCGCGCTGAGTCGGCCCAGAAAAACCGCGGGTGCTGCTTTTTAGGCCGCGGGTGCTGCCACTGCAATGAAGCTTGGAATTCTGGCGGCACGTGCTGCCTGGAAAGCCGTGGGTGCGGTTTTCTGTGTTTCTCTTGTTCCTCTTGCCGCAGGTGCGGTTTCTCCTCTTGTACGCACTTTGCTTCTTCCTTGTGCATTACAACTTGCTTGTCTAGCTTGTTCCTTGCCTCCATATGACTCTCATGAATGACCTCCTTACTACTTCGGATCCTCAATCTACAAATAAACACTAAACTTGTGTAGATTCCGAGCTTAAACACCAAATGAGCAAACAAGTAAACTAACCCAATAAAATGCAATATATACATCTAAATGACCCTAAAACTACTCTATAATGCCTATCTAAATACGCATTATCATGATGTTTATTGAGGATTAGCCGTGTGAGGTGAGACTTTGATGATTTGGTCATGTGCGAAGGAGAGACCCGAGCATGCTAATTCGTAGGCACGACCAGCTTGCTATTAAGAATGTCAAACGAAGGAGAGAGCACCCGAAGAAGAGATAGAAAGAGGTGATTTGATGATACATTGTCTAATTGTTCATTAATGAGGAGCACCATCCATGTTGAGAAGGGCAAGAATTGACAATTTAGGAGTACTCGAGGGAGGTATATGAATCTTTATCATTTTCGTTGCTCAATTTTCCTTACTCATCTTCTTACTTGCATTGCCTAGTATTACGTGCCTCTTTGTGTGTTGTTTAACCTTGAGTGTTTATTGTTTGTGTATATTATCTAGGTCATTACTAGGTCATTAGGAAACACCCCATTGACTTTGTCAGAAAAAGGGTACCTGGATTATTGTTTTTATGCTCTTATGCATGTTATCTTCATACTCGCTATGTGAAAATTCATAATAATTAATTTTTTATATTCAAGTTTGGTACATAGTGATTTATGTGTGCTTTGTTTGTGTTAGAAAAATAAAAGAGAAGAAATACTCAATGAAATATGTTTAACCTATTTTTGTTCACTCGAATCACCAACAACAACGAGTGACAAAGGGTTTGATGTAGGTGCAATTGACTGCTATTATAGGTGGATGGTAGGAATGGCGGTTACTAAACCAAGTAGGTAGGGTGGTAGAATGGTTCCATGCACCCGCACATTACCTAATTCATTTCCATCCGTATCGTTGAGACCGAGTACCTTTCAACTTTTGTTCCATTGACAAATCAAGTGCAACAACAACAATACTTGCACCCAAGCAGACATGCATTCGAAAATATGTCATCCAATTTCTTGATGGAGGTTCATTTTCCTCATCTTCATTGAACTTCCCTCCTTTTCTTCTCCTGCATTCGTCTTAGCTGTCGGCACTAGAAGGTTGCACCTTACCTGCTTTGCCACTTGCAATGGAAGCAATTAGCATTTCTCTTTGTAAAGTTATATGTTTACTTTCATAAGTCTTATTTGGCATATAATATGTATATATGTCATATCTTGTATGCAAGTGTTGTATGATGATGAAAATCATAATGGGAAACTAAGTTATGACCTATGATTGATGCTCGGTTCTAGATAGGCTTGACTAAGTTGTATTGAACCAAAATAAGTTTAATCCTCTAATGGGCCCACTGGACAATAGAGGTGGAAATCATAATGTGTTATAACCTATAGTTTTCATATATGATTTTCTAAGACCATAATTAAAAGCTCTGCCCAATTTCATTGGGCTCAACTACTGGCCCATGGACAGAAGCCCGACAGCTTGTTGTGGAGCTCAACTTGGATTAAGTGCAATGCAACGTTTGGCTTGACCTATCTATATAACCTCACTAAGTTGGTTACTTTGGTATTCACTGCTCTCACAAGCTTCCTCTCTCCAAAAATAAAGAGCGCTTCTCTCTCCTAAGGTTGCACTTCGGTTGGGGTTTCTAGGATTTCGTTATTCAAAACTCTTCCTACGTTCAATGAAGCCGCTTGAAGATGGTAAATCCTTGGTGTTCGTGCTCTAAGGAAGACCTTCTTCCCCATTTTCCGCTTCCTTCGATGCTAGCGGTTGGAGATCAAAGATTTTCTTCGATCTATATGTTCCTATTAGGGAAATTTTCTTCTCTCCTTCAGTTTAACTAATTTATACTTGCATGTGCTTAGATCTAGGATTATTTGTATATGTTTAATGTTTAGCCTTTTGATTTACGCTCAATTTGCCATGTTTTGCATTTACTTTCATATCTATTTTTGTCCACATTTTATATTTCTGGGTTCGAATAGAGCAGGAATTCTGTAGCTTATGCTTATTTGTCAATTATGGAGATATACACAAGTTCTTGTTTAATTTCGCAGAAATTGAGACATTTTTGGAGCAATTCGGAGAAGAGGAAAAAATCTATTTAACCACTCAATTTCGACTAAGTGCACTCAAAATTGACTCAAGCACTCAAAATCGACCATGATGACCAGAAATCGAGTGAGCTTCACTAGAAATCGAGTCATGGAGGAAAGGAAGGCATTTCGACTGAAGAAGGAGTCGATATCGAGTCATGTCACTCGATATCGAGTGGTATATACACACCAGAAATCGACCAGAGGAGTCAAGATCGAGTGAGGCAAAGAAGACGAGTCGATATCGACTGGTTTTGGTCGATATCCGAGTCCGATTTTCGAGTGTGGTTTACTTGCTTTGGAAGAAAGATATTTTTATCCCTTTGGAAGACTTCTATCCTAGTTGGTAGTTCTCATATTTACCAAGGGGAATTTTAATTGTTTTATTTAATTATTATGGAACCTTTTATCCTTAGAATTAGATAGACAGATTTAGGATTTAGATAGAGTTGTTCTATCCTAGAATAGCTAGGGTTGAGCATTTTAAATAAAGCCCTAGGGGCTGAGTTTTTTTTATCATTCCAACACACAAACAATATAAAGAGTAGAGAGAAAGATTGGAGCCGAGTTTGAAGAGAGATTGGAGAGTTCAGTTGTAATCTTTTGGAGTTTATTTCAATTCAAGTTATTTCCTTTATGCAAAAGATAATGTCTTTCATTATGAGGCGCGAGTAGTCACCCTACTTCTAGGGTCAGAGTGAGCTCGACAGTAGCCATGTAAGTTTTTGCATCAAAGGTATGATTTTTATTGCAACTTTATCTTCCATCCCTATCTGCATGATTCTTCTACGAAAGTAGTAGATGATCCTTATTTGTATTATTGAAGCAAAAGTGATCTTAATATGAATTTGGATTAATTATAAAAAAGGGTAGTAACAATTAGGGTTTATGCGAGAGCCTCTATCCACTTAATTGTAATGATGAAAGTTATTTGATGAAAAGGCATAATCTTTTATAACCTTGGCAAAATTCTTATATGGTTATCGTTGTGGCATAATTCCCCGACTTTGGAAGCTTCTTAGTTTATTGAATTCAAACAAATCAACCAATCTGTGTTTATTTCTACTCATACATCTTCTTATCCATCCTTATATTCTTCGGACGTTCTTTTCCGGCATCTTTTATTTAATTTTCTGCAAGTTTACGTTTTTCTGCACACACAGTCGATTTTGACCCAACTTGGTCGATATCGAGTGCCACTAAGGTCGAAATCGAGTGCTCTGTACTCGGTGTCGACTCAGCTTGTTTTTCTGTTGTGCAGTATTTGAGTAGGAATCGACTGACTCGGTCGATATCGACCCTTATCAGTCGATATCGAGTGGTATGCTGAGTCGAAATCAAGGGTTATTTTCGAACTGATTTGATGAGTGTTGACACGCTTCGTCGTGGATTCGATCCTGTTTCCCTACCACTACAGCGGGAGGGTTTCTTGTAATTTATTTGCATAAACATCGGAGATTAGTTTGAGATTTATATTTCATATTTATTTTAGACTCGAAATCCCTCCTAATAAATTTTGGCGCCGTTGCCGGGGAAGCTATCAATCGCGCATTTTTTAGTTTCATTTTACGCCCTTTTCTTTTTTGTTTTTGTTTTAAAGGTGTATGCGAAGAACTGATTGCACACCCAAATTTGATCCTCTTCTCGAACCAGAATGCTTCTTTCATCTCTAGAAAAGGCTAAGGAGAAGACTCATATCGACTAACAACGAGAAGAAGGTGCAACTTACACCAGCACAAGAGCTTGAGAAGCTTCGCAAGCAAATAGAGGAGCTCACCACCAAGCAAACAGAATACGCCCAAAGGGAGGCAGAATGTTCACGGAAGCAACAAAGATGGGAGGCAAGGGCGGATCGCGACACCCGAACCAAGAGAGAGCTCGAAGATCAACTACGACACGTCCCTGCGAATACCAAAGAATATCTGCACCCTACTCTAGCAGTGCTAGAATCTCCTATTATTCTCCCTCACATTTCTTTTGAAATTAGACCTTCTTTTATTTCTGACATTAGGAGGAATCAATTTGACGGAAAGCCCAATGGATGCCCCCCCAGAGCATATTACTATATTTCTAGATTTGTGTGAAACTATTGCTGATTATGCTAATCTATAATATCTTAAACTAAAGGCTTTTCGTTGGTATCTTGTAGGGAAGGGTCTACATTGGTTTGGGGGTTTGGCACCACAATCCATCCGCACGTGGACCAAGCTCAAGGACTTGTTTTTCAACAAGTTCTTTCCCCCTTCCAAGACAACACAACTCAGGCAAAAGATTATGGCTTTCAAGCAAAAGCCAGGGGAAACACTTGCACAGGTCTGGGAGCGCTACAAACGCCTGCTGAAATCTTGTCCTACGCATGGGCAAGCACCATATGTGATCTAGGAGATCATCTTTAACTCCCTGGATGCGCCTAAAAAGAAACGGATCAACACCTATACCGCTTATAGGTATCTCGAGTACACACCACAAAGTGCTTGGGATACCTTTGAGACATTAGCCAACTTTGACAACACCTATAGGACTGCTGAGGCTTTCGACGAAAGGCCTGCCCCATCTATGCCGCTCTACGAACCATCGAAGGAGATTGATCCTGACGTCAAAGACCAATTCCAAAGGGACCAAGTACGCCGCCTTAGCAAACAAGTTAAATTTCTTTCTAACAATCAACCTTGTTTGGAGTGTAGGTCTATTAGGCACAACACCAAAGCCTGCCCACACACCGATCAAGTTGCGATTGCAGAAACACATGAGGAGGTGCACTATGCACGGGATAACTACTCATGAAAACACCAGCAACAAAATTAAGGTTATCGCAATCCCCAATACCAAAAAGACCCTCCACCCTACAGAGCTCCTGGACACCTGGATAGAGAAGGTAAGAAAGATGACCTGCACATTATCCTTGACGACATGCGACGGAACCATGCTGAATTCAAACAAGCCAACAGCTCCGTCCATACTCAACTGCAAGGCATCAACTCGCGACTGGGAGAGATTGGCGTTGGCGGAAGAACATCGAGACCCAAGTGGGTCAATTGGCTGCATCAATCCCCAACCCATCAGGATCCCTCCCTGGATCATCTGAACCCAATCTAAAAGGTAAGTCTGCAGGTCACGTGGCTGCTATGAACTTAAGGAGTGGACGTCAACTACAAACGCCCGAGCAAATAATGGAGGAGAAAGCTACTGGAGACTAGTCGATATCGACTCAAGTCCACTCGATATCGAGTTCAACCCACCCGACGTCGAGTCACCTCCTCAGCAGCACCAGCAGCCTCCAACTCCAGTCGATATCGACTCGACACCAGTCAATATCGACCCATCTCACCCAACATCAGCACCAAAGAAGAAGAAAACACTGCAATTCCCCATCAAATCTTTGAAGGACCCAACGGAAAAAAAGTTTCAGCGTTTTGTGAAGATGCTTCAAGGGCTCAACGTTACAATTCCCTTCACCGAAGCCCTTCATGAGATGTCATCCTATGTCAAGTTCCTCAAAGACATCTTGAGCAAGGCTGAGATCGCAGATGAATGCAGCAAGATGGAGCTCCCGGAAAAGAGGCCAAACCTTGGTAAGTTTGCTATAACTATCGGTTTTGGTCAACATAAATTCAATGCACTTTGTCACTTAAGCACAAGCGTAAGCATCATGCCACTATCCATCTGGTCCAAAGTGAAAATAGGAGCTTTAGAGCATGTGGATGCTCGACTCTACATGGCAAACAACACAATGGTCATCTCTACAGGCATGGTTGACGATGTACCCGTACAAGTAGTTAAGTTCTTTGTGTCTGCTGATTTTCTTGTAATTGATATGGCAGAGGACCCTGCTTGTCCCATTATTCTAGGTAGACCTTTCTTAGCAACCGTCGATGCCAACATAAGCATAAGGAAGGGAGTGCTCACATTCACCATCAGTGATGAGGTAATTGAGTATTCTTTTAACAAAACTGAGAGGCACAACGGTCCTATGGAAGTCAAGTCTATCAAGGGAGGCTACATCATGTGTGGGGAACCAAAGGTAAGAACTATGACCCCCGAAGAGCTAGAAATGAGGACTATGAAAGCCTAAATGAAGGAGATCGTGGCAATCTGGGACGAACACACTGCAATCCTAATCGAAATCGAGTCAGGTAAGTCGATATCGACTAAATATTTTCCAGATTCTGTAGGATTCAAGTATGGAGTCGACATCGAGTTGACCCACTCGATATCGAGTGAGTCACCCGATATCGAGTCCCCTATATCGAGTCTACACCTCCTCCATCGACGAAGACAAAAGGAGCCGACACGAGCCAGTCGAAATCGAGTCATGCGACTCGATATCGACCCACCTCCATCGAGTCATCTTCTACAACATCGACTGAATAGCCTCCAGAGTAGCAACAGCAGTCGATATCGACTGAGACTAGTCGATATCGACCGGACCCTCAGAACCCGAATATAGACGCAACGAAGGTAAGACGAGGTATTGATCTTTCTTCCCCTATTTCTATTCGTGATTTATCTATACATGGAAAAGGTTTGCCTTGATATGTTAGACTTTTCAGGGTTTCCAATGACGATCCGAAGAACTACGAAGTAGGAGACAAGGTGTATGTCTCCAAATCCAAGAATCATTGGTTCCCTAACAAGTTTAGAGAAAAGAAGATGGGACCATTCACAGTGCACAAGATCCATTCAAGCGGAATGCAGTTGATAGACAAGAATGAAGTCTTGTTCGAAGCTCAAGCCATATGGGCCCTGCAGATACTACCTTGAAGAACAATGGAAGAAATCGTCCTAGCGACTATAAAGTCTAGAGTTTGTAACACGAATATTTAGTTTTTAGGGTTTTGAATACTTTGGATTTGTGTTTAAACTTTATTTTAGATTATTTTTGTTTTAGCATATTTTACTAACACATGAAGGTGCTCGGATCAACAAGCGAAGGAACCAAGGAGTCAACATATGACTCTCATTCGACATTCCTTGGAACTCAGAGCCACAGTCAATATCGACTCCTGGTGGCCAAATTCGGCACCTATTTCGAGCTTCTGCCTGTCTAGTAAGTTTCTTCCTTTACCCATGTTTTTATACAGTGAAGACACTATAATGTTTAACTATGGGGTGTGGAAAAGGCTGACGTTTATCATATTTATGTCATATTTCTCGAATTGTTCATACATGGTTACTTTAGATATGTCTATTTATCTAAATGCTCCATGTTTTTATCCAAAGTCTATTTTTATCACCCCCATTGAAATTTTTGAATAGTGTCATGGAAGTTTTTATTGAATTCGACGATGCAAAATTTGGATTAATTAGAGATATCGGATGAAATTACCTAGTAAAGGGAAGTCACAATGAAGTGCATTATTTTTATGAAAACCATGAAAGGAGGTAAAACTGATGTTGCTTTTGACATGTTGCACGATAAGAGGATGGATGCTTTTATATTTTCCATATGAGCTTTCTTATATCCTAGCCTCACATATGCTCATATGTATCACAAAACATATTATGCCTTATTTCATATTTTGCTCCACATGTTCTAAATATTGCATATTTCTTTACCTTATTACCCATCCGGGGAGTATGTTGAGAAATTGATGTCATATTATGGAGATTATTATATGGTCGTTGTGTTGTTATTATCATTATTGGAGTTTGGAGAGATGAATGAAAGTTTATGGAAAATTTAATGAGTGAAAGAAAATTCGGTCACCTCAGGAGATAAAGGTAGATCGACCCTACTCGCATTGAGATGTTAGTTTCGTAGGATGGGACACTAAGATGAGGCGTCCGAAGCACTAAGTATCCAGGGCCATTCATGACACCCATTTTTGTGACTCACGAGAAGGCAATGGTGAGGTTAGAGAGGTAAAAACATAATAGGGAAAAAAGCAAAGAGTGATTTATGAGAGGATGACTGGTGTGGAAATTTTGAAGAGAGAAAGTGCATCAAAGCAAGAAAGCAAGTTTGAAGAGTTCTCTTCGGATTTAGCACCACATTGCCCAAATATAGCCTACCATTATACCTTACATTTTCTTCACCATGTGCATAAAAGTCCTCGATCTTGATTCTTAATGCTATGTATGTTGTATGAGATTGTTTTTGCATAACCCTCATTTTGTGTGAATATGTTGCTTTTATTCACAGGCATGAATTTGGTGACATTAATACCTTTGCAATGATGGTAATTGATTGCAACAACATATGAGAAAGGATCTAAGATGTTGAGGGTTTAATTTCTTCCCCTGTATTACCATTAAAATTATTGCTTGAGGACAAGCAAGCTTAAGTATGGGGTGTTGATGTGCGCTCAATTTGCCATATTTTGCATTTACTTTCATATCGATTTTATGTCCACATTTTATATTTCTGGGTTCGAATAGGGCAGGAATTGTGTAGTTTATGCTTATTTGTCAATTATGGAGATCCACACAAGTTCTTGTTTAATTTTGCAGAAATCGAGACATTTTTGGAGCAATTCGAAGAAGAGGAGAAAAGTTGTCAAACCACTTAATTTCGACTGAGTTCACTCAAAATTGACTCAAGCACTCAAAATCAACCATGATGACCAGAAATTGAGTGAGCTTCACCAGAAATCGAGTCATGGAACAAATGAAGGCATTTCGACTGAAGAACGAGTCAATATCGAGTCATGTCACTCGATATCGAGTGGTACACACCAGAAATCAACCAAAGGAGTCAAGATCGAGTGAGGCAGAGAAGACGAGTCGATATCGACCGGTTTTTATCGATATCGAGTGGATCAACATAGCCAAATCCGAGTCCGATTTCGAGTATGGTTTACTTACTTTGGAAGAAAGAGATTTTTATCCACTTGGAAGACTTCTATCCTACTTGGTAGTTCCCATATTTACCAAAGGGAATTTTAATTGTTTTATTTAATTATTATGGAACCTTTTATCCTTAGAATTAGATAGATAGATTTAGGATTTAGATAGAGTTGTTCTATCCTAGAATAGCTAGGGTTGAGCACTATAAATAAAGCTCTAGGGGCTGAGTTTTTTTATCATTTCAACACACAAACAATATAGAGAGTAGAGAGAGAGATTGGAGCCGAGTCTGAAGAGAGATTGGAGAGTTCATTTGTAATCTTTTGGAGTTTATTTCAATTCAAGTTATTTCCTTTATGCAAAAGATAATGTCTTCCATTATGAGGAGCGAGTAGTCACCCTACTTATATGGTCGGGGTGAGCCTGACGGTAGCCATAAGTTTATGCATCAAAGGTATGATTTTTGTTGCAATTTCATCTTCTATCCCTATTTGCATGATTCTTCTACGAAAGTAGTAGGTGATCCTTATTTGTATTATTGAAATGAAAATGATCTTAATATGAATTTGGATTAACTATCAAAAAGGGTAGTAACAATTAGGGTTTATGCGAGAGCCTCTATCCACTTAATTGTTAATGACGAAAGCTATTTGATGAAAAGGCATAATCTTTTATAAACTTGGCAAAATTCTTATATGGTTATCGTTGTGGCATAATTCCCCGACTTTGGAAGTTTCTTAGTTTATTGAATTCAAACAAATCAACCAATCTGTGTTTATTTCTACTCATACATCTTCTTATCCATCCTTATATTCTTCGGACATTCTTTTCCGACATCTTTTATTTAATTTTCTACAAGTTTACGTTTTTCTGCACACACAGTCGATTTTGACCCAACCTGGTCGATATCGAGTGCCACTAAGGTCGAAATTGAGTGCTCTATACTCGGTGTCGACTTTGCTTGTTTTTCTGTTGTGCAGGATTTGAGTCGGAATCGACTGACTAAGTCGATATCAAACCTTACCAGTCGATATCGAGTGGTATGCTGAGTCGAAATCAGGTGCTATTTTGGAACTAATTTGGCGAGCGCTGGCACGCTTCCTCGTGGATTCGATCCTGATTCCCTACCACTACAGTAGGAGGGTTTCTTGTAATTTATTTGCGTGGACATCGTAGATTGGTTTGAGATTTATATTTCATATTTATTTTAGACTCGAAATCCCTCTTAACACTTTCTTCGAACACTATAGTGGATTTATGGCCGACTCTTGGGGCCCCTGGAACGTAAGACTTTGCTCATATTTTGTAAACAAACACCGTATGTGCTTCTTGCCTTGCATGTTCATTTTTAATTCTTTTTATTTATGAATTGATTCCCCTAAAATCAGATCTAAATAAGATCTAGATTAACAAAGTGGTGTAAGAGCTTTGAGCTCAGGTCCGACGATTTTCCTACTATTTTTCGCTTAGATATATTGTTTTCTAGGTTTTTTTAATGAATTTTCTCCTTTTTTTTTCAAAACTTAAAACTTGTTTTTATTGGAAGAAAACAAAGATCGATTGTAATATTTACGAGAACGGTAAATGACTCTTTGATTTCTTATTACAAATTTCATAGTTCTACGCTCAAATCTAGTAGATCTACAACTAGCGATTCAAGTTCTAGGTGTAGATCTTATAGACCCATCATCAAATCTCGAATATCTAAGGTTTTCTAGGTTTACAAGGCTTGGAACTTTGAAGATCCGAAGGATTCATGAAGGTTCTTAAGTTGATCTTGAAAACTGAAAGATACTTTGAGTTCTTGTGTCAGACCTTGCCACTTAAAGTTTTTTGTTTATGAGATCTTGAGTTCAAGTTCTTCTTGAAGCTCTCAAATCACTCATTTTCTATTTTTTTTGTGTTTATTGCACTATGATCAAAAATTGGGTGATAGAAATGTGCATTTAAAACCTTTTACGGTTATATTGTCTTTGCTATGTGGTGGGTGAAAATGAAAGTCATCCTTATAAAGAAAATGTGTTAGGTTGATGTGACTTCCAAGTTCCTTCATGGAGAGAAAAAAATATCAGGAAACTGATCAACAAGCTCACAATAAGATTATGCTTCGTCTATCAGACGAGGTTGCTCGTCGGTTTTTGGCACAAACCACAACTGAAAAGTTCAGGGATGCCCTTTCAAACCTTTATTTGGTAAAATCCCCTCCCTCTAGAGAATTGTTTAACAAACTGTTTAACTTAAGATGAATGTGTCCTATCCTTTATCTGCAAATCTTGATCAGTTTTTAACTATATTCCAAGATTTAGAAAGATGTGGTGCTAAAGTTGAGGAAATTCATCAATGTGTTTTGTTAACAAATTCTTTGTCTGCTCAGTTTTATACCTTTAAAGATGTTGTTCAATATAATATTTATAAGCGGACTGAAAAGATTATACTTGAATCTATAATCCATAAAAATGATTCTTTTAAAGTCTTTAAGAATAAATATCAGACTAAAACTAAGTCTAAAGAGGAATCTAAAAATGGGGTTCTTATGGCTAAAAGTAAGTTTAATGGCAACATGAAAAATAACAAGAAGAAATACCACAAGGACAATGTCAAACCTGAATTTCAATCTCATGATAAATCCGAAAATGATAAGTCTATTGTCAAATGTACTTAATGTTGTAGAATTGCCCATTATACAGATTGTTATTAAAAAAAAAAGATGAAAAAGCTATTGATGAAAAGGTTGTTCTGTTTGCTTTGTGCGAAACCCATCCTTACTACACTCATGCTACTTATCATAAATCCTGGTTTGGAGATTTAAAACTATATGATGGTTGTTCTATAATGCTTGGTGACCATTATGTGTTAAAAAGTACAAGGCATAGGATCAGTTGCTTTAAAGATGCACGATGATATAGTTAGAATAATTAAAGATGCTAGATGGGTTCCTCAATTAAGAATAAATATGATGTCTGAAAGTTCCTTAGAAATGATGAATTGTAAAATGCATAGTTATGATGATGTTACAGTCATTACTAGAGATGGCAAAATTCTTATAAAATGTCTTAGAAAAGTAAGTTTATATGAAGTTGTTGCTACTTTTGTATTGAATTACTCTGTTATTGCCTTTACTTCTGTTGATAAATCCATGTCTATGAATGATTCTGTTTTATGGCATAATAGATTTGGTTACATGGGAAATAAAGGCTTGCATCGTCTATATAAAATTGGTACGTATTATCTAATCTAAACCTTGCAATATTGATCTTTGTGAAAATTGCTTGCTTGGAAAACAAACTAAAAAGGGTTTTAAACATTCTTCTTCTCTTAAACTAAATCTCTTGAGTATATACATTTTGATTTGTGAGGCCCTGCTCAAATTGAAATTGTAGGACATAAAAGGTAATTCGTATCTTTTATTGATCAATATAGTAGAAAGATCTAGGTTTATTTCCTTAGAACTAAAGATGAAGCTTTTGATACTTATTAAGTTTGGAAGCTTAGAGTTAAAAATGAAATTTATCTGTTGAATGTATAAAGACTGATAATATAATTGAATTTTGCAATAATTTATTCAATGATTTCTGTAAAATAATGACAGGCGCATAAATTTAACTATTCCTAAAACCCATCAACAGAATGGTACTGCTAAGATAATAAATAAAACTCTTTTTTGAAAAGACTAGAGGCATTCTTATCTTTGTCGGTTTAAAAAATTCTCTTGGGCGTGAAGTTGTTATTACTGTTGCATATTTGATTAATAGAACTCCATCTTCTGTTATTGATTTTAAAATACCTTATGAGTTGTGGACAAATAAGAAACCTAATATTGATAACCTTAATCTTTTGGATTTACTATTTATTCTTATGTGAATCATGGTAAACTAGATCCTAGGTCTTAAAATGTGTGATACTTGGTTACCCTGATGGGGTTAAAAGTTATAAAATGCTTATTGTTCAACTTGGTGTTTTTAAAACCATTGTTAGCAATATTGTGATTTTTAATGATAATGAATTGCATAATAAATCTGTTATTTCCCTTATTATTGAGAATGATATGCATGTACAAAATGACACCCTAACTCAGTTTTATATTCATTTAAGTAATGATGATGAATCTCATGATGAATTTAACAGTAGTTATTCTGCTAGTATATAACATGATAATACTCCCTTCTTTTGTGACTTCTGATTCTAATATTTCTAGCAACTTGAAACCTTACCAATTAGGTGAGGTACAAGTGAATTAATGAATCTGGTAATAGGGATGGTAATCTCTCTAGTCTTCCATATTTTTCTTCTATCCTATGCCTCTACTTTTGTTAATTTTGTGCCTATACCTGGTTCTGGATCTTCTAGTTCTTAGGTGGCTAAAAGGCATGATTTAATTGATTCTCAACTTACCAGGTATAGATCACCTAGAACTATTATACCTAATAAAAGATTCATAAGTAACATTGTTGAATTTGCTTGCGTTGTTGCTAATGTTGTTAAGTCTTTTACTCCTGAGACATATGATCAAGTTATTAGATGTGGCCACTCTAGAGAGTGGAAATAAGTAATGGATGAAGAAATAAAATCTATTAAAACAAATAAAACCCGGTCTTTAGTGAAAAAACCTAAAAATGCTAGACTTATAAACTACAAATGGGGTTTTAAACTAAAAGAAGGCATTACTAACTTTGATCCTCCTAGGTATAAAGCTAGATTAGATGCTGGAGGTTTTACTCAAAGGGAGAGGACAATTAGTTTCTAAAGGTTTCTAACAACTTGCAACCTCACCAATTGGGTGGGGTACATGTTAATGAATCTGGTAATAGTGATGGTAATCTCTCCAGTCTCCCCTCTTCTTCTTCTTCTTCTTCTTCTTCTACTTTTGTTATTTTTGTGTTTGTACTCGGTTCTCGCTCTTCTAGTTCTCCAGTTACTAAAATGCATGATTTATTGTCAACTTACTAGATATAAATCACCTAGAAATGTTATAGCTAATAAAAGATTCATAAATAACATTGTTGAGTTTGCTTGCGTTGTTTCTAACGTTATTACGTCTTTTACTTCTAAGATATATGAACAAGTTGTTAGATGTGCCCATTCTAGAGAGCGGAAATTAGTAATCGGTGAAAAAATAAAATCTACAAAAATAAATAAAACCTAGTTTTTAGTCAAAAAACATGAAAATGCTAGACTTATAGACTACAAATGGCGTTTTAGACTTAAAGAAGGCATTGCCAATTCTAATCCTCGTAAGTATAAAGCTAGATTAGTTGCTAAAGGTTTTACTCAAATGGAGGGAGAGGACAATAATGAAATATTTTCTCCCGTGATTAAGTATAAAACTTTGATACTTTTAATTACTATTGTATATGATTATGAATTGGCATAAATGGATATCAAAACAGCTTTTTTTACATAGAGATTTGAGTGAAACTATCTACATGAGACACCCTGAAGGCTTTATTGATAATGCTAATGTTGATAACGTTTGTTTGCTGAACAAATATGTCTATGGTTTAAATCAATCTGTCTATGGTTTGCATGTCACGTAATACCAAACACATATATTAGATATCAGATTTGATATCCATATATCTAATATCGATATCTAATACCCATACTTAGACCTGGGCAAACACGGGCGCGGGCCGGGCTTGGGACGGGCTTTACTCGAAATTTTGTCCCGTTGTTGCGGGCCGGGCTAAGCCCGCTTAATGGGTTGGAAGTCGTGTCCAAGCCCGTCCGCGAATGCGGGTGCGTGTAGCCCGCGGGTACCCGCAAATCTAATCAATTTTTCTTATTAAAACTATACTAAGCCTATTATAATCAATTTGAAATATATATTATATTACATATATTATTTATATGCCTACTGTTTTTATATTACATATATTATTTATATACTACCTACTATTTTTATACCAAGCCTACACTAATAAAAAAACAAAAATACTACCTATTGTGTTTACTACCTACTGTTTTATGTAAATATATATATATATAGTTACTGTTTTTATATTATTTACGTACATACATATAGTCACTGTTTTTTATTTTTTTAAATGAATATTTAATATTATTTATTATATTTATATATATACATATATATTAATTTTAATAAAAAAAGACGGGTACCCGTTACGGGCCGCTAGGCCCGTAACGGGTTGATTGATATGTCCAATCCCGCACCGGATGCGGACGCGGGCCGAGCCTAGCAGCCCGCGTGGGCTTTTCCCCATGTCCAAACCTACCCGCTAATGCGGGCGGGCGGGGCAGGCCGAGCGGGCCTACCCGCGTTTGCCCAGGTCTACCCATACTCATATCTGATACCAGGATATGGATACCAAACATGGGCTAAACATATTGATGTTAGATACACTTTATTATATACTACGTAAATAGTTAAAGATAATGTCATACATGTCAAGAAAATAGATGGAAAAATTAATCATGTTGATTTTGGTACAAAAATAGTAACTTGGGCCTTGCAGTGGTGTGCATTTCTCCCATGTACTTCACCCATTTTATATCCGCACATTAATATAATTAATAACATTATTTGACCTTCTTATCAATTACACCCACATTTGTGTACTCCACTCCAAATTCGTTCACCTCTAACCCAACGTTTGAGGTGACAGTCATATTGTATTATAACCTATAGTTTTCATATATGATTTTCTAAAGACCGGAATTTAAAACTCTAACCCAATTTCACTGGGCTGAGCCATCGGCCCATGGACGAAAATTCGATAGTTTGTTGTGGAGCTCAACTTGGATTAAGTGGAACACAACGTTAGGAGCTTTAACGTTGCGTCTTGCCATGACCTAGCTATATAATCTCGCTTTAGCGGGTCACTTCGGTATTCACCGTTTTCACAAACTTCCTCTCTTAAAAGAATAGAGAGTTTCTCTCTCATAGGGTTTGCTATTTGATTGGGGGTTTTTAGTGTTCATTAGTCGATACTCTTCCTTCGTTTATCAGATCTGCTTAAACATGGTAAATCCTTGATGGTAAAAAAGACAATCTTCCACAGTTGTCCTTAGTGGTTGATTTTTTGAAGACGATCAGGAATCTTCTTCGATTAACTATTTTGCACATGCACATGCTTAGATCTAGGATTATTTATATATCTTTTGTGTTTGCTTTTTCTTCAAACACTAGAATGGATTTAGAGCCAACTCTTAAGGCCCTGAGGACATAGGACTTTGTTTGAACCTTGTAAACAAACATCGTGTTTTGTTCTCGCCATGCTCGTTGTTTGTTCGTTTTATTCACGGGCAGCTTCCACTCAAATCAGATCTAAACGAGATCTAGATCAACACTCTTTCACATCACATCATGAATCAAACCAGCCAGTGTTACCATGATTTTTAATAATACATCATGCAATATTATATCACTATCACCACATTCAACTGATGCCAAGGTGAGTGGTGATGCTATTATCAACGCAACAATTACTAGTCGCATAAGTCATTTTTAAACAGTAGTTGAAGTGTGTGCGTATGGGTAAGGGTGTGGGACGTATGTGAGTGTGTATAATAATATGTATACCAGGTTTCTTTGATGCTAAACAAAGATACAAACACATGTTGCTGATTTAGCAGGCGACTGCAAGCAATTTGACACCTGATCAGATCAGTCAAGATTTCACCACGACGGTAAAAGATTTCTTCTAGATTTACTCCGAAACTGCTTCTTTGACATGCACCATGACCCTGGGAAGGTGCTTAACTGCATGGAAATAGACACATCACTGGGGATCACATTTTGGGTAAAACTAAGTAGACAAAACTCGAAATGCAGCACTTCAACCCTAGACAACCGCTTAAACCAGTTTATTTTCTGGTTCATTTGTATTAGTGAGGTGAAAAAAATTTACTGAACAATTTTAAGAACCCATTTTTCAACTACCTGCCAAACATATCCTTATCGAAAGGCAGCATATGGACTTACATTAGCAATAAGTTTAGCACCAAACCATGCAGAATCTGCACCATAAGAAGGGGGAATAACTCTAATTCCATTTGATGTGGATGACGGAAGAATTGTTTTAAGCTCTTTCTCTAACCTTTCTGGAGGGCCAAAAAAAAAAACAGAATGTTAGAATGCCCGATTAGGAACTTCAATTTCTGCACTTTTGCAATAAGTTTCTCGTTGTTTACAATGACTGGTTTATTAGTTTTCTTAAAGAGTGTTTTATCGCATCTGACCTGCTAAACCAGGTAAGCAAGCACTCCCACCAGACAAGACAACTGTCTTGAACCAGCTATTGTCTGCCATTAATTCGGCGTCTAAGCAATGATCCATGCAGAGAGCTATGGCCTGATGCAGTCCCATCGCACGCCTGCATCACAAGTGAAATGTCATATATATAGAGAGAAATATCAACCTTGAATAATTAGCCATTTTGTATTTTTAGAAAACAAATCTCACTACATATGCTATTCTTTATTTAGTTTGTGGTTATTTGTATAGGAGAAGTTCTATCACCAAATGTTTTTATATTAGTAACTATAAATATATATATATGATATTGTAATTGTGTTTTAGATGGATATCAGATAAAACAAGAATCAATAAGAAAACTTCATTTTCTCTTCCTAATTATTATTCAGGTTAAAGTTGCGATCAAATTAGCAAATTTCATCTCTAACATGTTATATAAGAGCCAATATATAAAATCATTGAGGGTTATGACATCGAACAACACAATGCAACTACAACTCCCAAAGTTAAATGGGAAGAATTATGATAGTTGGTCTATCCAATTAAATATATATTTTCATTCACAAGAATTATGAAGTTTCGTTGAAACTGGCTTTGATGATGTTACCTACTCGGATGCATACAAATTGCTTAGTCAGGAGGAGAAAAAATCGTTAAATGAAAAGAGGAAGAAGGATCTTAAGGCCTTATATTCAATTTTTCAAGCAATGGAGAAATCATTATTTCAAAAAATATCGATGACACAAACATCAACAGAAGTATGGGAAATCCTACAGAAATTCTACAAAGGCGACGACAGTGTGAAGGAAACAATCGTTAACTAATTACATATTAATATTGAGACAATCAACGATAAAAGGGCCATATAAAAAATTATCCTATCACTACAAATTTCGATTATATGGACTGGTAGCTACTATTGAAGAACGACGAGATCTTTCAAAATTAACCTTTGAGAGATTGTTGGGTTCGTTGAGAGATTGTTGGGTTCGTTGTCCTTGCATGAACAAACAAAACAACACATCTACCTCAAAGCAAGCTCTGCAAATTAGAGAAAGCTCTGCAAAGTAGAGCAAGCATTCATCTTATTCTAATAGAGATGGAAATAGAGAGCATTTCTATAAGGTGGTCGAGGCTGCAGACGTGGTCGTGGACGAGGAAGAGGAGGAAATGCTCATTCTTCTAGTGACAAATCGACAATCCAATGTTACAAATGTGACCGGTTTGGGCATTGTGCATCGGAATGTCGAACAAGGTTGCAATCAGAATAAGGAGATCATGCCGACTTAGCTAAAGTAGAAGAAAATTTGCTTCTTGCTTGCAAAGGATTAGATAGTAGATACCAAAAGTTCTAATGTTTGGTATCTTGATAGAGGCTCTAGCAATTACATGACTAAAAACAAGAAATATTCTCAATTTTAAAGGAATCCATGCAAGGAGAAGTCAATTTTAGGAACAATATAAAATATCAATGAAAGGTAAAGGTAACATTAGTATTCACTCGAAGAATGGGGCTAATGTAAAAATTGCAGACGTGTTATGTGTACCTTGCCTATTTTGGACTTTATTGAGCTTAGGCTAGCTTTCAAAAAAAGGACAGAAAGTTCACATCGAAGATGGAATATGCAATATTATGAGCAAAAGTAGAAAATACATTGCAAGGATGAAAATAACAAAGAATTGGATGTTTCTTTTGTCCCTTTAGATAAGAGTTGTCATTAACTTACAAGCAATGACGAAAGATAGTAACTGGTTATGGTGTATGTGATTCGTTCTTTTGATCTTTTAGAGGGTTGGAATTATTGGCACAAAAAGAAATGGTGACTGGTCTCCCTCTAATCAATGCTCCTGATAGCCCAAGTAAGAATCATATTCTCGGGAAGCATCATTGTGACCCATTTTCGGTTGGGAAATCTACTAGAGCAAAGCAGCTATTGGAGCCAGTGCATACATATATTTGTGGACCTATGGAGGTAGAATTACATGGCCAGAAAAAGTATTTTTTTACTTTATGTGGATAATCTGAAAAAATTGGGTCTATTTCTCAAAGGAGAAATATGAAGCATTCAAGAAGTTTTAAGAATGCAAGAACTTGTTGAAAAACAATGTGGTTTCTCTTTGAAGACTTTAAGATCTGATTGAGGCGGAGAATTCACATCAGTGGAATTCAATGAGTTTTGCAAGAAAGGATTCCTCATCATCATCTGTCAACAAGTTATACACCTCGGTACAATGGTATAGCTGAAAGGAAAAATAGAACAATATTGGATGGCTAGAAGCATGTTGAGAGCCAAATCAGTTTCAAAGCTTTAATGGGCAGACGTTGTTTCTTGTTTTGTATATCTATTGATTAGATGTCCAACAAAGAGCGTTAGTGATAAAACTCCAGAAGAAGCTTGGAGTGGAAGAAAGCTAGACCTATTTGATTTACGTGTATTTGGGTGTATTGCATATGCTCACATACATGATCAACGAAGGAAGTAGCTTGATGAAAAAATCGAAAAGTGTAGTTTTTTGTTGGCTATAGTGAAACAACCACTCATTATAGAATATATAAACATGGCACAAATGAGATGATAATAAGTAGAGATGTCCACTTTATCAGATAGATGTGAAATCAACATTTCTCAATGGTGTACTTAAAGAAGAAGTTTATGTTGTGCAGCCACCGGGGTTTTTGAAGAAAATGAAGGAAAACGAAGTCTATCGTCTTAAAAAGGCTTTGTGTATGCATTGAAACAAGCACCTCGCGCTCAGGATTCATGAATGGATACATGCAAGATGGTTTCTGAAAATGTCCTTATGAACACATATTGTACACACCAAGTCAAATGACAAGGGAGACTTGTTAATTTTGTGTTTGCACGCAGATGATTTGATATACACCGGAAACAATGAGACCATGAACTAGGAGTTCAAACAGGGTATGACTCTTCAATTTGAGATGTCTAATTTAGGGATGATGTCTTATTTTCTCAGCATTGAAGTAATGCAAAAGAATGATGGGATATTTGTTTTTAAGAAGAAATATGCAGGTGATATTCTAAAGAAGCTCAAAATGGAATAATCTTCTCCAATTCGAACACATGTTCAAGAATGTCTTAAAATGAAGAAAGAAGGTAGAGGAGAACTCATAAATGCTACTTGCTTCAAGAGTATAGTTGGTTAACTGCACTATTTGACTTCCACTCCTGGCATTGCTTATGGAGTTGGGTTAAATAGTCATTTCATAGAGAAACTGCATCAATCACATTTTCAAGTAACAAAGAGGATTCTACAATATTAGTGGTACTTGAAATCATGGAATTTTCTATACACGGCAAGATAATTAATTACAAATTAGAAGGATATACAGATAGTGATTGGGCATGAGATTTTGAGACCTGGAAGAGCATATCAGGATATGTTTTCTACATAGGAGATGATGTTTTTTCATGGTCTTTTAAGAAGCAAAAAGTGGTGGACTTATCAATAGCAAAAGTTGAATACACGGTTGCGACATTTGCAACATGTTAGTCAGTTTGGCTTTGGAGAAGTTTAGAGGAATTGCAACATGCGCAAAAGTATCCAACACCAATCATGTGTGATAATAAGTCAGCAATCACATTGTCCAAAATCCAGTTTTTCATGGAATATTAACGCACATATATATATACAATATCATTATATTCGAGATCTTGTCAAGAATGAAGAAATTCGACTCGAATTCTGCAGATCTGTAGAGCAAGTGGTTGACATTATGACAAAGCCAATTGGCAGAGATAAATTCGAGAAGTTCATAACTATGCTTGGTATTACTCTAAGTTAACACAAGTGAAGCTAGCCACTTTGCTAAACATATATTCAAGTTTGAGGGGACGTGAAGAAATATCAACCTTGAATAATTAGGCATTTTGTATTTTTAGAAAACAAAACTTACCGGCTATTCTTTATTTAGTTTGTGGTTATTTGTATAGGCAAGTTTCTATCGCTATATGTTTTTATATTAGTAACTAAACATATGTAATTGTAATTGTGTTTCAGATGGGATATGAGAAAAAAAAAAAAAAACTTCCTCTTCTCTCCCTAATTATTATTGAGGTTAACACTTCCATGAGAAGAAATTAACAAATTTCATCTCCAAAAATATAACAATTAGCAAATCATGATTTTCCTCAAAAGTTGAAACAAAAGAAATGGTCCATGAAATGCATAGCAAGAAATGGTGGCTGACAATTATGAGAATGATACTAATCACTACCATTACTAAAAAGATGCATCATCAAATTTAATATTATGTCAATCACTGCAAGACTTTCAAATGACCAATTTAAATACATTAAATTGCATCTTCAACAAGCGAGTACATAGTTAGTGAATGAATCAAAGAAATTTAAATGCAAACAATGAACCAAAGAGATTAAGTGCAAACTTACACTCCAGCCATCCAAGGTTGAAACAAGATCTCTCCTGTTTGAAAACGTTCTTTGCATAGGGTAAATACACCCTCTCTAGAAACTTCATACGAAGCTTTTGTATCTTTTGATAGCTCCGAATCATAGTCATAGGCCACGTAACAGAGATGCTGTATATAATTAAAAATTAACGTTAGGATGATGGGTATAGCAGACAAGGATATCAAACATTCTGCCTCCCAAGGAAATATTGTTGCAGAATGAATTATCAAGAGGCCAAAAGCTTCACCTCAATGCAAAAATGAGATAAATCTTATACATTCTACAGAAGGCCAATTCTACTGCAGATTGTTCAATTATCGTAAATATTTCAAAGTGGCAAGCTATATGACCATAAATTAGAATTGCAGAATGAAAAATATCCTAATATATATGCATGGATAAAAATGATGGGTCACCACCACAGACGAACAATACCTCCTTAATCTCACGGACAGTATATAGTGACCCAAAAGGAATATTTTTCAGCTGCATCTGCTCCCTAAGAAAGCCAGTAAGCTTCATTGCTCCCATGCCAACTGTTTCTACACCCACCTTGCGCATTATTTTACCTTGCAAAACTGCAAACCAAAGATCGTCATCAGGATATTACTAATAAAAAGTAATAAACAGAGAGAGAAATGAAGATTTTGCCAATGTAGGACAGTAGGATAGATCCGGGCTAAGGTTGGAGGCGTCTTTGTCCAAAAGTCCCTAATCTCTAGTCTCTAGTGCAGAAGATAAAAGGTTTTCTGAATAGGATGAGATAGATACAGATAGCTCGTAGTAGAAAAACTCGGAGACTACAGCCTGAACATTAGCACATTCAGAAAAAAGGACAAACTACAGAGCAATCACATAGTAACTTATTACTACATGAGATGAGAACCAAAAGCTCTTACTTGGAACAACAGAAGTTTGGTTGAAACCGATATTAACAACAATTCCTGAAGTTCGTCTTGCTGCATACAGTGCTAAGGTAGCCTAAAATCATCAAGGAATCATTAGTTAGGTGATTTTTATTTTTATGTTTATTTTTTAAAATAGAGAACATAATATATTGATAATGTGGCTTTATAGTAAGGTAGATTATTTTACGTAAATCCATAGCCAATGTGTTCAAGTAAGAGAAACTCATGAGTAAAAGCTTAAGACCAGCCTAAATGCTAATAGTACTATATGCAATGCCCTTCCCCATATTCAATGTTTCCCCATCTTCCACTATATTATATGCTGCATACACAATGCTGGAACTGTGTTCTGTCTCATCCAACCGAAAAAAAATGTATTTTGTGGATATCGTTCAATGAATAAGAAGCACAAGCTACCTGATTAATGGCGCAGACAGCGGGAACATTCATATCAAATAGAGTTGAATACATGGCTTCTTTCAGCTGCCTTCTTGATGCCTTGGCACTTGGTGTATCTGTTGACAAATTTAAGAGTTTATACTAAGAAAATCTAAGCTGGCAAGTTCCCTGAAATTAAAATTTTGTTTTATACTTGTAAATGAAGATTATAGAAGATAACGAATTAAGGGTCAATATAGCAAATTATATAAAGTTCACACAATATCAGGTTCTATGATTGCAGGCATGCTGTCGCATAACAATATATATAGTTTAATTTCTGATTCAAACAACAGTGTGAGGAAGGTTAAGATAGAAAAAAGGTTTGCGATAGACAATATAAGAGGGCAAACTGTAGTAGATGAAATCAGTAAGCAATGTGAGCCTTTATTATATCATGTTCTAACTGAATCGGTATTAGCAAATGGAGCACATTGAACACTAAGTGTATGACTAAAGAGAAACCTACCATCATAATGGCAGATGGGGATAGACAAAACAATAGGCTGAGTTTTAGGCTTCACCTGCATCCTGTAGAAAAATGCAAGTACATTATCAAGGGAAACCGTTCTAGTCAAAACTTGGATGCTTATATAAGTATTGCAGACTAGCAGGGTGCATTTGACTTAAGAAATATCTCTAACAGCATCGCGGAAGGTAACAACCTTACTTTCATGATAGTTAGCTGGTTCATAAAGAGTCTCTTTATTTTCATATTTGTTATAAAAAAAATCCCTGAAATGCTATCTAAATTGAATTGCTGAAATGCTATCTATACTATAACTAAAAGCAGAAGCAAACGCCTCCTACGTGGCTTCACCAAATTCTTAGAATCCAGGTGTCAAAAGATGAGCACACCCCTTCCATATTTTCAACGGTTGGTGGCTCCATGTCAGCCTTCATCACATTAATTAAAACCAATAAAAACACCCCCGTGGTTCATTGTGCCATCTAATTGCACCACGTCATTTATCAACCTCTTCCTCCACGATCTGGACACCTCCATCTTCTTCGCGTAGTGGGCGAACGTGGTAGTTTTGTAAAACTGCTTGATGTAACTCATCGCCACCTTCTTCATAATTTTCGGACCCGTCGATCGACCACAACTCCTCTGCAACTTATTCCAGCTCTCTCCTCTCCTTCTTCACGCGATGTCAGCTCTCTCCTCTCCTTCTTCACACGACTCAGCGATTCCAGGTTTCATTCTTCTTCTTCTTTGCTCCTGGATCCGAGATTTCGGACTTCTGTTCAAATCTCCGGTTAGGGTTTCAGGTTGGGGCTGATTTTGCTTGAATTTGATTGCTGTTGCTATGTGCTTCATTTTGATTGAATTCTTTCTTCAATTTGACAGCCCAGGTGTAGTGATTAGCTATATGTTATGGGGAGATGATGATGGATGTAAGGGTTGCTCCATGCCTTACATTTCTCCTTCTTGGCCTTTTTGTCCGTTCAGGTAATGATCTTCCTGAAATACCCATTTGCCCCACTTCATTGTTTGACACTGATTTTTTTTCCTTTCACAAACCCTTTTAGCTGGATTAGAGGAATTTCATTCCAAAATGCATGTTGTGATTGTTGAGGTTTTGAGATTTTGCTTCAGAATTAGAAATAGGTTTTTGGTTGCTGAAGTTAAGATCAAGCATGGTGATTTAAGGGGCTGCTGAATTACTCAATTGTTGTTCAGTTTGCATAGTTCATAACAAAAATGGAAATGATTGAATGAAATTAGGGATTTTGTTTGTTTTTAATACTTGTAATGATACCTTTCCTTGAGAACTCTCAAGTTCCTTTTTCCCTACAAGATTGATGTATTCAATAATAACTGATAACTTATGAATTGTGCTTGAATGTTGGCGTTATGAATGGAGCCAACTGGGTTGAGGTTGGGAAGGTCACCCCATTGGGACTCTGCAGTACCTGTATTTGGATTAGGTGGCCTGTGGGTCGGATACCGGATGGCCAAGGATTGCCAATTTCATTTGCTGTGTTCTTGTATTTGCAATAAAGATGACATTAAAGGTGATTTGCCTATTTGATCACAGGTCGGATACCAGATGGTCTCTTCTTTGTATTATTAGACACCTTCCTTCATTAACATTCAACGCCAAAGTTAGAGAGAGAGTGTGTGCTCGCGCGCGTTAAGAGAGATCCTCTCAAAGCTTCTTTGTGAGCAGACCATCTACTTCTCCTTCTCTTCCTCACTATGTCACTCACTGCTTTGTCGTTATTCACTTCTTCCATTCAAGATGATATTTAGTTGTCTAGGTAAGTAATTTTTCCCTTTTGTTTGTGATTTCTCTCTTTGTTCTACTAAAATCCATCTGAATCGATTGTACAGATATGTTTTAGGGAATCTAATAGAGATCTAATATTACTCAAACTTGATTCCAGCTTCACAAGATGGTTCTGAAGAGAACAAGTGAGGTAATTTTTACGTTTACGTAATTCATCTACCTAACATTTCGACATACTATGTCTTACGTTTATGCAATTTTTTTAATTGTCAGAATGATCAATCTTCACAATTTTCGATTTCTTGAGACTTTAGTTTTTCGAACTGAGCAATAAAAGAATAGATGCTTGATGTCGGGTGTTGTTTTATGTGTTTCATCTTTGATCATTTCCAAGCTTTTGTTTGAGTTTTTAACATTAACTTCTTTTTATTTATCAATAGATAATGTGCATTGTCTGTCCATTATAAAATGCATCCGATTTATATTAGAACATTTGTTTCAACTGCGGTATTTTTGTTGTCTTGAAATCTTTGAGGAACTGAGTTGGACTGTAGAGCATGGTTGATAATTGGTTGACTGCTGCACTAAATATTTTCTTGCCCTGCTATGTGAGAGGTTAATGTTTTGAGGGATTTATTTCGGGAATGAAAACGGGTTTGATTTTCGATGGGGCACTATATAGTTGAATTTTAAAAACTCTATCCCGAGTGGCCTTAGTTGTAGCTAACTATTACTTTTCATGCTCTTTTGGGCATCAATAATTTGGAGGGTTTGCTCCGACTGTTTATTTTGGTTAGGTCGCTAGGGAATATAAGAGCCTGAATTGGTGATTTTGAGCGGGTAAATATTGGGATGAGATCATGTTTCTAAAATAGTTAAGTAAATATTCATGAATTTTTAAGCTGTTCTAGGAATTTGAGCTTTTGGTGAGCGGGGTAGGCTCAATTAGAGTTTAGCTTACTTGTCAACTGCTAATTTTGGTTGGCAGAGTTGCTTAGATTTGTTCAGTCACAATTATGAAATATCAACTGCTGCTTTTAGTTGGTAGGTTTTTTGTAAGAATAATCATAATCATTTATCTTAAATTGCAAATAATCGATTTTAAATATCTTAAAATCACCCACTCTTCTTATATAGAACCACTTGATTATGAGTTCAAAGTACTTTGAAAGATGTAAAATGATCATCTGCCATTGTATATGTAGTATTAATTTAATATCTCATTCAAACTTAAAACTCTGAATTGGTCATGAGATACTAGCTGAAAATAAGAGGGTTGGTTAATTAAATAGCAATTTTTGAGAAACAAAATGGGTGATTTAGTGCAATATGTATTATAGCTGATGGATGGCCAAGTAAAATTCATGAATGATGGTAAATAGATAACCAGATAGGGATAAAGGGTGGTTTTAAATGAAGCTTTGAGAATAAAACGGTGGTGATGTGAAAGGTAAACTGCTTTATTTTCCTCTCATTTTCTTCGATGTATAGTTCTATTTGTGTTAGAGACAGCAACGTTTGTCCTCCTGTTTTCCTGCATTCATCAACATCATCGATGGCATGTTTCTGCTATTATAGCTCATTTTTGTGCTTCTTTTCAACTTTCGCAGATTGGGGTTAGAACTTAATTGCACCAATTGGCTCCTTTACTCAACACATACGTACCCCATGGGCAATTAGATATCCATATAGGAATATTGTTGGTTAGTTAAGGGAGGCATTTCATATGGATCGGATGTTTTGCTGGTAAGGAAACTCTACATGTAAACTTACTGATTCTGAAACATGTAGCTAGAGCAAAAAGTATGATCGGATAAGACTATTAAAGATAAATGAAAAATTGCTGACATTTGTCTGGAAATTACGCAAGAAGCGATTAGTGATTGAATTGGTCATTTCAGAAACTATCTTAGGCTAGGTAACATCCATTAGCACTATGACTCATGGAAAAAGACTCAACAGGGAAGGTGAATTTATGAAAAATGGAGTTAAATAATAATAAGGGTTGGAAGTAGTAACTCTTAAACAGGTTTGTTTGTATGTCAGATGTTTAAAGATATGCATGTTCTATCTCCTTTTAAAGCTAATCCAGCCTTGGCAAATGATTCGTCTATTAAGTTGATGATTCTATGGCATGTAAATAAAAAGCATGTTTCTTGGATTCTTATGCTTTTATTTATTGCATCAAATAATGAGTTGTATAATTGTCCATCTCTATGCAGAACAACGAAAAACGTCAGTACAACGTGCTACCTATGAATATCTCAGAGGCAAAGTTTTAAATGTGTTTCTCGATTATAGGAAAGAAGCTAAAGATCATCTCTCAAAAGCAGTATGCTAGCATCAATTGTTACCTTTAAAGTCTATATCTTCTTTTTCTTTGGAGCTAACTCATTCTCTTCTTTCTATCCCTTATTCTCTTATCTGCGTCAGGTTAAGTTGAACTCATCTCTATCAGATGCTTGGCTGTGTTTGGGAAACTGCATTTGGAAGAAAGGAGACCTATCATCAGCAAAAAAAATTGTTTTACTATGGCTCTAAACAAGGTAATATTTTGGTTTCTTCATCTCACCCAACATGAACATTGAGAACCATTTTGCTCATTTATTCCACATACAGGGTCCAAACAAGACTATACTATGTCATTTGTCAATGCTTGAAAGGAAAATGGCCCAATAATGGTGAAGGCAGTAAAAAGGAGGAGAAGGAGGATCCTTTTCGGATATATGAAGCTTTGAAGAGGAGTTTTAAAGCGAAGGAGGCAAAAATCAATGAGCTTGACGCCATTCTCGAGCCTCTTCAAAGAAAATCGCAACATTTACAAGGCTGAGAAGCTCACTGTGTATCCTAATATCACCAAAGGAAAACTGAAAATTCGGGAAGAAGATATACAAGAGAAGGTTGAGGAATGGAGAGCAACTCTGATTGGTATCTGTCCTGGGAATTCGATCCTATATCAGAAGATGAAGGCTTTTGTAGAAAGGGAATGGCAAGTGCAGACGCCGGCGTCCATGTTTCTAAAGGAAAATGGGGTGTCTGTGTTCCGGTTTCCAAAGGAAAATGGTCCGTGGTATATCGAAGGCTCTCGCCCTCTGTTGTTGATTGAAGTCAATGCTAAGTCAATGCTGAGGAAGCACAAGTGCAGAAAATTGAAATAGAGGATATCAAGGGGAAAGCGTATGAGCAGAAAATTGTGTTTGAGTGGAAGCCGCAAATCTATAGCTTTTGCAATGTTTTTGGGCACAATTATGACAGATGCAGAAGGGAGCCACAGACAGAGAGAGTTAAGTGCAAAAAAGGTATGGGTTCCGAAAGAGTATGTGGTGGAAAAGACAGATGCAACCGAGGAAAATGTTTCCCATGATGATGAAAGGGTGAACCCGAGTGTTATGGCTGCCTCTGGTACTCCTGCGAAGGGTGTAACAGCTTCAGACATGGACGCTACGGAGGGTAATCAAGAGGGGAGTGTGACAGATGACAGTTTAAGCAGAGAAAAGAAAGAAATCGTTGAATTGGATGTGTCTAAAACAATGAATGTTGAAACAGCTGTAGCTGTTGTTAATCAGATGGATGATGGAGGAGGGTGGACCCCTGGTGCAAAGATGAGAGGAGGAAACAAATCACCTAACAAACCGAATGCTGATAAGGAGGCCAGCAAAGGTGAAAGAACTGATCAGAAAAAGGAAAATCTGCTCAGAGAGGACGAAACAGGAAGAATGGGAATAACATGAAGTTAGACAGCCCGGGTGTGAAGATCAAAGAGAAGGGTGTAGCAGATGGGAACTGTTTTGAGATCTTAGCTGGGAAGATTATGATGAGGCAAGAGAGTGCTTGACACTACGTGCTGTGGGGTTGGAAATTTCTGGTGAGAGTAGCAATCACTTGCAAGATGGAGATGAATAGAGTAAAAATGAATGCCTGGAATATATGTGGCCTTAATGTCTACATAAAAAATAATATACTCCGTACTAAATAGATATTGCTGGGATAATGATATAGCACTAATGGGATTCTTAGAAACGACAGTGTATAAGAAGAATGTAGATAGAGTAAGGAGAAAACTGATGTGTGGTTGAGAGGTGAAGGAAAATAGCAGTACGACTGAGAAGGGATGAATATGGATTACCTGGAACCCGGTGGTGTTTACTGTCAGTGTTGAGGAATGTCACAAGCAGTTTATGCATTGTGTTATGGCTACATATGATGGGAAGTTCACCTTCACAAGAACATTTGTTTATGCAGAAAACTATAAGAAGGATAGAGTGGATTTATGGCTGAATTTAAAACGAATTGCGCAGAGTATTGATTCCCCTTGGGTTGTCCTCAGGGACTTCAATTGTATACTAGAGGTTCAGGACAAATGGCCTGCAGTACCAACCTGGCATGACAGCTTTGAGGAGATGGAGAGGCTATTAGCTGATTGTAAGCTGTCAGATATGGAATACATAGGAGCAAGGCATACGTGGAAAAATAGACAACAAGGTGAATCGAGGATTGAAAGAAAAATAGATAAGAGTGCTCATTAATAAAAGTTGGAAGGATACTTTCATGGATGTAAAAGCGCTATTTGATGTTCCTAGCTGTTCTGACCATTCCCCTGCTGTCATTACTTTGAAGAGCAGTTCTGAGGTTCGAAAGTATTCCTAGCGCAGAGGAAATTAAAAAAGTGGTCTGGTCAATTGGGATTAACAAATCGCTGGCTCCGGACGGATTTGGGAGCCAATTCTTTAGGAAGAGTTGGCAAATTGTAGGGAAGGACATGTGTAGAGCGATCACTGAGATCTTTGAGAAGAGGAAGGTGCTAAAACAGCTGAACACCACATTTGGCTACCCAGGGTCCCGACCGTTGGGACGGTACATCTGTGCATGTGGGATTAGTGTATGCAAAGCGTACCTGGATGCACACAATAATCCCAAGATTTATCTACAAACTTTCTGGATCAAAGTGTGTAACTGTAACGGCCTTGCAATATCCATATACAGTATATTTCAAAGGTTCTTCAATTTGTTTTCCATCTGGAACTAAATTGAAGTCTTAATTTGGTGTTTCCATAGATTTTTCAACTGAAAACTTCAGATCTTTTTATAGTATAAGCACTTGGCCTAATATATGAATTTTAAGTTCCGAAAAGAGATATTCCTTGATCCAGTGGCTACTGAGATGGATTTTTTGATTTCTGGACACCAATTTCAAAATTGTCTTTCTGTCTGAACCTTATTAATGCAGATAGATGTTGCTCAGTCTCTTTTTTATGTTCAATTCATAAGGTGATGCAATCTGTTTAACTCAATTTTTATTCATTTTCTATGTTTCTGTCTCGGATCTTGAGTGAACTTTTTAAACCTGCAATTTTCTAGCATACCACCTGACAAGGCACACTCTCAAGGTCCTGACAAGTTCACTGACCTAATTGGACTTTGAAAAAGATGCTTTATCATGTGACCACTTGAATGTTCCTTCTTCTGTTTTATTTGATTGGATTGTAGATCTCATAATTACATTAGTAGGAGCAGACTTGGAAGGGTATACTCTCAAAACTGAAACACTAGATTGGTGATTTGATCCTCAAAATTTATATTTTGCATCATTGCAGGCTCTGAGAATGAGGCAACAATGGTTGAAGAGGGTATCCAATATCCTAAGGAAGCTGCTGTATGAAAATGTGTACAAACACCCAACAGCTAATACCAATAAGAAGCCAGTTTGAATTTTTAACTAAAAGAATTAAAATGATCAGTATCAAATTTCAGTCAAATACCCAGGCCTTAGGCACGGGACTTACACTAGTTAACATAGATAAAGAGACCATTTCAACCATTAAACTGAGAAAATAGATAACACAAACACCAACCTGCTAAAAATTGTGGAGAAAAAGTGGCGAAGACGGGTGCACATAGGAGTCTCAATGTTGCCAAATTCCTGAAAAGAACAAAACAAGTAAATACAACACTACACTACAATACTAACTTCAGATGAGATCATCCATGAAATACGAATTGATAAAATAAAAAAAAAAAAGAGAGGTACATAATTGACTAGAAAATGGAGCAAGCATTGCAGGAGGCGTACCAAAAATGTAGCTGATCGCCCAGATGGACGTGGGTATTTGCTCCATCCAAATTTGCAATAGCCCGAGCCACCTTTTAGCATGATATTGAAACAATAGCCATAGCAAAAGGCAGAGAGAGGTTATATTGCTTAGATGACTAAGAGTTAAGGAGCAATTGTTGATAGTAACAGTTTAGCTCTCTAATCAGATGAAAGCTATTAACTGATTATCCCCTCAGTGTACTCAATTACTCATGATGCTTATATGTCTTACAATCCAAAACATAATAGAAACACCAAAAATGAGAAATAAGCAATACCGTCAATGATGACAGCACCCGGAACCTGAGCTCGGAGACCATATATGTTCATCAGAGATAGCTGAGGAGAAACAGTTGAGAAGGACCTGCAAGTAAGTATCGCAAAATTTTATTATTTTTGTTGATTTGAAAAAAAAAAAATTTATTTACAATCAGAATCGGAAAATTTGAAATTGAACACATACTTTAGAGGAAGGCCAGATGTGAGATGAGCTTCAGAGAAGAAGATGGGCTCCCAACCCCAGGAGGGGCAATCAGAATAAGGATGAGAGGAAGAGGAAAAAGGATTATGATTCTGAAGGAAGTAAACCCAAAGCCGATTATCAGAAAAGACAATTGCGCGCCAAGCTCTGCAGATTAGGGTTAGCTTAGCTGCTTCCTTTGGCCCCAACAGCTTGAGAATCACAGTAATGATCTCCTCCGGTATCTGATCAAATGCCCCCATCCCCATCGAGGTATCATAATCGCATGGAAGCTTCGAATTGGAGTTGTAATTGGACGAGTTCTTGGAGCTGTAAAGCGAATCCCACGCCCTCTTCCAAAGAAGAGCCATTTTCTACATCAAACTGAGCTCTGCAAGAAGAAATCAAGAGAGCAAAGTGGGTTTGCAGTGGCGGAAATTTATAGGATCGTTCTAGAAAGATTGGGTGAGTGATAATTTGGGATTGTTTATCACCTAACCTCTGCCGTGTGTCCCGATTCACGTTTGGAGGAGGAGGATGAGATGAAGATTTCCTACATTTCCCGAGTTTAGGTTTCCCACCTAACTTCTTCTCCTCTGTGCGTTACGTATAACTAATAATATTCACAAATTGCAATCTGACTCGCGTTGAATCTTCATTCGAATTTGCACCACTCATTCCTAATCATTGATTACGGTCTACTACTTGGTACAAATTATTAGGGTGGGCACAAATCCCACAAATCCCGGTTCCGTCCCGGGCCCGTCCCGGTCCCGGTGGAATTTCGAAAAAAAATAGTAAATCCCGTCCCGCAAAAATTATGCGGGACGACCCGTCTCAATCCCGCAAATCCCGTCCCGTCCCGCATATATATTAATATATTAATATATATATATATATATTGTAATACTATAGATAAAATATATTATTTTATAAAGTATATTATATGTTATATATAATATATATACATACAGTATATTATGTTATATATAATATAGACAGTATAGTATATATATATTTGATTACATATGTACAGAGTGTACAAATATACACACTGTAATTTAGTACTACGTAAATAATACCGTAATAGTACTACGTAATATATATACAAATACACACACTGTAATACAAAGTGTATTCTTTTAAGTAATTAGCAATTTGATTAGGGTAAATAACATAACTATATTCTATACAGTATATATATAATGTGTGTAATTAATTATATATATAATGTGTCCTGTGTATATATATAAAGAAAATTATAAAATATAAAAAAATACTATAAATTTATATATGTTACGTCTTTAAAAAACGTAAAATGTATAAGAATTTTAGATTTTTTTATAATGTTTTTTATTTGAGGGACAAGGCTCGTCCCGTCCCGGTCCCGTCCCGTCCCGTGAGGGACAAGGCCCGTACGGGATTGAAAAAAAAGTAGTGAATCCCGTCCCGGTCCCGTCCCGTAAAAATTACGCGGGACGGGACGCGGGACGACCCCCATCCCGTCCCGTCCCGTCCCGCGCCCACCCCTACAAATTATCCCAAATCCTAAAGTTTTCTCCCCAAACACGTAACATATTTGACTTCTGACCAGTATCTTAATGTGTCAAAAAATTATACGGGGTATAAAATATTTCTTTTATAATTTCATATTTATCAGTAATAAATATTAAATTATAAAAAAAAAATTTAAAAATAATATTTTATATACTCCCTAGGTCTAAAAATACATGTCTTTTTAGCTTATTTCACTAATTAAGAAGTAATCATTAGTAAATGAAATTTTTTAGTAACTCACTTAAATCTCATCATTATCATTAGAGGTTAATCCCACCAAAAAAAATCATCAGAGGTTAAAAGTTAAAACTGTAGTTATCCAAATTGAGGGTTAATTTGGGTTTAAAGTTGTGGGTAAATTTTAGGGTGAAATGTAGTCTTAACTGTAATGGGTACGGAGTATTTGGAGTAAAAAAAACATTTGGAGCTAAAATTTGAAATTTCAATAAGACACTATTTATATCATTAGAATGAGTAATGTTAAAAGGCACAAGATAGCTCTAGTTCATTCATGAAGAGCACCAGTAGTCTTCCCAGGAATGCTATTCCTAATAACGACGAACATTTCTTCGATTTAAATGAGTTACCATTGGAGTACCCTCGGAAAATCGAAGAACATATCTTTCATAATGGAGAGATCGAATGAGAACATGAAGACTCGATTATTTATCTAACTTTCAACCAAGTTGATGACGAAAATGAAAGGCATGAAACTACTGTCCTTGGTAAGTCATTTGCCCATATAACCTCAAACTTTGTTGAGCTAAAATACACATTCGTATACTAGTGGTGTTTGTAGCGCCTAATTTTGTTCTCTTGCTTTTTTCAACAGAAATTTCCAACAATTATGAGCAGCAACCAAACAAGAAGAGGTACTTATCAAATGATCAAAGGAAAACGGTTTATAGTGAGTTACTTGCGAGAAGTGCAAATAGAAAGTTAAAGTAGGTTTTGGGGTGGAGAGAGAAAATAGAGAGAGAAACTCCCAAAGGGATTTCCCCTTTCCTCTTGTTTTTCTCTTTCGCTTACGAAGAGATGTTGCAGCGCCAGCAATTACTCAGACTTTAATGTCTTCGTAACCACCTTAGGCTTATAGGGACATGCAATCATGCTCCATTAAACAAGATGATGATAAATAAATATTAAATAAGCGGAAGACTTAAATATAAAACAATATTCTAAAACAATGTTACCCAAAACAAGGGTCTAAATAAAATAACCAAAACAAATGAAACATTAGCAGCGGAAATAAATATACGAAATCTCATAAATTCTGAAAGTTTGTAGCTTGATTCAAAAACACAATAAAATGAAAAACAATGAAATCCTTTATTCGTCAGCGTCTCAAGACCGTTTACCTAAACCTGCAGATTAGTGGCTGAAGTATAGTATGCGAACTAGGGACCCCAACCGTCCAAAGGAGAAAAATAGGACGGTTAGTCTTTTTACGACTAGCAAGTAGCAGAAAGTAAAATGTTCAAGACTCCATATAAAAGGGTATTGGTGATTGTAGACTAAAATTTAAATTAGGAGTAAATACTTATGTGAAACCTGACTCGTTTGACTAAATTAAAATAAAATAATAGGATGATCCAAAGGAGCGAGTGTTTGAATGAGATGCGGATCCGAAGTGTAACGGCCTAGAATTATGATTTCTGGGTTACGTTTCAAGGGATAAAACCCCTTGTTCGGATCTTGCAATCCAGGTACGGGTCGAGGTTTCAAACTCATTTAAAATTAGTAAAAAGAGGGATTTCAAACCCTAAAAACCTCGAAGGGCCATTGGGTACCCTTAACCTGTCCTAAGACTACGTCGTGAAATTCATTTCAAACGGAAGTAAAGCGGAAGCAAGGTAAAGATACAAGCGCCACGGCAGAGCCGGGTCAAAACCAAATCATAAGTGGGTGATTACCATTCGTAACGAGTTATAGAATTAGCCAGGTTCTTCGATTCGCAAAAAGGAAACCCCGTCATATAGACATCGAGCACTCAAATCTGCAGAGAATACCTTTAAAAAAAAGAACGGGGAAAGGAATCAGATCGAGCCACTCATGCGGGACCGGCAGTCCTCGCTGAGGCCACATAGTATGTGCTATACCTAATAAAGATGCTCTAATGCAGTACGGAATTTAAACACACTAGCATGCTCCTAGTTCATAATAATGTGCAGAAATACTGTAAAGGGCCCAAGACAATGCCAAGTGGCATATTCCTTTCCTACCTCCACCCCCTTCCGATAGGGCGGAGACTGGCCAGCTCGTGAATGCATTCCATCATAATCGGGCGGCACGCATGCCTAACCCGCTCCACAATAAAGCCCGCATGCATATCATAATATAAGGAAGTTCATGACTCGATTGACTCAGGGTACCCGATGAGGCTGGGCTACCCTATGACCCTAGCAAAGACTCTAGGACTATCACAGATAACGGCCGTTCTGTTTCAAACGCATAAAGTAAACAGATGCTCAATCAATTAGTGCAACCTAAACATGATACTACATGGCATGCTTTTATGCATATGCAACACCTAACATAAAATGCAACAACAGGCATGAATGTCCAACCTGAGTAAGCCCCCTAGGGAACTTACCTAAAGATGCAGAACAGCAAAATATAACACAAGCAAGGGCCCAAATGCAAGTCCAACGCAATCCAACCGCAATACACACCTATCATCAAGCCATTTCCATAAGCTACCAGACCAACAGTCATACACACGAACCCAAGTCCTCAACATACTCAAAACCAATCGATAGTAAAACCGTTTCCCAAAACCTCTCCGATACTATCAACATCAACCAAAATTATTCTTCCCATTTCTTTTTCAAAACCAACATCATTTAACCAAGATAAAGAATCCCGACATTAAACATTTAAACCTTAAAATCAACACCTCAAATTCATATTAATTCCGACATTTTGATTTCAACACATCAAATCCTTTAAGAAACATTTTCGGACGATCTAAAACATTTTCTAAATAATTTAACAACAATATTTAAATAAAATAAAACACCAACCAATCCATCCATTTTAATTAAATATTTCATTCCCAAAAACCCCAAGATCACCATGTAATCATGAATCAATACTTGTCTCAAAATAATACTTTTAAAATACGTTCATAATATATATAACAGTTTCATAATTATAATATTTTGAAAGGATAAACTGAACTATATATTAACATAACAAAATAAGACCCGTAACATATTTGCATCTTCATAATAAAATAACAACAACAATAACAAAATAGTCCAGTCAAACCCAAAAGCCCACAACCCGGATGAAAGGAGAAGGCTAGCCCAACTTATTTGGTGTTTAAGTGAACCGGTGGAATAAGGCCAAACCGGCTGGTTCGGAAAAGGAATTAAGGGACCCGGTCCACCAGAACCCATCTTCAACCTTCAAATTGAGCAGAGACGACACCGACGGAAAGAAATAGAGAAAGGAAGGAAGAAACCCAGGGACCTCGGCGGCCTCCGTTCCGACCCCAACCCTCCCCATCCCGACCGACTCGGATCTCCGACCACACTCGAGGCAAAAGGAGCAAAACGCGAGTAAAGGAGAGGGAGAATTAGAGAGATTACCGAGGTGTCTTCCGAGAGGAAATCTCCGGCTCCGACGCGGTTCCGACTGCGATAGCTCGAGAGAACGCGGCTCGAGGGCCTAGGAAGGAATATAGGTGAGCGAGGAGACAGTTTGGAGGAGATTCAAGGCGGAATCGGGCTTAAAATACAAACGAACCTCGATCGGAAACAGGGCTGCAGTGGCTTGGTTTTTCTTTAGGGTCCGGCGGACGGCGGCTCGGATCCGGTGGCGACGTCGAGGAGGAGAATGGAGAGGCTGCTGGTGGCCTGCAACCGGACGGAAAGAGTGGCTTGGTGGCTCGGAAATCAGAATGATAGAAGAGAGCTCGAAGGATGAAGGAGCGGCCATGGGGCTCCTGTCCGTTTCTTCTTTACATCTGGAATAAGAGGTGCAAAGAGAGTGAAGGAGATGGAAAAGAGGTGTGAGGATAAGGATGAAAGTTGGGTTTTGGTGAATGTGGAAATGGACAATTGTCTGAGACTGCAGGGGCAATTTGTGTGCAGTTTGTGGGTGTGGTGGGTTGTTGCACAATATGAAGAAGAAGACAAAGGAGGTGCAGCTGGGTTTCTACCTCAAGTCACGGGTATGAGAGAGAGAGAGAGAGAGAGAGAGAGAGGAGAAAAGGAAAAAGGAAAATAAAATAGGAAATGTACGCACAATAGAATTCAAAATAGCGGAATAGACTCAAAACCCGCTCGCTCGACTTTATCCCGACGTGTTTAAAATACTTCTCAATTCTTCAAATCCGAATTTAATAAATGGAATCCGAACATTTTTTTTTTTTTAATTTTCGGTATATAAAAGCAAAGTATAACATATATTAAATTTCCAATTAAATAATGCCGGAACTCGTTTCGAGATATTTAGAATAAACCAATAGCTCAAGGACGGAAATTTCAACCTCCCAAATCTTAGAATCGGAATGATTATAAATCATTATTTCAATAATTTAATATTCTAAAATTTCCCGGTCTTTACATCATCCACCTCTAAAAACAAGTCTCGTCCCCGAGACTAAAATCACTTTAAAACATGGGGATGAAGTTTTAAAATGGTGAGTCCAAGGATCATGCCATTGATCCTGTAAGCATCTCATAGGGGCCCGTATGAGATCCTCACAGCACCCTTGACGTGATCATAACATTTCCAATTGGTCGTAGCAAGTATGTGATATGGGCCCCTATCACACCCTTACCCCGACCTTTCGGTCACATCATAACTCGAAAAGCAATCATAGCGTCTCTACTGGGTCTTAGCAACCATTCTATATGCGCCCCTATAAAATGCTTGTATCCACTTCGTGAGGCGTTATAATATAAGCCCGGGGGTGAAAATTCTCAAAAAGGGATTCCGCAATTGGAAAAGATTATCCTCAAAATCTTTGAAATTCTCGGTAACATTTATTCCTTATAAATCTAAGCTAATCCTTTTCAAAATCGTTCAAATCTTCAAATTCGACGTTTAACCAAACAATTTCAGATCACGGAAGGTGGAATCATCCACCTCTAAGGGCTAATCCCATATTCTCTTCCTAGTTTCCAGAATCGAATCAATCCATCATTCTCAATTCAAGCAAGATGCATAAGCCACAAGAAATGCGTAACCTCATAACCAACCACTCTCCAATCAGTACATCATACAACAAGTCTCAACATATACCAACACAGTGCCACAAGGTCACATCAACATCTCCACACCATACTAAAGGTCGTAATATGCATCTAAGTCAAAATCATAACACACATCTTGACATCACACCAAAAGTCATAAAAAGTATGCGCTCATCATAGAGTCAACGAACCAAAACTCATTGTCGGCACATCCACACAACCAATGTCAGGTTATTAAGATTCAGCAAAGGGAAAAAAGCAAGTAGTATATCAATCATCAAAACGTCAGCATAGTCACAAGGCATTATCTCAACTCATTACAATGTCATATAACGATTATCTAGTAGTCATGCACCATCATTTCATATATATACAAGTCATATTCATCATTTACATCCCCATAATCATGCTTAATGATCATATAGCATAACATCATGCCTTCACATACTAACACATCATTATCTTATATGTCATGTAACATATCATAACACATTATAGCATGCTTCCAAAACAACATACAGGATAGCAAAACATCAATATATCATGATAACACTTGTTACTACCAACTAGATTTCAATATTGCATAACAACATGTAATATCATTCTGTATCAGGTTCATCGTGGTTGCTATCTAACATCATGCCAACACATATTAATATATCACGTAAGCAAGAAAATCCCCACGTCATCACCACTCAAAATGAAACGCAATCCCCACTTGCCTGATTCCAATTCCCAAATCAAAACCAGCCTCATTTAAATTCACCAACATCAGCTCAAATAATATCCTATAAAAGAAGTCACAATCCATCTCGATACTCCAATCTCGCCCCTCATTCCACCAAGCACCCTCACTTGCCATCCACCTCTAAGAATCCAACTCCTATCTCTAACATCACACCCGAGTACTCTCTCATACTATATCCTCACTTCTCTTGAGGCCATTTCTTACACTTCCCAAGATATCACATGCATCATGCCCTGTTAGTCACACTTTATCTAGAAATCCTTCGATCACCACCTAGCCGGCCTATTCACAACCGCACCTCAACCCAAGGTTCACCCAAAAGCTTAATAGAATCACCCAAGCATTGCCTCTCATAAATCCCAAAACTCACTCAGTCTTACCTAAGCCTACATCCCTCTCTAGCTACTACCTCATAATACCATCGATCATCCCAACCGCCCCAAATTCTTTCACCACTCTCCGACCACTCCACAAGAGAACCCTCATCCACACGATCGAGGAAGAAGCAATCATGAACATTATTACACATAAGGGCTACGACATATCAACTAGCATTTATAAACATAACATCATGGGTTCATCATCAATTATTGCAACAAGACTCAATTTACCATCATGCTCAATAATCATTGCAAAACATCATATATGAACATAATCAATCCAGCTAGCAAGTCTCATCATAACCTTATCAGATAACAATTCAGGTTTCTCAGCATTTGCAGTTCATACTTTTATAGGCACAGGAATTTAGATCATGCTTAACAACTCAGAGTATCAACACATTAAGGCATCATGGCACATTAGAACTGTAAAGCATCAAATCATATCATCAGAGACAACAGACAATCAGACAACAATTGTCATAAAGTCAGCACATCAACACATAAATCTCATCGCTAGGTCAGTGCAATATCATCGCCAACAAATTCAAAAGGGTTAGCAATTCGAACGGAGAACAATCCCGCTTGCAAGTCATATCGTACATAGTAATCGCAATCCTCGATACGTGCTTGTCCCGCCAACCTCGTTGCTTCTGGGGCCCGTGGGTTTTGGGCCCACGCTTCCGTCACGTTGCTCTATCGCTATCCAATTTTCCACTCCCTCTTCCATGCGGTCGCTTGTCCAACGTATCGCGCAAGAGTCTAAGTTAGCAGAGATAGGGGAGTGACAGGGACGGACAACCTAATGTTCATCTCAGAGACACACAGACCAATACTAAAGATGACAAGACTAAGGACAAGACTCCGACCCGGGAATAGCAACGATGCCCTTATGAAAGTCTATTGGATTATAATTGCGACAAGTAACACAAATTCATCATGGAGCATATAAATTACAATAACCCACACTAACATGTACCTATCTCAAGGAGAACAACATGCGTATTCATTCCAAAAGACACAATCAAGTTCTACATTAATGCATGTGAGACGAACTAACAGTTCATTATTCCATGAAAGTAGAGATGCCTACTAATTTCAAGCAAATTATGCGAAGCCAGTAATGGTCACGCGGGGTTTAACGAGGACGACAAGTATCATGTATATGAAAAATGAACGAGCATGGTATACATATCACAATGAGGCCAAACATAGCATGGCGAGATACATAATAATAATCAACTAAGCATCATACGAGAATGCATAAGGGCGGCATAGTAAACATCACATTTAACAACAAGGATCATATAATAGGTCAAGAATGGCATGTAATCATATGACGGGATACATTTAGAAAGCATGAGTCCTACATGATGCTAGCGGTACATGATAAAGCATGGGCATAATCAAGAGTCATTAAGAGGAATTCAACATAATATTAACGAAACATGAGGCATCATCGAAAGTAACAAGAAGGATATCATGGACGATAGATTATAATCATGCTAAAAACGAACCATCATAGAGCACATATATGTTACAATAGTATCACATTGTAGAACAAGTACGACATGTAATCATTTAGCGAGTTACATTGGAAATCATAAGCCCTACAAGACACTACTAGCACATATCGTACATGAATACAATCAAGGTAATACGATTAGATTCATCCTAACATTCAGGTGTCATGCGTGTGCGAAATCATGATATAGTGTGGTGTGTGATCATGCGATGTGCCAAGTCGTAAATGTATGCAAGCACGAGAGGATATCATAGAGTAATAGGGGAACACCACCGAGCGACAACATATAAGCATGCTACGATTAACCATAACGGAAAGCAAATCAATAATCGAATTCAAAATCAATTATCTTGCATGAGTAAGACATGTTATGGTAATAGAAAGAGAGAAGAACCACACTACCAGGAACCTAGCTCGAGAGAGAATCAGCAATAATGCAGGCAAGATATAATTCACACGAGTCACAACCAAGGATCCTACATGATACTAAAGGCTCAACATAACATACGATGCATGCATGCATTTAATTATAACGATATGTAAGAAGTCAATTACATTACATTACAATGATATAAAAGCGTGAGGAAGGTTTTACGATGTATACTACGAGTTTAAGCAACAGGGCAATATAGCTGGAACACGAGAATATGAGTTCAAACCAACACATACTTAGATAAAACATGCATTTCTCAAGACTCATTTACACCAACATAATCCCAATTAAGTGCAAGTATCACACAACAGTATATGTTGCAGAGTAAGCAACAATAATTAACCTGATGTATACATAACAAACGGCCATCCTATTGATTCTTGTCACAAAAGGGATAATAGGCATTGACACGTCATCATTCAACATGCTAAGATGATAATCTACAAGCATTCCTACAAAGAGGAGTTGATCACACTATCATGAACCTAATCCATAAGGAAATAACGATCATGTAGATTCATATTATATGGTCCATGCTTCCAATCATTCATACGATCAATAAGCCAAGTAAACATATTATAACAACATACATTCATGATAGAGAGCAAGACATAACACGAGACTTGAGCAATGTAACTAACCACAACATGAGCTTACACAATAAAATTATGACAGAAAGCAAGGCATAACACGAGCAACTTCTTACTAATGATCATTTACAAGGTACATGCGTGAGATTACAAAATCATGTCATTCAATTCAGAGAGAGTCACCATTACAACCGGACAGAGATCCCTAAGGGCAACCATTGACCTTCCCAACCGACTCATCACCTCTCTTTCCCGTGGGACTCCGACATGACTAGTTATGGCAAGAAGACACTGGTCGATTATCATAAGGATTGAGAAAGACAGCCTCAGAAACACCTTACTCTTGACTCAAAATGATATCAAGAACTACCTTCCAATACTCACTCAAACCGCCTTCATGTACATACATGAGTTTCCGACACAATGTGTTTACCAACCCGATTCCCCGTGAAAGACACTGACAGCCAGGAGAAAGATTTGGTAGAACTGGAAGGGTTTAACATAGTGGAAGAGGCCATTCCACACAAGCTGGGCTTGACCGTATAGAAATAAAGGTACTCCCGCTATCCCGTTTGCACAGGCAAGTCAGTACACATTTCATTGTTAGGGCATCCAAATCAAATCTCTAGCTTAGCAAGCACTCAACATAGAATCAGTTAATGACACTCATAATCATCTCCTTGGAAACTTCCAAACCCATCTGTGAAGAGCAAGCTAGTATTTTGCCTACCCATTCCCGACTACACCCAATGGGGTGGTCTAACGCCTTTACTACCCTCTCGTTCCCCGTTTGGTCGGTTTTCCTCTTTTATAACAAGCCAAGTTCGTTACTTAGTCCAATTTAGGTTAGGCATCTTAAGTTCATTTTGCCCCTTTAAAACACTTTCAAATCCCTTGAAATTCATGGGCGGTTTTCCAAAACATACACTCGACCCTTGTGTACCCGAATTGCACAACCTCAGCTCTGATACCATCTTTGTAACGGCCTAGAATTATGATTTCTGGGTTACGTTTCAAGGGATAAAACCCCTTGTTCGGATCTTGCAATCCAGGTACGGGTCGAGGTTTCAAACTCATTTAAAATTAGTAAAAAGAGGGATTTCAAACCCTAAAAACCTCGAAGGGCCATTGGGTACCCTTAACCTGTCCTAAGACTACGTCGTGAAATTCATTTCAAACGGAAGTAAAGCGGAAGCAAGGTAAAGATACAAGCGCCACGGCAGAGCCGGGTCAAAACCAAATCATAAGTGGGTGATTACCATTCGTAACGAGTTATAGAATTAGCCAGGTTCTTCGATTCGCAAAAAGGAAACCCCGTCATATAGACATCGAGCACTCAAATCTGCAGAGAATACCTTTAAAAAAAAGAACGGGGAAAGGAATCAGATCGAGCCACTCATGCGGGACCGGCAGTCCTCGCTGAGGCCACATAGTATGTGCTATACCTAATAAAGATGCTCTAATGCAGTACGGAATTTAAACACACTAGCATGCTCCTAGTTCATAATAATGTGCAGAAATACTGTAAAGGGCCCAAGACAATGCCAAGTGGCATATCCCTCTCCTACCTCCACCCCCTTCCGATAGGGCGGAGACTGGCCAGCTCGTGAATGCATTCCATCATAATCGGGCGGCACGCATGCCTAACCCGCTCCACAATAAAGCCCGCAGGCATATCATAATATAAGGAAGTTCATGACTCGATTGACTCAGGGTACCCGATGAGGCTGGGCTACCCTATGACCCTAGCAAAGACTCTAGGACTATCACAGATAACGGCCGTTCTGTTTCAAACGCATAAAGTAAACAGATGCTCAATCAATTAGTGCAACCTAAACATGATACTACATGGCATGCTTTTATGCATATGCAACACCTAACATAAAATGCAACAACAGGCATGAATGTCCAACCTGAGTAAGCCCCCTAGGGAACTTACCTAAAGATGCAGAACAACAAAATATAACACAAGCAAGGGCCCAAATGCAAGTCCAACGCAATCCAACCGCAATACACACCTATCATCAAGCCATTTCCATAAGCTACCAGACCAACAGTCATACACACGAACCCAAGTCCTCAACATACTCAAAACCAATCGATAGTAAAACCGTTTCCCAAAACCTCTCCGATACTATCAACATCAACCAAAATTATTCTTCCCATTTCTTTTTCAAAACCAACATCATTTAACCAAGATAAAGAATCCCGACATTAAACATTTAAACCTTAAAATCAACACCTCAAATTCATATTAATTCCGACATTTTGATTTCAACACATCAAATCCTTTAAGAAACATTTTCGGACGATCTAAAACATTTTCTAAATAATTTAACAATAATATTTAAATAAAATAAAACACCAACCAATCCATCCATTTTAATTAAATATTTCATTCCCAAAAACCCCAAGATCACCATGTAATCATGAATCAATACTTGTCTCAAAATAATACTTTTAAAATACGTTCATAATATATATAACAGTTTCATAATTATAATATTTTGAAAGGATAAACTGAACTATATATTAACATAACAAAATAAGACCCGTAACATATTTGCATCTTCATAATAAAATAACAACAACAATAACAAAATAGTCCAGTCAAACCCAAAAGCCCACAACCTGGATGAAAGGAGAAGGCTAGCCCAACTTATTTGGTGTTTAAGTGAACCGGTGGAATAAGGCCAAACCGGCTGGTTCGGAAAAGGAATTAAGGGACCCGGTCCACCAGAACCCATCTTCAACCTTCAAATTGAGCAGAGACGACACCGACGGAAAGAAATAGAGAAAGGAAGGAAGAAACCCAGGGACCTCGGCAGCCTCCGTTCCGACCCCAACCCTCCCCATCCCGACCGACTCGGATCTCCGACCACACTCGAGGCAAAAGGAGCAAAACGCGAGTAAAGGAGAGGGAGAATTAGAGAGATTACCGAGGTGTCTTCCGAGAGGAAATCTCCGGCTCCGACGCGGTTCTGACTGCGATAGCTCGAGAGAACGCGGCTCAAGGGCCTAGGAAGGAATATAGGTGAGCGAGGAGACAGTTTGGAGGAGATTCAAGGCGGAATCGGGCTTAAAATACAAACGAACCTCGATCGGAAACAGGGCTACAGTGGCTTGGTTTTTCTTTAGGGTCCGGCGGACGGCGGCTCGGATCCGGTGGCGACGTCGAGGAGGAGAATGGAGAGGCTGCTGGTGGCCTGCAACCGGACGGAAAGAGTGGCTTGGTGGCTCGGAAATCAGAATGATAGAAGAGAGCTCGAAGGATGAAGGAGCGGCCATGGGGCTCCTGTCCGTTTCTTCTTTACATCTGGAATAAGAGGTGCAAAGAGAGTGAAGGAGATGGAAAAGAGGTGTGAGGATAAGGATGAAAGTTGGGTTTTGGTGAATGTGGAAATGGACAATTGTCTGAGACTGCAGGGGCAATTTGTGTGCAGTTTTTGGGTGTGGTGGGTTGTTGCACAATATGAAGAAGAAGACAAAGGAGGTGCAGCTGGGTTTCTACCTCAAGTCACGGGTATGAGAGAGAGAGAGAGAGAGAGAGAGGAGAAAAGGAAAAAGGAAAATAAAATAGGAAATGTACGCACAATAGAATTCAAAATAGCGGAATAGACTCAAAACCCGCTCGCTCGACTTTATCCCGACGTGTTTAAAATACTTCTCAATTCTTCAAATCCGAATTTAATAAATGGAATCCGAACATTTTTTTTTTTAATTTTCGGTATATAAAAGCAGAGTATAACATATATTAAATTTCCAATTAAATAATGCCGGAACTCGTTTCGAGATATTTAGAATAAACCAATAGCTCAAGGACGGAAAATTCAACCTCCCAAATCTTAGAATCGGAATGATTATAAATCATTATTTCAATAATTTAATATTCTAAAATTTCCCGGTCTTTACACGAAGATCCTGAGGAATCATATGATATACGTCATTGAAAGTGGGTCACCTATTAGTAAGTAATGTACAACACCATAATCGTAACAACACAATTATACACAACATTATCATTTACTTAGGACAAGTGATACCGGCCTCAGCCGCATATACTGGGCGGATGACCTACTACCATTAGGCAGATGTACCCATTCGAGAGATTTGCAATTTCGAAGGGGCATCTCATGAGACGTTTATAGAGCAAGGTATAAAACAACCTTGACCTGACTTTACCATTTTCCATTATTTAAGATACACATCACAATAACAATAATAACCACAACAATAATGATAATAATACAAACAGTATAAGTACCAATCCACAATTACATCCTAGGTGACCACAAAAGGTATAATGTACACTTAAGATTTCTAAAGTGCACGAAATAATATAACTGGCAAGCATGGATATTCAAAACCAGTAATATACCATACTAAACTAGCATGAAGGAAACAAAATGAGCAAATCATGCTTTTTAGGAAGTTCAGACCTTTAATATAATTTTCTCAAATCATGAGATCAAACTATCATTACCCGAGTTGTCATGCTATGTGAGATTTAGGAGTTGATAAATAGAAACAAATTGAACTAACTTGCATATTTATCACAAACTCATAGCATGTAATCTATAAAGGACACAACAGACGATAATTGCGAAAAAAGGCACAAAATTGCAGAAATACACTGATTGAACCAAACTGCTTGCCTTAATCCGACGAAATGCTTAAGTGTAGTTGGTGAGAATAATATGATACTGGACCTGACATTTTACAGAATTCAAATAGGGTATGAGTGACTTTTTAGAAATTACGGAAACGGCACCATAACTTTTAAAAAGTACAAAACTTACCCTTGCTTTTCCCAAAAGCCAACCCGATTCTTTACCTACTCAATCTCAGGAGTAAAACAGACAGTAATCTGCTCCAATAACACATATGAGTTAATATAACATCGCATATTTAATCGAAAATCGATAAATCGCGATGAACGAAGCGGATCTTACCCAAACGGGACTCGAAAACGTCCAAGTTTCGAGTCTATGATCCCTTTCTATGGTATGAATCTGAAAAGGAATGATTTTGGTGAGATAACAACCCTTGAAGGAAAGAAAGAAAAACGAACACAAAACAAGTTTTTTTTCTGCACAGCAGAAAAACTGCTCATCAGTCAATTTCGGGGCTACGGTGCGAGTGCCTCAAAGAAGGTATGTGAAAACAGAAAGATGGGTTCGACAGAGGGTGCTGCAAGGTTTCTGAAGCAGTCGGATTTGTGGCTTCGGATCACGGTGCCGGTGGTGGCAAAGCCCGAAAGTAGGCTTGTTGAACACAATTTTGCTGGGACTTCCAACTTCGTTTTCGAGCACCTTCCGATGACCTGCGGCTATGGGGCCTTCATGGTGGTCTCCTGGGTGTTGGAGGAGACCGGTGGTGGCAATCGTCGCCCCTGGTGTCGCCGGAATCGCGGTCGAGAGTGATTGGAAATAGTTGTGGTTTGTGATCTCTGGCAGATTTTGGTGGGTTTTTAGGAATGAACGGGAGAGAGTTATGGCGTGTGAGATAGATCTAATAGAAATCTGAAATCTCCTTTTTCAAATTAGCCCAATTCGGAGCCCTGAAGATACGGATTTGAGGTTAAAAGATTAGGCCAAACATCATTAGTTATCATTTAGTCAAGATAGAATTTTGTAACAAAATCTGATCCCGTTTATTCTCGTATGCAGACTCCGAATGCTGGATTGTGGAGTTGGGCCGGCTTCAATTCCGAATGGGCTGCTGATGTAGGAGTGTGTATATATATTAATACATGTATGCTTACTTAGTTACTTACATACCTATATACAGTACTTTGCATATGTTTATATATACCCGTATATTTATGTATACCCGTATATATGTATACTAGTTTTACTACCCGCGATTTTCGCGGCTTGTTGATAGTTTTTATATATCAATTATTTTTAAACTATTGTGAAGTAATGCTAATTTTTGTGGGATTATAAAACTATTTTGTTTTATCACAAATTAAGGTATTAATCGTTATTACTATTGAAATAACATATACGACTATTAAAATGTAAATGGTTTATATTTAACCTCTTCTAATCATGAAATAGTTTTACACTACATGTATATAAAACATATAATTGTAATGATTAAGAGTTTTTATATGTATACATAATGTATACCCCTATCAAATTGTTTCAGATTTGTACAATTAATCATTCATATTTTGAAAATATTTGTCTAAAGTTAATAGTGTATAGCCATAACCAAAATATAATGATGATCCAATATATTCAATCTTAGTTAATTATACCTGGTCGTATCATTTATTAATTTTCAATCATGATCATCATTAATATATATATAAACAATGATCCCAGTTATTATGAATTAACGTTTGTTTATTAGATTTAATAGTATAATATTTTATTTGATGATATATGATAAAATGCTAAGTGAGATATGATAAAATTTGATGATATATGAACGTGTACTGAGTATATGTGCTATGAACATTTGTTTATTAGATTTATTAGATCTAAGTGAGATATGATAAAATTTTATTATTTAAATTAATTGTGATTGTTTTACTAAGGATAAGTTAAATGATATGGCTAAAAGATATGAATTCATTAATTGATGTGGCTTGAAATTTTATTAATTTATGTAAAATGATAAGATTAATTTGTAAGATATGAGTTTGAATATTTAAAACAAAATTTTAATTTAATCATTAATTAAAAGGGACACATAGGATGATACATGTATAAATAGATGAACTTATCATCTAATGTGGCTTAAATTTATTGGATCATCATTAATTGACGTGGCGAAAAACCCGGCCAGAATGCACCATAAAATGACACGTGAGCGAATCGCACCAGAACCCGCCACATAGGATTTCCACGCCTCTGTTTTAGTATTATATATTGATATTGATTATATCTAAATATATAACTAGTTACCAAATAATTTACCCATAAATAATATCTAAATATTATTTGTGAAACTTTATTTATTTAAATAATTTAAATAAATTTATTTCTCACATATCACAATATAAAAGGTGAAGTAACTATCTTACAAATTTTGACACATTAAAATAATAGGAAAAATTAAATAATTCTGAATTTTATTTAATTAAATTACATAACTCAAATATTGATAATCATGAAATAATTTTATCTATTTAAATCATTTTTTTATCGAATAGTATAATTATTCTTAAACTTTCTATTATATTTTATGTGAACTAATACAAGTTAAATTTAGCTTAATTTCACCTATTTTAAAATAAAGAGATTTTATTTATTTATTTTCATAAAAACTGAAATGCCCAAAAATACTTTGGGGTTTTTCATTTGAAGACAAAACCGTCTGGGAATCCGATGATGCGGTAGCACTTGGATTTTTTGTGCCCAAGCTTCCCGTAGTGAGTACAGGTTGGGAGTTCCAGCTGCACAGTGGTGTCGCCAGTAGTAGACCGATGCACAGTGAGAGCCAAGGAGTCGCCTTTGAGTTCGCGATCCTTGATGACTGTGTGGTGGCGTTCCTGTTCAATGGCGAGGGAGTCAACCCGATTGAGAGAAGGAATCGGATCATGCGCCAGTACTTGGGAGCGAAGTGACGTGAAATTGACATCGTCCAGGCCGATTAAAAATTGGTGAGTGCGCTCGACTTCGCGTTCCTTAGAAAGATGAGTCGAGATGTTGCACGTACAGAGCCCACAAGAACATGTTTTAGGAGGAACATAGGTAGAAAGTTCATCCCAAAGTTTCTTGAGGGTGCCGAAATAAGTGGCCACAAATTGCCCTTTTTGAGTGCAACGAGAGATATCCGCACGCAGTTGAAGAATGCGCGGACCGTTGCCAACTGAAAAACGTTAATGAAGATCATCCCAGAGTTCACGAACAGTCTTGAAATAGGTGATTTAAGAGGGAAACGTCGGATCGATAGACTGCACAATCCAACCGATCAACATGGAGTTAACATTCCACCCATCGTCGATTTCAGCGGATTGATCATCGGGTTTGACAATACGGCCATCAAGAAAACCCATCTTGCGCTTGGCGCGGAAGGCGTTCTTCATGGCAATGCTTCATTCTTGATAATTGTTACCCTTCAAAACCACCGGACAGATGGTCAAGCCCGGATGATCAGAAGGATGAAGGTAAAAGGGGTTTGTCGGGTCAAGAGCGGCCCGTTTTGGAGGTTGATCATTGGCAGTAGGATTAACGGTGGAATCATTGTTAGAGTCAGACATGGCTAGCAAGGAGCCGAGACTGACCTAACAAGGTGGAAGAGAAGCGGGGAGAGAAAAAAAGCTAGGGTTCTTTTTGTGGATCTTGCTCCGATACCATGAACACAGACAGTTTGAGAATTATGTGATGATCTTATTATGACCTCTTGACCCAAATATATATATATATATATATATATATATATATATATATATATATATATATATATGCAAGAATATAATCTTATCAACTAGGTAAGATAAAGATATGAACTAGATACAAGGAAACAAATAACAATATACAAGCAAGTAAATAATCTCTTTCCGTAATCTTACCTTTTGCTTCTTACCTTTTGAACATGACAGGAGGATTAACATCAGCTTGTGCAATTCTTTTATCACTATCCATAGAAGGTAAACTATGTAGAGTTGTTTGAGCACTATCTATCTGCCTATCAATTGCTGAATCAACAGTGTGATCACTAAGTTTCAGGGCCGGCCCTGAGCAAGTGCAAAGTGTGCACTTGCTCAGGGCCTCATATTCCATTGGGCCTCAGGTTTTTTGGCCCAGGGTATTATACTTCTTTAAAAAAAAAAATTTGTTCAACGTTGACACGCCTTCGGGTGAATTGAAAGCGGGGGAGAAAAACAAGAGCACGCCGCCTCACCTTTTCATCTTCTCTAGTTAATTCTCAGACTACCTTCAATCCTCCTCCAATTTTCAAGATTTATCGAAATCTAAGCCAAAGTAATGGTGGCCCTGGATCTGCTCTACAAATTGATGTTCCGGCTATTGGGAGGTGCAGATCGGCTTCACTGCTTCAGTCCATTCACGGTCACTGGCGGAGTTCACGTTCAGTCCGTTCAAGGTCACGGCTATTGGAGGCGTTTACATCGTCGGTGCCGACTTTTGGACAGTTGGAGGTGCTGGTTTTGTAGCAGGTCGCCGGCTGTTGGAGCCTTGGGAGGTTCAGTTCATTCCGACAGCCACAGGTCTGAGGTCGCTGATTGCAGTAGATCTGAGTTCCCCTCTTTTAGAAATTATAATTGATAAAATTGGTTTAGGGATTGTTCATTGTGCTCTGCAGGTTTACTAATTTAAGGATTTTGATAATCTATTGCTGAATTGTTCTTGTAGGTTCAATTAGCCAGCTGAGATAATTTTGTTTTTGGAATTGCTATTTCAATCCAAATTGTAAATAAATACAGTATATTAGGTAGGAGTTTTGATTTCAATAATCCTCATTTGTTTATATAGTTTAGTTGTTCATTTCTTTCAAAAACTGCTAATTAATCTTGACATCTATTGGGAGTATGGGCTTGACGTGGTTCATAGTTCTTGGGATTATAGTGTTAATGAATTGTTCTTCTTTTGTTCGATTTTTTTTCACCCATTTACAACTTGACCAGTTCTTGATTGGAGTTTTTTTTTTACAAAAATGGTACTAACGTTCGTGATTCATGGAATGATGAGCTTCTTTATATTTTTGTCTTTATTTGGTAATGAAATTAGAGGACACTTTACTTACTCTCCATCCTCTTTTGTTGTGTTCGGTATAGTTCATCTATGCAATGAAACTAATTGCAACATTGAGAAATTTGTGGGTATTTTGCTGGTTTGAATTGTACCTTAAGGTCCCATGATCTGTGCTAGTATTATTTCATTGTCATTTTACTACTGGGTTTCATCACAAAAAAAAAAAAACAAAAAATCAAGCCTAGTACCTAGTACGCACAGGGCCTCCGAAGTTCATTGGACGGCCCTGCTAAGTTTATGTGATAACCTTGGACTTGGAGGAACAAATGATGCAACAGAAACATCAGTATGGTTAGTTATATGCAACGAGATACCAGGATTAGAATCTCTACTTGATGGGTTAATTTATTGCAAAATTACTGTGTCAGAGGCAGAGCTTATTGCCCGCTTAATCTAAGTAGTGCTCTCAGGGATACTAGACTTGGGTCCAGAGCTAGATAAGGCCATCACCAAATCTCTGCTTCCTGGGGTATCGACAGTAGAAAGTCCTTCTACAGCATCACAAGCTTGATTTCTATCGACAATAGAAAGTCCTTCTCCATCAGTGGGGGTAAACACTGAGATAGGTCCAACGCATATTGTTGTATGGCTTGTGTTTGCACACAATAAACTTGAACAACATGCTCTCCATGAGGTAATTTTTGGGCTATCGTTTTGATCCTGATTTCTATCAATGTTAATTGGCTTCAAATTTATAAATGTTCATTACCACCATATTGAATGTCTAACCCCTCCCTTGTTTTTGCTTGTTTACTTGCCCAAATAGTTATCTTAATTAAGCTTCCAGGAGGGAAACATACTTCTAGAAGTGCTAAGACCCCCACTTACATAGATACAAACACTAGTAGAAATTTAACATTTGTGTTTGAAAATGAAGATGCTAGTGTATCTTTTGATGTCAATCAACATCATCTTTAGCTGCTACCCGAGTAGACAATTGGATACAGACACAAACGAAATTTTACAAACCAAAAGTTCAACACATGTAGGCAAATTGGTTGATGCACAAAAGAAGATACAAACACTAAAAAAACGTTTGATCTAGACAAGTTACATTAGTATATATGCTTACTAACCGAAGACACAAACAAGAGGCATCAAAATGAGGCACGACAAGTGCTTGATACACAATCGAAGGCACAAAAGTAAATTTACTAGTCGAAGAAAGTTCCAAAAAGGATCAAAACATGATGCAAAAAGCCATATATGAAGGTTGAAGTGCGCACTACTAGTATTTAGCTCGGTTTTGTCCAGGTCTAGTGGATTGATGGGAAAACAATATTCAGGATGGCATGGACACCATAAAATCATTGATTTTATCATTTGGATTGAGGTTTTCGAGCTCCATAGGGGTCTTGTTCAAATCGAAGTCACGACGTGCGCCAACCTTGTCATTCTCAGCAGATGAGTTCAACTTCAAATTGCGATTGACATCTAACCCATCCTTGTTGTTCTTCATATCTAGATGATGTTTTTCGCCCAACATATCGTTGAGTAGTCGTCAATTTCACCTACAAAGATTGAAAAGAGAAAGAGAGTTCGATGTTTGATTTACCTCAAGTCTCAAAAAGAGATTGCAGATCTTGTTGCCAACTCTAAGAATGAACAATACTCTCACCTATATAAATTAAGAAGGCATGGAAAAAAATCAAGTTGTTCAATTTACCTCTATCAACAATAGCTATTGGTCATGAAATACAGAAAAATTAAGTGAAAGAAGACCGCATCTCATATTGTTATTAGAATACTCCTATAAATTAAATAGAGATGGAAGGTGAAAAGTCTTTCTTTAATTTTTCTTTAATTTTAGGGCATTAGGTTGTACTCCGTACTCAGGTAATAATTACCCTAAAGGCTAAAAAGATAAATCGATGGATAATTAAAACACGTGCCGAAAAGTAAAAAGTCTTATATTTTAGATTGGAGGGAGTATTTTGCAATAATCTATTGGAGTAAGAAAAGATCCATCGATGGGTAATTAATAATTGAAGGGGTAAAAAAGATAAATCGATGGATAATTAATAGGCCATTTTGCATAACTAGACAAAAAAAAAAGTTTGCACAAATAGCCATGTACCTTATTTATTTGCTAGGGGTAGAAAGTGGCTAATTTTTGCAAATAAAAATTACAACCGGGAGAGGAAGTAGCAGGTGAAGGGGTGGGACATTGTAGCTACACTGTAGCTGTCAGTAGTTGTCAGTGACAAGTGGCGTCAAAAGGCATCCTCCGTTCATTTCAGAAAACTGTACACTGTCTATCTTACCAATAGAATGAATTGATCCTACCAATAGGCGAAACCTGTCTTTCCATACCTGGAGATATTTTGGAGAGAATCTGAAGGGGATTCACTGTAGCTGATTTGGCGGGCTGTCAATTCAGTTTTGGCGCCAAAACAGGGCTCCTCCTTTGGGGAAAAGGGAGGAGCATTTAAAATGCAATGGTTGCATTGATGGGTGTCCCCAAGAACATATATAAGCTTGAGAGGAGGATCTGAAACACCATAACATTCTCTGCAAAAAGTGAGGCATAATAGGAGAGAAGCGGAAAGGACGGGAAAAAGTTACCCGTTCATCCCAGGAAACGCTACGGTCCCCATCCTACCAATAGAATATTTCCATCCTACCAATAGTGTACAACTGTCCTTTCATACCTGAAAAAGTGCAAAAAATTTGTCCGATAACAGTGGCAGCGAAGGGTAAGTGATCTTGTACCTATCATTTGTAGTTGTTCCTTTTTCTTATAACAGAACTACTCCAAGGTGACGGTTTCACGAGACCACTTGCAGAGAGTTCGTAATTTATACTCTCTCTTTTTGATCAATTGCATAACTTGCAAATTAAGATTACAAATTTATAAACTCTCTTTTTGATCAATTGTAGAACTTGCAAATTAAGATTACAAGTTCAAGCGCTATTTTTGCTTCCTGCGAAATTATCACTTCTTGATGCCTAGACGATCATAAGGACCCAATATCGTTGTTTTCTCCTACCATTAGTTTCCATCAATCCTACCATTCTGGTCCTACCGATATCGTTGTTTTATCCTACCATTAGTGTCCATCAATCCTACCATTCTGATCCTACCGATATCGTTGTTTTCTCATACCATTGGTTTTCATCTATCCTACCGTTTTTGTGCATCTATCATACCAATTTAAATAGCTTTCAAGGAAAATCAAGCTAGAAGATGAAGGAAACCTACCGTAGGAAATTAATTCTACTTCTTTGCCAATAGTACAAATATATCTTCTTACCATTCGTGTACATCTATCCTACCATTAGTGTCAAGTTATACACTTAGGAATTTCGGTTATTACATTTTTATCATACAAATATCGTATATTTATCCTACCAGATTCACAAATTTGTCCTACCACTAGTCTATATATTTCCTACCAAGTTCGTAATTTTATAAGTTCAGAGATATTCATAATTCATAAATTTATCGTACCAGATTCATAAATTTGTCCTGCCATTAGTGTATATAATTCCTAACATGTTAAATCGTATAAGTCCATAGAGATATGAACGCATACTCCGTATTAGCCTATGTGAGAGTCGAACTCACATCTTTGTGTGCAAACACAAGGCTCTACCAATTGAGCTAATAGGCTATTTTCCATCCATCTTCATTATGTGGATTGGTCAATATTAATTCTACTTCTTTGCTCAAAGCTGAGTACACCTAATAAAACCATAAATATGACAGAAAAAGGTGTAATTTGCTAAAGCTGCACACTGAGCCAACGACTGAGGGCTGCCAATGCAATTTACCCCACCTCTTTATTACTGAATGGAAGATAGAAATAAAATACCAAGTTTTGAAGGTTGAACAATCCGAACATATACAGATTGTGCAAGCCTAAGGTAATTGACAAATAAATTTAGCTAAGCTAGAAACCGTAGCAAATTATGTTCCACATTTTTCAGAAAAAAAACCAAGGGTAGAGGCCTTCCAGTCTACAACAGAAGATGAAGGAAACCTAAGTAACATTATATCCAAGAGTAGAGGCTCTAATTCGGTCATCAGGAAAACACTCCTGAACAGAGTATAACAAAATCATCAAATAACCTAGGAAGAACATGTAGTTTGTGATAATGTAACTCCTAACTTGGCCCACGGTACGAGCAAGAGGATTTATAAGGATTAACATACATGTCCACACTGAGACGACACATGAAAGCATGTATAGGACAACAAGGACCCAAAGCTTTGTTAGTAAAAACTTTGCACGTTTAAGCTTCTTTTCAAATAGCACACAGTCCATCTAATAAAAAACACATTAAACTGAAATCCAACGTTAAGTAGAAATGAATTACTCATATAAATTAGCAAACTTTCATGTAACTCTAGGTTCAACCATATTTTAATAGGAAAAATCACTAAGTTCAGCTGTAATAGTATACAGGAAAACCATGCCACTAAGCATTTGAGAAAGTCGTCCTAAAGGTTAAATTCAAAATAGACGACTATACATTGAACAGCAGAAACAGAAATATGCAGATGATCACATGCTTAAAAATCATAAACCAAATAAATCTCAGCAACAAGTCTTACCACCACGCAAACCCCCATATATAAATATCAAGTCACCAATTGCAGCAGCCGCATGCCTGCAGCGTCTTGTTAATTCACCAATTGCAGCAGCCGCATGCCTGCAGCGTCTTGTTAATTCAACGGAAGCATCACCCCCAGCTGCATCAGCACTATATCTTGACAATGTCCACCAGCTCTAGAAAAAAAAAAGTAACTCGAAGAAGATTTGGAAAACATACAGCCTCTACAAATGACTCCACTAATGTCACAAAGAGAGCAAAAAAGAGGCATTTAAAAGGTCAAGCCTGTAAAGCAGTAACATGCCCAACAACGGATACCAACTACATCGTTTACCCATTTTGGGCATGAGGTAACAAAATCCATCCCTTCCACCTCTTAGCTAACAAAGTAAGAGAATCATTCTCTCCAATTCAATTCTTTATCTAAGTTATACTATCTCAGTTCCTTCTCCCTTGTTTTTATACCAGATGGACCCTTAATGATAAAGCTTATTAATTCATGACCTATTATTCTTCATCGACTTACTGTTTCATTCTAAATAGTCTCTTTGTTTATCCTATCCTCTCTTTCAAATATCCAGTCATGAAGCTTATATTGAAACTTCCCCTTCGTTTACATTCTCAATCTACCCAGGATCACTAATATGAGTATACCAGAACTAGGCCAAGCTCGGACCTCTCTATCCAAGTTCTCATTCAGTAAAGCAACATCCTAAAGCTGGCCATAAGAAGATGCTTGTTAGCATGATTTAGAAAGAGATGAAAAATAATCAGAATATGCTAGAAAGGGAAAAAAGTGGAAACCTAACCTGAAGATCACTCCACTCAACACAGCGAAGAAACTTAGTGAGAGCCTTCTTCTCTGCCATCAACGAAAAGCGAAATTTCCACAAAAGTTACTTCTCATCTCCATTCAAGGTCCTTGTGGGCGGGTATTTTAGTATCCTCTGTATTGATCTTAACAAAATATCATCAATCAGGCTGAACTATAATCTGAAGATCATAATTTCCTTACTGTAACTCAAAATCCAAAAATATCATCCAAATTGAAGAGAAAGGAAGAAGTCAAAAAGAGTACCAGCGTCATAAACAACAATGTCGTTGAGGAATCGCTTGTCAACGAGGCCGCCGAAGACTATGATCTTCGTATTCCCTATGTTGACGGCGCTGTGACCACTGAGAATTGCAAAAATCGAAACCGAGGAAATGCAATTTTCAGAACTTCATTGATCCAAGGAAGACGATTTTCGCCGCAACCGCAGATAATCTGGAGCGAAGAAGTTGATTAACAAAAAAAAAAAAAAAAGTAGAAATGACCTTCGAGATGAAGGAATGGTGTCTCTGAAATCGGACGAATCGGCTCGAATCCAGTGATGAATTATCTCTCTTCTAATGACCTTCGAGATGAAGGAATGGTGTCTCTGAAATCGGACGAATCGGCTCGAATCCAGTGATGAATTATCTCTCTTCTTTCCATTTTCGTCGGCTTCAACCCTCCAATGGCGCCTTTAAGTATTGAGTTCGCTGAATCCTTCGATTTTTCCCGGCTGGTGTATTTGTCACTGTAATAAAGGGTTGTGAATTGTTGAGTTGCATCCACTTCCTGGCCTTCTCATCCAACGCCGCGACCGCATCCGCAGGCGACGGCTGCTGCTGAGACTGCTGCTGCGCAGACGGCGGCTGCAGCACCGTGTAAGAAGGCTGGACTGCCGGTGGCGGAGGAATGGAGGAGCCATCGGTGTCCGTTGGAAGAATTGGGATGATTCGAGGAGCGCACCACCCCTAATCGCCGCAAACCCTAGAACACGGAGAGAGGGAAGGGGAAGCTCTGGGTAAGAGGAGCGCACCACCCCTAATCCCACGCCCTCACTGTTACCCTCAATTGCCGGTTACAAGCGGTTGTAAAATACCGGTTGTTATATTTGCAAAATATGGCCCGGCTATTTTGGCCCATTTTCTCACCCTCTTGACTATTTGTGCAAATAAGCCCATTTTTTTGCCTATTGTGTGCAATTTCCTCTAATTAATAATTGAAGGGGTAGATTTAAAAGTTAAATGATTCCACCTAGATTCTCCGTTTAAAAATTTTAAGAGAAAAAAAATATCATTACTATATAAAAGCCAAGTCTAATTTCACTGTTTACTAATGCTGATTACCCTTTTACCCTTCTTTTATTTTCTTATTATTCCCTTAATTTAGGGTTAAATTTGTAACTTTTATTTCACACTTTGTATACGTTGCCCTGACCCTCTCTCCTCAAATTGATGCGCCTCATCTTCACAGTTTCTTCTTCAGCCAATTTCCCTCTTCCTCTTAATGTCGCTCCGCCATCTCTTCCTTGCCTTACTACAGGTGTGATGACTATGCCTCTTCTACTGAGCATCACTAGAGTCAGTAGTGGCGGATTGCTTTGCTGTTGTATCTAATAATCTCCGCCTCCATCATTCGGTCTCAACCGGTCCTCACCATATCCCCTCCCTTCAACTTCTAAACCTCTTCTAGGTGCATCCATCAGAACCCCTCTCCCACAAGCAGCGTCGGAACCCTCATTAACATCAAAATATTAAAAGTTTTGATCCCCTTTCTCTACTTCTCATCTCCCTGATTTTATTTCTAGGGTTTTTTTACTCATTTATTTAGTTTGTTTTGAAAAAATAGCTGAACTTGATGCATTTCCCATGTGAATCTATTGATTACACATTTCATTTAAAAAATTAATGTACAAAGTGCTCATTAAGTTTCCTCCTTCAAAGTCTTCAATATGTCTATCATATGTTTGTAGAAATGCCACTATTGAATGTTAAATGATTGAATGTTGATTATGGATTTGGTGTGAATAAGGGCATAATTAAAAAATTAATGCACAAAGCGCTTTTTCGGTTTGCATCATTAATGTCTGTAAGTTCTTCTTGACCTCATTGAGAAAGATGTTGCATGAGTTGGCAAGTGTGATGTTTGGTTTGACTTTTGTTTGATTAATATTCTTGGGAGAGCGAGAAGATTTTTTGTATCTTTAGTGGGTTAGAAACCTTTTTTAACTCATTGAGAGACACTTTATATAACTTAACTCGGATTGTGCTTTCCTTTTTAACCACATTCTTTATATCACATAGTATGGGTTTCTACATAACTTGTGCACCTGCTCTATGTTATATGCTTATTCAACTTGCACTTGGCACTATGGATTTCAACTTTCCAAACATTACTTTAACTTTACATTGTTTCTTTGGATAACAAAATGTAGCTATTTATATTAGAAAATGATACACAAGTGGTGGTTGAAAATTATCATTTATCCTACTATTAAATGTAAATTATTCTCATTCTTCAACTTAGGACAGCTTTTACTCGCTAATTTAAATTGTATCCCATTAAATATCAACTCTATTAGCACCAAAAAAAAATATCAACTCTATTTGGCTGATTTTACAGAAATTTTTGCCATGTTATATTATACTTAATTCTGGCAGTAGATTTTTAAAGCCACTAATGTCATACAGAGTTTTAATTTGCCATTCAACTCTAACAAACTAACTTGTACTTGCGTTGTATGGGAACATGCAGTTTGATGTCACTTTCTCTGCCCTCCCTTGTTTGCTACTCAGCCTTGACGCCATGGATGTAAGTGGGGAGCAACATCTTGATGTTGTAAGTATTTCCATTTAAAAAATAAAGTTTTCCATCCATAGTTATGTGAAAAATAGCTTAATAGGGCCTCTCCAATATATCCTTCAACTATGTATAGATTGTATATTCAAAATAAAAGGGGAAGGGGGGGGGGGGGGAGAATATTCCTATCTAAAATACTATTTGGATATATGATAGAATTAGTTGGTTATTGGAATTTCAAATATTCATGTGGGATCTTAAAGTAGAACACTAATGCACAACATTGTTGATATAAATTATAAATTACGTTCTAATTGCATATTCTGTCCCCCGAATAAAAGTTCCAATATTTAGTCACTGAGACAAAAATATATGCTTTATATGATACATTTGTTTGATCAAGATTCAAGTTTCAACCCATGATCCAGAAACTAACTATTTGACTCAAAACTTCAGCCTCATGCATGAAAATTTATGTTGTTCTTCAAACTTCCATTTTTATCTTGAGAGGTAATAAACTAAATACCCAGATCACATAAATCCCAGAAGCTATATTACATATCTTTAACTGTTTTACTCTCACGGGTCATTCCTTGGGTTAAGCATAAAATTCTTCTTAAATATCTTGGTAATAACCAATGTTGTTCACAACATATTTATATGTGCAAAGCTTATCTTTTGATCCAGATAAATGTTAAAGATTTTTTTTGCACAGCTATAAGCAGTTGTGATAAGAGTTAAACTTTGAGATGGCTTTGTAAATATGGTAATAACCAATGTTGTTAACAACATATTATGTGAACATGATATTCTTTTCTTTTTCTAATCTGTTCTGTTTAGTTTTCATTGAGGGGAGACAACTACTACTTGTCTGTTAGATTTTCTATGCAAAGATATGAAACTTATAGTGCAAAGATATGAAACTTATAGTGCTTGGAGATTGACATTGTTACTGGATATACAATCAGTAACCTTGCGAAAAGTGACGTGCTTAAATTTACCAGTGCCAGAACTCCTCTAGCTTTAAACATCCTACAACCATATTCATTTGGGGAGGAGCAGAGGTGCATCTTGTGTCATGAAGATCTGATTTGCAATTCGTTTTGAGGTGGACATAACTCAATAAAATATGCTTAAAGTATTGCATGTTTTCTTTGTTCTGCTAGCTATCAGCTTAACATCTGGAAACAGAAATATTGAAATTTATAGTCTTGGGAAATTTTTTGTGTAATTGTCGAAAAAATTATGTAACTGTTGATGCCTTGCTTGTCATTATCTGCTAGATTTCTTCAATGTTTAAATTCAAGTGATAGTTTAGAGTTGTCATGGACTTAATTTTTTTTTTCATGCTATGTTGTTGACTGAGTAGACAGTCGATATAGACACTCAACTTGGGACTTTAGATATCTATTGGCAATGCTTCAAAGGTCGTCAGCTGTATTGGTGAATTCCTTTTACAATTGAAAATATGTAAGTTATTTTTGACATCTTTCTTGCAGTAACTCCATTGCCCTTAGCCGGTCCAATTGACGCTCATGTTTTGAGTCTTGGTGGCCCTGGGCTCTCAGATGCCTATTCCTCAGAAACTCCTGGTACTCCTCCTAACAAGCAGCAAAAGACGACAGAATCTTTCCCAATTTGTACTAATGAAAGATTGCACAATTGGATTAAGATCAAGATAGGGCATCATTCTCGCCCACCACCAAGTGATGCCATAGAATTTTACAATTCAGGTATCTCCTCATTTTGTCTATCAAACAACAGTAGAGGAGCTTCTTTTTGCTTCACAAAATCCCATACATATCGTATGTGCTTAGCACGCACATTTAGTGTATAATATCTCAAAATCAAGAAATGTTTTGCTCTCCACACTCTAATGTCAATACATATTATGGTGAAACTCTTTCATTAACCGCCTCCGTTGAGTCGAGTATCTTGTGAATTGCAGTTTGCACATCTAAATTTATGAACTGATCTAGAAGTTTGGTACCCCACCCCGATATTTTATTGGAAGCATTTAAGTTAGCTGAAACTACAGATTCATCAAGTTCCCTTGAGTGAATGCTTTACTATATATGCTTCATAACTTAAAAAAAAAATTACCTCCAAAATATTCAGTTTGTAGCACTAGCATTCTACCATTATTAAGCTTGGAAAGTATGTTTTTTGCATAAGTCATAACTCATCGTTTCTTTTCTAGGCCATGGCAGATCTAGAACATTTGAATTCTGAAGCATAATATGTACGAGTTACCAACTGTATGGATTGGATGACCTCCTCAGATGCCATTATTAACGCATCAGGAGGTATCTTCTAACAGGTTTCAACATATCACATGAGATGTCGATGAGGTAGAGTGTAAAGTTATGAATTGAGCAGAAATCCTAAGAGGCTACAAGGTTGTTGCTGAAGCTTTTGAGTATTCATCATATTTGTATCATGGATTCGATAACTTTGAGTTTCTTTTTTCAATTGTTAAGAGTGCATTTGGTCTAATGGTATGATTGGGTGTGAGAGGTCCGAGTTCGATTCTCGAAATGCCTCACCATAAGTAGCATTAGTTAATAAGGGTGCTAGAAATGACACAAGGGTGTGTTTGACTGGCGGGGTGAAAATATAGTTTTGTCACTAAAGGTTATAGGGGGTATGTCAAAACATAAGTTTGTCACTGATGGCTTAGGGTGACAAACTCAATTTTCGTTACAAAAGGTTTAGGGTGACAAAAAACAAATTTGTCACGAAAAGCATGGGGCGACAAAATAGCGTTTTTGTCACAAAAGGGTATTAGGGTGAGAAAATACTGGCCCAACTTTATCACACTTTTTCCGAAACTTATTTTGTCATATTTGACATTGGGCGATGAAAAGTTGTCACAAAAAGCGATTTTTCTTTTGGTGGTGACAAAGCAATGTGTGCATACAATGGAGTTTAGGTAAGATTTATTGTCCATCTTGGGTATGATTCATTGCCCATCTTTCTCTCTTTATAGTCTCTCTTTGAACCGATATTATGTAACTTGATATGCACTCGTACATAATAAAAAAATATGACAACGCCGCACGCATTTGCGCGCGGCTACTTACCTAGTATAAAGAAAAAACAATCTTTTCTCTCTCCATATCACTCATTTTTCTCATTCTAATCAAGTTAAACTTTAAGTCTCCCACTAACAATTTTAATATTATGATAAATATTAGGTATTCATGTGAATATTCAGATGAATATGATTCAGATGAATTTAGTATAACATTATTAAGATGAATCTTTGGATGAATATTGTTCAAATGAATATGCATATTAATATTATTCATATGAATATTCCAATAACATTCAAATGAATATTCAGATTAATTTCAAATGAATATTCAATTATTCATTTAAAATTCATCTAAATATAAAAGTTGCACATGATGAGAAAGTGAAAACATTTTTAGACCAATGGATGACAATAAATCAATGGAGTAGTTTGAAAATAGAAAGAATGTAAAAATATATTGAATAAGAAATTAATATATTTATCTCTCTCCAAATCTCTCTCACTCTTCGTTGAAACATTTGTTTACCAAAATTATTTGATTCTTTTTTTTAAGATTCATATATTTTAGGCATGTCCACGGGTCACGGGTCAACCCGTGACTTGGCGGGTTATGCGGATCGAGGACCCAGCGAGTCCAGGTTAGGCGGGTCACATGTAGGGATGGCAACGGGGCGGGTTCGGGGCAGGGAGTACCCTCACCGTCCCCGTCCTCGTTTGAAAAAAGTCTCCCATTCCCATCTCCGTTCTCGTTCGGGGATAAAAAATGTCCCCCGTCTCCATCCTCGTCGGATCCCCGTCCCCATCGGGGAATCCCCGTCCCCGCTTTATTTTCCCCATTTGCATTCCCCACAAGTTTCCCCGTCGGGTTAACCATTTAAAACTCATGGTTTCACCCTATTTAATAGAAAACTATAAGATATTATTAAAGTTATGTAAAAAAAATATGATATAAATATTACATATAATATCTCATAAATATAAATTATAAGGTAAAAGTTTAAAAATAAAAGAAAAATTATTTAAACTCATGTAACATCTAGACAGAAATGGGGATTTCATACTCCCTATCGGGGATCCCTGCGGGGTTCCCCAACGGGGGCGAGGACTACTATCCCCATCCCCGTGCGGGGAATCAATTTGGCCCCAATCCCCGTCCTCGTCCCCATTTAATTTTTTCATCCTTTTCCCCGCGACGGGGATTCTCCACAAGGATCGAAGAGTCCCCACCCCCTTCCCATCCCTAGTCACATGTAAGGACGGGTTACTGGTTCAGGTCGAGGGGATTTGAACCCATCGGGTCGAACCGGTAGGTCAACTCGTTCCACCCTTAATTAAAAAAATTATGAAAAAACTAGAATTGTTATAAAAATATTGGTTTATTGTAATGACCCGGGATTAGCAATCCTGAGTTACGTTTCGAAAGATAGAATCGTTTGTTCGAATCTTGCACACCGAGTACAAGTTGAGGTTTTGAAAACTAATATTCGTAGCGGAAAGGGGGATTTCGAACCCAAATATCATGAGGTCCGTAGGAGACCCAGGGTAAAACCCATGTACCTGTCCTATGACCTAAGCCGTGGAAACCATTTTAGCATTCAAACCCAAGCATAAGTCTAAATCCTAATCACGTTCCCTATATACACTGCAAATTAACATCCAATCTTACGTTTTAACAACGTCCAATCCGACGTTATAACAACGTCCAATCTAACGTTGTTAATTATGTGCTAATTTCACTTATCGGATGTTGTAACAACATTGAATTAGACGTTGTTATAACGTCAAATTGAACGTTGCTAATACGGGTCAGATCGGGCCTATTATAAGATATTAAAAAAACAAAAAAAAATGTTGACTTACAACGTCCTTTTGGACTTTTTTTTTTGTGAGTGTGGGTGGGTGGGTCTGAAAAGTTTTATTTACCCTAACAATGTCGGATCCAACGTTGTTAGCCCGGTTCAGCCCGATCTGATCCTTCACTTCACATATTACAACGTTGGATCCGACGTTGTAATATAATTAATGCTACAACGTCGAATCCGACGTTGATTAGTAGCTCTAATCTACAGATTTGCGGTGTATATAGAAACACCCAATCCAAATACATAGGGGTGTCACGAAAGAGCCGGGTCAAAACATAAATCTAGGTATCTCAAAAGCAATCATAGTTTGGTGAAGTCAGAGTCTCAGAGCTCTCTCTCTCCACCATGCAATAGTCCTGCGATTATAGATTCATAAATCATCATCATCATATACACACATATCATATACCTAAAAACATAAGAGGGCCTAGGATCAGATTGACAAAAAAGTAATCCACTGGAGCAGCAAAATGAGGGGGCGCTGGTATTCAGGGGGCGGGCGCCGGTTAACGGTGTTGCAAAATCCGAGTTAGTTGCTCCTTGCTTTTCCACGTCTATGAGTAGTCTAGGCTTTTCTTCCAAACTTTTTGTGGGAATCTTGATTTCTTTTCTTCCTCTAAGGATCATGGCACTAACATTCTCCTTCATATTAACTACCACTTGTGAGGGTAGCTTGCTTGAATCTTTAGCCTTAAGTTCTCCAATCTATTTAGCCATTTGACTCATTAGCGTTTTTTGGACACTCATCTTGTCCAACAACAACCTCAAAGTTTCTTCTTTGTCCTCCCGTGGAGAATTTCTTTGATGATTCTCATATTGGTCCCTTCCTTGATAAGGTGCTTATTGCTGCTGATTCCTACCATTGAAACCACTTTGATAATTGGAATTATAATTTGAATTGTAGAAATTATTACCTAAGTTTTGGCGAGGTCCATAATCCATTGCATTGACATCAGCAACTTCTTCTTGAATCAATGGGCATTTATCATTGGGATGATTTGGATCTCCATAGACTCCGCAGGGTCTAGACTGTTGTGTCTGATTCATCTGCATAGCCATGTTCTTGACTATTTCAGCAAGCTTATCAAGATCATCTCTGCCACTGTCTCTAGAGTTATCCAACCTGTGAACTCCTCTTACACCTTAGTGTTTCCCATATTTTTGTGAAGCATTGGCTAAGTCCTCAAAGATTTGCATAGCTTCCTCAGGTGTCTTGTCTAAGACATCTCCTCCGCTTGTAGCATTGATAACGCTGCGCTGATGATCAAGAAAGCCTTCATAGAGATAGAGGACTAGATCATCCTTTGGTATGTCATGTTGCGGGCAACGTCCTTTAAGCTTCTTGAACCTCTCAACATACTCATACATGCTCTCTATAGGTGATTGCTCAATACTTGACAATTCCTTATTGAGTTTGCTGAGGGGAGTAGCAGGAAAGTACTTTTGAAGGAAAGCTTTCTTCAATCAACCCAAGTTTTAATGCTTTCTAGAAGAAGATAATATAGCCAATCGATTGCTGCATCCTTTAGAGTAAAAGAAAACACTTTAAGCATCAATTGGTCATCCCTCAGGCCTTGAGGTCTTAGTATATCGCAGACACTAGCAAACTCTGCGAGATGTTTGTTTGGTTCCTCTCTAGCATTTCCATGAAAACTAGGCAAAATATTTGACCAATTAGACTTGTATGCAAATCTTGAACCCTCAGGGAGAGCAGGAAACCTGATCGCAAGTGGTTGTGAATTCAGATTGGGCTCATTTAAGCTTCTCAGGGTCCTTCTTGACGGTGCATCAATTTCTACATTTCCGTCATTATTGTTATTGTTGTCATCCATCTCCTCTTCTGGATTAAAATCAAGTCTTCTTTTTAACCTGGATAAAGATCTTTCAATCTATAGATCAAAAGACAAAGACGATGAATTAGTAGCACAAGTCTGGACCATACAGAGTAGGCCAGACCTAAGAAAATCAATAAAAGAACACGAATACTAGATTTCCCCGACAACGACGCCAATATTCGGTGTGCTACGCAGGAGTTATGTTGTTGTTCCTGGTCCCAAATGCTAATAATATCCTAACTCATGCTAAACAAAATATTAATATAGCAAACAAGTAGGAGTCGATCCCACAGAGAAGACTGATTCATGGTTCTAATGATGATTTAGAGCAAAAGACAATAAAGTTGTAGCGAATAAAGCAAACAAAAAAACAAAAGTAGCAATGGTTGCAAAGTAGTAATAATATGGGGGGAAACGCTTCACCTTCAATTCTTGACAATTGTTAGGGTTCATGATCCTTGGAATGATTTCATTGTTATTCTTAATCAATTCAAAGCAATTGACATCAATGGTTATTCCGACTTGGTTTCGATAGATCGATAACCCACAACAGATTACCAATCACTTACATTCCATGAAATACAATATAGAACAACATGACTTACCAAAGCACATGGCCAATTAGCAATATCAAATCTCAATGCAATTAGAATGTCAAAAGGTTACAAATCTCTTAACCCTAATTCCATAAAAATCGATATTAAATCAACAGTCATTATCCTGCATAGTCAATTTATGCTTGCAAGGGATCAATTACCTATCTTGCTACCATGGATACCAATCTCACAAAAGGAATCACTAGAAAAGATGCAGTTTCTGTCTAGAGGATCTGTCTTAGAGAGAACATGTGCAAATAATCAACAATAAAGAACAAGGATAATGAAATAACTCATGAATAACTATTTGAAATCAAATCCTCACAATTCAACCAACCATATCTTCGAATCACAGGTAAAACTATGAGTTTAGCAACTCATAGTCAACAAGTATCTCTCAATATGTTCTGTCACAATTGTTCCACACTCAAAACGGCTGAAAAAATAGTCTTATAACCTAAAAGGGACGACTCAAAACCCTAGAGAATAAAATAGTAATAAACTAATTAAAATAGACCCGGACGAAATCGGGTTTGCTGAAGACTGCGTAACCGGTAGGCACCAGTTTAATAGCGGCAGGCGCCGCTACTCTGGCTCCGCGACTCTTCTTTATCTTCTACCTTGAACTCCTTACCTCCCTTGATGATCTTTCCTTAGCGTAGGGATGGCAATTTCACCCACACCCGACGGATATCCATCTCACCCGACCCGAAAAAGTGGGTGAAAATCCGAAATAAAGCGGATATTAAATGGGTGATGGGTGAACGGGTGATGGGTCGGGTCGGATTCGGGTGAAGACATTCCTCACCCGTCACCCGACCCATCACCTGATCCGTCACCCGACCCGTCACCCGACTTATATTATATAGTTATATTTTATATGTGAAATTACCAATATACCCCCTAAATCCAAATTCAAGATACCTATCGAACAATAAAAATAGAAATATCTTGTCATAAAGTAAGTTATGCGATTTTTATTTGAAGATATGCAATGCAATTGGCTCATATTTAAAATGAAAACGTGAATGCAATGGGCTCCTAATTAATGTTTATTCGTCGATGTTCGACGTATGTTTTTCAATAATTTTTTTTATAAATTTGATGTCTTGTATTTCACCCGAATTCTCACCCGATCACCCGGTGGGTGATGGGTGGACGGGGCGGGTGAGGTTTTGGTGGGTGATGGGTGGGGTAGGGTGAAAGATTTTGGGTGGTGGGTCGGGTGACGGAAGTAGATCATCCACCCATCACCCGACCCATTGCCATCCCTACCTTAGCGTCTTTTATGCTCTAAAACCAGCTCTTCCAGGTCTCTCAAGCCTCCCTTCAAGCTCGGATTGTAACACTGCAGAATAAACACAAAATAGCATAGATTCCAAACTCGAATACTCAAATGCAAAACAATGCAAATTAGACAACACATGCAAATGAACACTCTAATGAAACTAAAACTAGCTATAATGCATATCTAAAATATGCATTATCAGCCATTTTGACACATATTTAACGCATTGAAAGTTATGATGTCACTAACCAGAAGTTAGTTGATAACACATTTTTTCTTTGTGGCATTTGGTCACTCAAGTAAAGCGATGATTTGTACGGTCATTGAAATTCACATAAATACCCACCAAAAGGACCAGAAGATCATATGACCTGAAGATTCTTAATAAGGGTGACCATACATGTACGACACGTTCTCTTGGAAAAATAATAACAAGACCGTCTATAATAAAGAGTAAATGCAAAGTCTCTTATGTCTCTTGATCGAGTTCAATGAGACAACTACGAACATAAAACAATGTCATATGGCCCGTTATTCCAGTATAGATGCCTTAACACATTGGTCATATAAAAAGGTAGAGAATGTTATTAATCACATTGTTGAGCATAAACTAGCTCATAACGACCTAGAAGAGTCTTCAGTCAAAAGGGCTCATGCAATTTTGCATTTCGAATTTGACACAATAACTTCTCTCAAATTATCTCTAAAAAAGAGTATATGTTCCGAGAACTCCTCCATACATACCACAAAGAAGTTGAATGACACATGAGGTTTAAGTCCGTAATGATATCAAATACCTCGAGATTCATAAAGGTGATCAAATGCTCGTTATTTAGCTGGCGAAGAGGAAATGAGATTGTATTACGAAAGCGATTGCATGAAAGCGACTTCTTTATCATTTGTGATCCGTGGATAAATGAAAGTGAACCAGAAGTTCAACACATATGTACACCAAATGAAAATTACATGGCTTAGCAAAAGGCCATCAAATGCATTTACTAAAGCCGAGAAAGTGAAGTCACATAAATTGCACTAGCTCATTTAAAAGTTCCAGAAGTAACTCCAACTCAGTGAATATCAAGTGATTCTCAAATACATTGAAAGTGATGAAGATCACTAGAATCTTAGTATATCATTTCCCCATAAGTGGAAAGAGCTCATGAGAATATGATGATCATCAAACAAAGAAAGGACGTTGACATTGAAATGATGATTAAGAGCTAGAAAGAAGCAAAATCATGTCAATATGATTTCTTCAAGCATGATATTTTGGACTCGTAGTTCCAACACCAAAAAGTGTAACATCAATTGCTTTTAAATAGGTGTTCATACAAATACACATATGCACAAAAGCCTATCATAGGTTATATGAATGTATTTACCAGAAGTGGATGTAATTTTGGTTATAATTGACGGATATGGTTTTTGCATACTCATATTCATCACTGAATATTAAATGCCCGAAGCATTAATGTCAAAGCCATGTCGCATGCAATTGGTTAAAGATCCTTATAAGAGCACCTAAAGTACCAATAATTGTGAAAGTGATGATGTTGTATTAGGTCCCAAAGTACCATACAAAGTTGTACTCTTTTCCTTGATCTTAGTTTTTTTATCCCACTGGGTTTTTCCGGGGTAAGTTTTTAACGAGGCAACTTATGCACCATTTAATACAATCGATCCCCCAGATCAAACGATAAAGTGCATGTTAGGTCCTGGAGTACCTTATGATTGTGCATTGAAAGCAGCTCAACACTAAGACATATAAGTCAAGCGCGTCAATGTCAATTACGCAATATATGAAGACATTTCAACTTGTACATATCAAAGACAATATTCAGACTCGGCCATGAAGCTCATGAAGTCAGAATTAATTACCAAGAAATTCAAAGAGTTTAGCAAGGAGAAAGCTGCAAGAAGAATGTTGAATTCAAGGGGACAATATACGTACTACAACTTTTTTCCCTTCGATCAGATTTTTATCCCACTGGGTTTTTCTGATAAAGTTTTTAACGAGGCAGTATCACTAAAGCGTACCAAATGACATATGCACTCTTTTTCACTTAGTCCTAGTTTTTGTCCCATTGAGTTTTTCTAGGCAAGGTTTTTAACGAGACAGTTTGTAATGTTAGAGGTGTACATCCAAGGGGGAGTGTTATTGATGATGCCCAAAAATAACGGAAATGAGGAAAAAGGGAAAAAGGCAGTAAAAAGACGGGAATAATGGGCCAGCGTGGACGGACTAAATAAACGATCCGCAGATATAGACCACATGCAACCCGAACAGATGTCGCACATGCCCACCACCCACGCGCCCTTCTCCGTAGAACGCGTGGCCACCATGTTTCGACAAGTGGCAAAAAGGAAGGAACATCCCATCCTGGAAAGGGTGTGGGCATGCACTATAAAAGCGAAGAGACACTCTAAGATCAAGGCTTTTTCGGAAAACAAAAAGGAGGGTCTTGAGCTACTTAGAAAAGGGAGCGGAATTCAAACGTGAGAACACCAGGTTATCAGCATAGTCATCACGCACACGCCGTAATCGCCGAGTAGGCTAGCCTTCAGGTATTAGAATTAAGGAACTATCTGAATCCGGAGTTCCCGACCCCAACCCTCTCACTCTGCTCTAGAGCAAGAACCCATCCTCTCCGAATGGTCTTGATGAAATCGACGCCCGAAGGGTAGAACGAGCCGCAGACGAGGCTCGGCGGCGCCAGTCTTTTGTCAACTGCAGACCGCGGATGGTCAAAGTCTGGGTAAGCCCGTCTCAACACGCATGGTCATCCCGGCACAGGTAGAGGTTCTCCCCCTTAGGATAGTCGCACTATGAGATCGCTCATTAGGGGAGAAGCTTGAGGTAAGACCGTTGACCACTAAAGTCGAGACACGTGGCTCACCTCCCTCCATGGGGATGTGGGGTGGGGTCCACCTTTCAAATGCGGTTTCACGCTTGAAGACACGTGGCTCACCTCCCTCCATGGGGATGTGGGGTGGGGTCCACCTTTCAAATGCGGTTTCACCCTTGAAGACACGTGGCTCACCTCCCTCCATGGAGAAGCTTGAGGTAAGACCGTTGACCACTAAAGTCGAGACACGTGGCTCACCTCCCTCCATGGGGATGTGGGGTGGGGATGTGGGGTGGGAATAGTTTCACGCTAAGAGGTTTCAAGAAAGATTATGCTAATGGACTAGCGTGGACTTTTTCTAACAATTGACTATGAATTTTTCAGGATAAAAGAAGATGAGCAATCATATGGAAGATGCGTCCAACATGATGAGTCACGACGCGGATGGGACCGCAGGGTCTGCCCCGCACGATGGTTCTTCGAACCCTTCGGGGGCCAATGACGACCCTGTCATCTCACCGTACATACCTCAGCACTTCGGGCAGGGGGGCAATGGAGACCATTTCTCCCCCCTCCGAATCCCGAACATCTTTGGCAGGGAGATGGGGCAAACGGAGGCTACTATTTCCCCCAACCAGTGTTCTAAAAGGCGCTAGGCGGCCGCTAGGCGGTGGGTGGCCGCCTAGCGCCTAGGCGGTTAGGCGGGCGCCTAGGCGGTGCCTAGGCGGACTTAGAAAAAACTTGATTATTTCATTATATTTTAATATTTCATACATGTCTATACTTCATATAATATAATAATAATCCATAATATTGCCCATAAACTCAAATTTAGGGTCCCTAATTGACACTAGGGTAAATAAACACAAAAGCTCGCATCTGATTGAGTCGTTTTACAACTTTAAACCACCTAAAATACTTAAATACATCATCTAAAAGTCTAAAACCATAAGTTCAAGGTTTCAAGTTAATACATACATCATCTAATCTTCTAGGTTCACATACACAACATCATCACATTCCTTATCCGACTCTAAATCAAACTCCTCCGCATCACCTTCCTCATCCTCTGGCTCCGTTCCATCGGATACAAAGTCATCTTCTTCGGGTTCCCTCGTTTCTTCCAAATGACGAGCACTCCTTCTTGGTTGCAATTCTTCGGGCTCCACGAGTGTGACCTCATCCTCATCCTCTTCATTGTCAACTACTCCATCCGTCATCCATGATTGTGCACGAGAAGACTCTTTCGCTAAAAGCACATCAACTTTATCATTCCTCTTCTTTTTCTTTACCAATAACCTTGCATTAAATTGAACATAGACTAACTTGTTCATCCGATCGGTATCTAGTCTATTTCTTTTCTTCGTATGAATCTATGTAGAAAAATAAATCTTATGATTAATAAATTATCATTCACAAATCATAACATATTACACAAACAAAATGCTAAATTAGATATTTAGATAAAGAGAATTTTATTACCCCTTCAAAGACACTCCAATTCCTTTCACAACCGGATGAACTTGTCGTCAAAGAAAGAATCCTCTTTGCAATCTTTTGAAGATTAGGCGTGTCATGACCGTAGTTAGACCACCATCCAACTATGATTTCAAATATACAATTAATATTAAAAAAAAGAGTTGAAAATAAATAAAATGCACATGTAAAAGTCCAAGTACATCATTACGTACAAATTGTACAATATAAATACTATGCATACATGTGTTGAATTAATGCATAAGAAAGAATAATATCACTTCACAATTAACTATAGAACAAATAATAAAGTGTTAAGGATGCGATAATCATACCCGGATCATATCTCTCGTTGTTTGTTTGACATCCTCTTTGGGCCAAAGTGCTTCCAAATTTTCCTTCTCGCATCTTGTACTTCACTAGCTCAACATTCACCACTTCATCTAGCACATCCAAATTCGGAAACATACGCTCCATACAATTAAGGACTCCATCTCCAATTTTTGAACTCTCATCACTAGACCAAGAAGACCCACAACCGCTACTCCAATAGTAGTAGTAGGGATTCAACATATAAGACGTCAAGTGAAGCGGAGTATCAATGCGACCTTTTCCTTTTGCATCTATTATCGCAAGTATGGGATTGTATTTCTCTTCTCTATTATTCAAAGCTTCTTTGATTTCTTCTTTTGCCTTTTGTAGCTCACCATACACAAAGCCCATGGCCGGCTTCTTGTCTCCATCAACAAGCCTAAGCACCTTCACCAATGGAGTAAATACCTTCACATACGTATTGATACTACCCCAAAAATGTGCTTGTGACATGATTGCCGCGGCGGCTTTTCCCTTCTTACTCTTCGACCACTTCGATTCATCCCACTCCTTAGAGCAAAACATTTGCCTTAACTCCACTTTCTTCTCAAGAATACTTTGCAATGTCAAGAACGCGGTGGCAAATCTAGTAACTCCGGGACGAACTATTTCTCTTCGTGTGCACTTCCTCATCAATGCCAAAGTTTTATGATGAGAGTAAATAAAGATGGTAAAGTTTTTCGCCTTTGTAATTGGATTCATGAACATAGGAAGCTTACCGATTCCTTCAAGCATAAGGTTCAAAGAGTGAGTGGCACATGGAGTCCAAAAGATGCGAGGTCTCTTCTCAAGTAACAAGCTTGCGGCCGCCATATTGTTTGAAGCATTGTCGGTTACCACTTGAACAACCTTTTCTTCACCAATATTTTGAATGCAATCATCCACATACTCAAATATGTATTGACCGGTATGTGCATCGGAAGAGGCCTCCTTAGAACCAAGAAAAATCGTGGAACCAAGCGCATTCACACACAAATTCATAATGCTTCTTCTATTTCTATCACTCCAAGCATCGGTCATGATAGAACACCCACTTCTCTCCCATTCTTCCTCTTCAACCTTAATTGATGCCTTGGTTTTTTCCACCTCTCCTTTCAAAAGCGGTTCTCGAAGTTGATATTGGCTTGGTGGAACATAACCCGGACCATATTGCCCAACCGCCTCTACAAATCTCTTAAAGCTATCATTATCAACCGCATGAAAAGGAATTCCGGACTCATATACCCATCTAGCCAAGTATTGATGCACTTGAAGTGCTCTCTCTTTGGAAATAGCATCATTGAGGTTTTGTTGCCTTCTACTTTTGTTGTCGGGATCAATATTTGAGACGTATTTATCCATAGAGCCAATCGTACGAGGAGGTTTTTTAGACCCTCCAACTTCTATGACTTCCTCTTCCATTTCTTCACCTTTTCGAACATCAACTTCGCTTCTAACACTTTCATCATCTCGTTTTTGCAACATCTTTTTTTTCTTAACATTCTCAAGTGCTTCTTTGCATTTTTTCTTGTCTTCATCGGATGCTTGTAAACACTTAGCAACACTCCCCGGAATGCCGGCAATGTGAAGCTTAGCTCGGTAAATTCCTCCACTAAAACATTTCCCACACAAAAGACATTTCCATTTGTCTTGATTCATTGGATTGCATAACACAACATAGTCCCATCCAATATCACCACTATTTCTCTTTAATTGCGAAGAAGTACTAGACGTTGAAACGTTAGAGTTCTTTGAGGAAGGTTTATCACCACCACTAGACATGATACATAAGTGAACAATAACAAGTGAATTAACAAGACAAATAGACAATTCATAAAAATCCATTTAATATTTGAATGAATTGTGCACAATGCCACAATCACAAATTCACAATGACAACTCCTTCACAAGAGGCAAAATTCAGTAGCAATGTAGCATTCACTTCTACAGTTCTACTGTCCTACAACATCACAATTACAAGAGGAGCACAAGAGGCAAACAAAATTCACAATGACAGGAAAAAAAAGAGGCAAGAAGCAAACAAAATGACAGGAGCACAAGAGGCAAACAAAATTCACAATGACAAAATTCACAATGTAGCATTCACTTCTACAGTTCTACTGTCCTACAACATCAAAATTCAGTTGCTCCTTTACAGTAGAGAGGAAACTGACGAGTGCACATTCACAATGACAGGAAAAAAAATCAGTGGAAAACTGGAAATCAGTGGCCCATGCCTTCAAAGATACACATTCACAATGACAGGAAAAAGGCAAAGCCATCACCCAATTAAGCAAGATTTCAAAGTTTAGAGAGGGAGGAGAGTGCAACAGAGAAATACCTTAGGGTCGGCGAGAGAAACGGACGAGTTGAGACTTGAGGACGACGATGACTGAATCGACTGATGAGTGACGAGGATGGTGCGGATTGAAGTCACTGAACAGAGATGAGTTGAGGACTGATGAGTGGCGAGAAGTGATTCAGAATTTCAGAGGAAGAAGATGAGAGATTGAGAGAAGGCTGTCGCCAGCCCTAGAGAAAGAGAACAAGAGAAAATGCCATACCTGTGGCCTGTGGGCTGTCGCCTGTCGAACCAGTGGCCGGCCGCCGGAATGAGAACCCAGGGCTGAGTCGCCGGCCTACGAAACGAAAGAGCAAGTCGAAGAGAGAGAGAAGTCGACGGTGAAGTGTGAACAAGCGTGGAAAGATTTCAGTTTCTTATTCGATTTGGGGGTAAATTAAAACCCTAGCCCGCCTAGGCGGCCAAATCGTGCCTAGGCGCCGCCCAACCCGCCCAGCCCTCTGCTCCGCCTAGATACCCGCCCAGGGCAAAAACTTTCGAGGTAGCCTGGCGCCTAGCGCCTAGGCGCGATTTTTAGAACACTGCCCCCAACCAAACCCTGAACATTTCTTTTTCTACGGGCATGATGGTTACCAAACACCCCAGCAGGAGTACGCTCGCAATGGTTTCTACAGAGACGACTATGGCAACGCTCGGCATGAGCATCACCATCAAGGGGGATTTGAGTACCCCGGGCCGACATTTCCATTACGGAAATCAACAGGCTAACAAGTTCCACCGCGGCGAGCGGTCTTCGGATATCTCCATGTCCAATAGGTCCGGCTCGTTCCAGGCGCAGATGGAGGCACCGGACCTCATACCTTCAGTCTTTTCTAGCAAAATTTGTCGGGCCCCAGTCCCCAAGCGATGGAGGGATGTTAATCTCATGAAGTATGATGGTACCACCGACCCAGACGATCACATGTGCCACTTTGTAACGACTTTGAGGATAAATGAATACAACGATGCAATGCTATGCCGCACTTTTCCTGCGACTCTGACCAACATAGCCTTGACATAGTTCACCAACCTACCGCAGAATTCCATTACCAGTTTTGCGCAACTTTCCCAAGTGTTCAAATCACACTTCGGGAGCTCTCGGTCGCAGGAAGACCATGCTGGACCTGAATTCCATCAGGCGGGGATACATGAGACCTTGGGACAATTCTTTGCATGATTCACCAGTGTAGTGGTACATATCCCAAATTTCAACCACGAGTCAGCCGTCATCATTCTCATGGGGAACCTGACAGGGGGTGATTTCAAGACTCGCTTATTCAGGAAGAAACCCAAAAGCTACGACACGCTGAGAGATATCGTATCCACCTAGATCAAAGCAGAAGAGGTTGCAGCCTCCAGTTCGAGGGCTAATGAGGGATAACAAGGTTTCTTTGGGAAAATCGCTGGAAAGTTCCGCAAAGATAAGGGGGCTGGGAAGCAGAAAAGGCAATACTCCGCAGATCACCGACCCGCATCTCGGCAAGATGAAGTGCACCTCAATAATGAAAAGAGGAACCCGACTGCGGATAAGAATGAACGCGGTCGGGGGGCACGGCGTAACAAAGAATCCAACTCCTCCCGGAGAGACGAAGGGCGCCGTGACTATAGGCGGCCCCATCGCGACCCCCAGGACCCAAGGGAAGAGCAATACGCGGAATATCAAAGGGGTCTTTGACAGGCTCAGAGGGAAGAATATCCGCGACGACAGAGGGAGCAGGATGAGCAACCGCGTTATCCTCCTCACAACCACGGTATGGGGTGGGGCCGAAGATGGCGAGGTGGTCGAAGGGGCAGGGCCCAGCCGGCACAGCGATCAGTTAACCAAGCTCCCAGAAATGAGGTCCGTCGTGAGAGAACTCGGACCAACCGGATCCCCGAGCCTGAAGGCTTCATCGACACGTTGGCGGGAGGACTATCACTTTCAGGGGCTAGCCGACATGATAGGAAAAACTACGAGAGAGAGAGGCGAAGAAACCCCCCTCCTCTGCGAGCCAAAGGATTGCTTCACAAAATCATGTTGCGGTAATCTTCGCCGCAAAGGATGCTGAGGGTGTCCGCATGCCGCACGCGGACCCATTAGTCATCCATGCCCAGATCGCCACCAAGACCGTAAGGAGGGTCTTTATAGACACCGGATCGTCGGTAGACATCCTCTCTTGGGAAGCTTTCTCCAAGATAGGTATATCCGCGTCGGCCTTGAAGCCTTACCATGGAACCCTGGTGACTTTTTCTAGGGATGAGGTGCAGGTGGCAGGTACCATAGAACTAACGGTGGTGCTAGGGACAACCCCCAGCCACCGAATGGAAAGCATAGTGTTTACGGTGGTCAGAATACCAACTACTTACAATGCACTCCTCGGTAGGGTATCTCTTTAGAAATTCCAAATGGCGGTGTCCATATACCATTTTATGGGGAAGTTCCCAATACCAGGGGGAGAACGGGGGAAGTCTGTGGCCAACAGCCGGAAAGTAGGAGCTGTTATATGACTTCCCTCTAAAAGAATAAGGAAGTGATGTGTCTCTATGATATCGTACAGAGCGAAGTCAAAGGGATAGATGAAATCCTCCGAGCGGGGGATGAAGGGCCAGAAAGTCAAGGAGAGAGAACACAAGAAGCCGACCTCGAGGTCAGACCAGAGGAGAGAGAGGTCCCAACCGCGGACCAGAGGACGGTCCATCAACCTTTCTCCAACCCTGAGGAAAGGATCTATATGGGTCAAACTCTGGGAACGGAGGAAATAGATCGTGTTCTGAACATCATCTGACAGCCCTGCGACATGTTTGCATGGTCACCTAAGGATCTTCTGGGGTCCCCACGTTCATAGCAATCCATACCCTTAGAATCCGCCATGACGCCCGACCGGTAGCTCAAAAGAAGAGAAAAATGGCCTCTGAGAGGTCCCGTGTCACAAGGGGTCACGAAGGAAGAAGTAGAGAAATTACTGGAAGCAGGTTTTATAGAAGCAGTGGAAGACTCTGACTGGCTCTCAAACATCGTCTTGGTTAAGAAGGCAAATGGGAAATGGAGAATGTGAGTAGACTTCTCCGACTTAAAAAAGTCACGCCCAAAAGACAGCTACCCCCTGCCCTCGATCGATGAGTTGGTAGATATCACCGTTGGGAATGAAGCTTTGAGCTTCATGGATGCCTACTCTGGAAATAACCAGATCCGCATGGATCCGCTAGACAAGAAAGCAACCACTTTATCACTAATCAGTGAATCTTTTGCTATCGAGTGATGCCGTTTGGCATAAGGAATGCTGGGGCCACCTTCCAGAGGAACCTTGACAAGATTTAGTTATGACATTGTTTGTATTCTTGTTTGCATTTGTTTGTATAGAATTTCAGCCATGGATAAATCATGGATATATGAGGATAGGTGTAGTGAAAATTATGAAATGGGGTTGAAAGCCTTCCTCACATTTGCTAAGACAAGTACCAATAACGCTAAAAAAGTCTCATGTCCTTTTTCAAAATGTGTCAATTTTAAGAAATGGTCATTTAAAGTCGTGAGAGTGCATTGTCATTGATTTGGCTTCTATTTGGGGTACACCAACTGGATTTGGCATGGAGAACCTGCTGCCCCCTCGTGCGAGATTACACCTACTGAAGGAGTATCGGCTCAGTTCCCTCAATTTGGATATGAAACTGTGGAGTTGTATGAAGCTGCATTTACAAGTGAGGATGATTTCATTGAGGAATCCATTGAGTTTAGAAAGTTCGTTGAGGATGCTAAAAGACCCTTATTTAAAGGAAGTCCCCACACCAAATTAGATACACTAGTTAAACTTCACACCCTTAAAGCTAAATTTGCAATGAGTGACTTGTTTCAATGAAATACTTGAGACGGTGTCCTCCTTGCTTCCACATGGAAATGTGTTACCGCAAGCTTTGTATGAGTCAAAGAAAACATTGAACAAGTTAGAGCTTGAATATAAAAAAATACATGCATGTCCTAATGACTGCATACTATATAGGAATGAGTATGCTGATGCTAAATCTTGCACTCAATGTGGCCTCTCTCGTTGGAAGTTAGCAAGAGATGAGATTGAAAATAAGGGGCAACCAGCAAAAGTGTTGTGGTATTTTCCCATTATCCTAAGAATTTGTCGTTGGTTTAAATCCGCTGAAATTTCAAAGCTGCTCACATGGCATGATGATAATCGGAGTATAGATTGCTTCATGCAACATCTAGTGGATTCCCTTGTTTGGAAGTTGGTTGATTACACGTGTCCTAAATTTGGTAAGGAAGCAAGAAATTTGAGGATGGGGTTGGCAGCCGATCATATCAATCCACATAGCAATATGAGCAGTAGATATAGTTGTTGGCCTGTACTTTTGGTCACATATAACCTTCCTCCGTATAATGTTATTTTTACTTATTTCTGGCCCTAGGCAGCCTGGAGTTGGTATAGATGTCTAACTGGAGCCTCTAATTGAAGACTTACAAGAACTCTGGAATGGGATCAGTGTGTATGATGCACATTTGAAGGAATACTTCACCCTTAGAGTTGTGTTGTTGTGGACAATCAATGACTTCCCATCCTACGGAAATTTATCGGGTGCCACCACCAAGGGGTATAAGGCATGTTCGATCTGCGGTGATAACACAATTGTCACATATCTTCCGAATAATAAGAAGATGTCATATGGAGGTCACCGTAAGTATCTCCATCGTCGTCATCCTTACCGGAGGCAACGGAAGACGAATAATGAACAAGAGTTGGAAGATGAACCTCTCCCACAGTCTAGTGAGGATGTGTTGAAGGCCGTTGAGAAGATCAACTATGTGTTTGGGGAGAACAAAAAGAAGAAAAACTTGGATAGGGAAGCTTATTGTCGGAAGAAGAAGTCCATATTTTTCAGTTTGGAGTATTGCTCGTGGTTGCATGTTCGCCATTGTCTCGATGTAATGCACATCGAGAAGAATGTGGCAGAAAGTTTAATTGAGACTTTATTGAACTTGTCTTTCAAGTCAAAAGATAGTGGTGTCGCTCGCCAATATATGGCTTATATGGGTTTGCGGCTTGAATTAGGTCCACAAATTGGGGAGAAAAAGACGTACATATCTGCTGCCCCTTTTACATTGTCAAGGGCCGAGAAGGTGAAAATGTTGACTTCATTACTCCACATGAAAGTTCCAAGTGAAGATTCATCAAATATTAGAAATCTGGAGTCTATGGGTGATTTGAAGTTATATGGGCTGAAGTCGCATAACTGTCATATATTGATGCAACAATTGCTTCTTATGGCCATTCGGTCAGTGCTTCCAAAGCGTGTTAGGATCACTATAATGAGAATGTGTTTCTTTTTCAACTCATTGTGCACTAAGGTGATTGACGTGGCAAATTAAGTTGGAGAAGCTTCAATCATATTTGGTGCTAACATTGTGTGAGATTGAGAAGATATTCCCTTTGTCTTTTTTAGATATAATGCTTCATCTGACCATGCATCTAGTAAGAGAGGTCCGATTATGTGGCCCTATATGTTATAGGTGGATGTATCTTTTCGAACGATACATGAAGGTGTTGAAGGGGTATGGGCGCAATCGGTTACATCTTGAGGTTTGTATAGCTGAGAGCTACATTGCTGAAGAATCGGCCGAGTTTTGTGGTGAGTTTAGGCAAGATTGTGGACCAATTGGACTGCCTAAGCACATACGCGCCGAATGTCCACTTTCATCACCGACTCTGAAGGAGTTGGATGAGGATGAACGAGATGAGGCCCACCTTCATGTATTATCTAATAATGATGAGGTGGATCCATATCAAATGTAAGTATGCATTATTTTATTTAGGCAAAAATGCATAAAAGCACCCACTATTCATGGTTGTTTGCAAATAACCACCCCTTATTCAAAAATTGTCAAATAACCACCCACTATTCATTGTTGTTTGCAAATAACCACCCCTTATTAAAAAATTGTCAAATAACCACCCATTAAATACAGGTTGTTTGCAACTAACCACCCATACCCCTTTTCTTGTTAAACCTCACTTAATTTAATATGAAAAGACAATTATACCCCTATTCTTTAATGTTTTATTTTTAGTAAAAAGAGATACTTCTCTTTGTTGCTTGATATGCATACTTACATTTGATAGGTCTAATTGTAATACGTGAAAAATCAAGCAACAAAGAGAAGTATGTCTTTTTACTAAAAATGAAACATTAAAGAATAGGGGTATAATTGTCTTTTCATATTAAATTAAGTGAGGTTTAACAAGAAAAGGGGTATGGGTGGTTAGTTGCAAACAACCTATATTTAACAGGTGGTTATTTGACAATTTTTTAATAAGGGGTGGTTATTTGCAAACAACCATGAATAGTGGGTGATTTTATGCATTTTTGCCTTTTATTTATTAAGTATTTATGTTACTTGTGCTTAAAACACATTAACAGATGTACCTTAACCGAATGATGCATAAGAAGATCGTGGAGGAATTACACGGTGGAAGAAAAATGAGTAAAAAGTGGTTGCATGATGAACATAATCGTACCTTTGCTTATTGGTTCAAGGAAAAGGTATGGTTATGGCTTAGGCATAGTTCTAACTATATACTGAATTGAATAGTTTATTAAACATACTCCTGAGCTATTCAACGGTGACTCCTTAGGTCGAAGCTGAAATGGAGGAAAAGCCTAGACATGTTTCAGAAACTTTGAGATGGTTGGCTTCAAAACTGAGCTACACTGTCTTCACCTATCAAGGGTACCAATGCAACTTTCTAGTGCAACTTGCTAGTGCTAAGGATAAAAATCCGATCAATAGTGAGATGACATTCTATGGGGTTATTCATCAGATTTGGGAGCTGGATTATTGTGACTTTAAAGCTCTTTTATTTTTGTGTCAATGGGTAGAGAACGAGCGAGGAATTAAGCAAGTAGAGTATGGTTTTACACTGGTCAACCTCAACAGACGGGGTCATCGAAACTACGAATTCATATCTGTTGCGCAAGTGAAACAAGTCTTCTATGTGGAAGATCCCCTCGATCTTGAGTGGTTGGTTGTCCTTCGAACCCCAAACAAAGACTACCATGATTCCATATATGAAGGAGATGAAGGGGATAGCAGTGTTGAACATCAACCATTGAGCAAGCACTGAAGGATTTTGAATGTTGGATGTTCTCTGAAAGAGGTACTCGTAGGAGAGATATACCCATCGATTCACCGGAAGGTGTGACCCCTTGCTCTGATAGAGGTAGCCATTTTGACAGCCTTGACTCTCTTGATGTCGAGGGAGATATGCCCAACTCCATGGATCTGCTAGATAAGGTATGTATGGAGTTTTGCTCCTAGTCATGTGCATACGTAACAATCTAAAGGATTAAAAGCTACACTGTTGCAACTTGCTATCCCTTTCTTTACAGGGTTTGAGATGTATGACTTTGCTTTGAATAACATCACCAACATTGTAGCTTTTGGTCTTCTACTCGACACTGACAGTACAGTTCAGGAGCGTGCATCTAAAGAAGATTGGGTCAGAGTTACAATTGTTGGTGATATTCAAGGTAAAGAGCCTCTTCCTTTCCCTGATGAGAATGCAAAGATGTTGTTGGTCAGAGACGATCTAGGTAGGCATGTGAAGTGGCCTAAAAAATGGGTCCTTGCGAAACTTCTATCTAAACCACGGAGAAAGTCGAACAAAGTGAAGAAGTTGTTTATGCTTGATGAGTTACCACCCCGGGTGCCAAGGTCTTGCCAACTCTTATAAAAACATGCCAAGTTTACAATGAAAGAAACTAGCATGTTTATAACTGCAGTGGCATATCCCAACTGTTTTGGAGTTAAGAAGGAGCTCATTGTGTTGAGAGAGAATGTGATTGATCTCTTGGAGCTGAGCTGGCTTGGAAGTTGAGTGTTAGAGGCGTATAATGCGTATCAACTCTTTTAGTTTTTTCCCCATATATCTCTTAATTTTTTATATGAATTTGTCATGTTTCAACTTGATTAATCATTTTTCATGCAACTAACATGTAGGTACCTATATACCGTTGTTTGTGCACATGAAGAGCATCAATTGTTTGCGTTTGTTGATTATAGAGCAACAGCTTCGTGCACAAGACCGAGTTTCATTCCTTATTTATTCAAGAGGTTAAAAGAAGGGACTTCGAACAATTTTTCATGATACCATACAACCCAGGGTAAGTAGTAAATCTCATGACATTTGATATGCATTCCTAATTTGATAAATGTTGCAGTGTACTCTGAATGAAATCTGTAAGTTGATATGCATTTCTGAAATCTGCTGTTGAGAATATGTAGCCCATGCATTTCTGAAATCTCATGACATTTGATATGCATTTCTGAAATATGTTGTTGAAAATATATAGCCCATGCATTGCTGAAATCTCATGATATTTGATACGCATTTCTGAAATCTGTTGTTGAGAATATATAGCCCATGCACTTTGAATGAAATTTGTAAGTTTCTGTTTTGGCGGTCCTTGAAAAAAGATAATGTATCATGGTGTTTTAGGATTTGTAAGTTTATGTCAAGTGTCGGCTTGCCTTGGTCTTTTGAATGAAATCTGTAAGTTGATATGCAATTCTGAAATCTGCTAAAATCTGCTGTTGAGAATATATAGCCCATGCATTTCTGAAATCTCATGACATTTGATATGCATTTCTGAAATCTGTTGTTGATATGCATTTGATATACATTTTTGAAATCTATTGTTAATCTTGCAGGAAACATTGGCTTCTGACTATTATTTGGGGGAGTGAAATCTTTATCATAGATTCCATGCCGAGACCATCTCCTTACAAATATTAGGAAAAGGCTGTGAAGAGGTATATGTTATTGTTTAGATCGAGTTTTTCAATCTTTTCCATCTCTTTTAGGTGTTATGAATTATTCCCTCCAACTATATTTTGGTCATATCGATTTGAATGTAAACAAATTGCTTTGATGATTCACACACAGTGTTGTCAAACAATATCAAGATGAAACTGCGGGTAATAGTAATACCAAACTGAAGGTCACACACCTTAATGTAAGTCAACTTGAAGTGTGATCATGATACCTTAGTTGAGAGTTAGCTAATTAATTATGATATATATGGCAATGAAAGATGAAACTCATTAATTGCATTAACTATTATAGGGTGCACCAGTGCAGTCGAGTGGCCCGGGTGGGTACGAGTGTGGGTACTATGTGATGAGATACATGAGAGACATTATAAATGATAATAAGATGTCTTTTTCGACAAAGGTATAAATAACATGGCTTGTTCTTTCCATCTCTTTAGTGTGCAGTTTTATATTAAATCTAATGGCTTGTTCTTTCCATCTCTTTAGTGGGTTGCATCAAGGAACCGTCCATCGTACACTCAAGAACAAATCGATGAAGTTCTAGTTGAAGTTGCTCATTATATCCAGTTTTTGCTATAGGTTAATGAAGCTTCTAGGGCTCCTCAGTAAATGGGCCACGTAATACTTCTTGTTGATTGAAAATGCAGGTGATCAACCATTTTTTTGGGTCTTAATGTCTTATGCTTTAAAACATTTATGGTATGAATGTCGGTGCATCATACACTGATCGATTTAGGCGGTCCGGCTAGCCTGACCTGTTTTTTAGATGTTGGCTAGCTAGCTAGGTAATGTATGTTGTAGATACGTGGGATAGCCATTTACCTTTTTTTGTGATGCACTAGTAGAAAAAGGGCCTTTGGCTACAGGGAAATTACCACGGTTCCGTGTTTCTGCGAAGTAAATTCGCAAACTTGTCGATTTACTTCGGTTCTGAAGGGAACCGTGGTAATTCAGCAATAAAAAAATTACCACACGCCGTGGTAAATATGTAAGTTGGACCTATTTACCACGGTTGTCTTCTGAACCGTGGTAATTTACGAAACAATTTTTTTTTTAATAGAGGAAACAAAATTATCTTATACCGTAGTAAATCTACAAAGTTGACACAATTACCATACGTCATCGGATTATGAGGTAAATTAACCAAATTTCAAAATTCCGTCAAAATAATTCCCGCTCGTTCTATCAGCAATTAAAGTTTTAAATATTTAATTGGGGTTTTATAATTAAAAAAAAAGAATCCAAGTTTATTAAACCCTAACCCTCGTATCTCAGTTCGAAGAGCAGATTGAGCTTGGAATCAATCAAGCCGGAGACGATTGTCGCCCGAATTCCGTGAATTCAACCAACAACTATAAGCGGGTCCGAAGAGACGACGTGCTTGGTTGTCACTCTCGTTCAGCAATCGTACGCGGATCCGAAGAGACTCCTGTGCTTGTTCTTCACTCTCGCACTGTCGTTCCGGGTATGGTGCTAAATTGAACTTCGTTATGGTTCACAAAGTTTCAATTTCTGAATCCGACCCCAATTTATACTACAAATCCTCTGCTATCTACTTAATCCGCCCCCAGTTTGTGTAAATTCAGGAAAATTCAGAGCACCCAATTGAAGTTCGTTGCCGGTGCCGGTGCTCACAGAGCGTGCGATTCGGTTTGCGTCCGATTGAAGTTCGTTCCCGGTGTTAGTGTTCATTTGGTTATCCCGGTATGGTGCTAAATTCCAGTTAGTTATGGTTGACAAAGCTTTCAATCTCTGAATTCGACCCTAATTTCTCATACAATTCCTCTTCTGTCTAAATCGGCCCCTAATTTGTCTAAATTCAAGGAAATCAGTTCAACTTTGCTCTAAATTGGGAAAGCAAGTGTACTTGATAGTAATTGATAGAGGATGGGGAAGAATTAGGGAATAAGAAGGAGATTAGGGTAAGGAAGAGGAAGATACTAATTAGTGCCATGGTAGTCTCTTATAAGAAGATAGCTTAAGTTGTTCTTTCACCTAGACAGTTTTGTTACTTCTGATTATTTTCATTCTCACTAAGATCCCATAGTCGTTCTTGCATGTCTATGCAACAGCCACATCAATACACAAAAGCATAGTTTAGAAACTGTAAAATTACATTATAAAACTTGTTCAAAGTAATCAAAGCATCGTTGTAAGCAACCGCCTTTTTTTTCATCCCATTTCTTTTCCTGCAATGAAAGGCTCTAAATTTCTGCTTAAAAAAACATCAGCATCTAAGGTGCTAAAATCCACACCTGATTCTAGACCTATTTTGCTCACTTGTTTAGGAACTCGGATTGAGTTGAGGGGTTACTTCTAAAGACAGAAATCAGGCCCTTAGTCATGAAAGATTGTAAGATAACTTCATTACTTCTTACTTGATTGTCTCAAAGACTCAATCACATCACAAGAGTAAAACATCTACAAAAACTATGAGACCTATAAGGCTGAGCATAAATACTTTTTACAAAGTTATGAAGACAATAACAAAAGAAATCCAGTAGAATGTAATCTAACTAAAATATTTTTAAAAAATTGAACACAAAAATCCAAACAAGGTAGTTTTGAATTTGCCCTTTTTTGATTTAATAAGAATAAATGGAAATCAATCTGCATGTAGAGAAGGGAGTACTGATCCATTGTGCATCTTGTAAGAAGGTAGAAAGCAATGGAAGATTGAGAGTAAAAACAAGAATAAAAACAAAAAGAAGAACAGATAAAAACCCCTAAAACCAAATATTCCTTTTGTGTTTCTTTTTTATTTTTACCTTTAGCCAAAAGGGCACATTGCTTTTTTATTTATACTGTCAAACTCCCTCTCTTGCCCATCCACAAACCTAATGGACCAGAAACCATAAGGGCAACAATCCTTTTTAGACTGCATACCTTTAAGTTAGCCGGTTTGTCATCCATTCTCCTTACCTTGAAGCACCAATTCCTCTTATCAGTGAAAATTAAAACCACCAACGTATGACACAAAGGCATTGGTTAGATTTTTCACTTGAAGCATAAAATCAGAGTATGTTATATAGTAATCAAAATTAAGCACGTACTTCCATTGAATTCTATTTTTCAGTTTCTTCTCTAATCATTTTTAGTCTACAATACTATATATATATATATATATATATATATATATATATATATATATATATATATATATATATATATATATGCTTTCATTGCTTTGTTGTTCTTTTTTTTTCCTGGCTATGAATATGATTTGTTGTCTTTTATGCTTCTATGGTATATTTGATAAAGGTGTTCCTACAAGTCTTATGCTGATCCTGATATATTCATGATGCTTTTTGCTGCCTAGGCATTTCAGAGAGTTGTTTCAAGTAGATCCGACTGATTATATGCTAGCAGTATGTGGAAATGATGCTCTCCACGAGCTCTCTTCTCCAGGGAAGAGTGGAACTTTCTTTTATCTTACACAAGACGACAGATTCATGATAAAGACAGTGAAAAAAATCTGAAGTCAAGGTTTGTTTGACTTGTGCTCTCAATGATTATTCAGTAGTTATTAAATTTGTACATAACTTGGTTGGGTTCTTAGTTGGCTTACTTAGTGGTGATTCATTTTTGTCATTTGTGGCTTGCATTCTAGTTGAGTATTGAAAGGGGCATTTGAAAGTTGGACCCATGAAGGCATTGTATTGGGTATTAAATAATTTCACGCATATATATGGTTTCAGGTTCTACTTAGGATGCTGCCAAGTTACTACCAGCACGTTTGCCAGTGTGAGAATTCACTCATGACAAAGTTCTATGGCGTGAATTGTGTGCAGCCAGTTGGTGGGCCAAAGGTAAGAATCTGGATGATTTTTATTTTGGAATTAATATTATGATTGAACCAAATGATCTGCTAATCACATGATAGTTGGGCTGTTTTGTTAAACTCTTTTCGTGCTATTTTTGAACTAGACTCGATTTGTTATCAGGGGCAACTTGTTTTGCTTAGACTACCGAATTCACAGACGATTTGACTTGAAAGGATCTTGGCATGGAAGAAGAACAGAGAAGCCCGATGGTGAGATAGCTGAAACTACTACCCTCAAGGACCTGGATCTCAACTATAAGTTTCGTCTTCAAAGGAACTAGTACCAAGAACTGATGAAGTAAGTTGGAAAAAGAGCGTAGTTGGCTCTTGCTCTCATATCTTCTTTTTTAATATTACGGAGTATTTTTTTATTAGGAGTTGATTACTGACAGTCGTGAACATTTATTATCTTAGGCAAATAGATAGGGATTGTAATTTCTTAGAAGCAGAGAGAATAATGGATTATAGTGTGATTTTACCACGGGTATTAATAATACTACGGTGTGTGCTTTACTTCGGTTCAACAATTTACCACGTCAAAAAACAATTACCACAATACATATTTACTTCGGTTCAAAACACAATTACCACAATACAACTTTACTTCGGTTCACAAAATTACCACGGTTCCAAACATTTACCACGCGACCAATTTACCACGGTTCTCACATTTACCACGGTTCACAAAGCCAACAACTTTGAACAGATTTACCACGGGTGGCTATTTTACCACGGTTCTGTTCGCGTGGTAAACAGATTTACTATAGCCACTTTTACCTCGGTTCAGAACCGTGGTAAAGTTTGCACACGGAACCGAGGTAAAACCGGCTTTCTCTACTAGTGTGTTGTGCCTAGCCAATTTTATGGCTATGAATAGCGGCAGCGTATTTTTTTGTGAATGTTACAGTATGAAGCTAGTATATATGTACATGAATGCGATGTTCTATTGACAAAAGCGTGTTGCGTATCCAAACAAAAACATCAGATTAAATATGAAAATAGTAGTGCATTCATACATTTAACATCAGACCCTTCTATTGAAAAAAATGCTAGTATAATTATACACATCAGCTTATTCATTTAAATCAATGTGCAAACCAAGTTTGAACATTAAAAATGATATATGAACTGATATATATTTATGATCAAATTAACATCGTTATCTACAAATTAAACCGTGTGTCAACGAAGCAACAACGTCATTTTATATTTAAATCAATGTGCAAAACAAGTTTGAACATTAAAAATGATATATGAACTGATATATATTTGTCAAAGTAACATCGTTATCTACAAAATAACCCGATGTGTCAATGGAGCAACGTCATTTTATTTTGAAAAAAATCATACAAATGTATGAAACGAAATCTTCTGTGTATACAACCACAATAGTGCATTATTTTAGAAAAATATAATATCACATGTAATGAACATGAAATTAACACACGGAGAATGAATACTCTCAATGTGATGTCGATAATATGGAAATACATCAGTTATACCTATATTTCATGTGGTCGATTAAATTAAAAAAAATATAAAATCATAAATTATACATAGAACATGATTATAAATGTGATCACCACAACAAAAGTTGTTGTCTATTTTTTATTAAGACATCAATTATTTTTATAAATAAAGATGTAAATGTCACTTTTTTGCTTTAGGAGGACATCTTCACATGTTTTCAAATGACAAATTATGGATATTCATCAACAAGTGAACATGTCATAACCAAAATTGAGGGGTTCTAATTAATAAAATACATCTTCTTAAAACCGATGTAGAAAGTTTTGATCTTTTACTACACGCACAAAGAGATTGAATTTTTTTTAAAGACATTTGTTGACAACAGATGTCTAATTGAGATTTTCTAGTAGTGTGGGCTGCATAAAATGTCGATTGAAGCCAATAAGCACTTGTTGGACAGCTATTTTAAAGTGGCTACAACTTCCATGATGGACATTTCTCCTAAATCAGCCTTGAAGATGCTCGAATTTGACGTTATTTCAGCAATTCAAATTTGGAGGCCTTTTCATGCTTTTATTTCTATCAACATAAATCCCATATCGATTAGAAATGCTTGGGGACTATATTTTTAATCTATATATTTCTTGTAAAAACACCATTTTAAGCAAGTCAAGTTGAGTTGAGTTAGAGGTAAGCCACTAATAGCTTCCTATTATTTTGGGTTCATGATCGAATTATTGACAAGAGGCTAAGAGTGAACCCTTTGGTGTGAGGCCGAGGGTGAAACCCTAGTGAGAGACGAAGGTATCAAAGGGCTGAGATCCTCGAAGTTCGATTCCAAGAGGATTGAGATCGAGAGTGGAGGATTCAAGGGTGAGAGGCATGCGAATCTTGCTCCACGTATCCCTTTTTTAGTTTCCATAAACACTAAAAATTAGCTCCACAAAAAGAGTGTTAAAAAGCTCGAGCCTTGGTCGATCCCGGTCCTCGGGTCATATCAGTATCTATAAGACGGAAACCATGAATATTGATTTACAGATAAAGCTTTGAAGGAAGACTATAGTAGAACCATCTAATGTTTAGGTAAGAGTAATTACGGAGAAATATCTTTAGAGTTCACACATCTTTTAGTATAAAAAGAAAAATGGTACGTCATGGCAATGGTCAAAATAATGTCAATCAGATACCTTTTCGTGCTTGGGTTGTGATGGGGTATCAGTAACTATTGTTCCATAAATTTCTAGAAGGATAATTGGGCCATTGAGCTCTAGTCATCCAGAGCCTTATCATCACTCGATGATCACCGGCCAACACTCAAAGTAAGCCATTTTATTTCACCAAATAATACTTGGAATGGCGTTCGGTTGCAAAGAGAACTAGAAGGCATCCGATCTTAAACAGATATATACCACATAACAAATGTGGTGTTGCCCATCAATGTCTTCTCAAATCACCTATATCGGGGTCCCTGCTCGGATGGGTGGTTCACAACGAAGTTTGCGACATGCATCATCCTATTTGGGGTTGGGGATGCGAGTTTTGGGTGTGAGTGGATTTGGAAGCTCAATGTTATTCCGAAAGTTCGACACTTCATGTGGAACACTGCGAGAGATGCACTCGCTACTAAAGACAGGTTACAAAGATCTCACATTGTGGTACCTATGGGTTGCGTTTTTTGTGATAATACACACGAATCTGCCGAACATATATATTTTGCTTGATTAATTGTGTTAACTTGTCAACTACGTTAGGAACTCAATCTTTTTTTACCTTCCCATCTAGGGAAGTTCCAAGGTAACAAGCAGAACACGATTTTGAACAATATTAGACAATATGTCATAATGAAACGTGTAACGACCCAAAAGTATGGATATCCGAATATGCCTCCATAAATCCACTTAAAGGATTTATAAGGTTCGGATAATCCGGTTATTCGGGGAACGTTATAGAAGAGTTTTGAATTCTTTCGTGAGCTTTAGATCTTACGACCGAGTACGAGTTATTTAGTTAAGTTATTTGTTTTAAGCGAAAGCGATGGTTTTTGGAAAGTGGGGATTTCGAACCCTTAGAAATGTGCGCGCCCGTTGGAGGCGTTCACTTGTCCTAGGTACTATCGTGTAAATGATTTTCAGGTCAAAATATAAAGTGCAGAAATAACATACATCAAAGTCGTCGCGGCATAGCCGGGTTAAAACCAAATCAAAGTAAACGAGAGAGTAAAGAGTGCATAAGTCATGCCTCACTCGCTCTAATCGTCCCAAAAGGTCTGTCCCGACAACCATCCACATAAGTAAGTCATATTGGGTAAGGGGTACCTGAATCTAAAAACAAGAGATAAACCGGGGTCAATCATCGGAAATATGCACACTAAATGCCATATAAAGAGGCATACTTAAATTACATGAATGTTAAAATGTAACACATAAGCAAGTGTATAGATATATATAAATGCGAAATAAACACACAAGGGCCCGTATCATCATCATAATCATCATCATCATCGCCATCATATCATAATATCTTCCCAAATGTACTCATCCTTCTCAAACATACTCATTCTTTCTCATCATAAGTCTTTCATCATTTCATTCTTGTTCCATCGAGTATAAGTCATTTATTCAGGTTTTGACGGCCGTCCTACCATAGACATATAACATACATATGAATTGTTGGTTTTACTAAGTTCATCCTACGTCATGTTACAGGTTTATATTCTAAACATGTTACTAGGTCGCGTGATGCATGAAGACTCTTGATAAGACAAAGAGTATCACATAAATCCATCATGAGTAAGTCCAGGGGACTTACCTGGAGTCCAAAGAATAAGCAAGCAATAAAATGTGCAACCAATGATCCAATCAACGAGAGCCTAGTAATTTCATTAAGCTCTCTTTAGGTGGTATTCTAATGCATGATGCCCAACCTAATAATCAACATACATCCATATGAGGTTCACGATTCTATAGATTATGCACTTTGGTTAAGTGATCCGGACTTAACCAGTTATAATCTAAATCGTATTATCACATAATCGATTTTCATCTTATCGGATCATAAGCCAAGTTATGGTTATACTTCATATCTATATTTTATATGCTCTAAGTTTCGTTTATGCAATCATATATTTAACCATATTCTTAGCATTCCCTTAAACAAGTTTTTTTTAATCGAGTCACTATAAATACTGGTTACTAAAATTATAATAACTCTTGATCCAACCGTTGGATCACCCTAATTTTTTAAGAACAATTAGATAACATTTCCATGAACGTCATACGAAGATTTCAGCCTAATCAGATCGCTGGATTGGAAATAAAGTCCAAATTACAGAGGTACATATATCCATTTTGTTTCTTGACGTTTGTTACAAAACGCAACCAAAAACACATAGAGGCTCCACTTCCTAAGCCCTTTCGAAGCACACAAGATCTATTCCTAGAAAGGGGGAGGCGGATGAGAGATTAACTTCGAAGAATCCCCCACAAACGACTCAAGAACACCCTCGGGAGTCCTTCGGAACACCTTTCTAACACCTTGCCATTTTGTCACCAAAAATCCCAAAACATGATTTAGATTCTTACTCAAAGTTGAAGAAAAAGAGTTATAACATATGTTGGAACTCAGTTTTTAAAGAAAGGAAGGGTTCTTACAAAGAAGTCAAGTCAAACTCTCAAGACCCTTTAAAAACAGTTTTCTACAGCTTCAAAGATGGACGATTTTGGCTGAGCAAACGACCTTGGACTTTTTTGTTTGAGATATGTATGGAAATCTGGATTCAAGACGGATCCATGGCCACCGAGTTTTCTCAATTTGGATGAGTATGGAGGGAGTTATGCTATTTCTTGTGAAGGCTGTCCAAAATGGACCTAAAATGGAGCAAGGCTCTCCTTCTCTCTCTCTCTCTCCTCTCAAATGACGGTGGGGATTCTTTGGATGAGCTCCTCATGAGTCTTGGGGTTAGGCTTATAGAGGAGAGCGGTGGTTGGCTTCATGAGTCAAAACATGGGTGTGATGGGAAGGAAGTGATGGGGGTGGTTGAACTAGAATAGGAGCCTAGCTAGTTAGTTTCCATCCAAATCAAATGGGGTTGGTAGCTCCTTGTTGGACATTGGTTTAGATAGGGCGGCTGACCTCTTTAACATAACGTAAAACCCGAGCTCGCGAAGCGTTAAAATCCTTTATGTTTATAAGATACGAGAAAAGTGGCTTGGGTATATTTTTCCCATCATTGAATCCATGTAAAGCTATGCATCGATTAGCCACTTTGTTGGTGGCCAGTTTGGTATTTTAGAAATCAATTAGCCTTTGGACACACTACGACTGCTTTCTATCTATACTAATTATAAAACCAGAAGCAGGGCAGTCCTAGGTGGCTTCACGAGAGGGCTCGGATGCACATGTGAGAACCTGGGGCATGCCAAGTCATTTCCTACTTCAATTCTTTACCACTTAAGACCCAGTTGCCACCACATGACATCTAATCATCTCTAATAATCTCCTCTTAATTATACCTGACTAACCCCACTATCAAGCTATTTATTTAATTAATAAAAAAATGAATTCTATAATTAAGGAATAAAACTATATGATGTACTTTTTTCTATAATTTATTTCCAATTTATAATATTATAAATAATTTTTTTGAAAATAAAAATATTTAGAATTTTATTAATAAGCTTCATAAATTTACAATTTTATGACTAACCCTCCTATATCGGTCGCTCCACATAGGTGTGGTCGGGTTCTATCTGAAGACCAGAATGATCTAGGACATGACTCAGATCAAGCTCGTACCGCCTCAGCTGCGAAACGTGGAAAACATCGTGGATGCCAGCTAAGGTAGTCGGTAGAGCCACTCTGTAGGCTACCTCTCCTACTTGCTCTAGGATCTCGAAAGGTCCTACATATCTAGGTCTCAGCTTGCCCTTCATGCCAAAGCGCTGGATACCTCTCGTCGGCGATACTCTCAGCCATACATGATCTCCTATATCAAAAGTCAGCTCAGTCTTGCGGCGATCTGCGTACTTCTTCTAGCGATCATGTGCGATCCTCAGATGCTCATGAATACGTCTGACCTGATCTGTAACCTCTTGCACATACTAGGGCAGCGTCCCAAGCACATCCCCCGGCTTATCCCAACATATCGGCGACTTGCATCGCCTCCCGTACAACGCCTCAAAAGGAGCCATCCTAATCGAAGAATGATAGCTGTTGTTGTACGAGAACTCCACTAGCGAAAGGTGTCTCACCCATAGGTTCCCCCACTCTAACACGCATGCTCTTAGCATATCCTCTAATGTCTTGATCGTCCACTCACTCTGTCCGTCTGTTTGCGGATGATATGCGGTACTGAAATGCAGCTTGCTCCCCAGAGCCTCGTGCACCTGCCTCCAGAATCTCGAGGTAAACCGACCATCTCGATCTGAAACAATCCTCTCCGGGACTCCATGTAACCTCACGATATGCTGAACGAATGACTGCACTAGTATGGATACCGGCCACGTCTCCTGAATCGGGATAAAATAGGCGGTCTTGGTCAACCTATCGACCACCACCCATATGGCATCAAAGCCTCGGACGTCCTTCCTGAGTCCAGTGACAAAGTCCATGGTAATATCGGTCCACTTCCACGCGGGGTCGAGAAGTGACCTGGTCATCCCTCCGGGTCTCTGGTGCTCAATCCGCACCTGCTGACAAACCTGACATCTCGCTACAAATCCTGCAATGTCGGCCTTCATCCTACGCCACCAAAAGGTCCTCCTCAGGTCCTGATACATCTTATTCGATCCCGGGTGGATCGAATAAGTAGTAGAATGCGCCTCTCGCATAATCCTATGCCTCAGATCGTGCACCTCCGACACTGCAACTTGACCCTGTAGCGTCAACATCCCATCCTCTCTGACAGAAAATGCTCTACAGTGACCCTGGGTCATACGCTGTCGGATGTCTACTATCCGTGGACACTCTGCCTGGGCTCGGCGAATCTCATCCATCAACTCAGATTGTATCTCGAGGAAACTCAGCTGACCTCTCTCTTCGTGACCAGACCTCGATGCCGCAACTCATCAGATCTCTCTACAACTCTGGCTGGGCTATCAACCTCGATAAGGTAACCTCCGGACAAGTCTTCCTACTCAACGCATCAGCCACTACATTGGCTTTCCCGGGATGATAAAAGATGTCGAGGTCGTAGTCCTTGATCAACTCGAGCCACCTCCTCTGACGCATGTTCAGCTTCTTCTGCGTGAAAATGTACTTCAGGTTTTTGTGATCGGTCATGAACCTCACTGACGTTCCATACAGATAGTGCCTCCAGATCTTGAGCGCATGTACCCCTGCGGCTAGCTCAAGATCGTGCGTGGGGTATGACTCCTCCCCTGGCTTCAGCTAGCGTGAAGCGTAAGCGATGACCCGATCCCTCTGCTGTAGCACACAACCTAAACCTGAACTCGAAGCATCCGTGTGGACCACGAAGTCCTTCGTCCCCTCTGGTAGTGCTAACATTGGCGAGGATGTCAACTTCTGCTTCAGCAGATCAAAACTGGCCTGGCATGCCGGAATCCACTCGAAGGGTACTGCGGAATCCCTTTTAGAGAATTTTCACACCCGGGCTTATATTATAATGCCTCAAGAAGTGGATACAAGCATTTTATAGGGGCGCATATAGAATGCTTGCTAAGACCCAATAGAGACGCTATGATTGCTTTTCGAGTTATAATGTGACCGAAAGGTCGGGGTAAGGGTGTGATAGGGGTCCATATCACATACTTGTTACGACCAATTGGGAATGTTATGATCACGTCAAGGGTGCTATGAGGATCTCATACGGACCCCTATGAGATGCTTACAGAATCAATGGCATGATCCTTGGACTCACCAATTTAAAACTTCATCCCCTTGTTTTAAAGTGATTTTAGTCTCGGGGACGAGACTTGTTTTTAGAGGTGGATGATGTAAAGACCGTGAAATTTCAGAATGTTAAATTATTAAAATAGTGATTTGTAATCATTCCGATTTCTAAGATTTGAGAGGTTTGGAATTTCCGTCCTTGAGCTATTGGTTTTATTCTAAATACTTTAAAATGAGTTCTAGTATTATTTAATTGGAAAATTAAAATATGTTACACTACTAGAAAACTTCAATTAGACATCTGTTGTCAACAGATGTCTTTCAAAAAAAAAATTCCGATTTCTTTGTGCGTGTAGTAAAAGATCAAAACTTCCACATTGGTTTTAAGCAGATGTCTTTTCTTAATTAGAACCCCTAAATTTTGGTTATGACATATTTACTTATTGATGAATATCCATGATTTTTTATTTGAAAACATTTGAAGATGTCCTCCTAAAGCAAAAAAAATGACATTTACATCTTTATTTATAAAATAAGTAAGGTCTTAAGACATAATAGACAACAATTTTTGTTTTAGTGATCAGGTTTATAATCATGTCCGATATATAACTTATGATTTTATATTGTTTTAATTTAATCGACAACATAAAATATAGGCATAACTGATGTATTTCCATATTATTGACATCGCATTCAGAATATTCATTCTCTCTGTACTAATTTTATGTTCATTATATGTGATATTATATTGTTTTAAAATAATGCACTATTGTGGTTGTATACACAGAAGAACTCGTTGCTCACATTTATATCAGTTTTTTCAAAATAAAATGATGTTGTTGATACAATGACACATCTATTTATTTGGAAGATAACGATGTTATTTTGACAAATACATATCAGTTCATATATCATTTTAATGTTCAAAATGGTGTTACACATTGATTTAAATGAATGATCTGATGTGTATATAATTATATTGGCATCTATTTCCATAGGCTGATATGATGTTAAAGGTATGGACGCACTACTATTTTCATATATAATCCGATGTCTTTTATTTGGATACACAACACGCTTTTGTCGATGGAACATCGCATTTTGTTTCTTCCTCCAAATGATAGGTCATTTAATGAAAACATGTACACAAATACTAGCATCATAGTGTAACATTTACAAAATACAACGCCACTATTCATAGCCACAAAATTGGCTAACCACAACATCTCATATAAAGGTAAGGCTAGCCCACATATCTACGACATACATTACCTAGCTAGCCACAACATCTCAAAAAAAGGTTAAGGCTAGCCCGAATGCCTATATCGATTAGTGTATGATGCACCAAAATTCGTACCATAAATGTTTTAAAGCATAAGACCCAAAAAACGTGCTTCACCTGCATTTTCAATCAACAATAGCAAGCAGGTACGTCATTTTCTTTCATTGTGAACTTGACGTGTTTGTATAAGAGTTGGCAAGACCTTGGCAACTTGGGTGGTAACTCAAAAGGCATAAATAACTTCTTCACTTCCTTTGGCTTTCTCCGTGGTTTAGATCGAAGGTTCACAATGACTCATTTTTTTAGGCCACTTCACATGGCTACTGATGTCCATGTTTTATGCCATGTTTTATATCTACATTTATATCGATTTCTGCATGCATTTCATGCATTTGGGTTAGATTAATACAGAATCTATGTATTTTATGCTTAGTTGCCAAAATTATAGAGTCTACACTAGTTTTTGTTCAATTTCGCAGAAATCGGACGCACTTTGGAGCTTAAAGAAAACTCATGGAGAAGCTAAGAATGGTGCAGCTGGAGAAAACGCCATATTTCGACACCCATCATTCTGAATCAAGCTTTGATGTCTTCATGAGAGTTGTAGCCCTCGAAAAGAGCTTTCCAACGCATACTCATATGCGTCAATCCAACGAACGAGGACTCAGAAAAGTGCGTTTCAAGAACAGAGCAGAATTTTGAGAGCTCGACATGTACTCGAAGTCGAGTACACCCTACTCGACGTCAACCAAGCTTTGTCGAAGTCGACTACAGCTGAAGCAGACTTGATCGAGGACAGAAGAAGAAGAAGACAACTCGAGCACGGGCCGTACTCGACGTCGACCACACCTTACTCGAGGTCGACTAGAACTGGGCAGTTATCCGAGCTCGACGAAGAGAAGCATTCGACAAGCTAAAGATTACCAGAAATCGAGTACACCCTACTCGACGTCGATCAGACTTGGTCGAAGTCGACTACCACAGTGCCCGAAATCGAGCTAGTCTGAGTCTTGTTAAGGTTCTATCCCGAATCCAATGGAGGTATTTTCGAGACGAGATTTCCAACACAAGAAGATTTAGATATTTTTTATCTTTTTATCTTTCTATTTATCCTAAGGGTGTAACATTTAATTACCCTAGGATTTATCTAGTTTTATCTTATTTAGATATATTTATTTCCAAGTAGAATTATATCTTCTATGATAGATAGAGATATAGATAGAATTCCTTCCTTGGTTAGCAAGGATTGGAAGCCTATAAATAAAGCTCATGGGGCTAGTTTTTATTCATTCAATCTTAGGAAGAGAAGTAGGAGAGTAAATAGAGAGAGAGTGGAGGCCAAGAGGAGTTTGTGAAGCGAGAGCGAAATTGGCTTCCTTTGGTTTTAAGCTCTTTTTAGTTTATTAATGCAAGTTGTTTATTTTCCATCAACAATGTCTACAATTGCAATGAAGAGCGAGTAGTTCACCACTTCTAGGGTCGGGGCGAGCCCGACGATAGCCCTGCGTGTTTGAGGTAGAGATCTGACCTTTATCATGTTTTGAGCATCTACTACCTGTTATGTGTTTATTCTCTATTTAATAGAAATCCATGCTAACAATTTGGATTAATAAACATAAAATCGGTAGATACAATTAGGGTTTCTTGAAAGAGTTTCTTAATTGTTGGAAAAGGCGAAAGCTTGATCCTTCGATGCGATTTGCATGATTATCGTTATTTATCTTGCCTTATGCATGTTTGGTTATCGTTGTTGCAAACCCCGATCTTGCAAGTTCTTTTACATATTTTTATTCCGAATTCCGAAAAGATTTGTCTTTTATTTTAGTTACTGTTTCTACTCGACTTCGACCACCCCTTGGTCGACGTCGACCACTGATTTTTGATCGAGCAAAGATCGTTGTTGCTTCTGTCTCTACAGGAACCCGAAGTCGACCAGACCCTACTCGACGTCGACGTCGACGTCGAGTAAGCCTAGTCGACGTCGACCACCACCAGCATCTTCTGTTGCTCGAAATCAGATGTGCCTGACCCCTGTCGACCACCCTTGATCGAGGTCGAGTACACTATGGTCAACCACTTGTGAGATTTTCCGCTGCCTAGGATCCGCTGACACGCTTCCTCGAGGATCGATCCTGACTTCCCACTGCTACATCGGGAGGAAGTCTTGTAATTATTTGCGTGGGCACGAATCTGGTTTGATCTATTTTATTATATTTTAAACTCGATTTCCTCCTACAACAAATTGGCGTCGTTGCCGGGGAAGCTATCATTCGCGCCTTAGGTAGTTAGATCTCACATTTTCCTTGAGTTTTCTTCTACAGGTGGATGCAGGACACCTTGGACTGTTTAGGAACATGGGCCGAAAGGGAAAGAGAGAGACGGTATGCAAAAGAATTTGAATATTTGAGATGGCTATACATCGTTGATGAGGAGGTGTGGCTTGAGGGTGTACGCGCATTTAGGAAGCTACAAGATTTGTCAAAATCATCGCCAGAAGCCCCAATCCTGCTAGAAGGAGGATCTGAACCTGAGGTCGACCTTGATCAACACCTAGTTGATGTCGACCCATCTCCAGTCGATATCGATCTATCTCTAGTCGATACCCAGGTATGTCCTTCCGCTATCTCAATTCCAACTTTGCCCTCTGTCTTTGAAAAACCATTTGAAGAACCTCAAGAAGAAGAAGAGCCAGAAATAAAGAAGTTGGACGTTGTTGCCCAGGATGTTTCAAGGTCGCTTTTACCTTACAAGGTGAAGGTCATCCCTGACGATTTTGAGCAACCGATATTCATATTCAAGTATGGGGTCCTCGCAAAGTGGCATGAAACTCCACAACATGAGGTGGGAATATCTCTTCCCACTCCACCGTTTTGCTGTGGTGGAGATGTGCAAACAAATCAACCAATAAAGCGGAAGAGGTATGCTGATGAGGTATGTATATTTTCTGTATATCTTCCTTTATCCATGCCAGCTGGAGCCCATGAAGATGAATGGGTGAAGCCATGGAGCGTTCACTCGGGGAGTTTTAAGCTTCTTCATATGATGCCCCCGGATGACATTCCACGCTTCCCATCACCGGAGGAACCACCAGACCCACCTATACCTCCGGACAAAGATGAGTCAGGCTAATGCTTAAAGGAGAAGTCGGCCTAGAGACTCTAAAATCTAGAGCATGTACATAAAACTTTTGAACTTTGGGACTTTGAAACTTTTGGTTTTGGTTTTGTTTGTTTTTGTTTTTAGTTTTGAATACTTCATGTGGAAAGTCTTGCCTTCGTGCAAAAGCTAACAATTTTCAGGTCGAGAAGCATAAAGGATCGCAAAGAGAGAAAGAAGAAGTCCCTGCCAGCAGTTGAAATCGACTAGGCCAAGTCGAGATCGACTACGAAGAGGATCGAGTACAACACCGTACTCGACGTCGAGTAGGCCCACTCGACGTCGACAAGCCAAAAGCATCCTCGACTTCATCTTTCAGTCGACGCAGCAGATCTGTACTCGATGTCGACCACGCCTACTCGACGTCGACCAGCACATTTACTCGACTGCCCTATTTTGACTATACGACGCGTTATTCGGTGAGTTTCTTCCTTTACCTCTGTTTTTTATTGATTTTATACAGTGGGAACACTGTATATTTTAAGTATGGGGTGGGGGAAGAGCTCATTATTATTTATTTATGTGTTATTCTTGTTTTTTATTTTACATGGTAAATTTTGAGTAAAATTTTAAATTTTTGTGCTTAATTGTTAAACTCAAAGTTTTATAAGACATCTCCCATTGCTTGTAAATTGTTCAAAGAAATAGTGTCATGGAAGCTTTAATTGAACTCGACGATGCAAAATTGGATTCATTAGAGATATAGCATGAAATTGCCTAGTAAAGAAAAGTCACAATGAAGTGCATATTTTCTTGAAAACCATGAAAGGAAGTAAAATTTGATATTGCGTTTGACATGTTGCATGATAAGAGGATGGAGGACTTTATATTTCCATATAATGCTCATATTGTTATATCCTAGTCATACCTATGCTTAGACATCACAAAAGACATATTATGCCTTATTTCAATTATTGCTCCACACGTTCTAAATATTGTCATTCTTTACCTTATTCCTTATCCGGGGATTATGTTGAGAATGATGTCACATTATGGAGATTATCATATGGTGTTTGTGTTGTTATTGTTATCATTATTGGAGTTTGGTAGGAAATTTTTTGAAATATATGGAAAATTTAATGAGTGAGAAAAATTTTGGTCACCTCACGAGATAAAGGTAGATCGACCCTGCTTACTGAGATAATAGTTCAGTGAGATGGGACACACAAGTGAGGAGTCCAAAGCACTAAGTATCCGGGGCCATTCATGACACCCATGTTTGCTGAGGTTAGAGAGGTAAAAGCACTATTATTGATAAAAGCATTATGAAAGGTGAGAAATCTTATGAAGAAGGGATGTGGTTAAGAAAATTTGGAAAGTACTCCATTTCCCCGGATCATTAGCACCACATTGCCAAAAATTGCCCACCTTTAGCCTTTTACCAATCTATTCCTTATTGAGCTTAAATTAAAGTCTTCTTGATTATTGTTGCTTTAGCACATGAATTGTTTTTTCATAAACCTCCTTTTGTGAGTAGATGTTTCTTTTATTGCACATACATGGATTTGTGGCACAAGTATCTTTTCGATGATGGTAATTGACTGCAGGGACATATGAGAATGAATCTATAATATTGAGAGTTTTAAATTCTTCCCCTGAATGACCATCCAAGTTATTGCTTGGGACAAGCAAGCTTAAGTATGGGGTGATTTGATGTCCATGTTTTATGCCATGTTTTATATCTACTTTTATATCGATTTCTGCATGCATTTCATGCATTTGGGTTAGATTAATACAGAATCTATGTAGTTTATGTTTAATTGCCAAAATTATAGAGTCTACACTAGTTTTTGTTCAATTTCGCAGAAATCGGACGCACTTTAGAGCTTAAAGAAAACTCATGGAGAAGCTAAGAATGGTGCAGCTGGAGAAAACGCCATATTTCAACATCCATCATTCTGAATCAAGCTTTGAAAACGCCATATTTCAACATCCATCATTCTGAATCAAGCTTTGATGTCTTCATGAGAGTTGTAGCCCTTGAAAAGAGCTCTCCAACGCATACTCATATGCATCAATCCGACGAACGAGAACTCGGGAAAGTGCGTTTTAAGAGCAGAGCAGAATACTGAGAGCACGACATGTACTCGAAGTCGAGTACACTCTACTAGACGTCGACCAAGCTTTGTCAAAGTCGACTATAGCTGAAGCAGACTTGATCGAGGACAGAAAAAGAAGACAACTCGAGCACGGGCCGTACTCGACGTCGACCACACCTTACTCGAGGTCGACTAGAACTGGGCGGTTATCCGAGCTCGACGAAAAGAAGCACTCGACAAGCTAAAGATTACCAGAAATCGAGTACACTCTACCCGACGTCGAACAGACTTGGTCGAAGTCGACTACCACAGTGCCCGAAATTGGGCTAGTCCGGGTCCTGTTAAGGTTCTATCCCGAATTCATTGGAGATACTTTCGAGACGAGATTTCCAACACAAGAAGATTTAGATATTTTTTATCTTTTTATCTTTCTATTTATCCTAACGGTGTAACATTTAATTACCCTAGGATTTATCTAGTTTTATCTTATTTAGATATATTTATTTCCAAGTAGAATTATATCTTCTATGATAGATAGAAATATAGATAGAATTCTTTCCTTGATTAGCAAGGATTGGAAGCCTATAAATAAAGCCCATTGGGCTAGTTTTTATTCATTCAATCTTAGGAAGAGAAGTAGGAGAGTAAATAGAGAGAGAGTGGAGGCCAAGAGGAGTTTGTGAAGCGAGAGCGGAATTGGCTTTCTTTGGTTGTAAGCTCTTTTTAGTTTATTAATGCAAGTAGTTTATTTTCCATCAACAATGTCTGCGATTGCAATGAAGAGCGAGTAGTTCACCACTTCTAGGGGCAGGGCGAGCCCGACGATAGCCCTGCGTGTTTGAGGTAAAGATCTGACCTTTATCATGTTTTGAGCATCTACTACCTGTTATGTGTTTATTCTCTATTTAATAGAAATCCATGCTAACAACTTGGATTAATAAACATAAAATCGGTAGATACAATTAGGGAGTCTTGAAAGAGTTTCTTAATTGTTGGAAAAGGCGAAAACTTGATCCTTCGATGCAATTTGCATGATTATCGTTATTTATCTTGCCTTATGCATGTTTGGTTATCGTTGTTGCAAACCCCGATCTTGGAAGTTCTTTTACATATTTTTATTTCGAATTCCGAAAAGATTTGTCTTTTATTTTAGTTACTGTTTCTACTCGACTTCGACCACCTCTTGGTCGACGTCGACCACTGATTTTCGATCGAGCAAAGATTGTTGTTGCTTCTGTCTCTATAGGAACCCGAAGTCGACCAAACCCTACTCAACGTCGAGTAAGCCTAGTCGACGTCGAACACCACCAGCATCTTCTGTTGCTCAAAATCGGATGTGCCTGACCCCTGTCGACCACCCTTGATCAAGGTCGAGTACACTGTGGTCGACCACTTGTGAGATTTTCCGCTGCCTAGGATCCGCTGACACGCTTCCTCGAGGATCGATCCTGACTTAGCACTGCTACATCGGGAGGAAGTCTTGTAATTATTTGTGTGGACACGAATCTGGTTTGATCTATTTTATTATATTTTAAACTCGATTTCCTCCTACAACACCTACCTACAACGTCTCTGAAATTTCAGCAAAAATCACACAACAAACAACAATTAAAAAAACACACTATCACATAGACAGTCTAGAATTGAACCACAATATCTCACAAGATATGGATCTTAAAACTAAGTGCTATATTAATGATGGAACAACAGCGAACCAACTTGTAATATTTGCTAGGAAATACTTTACAAATAGATTTTCTAGAATCAAACCACAATAATTGAAAATCCCCACATCAAACCAACTTTCAAATCCTGTTAAGCATTACGAACAGATAAATCCTCTTATAATATTATTAGATAAAGGCAATCATTATGAAACCTTTATCTAGATTTTAGTAAGAAACATGACCCATGAGAGTTTGCTTAAAGAGAAACCTACGTGTAGACAAAATAAATCACCTTTCACTAGAAAACAATGAATTTCCTATTGCTAATATCTTAGAGATCAGATAGAATGAGGAAGGGCATTTGCTATATACCTTCCCAGTGATCAGCTAGAAAATTTCTTTCTTGCTTCATCAATTCATAAAAATGTTGTTTGGACTCACAACCTAAAACTTGGTTGTCTTCCCATCATGCTAAAGAATCCTAATTTTCAGAAAAGAATCCAATATCATCACCAGAGAATACATTAGCTTTTCAAGCAAAGCAAAACGAGAACATGCAGAAAATCGAAGCAAAGCAGGATGCATCACATTGACCAGACATGAATCATATCAATGGTGTCATAATATGCTTTAATCTATTTATTTTTACCACACCGACATCTCTTTTCAATAGGCTTGCATTTTCTAGGTTCTTCTACTCCTCAAATGATCTAGTTGCAGAAATATTTAGAGAAAGGCCAATAAGAAAATCAATGAGACCTTCCCAAGAAACCGCAGGTACTTCTCATCAATTATCTAAAGTAGAAGAAATATTTAGAGGAAGGCCAATAAGCACATCAATAAGAATAAGAACATGATTCAATCAGCTTTGCTCAATAAGTTATTTATGAAGAATGAGAAGAAATTAGTAGGTAATAACAGTAGCACCTACCTATCCAACGGTCTACCACTCTGTTGAGCGGTAGTTGCTGAACCTTCTGATTGACCGCTTTCATACTCAACTCCATTCAGTGTCTAACAAAACAAACCTTGGATATAAGAACTACATACACTAAATTATAGTGGGGGCATGACCCACATTTTATTACACAAGATACTCACACGTCTATAGAAGGATTGAGGTTACGAAATGACGTTCTGACTCACTACCCTGGATGGGGATCTCCTTCCATTATGACCACACTGCATTTTGGAGATAACAATGTCCATAATCAACAATAATAATGCAGTATAAATAGACTGCCCTTTATGGCATTGTTATATCAAGTTTGAATTTCATAAATAGACTATGAGTTTATGATGGTCTAGTAAGAGATACAAAACAAACATAATAAGGAAGATATTTATGCTTTTGTGAAAAATATCCAGGATAAGTTTTCATTTTGCAGTTAAAATTCAAGACTAATGTTGGCACATCATTTAATTAGGTAACAATTAAATTCTAAAATGCTGATAAGAAGGGAATTTTGCAGTTAAATTGCCATTACTTTCGAAAGTTGCCTAACTGTGTCTGTTTTCATCTATGGCTGAAACCAAAGAGTATGATTACTTAAGTTATTTAGTGGTTATCACATATATAGAATAAAAAGCTAAGATATCCACCTTTGCAAGAACGTAAAATGAACCAAAAGAATGCAAAGCTCTAAACCGAGGGTAATTCAAAGATGTTGTATGGCAATTCGGAACCCTACAGAAATCCATCTCACCTCAACAAAAGACTATAATCACGAGGGTTTAAACAATACATATTAAGTCAGACAAGATAAAGGATAAACAACAGTACCATTAATGTTTAATAACAGTACCAAGGGAAGCAAAGATTTCCTCTGGGTTGCTTTCCTCTTCCTTCTTGGTTTTCTCCTCTTTTTTAGTTGCCCTTTGCATAAACTTGAAAGATAAAAAACGCATTTAGAAGGAGTCATATAAAAACCAGCAGAAAATGCGAATGAGTTTTTAGAGGTTTTGTAGGCAAATTTGGTTCAAACTAGAAAAGCCATCAAATTTAACCCAAAAAAAATCAATTCATAATCAAATCGAAGATGAAATTAGAACAAAAAATGAATTGCTGCTATGATTATGCTCAAATAACAACCATCCATATGCACTTTCAACATTAAAAAGAACACTGAGTAATGCTTAGCTTTAGCATTTGACATTAGAAAAGATCATTGTTTGATGCTTGGCTTCAAGGTCTCCCTGATCAGGTAGAGCAGATAAAGCTGTATAGTTAAGGATTGAGTATCACATGATGAGTGGTCTGCATTTTGGGCAACATTTACTGCACTTAATAGTTGTTGATCTCAAACATTTCTTGCAAAAATTACAACTGAAACAAGACCAATTAATTAACCATTCTTACAAGTTCAAGGGGCATCAAATTTCTTAGAGATCCAACCCTGGAATATTGCTGGTCGAATTTACCCGTACCCATTATACAATCATTGCTCTCAGATGAAATCTATGTCTTCCCTGATCAACTTAGAAGTCTCAAGGCAAATCAATATGAATTTTATTTACTGCATAGGAGAGTTCCTCATTGAGCTTATCCATATTTAAAAGTGATGAAGCGGAATTAGAAGATGTAGAGGAGCTCTCTATAGACAAAATGCAATAGAAGAGCAACGATCATGTTCATGTAAAAATTTATATGCATGTAGCACATTAACAAAAAATAGATACAATCACCAGCAGAAAATCAAGATCTTTTTCTATGGAATACCTGCTGAAAATGGGGTTTTTTGAGGTGCCCCTGGAATGGCTGGATGAAAAAACAAGAAAGATATAATAACTATAGTACTATGAGGAGACAAAACAAAATTTGCAAGCCCTATATCTACAAATCTCTAATCAAAAGAAGCATAACCAATAGGCATTAACTGATCCGTTGAGTTGTTTTGCCGAGACATAAGAAAGCGTCGACCTTTTGAAAAAGGAAAGGTGTCTTTATTCTTTCATTTCCAAGAAACAGAATCGTATAAAAAATAAAACAAATAGAGAAAAGCCGGCTATCGGAGTCGAACCGATGACCATCGCATTACAAATGCGATGCTCTAACCTCTGAGCTAAGCGGGCTCACATAAGAGAAACTTTACATGCATAATAATTCCAAAAACTAGATCTTAGTTATTAACTATTTATAAATCATAAAAAATAGAAATCGATTTCAAACCTCTATTGAAGTAAATAAAGTATAGAAATAAGATAAAGATTCCTATACCGATTTAGAATTTGATATGTGATATTTATTACATCCCAATCCTAACAATTAGAATAATACATTTATCTTTTTTTATCAATCAAAAAATTTTAAATTTAGAATTTAATATACATTTATTTAGAAATCTTAATTTAATAAAAATGGGAATATATATATTATTATTATATTCTAATTATTATTATAAAAAAATTTTGCAATTTGCATTCAATTATGAGTTCTATCTATAAAAATTCATTAATTTATTTGAATCAAATCAAAAAATGATAGATAAAGGTTTCAGATCAGAATAAAACATTCCGGTTGCTTTTATTTGAAAACTAAGACAAAAAAGAATCGATCCTTTGAGTATTTCAACTTTCATGGTAAAATGAAAAATAGGTTCATATCTATAGTGATAGATATCCGTCTATATTGAATTGAAGATCAAAAAGCGATAGAATTCTTTCTGGTTGGCCCATATCAAATATGAGCTAACACCAGAAATGAAAGAAAATAGGCAAAACAAAAAAGTATGAAATTCCTTATAGAATCGAATTTAAAGGTTCCGGTATAAAAAAAGGATTCAAAAAGGGAAAGTACATCACACTGAAATCTTCAGCATACAAAAAAGAGGGGATATGGCGAAATCGGTAGACGCTACGGACTTAATTGGTTTGAGCCTTAGTATGGAAACTTACTAAGTGATAACTTTCAAATTCAGAGAAACCCTGGAATTAAAAAAAATGGGCAATCCTGAGCCAACTCCTGCTTTCAAAAAGGAAATAAAAAGGGGATAGGTGCAGAGACTCAATGGAAGATGTTCTAACAAATGGAATTGACTGGCTTGCGTTGTAATATGTTATAAGAATTCTTCGATCTAAACGCCAAAAAGGATGAAGAAGAAACCTGCATATGTACTTAAATAGAAAGACTATACTATGATATAATAAAAAATACAAAAATATTGATGACGAACCGAAATTTTCTTTTATGAATATGAAAAAAATGGAAGAATTTTTTTGAATCGATTCTAAGTTGAAGAAAGAATCGAATATTCGTTTATTAAATTAAAGCATTTACTCCCCAGTTTGGTATATCTTTTGAAGAACCGATCCATCGGATGAGAATGAAGATAGAGTCCCATTCTACGTGTCAATCCCGACAACAATGAAATTTATAGTAAGAGGAAAATCCGTCGACTTTATAAATCGTGAGGGTTCAAGTCCCTCTATCCCCAAAAAGCGCATTTGATTATCTAACTAATTATCCTCTTTTTTTGTTAACGGTTAAAATAAAAATTGGGTCTCTTCCTAAAGGTATTCGAGCAGAAAAGTGTTGATCTTATCAACAGTCTTGTGATATAAATTATACATGAATTTGAGCAAGGAGTACTCCACTCATTTGAATGATCCCCAATACATATCATTACTCATACTAAGACTTACATAAAAAGTCTTCCTTTTCAAGATCCGGGAAATTCCGGGGCCTAGATAAGACTTTGTAATACCCTTTCACCTTTTTAATTGACATAGATCCCAGTTTTCTAATAAAATGAGTAGATGATGCGTAGGGAATGGCCGGGATAGCTCAGTTGGTAGAGCAGAGGACTGAAAATCCTCGTGTCACCAGTTCAAATCTGGTTCCTGGCACACGATTTATTTGGATGAGTATCCATTTTTGAAAAATGGATATGAATCTATATGCATTAATCGTATAGATCCTGCACATACGTAACTTATTTCTCTAGGTGTCTATAGATCTACCCCACCTATAAAATAGATGGGTAAAGAGTATATAAAAGGGGTGGAAAAGGGTTTGGTTTTTTTCGTTTTTTATTTGTTGTTTATACGGATTCGAAAAAGTTGAATTTGTTAATTAGTTGAAAGACGAAAAAGTCTAGGGGGTAAATAAAATAAAGTATGAGAGTAGACAAGATGTATATCAGATACAGTACAAAAAAATCCGACTTCCTCTCATTGCTTTTTTTCTATTTCTGCATTTCCCCCCTAAATTGCGTGACTTTCTACAGACCATCTAAACGATGTTCGATGTTCGCGGTACAAAGTTCATGATACAAAAATAGTTTGGTTCATTCTATTGGCTTAGCTCATTAAAAAGAAAAGTATCTTCCCAACTTTCCAATTTGCATTCCTAAGTAGAACGGGGTGTACAAACATTTCGTATATTTAGAATATCTATTTGTTTAATTTGCAATTCTTGAAGTGAATATAAGTTTCTTATCAGTTAATAAGCATCTTGTATTTCATAAAAATTGGGGGCAATATAATCTTTCCGTAAAGGCCATCCTATCCAACTTTCGGGCATTAAAATACGCTTCAGGCGTGGATGATTATCATAAAGGATTCCCAGCATATCATAGGATTCCCGTTCTTGAAAATCCACACTTTTCCAAACCCAGAAAACAGACGGAATTCGAGGGTTTCTCCTTGGGACAAATACTTTTATGCATACCTCTTCTGGTTGATCCACACCGGATTCTATTCTCGTAAGATGGTACACACTAGCTAACATCCCACCTGGTTCCACATCATAGGCACATTGAGAACGTAGATAATTGTAACCATATACATATAAAATGACAGCAATGGAATGCCAATCTTCGGGCTTTATTTGTAAAGTCTCTATTCCTTAATAATCGAAGCCTAAAGATCTATGAACTAGCCCGTGTTTGATTAGCCAAGCAGACAAACGACCCTGCATCTTGTTTATTTCTCCCACATTTTTTGTATAAATATTTATATTTATTTATAGAAGTAGTTACTGAAATTTTTAGACCCCCTTTCTTCTGTCCAAAAAAAAAAGAATCCCGATTAATTCACCAATTCTTGGGAAGATACTGAACTTTTGTATTTGACAAATTTTTCAGTAGGGATCTCAGAAATGGATGGAGATTTCGAAAGTAATCCTTGATTATAATTTCCAGTATGAATACGGCGTCCAACACGAAACTTATGCTTGATAGTAAAACATCGATTCTTACGTTGCGACTGAATTCTATCTTCATAGATTTCAAAAGATATTTTCTTCCGAAGCTTTGTTATAGCATCTATAACTGCTTCCGGTTTAGGTGGACAGCCTGGCAAATAGACATCCACAGGAATTAGTTTATCGACCCCCCGAACAGTACTATAAGAATCCGTACTGAACATTCCCCCTGTAATTGTACAGGCTCCCATAGCAATAACATATTTTGGTTCAGGCATTTGCTCATATAATCTCACCAAAGATGGGGCCATTTTCATTGTTACTGTACCAGCTGTTAAAATGAGGTCTGCTTGTCTAGGGCTCGATCTTGGGACCAGGCCATAACGATCAAAGTCGAATCGCGAGCCTATTAATGAAGCAAATTCAATGAAGCAACAACTGGTACCATAGAGAAGCGGCCATAAACTCGAGAGTCTTGACCAATTTGAAAGATCATTTGATGTAGTTGAAATAACTGAATTTGGTGTTATTCGATCAAGTAGGGGAAACTCAAGGGAATTCATAACTCTTTCAATCTTTTTGTTTTTTTTTTATTGTTAGAAGATTCAGAAACTAAGACCATTCCAATGCTCCTTTTCGCCATGCATAAACTAAACCAACAATTAGGATAAGCACGAAAATGAAAGCTTTGATAAAAACGGATACACCCAATACATCGAAACTCATTGCCCATGGATAAAGAAAAACCGTTTCAACATCAAAAACAACAAAAACTAAAGCAAACATATAATAACGGATAGCCCAACACCATCGGGCAAGCGATGAGATGATATGATATGATGATGCCGTGGTTTGTACACCACCACGAGGATATTGCTATGCTATAGCACCGAACTGGCCAGTCTCTACACTAACGGGAAGGGGTGCAGAGGTAGGAGAGGGATATGCAACTTGGCATTGTCTTGGGCCATTTACAGTATTTTTACACATTATTATAACTAGGAGCATGCTAGAGTGTTTGACTTTCGTACTGCATTAGAACATCTTTATTAGGTATATCACATACTATGTGGCCTCAACGAGGACTGCCGGTCCCGCATGAGTGGCTCGATCTGACTCCTTTCCCCATTCTTCTTTTAAAGGTATTTTCTGCAGATTTTGAGTGCTCAATGTCTATATGACGGGGTTCCTTTTTTGCGAACCAAAGAACCTGGTTAATTCTCTAACTTGTTATAAATGGTAATCACCCACTTATGATTTGGTTTTGACCCGGCTCTGTCGTGGCACCTTGTATCTTAATTTTGTTTCCACCTTACTTCCGTTGAATTGATTTTCGCAACATAGTCCCTAGGACAGGTTAAGGGTACCGACCGACCCTACGATACTTTTAGGGTTCGAAATCCCTCTTTATTACTAACCTTAAAAATGAGTTTGAAACCTCGACCCGTACCTGGATTGCAAGATCCGAACATGGGATTTCATCCCTTGAAACGTAACCCGGAAATCATAATTTTGGGTCGTTACAGAAACAACATCTAATCTCTCCTAATCTCTCAATTCGCTAATCATTTGTTAATCACTCCTCTAATTGCTTAATATTCAATAAGGCCTAATATCAGAAGTATTTGAAGAGTAAAAACTCCGAGAATGCGGCACTTTTCATCTCTCTCTCTCTCTCTCTCTCTCTCTCTCTCTCTCTCTTCCCCTAATTTTAATTGTTTCTCCATATATCCTAATTACTTACTTATTTGCATTATTTTCTAATTAAATTTTATTGATTATGTCGAGTCGAGGCTAAAAGAGCGTTAGCAGAGCTAGACCCTCCGATAGCAGATCGACGGATCTCAAGCCATGTCAAAGGAGTGTGTCCATTGCAAGCGGATCCCGATGACGTCGGGATGTTGAGGAGGATGACATAGCCCCGGCCAGGGAACTCCCTCCACCATCTAGACCCAAGCATTTGCTTCCCGACCAGAAGAAATGTAGGGTCGCAACCTTTAAAATTTAGTTTACGAAGGTCCAAAGCTTGAGGAAGATAGTTGTATGGCAAAATGCAACTTCTACTCCACGATTTACAATTACCCAAAAGGAGGTAGATAAAGAAACTACACGAGGCATACAAAAACAAAACACACCCAGAGAAGCTCGGCATGCCTCGAGGCTAGACACAACTATCAGGGTACACCCTTATTCGTCAGCTGCGTCATCGGCCTAGCTATGTTGGAGAAGCCTTCGACGAACCGTCGGTAATAGCTAGCCAAACCTAGAAAAGACCTGATGTCTCTAACATTCTTGGGGACCTCCCAAGCAACGATAGCATCAACTTTCGATGTGTCTACTGATATCCCTGCTGCGGATATAACATGACCAAGAAACATCACCTCGGAGAGCCAGAACTCACACTTGCTAAACTTCCCGAACAGTTTATGCTTCTGCAGAATCCTCAGCACAATCCTCGGGTGCTCAGCATGCTCCTCTCTACTCCTCGAGTAGATCAAGATGTCGTCGATAAACACCACCATGAATCTGTTAAGAAAATCGATGAACACCATGTTCATCAACTCCATGAAGGCGGCTGGCGCGTTGGTTAGCCCGAACGGCATAACCACAAACTCGTAGTGTCCGTATCTGGTCCTGAACGCCGTCTTTGGGATGTCCTCTACCTTCACCTTCAGCTGGTGATAACCCGAACGCAAATCTATCTTCGAGAAGACGACAGCTCCCTGCAGTTGATCCATCAAGTCACCTATTCTCGACAACGGGTAATGGTTCTTCACCGTAGCCCGGTTCAGCTCCCCACGACGAAGAACTCGGCCTGATGTAGCCCTTCCCGGCTAGCTCCTCCAACTGTGCCTTCAGCTCGGCCATCTCTGTTGGCGCCATCCTGTACAGGACCCTCGAAATTGGCCTGGTGCCCGGCTCCAACCGTATAGCGAAATCAACATCTCGTTGTGGCGGAAGTCCTGGTAGCTCGTCTGGGAAAACGTCAGCAAACTCACTAACAATGGGGACATCTGTCAGGCTGGGTCGCTCGTGATCCACCTCTAAAGCGTAACACCAGTAGCTCGTGCATCTCTAGTCTAGAAGTCTCGCCACTCGAACGTCACTGATCTGGGCTCCGTTTTATTTGGGGTCATTCCCCCACACCTCGTGCTCAGTCCCATCCTCCGCGAGGATGGAAACTGTATGGGTCCTCAGGTTGAGGATCGCCCCGTAGAAGTTCATAAAATCCATCCCTAGGATCATCTCGTCTGTCCGCAGTGGCATGACTATTAAGTCAGTGGGCCACTCTCGCTCTCCTATCCGAATGGGGCATCCTAGGATCTCATGCCCCGTCCTCACCCTATCCCCATCCGCCATACGCACTACTAACGCGGGACATATCGAACATACAAGTTTAAATCTAGCTACTTAAGAATCTGCTATAAAGCAGTGGGTTGCCCCGGTATCGAACAGAATGCGAAGAGTAGAGCCACAGAACGATATCGTACCTATGGAATTCGGAGCTGTCGAATCACCATTCCGTTTCGGGAACGCGCGGGGCGGTGGGGGTGGTAAGAAATCAGTGTCTACAGCTGTCGCTGCCAGCTGAGCAGAACATCTGCCCTAGCCTGGTCCTGCCGACCCTGCATACGACTGTGCCTGCTGATGCTGATAAGATCCTCGGTCGCCTCGACCTCCTCCTCTACCTCTACCTCGGCCTCCACCTCGGCCTCGTCCTCCTCTAAAGCTGTTGTCTTCTCGACCATCTCCATAGCTACTATCTCCTCGGCCAGCTCCCGAGAGAGTCCCTCTCCTCTGACCCTTTGCATATGAAATCTGAGCGGGTCTTTGTGCCTTTGGAAGGCGTAAAGCTGAAGCTACAGGAGTGACTGAAGATCTCTCGCCCTGCGGGCACATGACAGCACGATGTCCTAACCCTCCACACGTGTAGCATGAAATGAACTTCCTAGGGCAATCTGTCTGGTAGTGGCCCTCCTCGCGGCAGCTGTGGCAGATAATAGCTCTCACTCTAGCCTGGTGGTATGATGATACAAGTACAGCTGGAATGGCCCAAGTGGTCCCGCTGGTCGATCCTCCTCTCGCTGGCCCCTTCCATGGGCCCCTATCAAATCTGTGCTCCGCGGGTCGTGGCCTCTTTTCGCCAGATGGAGTGCGGAAAGCTGATCCTCGAAGCTGCCTAGCCGCAAGCCTCTGTCTCTCCGCATCGGGTACTCCAATCAAGCTGAAAACTCCCTCGAGTGCTCTGAAGAACTGCTCGATATCCTCTCCGGGTCTGGCCTGGAAGATAGGCGGGCTACTCTGTGATAGTCTCTTCACCCAGTCGGTGACACCAGCTGATCTCTCTCACTCCAGCAACGCGAGTAATGCCCTCTCTATCATTGATCCTTGCTGCTGCCTATCAGCCGATCCCTGCTGTCCGGGGATCTCGACCTCAGCTTCGGTCTCAATCTCAGTCTCTGTCTCGAGAATGCGGCCACGACCTCGCCCACGTGGTCTCCCGCGTCCTCTACTAATCTCGGTGTCGACCATGATGACAACTGGACATTAAAGTATACTCAATATACACCTCAATAAAACGTCTTCTTCAAGGAAGACGGCCCTCAGGCACATTCATTTCACATAATTACATCCCTTCAAGGGGATGGCCCGCAGGCACAATTTTATATCACACGCAAGCTAGCTAGATAGCTATCCTTCGAGGGATAGCTTGGCGAGCCCGCCTCTAAATCCTATCCTACTCCAACCACCATGGTTGCTCCCTTGGAGTCTTCTTCGACCAGCTATAAAGGAAAACTAGTATTTTGCCTACCAGAATCCCGTTCTACATCTCTATAAGATGTCTATCACCTTTATACTCCCCATCGATCCTATCTCTCATCTAGAAGGATCCTAGTTCATTTTCATTTCCAAAGGGTTTTCGACTTTGCTCTTTAAAACCTTTTAAAATCCCTTAAAACTTCCAAAACGGTGGGCGGGTTTTGAAAATGTTTTATAACTCGTGCGTACTCAAGTCGAGCAACCTTGGCTCTGATACAAACTTGGTAACGACCCAAAAGTATGGATATCCGAATATGCCTCCATAAATCCACTTAGAGGATTTATAAGGTTCGGATAATCCGGTTATTCGGGGAACGTTATAGAAGAGTTTTGAATTCTTCCATGAGCTTTAGATCTTACGACCGAGTACGAGTTATTTAGTTAAGTTATTTGTTTTAAGTGGAAGCGATGGTTTTTGGAAAGTGGGGATTTCGAACCCCCAGAAATGCGCGCGCCCGTTGGAGGCGTTCACCTGTCCTAGGTACTATCGTGTAAATGATTTTCAGGTCGGAAATATAAATTGCGGAAATAACATACATCAAAGTCATCGCGGCATAGCCGGGTTAAAACCAAATCAAAGTAAACGAGAGAGTAAAGAGTGCGTAAGTCATGCCTCACTCGCTCTAATCGTCCCAAAAGGTCTGTCTTGACAAACATCCACATAAGTAAGTCATATCGGGTAAGGGGTACCTGAATCTAAAAACAAGAAATAAATCGGGGTCAATCATCGGAAATATGCACAATCAATGCCATATAAAGAGGCATACTTAAACTACATGAATGTTAAAATGTAACACAAGCAAGTGTATAGATATATATAAATGGGAAATAAACACACAAGGGCTCGTATCATCATCATAATCACCATCATCATCATCATCATCATCACCATCATATCATAATATCTTCTCAAACGAACTCATCCTTCTCAAACATACTCATTCTTTCTCATCATAAGTCTTTCATCATTTCATTCTTGTTCCATCGAGTATAAGTCATTTATTCAGATTTAGACGACCGTCCTACCATAGACATATAGCATACATATGAATTGTTGGATTTACTAAGTTCATCCTACATCATATTACCGGTTTATATTCTAAACATGTTACTAGGTCGCGTGATGCATGAAGACTCTCGATAAGACAAAGAGTATCACATAAATCCATCATGAGTAAGTCCAGGGGACTTACCTGGAGTCCGAAGAATAAGCAAGCAATAAAATGCGCAACCAATGATCCAATCAACGAGAGCCTAGTAATTTCATTAAGCTCTCATTAGGTGGTATTCTAATGCATGGTGCCCAACCTAATAATCAACATACATCCATATGAGGTTCACGATTCTATAGATTATGCACTTTGGTTAAGTGATCCGGACTTAACCAGTTATAATCTATATCGTATTATCACATAATCGATTTCCTTCTTATCGGATCATAAGCCAAGTTATAGTTATACTTCATATCTATATTTTATATGCTCTAAGTTTCGGTTATGCCATCATATATTTAACCATATTCTTAGCATTCCCTTAACCAAGTTTTTTTTAATCGAGTCATTATAAATACGGGTTACTAAAATTATAATAACTCTTGATCCAACCGTTGGATCGCCCTAATTTTTTAAGAACAGTTAGATAACATTTCCATGAACATCATATGAAGATTTCTGTCTGATCAGATCATTGGATTGGAAATAAAGTCCAAATTACAGAGGCACATATATCCATTTTGTTTCTTGACGTTTGTTACAAAACGCAACCAAAAACACATAGAGGCTCCACTTCCTAAGCCCTTTCGAAGTACACAAGATCTATTCCTAAAGAGGGGGAGGCGGATGAGAGATTAGCTTCAAAGAATCCCCCACAAACGACTCAAGAACACCCTCGGGAGTCCTTCGGGACACCTTTCAAATACCTTGCCATTTTGTCACCAAAAATCCCAAAAAATGATTTAGATTATTACTCAAAGTTGAAGAAAAAGAGTTATAAAATATGTTGGAACTTAGTTTTTAAAGAAAGGAAGGGTTCTTACCAAGAAGTCAAGTCAAACTCTCAAGACCCTTCAAAAACAGTTTTCGGCAGCTTCAAAGATGGACGATTTTGGCTGGGCAAACGACCTTGGATTTTTGTGTTTGAGATATGTATGGAAATCTGGTTTCAAGACGGATCCATGGCCACTGAGTTTGCTTAATTTGGATGAGTATGGAGGGAGTTATGCTATTTCTTGTAAAGGCTGCCCAAAATGGACCTAAAATGGAGTAAGGCTCTCCTTTTCTCTCTCTCCTCTCAAATGACGGTGGGGCTTCTTTGGATGAGCTCCTCATGAGTCTTGGGGTCAGGCTTATAGAGGAGAGGGATGGTTGGCTTCATGAGTCAAAGTATGGGTGTGATGGGAAGGAAGTGATGGGGGTGGTTGAACTAGAATAGGAGCCTAGCTAGTTAGTTTCCATCCAAATCAAATGGGGTTGGTAGCTTCTTGTTGGACATTGGTTTAGATAGGAGGTGATGGGGGTGGTTGAACGAGAAAAGTGGCTTGGGTATATTTTTCCCATCATTGAATCCATGTAAAGCTAGGCATAAAAAAATTTAAATTTTCCGGGTTTTCAAAAGTGATGGGAAGGAAGTGATGGGGGTGGTTGAACGAGAAAAGTGGCTTGGGTATATTCGGACATTGGTTTAGATAGGAGGTGATGGGGGTGGTTTTCATAATATTCCGGGTTTCCCATCATTGGTTTAGATAGGTATATTTTTCCCATCATTGAATCCATATTAATTAAATTCCGGTCTTCACGAAACGGATGATCACCTTTTCTTTATGTTGGTGGCCAGTTTGGTATTTTAGAAACCAATTAGCCTTTGGACACACTACGACTGTTTTCATTATCTATACTAATTATAAAACCAGAAGCAGGGCAGTCCTAGGTGGCTTCACGAGAGGGCTCTGATGCACATGTGAGAACCTGGGGCATGCCAAGTCATTTCCTACTTCAATTCTTTGCCACTTAAGACCCAGTTGCCACCACATGACATCTAATCATCTCTAATAATCTCCTCTTAATTACACCTGACTAACCCCACTATCAAGCTATATATTTAATTAATAAAAAAATGAATTCTATAATTAAGGAATAAAACTATATGATGTACTTTTTTCTATAATTTATTTCCAATTTATAATATTATAAATATTTTTTTTGTAAATAAAAATATTTAGAATTTTATTAATAAGCTTCATAAATTTACAATTTTATGACTAACCCTCCTATATTAATAATTAATTGAGTTTATAATTAATCATCCTATATTTATTTATTTTTGTAAATAAATACCTTCACTTTTATTTTTAATGCATTAGTCCCTAGAGTTTATCCATTGTACAACCCTATGATTTTTCTTGATTTTTATGATTAAATTGTATGTTCATAAGCACATATTATAAAAACCTATAATCAATTGTCATTTCACATTGGATTAGTACTTCTCTTTATTATTATTAAGAAATTATTCAATTAAAAAAATTATAAATAAATTTTTCAACAAACCATTATTTTTTTGTATTTTTTTATCATGTCCATACATTATCAAATTCTTTTGTGCATTTTTTAATATATCACTACTAATGTGATGTGAAAATCCTGAGAGTTCCAACGCCCTAGTTAGGGAGCTGCCTTAAGAAAGGCTGAACAATAGCTACTCGCATCTATAAAGCGAATAAGGAGGCAACCTCACCGTGAACTAGATAACACCCGCGGATGAAAATGAGGCTCCACTATAATGGCCACATGTCCTACAAGCCCACTACCCACGAGTTTAATACACCCGTCATGTGTAAAAATCCTCCTAACACTTGTTCAATCCATGTCCATACAACTAAGTCCCTATAAAAGTCAAGCTCATTCTACAGGAAAAGGGCTTTTTTGAAATTAGAGAGAAAATCAAGTCAAGAGAAAGAGAGAGAAAGAGAGATAGAGTCGTTAACCTAAGCAGCATTTGAGTATGCAAGCCAAGTCACTTAGAGGCTACGCAGAATAGCATCAATCCCCTTCCGCGTCTTAACAATACCCTATTTCTAGAGGCTCCCATTAAGAGCAGGTAACCCTTATCCACGGGCAAATACCAGCAAATCTCTCGCGGCGTAGGTATGCACCTTGTCCTTTGTGGGATATGGGTGAAATTCCTAAATGAAGGGTTCTTGGGTCTTTTTTCTTTATCCGCGACAGAACGACACATGTCAAAATACATGACTTCATGTCATGTAAGTCCGTATTGACCATAAATGGGGACCTCAAGACCTCACCTTGGTCCCATTAAAATGAGATTTTGTTAGTAGACATTTCATCATTGGCGTCGTATGTAGGAATATATCGAATCTTGATGTGCGCCTATTTTTTCATGTTTTGCATTAACATTTATGTCGATTTTTGTATGCATTTGATACATTTGGGTTAGAATAGTACATAATATGTGTAGTTTATGTTTATTTGCAATATATGGAGGTCTACACAAGTTTTTTTTTAATGACGCGGAAATCGGACGCACTTTGAAGCTTAAAGAAAAGTCATGAAAACATTGGAGAAGCTAAGGAAGAGCACAGGATGGTGCAGCCGGAGGAAAAACCCACCTTTCACCATTCACCATTCACCATTCTTAATCAAGTTATGATGTCTTCATGAGAGTTGAAGCCCTCGAAAAGAGCTTTCCAACGCATATTCATATGCGTCAATCGGATGAATGAGGACTCGGGAAAGTGCATTTGAAGACGGATGCAGAATGCTAAGAGTTGTCAAAGAGGTCGATATCGACCTAACTTGGTCGATATCGAGTGGAGCACGTCGAACAGAAATACCAGAAATCAACCAGAACACTGGGAGCAATATTGAAGAGGTCAATATCGACCACCATTGGTTGATATCGAGTCAAGACATGGTCGAAATCCACTCTGGAGGCCGAGATCGAGTAAAGCTGAGAAGACAGGTCGGTATCGACCTTACTTGGTCGATATCGAGTGAACACCAGAAGCCGATTTCGAGCAGTTCAAGTCCAAATTCCGAGTGGACTTTCTTCCACATGAAGCAAATAATATTCTATCAAGATGGAAGATATTTATCAACTTTAGTAATTCTCTAATTTATCTAGGGGGAATTCTAATTATTTCCATTTATTTATTTATTAATGTTTTATCTTAGGAAATAGATAGATAGATATAAATGAAGATAGATTTGCTCTTTCCTTGAATAGCAAGGATTGTAGCCTATAAATAAAGTCTTAGGACATCTCCCACCCTGGGCTATAAAATGGGGTTTAGCCTTTTTTTTCTCCCATCATAGGCCAAAACCCATTTTGGCCAAAATTTTTTTGGCCTATTTCTAAAATGAAGGCCAAATTTGGCTTGAAATTTTAGAATGCCGAATGTGAATTTCACCATTTTTTTTTATTTTTAATTGTTCATTATTAATATAAATTATAAATCACACAATGAATTGTATATAAACTATCTAATTATAATTTTTATCAAAACTAAATGTTATGGTTTGAAAAAAAATATTTATGAGTTCTTTGATATGACTATAATATTTAATATGTTTGGATTATATTTGCATAAATAATGAATATCTTTAGAAAAACATATTCATTTTATATTATTACATCTTCATCAAAATCATATCTCATAAATAAATATCGAGTTGCATAAATTACTATATTTGAAAATAATACTAAAAAATCCCAAAACACATCAAAACCATAATATGAAGTAAATTTATAAATAATACAATTATAAATCTATATATTATATAGTTATGATTTCCAATTAAAAATAGAATTCGTAGTATTGTTAAGATATTCAAGAGTTCTTCGATATGACTATAATATTTGACATATTTGAATTATTATTGCATAAATAATATTTTTAGAAAAAGACATTAATATTTTTTTATTATAGATTCGTCAAAATTATAATAAAAATAAATATTAAGGTTCTTAAAGTACTAAAGAAGAAAAATCAAATATAAAATGAATCAACCAACTATTGAATCGGGTCACATTTGCCTGTCAAATTTGGCCTACGGTGGGAACAAAAAAACCATTTAATAGGTCAAAAGAGAATATTCTATAAAATATTCTCTTTTGGTAGGCTATTTCCCTTAGCTATTATAGCCTACGGGGGAAGATGCTCTAAGGGGCTAGATTTTATTCATTCAAGTTTTATTCCACAACACACAAACAATATAGAGAGTAGGAGAGAGAGCTTGAGGCCGATTGGAGTTGTAAGAGCGAGAGCAAATTGGCTTCGGCTTTTATTTATTTTAATGCAAATAGTTATTTCCTTTATATTATTGATGTTTGTTATAATGAGAAGCGAGTAGTCGCCCTACTTCTGGGGTCGGGGTGAGTCCGACGGTGGCCACGTAGGGTAATGCATCAAATGTATGATTTTTATTTGCTATTTCATCTTCTATCCCAATTTGTGATTCTTCTGCGACAGTCGAAGGTGATCCTTATTTGTATTATTGAAGCGAAAGTGATCTTAATATGAATTTGGATGAATCATTAAAAAGGGTTAGTAACAATTAGGGTTTATGCGAAAGCCTCTATATTCTTAATTGTTAATGACGAAAGTTATTTGATGAAAAGGCATAATCTTTTATACTTTGGCATGATTTCTACATGGTTATCGTTGTGGCATTGAAACCCTGATCTTGAAAGTCTTTTAGTTTATTGAATTCAAACTACAAATATGTGTTATTTCTGTTCATCATCTTCGCATCCATCTTTTATTCTTCAGACTTTTTTTCCGACATATTTTTATTATTTTTTCTGCAAATTTCGAGTTTCTGCACAGGTCGATTTCGACCACTAACAGGTCGATTTCGACCACTTACAGGTCAATTTTGACTACTAAGGTCGATATCGAGTGCCCTTTACTCGATTTCGACTCTGTTTCTTTTGTTTTGCAGGACTTGACAGATTTCGACTGACTTCAGTCGATATCGACCAAACACAGGTCGATATCGAGTGGTCTCCTGGTCGATTTTGAGGGCGATTTGGAACTTGAAAGGCGAGTGCTGACACGCTTCCTCGTGGATACGTTCCTGATTCCTTTCCACTACAACGGGAAGAAGTTTTGTAAATTTTATTTGTGTGGTTCAGGGATTCAGTTTGAGATTTATATTTGATATTTATTTCATACTTGATTTTCCTCCGAACATACCTCACATACTAAGAGGTTCTTGGAGAAGGATCGCATAGATCCTAATTATAAATGATTTACATCTATTCTCAAAAAATCTGTAACTTTCCTCGGTCAGGATCTTAAATTCTTGACCATGCATAAAACACTTACTCTATTTTGTGTCGCGGCACAGGAAGACTATGAGTTATTATCAGTACGACAACTCCCACAACAAGAGTTCTACCTCATAAGTCGCCAAGTCCGGCATGAGGACCACGTCTCCCACTTTGTCCGCGGCTCCCCAGACGGTTTGGTATCCGTCATACGAGCCTCCCTTGTATGGTTTCAATGGGGTCGCGTATGGTGGACCTTCCTTCTATCAGGCGTATCCGGGGCAACCTTTCTACCATAATTATGGCGGTCATCCTTTTACCCTCATTACAGCCAAGTCCCCAATGGACAACCTTGGGATGTATATGTCAACCCACAGCCCAGGGCTGTTTTCTTGTGAATCCTTCTCCTTCGGTACAAGAGCCACAAGAAGGTGAGCAATGCCCGCCGAAGCATCACCGCAGAGAATTATCGTCAGATGTTTCAACTTCCACGCAGTCTGATTCTGCCCAAATGAAGATAGATGCCATTATTTTGTCTGCGTTTACTCCCGACATTTGCAAGGCGCTTGTGCCTAAACGCTGGAGGGATTTTGGATTGATGAAATATGATGCCAAAACTGACCCTGAAGGCCATCTATGCCACTTTATGACTACCATGGTAATAAACTAGTACAATGATGCTATGATGTATCGTACGTTTCCATCCAAGCTGACGAAGATAGCTAGCCCTGACCCGGTTCACAAATCTGCCCCGCAATTCAGTCGCCAGCTTTGCATAGTTGGCTGAAATTTTCAAGTCGCATTTCGGCAGTGCTCGCTCGAGGAAGAAGACAATGCTGGACTTAAATCCTGTTAGGCAAGGAGCGGATAAAACTTTGGATCATTTCTTTGCTCGCTTCACTAGTTTCATGGTACAGATTCCAAAAATCAATCAACAATCTGCAAAAATCATCCTCATAGGTAATCTTTTTAGAAATAGATCTCAATCTTATGATCAGTTGAGGAATCTGGTGATGCAAAAAATAAATGCAGAAGAAGCTGTGACATCTAGTTTGAAGGCTAATGAGGGACGACTTGGATTTCTAGGAAGACTCGCGGGAAAATTTCGGAAAGATAAAGGAGTTGGCCGTCCTCAAAAGAAACATACCCCAGATCAACCTCATCGTTCATGGCACGATGACGTTCACATGAACATCGAACATAGAGGATAGATGTCACATCTTCAAGAAGGCAATTAGGATTATAGGATCGCCCTTACTATGATTACACCCGTCAGAAGCATGACAAGCATGATAGGAATCAACCTTCTCATCATTCTCAACATCAAAACAGAGAGTTGGAGCCTCGGGAAAACCATCAGGAAAATCCCCACGGGAACAGGGGGAGAGCCAGGGAGCGAAGATGACGCGGTCGACATCATGATCGGGCTCCACCAATTAGGGGAAGAAATGGGGCGAGTTATAGGTGGATGAAGTCATTCCATCACCTGCTCCGCGGTTAAATAATTCCACCCGTTCCACCTATTGCCTGCAAACTTCTTTACCATCATCCGACCCACGCAGGTGATGCGGTTAGAGCGGGTGCCCAATGGGTGAAATTAATATAGTTATGATTTTTTTAATAAAATCAAAAGATGAATAAAAATTAAATTTTAATTTACAAATACTAGAAATATGAGTTCGTGGAAGTCGAATACGTGTCATACATAAAAATAACATGTTACTTAAAAGTTACAAAATGGAAATGCATATATATATATATATATATATATATATATATAGAGAGAGAGAGAGAGAGAGAGAGAGAGAATAGATTAATTGTGCACACCCCTTAGGGTGTACTTTGTGCACAATTGTTGAGCCTTGATTGATGTGAAGTGGATGGTGGAGATTAATAAGGATTTGTTTTAATTTTTTTAATTAAAAAATGGTGGGACCCACATTGGGAAAAGACTCACTCACCTTCCCTGGCGCGTGTTATGACGGGAGACGTGGGAGGAAGTTGTTTTAATATATTAACTATCTACGTGGGTTTTATTTTTATTTTTTTTTAATTTAGTTTTCTTTACCAACCAAAATCAGCACGGGTGTTGTTATTGTTGTTTTTTTTTATTTAACCATAGTTGGATGGTAATGATCAACTCAAATTTATACAAATAATATTATGATAAATTTACGATTATACATTGAAAATATGTTAACGAATAATATTGAAGATGGTGTTTCTAAACATTGATTTCTAATTACAAAATACACATATTTAATGAATAATTATTCAAAATTCAATGGATAATATTGAAAACCTCATATCTCAATCACCCATTGATTTCGAATTTCAAAATAAACACATTCCATTGAATAATTATTCAGAATTCAACGAATATTATCGACAATCTTAGATCTCATATCTCAATTCAATCACACATATATTTTGAATTACAAAATACACACATTCCATTGGATAATTATTCACAATTTAACGAATAATATCGAAAATTCTATATCTCACTCAAAAAATACACACATTTCATTGAATAATTATAGGGAATTTAACGAATATATTGATAATCTCTTATATATCCAATTAAATTTGAGAAACAACATAAATGTGATATATCATTCAATTAAATTTGAGCGATTATTCGGTTAAATTATAAATATTATTCGTTTGTAAGAAGACGATTGTACTAGTAATATTATTCGGTTAAATTAGAAAGATTATTCGGTTAAATGTGATATATTATTCGGTTAAATTTGAGAAATTATTCGATTAAATTATAAATATTATTCATTTGTAAGCTTACGATTGTATTGTTAATATTTTTCGATTAAAATTATATTTTTATTCATTTAAATTAGAAAGATTATTCGGTTAAATATTATATATTATTCAGTTAAATTTGAGAGATTATTCAGTTAAATTAGATATATTATTTGTGCATAAAATGGCTATTGTTTACACATTTATCAGTTTTGGGAGGTTAAATCCCACTTGATAATACACAATACACATGAATAACCTAAAATGAGGGTCGGGCCTTCGGAGGGATTATTCACATCAAATCCGTACTCAATCAAATCACAGTGATACAAAATACCATTAAAATTTCCAACCCCTCTTAAACCAAATCTAAATTTCAACAAATAATCCTAAAATGTAATTCAAATCATTCCAATTTTCATCAAATTCTAAATAGTTACAATCGCACCTACTGCAGGGATGCCGCGCAGAGTGTCGGTCAAATCGCCGTAGTAGGTCTCGAATCTAAAGACTGGTTGAATCCTTGGCAAATTGGTTGCCATGGAAAGCTACGATTCGCCGATTCGCCTCCGCCCTATGTGCGCCGTCGAGCTCGACCACCGTCTTCGATTCCCCTATTAGCGCCGCCGTTTTGCCTCCTCCCTCTTCTATTTCGCTTAACCGCCGATTCAACGGAGAAGAACAGCCCTAGTCGCCGGAGAAGTAGTCAATTTTTGAGAAAGGGCGTCAAAGGTTTGAAAGGAACCATTTGTTGAGAGAGATGCGTCGAAGAAGACAATCGGTATTAGGGTTGGTTTTAATCCTCCACGATTTACACGCGCTCCACTCTCTAGGATAGTGTTGAAGATTGAGTTTTGCTTTTTTTTTTCAATAACCCGCACACGTGGCGTAATCTAGGCCTTACAATCTATTAAGATATATGGATGGGATTTGTGCACAAGATACTCTATAAGGGGTGTGCACTCTAGAACCACTCCATATATATGTATATATATATAGGGTTGGGTTCAGGTAAGAAGCATCCCAAAAGTGAGAAGGGAAGAAGTAATCTGATTGGTCCAAACGGATTAAAATAATACTCCCTCCGTTAATTAAAACATGACGTTTTACTATTTATGCACGTATTTTTAGGTGTTAAAAACTATATAAAATATTAATTTTTTAATATGATTTTTTAATAATTTCATACTTATTACAATTAAGTATAAATTTATAAAAACAAATATATAAAAATATTAATATTTTATATAGTTTTTATCGATCTAAAAAAGCGTGCATGAATAGGGAGTATATATTTATGTCGAAAAAACGCGTGCACCAAGCTGTCCCCGCGCGCTCCCCTGCTCCCCCATTCGCACCAGCCGCGTTTGCGCCACACGCGCCTAGCAAAATATTTAAAGAACACCCAGCGCGCTGGGGATTGAACCTTGGACCTTTGTACAGCTACACCGCACCTCAACCATTTTGCCAATTAGTGCCTCTTGTTATTAATTGCATCAACTAAAATTTAATAGTTAGTGAAATGCCTCAAAATCAATTTTACAACTTTTAATATATATATATATAATTATAATTAAAATATTTTCATGCAAATTTATATATTTCTCCCTAAAAATTTCACTTTTTTAAAAATGATATTGTAATAAATATATTAAAATAAAATGGTTCATAAACCACTACTATTTAATAATTATAAAATTTTCATTCTTCTTTTATTTTCTTTTAATGTTTATTTTTTTAGTCATTTATTTATTTATTATAAAAATAAAATATTCCATGAAGTTGTTTATTTTTAAAATAAAATGGTTCATGAAGTTATAAATTAAGTGGTTCATGAAACTATAGAAAAGTGGTTCATGAAGTTATAAGAATTGATTCATCAAGTTATAAGAAGTGGTTTATGAAGTTATGAAGAAGAGTTACAAAGAAGTGAACCATTTTCTATTAATATATTTACCCACTGAACCATTCCCTATATATGTGTTGAACCATTTACTATAAAATTGATGAACCACTTCTATTTAATCCATGAACCAATATATATTTAGTCACTGAATCACTCTCTATATATGTGCTGAATCATTTACTATAAAATTGATGAACCACCCTCTATTGAGCCACTGAACCATTCTCTATTCGGTCACTGAACCACTCTCTATTGAGTCACTGAATCACTCTCTATTCGGTCACTAAACCATGAAGTGGTTCATGAAGCTATAAAGAAGTGGTTCATGAAGCTATAAAGAAGTTGTTCATCAAGTTATCAAGAAGTGGTTCATCAAGCTATAAAGAAATGGTTCATGAGCCTATAAGAAGTGGTTCATCAAGTTATCAAGAAGTGGTTCATCAAGCTATAAAAAAAGTTATGAAGAAGTGGTTCATCAAGCTATAAAGAAGTGGTTCATCAAGTTATCAAGAAGTGGTTCATTAAGCTATAAAGAAGTGGTTCATGAGCCTATAAAAAGTGGTTTATCAAGTTATCAAGAAGTGGTTCATCAAGGTATAAAGAAGTGGTTCATCAAGTTATCAAGAAGTGGTTCATTAAGCTATAAAGAAGTGGTTCATGGGCTTATAAAAAGTGGTTTATCAAGTTATCAAGAAGTGGTTCATCAAGCTATAAAGAAGTTAGGAAGAAGTGGTTCATGAACCTATACATATTTTGTCACTGAACCAACCTCTATTTAGTCACTGAACCAACCTCTATTTAGTCACTGAACCAACCTCTATTTAGACAATGAACAAACCTCTATTTAGTCACTGAACCAACCTCTAAATAGTCACTGAACCAACCTCTATTTAGACACTAAACCAACCTTTATTTAGTCACTGAACCAACCTCTATTTAGTCACTAAACCAACCGTTGTATCAATAAAAGAATGAAAGAAATCAAATTGTAAAATACTGCACCTAATTCCATCTAAATTAAGTCTAAACCGTACCTTTTTTTTTTTAACAGTACTTGATTCTTGAGAATGAAATGTGAAAAAGGTCAATATACAACCCAATTCAGGAACACTGCAAAAGGTGTGTACCCACAACTTCAATATACAGCTCATGCTATTGCTCAACCTATATCCAAACTGAACCCAAACTTAACCTTACTGTAATTTATGTATGTCTCAACTAGAAATTACTTAAATTTGGAAAATATCACATCGATCGGGTGGTTATTCAGAGATGTTACATGCTTCAACTGTTTGGTAATGGAGGATCTCTATGATGCGGAGAGTTAAAACTCGCCGATTCCTCGACCGAATCAGATCGAATAGATTTGAACCAACTAGAATCCAATGAGGCGCTCCAGATCGCAGAAAGAGAGAATGAATCGAGCAATGCGAGAATCCGTCATGGCCTCTCTCTGTGTCTCCAGCAAACGGACAGACGTCATTCCCTAGCTGATGTCATCCTCAAGCGGAAGAAGAAGGCTCCACCTTGGGAGTCGTTGAAGAAACGGCGTTAATTATTTTATTATTTATATTTCTTATTTTTTTATATATATTCTATTTTTAGTAACTCCTATGTTAGTTGGAGTCTAATTATAGAATTGCTTATTTTTAGTATTTCTTAGTTAGATTAAATAAGATGGTTAGGAGAGTCTATCTTTAGGCTTTCTTAATTATCATATTTTATTATTTCATATATTAGGATTTTAGATTAAGTTTTATCTTCTAGGTTTATTTATCTTTAGGATTAAATTTCTATCTTTATAAACCTAAATTCTATCTTGCACGGTAGAATTGGTTCTTAGATTTTCTATTTAAACATTGTAGTTCTATTGAATTAATCAGATTGAAATAGAATTGAAGAAACCCTTTATGGATTAAGGGTTCTTCGATTATCAATCCCAAAACAACTATACGGTTCTAAAGTCTCTCGGTATTACACTCATCATCGTCATCTCCATCCTTCACAATCACCATTCATCCGTGTTCTTCAACAAGCAAGCCCCACACCATTCTCGAACTCCAGCCGCCGCTACAAGGATTCAGCCGCTTGGTGGCAGCGCGACCCGTCCCCAGCGCTAGGCGCTCGCGCCCTTGCGCTTGTGCACGGCTCCGTCGATCGAGCGCCCTCGCTGTCGCGTCCTCGCGCTCGCTCTTACCTCGATCGCTCTCGCGCACCAGCGCCCTCGCTCCCAGCAGGCGCGTCGGCACCCGGCTTCCTCGACGGCGCCGCGTCTGCACACCCTGAGGAGCCGCTCCTGTGTGCTCGGCGCTGCCTTCAGCGCTGGCGGCCAGCTCCCGTGTCCGCACCGACGAGCCCGGATCCTGTCTCCTTCTTCGCGCACCTTTGTATATATTAGTTGATCAATTTGTTAAGTTAAGATTACTGCTTTAGTTAGTTTTTATTTGTTTCGTTTACTGTTATTTACTTTTAAGTTTAGTTAGTTTAATTAATTAGTTTAGTTAATTTGTGTCGAATCGTCAAGAGAAATTCAAGGAGCTAAGCAAGATCGACGCTTTTAGTTTAGCAATTGGCCGGCCTAGCCGATTGCTATATATCAAGTGGGGAGGCGCGTGTGATTTACTAATTAATTGTACGTACATTAGGTACATACGGATTAAAGAGTCTTCGGTTTCTATAATTTATACTCCGTATATAGATTAATTTACCGTTTCCATTAGGCGAAATCGGGTATATACCCATAAAAACTTTATTAATTGGGTATATGCCCATCAAAACTTCAAAATTGTTTATATACCCATTAAATCATTTATATTTTGTTTAATTGTCCATCATATATTTAATTTATACTATTAAATGTAAAAATTATTAAAATTTAATTATTTAAATATTAAAATTAGTTAACTTTCAAATAATTATTAAAATGAGACATTAATTTCAATTTCTCTCAAACCAAGTAATTTTTTTTAATTTGATGTGATTTTACATTAAAAAAATATGTATTTTATTTCTTTACTATGGTTTATGGTCATTTTTATAACTTAATTATTTTGAACTTATGCATGAAACTTGATATTAAATAAAATCATTGGATAAAAATATAATTATAAGTACGTTGAAGTTTAACTTTTATATTAAAATTTTAATTATATTTTCTATCCAATAATTGTAAAGTGATAAATTTTCTAATTATTTAAGTTTGGTATATAATTAAATTTTAATCTATTTTTCACTCAATAATATTAGATCAAATATATTATGGACAATCAAACAAAATTTAAATGATTTGATGGGTATATAAACAATTTTGAAGTTTTGATGGGTATATATCCAATTAATAAAGTTTCCATGGGTATATACCCGATTTCGCCTTTCCATTATATGTGTAGGGATTATTCACGGTTTCTATAATTCATACGATTAATTTACGGTTTCTATAATTTACATATAGATTATTAGTATATACGGAGTATAGGTTAATTATTCGGTTGTACAAGAGTGATTATTGGTAGATACGGTTATTATTTGTACATATAGATTATTCGTACACACAAAAATAATTATTCATAAGCATATTATTTTTTGTTATTTTACATTATTCGTATTTATAATTAATTAAGGATGTATACAAATAATTACTTCGGGTTATTCATTCGTATATATAGATTGTTCGTATGTAGAATGATTATTCGTAAGTATATTGAATTTTTTTATTTTACATTATTCGTATTTATAATTAAGGATGTATATAAAGGATTACTTCAGGTTATTCATTTGGGTATGAACAATTATTCGTATATATATAAATGATTATTCATGTGTAAAAGAATAATTATTGGGCGATTTTGCAAAATAGCCACGAAAAAGGGCTTAATTTATGAAATAACCGCGTTTTGGGACAATTTTGTGATATGTCCCCAATATAAACTTTTTTCTCTCTCCCGTCCTAATTCTCTCCCCTCTCTCCCCGGACCTTTCTCGCTCTCTCAATCTCTTCTCCCCCGGACCTCTCTCGCTCTCCCGTCCTAATTCGACTGCCTCCAACGGAAACAAATTCCGACGACGATGTTGCTAGAAGAGGCCTCGCCATTGGAGGCGCAGTTGGACGACGACGACGATGTTTCTCCAACACCGGAGGCGGTGGCGAATGAACAACAAATAGCTCGTTTGTTCAATTGATTGCGATTGAAGACAGAAAATTGGAGAAATTGAGCGGAATTTGAAGGAATTGAGTGATTGGACTAACCTGAAGGGAGAAATTGCGAGCGTAGCTGGAGTCGCCATGGCCGCCTTTCATGTGGAAGATTTTTTGTACATCCATTGGAGAGTGTTTTTTTTTTTTGCTTTTGCACTTCGGCGCTCCCTCGATCTTTCTGCTGTGTTTGAGTTCCTTATCAATCGATCGAAGATCGATTGATAAGGAACTCGAATTTTTGCTTCCGACTGTTTTCCTTATCAATCGATCGAAGATCGATTGATAAGGAACTCAATTTTGTTTGTGATGGTTGCAATAGCTGAATGAAATATGAAATCTTGTCCTTCAAATTAGGGTTGATTGATGACCTTTTGCGTTGCTGAAATCAGTTGAACATTTTGTGTTGCGTTGCTGAAATCTGTTGAACGAAATACAGTGTTTTTGATGTGCAATGGCAGCTTAACGGTAAAAAAGTGTCATCAGTAGTCAACGCCTTAACGGTAAAAAAAAATGGCATCAATGGTCAATGTGACATCACATTAAACAAAAAATTGTCATCAAGATTCGAAAAAAGTGACATTAAAAAAGTGTAATAAATCAATTTTATTAGAAAAGTGGCATCAAAGCAAAAATAAAATATAATAAAAAATGGCATCAAAACGACAAAAAATATCACCAGAAAAAATTTTAAAAAAAAATCCTAAAGAGCCGGTCAACGGTCAATGTTGACCGATTGACGGTCAAAAAGGTTGAGCGTTGACTTTAATAGTCTATTTGGGGAAGGGTGCTAGGTTAGCTAATTAAATTTGTTTGAATGCTAGTTGCCAAAATGACCCAAAAATAAATACAGTTCTAAACTCCGTATTTGAAAAGAACTAGAAACTAATATACTGTTAGATAATTAATTGGGTACTGTTAGATAATTAATTGGGTAATACGGAGTAGTTAATTAACATTTTAAATTGATTTTCTAAAAAAAAACAGTATTTCAAATAGATGCGGCGAGGGAAATTAACGCCCGAGATTGAGAGAGTGAATTTGATTTTTCTATGGGGTCCACTAACACCAATTTAAAATTGATTAAAAATGGAACTAATCTCAACCATTAAATTTCAATAATCCAATGTTCCAAGTTTGTTCCTAATTTCTACCCTAAGGGGTGTTCTCATCCGATCCACTCTCTGGTTTCAATAAGGGGTGTTCCTAGTTTCTGTGGGGTCCAAGTTTGTTCCTAGTTTCAATAATCCAATAATCCAATGGTCCAAGTCTAGTGGTGGATTTGTAGTCGGGAGATTTTCCGGTGGGCGGAGGATGGCTGAGGGGGAATCGCCGACTGAGGATGATGTCCCGATCTTCGACAATCAAACAAGAACTTAAGAACGGAAGCAAGAGCTATCAAGACTCAACAAAGAAAGCAAAGAACGCAGTAAGAATGACTCAAGAACACCAAGATTGGACTCGATGTCGACCAAGAAACAAGAAAGACTTGACAAGATTAAGCAAGATTCAATATCGAATGGAAAGAAACAATAAAGACTCGAAATTGATAAAGACACGACCGATAAGGCTTGATTCGAACTATGTAGAACGAGATGAAGACCCCAGACCTCCTTAGAGGGTAGGAACCAAGCACCAACGACTACACAACCCGCCTCTACAACCTTACACAACCAAGCGGACAACTTGGAGGCACAAGGAGGGGACTTGTGGATACCAGGATCACCAAGCTCTCGCGAGGTTGATGAACAGAAAGCAAACCAAGCTGAAATCAATACCAATTTGTAATCGATTAGCCACGCTTCTAATCGATCGACTTTCACTCATGTGTTTCACACAAAAAGAGAGTTTCCTTAATAATGAATTCGTGAATGTTCCAATGGAGGCAATCGGCCTTTATAACCCTAACAAGGCTGATATATGGTCGAAAATAATAATAAAAGAATTAATTAAACTCAACCTCTAAAGTTTCCTAAAATAACTTAAGTAGAAAAGTTACTAAAAATGAAAATAACATAATTGTTCAACACTTAGCCAAATCGACTCTAACATGGCCTAAGGGGGTTCGGCCATTTCAATCCCTATACACATATAGGTCTTCAATGTAGGCTCCGGGACTTAAACCGTGCTCGAGAACAAAGCATGACTCACAAACATGAATGAGTCGCGTTGAAGTTTCTTAGCTCGGGCTCGAGTCATTGGTCCTTCTCCAAGTATGATTGACGTGTCTAGAGGTGTAGAAGATGGTCCCGCATCATCCTCTCCTTCTTGGAAAGGATTCGACCACGAATCCAAGTCCTCTTCCACAGCAAAGTAGAGATCCGCGACGTTGAAGGTTGCGCTCATGCCATAGTCTCCAGGAAGCTCCAGCTGGTATGCATTCTGGCCCACCCAACGAAGTACTTTGAACGGTTCATCACCTCGGGGCGCAAGCTTGCTCTTCCGTGCCTCTGGAAACCTCTCCTTCCTTAGGTGCGCCCACATGAGATCCCCTGGCTGAAAGACCACCAAACGACGCCCTTTGTTGGCCTTGTTGGCGTTGTATTCAGCCTTCTGCACAAGCTTCTGACATGTCCGTTCATGCAGCTCCTTAACGAACTCGACATGCTTACCTACTTCAAATGATTCTTTCTCTCTCATAGGATATGGAGTAAGATCAAAATGGGTTAGTGGATTAATACCATATACACATTCAAATGGAGTGATTTTGGTTGAGGAATGCATAGTCCTATTATAAGCAAACTCCACATGAGGTAATACTTCTTCCCAAAGCTTTAAATTCTTTCTTATTATGGCTCTAAGGACGGTTGTCAAGGTTCTATTGGTCACCTCAGTTTGGCCATCAGTTTGAGGGTGACTAAAGGTAGAGAATAGCAATCTAGTTCCCAATTTATTCCATAAGGTTCGCCAAAAATGACTTAAGAACTTAACATCCCTATCTCTAACAATTGTTTTAGGCACACCATGAAACCTAACCACTTCTCTAAAGAATAGATTAGCAACATTAGTAGCATCATCGGTTTTATGACATGCAATGAAATGAGCCATTTTAGAAAATCGATCAACCACTACAAATTTAGAATCCATCCCCTTCTTAGTTCTAGGCAACCCAACTATAAAATCCATGGAAATGTCATCCCAAGGGGCTGAGGGGGTAGGTAGTGGCGTGTATAGTCCATGGGGCATAAGCTTAGATTTGGCCTTTAGGCAATCAATACATCTCTTAAGGCAATGTTCTACATCCCTAAGCATATGTGGCCAATAAAAGTGTGATTCAAGTGTATGATATGTTTTATCTCTCCCAAAATGACCCATTAAACCTCCACTATGGGCTTCATTAACAAGTAATAATCGAAGAGAACACCTAGGTATACACACTTGGTCTTTTAGAAATAAGAATCCATCAAAGATGTAAAAACTTTCGGTTGGACCTTTTTCTAAGCACTTTCGAAACACATCCCCAAAATCAACATCATTTTCATACAATTCCTTAATATAAACAAAGCCTAAGACTCTAGAATCCAAAGTGGTTAAAAGAACGTGTCTTCTAGATAAAGCATCAACAACCACATTGTCTTTTCCTTTCTTATACTTTATTACATAAGGAAATATTTCAATAAATTCCATCCATCTACCATGTCTCCTATCAAGTTTATCTTGGCTCTTAAAATATTTTAACGATTCATGATCAGTTCTAAGTATAAACTCTCTAGGCCATAGGTAATGGGACCAAGTCTTAAGAACTCTATACAATGCATACAACTCTTTATCATAAGTAGAGTAATTAAGACAAGCACCTTTCAGTTTCTCATATAAGAAAGCAATAGGCTTACCTTCCTGCATAAGCACTCCGCCGATGCCAACTCAGCTAGCATCGCACTCCACCTCAAAGGGCTGAGTGAAGTCGGGTAGAGCGAGCAATGGCGCCTGAGTGAGCTTCTCCTTGAGCGTGCGGAAGGCCTCCTCCTGAGCTACACCCCACTTGAACTCGCACCGCTTCTTTGTGAGCTCCGTGAGAGGGGCTGAGATGGTGTTGAAGTCGCGCACGAACCGTCTGTAGAAGATCGCCAAGCCTTGGAAGATGCGCACATGGCCGATGGAGGTGGGTGTCGGCCATTCTTGTATGGCTTTGATCTTCGCCTCATCAACACGCAGTCCATTTGAGCTCACTACAAAACCAAGAAAAGACACTTGATCATTACATAATTCATATTTCTTCAAATTCGCATACAAGTGTTCTAATCTAAGTGTAGAAAGTACTTCCCTAAGATATGCTTCGTGTTCTTTAGGAGATTTTCTACAAATAAGTATGTCATCAAAATAAACAACAACAAATTTCCAAATAAAGTTTCTAAGCACATGATTCATTAATCGCATGAAAGTACTAGGTGCGTTAGTTAAACCAAAAGGCATAACCAACCATTCATAGAGTCCAAATTTAGTTTTAAAGGTTGTTTTCCATTCATCGCCTTCCTTCATTCTAATCTGATGGTAACCGCTTTTTAAATCAATTTTTGAGAAAATGGAGGAACCATGCAACTCATCTAACATATCATCTAAGCGGGGAATAGGATGACGATATTTAACAGTTATGTTATTAATAGCCCTACAATCTACACACATTCTCCATGAACCATCTTTCTTAGGGACTAATAACACAGGCACAACACAAGGACTCAAACTTTCTCTAATGTATCCCTTATCCAACAGTTCCTGGACTTGGGATTGAACCTCTTGGGTTTCAGTGGGATTCATACGATACGCAGGCCTATTAGGCAAAGAAGCCCCTGTAATGAGATCAATATGATGCTCAATGCCACGAATAGGGGGTAGACCTGGTGGTATGTCATCGGGAAATACATCCTTATACTCTTCAAGAAGAGATAGGATGTGAGGAGGGAGGGTAGCTCTAAGCTCCTCACTCAACATGTTCAACCATTTGCATAGGAGCATGAGGGTTGTTTCCCCATCCACAGAGTTGTCTACAAATGCACTCTTGGATGCTAAGAATACATCTCTAGGCCGAGATTGGAATGCCACTTGGCTCGACTGAGCCTCCTTAGCTAACTCGCCTTTACTTACCTTGCGCTTCTCAATCTTGTCAGCCACTTGCGTAGGCGTCATAGGCTTGAGAACAACATTCTTTCCCTGAAAAGTAAAGGAGTAGTGATTAGTAAACCCATCATGTAAGACCTTACGATCAAATTGTCAAGGACGACCTAGTAATATATGACAAGCTTGCATAGGCACAATGTCACATAAAACATCATCTTCATAATGTCCTAGTTTAATATGAACTTTAACTTGCCTATTCACTTTCAAATTTCTACAATCATTCATCAATGCAATCTATAAGGTCTAGGGTGTTGAATTGTAGGAAGTTGTAATTTATCAACCATTTATTGACTAGCAAAATTACAACAACTCCCACCATCAATGAACACATTACAAACCTTTCCTTTTACTAAGCATCTAATATGAAACAAGTTTTCACGTTGATTGTCATCACAAGGTGCAGGTTGGACACTTAAGACTTTCCTAACAATCAATGATTCACCATGTTCATAATCAATGCCATCTTCATCATCATAAGCAAGAAGGTTAAGGTTTTGATCATTTTCATCATTAGCATGCTCATCATGTTCATTACAAGAATTTTCATATTCATATTCTCCTAGGTGATTAATCATGAGAGTTTTCTTATTCGGGCAATCCTTCGTAACATGACATCTACCTTGGTATTTAAAGCATACAATATCCCTAGATCTAGTAGTAGAGGGGTTAGGATTACTCCCTTTGGGGCCAGTAGATACCCCAGACGAATCTCGTCCGTACATAGGCGACTTGCCCTTGTTGAGGGGCTGTTGAGGGTTTCGGCTATCACTACTCCCAAGGGGTTGGCTCGGCTTCTCCCTTGAACCGCCATCACCACGCCATTGGGGCTGTTGTGGCCGAGTTTGACGCCATCCCTGCTGCTTCCCACTCGCATTTCGACCTCCTTGGCTCCTATATCGTGCTCCCCTTTCTACTTTCATAGCTAAATGTAACACTTCAGTAGGCGTAGAATAAGGAAAGTAATTGATTTCATGAGCTAAGGCGGGATGCAATATTCTAAGAAACCTAGCATTTGTATCTTCATCGTTTTCAACTATATTTGCTCTAGTCATGGTTTCTTGCATTGCATTAAACATTTCCTCAACACTTTTACTAACTTGTTTAAGGTTTTCTAGGCGCCCCGGTCTATGTTCTCTAGCATAGTGTTGGGGAACAAATCTTCTCCTCATTAGTGCTTTCATTTGATCACATGAAGCGATGGGCGCATCAAGGGCTCTTCTTATTTCTTTAACTAGGTTATCCCACCAAATTAAAGCAAAGCCTTGAAATTCTAAAGAAGCTAGTTGCACTTTTTTAGCCTCGGGGAAGTTATGACAATTCCAAATCTGATCCATTTTAGTTTCCCAATCAATATATACATCTGGATCAGTCTTACCATCAAATTGAAGGATCATTACCTTTATCTTACCTATGCCGTCCTGATCAGGCTCTCTAGGTGCTCTGTAGTGGTATCGATAGAGGAGGTCGATACCATCAAATTGAGGAGGTCGATAGAGGAGGCGGAACAATAGAGGAGGTCGATACCATCAAATTGAGGGATCTTTACCTTTATCTTACCTATGCCGTCCTGACCAGGCTCTCTAGGTGCTCTGTAGTGGTATCGACCTCCTCTATCGTTCCGCCTGTGACGTTGCTCCCAATGCTCCTCTTATTGGAAGTCGTCATCGTCCTCTATTTGGTAGTAATCCTCTTGGAAGCCTCGGTCTCTCCCTCTTCCTCCTCCTTGTCCCTGCGCATTAGCAAACCCATTATTTCTACCATACCTCTCCCTTCGTGGAGAGCCGTTCTCATCAAATAAAGGGTTATCTAAATTAGGATTAGGATTAGTGTTAGGATTATGTACTTCCCTTTCATCTTTAGGCGCCTCGTCACGCCTTGGATTACCTCGACCACCTACGGTGTTAGAACCGCTCGGCCTTGCCTCTATTGCCGCAAGCCTATCCATCACCGCCGCCAATGTTGCGTTTAGATTGTTCACCATATTGTTGAACATCTCAGGCGACACGGTTGAAGTGTTGTTGGAGTTGTTATCATTGTTGCCATTGTTGGCATTATTCTCGTTGTTTCCATGTTGAGACATTGCAAATAAAACAAACAAAGAACTAGGTAAAAGTTAGTGAAAATATAAACAACTCACAAGTGTTTCGCTCACACTCCCTCTCTAATTGGTATGTCACGCTTGTTGTTTCAATCCGCCTTGGGAAAATCAACACTCAAGCTAAAACCTAACAATCAAGATAAATAGATCAAGAGAATGAATAAGAAACATCAAGATTGCGCTCGACAAAGAATAAAAAACAACCGACAAGACACAATAAGTACTCGACAAGAGATAGAGTACTCGACAATAAGCAAAAACTACTCGACAATGGACAAAGAGCACTCGATCAAGGAGATCAGCACTCGACAGTAACACCAATGCACTCGACGAGGTCAAGAGCACTCGATCAACACAAAGAGTACTCGACAGAACAAAATAACAAAAGAAAATAAGAGAAATAAAAGAAAACTTGGAAATTTACCTCTTTTGATTTGAAACCTTTAGTTAGGATGTTGTAGTTGCAAGGTAGCGTTTCAAGTTTTGAGTTTGATGCAAGAGGAATGGGGAACAAAGTGTATGTCGACTAGGGCTATGATGGATTCACCAAATTTGGTCCTTTGGGAACTTTCTTGCACTAGATCACCAAATCTTTTTTTTAACTTAATTTTGCCCCTAGTGAATTTTATCCTCCTAGGTCCAAGCTTTGAATGTCCTTTTTTTTTTGAAGAATTTAAGACTGTTTTTTTTTTACCTAATGCAAGAAAAGAACACAAACTATGAAGAAGGACTCGAAAATTTAATAGACAAGGTGAATAAAATAAAATTTGTATCCCTAATGCAATATATATAGATAAAACTTGGCTAACTTTGGTAAGTAGGGTTCTATCAAGCCTTTACGATATATGATAGATATAATTGAATTAAATCTACCAAATTTTGAAATTCAAATAAGGCAAGTAAGTAGATAGAACAAAAGATCCAAAGATAGAAAACAACAAACTAGGGTTTCCTTGTGATTGTGGGAGTCGGGCTAACTCGACTATGGGGACACTTGGTGCCGTCGACTAAGGTTGCACAAGAAGATGTGCACACGAGACTGGTCGACTCCAATAGGTCTCGTCTAGGCTTGTGTTTGGGCTAAAACAACCACAACAATCACACACAAACAAGGTTAAATGCAATCAAATTCAAGAATCAAGAAGTAAAAGACCAAACAAAGAAAAGACTCTATTTTTGTGGATTTTTTTTTGTGTTTATGAAACTAAAAGACACAACTTTGATGTCGAAAACCAAAGCTCTGATACCAATTTGATACGGGGTAAGCCGCCTGATGGCCCGATCTTCGACAATCAAACAAGAACTTAAGAACGGAAGCAAGAACTATCAAGACTCAACAAAGAAAGCAAAGAGCACAACAAGAATGACTCAAGAACACCAAGATTGGACTCGATGTCGACCAAGAAACAAGAAAGACTCGACAAGACTAAGCAAGATTCAATATCGAATGGAAAGAAACAATAAAGACTCGAAATTGATAAAGACACGACCGATAAGGACTGATTCGAACTATGTAGAACGAGATGAAGACCCCAGACCTCCTTAGAGGGTAGGAACCAAGCACCAACGACTACACAACCCGCCTCTACAACCTTATACAACCAAGCGGACAACTTGGAGGCACAAGGAGGGGATTTGTAGATACCAGGATCACCAAGCTCTCGCGAGGTTGATGAACACAAAGCAAACCAAGCTGAGATCAATACCAATTTGCAATCGAAGAGCCACGCTTCTAATCGATCGACTTTCACTCATGTGTTTCACACAAAAAGAGAGTTTTCTTAATAATGAATTCGTGAATGTTCCAATGGAGGCATTCGGCCTTTATAACCCTAACAAGGCTGATCTATGGCCGAAAATAATAATAAAAGAATTAATTAAACTCAACCTCTAAAGTTTCCTAAAATAATTTAAGTAGAAAAGTTACTAAAAATGAAAATAACATAAATGTTCAACACTTAGCCAAATCGGCTCTAACATGGCCTAAGGGGGTTCGGCCATTTCAATCCCTGTAGGCTCCGGGAGTGGAACCGTGCTCGAGAACAAAGCATGACTCACAAATATGAATGAGTCGCGTTGAAGCTTCTTAGCTCGGGCTCGAGTCATTGGTCTTTCTCCAAGTATGATTGACGTGTCTGGAGGTGTAGAAGATGGTCCCGCATCACATGGGCAAACCATGGGCGACTCCCTGGTGGTGGATTTGCAGTCGGGAGGTTTTCCCTGGTGGTGGATTTGTAGTCGGGAGGTTTCCCTCGTGGTGGATTTGGAGTTTAAGGTTTGTGATTGGTTGAAATCTTTTTTGTTTGCAATTGTTCAATTGATTTAATTGCTCGATTGAAAGAGATACTCAAGGGAAAAGCCTGGATTTGTAGTCGGGAAGTTTTTCGGTGGGCGGAGGATGGCTGAGGGGAAATTTCCGAAGGCGGAGATGATTTGAAGCCATGGGAAAACCATGGGCGACTCCCTGGTGGTGGATTTGCAGTCGGGAGGTTTTCCCTGGTGATGGATTTATAGTCGGGAGGTTTCCCTAGTGGTGGATTTGGAGTCTAGGGTTTGTGATTGGTTGAAATCTTTTTTGTTTGCAATTGTTCAATTGATTTAATTGCTCGATTGGAAGATATACTAGAGGGAAAAGCCGAATTATTCATATGTATGAACCGATTTTGTGCTTCATGAGATTGGTTTTTTTTATGTTGGCGGTCATATAAATGAAAAATGCATCGATACCATCGAATAATCATGCGATACGATCGAATATTTTTTAGTTATAATATTGTAACACCATCAAATAATCAAGCTATACCATCGAATAATCAAGCGATACGATCGAATAATCATGCAATACCATCGAATAATTTTTAAGTAAAAGTTAGGGGCGTTTTCAGGGTGCTATCCGATTACAAAAATTCATCGATATCATCGCATAATCCGTCAATACGATGGAATAACCATCAATACCATCGAATAATTTAAAGAAAAAAATGGCCATGTACACGCGCCCCAATGCAGCAAGTGAGGAAGAAAATATGTGGGTCCTACTGCTTTATAATTAAAGAAAAAAGGTAAAATTGCTTATTTATCTCAGCCACCCATTTCAATCAATCAACAACCCTGATTTGTTAACATGATACACATTAAGAGCTGAGTACACTGGAACCAATCGCTCTCTATATATAAATCCCGCCCAACGGGACTGGAATTAAATCCCGAAAGGGCTTGACCAAAAATTGTGTCCGTCTTAGCCGGTTCTTTTTGGTGCGTTTTGCTTGAGCGGTGTGCGACTCTGCTTCTGGCGTGTCTAGGAGATCTTTTGCTTGGTTGGGGTCGTGGGACGTGGAGTCTAGAGTTGGGACTGACTGGGGTCATGGTGGTGCTTTTAGGGCGATTTCTATCCGGGAAGGAGTTTCCTTGGAGTTTCGTCTACATTATCCACGGGATAAAGATTCTTGTGGTACCGCTAGCCCGCGATAGGGGCAATTTACGAAATAGCCACGAAATATGGACAAATTGGTAAAATGTCCACGTTTTGAGACAAATTTATGAAATGTCCTAAATATAAACCCCTCATTTCTCCCTCACGCGTTTCTCTCTCCTCCAGCTCTCCCTCTCCGCACGCTCTCTCTCTCTCTTGCACTCTCTTGCCTACGCGTGCGCTCTCTCTCTCTCTCTTTCTCTCTCTCTCTCTCTCTCTCTCTCTCTATCTCTCTCTCTCTCTCTCTCTCTCTCTCTCTCTCCAGTAATGGCGATAGCTGGTCTCTGAAGACTCTCCTCCCAAATTTCGATTTGGGAGCCTCATCGCCCGGAACTGGAGCCTCATCGTCCGCGACATGCCTGGTCGCTCCGGCAAGTCCTGTCGCCTCCTCTGGTGTAATCAACTCTATCCCGCGGTTAAGCGCAAGCCTTTCACTGGTAAAATCGGGCATTTAACTCTGCAATTTCTCCGTTCTTTCTTTCAAATTCGATTGTGCTTATGGATTTTGGATTTCGTGGTGTTTTGAAACCGTTGGTGTGTTCAGTGGATTTTGGTGATTTGGAATCGTGTTTAGTTAAATTAGGTTGAACATTGCCTTTTTAGGACGATCCTAACTGGAAATAAGAAGTGGATGCTGGAGATTGGAAATGACTGGTAGATTATGAGATGAAATGCAGGGATTATTGTTGGAATACAATCGATTTTTGAAGTGTCGGAGTCGATTTTGAAGTCTCCAGTGATTACTGCAATGGAATCCAGTGGTTTCCTTATCAATCGAGCTATCAAACTTTGCTTCTGCTGAGCGATTTTGTTGCTAATTTTTCTGATTTTGTTGTTTTATGATTTGCACATAACCTGTTTGATGAAATGCCCCAATAGGCCGAGTGCCTCTATGGAGTCGATTTCTTTGTTGCACTGCTGAGCAATTTTGAACTTTGCCTGTGGATTCTTTAAGGAGCCTGAAAATTTGTGCCTTCGGCGCAAATTTTCTCTCCTTGTATTTGCACACTTCCATCTTGTATTTGCATTTCACTATTCTTGTGTTTGAACTGTTGATGTTGTCATCACTTTTATATACTTCTCTGTGCAGCGGCAAGTTAATTTTGTTTGGTCTTTGAAACTGAAATTCATACTTGATAACTTATTAGTATGTCTGACACCCCTATTTTAGTTCCTTCATTTTCTTCATTTGCCTTGATTTCCAATGGTGTAATTGGATTTCTTCTTTGCTCGACAGAGGGACCACCTATTGATTTTCAAGAGCAGGAAGACCACCCTGCAATAGAAAGATTTCAATAGGAGAGTTCAAGAGAAGGATAAAGCATTCAAAATAAGCCTGTCAGCACAATTCTGTCATCGGTACTATATAAAAGTACTACTAGGAAAGATTATATCTTAGACATTTATGTTCCATATTAAACATTAATTCAATATTATAAAAGAATATTTTAGGTTTTATCATGTAATAAGACAAGTTTGTATATTCTTTTTTATATGTCAGCACAATTTTGTCATCGGTTGTTTACTTAAAAAAACAATACCATGTTGAGAAGCAACATGGTATTGCTTCTCAACATGGTATTCTCAATATGGTATTTCTCAACATGTTGAGCAAATTTTCACCACTAATTGTAACTAATATCAGTGTCAGCACTAATTGTAACTAATATCAGTGTCAGCACTAATTGTAACTAATATTAGTGTCAGCACTAATTGTAACTAATATCAGTGTCAACACTAATTTTTACCACTAGTTGTGTAAAAATAAAGTATTGATGAGCAAAAATGAGAGCATGTTGTGCAATAATTTATTGAAAAGTATGAAATTATATTGAGAGAAAATAAGATCATGTTGAGAACAAATTCACAAGTCTCGATTGTTGTACAAAAATAACCTATAGTTGAGCAAAAATAAGATGATGTTGAGCAAAATTTCACCAATCCCCCATGTTGTGCAATTATTGTCTATTGATGAGCAAAAATAAGATCATGTTGTGCAATAATCTATTAAAAAAGTATAAAGTTATATTTACAAAAAGTAAGATCATGTTGAGACACAATTTCACAAGTCACGAATGTTGTGCAAAAATAAAGTATTGATGAGCAAAAATAAGAGCATGTTGTGCAATAATTTATTGAGAAAGTATGAAATTATATTGAGAGAAAATAAAATCATGTTGAGAACAAATTCACAAGTCTCGATTATTGTGCAAAAATAACCTATTGTTGAGCAAAAATAAGATGATGTTGTGCAATAATTTACTGAGAAAGTATGAAATTATATTGAGAGAAAATAAAATCATGTTGAGAATAATTTCACAAGTCTCGATTTTTGTGCAAAAATAACCTATTGGTGAGCAAAAATAAGATGACGTTGAGCAAAATTTCACCGATCCCCCCATGTTGTGCAATTTTACTCTATTGATGAGCAAAAATAAGACCATGTTGTGCAATAATCTATTAAAAAAGTATAAAATTATATTTACAAAAAATAAGATTATGTGGAGACACAATTTCACAAGTCTCAATTGTTGTGAAAAAATAACCTATTGTTGAGAAAAAATAAGATGATGTTGTGCAATAATTTATTGAGAGAGTATGAAATTATATTGAGAGAAACTAAAATCATGTTGAGAACAATTTCACAATTCTCGAATATTGTGCAAAAATAACCTATTGTTGAGCAAAAATAAGATGATGTTGTGCAATAATTTATTGAGAAAGTATGAAATTATGTGAGAGAAAATAAAATCATGTTATACTTGTTAATTTATTGAGAAGGTATGAAATTATATTGAGAGAAAATAAGATGATGTTGTGCAATAATTTATTGAGAAGGTATAAAATGACTTGCTATACTTGTCAATTTTGTATGCCTTTCATAACAAGTTTATGTTGTGCGTCAACATTTTTTTTCGTGTCAGCACACATCATGTCAGCGTTTTCGTGTCAGCACTTTCTATTAGGCGTCAGCATTTTTTTTTCGTGTCAGCACAACATAAACTTTCTACCTACTCTTATTCACGAAGAGAAACATAATAAGAGATACCACATAGATAGCATATGCGGGATTTGAACCCGCATCATTGTGCATAGGCACATTTCTCTACCATTTTGAGCTAATAGGCTTTATATGAACCCTTGACGAATATATATGCATTTGTAATCTATAAACTTTCTACCTACTATCCGCATCATGTTGAGCAAATTTCCACCAGTCCCTCATTTTGTGCAATTATAGTCTCTTGCTGACGCCAAGAAAAAATAAAATTAATTTTTTGCTGATAATTTTTCACGTATTCCAGATCAACTATAAACCCTAAATTGTCGTGTTCAGTACTCATTTGACGAACTAATTCTTGCACTTTTTATTCGAATTTGTGCACTTTTTATTCTATTTGTGTCCACACTTTTTTTTTAAAATTCTTTTTTTTCTTCATGTCATCACTTTTTTTTAAAGTGTTTTTTTTCTTTTTTCCATCACGTCACAAATTTGAAATTTTACACAATTGTATTTTACAATTGCACAACTATATTTTATACTTGCACAACTGCACTTTACTATTGCACAACTGTAAAGTGTGTATATTTGAGCTCCAATGGTTGAAGATTCTAAAACAGCATCATCAATACAAGAACTATAGCCAATCCCAACCAAGCAACTGAAAACCAATAATTCAGGATTCAAATTCCCGACCGCCGGGGACACACCGAAATCGAATTGAGACTCTCAAAACAGTATCATCAATACATTTTCATTGTCAATCGACCAAGTGCAAACCAAGATCAAAGTCAGATGGTAAATTAGAGCTATCTGAGGAAGTAAAGCCGCTCTTTTTGCTGTTGTTGCTCTCTCTAAGAAGGTTAAGCACAACCGACTTCATCTCTCATCCAGTTCTTTCATCTGTGCTCTTAAGGACAAGGTCCAGTATGTGGGAGAGGGTATCTGATACGTTTGGGATACCCGATCCTTCGCTTGTGGGCTCAAGATCAAGAACCACGCCGTATATTTGCTTAGATCTTGCAATGCTCTTTGATATCTCCTGATTGGAACAATTTAAAACAAGTAATTAAATTTCTGAATAGCGACAGTTTTCACACTTAATAAAAATTCCAGCAATTTCTAACTAAGAAATAGCGACAGAAAAACAAAGGAAAGCGAGAGAGAAGCGAGGGACAGCGCGCGCGGGTTGCTGGGCACACAGGCTCTAGGCCTCAGGGTGTGCGCGTGCGTGGAGGCGTCGCTCGCTGGAGCGAGGGTGATGGCGAGAGGTAGCGGGCGCGCAAGCGAGACGCGCTGGGAGTCCTGGGCGCTGGAGAACGCGGAGCGAGAACACGGCGCTGCGATGCAGGGGCGCCGCGCTCGCTGGGAGCGGATCTCCTCGCGGATGAAACCAAGGGCTGGCCTTTCTTCTCGCGACAGCTTCTCGACTAGGGGTAAAGGCTTGGGTTCGTACTCGATGTCGACGAAAAAGGTGAGGTGAGGGCTGTTGGTGTGATTTCCGAAAATCTCAAGAACATGAAAGCTTTTGGGATTGATAACCAAGAATCCTTTAATCCATAAAGGGGTTCTCAATTCTAATTCAATCTGATTAATTCAAAGGTGCATAACATGAATTTATAGAAAACTATGGGAGATCTAACCAATCCTTCCTTGCAAAGGAAAGGGGTTTGGATAGATTTAATTCTATCTAAAGATGAATAAAATAAACCTAAGATAAATATTTCCTAATAAGATAAATATTTCATAACTTGGTGGCCAAGGATTATATCTAGAAGAGATATAATTAATTCCACCTTATTTATCTAATTTGCATAAAATAATAACATAGGTAATTAATGCAAGAGAACTCGGCCCACAAGAGCCCACTCGGCCAAGCCCACAAAAACCACTCGACGTGTTGTTGGGCCGAGTGACATGTGTGTGTTGATCAAGGAGGGTGTTGACGAGTCTTCATGAGCTCCAAGTGTGGACGCAAGCTCACTTCCGGTGCTGGTGGTGTAACCTTGAGCCAAGTGATCCAGGGTGGCATGAACCCTTGCTCTAAAGTTCCATGGTGACGGACAAGAAAGGCTTTAGTTGCTACTTGAATCTTCTTGGCCCTTGCACGAGTGACAGGACCATCAAATGGAACCTTCATGTTGTCCTCAATGTCACCAGGAGTCATCGATAATTGCACGGCATCATTCTCCTCCACTTGACTTCGATTTGTCCTCAAATCGTCGTCAGAGTCATCGTCAGGCACGAACAAAGATAGGTCGGCGACGTTGAATGTAGAATGGACGTTGTACTTATCGGCAGGGAGAACCAGCTTGTATGCATTAGGACCCATCTTCTGAACCACTCTGAATGGTCCATCTCCCCTGGGGTCCAGCTTAGATTTCTGTTGTTGTGGAAACCTTTCCTTTCTGAGATGCAGCCAGACCAGATCACCAACGTTGAACTGCACATCCTTGCGATGCTTGTCCTTCGCGGCCTTGTATTGCACAGTCTTCATCTGCAGTTGCGCCTTGGTACGCTCATGCAAGCGCTTGATGAAGTCCACTTGCTTAGCTGCATCCAGGCTCTCCTTTTCCTTGTATGGCCGAGGCAGCATGTCCACATGAGTTAGTGGATTTCGGTCATATACCACTTCGAAGGGGGTAAGCTTTGTTGCAGAGTGCCTAGACCTGTTATATGCAAATTCTACAAATGGTAGGCAGTCTTCCCACCTCCGGAGGTTAGTTCGCAGCATGACTCTAAGGAGAGCCCCAAGAGTTCTATTTGTGACCTCAGTTTGGCCATCAGTTTGTGGGTGACAAGAAGTAGAAAATAGCAATTTTGTACCCAATTTAGACCATAGTGTTTTCCAAAAAGAACTTAAGAATTTAGGATCACGGTCAGAAACTATAGATAATGGCAATCCATGTAAGCGAACAACATCTTTGAAGAATAAATGAGCAACATGAATAGCATCATCAGTTTTATGACATGGAATAAAATGAGCCATTTTGGAAAATCTGTCTACAACAACAAATATGGAATCATGACCCTTAGAAGTTCTAGGCAATCCTACAATAAAATCCATAGAAACATCTTCCCAGGGTGCATTAGCAATAGGCAAAGGTTAGTATAGACCATTAGCATTAGATTTCGATTTGGCCTTAGCACATGTAACACAACTTTTGACAAATCTCAGCACATAATTAGACATTTTAGGCCAAAAGTAATGTTCCTTAAGTCCTGCTAAGGTTTTTTCGAAACCACCATGTCCTCTAGATTCATGAATTTCTTGAGTTAACAATCGGCGAATAGAAGAAGATGGGATACAAAGCTTGCCCATCTTAAATAAATAACCATTATCAAGAAAATATGAATCAACTTCACCTTTAGACACACATTGAGCATATATAGTTTTAAAGAAACCATCATAAGCATACAGTTCCTTTATCAAAGCAAAACCCAACACATGTGCATCCATATGGTTTAGGAGGACATACCTGCGTGATAGCGCGTCAGCTACCACATTATCCTTTTCCTTCTTGTGGTGAACCACATAGGAAAAGGTCTCTATAAACTCCACCCATCGAGCAAGTCGCCTGCTAAGCATTGCTTGTCCTTTGAGGTACTTTAGAGCCTCATGATCCGAATGAATCACAAACTCCTTAGGCCAGAGATAATGTTGCCAAGTCTGTAAGCAGCGAACCAGTGCAAATAGCTCCTTGTCGTAGGTAGAATAGTTGAGCTCAGCGGAGCCCAACTTTTCGCTGAAGTAGGCGATGGGACGCTTGTTCTGTAGTAGGACCCCTCCAATGCCAGTGTCAGAAGCGTCACACTCGAGCTCAAACGGTTGAGCAAAGTTAGGTAACTGCAGCACTGGGGCGTGTGTCAGGCGATCCTTGAGGGCGTCGAAAGCTTTTTAATGTGAGTCAGTCCATCGAAATGTCACATCTTTCTTTGTCAGCTCATGTAGGAGGGCGGCAATCAGGCTGAAGTCCTTGACAAAGCGTCGATAGAACCCAGCAAGGCCCAAGAATGAGCGGACATGAGTGGGTGTATTCGGCCTGGCCCACTCCTGAATAGCACGAATCTTCTCCTCATCCACCTTCAATCCAGATGTAGTCACTACAAAACCAAGAAAAATGGTAGACTCGGATGCAAAAGAACACTTCTTTAAATTGGCATATAATTTTTCTTTCCTAAGACAATCAAAAACCAATTTTAAGTGACTTAAGTGATCATGCATATTCTTGCTATAGATTAAGATATCGTCAAAATAGACAACAACAAATTTTCCTAAGTGTCTTCTAAGCACATGGTTCATAAGCCTCATAAAAGTAGAAGGTGCATTTGTTAATCCAAAAGGCATTACTAACCATTCATATAAGCCATACTTAGTTTTAAAAGCCGTTTTCCATTCATCACCCTGTTTCATCCTAATTTGATGATATCCACTTCTAAGGTCAATTTTAGAAAAAATAGAAGCACCATGAAGTTCATCAAGCATATCATCTAAACGAGGAATAGGGTGGCGATACTTAACCGTTATTTGGTTGATTGCGCGACAATCAACACACATGCGCCAGGAGCCATCCTTCTTTGGAATCAAAATGACAGGCACAGCACAGGGAGACAGGCTTTCTCGCACGAAGCCTTTATCCATCAATTCTGTGACTTGGCGTTGCAGCTCCTTTGTTTCCTCCGGACTAGCTCTATAAGCGGCGCGATTAGGCAAGGCTGCCCCAGGGACAAAGTCAATCTGGTGCTCAATACCTCTAATAGGAGGCAAGCCTTGGGGTAGTTCAGCTGGAAGCACATCTAGATAATCCTGCAGAAGTGCAGCAATAGGTGCAGGAATATGACTCAATTCCACATTAAGTAATACCTGTTTCATTACCAGAAGAATATGAGGTCGATGAGCATTCCATGTGATGGTCCCTTTTTGAGGTTGAGAGACCAAAGATCGACGTTCTACAGAGCCCTTAAGTGATGCAGAAGAGGGCTGAGTGGACGTCGAGTGGGAAGGAGTAGTTGCCGAGGGAGCCGCGGGTGCTGCTGTGGGGGCCGCGGGCGCGGCAGGAGTGGCAGCGGGTGCGGCCTGCTTGGCCGAGAGCTCCTTGAGCTTCTCCTTCCTATCAGCTTCCTTCTGGGCGTCCTGTTGTTGCTTCTTGCGAACCTGGTCCTTTAGAATAGTTTGTGGCGAAAGGGGTAGGAGAGTAACTCTCCTCCCATCAAAAGTGAAAGCATATGTATTCACACGGCCATCATGAAGAACATAAAGATCATATAACCAAGGACGACCTAATAATATATGACTACAATCCATGCGAGCAACATCACATAATATTTTATCATGATATGATCCAATTGAAAGGGAAACTAAACATTGTTTGGTGACCATTATATCAGATCCATCATCAGTAATGCCATTTAATCCATAGTGAGTAGCTCTAGGAGTAGTAGTTAAATGGAGGAAATCCACTACCTTTTCACTGATGAGATTGCAGCAACTCCCACCATCGATGATGAGGCTTAGGGTAGCCTCGCGAACTAAACACCTAGCGTGGAATATGTTCTCCCTTTGATCAGCCATGGGAGATTCCTGAATGTGTAGGACCCGCCGGTTGATAATGCAAAGCAAGTTGTCATACTCTGAACTATCGATCTCCTCAATAGGCTCAGACGGCTGGTCCTCCTCCACTTCACTCGAAATTACATGGTCCTCAAAAGTCTCCTCCTCATAGTAATGGTCTCCCAAATCATTGAGAAGAACCTTCCTTTTCTGAGGGCAATTGCGAGAGACATGCCCAGAACCACCACAAGTGAAGCAGCGGATATCTTTATTGCGATCTGTAGATGGTGCAGCAACTCTTCTAGTTTCAACCTGATAACCCTGTTGAGGTGAGTTGGAAACTCCCTTTTGCTGCATAGAAGGGTTAGAAGTAGAAGGTTTAGATTGACTAGAAGGGTTAAAGGGAACAAACCTGCGACCTTGAGAGGTCTGGTCGAATCTAGTCCTCTCTTGCCGTAGCTGCTGTTGTTGTTGTTGCTCATACAGAAGCTGTGCTTTATGAGTTAAAGTATTAATATCTCTAATGGAATGGATAGATAAAGGATTTTTAATAGAAATATTAAGTACAGCAAGAAATTGAGCACACAAAGCACGTTCAATAAGATAAACATTAGCCTGATGGGAGAGCCGTTCAAGCTCATCTCTGTAGTCATTAGGAGAGCGAGTTCCTTGGCGGCAGGATGCGAGCTGCATCCTCATAGACTCCGTGTATTCCTCAGGCACATGTCTCTTTTTCAGGAGATAGCGAAGTTGTGGCCAGGTTTCAACAGGTTGCTTGTCCTGACGACGGCGCATCTCACGAGTGCGGAACCACCAGGTGCGAGCTTTACCTACTAAATGCAATATAACAACTTCCAACTTCTCCGTTTCCTCATAGCGTAAATGTTCAAGCAGATAATCAGTATGATTTTCCCAAACAAGATAAGCTTCAGGATCAGTGTTACCATCAAAGGTTTCTAACTTAAGCTTAACATCTCGTCTCTGTATAGCTTGAGCATTATCAAATCTAGGATGACCAAAATTAGGAGGGGGTAAATCATCAAAGTTAGGATTTACCTCATGGTAAGCATGTAACACCCCCTTTTAGATCCCAAAGGAGTGTTGCAGCGCCAGTGAATCCGCAGACTTTAATGTCTTTGTATTCACCTGAGGCTTATAGGGACATGCATCAATGCTCCCATAAACAAGATGATAATTTAAATAAAATAAGCGGAAGTAAATATAATTTATTAGTTCAAAATATCTGATCATAGTAATAATAAGGATACCAAAATCATAAAGTATGAATAACTGAAATTAAAGTAGCGATGCGGAAACTTTAGAGGTTCAAAACTTGTAGTAAATAGATTCAATAAATGATAGTCCGCTCTTCAACTCTCTCCTGCTCCGCTGCTTGCACTAGACCTGTGGAATATGGTCTGGTGTTTCGTGAGAACGAAGGACACCAGCCATCCAATAAATAGGATGGTTAGTACAATTAAGACTAGCAAATGATAGGGAAAATGTTCAGACTTTAACCTTACAGTGACCATAAAACGGTATGTCTCAGGTTAAGGGAATGACACGAATATTTAATAGTGGAAACTGAACAAAAAGATAAAAATTCACGACATGACTCGGATGATCATAACGATCGATTATAAGATAAGAACAGGAATTATACTTGAGGCAGTTAAGTATAATAGCTGAAATGATCCCCTATTTAACAGTCGATAACAAAGATAACGATAATAATAATAATACTACGTGGTACCGGTCGGGCCTTTAACAAGGACCACGACCTACATCAGATCGTTGTTTTATCACCCCGCAGAGAATGCATTCTGGGATGGTGTTTCATGAAACCTTGTAAGGCGGTGGCTTAACGAACCACAACCTGCAAGTCAGTCTACTGCATAACTTGCCAAAGGCATATAGCCACTCGCATCACGTGGTGCGCATTTTAACTTATCACACATATGCATCACATGGTGCACAATTTAACTTAATAAGCATCACATGGTGCCTATCGTAACTTATCATATATAACCAGTTTATACTAGGTGATCATAATACGACATTAAATCAAACAGGGACAAGCATGGATAATTCAAAGGGTCTTACTATCACATGCCACTAGTTTGCATGAAAGAACAAGCAGAATATCATGCACGGAAGAAGAAAATGGGCAACCTTTACTTATCTCGAGTTATAAACAAACAAATCATATTTAATACTATAACACTATAATTACTTTAATAATAATTGCCCATTTATTTAACTCATGTCAACTTATGATTAAAAAGATAAATTACATCAAGCAGACGGGTATGCAATTTATCGAAATTGGCAAGAAAATTGGCCACAGGGCCGCATTCGACACGGAAGAATTTAAAAGGCACAACAAAAGAATCACGAAACACGCAAAGGGCGTTTGAACGAAATCACTTGCCTTAACCTTCGACGAACGGTTGACGACAACAAGACGAGATTTTAGCACCTATTGAATCCAATGGAAAAGGAATATTTAATATTGATGTTTATACAATTAACTTTACTTAATTCAATTTGAAATTGAATTAATTCTATAAAGTTAAATATTTATACCAATATGAATTCCTCGGGAAGCGGGATCCGGCGTGGGTGCTTTGATATTTCTTGGTGTCGCTGAATCGGACAAGAATTGAATAGTTTAGAAATATTGGCCGCTTAACTTAATAAATAATTAAATTAGGACCAGAAACAAGAATAGAATAAAAATAAAGGAAGTTTTTGTAATTTGTTCAAAAGAGATTGAAAACCCCGTTTCTTTCTCTTTGAACTCACGTACAGAGGAACGACGGAACTTCCAATCGGTGTGGCTCTTCCTCGGCGGTTCGGCGGCGATGGACCGCGGCAGGGCAGCTATCGGGGCGGCGCTCGAGCAGTGGCTGGCGGAGATCCGAGACGCAGGCAGCCACAATCGAGGGCGGCTCGGCAGCTGTGCGTGGGCGTCGCGGCTCGGCCCTCTGTTCTCCAGCAAGGCTGCGTTTTGCAGTTGGTCGGCGAGGGCAGTGGCAATGGTGGCCGGCGGTGGACTGCGACGGTGGTGGACAGGGGCGGCTCACGGGATGAATTCGAGAGAGAAGAAGAAGGTGATGGTGCGGTGGTCCGGTCAGCAGGGACGAAGAACTGTGGTGGTCAGGCGGTGGTGATCTGCGGAGGTCGGGGGCGGCTGCGGCGTACGGAACAGGAGGCGAGGGTGATGGCTTGGTTCGTGGCGCGTCTCCGGGCAAGGCTGCGCTGCGTGGGTCTCGGCGGCGAGGGCGGTGATTGGCTCGTGGCTCACGTCGCCGGCGATGGTTGGCTCGGCTGAATTGGCTCACGGCTTGAGAGAATTGGGAGAGGACTGAGGAGGATGAAACGGTGAGGCGGGTGTAGTTTGTGGGGGTAAAACCTTAACATTTAACGTGTATCTATAACGTTAAATTAGGTTAGATAAAATATAGATTTTTGAACCTTTGGGATTAAGAATAAATTAAGATAGAGATAAAAGGGTAGAAAATATGTTTTAAAGAAAATAACTAAAAGAAGCAGATAAAGACGGAGATAAATTATAGGTTTCTCCACTTTAGCGGGATGAGTATTATTTAATTTAATTTCATAAATTAAATAATAGGAATATTTAGAGGATTTATGTAATTAAATCCATCATATATTATTTCTCTTTAGAATAATTTAATTATTCTAATTTATACCATATATCTTATGTGAATTTATTAAATGACCAAATTCACAAGATATATACTATAGTTTGAATATAATATAGATTTATTTAATTAAATAAAAATAAGAAATAGCCCAAAAATAATTTGGGGTATTTCAAAGCATCCTCCAAATGCGGCGTCTCAAAAAGATCATTATTGTTGCGGTTGTCATCCCAGTTAGCACGGGTATGAAACGGCTGGTGATGACGCTGATATGGTCTCCCTTGCTGATGCCGTGGTGGGGTATGCTCACGGCGATCCTGGTGGCCATTGAAGCCCGCTAGATGATCGTTGTCATTCTCTCCATTGAAAGGGTTAGGAGTAGCAGACTTAAGCTGAAAATGCAATTGACCAGAAGGGGGAGGTTTAACCGAATAAGAGGGGTTACCTGTAGGTGGGACATTACCTGAAGGAGGTGTAGTATCTGGGGGTGGTGGAGGCGGCTTACCTCCAGAGGGAGGTGTAGATCCAGAAGCCTCTGCCTGTTTTGCCTCCTCCAATTGCCGCGTGACTGTCTGTTTGATGAGGTCAGAGAAAAATACGCGGTCCTCTGTACGTTCGACAGCTCGATGATTTGGAGCCTCTGCCAGTTCCTTACGCATAGCCAGGGTAGAGGATTGAACAGCAGAGTCAATAACAAACTGCATGTCAGAAGCCGAAATGGTTGTAGGTGGGGTAGGGGAAGAGTTGGGGTCGCTATCGTTCGACATGTTCCTACAATATCAGAAGAGCAACAAGTAAACGAAGCAAAGACCAGAAACCAAGTAATGCAAGCTCTAGTGATTCCTAAGAGTGATTCAAGATTTTAGAAACCAAAGAGCGAGAAAACAAGGCACTATATTCAAGCAATTCCCCTGGACACAGAATTTTTCAATATTGAAGACAGCAAGTAATAATCAAAATTGCAATTTAAATCAGCCACAAGTCGGATATCAAGGATAGCAAGTATAAACAAGCGGCTCAATGTGTATAGAATAAGAACTACAATGTGATGCTTGAATAATATGAATATGGAATAATCGAAAATAGCAATCACAAGGGCAATCAAGTGCACACACTCCGTCAAATATTATCTGACGGTTGCAACACGGTTCAGTAAAAGATGGGTGTGACCAAGGCTCCAGTGTCGGCACAGCACAAAATCACACAAGTAGGGGTCTTTTGTAATGCTTAAAACCGATTAGATCATCTAAGATGTAGCAAGAAAAGAATGAACAAAGGAAGAGTTACTAACTCAACAATGTAATGTATGCTAAACTTTTCTTTCTTTCTCTTTTTTTTTCTCTTTTTTTTTTTTTGAAGCTCTCGGCTTTTTTTGTTTTTTTTTTTTGGCTATGAAATAGCTGCTGTAAATAAAAGATAGTAACCGAAAATAAGAGAAAAAAATAAAAAATAAAAATAACAAGCTACGATGATCTAAAAGTAAGCAAAAATAAAGAAAATCGGGAAAATAGGCTAGAAACTGGAGAAATTAGGGTTCTTTAGTGGTGCAAGTTCATATAATGCTTTTAATCCAAGAATCACAGTCATAGGCATGATATGTAGCAACTAGGAATAAAAGATCACAACTTGCAGTCAAGAACTCAATATCTTCGAAATTAAAGATCTAAACAAAGAATAACAAAAATAAAGTGTCAATTTTGATGGGTGAATGATAAAGATTTAACTTTTATGCAGCGGCTATGGTGAAAAATAGGCACGAAAAATAAATCACTCAAATAAGAAATCAATAGAGTAAAGAACTTGCATTAACCTGAAATCCGATACCACTTGATACGTTTGGGATACCCGATCCTTCGCCCGTGGGCTCAAGATCAAGAACCACGCCGTATATTTGCTTAGATCTTGCAATGCTCTTTGATATCTCCTGATTGGAACAATTTAAAACAAGTAATTAAATTTCTGAATAGCGACAGTTTTCACACTTAATAAAAATTCCAGCAATTTCTAACTAAGAAATAGCGACAGAAAAACAAAGGAAAGCGAGAGAGAAGCGAGGGACAGCGCGCGCGGGTTGCTGGGCACACAGGCTCTAGGCCTCAGGGTGTGCGCATGCGTGGAGGCGTCGCTCGCTGGAGCGAGGGTGATGGCGAGAGGTAGCGGGCGCGCAAGCGAGACACGCTGGGAGTCCTGGGCGCTGGAGAACGCGGAGCGAGAACACGGCGCTGCGATGCAGGGGCGCCGCGCTCGCTGGGAGCGGATCTCCTCGCGGATGAAACCAAGGGCTGGCCTTTCTTCTCGCGACAGCTTCTCGACTAGGGGTAAAGGCTTGGGTTCGTACTCGATGTCGACGAAAAAGGTGAGGTGAGGGCTGTTGGTGTGATTTCCGAAAATCTCAAGAACATGAAAGCTTTTGGGATTGATAACCAAGAACCCTTTAATCCATAAAGGGGTTCTCAATTCTAATTCAATCTGATTAATTCAAAGGTGCATAACATGAATTTATAGAAAACTATGGGAGATCTAACCAATCCTTCCTTGCAAAGGAAAGGGGTTTGGATAGATTTAATTCTATCTAAAGATGAATAAAATAAACCTAAGATAAATATTTCCTAATAAGATAAATGTTTCATAACTTGGTGGCCAAGGATTATATCTAGAAGAGATATAATTAATTCCACCTTATTTATCTAATTTGCATAAAATAATAACATAGGTAATTAATGCAAGAGAACTCGGCCCACAAGAGCCCACTCGGCCAAGCCCACGAAAACCACTCGACATGTTGTTGGACCGAGTGACATGTGTGTGTTGATCAAGGAGGGTGTTGACGAGTCTTCATGAGCTCCGAGTGTGGACGCAAGCTCACTTCCGGTGCTGGTGGTGTAACCTTGAGCCAAGTGATCCAGGGTGGCCTGAACCCTTGCTCTAAAGTTCCATGGTGACGGACAAGAAAGGCTTTAGTTGCTACTTGAATCTTCTTGGCCCTTGCACGAGTGACAGGACCATCAAATGGAACCTTCATGTTGTCCTCAATGTCACCAGGAGTCATCGATAATTGCACGGCATCAGTATCCTTGTTAGGCTTAGGTGCATTGGACGACACCCGTGTTAGCACTGAGGTCACAATGAATCCAGCTCTAGCAGCAACCTTAAGGCGAAGGACGGAAGTTACCACATTCTTTTCTTCCTCTTCCCCAACCCATGGTACAACCTCCAAGTAGTCCAAGCATGATTGAATACAGGAGCTGAACCCAATTCCTTCAGCAACCTACAAAGCAAACACAAGCCACCTGTTATGCTTTACTCCAAGGATCTAAAATGTATAAATTCTATGCTCACTATCTCGTATACAAGGGGATCATTTTGTACAAAAGTATCGGTATGTGTCTTAGCCTCTTAGGTATTAGAAACTCATACTTTATGTTTGTGATGTCTTGGTATGGGTACCAATTGATATCAGGTACAATTTGTTCAACTCATAGCCATATCTTGATCCTCCCAACCTTGGTATCAAAGTTTTAACAAACACACTATGTCGAAATTCCATACCCTAACCCTAAGTTTGTTGTCTAATTCGGAACTAGCTGAAGTAGCTAACTAAACAAGCATCATATGAACACATTAAAAGAAGTTTAAATCTATTTAGGTTTTGTTAACTGGACAAGCATCATATGAACATATTAAATTTTGCAACAGTAGCACCAAACCACACTCCTAAGTCCTAAAACAACATCATCAATACAAGAACTATAGCCAATCCCAACCAAGCAACTGAAAACCAATCATTCAGGATTCAAATTCCCGACCGTCGGGGACACACGGAAATCGAATTGAGCATCTAAATCAAAACAAACGAGCAATCGAAGCGAAGGTACCTGCTTGGCGAAGAGAGAACCGGCGAGGCAAGAGAGATATCCGGCGAGTGACACAAACAAGGCAAGCCGGAGATCTGAAGACGGAGATCCGGCTTCGATTTTACAATTTATGAGGAGGTCGGCGCCGCTCATCCTCAAACACAATCACAACCATATAGAGATGGATCGATTTCGAGATCTGAAGCCGGATCGATCTCGAGATCTTGGATCTAGAATCGGATGTGGCATCGGATCTCGGCGGTTATGGAGAAGCAACAAATGCGGCCGACGACGTCGAAGCTTCCAGATCCGGCTGCCATGGTTGGCGCATCTTCGCCTGCCGGAATCTGGTCGGCATGTTGATCAACAATGGCGGATTGGAGAGAACAACGAGGAATCACCGAGTCCGCCTCTTGAGATCGGATTTCTAGCAGATTGGAGAGAACAATGGCGGATTGGAGCACTGGAGATCTGAAATTGTCCAGCCATGGCAAGGGACTAGAGATTGGTGAGATAGCGAGAGATCGAGAGAGCCGAATCAACAATTGGGGATCTGTTTGTTTTCCAATTTGAGTATTAGTATATATAGCGGACATTTTGCTAATTTGTCCAAAAAGGTGGACATTTCACAAATTTGTCAAAAAAAGTGCATGTTTGGCAAATTTTCACCCGACGATACCACTTCTCATTGGTGCTTGACTTTCGTTTTTCGCCGGTGTCTTCAACTCGCTGGGATTGGATTTGCTTATGTCATCTTGCTATAGAGTTTATTTCTGCTTGTGCAATGCAACTTTTTTCTATTTTACTTTTATTGTATATTTAGACGATTTCCGTTTGCCGATTAGTTGACCTCTCGATAATCTATCTATCTCGGATTTTTACTTAAACAAAACAAAACGAGTACATGACCCAATCCCCCTAATCTAAATTCTCTGTTTATTTAATACCCAGATTTTCTCGAGTTTCCCTTCTCTGATTTTTTTTTTTCCTCTAATTTTGCCGACCTCTTTTTCCTTGATAAGATCATTTGCCCCTATATCCCCTCATCTGCGATTTGTTGGGTTAATCCGATTAAGATTCAGATCTTCGCTTTCTGATTCTCGAGTCTCTCCGATCCGAGTTTCAATTCGATCAAATTGAGAGATCGATTAAAAGGTTAAATAGCGCCGGCCACTATTTTCCCGTTTCAATTTTATATTTCCTGTAATTGGCCAGATTTGGTGTTATACAATTCTGTGTTTTAGGGTTTATAATTTCTCTGTTAACCAGTGAATTGTTCCCCTGTAGATATATAAATACATATACAATTTTTTCTTTATGTGGCTGTGACCTATTGGCATACGTACGTGTACTGTTTTCTGGTTTTGGTGTTGCCAAATTATTTTGTTCCGAATGAAGGTTCAATTTTTTGATTTTCAATTGACTTGGTATAGTTTCATTCGTGAAATTGGGAATTGTGAGAAGTTAAACCTTTTACTTGCTAATTCTTGTAATTGTCAATTTAACCGTATTTTTATTTGTCAGGATGTTGAAACCTCTTTGATTTTCTGCTTAGGAACTTGAATAAGGTTCTCATTTTGTTTAAATTTGATATCTGGTTTGTATTTGTGAGCCTGCTGAATTTATTTGATCGTTGCTCACGGATGGAACGCATTGATGAGTTCTTCTTCTCATAAAGACGACGTGATTTCCTTGTTTTTTTTTTTTTTTTTGAATATACAAGGTTTCTGCTACATTTATATGAGTTCGTTTCATATCATTTGACTTGATCAGGCTTAACATTTCCTGGCGATGATCGCCAGGAAATGCTACTTCCTTCGCTGCATGAACCTAATACACTGAAAGAATGAGACATCAAATTACTCCATTTGAATATTTCTTTTTTGAGATTATGTGTAGGATAGTTGGACTAGGCATAGAAGTCTATGGATGTCTGTTTTAGTATGCATAGAGAGAAGGCTATGCTTTGTTCCTGTGTTTTCAACTTGTAGAAAGTGAACATGAGATAAGGCCGAAATGCACTCTGTTTCCTATCTGATAAGCGGACGCTGCTGCTCATTTGCTTTGCTTTCTACTAACCAGGCTTTTCACACATAAATTGCTATATATATTGTGCCTTCCGAGTTCCATGGGTTAAGAGATATTTTAACATGTACGGAATGTTGAGCTTCATTTATAAAAATTCAGTCTAATTTTGTAGTAAATTGTCAAAGATACGGGAAAGTAGTTACTTGCAGCCACAGCATATCGTAGTTCTCAGCTGTCACTCACTACACATATATGATCTGCCCTTGTAGTTGCTCCTAAATTTACATCATGTCCTTTAGGGGGAGGTTAAGCCACTTGACTGGCTATTAGTTTCAGCAGCACAGAGTTGGATTACTTTGCTGATTTGATTTTTTTTACGGTGATTGGCGTGCAGGTTGTAACTTAACTTGGAACATGGCTCATCAACAAGAAGATGACGCGGACTACATGGCTGATGAGTATGAAATGGATGACATAGAGGATGATATGGATGAAGACTTCCGAGATAGAGAAATGGGTGGCTCAGATTCTGAAGTTGATGAGGTCTGCAATAATTTACACAACGGATTTACATTTATTTCTGCAGTTGCATGTGCTATAATTGATTGATGTGAACTCAGGGAGACAAAGATGATACTTCCTCTGCCGAAGCAAGGAACGGAAGAGATATTCAAGGCATTCCCTGGGACACCCTAAGTATCACCAGGGAAAGGTATCGCCAAACTCGGATTGAGCAATACAAGAACTATGAAAATATTCCTCAATCTGGTGAGCGTTCAGAGAAGGTAGATATTGGTGTCTGTTTATCGTTTACATGTTTTTGTACTTGAGTGAATTAAATCTTCGGTGAATGAAAGTATTATTTTTCTTTGACCATCAGGAATGTAAGATCACAGGGAAAGAAGGTAGATATTATGAGTTTCGACATAATTTTAGATCAGTGAAGTCAACAATCCTTCATTTTCAGGTTATTGATACTTTTATCCTCCTACATTCTACTTCAGTGCAGCTTTTTTTATTTGTACTTTAATGTTTTAATTCCTATCTGCTGCATGAGATGCATGGTTTGCCACTTAACAAAATTGAAACCCCGATTCCTTAATCAATTACTGATTTATAAAATAGAGTATAACGTGGAAAGGGGTTGTTTCTCTTGCAAACTTTAAAGTCTTATCATGTGGCAAACTTGACCTTATCTATGCGTAGTTTAACATATGATATGCTTGTTGTACTTGCAGTTAAGGAACTTGGTTTGTGCATCTTCAAAACATGATGTTTACCTGATGTCCCACTTCTCTGTCATTCACTGGTCTTCATTGACATCTAAAAAAACTGAGGTTCTCAATGTCGCAGGACATGTAGCACCTAATGAGGTGAGTCTCCATGTCATTTATGTAGGAAGGAGTGCGGTTTATATATATATTGGAGGGGTCGGGGAATTCTTTTTCAGTTTATGAAAAATGATTTTGATTCTAACTGATTTGGATTATATATGCAGAAACACCCTGGTAGTATCTTGGAAGGATTTACGCAGACTCAAGTTAGCACACTTGCAGTTAAAGATAATTTGCTAGTTGCTGGTGGTTTTCAGGGGGAGCTTATTTGCAAGGTTGGTAAGAGGGCCACTACAGATTATTTTATTGGATAAAGTAGCATCATTGTGCATATTTTTATGGTTCCCATTGTGTGTATTGGTTGAGTGTTTTTATTTCTTCCACTTGATGTCGCTTACTATGTTACGCGAACTTTATGTTCTTGAAGCATATGATTCATATTTTTAATTGGAGTGTCAAAGGCTATAAGCTTTATTCATTTTTAATGCTGTCCGGTTAAGATGGGAATTTTTACTGCTAATAGGTTGTACTTGTGATGTTGCATGCAGAATTTAGACCGACCGGGAGTGAGCTTCTGTACAAGGACCACTTATGATGAAAATGCAATCACCAATGCTGTTGAGATTTATGATACTCCCAGGTAGGTTTTTAGCCCCTAAATAAGGGAAAACTCCATTTGTGCAGTTGAGTTCTTATTTATTGTCCTTTCCTGTACAGTGGTGCTACACACTTTACTGCTTCAAACAATGATTGCGGTGTTCGAAACTTCGATATGGAGAAGTACCAGCTCACCAAGCAATTTCAATTTCCCTGGCCGGTTAATGTATGTATTCCTTTTCTGGTTTATGGGATGTTTTGTTGCCATTGGACAAATAAAGTGTGGTCACTTTTCAATAATTTTACATGCCAGCTTCTACTTGAGGTTTGGTCTACCCTGCTTCACAATTGCAACACATACATTTCTGATTCCCACTTACCCATCATACTTACTGGTTTGCTGAAGTTCATAATATGGTTATAGCTTTTCTCTTTTTTTCTCTTCAGGACAATGGGAACATAAATTTCAGCCATTGATGGGTATATGAGTTTAAAGGGGTTTATGCTTAGTTTCAATTTATTAAGGGGGTGCTTGGATGTTTGGAATGAGGAATTAGGAATTCCTGCCATTTGGTTGGCATTTTTGTGCTTTATATACTCATCTCTTGGCCCTCAAACCCCATACAGGAATCAAGTTATCATGCCAGGGTATTAGAATGGATTTTGCTCATTGCACAATACCCTTTGCACCCAAAACCAGTTTGTACATGTGACTAAACACTTGATATTATCTTTCAAGGTTTAGACCGATTCCTCCCAGAATTGATTATCATGCTGAACTATTACCTGACTTGTAACTAAACCCGATCCAAGCTGTGGCCCTTTAGTTTGAAAGGGAAAAGACTCGAAGAGTATTTCCAATATAATAATGCTTACAATATTTACTCTTAGAGCTTAGAAGAGCCAAGTCATTTCTCTTGGCTGTTTTGTTAGTCATATGTTTACACTTGCATAATTTGCCAACGGGCAATGGTCATGCTTTTCACTCGCAATTCGAGTTGCATTGCCATGTATTTAAATAACGCTAGTTACAAATGTACCCTTCTATTTTGCTTGCAGCACATATCAAATTCACTGATTATTTTTGGAATATGGGTTGTCCCACATTGAAAATATTGGGATGTCTTGAACAACATATAAGCTTGGCGGGCTACTCATTTCATTGCCAATTGATTTTGAGATGGAACCCCGTTTGGTTTATATGTTATTTGTGTCTCCCTTATGTGGGCCCGCACACGACCTTCTTCCGGCTTGTCTTAACCTCCCCGGGGCTATTCCCCTCATTGGCAATTGATTTTGAGATGGAACCCGTTGAGTTTGTAGGTTGTTCGTGTCTCCCGTACGTGGGCCCGCACACTACTTCCCTCCTGCTTGTCTTAGCCCCACCGGGTCCAATCGACTTTAGCAATTATATGCAGACTCCTGATAATAGGATCATCACATTTACCTTTTTTTTTTTTTGGTGAGGGGGCCAGGCGACTATAACAATTATTTGCAGACTTTTGTTAATAGGATCATCACATTTTCCTTTTTTTTTTGGGTGAGGTTAATGAATGGATAATTCAACTATAGCCTGGTTAGTGGTAGCAGTTTGTGTAGTTTGCAAGTGAATTTAACTGAATCTTCACAAGATTTGATCTTTGTTTTTACAACAGTTATTTGTTATCCATACCGCTTGAATTGTTTGCCAAAATGCACTATCGATACTTTCCTCCTACAATTTGAGATGCAACACTGTATTTTTAAGTTGCATTGATTGCAAATTTTCCCTTTCAATTTGTTTGCAGCACACATCCTTGAGTCCTGATGGCAAGATCCTTGCAATTGTTGGCGACAACCCAGAAGGGATGTTGGTGGACTCCAAAGATGGGAAGGTAACTGCCGTTGAAATGTTAATTATTCAATTATTAATGTCTTTCACTCTAGGTTACAGAAGCACCCGATTGAAACCCTAGTTTATAACCGAACTAGTAATGGTTAATCGTGCTCTTGCTTGTTTTGTTAATAAATTATATTTTATTATACCATATAAGAGTAAGTACTCTTATTTACCTACTCTTCAATATTTTTTCACTTATTTATCCAATAAAGAGTAAATAATGAAATAAACAATCTTTATTTTATTTATTATTTGAAAATATAAAAGTATATAAATCATAATAAAATATCACATTTATTTCTTGTTGATAGGGCTGATATATGAGCTCAATAGCTCGGCTCGGGATCGACTCGAAAAAAGCTCTACTCGAGCTCGTTCACTCACCTAAACAAGCCGAGCCTGACCATGATTTTAAGCTCGGTTGAAAGCTCGACTCATTCAATTTAGGCTCGAATAACTCTAATTCTATGGAATTTCTAAAATTTTCTTTAAATTAATATGTTACGACCAAGTAAAACTACTTAAAGCTCGAAAAAAGCTCGCCTCAAGCTCGTTCATTTACTAAAACAAGCCGAGCTTGAACAAAAAAGAAAGCTCGTTTGGAAATTGGGCTCGGCTCGACTCGAGCTCGTTTAACAAATGAACAAGCTTGAACATGACAAGCTCGGCTCGTTCGGCTCGAATAACACCCCTACTTGTTGGTAATCAAATATTAGATGAAATTTTATCCCATAAGATATAAAAGATTAAATTAATAGTTATTGATTTAAATTAATATAATAGACATTTGTGATCCAGCCAGATCTATATGCAAAATTATATTCTCATCCAATCCAAGTTCTCTATAATTTAATTGGGTATTGAAAAAGTAGTGAGATGATTGTTATGTCCCTAATGGATCATAACCTAGAACAAGGGAGATTGATAGTAAAAGTAGAGATTTAGGGAAGAAGATGAATTAGGGAAAGAGAGATTAGGGTTTAGAGAGAGAGTAAGGTAAGGAGAAAGAGTAATTGGGTTTTCCATTTGATTCATTGATGATTTCTCCAATACAAGATAAGGGTATTTATATACTAATACCCTAATTCTAATCTCTACACATAATATCCATATACATGACATTACTCACCCCTCATAAAAGCTTTGTCCTCAAAGCTTATAAAATGCAAAATATCTAAAAGTAAGAGCACATAATATCTAAATGACAAGGCATATGAATCACTAGTGTGTAAGACAAGCTACCACACAGTACAACAGTTGGAGTTCAAATGCAGCAGTAGCTTCATGGATGCAAAGTATTCCAAGACCAAAAGAATAGCCATACGTGCCCACTCCCAATTAGCCCATATCTTGCAACCTTGTAGCTAGGCACTTGTAAATCATTTTGCAGGAGAGCCGAGAGCCACATTATCAACGGGCTTTAAACCGTCATCAAATCCACATATAGCTATATGAGTACATGACAACTCTCTTCCCATTACAACTCAGCACCAACCCATCTTCATCAACTCAGCTTGCAGTCTTCCCAAACCAAAAATTTAAGAATTGTTGTTGTCCTAGCACTTGGCAAAAATATGTGATGCTATAACCCAAGAGTGAAGATGGTTTGCTAAAGACTACCATAACAGTAACACCTTCACTTCTTAGCACCAGGCATGGACTTTAGATGGCCAACACAAATCCAAGGCCAAACCCTTACAATTACAGCACAAAAAGCACATGACAGCACCCCCTCTTCTATGACAAAAACCTTCCTGTTGGCGTCATGTAGCAGCTCCACATAGCAATGGAAAAAACAGCTTAGTATAAAGTTCAGCAACCACAAAATACCCCCATGATAACACAAACATTGTTCCAGGCAGCCCAAATCAAAATCAAAATCTTCCTCAGCAACCTATGATTGCCTATAGCGGCATCATTTGATGAATCCGTTAAATGACTCATCCTTTCAAGTATACCCGGATCAAATACAAAACGAAAAACACCTCTTGTTCCTGAATTTGCAACCCAACAGGTCATATTCTGAAATAGTGCAGCTTCTTGATCACTTATACCAAACAAGTTGATGTCACTACCTTTACTAATTTCACCCCTACCACCCGGGTCAAAAATTAAAGGGTATAAAACGCCGCCAGAACCTGTTGCAATCCACCTCATATCACTGCCTTTAGAATTTTTTCCATCCACATCTCCTCGTGCAACCAACATACTATCACCTCTCCTAGACATTTTCACAAACACCTTGTGTGCACCAAGGTTTCTCAGATAATCAAATGAATTCAGTCTTAAATCAGCCCAACCAAACTCCTTGGAATTAGCTAATCTAATTTCCATCAATTCAATCAAAAGGACAATCAAATTCTTCAATTCTTCGACTGCACTACCATATACCATGTCCTCACAAGGATTGGAATTTACCTCATGAAAGTTGGGTTGAATCTGATGCTCATCTATGTTGGCTTCATTCTCTGAGTTTGAGGATTCCTTCCACCCCTCGACCAGAAGATTTGTCGGAATATCGATTTGCTGGTTCATATCTTCGATCGGAATTGGAATTTCTTTGGATTGTGTTGATTCTACTGCATTATCGTCTACCAACTTGGCTTTCGAATCCCCAAGAACACTTTCCGAAAGCACCTTGAATTCCCAATCGACAATTCTTGGCGAATCCTGAATGATTGGAGCTTCGACTTCGACAGGTCTGCCGCCATCGGTTTCCTCTGCATCTCGCTCGCCATGATCAATGATTGTGGTGCTCCCACTCCCAATTGAATCGCACAAGTAATCGATCGGTAGCATCCCAAGGTGAACTCTGATTTCATTGAGATTCTTGTAGAATCGTCTATCCGATTCTTGTCTTCGCAACTTCCATTCTTGATCCGCGCTTCTTCGTCGTTCCTCTGCGATTTGTTGCTGTTCCTTTGCAATTCGCTGCGATTCATCGAAGCTCTGTTCGGTCTCCAACTGTGATTCTTTTTGCGACCTGACCATCGCGTCTGTCGTTTGCTTCAATGAGTCGAAGCTTCGCTCACTCTCGCTCCGTCCGCCATGGGTTTCTTCTGAGACTGGATCGGAAGAATGATTGACCACTGACATACCACAATGCCTTCTGATATCATTGATTTTCTTCCAAAAGCTACGATTATAGTCATTGACATCCATGATTGATCACCCACCGCTGAAATCAAAATTTTCCAGAAAAAAATTCGTGCTATAGGTCGGAGGATTCACTGCTCGGATACCAATTGTTATGTCCCTAATGGATCATAACCTAGAACAAGGGAGATTGATAGTAAAAGTAGAGATTTAGGGAAGAAGATGAATTAGGGAAAGAAAGATTAGGGTTTAGAGAGAGAGTAAGGTAAGGAGAAAGAGTAATTGGGTTTTCCATTTGATTCATTGATGATTTCTCCAATACAAGATAAGGGTATTTATATACTAATACCCTAATTCTAATCTCTACACATAATATCCATATACATGACAATGATCAATTTCTTAAACCTTCATATCGATGGATTTTTTTTTTAAACAATCTAGTTAGATGGAATTAATGGTTTCAATATATACCCATAAATATATTATACAGTATTGAGATAAAATAGTTATCAATAAACATAAAATTAAAGTTATTATATTGGAAATATTATTTCTAAGATATCAAGTATAAAAAGATAAGTTTTCTAACTAATCTATATACATATACTAAAACTGATTCATAGCGTCCTATGTGGCGCGTCATGGTTGATTTTAGGGTAAAAAAAATCTTATGTGTCACGTTGTGGTTGATTCTAGGATAAAAATTAATAAAATAATATGTTATCATAATTTATAGAAAGTTATATAAGCCACAATTTGTGTATCTATTTATATATTTTAGTTGATTGACAAAAATATAAATAAAAAGTATTTCATAGTCATACTTATCAAAAATATTAATTGATAAATATAAGTGCTATTTTATTTATATCTAGATTATTTTTTGGTGAAAAAATTTATTTATATAAAAATGAATTATTTAATAATTGTTATTTTATTTATATCTATATTATTTTTTGAGCCTACAATGATTTATAAAAATATTATGTAGCCACAATCTATCCGTGCATAGCTATTTTAGTAAACTAACATAATAAATATATCATATATATATATATATAAAAAAAATGAAAATATTTTTAAAAATCAGTTATCAATTAAATTAAATAAGATTTAATTAATGTTAGATTAGAAAAAAAAACCTTTTACTTTATAAATGTGAATTTTGTTTATATTTTGAGAGAATCTAAATAAAAGATATTTAAATTATATATAATCTACCAAACTAATTTTATTTATATCTATATTATTTTTTGGTGGAAAAAATTATTTAGATTTAGATTAATATTATTTATATTTATTGAAATACATCAAAATTATTTGTAATATTTTATTAATGTATTCTCTGTTCACCTGTCCTACACCAGTTAAGATATGATGTTGAATATTTATAATCAAGATATAATGTTAATCCATAGGATGATATGGATAAAATAAGTGGGACCATTAATAGATATGACAAAATTACATTGGGTCATTAATTGACTTGACTCGAAGAGATAGAATCATATTCAGCCAAAATACAAAACATATGCGTTGCACCAGAAGTTGTTCCAAGCCTCTTTTATTATATAGATATATAAATATATAGATATTGATTGATTATGCTATACAATTAAACTTAGAGAATTTTTTTCAAAAGGGAAATTTTAACATATGCCCAGCCTATAACTGAATATTAACTGATTTCTGCAGACAATGCATTCACTCAGTGGGCATTTGGACTACTCATTTGCATCGGCATGGCATCCTAATGGCATTACTATGGCTACAGGCAACCAAGATAAAACATGCCGGATATGGGATATTAGAAAACTATCTGGTTCCCTTGCCGTGCTAAAGGGGAACCTAGGAGCCATTCGGTCCATTAGATACTCATCTGATGGCCGATACATGGCAATGGCAGAGCCTGCAGACTTTGTACACATCTATGATGTGAAGAATGACTACGAGACGGAGCAGGAGATAGACTTTTTTGGTGAGATATCAGGAATCTCATTCAGCCCTGACACAGAATCACTTTTCATAGGAGTCTGGGATCGCACATACGGGAGCCTCTTGGAGTATGGACGTCGTAGGAACTATGCATACCTGGATTCGTTCATCTGAGGTAAGTTTCTGCCTTGTTGTCTGAAACCCCAAAACACATCCTAGAAGATTTAGGTGCACTGAGTTGGGACAGCTAAAATTCGCAGCAAGGGGGACTTGATTTTAGCTTTATGTGCACTGCCATTTAGTTTGAAGTCAGGGTGGGTGGGGACTCTAGATGGAAATGTAGAAGAAAGTAAAAAAAAATCCGCGTATGCGAAGATTGGCTCTTGTGAAATTTCTAAAGTTTCTCCCTGGTGTTTGAAACAAGGAGGAGAGATGTACAGAAGAAGAGTTAGGGAGGGAGCTGGTACTAATGAAAGCCTCTTTCCTCCAGACTGTAAGGATGATATAAAAGCTGTCTGAGGAACTTCTCTAGTAGACTGCTTTGTGTGGAAAATGGATAACAAACTCTATTGTGTACTTTGTGGGACCTTTTTCTATATATGATGCTGTTTGTACTCTTGTTACATCGGAGTATTATTTTGGGGTCCAACTGCCCGGGGGGGGGGGAGTAGAAATCCAACATTAGAGGGAGCCATCTCTGAACGGTGATGAGCACCCTCGCTGGTCACTGGACTGTACCAGTAAATCCGAGAAATTGACGGGAATAGTTTGAATTTACAACCATTAAAATCTTGCTTCAAACTTGATCTGAAAAGGATGGGGAGATACTTGAGAAAGTGACTTCAATTAAAGGATAAACACATAGTCACTTTAACTATGCTACTACAAGTGCACGTGTGGAACTATGCGTAGTCTTTTGGGATTACTCGGGCCAGTATTCATAAAATCCACACAATCTAAAGACAAGTGACATGTAACACGTGAGACGACACGAGTCAAAGACATACTCCAACCTTTGCACAGACATACTCCAATCTAAAAACATGAGTCAAAGACATACTCCAATCTAAAGACAAGTGATATCTGTATCTGGAGTGAATATAATTAAGCAGAGTTAGTAAAATCCACTATAAGTTGTAATTTTAAGTTCATTAACACTTTGTACAGAATCACCCTTTAAATTGAAAATTTTATGAAACCATGCTTTAATAGCTAGATGTTTGCAAAAGACTACTACTTTAACCTTTTATATTTAGTTTGATGGTAAAAGTGTAAAATTACTATTTTGCCTCCTCATCAACAATATCCTGATTTATCTCTTGGCAATTCCCAAACGTTTTATCATTGATTTAGTTGGTTCAAAGCTAGTCACTTTTTATCCCAAACGTTTCATCATTGATTTAGTTGGTTCAAAGCTAGTCACTTTTTATTTAGTTGGCTTGAAATTCTCGTATGAGTTCATCTTTTACCTCTCACTTCCCTCCTCAAATGAAAAATGAAAGTTGTTAAAGGGCGATTCCCTTCAATGTGTTAAAAGTACAAGAGCAAAATGATAATTTCACACATTTAACAACAACATTAACAAAAAAAAAGGTGAGATGGATGGTCTTTTGCAATCATCTAACTTTTTAAGGGTGGTTTACCGGAATTTTTCATTTAAGGGGTGGTCTTGTGCAATTGAAACAAGACAAGAATTTAGGTGGTGTCAAACTAGTGGCATGTGAACTATTTTAAACCCACCACAACAGGTTGTAGTGGGTATTAATAACCCACATTCCTTTTACATAATTACTTAATATTAACATTTTTAATACGAATTGTGTATAATTAATTCCCACCGCAACTTATTGCGGTGGGCAGGGCACTGCCGCATAATTAAAACGGATGAAATTCTTAAAAGTGCAGGTTTGTCAACAACCTGTAACAAAAATAAAAAAAAAGGTCAGCGCAATCTGCAAAGAGGAAGGCTCGTACAATATAACTATATGAGCATTAAGGTCGTAGAGAGAAGTAAAATTGTGATTGCAAAAGGTCCCCAGTTCGAACCATCCTTCGAGTCCGGATTTGCGAATCTGCACATTTAATCATAAAAAGTGTAGATTTCGAACTTCGAATATAAAATGATAGAGATGCAAATTAACTAGAAAAACATATGAAATGCAACCTAAACTACTCTAAAGCTACTTAGAATTCCTATACAAAATATGCATTATCACAGACCATATTGATCCAACACTCAAGCGTCCTTACGGACGAGAGCAAGAAGCTCTAGGTAAGAACTAATCGATTCTTGATCTTGTAACATACTATGATGTGCTTCTTTGTCTGGCACTTGGTTGACTTTTCGAAGCACATGGGTAATAAAAAAGGACTCAAAGGAGTGGAGCAAAAGAAGAGCATCGACGATCACCAAATCAATCTCCCAAGGGAAGTTCTAACTCCCTTTGGTTTAGTTGATAATCATAGTTCTGTCATCTTCCACTTCAATCCTCGATATTCCCAGCTTTAAAGTTGTAGCCAATCCCAAATGGAGAGCCAACACCTCTGCCATCAAAGTTAAAACAGATCCACACAACGAGGTGTTGCAAGCCTAGATACGTCAAGATTGTCTTGAATCACAAACCACTGCCACTTCCCATGTGGATAATAGCTCTAATACCAGTTGATACATAGACCAAGGCGGTTCGAGGACCCGATCATCCCGAGAAAGAAGAAGGTGCCACCATGGATTCAAGCTTGTTGAAGGGTCGACGTCAAGGGTCCTGGGGTCGGCGCCGAGGATTCTGTAGGGTTGGCCGGTTTTATCTTGGATAATTATCCTATCTATTTTAATTATTATTATTTAATTATTTAGGGAAAATAATAGTGAGGAGATACTTATTTTCTTGCTCATTAATGAACTATTTCTATCTATTTTTAGTCATTTTAGATAGATAAAATAAGTAATATTTATCATAGGTTTTTATTTATTTATTTTAGATAAAAAGTGAGATAGATAGGATTTCTTTTGCATATGAACCAATCTCACTTATCATCTTTCTTATTTAAATTGTATTTCGCTTTAGAATTATTCATGTTACCCCAAACCCTAATTTCAATTAAATTGTATTTCGCTTTAGAATTATTTAGGGTTGGCATGGTACGGTAACCACAAAAAAATGGTGATTACCACGTACCAACCACCAATTGGTGGTATGCAAATTTTCATACCACCTACCAACCACAAATCGTGGTTACCACCTATGTGGTAACCACGACTTGTGGTTACCATCGATGTATTACCATGATTACCATGTTATAATTTTGTTTGTATTTTTTTGAAACTCCTTGGCTACCGTCCGATATCCATCAAAGTTATCCAACGAAAAAATATGGTTACCACATGTTAAAAGTTTAAATAGGGCCTTGCTTTTTAGAGCACCCATTTTTCCTTTTTAGAACAATGTAATTTTACTCCTAAAATTCTAAAAATTACAAAATGCCATTTTGCAATGTTGATATCTCACATTCTCACAAACAGCAACAACGGGGAGGCAGATCAATTTCTCGATCAACAAAGAGAGGATGGGGAAGTAGGCTATTGTTAATGAAAGATGAGAACGAGACGGTGGTTCGCGAAAAACAGGGAGTTGAGGCAGCAACATTGGAGTTCTGTTGCGGCATTCGGTAGGATGATCGACATTGTGAGTCAAGGGCGGCGATTGAAGAGTGAAATCGGTACGAAAACAAGATTTTCTGGGTATCTTTGAATTCAAAATGATTATAGGAATGTCTCCAGCACTTTATTTTTTCCAAATTCTTCATCTCCATGGCAAGTGTTGAGTTTGAGGTTTTTTAGGGTTTTATGAATTTGGTATGAAATTTGATAGTATATTATGGCCCGTTTGGTATCCATATACGTATATGGGATATTGGTATGGGTATCACTCATACCCATATCTAGTGTTTGGTAAATAGGTATATGGATATCAATCCGATATACCCTTTTTTCCCTTCCTTTGTATTTGGCCCCACTTTGATATACCGTTTTAACAGGGGATATTAAAACAGACGCTCCTTTTCTTTCTTCCTCAAAGCTTCTCTATAGAGTGGTTTGCCTGTGGATTTCTCCCTCAAGCTTGGATTCTCAACCCGATCAAGGTATGTTCTTCACTTTTTATCTATTATTTTCTATTTCGGTCTGTGATTTGTTGATATTTTCCAAAAACAGAGAGATTAGATGGGATTGGAGGAAAAACAACAAAAAATGGAGCAAAAGGAAAGCTGGAATAAAGAGGGCTAACGCGGGTCACGCTACGATAAAGGGTGAGGCTTCTGTCATTCAACAAGGAAGGAGGGATCAAACACAATCAGGGGAGAGAGACTATGCAAAAATCACAAATTCAAGGGATGGGTCATCTTTTGGGGATCGCTCCCTTTTTCTCTTTCTTAGGACGTGGGGAGTTAAGGAGGTATCAGAAGTGATCATGGGCTGTTCGTGGGAGAGTGCTGGACTTCGGTCTGGCGGACGGGTGACAAGACCAGAAATCATCATCCGACGAATAGAGGACCAAACAGACACCGATTCATGGAATATCAAGGTTCTATCGATCGACAAGGTTCTATCGATCCTCTCTTTCTCGATCGACATCCTCATCCCTAATTCCTTTATGGTTTGAATCTAGAACTGATAAATCAGACAAGATCCGACTTTCATTCCTCCCAGGAACAAAACATAAATCAAAAACCTGATATTAGAACTAAATCAACGAGCTGGTTAGTTGAAATTTATGATAATGTATACATGATTGAACGGTTGTATATTTTTCCTGCTCTTCCGTTTGTGCTGAGAAAATGGAAGGATCTCCCCTTGCTGATCTGGATTGTTGTTATATATGCTTCAGTTACTAGGAATCTGAGTAAAGAGTATGAACTGAAAGAACAGTTGAAACCGAAAAAGAAAGATAAAAGAGCAATGAACAAAACGGATTATAGAACAATGAACAAAATGAGTACTCTGGAAATAGAACATGGAAATGAAGATGTGTTCTATAAACTCCTTGAAAAGAGGTTTCAATGGATGGGAACTACTAGGATAATCAATGATAAACACTTGAAGGGGAAGGAAAAATGGCTTTCTTTCTTGCCTGCTAGTATGATTATTTTACGAACTAGAAAATGAATAAACAAAGGAAAGAAAATTGAAACTAGCTTGAGTAAAGTTTATATGATTGAACTGCTAATGTTTGCTAATATTTCTATTAAGATTGGGAGGAGTATCTTACCCCCTTATAATAGAAATCACAAAGAATATATAACGATTGATGAACAGATGAACGAACTAGAAAACAAATTTCTTGCTAGAGTGAATTCTAGGAAGAAGCATCAAGAAACACAAACAAATGGTCTTGACTGGCTGATTTTACTTTCTGAGTGCAGAAGCAAAGGAGAACAGGAAATACTTGCTAGAGTGAAAAAAATTCAACAAAGGAAAGCAGCGGAAGAAAAAGAAGAGTGGCCAAACACACGGAAATGGATGGGAGTACTGGTTTGTACTGATAAGTGTAAGTGCAACTTACCTGAGATCTCCATGGCATGGACTAATCATATACGTGGAAAATGTGAGCATGAACTGATTACTATGGTGTATTTGAAAACGAAAAACTGTCCTGAAAGGTACTGGGGCTTGGTTTGGGGAAGTTTTTACTACCAGTATCCCAATTTCTTCTTTGATATTATGATTCAATCCGACATGTTTGATCTCGATATACCTGAAACATCATGGACCTGGATGGATCAAAGATGCCAAAATTGTGAACAAGAACAAAGTTATGCTAAGTATCTCCCTTGTTTTTATAGGATAAAGGAAGGAAAAGGAAAGAAGATTGAAGAAGTAACAACAAAGGAAAAGAATCCGAAACATATTCAAATCCCTTATGCTTGTTGCTGGCGTGTTGAATTAATTTTTTCTATTGAACAGATTACTACTGAGTGTGTTTTATGTGCTATGATGACTAGGTGCCTGGATCCAGAAACTCCTGAACGTGGACAACAAGACATCGGTGCAAGTTCACCATGGAAGAAACCCTTTGGAGCACATAAGAGGATAGATAAAAATCTTACAATTTAGACAAAACAAGGTCCGATTGAAGTAGACTCTGCAATTGAGATTAGTTACTCCTGATGACAAATTTATTTCCTCTGAACTAGTTGAATCGAGTTGCATTCTATGTATTGAAAAGATTGTGAATAGAAGTCACCCCACTGGAAATTAACGTATATGGAATGCACTTGGAAAAAGAAAGGTGTATCCTATGAGCTGCCTAAACTGAAATTGAATGGACAAACCATTCATTTATATGAATTGGTGAATTATTTAAGATGGAATTGGAATGAACTGAAACTTCTCCTTGTTTGGGGTTGGTTTCTAAATACCCTTCCGATTCCGATATCATACAACTATGACCAGAACCACTATGAACAGACCCATCCTGATTCGACAGGTGAAAAAGCCAACAGAACACTACATTGTCTCTACTTGTTTAAGAAAGGTTCATCCTCTTCTTTGGTTATGAGGTTTCGGAAAATGAATTTACGGACCCTTTTCTTGTGGTCCTTTGTGAACACTTTGCTTCTTTTGATCTCCGAACTAATATCAAACAATTTGGAAATATGTAGACTTGAATCTAAAATGCAACGACAATATGAAGAACTCTCCCTTGGCACACTGATCAATGATAATGGAACAGAAACCCCAAATCAGAGAAGTTAATATGAAGATATGCTCATGGAATATATGCGGAATATGTCGTAAAAACCTATGGATGGAAATAGACTCCTTGTGTAAAATTGAGAAAATTCAAATTATTGCACTACTAGAAACAAAAACTGAGAGACAACCACACGAATCGGTGTGAAAAAAAACTGGATTTGATCATATGATATGGGCACCAGCAATAGGACGAGCAGGTGGTATTTGTGTACTTTGGAAAAGTCATAATCTACGAAACGAAACACTGGAAATGATACACACAAACCAAAGATTCATAGTGATAAGATATCAAAATATACAAAGAAATATTAATCTAGCAATCTACTTCGTCTACGATCCTCCTCACGAGGTCGACAAACCATATTTCTGGACATATTTACAACAACATGTCCAAAGTATGGATTGCCCGTGTTTGATCATGGGAGATCTAAATGAAATCCAAGATAGCTCAGAAAAAGAAGGTGGGTGGAACCTCATCCGAATCGATATAGAATACTCACGACATTCAAAGACAATTGCTACTTACAAGAGATACCTGCAATCAGGAATAGGTTCAATTGGAGAAAAAATAGATGTGAAACTAATAACATCCTTGAGAAACTTGACAGAACCCTTATACAAGAACAGATACTTAACTGGTTCTCAAATATTAAAACAAAAAAGCATGCATTTTCATCATCAGATCACTGCCCAATTGTGACCGATCTAGACAACCTAGAACAATACAAAGCACAACCGTTTAGATTTGAAAAGATGTGGTTAGAAAGGCAGGATTATAGGAATATTGTAACACATGCATGGCGAGCCCAATACCCTGGGTCGCACATGTACAACCTAGTGAAGAAAACTCAAAACCTGAAAAGACTGACAAAAGAATGCTATAAAAAACATTTGGGAATATCTTTAGACAATTAAAAGAAATAGATGACCAACTGATAGAAATCCAAAACGATAGACCACTTCAGCAATCACGAGTCGAACTTCAAAAACAGAACAGAATCATAAAAAAGAAAGAGGAAATCCTCAACTTTCACAAACAATACTGGAGCCAAAGAGCAAAAATTAGACACCTTAAATCAGTGTTCTAAAAGGCGCTAGGCGGCCGCTAGGTGGTGGGTGGCCGCCTAGCGCCTAGGCGGTTATCTAGGCGGTGCTTAGGCGGACTTAGACTAAACTTGATTATTTCCCTATATTCCAATGGATAGAACATGTCAATAATTTATATAATGTAGTAATATCTATAATATCACTCATAAACCTATATTTAGTGTTCTTAACTAATACTAAAGTCAATAAATGTAAAAGCGCTCATCTGCCTAATAACTTTAAACCTCATAAAATCCAAAACTATAGGCTTGAATCAAAAGTAAATGCATCCCGGCTTGGGGGATAAAAAAAATTATAAGCTGACTACTCTCTCCTAGAAACTAAATCTAAATAATCACCCGCCTAGGTGGCTAGGCAGGATTAGGCGGGGACTATACAACACCTAGGCAGCGCTTAGGCGGAAATCCGCCTAGAGACCGCCTAGGCGTAAAAATTACTAGGTGCCTTGCCACCTACCGCCTAGGTGGTGCCCAGTCGGCGCCTAGGCGCGATTTTTAGAACAATGCCTTAAATTATCAGACACAAATTTTGGATACTTTCACAAGGTGGCAACAGGTAGAAGGAAAAGGAAAAATATCAAAGAAATCTCTAATGTGGGAGGAGTAATGATATCAGGAGAAGAAAACATTAGAACAGAAATTAGAGAAGATTTCATCCAACACTTCAAAAAACAAGAAGTCAACAATACAACACTTGAACTTTATTTAGAACTTATAAACACCGAAATAAATGACTCCGATAATCAAGAATTGATAAAAGAAGTCATAAACTCGGAAATAAAAAACGCAATATTCAATATTGGAAAAGACAAATCACCAGGACCGGACGGAATGACAGCAGAGTTCTACCAGAGTTATTGGGACATAGTAGGACCAACGGTTACAAAGGCAATAAAAGGATTCTTCCACTCTGGCAGAATCTTGAAACAGATCAACCAGACTTTCATTACTCTTATAACGAAAACAGAAAACCCGACAACGACTTCTCATTATAGACCTATAAGTTTATGCTCTACGATATACAAGACAATTGCAAAAATTCTCGCTGATAGACTAAAAAGGGTAATAACTAAGATTATACACCCTCTTCAAGGAGCATTCATATCAGATCGAGCTATCCAGAACAACATTCTCATTGCCCATGAAATCTTCCATTCATTTACACAGAAAAAAAGGAAAGAACGGATGGATGGCAATAAAAATGGACATGGAAAAAGCCTATGATAGAGTTGAATGGGACTTCCTTTTTCAAGTTCTGAAGAAGTTCGGTTTTTGCACTAGATTCTGTGATTGGATCGAGCAGTGCGTCAAAACTGTCTCATTCTCAATCCTAGTCAATGACGGACCCTCAGAACCTTTCAACCCAGAAAGAGGGCTACGACAAGTAGATCTACTATCCCAACTCCTCTTTATTTTAGGAGCGGAAATACTAGCCCGAAAACTACAACTAGAAAGCAACCAAACAGACTAAGAAATAGGATTCAATATTACTAGACTGGGCCCCCGGATTCTATTCCTCTCCTTCGCAGATGACATGATGATATTTGCCAAAGAAAGCAGTTCTTCTGCGATTAAAATAAAAAGAATTATTGATGAATACTGCTCGATCTCAGGTCAACTTGTTAACTTTTACAAGTCGGCTTTCCAAACGACACCAAAAGTACCGGAAATTCTGAAACAAGAAATTCAACGTCTAACAAATATCACAAATCAAAATAAATTGGACAAGTATCTTGGTTGTCCAATCATAAGTTGTAGAGTCAATAACACAACATTTGAAGAAACGATCTGCATGACAAAATCACAACTATCAAAATGGCGTGCAAACGCGCTATCCCAAGAAGGACGAGCCACTCTTATTAGATCGAACCTAGCGGCAAAACCAAGTTTTGTTATGCAAAACTTCATGCTACCAAGCCCAATGCACAAAGAACTTGATCAGATAAACAAAACTTCTTTTTGGAATAAAGAATTGTCGTATAAACCACTAATTGGGTGGGACAAAGTATGTAGAAGAAAAGAAAATGTCGGAGCAGGAATCCACAAAACAAAAGACATGAACTCGGCCTTATAGATGAAATTACTATGGAAAATATTTGCGGAACCAGAAAACCTATGGGTCCAAACCATCTCACATAAGTATTTGAAAGATGAACACATTCTAAGCTACGAAAGGAAAGGAAAAACGTCTTGGCAATGGAAAAAACTAATGGAGATAAAAGATGACTTTTGTAAAGGCCTCATATGGCAAATAGGAAATGGAAAAACGATCCACTTTTGGACTGACAAATGTTTAGACGATGATACATTAGAAAATAGACGTCTTATGCTAGATATGATCAACAAAAGTGACAAAGTAGACAAGTACATAAACGAAAGTAGATGATGGAACACTGTCGACCTCAAACACATGCTACCAACATCGATCATCGATAAAATCGAAGCGACATTCATCCTAGTAAACCAAATAGAGGACACACTGTACTGGAGAAAAGACAAATCTGGGTGGTTCAGCACTGCGAGTGCGCTCCGACACATCACAAAAAAAATAGAATCACATCGTCTAAAACGGCATGGATCTGGGCCATAGATGTAGCCAAAAAATTAAATAACTTCTTATGGAAATTGTATAACAATGGAATCCCAACAAAGACAAGACTAAACGCCAAAGGAGTAGCCTTCCCTTCTGCATGCATCCTATGTAATGCGTGCGATTAATCTCCACCCCACTTATTTACTCAATGCTACATTACTAGAAACCTCATCCAGAAAATCGATCATGGAATAGAAAAACGGCTAGAAGAATTAGACAGAAATGAACAAGATATAAAGGAAATTATGTCAAAAATATTTAAAATAATAACTCCGGAACAAAGGAAAAAACTAGCAACTGCATGGTGGTGCCTCTGCACATCTAGAAATAAGAAAATCTTCAACAATGAAAACGCAACGACAATTCAAAACATGGTTAATATGACAAGACAAAGAATCATGAATTGGGAAAAAACAAAACATTTAGATAAACCAAGCATTAATGCTACAACAAAAATAGCAAAAACCCGAAAGAAACGACATCTGCGATCGAATAAACCACCTGAAGGAACTTTCAAAATAAATTTTGACGGTATTAACAATTACTCTAGTACTTCTGGTGCAGGTTTCATCATTCGCGGCCACACGGGGTCATTGATTGACTGCGGAGGTAGGCAGCTTACACTCAAGTCACCGCTCATGACGGAAGCTATGGAACTTCTTTTAGGCATCCAGATGGCAAAGGAGTTGGGTTTGTCCAGTATCCACATCGAAGGTGATAGCTTGATTGTGATCAACGCAATCAAGGGATGCTGGTCCTGCCCGTGGGAAATTGAGATGCTCATGACGGACATCCTCCTCCTGCTCCGGTCCTTTCAGCATGTTAGCATCTCGCATTGCTTCCGGGAGATTAACAGATGCGCCGACCACATATCTCATCTCTTTCAAACTGACGCCTCTCCAGATATGCAGCGAGATAGGCATCTTTGTACTCTCATCTGCAAGGATGCTCTTGGGTGCTGGTCTAATAGGGACTAGCCTCGTCCAAATCATTGCTTGTATAAAAAAACCAATTCAAACAAATCAAGTTCAAAGTCTTCAAACAAACCAAGTTCAATTGTTCAAAGATTCAAAATGTTCCTACAGTTTCTACTAAAAAAAATAGAAAAGACCAATTTAGGTCAAAATCAAAACACAAATAATAAAAAAATTAAATATATATATATATATATATATATATGTAACGACCCGAGATTATGATTCCAGGGTTACGTATCGAGGGATGAAACCCCTCGTTAGGATCTTGCGCCCCGAGTACAGGTTGAAGGTTTGAAATCAACAATTTCACTTTGGAAGTGGGATTTCATACCCAAAATTCGAAGGGATCGTTGAAATCCCCAGGGAAATCCCCTGTACCTGTCGTAAGTCTAAGTATGGAAAACTCATGGTCATACAAAATCGGAAGTAAAGTATAATACAAAAGGGGTGCCACGGAAGAGCCGGGGCAAAACAAGAGCAAACATTCAAATCCGAACCGTAATTAAATTGGTGAAGTCAGAGTCTCAACTCTATCTTTCCGCCATGTTAGACCCCGCGATCATGTAGCCAAATCATCATCAATAGTAGTAAGCATAACAGATACCTAAAAAAATTGATAGTGGGCGGGATCAGATCGATGCCCACTTTGGCTCTGCATCCCGGCCCTAAGCACACATATACGCTATACCTAATAAAGATGCTTCTAGATGCATGGCGGAATATTAACACACTAACATGCTCCTAAGATCAAGTGCATAATAATAATAATAATAATAAGGCCTTAGCACAAAATACCAAGTGGTATATCCCTCTTCTACCTCCACCCCCTTCCGATAGGGCGGAGACTGGCCAGCTCATCAATGCATTCCATAATAATCGGGCGGCACGCATGCCCAACCCACCCCCACAATAAAGCCCGAAGGCAGCTTTCGCAATCATGCTCATAATATAAGTAAAGGAAGTTTCATATGACTCGATTGACTCAGGACGGGACCCGATGGGATTGAGCCCTCCTAGGACCCTAGCAAAGACTCTAGTTACTTCACAAATAACGGCCGTTCTGTTTACATACGCATAAAGAAATAGAATGCTCAACGGTCAATGCAACCTAGCATGGTACTACATGGCATGCTGATCATGAATGCAAGCACCTAGTATATCATGCACCTAAAGCATGGAATATCTCTATTTCAATATGAGTAAGCTCCAAAGAGACTTCCCTGGCTATGCAGAACAGCAAAATAGAAGATCTGGTATACATCATTCATAGTTATAAAGTATCACCTAGATACACATCAGAACACATATATATAAGTCTACATCTAATCATCTAAGCACTCAAAGCATATCATTCAATAACACAAAATCACATCATAACATCATCAAGTTCAACCACTTATCTCATTTCCATATTCCATAATAACATATCGTTCTCATCGTTCCATTTAGCCACATTCATATACCCGCAATCATAAATAGCATAGTCGTATATCATCATATCTTAAGAGCATAAGTTAACGATATAAAACCTTAACATTTCATCATGCTAGTAGTCAACCAATCATGCCATTAGTCCACACCAATAACGATATTAGTCAACCGTTCACATTAATTAATCATGCTAGTTAGTCACCGATCACGATAATTTCTCAAGTTAGTCTCAAAAACTGTTTCGATACTCGAGTCGATGCTAGAGTTCCCGACCCTTAAAACCTTTTCCAAATTCTTTTCTTTTTAAAATCCAAGTCCAATAATATTATATTTTTAAATCTCAACAATAACATAATATAATTTATAATATCCCACTTATTTTAATATTTATACTAAATATATATAAGTCTTAAAATTATTTTCCCACTGAACACATTTAGTCATAATTTCAGGCCCAATAGGAAAAAAATAGGCCCAACCTTTTGCCAAAATCGGATCCAAGAACCCAAGCCCCAATTTCATTTAAGAGAACCCATGAACCGGCCTTATTTTAATTAAAATTGCTGAACCGGAACCCAGAAAATAAAAGGCTGACCCAAACCCAAATCAGACCACTGTTCATCTCCTCCTTCAAATCACCCAATCCGAATCTAGGAAAGAGGAAGGGAGATTGGAGCTGCTCGCCGGTGGTGCACCGGCTCCGACCATCTCCCCGACATCTAGGACACCGAATTGAAAAAGGAGAAGAGAGAAAGGGGTTCTCACCGAGGTGTTCTCCAAGCCAGGAAAATCGATCGATTGCGCCTCGCCGGAGTTGGAATTCGTCGGAGGTGGCCGATCGGAAAAAGGGGAAACAGAGGAGGTGGAGGAAGGGGCCGATGGTGCTCGTTCGTCGAGGAGCTGCTGCTGCTTCTGGCGGTCCCAAGGTGGCGGGTGCTCCTGCTTCTGGTCGCCGGAGGAGGAGGAAGAACGGGGCTGCGGTGGGGCTCGGTTTTTCCTGGCGGCAATACAAGGGAAGGGAGGGGGTTAAGCTGCGACTTGACTCTGGCCGGAGGTGAACGACGACGACGGTAAGGAGGATGGGGAGGTGACGGTGGTGGTGATGGTGATGGTGAGGGAATGGTGAAGGTGAAGAGGAGATGAGGATGGCATGGAGCAGGTAGGTGGGTGATGGTGATGATCCACAATGGGGATGGAGGGAGATGGGTTGATTTGAAAGGGGTATGGTGAGGGAGTGGGTGTGGGTGGAGTGTGGAAATGGGTAAACAAATACTCGGAAATAAATTATAAATACGCGAATTTCGAATCCGAAAATAGGTTTCCGAATGTTAGTTTCCCCGACTCTCGCTTCCTCGATCAATTAGTTTTTAAAACATAAGAGAATATCGCCATCTAATTATTATTTGGAATTTTCGAGGTAAAACGACGGAAAGTATTCACCAAATTTTATATTTCGGTCGGAATCCGCAAAATGAGTTTTAAATTCAGTTTAAGTTCATTTTTAATTTCCTTTTTCTGAAAATTTAGGATTTGAAATTCCGAGCCTTTACATCATCTACCTCTAAAAACAAGTCTCGTCCCCGAGACTAAAATAATCTTAAAACAAGGGATGAAGTTTGAAATTGGTGAGTCCAAGGATCATGCCATTTATCCCATAAGCACCTCTTAAGTGCCCCTATGAGATCCTCACAGTACCGTTGTCATAATCATAATATCTCCAATAGATCGTAGCAAGAATGTAATATGGGCCCCTACCACATCCTTACTCCGACTTCCCGGCTATATCATAACTCGAAAAGCATTACAGCATCTCCACTAGGTCTTAGCAAGTAGTCTATAAGGGCCCCTATAAAATGTCTGTATCCACTTCGTGGGGCGTCATAATGCAAGCTCGGTTAGAAAATTCCAAGAGGCTCCTTAGTTTGAAAAGGTTTGGTCTCAAAATCATTGATGTTATCAATTGCGTTCGATTTCTCTAAATCCAACTCAGTCCCTTTCAAACACCATTCAAAATCCCTTAACCTGATGTTAGTCAAGCAAGTTCCAAATTCAGGAGGTGGAATCATCCACCTCTAAAGGCTAACACCATATTTCCTTCCTAGGTTCCAAGTCAAAATCAAATTCATTAATTCAGTTCTATCATACTAGCAATTCCAATTCAAGGCATCATATATCATAGCAATCGTATCACACCTTCATAATAAGGTCATAATCAGGTCACAGATAGTCACATACCATAACATATCTAGCATAATATCATACGGAGTAGGATTAGTCACATCAATCATATCAATCAAATAAGCACATCATACTTATGCAAACTACCAAGCATCATCACATTAGAGGCAAACAAATACTTCCGCACGCCAGCATTTCATCAAGTTCAGGGGATAATTATTGTTAGTACTAACAGCTCACTATCACCTATGACAATACATCAAGGAATCATCACCGTCTAAAGCATAGAATTCGCACAATACTACCCCAAATAAAGCATTCACCAGGTTACATCCTCAAGAGAATCCGCTTACAACTACCAATCATAACAAGACACGACCACTACTCCTTATCTTTCGCATCAAGGTCATTCTTCCCTAGGTCTACCAACTCAATCGAATACTAATTATAAACCCCATTGCACCCTTCTCATAATATACTCTCTAGCCTCACAACTGTCCACAATCAAGGCCAATTACCCAAACCAACTACTAAGCATCCCAAGTCATATGCTATCAAGCCATCTAAGAACCAGCCTACTTCGACATCCCGACCTCAAATCCTACCTTCTATTCGACCATTTAAAACTTATCTCTCGGAGTTCCCAAATCACAAAATTCCCCTATTCCGACGAGCTGAACAACTCGATCTACTACCAAGACTCCATATAGGACACGTTCTTGCCCTAGGGGTCCTCTACCAGTCCCATCTGTACCCTTTAAGAGAAAACTCGAGTCCTTAACTGAACCGCTCTCACAATCGATCTAGATGCTTAGTAACAATCTCGCTTACTCTTCCTAGGCTCTCAAGACTCAGCCTGAACATCACCCCCCAAAGAGACATCTCGAATAATCTTGCTAACCTCATCATACTCCCCGTACCACTAGCCACTCTCACTAACCATCCATCTCTAAGACCCAACTCATACTGATCGTCTCACACCTATCACTCTCGACCAACTCTAATGCATAAATCCATCTCGTGCTACCCCCAACCACGAATCACCAGACCCTCATCACTAGCCCCTCAAAGACCAACCACTAATTCTACCTAATCATCCCATTCTTAATCTCACAAAAACGGAACCAATCACGACTCCTCAAGCCGACCTACTCTAGATCCTCTTCCTAGCATTTTTCGAAACTACCTCAAGCTACCATTCCTTAATCACGACGTCTTGGTCCTAAAGCCTCTATCCATCGACCTTTCTTCCCAAAGAAACCTTATGCCACCCTAGCTCAAATTTCCCATAATATCACAACTTGACCAATTCTCTCACAATCCGCCAATCTATAAATTCCCAACATCCTCTACCTAGACTAGTTCTCCTCATATTGCCTCAGATCACGCTTCCTCGACCTCGAAATCTCTACTGCTTAAACCATTATGTACCGATCATCATTCCCACGGAATTCCTATGACATCCTCATCCGAGTTTCCCATGTACCGCAACTTCGCCAAACCTTCTAAAATTCTTCTTCCTCAAGCGTCCTCAATACCTTCTGCTTTTCTAGTTCCCAATTCCATGCTCAGAACTTCCATATCTCAACCTCAAGCCCACAGTCTTACTAGAAAATCTCAATGACATTCTTGCCTAGCTACTAGTCCTTCCTCGAAAATTCATCACACATCCTCAAATACCTCAATAGCCACAATAACCTCCACTCATAAATTCCCCAAGCATCACCAATCCTACCTAAACAACCCCAAATACTCATCACACGAACAACCCTGATATGAACAACCTAATATCCCTGATTGATAATTTCCCAAGCAACCTCATACCACTCTTCCTTGGCAATTCCTCAACCTCACCCCTTACCGAAATCTCTCCCACTCACAGCACACACCACCTAGTCCTAAATTCTACGATTCCCCAGACGTTCCTTAATCGATCATCCTCGACACCGCCCACGATCCGCTCATAGACTATCTAGACACCTTCCTTAGCACACCAATCTGTCTCACAACACCTCCCCTCAAGAATCCCCCGATCTACTCCTAGCTCGCCCATCCACCTCTAGAACTATCCTAACTACATCTACCCACACCCAATCTCAAGATCACCATAATGAAACTAGTCCAGACCTCAACCAACCACTCTCTTATACTACCCGCACACACTACTTGCCTATACTTCCACCTCTAACTAAGGCCTACCTAGAAGCTCATCTGAGAACCCCACTACCTACCAGTCCTAACTCTGATACGGGGTTAGCCGTAGGTTGGTCCGATCTTCGACAACAAGCAAGAAACTAAAGAAACGAAAGCAAGAACTATCAAGACTCGATAAAGAATGCAAGAACGCAGCAAGAAACAAAGCAAGAAACGCAAGAAATTCCAAGAACCAAGGGCTGCTGGAATTCGACAATAGCAAGACTCAACAAGTTGATTCAAGAACTGAACAAGATAGCCAAGAACGATCAAGAACTCAAACAAGACTCGAAAACAGTAGCTAAAGACTCGAAATTGATATGAAAGAATGAAAAGACACGACCTGATAAGGACTGAAACGATCTGTATAGAACAAGATAGAGACCCCAGGCTTCCGTAGAAGGTAGGAACCAATATCAATGACTACACAACCCGCCTCTACAACCCTACACAATCAAGCGGACAACTTGAAGGCACAAGGAGGGGGCTTGTGGATACTCGAATCACCAAGTCTTGCGAAGTTGATGAACGGCAAAGCAAACCAAGCTGAGATTACCAATCAATGACCAACGAGCACAGCTCTAGTTGAATCAACAAACACTCAAACGTGTATACGCTCTATATGAGAGAATTGTATTCATAAAAGTTCCAATTGAATTACAATGTAGGAATTGAAATATATATAGGCCTTAGATAAGCTGATGGGCCGAGTTTAATGATAGAAAGATAAATCTAACATCTAATTAAAACACCTAAAAACATAAGTAAATAAGGTCTCTAGAAATAACACTTAAAATAGCCCAATTCGGCCCAATAGGATCCATTCCCGTCAAAACAGTGACAGACTTGCAAAGATGGTGATTTTCGGCCAAGCTCCATGTCGAATCTGGAAAAACCTTCAACAGCAAAGTTGTAGATCTCTTCGTCCTCGTTCCAAAAAGGTATGGAACGCCTCAATCCGATAAATATTGAATCCGTACGACCCATTTTACAGAGATGTCGAAAAGCTGTCAAAATTCTGAACGAGAGTCTAAAACGTCATTTCTTCTCCCAAGGTGGAGCCTTCTTCTTCCTCTTGAGAATGACAACATTCTCACAAGCTCGAATCATAGGTGTGTCCGGAGGTGGCTTGGATGGTCCCGCATCATTCTCCCTTTCTTGAAAATGATTCGTCCTCGAATCCAAGGTCGCATAAGATTCAGCACATGCATCCACACGAGCTCCTGGATCGAAAACCTCATGCCCATGGAAACTCTTTTCAAGACCGATTGTTGTAGGGATTGACCACTCCTTGATGGTTATTGTCTCAGCTTCATCTACAAAATCAAGAAAAGAAACTTGATGAGTGCATAATTCAGATTCCATATGAATGTCATGATGTTCTAACTTAATATGCACTTGAGCTTGGTCATTAATCCCTAAGTTTCCATCCAAAACTAGTAAGTTTTCATCCTTTTACAAGGCTGAATTTTCAATTAACTCAATGCTAGCAATAGTAGAAGAAGTTTCATCATCAATGATCATATTAGAAACTATGCCTTCTTCTAAGCATGTAGTTTGACACAAATCTTTGCTTTGATTATCAGCACATGGTATAGGTTGAACAATTAAATCAATCAAAGAATCAACATGCTCATGTTCAAGGCAATCAACTTTAGAGGCAAGTAAACTAATATCTTGATCATTATGAACATGCTCATCATGTTTATCACTAGAATTTTCAGATTCATTTTTGTCTAGGTGATTAGTCATGAGAGGCTTCTTATTTGGGCAATCCTTCATAAGATGTCCACTACCTTGACATATAAAGCAAGGAATTTACATAGGTTCAAGAGTAGAAGAGTTAGGATTACTCCCTTTAGGGCCAGTAGATACCCTAGACGATTCATGTCCGTTCCAAGGCGCTCTGCCATTGTCGATGGGCTCATGAGGCATTCGGCCTTTACTCCTCCCTTGGGGTTGGCTTACTCTCTCCCTTGAGCCGCCATCAAACCTTCTTTGGGGCTTCTGCACATGGCCTTGGTGCCACCTTTGGGGTTGCCCACTCGACATTCTACCACCTTGGCTCCTGTATCTAGCATTCCTTTCCACTTTCATAGCTAAATGTAAAAGTTCAGTAGGCGTAGAATAAGGAAAGTAATTAATTTCATGAGCTAAGGCGGAGTGCAATATTCTAAGAAACCTAGCATTAGTATCTTCATAGGGTTCAACTACATTAGCTCTAGCCATGGTTTCTTGCATTGCATAAAAGGTTTCCTCAACAGTTTTGCTACCTTGCTTTAGATTTTCTAATCGTTGTCTAAGCTCGCTAGCATAATGTGGAGGAGCAAACCTACTTCTCATAAGTGCTTTTAATTGAATCCAAGAAGCGATAGGCGCATCAAGGGATCTTCTTCTTTCTTTAAATAGATTATCCCACCAAATTAAAGCAAAACTTTGAAATTCTAGGGAAGCTAGTTGCACCTTTTTATGTTCAGAGAAGTTATGACGAATCCATATTCGATCCATTTTAGTTTCCCAATCAATATATGCATCTGGATCGGTGGTACCATAAAATTGAGGGATCTTTACCTTTACCTTACCTATGCCATCTTGCGTAGGCTCTCTAGGTGCTCGATCGTGGTATCGACCTCCTCTATCATTTCGTCTAGGACGTTGCTCCCAATAATCATCCTCTTGGAAGTCGTCGTCGTCCTCTGAGAAGTAGTACTCTTCTTGTTGCCATCGTCCTTTCCCTCGTCCCTGCATATTAGCCATCACAAAACAACAAACAAGAAATATGTAAAGTTAGAAAAATATAAACAACCTCACAATGTGTTTCGCTCACACTCCCTCTCTTATTGGTATGTCACACTTGTTGGGGCAATCCGCCTTGGGCAAATCAACACTCAAGCAAAGACTTAGCAACACAAGGTAAGAGATCAGGAGAATGGAAAGAAACAAACAACCGAAAAAACCAACAGGACAAAAGTATCGAGTCGGTAGGACAAAGTATCGAGTCGGTAGTTTCACAACAGAAGCAAAGTATGGACTCGGTATGCAAAGGTATCGACTCGGTATGTAGGGTATCGACTCGGTATGTTAGGGTATCGACTCGGTACCTGTGGGTTTCCAGCACCCGACACACACAACACTGCACTCGACAGGGGTCAAGAGCAACTCGATATGGACTCAAAAGCACTCGTTCCAAGGTGATTAGCACTCGACAAAACTGAAAAAGAAAAGAAAATAAAGGAAAGAGTGGAAATTTACCTCTTTTGATTGAAAACCTTTAAGTTAGGATGTTGTAGTTGCAAGGTAGGGTTTCAATTTTGTGATTTGTGGGAGGTAATGTGTTTATGTCGATCTAGGGCTGCTGAAATTCACCAAGAATGATCCCTTGAAGCTTTCTTGCACTAGATCAATTGAATCAACTTTTTTTTTTGACTTACTTTTTCCCTAGGTGAATTTTATCCTCCCTAGGTCCAAGCCTTTGAATTTCTTTTTCGTTCTTTTGGAATTTTCGAACTGATTTCTCTCTTTTTTTTTTTTGAACCTAATGCAAGAACTTACAGTAATAACAAAGGGAAAAACGAAAATAAAAAAATAATGGTGAAAGAAATAAAATTCAGCCCTAAAGAAATAGATATAGATAAGGGTTTGGTTATCTTTGGTAAGTAGATCTATCTATGCCTTTTGTGATATACGATAGATAATATGGAATTAATCTACCACAAAAATCAGAATTTTAAATAGGCAAAAATAGATAAATGGAAATAGATAAAAGATAGAACAAAAGTTCCAAAGATAGAACAAACTAGGGTTTCTCTTGTGTGGTGTATGTGAATCGGCCAAGCTAGACTTATGGGGACAATAGATTGCCGTCGGCTCTAGGGTGAACACAAGGATTGTGTGCACCTGTTTGGTCGACTCCACGGTCTCGGCTAGGCTTGTGTTTAGGCTATGCAACCGCAAACAATCACAAACTCAAGATTAGTGCAAGAATCAATAAAGAATGCAAGAAGTAAATAACCAAACAAAGAAAAGGCTCTGTTTTTGTGTTTAGGGAAAGAAAAGACTCAATCTTGATGTCGGAAACCAAAGCTCTGATACCAATTTGATACGGGGTTAGCCGTAGGTTGATCCGATCTTCGACAACAAGCAAGAAACTAAAGAAACGGAAGCAAGAACTATCAAGACTCGATAAAGAATGCAAGAACGCAACAAGAAACAAAGCAAGAAACGCAAGAAATTCCAAGAACCAAGGGCTGCTGGAATTCGACAATAGCAAGACTCAACAAGATGATTCAAGAACTGAACAAGATAGCCAAGAACGATCAAGAACTCAAACAAGACTCGAAAACAGTAGCTAAAGACTTGAAATTGATATGAAAGAATGAAAAGACACGACCTGATAAGGACTGAAACGATCTGTATAGAACAAGATAGAGACCCCAGGCTTCCGTAGAAGGTAGGAACCAATATCAATGACTACACAACCCGCCTCTACAACCCTACACAATCAAGCGGACAACTTGAAGGCATAAGGAGGGGGCTTGTGGATACTCGGATCACCAAGTCTTGCGAAGTTGATGAACGGCAAAGCAAACCAAGCTGAGATTACCAATCAATGACCAACGAGCACAGCTCTAGTTGAATCAACAATGACCAACGAGCACAGCTCTAGTTGAATCAACAAACACTCAAACGTGTATACGCTCTATATGAGAGAATTGTATTAATAAAAGTTCCAATTGAATTATAATGTAGGAATTGAAATATATATAGGCCTTAGATAAGCTGATGGGCCAAGTTTAATGATAGAAAGATAAATCTAACATCTAATTAAAACACCTAAAAACATAAGTAAATAAGGTCTCTAGAAATAATACTTAAAATATCCCAATTCGGCCCAATAGGATCCATTCCCGTCAAAACAGTGACAGACTTGCAAAGATGGTGATTTTCGGCCAAGCTCCATGCGAATCTGGAAAAACCTTCAACAGAAAAGTTGTAGATCTCTTCGTCCTCGTTCCAGCAAGGTATGGCACACCTCAATCCGATAAATATTTAATCCGTACGACCCATTTTACAGAGACGTCGAAAAGCTGTCAAAATTCTGAACGAGAGTCTAAAACGTCATTTCTTCTCCCAAGGTGGAGCCTTCTTCTTCCTCTTGAGAATGACAACATTCTCACAAGCTCGAATCATAGGTGTGTCCGGAGGTGGCTTGGATGGTCCCGCATCAAACTCACTCGGCTCTACCTAAGTTAATGCATCCATCCTGCACACCCTCTTGCTCATCTCATGACCAAGAACAAAGACTTCAATCCCTCTGCCACTTTCCAACCTAGCTTACTGAAGAATATCTTGACTCATGCCCAAGAAGAAGCACCACCAGACATATAACCCATAACCTACTCACCAGCAAGTCAGTATACCAAGCACCAAGGCACAGCATCATTGAAACAAGTTAGTCAGGCAATCATTGCTACCAGTTCAGCACATCCGTCATCACACATTCAATTATGTCAGTTCTAGGCCTATCACACAACATCAATTCCGATTATTATAGAAGAATCCCCAATTTGAATTAAGAATTCTCTTCCTCGTGTGAGCTGGGAGGAACCTATTCACGATTGTCATCTTTGAGGCATATTCATCCTTTTTGCCATCGGTGACGTTGTTCCTGGGACCTAGGGGTCATGGACCCATCACACTTCCGTTGCGCCGCTCCGGTGCCACTTGGTCGTCGATCCTTTCTTGCATATCGTCGCTCAGCGAAGGCTCATAAGGGTTAGAAGTTACGGAGATAGGGGAGAGACAAGGGTGGACAACACAACTTCCTTAAGAGTTCAGACATGGACTAGGCCTAGGGACGGCGACACCAAGGAGAAGATCCCAACCCGAGACTTACAACGATGCCCTTATAATTGTGGCACGCAAACACATAAAAATCAAGAGATATCATCACATTATTTCACACTAGTATGCACCTATCTCAAGGAATATCGATGTATGCATTCATAACATGTTCATATAATCATCTTTCATATGTGTGCAGAACAAGCTAGCAATCTATCATTTCATTCACCAATCATGCTTGACAGACTAAGAACATGTATGCACAGAATGACATGGGACATATATGGCATAAGTTATGCAAGACCTAGCAAACATGATAGGATATCATATGCATGACTTATCACTCAATTTAGATACACACATAAGCAAGCCATGTTATTGCGGGGTTGAGGCAAGCATGCTAAGATGTACCCTAAAAATCATACTAAAGGTATGGTCAATTCATGCAGGGTTGGTATAGCAATTATCTCATCACATACATCCATATTCGAATAATAAGACTAGGACGTCAAACAATCATACGAGAGCCTATAACTGGGAGGTATATGTCCTACATGATACTAGCAATACTCATTAAACATGTACACAGACAATGAGGTCCAATTAGGTTAATCTAGCATGTTAAGTCATCCAATTCATGTTTTAAAAATAAAACGAGAGTTGACCACACTATCATGGACCTAGTTCATAGGGAGACAGTAATCATGGGGATTCAATACATACGGAACATATATCCACTCATAAGTGCAACCATGCAAGGTACCAGGCAAGTCATGCTGAATTATACCAATATAACATGTCATGAAATTATAAGGAGGCTATCATTATAACTTGACAGAATTCTCTAAGGGCAATCACCGACTCACCACCCCGTTTCCCCGTGGGATGCTAGTACGACTCGCTGGGTAGGACACAAGGAAATCCACGCCATCTCCAAGAGGTGATTTCCGCGGGTATTTAGTTGACCGACCCAAATTTCCCGTGGAAGGCACCAACCTCAGGTACGAGACTCGATAGAAGCATAAATGGTTGGGTATCAAACATGACTCGGAATGGGAAGAGCGGACGCTCCTCAGCCCTTGCTAACATGTCTAAATGTTTTGGTGGGACGGATGGCGGAGTCAGAATCATCAAAGGGTTTGGATTATGGAAGAGCTATTCCGACAAGACAGGAATTCCAATGACATAAGAACAAGGTTTCCTCCCGCTATCCCGTCCACAAATTCAGTTAATTACATGCTCAATTTAACGCACACTAATTAGTTCTCTAACCTAAACACAATAGCACCTAGCACAGAAACAATCAACGGAATTAATATGATCCTCTTCGAGGAGGATTACCCTCGAGCTTAGTTAAATATAAGACGTACAAGCACAAAGACGATCTATGCCGTCCTTCGAGGAACGGCTAACCGGAGTGACAAATACCTCACAACTTCCTAGCCCATGCTGCTCCAACCTTCGGGTTCCTTGGAGTCTTCAAACTAATCTGTAAAAGAAAGCTAGTATTTTGCCTACCTTCCTCGAATTCTACATCCATAAGGGATGCCTATCGCATAGTCTCTACCCCACGAGATTGCCTTCCTAATTGATCAGTCTAGGTCCAATTAAATTCATTTGCCCTTTTGAAATCATTCTGAAAACCATTTGAAAACCTTGGGCAATTTTCAAAACCACTTCAACCTATCATACTCGGTTTGCAAAACCTCGCTCTGATACCAACTTTGTAACGACCCGAGATTATGATTCCTGGGTTACGTTTCGAGGGATGAAACCCCTCGTTAGGATCTTGCGCCCCGAGTACAGGTTGAAGGTTTGAAATCAACAATTTCACTTTAGAAGGATTTTATACCCGAAATTCGAAGGGATCGTTTGAATCCCCAGCGAAGACTAGGACGTCAAACAATCATACGAGAGCCTATAACTGGGAGGTATATGTCCTACATGATACTACCAATACTCATTAAACATGTACACAGACAATGAGGTCCAATTAGGTTAATCTAGCATGTTAAGTCATCCAATTCACGTTTTAAACATACAACGAGAGTTGACCACACTATCATGGACCTAGTTCATAGGGAGACAGTAATCATGGGGATTCAATACATACGAAACATATATCCACTCATAAGTGCAACCATGCAAGGTAACAGGCAAGTCGTGCTGAATTATACCAATATAGCATGTCATGAAATTACAAGGAGGCTATCATTATAACTTGACAGAATTCTCTAAGGGCAATCACCGACTCACCACCCCGTTTCCCCGTGGGACGCTAGTACGAATCGCTGGGTAGGACACAAGGAAATCCACGCCATCTCCGAGAGGTGAGGGTAGAACTCATGTTTGGATTCTTGTGGTAAGAAGACGCGATGACCAATACAAGGATCAAAAGGGATGAACCCATGAGGTAACTCACTTGTAACTCGAACTACTACGATCATCACCCCTACTAACATACTCAGGTAATCCTCACATCTGACATGATTTCCACGGGTATTTAGTTGACCGACCCAAATTTCCCGTGGAAGGCACCAACCTCAGGTACGAGACTCGATAGAAGCATAAATGGTTGGGTATCAAACAGGACTTGGAATGGGGATAGCGGACGCTCCTCAACCCTTGCTAACATGTCTAAATGTTTTGGTGGGACGGATGGCGGAGTCAGAATCATCAAAGGGTTTGGATTATGGAAGAGCTATTCCGACAAGACAGGAATTCCAATGACATAAGAACAAGGTTTCCTCCCGCTATCCCATCCACACATTCAGTTAATTACATGCTCAATTTAACGCACACTAATTAGTTCTCTAACCTAAACACAATAGCACCCAGCACAAAAACAATCAACGGAATTAATATGATCCTCTTCGAGGAGGATCGCCCTCGGGCTTAGTTAAATATAAGACGTACAAGCACAAAGACGATCTATGCCGTCCTTCGAGGAACGGCTAACCGGAGGGGCAAATACCTCATGACTTCCTAGCCCATGCTGCTCCAACCTTCGGGTTCCTTGGAGTCTTCAAACTAATCTTTAAAAGAAAGCTAGTATTTTGCCTACCTTCCTCGAATTCTACATCCATAAGGGATGCCTATCGCATAGTCTCTACCCCACGAGATTGCCTTCCTAATTGATCAGTCTAGGTCCAATTAAATTCATTTGCCCCTTTGAAATCATTCTGAAAACCATTTGAAAACCTTGGGCAATTTTCAAAACCACTTCAACCTATCATACTCGGTTTGAAAAACCTCGCTCTGATACCAACTTTGTAACGACCCGAGATTATGATTCCTGGGTTACGTTTCGAGGGATGAAACCCCTCGTTAGAATCTTGCGCCCCGAGTACATGTTGAAGGTTTGAAATCAACAATTTCACTTTAGAAGGATTTCATACCCAAAATTCGAAGGGATCGTTTGAATCCCCAGGGAAGACTAGGACGTCAAACAATCATACGAGAGCCTATAACTGGGAGGTATATGTCCTACATGATACTAGCAATACTCATTAAACATGTACACAGACAATGAGGTCCAATTAGGTTAATCTAGCATGTTAAGTCATCCAATTCACGTTTTAAACATACAACGAGAGTTGACCACACTATCATGGACCTAGTTCATAGTGAGACAGTAATCATGGGGATTCAATACATACGAAACATATATCCACTCATAAGTGCAACCATGCAAGGTACCAGGCAAGTCATGCTGAATTATACCAATATAGCATGTCATTAAATTATAAGGAGGCTATCATTATAACTTGACAGAATTCTCTAAGGGCAATCACCGACTCACCACCCCGTTTCCCCTTGGCACGCTAGTACGACTCGCTGGGTAGGACACAAGGAAATCCATGCCATCTCCGAGAGGTAAGGGTAGAACTCATGTTTAGACTCTTGCGGTAAGAAGACGCGATGACCAATACAAGGATCGAAAGGGATGAACCTATGAGGTAACTCATGTCTAACTCGAACTACTACGTTCATCACCCCTACTAACATACTCAGGTAGTCCTCACATCTGACATGATTTCCGCGGGTATTTAGTTGACCGACACAAATTTCCCGTGGAAGGCACCAACTCCAGGTACGAGACTCGATAGAAGCATAAATGGTTGGGTATCAAACAGGACTTGGAATGGGGAGAGCGGACGCTCCTCAACCCTTGCTAACATGTCTAAATGTTTTGGTGGGATGGATGGCGGAGTCAGAATCATCAAAGGGTTTGGATTATGGAAGAGCTATTCCGACAAGACAGGAATTCCAATGACATAAGAACAAGGTTTCCTCCCGCTATCCCGTCCACAAATTCAGTTAATTACATGCTCAATTTAACGCACACTAATTAGTTCTCTAACCTAAACACAATAGCACCCAGCACAGAAACAATCAACGGAATTAATATGATCCTCTTCGAGGAGGATCGCCCTCGAGCTTAGTTAAATATAAGACGTACAAGCACAAAGACGATCTATGCCGTCCTTCGAGGAACGGCTAACCGGAGGGGCAAATACCTCACGACTCCCTAGCCCATGCTGCTCCAACCTTCGGATTCCTTGGAGTCTTCAAACTAATCTGTAAGAGAAAGCTAGTATTTTGCCTACCTTCCTCGAATTCTACATCCATAAGGGATGCCTATCGCATAGTCTCTACCCCACGAGATTGCCTTCCTAATTGATCAGTCTAGGTCCAATTAAATTCATTTGCCACTTTGAAATCATTCTGAAAACCATTTGAAAACCTTGGGCAATTTTCAAAACCACTTCAACCTATCATACTCGGTTTGCAATACCTCGCTCTGATACCAACTTTGTAACGACCCGAGATTATGATTCCTGGGTTACGTTTCGAGGGATGAAACCCCTCGTTAGGATCTTGCGCCCCGAGTACAGGTTGAAGGTTTGAAATCAACAATTTCACTTTAGAAGGATTTCATACCCGAAATTCGAAGGGATCGTTTGAATCCCCAGGGAAGACCAGGACGTCAAACAATCATACGAGAGCCTATAACTGGGAGGTATATGTCCTACATGATACTAGCAATACTCATTAAACATGTACACAGACAATGAGGTCCAATTAGATTAATCTAGCATGTTAAGTCATCCAATTCACGTTTTAAACATACAACGAGAGTTGACCACACTATCATGGACCTAGTTCATAGGGACACAGTAATCATGGGGATTCAATACATACGGAACAAATATCCACTCATAAGTGCAACCATGCAAGGTACCAGGCAAGTCATGCTGAATTATACCAATATAGCATGTCATGAAATTACAAGGAGGCTATCATTATAACTTGACAGAATTCTCTAAGGGCAATCACCGACTCACCATCCCGTTTCCCCGTGGGATGCTAGTACGACTCGCTGAGTAGGACACAAGGAAATCCACGCCATCTCCGAGAGGTGAGGGTAGAACTCATGTTTAGACTCTTGCGGTAAGAAGACGCGATGACCAATACAAGGATCGAAAGGGATGAACCCATGAGGTAACTCACTTCTAACTCGAACTACTACGATCATCACCCCTACTAACATACTCAGGTAATCCTCACATCTGACATGATTTCCGCGGGTATTTAGTTGACCGACCCAAATTCTCCGTGGAAGGCACCAACCTGAGGTACGACACGCGATAGAAGCATAAATGGTTGGGTATCAAAAAGGACTCAGAATCGGGAGACCGGACGCTCCTCAACCCTTGCTAACATGTCTAAATGTTTTGGTGGGACGGATGGCGGAGTCAGAATCATCAAAGGGTTTGGATTATGGAAGAGCTATTCCGACAAGACAGGAATTCCAATGACATAAGAACAAGGTTTCCTCCCGCTATCCCATCCACACATTCAGTTAATTACATGCTCAATTTAACGCACACTAATTAGTTCTCTAACCTAAACACAATAGCACCCAACACAAAAACAATCAACGGAATTAATATGATCCTCTTCGAGGAGGATCGCCCTCGGGCTTAGTTAAATATAAGACGTACAGGCACAAAGACGATCTATGCCGTCCTTCGAGGAACGGCTAACCGGAGGGGCAAATACCTCACGACTTCCTAGCCCATGCTGCTCCAACCTTCGGGTTCCTTGGAGTCTTCAAACTAATCTGTAAAAGAAAGCTAGTATTTTGCCTACCTTCCTCGAATTCTACATCCATAAGGGATGCCTATCGCATAGTCTCTACCCCACGAGATTGCCTTCCTAATTGATCAGTCTAGGTCCAATTAAATTCATTTGCCCCTTTGAAATCATTCTGAAAACCATTTGAAAACCTTGGGCAATTTTCAAAACCACTTCAACCTATCATACTCGGTTTGCAAAACCTCGCTCTGATACCAACTTTGTAACGACCCAAGATTATGATTCCTGGGTTACGTTTCGAGGGATGAAACCCCTCGTTAGAATCTTGCGCCCCGAGTACATGTTGAAGGTTTGAAATCAACAATTTCACTTTAGAAGGATTTCATACCCAAAATTCGAAGGGATCATTTGAATCCCCAGGGAAGACTAGGACGTCAAACAATCATACGAGAGCCTATAACTGGGAGGTATATGTCCTACATGATACTAGCAATACTCATTAAACATGTACACAGACAATGAGGTCCAATTAGGTTAATCTAGCATGTTAAGTCATCCAATTCACGTTTTAAACATACAACGAGAGTTGACCACACTATCATGGACCTAGTTCATAGGGAGACAGTAATCATGGGGATTCAATACATACGAAACATATATCCACTCATAAGTGCAACCATGCAAGGTACCAGGCAAGTCATGCTGAATTATACCAATATAGCATGTCATGAAATTACAAGGAGGCTATCATTATAACTTGACAGAATTCTCTAAGGGCAATCACCGACTCACCACCCCGTTTCCCCGTGGGACGCTAGTACGACTCGCTGGGTAGGACACAAGGAAATCCACGCCATCTCCGAGAGGTGAGGGTAGAACTCATGTTTAGACTCTTGCGGTAAGAAGACGCGATGACCAATACAAGGATCGAAAGGGATGAACCTATGAGGTAACTCATGTCTAACTCGAACTACTACGTTCATCACCCCTACTAACATACTCAGGTAGTCCTCACATCTGACATGATTTCCGCGGGTATTTAGTTGACCGACACAAATTTCCCGTGGAAGGCACCAACTCCAGGTACGAGACTCGATAGAAGCATAAATGGTTGGGTATCAAACAGGACTTGGAATGGGGAGAGCGGACGCTCCTCAACCCTTGCTAACATGTCTAAATGTTTTGGTGGGATGGATGGCGGAGTCAGAATCATCAAAGGGTTTGGATTATGGAAGAGCTATTCCGACAAGACAGGAATTCCAATGACATAAGAACAAGGTTTCCTCCTGCTATCCCGTCCACAAATTCAGTTAATTACATGCTCAATTTAACGCACACTAATTAGTTCTCTAACCTAAACACAATAGCACCCAGCACAGAAACAATCAACGGAATTAATATGATCCTCTTCGAGGAGGATCGCCCTCGAGCTTAGTTAAATATAAGACGTACAAGCACAAAGACGATCTATGCCGTCCTTCGAGGAACGGCTAACCGGAGGGGCAAATACCTCACGACTCCCTAGCCCATGCTGCTCCAACCTTCGGATTCCTTGGAGTCTTCAAACTAATCTGTAAGAGAAAGCTAGTATTTTGCCTACCTTCCTCGAATTCTACATCCATAAGGGATGCCTATCGCATAGTCTCTACCCCACGAGATTGCCTTCCTAATTGATCAGTCTAGGTCCAATTAAATTCATTTGCCACTTTGAAATCATTCTGAAAACCATTTGAAAACCTTGGGCAATTTTCAAAACCACTTCAACCTATCATACTCGGTTTGCAATACCTCGCTCTGATACCGACTTTGTAACGACCCGAGATTATGATTCCTGGGTTACGTTTCGAGGGATGAAACCCCTCGTTAGGATCTTGCGCCCCGAGTACAGGTTGAAGGTTTGAAATCAACAATTTCACTTTAGAAGGATTTCATACCCGAAATTCGAAGGGATCGTTTGAATCCCCAGGGAAGACCAGGACGTCAAACAATCATACGAGAGCCTATAACTGGGAGGTATATGTCCTACATGATACTAGCAATACTCATTAAACATGTACACAGACAATGAGGTCCAATTAGATTAATCTAGCATGTTAAGTCATCCAATTCACGTTTTAAACATACAACGAGAGTTGACCACACTATCATGGACCTAGTTCATAGGGACACAGTAATCATGGGGATTCAATACATACGGAACAAATATCCACTCATAAGTGCAACCATGCAAGGTACCAGGCAAGTCATGCTGAATTATACCAATATAGCATGTCATGAAATTACAAGGAGGCTATCATTATAACTTGACAGAATTCTCTAAGGGCAATCACCGACTCACCATCCCGTTTCCCCGTGGGATGCTAGTACGACTCGCTGAGTAGGACACAAGGAAATCCACGCCATCTCCGAGAGGTGAGGGTAGAACTCATGTTTAGACTCTTGCGGTAAGAAGACGCGATGACCAATACAAGGATCGAAAGGGATGAACCCATGAGGTAACTCACTTCTAACTCGAACTACTACGATCATCACCCCTACTAACATACTCAGGTAATCCTCACATCTGACATGATTTCCGCGGGTATTTAGTTGACCGACCCAAATTCTCCGTGGAAGGCACCAACCTGAGGTACGACACGCGATAGAAGCATAAATGGTTGGGTATCAAAAAGGACTCGGAATCGGGAGACCGGACGCTCCTCAACCCTTGCTAACATGTCTAAATGTTTTGGTGGGACGGATGGCGGAGTCAGAATCATCAAAGGGTTTGGATTATGGAAGAGCTATTCCGACAAGACAGGAATTCCAATGACATAAGAACAAGGTTTCCTCCCGCTATCCCATCCACACATTCAGTTAATTACATGCTCAATTTAACGCACACTAATTAGTTCTCTAACCTAAACACAATAGCACCCAGCACAAAAACAATCAACGGAATTAATATGATCCTCTTCGAGGAGGATCGCCCTCGGGCTTAGTTAAATATAAGACGTACAGGCACAAAGACGATCTATGCCGTCCTTCGAGGAACGGCTAACCGGAGGGGCAAATACCTCACGACTTCCTAGCCCATGCTGCTCCAACCTTCGGGTTCCTTGGAGTCTTCAAACTAATCTGTAAAAGAAAGCTAGTATTTTGCCTACCTTCCTCGAATTCTACATCCATAAGGGATGCCTATCGCATAGTCTCTACCCCACGAGATTGCCTTCCTAATTGATCAGTCTAGGTCCAATTAAATTCATTTGCCCCTTTGAAATCATTCTGAAAACCATTTGAAAACCTTGGGCAATTTTCAAAACCACTTCAACCTATCATACTCGGTTTGCAAAACCTCGCTCTGATACCAACTTTGTAACGACCCGAGATTATGATTCCTGGGTTACGTTTCGAGGGATGAAACCCCTCGTTAGAATCTTGCGCCCCGAGTACATGTTGAAGGTTTGAAATCAACAATTTCACTTTAGAAGGATTTCATACCCAAAATTCGAAGGGATCATTTGAATCCCCAGGGAAGACTAGGACGTCAAACAATCATACGAGAGCCTATAACTGGGAGGTATATGTCCTACATGATACTAGCAATACTCATTAAACATGTACACAGACAATGAGGTCCAATTAGGTTAATCTAGCATGTTAAGTCATCCAATTCACGTTTTAAACATACAACGAGAGTTGACCACACTATCATGGACCTAGTTCATAGGGAGACAGTAATCATGGGGATTCAATACATACGAAACATATATCCACTCATAAGTGCAACCATGCAAGGTACCAGGCAAGTCATGCTGAATTATACCAATATAGCATGTCATGAAATTACAAGGAGGCTATCATTATAACTTGACAGAATTCTCTAAGGGCAATCACCGACTCACCACCCCGTTTCCCCGTGGGACGCTAGTACGACTCGCTGGGTAGGACACAAGGAAATCCACGCCATCTCCGAGAGGTGAGGGTAGAACTCATGTTTAGACTCTTGCGGTAAGAAGACGCGATGACCAATACAAGGATCGAAAGGGATGAACCCATGAGGTAACTCACTTCTAACTCGAACTACTACGATCATCACCCCTACTAACATACTCAGGTAATCCTCACATCTGACATGATTTCCGCGGGTATTTAGTTGACCGACCCAAATTTCCCGTGGAAGGCACCAACCTCAGGTACGAGACTCGATAGAAGCATAAATGGTTGGGTATCAAACATGACTTGGAATGGGGAGAGCGGATGCTCCTCAACCCTTGCTAACATGTCTAAATGTTTTGGTGGGACGGATGGCGGAGTCAGAATCATCAAAGGGTTTGGATTATGGAAGAGCTATTCCGACAAGACAGGAATTCCAATGACATAAGAACAAGGTTTCCTCCCGCTATCCCGTCCACAAATTCAGTTAATTACATGCTCAATTTAACGCACACTAATTAGTTCTCTAACCTAAACACAATAGCACCCAGCACAGAAACAATCAACGGAATTAATATGATCCTCTTCGAGGAGGATCGCCCTCGGGCTTAGTTAAATATAAGATGTACAAGCACAAAGACGATCTATGCCGTCCTTCGAGGAACGGCTAACCGGAGGGGCAAATAACTCACGACTTCCTAGCCCATATTGGTCCAACCTTCGGGTTCCTTGGAGTCTTCAAACTAATCTGTAAAAGAAAGCTAGTATTTTGCCTACCTTCCTCGAATTCTACATCCATAAGGGATGCCTATCGCATAGTCTCTACCCAACGAGATTGCCTTCCTAATTGATCAGTCTAGGTCCAATTAAATTCATTTGCCACTTTGAAATCATTCTGAAAACCATTTGAAAACCTTGGGCAATTTTCAAAACCACTTCAACCTATCATACTCGGTTTGCAATACCTCGCTCTGATACCAACTTTGTAACGACCCGAGATTATGATTCCTGGGTTACGTTTCGAGGGATGAAATCCCTCTTTAGGATCTTGCGCCCCGAGTACAGGTTGAAGGTTTGAAATCAACAATTTCACTTTAGAAGGATTTCATACCCGAAATTCGAAAAGATCGTTTGAATCCCCAGGGAAGACCAGGACGTCAAACAATCATACGAGAGCCTATAACTGGGAGGTATATGTCCTACATGATACTAGCAATACTCATTAAACATGTACACAGACAATGAGGTCCAATTAGATTAATCTAGCATGTTAAGTCATCCAATTCACGTTGTAAACATACAACGAGAGTTGACCACACTATCATGGACCTAGTTCATAGGGACACAGTAATCATGGGGATTCAATACATACGGAACAAATATCCACTCATAAGTGCAACCATGCAAGGTACCAGGCAAGTCATGCTGAATTATACCAATATAGCATGTCATGAAATTACAAGGAGTCTATCATTATAACTTGACAGAATTCTCTAAGGGCAATCACCGACTCACCATCCCGTTTCCCCATGGGATGCTAGTACGACTCGCTGAGTAGGACATAAGGAAATCCACGCCATCTCCGAGAGGTGAGGGTAGAACTCATGTTTAGACTCTTGCGGTAAGAAGACGCGATGACCAATACAAGGATCGAAAGGGATGAACCCATGAGGTAACTCACTTCTAACTCGAACTACTACGATCATCACCCCTACTAACATACTCAGGTAATTCTCACATCTGACATGATTTCCGCGGGTATTTAGTTGACCGACCCAAATTCTCCGGGGAAGGCACCAACCTGAGGTACGACACGCGATAGAAGCATAAATGGTTGGGTATCAAAAAGGACTCGGAATAGGGAGACCGGACGCTCCTCAACCCTTGCTAACATGTCTAAATGTTTTGGTGGGACGGATGGCGGAGTCAGAATCATCAAAGGGTTTGGATTATGGAAGAGCTATTCCGACAAGACAGGAATTCCAATGACATAAGAACAAGGTTTCCTCCCGCTATCCCATCCACACATTCAGTTAATTACATGCTCAATTTAACGCACACTAATTAGTTCTCTAACCTAAACACAATAGCACCCAGCACAAAAACAATCAACGGAATTAATATGATCCTCTTCGAGGAGGATCGCCCTCGGGCTTAGTTAAATATAAGACGTACAAGCACAAAGACGATCTATGCCGTACTTCGAGGAACGGCTAACCGGAGGGGCAAATACCTCACGACTTCCTAGCCCATGCTGCTCCAACCTTCGGGTTCCTTGGAGTCTTCAAACTAATCTGTAAAAGAAAGCTAGTATATTGCCTACCTTCCTCGAATTCTACATCCATAAGGGATGCCTATCGCATAGTTTCTACCCCACGAGATTGCCTTCCTAATTGATCAGTCTAGGTCCAATTAAATTCATTTGCCCTTTTGAAATCATTCTGAAAACCATTTGAAAACCTTGGGCAATTTTCAAAACCACTTCAACCTATCATACTCGGTTTGCAAAACCTCGCTCTGATACCAACTTTGTAACGACCCGAGATTATGATTCCTGGGTTACGTTTCGAGGGATGAAACCCCTCGTTAGGATCTTGCGCCCCGAGTACAGGTTGAAGGTTTGAAATCAACAATTTCACTTTAGAAAGATTTCATACCCAAAATTCGAAGGGATCGTTTGAATCCCCAGGGAAGACTAGGACGTCTAACAATCATACGAGAGCCTATAACTGGGAGGTATATGTCCTACATGATACTAACAATACTCATTAAACATGTACACAGACAATGAGGTCCAATTAAGTTAATCTAGCATGTTAAGTCATCCAATTCACGTTTTAAACATACAACGAGAGTTGACCACACTATCTTGGACCTAGTTCATAGGGAGACACTAATCATGGGGATTCAATACATACGGAACATATATCCACTCATAAGTGCAACCATGCAAGGTACCAGGCAAGTCATGCTGAATTATACCAATATAGTATGTCATGAAATTACAAGGAGGCTATCATTATAACTTGACAGAATTCTCTAAGGGCAATCATCGACTCACCACCCCGTTTCCCCTTGGGACGCTAGTACGACTCGCTGGGTAGGACACAAGGAAATCCACGCCATCTCCGAGAGGTGAGGGTAGAACTCATGTTTAGACTCTTGCGGTAAGAAGACGCGATGACCAATACAAGGATCGAAAGGGATGAACCCATGAGGTAACTCACTTCTAACTCGAACTACTACGATCATCACCCCTACTAAGATACTCAGGTAATCCTCACATATGACACGATTTCCGCGGGTATTTAGTTGACCGACCCAAATTTCCCGTGGAAGGCACCAACCTCGGGTACGAGACTCGATAGAAGCATAAATGGTTGGGTATCAAACAGGACTCGGAATGGGGAGAGCGGATGCTCCTCAACCCTTGCTAACATGTCTAAATGTTTTGGTGGGATGGATGGCCGAGTCAGAATCATCAAAGGGTTTGGATTATGGAAGAGCTATTCCGACAAGACAGGAATCCCAATGACATAAGAACAAGGTTTTCTCCCGCTATCCCGTCACACATTCAGTTAATTACATGCTCAATTTAATGCACACTAATTATTTCTCTAACCTAAACACAATAGCACCCAGCACAAAAACAATCAACGGAATTAATATGATCCTCTTCGAGGAGGATCGCCCTCGGGCTTAGTTAAATATAAGACGTACAAGCACAAAGACGATCTATGCCGTCCTTCGAGGAACGGCTAACCGGAGGGGCAAATACCTCACGACTTCCTAGCCCATGCTGCTCCAACCTTCGGGTTCCTTGGAGTCTTCAAACTAATCTGTAAAAGAAAACTAGTATTTTGCCTACCTTCCTCGAATTCTACATCCATAAGGGATGCCTATCGCATAGTCTCTACCCCACGAGATTGCCTTCCTAATTGATCAGTCTAGGTCCAATTAAATTCATTTGCCCCTTTGAAATCATTCTAAAAACCATTTGAAAACCTTGTGCAATTTTCAAAACCACTTCAACCTATCATACTCGGTTTGCAAAACCTCGCTCTGATACCAACTTTGTAACGACCCGAGATTATGATTCATGGGTTACGTTTCGAGGGATGGAACCCCTCGTTAGGATCTTGCGCCCTGAGTACATGTTGAAGGTTTGAAATCAACAATTTCACTTTAGAAGAATTTCATACCCAAATTTTGAAGGGATCGTTTGAATCCCCAGGGAAGTCCCCTGTACCTGTCGTAAGTCTAAGTATGGAAAACAAATGGTCATACAAAAGCGGAAGTAAAGTATAATACAAAAAAAGGTGCCACGGCAAAGCCGAGTCAAAACAAGAGCAAACATTCAAATCCGAACCGTAATTAAATTGGTGAAGTCAGAGTCTCAACTCTCTCTTTCTGCCATGTTAGACCCCGCGGTCATGGAGCCAAATCAGCATCAATAGTAGTAAGCTTAACGGATACCTAAAAAAATTGATAGTGGGCGGGATCAGATCGATGCCCATTTTGGCTCTGCATCCCGGCCCTAAGCACACATATATGCTATACCTAATAAAGATGCTTCTAGATGCATGGCGGAATATTAACACACTAACATGCTCCTAAGATCAAGTGCATAATAATAATAAGGCCTTAGCACAGAATACCAAGTGGTATATCTCTCTCCTACCTCCACCCCCTTCTGATAGGGCGGAGACTGGCCAGCTCGTGAATGCATTCCATAATAATCAGGCGGCACGCATGCCCAACCCGCCCCACAATAAAGCCCGCGGGCAGCTTTCGCAATCTTGCTCATAATATAAGTAAAGGAAGTTTCATATGACTCGATTGACCCAGGACGGGACCCGATGGGACTGGGCCGTCCTAGGACCCTAGCAAAGACTCTAGTTACTTCACAAATAACGGACGTTCTGTTTACATACGCATAAAGAAATAGAATGCTCAACGGTCAATGCAACCTAGCATGGTACTACATGGCATGCTGATCATGAATGCAAGCACCTAGTATATCATGCACCTAAAGCATGGAATATCTCTATTTCAATATGAGTAAGCTCCAAAGCATGGAATATCTCTATTTCAATATGAGTATATCATGCACCTAAAGCATGGAATATCTCTAGAGTTCCCGAACCTTAAAACCTTTTCCAAATTCTTTTCTTTTTAAAATCCAAGTCTAATAATATTATATTTTTAAATCTCAACAATAACATAATATAATTTATAATATCCCACTTATTATAATATTTATACTAAATATATATAAGTCTTAAAATTATTTTCCCACTTAACACATTTAGTCATAGTTTCAGGCCCGAGAGAAAAAAAAATAGGCCCAACCTTTTGCCAAAATCTGATCCAAGAACCCAAGCCCCAATTTCATTTAAGAGAACCCAGGAACCGGCCTTATTTTAATTAAAATTGCTGAACTGGACCAAGAAAATAAAAAGTTGACCCGAACCCAAATTAGACCAATGTTCATCTCCTCCTTCAAATCACCCTATCTGAATCTGGGATAGAGGAAGGGAGATTGGAGCTGCTCGCCGGTGGTGCACCGGCTCCGACCATCTCCCCGACATCAAGGACACCGAATTGAACAAGGAGAAGAGAGAAAGGGGTTCTCACCGAGGTGTTCTCCAAGCCAGGAAAATCGATCGATTGCGCCTCGATTCGCCTCGCCGGAGTTGGAATTCGTCGGAGGTGGCCGATATGAAAAAGGGGAAATAGAGGAGGTGGAGGAAGGGGCCGGTGGCGCTCGTTCGTCGAGGAGCTGCTGCTGCTTCTGGCGGTCCCAAGGTGGCGGGTGCTTCTGCTTCTGGTCGCTGGAGGTGGAGAAAGAACGGGGCTGCGGTGGGGCTCGGTTTTTTCATGGCGGCAATACAAGGGAAGGGAGGGGGTTAAACTGCGGCTTGACTCTGGCCGGAGGTGAACGACGACGACGGTAAGGAGGATGGGGAGGTGACGGTGGTGGTGATGGTGAGGGAATGTTGAAGGTGAAGAGGAGATGAGGATGGCGTGGAGCAGGTAGGTGGGTGATGGTGATGATCCACAATGGGGATGGAGGGAGATGGGTTGATTTGAAAGGGGTATGATGAGGGAGTGGGTGTGGGTGGAGTGTGGAAATGGGTAAATAAATAACCAGAAATAAATTATAAATACGCGAATTTCGAATCCGAAAATAGGTTTCCGAATGTTAGTTTTCCAACTCTAGCTTCCTAGATCAATTAGATTTTTAAAACAGAAGAGAATATCGCCATCCAATTATTATTTTGAATTTTCGAGGTAAAACGACGGAAACTATTCGTCAAATTTTATATTTCGGTCGGAATCCACTAAATAAGTTTTAAATTCAGTTTAAGTTCATTTTTAATTTCCTTTTTCTGAAAATTTAGGATTTGAAATTCCGAGCCTTTACAATATATATATTTGTTCATGATTATTCGACTGCTTTCACATAATTATTTATCTGCAAAAAGAGTGTAAAAATATAAATTTTATTCTAACGAATAATCGCCCAATACCCCCGAATAATTTCATTCCACCGAATAATCTCCCGATACCATTGAATAATCAGAAGTTACTTTTAATCTCAAATGTTGATCTTCTTAATTCAATGGCCCAGATTTGTTCACCTGATACAAGGTAAGGGCTGATTACATATGATCTATCATCTATATATATATATATATATATATATATATATATATATATATATATATATATATATATATATATAGAGAGAGAGAGAGAGAGAGAGAGAGAGAGAGAGAGAGAGAGAGAGAGAGAGAGAGAGAGAGATAGAGAGAGAGAGAGAGAGAGAGAGAGAGAGTAGGGATAAATTGTGCACACCCCTTAGGGTGTACTTTGTGCACAATTGTGGACCTTTGATCTGATTACGATGGATGGACGAGATTAATTAGGTGTTTTCTGATTTTTTTTAATTAAAAAATGTGGGGCCCATACAAAATCCTCAATCAACCCACAAATTTGCGCGTGTAACATCCCCTCCTCGTCTCCTATTTCAAACGCCGCATAGACATTGGAGAGGAGAGATGACCTCGGGCGATCGGCGAAAAGAGCCCAGGCGAGGCGAAAGTGAAGCGATTCTCCCCGGTAGTGCCATATCCTTCCTCCATCCTCTGTTTGCAGTTCTCTCCGGTTGGAAGTGATCGAAGCGACGATGAGGCGAGTGAAGAAGCGCATCGGTCGATGGCTCATCTCCGATTGCAATTGCTGCCTCCTCATCTCCGATTTCAAACTGGTACATCTCCTCTCATCTCCGGTTGTAATTGTTGCCTTCAATATCGGATTAGATTCAGATCGTATAGTTCAATGGGGATTACTAAAAGTCGTAGAATGGTTAACGGTGATGGTGGTCGACGACGGCGATGGTGGTCGATGGCTTAATGGGGATCTGATCGATTTCAATTGAATCAAGAATTCAGATGATTGATGGCTTAAATCGGATTGCAATCTTATTTCTACTTGAAAATATGTTATTTATTTTTAAATTCAATTTTAGCCTAATCATATCTCATTGATCCATTTCAATCGTCTTTAAATTAAGATTACTTTGATATCTCTGTCCTCAACCCTTCTCCCTCTCGCTCAATCTGAGACGATGGGTACATATCTTGATTTGGATTAATTTATGGATTTAATTCGTTGAGCTTTACATTCGGTTAAATTTGATATATTATTCGGTTAAATCCGAAATATTATTCGGTTAAATTATAAAGATTATTCAGTCAAATTATAAACATTAGTCGTATGAGAAGGAGACGAGGATCATTAGGTGAAATTGATGAATAAAAGAACAAATGATTATTCGGTTAAATTTGATGTATTATTCAATTAAATTTGAAAGATTATTCGGTTAAATTGTAATTATTATTCGTATGAGATGGAGACGTGGATCATTCGGTGAAATGTGAAACATTATTCGTATAAATCGTAACTATTGTTTAGGGAATAAAGGTTTCTTTTATCTGAAATTGATGAATAAAAAATAATTATTCGGTAGCATGTGACAAATTATTCAATGGAATTGGTAAATTTTGATACGAACTAGATTGAAAAAGATAACGTAACATTATTCGGTAGCATGTGAAACATTATTCGGTGGAATTGACCAATTTATAAAAATGACGAAGTGGGTCCCACCAACGAATCACCCATAATCAATTATTTGTCACAAAACCATAAATTTTTTTTCTTTCAACGAAAGAAAAAACAACGAAATTAACATTTTTTTTATACTTTTTACACATAAAAAGGGTAATGGGTGGGTTATTTGAAAGAAAAATAAATTTATGGGTGATTTTTTACAAAATTTTATTTTAAGGGTGATTTTTGTGAAAAGCGATTTTTTATGGGTGATTTTATGTAATTTTATGTGATCTAATTGAGTTCTCTTTTACTTGAAAATAAATAGTACGTATGTTTCAAAAAAAAAAGCAAGAGGGTGGGGAGGGCGGGGGGTGTAATCACGCACAAGTTTGTGAGGGTGGGTGTTTGTAAGCAAGTGGGCCCCACAAAAATTATACTACCTCCGTCCAAAAATACATTGCCTTTACTATTAACACACGCTTTTTTAAGAAGGTAAAAACTATATAAAATATTAACTTTTTTATTAATTTTTTTTAATAATTACAAACTTATTGATAATAAGTTTGTAATTATATATATATATAGGGTGGTTCATGGGTACTCATCCCTTATTGTGTAACATGAGAACACATCTGGACCGTTGATTGAATGAAATGGAAGGCTGAGATTAATGCACAATTTTGGCTTTTTTTAAATTAAAAAACAGTGGGACCCACGTCGTTTTTTTGCCCACTTGCTGAATGGGGGCGTGTGTGGTGCACTCTCTTCAAATTATTCGACAGTATATCTAGATTATTCAATCGTATCGTTTGATTATACAATGATATCGCCAGATTATTCGATCGTAACTTTAAATTATTCAGTTGTATCGCCAAATTATTCGATCGTATCAATTGATTATGCGATGATATCGATGAACCTTTCTAAACGGTTAGCACCCTGAAAACGCCCTGAACTTTTATTCGACGGTATCGCTTGATTATTCGATGATATAATTTGATTATTCGATTGTATTGATTAATTATTCGATGACATCTCTTTTAACTAAAAAATTATTCGGTGGTATTGCTTGATTATTCGATGATAAAGCTGGATTATTCGATGGTATAACGATATTATTCGATAGTGCAACCACTCACAAAACCAATTAACAGAACCAATTGAAAGCATCAGGAACGAAAATGTAACTCAATTGAAAGCATCAGGAACGAAACCAGATCCAATTACAAAATCTCACACATATGGCTGCAATTGAAGCCGTCCGACGTACATTTTGAACCCAGATCCAGTGAAAACTATGCCTGACAACCCGAATTGGAAGCATTAGGAATGAAACCTTACCAGCACAACTTCACCATCGCCCCAGATCCCGCCTTCACCGTCGCCACCATCCCGCCTTCACCGTCGCCCAGATCTGATAATAGGGGAAGAAAGGCACTGCCATCGCCGGATCCGCCTGCCGGAAAGACGAAGTCGATGCAATCGTTCCGTCCCGCCTTCACCGTCGCCCATATTTGAGAATAGGGGAAGAAAAGTGCCGCCACCGCCGGATCCGCCTTCCGGAAAGACGAATTCGATGCCATCTCCGGATTCCCGCGTTCGGGCAACCGGAAAGACGAAGGCACGATTTGTCTTCGATGGACGACTCCACGTGCAAGGCGATCCAATTGAAGCCCGAATTAGAGGTGGGATCAACAAGGAGGAGCCATGGGAGCCATCGTCGCTCCGCCGCACCGCACGGCGTCTCCTCTTCAAGTGGCGCCTCCTCTTCCCCGGCCTTCAACTTTCACCGCCTCCCACAGTATTGATGTTCCGCCTACTCCGGCCTACGCCACTTCCCACTGACTGAATCGCCGGCCTACTCCGCCTCCCACTGATTTCGTCCGCCCGCCTCTGCACAAAACTCACCTTCGATACCTGGGAAGACGGCGATTAAAAGAGGTGCAATCTAGGGTTTTATTCCTTCACACACGCCACGCGCTTCGCAAAATAATTGGGCTTCTTTTTTCCAATTGTTTACTTAATACGTGGCACAATCTTGGCCCTTTATTTTCTCTAAATCAACGCTCATGATTTGTTCTCATGTTACTCAATAAGGCTTGTTCTCATATGATCTATACTCTCTCTATATATATATTCGGTAACAATGGTATTCAGATTTCATTACTATACTGTACCACCTTCACGTCGTTACCACCACGATGGTTACCGCAATGTTGATTACCACAAGTGTGGTTACCAACATAGTCGGTTTGTGGTTGATATGGTAATTTTCATATCATTTATCAGACCTAGAATTATTCACGTTATCCAAACCCTAATTTCAATTTATTATTCACCCAATCCACACTTGTTTCATTTGCGTCCGTTCAAAATTAATTTACATTCTAATTCAATTTCGTTCTATTCATTGAGTTCGATCGATCGAAAGTCTCCCACCGTATTTTGTTGGCCTCTTAGGTGCGACAGCCATTCAATCACCACCATTACCTTTTGCCGAGGGAGCGAGGTGGATTCCATTCAGCATCAATTCAATCGGTCACGAGTCGGCTCCAATCGTTAATTAGTTAACGGTCGTTAATTAATTAGCGATTCACGGAATCTACTTGTTACAAATTCAGCACCAATTCACGAAAATCAAGGAGCATATGCAAGATTGGGCAATTTTATTTAGCAATCGGCTCGCCTATCCAATTGTTATACATCATTTGACCCATCAAAATTGATCTTTAAATATCTCTCCAAGGGTTTCTTCCAACGAAGATTCTTTTTCTTCCTTAGTTGGGGTGCACTTACAAGTTTTTAATCTTCCATTTCTTCCCAATGAAGTGTCTTTGATTGATTCTAGTTTTGTAGCTGGAGTTATTATATATCCTTCATGTTGTTGATTGTTCATGTAGTTCTAATAATTGAAAACTACTTTATTTCTTATTGTCCATAAACCTACCAAACCATTTATAACGAGGTTGTTTGAGTTTTAGTGAGACTTGAGAAGATTTCCATTACAACTTGTTTCACATTCTTGTTAGTAGTGTCCACTCTTCTACTTTTTATTTCAATATCTCTATCGATCCTGCCAATCAGATCAAGAGAATGGATAAATTTTGTAAACATGTATTACGCGTCCCTACCAAATGGTTGCAAAAAACACAAGAGAGGGGCACACCCACCCCCCTTTACAGCAAGTGGTTTCTTCGTTGGGATTCCATTCATCACCGATTTTCATAGGAAGTTTTTCATTTTCGAAAATCAATCGGGTAAAGGCTCGAATTTTTAAATCCTAATTTCTCAAAAAAAGAAAATCAAAATGAATTTTAAAGTAGAATTTAACTGAAAAACTCTCTAGCTCGGACTTTGATCTCGTAAAGCAGATTTCTGACCTAACTAAAATTTTGAAAACTAACATGGCAACCTCGATTCTCGGTTTTAAAATCTAATTTCCCGCAAGAGAGAGAGAGAGAGAGAGAGAGAGAGAGAGAGAGAATTGGGAAACTAATGTCAGAAACTAACTTCGGGACGCCCCTCGGGATTCAAGCTTGCAACGTCGGGACCAAGACCCGTACTCCTATTCTCCTAACCCTAGCCTAGATGCCCATGCCAAACCCTAACCCCAAGTGATCACATGTGGTGGAATTTGAATTGGTCAAGGTGCTTGCCCTATTTGGAGGAGACATCCACAAACACATTTCCCTTCCCTCCTCTCTTGTATGCCCTTCTTTTAGAAAGAGAAAACCCATCTCTTATCTTCCATTCCACTCCTCAAACCATCTAGTCAAGAGGATAGACACATGACATCACTACCATTTGAAATCCCACAAGAGGATAAACATATTTCCCTTCCCTCCTCTCTTGTATGCCCTTCTTTTAGAAAGAGAAAAACTCATCTCTTATCTTCCATTCCAATCCTCAAACCATCTAGTCAAGAGGATAGACACATGCCAAACACCTTTCCCTTCCCTCCTCTCTTGTATGCCCTTCTTTTAGAAAGAGAAAACCCATCTCTTATCTTTCATTACAATCCTCAAACCATCTAGTCAAGAGAATAGACACAGACATCACTCCCATTTGAAATCGCACAAGACAAACCACTACTCTCTCATCTTATCTAAAAAGTGAAGAGAGCTTTGGAAGCCTCACTCTCCCACAAACACAAACCCTAAACACTCTCTTTTCTCTCCTCTCTCTCCCTTGTGCCACCCCAAATCACCACCACCCTTCACCAACTCAACCACCCTCTCTTCTCTTAAGCCACCACATCAAGCCCTAAGGAGAGCCCTCTCTCCTCCCTTTTCTCCGTCTCGGCACCACCACAACCCACCACCTCTCCACCTCTTTTATCCTCCACCTCAAGATCTAAGGAGTCTAGCAGCCACTTCACTCATCCAAGGAGGTCCTTGGGAGCCACACAACAACCCGTAAGTCAAGGATCGAATCCCTGGAGTCCATTTGTTCGGTTTCGGGTCTAGGAAGGGTAAGTTGTCACTTTTTCTCTTCCTTTCACTTCCAAACCCTCCAAGTTCTCTCTTTTAGTCTTAAACTAACTCCTTTTTCTCACCCAATAAGCGGATCTAGAAGATTCAACCTCAAATCGCCTCAAGAGCCACCCAGGAGAAGAGAAAGTGAAGAAAGGAAGTGTTGGTTGAGGAACCTCTTCAAATCCTCATGTTTTTCGAGCTATTTTTGTACTAACATGTGCCTGGGTGTCATGGGAAAAATTGGAAAAAAGGGAAGCCTCAAATAACTCCAAAAGAGGCCGCAACCGACCCTTGAATCACAGATTTAGGGTCGTATTCTCCGCCGCGGGAAGGAGCTCGCGGCCGCTAGGAAGATTAGCCTGCCTAGTGTTCTTGTACGCGACCGCGACACGGGTGACTCACGGCGGCGAGTGGAATCTAGGATGCCCTAGGAGGGGACCCCAGACTCGCGGCTGCGACTCGAGGTCTCGCCGGCGCGAGATGCTCGCGGTCGTGAGAGCTCTCCGAGACACTGAGTCTGACGGGTGCGAGAGCCCATCTCGCGGCCGCGACTGAATCCATGTCCGAGCGTTTTGACTTCGTTTCTCGACGTTTTCGATGATCGTTTTCGTGACTTATTTTCAATGCTTTTGGGGGATTTCAAGGATTAACTTAAGGGTCTGATTTGGGAGTTTTTGGGAAGCGAAGTTCATGAGCTTTTAAGGTCAAATGTTTTAATCGGTTACTTGGTTTTCGAATCGGTTTTCTGGACTAACTCGAGAATTATGTGATCGGTGACTAACTAGCATGATTGATGTGAATGATTGCTTAATATCATGATTGGTGTGGACTAATGGCATGATTGGTTGACTAATAGCGTGATGAAATGTTAGACTTATATATCGTTAACTTATGCTTTGAGATATGATGAACATGATGAACTTGAACTAGGTGATATACGGATATATGGTTATGAATAAATGAATGTGGTTGAATGGAAAGATGAGAACGATATGGTATTGTGAAATGTGGCAATGTGATGAGTGGTTGAACTTGATGATGCTATGATGTGATTAATTATGTGTTATTAAATGATGTGCACTTGTGTGTGATTGGATGATTAGATGTAGACTTACATGGATGTTTTGCTATGAACCTAGGTGATATTATCTTATTGTTCATGCTACTTGCTGGGATCGTATTTTTGCTGTTCTGCTTACCAGGTAAGTCTCTTCGGAGCTTACTCAGATTGATAGAGAGAACTCCCTGTGTTACGTGCATGATAATCTAGATGCATACATTCATGACCAACATGACATGTAGTATCATGCTAGGTTGCATTGATCATTGAACATCCTATTTCTTTATGCGTATGTAAACAGAATGGTCGTTATCTGTGAAGTATCTAGAGTCTTTGTTAGAGTCATAGGATGACCCAGTCTCATCGGGTTCGTCTTGAGTCGTTCGAGTCATAATTATAACTTTACTTACCACTCTTATTTATTTTACCTTTTGCATTATATTATTCTTTTTCTCTTTTAAGTTCACATTCATGATTTGATCAAAAGCATGCAAACATGGGGTCGAATACCAATACGGACCTTGCCCTATTTATGAATTGGAATGCATTCGCGAGCTAGTCAGTCTCTGACCTATCAGAAAGGGGGGTGGTGATTAGGAAGCGGGATATACCACTTGATATTCTATGTTAAGGCCTTTATGATGATGATGATGATGATGATGATGATGATGATTATTATTATTATTATTATTATTATTATTATTATTATTATTATTATTATTATTATTATTATTATTATTATTATTATTATGCACTTGAACTTATGGGCATGCTAGTGTGTTAATATTCTGCCTTGCATCTAGAACCATGATTATTAGGTATATCGTATATGTGTGCATTGGGAAGCGGAAAGAGCAGGTGGGCGTCCCGCTCACCATTAACATTTTTAGGTATCTATTATGTTCATCCTATTGGAGCTGCTTGCTTATTGAGCGGGTCCTTTTGCTCGGCGGAGAGTGAGAGTTGGAGTTCTTGACATCACTAGACTTTTACTACTTTTTGGACTTATGTTTTAGACTCTGTTTTGACCCGGCTCTGCCGTGACACCCCTTGTATTACACTTTACCTCCGCTACTTGCATGACTATTGGTTTTCCACGCTTAGACTTACGACAGGTACAAGGGACTTCCCCGGGGATTCCAATGGTCCCTTCGAATTTGGGTATGAAATCCCACTTGAAAACGGTAGTTTAGAATTTTAAATCTTCAACCTGTACTCGGGGCGCAAGATCCTAACGAGGGGTTTCATCCTTCGAAACGTAACCCGTGAATCATAATCCCGTTCCGTTACAAATCGATTCCCCAAATCCATGCAATTTCACTTTTCTGGAGCCTGCCATGTCCAGTCGCCATTTCCAGGGCAGAACCAATAATTATAGATGGCTTGCCAATACAACATATATTTAATTTCATTCCTCGGAATTTATATGTTTAGCGTTTTCCTTATGATGTTGTTAGGCAGTATCTTTGTCAAATAGAATTTATATGTTTAAAATGAATAGTATTATTCCACCTTCTTTTGTTCATTAATTAATTTGTTCAAAATATTTTTCTCAGATAGTTTTCACTTGCCTTTCCAAAATCAGATTGTTTTCTCATTCCCTACTTGCTGAATCAATCCTTTATAGAATTCATTTCTTATTTTTATTAATTTCTTCCTCTACAAAGATGTTTGTTTTCTTTTGCCGTATTCACATAGTGTTGCATCTTTTGTGTATTTTTTTAAAAAAAATATTATAACCCAAATATTATTCAGTTCAGTCAGAATTTTACACAATAACTTCATTTGAAGTGCTCTATTCATGTTTGGATTCGTAAGCCCTAACCTACCATACTTCTTCCCCGGGGATTCCAATGGTCTCTACATTTGTAAGTTTCAAAATCCTTTCTCTCAATTGCTAGGCTCCGTAACCATGGTATCATACCGATGGTAACAAAAAAATGGTTACTAAACATCGGTGGTTACCACGATTGGTGGTTGGTACATGGTATAAAAATTGGCGTACCATGTGTAGATGCTATGGTAATGGAAATCGACATTTATTAGTGGTTACCATAACATGCCAACCTTATCTGTGGCAAGGAATTCGCGACCCATCAAGCACTGGGAGGCCACAAGTTCAGTGCCCACTACAAGGTTCTAAGAAAGAACATGGCTCTTCAAGAACCAGAATTGGTCGATCAGTATGGTGGTCTAGAAGAGGTAAAAACACATCAATTTGATTGTCAGGAAGGAGCGAGTACCTCACACATATGCAATACTTGCGATAAGGAGTTACCCAACGGGCATGCAACGGGGGGGGGGGGGGGGGGGGGGGGGGGCATGAGGCGCCACCGGTCAGGTCTTCTATTGCCGTCGTCTTTGCTGACATCCTTTCCCGGGAAAGTAGAGCTGGTTTTTTCCAATGCTCATGATCATAATGGATCATCAACAGTTGCTACTTATGATACTATAAAAGTTCTCAGTTTTGATCTCAATCAACTTCCACCGGATGATGACCTAATGCATGACCACTTACTAGTGATTAGGTGGTAGGATTAGTAAGAATTATTAAGTGTGGTCAAATTCTTTCCTACCATTTTATACAGGTTTGTGGTTAATTAGTTTCCATATCTTTAGCTAGCTAGGATACCATTTTATGTTCCGATGTACACCTCTTGAATCCTCAATGATGTAAGATTTTTTTTAATTGGCCAAAAAAAAAAAATTTGGAAAATAACCAAACAGAGAACACATTTTGGGATATTTTAGCTAAAATGAGGCTACGTCATTGTTTGTAAATAGTGACTCTAACTAGAATAAATGAAAACCCTAAAGACAAAAAAGAACGTGCTCTATGCGCGTCTTCTTTCGGGCCTTCAGCGCCGCTTCCGCACTGCCCTTTCCTCTACCTTCCTCGCCGCCTACCGGCAATATCGGCCTCTCCCGCCTGCAGTCACCCACCACTTGCCCTCAAATCAAAATCAGACCCTCCCTGGTCGAACTAATCTATCCGGATTTCAGGGGGTTGCTCCCCTCTCTTCTGATTTCGCCTCCAATGTGAGAAAGCCAAATCCGAAAATCTCTTGCTATGCCATTGAAATTGATGTGTTAGCAAGCTTCTATTCGTCCTTCGGGGTTGAGATCTGCTGTAAAGCAAGCAATTGGGGCAATCGGGAGGGCCTGCTATCCGACCGGTGTATACTTTGGCCTTGGCGGTGGGGTTTTGGGTGGAGATGTGGGTGTGGTCTCTCGTCTCTCCCTCTGCTGCGTTGTTGTTGTGTCGCATCTTGGTCGATTTCCGGCCTGTACCTCTACCAATTGAAGATTCAGTTTAACCAGGTTTGTCTCTTTCAACTAGACTCTCCTTATTACCTCATGTATATCACCTTTCCGGTGAGTTTCGATCTTATGATCATTACTATCAATAATTTGGGTTTTCATAACCTTCGTTTCTCGTTGATTAATTCATATATTGGGCTTCACCGGCTTGTTATTCACTCGTGTATTACTCCCTACCGGGTAAGCACCCTTAATCTTGTGGTTTTAGCTCCACTTACTTTAAGCCTTCGCCGCATGATTTATTCTTCAAATAAGGCCTGTGAGCCTAATTGGGATTACATTCTTTTCTACTGTCAAATTCCTATGTGTTTTTGGGTTTTATGTTACCTTGTGTTTTTGCCCGTTGTGTGTGTCGTGGCTTCTAAAGCTACTAGTGTTACCAATTCCCTGAAAGAGGTTATTACTGAAGATCCTACCCGTAAACCCCCCACTAAATTGCCTATTACTAATGATCCTAACTCAATTGTTACAACTCATAATATTAATTGGTTTCGAGATTCCTCTCGAGCTATATCTCGCTTTACCTTTATGTTTTGTTTAGACTACTTGGTGTTTACCAATCATTGGGTTAGGGGATTAGCCTTTTGTTGCTTAGGCTTTTCCCCTTTTGGTATGATTACCCTCGGTCTCGCTATGCCCCCATGTGGACTTTAATATATGAACATTCTGCGTTTGCTGTACATGCTTGTTTTGGGTTGTTTCAACAGGTTACCACACCACAAGCTCTTTCTTGAGTTTTTTGTGTCTCGTATCACGGACACCACTAATCGCTTGCTCACAAGGCACTCTCACAAAACTAAGTTACTAAACATTAAAGGGTGGGTTCTGTCGGTTCTCAACTCAATCTGTGTGGACTATGCTGATTTTGTTTTCGATTACTTGCATTATTGTGTGCTTTCGAGTTTTGATTCAGGTTTCTTCTTCAAAAAGTTTGATCAGCCTTATTGGTTTGAACTACGTCCTATGTGGCCTTGTCGGCTCCTCTACTATTGCTTTGATTATTGCTATCGGTTCTACTGCTTGATTTTTTATTTCCGTCTTAATCTACTGCTTTGGCTTGCTCCTTCTCCTTGGGGGTGGAGTGGATTATTGACCGGGCTTGTGTTGTGCCTTGTAATTTTGAAATACAAACTACCTAACTTGTATTTGGTATTCACCTTTAATTACTCAAATGTTTCCCCTATATTCGATTACTCTCCGTTTGATCCC